>OU696696.1:287605660-290569410 GCA_916050605.2 Platycheirus albimanus | reverse complement strand
CAACAAACAAACACAACAACAACAGACAAAGCAAACAACAACAAACAACAACAACAAACAACAGCAACAAACAACAACAACAAACAAGAACAACAAAACACAACAAACATTAACAAACAACAACAAACAACAAACAACAACAAACAACAACAAATAACAACAAGTAACAACAACAAGCAACAAAAACGGACAACAAACAACATCAAACAATAACAAACAACAACAAACAACAACAAACAACAACAAACAACAACAAACAACAGCAAACAACAACAAACAACAACAAACAACAATAAACAACAACAACAGAACAAACAACAACAAAAGCAACAAACAACAATAACAACAAACAACAACAACTCAATAACAACAACAAAC
The DNA here is from genome assembly GCA_916050605.2 of Platycheirus albimanus. Lineage (NCBI taxonomy): Eukaryota > Metazoa > Arthropoda > Insecta > Diptera > Syrphidae > Platycheirus > Platycheirus albimanus. Next base: position 290,569,032 of record OU696696.1, on the reverse strand, counting down.
AACAACAACAAGCAACAGGAACAAACAACAACAACAAACAAGAACAACAAAACACAACAAACATAAACAAACAACAACAAACAACAACAACAATCAACAACAACAAACAACAACAACAACAAACAACAACAAACAACCACAACAAACAACAACAAACAACAACAACAAACAACAACAAACAACAAACAACAATAAACAACAACAAATAACAACAAACAACAACAAACAACATCAAACAACAACAAAAAACAACAACAACAACAAACAACAAGAAACAACAAAAACAACAAACAACAACAATCAACAACAAACAACAACAAACAGCAACAAACAAACACAAACAGCAACAAACAACAACAAACAACAACAAACAACAACAAACAACAACAAACAACAACAAACAACAACAAACAACAACAAACAACAGCAAACAACAGCAAACAACAACAAACAACAACAAAAGCAACAAACAACAATAACAACAAACAACAACAAACAAAAACAAACAACAATAAACAAACACAACAACAACAAACAACAACAAACAACAACAATCAACAACAATCAACAATAACATCAAACAACAACAACAACAAACAACAACAATCAACAACAATCAACAATAACATCAAACAACAACAACAACAAACAACAACAATCAACAACAAACAGTAACAAACAACAACAAACAACAACAATAAACAAGAACAAACAACAACAACAACAATCAACAAGAAACAAACAACAACAACAACAAACAAAAACAAACAACAACAAACAAACACAAACAACAACAACAAACAACAACAACAAACAAGAGGAAACAACAACAAGCAACAACAAACAACAACAATTAACGACAAACAATAACAAACAACAACAAAAAACAACACCAAACAAACAACAAACAATAACAACAAACAACAACAAACAACAACAAAACACAACAAACAAAAATAAACAACAACAACAACAAACAACAACAAACACCAAACAAACACAACAAACAACAACGAACAAACAACGACAAACAATAACAAACAACAACAAACAACAACAACAAAAACAAACAACAACAAACAACAACAAACAAAAATAAACAACAACAAACAACAACAAACAACAACAAACAATTACAAACAACAACAAACAACAACAAACAATAACAAACAACAACAAACACAAACAACAACAAACAACAACAAACAACAACAAACAACAACAAACAATAACAAACAACAACAAACAATAACAAACAACAACAACAAATAAAACACAAAAAAAAAAAAAACAACGATCAACAACAAACAACAACAACAACAAACAACAACAACAACAAACAACAACAACAACAAACAACAACAAACAACGACAACAACAACAGCAAACAACGATAAACCACAACAAACAAGAACAGACAACAAACAACAACAAACAACACAAACAACAACAAAAAACAAAAACAACAACAAACAACAAACATAAATCAACAAACAACAAACAACAATCAAACAACAAACAACAAACAACAAACAACAAACAACAAACACTAACAAACAACAACAACAAACAAAGCAAACAACAACAAACAACAATCAATAACAACAACAAACAACAACAACAAACAACAACAACAAACAACAGCAACAAACAACAACAACAAACAAGAACAACAAACATTAACAACCAACAACAAACAACAACAACAAATAACAACAACAAGCAACAAAAACGGACAACAAACAACATCAAACAATAACAAAAAACAACAAACAACAGCAAACAACAACAAATAACAACAACAAACAACAATAAACAACAACAGAACAAACAACAACAAAAGCAACAAACAACAATAACAACAAACAATAACAAACAACAACAACTCAATAACAACAACAAACAACAACAACAAGCAACAGCAACAAACAACAACAACAAGCAACAGCAACAAACAACAACAACAAGCAACAGCAACAAACAACAACAAAAAACAAACAACGATCAACAACAATCAACAACAACAAACAACAACAAAAGACAAAAAAACAATAAACAACAACAAACTACAACAAACAACAACAACAACAACAACAAACAACAGCAAACAACTACAAACAACAACAAACAAACACAAACAACAGCAAACAACAATAAACCACAACAAACAAGAACAGACAACAAACAACAACAACAAACAACACAAACAACAACAAACAACAACAAACACAAACAAACAACAACAACAACAAACAAACACAGCAACAACAAACAACAACAACTCAATAACAACAACAAGCAACAGCAACAAACAACAACAACAAAACACAACAAACATTTACAAACAACAACAAACAACAACAAACAACAACAACAAACAACAACAATCAACAACAACAAACAACGACAAACAACCACAACAAACAACAACAACAATTAACAACAAACAACAACAAACAACACCAAACAACAACAAACAACAGCAAACAACAACAAACAACAACAAACAACAGCAAACAATGATAAACAAAAACACACAGAAACAAACAACAAACAAACTACAAACAACAACAAACACAAACAACAACAAACAACAACAAACAACAACAAACAACAACAAACAATAACAAACAATAACAAACAACAACAAACAACAACAAACAACAACAACAAACAACAACAAACAAAACACAAACAACAACAAACAAACAAAAAACAACAACGATCAACATCAATCAACAACAACAACAAACGACAACCATCAACAATAAACAACAATAAACAACAACAAACAACAGCAAACAATGATAAACAAAAACAAACAGAAACAGACAACAAACAAACAACTACAAACAACAACAAACAACAACAAACACAAACAACAATAAACAACAAACAACAACAAACAACTACAAACAACAACAAACAACAACAAACACAAACAACAACAAACAACAACAAACACAAACAACAACAAACACAAACAACAACAAACAATAACAAACAACAACAAACAATAACAAACAACAACAAACATCAACAATCAATACCAAATAACCAACAAACAACAACAAACAAAACACAAACAACAACAACAAACAAAAAAAAAACAACAACGATCAACAACAATCAACGACAACAGCAAACAACTACAAACAACAACAAACAACAGCAAACAACGATAAACCACAACAAACAAGAACAGACAACAAACAACACAAACAACAACAAAAAACAAAAACAACAACAAACAACAAACATAAAACAACAAACAACAAACAACAAACAACAAACAACAAACAACAAACAACAAACAACAAACAACAAACAACAAACAACAAACAACAAACAACAAACAACAAACAACAAACAACAAACAACAAACAACAAACAACAAACAACAACAAACAACAAACAACAACAAACAACAACAACAACAAACAAACACAACAACAACAGACAAAGCAAACAACAACAAACAACAACAACAAACAACAGCAACAAACAACAACAACAAACAAGAACAACAAAACACAACAAACATTAACAAACAACAACAAACAACAAACAACAACAAACAACAACAAACAACAACAAATAACAACAAGTAACAACAACAAGCAACAAAAACGGACAACAAACAACATCAAACAATAACAAACAACAACAAACAACAACAAACAACAACAAACAACAACAAACAACAACAAACAACAACAAACAACAACAAACAACAATAAACAACAACAACAGAACAAACAACAACAAAAGCAACAAACAACAATAACAACAAACAACAACAACTCAATAACAACAACAAACAACAACAACAAGCAACAGGAACAAACAACAACAACAAACAAGAACAACAAAACACAACAAACATAAACAAACAACAACAAACAACAACAACAATCAACAACAACAAACAACAACAACAACAAACAACAACAAACAACCACAACAAACAACAACAAACAACAACAACAAACAACAACAACAAACAACAACAAACAACAAACAACAATAAACAACAACAAATAACAACAAACAACAACAAACAACATCAAACAACAACAAAAAACAACAACAACAACAAACAACAAGAAACAACAAAAACAACAAACAACAACAATCAACAACAAACAACAACAAACAGCAACAAACAAACACAAACAGCAACAAACAACAACAAACAACAACAAACAACAACAAACAACAACAAACAACAACAAACAACAACAAACAACAACAAACAACAACAAACAACAGCAAACAACAGCAAACAACAACAAACAACAACAAAAGCAACAAACAACAATAACAACAAACAACAACAAACAAAAACAAACAACAACAAACAAACACAACAACAACAAACAACAACAAACAACAACAATCAACAACAATCAACAATAACATCAAACAACAACAACAACAAACAACAACAATCAACAACAAACAGTAACAAACAACAACAAACAACAACAATAAACAAGAACAAACAACAACAACAACAATCAACAAGAAACAAACAACAACAACAACAAACAAAAACAAACAACAACAAACAAACACAAACAACAACAACAAACAACAACAACAAACAAGAGGAAACAACAACAAGCAACAACAAACAACAACAATTAACGACAAACAATAACAAACAACAACAAAAAACAACACCAAACAAACACAACAAACAACAACAATCAACAAAAGAAACAAACAACAACAACAAACAACAACAAAAAACAACAAACAATAACAACAAACAACAACAAACAACAACAAAACACAACAAACAAAAATAAACAACAACAACAACAAACAACAACAAACACCAAACAAACACAACAAACAACAACGAACAAACAACGACAAACAATAACAAACAACAACAAACAACAACAACAAAAACAAACAACAACAAACAACAACAAACAAAAATAAACAACAACAAACAACAACAAACAACAACAAACAATTACAAACAACAACAAACAAAAACAACAAACATAAACAACCAACAACAAACAAAAACAAACAACAACAAACAACAACAAACAACAACAAACAAAAACAAACAAAAACAACAAATAAAACACAAAAAAAAAAAAAAAACAACGATCAACAACAAACAACAACAACAACAAACAACAACAACAACAAACAACAACAACAACAAACAACAACAAACAACGACAACAACAACAGCAAACAACGATAAACCACAACAAACAAGAACAGACAACAAACAACAACAAACAACACAAACAACAACAAAAAACAAAAACAACAACAAACAACAAACATAAATCAACAAACAACAAACAACAATCAAACAACAAACAACAAACAACAAACAACAAACAACAAACACTAACAAACAACAACAACAAACAAAGCAAACAACAACAAACAACAATCAATAACAACAACAAACAACAACAACAAACAACAACAACAAACAACAGCAACAAACAACAACAACAAACAAGAACAACAAACATTAACAACCAACAACAAACAACAACAACAAATAACAACAACAAGCAACAAAAACGGACAACAAACAACATCAAACAATAACAAAAAACAACAAACAACAGCAAACAACAACAAATAACAACAACAAACAACAATAAACAACAACAGAACAAACAACAACAAAAGCAACAAACAACAATAACAACAAACAATAACAAACAACAACAACTCAATAACAACAACAAACAACAACAACAAGCAACAGCAACAAACAACAACAACAAGCAACAGCAACAAACAACAACAACAAGCAACAGCAACAAACAACAACAAAAAACAAACAACGATCAACAACAATCAACAACAACAAACAACAACAAAAGACAAAAAAACAATAAACAACAACAAACTACAACAAACAACAACAACAACAACAACAAACAACAGCAAACAACTACAAACAACAACAAACAAACACAAACAACAGCAAACAACAATAAACCACAACAAACAAGAACAGACAACAAACAACAACAACAAACAACACAAACAACAACAAACAACAACAAACACAAACAAACAACAACAACAACAAACAAACACAGCAACAACAAACAACAACAACTCAATAACAACAACAAGCAACAGCAACAAACAACAACAACAAAACACAACAAACATTTACAAACAACAACAAACAACAACAAACAACAACAACAAACAACAACAATCAACAACAACAAACAACGACAAACAACCACAACAAACAACAACAACAATTAACAACAAACAACAACAAACAACACCAAACAACAACAAACAACAGCAAACAACAACAAACAACAACAAACAACAGCAAACAATGATAAACAAAAACACACAGAAACAAACAACAAACAAACTACAAACAACAACAAACACAAACAACAACAAACAACAACAAACAACAACAAACAACAACAAACAATAACAAACAATAACAAACAACAACAAACAACAACAAACGATAACAAACAACAACAACAAACAACAACAAACAAAACACAAACAACAACAAACAACAACAAACAAACAAAAAACAACAACGATCAACATCAATCAACAACAACAACAAACGACAACCATCAACAATAAACAACAATAAACAACAACAAACAACAGCAAACAATGATAAACAAAAACAAACAGAAACAGACAACAAACAAACAACTACAAACAACAACAAACAACAACAAACACAAACAACAATAAACAACAAACAACAACAAACAACTACAAACAACAACAAACAACAACAAACACAAACAACAACAAACAACAAACAACAACAAACAACAACAAACAACAACAAACAACAACAAACAATAACAAACAACAACAAACAATAACAAACAACAACAAACATCAACAATCAATACCAAATAACCAACAAACAACAACAAACAAAACACAAACAACAACAACAAACAAAAAAAAAACAACAACGATCAACAACAATCAACGACAACAGCAAACAACTACAAACAACAACAAACAACAGCAAACAACGATAAACCACAACAAACAAGAACAGACAACAAACAACACAAACAACAACAAAAAACAAAAACAACAACAAACAACAAACATAAAACAACAAACAACAAACAACAAACAACAAACAACAAACAACAAACAACAAACAACAAACAACAAACAACAAACAACAAACAACAAACAACAAACAACAAACAACAAACAACAAACAACAAACAACAAACAACAAACAACAAACAACAACAAACAACAAACACTAACAAACAACAACAACAACAAACAAACACAACAACAACAGACAAAGCAAACAACAACAAACAACAACAACAAACAACAGCAACAAACAACAACAACAAACAAGAACAACAAAACACAACAAACATTAACAAACAACAACAAACAACAAACAACAACAAACAACAACAAACAACAACAAATAACAACAAGTAACAACAACAAGCAACAAAAACGGACAACAAACAACATCAAACAATAACAAACAACAACAAACAACAACAAACAACAACAAACAACAACAAACAACAACAAACAACAACAAACAACAACAAACAACAATAAACAACAACAACAGAACAAACAACAACAAAAGCAACAAACAACAATAACAACAAACAACAACAACTCAATAACAACAACAAACAACAACAACAAGCAACAGGAACAAACAACAACAACAAACAAGAACAACAAAACACAACAAACATAAACAAACAACAACAAACAACAACAACAATCAACAACAACAAACAACAACAACAACAAACAACAACAAACAACCACAACAAACAACAACAAACAACAACAACAAACAACAACAACAAACAACAACAAACAACAAACAACAATAAACAACAACAAACAACAACAAACAACAACAAACAACAACAAACAACAACAAAAAACAACAACAACAACAAACAACAAGAAACAACAAAAACAACAAACAACAACAATCAACAACAAACAACAACAAACAGCAACAAACAAACACAAACAGCAACAAACAACAACAAACAACAACAAACAACAACAAACAACAGCAAACAACAGCAAACAACAACAAACAACAACAGAACAAACAACAACAAAAGCAACAAACAACAATAACAACAAACAACAACAAACAAAAACAAACAACAACAAACAAACACAACAACAACAAACAACAACAAACAACAACAATCAACAACAATCAACAATAACATCAAACAACAACAACAACAAACAACAACAATCAACAACAAACAGTAACAAACAACAACAAACAACAACAATAAACAAGAACAAACAACAACAACAACAATCAACAAGAAACAAACAACAACAACAACAAACAAAAACAAACAACAACAAACAAACACAAACAACAACAACAAACAACAACAACAAACAAGAGGAAACAACAACAAGCAACAACAAACAACAACAATTAACGACAAACAATAACAAACAACAACAAAAAACAACACCAAACAAACACAACAAACAACAACAATCAACAAAAGAAACAAACAACAACAACAAACAACAACAACAAACAACAAACAATAACAACAAACAATAACAACAAACAATAACAACAAACAATAACAACAAACAATAACAACAAACAATAACAACAAACAACAACAAACAACACCAAACAAACACAACAAACAACAACGAACAAATAACGACAAACAATAACAAACAACAACAAACAACAACAACAAAAACAAACAACAACAAAAAAAAACAACAAACAAAAATAAACAACAACAAACAACAACAAACAATTACAAACAACAACAAACAACAACAAACAATAACAAACAACAACAACAAACAAAACACAAACAACAAAAAAAAACAACAACGATCAACAACAAACAACAACAACAACAAACAACAACAACAACAAACAACAAGAACAACAAACAACAACAAACGACAACCATCAACAATAAACAACAACAAACAACAACAAACAACGACAACAACAACAGCAAACAACGATAAACCACAACAAACAAGAACAGACAACAAACAACAACAAACAACACAAACAACAACAAAAAACAAAAACAACAACAAACATAAATCAACAAACAACAAACAACAAACAAACAACAAACAACAAACAACAAACAACAAACAACAAACAACAAACAACAAACAACAAACAACAAACAACAAACAACAAACAACAAACAACAAACAACAAACAACAAACACTAACAAACAACAACAAACAAACACAACAACAAACAAAGCAAACAACAACAAACAACAACAATCAATAACAACAACAAACAACAACAACAAACAACAACAAACAACAGCAACAAACAACAACAACAAACAAGAACAACAAAACACAACAAACATTAACAACCAACAACAAACAACAACAACAAACAACAACAACAAACAACAACAAATAACAACAACAAGCAACAAAAACGGACAACAAACAACATCAAACAATAACAAACAACAACAAACAACAGCAAACAACAACAAACAACAACAAATAACAACAACAACAACAACAAACAAGAGCAAACAACTACAAACAACAGCAAACAACAACAAACAACAACAGAACAAACAACAACAAAAGCAACAAACAACAATAACAACAAACAATAACAAACAACAACAACTCAATAACAACAACAAACAACAACAACAAGCAACAGCAACAAACAACAACAACAACAAAAAACAAACAACGATCAACATCAATCAACAACAACAAACATCAACAAAGGACAACAAAAAACAATAAACAACAACAAACAACAACAAACTACAACAAACAACAACAACAACAACAACAAACAAGAGCAAACAACTACAAACAACAACAAACAACAACAAACAACAGCAAACAACGATAAACCACAACAAACAAGAACAGACAACAAACAACAACAAACAACAACAACAAACAACACAAACAACAACAAACAACAGCAAACAACAACAAACACAAACAAACAACAACAACAACAAACAAACACAACAACAACAAACAACAACAACTCAATAACAACAACAAGCAACAGCAACAAACAACAACAACAAAAAAGAACAACAAAACACAACAAACATTTACAAACAACAACAAACAACAACAATCAACAACAACAAACAACGACAAACAACCACAACAAACAACAACAACAATTAACAACAAACAACAACAAACAACACCAAACAACAACAAAAAACAACAAACAACAGCAAACAACAACAAACAACAACAAACAACAGCAAACAATGATAAACAAAAACACACAGAAACAAACAACAAACAAACTACAAACAACAACAAACAACAACAAACACAAACAACAACAAACAACAAACAACAACAAACAACAACAAAAAACAACAAACAACAACAAACAACAACAAACAATAACAAACAATAACAAACAACAACAAACAACAACAACAAACAAAACACAAACAACAACAAACAACAACAAACAAACAAAAAACAACAACGATCAACATCAATCAACAACAACAACAAACGACAACCATCAACAATAAACAACAATAAACAACAACAAACAACAACAAACTAAAACAAACAACAACAAACAACAGCAAACAATGATAAACAAAAACAAACAGAAACAGACAACAAACAAACAACTACAAACAACAACAAACAACAACAAACACAAACAACAACAAACAACAAACAACAACAAACAACAACAAACAACTACAAACAACAACAAACAACAACAAACACAAACAACAAACAAAACACAAACAACAACAACAACAAAAAAAAAAAACAACAACGATCAACAACAATCAACAACAACAGCAAACAACTACAAACAACAACAAACAACAGCAAACAACGATAAACCACAACAAACAAGAACAGACAACAAACAACAAACAACAACAAAAAACAAAAACAACAACAAACAACAAACATAAAACAACAAACAACAAACAACAAAAAACAAACAACAAACAACAAACAACAAACAACAAACAACAAACAACAAACAACAAACAACAAACAACAAACAACAAACAACAAACAACAAACAACAAACAACAAACAACAAACAACAAACAACAAACAACAAACAACAAACAACAAACAACAAACAACAAACAACAAACAACAAACAACAAACAACAAACAACAAACAACAAACAACAAACAACAAACAACAAACAACAAACAACAAACAACAAACAACAAACAACAAACAACAAACAACAAACAACAAACAACAAACAACAAACAACAAACAACAAACAACAAACAACAAACAACAAACAACAAACAACAAACAACAAACAACAAACAACAAACAACAAACAACAGCAAACAACAACAAACAACAACAAACAACTACAAACAACAACAAACAACAACAACAAACAACAGCAAACAACAAACACTAACAAACAACAACAACAACAAACAAACACAACAACAACAGACAAAGCAAACAACAACAAACAACAACAACAAACAACAGCAACAAACAACAACAACAAACAAGAACAACAAAACACAACAAACATTAACAAACAACAACAAACAACAACAAACAACAAACAACAACAAACAACAACAAATAACAACAAGTAACAACAACAAGCAACAAAAACGGACAACAAACAACATCAAACAATAACAAACAACAACAAACATCAACAAACAACAACAAACAACAACAAACAACAACAAACAACAACAAACAACAACAAACAACAACAAACAACAACAAACAACAGCAAACAACAACAAACAACAACAAACAACAATAAACAACAACAACAGAACAAACAACAACAAAAGCAACAAACAACAATAACAACAAACAACAACAACTCAATAACAACAACAAACAACAACAACAAGCAACAGGAACAAACAACAACAACAAACAAGAACAACAAAACACAACAAACATAAACAAACAACAACAAACAACAACAACAATCAAAAACAACAAACAACAACAACAACAAACAACAACAAACAACCACAACAAACAACAACAAACAACAACAACAAACAACAACAACAAACAACAACAAACAACAACAAACAACAACAAACAACAACAAACAACATCAAACAACAACAAAAAACAACAACAACAAACAACAACAAACAACAACAAACAACAAAAACAACAAACAACAACAATCAACAACAAACAACAACAAACAGCAACAAACAAACACAAACAGCAACAAACAACAACAAACAACAACAAACAACAACAAACAACAACAAACAACAACAAACAACAACAAACAACAACAGACAAACAAACAACAACAAACAACAACAAACAACAACAAACAACAACAAACAACAACAAACAACAACAAACAACAACAAACAACAACAAACAACAACAGAAAAAACAACAACAAAAGCAACAAACAACAATAACAACAAACAACAACAAACAAAAACAAACAACAACAAACAAACACAACAACAACAAACAACAACAAACAACAACAAACAACAACAAACAACAACAAACAACAACAAACAACAACAAACAACAACAAACAACAACAAACAACAACAACAACAAACAACAACAAACAACAACAAACAACAACAAACAACAACAAACAGTAACAAACAACAACAAACAACAACAATAAACAAGAACAAACAACAACAACAACAAACAACAACAAACAACGACAAACAACAACAAACAACAACAAACATAAACAAACAACAACAAACAACAACAACAAACACAAACAACAGGAAACAACAACAAGCAACAACAAACAACAACAATTAACGACAAACAATAACAAACAACAACACAAACAACACCAAACAAACACAACAAACAACAACAATCAACAAAAGAAACAAACAACAACAAAAAACAACAAACAATAACAACAAACAACAACAAACAACAACAAAACACAACAAACAAAAATAAACAACAACAAACAACAACAACAACAAACAACAACAAACAACAAACAACAACAAACAACAACAAACACAAACAACAATAAACAACAAACAACAACAAACAACTACAAACAACAACAAACAACAACAAACACAAACAACAACAAACAACAAACAACAACAAACAACAACAAACAACAACAAACAACAACAAACAATAACAAACAACAACAAACAATAACAAACAACAACAAACATCAACAATCAATACCAAATAACCAACAAACAACAACAAACAAAACACAAACAACAACAACAAACAAAAAAAAAACAACAACGATCAACAACAATCAACGACAACAGCAAACAACTACAAACAACAACAAACAACAGCAAACAACGATAAACCACAACAAACAAGAACAGACAACAAACAACACAAACAACAACAAAAAACAAAAACAACAACAAACAACAAACATAAAACAACAAACAACAAACAACAAACAACAAACAACAAACAACAAACAACAAACAACAAACAACAAACAACAAACAACAAACAACAAACAACAAACAACAAACAACAAACAACAAACAACAAACAACAAACAACAAACAACAAACAACAACAAACAACAAACACTAACAAACAACAACAACAACAAACAAACACAACAACAACAGACAAAGCAAACAACAACAAACAACAACAACAAACAACAGCAACAAACAACAACAACAAACAAGAACAACAAAACACAACAAACATTAACAAACAACAACAAACAACAAACAACAACAAACAACAACAAACAACAACAAATAACAACAAGTAACAACAACAAGCAACAAAAACGGACAACAAACAACATCAAACAATAACAAACAACAACAAACAACAACAAACAACAACAAACAACAACAAACAACAACAAACAACAACAAACAACAACAAACAACAATAAACAACAACAACAGAACAAACAACAACAAAAGCAACAAACAACAATAACAACAAACAACAACAACTCAATAACAACAACAAACAACAACAACAAGCAACAGGAACAAACAACAACAACAAACAAGAACAACAAAACACAACAAACATAAACAAACAACAACAAACAACAACAACAATCAACAACAACAAACAACAACAACAACAAACAACAACAAACAACCACAACAAACAACAACAAACAACAACAACAAACAACAACAACAAACAACAACAAACAACAAACAACAATAAACAACAACAAATAACAACAAACAACAACAAACAACATCAAACAACAACAAAAAACAACAACAACAACAAACAACAAGAAACAACAAAAACAACAAACAACAACAATCAACAACAAACAACAACAAACAGCAACAAACAAACACAAACAGCAACAAACAACAACAAACAACAACAAACAACAACAAACAACAGCAAACAACAGCAAACAACAACAAACAACAACAGAACAAACAACAACAAAAGCAACAAACAACAATAACAACAAACAACAACAACTCAATAACAACAACAAACAACAACAAACAAACACAACAACAACAAACAACAACAAACAACAACAATCAACAACAATCAACAATAACATCAAACAACAACAACAACAAACAACAACAATCAACAACAAACAGTAACAAACAACAACAAACAACAACAATAAACAAGAACAAACAACAACAACAACAATCAACAAGAAACAAACAACAACAACAACAAACAAAAACAAACAACAACAAACAAACACAAACAACAACAACAAACAACAACAACAAACAAGAGGAAACAACAACAAGCAACAACAAACAACAACAATTAACGACAAACAATAACAAACAACAACAAAAAACAACACCAAACAAACACAACAAACAACAACAATCAACAAAAGAAACAAACAACAACAACAAACAACAACAAAAAACAACAAACAATAACAACAAACAACAACAAACAACAACAAAACACAACAAACAAAAATAAACAACAACAACAACAAACAACAACAAACAACACCAAACAAACACAACAAACAACAACGAACAAATAACGACAAACAATAACAAACAACAACAAACAACAACAACAAAAACAAACAACAACAAAAAAAAACAACAAACAAAAATAAACAACAACAAACAACAACAAACAATTACAAACAACAACAAACAACAACAAACAATAACAAACAACAACAACAAACAAAACACAAACAACAAAAAAAAACAACAACGATCAACAACAAACAACAACAACAACAAACAACAACAACAACAAACAACAAGAACAACAAACAACAACAAACGACAACCATCAACAATAAACAACAACAAACAACAACAAACAACGACAACAACAACAGCAAACAACGATAAACCACAACAAACAAGAACAGACAACAAACAACAACAAACAACACAAACAACAACAAAAAACAAAAACAACAACAAACATAAATCAACAAACAACAAACAACAAACAAACAACAAACAACAAACAACAAACAACAAACAACAAACAACAAACAACAAACAACAAACAACAAACAACAAACAACAAACAACAAACAACAAACAACAAACAACAAACAACAAACACTAACAAACAACAACAAACAAACACAACAACAAACAAAGCAAACAACAACAAACAACAACAATCAATAACAACAACAAACAACAACAACAAACAACAACAAACAACAGCAACAAACAACAACAACAAACAAGAACAACAAAACACAACAAACATTAACAACCAACAACAAACAACAACAACAAACAACAACAACAAACAACAACAAATAACAACAACAAGCAACAAAAACGGACAACAAACAACATCAAACAATAACAAACAACAACAAACAACAGCAAACAACAACAAACAACAACAAATAACAACAACAACAACAACAAACAAGAGCAAACAACTACAAACAACAGCAAACAACAACAAACAACAACAGAACAAACAACAACAAAAGCAACAAACAACAATAACAACAAACAATAACAAACAACAACAACTCAATAACAACAACAAACAACAACAACAAGCAACAGCAACAAACAACAACAACAACAAAAAACAAACAACGATCAACATCAATCAACAACAACAAACATCAACAAAGGACAACAAAAAACAATAAACAACAACAAACAACAACAAACTACAACAAACAACAACAACAACAACAACAAACAAGAGCAAACAACTACAAACAACAACAAACAACAACAAACAACAGCAAACAACGATAAACCACAACAAACAAGAACAGACAACAAACAACAACAAACAACAACAACAAACAACACAAACAACAACAAACAACAGCAAACAACAACAAACACAAACAAACAACAACAACAACAAACAAACACAACAACAACAAACAACAACAACTCAATAACAACAACAAGCAACAGCAACAAACAACAACAACAAAAAAGAACAACAAAACACAACAAACATTTACAAACAACAACAAACAACAACAATCAACAACAACAAACAACGACAAACAACCACAACAAACAACAACAACAATTAACAACAAACAACAACAAACAACACCAAACAACAACAAAAAACAACAAACAACAGCAAACAACAACAAACAACAACAAACAACAGCAAACAATGATAAACAAAAACACACAGAAACAAACAACAAACAAACTACAAACAACAACAAACAACAACAAACACAAACAACAACAAACAACAAACAACAACAAACAACAACAAAAAACAACAAACAACAACAAACAACAACAAACAATAACAAACAACAACAAACAACAACAAACAACAACAACAAACAAAACACAAACAACAACAAACAACAACAAACAAACAAAAAACAACAACGATCAACATCAATCAACAACAACAACAAACGACAACCATCAACAATAAACAACAATAAACAACAACAAACAACAACAAACAACAACAAACAACAACAAACAACAGCAAACAATGATAAACAAAAACAAACAGAAACAGACAACAAACAAACAACTACAAACAACAACAAACAACAACAAACACAAACAACAAGAAAAACAAACAACAACAAACGACAACCATCAACAATAAACAACAACAAACAACAACAACAACAAACAAAACACAAACAACAACAACAACAAAAAAAAAAAAACAACAACGATCAACAACAATCAACAACAACAGCAAACAACTACAAACAACAACAAACAACAGCAAACAACGATAAACCACAACAAACAAGAACAGACAACAAACAACAAACAACAACAAAAAACAAAAACAACAACAAACAACAAACATAAAACAACAAACAACAAACAACAAAAAACAAACAACAAACAACAAACAACAAACAACAAACAACAAACAACAAACAACAAACAACAAACAACAAACAACAAACAACAAACAACAAACAACAAACAACAAACAACAAACAACAAACAACAAACAACAAACAACAAACAACAAACAACAAACAACAAACAACAAACAACAAACAACAAACAACAAACAACAAACAACAAACAACAAACAACAAACAACAAACAACAAACAACAAACAACAAACAACAAACAACAAACAACAAACAACAAACAACAAACAACAAACAACAAACAACAAACAACAAACAACAAACAACAAACAACAAACAACAAACAACAAACAACAAACAACAAACAACAAACAACAAACAACAAACAACAAACAACAAACAACAAACAACAAACAACAACAAACAACAAACACTAACAAACAACAACAACAACAAACAAACACAACAACAACAGACAAAGCAAACAACAACAAACAACAACAACAAACAACAGCAACAAACAACAACAACAAACAAGAACAACAAAACACAACAAACATTAACAAACAACAACAAACAACAACAAACAACAAACAACAACAAACAACAACAAATAACAACAAGTAACAACAACCAGCAACAAAAACGGACAACAAACAACATCAAACAATAACAAACAACAACAAACAACAACAAACAACAACAAACAACAACAAACAACAACAAACAACAACAAACAACAACAAACAACAACAAACAACAACAAACAACAGCAAACAACAACAAACAACAACAAACAACAATAAACAACAACAACAGAACAAACAACAACAAAAGCAACAAACAACAATAACAACAAACAACAACAACTCAATAACAACAACAAACAACAACAACAAGCAACAGGAACAAACAACAACAACAAACAAGAACAACAAAACACAACAAACATAAACAAACAACAACAAACAACAACAACAATCAACAACAACAAACAACAACAACAACAAACAACAACAAACAACCACAACAAACAACAACAAACAGCAACAACAAACAACAACAACAAACAACAACAAACAACAACAAACAACAACAAACAACAACAAAAAACAACAACAAACAACAACAAAAAACAAAAACAAACAACAACAAACAACAACAACAAACAACAACAATCAACAACAAACAACAACAAACAGCAACAAACAAACACAAACAGCAACAAACAACAACAAACAACAACAAACAACAACAAACAACAACAAACAACAACAAACAACAACAAACAACAACAAACAACAACAAACAACAACAAACAACAACAAACAACAACAAACAACAACAAACAACAACAAACAACAACAAACAACAGCAAACAACAACAAACAACAACAGAAAAAACAACAACAAAAGCAACAAACAACAATAACAACAAACAACAACAAACAAAAACAAACAACAACAAACAAACACAACAACAACAAACAACAACAAACAACAACAAACAACAACAAACAACAACAAACAACAACAAACAACAACAAACAACAACAAACAACAACAAACAACAACAAACAACAACAAACAACAACAATCAACAACAAACAACAACAAACAGTAACAAACAACAACAAACAACAACAATAAACAAGAACAAACAACAACAACAACAAACAACAACAATCAACAAGAAACAAACAACAACAACAACAACAAACAAAAACAAACAACAACAAACAACAACAAACAAACACAAACAACAGGAAACAACAACAAGCAACAACAAACAACAACAATTAACGACAAACAATAACAAACAACAACACAAACAACACCAAACAAACACAACAAACAACAACAATCAACAAAAGAAACAAACAACAACAAAAAACAACAAACAATAACAACAAACAACAACAAACAACAACAAAACACAACAAACAAAAATAAACAACAACAAACAACAACAACAACAAACAACAACAAACAACAAACAATAACAAACAACAACAAACATCAACAATCAATACCAAATAACCAACAAACAACAACAAACAAAACACAAACAACAACAACAAACAAAAAAAAAACAACAACGATTGTTGTTGTTTGTTGTTGTTTGTTGCTGTTTGTTGTTGTTTGTTGTTGTTTGTAAATGTTTGTTGTGTTTTGTTGTTGTTGTTTGTTGCTGTTTATAGTGGTTTGTTGTTGTTTGTTGTTGTTTGTTGTTGTTTGTTGTTGTTTGTTGTTGTTGTTGTTTATTGTTGTTTTCTGTTGTTTGTTGTTTGTTCGTTGTTTGTTTGTTGTTTGTTGTTTGTTGTTGTTGTCTGTTGTTTGCTATTGTTTGCTATTGTTTGTTGTTGTTTGTTATTGTTTGTTGTTGTTTGTTGTTTTTTTTTGGTGTTGTTGGTGTCGTTTGTTGTTGTTGTTTGTTGTTGTTTGTTGTGTTTGTTTGGTGTTGTTTGTTGTTATTGTTGTTTATTGTTGTTTTCTGTTGTTTGTTTGTTGTTTGTTGTTTGTTTGTTGTTTGTTGTTGTTTGTTGTTGTCTGTTGTGTGCTATTGTTTGCTATTGTTTGTTGTTGTTTGTTATTGTTTGTTGTTGTTTGTTGTGTTTGTTTTGTGTTGTTGTTGTTGTTTGTTGTTCTTTGTTGTTTGTTGGTGTCGTTTGTTGTTGTTGGTTGTTGTTGTTTGTTGTGTTTGTTTGGTGTTGTTTGTTGTTGTTGTTGTTTATTGTTGTTTTCTGTTATTTGTTGTTTGTTTGTTGTTGTTTGTTGTTGTCTGTTGTTTGCTATTGTTTGCTATTGTTTGTTGTTGTTTGTTATTGTTTGTTGTTGTTTGTTGTGTTTGTTTGGTGTTGTTGTTTGTTGTTGTTTGTTGTTGTTTGTTGTTGTCGTTTGTTGTTGTTTGTTGTTGTTGTTTGTTGTTGTTTGTTGTTGTTTGTTGTTGTCTGTTGTTTGCTATTGTTTGCTATTGTTTGTTGTTGTTTGTTATTGTTTGTTGTTGTTTGTTGTGTTTGTTTGGTGTTGTTGTTGTTTGTTGTTCTTTGTTGTTTGTTGGTGTCGTTTGTTGTTGTTGGTTGTTGTTGTTTGTTGTGTTTGTTTGGTGTTGTTTGTTGTTGTTTGTTGTTGTTGTTGTTTATTGTTGTTTTCTGTTATTTGTTGTTTGTTTGTTGTTTTTTGTTTGTTGTTGTTTGTTGTTGTCTGTTGTTTGCTATTATTGTTTGCTATTGTTTGTTGTTTGTTATTGTTTGTTGTTGTTTGTTGTGTTTGTTTGGTGTTGTTGTTTGTTGTTTGTTGTTGTCGTTTGTTGTTGTTTGTTGTTGTTGTTTGTTGTTGTTTGTTGTTTATTGTTGTTTGTTGTTGTTTGCTATTGTTTGTTGTTGTTTGTTATTGTTTGTTGTTGTTTGTTGTTGTTTTTTGTGTTTGTTTGGTGTTGTTCGTTGTTTGTTTGTTATTGTTTGTCGTTGTTTGTTGTTGTTTGCTGTTGTTTGTTATTGTTCGTTGTTGTTGTTTGTGTTTGTTTGTTTTTTGTTGTTGTTTGTTGTTGTTTGTTGTTGTTTGTTGTTGTTTGTTGTTGTTTGTTGTTGTTTGTTGTTGTTTGTTGTTGTTTGTTGTTGTTAGTTTGTTGTTGTTTGTTGTTGTCTGTTGTTTGCTATTGTTTGTTGTTGTTTGTTATTGTTTGTTGTTGTTTGTTGTTGTTGTTTGTTGTGTTTGTTTGGTGTTGTTTGTTGTTGTTGTTGTTTGTTGTTGTGTATTTTTATTTGTTCTTGTTTGTTGTGTTTTGTTGTTGTTTGTTGTTGTTTGTTGTTTGTTGTTGTCTGTTGTTTGCTATTGTTTGCTATTGTTTTTTGTTGTTTGTTATTGTTTGTTGTTGTTTGTTGTTGTTTGTTTTTGTTGTTGTTGTTTGTTATTGTTTGTCGTTGTTTGTTCGTTGTTGTTTGTTGTGTTTGTTTGGTGTTTTTTGTTGTTGTTTGTTGTTGTTGTTGTTTTTTGTTGTTTGTTGTTGTTTGTTGTTGTTTGTTGTTGTTGTTGTTGTTTGTTGTTGTTTGTTGTTGTTTGTTGTTGTTTGTTGTTTGTTTTTGTCGTTTGTTGTTGTTGTTTGTTGTTGTTTGTTTTTGTTTGTCGTTGTTTGTTTGTTGTTGTTGATTGTTGTTGTTGTTGTTGTTTGTTGTTGTTTGTTGTTGTTTGTTGTTGTTTGTTGTTGTTTGTTGTTGTTTGTTGTTGTTTGTTGTTCTTTGTTGTTTGTTGTTATTTGTTTGTTTGTTGTTGTTATTGTTATTTGTTGTTTTTCATTGTTTGCTGTTTGTTGTTGTTTTTTTAGTTTGTTGTTGTTTGTCGTTGTTTGTTGTCGTTTGTTGTTTGTTGTTGTTTATTGTTGTTTGTTGTTGTTTGTAGTAGTTGTTGTTTTTTGTTTTTGTTGTTTGTTGTTGTTTGTGTTTGTTGTTGTTGTTTTTGTTTGTTGTTGTTGTTGTTGTTTGTTGTTGTTTGTTTTTGTTTGTTGTTGTTTGTCGTTGTTTGTTGTCGTTTGTTGTTGTTGTTTGTTTGTTATTGTTTGTTGTTGTTGTTTGTTTTTGTTTGTTGTTGTTGTTGTTTATTGTTGTTTGTCCTTTTTTGTTGTTATTTGTCGTTGTTTGTTGTTTTTTGTTGTTGTTTGTCGTTGTTTGTTGTTGTTTGTTGTTGTTTGTTGTTGTTTATTTTTGTTTGTTGTTGTTTGTTGTGTTTTGTTGTTGTTGTTGTTTATTGTTGTTTTCTGTTGTTTGTTGTTGTTTGTTTGTTTTTTGTTGTTGTTTGTTGTTGTCTGTTGATTGCTATTGTTTGCTATTGTTTGTTGTTGTTTGTTATTGTTTTTTGTTGTTTGTTGTGTTTGTTTGGTGTTGTTGTTTGTTGTTGTTGTTTGTTGTTGTTGTTTGTTGTTGTTGTTTGTTGTTGTTGTTTGTTGTTTTTTGTTGTTGTTTGTTGTTGTTTGTTGTTGTTTGTTGTTGTTTGTTGTTGTATGTTGTTGTTGTTTATTGTTTATTTTTGTCGTTTGTTGTTGTTGTTTGTTGTTGTTGTTTGTTGTTTTTTGTTGTTGTTTGTTGTTGTTTGTTGTTGTATGTTGTTGTTGTTTGTTGTTTATTTTTGTCGTTTGTTGTTGTTGTTTGTTGTTGTTGTTTGTTGTTGTTTGTTGTTGTTTTTTGTTGTTTGTTATTGTTTGTCGTTGTTTGTTGTTGTTCGTTGTTATTTGTTGTTGTTTATTGTTGTTTGTTATTGTTTGTTGTTGTTTTTTATTGTTGTTTGTTGTGTTTTGCTGTTGTTGTTGATGTTTGTGTTTGTTTTTTGTTGTTTATTGACGTTTAATGTTGTTAGTAGTTTTGTTTAATGTTGTTTGTGGTTGTTTTTTGTTGATTGTTGTTGTTTGTTATTGTTTGTTGATGTTTGTTGTTGTTTGCTGTTGTTTGTTTGTTGTTGTCTGTGTTGTTGTTTGTTGTTGTTATTTGTTGTTGTATGTTGTTATTTGTTGTTGTTTTTTGTTGTTGTTCATTGTTGTTTGTTGTTTTTTGTTGTTGTTGTTCGTTGTTTGTTGTTGTTGTTGGTTGTTGTTTGTTGTGTTTTGTTGTTTGTTATTGTTTGTCGTTGTTTGTTGTCGTTTGTTGTCGTTTGTTGTTGTTTGTTGTTGTTTGTTGTTATTTTTGTTTGTTTGTTGTTGTTATTGTTTTTTTTGTTTTTCATTGTTTGCTGTTTGTTGTCGTTTGTTATTGTTTGTTGATGTTTGTTGTTGTTTGTAGTAGTTGTTGTTTTCTTGTTTTTGTTGTTTGTGTTTGTTTGTTGTTTTTGTTTGTTGTTGTTTGTTGTTGTTTGTCGTTGTTTGTTTTTGTTTGTTGTTGCTGTTTATTGTTGTTTGTCCTTTTTTGTTGTTTTTTGTTGTTGTTGTTTGTTGCTGTTGATTGTTTTTGTTTGTTGTTGTTTGTTGCTTGTTGTTTGTTGTTGTTCGTCGTTGTTTGTTGTTGTTTGTCGTTGTTTGTTGTTTTTATTTGTTGTTTTTTATTGTTTGCTGTTGTTTGTTGTTGTTTGTCGTTGTTTGTTGTCGTTTGTTATTGTTTGTTGTTGTTTGTAGTTGTTTTTTTGTTTTTTTTTGTTTGTGTTTGTTGTTGTTGTTTGTTGTTGTTTGTCGTTGTTTGTTGTTTGTCGTTGTTTGTTGTTGTTTTTGTTGTTTGTTGTTATTTGTCGTTGTTTGTTGTTGTTTGTTTGTTACTGTTTGTTGTTGTTTGTTTTTGTTTGTTGTTGTTGTTTATTGTTGTTTGTTGTTGTTTGTCCTTTTTTGTTGTTATTTGTCGGTTTCTTGTTGTTTGTTGTTTTTGTTGTTGTTTGTTGTTGTTTTTTGTTGTTGTTCGTTGTTGTTTGTTGTTGCTTGTTGTTTGTTGTTGTTGTTGTTCGTTGTTGTTTGTTGTTGTTTTTTGTTATTTGTTGTTGTTTATTGTTCTTTGTTGTTTTTTGTTGTTGTTTGTTATTATTTGTTGTTGTTTTTGTTTGTTGTTGTTTATTGTTGTTGTTTATTGTTGTTTTTTATTGTTGTTTGAAGTGTTTTGTTGTTGTTTGTTGATGTTTGTTGTTGTTTATTGATGTTTAATGTTGTTTGTTGTTTGTTTTAGTTGTTGTTTGCTGTTGTTTGTTTGTTGTTGTCTGTGTTGTTGTTATTTGTTGTTGTTTTTTGTTGTCTGTTGTTGTTTTGTTTATTGTTGATTGTTGTTTGTTTTTGTTTATTGTTGTTCGTTGTTGTTTGTTGATGTTTGTTGTTGTTTGATAATGTTTGCTCTTGTTTATTGTTGTTCGTTCTTGTTTGTTGTTGTTTGCAGTTGTTGTTTGCTGTTGTTTGTTTGTTGTTGTCTGTGTTGTTGTTGTTTTTGTTTTTTGTTGTTCATTGTTTTTTGTTGTTGTCAGGGGTTGTTTAATGTTGTTTGTTCTTATTTGTTGTTGTTTGATGTTGTTTGTTGCTTTTTGTTGTTGTTTGTTGTTGTTGTTTGTTGGTGTTTGTTGTTGTTTATAGTGGTTTGTTGTTGTTTGTAGTTGTTTGTTGTTGTTTGTTGTTGTTTGTTGTTGTTTGTTGCTGTTTGTTGTTGTTTGTTGTAGTTGTTTGTTTTTGTTTGTTGTGTTTTTTTGTTGTTGTTTGGTGTTGTTTGTTGTTGTTTAATGTTGTTTATTGTTGTTTGGTATTTTTTGCTGTTTGTTGTTGTTTCTTGTGTTCTGTCAACAACAAACACAGCACACTTAAAAAACAACAAACAACCACAAACAACAGACAACAACAAACAACAACAACAAACAAAAATAAACAAAAACAAACAATAACACCAACCATAATTATAGATAAAATAATCCACTTCACTTCACATATAAAAAACAATTTTTTTGGGGTCTTAGTTTTTTTTTAAATATATAAAAACTTTATTTCTTACAAAATGTATGAACGAGAGCACGAAAGTGTGATTTGTATAAATATTTAATAATAATAATAATGATATTTAATATATTATTTAAAATTTAAAAAAATCTAAGGACTAAAGGAAAACAGTTTTGTTCGTTGATAAAGCGAATTAAAAAAAAAAAAACAATTTAAAATTAAGAGCTGAAATATTTTTTCTTAAGCATGTTTGAATTGTAAATAATATCCCATCACCATTTAAACATCTTTTCAAGAATCGACCAGGAATGCCTGCTTCTTGACCAGATCCTTGAAAACTCCAGTTTCTCGGCTCATTAGATCATCGTAGCTTCCCTCTTCAAATACCGACCCATTGTCAAGGACGGCAATTTTATCTGCATTACGAATTGTGCTAAGGCGATGGGCTATTGTTAAGACTGTCCTTCCTTTTGAGAGTTTTTCGAGAGCATTTTGTACTAACTCTTCCGAAGCAGAGTCTAGGGCACTGGTAGCCTCATCGAGTATTAATATAGTTGGATTCTTAAAATAAATTAAGTAATTTAAGGATAATCTATGTAAGTTGATATCAAAAAACCTACCTTTATCAAAGCTCTGGCAATGGCAACTCTTTGCTTTTGCCCTCCACTAAGCATCATTCCACGTTGGCCAACTGTTGTTTCTAGTCCATCAGGCAAGGTGTTTGAAAATTCATCCACATGGGCGTTTCGCACTATAGTTTGGAACTCATCTTCTGTTACTTTTGTTCCTGGGTTCAATCCATAGAGAATGTTCTCTCTTATTGTGCCACTAAACAAAACAGGTTCCTGACTCACAGCACCAATGTTCTCCCTCAGCCAATACGGGCTGAGTTCTTTCAAATCCATTCCATCCAGAGTGACTTTTCCGTTCTGTGGGTCATACAGTCTCAGCATCAAAGAGGCAATTGTACTCTTACCCGAACCACTTCGACCCACAATAGCTGTTGTTTGTCCAGGAGAAAGCGACAGTGTAAGATTATTCAATACCGGGTTTTCTGGTCGTGCAGGAAAACTAAAGAGAACATTCGAAAATTCAACTTGGCCTCTTGGCTTTACACTTGGAACAATTCCAGAATTCAAAGAAATTTCGTATTTCCTGTCGAGGATCTCCCATATTCGCTGACCAGAACCAACACCCTTGTTCAGCTCAGTGTAAAAATTACTAAGTCCGTTTATAGAAATTGCCGAATACGCCGCGTACAGTATAAACGAGGTGAGAGCACCAATTGTTAATTGGTCACTTATAACAAGGCTACCACCATAATAAAGAACCGATATTATTATTACATTTCCCGCAAAGCCACTCTATTTGAAAGTATTAACGAGAAACGGATATTAAGATCAAGAGATTGATTAAGTTGTTTGAAGCTACTTACGAATCCGAAGAACATCGACTTTGCCATGACTTCATCATAAGCTATTTTCATAGCATCGGTGAGGAGGTTATCGTATGACTGTGCTTCTGCATCTTCTCGGCAAAATGATTTCACAGTTTTTATGTTACCCAAACGCTCTTCAGACGCTTTTGAGATGTTAGCATGTTTGTCAAGATAACTACGAGTTATTGTACGAACATATCGCCCATAAATAACTGCAACTCCAGCTATGCAAGGGACAACACAGGTACTTATAAGGGCCAATTTCGGAGACGTGTAGATCTGTGGAATTTTAAAAAAGCGTTTAAACAATTAAACAAAATTATAGTCACACGTATAATATAAAAAGCTTTTTCTCGATAAAGCAGATGCTATGAAGAACTAGGTATAAGAAGCTCTTAATTACCGAAAAACGATTTTGGGGGTATGCTAACGTTTCGGTTTCGAGAGAAAGAATCTTAAAGTAGCGGTCCGGTTTGTTAGATTGGTTGTGAGGAGAAGTCTACAAGCTATAGTTGATTTTGTCAAAATAGGTAAAAGTTTATTGTCTAGGCTAAACTGGGAGGCCTGAAGCTTATGCAGGACAAAGTACTACCAAGCTTAGTTTTCAATTCCGCCTCAAGATAAAACAAAGCAGAGAAACTCGATCTTTTTTGCTATTCCTTTTATAATCAAAATGCAATTTATTTAAAACATCAGGAAATAAATAAATATTTTGTGTTGATAATCGAACTCACAACTCTAGGTTAAAAAACAAGTCCTACACCCAATGTGAATTCCTGCAGAATATCAACGCACACACAGAAAAGGTTGAGAGTTTAAGTCACAAGGTTTCGGGTTTGGTTGGAACTGTTACGCCAACATTTAACAACGAGAGGGGCGGTAAAGACATCAAGACAGTTGGAGGGACATATTGAGTCAGGCTCAGCAGAACCAAGCTTTGTAGCGACATCCATAGAAGCTGGCCAGTAAGTAAAGTAAGAAGCCGGGAAATTTATATTACACCTACAAACGATCAAATCTTCTACTACAGTTCACATAGACAAGACATGGAAAACATCTGCACAACACATCATACTAAATCCACCGTAACCAGCTAGAATCCACATCTTGCAATCGCTTCAAAAAGTTGCCAATGGCATGTCTGTTAGCTGCTAAACTTTTTGCAAGCAAATTCACACAATAAATTCAAGGCCAAGTATTTGGAAAACTATTTTTAGTTCAGGCCAAATTGGAACCTGAGAGAGATTGCACACCATTCCTACAAAAAATTAATGATAAGCCTACATAAAACTTATGATGAACCCAGATTTGATACCAATTTCTTTTTATAGATCACATAACCAAATAAATTGCGTTTGTTATCTGACAGATTTATGCTTTTCTCTACCATCAACTATATTTTAAATAATCAAATAATTTTTCTAACCTTTGTGTGTACATTTTTAGAAACATAATGGGAAGTATGCAGAACCAAACTTTAAATACAATTTTAATCAGGGTCTTAAAGAAATAGAAAGCAATGAAGAAGTTTGTTTTTTTCAAAACGGGTGCCTAGATATTTAGTCTTTTGATTTTAATCGCTGAAATGAATGAGTGAGATTGTTTTCGAGCTCTTAACTGGATATGAATCCTCCCTTTAGTATGCTTTAAACTACTTTACAAGCGATTCGCGCCTTGCTAAGAAGTTGAAATTGTTGAATCCAACATGGAATCTGTGCTGCTATATGCCTGTGAAACTCGGAAATGCTTACCAACATCTCGAGAAGGTGGCAAGCCTAAATCACAAACAATATCCAATAATGAACTTTGGCTAAAGACTGGACAAACAAAAGTGGATGATAACATCAAGCAAAGGAAGTGGCGCTGGAGTGGCCATATACTGAAGAAACCTATAGATATCATAGCAAAGCAGTGCTTTGAATGGAATCCTCAAGTTGCAAAGCGGGATAGAAAACCAAATGAAACTTGGGAGTCAACTATGAATTATGTCGAAATGCATTCTTTTGAAGGAAGAGGTAATCATTTTTACTAATTATTGTGAAAAGACGTTTTGTGTTCGTGAGCTGGCTGTTGCATCCTCTGGCATTGCTGCCACATTGTTGGAAGGCGGTCGAACTGCAGTTGACCGAACTATGAAGCATTAACGAGGTTATTCGAGATGATTTGGAGGGGCTATGATATTGCTTTCCGGAGATTTTAATCAAATGCTTCCCGTCATCCCAAAATCTACTGCTGACGATGAACTTAATGCATGCCTGAAATCGTCGTCTTAGTGGCAGCATGTTAAGAAGTTATAATTAACCACGAGCATGAGAGAACGACCTATCGGCAGCTGAATTCTCGAGACAACTGCTAGCGCTTGGCAATAACCGA
Organism: Platycheirus albimanus; assembly: GCA_916050605.2. NCBI lineage: Eukaryota > Metazoa > Arthropoda > Insecta > Diptera > Syrphidae > Platycheirus > Platycheirus albimanus. The sequence continues at coordinate 290,540,490 of OU696696.1, read as the reverse complement.
ATTCCCTTTGATGTTTCAACTGGATTGATATCGTTCCCGACAAATTTTTGCGAGATCACATCGTCAAAGGAGGAATTCATCAACAAAGTGTGAAATTATAAAAATCTCGATTGAATTTATAGTAAACGGGCAATACTAGCAGCGAAGGAAATTGACAGCGTGACTGACGATGATGAAGCGACCAACTATCCGGCGGAATTTTTGAATTCGCTTGATGTGCTAGGAACCCCGCTGAATAATTTGCAGCTGAAGGTGGGAGCGATCATAATCATGTTGCGGAATCAGAATCATCAGAAATTGTGCCAATTGTAAAATTGGCTGTTGTGATGACAATAAATAAATCGCAAGGCCAATCGTTGGAAATATGTGGGATTAATCTCTAATTGCCTGTACGTTGCCTGTTCGCGTGTTGGCAAACCGTCTTCTTTGTGTGTTTTTGCGCCAGAAAACAATTCGAAAAAATTGTTTATCATCGCTCTCTACTGATTTCGATTCCATTCAAATAAATTGAAATTTGAACTATCTGTGTTTTATTATCGGCTCTAAAGTTTTTCTAAAGGCGTTTAATTGGGGCGAGACAAAGTTCACCGGGTCCGCTAATTAATTAATTAAAATGTTAAGGCTCTAAGAACTTTAAAAACAAAACGTGATGTGATAAAGTGGACTCAGCGGCACGGAATCTTGACAAAGCTATTATCATCCGATGGCAAATGTTTTTAGTATATAACACATGTCGAATGTTATATGAAGGTAGGTTAAAAAGGTTTCAGGAGACCGGTGCCTACTGTCTTCGACCAGGCCGTGAGAGAGTACGATACAACTTCGGTTTGGGATGATCGAATTATCGTACTTTCTAAACATTTTAAGAAACCATTTCCTCACCACCGTCGCACAGTGGTTCCGTTTGTATGGGAGAGGTGGTCAAAACCCTATAAAATCTGAACTACTAAACGGATTTAAATGAAATTTGGTACAGATGTTAAAATTGTACTTTTACATATTTGCTGAAAATTTGGTAAGGAAAACATGATAAAAAAAAAAGTTATTGACATTTTTCAAAATTTTCTGGATTTTTATATTTGAAGTTTTTTCAATGAAATCTGTATTATTGAACGAATTTTGATAAAATTTGGCACATAGATTGAGATTAGTTTTATGCATATCAATTTATAATAAGGCTAAGAAAAAATTATTAGAAAAGAACTTATTGACATTCTTTTATAGTTTTTGAGGAGAACGGACAAAAAACCCAAATTTGCATTTCGAATGATTGAAAATAAAAGAAAAACACTACTAAAATCTTTTTTTTTTATTTTTATTAAATTTAATCAATTTATTGCAATAAATTTAAAACATCTGTCGGCAATTTTAATTTTTCATTTTTTTTCAAATTTCTTTCGTTAGAAAGCAACGGATCTGATGTTAACAGCAATCTATTAAACAAATCGGTATTTGTTAAGACTCTAGATGTTTTTCGTGTATTGTGTGATCTGAAAAATTTGACATCCTTGTTTTTTGCCTCTGCTGCCTCTTCCGTTAATTGGCCTATAGGCAAAATTGCATGTTTTGCAATTTGTCCTCCATGAATGAGAACTTTATGTACAGAAGCTGGCATTGGATACCACGGATATTCTTGGACAATTTCACGTGCAGTATCTTGGGCATATTTTTCGAAAACCTCCGGATTTATTGAAAAACAACTAGCCAAAGTTTTTAAAATGACTGCACATCTTTCTATTATTGATTTTTTCACACCCGTTATTTGGGAAGATACAGTAGGATTAGCAAAAAATCTACGCGCAGTATTTCCGTCATTAGAATTTCCACCTCCTTGTTTTGGTTTATCAACTATCAGTCCAATTTTTCTGAATTCTTCTTGAATTCTTTTTTTTTGAACTGCAAGAAGAGGTTTCTCACTTTTTCCAGTGCGCCATTTTTTGAAATCTAGTCGGTATGCTAGATGGATGAAGAATTCGAAAAACCTTATCCACGCATGCAGTGGAGATATGCCAAAATCCAAACAGTCTTCGTTAATACTTTTTTGTAAGGATCCTTCAATATCATTCATATTTGTTGGCTTTGCTCCACAAATGTAGCACACCTGTTGCGAAGCAGTGTGTGTCAAAGCATTGCACACCTTCCCGTCAACCATTGTTAACTTGAGGACATGTTTAATGTTTAAAGTATGGTTAGTTATTTTAACTAAACTTTCAGATAAATCATTAATCTGGTTCTCAATGTAGCTCTCCTCAGCTCTACTCAACTCTGCCGTTTCCTTTTTTAATTGAAACCGTATTGGGCGACAATATCGAGTCGATCCTGGACGAGGATTTTGCCATAAAATTTGTTTTTCAGAGTCAGAGTTTTTTTGTGAAAATAGTTGGATTGGAACATATGAAGTAATAAACATGTCAGCATCACTGACTCCCTCAGAAATTTGTTGTTTATATTCTCCTTGTCCACTGCTACCATCAAAACCCCATTTTCCAATAAGGGTAAGATTACCTAAATCAAAAATGTATTTTATTTAGTCACACTAAATTAAAGTTTTCAATTACATAACTCGTATCTCGTACATTACATTTATTCTACTCCCCCTGTGCTGTTAAATTCAGACTAGACATTGTATCACTGGCTACTTTATTTAGGTTATCTGCTGTAAAACGAACACGATACACAATTACCATACCTGCAGACATCACAGAAAGGACAAGTATTACAATGAAACAGAAAGCTTTGTTGGTAAAAGATTCTTATTTGATGGTATTACCTAAATCAAGCTCCAAACTTTCAAAAACTTCCTTTTGGGATTCTACGATTCTTTGGGCTGTATGGTTTAGAAGACCTTGAAGGGAAACTTCAGCCGATGTATCGGATATTGATATTTTTTCAGGCTCCGGGTAACAATCTTTTTTCGCTTTTATTACCTTAACATAGCTTGGAAAAACATCAACTTCGGTCTTTTCGTTTACCAAGTTCCTAATGACTTGGTACTGGTGTTTTGTTAACTTTGCCTCAACCAAAATTTTCAAAGCATCATTTGAATTCAATTGCTTGGCTTTAAGATTATCTGTTGACTGGCAATGCTTCAAAGCACAAGCAATGTCTTCATCTATTGCAGCAATTGTGGCAATTCGTCTGCGCTTAGTTCGAGAAGAGCTATCTGAAAATGACTTCTTTGGCCTACCTCCTACATTATCTGGTGAATTAATTAATTCTTCTTCTTCTTGGTAAGGCCCGAAGTCTTCGACGACGCAATCAAGCCAAGCACTATATTTAGATAAAAAGGCATCATCTCTTCGAGAACATAAATTCCATTTTTTTAGGAAGAGTTTGCATAACAAAACAATCTTTTTTCGTGCATGTAAGCTTTCAATGTTATATTTTTCTTTAAAAAGTACCCATGTTTCATCAATTTTTCCAGCATTGCGACCTTTCTTCGCCTTCCGCCACAAATGAAAAATATCAATGCGCTTGATCATATCACTTGAATCTAGAAAAAAAGGGAAATAGGGTTTCACTTAGGCTCAAAATTTTAATATTTCCACAAATTTCCGCAAAAAAAACCGTATATACCCTTAAACAGGGAAGATAAGCCTACGTTAATCCATTAAAATTATTGAGTGCAAATGGGTGCCCTAAAAGTTCTGGCTTATCAAAAAAACACAAAATTTTAAAAATCACAAAAATTCATTTCTTTCAACAGCAGTTATAATAAAATAATAATGTGTAAAATATATATATATATATATAATAATCATCTTTATAAATTGTTCTATTATGTTTACCACTTTTTTCCAGAAAAAAACCTTAAAAACACACACAAAATAGCTAAAATGCAATGTCCTATCTTCAAACTAACGTTTTTTAAGAAATTGCGAAAAACATTAAACTTTGCCACGTGCCTGACTGTCAAAAACTACATTTAGAAAAAAAAAAATAGTCCCACGTAGTTGCCCCGTTATCATAGATAATAACTGCATTAAAAAAAATTACTTTTATTACTTGAGGTTTTGGCCTATGGGCGGAACCACTGTGCGTCGAGGTCCGCCAGCAGCTTCAAGTCACAAGAGAAGTCAGCGTAAGCGAGCGTACGATAAGAAGATGCATGGGCTAAGCGAATTTAAAAGCTCGTAGGCCAGCATACTTGGTCCACAGCCCTTCAGACAGCAAAGAGAAGCCCGACTTCGATTAGCTAGAAAACATGAAAATTGGACTAACTAGCGATGGCTGAGTTTTGTTCACGAATGAGTGCAGAATTGCTTTACATGCACCAGATGGTCGACAACGTGTATGGAGAAGAAGAAGAGAGCGGTTTCTACCCATTACGACCACAGAAACTGAACTTACATTTACGAGGATGTTAAAGCAAAAATCAAGAGTGGCAAAGTTTCCATGCTGGTAACCGAAACTGTGTTTGAAACTGTTAACAATAAGACTCCTTTCCAAAATAACGTAAAACGATTTGTTTTTAAGAATATAAACGCAAAAGTGGAAGTGCAACGAAACCTGAAATGTCGTAAAGTTCAAAGAGGTTAGACTGTTTTGTTATGAATGCAAAGGACGTTGCAATAATCGGAAACGAAAGGAGTTTTCGGACAAAAACTAAATGGGGATGGAATAAGATTCGTTACTTTCACAAATCAGTCACGATTACCAGATAGCAGAGGATTGAATTGAATTCTGTTGAGAATTCGGAAAGGAGCTGAACTTATAACCGTACCATGAACTTATAGCACACGCGATCAAGGGTTTATGATAGCCCTGTTAATGTTTAGTCAAAGCGCGAGCGTTAGGAAGCTAGAGAGGAAGGGAAAGGAGGTGTCGATTAACATTGGCCTTGAACGTTTGGAAATCAAATTGGCAAGGGAAAATTGTACCAGGCAATTTATTCCACATTCGTGTTGTACGGCTAAAGAAAGAATCCCCATATTTCACGGTACGTCCGAAATAGGGCTTAAGTGTAAACTGATGAGCGTTCCTAGCAAGACGAGTGTTACGGGGGAAATGTTTAAATGTTTCTACCTGTAGTGAGCATTTTATGTAGAACAACCTGTAAAATAATGAAAGACAGCAAACATTTCGACGATGTTCAGGGATGGAAATGTTTCCATAATGCTTCTTCTCTTATCAATTTTAAATCTTTGTTCTGAACAATACCGAGCAGGTGTAGAAAACTTTGAGAAGCACTTTCCGGTATCCTCGATTCAAGTACCATTCATGGATAATGGCATACTGATACTGGTATGTTTAGCATAAAACTCCACACGATTTCTAATACCCCAATTCACAATGCTTTTCAAATCGGAGTTTAATGAGCTTATCATACGGTATCGTGAATCATCAAACGTATATGAAAAGCTGAGGGTTGAGTCGTCAGCAAAACAATTTAATGGATTAGAAGTCACAGACAAGGCATCATTTATAAAAAAGAGGAAGAGAGTCGGAGACAGAACAGAGCCTTGGGGCACACCAGCATTTATTTTGTGGAGATCAGACTTGAAACCGTCTAATACAACTATTGAACGGTCCAGAAGATAGCTTCTAATCCAACAAATAAGAGAATCTTCGATACCAAATTTATCGTCGCTTTCATTTTATCTTCCATTAATACGTGTCACTTGGCGAAAACCAAAATTTTTTAGTATTTTGCAAAATTGACAGGGGGAAAAGAAAGAGGTTCTGACCATTATTATCTGCATAAACGACAAAAAAGCCCCAAAATGCTTGCCATAGACCGCTCCACACAAAAATCTACAGACATCTCGAGAAAGACTCAGTCTTTTGTTGATAGCTATCAAGGTTACATCTAGGAATTGATGACTCTGGCAAAATAAATTGCAAAGCAGTTACTTGATAGGAAAGCTAGTGCTTTTGGAGAACAAAACTGTCGAATTTAACGAAGAATACGACAGTTAACTTATCAAACAATTATTTACAAAGTCTTTAAGGCGACGGATATGATGAGTTTTGCATTAATTTTCAAAATTAGGAACATTTTATATATTAACTGGCCAGATTCACACAAATAAGAATAACACAAATTAAATAGAAAAAAGTGAACAGAAGACGATGAAAAACGACAATAATTTGTTCGAAAACCAGCACCTCTTCCTGAAAGAGTTTGCTGAAGATTTGCGAAAGAAACCGCAAATCGATTGGTGACTTGCCAAACGACAGCATACTGTGATTGTTTGATTTGTAGATATGTCGTCAGACTCGAAAATATTTGCGACTATCACAAACCGTCTAGTCTTAGCTTAGATTAAAATTTAAATAAAAAAACAAAAATCAAATAAGAAACCAAGCGGTAGTGCTCCCGAGATAAGAGTGCCAAAATCCTATTTTTAAATGAGAATTAATTTGGATGTTCTATTTCGTCATGACAAGCACCCACTAGGTACCTATTTGATTAAAGAACCATGCTTCCAACACTGAGTGACAAGCATTGTCGATAGGTAATTGAACCAATGACTCCATTAAGCTAATGTTACTTTAATCTATTTACTATTTACTTATCTTGGTTGCAGCTCACGACACCACAACCACGTTCATAGGCAGTAAAGATAATATTCGACCGACTTACCATCATTGATGTTCCTGCAACAATCATTACGGTAGAACGAAGTCCATCCGACATATTCTGACTCAGAGAATTGCCAACCAAAAATGTGTCTGTTGACAAACGATTGACCAACTCTCCTGTTCCTTTTGTATCGAACCAACCTGTTTCTTGATTAAGCATCGTTCGATAGAGTTTCGCTCGCAATTCCTTAACAATCCGAATGGCTATGGAATAAGGTGGTGTTAATAAGATTCATGAACGAAAATGCAGCTTCTAAAATGCACTCACAAGCACTGTTGAATAGGTAGACTCGTCCAAAATTGGCCAAACCACCGATAACAAACACTCCGCTTAGAATAAAACAGAAATGCCTCAGTCGATCCATTGTCTCCACACTTCCAGCTTCGTCTCGCGTGAAAATTATGTCTAGGATTTTCCCCAAAGCAAAAGGCACACTCATTGTGATTGCGGAAGACACCACCAAGCAGCCAACCGCAGCTGTGAAAATTTAGTTTTTTTGTTATAAAAACAATACCAACCCAATCCTGGATGTTTATCTTACCGGTTAGAACTAGCTTTTCAGACTTGGCCAACCCAAACAGCCGACCAACGTCTCGCTTCTTCAGTTTAACTTTTGGTGGTTTGACCTCCTTTGTGGCATTTTGATTTTGACTCAAGTCCGATTTGCTACGGATTCCCAAATGGTCCTTCTCCTGAGGCAGCTCCGTTCTTCGCCTTCGAACTGCCATGAAATCCCTAGTAGATTGTGTTGTTTGCCGTTTTAATATGAAAATTCGATTCCGTCCGCTGCCCAATAACTTGTTAAGTGTGCTGAAAGTTCTTGACGTTGTCGTCGTCGTCGTCGATGTAACAGTCGTGTATCCAGAACGCAGGGAGAGTGGTGACGTGATCAAAAGACGACTCAATCTCGTGCAGCAGCTCAAACACTGGATCACCATGGTGTGCGTCGTTTTTATGTGTCAGAGTGAAATAGTAATTATGATTTTAGTCTTTGGCTATAAGTTTGTTGTTTGGTAGATGGTAATGGTAGTTGGTATTGGTAGGAGGAAGAAGGAGGATTTATGTACAAGAAGATAAAAGTAGGTAGGAGAGAAAATAAATAATAGAGTACGTAAGTAATGAGTGTTAATTACAAAAGAGATCCCGTTTTACACATTCGACGACATTCCCCGCGAAATAACGAAGTTACGAGTTAAGTTTTTTTTTGTGGATTTTAGGTTGGATAGCGGGTGACGGTGGCGGCGGGCGGGCGGTGAGTTCAGTCAGGTGGCGGTGGGAGTACTTATGTGGCAGTGTGAGTGAGTGAGTTTTATCGAGATTTTTTTGGAGAGAAAGTATCACTTTTGTTTCTCTGCTATTCCACTGCCACTCACTGAATGTCGGTCTAGTAAAAACTTTCAAAACAACACCAACAGAGAAAACAAGTTAAATGGCAAGCAAAACGTCAAAAGCCGACTTTCACCAGAAACTGTAGCTGTCAGTTTCCTTGAGACTCGATGAAGGAATGACTTTGCATATTCGAGAGTCGTTTTATTTAGTACGCTTCTTCTAGTTGTACTAACAGCCGCTTGAAGTCGCACAGGGTTTTGAAATGTGGGGCCTGAAAGTGGTTCTAGAGTACGACTTAGCAATTCGATTTTTGCAAAAAAAAAAAATAATATTAGGACACAATATTTAAAAAATCATTTTACTCAGATACATTGATAAATTAAAATTATGAAAGCGCCATAAAAAGGTTCAAATGGTCTTTTTGATTTTTGGAGATTTTTTTGCACTCATGTGAAGGATTTTTTGTTTGTTGCACTCTAGCCCCGCACCGAGCCATAACCTTAATTCCGAGCAATGATTATGAAAACCCATTTTTTAGTCTACACCTTAACCTAGTCGTATTTTCTGTCGCAGTGTCTGCATGCTTCTCACCGCGACTTTAATCTCTGTTTTATAGATATTCTATTAGGGACAACGTTTGCGACACCAGAGGGCGACACTAAACCGAATACAACAAAAAGTTTTCATTAAGATATTAAAGATATTATTTTTTGTTTGTCTTATGTTATGTATATTTTTATTTCTCTTCCGATTCGGATACCATGAACACAATTAATGCTCCGATCTGAACTTTTCTCCGATTGGAGGATTCTCCGAACGGATACCATGATAGGGAGAATTATCTTTAGTTCTCTTTATAGCGAAAATTATTTTCTTTGGAAAAAATTTGACTTTCTTGTTTGGATTTTTTGGATTTTTAGATTTGTTTAAATCGCCATTTCTTGTAGTTTTTGAAGACTCAATATTTGTTCAATAGGGGCGAAGTGCTCTATTGAAAGCTTGTATTGCAGTTTCAGTCTTTACTTTAAGAAAAGGAATCTCAGTTTCGGGCTTGCATATGCATATGAAAACAAAAGTTGCACTTATTGAGTCAATTTTTTTTTGAAGAGTTGCGATTACTGCGTCAACAATGATATAAATTCAGCTGTTGCGGAAATCGAGGAGTTGCGTGAATCGAGAGTTGCATTAATCGAGAACGTACTGTATTAGATTTCGTTTGATCTTTCAGCAAGGCAACAGCTATATTTTCAGATATTTTCTGACGTAATAACGTCTTATATATCGAAAACAATAGTAGCATGCACGACAAATGTCTCAATGTCACGTTCCGTAGTGATAACGTCTTATAAATCGATGAACACCGTAATCACGTAAAATTATCGTCCGTAAACCGACTTTACAGACAACCAGGTTTTTTTTAACAAAATTTGTAAACGCAAGCGGCTGAGAACGGTTATGAAATAGATGAGACTATTAAATATGAATTTTTTGAAATCTAACTTGACTGCCATTACCCATCACAGTGAGTAATGACGGTCATGAACAGGGGTACTTACGGTCAAATAATTGACTTCAATTATCAGGAAAAAAAACTTGGTTGTCTGTAAAGTCGGTTTACGGACGATAGTTTTACGTGATAACCAGTTGACAAAACAGTTCATGTGTAGGTTGTATCTCTCCAACCACCCACACTACTTACAAACACCCACCATTTTAAAATTTTTTTTCTCACACCTTCCGCCAAACGCCCAACGTCAACCTCTCACCCCCACAAACAACCACCAACCAACAGCCCACAATTTTTGACAATTTTTGAAAACTATTTCCTCCCCCACACAGTAAATAGGGGAGCACGGGGCACAGGGGACCACTTAACGTTTGCCGGTTTATTAAAATTTATTGAACGAAGAAAAAAGGCTAAGTAAATAATGGCTATCGCAATTTTATCACTTGTTTTTAAAATTGAATGTGAAAAAAGTGCTTTTGGTGGGCCTATGTGCCTCCTATGCTAAATCTTCTTCTCAAAAAGTAATGAGATTGTATTAACTCTTATCTAGGTAGGTATTTATTTTATTCTTTTTGATCAAAATATAACTTGAAACTTTGATTAACTTCATTTTTGGTTGGGTACCACGTGCAACAAAAATAATCAAAAATTGAAACAGGTTCATATTTATGTAGGGGGCATACGGGACCACCTAATTCCTCTGTGCCCCAACAAGAATGTCTTTTAAAAATAATATCGACTTGTTTGACAGCGAATATTTCGCAAAACTAAAATTGCACAAAGCACCACTAAACTCACTGTTTTCAATATAAAAACTTTAAATTATTATAACATAGCCTTAACATTGTAAAAACACAAACTTTAAGACTTTTTTTTATAAAAATTATCTTAAAAAACAATAAATTTTAATTTATTCAATCAAAGCACTTGTACACACAAAAGACAATAACCAACTGAGGAGATAGATGGGGGCTTTTATTATTTACTATAACTTTTTGGCTAAGTCACTTACTTATCGTTTTAAGCAGAAAGTCCTCTGTGCCCCGTTTTTTCCCACCCTCTTCCTTACCACCACTAACCACCATCCCACCTACAGCCACCAACAAACCACCCATTATTTTTGACAATTTTTACCTCACCACCCACACCAACTATAACCACCAACCGACAACCCAACCAACCATCCACCATTTTTCCTCTGTCGGACACTACCCCCCCCATATACACACACCCCCACCACCACCACCACCACTTACTAGGCTATCAAAGCAGCTATATAACGTTACTGTGACTGTGACACTTTTTCGTGCGTGCTGCCCATATATTCCGATTTATTAGACGTTAATACGTCAAAAAATAAGAATAGGTACTTCAAATTTCAATTAAATAATGAACTTGGCAAAATACGGTACATATATCGCATTAATACCCTTCGATTCGACATCATCATTGTTATTTTAAGACATACTATCTTCGTCAGAAATTTCTGTAAATGTTTTAAGTTTATGCTTTTCGCCTTTTTTCTTTTTTTAGGTTTAGCTGGCATGGTTTTTGAAATTTGTATTTCTTTTCCTTTTCAATTAAAATGTCTCCTGTATCCGACCAGAAGGCCTTTTTTGAAGTTCTTTTGTAGCCTCTAGCCATTCTAGAATCGAATTAACATATTTTTTTTTTTTTTTAGTGAACTATATACGTAATATATAGTAACGATAGTTATAGCACATAATTTAACAAACAAAAAATCAAACAAATAAAAACATAATATACTTACACTGATTTTTGTTCGGCTGAAAATAAGAATAGAAGCACTAAATTTCGTTTTGATGGCTTCAAAATTGGAAATATCTCTTTTCAAAACGTCAAAATGTTGTTTTTCGTTCATCTCTCTCATAATGTAATCAAAGCCGAAACTAATTTCACATTGGTTAGGCTGAAACTACACTGACCGTCATTACCCGCTGACCGTGATTTGACCACCTTCCCCTATAATGTTCTAAGATTTTGGTTCTCAAAACATCGGGCAGAAGTTTTTGTTTATAAAACACATTACTGCAGTCCCTGAAAAGAAGCTAACAAAAGGTTTGTTTGATGTAGAATCGACACAGGAGCGCACTGATGGGCCTCAACACGCAGTGAAGTATTTTATGTGACACTTATTTCATTGCCGTGCTTTTGTATTGTGTTCGACGTGTGCGCGGTATGTACAATGGTTGCACTCTTTTTGGACAGCGAACTATCATAGTTTAAAAAAAATTTCAGTTGGCGAATGGAAAATTAAGATTTTTTAGTTTTTATACATTTCACGGATCTGTACTGAAATTTCTCAGTTTACACTGGGACCTGGAATATCAAACAAACCGCATTTTTAGGCTAAGATTACACATGTAAGTTGTACTTGCGTAAGTTACTGACGTAAGCAATTTCTGAAAAAATTACTAATGTAAACGGCTCTGTAAGTGACTTACAGTAAATTTTATTAGTTTACGTAAGCTGTACGTTGAAAAAAAAGCTTACAAGTTAATGTAAACGCGTTTTTTGATACTTACGGAAATCTCACAGTTTACACACACGGCAGTGATAAGTGTACCTACAACTTACGGGAAGCATTTCTTACTGTAATTTCATCTGTAGTGTAAACCTAACTATAAGTTACTTTTGTAAGACTCACGTAAGTGGTAAATAAAATTTACATGTGCAAGCTTAGCCTTCGACCACAAAAACAAAATAAAAATCATCTACTTTTTTTTGTAATAAAAATTTTCTTTGCTTAGTCAGTTTAAAAAATACAAAAACAGTTTCAACTTAAAAATGTAACTAAAAAAAAAATAATATAATATAATACGAGAATAATTAAAATAAAAAAATAATTACAAAAAGGAAGTGCACTTCGCACAGAACAGAAAAAAATACAAAACAATAGAAATAGAAACAGAAAAACGGAAAGGAGTTAACATTTAAAGTCAGTTTGGTATGGTATGTTTGATTTGGAAATTTGATTGGTAACGGGTTCACAAGTGGGATAATGAGCAATTTTTTTAATAATGGCTTCTCATCTGTCAAAACTTAAAGTCAAATTTTGACACTGACATCTGCCCAATGAAAAGGCCTAAAATAATTAGTTTACTAAAATATCCAACTTGCATTAACCTCGTAAGTAGTTTGTTATTAAAAAAAATCTTTAGAGCAGGAATCCTCCATTGAAACAAAAGCATGCCCTTCTTTTCTTTTGTACATAATACAATTAAAATTAGACTTTATTAAGAGTGAATTAATATTATCGATTATACAAATTTTATATCATTCCAATATTGTTAGATGATTTTTTAAAATTTAAGATTATGTTTGTGTACATGTAAATTGAGTAAGGATTTGATTTTTTACATATTATTTTTGTTGGTCTGTCATTATGTATGAATATTAAAGATAATATTAATTAAAATTGTATGATTAAATATTTATGATGGTGTGTTTAAATGAATGAGTGTGTTTGTGTTTGTAGAGAAATATAATTATTATTTTGTAACTTTAAGGTATATATAATATACTCGAGCAAACCTCCAAAAATATTCTTTAATGTCCTTTTCCTTTGTGTTCGTTTGTTTTGTGTTTTGTTTTTTAAATACTGATTATATTAGTAAGAAAAAATATTTGTTTAATCCTATGTTTAGATATATATCATTTTTTGTTTTGTTTAAATTTACTGTTAAGTATAATGAAATTGATTACATGAAGAGAAAGTAGTAGAATTATATAATGTTAGTCATGGAAATCGATGATGAAAATAGAGAATGAAAAATACATTTGTTTTTTTTTTCAAAAACTAAAAAAAAAACTAAATAGAAAAAAAAAAAACACTTAAAAGTATACACAATTGATAAAAGTACTAAATTCTAAGGATTGCCAGTGGTTGTCCTTTCGGATTGGTGGTAAATTTCAAGCATACGATGGTTGGGCAGCTGTGGGCCATGCGATTTTGGCATCGATTCTTTTATACGCCAGCATGCAATGTTTTCCCTTCGCAGCTAGACGAATGTCTTGCGGACATTCGATATCGGTGAGGAGGGTCTCCTCTCCGTCGACCAATTTGAAGAGGGCATAGTCTTGGGGATTGGTGATGCGGGCTTTGTGGGCAATAATGCGGCAAACTTCCCGGGTTGTGGTGTGTGGTCGAACAGGGAGAGTGCGGGTTTGAAGGGAGCCATTGCACTCATCAGGGATGATCACTCGCAGGACTGATGAACAAGCTGGCAGTGATGATGAACGCCACTAAAAAGAGAAAGAATTAAGGTTTGAATTAAATCACCTTTAAAAATTATTTTTTATAATTACGATAAATTATACAAAATTAAAAAAATAAATTATACAGAATTTAAATCACTGGTACTTCACCGAATTGTGGCATTTTACTCTGACACCCTCTATATTCTCAAACCTCATTTCTAATAACTGTATAAAATATTTAAAGGCTTTAACAGCACAACTCTGTATGCATCAACTTACAGCCCCACTCAAAATAAATGCATTCACTTGCATTTATTTAAGTTTCTTTCGAAAAAGTTGAATGAAAAAACGTCACTTCAAGAGCTGATTCGCCACAAAATACCAAGATCGACTTCGGGGTGACTTCAGGGCGACCCTAGGTTTAAAAAAAGAGAATTTTCTTAATAGGGCTAGTTGAGGTTTTTTCAAAAATCGAGTTGTGGCGACCCCAGAAGCAAAAATGGCTTGTATTTTTTTGACAGCTCTTGGAGTTGTCAAGGAAACCTAGGGCGATCCTAGGTAAAGTTCAAAAAACAAAGTTAATATGCCTTAATTTCTCACTTCTTCATAGACAAAAATTGTAGCAGGATTGATTAATGACTTTCACCATCTATCGATTTTGTATGATTGAATTAAGATTGACAGAAACAGTACCCCAAAATAATAATTGTCTATGAGGAGGCAAGTTTTCCCTTTTTCCTTCGTTATAGAAAGTACAGTATAATCATTGAGCAGTAAATTTCTGTCACAGTTGCTGGACGCTAGGTGTCTCTGCTATGTTCTCTGTGGTTTATATGTTTATAAACCATTAAAACCGAATTGTCTGACACCAGATGGCACCACTAAAAAAAATAAAATGCACGACTGGGTCGCACGAACTTGCTCTTATGATAAGCAATTGCGTAGTGGCTGCATATATGGATATTAAAAAAAATTAAATAATTTCGAAAATTCTTTTATTTTTTAAATTAGTTTAAGAGTTTTCTCGGAAAAACTTAGAATGCAATAAAATTTCAAAGCTATACGTCAATCTAGGAAAAAAAAATATTGAAAATCGTTGGACCAGTTTTTTTTAAAAGGTTATTTTTGAAAAACTTTTTCAAAAAATATTTTGAAATTTATTTGAGTATGCAAATATATGGCAATCTGTAGTTTACATTTGAAAAATAATTTTTAAAAAAATCAATATACCCGTTTCCAACATATTTCGAAAACCAAAAATTTTTTTGAAAAAATTATAAAAAATCAAAAAAAAAAAGTTTTTGAAAATTTTGAAATGCCATATTAATAAAATTATGAATGACTTCCTGTGGCCAAAATTTTATTGAAATCGAATTTATAGTTTACGAGAAAATTTGATTTGAAAATATTGGTTCTATGAGAGCTACCGTTATGAGACAAATTTTGAAAAAAAATTTCAAACCAAAAGATAGATTTTCTTGCAAAAATAGCATTCTGAAAGTTTTATCAAAATCGTTAGAGCCGTTTTTGAGAAAATCAATTTTTGTCTTCAAGATTGTATGGCAGGTGCCGTTATTTTTGGACCTAGAGCAAAAATAAAAAATTTGTTCCGAGAGACGGCCAAATAAATCCTAAATACCAAATTTGAAGCAAATCGGCCCACCCGTTCAGCCTCCAGAGGCGCGAACAGACATACAGACAGACAGACAGACAGACAGACAGACAGACGGACGGAATTCCCAGACCCACTTTTTTCGACTTCTCCATCATCGTAATGTCATGTGTGATTGTTATCTCAAATTTTTTTTTCTGCACGAATCCATAACTTGCCTTATAGTACCTATAATCGCAAGTAAAAAACTAAACGCAGCATTGCCAAACAATAAGCTGCTTTAAGGCCGTTAATATTTTAGTAGTATATATTAGGGTTGGTTGGGGTAAATGTAAACGGCAGTTATTTTCACGTTTTAAAATAAATTGTAGCAACCCAGACAGAAAAAAAATCAAAATTTGAAATGTCGCGACACCGGTGCATGTAAGATCTTTCAGTTGTTCTTCAATCAATTTTTAATAATTCAAATGGAATTTATACTTGTTTAATTTAAATCTATGGACGATTTCCTTACACTTAGAGAACAGGAATTAGGTGTCCACATTTATCAAAGAATTTTTAAAATTATGGGGGAAATGTGAAAAAGAAAGGGATAGATGTAAATGTAAACATAGCCATAAATCGATTTTGGGTTCCTATACGTTTATCAACTATACTCAGTAGAATATCTGGTGCCTTATTGTATAATATCCGTTTTCAAAAATAAAAAACTAAATAAAATTCAATATTTTTTACTTCTCTGAAAAAAATGTTCTCTAATGCAAAAATTTACCCCGACCGACCCTATACATATTAGCTATTGGAAACGAAGTTTGAGTCACTAGAGGGCACCAAAGTCAAACACCATCATCAAAGGCCGTGAATCAAGCATTCGACTCGTTCATTTCCTCTTTAATATTACTTTTCAAATAATTTTTTTTAAATTTGACGGAATCAAGTAAAAATTTTCATATTCGTCAGCTATAATAATTAACCGAACTGTTTGTAAAAGCTGTTCTTTTCAGTTAATTCTAAAGAATTAAAGTTTTTGGAAAATGTACAAACAATGCAGTTTTGGAAAAGGAAAACTGTAGTTTTAAATCATAAATAATGCCAACTTATTTGCATGATAAAATACATTTATACTTACATCCAAAGATCCAGTTCCTTCATTATCGGAAGCCATAAAACTCTTCAACACATGCACAGCGCTACACAAAGCAGTCAGATAATATCCAGCTTCGCCATTCAGCAGCGCTGGCTGCAACAATCCCCACATAAATTCAGCTTCAATTTCGGCTCCCACAAAGCCGCACTTGGCCACGACAAACACCAATATTGGCAAGAAATCATCAGCTCCCAATTGTTGTCCGCGTGGACAACCAGTTGCATCGAAAATCGATGATATAATACATAAGAACAAGTCTAACTTTTCCAATGGCAACTCAGCCTCTTGGAGGCGGAGTAGAAGATTGGAAATTTGGTGTAGAGCAGATGATGTGGGTGGGGCAACAGCTGTTCTTATACCAAAATCAGATGCACTCCGACCACAGGCATATTTGACATTTTGCGCCAACAGTTGAATATCTTCTGTTCGGGTGTAGTAATCGACAAACATACCATAGAGGTGTTCACGCAATGGTAACACAACCAATTGATGCATCACAGTTTCGAGTATGGCGTCCAAATTGAGAAACTCATCGGACTTGAGACGTGCCCTAGCACTTTCGACCTCTTGATGGAACTTACCCTCGCCATGCTTAACAAGGTAGTTCTTCATTCCGTTCATGAATTGGCGCATATTTCGCATCACAACTTGCGGAGCAGCCTCACGAGATTCTTTTGTGCATGAGATGAAATTCTCGATGTTTTGAGCAAACGTTGATTTATGATCACTTGCAAGTTGAAGGGTATAACAGCGGACCGAATCACCAGGTCCACCGACTGGGTTGACTTTGTTTCGTGGATGACCTGTAAAAAAAAACCAAAACAACTTTTTTAATAATTTGTTTTTAAATGATTTTGTTAAAACATGATAAATTAAGTTGTCAGATTTTCAATTTCTATTGTACCAATAATTATTGTACCTATGAGGAAGTGTAAGACTTTAATTTGATTGGACAACACACTCGTGTTTTTCTTATTGGAAATCTGAACAAGAAATCAAGATAAACAATGACTTGGCAACATAAAAAAGGTCTGATTAGATGGTACTTCAAAACTTTTTTTTTGGTGTAGGTGTTGGGTTGTAATATTTCCTGGTAGGAATATCTACTTTTAATGAGTTTTCTTTTTGGGGCAACAAAACATTTTAAAAACAATTTTAATTTTTGAACATCATTAATTTAAATGTTTGATCGTTTAACAAAAGGTCAAGAGGCGTAAAATGAAATTAGTTGTATGTACAACACATGGTCAAAAATAGATCTTGAAAAGCAAGGGCATGGATGTTGTCGACGTTATTTGGTTAATTTAATTTTTAAATGATTGAAAGTGAAGCTTTTGGAAAAGAAAGTGAATGGAAATGATACAAATTAACGTAATATTGGGAGCGAACCGAAGTTATAATTTAAAAAATTAAGTTAAAATTAAGCTGAGAAAAGGTTTAGTCCTCAAGTTAGCTAACTAAGAAGATGGAGATTAGATGGTACCAAAAATGAACATTTTTTTTAAATTGTCATCCGTTTGGAATAATATCCATCAAAATTGAATTGCCGACGTTTTCAACTTCAGCTGATTAAAAATGCCTTCTAAAGAGAAGCGACAATTAGGAAGCGCATGTGATGTACAAAGTTGCGAAACGGTTGGAGTTTTTTATAGACATGATTGATATAAATCTTTTGGATTACAATAATAAGCCTGTATTAAAAAGCGTTCAAGACTCGTATGGTAGAAATTTTGTGAATGAAGTTTTGTCCATGTCCATACACATTTTATACGAGGATAGGTAAATTTTTGAGACTCTGGAGATATTTAAAAAATACCTTCTAACTTTTCAATTTGATTTTTCAGTGACTCCCCCCTATCATGGTATCCGTTCGGAGAATCCTCTGATCGTAGAAATGTACCGATTTTCGGGATTTTCCTGTTCATGGTATCCGATTCGAAACGAAAATGAAAGTGTGTACCATCGCAAAGAAATTGACATAAATCATAAGACTGAAATGACAAATCTTTTTCAAAGTGAATGTTTGTGTTATTTCACAGCTCATTAAAATCAATCTCATTTAAAGTTAAAAAAACAAAAAAATGGACAGCGCAGTGCTATTTTTAGACGCAGAAAGGTATGAAGAGAAAGAAGTTAAGAAAATCCTTAAGAAATACAACAGCGATCGGCTGGCGAAGTTCCTGGCAATGTCTGGCTTGGCCTTCATCATTTCAACCAGCCGTTTGTATTGCGTTTGATGTCTTTTTTTTTTTTATAAAAAAAACATATAAATATAACTAAGATAAATCAATGATAAATTCAACTTACAGTTCAGACGACATATTCACAAACATTTTTTGTTTATTTTGCTTTCTCTTTAATGTTCTCCGACAAACTACCGTATGCAAATATCTGCCGAAGAAAATTCGGAGAAACACAAACCTATGAGACGACATGCATCGCAAGAATTCTGTGTGCGTCGCTTTGATTTTGACACTTAGGCGTCAGACATCGCACGAATTCGCAACGCGTTGATCTGATTTTGGCAATTTCAACGCATACTCCATTTTGTTTCGGAAGGATCTCTGATAAGTCAATCGGAACGGTTACCATGATACAAAATTCGTACAATTCGTCCGAATCTGAGGAGATTTCTCTCCGATCGGTTACCATGATAGAGGGGTATAAGTTTGATCAATGTCTGCATTGCTTAAAAGAGATCAGATGTATTTTTATTAGACTACAAACAAATCGGAAAAGTATCCAATTTCCCCAACTTTCAAATCTCTTTATAAAATGTCAGCTGTGAAGAAGCAATCTTTTGTAAAGGTATAACAGGGCGTAAAATGGTCTTTTAAATTTCTAAAAAGATTTTAAGATTTTTAATTAAAAACCTGTTTTTATCAAGAACGGCTCCAACGGATTTTGATAATAATAGTGATTTTTTTTTTGTGTAAACTTTATGTTTTGGTTATGATAGATTTGTCAGGAAAAGTCTTATAACGGTACGTCCCATAGGACCGATTTTTTCCAAATCAGATTTTCCTATAAAATGTTTGACGGGTTTCGATAAAATGTTTAGTATGAAACTTATTTTATAAACGAAATATTATTACTTCTTCAAATTTTCAAACAAAATTAATTTTTTTTAATTTTGGCTGTCAAAAACGGTTCGATTAATTTTCTTAAAACTTTATTTTCGAGATGAGAACTACAAAGTTCAGGAAAATTCGCATTCTCAAACAAAAAATAATTGGAATATGTTCTCCAAAAGTTTTTCAACAAAAACGATTTTGAAAATTTGTTCCCTTAAAATTCAAAACAGTAAAAGAAATGAGATGGCATAACTAACTACTTTATTTTTTCCAAAAATCGTTTCTACGTGATTTTTAAGTGATTAATAAAATGTCATTATGATTTTTTTTTAAATATTAAGCCCCAGACCACTGTCACACATAAGAGCAAGTTCGTGCGACCCAGTCCTTGCACTTTATTTTTGTTTAATCTAACCCTATTTATTATTCGTATGAACCTTGGAATCAATCAGTATGGACTCCTAAGAAGATCGCAGTTGTGAAACAATACCCTACACGAAACCATAAAAAATCATTTGACAGAAGTTAACTGTAATTAAAAATTATTATTGGATAGGAACCTACCTATCTTTATGATTTAAATTTTAGAAGGTTAAGAGGGGCAAACTACCGATGCACACTCCTGCATAGATTTCCTGTATCACTTTAGTTTCCATATTTGACACACTTGAGCCTGGGGCGCTTATTTGGAGCTTACGTCAATTTGTTTTGTTGAACTCTGATGTGTTAAATTCTATGGTTCGGTGCCCCAATAATAGGTACCCGATTACAAAAACGGGAATATAAAAACCATTAATACAAAAATAAATAGTAACCGAATCCGGATATTTCAAGATTTAAAAAGAAGTACTTTCAAGAGACAGCTCAAGCCATTATGACAATGTCAAATGTAGTTTGAGGTCTTTCTGTGCTTGATTTTAACCTTTTAGGTATCATTCGAAAATCGTACTCAATAAAAATTCGAATCATGGATTTTTGAGTTCAGGATTTAATGTTGTTACGAGTAGATGCTTTGTAAGGCTATTTTGAATATTAATTGTGTGAAGATTTGATACAAAATAAATATTCAAAAACATTGAAACTCGACTTATTTCATTCAAGAATAATAACAAAAATTGATGATACAAAAATAAGCTCATAAATGCATACACAACATTGATAATAGCACAAGTTCTATTAATATTGCGAACTTTATTTGATTAATTTAAAAAATTAGAACAAGGTAAATCACATCACATATACTCAAATCCTAAATATCCATTTAAATAATTGTATATTACGAGTATACTGCAAGTTTTGCAAGATAAAAAAAATTCTATTCTAAAAATGCAAAAATATTTATCTTTAACAAACAAAGAAAACTTATCTGTAATCCCCCGTTTTTATGATTAATTTATTATTCTTACCAGAAAATATATTCCACAGAAACTGCAAGATCTTTCTCAAGATCAACACCCAACCCCGTTGTTGCGCGTAATCCTCATCAGCACATTCAGCTATAACATATTGTTGGCAATTTTTTCTCTTGTCATATTTCTTCACTTCGAATCCTTGAAATTCAATTATGTGTTTTATGCACAAAAGGATGTTTCCGCAATCGTCAAGACGAAAAAATGTTTTAATATCATAAGGATCACTCATTATACACAAATCATCACTCACTTCATCATCAAATTTAGAACATTCCCCCAATGCTCCCATTAAAGAGTGTGAAAATGCTTCAGACCTAAATAATCCCCGGGCAATTTGGTGGCAGTCATTTTGATTTTGAACATAAATATCAGAAATATTAGTATCCAAAGAAGTCCCTGATGCCTTGAGTGCAGCACCACCAGTTCTTTTCGTTCTTTTCTTTTTCATAGAAACTTTACAATCACTATACACTTTAGGTATGAAAATACCAGTCTCGATTCTCTCTCCAAAAAACATCCCGCTTAAGCTAAATCGACGACGCAACAACTGCTGCTCGCATGCAACTATTGCAATCAGCTGATCTTGCGTCATCTCCGGCTCAGACTCTCTGCTGTCCCTGTCACTTTTTTCTTCATTATTTGTATTTGTATTATTTGCACTCAATAACGGTTGAGTTTTTAAATGAATCAATTCCTCTTCGAAATCAGCTGAAAAGAAATTCGCCGTATGTCGTTGGGGATGCTCGATGATCTCCCACTCGGACATGATTTGGAGAAAGTGCTCTTCCTCTTTGTAACGTCGAACATGATCGGGATCGTGAAAAAACTCTTCCGGATCGACTAGTTCCATTTTACCACTACACAATGACGCCAACATATTTTTTTGACATTCAATGACAGTGCCAGTGCCGCTACCGCCACTATTTGATTTAATATGAGTACAACAGCGCTTGCTATGACAAGACTCGTTGCAGTCACAACGACTATTTAGGTTCGCGTGCTTTGCCTTTGACAACTTTTTGAACCAGCTCATGATTTATATGGAAACGATTTTTGCCCGATAGCACAAATTGTCGAAATCGAAAGTTTCTCATCGGCACTTGGAGCACACAGAGCAGAGTCTTTGTTATGAATACTATTTGCAATAGTATCGGTGGCCTTTTGGCGGGGACTTTTTTTGCATACAGTTTCCGATATAGTGCAGTAGATATCAAAAAATAAAAACATAAAAAATATAAAAAAAATTAATTCAACGGACTTCCCGCGGCGGCGAAGCGAAAACCACACAGCTACAACACAAACTGAATGAAAACGAAATGAACTCGCCAACTTATCGCGTCTAACGCACATTTACTTCTGAATTTAGATTCTGATCTAGGGCTGGGTGCGAGTGTGAGCTGTGCCGGGAAGGTACTTCTATACTTATGGCTTTATACGACTTGAAAAGCCAGACGAGAAAACTAAAGTCGGTGACGGAGAGGGATAGTGTAAATATTTAGTTTGAAAAGATAACAAATGATCTACACGAGGGAGCGTTCGAGTTCGAGTGATATACATACATACCTTCTACTTCTCGACTTTTATAGGTATACCTAGGCATATGTCATGAATGACAGACGTCGGTGTCGGTGGTCGGTCGGTTCTCTTGTTAGTTACCTGATAAGGATTGCATACAAAATTTAGGGCGATCTGCGCATAGGACTTTATGGGTTTATGATCCAGGGTAGTTTTACAACTGCACATAGTAGGTTTCTGTAGCTTGGTTGCGGAGTTCAGGACTTAGGTCGTTTTATTGATTGATTGTTGGATAGAGTCCTTTTTCACGAAAATGTGGAGATGGAGATACATATTTTTTATGGCTTCGAGAAAATTATAGTTTTGTATTTAATGAACGAAAGGTCAGTCACAGTGATACTACTTTTGCTTATCTGTTTTCAATTGGAACAGTATTGGAATGTTTGTTTCATACTCGTAGGTGTGGTTTTTATGTATGTATTTACTATTTATAGTACGAAATTTAATTATGTTGTTTTTAATAAAAGTTCTATGGAATAATCGCTTTAATTTATTTGTTTTCTTATGTTATGAAGAATAAATCGTGCGAACTATGCGAAGATAAAGCAGAGCGTGTGAAGAAGGGGATATACATACATAATGGTTTTCCCACAAACATTTAAGAAAAAAGAAAACATTTCAAGGGAAACGAACTGTGTTATTTACAATAATTCTTTATGGCAGAAGGAAAAAAGCAAAGCATTTTTAGAATTTGTTTATACTTCACATCCTGCTGAAGTACTTCAATGTATTCAGTCGACGTTTCTTCAAAAAGCGGAAAGGCCAGCCCTGATCAATACAGTTCGTGCTAGTAGTATATAGGGTGGTTCAATTTCTGTGCTAAGTGTATAGATCTGACATGAGCTCAAATTCGCCTCCTTTGGAGTCGTCAGTTTTAACAGTCTCAACATTGGTTACACCTTTTGGAATTATTGACGTTTTGATATAGGCTTTGCCATACAAAAAGACATACACTCTCTAACCGGACTTTGAGAGGAGTCGACTAGGAGGAAGGCTTATAAGTCAATATATCCAATGCCGGTACAGACACACTGACAGACAGAAATGTGAGACCCACTTTTTCCCACTTCCCTATCGTAATGTCATGTTTGATTGTCAAAACAATATTTTTTTTTACGAATGCATAGAGTTTTTCAATAGGCAAGGGTAGATTTTGGCAGCCATGTTCTTTTGGTGACATCACTGTAAAAAATTGGTGTACTATTCAGTTACTGATGCAAAATCACGATGCCAAGTTAGGTATACACGATTGAATAGTACGTCAAAATGATTGGATCATTTGTATCCTTATTATCAAAATGAGGGTTCGTTAGTGCAAACGTTGGGCAAGGCGGCTTTATTACACTAGAAGTGAAGGCCCTTCAAAGTAGACTTTTCAACGTTACATTATGGCCGAATTTGAGTCGTGCGGTGCACTTAACATTGTTTCGCCAAAAAAAAAAACGGACACTATCAGCCGCGAACATTGCCGCTGTCCGTGAAAGTTTAGATACAGCAGAAAGCGAGGAAGTCGAATTCTCGCCGCGCACAAGATCTCTGCCTTTCGCAGACTTCAACTTGGCGAATTGTGCGTCGAGCTTTGACCCGTACAAAAGATCCAACTGGCTTAACAGCTCAAAATTCATGACTAAAGACAACGCTTTTTTTCGGTGACTGATCTTTGGAGCGAAAATATTATTACGAAAGTAGTAGTTTTGCTAAAAATGCAAAAGAACAGACAGTAGGCTTTAAAATGAAACTAACGAAAGTATCCAATTTGATTTTCCCCTCTGCAAATTACACTTCACTGCTATATTCGTTTTTTAAGTATAAGACCACTCAACCCTGGATTCCACTCGTTAAGGGTATACAAAGACCAATTCTTAAGGCTATTGAAGCACAACAATGACCATCAAAATGGTATCGTAATGTAGAACGCAAAATTGTCCGAAAAGGGATGATAATAACTGGACACCTAGTCCGTCCATCTGGTCTTACAAATATTAAATTTCAATGTAGATAGTAGGTACCTTGGATATTATGCGTCAATATTCGTGACACCAAAATAAAATAAAATGCACGGTTGAGTTGCACTTAATTGGTCGTGATGGTACAGAAACAACAATTTTTAAATACATAGGTACCTTTATAATAAAAAAAGGATATTTTAAACACTAAGTATAGCAAAGGTGAAATTCTACCAACAACGTTTTGGAATTTTGTATACAAACTTTCCATCTCATGCTTTTGCCTTAACCGTATTCTTGCAACCGATAGTACGATCCAAACTATCGTTTTTAATTGGTTTTGATGAAATTACGGAGGATGCTACGTTAGTCAGTAGACATATAAATATGGCAACACTAGTGTGGACATGTCAAATTTGACATTTAGTTTAAATATTCGGATTATTATTTTCTCGTCGAGTTTGAAGAATTTCAACTTGCTACGTAGCAATATTTTGCTGGAGTTTCACACAGGATCGTGATGAGGAAGGAACAGAGGGGGGGGGGGGTACTTGCCCAAGGCCTCATCATTAGTGGAGGCGCAAAACCAATGAAGATGGAACAAAGAGAGTGAAGAACAAAAAAAAAGATCTTCAAAATTTCTAAAATGGTAATGAAATGGTGTGGGCGCCAAATTCGACTTTGCCCCTACCCCCCTGAACAAATACTAGATGCGGTGCTGAGAAAGAATTCCAAATGCACCACGGGCTTTGTTTATTCTATTGTTAACATCCAGGCCCGTTCCGCCATCGAGTGCTATATAACTGCATAAATAATTAAACTGCGTTACCTCCTCTATGATGGATTGATAGCGAGGTAGTAATAAAAACAATTTCAAACCCAAACTTGTAAAAAGATGTCACGAAGACTTTAAAGTTCTTGCCTCTCAGCACAATGATACATAACGCTGATGGGTACCCGGTCAAAGGAAAAATCGAAATAAAAATAAAGAAATACAGATAAAATAAAACTTTGGATAAGGAAGTCTTGGATGAAATATCTCAAAAACGTCAATTAAGTTATTATTTTCAAACAAAATTTTGTCAATAAAAAAGGGGCTAGACACACAAAAATGCAAACAATTGTGTGTTTTATTTTGTCAATGTTTGCTAACTTTTTTTATATTTCAAATAATCTGTTTACAACATTAAGATAAAGCGTGCTTTTAAAACAACAACAAACTTTACTGATGACATCAGTTAAGTAAACAAAAGTTAACTGCTAATATTGTATCAACAATTTGTATTTGTTAAGCTTATCACGTAGGTAGATTTTTTTTTTAAAGTTAGTAACAATAACTATTATTAGAAGTATCAACATCACGTAAAATCGACCACGTGTAGCACCTAAAACACTTGTCTACTTGTATGGTGAGTTAACCCCTGACAGTAGAGTCACTTTTCGCATCCCAATGTTTTCATCGATCTACATTCATTCAATAGTGAATCAATAATACTGTGACCTCTGAAATTGGAACACTCCTACTTGGATGGCGGTACTTGGATAGTTTTTAGCCAAATCGATGAAAATTGAACTCTGATTAAACTTTTCTGCCGTAAACCGTAATAAACAAATTGGAAAACGCAAGCCCTGAAAATTGCTTTCAATTTGACCAAAAACTACTCAAGTGAAAAAAATAAATTATCTAAACTTTGTTAGTTTTTACGAATAAACAACATTGAACTGTTTTTTTTTTGCCAAAATTGACTCTACTTTATTAATTAAATACGCACAAGTAAATTGTATCTTAATGTTCAGGCGGTGCCCAGTGAGGTGTAATTTATTTAAATGCAATTCATGAGGTATTTAGTAAGCTGTTGAATATAGTTGTAAATATGAAACTTGATTTAAGAGCGCGTCTTTAATAAATGAAGGTGTAAATTATTTATAGCCTAGTTAACATATTAATCACGAACCGAATTTGTGTGAATCCGGCGTTTTTAATAAATACACCAACAACTTATCACGGGCCTATAATTTTGGTGTAGTAGTTGCCTTTTTTGTCAACTGTACAAGAATACTAGTGGTTACCCGTGGTAGAAATTCAAACGTAATTCAATGTAAGCGTTGTACTCTCTATATCTTGTTGAAGTATCTGGATGAAACTTTAATTCTGACAATCGTCGCGTCTTCCTCTTTCATATGGTATAAGTCTCATCCGGAAAATTTGACATTAACCCAATCCAAAAGGGAGGAAACCGATTTGCAACTTCGTATTTATAAAGGGTTTTTTTTAGATGTGTGGTTTTCAATCTGGCAATACATTTTTCGGTGTTGGTCTTTTTGACAGCTGTCACTTGTTATATGCTCAGTTTGGTTTGCCATTTCATAATGAATAGATTTACTCCTGAATAACGTTTGCAAATCATGCAAATTTATTACCAAAATAATGGTTCGGTTCGCGCGACGCATCGCGCTCTGCGTCCAATATCCGGTCGCCATAATCGCCCAGGAATTTATTCGAGCCAGCCGCTGCGGCCACTTGCCCGAAATCATTTTTAAAACATAATGCCAAACCCTTATCTTTATAATAAAGCTAAATTTTTGGCCATAACATTAAATTATATGCGTTTTATTTCTTCTTGAAAACCAAACGTCTAAAAAAACACCCTTTATAATGACGCTGATTCGTAAGAACGATTAATGTCAGATTCTGCGTCACTCCACTATATGACAATTTTGTGTATGTTTTGGTTCCTACTTTGAGGTGATCGGTTCTGCAGTAGCCGACGTAGACCCTAAGCATTGATTTAGTTCTGTATGAATCAATGAAGTATGGATAAAAAGACTTAACCACAAACTGTACGGATTGGACAGCGACATTAGCCTTTTAAAAACGTCCATATGAGGCATGTGGAACGTATATGGACCAAACTTGTTAGAAGCAGTGACAAATCGCACCTAAGGTGGCTCGGTCAAGTAGCTGGATTAAACTGGTTAAAACCGCACTGGTTAGCGTGGTATTTTAGTTGAGGCAGTGGTCCACAAACATAGGTACCTACTGATAAGTCAGAAGCCTGATAACAAGGCTTCGTCAAAATGTCTTATTTACATGCATTCAAAAGTACACCTTAAAATTGCATAGGAGAGAAAATGCAACGGGATATCAAAGAATCACCTTTCTCGGCTGCTGCTGTGAAGCTTTTCAGGAGCGTTGGCAAGACTCCTTTAAGGTTTTTTTTTTTTTTTTTTTTTTTTTGCTTTACAAAGTTTAGTTTAAAAGCTGTTTCAGAAAACTGCGTTTCTAGCTTTAGGCCAAATGAGTTTTGATGTGTTTCTTGATGATCGAATCGAACAACGCACTTTTTCAAGAATTTGGTTTTCATATAACAGACAACAGATTAAGATTCCTTTTCCTTTTACGTGTTGGTGAAGGAACAAGACCAATTTCTAAAAAGAAATCAATTTTTATTTCCAACTATATTTTATGGCAAGTGGGAAGGAATCATTTTACTTTAAAATATTAAAATTGAGTTTAATCCAAAGGCCTTTTCTGGAAAAGTCCCTCAACCTTTTATTTTCACAAAACAAAAGGATTAAGCAGAGTCAGACCATAAACATTCATCCAATGCCCTTTTTGAGCACCACGCTTCACTCACGTGATTATCGTTGACTCTTCCTTAATCCACCATAAGGAACATCCCATGTAAATTTAAGACGATTGTTCTGGTTTGTGACCTCTTAATACACGCGCTGGAATAATAGAGACTACACATTTTTTTTTTTGGTAAATATCCTGGTTTTTCAAACGGTTTTTATGATTTCCGTGTCTTTTGTTTAAGGCGTTTTAAAACCCCAGATCAACTTAAGATTACCTGCCTGAATCACGTGAATGTTGGCTGTTGGAGTGGCGTCTTCTTCAAGAATTGGTATTCTTCTATTTTGAGGCTATTATTCCAATATTGGCAAATTTGAAATTCTTTCAGGTACCTATGCTTTTCAATTTTCGGCCCAAGATTAATGTAATTACGTCTTGGTTTTTATTTTTTTTATGGGATAATGGTGTGGAATTTATTAACCATATGTGAACTTACAAAACAACAACAAAATACAATAAAACTATAACTAACCAATTTGTATTTAAATATGCAAAAAATTTATTTCAAGTGACGCCCTTCGATTTCCGCAATGTTGTTTAATTTTGGTGTGAATTTAAGAAGCAATAAATAATTTTAAGTCATAAATATAAAAAACAATATTTTTGGTGTTCTTTAAAATTAATAATTAATTCCATAACGCCAAGCAGACACATTTGTTGTCACTAAAGACTAAACGAAATGAAAGAGTAACTTATTTTGGGACAAACATGTTTTTAGCGTTTTCTTACAACACACGTGTTCTAATTAAAAACATTAACCTTCGCGGAGGATTAAATTAATTGTCCACTCGAAACACACGTCGTCGTAGCGTCGGTCGTCGGCGGGCGTAGAGTCGAGTCGTTGTGTTGAATCATCAGCATCGCTCCATGCCTATGATGCTTATGTTATGTAGGTGCGTGTAACAATTAATTAAGGCAACCTTTACACGGTGGTGAATTCATTTGAAATCTGTTTCTTGGAAATCTTATTCTTGGAGTTCCCTTATTATTTATTTTTTTATCACATATTTGATGGTTTTAGTGACCAAGGCCAGAATCGTATGCCAAAATATGAAACATGTTTTTGTTTCGACTTAATGCAAGATTCAATTCTTCCAAGAAAGAAGCTAAGAAGAGGTGCGAACAAAAAAGTAGAAATTATGTACGTATTGAAACCATGTAATGGAAGTTTGATGATGTGTCTTCAGCTTTGAAGAGGCTAGGAAACATTAACAAGTGTGGAACCAAGTGGTCGTTCACAGAAACAGAACAATTTAATTCACTCATCAAATTTCTTAAAATTTCACAAGGTCAGCTTTTTATGGAGGAGGGAAACATTTTTCACAGGAGACGACAATACTGTGAGGGTCTTTTTTGCATTCACGGCATACTTATTGATAGTCGCACAGTAAATTTGTAAGTTGGGAGGGCAACAACTCAAATATAGAGAAAGTTCTTTGAGCTTGAAGGGATACCAAATCATGGCAGTGGATGGGAAATGGCAGATGACAGATGGGAGATGACAGATGACAGATGGAAGATGAAAGATGGCAGATGACAGATGCCAGGTGACAGTTTGATGACAGATGACATTACAAATGACAGAGGAGAGCCGATTTTAGGTACTTTTTATCATTCTTAAGGATCAAATAGTAAATCCTACGTAACTTGGATACTAACTGATTGGGTAGGTAATTCACAAGCAAATAGGAAAGTGGCAAAAATGTCTATCTAGATATCAAAATAATTCTGAAAAATTATTGAAACATTGTTTGAGAACCTAGCACCAACTTTCAAAAATTGTAAATGGGAATACGCAGCAACGGATCTAGGGGGTAAAGGGGGCACTTGCCCCGTTCGTCAGCCTTTGGAGGAAGCAAAGCCAATGAAGATGAAGAAAGAAAGTGAAGAGCAAAAAAGTTTTCAAAATTTCGAAAATGGTAATGAAATGATGAAAAGGTAAAAGGCAATTTCAACTTCTGCCGCCACCCCCTACCCACTTGCACAAACCCTAAATCCGGCACTGGGAATATGTACATATTTTTTTTTATTTTTTCGGGTGATGAACTTTGAACACGATCTCCGTTGATTGTGTTTTTGGAATTAAAATAAAAAAACGAAAAAAAAACACTAGAACGCAGATACGTCATAAACATAATTTTGGTTCTGTCGATTATGTGCTCTTATCTCGATTCTTGAAAAGGAATTCCAAAGGTTAATTTTTAAAAATTAAAAGTTGTTAACATTTACCTCTATAATTCGATATTTTCTATCAACTATGTGTGCTTGTAAAGAGTTAAGGCTACTGACTCAACTCAGATCATTACCCTCCCAATTTACTACTTCACACTAGTGATTCGCCTCTTAGGTTCGCCAAGGGACCAGATCAATCGTAAAAGAAACATAATTTCCATTGAATGAATTCTAATCTATAATTTCCGATAAGATTCATTTTAGGAATTTCACCGACCTTTAGACTTTTATTCAAGGGAATAACTATTAAAGAAGTAGGAAATTCTCCGCAAAATAAACTGATAAAATTTTGACCGTCTCTGATTCTCTGATCGATTTTATAATCAAGAAGTTGAAAAATCTTAATTTTTTATTATTATTTTCCACTTCCCACAGCAAAGTATAAATGTTATCAGCGAGAAGGACAATCTTGACGGAAGCATCAAAATCATAAATGTAAATATTTTCAATTTAAAAATAAATATCTTTATAGGCATGCGCACGCGTCTCATTATGAAAAGCGTGCGAACTTTGCCTGGCGTCAATCTGCGATAAGTATTGGGAATTGACTTTTTCTATTAGCACAGGTCTTGTCTTTTAGTTGTCTTCTTCTGCTGCATTAATTTTTATCAATGAATGGAGCCAGACGACCAAAGGCTTTATCATTTAAAGAACTTTAGAAAATCGATGAATCAACAACATCCTTGGCATCATTTACATTTCACAACATGGGTTTGTTTTCTTTATTTATGCCTCTTCTCTGTTTACAAAAAAAAAATACACTACCATTTTCGCGACAAAAATGTGTCATGATTAAGTGTGATTGATTAATTTATCAATTTTTGCATTAGACAATGGATTGACAATTATTACTTACTTGCTACTGACTGACTTTCGAACCGATTAGAAAAATAATGAAGCAAGCCAAACCAAGTGGATTACATTCGAACTCTGATATCGTCCAAATCTTACACTTAAGTGAAATCGAATGATGCAATGATTTGATAGACTTAAGTCATTTGACAATTTTCTTTTGTGTTTTTTGAAATTAAATTAGTTCATGGCGTATTTGAGAATTATTAAGACAAAAAAGTTCCGCTTTGTAAGGAAGAAAGGACTCTCATTTTAATGACATTATTTTTTACGTATGATTAAATTACTTTAACTTTGTTGTTTGAGAACAATGAAAGTGGATTTATGGAGTCAAGAGCGCGCTGGCTTATCGGTTGTAATTTTAAGACGTTTCAGGAAATGAATAGCTTGCTTTGTGATCAGACAATGATCCCTAAGCTAGAAGAACGACGATTGACTGCAGCTGTTGCATTTAAAAGTAAAAAGAAAAAGAAAAGTTGAATAGCAGATGCCGTGGATGCCATCACACTTAAGGAGCTAACAAGTGTAAAGTACAGGGTATATGACCATTTCGAAAACCCGATTTTTCCGGGTTGGGACCAAGGATGAACTGATGATAATTCCTGGAATTGAAGGTTCAACGATTCAATTATTTGGCTAATGCGACATAGCATCATATATATATTATAATGTAGTGTGTACCCACATATGCACCGCCACTGCTCTCAAACCAAACACAAAACGAGTGACAAAACATGTTAAGTACAATCGAGTGTGTCATCACACAACATTAATAATTTTGAATAGCAATACACTCGATTGCACTGAATGTCACTCAATAGAAATAAGATCCTATTTTATGTTACAACCAATAGGAGCTAAGAATAACATTGTTAGTAATTATGAAAATGTAGAAGTAAGATAGAAGATAAGTATAACAGTTATGAATTATGTATTTAAGGAACATTAAACTGAAAATAAAAACAGACTTAAATTAATACTCGAAATAGCAGCACTGCTTAGATTATTTATTTTTGTTTCAAGGAACATTACGGCGAGACATCGCCTTACCATTAAAGCGTAGTACGCTCCCAATATACTAGCGTGGTACGCTCTTATACCAAACAACTAGGACCATATAGATACACCACATGGCGATCCTGCAAAATACCAAATGTCACAGCTAGAACTCGATAGCATTGTAGAGAAGTGGGAAAAGTATCTGGCAGAGCTGAAGAACAAGAAAATCGAAGAATACATTCCCGAAGGTTCAACCCCGCCAAAAAAAAATACATCCCGACTCCAATCAACGCCGGACCAAAGCCCATCTCTATAGAAGCGTAAAAAAAAAAAAAAAAACCCAAACCACAAATCGAAGAAACAGCACTATGGGAAAAAGCCAAAGCAGACCGGAAACAATAGTCAATAACAACAACGTCCAGGAGGAAATAAACATGCCAATAATCCCTGAATCAGTGGCAACAGCCGCAGTTATCATGACCTTCCTTTACGCTGCATATAAAACAAACAAATATTTTAAGAATTATGTGCATAAACACAAAAATCAAATAACTAATGTATAAAAAAAAAAAAAAAATTATTTAATACCAACAACAATCAAAAAATATTTTTAATACTTTTCACTTATCTACCCAAATGCAAGAATTAAAAAACATCTTAGAAACTATTCTCTCAAATATTAAGAACAGTTCAGGTAGACCTTATAAATTTGAAACAGTTTAAACAAAAATTAGCGAAATAGGAAATCTTAAAGAAAAATTAATAATTTAGAAAATAGTGAAGAAAATGAAAATAACAAAGCACTTAAATTAGAATTTGAAGCTATATATAATACTACTAAGAAGATACTAGAGGATCAACTGCAAGAACACAATTTAGTTTTTAAAAGAGAAAAAGAAATAAACAAAAAAAAATGGCAGATTTTGATTTAGGAATAGCTATGAAAGCAATCCCAATGTTCAATGTTCAAAATACCTTATCGAATTTTAGTCAAAGAAATCTTTCAGTAACGTCATTTAGGGATAAATTACTCAATACTATAGCTGATTTAAATAATCTACAGATAAAAGTATTACGTAACAATGTTACAAATGAAGAAAAGAAGGTGATAAGAAAAATGAACGACATTTACAGTTTAAATATCTTCAAAAATGGTCTTAACGACAACATAAAACAAACTGTTTTTGCATCTCAACCTAAATCATTGACAGAAGCAGCAAACCTGGCAATAAAATTAGAAAAAACAAATTCTAACGCACTATAGACACAGCACACAAAACACAAACAAACCAAACATACAAAACTTTAATCAACAAGGCAATGACCGTAACAGATTTGAAAGAAACATGAATCAAAATCGATACAACAACAACATCCAAAATCGAAATTATACCCGCAACAATCACTTCAACCGACATAATAACTGGAACAATAACCAAACACAAAATGCTCCAAGAAACAATAAACAAAGCCATCATCAAGGCCAATTCAGAAATACGAGAAAGCTAATACGATTATTACATAATGAACGACAAGAGGGAAACGAACATGGCTTGGAATACCCGAACATTCCAGATAGCCAAAATTAAAAGTATATAGAATATCGGATAGCAACACAAATTTTATTGTTGCAAAACACAAAAATAAAAATATGACATTTTTAATAGAAACGAGTGCAGACAAATCGATCTGCAAAATAACAAGTAAGCTAGTGAATGAAGAATATTACCCAGAAGAAAAATGCAAACTCACAGATAAAACCAATGAGGAAATACATTCCTTAGGGACCATCAAACGCAGATGCTCTATCTAGAATAAAAATCGACTCAGACTTATTAAAACAAATGATACCGACCGAAATCGAGGAAAACCGTCAAAAGAACATTAGTCTTTAGTTATCACAAGGGGGATGTCCAACAAAATAAATGTGGACAACAACAAGGAGAAATGCAATTCTCAAGAGAAGCCTGTACAACTTCAAATCTGGGAATGCATATCCATTAATGACGTCAAAAATATAAAGGAATTAAAATTTAATATTGATAAAAATGCTAGGAATTCAAAAATAAATATTGATGAAAATTTTGTGCACGTGCGATGCAGTGATAAATCGGCGAATCCAGATTCGACCCCGAGGAAGCTTGCATCAGAAATAAACAAAGATAATAATATGTATACGTATACGGGACCTAATGATAATTCAGCGACACTAGAGTTGACTCTGAAGAAATTAGTATCCAGAATGAATAAAGAAAATATAAACGAGCTAGCCCTTATGAGCAATGATGAAATATTTAAGCATTTTGAAAAAGATAAATTCAAAGAAACATATGCAAAGATAAAAATAAATGGCCAGAATCCTAAGCTAAAAATAATAATTTATAATGCCCCAAAACAAATATTTGATGATTTAACTAAATACAAACTAATTGACGAATTCCATAACTCTGCACACGGAGGACATCTAGTTATACGGAAAACACTAATAAAATTAAAACAAAGATACGTATGGCGAAAAATGAGTCAAATGGTAAAGCAATTCATAACAAATTGTGATTCATGTGCAAGAAATAAACAAACAAAACACACAATAGAACCACAAACGATTACAGACACTCCAGGCAACAGTTTTGAAGTGGTGTCAATTGACACAGTCGGACCTTTACGAATATCAAATAATAAAAGATATATTTTAACCATGCAATGCGAACTTACCAAATTTGTCGTCGCATATCCGATGACATCAAAAGACGCAACAACAACAGCAAAGACTTTAGTAGAAGAATTTATTCTTAGATATGGACACTTTAAGATTCTAAAATCAGATAAAGGTACAGAATTCAATAACGAACTTATGAACAACGTATGTTCACTTTTAAAGATAAAACAAACATTCTCTTCTCCATACCACCATCAAACTATAGGTGCCCTTGAAAGAAACCATCGGACACTCAATGAATTCTTATTATCAAATGTCAATGATAATGAATGGGACGAATGGGTTCCATATTTTACGTTTGCATACAATACAACACCACATATAGACACTGGGTATTCACCTTACGAATTCATTTATGGCAAAGTACCCTGCTTACCGACAGATACGCTAAATAATAAAACAAAAATTTATGACTACGATAATTATGCCAATGAGTTGAAAACCAGGTTACATCATGCACTAAGTAAGGCCAGAGAAATGACAATAACAATAAAAGAAAAAAGAACAGCAACAGAAAATAAGAAATACAATAATAGGTTAGATCTAGGAGTAGGTGATTTAGTATTGCTAAAAGTAGAAAATAGAAAGAATGTCAAGCACCTTATATTGGTCCATTCAAAATAATAGAAAGAAAAGGAGTAAATTCAGTAATTGATAAAAATGGAATAAATAAAGAAATACATAACAATCTTCTTAAGCCCTATAAACTAAGAAACCAATAGAAAACAATACAAAACGTTAAAACAAAAAAATTTTTCTTCATTATAATTTATTAATAAATATCAAAATTTTAGCTCATAAACTCATATTATATAAACTTTGTAAAAAAAAAAAAAAAAAAAAAAAAAAAAAAAAAAAAATATATATATGATATTATACTACCTATGTTAACCAACTTTATTCCCTAAAATTTTTCTTAAGGGTGAGGGTGTAGTGTGTACCCACATATGCACCGCCACTGCTCTCAAACCAAACACAAAACGAGTGACAAAACATGTTAAGTACAATCGAGTGTGTCATCACACAACATTAATAATTTTGAATAGCAATACACTCGATTGCACTGAATGTCACTCAATAGAAATAAGATCCTATTTTATGTTACAACCAATAGGAGCTAAGAATAACATTGTTAGTAATTATGAAAATGTAGAAGTAAGATAGAAGATAAGTATAACAGTTATGAATTATGTATTTAAGGAACATTAAACTGAAAATAAAAACAGACTTAAATTAATACTCGAAATAGCAGCACTGCTTAGATTATTTATTTTTGTTTCAAGGAACATTACGGCGAGACATCGCCTTACCATTAAAGCGTAGTACGCTCCCAATATACTAGCGTGGTACGCTCTTATACCAAACAACTAGGACCATATAGATACACCACAATAAATGTGAAAGTGAGTTTGTTACGCTTTCACGCCTAAGGCACTAAACTGATTCTTTCACTAATAGAAAGCTAAATTATCAGCGAGTAACATAGGCTGTACTATTTTTAGTCTCTAAGAAAATTACAATAATATAATCCAAGGTATCAAATATTTTCCTTAAGTCATTGTTTGACGTGCGCTACCATTTTGTTTGAAAATTTGGGAGATCCCTTAAACACGCAAAGCCGCAGGTAAAAGCTAGTGGTCCATAAATATAACGATCAAATAATATACAATCAAATACAAGAATCACTGCGACGTGGTTTGTATGTCCAACCATTTAACAGTACAGTTGTCTGCAAAACAATTCAATGGACTAGAAGTTTCAGACAGTTCGAGTAAAAACGGAGCCCTGGGGAAAACCAAACATTTTTTTGCGTTTCACACATTAATCTGGCCAGTGGGTATACAAGTTTGAAAAGTAGATTATAATGAATTGAAGATGAGAACCATAAAAACCGAATGCAGGCGTTTTTTTTTTTCATTAGAGAGCTAAATGCCAGAATGCTTTTTAAATATCAAGCGCATCAATCTTTTATCTAAAGACTTGTTCCCCTGCTCGGGAAGATATACTTGTATGTATCATTAGATCACCAGAATACCTATTAGAGCACAGAATACAATAATAGGCCTTCGTTCTTCGAGATGTTTCTCAAGCGAAAAATGTATTATTGTATCCATGATCCTTTTATCCAAGTTTCTGTTATAAAATGCGAATTTTGAGGAAAATTACATCTCGCTCGAGTGCCTTTAATTTCGATCAGGGAAACCATTTGAAAAATTTGTTTCCCCAAAAGTTTTATTCTTGACGGATTTATCACTTCTTTGCAAAAGGTAGCTTTGCTATAAACTATAGTTCTATGAATGAGAAGTAATTGGTCTTGCAATTAGTGCCCACTGGAATCCGATGATATCTTGAGATTGTATAGCACATAACAAACGAAGTTTTGAGGCACTAGAGGGCAACACAGTCGAACACCATCTGCAGTACTATAGATTTTATATAGAAAATATACCAGAATAAGGCATTGAACCCCGAACTTTTATCGTAACAATCTGGCACACTATCCACTACATCACCGGGCAATAGTTGAATATATGTATGTACATATGTTTCAATGCTTGAGGAAATTCAAGAGAAAATTTGTCAAATTATGACCCTTTTTGTAAAACCCGTAAATACAATGTTACCGCATAACTAGTTTTTGAAATGAATTGTAAGGTTTTATAAGAGTTCAATTGTCTTTGCAAGAGTAGCACCTAAAAGGTGCTTTACGAAGTTAGGAGAAATTTCAATCATTCATCCGTTTAGGTTTGAGAAGAAACAAGAAACCCTGATTGGGATTGTATTTGGAATTTCAGAATTAAGGTTTATGCTCCAAATAACTTTTTTGTGCTATTATTTTTTTTTATTGTACTCTTTGTACTAGAATGTCAGCTTATTTGGCTTGACCATTCTTTATTCCGTCAATTTTTATTGAATTTTTGAACAACAAGCGCTTCTTCATTATCGTTATGCAATGATTGATTCTCAAATTGTGAAAGTTGGAAATTTAAAATGACTTTTGGTTGATGTAGAATCTAATTTACTGTGGTCATTGTATACAGAATCTATAATTTCTTCCAAGGCGGACTTCAACTGTGGTCCCCTGTTGTTGTTCGATTTTTTTTTTACTAAAAACGAATACCTTATAATTATAGACTTTGAAGATAGCAGCGGCTCCTTGCAGCAAGCGTTGGCGGCAGGAATCAGGAAATACAAATACTTTTGTTTACTTCTTCAAGTGACTTGTTCCTTTTTTTTCGAGTTTCGGAATTCGGAATCCGAATTAAGTATAACGCATTGGAATTAAATTCAGATTCATTGGCGATTCCATATTCTGAATCCATATGACTAAATTGTTAACACATAAAAAGAAGGCTCTTATTCCCCTTTGACAAAGAATAATAGTTTTTTTTTTCAATTACAAATTATTATGAATGAAGAAAAGGTTAATAAAAGTATAGTAAATACAAACTACGAGTAGTTACAAATATTTACAAATCACAAAAAATTAATCATTATACAGGGAGGTGTAATAACAAATGTATTTTGCAATATTATGTTGATCAATGATATTGACGTCATTTAATTGAGAATACAATTCCAATGTAAACAAAAATATTGACTTTGCAAAAAAAAAACATCAATATTCAGTATTAGTACTACATATATTTCCTTAAATTTAAATTCAATCTAAAAAGTATTGTAAGAAATGGCAAACAATTGAACTGGTCCCATAAAAAAAACAGTTGATCTATTTAATTCGTCACATATGTAGCTTGGATTGTATACTTTGCCCACACGAGCAAGTGATAAGGAGATCCGTGCAATCAATTCAATTTTTACACACAATATTTATTGCTATCAAATAAAATTAGTATTTTCTCACTTTTTACTCGTCTTTGTTGTTGGTCATTCCATTGTGTCTATCTATAGTCAAGGTCTTTGAGATAGAGCTATTCATAAAGAGTATTGAACAGCTGACACACTTATTTCCATTAGACTGAGTGTCATCATTTTCTAATTGTTGAATGTATAATGCTTCACGTTTTGAATATTGTAAACAAAAACAAAGGTAATGATTGCTCCCAGATTACTATTTTTTTAGACAAAAGAACGTAGAGTAATTTTTACTTGCGTTACATTCAAGGCTGTATTTTATCATCTTATTTCATCTGATTTGAATTGCATTCGCTTGCGCTGTGATTACTCATTAAAAGGGCTATAACAAACCTCTTCAGCGCGTGTGCCGTATAAAAGAAAAACGTTACAATTTACAATAACTATTAAGTTATAGAATAGATATTTAAACTTCCTCCACCTTTAAGTTCTATTTCAGGGAAACACATAAGTATGCCAACATGAATCATTTTTTTTTAAATTGATATGTTTCTTTTTGACTGTAACAATAAAGCAATCTTACAAAAGCAGATGCTAAAAACAGAGCAGTTTTAAGCATTAAACAAAAATAGATTAATATGGATCACCCAGTTTAAAAAAAAATATTAGGTAAGTGCATTTTTATAAATCCCTTCCATTTCTGCAGACTCAAGGGAAAATAAAGAGTCTTAGTAACTATAGGTTCTGGACCCTCCACCATTTTGGTATTTTTTCATTCGACACCATTCTTGTGAGTTGTAAAAAAAGGTTTTTTTTTGCTATTATAGTTTGTCTTCTTTCGGATCATGAGACCTAAAGACAAATTTGTTTTGAAAATGTTTCGACTTGTGTGAAGAAATAAAAATAGCATGCGGAATTCGGTATCACAAATTTGATGGTCAGCACACGCATGGTGGCCGTAAACTGTCACCGAATTGTTTTTGAATACATGAATATAATTCCCTTAAACTGACAAAACTCGACACTGTAGACGATGTCGTTTTTTTATAAGGAGAAGTCCCATGCCTCACTTTATAGGATCGTCTTAAAAGAAATACGTGGTGCTCATTAAACATTTTTAAACCTTGATGTTATAGTTACGAGTAGATACAAGTTACATGCGACGCAATCAACAAAACCAACAAAAAATCTATCTTTAGCTAATGTGATTACAAATTTTTTGATAACTTTAAAATCCTGACCGTACTAGTTTCCAGTTTAGACCCAAAACGCATTAGGTATGTCGTATGTATTACAAGCCCTTCTATATCAAATTTCAAAGATGCATCATCAAAAGTAACACACTTCTCATGTGATAGTTAAATATTGACAAACAGTGCCTAGAAATATACTATCAATCAACGTCCAGACTATTGATGATTAGAAAATACGCATTCAATTCAATTTTAAATTATTTCATAATGCACGCTAATGTTTACGAATATAAATCTAATGCATAGGCATAGTTTAACAATTTTGTTGTTAGTGTAAATAAACAAATCGTTAAGCGCACTATATTCTTGTTATCAATTTTGACGCATCTTTTATTCCTTTTTCCTTTGTTTGCAGTCCAGTCTATCCCGATAATAATCGTCATTTTGTTGGGATTTTCTTTTATTGTTTATTTAAATTTCCTTTTGCTATTCTAGGTCTGAGAATTTGTGTGCGGGAAAAGTAGTTAACTACGACGCAATTTAATATTATAATATTGTTTCCAAAAAAAGACTATGTGGAAATAAATAATAAAAGCAGACTTTGGACAAATGATGCAATTTCTTTTTTACTTAGCACACATCTTGAAATAGTTGTTGTTTCAAAACTATAGTTCTAAAGATGTTTAACATCGTTTTATTCGATAAAATTTTGATAAGATTCTAGAAAACGAAATTAAAATTTGTTGGATAATTTTATGACTTATGATTGTATGGTTTTTTTTCGGCAGATAGATCAATTTTTTTTGTTTTTTTTTTTTTTTTTACTAAAAATTACTTTTTCGAGTGAAAACTACCTCCGTTTATGTCAAACTAAACAACAACAAAAGATGGTAAAATTAACTTGCAGTTGGTAGTAAAATCTATAATGTGCTCAAAAATAATTTCCATCATACTCGTAGATGTGAAATACAGATTTTTATCTTTGAGATTTATTTCAACTTCCAAAAAAAATTTTTTCAAGGAGTTTTAATTTTGCAAATTGTACTTTATCAAACTCTTTTGACAGTACGATTCTTTTTAGAAAAAAAAAAATATGGTGTAGGTTTTATTGGGTGTATACATCTGGATTGAAATTTGAATTTTGAATAAAAATTGTTAAAAACGATAAGTTTTTGTGCCCACTGGGGCTTGATCCAAAACAATTATCTATATTCACACGGAAAACGCTATAAAGCATTGATAGAGAAAGATATTGTAATACATTATATAAAAAATATATTTTCGATTTGGTTGTAGTGAATATACCTTAGCTTCCATTGAACTTTTCCTAATGTTGATTTCATTTAAACATATTATTTACTTCTTAAAAAAAAAAAAGATTTTCTAATAGACCCAGATTATGATTTTGCTTAACTATGCATATTATAGGTCTTAGCAACCATACAAAATGCTCTCTCCATATCAGACTGTTTTTCAGAGTAAATTGTTAAAATAACGGGCCTCAGTTGGGAGCGAAATTTACAAGCTCTTTGTAAGGAACTACAGAAAACATTTCTAAAAACACTAAACATTTGTACAAAACATGTTCATTAAACAATTAAGTCTCTCCACGAAGAAATTAATCAAATATACCACCGATGATTCAGAGAGTACCCCTGAGGGGGATCAGGATGCAACGTTGATTCTTGATTTTATATTTTAAGATTTTGTGTTTCGCGAGATATGGAGGCAGACCACATCGATACAGCTGTGAGCTTAGCTTCAGTAAAAGGTTTTTGTACCAAGCCTTTTTTGATATCCTCTTACCTAAGAAAACCTTTTTAGTTTATCTAAAGAACAATAATTGTAGCTCTATTGTACTTTTCCAAATGACGTTCAGCGTAAAAGCCCCGAAAGAAGCCCTGCACTGTCTAGGCTCTAGGCTCATCCACTTGATCGGAAATTCGAAACACCAACTTCGGCATTCTAAACTAAAAATGGTCCCAAAAAATTGTACGAAAAACAAAAATCGACAAAATTTCGTTGAATTGGGGTGCCTAAAACCTAAACGACAAATCATCAAATGTGGGCTTGAAAGTAAATGTCCACAGTAAGACGATGTGGATGTCTGTTTTTACTGTCTATAATGGAACATAAAACGAGATTCCTTTTGATTTTACTTTTATATGGATAGTAAACAGCATATTAGTTTATGGGTGATTGTTATTAGTTTGTGGGACCCCAGGTTCTGGTTTTTGTTTCCAGTAATACATCCTGCGAGGAACTTACAACCACTTCCGAGAGTAAATCTTGTCATGAAAAAGTACTGTTCCTTGATAGTCGACAGTAGAATGTAGGTCCCAAGCATTCCTGTCAACGCACACATGAATGGTTGAGATTATAAGTCACTAGGCCTTGGAGCATCCTGGAGTTTCACGTTTTTTATTAATTTTAATTGTAAAAATGATCTTTAACTAACACCATTCCACTTATTAATATTTTGTCCAATAGAAGTCGCTGATATAATCATATTTTGACGAAGATAAGCTTTTCCCAATAATTGAAATTGAAAATGCTACCTATAGCGAATGAATTTCAGCTGAGTAAATATTAAAATGTTCTTTTAAATAATCCATGTATTTAAGTTAAGCTAACTAATCAAAGACTCTGATTAGCCAGCGGTCATTATAGGTCACTTGGACAATAAAGGATCATCCTCGGATCATGATTTGAAAACGATTTATACCTCGGTTCGTGTTTTAAAAAAAAGTTTAATGTTTGTGTTTAGTTTAAAGTAAAAGATTTTGCCGATTAAAAAAAGTTTGTTCTCAGGTTAGGAATTCAATAACCTACTTTTTTCAATCAGTTTCAATGTATTTGAAGAGTCGCAGTACATTTATATTTTGTCAGAATTGGCGCGATGATCGCTAGAGTGGTTGAATAATAGAACTTCGTCAAACAGCGAATAATAATAATTCAAATGTTTGGTTATCTTAAGTACTACTTTTTATTGCAGTAATTTAATGTGGATTCGTTCATTTTATTTTTTGCAATGAAACTTGCAGGGTCGAAAAACCTAATGTGTAAATTGTAGGTCACTGTAGTTCCTCGACATAGACCGATTTAAGAGTCATTAATGGCTCTGATTTCTCACACGGAGCAAATTCGGATGTGACAGTACGCACACAGGACTCACCTGAACACAGTCCAATAACACAGGTGCTTAAAAATATCACATAAAACATCGTGCCCAAAGTAGACATCATCGATCAAACCTTATCGTTTCGTTATAATTTGCTTTTTAAATTGTGAATGTGCATTGATAAAGTTGGAGACACCGATCAATATAAACGAGTATTCACGTGCGCTCGCAAAACTTTGTGAGATTTTCGAAATCAACTGTCTACTCGCACGCACTGGTATCATTTTTTCAACACTGTCTGCATTGGTAAAGGCGTGGTTAGGCATCTCCCAGATGGCTTGGCATAACGTAAGCGGAGAAATGGGGTCGCTTGAATGGGTGCAACTGTAAAAAATGTAGTTACTTTCTTTTTGTATCAGGAAGCTCAATTACACTTGGTTGCTTAAACATCGATAGTCGGCTGTTTCGATAGTATCGATAGTTTCAAAAAAAAAAAAAAAAAAACTATCGAAAATATCGATGTACGCGATAGTCTTTTACTATCGACACTATCGATAGACTATCGATGTTCAAGCAACCCTTCAGACAAGAACATAGAACAGCACCTTCTGCCTAAAGCCCTTCAAATTTTGCTTTTCTATTGTTATATGAATGGTTTTTGTCTTTGGATACAATTCGCCCAAAACTATACTACCGAAATTATGCTGTAATAGTTCTGACCAATACTGTACTTGAGCATTATGAAATTTGGAAGCTCTGAGAACTTTAAAAGCATCTTGAATGTTCTGTATGGTTCGAGTATTAGATTTTGCGAGAACCTTTATACCAGTACCAGTATAAATAATACATCTCAAACTGAAACGGGACAATTTGATTTTAACCGTGGTGACGATTAAATGGTGAATGATTAGTAATGCTAAGATAAATAAATAAATAAAGAGTTTGAACTTAGATAAAAGTGAGTTTGATTTATAGGGATAGAAGTGGTGATTTAAAAGTAAAAGAAAATAAGTTTTATTTTCGAACATAAGCCTAAAACATTACACTATCTAAAATACATTTTAATAGACACACATCTCTGCCTGTTTTCGGAGGTTTCCTAACACTAGCTATGTACCTATGTGTGTCCTTTGTTTTTGCTCCTCATGGTGAACTATTAAAATATGAATGTACAGTGGCAAAAGCTATAAAAACTTCAAAGAAAGTATACATGAGCTGCTCATGCTTATTTAGATATTTGATTTCGAAAGGAAGC
The DNA here is from genome assembly GCA_916050605.2 of Platycheirus albimanus. Taxonomy (NCBI): domain Eukaryota; kingdom Metazoa; phylum Arthropoda; class Insecta; order Diptera; family Syrphidae; genus Platycheirus; species Platycheirus albimanus. Next base: position 290,496,257 of record OU696696.1, on the reverse strand, counting down.
TATGGGAGGGTGGGGGAGGGGGTACGTTTCCAAAGAAGGAAAATTGTAGCTGGAATGGCACTCTTCGAATTTAAGTTAAGATAAGAGGCTCCTTTGCTATATAAACTGTAATACTATATGAATAGGAAGTAATTACTGTTACAATAAGTTGGTACTAGGTGCCGCTGCTATCTTCAGATTACATTGTAGACAGCTTTGAGGCACTAGAGGGCGACACAGTCAAACGTAATCTCCACACTACTATAGATTTTATATACAATGGAGACTCATAAAGTTAAAAGTGGTTTGGTAGGGTTCGGTGAATTTCACCTAAAGTGAATTAAATACGCAAAATGTGTTATTTTGTCGTAAACTTGTGCGACTGTAACGCCACACTCTGATATAAACTGAGAAGATATGGAGTAAGGCTTTAAGCTTTAAGCTTTTATCAGTCTTCTTGCTATTTGAGTTGGAAAATACCTTTAGCTTTGAATTTCCCACGTTTCTTATTTAGCAATTTTTAATATTAATATTTAAATGAACTGAAATCAGTCTTTATCTTAAGCTTACAAAAATGTAATTCTTCAGTACTTACACAAAATCTCCCTGTCCCTCATACTAGGATTCCTTAATATCGTTGCTACTTTCTGTTGCGTCACCTGATACCTTGGTTTATTTGCCTTCAAGGTGCTTTGACTTTCTTTGGTGCTGATATCCTCAATAATTGTTGCATCATCTTCAGACATAAGCGTTGCTCGACACTTTGAAAGATGAATTGATTCCGAAGTCATCGAATCTAAAATGGGAAAACATTTAAAAAACATAAATCAGTTTCGTTGCACAACAAAAGTGTAGTGTCACTTACCATCTGGCGGAATAAGGGAATCCCACTGTGTACTGTCCCATGGTTCCGAGAACACCGTCCCATCATCGGACTGTCCAGAATCCATTCCATTAAAATACGAAAATGCAAAACTCTTCTCAACATTATCATATGACGAGAGTCTGAATCCATTTTGACTGTCTGATTTGTTATCCTTTGTAAGCTGTTGCTGGGGCGTTGAACATCGAACTAATTCGGGAAGATTTAAATCTGGCAGGCGCTTAGCAATGATCTGATGAACAGTAATAGGTCTCTCCTTGTTCTCTTTATTTTCACCATTTAACTGACTAGGGTGTTTCTGTAGGGGAACTGCACTCCACTGCTCCTCGGAGTCATAATCACCATATTCAGGATCATTCTCATCATTTTTGCCCATGAACTCCCAGCTGCTGTCGATTTGCCAAGTGTCATTGCGTCCACGTGGCCTCTTCAACGGCTGTTGTTGCTTCTTTTTGAGCTCATCGAGGCTTCCTGCAATTTTTTCAATCTCCGATGGAACAAGCACTGGACAAATTGGTGTTCGAGCGATACCACTTTTGGGAGGCTCTGAGTGCCGGTGATTCGCAGGCAAGAGAGCACCACGTTGTGAACGGCGAAGGATGCTAGCAGTTAAACCTGCTGCTCGTAACGCATCTGCGGGCTCTGCGTAAAACGGACTGCCTTGCTTGCTGCGGGAGCTGACAGGCGTTTGAGCTGTTGGTGTTGTATCCGATTCAGAAGCCTTGAGCGTTTCATCACTGGTCAATGGTAGTACTAGACCAGATCTACTTCGTTGCAGAGCTTCGGCTGAAACCTGAATGAAGTTCTTATTGGCATCGAGCGGACTAAGCAAATCAGATGTTGTTTCCAATGCTGTCGTCGATGGGCAAGCTGTGGGAGTCTGTAAAGGTTCTGAGGGCGGGCTAACTGAAGAGCTTACTGAGTTTGCGGGAGAGAGTATGTTACAATTCAGGGATGTTATTGTAGCTGAAAAGAGAAGAAATATGAGTAAGTACAAGATTTAAGATGATTGCAAAAAAATACTCACGGGTTTCGGCTAGCAAATCTGGCCTTTTGCCCTGCGTTCCATCCGGCGGGCGAAAAGTTGACAGCAATCCTGCCCTTTCACTTGGAGTTTGTGTCCATAGATCTTCATAGTCACTAATTTTGTCGCCCACATTACTACGGCAATAGATTTGTTGACTCTCAAGGATGTCGCATTCCTGATAGTGCTTGGATTCTTTACGCTGCTTTAGCTTCCTCTGCTTGCTATTGCTGCTGCTCCCTGTCGTTGAACTGGGTGAGAGAATCTTTTTTTGGCTTTGATTTGAGTCTTTGCTGCTTTGTGAATTCCAGCGGTTATTCGATGAGCCCTGAGAAGAAAGAGTATCCTTGCACTCGCCCTCAGGCGACAAGCGCTTTGAGAACGTCTGGAAAGTTGCATTATTCTGACTGGGTGGTGAGATGATCTCAACGAATTGCTGTTGGTTTTTGATATCCACGCAATAGGTCGTTGGTGTTGTGACTGCAAAATGATCACTTGGAGGAACTGGGCTGTTGGGAGTAAGCGGTTTCGACCATCGCACCGGTGGTGCTGGTGGCTTTCGAGGTGCCAAATTAAGCGTATTGGGTGGTGTTGGACGCTGTGGCCTGATTCCATTGTCCATGTTGGATAGTTTTTGTTGTGACGTTGATTTGAATGTCGATAACTTTGTATCACCAATAGATCCACCAACTCCCAAAGCACGATTGTTGCCAGCATCAACTGGCGACATGGTCAGAATTACACTGTCTACCGATTCTGGGCTCATCAGTTGCATATTCTGACCGCCACTTGTTGTGAAGCTGCTCATACTCGACGTAGTGTCAGATGGTGTCCCCAATGGACTGAATAGTCCAGCCAGTTGATTTGTGGGACTGAAGAGCTTCGCTGTACTCAGTTGTTGATTCTGGGTATTTGATGCCGAGCTGAACACTGTCATCCCTATGCCGGAAGTGTCCGTGAGTGAGTTGGGTGATTTCGCTTCATTCGGATTCGTACTAGACATGGGATATCTCCAGAATTCTTGACCAAGCAAAGCCAGCGACGACAATTGCTGACGATTGTTAGCCTCCCGAAGAGCTCGTGGCAAGATTAATTGAACTGGCAGTTCATCGCAGCATTGGGCGTAATGAGCAATAAGTGCAGGAATAGAATCGAATTTAAATCGTGAGCTTTCCAAACTCAACACACCGCCATTCGACTGGATCAAGTAGTGTTCAATGTATGGTCCTGTGTCAGGAGGAAGTCGCACCGATACGGCCATCGTGCTCGGTTGACTGGAACTGCGAACGATGAAGTTCTATAAAATAAAAGAAAAAAAAGAGATAGAGCAATAAGTTTGGGCTGTTTAAGGAAGTCGTAGCAATTTGTTGTAGATTATGGATAAAAACGAGGATAGCAGGAGTTAAATGGTCCGTTAAAAGTCAGCTTTTTATCGCATAACAATGATAAATGATTTCCAATACCATTCCTCTGGATTTTAATTTTTTTTTTCCTATCTGAAGGATACAATAACCCAAAACTTTGCAGACAGTACACACAGCAGATAATCGACTTAAATGGGGGGACACCCCAACGGAAAACGGAAACAAAAATCGAAGCTCGAAGGGATAAAACAATTCTTTTGATAACAATTGGCCAGTTGTAATTTTGGTTGAACAGACGACATTCACTTTCACTTTCACTGTTCACATTTAGCTCTAGTCTTATTCATGAATGCGTAAGCAATAAGTCACGTACCTCGCGAGGGTTGGCGGTGATAATTTTTGCGTATTGTTCACCGTTATGTAGATGAAAAAGTTCCCATTATTAAATATTAAGGGATGAGCCGGAGAAGATTGTCGTCTGGAGAAGAGTGCTTTTTTCCATCTTCTTCCCTGCTGCGAGTGAAAAATAATTACGGAGAATAATTTTTAATTATGAATTGTTTTTGGAGCAGCGAATTGCTGGGCGAATTAAATGGAGCTTTGCAAGCAGACAAACATACAAGAGCCAGAGAGAAATCTACGACGACGACGACGACGACACTACTGGAATGTGTAATGAAAGATGTGATAATGACAGGCAAATGGTGCTAACAGCTTATGACTAAGTGCAGGGTGGTACATAGATGGTAGGACTAGGTAGGTAGGTGTGTGATTAAAGTGTGATCATTGAATCATTAAAAATACTTGTGCAAGAAGTAGCAATTAGAAAATGGGAACGAAACGTTAAGACGTCATTGTTATAATGGCTTGTGCACTTCTGGAGTTAAGTTGAAATCATATATAGAAATGGATCAATGGATGCCTTTAAAGAAACATAAAACCACGATGGGAGATAAAAATGTTACACAAGTTGGTCAAGCTGTTTCGAATTGGTTTAAGTAAAACTTCTCATGTTGAGTTTTGACGAGATTTGAAAAATTCGTATTTTGTAATCATGAAGACTTTAATTTTCTGAGATTTAAAGAAACAAATAAATCATTCAAAAGATAGTTGGAATGAAGGAAAGGAAGAAGGAAATTTATTGTGACTATAACAGTACCAACCATTTAGTCACAAAACTATGTGTATCTATTGGGATTTAAACCTGATCCACGTTTATGCCTCTCTTTTAAATTTCCAATCTTTACTTGCAGTCAAAAGTTTTACATACTATGACAATGACGAGACATACCCTAGAAAAAAGATCCTTGATTAATTTGATCCTCGTTGTGACGGCATTTGTTTGATGTAAAACGACACTGGTGCTCTTGCTTCAACAAAATTTGGAAGAGGCTGATTTAAGGATTACAAAATACAAAAAATATGCACAGAAGCCGGAACCAACAACAGCCGTTTTTTGTGAGACAGGATGACCATAGAGAAGGTCACTCATTTGAACTATCTGCGAAGTTATCTAACACTCGATGGTGGCACAAGCCTGGACGTCAGAAGTGGGATTAACAAAGCTCTTAGTGCTTTCAAAATGCTTTTTCCTGGGTGGAACTCTACACAAATATCGCTTCGCACCAAGTTGAAAATATTTGAATGATAATGGAATCCAATACAAACTTTTGTTGGCCATTGCCTGCTTTACATCTTAAAGTCCCGGTGGCCACGAGGATTGCACAGACAAAAGTTGATGCAAATATCACACATTGGAAATTTCAGCTGAATTAGTCACACAATATGGAAGCCAATGAGTTTTGCTGTGTCAAGTGGACTGATCTCCCAACTATTTCCATGTTGAACAGGAACGAAAACTAGAGCAAATTGTGTGGCAGTCCTATTTCTGCAAAGTAGCACTTCCATGACATGATTTACTCTTGGAGGATTTGTCACTTTCTCGCAAGAGGCAGTACCCCGGAGAAGAACTTAGGTGGAGTCAGGAATCGAACCCAGACCCTTCGACGTGGCTGTCTGACACAATAACCACTACGCCACAGGGTACTACAATGTAATAAAGAGGGATCAGTCTAAAAGGATAACTAACAAGAGACAAAAATAGTACCATCCAAATACGTCATTCGAGGAAAATCAGAAATGTTAACTAAGACCTGTCTGTTCACACGCATCATTTTCGTGCATATCACACTGGTTTGTGAGCGTTTTTTTTTTTCTAAGCGGTATAGAACTTTTTAATTTAATAAAACAAAGATGATTTTTTTTTTAAATTGACATTAAATTTACTTTATTCGAAAGATATAATCTTCTGGCATTATAATTTAAATACGATTTCTGGCATGATATGACCGCTACGGCTAACTCGGACGTAGTCTAATCTGGAAGTCCAATTTTCGATGACTTTTTCCAACATTTGTGGCCGTATATCGGCAATAACGTGGCGAATGTTGTCCTCCGAATGGACTAGCGACTTCACATATCCTCACAGAAAATAGTCAAATTAAGCGTTAAATCTCACGATCTTGGAAGCCAATTCACAGGACCAAAATGCGAAATTATGCGCTCACTGAACGTTTCCTTTAACAAATCAATTGTGGCACGAGAGCTGTGTGACATGTTGCGACGTCTTGTTGAAACCACAGCTGCTGCACATCATGGTTGTTCAATTAATGAACGAAGAAGTCAGTAAGCATGGCTCTATAGCGGTCACCATTGACTAACGTTCTGGCCAGCTCCGTGATGTTTAAGGAAGTACAGGCCAATTATTCCACCAACCCATAAGGCACACGAAACAGTCAGTTTTTGTGGATGTAACGGTGTCTCAACATACACTTGAGGATTGTCATTACTCCAGTTTTGTTTATTGACGTATCCATTCAACCTAAAGTGAGCTTCATTGCTTAACAAAGTTCACTTATGAAAATTGGGATACGTATTTCGAACAGAACCATGATTTTCAAAATAAATTCGCACAATTTCGAAGCGTTGTTCAGACGTCAGTCTATTCATGTTGAAACGAAAAACCAAACTAAAAATAAATCGCTTGACAGCCGACAAAATGGCCACCAGTTAAAATACTGTTGCCAACTTAAAGTTCTATATCTCTAAAAAAAACATAAGCGAGAGCTACAGTAAGTTTGCAACGAACTGTTGGATACCCTATTCCCCAAATTTTTGTATGTGCATGCGTCTGCCTCCCGCAAACAGCCGATGTTTCAGAAACAAAATTCTTCTTAAGCAGACAGAACAAAATTCAATAACATTAATTTCGTACGGTGTGATGTTCAATTAATGCTGGCGCAATTGTGCGCCACGCCCAAAGTTAAAACGTTTTATTGCCAAGGCAATTGTTATGAGCTCAGTGACATTCAATTTTATTCTTGCAGATAAATTTGAACAAAACAAGACAAAACTTAAATTTTTAAAAATTAGATTTGGAATGGAAATAGCGATTATGGATGTTTTTAACAATTATTGGACCACACTGCTACGTAACCAAGGAATATAAATCCAAGTGTTCATCTGTTTACTTCAAAACTGCGACCGATAGTTAAAAAACGTTAAAAAAATTAATGCATTATACGACTTTTGACGGAAACGCCCCTTAAAAGTAGGCGTGTCTTAAAAATTTGAAGCATTAACTGCACTTTTTTCAGTATTTAGGCATATGTGTAAGACTACAGCTGAATGGAGTAGTTTTTAAACAATCTTACCTGAACAAAGGTATTTTACCAAAATCACGCCTTTAAAAGTGGGCGTATTGAAAAAATTTACAAAAGAAAATGTAGAGATATATTTCTCAAATAACGAACGGAAGGAAAAAGGTTTAAATTAAACATTGGAAATGCCTTAAATTCTTAAGGCTACGTTTTTCGTTCTTTCATGAAAAGTAGGCGTAAGCCACGCCCAAAATTCAAAAATTTCTTTTCATACACAAACCTTTTCGTTTCTATTAAGAGACGCAAAATTTTGGCTTGCGGATTAATTATAAATACCGTTTATTTACAAAAACAATTTTTTATAGTTTCTAATGAAAAGTGGGCGTCAGCCACGCCCAAGATAAAGTTTTTTGATTTCATACACAAGATGTTTATGTGCCAGTAAGACCCACAAAATTTAATGTTGTTCGCTTTAATATAACAATTGTTATTTTATAAAAACAATATTGATGGTTTTGTATGAAAAATAGGCGTAAGCCACGTCCAAACTGAAATATTTTTATTTGATTGGAAGAAAGTTTACCTAAAGCTTACGTGTGCAAAATTTTAGCGTTATGCTTTTATCGTAACTGTACAAAAAAACATAATTTAATTTTATTAAATTGAGGTTGTTCAACAAAAATGGCGATTGTGGGCGTGTTTGTGGGCGGATTTTACCGGTTCAAGAACTTAACCTTACTCTTGAACCAAAGATTATATATACCAAATTTCAGCTATCTAGCTCAAAAATTGCGACCTCTAGAGAGTATACATACGGACGGACGGACGGACGGACGGACGGACGGACGGACGGACGGACGGACGGACATGGCTAAATCGACTAGGCTTTTGATTCTGAGTCAGAATATATATACTTTTCTATACCTAACGGTATTATTTCTCTATGTTACAAACTCCACACCAAATACAATATACCCATTCTATGGAATAGGGTATAAAAACACCGGTTATAACAAGCTTAGTGGAATAACAGAAATGTTATTTCTTCTATAGCTGCTCACGCAGCTTCTTTTTTCCCTCTAAGGATATGTTCAATTGCCTGCCAGGCCACTAAATCATCAGTTTTATTTTGCAAAAAGGTGGAACCAGTATCAAAACAGACGGGGGTGGTGAAACAGGCGACATTGTTTTATACAAACAGACACTCCCGAGGAATATTCTATTACGGACATTTAATTAATTTACCAAAAGCATTTACTCAATTTAAAACTATTTTCAGAATTATATTTTTTTTTATTTTGTAACCGAAGTGTTTGCCTGACTATTTGAAAAATCTTGGAAGAAGAACCAAATGAATTTCAAAATGGGTGCTTTTGTTTGCCAACAGTTCTTAGTCGGTACCTTCATATGGTGCAGGTTTCAGAAAGCATTATTAGATAATCTAATCAGGTATTTGTCTGATAGCAGTATAGTTCAAAGTAAGCTTGGTTGAATGCTTCATAACAGTTCTCCTAATCTAAAAGATGGAAATCGTCTCTAAAGCATCAAATGTTAGGAAATTTCTCTAAACAAGTCCGTTAGAAGTATAGTAGTAAGTACCAGGCGTTCTGAAAAAAGGCTTATCGACAATATCTAGCGAACAATCGCTCAACCAATTACTAGATACCGACTTTTCTGGTAGCTCAGCAGACATAAGAAATATTTACTCCAAGAGGTCAAATATTCAAAATATCCTATAAAAGTTCTGATCAACAGGGACAAACTGTTATGGTCACTGAACAGATTCAAACCATATAAATCTGCCGGACCAGACGGCACGGCATAGAAATTATCTTGCCAGTGCTAAAAAATTCTATGCTACAGCAAGATGCTACTGAGAAGTGGTAAAACAACATACCTAGCGACAAAGCAAATCTGGTCAAAACTGGATCCAAAACGCTCTATGGCTTTGAAATCTCTAAGCAGACAGACGGCACATTAGCTCCAATATAAGTTTCATTACAGGACACTCTCTCATATGTCTATACACACCGCGAGACTTAGAGTGATCGTTTTGCAGAAGTTGTATGGACGAAGAAGAGGAGAAGACAATTGTCCATGTACACTCCTTAAGCTGGCAAACACACGGAATCCTTTTTAAATGACATTGATGAACTAATGGAATTGGACATCGATTTTCTTGTACGTTTCAATTGCCTGGCAGGCCACTAAATCATCAGTTTCATTTTGCAAAAAGATGGAACCAGTGTCAAAACTGACGGAGGTGGTGAAACAGGCGACATTGTTTTATTCAAACAGACACTCCCGAGCAATATTCTATTACGGACATTTGATTAATATACCAAAAGCATTCACTCAATTTAAAACTATTTTCAGCATCGCCAGAAAAGTATAATTTGGGTGCCGTTGGACGAATCTCTGCCTCTAACGGAAGGTGTTATAAGAGGCTACAGGAATTGATACTGAAAACTAATACGTATTTTTTTTTAATATTTTTTGCAATTATTGAAAGTTTTACGGAAAGTTCTTTTAGAAGAATGATACCCTTCTTGAAATAAATTTTCGACAAAAACAGACAAATTTCACAAAGGTCATTGAAACAAAGCTGCTTTATAACAGTTTATTTTCCTTTCCCAAAAACACTGAAAACAATAGCTTGTTTTTTCCAGCGCATCTTCTTATTTTTTCTCATTGCCAGAAAATTAATGACTTCAGATCTTTTTCCAATATGCCACAATATATCTCAATGAATTATCAGGGCTTTTTGTTTTTCCAAATTAATTATCTCAGCATTATCCTTTTTTTTTTTCAAAAGAAACAAAACCCACGATGCGATGATGGTGTGATAAAAGCATTTCTTTCTATCAAATGTATTCCTTGCACAAATTGCATCTCAATCTTCCATAGTATCCAATGTTGCAAGATAAAGACTTCCTTTCTCTTCCTTCGATTGAAAATTCAATAAAAGAATTGTTCAACTCAGTAAACCCAAGACCAAGATCCCGGCCCAAGGCGGACTCCTTGATTTTTATTCGGGTAATTTTAACACTGAACTTTTTTGTATAGTTTTTTATTTTCTTTTCTTTTAAAAATTGTTAAACTTGCCATGTCCATGTGCTTGTGCAGTCAGACATGCTAACAGGATATAAGTACATATATTGCCGAAGGACACAAGTCCAGACCCAACTATACGTAGGACTTGTTATGCCTAAAAATACTTCCAACTTCCAATATGTATGAAACGAAGTATAATCGACTGCTGTTGCTGTTTTTGTCTGGACTAAGAAGTAAGATATCAAAAGGAGCAAAAAAATAAAGGACATTGTGGGGTTATTGGCAAAACATAAATTCCATACAAGACCCATCAGTATTGTAAGGCAGAACGAAGAAGAAAATCTCATATCCTCTGCAAAAGGAAGTTTGGTTTGTTTCGGTATTTTTCAACACAACTTGATTTACAGTGTGTGCAAGGATATAATAGAATTTATTTGTGGTCTTCGATATAGCTGAAGGAGCTCGCTCCACAAAACGAGGACATTTCGGAAGTTGTCCAAATAAGGATATAGATAGAAGATGAAAGAGAAATTCGGGTGTCCATTTCAGCTTTAAGGATTAATTTTAACTCGGTTACATTATAAAATGGGGAAACGAAATCTTTTTATTTTGTTTATTTTTTTTTTCGAAAAAGAATGTTTCAAAATGTCTGCTCTCAAACTTTAATTTAAGAACTCGAAATTCGATTTTACGCTATTTTGAACAATTTGAGGATAGAAAGTATGGTGAGTAAACGCACACGAGAAAGTTAAGAAAAATACAAGGAAAAGATATTATTTTTTTGTTGGAATCTTTGAAGTGCATCCGGGGATGAAAAATAGACATTGAACTGTAAATATGATTTAACTGGGTAAAATGCAAAAACATATCGAATGTGAGTTCTCCAGAAAATATGAAAGAATATCGAGATATTTATGGTTGGCTAAGCTTCCTCAGAATGGCAATGAAATAAAAAGGAATTTTTAGAGAAATCCTTGTCTACTATTTCAAAGAATATTGAACGACCCGACGACGGTGAACTGATATGGCTAGTTTTGCAAAGTGAGTGGGTGCATAAAGTTTTAAAGTTCAGAGGAGCAAAAGTTAAAATTTTTATGAATAGATACTTTATTCAAGGATAAGTTGGTTTGGATAAATTTGGGAATGGATGATGCCTAATGGAAAAAAGCTTATAAAAGCAAAACGTTTTGATTTATCTTTAAGAGATCGACCAGTGGAAACAAATCTCGAGAGAGTTAAAAAGTATGACGTCGAAAAAACTTTTTCTAGATGGAAACGCATTGGTCAAGGTTCAGAATAACCAATCTGTGATAATATCTATGTGGATTGAGTATACTAATTAATTACCTTGGAATTCGTAATGCTAACTCTAATGTGGTTTCAAAGTTAAAGTTGTAAAATTTGAAAAATAAAGTTTTCTGAAGAAAATAAACAAATACGAAAGTTGAAGGAGAAATGCTTATCTTTTTCCAAAGTAATGGTCTTCTCAACTTCACTGATGAGTTGGATGTCTTTGTTGGGCAAGAAAATTTTTTGTTTTAATTTCTTGAAGTGTTTTTGATAGGATTTCAATTCTTAATTAAAAGGCGCTTATTTTGCCATGTTGGTGTGACACATTTCAACATATCGGTATGCATTGAGTTGGGTGCCTGTACATCGAAAATGGGTACATAAATTAAGTCGAAAAAGGCATTCTGCATTCGTTTAGTGCGGCTTTAGAAGGGTCCTTAAAACTCTGCCGCTATTAGAAAGAATATTACTGCAAAATTCTCTCAGATCACGAATTGAAATCATTATTTCGTTGAAGCGTTGCTTATTTTTTCACATACATTTTGTTCACGGTATAGGTTACCACCATTCCAAGGGAGACATAAATATTGTGCTGAAGCTTGAGGCGAATATTCGATTTTAGATAACTGATAACTGAACTGTGTATGTTTCATTGCCAGAGCATATAGTGGAAAGTACTCCTTGCATTCGAGCTTCTTCTTAGATAATGGAAGCATTCTGCAATTTTTTGGACATGCCGTGCGCTGCTAAGGCCTTATGATACAGCTGCAGTTTATGATGCATTCGTTACCACAAAGTTTAATTTTTGGAACAACTTAACTCTACACATTGCTGAGAGTTTCCGTAATGGAAAAATAAATTGTTCAGTCAGCTTATCAACTACCATTGAGTCAGCAAGCATGATTGACGAAGACAAGACGAAGTATATCATGTCTGACTTGGTCCGAAAGTGGCCATGACCTTTGAATGGTACTATTTCAAGGTAGTTAGAGAATTTGTCTGCATGGGGAGGTGCTGTTAGCACGAAGAAGAATATCCGCCCGGAGATCAAACGTAGACTAACTCTTGCTAATCGCTGTTTCTTTGGGGTACAAAAGTAAGCGGTTGAGGAATAAAGACCTTTCGAGGAGAACCAAGGAGACGTTGTACAGAACACTCTACATCCCAGTTCTGAATTATGGTGCAGAAGCATCATGGACCTAGTTGCATGAAAAGGGGTTGGGTACGTTTTGTCGAAAATCGTTTCACCGAATATCGTTTTACCGAATAACGTTTGACCGAAAAACGTTTCATCGAAACTACGTTTTGCCGAAAAATGGTTTGCCGAATCACGTTTGACCGAATAACGTTTGACCGAATTTCGTACTATTTTCTTAATACTAAATGATACTATTCATTTCCATATGAATCAGGGGGTCAAATGATGAGAATCACCAAGAACGAAATTTCGTACTATTTTTCCGATTTCTTCACTACTATTTTTGTAGGTATAAAAGACATCCATAGGAAATCCAGTTGGAAAATTGTTCGTCGAAGTGAGAGTATATAAGGAGGTGTGCTGATCGATTTTTTCTTAGTATAACTTATACGTTGTACTAACACGGTTCTTCTCAGGACTAAAAAAAATTTTTAAAGAGATATACATTTTTATTTCATCCTTTTATTGATATGAAAAGAATTTTTTATTTTTAAATTCGATTACGAAAACTGTTTGAAATATAGAAAGAAATGTGCGAGATATCAAATTATTAAAAGCAATCTTTAGTTTTTGAGCATAAGAGTAGGTAAAAGTAAGAAATTCGCGCGAATTTCTTACTTTTACCTACTCTTATGCTCAAAAACTAAAGATTGCTTTTAATAATTTGATATCTCGCACATTTCTTTCTATATTTCAAACAGTTTTCGTAATCAATTGGGTGGGTGGCCCGCTTCGCGGGATCTCTTGATTTTCTCCTCCTTTTTCGGGGGCACACCGCGCTCACGCAGCTTCGCTGCTCCACTAAGGGTATGTATATTTGTCAGGCAGGCGCCTATTGCAAACAGTTTTCGTCATCAAGAGTACCTGGGAGCCCCGAAGAATTTAAATCAATCAAAAGAAAAAAAAATAATTTTTTTGTGTTTCACTATTTTTTGGATTTTGGTCTCTCGCTTATGTTTTCGTCAATAACTTTTGAAATGTTTGAGCTTTCGTTCTAATTCATACATATTATTAAAGGTAATGAATGTACCTTTCCAATGATGTATAATGTTTTACTATTTTTAGCATATTATGCTTTATATGTTGGTTTTAAAACGATTAAAAATGATAGAAATTCTCATTTTTTAGTCATTTTGTTTTTTGGCTGTAACTTCGTTAATAGACGTCCTAGAGGGTCGTTTTTTACTCCGTTTTTTGTCAATAACTTCTGAAATATGGGACCTATTATGATAATTTTTGCATTTTCTGATAGGTAATGAATGCCCCTTTCCAACGATATATATTTTATTATTTTTAAAATAATTACAATTTTCTTGATTTTCCTACTTTTTCAAGGCAAAAATCAAAAAATTCATTAAAAAAGGGTAGCCAGATTATGAGAATCACCAAGAACCAACCTAAATGATAAGAAAATACAAAAGAAATGTTCCGTCCAACTAGAAAAAATTCTTCGTCAAATTGAGAGTATATAAGGAGGAGTGCTGAGCGATTTTTTCTTAGTATAACTTATACGTTATACTAACACGGTTCTTCTCAGGACTCAAATTATTTCTTTAAGAGATACAAAATTCAAATTTCATTGAAAATTCAAGAAAAATGTGAGAATTTGTAAAAAAAAATTAAAATTTAATAAAACAGCAGAAAAAAAAATTTTCCATAATTTGACAAAAAATACCAAATAAAAATTTTTAGTACGAACACTACTTTTTCAAAAAGTAGTGCCAATCCCGAAAAAAAACCATTCGGTCAAACGTTACTCATTCAATTATATTTTCTGCACTAAGTGTTTGAAATTTCATCGAAAAATTCGGTCAAACGTTATTCGGTGAAACGATTTTCGATAAACCGTAACGTTCCCGCATGAAAAGTTTTAAGTATGAGGTCGTGTCAGTGTTAACGCTGAAGAAAATATTTGGCGAAATGGGTACAACGATAAGCCTAGTCAAAAAAAAAATTTGGTCCAACGGTTCAGATGGCTCCAGCTCCTAAGGTTTTTGACGCCATCCCAGAGAGTCTTCGATGGAGCAAAAAGATAGAAAAGGTGACCTACAACAACTTGCAGCTGGAGGGGCACATTGGGTAAGGTTCAGGAGCACCACGTTACAACAAACCTTTCAATATGGACAGGTTGTAAGAACACGATCTTTAATTAAAAAAAAAAATTTTTTTTTGATTTTTTAACCGGAGTGAGTTTGGCGGACTATTTTGAAAAATCTTGGAAGAAGAATCAAATTAATTTAAAAATGGCTACAGTTCTCAGTCTGTATACCTTAGTTTAAGGTAAACCTGGTTGAGTGTTTCATAAATCATAATAGATTTCCTTATCTAATAGATGGAAACAGTCTCCAAAGCACCAAGTCTTTGAGAGTTCTCTAAACAAGGCCGGTAGTAGTAGTAGTAGGTACCAGGCTTTCTGAAAAAAGGCTTCTCGACGATATCTAGCTAACAATCGCTCAAACCACTCCCACTTCCCTGGTAGTTCCGCACACATAAGAAATATTTACTCCAAGTGGTCAAATATTCAAAAAATAACAGAAAGTCTGATCAACAGACAGGTGGAGAGGGACAAGCTGCTTTGGTCACTTAACAGATTCAAACCATATAAATCTGCAGGACAAAGGATAATGGCGGCTGAACTTCAAAAGTCTGGGTATATTGTCTTGTCACTGCTGGAAAATACTGTGCTGCCAAGGTGATACCAAAAGGTGATATCACAACATGTCTAGCAACAAAGCAGATCTGGTCAAAACTGGATCCAAAACGCTCTATGGCTTTGAAATTTTTAAGCCGACAGACGGCACATTAGCTCCATTATAAGTGTCATTACAGGGCACTCTCTCATATGTATATACACACCGCGAGACTTAGCGTGCTCGTTTTGCAGAAGTTGTATGGACTAAGAACAGGAGAAGACAATTATCCACCTCCTATCTAAACTCCCTACGCTGGCAAACAGACGAAATCCTTTCTAAATGCTCAATTGGGTTCTAAATTTGTAAGTTTTTAGATGATAGCACTCCAAACTTTGTGGTATCACAACGGTCTTTTTTTGTACTTAGTTTGATACCAAGTACATATGTCTTAACCAGATCAGAATAGCACAAGTTAGTGAAAACTGTCAGAATAAGTTTAACCATAAAAATACAACTTGTTGTCCTCTATAATATTGGATATTGTGTGATGTGTGTTGGCCTTCTGCGAAGAAGATTTTGTGCTCTGCCTGTTGCGAGGAAGTGACAAACTACAACAAAAGTAAAACAACAACTCTATTACCCGTTTGGATCCGGCTTTATTGTAGGTTCCTTCCATTTCTACAAAAAATCAACGCACACATAGGAATGATTGCTAGGGTAAGTCACTATAGGCTTTCGCTCCTCGGAGCTGTTCGTGGCACAATGTTTATTTATTTTAAAAGAACTGAACACTTCGTCGAAGTTCGAAGGAGCTTAGCATGGGCTTAGTACATTTAATTTCAAATAATCACAAGCCTAGTAATTGCCTCCAATTACAACTCATCTGACACTTTTTATATTTCCCATGTACTTTCAATATCAGTACAACTATACTGAGTTGGACAATTTCATGGAACACAAAACATTGTAGAACAGATTCACCAAATTTCGTACTTTTTTCTTCAATTCCAATTCATCAAATATCACTTTTTGTAATGAAAGAAGTTTTTACATTAGCTTGTTCTTAGCACTGCCCGTCGTGTAATTTGGTTTACTTTTAAATAATTGAATTTTAAACCAATTTTGTGCGAATTTTGTAAACGTCAAAAATATTTAAATTAACAACCATACCTGGTCCCCACATCCTACATCCTTATAATAATTAAATTGACGTCCATTCATGCAGCAACAATTTCTTGTTATATAATAAAAATCCAATTCCAATTAAAATCTCCATCAAATTAAATTTATTCATTGTGGCAGCATAACTCGTTTCTCAGTACACAATTGCTTCGATTAAACTGCCAATGCACATCATCAACACTGGAGACCGGACCATCACTAGATACATTGACAGAGCTCTTCCCAGATTTATATATACGATGAAACATTTTTGCCTATTGTTCTGGAAGAGCTCCTCTCTATACAGTTCACACTATACAACAATGCGGTCGCATGGACAGATTCTTAAACAAGATTACACTTTGAGTTATTCAATTGTCCAAGTGCGTCCGGAATGGCACAGACACAACAAAGGCAAATAATAATAATTAACATAATCATAATTTAGCAAGTCACATCCTCAAAATAGAAAACTCATCCGTCCAACGCCCACACGTCCAGAATCAACTCATCCATTCTCTGGTCGGTCGATTGTGTCGTGTGACTTTGGACACAAAATGACCCAAACACATAATGTCCCTATAGCACGATGACCGACGACGACGTGTTAGGTTATAGATACAATTTTCTCCAAAAGACTGATGTCCATGAAAACTGATGCTCGTTATGCCCTAAAAAGGCAGAAAATAAATTAAATTAAGTATAATCCTTGAACCATGAAGAAGTAAAGACAAACTTTGTATTCGAAATATATCTTTGGCAAGTGGCAACACGCAACACCCAGAAATGCATTCTCCTCAACTCAAATGTCATAAAATTTAATGACGACCTGAACAACAGGCAAATCTGCATTGGATCCCTCCATCCCCCCACCGAAACAGTTGGCTGTTTACAGAGTAATAATTATGCGACAGACATCCGATGGATAGCTAGAGATAAAGTGGGCAAAATTATGCGACTTGGCCATCACCCAAATGGATTCAGCGATAAGCTGCCTCAGGAACATTACGAGAGCTGTTTTTCATACCGCCAAAAGCTATCAAAACTTTTCCCAAACTGTGTCTGGGGAATACCAGCCGTTTACTCTTTAAACGCAATCATTCGAAATTTTTAAGTATACCAACCAACCAACTTTTATGTTTTAAAGCTTGAAACACAGGTTTCTTGTTGGCACGCTCGTAATGGCATGTACTAATTGAGCTCTGTGCACAGCTTGCGTTGAACTGATTGAAATTGATTGATCTGACGTACATACATACATATATGCGGACAAAGTTATATGCAAATATAAAGGATAGCAGAAAAGAGGTCCTGTTCCTTGCGGAATACTGTACCATTAACCACTGGACCGGAATCATACAAATTTAGTTTTCAGTTCAATCAATTGGAAATTCATTGCGAAACCGCAAAATTGCATTTGGTTCTCGGGTATTGCTCTGTCATTCTCGATGTGTTTTTGTGGGGGGGAGTGGGAGCAGCAGTGAGCGGTGTATTATAAGTGAGTGTAGGCTTTTGCCGGAATTCAACCGCTTAAAATTACGCCCTTTGGGGCATTTGTTCGATTCTGTGAAAGCCATTCCATTGCATTTGTCTTTGACAGTCTTTGTCAAAGAAATAAGGACACCTATTTTATTCTATTTTTGTTTGTATATGCTAGTCGTACTTGGAAGCAATCTGTATTGTCTTCGTATATCAGCCCTTGAGGTGATGCGATGGGATGGGACGGGTCTGAGAGTTACAAAAAGCTGTAATTTTTACTATGGGGAATGCCCCCTCGATGGCAGATCACGCTTGTTTTGGTGCGGATTCGGTGTCAGGGGAAGATTAAGGCGAACGTCTTAAACTTTCGCCAAGTCAGCGGGAGAGTTACAACGATCTGCATAAAGGCCAAATTCTACCACTTTAGCCTCATAAGCGCCCATGCCCCTACAGAAGTGAAAGACGACGACACCAAAGAAAGTTTCTACGAGCTATCCTCTTCAAACATACGAGCAGTGCCCCAAAGATTACATTAAAATCTTCTTTGGAGACTTAAACACTAAAATTGGGAGAGAGAGCATCTTTGGCATGATGAAGGGAAGAAAACAACCTGCACGACACCACTTCCGATAACGGACTCAGGCTCATCGATTTTGTAGCGGGAAAAACATGGTGCTGAACAGCAGACGATTCCCACGTCCTGACATCCACAAACGGCACATGGCGATCTCCAGATGGTCTAATCTGCAACCAAACATATCAAGACACCTCTCTAGCATTCTGAATGTCCGTACATTCCGAGGAGCAAAAATCGACTCGGAATACTACCTAGTTGGTGCGAAACTTAGAGTACGGATCTCCATGGAAGCTCTTAGGTGTTCTGCTTACGATTTATGGTCCTGAAGAAGGTATATTTACAACGACGAACTATACGTGATATACAGCGACATAAGCCTAGCAAGAAAAACTTGAATGCAACGACTAAGATGGCTAGGCCAACGCCAAACCAAAAGCACTCAGAAACCAAGGTAGACCTCATTGGAGACGGCAAGCTAGAGATCGAGCCGGCTGGCGGGACGTATTAAGCAAGGCCTAAGGGTAATATTAAATAGATTGATAATGAAGTACTCGCTGCAGCTAACGAGAGATGGAAATCGCTCGACTCTTGTGTCATAAGCAGGAAACTCTGGCCCTTCGTATAATAATAAACAAAGAACAGAGAAGATTTCACAGTTTAACAAGAAATACTACGATCCCTTGTGAGCATACTGACCGGGCACAATATGCTGGGTTACCACAAAAAGAAAACGAAGCTCAACACGGACGACTTGTGCAGAGGTTGTGGCGACATAGATGTGCATATGTGCATGAAGACACTCCGCATTTTCTCTGTCACTGTCCAGCAATATGCCGCTTAAGAAATGAAGGTCAGGAATTCATTTCTTCCAGGGCTTAGAAGAAATATCCTTACACTGTAACTTACAACACTCATACAGAAACCATTAATAGCATAAGCCAATTATGGATCGGGTTTTCCGGGGTACTGCCTCTTGCGAGGAAGTGACGAAAAAGAAAAGAAAAAAATGCCACAAAGTAGTGCATTTCTTCTTCCTGTTCTAATTCAGCAGAAAATGCTTAGTGTCTTACATTCCTGCAAAATATCAAAAACAAAATTGAAAAACATGAATATTAAGTTAGAAGGAAATCAGCTTAGCATATTTTTAAGGTTGTAGGGTTTTAACAGCTTGGAAGCCATATTTGCACAACTTCATTTGTTTTCTCTAACATCGTGATGTTATATTTGATAGTTGTCTGAGGTCTGTTTTTTTCAAAACTTTTAACAAACTCACATCGAAATAAAATAAAAAGAGTGTGTATCTAATTTATTGTCAATTACTGTATGCTTGTCAATCAAAGGCGTAAAGGGCGAACACTTGGCATTCACTGCCACTCCATCAAATCATCACCCAACTGCTTCCTTCCCGAAAGCGCTGTTTCAAGTTTAAGTTTAACATTTCCTTATTCTCTCCTTGGAATTCCATCTATTTTGTATCCTTTTCTGAAGTACATAGATACATATATGTAGACTTGAGTCGATTTGAAAGAAGATTTGAATTCCAAATATAAGCCAAATCAAAATGCCTTTAAGTTAGTAATGGTCGTGCATATTCGGTTGATGTAATGCATACGTAAACATCATCTTGATAGTTCCTTTACATACACAAACACATAACACATACAAATACATGTGTAAAATATGTATAAGGATAGTATTGGAGCTGAAGAAGAGTTTATTTAAATCGCAGTTCGCAGAGATATTTACTCTGGCGACAGACAAACAGTTATCATAAAAGTCAAGCACTAACTTTATTTTCACTGGTTTTGGATTAAAGTGGAAATGAAATTGCCGCGAGGCTAGAGAGCTGAATTTTTTTTTTTTTTTTATAGATATGAGAGTTGTGACAGTATAAAGATAGTCAAGTCGCCATCGCCAGCATCGCGCCAGCGTTGCGTACTGGTTTAAGTTGAAACTCAATTTCATTTTTAATGATAGGTTAAGATTTTGTCGGGATTTTAATGGTTTGCGTGTATTTTTTGTCATCAAAGGCAAAAACCCACGTTAAAATGGCCTGAAATTTTAATATGAATGAAAACTTTTAACATTGTTTTCTGAACTCAAAGTGTGATTCACAATAAAGTTTAATGAAATCTCTTGTCTTGTGTGGATTGAGAAACTTCCGTTTGTGTTTTTGAAAGCGTTTTGCAATAAACGTTAGGCAAAAGCAATCAGATTTGGGGTTAGCATTTTAAGGACGACTTAATTACATCGTGCATCGTTAAGAATTTCTTTAACTTTTAGCATGGAAGATGTCACTAGAGAAAATTTATTTTACAACAAATTAACTTGCTTTACTTCACTACATAGGACAGGTGTATGGTTTGTGAAGAAAAAAAGGTCGACATTTTAATTAAAGCTGTCATAAAAACTGGAGAAGATACAAAAATATGGTTCCGTAATATAGACATCTATCTATCTGTGTGTACCGTATCTGAGCCGAACGAAATGTCGAATTCCCGTCAAACTTATAAGAATAATATAAATAAATACTGTGACACCAACAGCTCGCGGGAGCCAAGGCCTAGTGACTTATACTCTCAACTAATCATCTATGTACGTTGAGACTATGCTGGAATGGAAGGGACCTACAATTCACAACCGAATCCGATCGGCTGTTTTTTCTCGGCAAGCTTAACACTTAGATCAGTTCCTCGCAAGAGGCATAGCCA
Organism: Platycheirus albimanus; assembly: GCA_916050605.2. NCBI lineage: Eukaryota > Metazoa > Arthropoda > Insecta > Diptera > Syrphidae > Platycheirus > Platycheirus albimanus. The sequence goes on along the minus strand of OU696696.1, from coordinate 290,475,245 downwards.
AAAAAATATTGACGGAATCGGCGATTGAACCCAGAACCTTAGGTGTCCTCCACATACCACTACGCTACACGGCACTTCTTCCACTTCTCCCGTGAACCTCGAATGATAGATTGTATTAATTTTGAAAAACTACTAAAGTACCCGGATTGAATGGTTAAAAACGCCAGCGGAAACTACAACGTAATCAAACATTGTTTGCAAATAAATATCACTGATTTCAATAGTTATTCAAAACTTCAACACGAAATGGCGGCCATTTCGTCAGCAATCACATTCTTTCTAAGGAAATTCATACATTGCAAAAATTAAGTGAATGGTCACGGAAAATCGTCATTTAAACTTGGGGAGGATGCAGAGGATCAAGAAATTTCAAATGTACCCGTTCGAACTATATTAACTTGTGATTTGAGCTTGTTTCTATTCAACTGATCTGAATATCTTTAATCGAAATCACTGTAGATTTCAGCAAGCCACTTCATGTCAATCATTTAAGAATCAGATATTTTGGCGTTGGGAAGAAAGTATTCGTTCGTAAAAGACCAATTTTGTATACGAAAACAACTCTTGGATATTGCACCAAGACAAAGCCAATTCTGACACAGCCATCATTTTTGGTCAAAAACTCGACAAATTCAATTCACCAAGCCTATCTCCGAAATTTTCAAAGCCTTCATCTATTTATGAGGAATCAGATAATGATAATGAACTCGAATAGGTATACTCCATCCAGTAGCAAGTTTACAAAAACTTAAATCGACTTTGCCAAAGGATATAAAGAGTAAACTATCAAAGACGCTTTGTTCGTCTTTTATTCACAAATTGTAAATATAGGGTGTTTTTTTTAGCTGCGTGAGAAGTTTCGATGGTTGTTGCCTTTGGTTTGACAGTTGAGAATGTCAAACTGTGTTGACATTTCTGTTAAGTATGGTTTGGCACTTCATTCGCCGGAACAACGCTTTCAAAATTATGGAAATTCTATTTGAACAAAATAAATCTGTTCGCGAAGTTCAGATTTATTGGAAAAAGTAGTGAAAGATTGGACTGATCGAATGGACTTTGTAACTACATACATACTTATAGCTGCGGCGGATATATACGCCAGAAATCATATTCAAAAAATAAATGTCATGAAATTATCTACCAGATTATGTTGAAAAATTCATTTCACAATATTTCTGTCTTGTGTGTATTATAATTTAAAGTTTTGAAGCTCTGAAAACAAACCCGTTACTTTGAAAATCACAGCAAAGGAATTTTCGCGTCATCGCAGTGCCGTAAAATTACTGGTGTTTTTTTAGAGGTATATAACTTTAAGTTGGCAACACTATTTTAACTGGCGGCCATTTTGTCAGCTGTCAAGTGATTTATTTTAAGTTTGGTTTGGCATTTCAACATGATAGACTGACGTCTGAACAACGCTTCTAAATTGTTAAAATTTATTTTGAAAATCATGGTTCTGTTCGAAATACGTATCGCGCACTACGTCCATTTTTTTAGCGATGAAGCTCACTTTTGGTTGAATATGGATACGTTAGTAAACAAAACTGCCGTATTTTAAGTGATGATTATCTTCAAGTGTATGTTGAGACACCGTTACAACCACAAAAACTAACTGTTTGGTGTGCTTTATGGGTTGGTGGAATAATTGGCCCGTACTTCTTTAAAAACGATGCTGGCCTGAACGTTCCAGTTAATGGTGACCGCTATAGAGTCATGATTACTAACTTCAATTTATTGAACAGCCATGATGATGATGCAGGAGCTGTGGTTTCAACAAGACGGTCGGCGCAACATGTCACACAGCTCGTTCCACAATTGATTTGTTGAAGGAAACATTCGGTGAGCCCATAATTTCGCTTTTGGTCCTGTCAATTAGCCTCCAAGATCGTGCGATTTAACGCCGCTTGACTATTTTCTGTGGGGATATGTGAAGTTGCTAGTCTACGCCGATAAGCCCAATGCGATTGACCACTTGGAGGAAAACATTCGCAGTGTTATTGCCGATATACGGAAAAGTCATCGAAAATTGGACCTCCATATTAGACTACGTCCGAGCTAGCCGTTGCGGTCATATGCCAGAAATCATATTTAAATTATAATGCTAGAAGATTATCTTTCGAATAAAGTAAATTTCACGTCAATTTAAAAAAATCATCTCTGTTTTATTCCATTTCAAAGTTGTATACCTTAAAAACAAACACCCTTTATATATAACGGTTTGTTTTACTCATTTTGGACTCCACAATCTCTTATTGAAAGTTCTATATTTAAATAAAAAAAATCAAATTTCAAATAATAAATAATAAATAAAAAAAAATATTCACCCAACCAAACGCTAAAAGCTTTATGCCACAGACAATTATTTCAGATAGATTGATGGTTTGCATTTGCAATATCAATGAAAAGGTAAAAAAGTCCAATTTATAATGCAACAACAATTCTGTCCCACTAGATTGCTAGAGGCCCATTCATTGACTCCGCGACCTAGTTTGAGATTTTTCATCCTTTTGAACTTTTGTGTTTGTTTCAAGTCAATGTCTGATGAAGTAGCATGCGATAGATGCATGAACAGAAAAAATCTTTTCCCGGCTGATGGCGTGGGCGTAGTATTTTTTGTTTTAATTAAATTAATGCAGCAGTAGCGGAAGTTTATAATTTGCACAGATTATGTAGGTACTATATACACAACTCTCATCCATAAAGATCTGAAGCCTTTGTGAATATTTTTTTGTATACTTTGTACTCTTTAATTACCCATTGCAGAAAAAAAAGAAAAAAAAGAAGGAGAATAAATCCATTTGGATGCGGATGGATAAAAGAATGAACAAAAAAAAATTATTAATAACCATAAAGAGTCTATAAATCCCAATGAAAGCCGCTTTGGACTAGGAATTTTTATCATGATGAACAACAGAAGCCCCTCGCTATTAATAGAGATCTCAATTTCTCAATCCCGCATGGCGCATAATAGAAAAAATTCTAATTAAAACTCCAAAAGTCCAATCGCAATCGTATAAGCCCTACAACAAAGCATACTATTCTATATACTCCAATAATTGGGTGGGTCTGGATAAATGAATGAAAAATCAGGACGCAATGGTATAGGTATTGTTCCAGATGAACTATGTGAACCGCATAGAATTTCGGTATTTTCTGCCTGCAATAGGCTTATCACCTGAACTCTGGGGGCAGTGAGAGTGACAGAGGGACTACATCAAACACCACCGTTGTTGTCCTATTGACTGCTTCTGGTTCACTGTTCATGTTCATTATCAGAACGTTTGCAGAAGCATGGAGCAATCATCTAAACTTAGCGGGGATTACGAAAAAAAATCATAAATAATTTGAGGGAGGAGTCGTCCATCATGGAGCATTTAAAAGCAGCAGTGGCCACAAAAATCAATAAACCTCATCAAAGTATTCAATAGGAAATCCATATGTTATAGATGTCTATACTTTTGTGGCTGCAATGTTTGGATTACAGGAGCGGAATTAAATCTTATGGGCCTTGTTTTTATTAGCAACAAAATGTCATTGCAGGCCATGTCATTTGTCCCGGAAAATTCCTTCACAGTCACAAAATACACATTTATACTAAATAGTAACTATGCACAAGACTTTTTGTAAATGGGAGCTTTCTTAAGTCCTTACTTAGGCTTAAATTTGCGCCTACATTTTGTTGAAGACCACAGCATTAAAAAGCCCTTTAGTAGGGTCGTGTTCAGTTACCTTGAGTAACGAATACTTAGTTGGTTTAGAAGGCGCCCCACTTTTTTTTGCCGCTTCACTTATCAGGGGCGGAATCAAAAACTCAGCGGGTTGACTTGTTGTGTCTCATATATCTGTGATCCACTTGCCCAATCTTTAAAGCAGTTGAATTTTCAGCTTTTAGAATCAGAAAACTTCGCTGTAAATTTTGTGGTTTATTTTTCTGCTTCACATTGGGACCGAATATCAACCACAGAAACTTCAACTCAAAGCAACCCAGCAGATATTTATCTGGTTGTGCTTTGGTTTTTGAAAGGGGACTTGACTACTTACGGCCAGTTTTAACTATAAGAGTGGTTCATCCTCGGATCAAAATTTTAAAACGATTTACTTTGGTTCCTGTTTAAATAATTAAAGTTTAGACGGTGGTTCAAGAGTGGTTCAAGAGTAAACCCACGGATTTACGAGGATCAAATAAAGTAGGTCCACGGATCAAGAATATTTTAAAACGGGGTTTTTTGCTGAACCGCTATAATTGTACATCTGGTACTTAGATTTATTTTTAGGGAGATCTTATCTAGCTCAGGCACTGCGGTATCTCGATGATGTCTATAGTGCCTACCCGTGTGAGATTATTGGGCAGATCTGTTGCTCCAGATTGACACCAGAACTGTAAAATATTATGTGGTCGGAAAGTTTTGAGTTTTTTCAAGGGAACGATCTCATTCTCATCACCAAGTGTTCGCTTTCTCAGGCGGAGAGTTGCGAGGCATTCGGTGAAGATGTGCTAAGATGTTTCTTCACTTTCGAGGCAGAGTCGGCAAACGGAGTCTGTTGACAGTCTCATGTTGTGAAGCTGTTTTTTCAGAGAACAGTGTCAGGTTATGATTCCGGTCACTGTTTTGAGAGTTTTCCTATCTAAGTTGAGTAGGAATTTTGTAGTTTTGTTGGAATATTCTGGTACAAACTGTTTGAAGCAGATTTGACCAGGAGTTGTTTGCCAAGTTGCATTGGATTCCATGAGTAGGATGTTCTTGGCAGTGTTTTTGAAGCAGTTTGTATTTACTCCAAAGAAGTGTACAGGGCCGACAAATAGCAATGAGGCGCCCTCTTTGGCCAAGGTGTCGGCCCTTTCATTGTCATCATACCCTTTGTGTATCGGGAGAATCCCAAAATTGTTCTTTGCCAGTTCAGTGATTATTAAGACAGTCTTCTGGACTTGCTTCGATCTTATAAGATGTGAAGCCAGAGCTTTTAAGGCAGCCTGGCTGTGTGAGAAGATGAATATTGTTTTATTTTTGGCTTTCGATTGACATAATTATCCTCGCGCATTCGTTAATAGCGAAGCCTGAAATATAGACGAATGAAGACCAAAGCTGACTGAGTTCACGCAAGATGATTCCCCAAAAATAGCGGAACCAGTACCTGTTTCCATTTTTGAGCCATCCGTATACCAGGTTAGGTCTTCACTAGAAAGGTGTGGTTTGAAGTTTTCCCAGTCTTCCCTAGAAGGGCGGACTATAAAGAAAGTCTCTGTGAAGACATATGTGGGGCTACTTAGGAGCGATAGGTGGCGTCTTGATTTTGGGTTAGGGGTTACATATTCTTGGTGGAAGAGACGATGTATGTAAGCCCAAAACTGGTACTAAAAAGTTTTCTTAGTCCGAAGAAACGGCTCTTGTCAAGGGCAAACATAACTGGTTTCAGGTGAACTAGAGTTGCTCTCCTTTAGCAGAGTCGAGTCGAAAAAATCGTGGGTTGTTACTTTTGTGTTGTATTTTTTGTATCTCAAAATAAGGCCATTCAAAAAATTATTTATCGGTCAGAAATACTACTTTAAATTTGTCATTTAAAATCATTTCCAACTCCTCAAATCACTCGACTCTATTTCAATATGGAATATGGCAAATTCGCCATCAAACCTTTGCTAACCAAGAACCCTTTAGACCGCCCCTGTATGCCCATTGACAAAATTTCAAATAGACATCTCTTTAATAGTTCTTGGCCTGGTCTAGACTTTGGCTACACAGGATGGATATACAGTTACAACCCAAAGACAGCAAGCAACAACGGTCTGTGTGTTACAGAGATTTATGTGACAGAGGTTATTGCAATTTTTCCTAACGATTGGATATCATCATTAAGGACGAGGAATGACTTTTTGTCCTCCTTTTTTCCACACATATAGATAGACACACACAAACATTTCTTTTTTTTCATGCATATCATTTCTGGAGGAAAGGGATGATAACCACAACAACGACAAACATTGATTCACTCCACATCCACATCCAGGATGTTTCCTCATTCACATCCTTTTTATGTGATGTTTCGCTAATGAAATATTAACACAAAAATAATTGAAAGCTTTCAATCTTAATGGCCTACGAGCTACGAGTAAAAGGGTATGCTGTCTGTTTGTGTATCTCCTCAAGTGGGTATATTATTATTTTGCATTGAAAAAAGGGGGGATGACAACTCTCTGTGTGTGAATTGAATATGTGTTGCATTATGGTTTTATTATAAGCTTCTTTACATAAAACGGGTAATAAAAACGAAAGAAAGGACACACTAAAAGAGCCCTTAAAACCGGCTGCGTATACCTGTTAAGACATCAATGAAAGCTTTTATGTGCGAGAGAATTGGTCTCAAACGGTCCAAGGAAAAGAGGAGTTAATTATGTCATACAAAGATGCCCCAAAAGCATCTTTGAAAATTGTATCTACATAATTTGTGAATTCATACATAAAGTTATATGAAAGGGAAGGTATATGGAGACACACATAATAAAAACTAACGAGTAGTCTGGAACCAATCAAGAGTATGATATGAATATCGCAACGTTTCCTATGGGAGATATCGCGAGACCTTATTTCCGAATCTCAGACACCGAATGGGGTGTCAAGTGGCGCAAAGAATCCCTAAGAACATTAATCAAAGTGGTTTGGTTGAATTGACGTATTTATAGTCCCTTTGTGATACCAAAACAAAATTTGGTTAAACAGATAAGAAACATCAAATAATGCAATTTGTTCGAATGAAAAATGGGCTAAACTGGAAAATGATTTTTGAAATGGGTCGGAAAAGAATATTTTTATAGAAGGTTTTTTTTATCTTATATAAGGTTGACAGCATTAACTTTCTTGGATCATCCACTTTGTTCTGGAGCGGATAGGAGAGTTGCTGTCAAAACCACCAACACTGAACTAAAATATCGAGATAAATATATAAATACTTTTTTATTAAGTTTTTTCCAACATGTACGGATAGAGGTTTGACAGTTCATTGCAACCATTTTTACTTGCAAGTTATGGTTTCGTGCAAAAAAAAAATTGAGATAACGATAACGGAGTAGTCAACAAAAAGTGGGTCTGGAAATTCCGTCCGTATGTTCGCACCTCTACAGCCTAACGGATTGGCCGATTTGATTCAAGCATGGTATTTAGAAATTATTTAGTATTTTTTGGAGGGGGTGGTTTTTCATTTATGCTCTAGGTCAAAAATAACGGTACCTGCCTATCTTTTGGTTGGAATAATTTTTTCGGATTTTGTTTTATAACGTTACCTCTCATAACGGGTGTTTTTTTAGGCGGTATGACACCTTAAGTTGGCAACACTATTTTAATTGGCGGTCATTTTGTCAGCTGTCAAGTGATTTGTTTTGTTTGGTTTGGCATTTCAACATCCAAATTATGCAAAGTTATTTTGAAAAACATGGTTATATTCGTGAAACGTTTTTCGATTCTCGCAAGAAAATGTGGTCAGCGATGAAGCTCAATTTTGGTTGAATGGATACGGCAATAAACAAAACTGCCGTATTTGGAGAAATGATAATCCTAAAGTGTATGTTTTGACATCGTTACATCTACAAAAACTGACTGTTTGGTGTGCTTTATGGTTTGGTGGAATAATTGGTTAGAACTTCTTTAAAAACGATGCTAGCTACTCAGACTACGTCCGAGCCAGCCGCTGCGGTTATATGCCAGAAATCATATATAAATTCTAATGCCAGAAGATTATCTTTCGAATAAAGTAAATTTCATGTCAATTTTAAAAAATCAACTTTGTTTTATGTATTTAATTTCAAAGTTATATACCTCTTAAAACATCTTATAGAACCGGTTTTGCAAATCTTTGCAAATTTGGGACGATTGCAATTCACACTAGGCCCAATCGCCCAATAGCCGGAGAGTTTCCAAAAGTAAGCAATGGTTTTTTAGGTGCTTTACTGCCAAAATTATTTGTCAAACAATTTATAGAGATCTAGATTTGGTGTCGTATTCTAGTTTATGTATTTAATTCAAATATAACATTGCCAGGAGTTTTGGTTGGGGAAAAGTGGAACCATTGCATACTTTTGGGAACAACCGACAATTTTGAAGTAATACCTAGATAATATAACTTCTAAATGGTAAATGGTATGCGAAAACTTTCGTCGGCAATTTTCTTCGAAATTCACTAAGCTATAAGTTTGTAAAACATGTTTTTTGTCTAAAGCTCACTGTTTTTGAAATATAAGTCACTATAAGCATCAACCCCATTTTGTTGACCTTTGTTGGCATACCACCTACCCACCGGCTGGACAGGTGCCAGGTGACCGGATCAATGAATAATGATAGTATGGCAGACTAACTAGAGGGATTTCGTTGCTCTATAATATTGTATACTATTTTACGTAGCTAGCTCTTAGACAACAATGCTAACGGTATCGAAGAAAATTACTGTTTGATGTGTCCGTACTTGTTCGCTCGATTAATCTTTGTTCACCAAGTACTTTTGGCACAAGTTGGATGCAGGATTTTGCTTTGGATTTCCCGCACTTTGAGACCGTACGTGAACTCACTCAGATGCGACGTGAATTGGCTACCAGGATAGTCCAATTCGATTTCATTAGACTTTTTGTTGTGGATTACTGTGGATTACTTGAAGTTAAATGTCTATGCCAATAAGCCGATAACAATTAGTCCCATTGCCCAACCAAATTCAGGATGGCTTATGAGGCCCACGCTACCCAGAGAATCCACAGCAGATGTTTTGACGATATTATATTCCACGTACCTATTATGTTATTGATGATCGACAATTTTCGCGTCACACCTTCAAATCAAAAAGATTACTAGCGGAACAAATCCAGGAGTCAAGTCTTTGTGATTTAACTCTAGTAAGTATTTTCAAAAACTTTGCAGGAATGATGTGAAACTAAAATTTAACGCCTAATTCAAACGAATGAGATAGATGCTTCTTGTGTTGACAAGAATTACTCTAAAAGCCCTCGTATGACTGCTGGGAAAACATATGTGTAATCGGGCATTCAATTTTGGCATTCAACGAGACTGGGCAGACTTAAAACATGGCTGCTTATTTGTACTTAGATCTTCAAAAGCAAGACAAAAAACGAAAAGGAAAAAATGGCCACTCAAAGGGGAGGAGCAAAGGTTAGGAGATTTATTCCCCAAGGTTCAGTAACAACACTGAGTCTATCTTCATGTTTTTTTTTTTTATACATTTCATACAAATAAAAATGTATACCTTCACTTAAATTGAAAACTTTTAATGGAATAATTTAAATAAAAGTTTAAATATTTTTCAGACTCTATCGTTGAGTTGAAAAAAAACCATCATACGCCAGACATCATAAAAACCACCCTAGATGTGGCTTGATATGTCGTTATTGACCGTCCAGACCACATCTGCCGCTAATTATTGTGAATAAATTCTTCAATAATTGAAGTTTTTTTTTCTGAACATTCTGTTTCTGCCAACCATCATCATCATCATCAGAATCTCCTGCCTATTACGTTAGCCCCGCATGATTGATAAAGACCCATCAGACATATGCTACACCCTTCTGGCTAAGTTGAATATAGAAGAAGAAAAAAATCAATTAAATGCTTTTCCAGCAGTGATTGGTTTTTAATTCTGCAGTTTTAACATATTCATCCTCTCCATATCGTCTATACATATCCTTATGGGGCCTGGATTCCGGGTAGGTATATACTGTTTATTGATAAATGCTTCAAACTGGCCCTTATTCAATCGAGTAATAAAAAGTTTATTTAACACCGATCAGTGCTGAAATGTTCCAGGTCCAGCAGCAAATTTCCAGGCTTTTACGTTCCGTCAACATTCATTAGGAATTTCATATATATATCCTCATCCTCACAAAGAGGATATTTTATTTTATTTTTTCTCTCCCATATCGGGAATACATATATTCCTATACTCACACCTGACCATCCATCATCGGTATCTGACAAAAACAATACAAAACCCCAACAGAACAGAGAGTGGTTTGAGGGTGATGATACAAAACGATGACGACCCTGAATCCGAGTAAGTATCATTTTGTAAAGCTCTGCAAATATCCAACGAACACAATAGAAACACACCTCAAACTCTCTTATACATTTAACATCAGACTCCTGGTAGATTATGGAAGTTGCCCTATCTCCTATTTGCCATAGCACAGAACGCAGAGGAGCATACACTCACTATACACATGGTGCCATCACACACTGCAGAGATACACAAATCCCCCGCATATATCCTGGTTGTACGATGTACGTATGTATAGTTAAGCATATATAGTGATGGCTTTCTGTTGTGCTTCCTAAAATTCGATATCGTAACGATCCCATTGTTTGTTCGGTTAATTGATTGCAAATTGTATAAATTCACATGTGAAGTTCCTTATTTATAGATATGTATGTATTTAAAAACATGTATATTTATGTTATGTAGGTATCCCTTTGCAGTTTACAACATAGCATGAAAATGTTATCCTTTATTTATACTATTCACTAAAAACAACAAAAATATATATTTCCTTTAATTAAGCTTCGATAAAAATGCACTTTTTTCTTTTCCATTATATTTTATTTTTAATATGAATACGAATTGGTTTTTTTTAACAAAAAGTTATGCAACGGTATTTGTGTGTGTAAGGATATTTTTAATTTAATCACACCATTTGGAGAATATTTTTCTTTAATTGAACAAATGTGGTATTTCAATTGGAGAATTGGCCAGAGAGTTGGTTCGTTTGAAAATTAAAAGTTCAATGTGGTTGTGGCTCACCACTTTAATGAGATTTTGAGCCACAAATGAAATTTTCACAAAATACAACCACTCTTCGAAAACGGAAATTTATTCGAACATGTATTTAAAAAGGGTAATTTTATTAATTTTTGATGGGTAGACCAGTTTGGGAGCCATTAACGGACATATATGTATGTAGCTACTATTTACATCAATTCATGGCTTGAATTATTAAAATTAATTGGTAATCAATTTTGTGTTATCTAACTCAATGTGGGCTTCCATAGAGGAGAATAATGGAAGCCATTAAAAATTCGTTCAGTTTCGTTAAGATTATTTGTAAACACGAAGAAAAGCGCCCAGTTTTGATGAAAGTTTGATTGTTATGATTGTTTTTGATTGCCTTTTGAATTCGTTTAACTAAGCAGTGTCTATTTGCACACGTCATTGTTGTCAGTGGTGAAATCTTTTGAATTGAGAAACTTTGATATTTTATTAAACAGGGTGTTTCCTCATTCGATGGACACAGCTTGGGAAATGATTTGTGAATTTTTTTACCTGATACAGATTTTTCTCGTATCATGATATCTGAAAACTGAAATACTGTAAGGTTTATAGTAATTCTAGGAAACCCGGCGAACTTCGTCCCGCCTTAAATTGAATTTCCTTTAAAAATGTGTTCACCTGCTTCGATACAAATCCAAAAAAATACCATGTAAATCGGAAAATATTCAGCTGAGCTATGCAAGCTTTCTTGCGAAAAACGCGCTTAAAATCTTTAACTTTAACAAAACCCTTTAAAAAACACGGTTTCTGTATGCTATCCCATATATCCGAATCGACCATAACCGTCTGCCCATTGGCATCTTCAAAGAAATGCGGACGATTGACACCTTTCGACCGTATAGCACACCAAGCAGTAACTTGGCTGGATGCAACGGCACCTCTGTGACCACTTGTGGATTGTGGTTTTCCTGAGCCCACCGACCACCGAGTGAGAAAAAATTTTCCTCATCACTGTAGAAAATGGTGTTCGAAAAATCTGTAGTAAGTTTTAATAATTTTAACGCGTTGTTTGATTGTTAAGAGATCCATAATCGTAAATGGCAAATATTCAACTAATATTAAGATGACGGCTGAGTTTGACAGCTGTCAAATGCTAGCGCTATAACAACTTGAAACCACAAAATAAATGAATGACCCTGTACAATTGAAATATACAAAATTAGCGCAAGATTTGAATTTGCCACCATTTACGCAGTAAAGTGTTGACAACCCTAAAAACAAACAAGTCGACAGATGACAGTTTAAGGTTAGTAAAAATGGAGCGTTACACCATAGAACAACATGTCTTCATTATTGAACAATATTTCATAAATAATGAAAGCTTGGCGGCCGCAGTTCGAATACAAAATATGGTCAGAATCAGAATAGTGTTTTAACTTCTTCAACTGTAAAGAGATTAATTGAAAAAATCCAGAAAATAGGATCCGTTGGAGACGTCAAACACACTGGTCGTCCAAAAACAAGTCATTCAAATGTCAATATCGAAGCAGTACGTAAGAGTGTCGGTGACAATCCAGGAACTGCAGAATGGTTATGGAAAATTTCGACAAACGAGTGCGTTATTACAATTAAAAGACTAAAAACTGTGTTTTCTATTTAATTAAAATCTTGCGATAATTTTGGAACACCCTTTACAATGCCTGAAGAAAGTTCCTTGAGAGCACACTAATAGAGTGCGACACTAGTGCAAGCGAATAGACACTGCTTAGGTACTCAAATAAGCTGTGTTCGATGACTTTTGTGGACAGGCTAGGCTGTCAAAATTTTAAGAGTGGAGAAGAATATCTCTCAGAGAGTTAACTTTGTAAAATGAATGAATGAGTGCGGGTGAACTGGAATTTGGTGAAGTAAGACAAAAACTTTTGTCAACTTCTTGACGATTCCGATGAAAGCAAGAAAACCCTTACGAAAACAAGTGACCGCTATACTTTGCAGTTTATTTTTATTCTGAAAAAGAGTTTGTAAGTCATTTAAGAATTAAAAGGGTCATTATTTGAGGGTATCTCTGACAAATATATACCCAGACATCTTCAAAAAACTTCGTCATGATAAAAGGAGGAGTGCAGCGAAATACATTGGAACGTTTTTTTTGGTTCGCAGGTTACTAATATAAGCTTGCTCTTTGAAATATTTGACTGACAAAGATGAATTAGCAAATTTTCAGATAAATTCTTGTTTAACTGTCAAATTTGACAGAACTCACATTTCAGCCCCAAGAAATTTCTTGGTTTAAAATCGACAGGAAGGGGAATTGTATTTCAAAAAATATTTGGTTATATTTTATCAGTTTTTTGATGTGAGGGTTTCTTTGGATTCACATATTGACCCGCTGAAGTGGATTGATCTTATTTTTTGGACATATTTGATCCTCTCTGAAAAATGTGTATTCAAGTTCAAGCTACAATTTAACTGCCAAGTTAATATTTTAGAGGCTGATTACTGGATTGATGATGAGCTAATGATTATTAGATGGTAATCATGCTTAAGAATTTCCTTCTTTTTTTTTAAATATTGTCAAGGAAACCCCTCAATGCTTCCTAATATGCCCGAGAAACTTTCGTTTGAAAGTGACAAATTACCACAGTTCCTAGATCCTCAAATTTTACTCCTCCTGAATTTAGATTTTGACACATGAGACATGACACATCCCACAAACAAAATTTATCTCGCCATCATTCTGCTCCAAACTGCAGTGCCCTCTCCAAAAATTTAAGAAACAAAATACACAATATATGTGTCTGAGATTATTGTCCTTTGCCTTAAAAGCAATTTGCATCGCAAAAAGATGTCATTCCATGGCCATAGAATTCCAAGTAAACAAAACTACAAATGAATCCTATTTTAGGCTGCATGGTCCATCCTTACGTTGCGTTGGAGAAGAGGCAGAACAACTTTATCAGCAAACACCAGCAGGATGTTGGACAGGACATTTTTACCATAGATACAAAGGAAACTTTGATAATATTGTGTAGTGCAAATTTATTTGAACAAGAGTGTCCAAGAACTTTAATCCAAAATGGAATACAAACAAACTAGATATTGCAACGTAAACCTGTTATATAAATTCATAGACATTCTCTAACACATACATAGGTATACACATCATGAAGTTACATTTATATAAAATTTTCAAGCAACGATAACAAAAGCAATTTCCGCCTTTTGATTGATAATTACTTGTAAATATTTAAATAAAATGCACGACTGGGTCGCACGAACTTGCTCTTATGATAAGCAATTGCGTAGTGGCTGCATATATGGATATTAAAAAAAAATTAAATAATTTCGAAAATTCTTTTATTTTTTAAATTAGTTTAAGAGTTTTCTCGGAAAAACTAAGTATGCAATAAAATTTCAAAGCTATACGTCAATTTAGGAAAAAAAAATATTGAAAATCGTTGGACCAGTTTTTTTTTTAAAAGGTTATTTTTGAAAAACTTTTTCAAAAAATATTTTGAAATTTATTTGAGTATGCAAATATATGGCAATCTGTAGTTTACATTTGAAAAATAATTTTTAAAAAAATCAATGTACCCGTTTCCAACATATTTCGAAAACCAAAAATTTTTTTGAAAAAATTATAAAAAATCAAAAAAAAAAAGTTTTTGAAAATTTTGAAATGCCATATTAATAAAATTATAAATGACTTCCTGTGGTCAAAATTTTATTGAAATCGAATGTATAGTTTACGAAAAAATTTGTTTTGAAAATACTGGTTCTATGAGAGGTACCGTTATTAGACAAATTTTGAAAAAAAATTTCAAACCAAAAGATAGATTTTCTTGCAAAAATAGCATTCTGAAAGTTTAATCAAAATCGTTAGAGCCGTTTTTGAGAAAATCAATTTTTGTCTTCAAGATTGTATGGCAGGTGCCGTTATTTTTGGACCTAGAGCAAAAATAAAAAATATGTTCCGAGGGACGGCCAAATAAATCCTAAATACCAAATTTGAAGCAAATCGGCCCACCCGTTCAGCCTCCAGAGGCGCGAACAGACATACAGACAGACAGACAGACAGACAGACAGACAGACGGACGGAATTCCCAGATCCACTTTTTTCGACTTCTCCATCATCGTAATGTTATGTGTGATTGTTATCTCAAATTTTTTTTTCTGCACGAATCCATAACTTGCCTTATAGTACCTATAATCGCAAGTAAAAAAAATGTCATCCTGCCGATGACAGTTTTCAGGAATTCCTCTCAGTCAAAGGATTTTTCGCAACATACCACACGCCAGACTGCCAAAAACACGAAAATCAAACAAAACCAAAATCCTTTGAAGTGGAAAAAAGGATTGCAAACAAAATATGTGTTTTTCTTTTTGTCGTAGGTACATATCCTACTCCTCCTCTTTTGTGTTTTTAAATAAGTTAGTAAGTACAGCTTAAGGTTTTTTTAAATCTAAAACAAACTTACCCCTTCCTCTTTGCCCTGCAAAAAGTGAACTGCTCCAGAACGTTGTATTCCCGGCAAGAACCATACAGGATGAGTACGCAACAATCGTTCAACTAATCCCAAATCACACGGTGGACCATCAGAATTTTCGGATGCTTCACTGGATGTCTCACCTTCGGCCAAGACACCACCATCAGAGCTCGACACAAGGGATGCACGTGACTGAAAATAGAAAAGAATATGTAGGTATAAGAATCGGAAGAACTATACGATGAAAACATGTATAACAAAGGATCTAACTTCTAAAGTGAATTTCCTTTTTTCCTTACTTTTTTTTTTTTTTAAGGAAAGTGCGTCATGTATTTGCTATTTCTCTCCAGGGGCCATGACAATCGTTTTCCAATTTGACATTCATTGGAAAAATATCAATTTGAAATGGGAATTGTAAGGCCATTAGAGGTCCATCATTTTATGTGTGAGTATATAACGGTACAGGAAAGGATGAAGATTTCCTAGCTATACGCTACGGAAGACGGGAGTAATCCTTGAGAGAATTTGATTTCAATTTTCTCCTTGTCATCATATGGTTGTGAAAGACGACGATGACATTATTGATCTGATTGGGATGAGTAATATGAAATGATTTGGAATATTTTGCGGGAATTGTTTACTGTGTGCAACAATTGAGTGACTTTTGATTGAGAGATAATGTGGACACGGGGACAAGGTTGGGGCAAAAAAGATAGGTACGTAGATACCTTTCCAATTTTGAAAAGTGACTTTTAATAGAAGGTAGGTACTAGTTTACTTAAAGGAAATTTTCTACATTCTTTTGACGTACGAATCTGAGTGGTTACCGAACCGTCTTCCGTCTTCCAAATTTGGCCACCACACATTTAAAGTAGACTGTGAAGGGCCATCACGTATATCGTAAAATGGGGGCAACGCAAGCAACGTCTGCGTTAACAAACACTATAATTTTGATAAAAAATGTTCATTTGATACTGATGTGGCATCAGTAACTGAATAATAAGCAACAGATTTGACACATATCAGTAAAGCAACATGGCCGCCACACACCGTCAAAATCTACCTTCACCAATTGAAAAACCCTTGAGGTATAAGCAAACGAGGATAAGGAAACGGAGGAATTGTCCTTAATGTCCTATTAGTGGATTGTAACTTTCTTTCATTTTTCAAGACTTTCGTACTGCAACGCAATTCTCCGCTGTGCGTTAAGATTTGTCGGGAAAATATTCCGAACAGATGGTCGAAAGAATACCTCGAAGCAAAAATCGTCCGATCGTATAAAATCGGAAAAATTTCCGTTCCGACGGATACCTCGAGGGCCGACTATAGTACCAAGTTTGAAGCGAGTGCCGATTTGGTCTGTACAGGCGCGAACAGACAGATACAAATCTTTTTGGAACAGGGTCTACAAATGCTGTTTTCCATTCATTTGGAAAGAGACTTGAAGATAAAACTGACAGATGCAAAAGCTTACGCAGAGGTTTTGCCTGGGTGGAATCACATCACTTTAGCTGGTTTGAGTTACTCGAGATCTTAAAGCACTCTCACAACTAAACAAGTGTTCAAGATATAATTGACCCTTTGAAACTTTCTAGAGTTAAGAAAAATAATTATACTTCACGGCATCGTAAGATTAGAATACCTCACTGTACACATCAAACAGTTAAGCTTTTCATCGAAAACGAAGCAAAACTTTGCTTATAGGTAGAACTTTGGTACTAAAGTTCAAAACAAAATGGACATAAGCAAACATGCCAAAGTCCAATGAAATTTGCGATGTAAAGCCGCAAAGTAATTTTGGCTTTTCAGTTTCGCCAGTGTCACACTGAGCCCACTTCAGTGGCCTTTTTTGTAGTGATTCCTTGTCACAAATCATCGTTGCTCCGCTTAATGGCCGCCTGTAGAGATGTAAACGGTGTTTTAATTGTCGAAACTGCTGTCCCTGGGTGCGAGCAAATAAAGACAATGTTGAAAATGTAACTCCCTTGAGCGTCCTTGTTCGTGTTTTGCAGAACTGAAAGCAATTCAAATATTCGAAGTCGGAGTCACTATGGTTACACTTTGGAGATTTGGAACCAAATGCTGATTAATTTTTGGAAACAAAAAATCAGTCAGCATGGCTCGATAGCGCTCGCCATTCACCGTAACGGCAGTTCCTTCCTCATTTCGATTATGCAGCCGACCGTTAATGGCTTGAAGATTGTATTCGCTCCATATGCGGAGCCATTTACCCAGAAATCAACTAAAGCTAAAATGGAAGAACTGCTCTCTTCGCGAAAAAATTTATTTTTTTTAAAGTAAATTTTCACAATTTTGAAGCGTTGTTCCGACGTTAATCGATTCATTGGTAAACTTTACTGAACAGAAATGTCATCACAGTTTGACATTCTCAACTGTCAAACCATAGACAACAACCATCAAAACTTCTCATATGCCTCCCAAATTCACATAGGAAAATGATAGAATTAACTGCAGATTCCAAATATAATCAAAATAACAAGGATCATCTATAATATAGACCTAGTCAATGACTACTAGCCTTCAAAATGTATTCCAGTTTGTAAAACCCATCTCTGTGTTGTAAAAAAGGCACTGAGCTTAAATAAATGGACTTCATACATCCAGATCCCCTTTTCCAATATGAACAGCTAAACTTTAAATCACTCCAAAACATTTTTGCGGACGTAATACTGAAAAAAAAACCCACACAATCATTAAAATTAATAAGTATTCAACTGCTCCTTTTGCTTTCGTCTTTCGAGTCTCGTTCCACTTTATCACAATTTTAATCGAATGAACACTTCAACATAAATGGAAGACAGTCTTGCGAAAGACTGGAGACATGAACATCCGGTTATGTCAATTAAATGCGCTTTCACTCGTATTTTATCTTCAAACAACAACATTTTATCAATGCTTCCAGCAGAAAGTGTATCCTCATTTCTCAGGTTCAGAGTGAATTTTATTGATTTTCGTAAAGAAAACGTACATATTCTTCCATAGAAGCGGGGAAACAAAACTTGAAAAAAAAAGAAGTAATATTTTGTATAAGCTGCGTTTGAGATTGGGGAGATTTTTTTTTAGCCATGAACCCTTAACGTATTAAAAAAAAACTCACAAATACTTGGACCATTTAAAAGGAATTCAAATCTTCATGCATCTAAAGCTGAAGCCCCAACCCAGCCAGCCAGCCAGCCAGCCGTGTGTTGTTAGGAGTAACAGACTACTTCACTTGATGATTAAAAATATTTTCAAATGGGGTTGAACCTGCTGTTCAAGTGGATAGCTCCCTTCGATTTATCCGCGCGCCTGCTGCTCCTGCCTCATCATTGAGAAGAAACCGAAGCAGGAGCAGAAGCATCTATATAGCAGGACAACTCCTGAATAGATAATGATGAGGGATGTAAGTTATTTGGCTCGCTGTCAGAGTTGAAAGGAGAGTATCAAACAAAAGTCAAAAGCAACAACACAGTGCAGCGGCAGCTCCATCTGCTGCCCAAACCAAACCAAACCCAACAATATGTCTAAATAGGGTCTTGTCGCCGCTGATTGAAAATTATTTAGCATGTTTGTCACATTGTGAATATTGGACGTTTTTCAGGAACAAAAAAAAAGGTACATATATCTACAGAAAAGCAAGCCCAGAAGCTGAAGCTGAGACTGAAAGTCTTCGTCACCTTGTGTGTCGTCACTGTAAATATTATGACAACTGAAGCGTGAACGTACTATACACACAAAAAAATGACAGCAGACGGTGCTTAGTTGCTGGCAACTGGTGACAGGAGAAGTACCTATATATGTTTTGAAATACTCTCAGGTAATCTTTTGAAAAGACCCGTAAAAGCCATCAGGCTGTGGTTTGGGGCCATCAATATAAAACGATACAAAAAAGGACTAAAGGCTGGCTTACAGCAGGGATAATAATGGGGTGTTTTTTTTTTTTTTTTTTTACTTTGGCTAGGAGGCCGCCATTGATAGACTGGCTGCAGCTGAGTGATATGACGTCTCGCCAACCGACGACGACGAGTGTCTATTTCCATGTAAATATTTTTTTGTTGTGGTTTTGATGTGTTTTTCTTTTATTTTTATGGAAGGGCATATGTTTTCGTGAAGGGAATGCGTTATAGATGCAAAGGTGTAGAGTGTGGATGGATTTCGAGGGGGCAATGGAGCTTTGTGAATTGCGATGTACATTGGTTTTGTTTTCAATTTTGTCAGACATCTTTGGCTGGGAGTCAGAGTTCATAAAAAAAACGTATGTTGCAAGGAGATTAAAAAAGGACATAGTAGTGGAATCCTTCATTATTGGAGCCAGGGGCGGATGGTTGGAGTATGGATAAAAACAAGATCGTAATTAACATGTGAATGAAGTTCCGAAACAGGGAATACATTATCAAGTTATAAATTTAAGCTGACAAGTGCAAATCAATGTTCTATTCGATCTGTCATCTAGGGGAACTTCTTTTTGGAAAATAATTTTTCCGAAATGCTTGATTGCAAAGACTCCAACATTCCCTGCCAATAGGTGAACTTATTTAAATGCTTTATTGCTCTTGAGAAATTCATATGAAAGCTACAATTTGGCAACATAAAGTGGAGCATAAGAATAGGGCCATACTATCGCCTCCGATCAGGATAAAGTGTCTCCGATTTGTACGAAATGTAAACAACCTTACAAAGAAAGTTGAAATGTGCTGAAAATGTCAAAACCGTAGCCTCGTACTAAAAATTCGAGCGAAACTTGACTTTTAAATGTCAAAATAACTTTTTATTTGTGTAACAATTTGAAGGCCATGAACATAATGTATGTACATATGTACATGTTTCGATCGAAAAATGGTTGCTTTAAGTCAATATATTTGGGATGATTTTAAATTGTTTAATACTCTAAATGTCATAAAATATTTTTCATTAACAATGCAAGACACTTGGTGCGTTCTTTTTCTAACCATAGTCAACAATAAATTGTTGTTATGTCAAAAAAAAAAAAAAAAAATGGGTTGAAGTGTCATTGTTAAGATTTGTTTTGTTTTTTACAAAACATTTAGGAATGATATGTTGTTAAAATTTATTGAACTGTCAAACGACCACTTTTAACATTTTTTGTATACCTACACTGAGAAAAAAAAGACATATCATTTTGATATTTTTTCAATATCAATACACATATCATATCAATTTGACGAAAACTGCTGTAAAAAGTTGTTGTCCTGATATCAAAAATATCACGATTATACTTTTAATATCAGGATAATAATAAAATATCAATTTATCAAGGTTTTTTTTTACACTATAATATCAATTTTTAATATCAAAACTACTATTTCCATTACTCATATCATTTCCACAATAAAATTGTAAGATTAAGGTTTTTTAATATCAAAATGATACATAAAATATAAATAGTATATATTTTGATATTTTAAGATATCAAAACAATATTTTTTTAATATCAATTCAATAAAAAAAATTAAATTTTATATTTTTGATATTTTAAAATATCAAAATAACATTTTTCGATATCAATTTGATGGGAAAAATGTAAAAATTACATTTTTTTGATAACTTAAAATATCAAAACAACGTTTTTTAATATCAATTCGATACAAAAAAAAATTATGTTATATTTTTGATATTTTAAAATATCAAAACAATATTTTTGATATCAATTTGATGGGAAAAATGTAAAAATTACATTTTTTTGATCATTTAAAATATCAAATTCCCCAATCGGTCTAACGGGATTCTGTTATTATGCGATATTTTTGTCTGGAAGCCTTGCTTTTACATTTTAATCAGTCATTGATTTTAAACCAGTGGTGAAGTATCTAAGACCTTTGTGATTTAGTGTATATATTTTCTTCTAATAATGGGTCAAAGTGAAAAAGAATTAGTTACAACCATTGACTTTAATGACTGTGTTGTTTGGTCTCAAGATGAACTGACATCTTTTGTAAATAATAGTTGTAGTATAAGTGCAAGTGTCGGTGCCGGTGAAAATACTTCACACAATTCCGATTGCTCAGAACTTCAAAATATATTGAAAGAGTGGAAATTAGAAGAAACACTCAGTGACTTGAAATGTAAGTATTTATTTTTTACTTACGACGAATGTATATGTATATAAATAAATAAGTTCTATAATGACAAATTTTGCGTTCGTTAAAAAATTTTGTTTACGAAATATAAAACGTGTATTTATAAACACTAAATAGTTTCATTCCAGAAAGCTTTTTAAAGAGTTTTAAAATTTTTTATATTTTTATATTTTCTTAAATCCATGTTTTTTTCTAACAGCTTGCGGAATAACTTTCGAAAGGCTTAAATACCTATTAAAAGAAGATATCGATGTTATCTTCCCAGGACGGGAAAATTTAGGTCTTC
This sequence comes from Platycheirus albimanus, assembly GCA_916050605.2. NCBI lineage: Eukaryota > Metazoa > Arthropoda > Insecta > Diptera > Syrphidae > Platycheirus > Platycheirus albimanus. The sequence goes on along the minus strand of OU696696.1, from coordinate 290,453,622 downwards.
GTGCAGAATTCAAACATAAATTGATTTCATGGAAGTTTAAAAATGTAAGTTTCGAGTTCTCAATAACTTTCGGTGCTAGGTAGCTATTTATTGTATATTATAATTTATATTATATTTAGTTCCCAGAAGAAATCCCAGCCGCTTCTACACTTACTTGCAACTCGAATATTTGCAGTTGGCTCCATAATCAGGATATCAGTAACGCTAGCATTTCTAAATCGACCTGGTCTGCATCTACAAATAGTTCATTGTTTCAAAAGCAAAATACGGTAAGTTTATTTATTTTATTGAACGTCAAGATCCAGAAGCGACCGGGCCACTTTTGACCTCAAATCGAGAAAACAAATCTTTCGAATCTGTCAGTTGACGAAAGTCAAAAAAGCGTTTTCAAAAGACTCCCAATTGCTTCTGAATATCCAATTGAATTGTTTCTAAATAGTGAACACAAATTATTTAAAACAGCATGTGCGCGCCATATTGCAAGCAACAAGTAGTGGACAGGGTATTCTCAGTTATTATCTGAAAAACAACATTTTAGATAGAGAAAACCGAAAAAAAGTTGTGAACTCGATCGTCGAGTTCTATTATGATCCGGAAAGAAACAATTACAACGTGCCCAAATCTAAGCAATTGGAGACAATAGCCGATCAAATTATTGAGATTTTCCCAACCGAAAACAGGGACGTCTACTACATCCCAAGACGGGCAAACGAAAAACCGAATCCATGCGGACTGCTTTTTAACCGCTTCAACAATATTAATCGAAACAAGCGGAAAGGTTATGTTGACCAGCTATTACAACTTAATAAAGTACCAAAACCAAACGAATTTGAATATGAACCTGACATGCAACTTGTGTCAATAAAAAATAAAATTAAAGTTTTACAAAATCATGACAATCAATCTGCTGAATATTGGAAAAGTACCAATGAATATCGCCGCGCTGAAATTTTAAAAATTAAAAACCTTGTTGAGGTATTTCAAGAGTGGCCTTTTTTCAAGCAAGCTGGTTCAGAAAAATTTGTGAGATTTTAAAAATAAAATTTTTTGTCTTAAATTATAGTTTTTATATTTACAGATCGATTTGGATTTTGAATGTTTGTACCCCTCTCAAAATTTTACACTTTTTAATGAATGGCCACAGCTGGAAAAATCATTGAGCAAATACTTTGAAAAATATATCAAGGACAAACAGTATAAATTACTGTTTGATAAACTGAGAACTGAAACTGTCGACAAAAGTATGTAAAAAAAAAAATTAAATATACGGCAAATTTAAATATACAATTTTCTTATTTTCAGGTTCAAGAGATTGCATACTAGTAATGCTTCTGAATACGGTTTTAAAGCCCACATCACGAGTATCTCAAAAAACGCAGACAGGTACGTCAATTAAAAAAACCACGATAAGAGACGCTATAAATAGTTGCATTGTGCATATTTGTACAATAAACGATTTAGAAAAAACACGAGAAGAAAAACTAAAATTTAAAATTGAAACAAAAGGAACAATTCAACCATACCTTATCGTAGTTGGTGAAGATTTAACAAAGTTGGATGAGTTTTACGTTGTAATTGGGGAAACTATATCAAAATTTAGTTCTTTTATTGCTGCTTTCGATATATGTTTCAAAGCATTTCAGGTTTTCGATCTATGCTATCCAATTGAATCCCAACTAGTTTGGCTTTTTTTTCAAACATTTGTTTACAAAATTCAAACAATACATGATTGTAAGAACTCGGTTCTTACCGAATTTATTGAAACTATAAAAAATTATTAAAATGATATGTTTTAAGTGTTTTCATGACTTTTGTTTTCATGACCTTCTGTTACATTTCAAGTTGGTTCATGGGCTGACCATGAAGGATGATTACACATGTAAATTTAAAAATTGTCATCAACTGTTTTCCAATCTGTCGGCTTTTAAAAAACATGTTAAAAAAATTCATTTAGATAAGGAAGACCCGGAAAACCCAGTAATCCCCCAAATATCAAACTCTGTTAATGTTTCCGAAACAACTAGTGAATCAGTCCCAGCAACTTCTCTGACTCCTGACATCGGTTTTTCTCCTATTTGTCATCATGACTATGCTTCTCTTAAAAAATTAATTTCTTCTTGCTGTGAAGCATTTTCCTTAAGCTTATACACAAAAAATAATTTGACTAGAAAAGATGTAATTGAAATACAGGAAGAAATTTCAAAAATTACTTTAAAAATTTCAGAAAGTATTAAAAATAAGATTATAACTTATATTCCAGAGGAAGAAAAGAATAATCTTATAGATTTTTTTGATTTTTGTAAAAATCCTTTCTTTGAAATTAATTCTGAGTACAAACTTTTCCAACGTGTTCTGGATTCTGACACATTTGCAAGACCTCAAGTTTTTACTGTTAATAATGAAATATGTGAAATAATTTTACAAGGAAAACCAACGCTCGATGCAAGTAATGTACAAGGCTGTATAATGCCAATAAAATTTCAATTTCGTAAGTTTTTTGAGCTTCCTGAAGTGTTGACTCTAATACTCAACAATTCACAATTATTACTTGCTGAAAATTATATAACACATTCAATCAATTCATCTTGCTTTAAAGACCAACTAAGTTGTTATCCAGGTAAAACTATTATACCATTTTTCTTATACTTAGACGACTTTGAGATCAATAACCCATTGGGTAGTCATGCAAATGTTGACTCAATTTGTGGAGTATATTATAGTTTCCCGTCCTTACCCCAACATCTTTTGTCGAGTTTAAAATATATTTTTGTCGCAGCTTATTTTAAAACAAAAGAGAGAAAGTTATTTGGTAATGATCCTTTTCTTCGACCTTTATTAGATGTTTTCAAATCGTTACAAGAAGATGGTATTGTCATTAAAAATGAAACTGGTTCTCATCAGATTCATTTCGTTCTTACTACAATTCTTGGTGATAACTTGGGTCTAAATGATATTCTTGGCTTCACAAATTCGTTTAATTCTAACTTCTACTGTCGTTTTTGTTTAAGAGAAAAGAGTGAAATGCAGAAGGACTGCGTAGAATATCCAGAATACTTAAGAACTGAGCAAAATTTTAAGGAGGGATTGATAGTTAATGATGCGAAGCAAACAGGTATAACAACTAACAGTTTGTTGAATGACTTGCCAAATTTTCACGTTACAAAGAATTTTGCAGTAGATATTGTTCATGATCTGTTTGAAGGCATTTGTAGGTATGATCTTTGCGAAATATTACTGTATTTTATATTGGAACGTAAATTGTTCTCATTGAACGCTTTCAATTGCAGAAAACAGATGTTTAATTACGGAGATACTGAGTTAGGGAATTTATCCCCATCTATTGAATTACATCATTTAAAAACTAACAAATTAAAAATGTCGGCGCGTGAAATGATGACGTTTGTTCATTTTTTTCCGCTAATGATTGGGGATATAATACCTGAAGATGACGCGGTTTGGGTTTTTTTTATAAGCCTCTTAAAGATCGTTGATCTAGTTTTACTGACCCGTTTTAATGAAAACAATATTCAAACTCTCGCATCTTACATTGAAACACATAACACAAAATATTTGAGCCTTTTTAAAAAAAATCTCAAACCGAAATTTCATTTTTTGAATCATTATCCAAGACTTATACAAAAAATTGGTCCATTAAAATATATATGGAGTTTTCGTTATGAAGCAAAGCACAAAGAAGCTAAAACGTATGCTAGAAACATATCATCAAGAAGAAATATTTCGTATTCACTTAGTATGAAATCATCCCTTAAATTTAGTTATTTCCTATCAGAACATACAAAAGGTCTTCCACTTGATCTTAAATTTAATGAAAATGATTTAATTTCTATCGATATCGAAAAAAGCAATTTTGATATAATTAATTTACAAGAAGTAAACCATCAATTTTCAAAAGCATTTGTAACAAAATCAATAAATTTTAAGGGAACACTTTACAAGCAAGGATATTTCCTTACTTTAACTAACGAACAAGAAATTGAATTATTTGAAATAAAAGAAATATTATTGGATATTATTCAAGAACCTCATATGCTGGTAGAACAATATAATGTAGGCACATTCTCTGAGCACTATCAATCATACTTTGTTGGCCCTAAACTTAATGTATATAAAATTATTAATTTAAAAGTATTTACTGGTCCACCAATTCATGTATATGTTTTACCAAATGGAAATTCTGTTATTAGAAATAAGACTTTTTAGAACAAATAAAACTTTTTTTTGGAAAATTTCAACGTATTTTTTCTGTTTCAATTTAAGAAGGCCGAAATGGATTGAGATTAAGACTTGAATGAAACGGGTAAGTATAATAGTAATGTAAAATAGATATTTCTAAACATAAAATTTCTTTTGAAATATCAAATATTTCATATCAATTTTATAATTTTAATGTTCATTAGATGTTCAAAAATACTTTCGAAATATCAAATATTTCATATCAATTTGATATTATGAAATTATAAAATTGATATTTTTAATGTAAATTACACATTAATAATTAAAATAAACATTTTAAAATATCAAATATTTCATATCAATTTGATATTTTTAGTGTTAATTAGACATTATAAAATTGATATTTTTAATGTAAATTACACATTAATATTGTAAAATAAACATTTTAAAATATCAAGGAAACATATCATTTTGATATTATCACGTTAAAGTGCAAAAAAAATTATCAAGATAATATTAATATTTTAATGTGATTTCGATAGTTAAAATTATTAAATTTACATTTAAGAAAATGTTGTTTTGATATGACAGAAATACCAATTTTGATATTTTTAATGTTGGACGACTTTTATCACCCAAAAATGTTAATTTTACAGTTGTATTATCAAAATATTTTTTTCGGTGTATTGAGAAACAAATTAAATTATTTTCCTTCATCGCTCAAAATTGGCGAAAAATCCATTTTATTCTCTGTTGTTGATCACCCAAAGAAAATAAAGACGTTCCTGCTGCTCAAATCGAGAATTTGTAATTTTTTGGTTTTTAATAAAGACTGAATTTTGTAAAAAAAAAAACGCCTAATTTGACAGATCAAAAAGCTCAACTCATATCATGGAGGTGAGTTGGAAATAGTAGCAAGTTGTCACTTGTTAACACTTCAACGTGAGCTTAGGAACGCTGTTATGACAATTACAAATCGTAACTATAATTTAGATTAAACGCCTTTTTGTTGACTATTAACAATAGTTGACTTTGGCTAGAAAAAGAACGCACCAACTACAAAACAGCGTTCCGTTTACTTTATTCCGTTTATTTTGAAGGATTACATACACCCAAACTTTTAGGTACAATCATTTGAATATACTCAAACCTAAAGAAAGAAATTGAACACATCATAAGCAACTGTCGTTGTGAAATTTTGTAAATCATATATTCCATTTTGGATTTGAGCATAGTTCACATGAGAAGGAATGTCCTATAAGTTAAAAATTTCATAATCTGAAAGATCGCTTTCAACAAAACGCAGCTGAGAATTCAAAAATATCAACGTGTGGCGCAACGGTGGCATTTTTTTGAACTAATACTGCATATTTTTGTCAGGTGGTGGCAGCACAATCCTTATGACAAATTCGTAATCACCATTAATTTACTGTTATGAATGACAAACTTGTGAGGAGTTCTGAGGTGCAATTTGTCGTAAGCGAAGTGATGTTCGATATAGAGGTGTTAAATTACTTAATCGCATATTCTTACAGTTTTACCGTTTTCGGATATGAGTTTTGAGTCATCCACGGCGATAACCAATTTTATCAATTTCTATAGGTACGACTCGTATATGTTAAAATAGGATCCTAATAGTGAAGTTTGAAAAATTGCACAATGCAAGAATAAGGACGCAAATTTTCAGTGAGTTCATAGACATAGCCAGCCAATTCGCGGGCTCTTTGAAGAAACGAAATATCCAGCAGAACACAATGCGATAGTCCATGACATTCTTCGTAATTTTTGTTTCCAAAACATACTAAAACTGCATAGACATGTTTTGTTCCTATTTGTAGACACTAGGTAACAGAATTGGTCAGATTATCAACTTTGTCGCATCACTTTCACTGCAGAAATATTTTTTTTATAATGTGCGGGCACTCGAGGGGGTACTAATACCCTTATCTTGAATTAACACAGTACCAGAGTTGATAGGAGATACCGAGGCAAATTTCAACAATTTGCCCGAAATTTGGTTCGAGGTCAAACTGATGAGCATTGATAGCGAAGCGAGTATGATGGGGAAACTGTTTGAGGAGAGAAATGCAAATCGCTCTTTCATTGGAGTACTGTTTACAGAAGTAGCGATAAAATATGGAGAGACAAAAAACGTTACGTCGGTGTTCAAGTGAAACAAATGTTTCCCTAATGGTAGTTTCACCAATTAATTTTTAATGCTATATTTTGAATTTCATCCAGGAGACGCTTTTGCATCGTTTTGAGAATGCATGTTTTTTTAGATTGTATAGCCAAAACAAAATGGGACAAATACTTCTCGCATCGTCCTAAAAATCCTTAATATTTAGCTGAATTTTTTGCGACGTCATATTATATGAAATGTAATCGTTCTACAAAGGGTGGTTTGTAATGCATCTGAATTCTTCTAAAGTGAAGTCTTGCATAGTTCACTGCTAGCTAAAGCAACATCCTAATAAGCTGCCGTGATATTACCAGAATTGGACGCTTCTATGAATTTTTTTTTTTGTCTTTAAAATCTAAATTGTATTTAAAAAAGCCTCCAGGAAATACAACCTTTTCGTTTTTTGTGCGCTTCATTCATAGCAAAACAAAAAAAAAGTGATCACTTTACCTCGAATACGAGGAACCCTTAAGTATATACTTTATCTTTAAGTACATTCAAATGTCATTTGCCATTCAAACGTGTGCCACAGTCTTCCTTAAGGGCATATCTCTGAGATGCTTTCTCTCACATGGGTGACGATGATAAATGAAAGTGAAATATCAAAAAGAATTCTCAAACACAGGTATGGCTTGGCCGCCTGTCTATTTAGATACTTATTTATACATCCATCTACAACTCTGGGATGTTTATCTGTTTCAAGAAAAAAACCCACTTCAATTTTGTAAAGTCCTGGCGTGTATCATATTCTCTTATTTATAGACCAATATAAATATAACTTTTGGGGTGAAAAGTTCATCATAACAGAATTTTCCATCAAAAAATAACTTCCTTAGTCAAATTAAATTTTAACCCCCAATTAAAATGAAACCTACATTTCTGTTGCGTTGTTGGAAGGAAGGAAGTTGGCGATGCAAATTACAGGACAGGATAAAAATAAATCCCACTTCGATGGCCTGTGATAATTTTCAATTTGATTATCTCAAAAGCAAAAGGACTCTTTTTCCTTTCCAACCCCACTAAGTTGAAGGATATTTTTTGTATATTAAAACAAGGTGCAATACTGCTACCTAATTCTGACCAGCGAAGCAAGGATAACTCAATTAGAAGCACAGCGTGCGGTAGTGAAGAACTTTTGTTCTTTTTCAGAGAAGGCCTTTTTTATGGGTTTCCATTTCCAGGGTGGTGAGTGGTGACCTTTTTCGCGAAGGTATTATATTTTGTTTGAATCAACTTCTCTTTGATATTCTAAGCAACGAGACGCGACACTACACGACGACGCACAGCGAGAATATTGGTATTATTGTTGTGACAATCCTCAAGACTTGAGTGGCATCCCATAGAATTGTCCTCTTCAACTGAATTCATTACACGCACAACAACCATTTTGGAGGAGGTAGGTACTGTCGGTGTAGAAAATAAAGGTAGACAGCAGCACATTCGAATAACATGACAAGGCTTAAAATCCTTTAAAAAAGTTTTTATAGCTCCCTGTTTATGGGATATATGTGTTTTTATGTGTGCTCCAAGTGAGTATCAAGGACGATTGATTTTGATTTGTGAGTGTTATACTATACTAAAGCCGTATCAACGCGAAGTCTACATTCGGGGGTAATCCAGGGGAAGCTCTCAAAGGGATTTGTAGTCTTCATTTTGATGTAGGTAAATACCAGGTGCTTACGGTTTGGAATAAATTTGAATTTATATTGTATCGATGTTAAGGTACATGCCATGCCTCTGTGACTCCGTGCCGCCGTTGCCGAGGAAGAAATTATACGATTTTTTTACGAGCACTTGTGGATATTAAAGAGCAAAAGATCATATATGCAAGAAGCAAGAGTCAGATAGTATGTCGATAATGCAAAGTGGAGACATAAAATATTGGTAAAAATGTTAATAATGATTAGGAGGCGTTAAAATTGAATAAAATTTATTGCAATGCTTAAACAAAACTCATTAAAATTTAATATTATTTGAATTCTCCATAACATCAGGAGAGATATCGAAATCAACCGAAAGGCAATATTTTAGAGATTTGTATCTGCACGATATAATTTTAAAGCCACTTTAATTCTGCATTCGAAATAAGCGAAATGATTATACCTTCTTTTAGTGAAATAGGTATCTTACAACTATTGAGAACATTTTAAATTAAACTGGAAGTCTACAGCATTCCAAGAAATACTTTAGAACCAAAGAAGGTTTGGATATAGCTTATGTTTCGAAAGTGTCATGAGTTCAATGCTTTCTGACCGATTTGACAGCTTTTGTTAGGAGAACCTTTAGATTTAGATTTATTGTTAGGGAGAGCTTATACAGCGCAGGCACTGCGGTATCTCGATGATGTTTATAGTGCCAACCCGTGTGAGATTCTAGGACAGTTCTGTTGCTCCAGGTTGAGACCAGTACTCTAAAATATTCTGTGGGTGGAGGGTTTTGAGTTTTTCCAAGAGAATGATCTCATCACCAAGTGTCCGCTTTCTGAGGCGGAGAGTTGCGAGGCATTCCGTGAGGATATGCAAAGATGTTTCTTCACTTTCGAGGCAGAGTCGGCAGTTAGTGTAAGAAGATCTAGTTTTTTTTTTATCTTTTAGTAAAAGGAACAATAATTGTCTTTTTTGGGTTAACGGAGAGACCTTCACAGGTGCATTTTTTCATTTTTTTATTACATTTCGTTAAATACTAACGGTTCATGGTGTCCTTACTATGAATTGAGGAAATTTTTCTGACCAAATCATTCAGAGCTGTTTGAGTCGATTTTCCCGGTTGGTATGCATATGCATATTGTGTTTTCGATAGTGGAAAGGAGGTTAGAGAGGTGTCACGAATGTGTCTGTCAATAAATGTTTCCATGCATTTGAGAATAAATGACATGAGGCTAATTGGACGAAAGGATTTAGGACTTGGTTCCAGATCCCTTACTGTCTTTGGTAGATAAATTACTATAACCTTTCCCCAACTATCGGGCAAGTGCCCAAAAGCGAGGCTTCAGCATTACTTCCGCACAAAACTACTGCAAAATATCAGGACGGTAGAACGAGAAAATTCAATCATAACTAAAAGAAACCATGCCATAACTATACAAAATTTTTATAATTGTTTTGACGGCTGAAAACACGATTTGGGAATTCAGTGCGAAAAAATGACATGGGCTATGTGGCACAGCGCGCCATCCTGCATGAACCAAAGATTGTAAAATCCATGTCTTCAATTAAAAAAAAAATCGGTGAACATGGCCACCGTTGACCGAAACTTTGTTCCCAGCCTCATTTTCGAAGAAGAATTGTCCAATGTTGCCACTACCTACACAATCCGCACCAAGCTTTCACTCTCTGGATGCATTGGCTTCTCGACAATAAGGTGCGGGTTTTCTGAGGAGCACATGTGGGAATTTAGTTTTTGTAACGTAGCCGCCGAGATGAAAATGCGCCTCGTTAGAAAAAATGATCCCAAAATCTTTGTCGGATGATCGTTCGTCTTCAATTGCTGAGTAGCCCTTGTAAAAGAATTATCCGAGATCTTAGCGTAGAATTCTCCTCATGCTAGTGCGTGAAATGTTGAGTTGTTGTGCGCGCCGTACGACGACGGTGACATGATCGTTGTAAAATAGCATACCCAGTCTTTAGAACTTTTTGCGCGGTGGGTGCTTCATTTCGGCCAAAACTTCTTTTCAAAAAATTCACTGTTTTGCTTACACAGCACTTCAAAAATAAGTTTTCAATGTTTACCAACTTTGTTCAAGCGTAAAGCATCTCATTTCGTTGCGCGGAGGTATGATACTGACTTTCTGTCAATATTTTGAGCGGGAAACAGCTGCCAGTGTCAAAAAACCTAGGATTTAACAACGACTACATGGCCCACGCTGTACATCGACACAATGTTATAGCTGATAAGGATAAATGGAGCAGCAAAGAACGTAGAGCATTATGCAGAATAAGAGGTGACGAAGTTCGAAAAACTTTGATGTGGTGGACGGGGATATAAACGACAATATCGTGATTATTATTGGAGGTAAGATACGAATTAAAAAGAAAACACTTTAGGCCACTGCCCAGGCCCAGCATTGGTCTGGTCTTAGTCCAAATGTACTATTGCAATGAGATAAACGATGGACAATTTTTTCAAATACAATTTCACGAAATATTGGAAGATAATGTATTGATCGGCAAAGTATTAAAATGGCCGATTAAGGGATCAAAAATTTCGGAGCATAAGTTTTCAGCCATTTCACATATTTGTTGGTCTCCTACTGATACTGGCATCAGACTTCAAGATGCGAACTTGCGCAGTAATACTTTATGGCGCCATGCATTCAAAGCTGTTAGGGAGAATGAAACCTGAAGGTACTTGAAGAAAGCGGTTGTTGCTAGGCTACCAAATAAATTGTATCTTAAGAACTGCAGACTGGTAAACGCCGAAAATAACCAACCAATTGCCACCATGCAAGGACCCGTTCGACTTCGAAAATGATAGGCAGGACATAGGTTTACCCGAGCCGGAAGAAGTTATGGCTGAATCACAAACACGATTTGGCTTCGGCTTCGCCTGACGTTTGCGAGGTCAGACATAGGAATTCAATATATGCTTTCACAAAGAAGCTTCGACCTCACGTTTCGTTTGGCAACCGTAAAGAGAAAAACGTAATGTTACGTAATGTGACTCCAAACGGAAGCTCTAGTTCAAATGAAATGAACATTTGCTTTGTCTGACAGCTCAACAGCTGTAAAAAAAAGTCAACAATCAAAATTAATTTTTTTTTTAAGTCATTCTAGTGAGAAATTCTAGTCAAGAAATTATTGAAAGTTAAGTTTTTGAAATATAGAATAATTACCTGAATTTTTCTTGAAAATATAAATATTGAAACTTAAAAAGGATTTTATTTATTTCTGAGCACAAATTGCATTCGCAAAAATCACAATGTGACGATAATGCATACTGCTATTAAAATTTTAAAAATGTCATACAAAGCAAATTCGAAGTGGGTGCATCGTAACGCAGACGAAGCCGAAGTCAAAGCTTGTTTGTGATTCAGCCATTAGGTTTGTAATATCTGGATTTCAAGTCCAAAAAAATGTTGAAGCGAATGGCCGAGGTCTTGCAAGTTATGAAAAATTACTTGATATGGGGATGAAATTATTTCCGATGAATTGAAATTCACAAAGGAAATTCTTTGAACCTTCAATGACGAGTTTACAGTTTTGTCGGCTATGATCTGTGAACGCTTAAGCACCTTTGCAAGACCTAATCGGTCCTATCAGTGTGGTTCGAGTCTAGATAAGTCACCAATCAACCGAATTCTCCCACTCTTTAAGAATAAAAAAATGAAACACATCCCTCCAAAGCTCGTCCAACTATAGAAATGATATGTAGCATCCTGGCTGGTCCAACAATGCCGCCAAAAATACCACCGATTCTTTCAATCACACAATAAAAGCTGACAATTCTGCAGCTTAGGTGCTCAGAATATGATACCTACATAACGGACAAGAACGAACCCACAGCAAGTCTTCAGTTCTATTTCTCTTGGACGATGCGGGGCAGCATAAGAAGACCCCACATAAATCAGCGTTGGCAGAGGGAACTCTCAAAGTGGTGATGAACCTCAACTCAAGCCAACTAGCCAGAGACCGGAAGAGTCCGGTGGTCTTTAATTACCTGAAGCAGTTTCTAAATTCATTATGCTTCCAAGCAAATGATCTGCCAGTAAGGTAACTTTTAGAAACTTTGTTCGTGAGAAGTGTATAAGCCGCTTTGATAAAGTAATTTTGATAAATGTTATTGCATATTGGACAGCGCTTCGACTGTTTTTTTTTTTTTTTTTTTCAACAGAATCGGATTTTGTCGGCCGATACGGTGTTTAAAAAAAAGTCAAATAGCATAATCCTTTTCCAAACTTATTGCAAAGTTTTCAAATGATACATTTTAAATTAAAGGTGGATATCCATCTGCTGTAAGAGCTACTTCGTATGGCCCTATCTTTTTTCTTTTTTTTAATGTCAAGTTAAAATATAATCAAAAACAAAGATCAACACCACTTTTCTATTTATGAAACCTTTTATAAATAAAGTAATAAAATTGTATTCTATGTATATTAGTTTTTATGACACAGCATCATTGCGGTTTTCCTTTCTGTCAAAACTACTCCATACAATTACAGACTCAAAACACTTTCGACTCCATTAAACAAATTACAACTATGTATATCTCAGGATGAAAAAAAAATTGCCAAAATTCGTCTCTTCCAACTGTGACGCATATTTTCGGACACTTGTGACAGCGATGATAATTTGTCTTCCATTTCCTTTCCTTTTATGTAACATCAGATCAGGACAACAGTCGGTGCAAAGTATTTCCATTGCCATGGACATGGACTACGAATGGACAATTTGACATCATACCAGTCCTAGTTCCTGATGCCAGGCGGTGTTCTTCTATATCCAAAATGAAATTGGATTAAAGTAAAAAGCATATAGAACAGGACCCAACAAAATAAAATGCACGACTGGGTCGCACGAACTTGCTCTTATGTTCAATAAATTGCGTAGTGGCTGCATATATGGATATTAAAAAAAATTAAATTATTTTGAAAATTCTTTTATTTTTTAAATTAGTTTAAGAGTTTTCTCGGAAAAACTAAGTATGCAATAAAATTTCAAAGCTATACGTCAATCTAGGAAAAAAAAATATTGAAAATCGTTGGACCAGTTTTTTTTTTAAAAGGTTATTTTTGAAAAACTTTTTCAAAAAATATTTTGAAATTTATTTGAGTATGCAAATATATGGCAATCTGCAGTTTACATTTGAAAAATAATTTAAAAAAAAATCAATGTACCCGTTTTCAACATATTTCGAAAACCAAAATTTTTTTTGAAAAAATTATAAAAAATCAAAAAAAAAAGTTTTTGAAAATTTTTAAATGTCATATTAATAAAATTATGAATGACTTCCTGTGGCCAAAATTTTATTGAAATCGAATGTATAGCTTACGAGAAAATTTGATTTGAAAATACTGGTTCTATGAGAGGTACCGTTATTAGACAAATTTTGAAAAAAAATTTCAAACCAAAAGATAGATTGTCTTGCAAAAATAGCTTTCTGAAAGTTTTATCAAAATCGTTAGAGCCGTTTTTGAGAAAATCAATTTTTGTCTTCAAGATTGTATGGCAGGTGCCGTTATTTTTGGACCTAGAGCAAAAATAAAAAATTTGTTCCGAGGGACGGCCAAATAAATCCTAAATACCAAATTTGAAGCAAATCGGCCCATCCGTTCAGCCTCCAGAGGCGCGAACAGACATACAGACAGACAGACAGACAGACAGACAGACGGACGGAATTCCCAGACCCACTTTTTTCGACTTCTCCATCATCGTAATGTCATGTGTGATTGTTATCTCAAATTTTTTTTTCTGCACGAATCCATAACTTGCCTTATAGTACCTATAATCGCAAGTAAAAAGTTCTACACACACGTCAAATGTAATACGTAACTTTCTAACGTCATCTGTTATCAATTTTCGTAGAAATTTCAACAAAGTCGTTTAGTTTCTGTCATCAGATTGTGAAAGTGAGTTGATGAAAAAAATTCAAGAAAAAAATAGAAAGATATCTTTAGCTTGAGAACTATACGGCTACATTGCAATGTGCTTTTACATTTGACTGTCTGATTGAATGTTTCAAGGACTGTGTGCAATTACTTTGCCTTTTTTTTCGTTTTCAGCATCAACTCTGATCTAAATGCATTCTTCATGGAAAATACTCGTCTTTGATGGAGTAGGGAAGAAAGATAAATAACTTAAGGACACGGAGGACCAAGTCTGACTAAATTGAGTCAACAGACGAAGAGCTAAACTTCGAAGAATATATTCCAGAAACAGTTCATACGACAGTTGGTTTCAGTATTCAGTGTTGTACTTGACGAAAGGAAGACGACCTTTAGGAGAATTCGGACAAAAATGCAATAACTGGAACTCCACCGCACAGAACATTACTGAACAAAAAAATCCATCTTGTTGCAACCGATGAAGAGATTGATGACGCTCGGCCATTTTTAATCAACAAATGAAACACTGCTGACATCATTCTTTCAACTCTTAAACGACAGCTGGAATTACTTAGTCATATCAGACGATTTCTTAGGTGATCCTATGTACTTCCAGACACCACCTATCGTCATATTTGGGGATGTTAAGAAGCCTTTCCATTGGGTTGATCGAAGCTTATACCACAGACAAAAGAAATATACAGATGTAGAATATGGGCTACGTCGAGTTTAGTTCACTTCTTTAGTGTAGATGGCACCAGTTACACTATTTTTCGTTGGTGGTATGATCACACAAGTTTAATAAGATCGTCAAACTTAATTTTCCTATAACGTAGCAACCAGCCGCAGCCGCAGCCGCAGGAAACCTAGCATACCTCATAATCAAACATGTCCGAGAAATTGACATCATTCGAAAAAATTAAACATACCATTATCATACCATACCTCCATACAAAAAAACTAGTTCCTAGTCCTACGAATACGAACCTCGGCACGGTGGAGGGTGGAGTGGTGGAACTGGAACCACGATCAAGGAAACACAAAAATTTCAATCAACCCTCAAATCCTCAAGCTCAAACAGTAGTTGAGTTGTGTTTTTGTGTTTCCTTGATCATGGTTCCAGTTCCACAACTCCACCCTCCACCGTGCCGTGGTTCGTATTCGTAGGACTAGGAACTGGTTTTTTGGTATGGAGGTATGGTATGATAATGGTATGTTTAATTTTTTCGAATGATGTCAATTTCTCGGACATGTTTGAGTATGAGGTATGCTAGCTTTCGATTTTGGTATGCTAGCTTTGAATTTTTTTTGAACATGCTTTTGTTCTACTATTCTACATCTGTATATTTCTTTTGTCTGTGCTTATACTTATGGAGGTATCCTCTTGGCAGAAGAATCTATCAGAGATGCAAAGGTTTTCATTTTGCAACGGTTAATGACCACAGATTGGTCGGAACATCGATGTTTTTTTTAAGGCCTTTACTAATCAAAGGAATCTATGAATTCAACATTATATGCTGGAAAACCCATCTTAAGCGACGAGGTTCGTATTAAGAAAATTGGCTGTGTCAACAAGCAAAACTGCCGTATATAGTATATGATGGGACGACACTAACTGGCTGAGCACACAATGGTGTAGCTGCAGCAGTAGTATGTAGCAATGTCAAAGTCAAATTTACGTAAATCGTATTGTACGGCTGAAATGTGTAGTAGCAGCTGCAGCACAGAGAGTAGCTGAAGTACAAGTCGACTCGACTCCAACTTCACGAACGTTCGAACGTGCTGCATAACAACAACAAACCAAAATGGCAGACATGCTTTTTGTTTGAGTTCAGTGTATGCTGCTTAGTGCGTTACTTTTTTTGACATTAACTTTGACATTAACTTTGACATTGCTACGGCCTACTGCTGCAGCTACACTATTGTGCGCAGCCAGTAACACTAGACTCACCAGGTAACAAAAAGTTACCCTTGATGGTGTGGATTTTGGGATGGAGCGTCTTTGATCCATACTTTTTCGAAAAACCCGTTGGTCAGGCGAGGTAGTCGCTGTTAATGGCGATCTTTACAGAACGATAACTAATTTTACTGGCCCAAATTGAACCATATGGACTTAGAAGACAAATGGAGCCAGCACGACGGCGCTTCTTGCTACACAGCGCGCGGACGCCACGATTGGCATTTGAGGGTAAGATTGTCTTTCGCAGAGGTGACGTGAATTGTCCACCAATAAGGCAATGCAATTCGTCCCCTCGCTAGACTTTTTCTTGTGAGGTTTCCTGAAGTTGCAGGTCTATTCTAATAAACTACAATCGACCGATGCCCTTAAAGTGAATATATCACAGGCATTGCTTAAATTCAGCCGAATCTTTTCGGAAGAGCCATTGAAAATTGGACCACTCGGATCCGTGCCACCGTAAAAAACCGAGGCAGATATGTAAATGATGTTTTATCATCTACCCGCCCTTATTAAAACACCCTAGATAACTTTTTGAAGGTAAACTGTATCCAAGTAGAACTGTTAATGAATCGGTAAGCCGTGTCTATCATATACAAGCCGAACTCCAAGTGGGAAAAGTTTCAAGAGTTTTCAGGGCGAAACAACTTTGGTGCACAACGTGGGGCTCGAATAATTGCGTGACAGGTTTCTACGATAAACAATTTTAGGTAAGTAGAAGAGCGGTAGAAAGATTTGCCTAGCAACAATGTCACAGAATCAACCTATAAACTGTGCTGGCATGCTAATTTTGTTCGAAAACAAAATTTTCGGATGGGTTTCACTTTAAACTGTCCTAAAGAGATATAAGCATTTTATTTTTATGACCTCAAACTCTGCAGCACGGTTACACTGTTAAAGAAATAACTCAATTAAATCCCCAAATAGTGTGGGGTTATGGTTTTATCAAAAACTGTCATGCTATTTTTTGGCCATCATCAATAACCGCATATATTCTGTTCTTTCAAACAATAGCGTTATCGAAATAACTCCGAACAATAAGGATTCATAGTTTCGCTTTCAAACCTAAAAGCAAACTCATGTTGCGGAAAAACCAAACTCAACATCAACATCAACACCATGCCATCAATCAAAGTTTCACTTGCATCCTACCGGAGACAAAAACCTATAAACAAGAAAAAGGAAGACAGGCAATTTATTATACTAAAATAAAAAACATTTTTGCAAAAAAAAAGTGTCGCAAAACACTTTACTCAATGCACATCCCTAGACCACAAACACACTCAGAAACTATACCTACATTATTTTCCGATCCTGTTCAATGACGATGGCCATCAAATATTTAAAACGACTCTTCATTCCTTTACAACGGACATGATTTACTAACCACGATGTCGGCGAACGGATACCATGCAACATTAAATATTAACGCGCAACGGTTTTTTATTTTTCTATCCAGGATTCACCGTGTGGATCCTGCATGATGGGGATGACGACGACGCGACTCACGGGGATGGAGCATGTGTGATGTTTAAAACAAAAAAAATAAACTCATCTCCGGTGGGACAATTTTTGGCTGCGGTGGCGGCTGCGGTGCAAATATTTGTACCGCAGGAAAACAGTGCACTCTCGGGAAATGGAAACATGGAACCTCAAGCAAGGATGAGAAACGAGTGCTCCTTCTTCCCGAAAAAATAAAACAAACTTAGTTCGATAGTTCAGGGTCGTGGCTAGACTTGGAATTGGTTTCTGTTTGTTCTTCTCAGCCCAGAAGCTTTTTTGGCGCTAGTGTCAAGTTCAAAGGCGATAGGTGAGAGTAGACGATAAAAAAAAGAAAAATAAACTAAAAACTTGTCCGACAGGAGAAAAAAAAAAACTTGTCGTGCCTGGATTATTTAGTGGACCATTATCGGTGGAGCATAATAGGAATACAGGAGACATTGGGTTATACGAAGAACAATGCCGGCGAGCATGCTGCAATGTGTTTTGCGGTACGCGGAAACAAAACCAGTCACCCATACTGTTGTGTGTATACGATAAATTTTGCAAAACTCTGAAACAACAAGCGACACACGGAGCGGAGGTAAATTGATACCCCAATGCCAGTAGTATATTATTCAGGACGTGAGGTATGTTTAAATGTTGCGGAAGGAGTGCAGTGTGCAGCAAGCGGAAGCGGAACACAAGGAATCTCTCGTGAGTCATGAACATTTCGGAGAGAATGTATGGTTGGGAAAATTCTTTTTGTAACATATTGTGCTACTACTATACTACTGCAACGGAGTTGCCAGACTTAGGTGTTTTGATGGGAATGAAGATCCGGCTTTGCGGATAAAGAGATCTAAGATTAAAGGGTTTCGATTGATGATTCATACTTTGTAATTGTGTCCTATTTTGATTTTTCAATATTCCAGACGAGGTCTTTGGTAGAATTTGTACCAACTGCAGGCCTCCCATGGGACGAAAACTTGGATAATTGGGTTTTTATATTTTTGGGAAAAAGAACAACCTGGTTTTTTGATGCGGGTAAGATCCAAGGTGATGTCATCGCATCCATGTATAAGTGGACAAGTTGACCACTTACGGAATTGACCACACCAACTTCCTGAGCTCTTACAGAAAGCTTCAGAAGTACATTAACTATGTCATTCACAACCTGAATCGGGTATAAACTTTGAGGTTGACCGTATCTACCCCAAGAGACAGCTCGCTCTTGGAAGCCTATGCAACTCACGTCAGCACGGGTGTCTCGAAAACTGATAATAAGTTTGGCGGAGATGGTGATCCAAACAGACCAAAACTTAGTCTATCTTTCTGTTTCCTAAAGTAAAGCGTGTTTCGAACGGAAACACACTAGTTCTACAAGAGCCGTCATAACGTTCTGAAAGGTTTACCTGAGTACCCAATACCCATCGCTACTTGTATGTTTGTACTGAAGCAAAATACGTACAGATGCACGCTTGTCGGACAGTATCTACATAGTTTATGAACTGCATGATAAGGAAGCAGGCAATAAAGCTTGAGCAACATTATTTTAAACGGATTTTTACTTGTACGTTTTTCGCCTAGAGCCGAAACTTCATCTGGAAGAACTCAACTCCATGATCGTAGTGATGTTTAAAAATTGACCGAGAAAACGATAACCTCTTCAAAGCCCTGCTTAGGACTGACCGAAAACTTAGTTTTGAATTTTTCTAAATGCCAATCCAAGCAGTATCAAAAACAAGTTAGTTGGCGCAACAGCTAGAAGAGGGTTCTTAACCATTGCAGTGAGTGCATTTGAGTTTCTGTAGGAATGGCAGTAACCTAGAACCAAATCGGAACGGCTTGAATTTGGAGGATTCACGACTTCCTTGCAAGAAACAGAAACCCGAAAAAAAACTTAGACGGAGTCAGGGATCGAACCCAGAACCTTCGGCGTGGAAGTCCGAGAGTGGAAAGCTACGGAACGGGTTACCAGTTACCCGTAAGAAGTATCATTTGGTATCAAATTTGAGCTTTTGTAGAGTGTGTCTCGCACGAAACACATGTCCACATTGTGATCCAGATCGATTTTAAGTGCAGCTGAAATTATCTGATTTCAGGTGTAAATTGGGCATTTAATTAGCGAAAACCAATTTTTGATGTTGTTGGCTTGAATAATGTGCATGTATTTAAAGCCTCTTATTGTGTCATGTACACGGTAACAAAAAAATATATAACTCCGTTTAAGACTATAGTATTTTTTAGTTTTGATTTTCGTACCGAATTATTGCCTATATGGCAATTCTTTTCAATCATTTAAGTTATTATTCGGTTTCGAAAAGAACATTCACTGCCAGATGCTATATAGCGTGTTCACATACAAACCCAGATCAACACAAGAACAGGATATCTCCAATACAACCAATTTCAAAGTCCAGACATGGCAACAGGACACTTTTCGTGCCAAGTGTCACACCCTTTTCCGTCGCATCACTTCAGCACAAGTATAGTGTGCGATAGAGAACAAAATCGAGGCAATCTCTAAGCAGAGACACAGGCGATAAGAATGCCTTCACTAAGTGCTAAAAAGCAGCCTTGCAAACTCAAATTCAAAAGCACGAAGGATGAGATTGGTGGTGGTTGGATTCGATGCGATGGAGCATCGTATCAAAAACCCAAATGGCATAAATATTGTGTCACACCAACAAGGAAGGGGCAATGATATGACTCTCCTGACAAGAGTGAACCATGTAGACATGTACTTCATGGCTTAGAATAGGGTAAAGGTGGGTTCATGTACCCAAAACAATGTAAATTAAGAGTCCTAGAGTGATGTTGGTGTAGGTATCACTCATTGTCTATGCAAAACATTGATCCAATAGATGACAAGAAAAAAAAAATTAAAGAGAAAATCAATACCCCACACCGCCGTAACAACCAAGAACCAAACCAACCCAGCTGATGCTCACATCGATATTTAAAGAGAAATCGGAGGAGGGTGTTGCTGTTTGAAGAGGGTGCCCGTGTTCGTTGCTCGTGCTATTGATATTCATTTGGATGCCATGGTGTTTGGTTACCCACGAAATTTAAATGTCAGAAACAATAGATAGCACCAAAAGGCTCCCCTTTTATCCAAAATTGAAATTCAATGTTCTCCTTAGTTTCATATTTCAGTGTTTCAGAGACAACGATGAATTGAGTAAAAAAAAAAATAAAAAAAAAACGTGTGGGAGATTGAAAGTTCTGGCTATACCATCGTCATGCCGCAATGAATACCTAAACAGTTTTTTAATTAACTGCTGATGAACTTTTCGTGAACTCTTCTTCTTCGTGCCTTTTCTAAATAAAGTTCTCCTCCTTAATAAACCCAAGAAAATGTATCTACATACTTGTACATCGTATATGAGTGTATAAATACAACATCAAGAGTCCAATACTTCCTTAATTTAAGGCTAACCTCGAAGCCCGAAGAACGTTTTCGTTTTCGGAATGTTTTGCTGGTGTGGTTTGCACAACGTTAAACCATGGCAACCATTACCATATCACTGAACGCTTTTCAACCCTTCTTTTTCTTTCTGGTTGTACAGAAATTACGTATTCAAATTTTCTTCTTCAACAAAATTGTGGAAGCGATATTGGGGACGAGCCAAAGCCAACCAACAACACTGACACTGACTCTGACTCTGACACAATCAGACAAGCGATGATACCATATAAAGCTGGGACCGGGAATCGTCAGTCGAAGTGAAGGAGGCAGGCGGACTGTCTCAGGAAGGAGAAACTCAAAACGACTTAATGCAGGGTTTTACAATGCAAATGCTGCAATTCAACATTTTGTTTGAATATCTAATTATGGTAAATTGATTTGTCAATTGTGAATAGTGAATGAGTGCATTACATCCTTTGGATTGGGATGTGTATAGTGTATCTCACGTTGTCAGTGATTAATTGCGGAGAGATGTGTGTTATAATCCTTCTCCACTTAGAGCACTGTAAAGATGAAGATACAGAAATTGGGGTGGATTTATCGATTAAAAAAAAAGGGGTTTGTCAAATAAATTGCTGCTGTTTGTTAACGATTAAATTGGATCCGAGTTAATTAGAAGGAAATTGGAAACTTCCAATCCAGGGTATTGGAAGTAGGGAAGATTTTTTGTTCATCTCAAGGTATATCTAATACCTATTCAATAAAACAAATTGGATGATAAGATGACATAGATAGACGATGCGTCAATTTAATTAAAAAATTCTATTTTGGGTTTACATTTTGAGAACTAAAAAAGACCGACACTCGATGGTGGATGGTTGATTCGAAGAATTTTGAAATGTATTAAAAATAGACTTTGGAGACAGTTCTTAAATGAGGTACATTTCTTGACGTTTTGGTTATGCTTAAATCTGACACCTTTATTGTCTTGTCTGCTGATGAAACCCGCATAAATGAATTTGATTTTTTGTTTAAGTTTCGGGGTCAATTGGAACCGATAGTTTTATACAACAGTTTTTCAAAAACCCATATTTTCCGAAGAGTTATAAAGAATACTACAAGACGATAGTTCAACTCTATTAACAAAGTCGTAGACTGCTTCAAAATCGACGATCTTATGTATCCATTTTCTTGAGAAACCCCAAAAACATAACATCGATTCCCACCACCTGTTCGTCGATTTTGAAGCAGCCTACAACAGTGTTAATAGAATTGAACTGTATCGTGCTATGTCTAATTTTAGAATTCCTGCTAAACTGATACGCCTTATCAGGATGACGTTGGAGAAAGCTCGCTGTTCCGTCAAAGTCGGTAGGAACTCTACTGAAGCCTTCGATACCACCAGAGGTGACGCATTGTCAAACAGCTGTTTTAACATATTGCTTGAAAGTGTCATATGGAACAACCATGCCAGCACCATCTTTAATAAATCGACACAATTACTTGGGTTTGCGGACGACATTGACGTGATAAAAAGAACGAATCGAGCAGTGTCTTCACTGCCATGGAGTCAGCTGCATGCGAAATGGGACTAAAAATAAGCGAGGATAAGACGAAGTATACCTATGCTTTCATCAACAAAAGTCCAATCATCATCCCAGCCCACCCCCAATCGGATGAAAAGTCACGAGTCTTCGGAAGAAAAGTGCTGCCAACGATTTATGGTCCTGTATGCGTAAACCGAGAAGACAACATTTGGCGAAGAAGACACGATGACGAACTATACGTGCTGTACAGCGACACACCTAAACATCGCCAGAAAAACGAATTCAACGACTAATCTGGCTAAGCTATGTATAGAGCGAATGGACATCAACGCTTCAGCTCGTAAAGTCTTCAACTCAAAACCAGCGGAAGTCAGAAGCGAAGGAAAACAACATCTTCGATGGAGCGACCAGGTAGAGAGTGACCTCCGACAACTTGGAGTGCGAAATTGGTCCAGTTGGAGGGGCATAAAGCAAAGCCTAGAAGCACCACACTCTAGTTGAGCCAGCATAAGAAAGTAAGTATGTATAAGACGATAGGTTTCAGGTCCAGTAATAGCCTTACAAATATTTTAGGTGTCGCTGACAGTCCAAAGTTATAGATTTCGTTCTCACTCTTACCCGATCATCGAATTTGACTAGTAGTAAGGGCTTACGAAGAGTCAACTATTTTCGTTCATTATGTGCCATCAAGCTTTGATCTTCCAAGCTGCCCGAACGAAGCAGGAAAGACCGACTGCAAGGCGTCAGTCAAGAAACTGGCCACGAAAAGATGGTACGAACTTAGAGAAACCATAGCCCTTCAACAGGAATAGCAGTTAATGGAGGACTATTCTTCTAGTATAGGTACTAAAGTTTTTATGGGAAAATAGCCTGACGTTCCTTGGACTCACTGATTCTTCGAGCTCTGCCAAAGAAGTGTCCTCTAAAGAAACAAAAAAGTAGACGAAATACATATTCATAAATATAATTCAATATTATGGTATTGGAGACAACCATTTCGCATCTTACGACTGATAAAGCACGAGACACATCTCGAAAACCAATCACTGAATAGCTTAAATCAAGGCTTTTGTTTCAACGGACTTGGAAGAGGAGACCATCATCAGCGAGATGAGCAAGTAGAGATTGTACTCCGAAAACATCCAGAGAACCATTGGCCCATCAGTTTAACCAGGTAAATAATGCTTTAAGCTCTTGCTCAACAAGCCTGCGAGATCACACCATGGTTCAGGGCGAGAACGAAGCGAGGGAGACGCGGAGAATATCCAGAATCTCAGTTTCACATACCACATGCAATTTGGATACATACGTCTCTTAGAACTAGTAACAAGAAACAGAAGGACTTCGATTTTAACGGAAGAAACGGCACTGAGCGAAGGGTCAAACCAAACGTCACACGGCTCCGAAAATGGAAAGCCGGAAAACATAAGGCAAACAAAAATCTTGCCAAGACAACAACGAAGCGCATATAGAATTGTTCGACGCGACGGCTGGGTAGCAGAGATTATAGTTCCTAGAACTAGTCCTAGTAGATCTTTACAGAAGTAACAGACGATACTAGAGGCAATCACTCCAAAATACAGCCGGACAAAGAAAAGTAAAGATCCGAACTCCAGGACAGCTTCCGATAAACTGGCTTTGAAATTGAAATAGATTGTTCGTGTTGACCATAGTTTTTGGAGATCAAGGAGGCTAGATAAATAGGTTAAGTCTGAATAGAAGAACATAAGTAAAAGAACTTTAAAATGATGCATGTAGGCTGGAACACAACCTGAATAATAGCTAGAAAACAGATTATTCTTAGCGACGGACGTTAACCAAAACATTGGACAACTAAGAAGGTTTCAACTTTCAAGACTTTAACCACTTATATCAGGCTTTGGTTTGGTCATTGGTTTGACTCGAGTATTTTGAAATGGCTTCGATACAGGACTCAATTTAGTGGAGGGAATGTTTCATTCTTTTACAGAAGGCCATCAGTATAGCTATCTTTATTTTAAGTTTACACAGAACTCCAGGCATCAAGTCTTGAACTTGGTTCAATTTACCGTAACCAATGGTGAACGTTGAGACACCTTCAAACCAAGTGCTCAAAAAATAGTTGGCAGAATTGTGATAAAAACCAGTCGAGCTCGAGATCCATTCTTTAGAAATCAGTTTTCAAACCAACAACGGAATCGCCTTTATTCCAAATAATGCACAATATTATGTCATGAAACAATCTCAATGGAACACTGGTGGCAACCAATTTTTATTGCACATTTAAATGTCTCTAGGCGTTTCAACACCCGACTATTTTATTACCTTTCCCACACTTACAATGCATCTTTTAGCATTTGAAATACAAGAGGGGAAAAATTTGCACATCCCCAAAAGATACAAAAGATATCTACATACCCAACAAAGTCTCAACTTTCCTTTCGTAGATACTTTTCTACAACTTTTTTTATTTTATTTTATTTTGGGATATCTAAGTCTGCCAAAAAAGGTCGGAAGAGATTTAGTGTTCTCGGTTCGCTCTGCTTGTCGTCGTAGTAGCACTGGCACCAGCACATCCTTTCAAAAAATCTCTGTTTCATATATTTGCATTTTCCATCCCATTATTTTTATTTGTTGCTTTGTCAAGAGCAGATCCCTCAAGCTATGTTCTGTTCGTCGCCCTATAACGCTGATACCTACCCAAAAAACCTGGTTAAAAAACAATTCTTAAAGGACGCCTGCCATAAAAGAGAAGCTACTTTGTACGAAATTCCTTGTCACAGAAGGAGTATACGTTAACGTTTGTGTGTATAGTGTATGCTTTCGACAAGGTAATTTTCGACAAAATGCATCCCTTGGGGGAATTTGCATTGAGCTTGTATTGGCGCGCACCCTTTGTTAGATAGACACAGTCACACAGTCTATGTATTTACAATACATCTTACCTAACTGAAGGTTAAAGGATACAACGCCAGTGTATAGCAAATTGAAACAAAAGCGAATCGAATTCAGCTCCCGAATCCCGAAATATACATCAGAACAACTGAATGGAAGTTTTTTTTTTTTGTTTATTTATTTTTCTATTTTGATGTTTAAACATTTCAAGGAAAAAAAACAAGGTCTTTTGATAATCCATCTTCCATCCCTTTAAATTGTGGATACTTGTCCCCCGAAAATATCATTCTAATGATGGGGTGTGTTTGATGTTTGTTTAGTTAAATTGAAGATGTTCCGGTATGTGCACAGATCATTGCGGACAGATTCTGTGGCTTCCGTTTAATTAATTTGGGACACACAAGCAGCAGTGATTCGGAGAAGTCCTTGTATATCAATATTTACTTTTTGCAGAAAGGTTTTTCATAAAAGCAAATATAAAGCCTTAAAATAACTTTCTCAAGTTTTCTAATAAATATTCAGTTTTTCTTTTCATTTTATAAATGAGGACAAAAAATGTGTGAAAACTGAAAACTTCCTTCACAAAAAAAAAGGATCAAAGAAGCTTCTATATCTACGAGTATGATACAAAAAAGGATTCTCATTTCTATTTAATAAAGTGAGTCTACATTATATTACATTATAGAAGGACTCACCTGACTGAGTTCATCCCTTGAAAGCTGCCGGCAATTCGGCAGGAGCGCTTGTAAGTCATCCTCGAATTGGCCATCACCACAGCAACTGCTATCATTACCTTCCAACGAATGGAATTGTTCCGTCGAGCTCATGTTGTAGCCGGATAGTGGTGGATTGCTAATACTTCCACCACTGACAAAACTACTGCTCGCATTGCCACTGCCACCATTTGAATTAATATTATTGCCAGCACCAGTTCCATTCCCAATTCCAATTCCAACACCGCCACCATTATTATTATTGTTGTTGTTGTTATTATTGTGGATGTTGTTGGTGTTATTATTGTTGTTGTTGATTATCAGATTGTTACCGGTGCCATTGAGTAAACCATTATTGTCATTTCCTTTAACGGAATCTAATCCACAAAATGGTATACGTCTATGGTTGGATTTTATTTGATTCTGATGATGGGATGTTTGATTTGATTCGGAGGACCTGGAAGTAATTAAAAAATAAAATTAAAGCTATTATGAAAACAGTATTTTTATTTGCAAATAAATGCAATAAGTTTCTGATAAAGATGGTATTGGTCGGAATTTCGAAACGCTATCATTATCCAGCGCTTAACTCCAACTAATGATGGACTACAAGCGGAACTGGTAAAACATGCCGGATCTCTATACAATTTGCCAAATCCTTTGCAACAACTATAAAGGCATTACTCGTTGAGCACAATGTTGTAGCTGCAGCAGTAGCACGTAGCAATGTCAAAGTTAAATGTCATCAAATCGCTTTGCACGGCTACAATTTGAAGTACGTAAGCTGCAGCACAGAGAGTAGCTGAAGTACAAGTCGACTTGACTCCAACTTCACGAAAGTGCTGCCCTGCAAAACAACAACAAACCAAAATGGCAGACATGATTTTTGTTTTAGTTCAGTGCTACACATTGTATTCACATGCTGCTTAGTGTGCTACTTTTTTTGACATTAACTTTAACATTGCTACGTACTACTGCTGCAGCTACACCAGTGTGCTCAGCCATTTAGTCTTTTTAACATCGCCAATAAGATACTGTCCTGCCGCGTTTTATGTGAGTGTCTAAAGCCGTTTGCTGATGACCTAATTGGACCTTTCCAATACGGCTTTAGACCTGGAAAATCTACAACCAAGAGGATCTTAACATTGCTCGAGATCCTGGAGAAACCACAAGAATATAACAGCGAGACCGAGACCTACCACCTGTTCATCAATTTCAAACTAGCTTACGACAGTGTTATTAGGGAAGATTTATATCATGCCGTGACGTGACCAGCTTCAGATTACCGGCAACACTTATAGGGTAATTGCGGGAGAGATGCCCCGGTTTTCAAAAATCGATGTTCAAATTGTATTTGAGTAAAATAGCCTTTATTTTTTAAACAAAACTTTACAATAGACTTATTTCCCACCATTTAAAAACACTTAACCTACAAAAAAAAGTTTTCATAAAAAATTAACAAAAAATAATAAATACTAAGTGTGGGAGAGATGCCACACGGAAAATTAGCTTAATTTTTATTTGTAATTTAATGTAAAGCATGCTGTCTGCGTTCCTCGTCACGTCCACAATCTGTACAGAGGGTGTATTCGGGATTTTTGTTGCGTTTACAATTTTCATGAAGCCATTTGCAAGCCGAACAATTTTTCGGCTTTTCGCAGAGACATTCTTTTTCGAGCTTCATTGAAAGCATCTTCTGTCTAACTTCCTCTGCTTGTCTTGCGGATATATTTTTGCGTCATAATCAAGCTTAATATTGTCTTTTAAAACAAAAAAACAACAAAAATCAAAGTGCGGCATCACAACACTATAGCTTTGTTTGTTGAACTTTACCCAGGGTCGCCCCAGGTTTTCTTGACAACTCCAAGAGTTGTCAAAAAAACCTGGGTTTTCTCGTTCTCAAAAAACGCATTAGGGCTGCTGACTGTATATTTTTCACAACGCACAAAACCAAAAGTTTCCATTTTGCTTTATTTGTTCGATTTTTATTTATTTTCATCGAAATAAATGCATTCACTTGCACTTCTTTTGCTATTTGTCGAAAAATTATATGAAAAATCAAATACAGAAGAAAAATACACAAGAAATAATTGACAGCAAAAGTCACTTAAACAGCTGATTCTTTACCTCAACTCGCCCCAGCTAAATACCAAGATCGACTTCAGGGCGACCCCAGGTTTCAAAAACCAGAGAATTTTGTATTGAAGGCGAGTTGAGGTAGTTCAAAAAACGAGTTGTGGCGACCCCAGGGCGACCTTAGGGTGACTTCAGGGCTCAACAAACAAAGCTTATTTAACAACACAAAATACTAACATTTAAAGAAACTCACGATAGCTTCTTTCCGCATCGACAAATTACATCAAGCGACTGAAAAATTTCCATAGTCAAAAGGAGAGCGTAAAACCAAATAAAATCGAAAAATTCCCGATACGTATCCGATGGAAGCGCTTTCTTTTCTGCGTTTTTGTTTTATTATCTAACGAACAAAAAACAAAAATATTTGCTTGGAGGACTAGATATATGAATTTGGTTGAATGCGGCATCTATTCCGACGCGGCATCTCTCCCGCAATTAACCTACGTGTTATCAGGATGACGTTGGCGAAAGCTCGGTGTTCCGTCAAAGTTGAAAGCGAATCTACTAAAATCTTCGAAAACACCAGAGGGCTAAGATCTGTCATGCAGCTGTTTTTACATTGTGCTTGAAAATGTATTACGGAACATCCATGACAGAACATCGGGCGCCATCTTTAATAAATTGACAAAATTCCTTGGGTTTGCGGACCATATTGACGTGATGGATGGAAGAACAAAGCAAGCAGTAACCGGTGCCTTAACTTCCACACAGTCATCAGCAAGACGAAGTATATACCAAAAAATGTCACAACCCACCGCCAACTTGGTGAAACGTGACCATTGACAGATGAAACTCCAAGTTAGTGAATGAATGTGTCTACCTGGGAACTGCTGAAAGCACCAAGAACAATATCGCTATTTCTTTGGGCTGAATAAGCAATTGGAACTAAAGAACTATCGAGAAGAACCAAGGAGAAGTTGTACAGAGTACTCAACATACCGTTTCTGCTGTATAGGGTGCCGAAAAATGGATCCTCTTGCAGTGGGATTAAAATATTTTTGCAGTATTCGAGAGAAAATTTTTGAGTACAATTTATGTTCTTGTCCGTGCTTGAGTTGAAGAAAACCTCGGATGTACAGCGGCATAAGCCTAGACAGAATTTCAGAAATTCATATATCCAACGGTTAAGACGGCTGGGACATGTATAGGGAATGGACATCACTCCCATCGTAAAGTTTTCAACGACATGCCAGATTGAGTCAGAAATCATCTTCGATGAAATCTAAAACGGTTTTTAAGCTCGAGCTTGCTGAAGGCGCTGTCGTCGAAGAGCTACCGGTGTTTGGTTGATTGCCCAAAGGCGGCAGTTCATCCAGGTAGGCTTGAATTTTGCTGACCATTCCCTTCCCAGTATTGGATAGCTTGATCTGTTGTCCCGCCTACCACAGACTCGGATGCATCCATCTTTCTACTTTTTCCGGAGCGTCGTCTCCTGCAGGAGCAGTAACCCCCATTAGAAATGGTTGTTCCTGAAGGTAAACACGGTCTCCGTGAAGTCTCTTCTGCTCCAGTTTACTTAAGTCTTCCCACTTTTTCTTTCACAGAGCTTTTACTGTCTTCTTAAAGTTCTTCGTCCTGGTACGTGCGGGTACTGAGAGGGACAAGCTAGCAACCGATTTACTGTCATCATCTCTAAAGAGTAGTTTCCCTAGGTCGATTTCACTGTCTCCGATGCTGCCGTCAGAATTCGTTACTAAAGTGAAACCTGAATCAGTAGTTTCCTACTCGTTGGTCATTGTGTCGTCGTCATATGAATCGGCTTTCGTGAAGGTTTGGGTGCCCGATTCTTTCCCTTCCTTCCTTTGGTTTGTTTTCCTTTCGCCGGTTTCACAGAGATTCCGTTAGCTGCCCCCTGGCGGCAAACCATCCAATTGGAACATGTCACGTTACACCCAAGATTAGAGGGGGTAGTGATAGTAGTGAGTTTGTTGGTGGGTATATTGATTTTGATGGATGAGGATCGAGGAATAATGAAGTGAAGTGGAGGGGATTTAAGCGTCCTTTGAAGGGACAAGGAAGTTAAAAATTATAAAAAAAAGGTGGAATGATTCGTTAAGTCCTTAAAACTTAAATTCACTGTCAACTTAAATGTTGTTTCAAACTTTGAAAGATACGAGACATTTTCAATCTGTCCTTGCGTCGTCGTCGGTCGAACCGAAAGCAATTTCCTTTAACATCACAAATTTAAATCTTCGTGTAATCCTTAATTTCCATAACAAATTTGTCGATTTTGAAGTCTGTCGCATTCATATAAATCCTAGTCTAGTGCCAGACAAACAGGCTACACAAACTGTGACCGACAATATGCCCCCCATTGACTCATTTCACAAAGAATCCAGTACCCTTTTGCACTCTATCTGCGCTCTATCATCTGCTAAATCGGATTAAAATTTTCTACGGAAAAAAAAGGAACAGAGTCTATCGCAAAATTGCATGCCACTCAGTCTTCGATTCAAAGCCTCTTAAGTAAAATATAATAAAAAGAAAAAAAAATAAAGTAAATAAAATATGAAATCTTTCCGGTGTGCTCCACATACTCACGGTCCAAATCACACATCCGAACCAGGTCTAGCTTCCTCGTATGTACCTATACCTACCTACAATCTGCCTGGTCGTGGTGCTTCTGATGCTTCTTTTATTATTATTAGTTCCACACGTCATGGCATGAGATTGGGGCATTTTCTACTTGCAGACCCGAGGTGAGGTATATGCCTTCAACTTAACATAATTTAACTTTTGTGAGGATGCATGGAAAACTCAATGAACCGAAATGAGATGCTGGAGTAAGGGTGTACCAGCTAGTATATGTATAAAATAGAGGAGATCCATGAATTGAATGCGGGAGCACTCCTTCGAGTTTTATATTAATAAAATTTATATTGAAGCAAGTTTTTACTGAAAACCGACGACCAGAATAGAGGTAACCTCTTGAAGTTCTTGGTAATACAAAAAATGTTCATGTTTTTATCCGTTTTCTTTTTGTTTGTAGAAAAAATTTAACTTTTTTCCACAATTTCCTTTATTCAATTAAATTTTTTTGTTCGTTGTATTTTCATATGAAGAGTTTTGCTTTTGATGGTGTTCTATACGGCTTTGTGTGGAGGATGGAAAGTGGCTCCTTGCTGAGGACTTTTGTTGGAAGGTTTTTTTAAAAGTAAGGTTATACATACAAGTTGGATTTTTCTTTCACTGTATTTCCTTGCAACAATGGATTATGTGAAAAAAGGCATTATTATTACAACAACAAAAAATCAATTGAATAATTTTTTGAATAAGTACAACGAGAACTTGTGCGTAATTAGGTTGAAAAGTTTAAAAGCACTTGAATTCCAAGTGCCGAACGGGAACAATAGAAGTAAAAGTAAAAAAAGCGAACGTTATACATACAAATAATGATTATTATTTGTAATTTTGTCTGAATATGCGTTTTTAATCCTCTTAAAGAAGCAGAAGGTTGGATTTACTTATATCTACTTACATACGAAAAATACTAAGCATTGTAGTGTAACAGAGCGTTATTCTTTTTCCTCACAGCCACATAATAAAGAGTGTTTTTTTATCCGCACGAGAAATATCGATGGTTCGATGGTTGTTGTCCATGATACAACTAGAAAAGATATGGCTGATACAATGCCAAACGTCAGACTCCATGTGTGTCCATGACGTAGCGCCATGTAGAGCCAAGAACAAAACAAAAACGCAAAGGCGATGTGTGTCCGTGACGTAGATGTGCAGAACGAAACAAAAATGAAAACGGGAATGCGCTATCTGTTTAATTATTGTATCATGGTTGTTGCCTATATGCTTTGACAGTTGAATATGTCAAACTGTGTTGACATTTCTGTTCAGTAAGGTTTGACAATTCATTATGAATCGTTTAACGCTCAACAACGCTTCCAAATTGTGGAAACTTGTACATACTTTGAAAAAAAAAATCTGTTCGCGAAGTTAGACAACTTCGTACATTTTACGGTCAACATAATCAGCCTGAGCCTAGTCGACAGGTATTTTTAGGTGGACAAAAATCGGGAGTTAATGAAACTTGGTGATTTTGTTCAGGGATAGTTAATTAACATTTTGACCTTGCGGGCCCTGTGGAAAAAGAAGATGGGGGAAAACTGCAAATCTTTCGACCTTGATCCGGTTTTCCTGCCATAACTTTTTTTTCAATACGTCCTACGGCTAAAACATATTCGACTTTTATACTCAGGAGACTAACGAAGTTCTTTACTGACAACTATACGTTATTCCTGACATGCAGTTCAGCTTCCACCTTTGTTCGGATGCTTTCTCTACATCGAAAAAACATTCGACACCGTTTGGATACAAGGACTGATCCACAAACTTTACCAACTTGATTTTCCAGAGGCATTAATAAAAATAGTGCAGAATTTCCTTCAATCCAGATCATTCTTCGTCTAGTTGGGAAACTGACAATCAACAACGCAACGGGGACCATCAGAGCCGGACTCACGAAAGGATCAAAGCTAGAACATTTACTTTTCAGCATATTTACATCGGACCAGACAGAACCTGAAAACCAACAGACAATCTTGTTTGACGACGACTCGCTGAAATTACGCCAAATTGGAAACCAATGTTGCCAAGAATCGCCTCCCGAAGATTT
Source organism: Platycheirus albimanus (assembly GCA_916050605.2). Classification (NCBI taxonomy): domain Eukaryota; kingdom Metazoa; phylum Arthropoda; class Insecta; order Diptera; family Syrphidae; genus Platycheirus; species Platycheirus albimanus. Next base: position 290,420,961 of record OU696696.1, on the reverse strand, counting down.
GAAGCCCACATTTGAAGCCTTTTTGAATATTACAATACATGCAATAGGGCAGCATAGTTAACACACCATCTCTGAGCTTGTTTGCTTCAGACGACCCGTTACAAGTTGGATAGCAAGTTTAGCCCTTACCTGCAGAAGCACCACGCTAGCCCTACCTGACAAATCGTAGCTAACAGATTAACAAAAGGTTTCGATTCACCTTTCAGCGCATGCATCCACTGATGTGAAAAAGAGGTGTGATCGGCCAACAAAATGAAGATTCATAAGGCCAATAATAACCTTCAGCTTTCGAATCTGGTTCAAGATGACAAGTCCTACATGATAAACCTAGCTGCGAGAGGAAGATCCTGCGCGACTGTATGGAAAACATAGTCGAACTAGCGTCAAGAAAATACGTCAGCAACAAGAGACTCGGCGGGGAAACCAAACATCATTCAACTTGACAAGTACCTGATTCAATCAAGAAGACTTCTGCAAAATATGAAAAGCTACCCAAACGCCAAACCCAACTATTGGAGTACTATTCAACCAGCCCTGACATCCTGAAACCCTGGTACCTCGAAGCGATAGTACCTACTTAACCATGAGGACCACAGCTCCTACACATCATGGTTGTTCAATTGATGAACGAAAAAGTCAGTAATCATGGCTCCATACCGGTCCCCATTGACTGTAACGTTCTGGCCAGCATCCATTCAACCAAAATTATTGAGCTTCGTATATTGTACGTATTTCGAACAGAACCATGATTTTTAAACCAAATTTACACAATTTGGAGGCGTTGTTTAGACGTCAGTCTAATCATGTTGAAATGCCAAACCAAACTAAAAATAAATCACTTGACACCTGACTTAATGGTCGACAGTTAAAATAGTATTGGCAACTTAAAATTCTACACCTCTTAAATAAAGTGCACGACTGGGTCGTACGAACTTGCTCTAATGTGTTAAAATATTCTTGGGGCTTGTGATTTTCGGAAAAAAAAAATTGAAAAAATCATGAAATTTTATTAATCACTTAAAAATCAACGTAAAATCGTTTTTCGGAGAAAATGAAGTAAGCCATCAGATTTCTTTTACGTTTTTGAATTTTTACAAAAAAAATTTTCAAAATCGTTCGACCAGTTTTTTCAAAAAACGGTTTTTTTTGAAAAACTTTTCGAAAATAAATTCAAAATTTTTTTTGAGTAAGCCAACTTCTAGCACTTTGTAGTTTTTATCGGAAAAATAAAACTAAAAAATAATGGATTAAACCGTTCTTGAAAAAAAAAAAATTTAAAACTTTTTTAAAAAACTCAAAAAAACTTTTTTTTTGAAAAATTTAAGAATTTGTATTATTTCGTTTATAATAGGGCTTTTACATTAAAAATTTCATCGAAATCCGTTGAGTGTCTTACGAGAAAATCGGATTTCAAAAAACCGGTCCTATGGGAGGTACCGTTATAAGACTTTTCCTGAAAAATCTATTCCAACCAAAACATTAAGTTTACACAGAAAACATTATTCAGAAAGTTTTATCAAAATCGTAGGAGCCGTTTTCGAGAAAAATTCAATTATCACTAAAAATCGTATGGCAGGTACCGTTAGTTTTAAAGCTAGAATGCTAATTCCAAAAACCCCTCTGTAGGACGTCATAATAATACTATCTACCAAGTTTGAAGCAAATCGGTACAGGCGTTTAGGCTGTAGGTGCCGATACAGACAGACGGACAGACAGACAGACAGACAGACAGACAGACAGACAGACAGACAGACAGACAGACAGACAGACAGACAGACAGAATTGTCGGACCCACTTTTTTCGACTTGTCTATCATCGTAATGTTATGTTTGATTGTCAAACAAAAAATTTTTTTTTACGATGCATAACTATAATCGCAAGTAAAAACCACATGTTACTATGAGAAAATTCCAAAGCCGTTTCCGATAAACTTATTATTGGTTGGCATACACCAGGGGAGCGTTATTAGGCCATTGGTTTTTGTTACAGAACTTAACCATCAAAACTTGAAGTGATCAACAGAAAAATTAATCAATTTTTATTTTCTGAAGATGGAGACACAATAAGTAGGAATCCTACAACTGAAACAATCACTTGACATTTATCATGTTGAAGGGTACTGAACAAGTCTTCAAGCTGCCCACTCCTGATCCAAAATTAGTATCCAAGTATACAAAATGTTAAAATATTTTTGATCATAAATACAGCAATTTGTGCAGACCAAATCAACCATCAAGTAAGGGTTGGATGGGTGAAGTTGCGGGAAAAATGATTTCTATAAGGCTTACACTGCAGTTCTCCAAGCAAGGGACAAAATAATCAATTTTTCAACGAAAACAAATTTAACATAACCCCATCCGTGGTTCAGCTTAACTAATTCAAAATAATACGATTTTATAATAGCTTCATCTTCACCAAAAAATTACTCTCATCTTTGATGTATTCTTAATCACCCTATATAGCGTCTTCCCACAATCCTCGTAGGTGAATAATCATCTTCAAATAAATCTGGGTCAGGATTAACGTGTATCCTTAACTGCCAACATCCATTCAAATGAGGTTGAGAAGATTATTATCTTAAGCAAGGAAATGCCTCTTAAGAAAAGTCTCATTTGAACTTAAGCACACACAACATGTCTGTGCACAAGTGATTATATTCCGTTCCAAAAATAGCTTCCCAATGCACGAAGCCCACGACCCACGAGATGTTCTCTCCCTCTACTTACTTAACCGTTAAATGTCTCGAAATTTATAAAGACTATACTATGGAGTGATATAAAACACACACAATTTTTAATGAGTCTTGCTGATGGCTAAAAAAAAAAACACAACGAGGCGTTTCATTCGTAAAAACTTTTTGACATACTTTTTTTTTCTTCAAACGACCGAGCTCTGGAACTCATCAAAAATTACATGCGGCAACAAAAAACCACTCTGCCGCCCAACTACTTTGGCAACACAACAATTCACTCATGCAGTTTAACGGTAAAAGACTGTTAAATCTTTCGGCAACAAATAAAAGTTTAAAAATGTTGAAGAGAAGAGAGAGGAAGGAATATGATCGACCGGACCACATGTTAAGAAGAATACGAGTATTTGGGGCAAACGAGACTCGTTAAACGTCAAAATGATTTTTTGCGCAATCGGTAGAGAGTAATGATGGCGGCGGTGGCGGTATTTGAAAGATGAAAGAACATGGCTGCCCTTTGCTTAAGTTTGTTATTAAAACAAAAATAAAAACAAAACATAAAACATCTGCTGTTTTCGTGTAAAAACTAAAGAGGGTGGCATCGAGTCTTAAAATTCAAATTAATCTTCTGCCGATTGTATATTATTGGGATTTGTTTTTCCGAAGCCAAATGTTTCGAATTCGTCGAAAAATCACTCCAGTGGAAGAATGATTGAAGAGGAACTCATCGCTTATGCAAATAAACTTTCCAGACATTCACCAAAGCACTAGAAAAAAATACACCTTGGAAAGGTGAAGTTTTTGTGTTTGATTTTGTTTCTGGAACAGAATGAATAAATCAAAATGTCTTATGTCGCATACGCCGAAAAAAAACGTGAACATTCATAAATTAAATGCAGCAGAACATTAGCACAACATAATGTCACTCCAGTTAATCTAGATGAAGAGTCCTTAGTTCCGGATGGTCCCTTATATTTTTTTTTACTTTTATGGTACTTCAGTCTATGCCCCTAATATGTTCAACAAAAATCTTGGCTCTAAGAGCTCTTCTCTTGTCTTTTTTTAGTCTTGAAATTTATGACGCAGACGTCTTTCAATTTCAATTTCAAGTTGGATGTTTGAATTTTATAGTCGCTATTATTTTTAATATAGATATAGAGGAGATAGATACCCTACCCAACCCATGTTAAAATGCAGTCTTTATTACGGCATGGAAAGTGCGTGGGAGAAGAATGAGGCAGGTTCGGTTCAAAATGTTGGTTTACTGACCAAATTTGGGAAATTGTGTGTTCTTGGATTGTGGAATAGATGTTAACAGTTCATAAAAATAACCATAAAAATGTTGTTTGATTGCAAAATAATTGCTTGAAGAAGACGGATTTGTGGAAGATGTTGGCGTAAACAATTTGGTGAGAAGACGTTTCAAAGTCAATGAAATTGGAAATGTATTATTTAACGATGCTGGAAAAAACACATATAATTAAAAAAAAAACGCTTCTGGCTACTTTCACTTTTTATTGTGATTTTTATTAAGAAAGATTTAATTTGCAAACTTCAACTTGAACGTAAATATTTAAAAATTGAAAATTGAAAACAGAAAGGTAAACAAAAACAAAAATAACGATTCCAACACGTAAATAAGAAACATTTTTAGAATACATTTTAACATACATATCTCTTATTCCAAAAAGTGTCGAAAAAAGTTTTGATTAAATGGACTTTTTTGCGCTTTGGCTAGGTTTTTTCAACCTTCCAAAGACTATCCGTGAGAAAGAGTTTTTGTTTGTGGGCGGAGATTTGAACGGACATGTCGGGAAAACCAACGAGAGTTATGAAGACTGCCATGGAGATGGAGGTCTAAAATATGACACCAGGAACCTTTTTGGTTAAGGCATCCTGAACATGTGGAAGGGATACGGTCGTATTGAGTTAAATACCAATCAAATAATCCGGCATCTGATCACTTGCAGCCGTTTTGAAAACGAAACCCAGATTGATAACCATTTGGTAAAAATTTCATGGGGCGGGCAAAATCGCATCCCGCTGCCTGGATAGCCGAAAGTTGAACTAACGACTAGCGTTGGATTCATCGGATCCATGGTTTGTAGATATCTGAGTTTCGTTCTCTGGAACTAGGAGCAGGAAGAAAGATACGCGGACGCTCCGAAGATCCAACCCCAACACGATCTACACGTCATGCACAGGCCTCACTAGCCGGTCATGAAAGGGAAAAGTTACTGTGATGAAAAATACAAAATGTAACTTGGAAGACCAAACCAATAATGTTGACCCACCCGCAAACAAAAAACGGACAACCATTTAAGAATGCGCAGCGCACGCTTAAAAGGCCTCGAAAAGTCGAACAGAGAGACGAGACCCTCGCCAGTTTCCAAGCTGATGTAACAGCCCTCCAGGAGATGCGATGGAATGGTCCGGGCCTTCAAATAACAGAAAACTATATATATTTTCGACAGAGCGCCCAGGTAAAGAAGGGAGAAGGCTTGAAGTGCGAGATTGGAAATGGCAGGCTAGAGATCGAGCCGGCTGGAGGGGCATATTAAGCAAGGCCTAGGAGCACCACGCTCTATTTGTGCCAACATAAGTAAGTAAAATGTTTCATGAAGCCTCGGGTAAAAAATTGCAAAGTGATACAGCGTCTTCTGTTGACAACAGAAAACAAAGAAAAGCTCTAGGAGAATCAGGTGGTTTAATTTGGACATAAAAGGCGAAATATTCATTTCGAATAAGTATGCAAAGTTATCTGTGTCACGCAATCGATCATCTTAATGAAGTGAATGCCTCACAAACCAAGTGGGATTGACTTCAAATCACTGCAAGGGGTTTTTAAAGTACGCTACCAACAAGTCAAGAAACCTAGTGGTAGAATGATGAAGCTTAGGCAGTGATAGGTAAGAAGAAAGCTGGAAGGAAATTCGCTTCCTAACTGTTGAACAAACCAAGCTAGCCAAGAGTTACGACAAAACAATATCTTCAAAATTTGCTCGTCAAAATTTAAACGTTGTGATGGCTTTGACACTATGCAGCTCAGCATGCGGCAATTTGTAAATCTAAACTGAAATGTGTTCACACACAAGGATAAAATGTACGGACCCTGTACTAATTGAAAGAAACTCTTCAAGAATACTGAACTTCCTTTCGGAGAGCCATCATTGATTCGAACCTTAAATTATGGGGGAAGGGTGGGGGAAGTTTACTCTGAAACCATCAATAAGATAGAATTTTTTTATTTAGTTTATTAATATTTATTACAGTCGTGACAGTATCAGCACGAGGGAGTTTTTCTAAATGTTGATCATAATCGTTCCAGCAGCTTTTCCACAATAATTGCAAAATAAAACTGCAGACTTTGAAAATTTTAAGCTGTCGATAAATTTCGAGCTGACAACGAGGTCAGTTTTTCAAGAAGTTGCTAATGGAAATGGCGGGTTGGTTGTTTCTAGATTCCACATGAACCGTATTGTTGTACTCGCAGTTACGTCACCTAAAATGACATTGAAGTTGCTCGATGGTAGCTGCAGGGCTATCTCTGGAGAAAACCCGAACCACGCCTCCACACAACATCGCCAAAAATTAAATAGGAAGTTCTGAAGGAATGCAAAATGATCATATGACGAATGCAACAAGGCACGCAAAATTCATTGGAAGCAGTTAATCAAGCTTTGCATGACTTTGGAGGCTGTTTTGGTTAGACGCACCCGCTGATTCCACGGCCTTCTTTTTTATAAATTGATGTAATATGTTAAATTTGTCTACCCACTTGGTACAAACAGACGGTTTTAAACTTAATTTTCCATCTTTCAATACAAAAATCAAAGTGAAACGGGATCGGGAAAATTGTCTGTTTGGAATTTACAGAAATAATGTATTTGACATCTCATTATCATCTTATAAAATAATCATGAGGTTGTTATTGAGCAAAGAACATACAAACATCGTACCACACCTGTTTTAAAATTAAATAAAACTCAATTCCCACAACTTCCTCTTTCAAAATTCTCTAAACTTGTTCGAAAAAAAAAATTGAAATATGTTATCACAAACCCAACCTTCTTCTGGGGTACCTATACTCGGATGACCACAGAAACAGGGCTTCACCCACATTAAATTATACCGTCCTACACTTTTTAAATTTGTTGTTTTGAAAACTTTTTTGTTAAAAACTTTCACCTTGAACTTAATGTGCTCATAACATTATACCTCCTCGGTGGCGCGGCGGGCTATGGAATTAATATACAAACCAGCCTAAACCATCATGGGCATGACATTTTCTGAATTAACCCAAGCCCACACTCCACACATCGCATCACATCGTTTTCGTCTCCAGGGTTCCTATTAAGTTCGCTTAAGCGAACCTTTTATTATCTCCCCGGGAAAAAGAAGGAAAATGATTCAATGTCATCAGCAAAATCCCTATGGAAAGATGATTACGGATGTTATGTTAGGTAGGATCGTGGGATAGGTCGCTTTAAATTTTACATTATATTTTTCTACTTCAGAAGACAGAAAAAACAATTTAAAGCATAAGGACAACGATGCAAAAGGAAATAAAAATGAAAACAAATAAATAGAGAAAAAGATAAAGGATAATAGAGAAAAGTCCGCAATGCAAATTGCAACAGTAGCGCCAGACAATAATGAAACTTCATTGCAAGAGGCACAGACGGAAATAATTGGATGATACTATTGCTCAGAGCAACCATGTTGCTTTGAAATTACTCCAAACTATCTTTTTTTATGCTTGTGTTTAGTTTATGTTTTGGAAGTACGGAAACGAGAAGGATAGGGATAGGAGCATATAGGCATTTTAATTGCAGCTATTAAATTCACTGTCAGTGTCATGGACCAGGCAGGAATGCGGTAGGAATGGTCTTTAAACAAAATGAATGTTTGCTCGGAAATTTAAAGAACGACAGAAATTTTAAAAAAAAACATTAAAAATTTTAAAAAAATAGTTGAATCAAAAAGACGTCAAGGCTCGCCCTAAGAAACGATTTCTGGAATCAAAAATGTATGGGGTTAAAAACATAATATGGGAAAAACTTTTTAAACAGAAACTGTTAACTGACAAAAGTTAGCAATGTGTATTTGCACGCACCAGTGTCACCAGTTTCACCAGTGACGAACTGGTTTGGTTTTGGGTGACAAGTTTCCCAGGATTACGGGGTCTTTAATCCGTCTTCGATCCCCTACATGCAACTCCATTTCTACAGGCTACTATTTCATCAATTAATTTCAACAAACTGTTGGATGATAAACATAGCATACATTTAGGAGCTCGTAAAACTGAACACTTTTGAAATTTGTGAATATTTTCTTCCATTTTGTTACAGTTAAATGCATATAAACGGCGGCGTATGGTTAAATGCAAGTGTCCAATTTAAAAGGCACCAAGTCAAGAACCAAGTTTAATGTAGGTATCATTCTTTAACTATTTTTATTTTCCATGTTAGTATTTTGGCAGCAAGTAAAGCTAAGTTAAATAGAACTGAACACGAAATTACAATTCAACTCATGGCACAACACTTGTAACATTGATAGGAAGGTCCAAAAAGGGGGTCTGGTTACTCTGTCTGTCTGTTGGTCTATAAATACGTCCGTAATCTTCATGGACCCACAGCCTTATGATTAAATTAACTTGCAAAGGATGTTTATTTTAGCTCCATGAAAAGTTTCGCTGGTTGTTGTCTATGGTTTTGACAGTTGAGAATGTCAAACTGTGTTGACAGTTCTGTTCGGTAAAGTTTGGCAATTCATCATGAATCGTTTAACGTCTGAACAACGCTTCCAAATTGTGGAAATTTACTTTGAAAAAAATAAATATGTTAACGAAGTTCATAGAGCCATTTTCCGGTCAATATAATCGGCCCAGTCAGCAAGCAATTCCAGCAGTTATTGATCGTTTTCGCACCCACTTTACTCTTCAAGATCATCAACAAGACAAAGAAAGAAAAGTGCGTACCGAAGAGAATATTGCGACTGCAGGGCGAAGTGTTGCATGAGACGCCGAAATGTCGCGTCCAAAAATTAATTAACTCAACATCCACAACATTTGGTTCCAACAATATGGCGCAACTTGTATGGCAAGTTCGCGCTATCAATTTATTGCAAAATCAATTTGGTCACAACTTTATTTCCAGAAAAGGCCCTGATAACATGCCCCCACGTTAGTGCGACTTAACACTTATCGGTTTCTTTTGATGGGAATATGTTAAGCAATTGACTTATGACAACTAACTAGCAACTCTTGAAGCTTTTGAAGCCAATACTCAAGCCACCATTGACGCCATATTGCCAGATTTGTTGGAAAAAGAAGACACAAATTGGACTTATGGAATGAACTATGTAATGTAACTCTTAGCCGCGGCTGACATACATATATGCCGGAAATCATATTTAAAAAATAAATGCCATGAAATTATCTAAAAGATAATAATAATATAAAATTCATTCCAAAAATATATTATATTAATATTTAAAGTTCTTAAAAAACACCCGTCACTTGTATTTGTATACCAAACTTGACAGCTTATAGCTTGTATAAGATTTGTATAAGCAAGCTTATTTATTTCAAGCCATTTTTGTGTTGTAATGCAAGTTTTAAACATGAGTAACATAAGCTCTATGGAAGCTTTAAAGATTGAGAAAATCTGTATCGTTTGAAAAAGCTATTTCAATGAAAAGAACAAATTAGTTTGTATAAAGCCTTTAAAGGGGGGCTAACTATGTCAGGTAATACTGACAACATCTTACTATAAAATTAACGGAAACTTTTAACTTCGCTAGGACAGCAGTTTTAGTCTTGAATAAGCATTTTGCTTGAATAATGCAAATAAAAACTCGAAACAACTTGTAAAGAGCCTTCAAGGAAGCTAAGTTAAATAAAACTGTTGATGTTGGGGCGTTTTACTTTAAATTTGGTTTAAAAGGTTTGTGAAGTTTTCTGAGTCTTGGGCAGGTATACAAATTGCACGGTTATAATATGAGTAATAATTCATACAACTGCAGGCCATTCACAAACTCCATTTTTTTCGATCAAAGCTCTATATTGATGTAGATATGAAGGTTGGAAATGCAACACAGCAATAAGAATTTATGTCTGCCATTCAAAGACCACCATGACAGGAAAATTCATAAAATCCATCAAATGAATGAATAGCGTAATAAATATTATTACCCCCGGGGCAATATTCTTCGATTACCAATATGCACTGAATCATAATACTGAATCACTGACCTTTACATTTCCACAAACATCCTGCACATCTCATCGCCACCACTTTGGAGCAGCCACAGGCTGCTAGCGCGAGAGAAAGACATCTTCCGTTCCATGTGAATGTGCAGGTTCGGCATCGGCATCCACAAAACACTCCATTGCACATCCAACGAGCTCATGGTCTGGAATTAATGCCATAAGGCACTTGTGTCTCATCGGTATCCCTGAACTTTTTTTTGCTGCCGTTTTTCTTTTCATACATTAAAACGAAAGCAGAGTACCTTGAGTGGGATCTCGCTCGTTCTGTTCTGTTTATGTTGACTTAGCAGAGATTTTAATCAAAACCAAGAGAGAACAAAAAAAAGGGACCACAGAAGACTTCTTAGATGCTGCTGAGTCACTATGCAAGATTATGACTTCATCCAGGAAAACAGTGATTAAGTTCTGCCACATAACTGCGATGGAGATTACAAGAGGACGACCTATTGCAATACGCACACACACACACATAGCATTACATAGCATTCCTTTCCGTTTGATGTATGAAGGAAAAAAGCTTCATTGTGTACCCGGTTCATGGTTCCCGTTCCTGTATCCCGCCTACTCCGTTCTCAGACGGCGACGACGCGACGCCGAAGGGGTGAAGTGCCTTGGATTATTTACCTTATTATTATGGATCCACCGCTTGGAAGTAATTAGATTTGCTTTGCAAAAGTAAATTGGCAGGACTCTTGCTAAACGCTCTTGCAAGTACGGGTGCGAGTTTGCTATGAAATAATGGAGGATTGAGTTCTTGTTGACTTCCTAGTTCAGTTTTATATTAAGGATCTGATGCCTGCATGCAGTAAGGTAATTAAAGGAATATGATGATGGCATTTTGTAAGTTTAATTGGCAAAGTTTTTCCATTTCTCGGTTAAGCAACGGTTGGGAAATTAATTGAGTGGAAAGCATTTGATTTTTTTTTTTAAGAAAACGTCGTCGAAAAGGTTTTGATTTCTTAAAAGTTAATTAAAAAAAATCGAAATATTAATTTTTGGAAGAAATAGCCTTCAAGTCAAAGTGTTGCCGGGATAAACGATAAGAAACACCGTAGGGAATTATGTAAAAAATTATGCTTTGAATTGATTTCATTGATGATAACGGCGTTGTTTCTGGTAATTTATTTCGCCATTGTAAAATTCTTTGCAAACAGATGCGAACTGCTACAAATAAAAAATAGATTAGAGGGAGGAAGTTTGATAAAATGGAACGGGCCAAAGTGGCTGCTATGAAAAGCGGGGGCGAATTTATAGTTGAAGCCATTATGAGGAAAACGTTTTTTTTACTTCCGCTTACAGATATACCTTTGATAAATGAATTTCAAAAAAGAGAATTTTGATGTCCGAAGTGGAATCTTGGCTAAATACCATCAAAGCTCACTCGCTAGGGCAGTCAACATATTGTAGAAGCTATGAAGGACAGTCCTCATTTTTTGTGTCAATATCCTGCTTTGGTTTGAGGACACACTCTCACGTTGAACATTTTTAGATGTTTTGTTTTTCGAATTTTTAGAAGAAGAAAATTTATAAGGATCATACTTTTAGGCGCAAGTAAAACTTCGTTAGTTTATTGAAAATTGTGTAAATTTAGGTGTATTTTAGAAGGAAATTTGTTGAAGCATTCATTAACGCAGTGCCATATTTTGGATTAAATGACGAAACGCTGAAACATTAGAAGATCTTGTAGAAATTTAAGAAAAAACAATTTACTGAATTTAAAAAAAAAGAGAGTTGGAAAACCGAGCTGCCGAATCTATTGACAGGTGCTACTGGAGATGCAATGTTCAAAAGTTCTTCCAGAGAATAAAGCAATCGTCGAAAGGGTACAAAGCTCGAAAGGAAACGAGAGTGGGAATGTCGTAATAGATGCACAGTCGGTGCTGCGATTTTGAAAAGAACACTTCTGCAGACTGTTAAACGGCGAAGAAAACCAACTTATCGCTGTCAAGCTGAATGATCAATTCGATTTGGACGATGATGAACATAACTTTCATCTGTCCACCCGACCAAGAAGAAATACGGGTAGCAATATCTAATATAAAGTCCAACAAGGCTGCTGGAACGGATGGTTTTCTGGCTGAACTTATCCAAGTAGCGGGAGATGACTTGGTGAGGAGCATACGCCAACTTATCCAATACAATCCGGTCGGATGAAAGTATACCTCAGCAGCGTGTGCCCTAATTACAAAAAAGGAGATAGTCTGAACTTTGCCAAATTCAAATGTCCCCTCTACTAAACGGCTATTCTGTGTGAACGTCTGAACCCTTTCGCACGTGAACTGATTGGCCCCTATCAGTGTGATTTCATGCCCGGTAAGTCAACCGTCGACCAAATGTTCACACCGACAGATTTTAGAAATGACCCAAGAGTTCCAGATCGATACTCACCACCTCTTTATCGATTTTAAAGTCGCCTATGGCAGCGTAAATAGGAACGAGCTATACAGCGTCATGTAACTTTTTGGCATCCCTGCTTAACTCGGCCGATTGTGCAGGATGACTATGGAAAACTCGCGCTGATCCGCCAAGGTTGGTAAGAACACCACCGACTCATTAAATGTTGAGAAAGGCTCAAAACAAGGTGACGCGCTATCATGAAACCTCTGCAACATCATTCTCGACTCTCGAGGCAATCGTACGCAACTCGCATGTCATCCGTTCAATAACTTGGCTACGTTGATCATATTGACATTATTGGAAGAACGATGCACGCTGTCAGATGAGTATTCCAAAGTATTGAAGTGAAAGCGGTGATAATGGGTCTGGCAGTAAATGAAGATAAAACAAAGTATGTATATGCTGTCCTCGGGTGCAAAACATCATCACCGTAGGCTCGGACAAAACGTCACGATGGACAGATATAACTTTGAGGTTGTCAAGGACTTTGTCGATTTGGGTTACAATATAACCTCTCAGAACAACATCTGTGAGATCAGTCAAAGAATCACAGTCGCTGTTTTTTCGGGTTAGGAAGGCATTTCAGTAGCGAAGGGGACGATATTAAGAACCCTTATCATCACAGAGCTGCTCTATCGGTCAGAAGCGTGCAACCTGACAAAATCGGATATGAAAGGCAGCTTGGGTGCTTTGAGAGAAAGATTCTTCATGTGATAGTTGGTCCTGTAAGTATCAAAACAATCGAGTGTAGAGGAAAAGATTCAATGACGTACTGTACGGGCTATACAGCGACGCAGCTCTGGAAGACACCATCTAAGGTGATGCGATAAAGTGGATAACGACTTCAAACAAAGCGTCGAGGGTAACTGGAGGCTACTGGCTATGGATCGGACGGGCTGGCGAGGAATGTTGACTGAGGCTGTGGACCAGAATGGGCTATCTGCACCCCCTTAACCCACCTATGGTGACGTGAAAAACGAACTCATAAGAACACTATTAAAACCCGGGCTCACAGACCGTGCGTCACCACTGGCGGTTAAGTAAGTAATTAGAAAAGTGATCGTTTTCCTAGATCCAAGGTGTAGGGGAAAGTGGGGCTAATAGTCTCTCCCCTACATGGTGACTAGAAAATCCAGCTGGTGACCAATGACCATATATCTTTACAATATTGATGCTTGGTTTTATTAACTTTCCTTTAAAGCCGACACACCTCGCCGGGGCAGCAGTCTTTAATCCTTGAACGAAACTTAAAGTTTTTTCTAAAGTGGGTACGCTGTTCATCTATGAGATTGGCCAAAAGGCTGAACGCCTCATCTCAACAGGAGGGATCACCGACAGAAAGCGATTATCAACTTCACAAGCTGTCAAAATTAAACGAGGTGCGTCTATATCAGTGTGTTTTACTTATATGTGTAATGTATTAAGTTTTTAATATAAAAGACTTTGTTTTTGTAAACATAATACACGGACAGAGGACTCATCGGATTTAGGACGAAAGCAAATAACTAGGCAATACCGCATATTTGATTAATTAAATTCCACCGAAACATATTTCCCTCTTTTGAGTATTAAATATCATATCAAAAACATCCCATTATTTTTCCACGAAATGTTTTCAATAACAAAAAAGAAAAACAACACCGACATTGTTAATTTTTTTTTAAACAATTTAAACAAATAAAACCACAAAAAAAAAATCATCCCCTCGAGCCATTATGTGGGCAAATTGAATTTTAAAAAAATATGTGTTTTCGTCAGTTTACCTTAAATTTGTTCATCCAGCTTTAAGGCACTGACAAAGAAAACATAAAATCGATTCCACCTGCGTTGCGTTCACTAAATAAGATCTCATATTATGCCCCACTTCCTTCCATAGGAATAAATACCCAAATCCAACCACCAGAACAACCACCCCAAGAAAAAAAAAAACAGAAAGGAAATAAAAAAAAAAAATACACCCCACCATCTCACCCCGCAAAAGGAACATTTATTTCGGTTCAAAGTCATTGTTTAGTCTTCTCAATTAATTATTTAGTAAATAAATTTGTCCCAGTTCCACCAGACCAAGGGGCTGATGCTATTATAATGGCGACACGGAACACACTTTGAATGGCCTAATTAATGCTTTCTTTTTTTTTTAACTTGCTTTCTTGAAGAAATTGAGTTCTCCTCCTTCCTTAAGAAAGTTCAAAGGTAGAATGGGAGAATTCTTGTAAGAATAATTAGGGCAAAGTTTGTAACAAATTTCAGTTGTCGATAGATAGTACAATTTATTAAGGGCAACAAGTTGTCCATTTCGGACCTTAGTAACCCCTGACTACGACGCGACGATGTAAATATAAAAACAAAATAACAACAGCGACATCTGTACCTAGTTGAAGTTCATTTCTCTTTATGCTGTCAAAATGTCAAAAGAAAGTTGAAAAAGCTTTGCTCTGACGTTTTGCTCATGCGATACGTGTGTCATAAAGTTTTGACAGATCATATTAAGTGGGATTATTTTTTTTTTTATTTTTGAAAAGAGTTTCTTCTTTTCTTCATAAATTATTATAAAGAAGCTAAAAACTTATGAAGTAGGTATGTACAAAGATGATGGATTGGATGTAGCGGTAGGTACGTTACGTGCGAGTTGAAAAGTTTACTCAAGCTTGTTTAAGATTTCAGGTGGCGCATGTGAAGTTTTTAGTTGTTTAGGGTTGAATGAACGAATCGAAATCAAATCGCTTATTTTTGGGGTGAGATGTGAAAAGTTATGACAGTTTCGTGTGTGCTTTGTCGAAGTTTAGCGTACATATTTACTATAATGGATTAGATTTGGATCAGTGACGATTAGTTTGGAAAAGTTTTTTTTTTTTACAAAACTAATCGTAGCATGGATATGGATACCGATTGAGAAGTTTAATGATGGATACGTTTTCTTTTTTATGGAGGAATATTTCTGTGAAACTACTTTGGCTAATGTTACGACCTGGTGACTGATATGTTTAAATTAACATTTTGGTTGTATTTTTTTTTACAATTTGGAATTTGGGCTTTGTATTTTGTCATAGTAGTATATCGAGTCGATGCACATTTTTAAGTAAGGCTGCTACACACATAGGTTTCCTCGATGCAAGTGCCACACAAGAAAAGTGGCACGAAGAGAAAGTTCTGCTTCAGAAGTGGGATTGAGTTCAAGAAGCATCAAACTCCTTGCTGTTGATGTTTTACTTCATGTTGTCAAAGTCGGAATTGAATTAACTAGTCATACGCCTTCGTTGCAGTTCGACATCCGAAGAACAGGGTTGGGAATCTTGAAAAGAATCTGAAAAGCTTTTGGTTCAATTTTTGGATAAGAAGTCAAAGACAAGAGATTAAGATGAAGATGAGATAGAGTCGTATAAAAAAAAGGGATTCTGGTTCACACCAGCATTAGTTTGATGAATAACATAATAAAAACCGTCCAAGTCAAAGCGAATGGGACTGTCCGAAACATAAATTCTAATCATCTGATTCTCTTTGATTCTCACTTTTTCGACTAGAGCTGTGTAAATATCTAATTTAAGTGAGCACCTCGAAAATTCATCATTGTTTCTTGCTGACGTGGATTACAGTTCCGGGTGATTATATTTTTGTTTTTTTGCTGCATGAGAAGTTTAGATGGTTGTTGTCTATGCTTTGACAGTTCAGAATGGCAAACGGTGTTGTGTTGACATTTCTGTTCAGAAGGTTAACTTAATTGGCGTCTAAAAACAGTCAAAATAAAAGTCGTGCTGGCTTCGGTACCTCGTGTCTCCAGTTGGGAATTCAAGTTGAATTTCCTTACGGGCTAAGTTCTCCATTGTGATACCACATATAAAGGTGAGGCACTACCTCACTAATTTGAAAACCATTTGGAACTTTAAATAAAGCGATGGAGACAGTGGATGTCTGTGTGAGTCAAATCACTGGTATCGTTGAAGAAGAAATCTCCTAGATTCCGTCTTTGTGAAAGAGCAGGGCATGGACAAAGAAGGTGAGTATTAGTTTCTTCTTCTTCATCCTCCATGCACCTTCTGCAGAAGTCGTTTGCAAAAACGCCTAGCCTGGTAACATGGCTATGTCTACCTATAAGACAGTGTTCCGTTATGACACCAATAAAGGAGCTAAGGTGAGATCTGCCAAGAGATAACAAACATTTGGTGCGTTTTGGATTCAGTTTTGATCTGTTTAGTCACTAGACAGGTGGTTCAGTTTGTCCATCTTAGATTTGTTTTGCCCTGTTTTAGCGTGAGTTTACATGTAGCCATAGGAAAACCAATTTTTATCCTGTAAGGTGAGGTTGGTGCAGTAGTTCCATTTATGGCGAGCTCAACCGCTCCGAGTTTTTTTTGAGTCAGGAAAGAGCCTTTTTAATAGCTAGAAGTTCCGTCTGGAATACGCTACCATGGCTAGGGAGTCGGAAAACCTCCAACCCCATCTTCGGTTTTTGAGCCATCAGTGTAGAAATGCATTGAATCATCTCTCGAGAATTTCATCTCGTCCCAATCAGATATTGATGGAATGGAAACTTAGTCGGAGTGACTTGGAAGTATGTCCAATTGAGTTATTGGTCCATTGAGAGGTGGCCTTGAGAATTTTTGAGTAATTTTTGATGGACGGAGCTGTAAGTTGTGGAATTTTATATTTCTCTGTGAAGAGGACTAGTTCAGTTTTGTGAGGGTTTACCCCCAGTTCGCACTTAAAATATGGAAGGATTTTGATCCCAGTCTCATTATGAATGGAAAATGCAAACATTGAGTTTCAACAAGAGTTTCTCTGTTCGCTTCTATAACCTTCGAAAATACATCCCTGAAAAGTAAGATGAGAAGGTAATCTTTATGTCTGCTCTTCCATATCAAAATTGGATCAAGATCTTAAACTAAAGCCTGTTGTCAAAAATCCAAAATTAAACTTGACAAACCAACAAACTTTCAGCTTCAAAGCAATCAAAATAAATAAATACAAAACTGTAAAAGTCCCTATTAATAAAAAACACAATTTGTTCCTTTTGTAAGAGCATTATTAACTTCATAACAAATTATAGGTAACAAAGCATCCTGTCTTAAAGTAGTATCCATCGCTCGCTCGCGTTCATCGACTTTGAATTCAATTAGCCAGTCGAAACTTATTGGGGAAGCAATCTTTCTCCTTCTTAGTAAAGCCATCCAATTTCATATATACTCTCCCTCCCCGTCCTGTTCCTTGGAATTCTTGTAAAATCGATTTAAAACGATAATTGAATAAAATTCGATTCTTGTCGAAAGAAACTTTATCTATATCTTCTTCTTCAAGCTACTTCAAATTCATAAATTAATTTTAAAAGATATTCTTCCCCATCAAAAGGTGTTTTGTAGTCGTTTTTACCGAAGCGCCAAGAGCAAAGAAGCAAATAAAAGCAACAACAACAAAAAAACATCCCTTTTTTCATCGCAATTTTACAAGCCCAGACAAATAAGTTTTTTTTTAAACTGCAATCTTAACATGGCAAGCTTTATTCATCACCATCACCATAGTCTTGGAAATATTTCAACATTATTTCGAGTCGGGATCAACGAAGCGGAACATAGTTTCGAGGAGTTGGAATGGAAATCTTTGTTGAGAGAAAGGTGGGTGTTTTTTTTTATATCCTTGAACGAGGTTTTCCAACTATATTTTCTTAGGTTTTCAGGAAAAAAAAGAAGCTGAGTGATGAAAGTTCCACCATGCAAAGTGCAACAAAAGTCATTTTCATTTTCTTTTGCACCCAACTAATTGCTTTGGAAAAGGCACTTCAAGGTGCCTGGTATACCGAGCCGATGCGACGCACTATGGCATGAGTACCTACAACAACGATGACGACTAGACGAAGTGTTCTTTTTGTTGTCTTTTTCTTCAGGCCAACTACCTGTCGATAGTTCAAAAAGTTCCTTTCTTCGAAAACTTTTATTATTTTCAACCTCTGAATTGAGACTTTCATTTGTCAGGTGGTACCTATTGTGAATGAATATATTTATTTTTTCTTATAAGGGTCAAATATTCATGACATGACCGCATGCAACACATTGGAAGAACTCCCGCATGCCACCCACATAATTATTAATCGCTTCATCACACGTTTTAGTTAAACATTGGCAGATGGGAATATGGGAAGACCAAGTCCAAGACGAAGACACTGACGAACGACGACGAAGAAAACGCCAGGCGACGCCGACGAAGACGCCTCATTTAAATCCCACAATCTTTGTTTGTGTACGAATTTATCTGAAGTAGTTCGTTCTTCTTTTTTATGTCATCATCATATCATCATCAGCAGATAACTGCGTAGAAGAACAAGAAGAAGAAGAATACGATATGTTCTTTGCAAGCTCACTCCCTCCTCTATAGAGTCTCCGGACTCCGGAGGCAGCTAATTTATTGCAGAACATTCCGTTGGTTGTTTCGAAATTGACATCGGATGACACATTGGAGGGAGAGCTTCTCTGTTCTCCCACCAGAAAGACAAGTCGGAGGAGCGGAGGAGCAATGGCCAACCCTGATGCTGCCTCTGTATCCGTTCAGTTGTTAATTAATGTAAATTGTTTATTGCATTTGATTCTGGAGACAAGAGTGCGTATGTTTATGTTTATATCAATATTGCGACTATGGTTACTAATGATAGACTTGGAGATCAAGTTGTTGTTTCTTGATATTATTATTAAAGGAACCAACATAGAATTCTGGGGTGAAGCAAAAACTCAGTAGTTGTCCCTGAAGACGGAGAGTAGCAAGTGACAAACGAAGCATCATCGCTCGAAATTGGCCAAAATATATTTTATAGGCGAAATGTTTTACACGAGTAAAATATTCCGTCTTCATTGTGAATGGCTGCTGATTCTGATTGAGTTATGTAATTGTTGGGAAGCTTTGTGGGAATTCTGAAATGCGACGTATTGAGCATGTAAATAGTTTTGGTGGCGCCCAAACAATGGTTAATTGGTCTAAATTTATTGCAGCATGTACCAATATGCCAATGACTTCTAAATTAAGGTCATTTACTGTCAACAAATTTGACATTTTGTGTAATTATTGCTCGGGAAAAAAATTTTCGTTATGGAGTCAAAGGTATTCCATGGGGACCAACCCGATCTCCCGACTCCTTTTTATTTATTAGACACACGCGCTCAAGGGTTTCTGACAGCTCTTTTAATGTTTAGTCACAGGGCGAGCGATAGGAAATTAGGGCGGAAGGGAAAGAAGTTGTCAAAGTCGATGAACATTGGCCTTGAATGTTTGAAGATCAAAATGGCAATCGACAATTGTGCCAGGCAACTCATTTAACATTCGTACGTCTGAAATTGGGCTCAAGTGTAAACTGATGAGCGTTCCTAGCAAGACTAGTGTTACGGGGGAATTGGTAAAGGGGTGAAACGCAACTGGCTACCTCGACTGAGCATTTTTTGTAGAAGAAATAAATAAAGACATGAAACATTTCGACGATGTTCAAGTGATGGAAATGTTTCGATAATGCTTCTCTTTCATATCAATTTTAGTGCTTTTTTCTGAAGTCTGTTGAGCAGGTGTAAAAAACGTTTGAGAAGCACCTGCCCAGAGATGGGCTTTTCGGCTTCTTCGATGCAAATAATACCATTCATGGATAGTGGCATAGGACAGGGGGTATGTTTAGCTTTCAAGACAAGAGACAGCATTAAGTTTTCGACGCATTAAACTCCACACGATTTCTAATACCCCAGTTCACAATGCTGTTTAAATCGGAGTTTAATGAACTTATCATACGGTAACGGTATCGTTGTAATAACACGTCCGAAGGCGAAGGCCGTGAATTATCAAACGTATGTGAAAAGCTGAGGGTTGAGTCGTTAGCAAAACAATTTAATGAATTAGAAGTCATAGATAAGAGATCATTTATAAAAATGAGAAAGAGAGTAGGAGATACAGAACGGAGCCCTGGGGCACACCAGCATTTATTTTGTGGAGATCAGACTTAAAACAACTTGTATTGAACGGTCCAGAAGATAGCTTCTAATCCAACGAATAAGAGTATCATCGATACCAAATGCACGCATTTTCGATAAAAGAGCTTCATGCCAAACTCTATCAAATGCCTTTGAAATATCAAGCGCAATAAGTTTGCTTTCGCCAAAGCGATGCAAAGATTTGTTCCACTTTTCGGTGAGATATTCCATCAGATCACCAGTGGAACCATTGCTGCGAAAGCCGTACTGTCGGTCATTTAAAAGCTCCCGATTTTTGAGATATTTCTTGAGCTGACGATTTTTCAGTGTTTCCATGACCTTGGAAAGAAGGACGTAAGTGCAATTGGTCGGTAGGAGAAGGAGGAGTTACCATTTTTTAGGGACGGGCTGGACAAATGCGGTTTTCCTTGTACTAGTGGTGCGCAATCACTTTATGTTCCATTTATTTTTGACGATCTTTTGCCCAAGCTGGGCTTGAACAAGCTTTAGTATTGTTTTTTATCAGAGATTTGTTTGTAAATTTCATTGTGTAATTCTTTCCTTCTTTACTTGTAGCTTTCGATATATGGAAATTTTATCAAAACTGGTTAAGTGGCAAAAGAGTTAAGAGAGGGAGGGTTTAAGAGATTTGTGGATTAAACTATACTCTATTCAAGTAATTTGTTCAGCACATGCCTTATGAGGGAGCTTTTTATATACCAATGATGCCTGCAGGTAATCCTAATGGCAAACTAAAACAGAAACTGCCTCTGAAATTACACCCAAACCACTGAACACACAAGAATTGTTGTTGTGATTTTCGATAAATTTGGCCGCACCCATAACCTTTCAGTTTGACTGCAAAAAGCAGACTAATTTTTGTTTCTTTTTGTTCAGTATAACAAAAACAACCCTCATCGTCATCGCACAAAGCACATCTCAAAGGTGTTGCCATGATTTAAAAAAAAGGATCTCGCTACTGCATTTCTATGTTGAGATTTGGATATTGTAGCTTTTTCAGCTTTTGATTGAAGGGAGGTGTTGTCATTTGTTTTTATTTTTGTATCCTTTCTGAATAACCACTTGGTGGTGTGGAAAAAGATAAATAATTTTTAATTTTTTGCTTTAAATCATTAGATGGTAACCCTAATGTACAATTTACTCGATTTGCGGCAATTTATTATGCAAAGTACGGAAACCCTGTGAGAGCTTTAACTTGAGACCGATGTATGCAAGCCAATATAGCCAGACTGAGAGGCAAACGTCCTATCTTCCTTGTACCGAACAAATTACTCGAATAGAGTATAGTTTATGCCATTATGTAGAGAAAGACCATTACCTTTCTATCACTTGCACTTTTTTTTAAAGAATTTCAGTTGGGAAGTTTTCGAGAAGAAAAATTTGTACCTTGCGGTTGTTGTTTGATTGAACAGAATTGGGTGACTTACTAGTTTTGACATCCTTACTATCGCAATGTCATGTTGCATTGTTATGTATATCTCAATTTTTGTGTGCGAATCTCAAGTAATTAATATTTTAAAGCTGGCAACACCTAGTTTTAGTAGTTAAACAGTACTTAAACGTGTCGGTATTGGAATATTTTTCCATTTGGTCGCTTGCATAGAGCATCTTTTTTCAACCTTTTAACGAAACCGAAACCGCTTCAGACAAGGACATTCCAAAGAAAGTGGATCCAGCATGTTTTGAAATTCTTTTTACTAAGGATCAAGTCTTTGAATAAAAGCTGTATTTCACTGAGTAAAGAGCGATCGTAACGTTCATAAATGAGTCAAAGTCGGATGAGTGAAAAGACTAAGCAAAGTAACCCACTTCTAGAGCTTATCCCACAGAGCTCTCATCAACATCCCTTTCTAATTCAGCCTTAGAATTCTGAGAGTGGAGCCAGGGTATAGGACATCAGTTTTTATGTCTCAACGATGACAGTTGCCTGAGCTACTACAATTATTAATCGATTTTTTTTTCGAATTTGGCAACAGGGAATCAGTATGCAGCTTGTATCAAGTCAAAAACGGAAATTTTAGGAGTTTGTAAATAGATTGAATTTTGGAAAAAATGTCTGCGTAATTAACATTTACCGTTGCGCCCTTACATCATTTTGATTTTGAAGTTTAATTCATATCCCAAAAGTATGCAAGCTTTTTTGTTAGGTACATAAATACCCACAGTTTCGTAATCGGGTGAAGGAAAGGGGAATTCATACATTCCCAAGCCCTTGCACGACGTATGTATAAAGTGATTCTTTACAAAGGTATAGAGAGTTTTAAGGTGTCGAAAGTAAAGCTAAATAAACCACACACAGCGAAACATTTTTGATAAAAATATCGGTTATCATTCCATCGTATCGCTCCAAATTGACTGTAACCGTCTGTTCACTGGCATCTTCGAATGTTTTCATAATTTGAAAGCGTTTTTTAATTGTTCAGCGATCCGTTATCATAAATGGCAAACATTCAACTGATATAATAACACTTCAAATGACAGTTGTTGTGTTTGACAGGTGTCACTTGAAGCCACGAAATCAACGACTCTGTATTTCGATGTTAAAATGTTTTTAAGAAACACTGTTCAAAAAAAAATTAATTGTGTATATAATACTGAAAATATAGTTTTTAAATAAGCAACAACTAAATTTAAAACAAACCAGCTGTTAAAGTAAAAGTACCTTTACACAAAAAAAATAATCTCACTCACCATTTAGGGTGCTTGAACTGCGCCACCTCAGCATAACGCCTTCCCATTGGTACCTCTTGGGGACTCAACAAAGCATCACACGCCATTATGCTTTGTTGCTTTTCATCTGTTTCCTCTTGAAAAGTCTTTCCACTATTATCGTTGTCATTTCCTCCGTGAATATTACCATCAACTAACGACGACGATTCATTAACGAAATTCTGCAATTTCTCACGTAGCGAATAATCATCGACTCCCGATGAAGAGTTTGACATCCGACGCACTTCTACACTATCGTCCTCCTCGCCAACCAAATCATCGTCGATCATATTACCATTCTCCTCCAAGTCTCGATAATCTGCGATGGCAACATCATCACCTGATGTCGATGATGTTGAAGTTGTGGTCGCTGAAGAAGATGCCGATGATGACACACAACTGTCCACACTGGCTATTGAATTCCGATTACTGTGGCCACCCTTGTTTTTATTCTTAAGGTCATCATCGGATAGATTGTCTTCGACAGATGATACCATTGCTGATTGCTGTTCAGGTGTCAAATCGGAAACTTCAGGCTTCTTTAGATCGCCATCGTTATCGTTATCGTTATCATTTAATTTATCTAAATTATTGTCCTCCTCATTACCGGTGCTCATCATCATGACTGAGTTACGATGTGGAACGATAATTAGTGATGTGCGTTTGCGTGTTGATTCATCTTTGGCATCAATGTTGTTTTTCAATGTGTTTACTGGTTTGTTCGATAACACGATAACTTCAACTTTTGTGTTGTCATTTTGATTGTTATCTATTGGAGACTCCATTTTCACGCAATTATTATTTTTTTTTCGTTTCACTGAACACTTTCACAATTTTTGTTTGTTTAGAGAGTATTGCATTTTTTATGACATTTTATTTGATTTAATTGTTTTTAGTTTTGTTCTTGCTCTGAAAATTGGGATGATTTTGTTTGTTTTGGTCAAAATTTAGAACGAAAATAGGAGACAAAATCTACTTATTTGGCAACAAAGATAACTTCAAAATGGCATATTTTTCGTTAAGTGTCATCCTTAACGAAAAATATGCAACAAACAAAAAGGGTTACCATAAAACCAAAGAAATTAAGTTGAACGCTTTCAGTGTGCATCTTTTAAATGTCAAGTCTAAAGTCTAGTCCGATATCTAGCCTGATTTGATAGCCAATGCTCAGTCTGATGTGATAACCAATGTCAAGTCAATAGTCTGATGGATAGTGTGATTCTAGAGTCTACACCTTTGGAGTCTTTCTTGTGGTATTTCTTCACTTAGATGTAAATGGTGACAAAACAACTGACACACATTTTTGTAAAGCAAAAAAAGGCACACATAACAGGTTGCAAATAACAGAGCTGACAGTGGCTTTTTTTTAAATAAAAGACGACTGTACCAATGTGCCCCTTATGGTAATATATCCCCCCAACTCTGCTCTTCTTCTATATCTGAAACTAAAATTTTGTCAAATTTGGAAAATTCATAGTAAAAAAAATGTTCAAGCTATAATCTACCTGTCAACCAAACTTCAAACAAAAATGTCAAAAGTCAAAAAGTATTGCCAAGCTAGTTTTAATAACATTACGTCAGCAAGAAGCATATCTTTGAAAAAAATGTCTAACAAATTTCCCGGAGCCTTAAAAAATCACAGCCTTACCAATTTCACACAGGTGTCAAAATTATGCAACGGTTTAAATTAAACTAAAAACTCCAGTTCCAAAAATATTTGTCAAAAGCACACTTTGTTTCAATTTTATACTTTTTTAATTCCCTGGAGGACATGTGTCTCTCTTTATGGCGACGACACTGCTTTCAAAAAAAAAATGCGTTGATATTGAATACTTAAATGTCAATCGTCTAGGTGACAGGTGCATTATATTCCACATTTCAAAGTGACAGATGTCATTTACATCACTATGGAAAAAAGTTATTCAACCAAAAACGGAAGTGTAGGTAGGTAGGTTTTTTTTTATATTTTTTACAACTCAAATAAGCAAGTGTATCATGTAAATATACATTACAATGTTTTATTTGACATAAAAACACAAAATTTAATATAAATCGAGAACAGTTCATAAAAAAGTCGTTGACAATGGCAACAAAATATCATATATTGTTTTTTTTTTTTTCAAAATTCAATGAACTGTTTTTGAAGCTCATGTAATCAAATTGGATTTTTCTTTTTTTAGACAAACTCATATATTGGGTTACTTATTTTAATGGAATGGTATTTTATTTCATAGCTTTTATGTGGTTTATATGGCGGGTGATTATGGGATACAGTCTCTTAAAAATGTATAATAATGTGGCCTTTTATACGTTTTATTTTGTGTGAGGGGCTTATAAGCACACTCGAAGCACTCAAAGGGACGGGACGTGATGTTAAGAAAAAAAAAAGACAGAGGCATATTTGAAATCCAAAATCATCGTTTTAAGTGGATGCGTGAAGCAATAAAATGAAGAATTTAATTAATTGGTACAGAATTAATACTGGGAAATTCAAAAGCAACTTTCTTAAAATCGGTTTGAGTTGAGCCTCTGTGAAGGGAGAGGATTCTTTGAATAAAACATTTGAAAAGATGCAAACTTTGGGTATGCAGATTATTCGTATTTTTCTTTTCGTACTTTTTCACATTCTGCACTTAGACGACATAAATGAAGCAGAAAGAAGATCTTAAAACGGGACAATGTAGCGTGAACGTGTTCTTAATGACCTTTGTCATACGAAAGGTTCTATCATAGATCTGACTCATAAAGAGAACAGCTAATTTTCTAAAAAACGAACAAATTAAACTATGAGTTTCTTCTTTAAATCTATGACTATGAAATAAAGCAGTAGTTTTGAGAATCCTCATTCAAAATAAAACCCACTATAAATTATCAAATTGAAGCTATAATTTCAATTAAAGATTTAAAACACTTATCTTCCGTTTCCATTATATAATTATTTTAATTAATGCTTTAGACGTTTTACTTCAGGCAAATCTTAATGTCAGCTTTTAAGTTGTTGAACACAATTTTTTATTGAAATGAGTCATGACAAAAATGTGTATTATGGCCTCTAGCAATACACGCTATACGTCATCAACATAATTCATGAATAAAACCAGTTACCTACATATTACTTTGAGATACAATAAAAAATCGTTCTCACGATATGCTTGTCTAAGAGAATTAACAAGACCCCTTTTCATATTTTAAATTTATGTGGGCGAAATATCTTTGAGTCGCGCTTAAGATATGTTGTACCTGCATGAGCCATGAGGCAGAACATGGTATACGTTGGAAGTTATAAAAGCCATCACTACATGAACCTAGATTTTTGTACCTATAAGCAAAACAAGCTTGAATGTTCTTAACATTACTGACAGGTTTGATTTACAATCATGCTCCAAGCCGCCTATTTAGACAAAAGCAATCGATTTTCATAAAAAGTTTTCTATAGAAATCTATCATTTTTTGATGTTTTCTATCACACTTATAAGAACTTGTCAAGAATTCGGCTCAAGTGTAGCTATACAATCCACCAAAATCGAGAAAAATAATCACTGTTCACAAAAAGCTTGCCGCAACCCATTCATTTCAAATATTTCTATGTTTCCGCATACAAAGAATATGAATCCAATTCGTTAGAAAAATATAAAACACACACAGATACATACTACCTAATTGAAACAATTAAATTCTCGTCAGTCTTAAAATCATCAAGTACATTTTTCAGATTAGTTATTGACCCGACTAATGATCGAGATACATTACAGGCCAGGAAAATAGGTTCATTACTATAAAACAATACATAAAAACTTTTTTTTCTCAAAGAACCTACTTTTATAATTTGTGGTAATAAGTTTAAAAGACCTTAAGTCGACGTGAGCGAAAACCGTTATTTTAAGTTCACACACTTTCCCGTTTGTTTACCTTTATTTAACTCTGGGTCACATTGCTTTAAGACACAATAATTATAGCCTTTAAGTTTAAAAAAATAAAAGTAGCTTATGTTCATATAACAAAAAATTCATTTGCAAAACAGCTTATTTCTATCTTAAGCCGAAATCAATAGAAACATTAACAAAAATATATTTTTGTAAATGGCTTAAGTCCTGAGATAAGCTTTTAAAACCCAGTTTGCAAAACTATGTTTGATCATACTGAAAAATGATAAGTTTACTTAAGCTATTTTAACTTAATGGCACAAACATAGTGGTTACTGTGTCGAACTGCTACGCAGAAGGTTCTGGTTTTTAGCCTGAAGTTCTTTTTCCGGCGGGAAGTTTAAGGTCTCTTCAATTCAATTGAATGGTTCAGAGTGTCAATAAGCCTTGAACATCTCACATTTAGAAGCATCCCATCATGTCATCAAGATTTATTGTTTTTATTTGAAAACAAAATTTAGATCGTTTAAAATTTAAAAAAATAAATAAATTAAACTTGTTTTCATTAATTTTTACAAAAATAAATATTTTCAATTTAAAACATGTCTGTTGAAGGATTTTGACAATTTGAAACTCTCCAAAATTTTGAATTTTTAAAAACCTACCGAAAAAGTAGATCTAAATTTCTTAGGAATTTATAAAGAGGAGTTCTGAAAATATTTTTCCCAAAAGAACCTGTGAGTTTTTATTTTGAAAAATTGCGCAAGCCACAAGCCGCCATATTGGGTGTACAGTACATACCGAAAAAACTATTTTAAAGTGATAAACTTGTCCATTTCTTAATATACTGACGTAAATAAAGGTACATTTGATGCTTAAGCGTTTACATTTTGGGCGCAGGGCGCTTACTGCCCATTAGCTGGCTTCTCCAGTAAATGTTTGATATTTTTGGCTTGGGAACTTTGAAAAAATTTAACAATTAAATGTTATCTAGTGGTCTATTGTTTTTTGCCTCTTTCCTTTTCATCCATAGCTTCTATAAAAATAAACTTACTTACATAGTTTTAAAATTGAATAAAATTAGAAAAGGGCAGTCAAAAACATCGAAAACCATTCGTCGGTAGGTACGTCAAATGGTCTACAACATAAAATTTCAGTTTTCATAAGACCTTACCGAGTAACTTTGCAACTTCGGTAAGGCCTTATCGACGCATTAATCTTAGAAAAGCGAGATAATGAACCAAAAAGGCTTCAGTTTAAATTTTAATTTTTGAGATTTTAGTTGAAGAACATTTTAAAACTCATTAGCGACCTATTTTTTGAGGGAGGGAGCAAAAGAATTGACTCTGATAAAAAACAAACTTGAACACTTTCAAATGATTATCTCGACTGTACTATAAGAGGTATTAAACAAATAGGAGAGGATGACTGAGTTCAAAACTAAGTTTATTGAGTGGGGTTGACAATTTAGGCACAGCAACAGCCTTCATGAAAAAGCTAAAAGAAATTGAGATGATTTTATACTACAATTTCTCTTCGTTCTGCCAAACAAAAGAGGTGACCTAATTGAAAAGGACAATTTTTACTCAATACGATTAAAAAACTTTTTTTTAAGTTACTTTTTTAAAAAATTTCCGCAAGAACTTTTTTGCGAGCAAGTATAGACAATTAAAGTTTTTGAATAAAGTGGTGGACCTATATAATTGAGCGGCAGTGTAATACTTTGAATCGAATGTATACGATTCTCGTAACAACGCCACGGTTTTCTAATTATATTCACTAAATTACTATACAAAAGTTTGTTTTCATTAAATTTTAATGTGGCTGTGCTCCACTCCTTTCGAATTTATCGTATTTGGTCTGGTCAGTCAGCCAGTAAGCGTACAGGAACTGTAATACATTTTACTGGTATGCATCATTTGAGCCAACAATTTCATACAAACCAACGACAGACAGACAGTGAAACTCGTTCCAAATGCCCGAATAGCATACATTTCGAGAGGAAAAAAAAAGAATCGGAAAACATATCGGATTCATTGATACACTTTGAATAGATACATTGAATTGACAATAGTTTGCTCGGCCACGGCCCAACCCTAAAAAAAAAATCATAGAAAAAAAAAAAAAACAAACAACTATTCAGATTCACTATTTTTTGTGTGCTATTTGTGTATAGAATGTTCTGTGTTCGGGAAAAATCTCTCCATATCGCCCAAAGCAAGACGCACAAGGGGCAGCGGGAGTCAGATTTTAGGCACCTATCGGATGGTTCTGAAAACTATTTTCTAATTTTAAGTGCATTGGAGCGGAACTCTTGTTTGTTTGTGAATGGCATGTGATGCGTTTTTATTGAAATTTCAATAAAAATTCTCTCTATCGTATCTATATATTGGGAACACAAATAGAAAAAAAAAATGAAAAGCTGATGAGAAAATAAAAATTGGTTGCATTTTGTGGGTTTTATTTGTAAATACTTCAAAAAGAGAGATATATTGCGTTTTTTTGGTTTTTTTTTGTTGTTGAATTTTATTTATGTTGAAATGTAGTTATTTTATCGCTAAAATTCCACTGGGAGTGCGAGAGGGTTAAATCAAATCTGAAGAAAAAAAAACCTTGATTTGATAAGGCACTATAGAATTCTGTAATAGTTGCGTCATTCATTGCGACTCAAGCTAGCAGATTCCATTTAGAAATTAAACCAAGTAGTTTTTTTTTTTTGTATTTCATGTTTGCAAGTGACTTACGATAAATAAATTCGTAACAAATTCGCGTTTTTTTGTAATTGAGGCAAGGCATTTTTCATTTGTTCAAAGTCCATTTTTTGATAAATATCTTTTACGAGAAACAAAGGAAGCAAAATTGGGATACACGATACAGCAGCATGAATGAGTATGGCAAAGTTTTAAAATACAAGATCTTTGTTTATAATCAATTAAAACCATGTTTTTTTCTGTTTTTAATTAAGCAGACATTTCAGATGAATCGCGTTAAAATTTTGATTCCTGGTGCCGATTTTGAAATCGGCTTACTATGGACTAAAACATTTAAAACAATTTCAGCAACTTTTGTTAGAACAAAGACGGAATTCATAGAATTAAATTTTTATCTTTAACTGTCTTTTGACGACTTGAGTACGCATTTTTCATTTAAAAGTTACAGTTTTCAAATAGAGAGGTTGTCTACACATGTACATGTATTTGCGGGACTGAAGTTAACTCCACCAAGCTCACCCTATTTCAATTTAATCGATTTCAGTCGAAAAAAAAACAAAGATCATATTTTACGAACCATCCTGTAAATAAAATATCAGAGAGAAAGAACTAATAGAGAGAGACAAATTTCCTCGCCACCGTCCCCACAAACCCTTTTGTTTACATTTTTGATAACGAGTTGAATTAATATCGGTGCATACATGTTTTCACCTCGGGAATCATATAACTGTCTCTTTCTTTCTTATTTAAAGGTCTTTTGATTGTAGGAAGAGAACAAAAGAATTCTAAAGAGGACGTTCAGAAACTATGTAATTTACATATATGAAATCCGCTACATTTTGGGGAAATTGGGGGTAGTAATTATCTCAGAAAAACAAATGCGTGACATCCAACTGAAGCTTGGGGTAAACAAAAAAGATGCCTAGAGGGGGCTCGAACCCACACCTCTAAATTAACAATCAAGTCCAATATCATGTATGAATCTCCATCCAAGGTATACAATAGTAAAAATAAATAAAACAAAGCAAGAAAACAAGAAGAAAGAATCAATAGGAATTAAAAAAGAGAAAGCAGGAAGATAATGTCTCAAACAAAATACACAAACCTAGTTGAAATACTTTTTTAGCAAATTTCCAAATTACCTCATTTCGGCTCTTATGAAAACGTAGAATAAAAACACCATCACTTTAGATTTCCAACTATTTCGCACCACAATAGAATACAAATAACAAACAATGACAGCTGTCAAAAGAGCTGAGTGAGATATCTAATAGGTACAAACATTTTTCGATTTTTGTTCCACTTACAAAATCTCAGAGTCCTCAGTTGGTGGAACTACCATAATTTGGATAGGATTTATTTTGACGAATGTATTCATTATCTGCAAATAATGTGCCTCCATCTGGCTTAAACTAGAATTGTTTCAATATCTCTGTTATAAATTAACTTAAAATACTGAATCATAATGTAACACTTTTTTTAATTTAGAGCAAATAAAAATTATTCTGAAACTCATATTTCCTGAACACATCCCAACAGCTGACTACATCTGGCATTTTTCCGACAGTGGTGGCTTTGTACAGCAAATTGCATATATGTGTTGTCCCCACATTTTTTTTACATGGAGTTATACATATTATGCAAGTTGGTGTCCGAATTCGCAGCTTGTGGGTTAAAAGAGACGCAGTCGAATTTGACTCTCTTTATTAGTTCTTTCTCTCTGATCGAATGTCTGTGATCACATCGCAACCACCATAGACATATATATATGGACTGCTAGTCGAATTTAGTTTCCATACAAATGCTGCTCAAAATCGATACCTTCGTATCGCGCCACTCAATTACAGAGGCGAATAGGAATACTAATATCCATCATATTTTTCATGATGCCGATGTCATTTTCAATGCAAAAATGTCAATCACTAGGTACTGTATAGTATGTCTATTGTCTATGGCAAAAATCAATTTATTTATTTTATTTTATTTATATTTAAATTTATATTTCTCATTATGTTCAAGTATATTCCCGCTGTAATTGAGTGGCGCTGTGAGTTATGTTGGAACCAACGTGAAGTTAGCAACTAGCAGTCCATATAATAATATGTCTATGGCAACCACCTTCAAGAAAACCCTGATTGAAATCAAGCGAATAAAACCAAAACTAATGCCTAACGCTTTTCGACTCAGAAAAAAAAGAACAACGAGCTCCAATTTACGAGGACACCCACCCGCCCAAGGTAAGTTAAGAAAACCCCAACATTAAAAAGAAGCAGCTGTCGCTGATGGGCTACCAGGATAGCTAATTAAGCAAGCTACCCAACATTTAAAGTAAACAATGGGTCCTAACTAATGCGGTTTCAGGCTTGGGAACTGGGAAGTCTAACAGGGATCAAATCTACTCATTGCGCCAGATTTTAAGAAGACCCAAGAAGACAATGTCGGTCCTCAAGCACTCTTTTAATTTTTGCCAAATTGATTCGCCTAATCGAAATGACGGAGAGTACTCGTTGTCCAATACAAATTTAAGACAACAATTTGACAACACCAGGCCATAGCTAGAGGTCTGAAACAAGGTAACGTGCTGTCACAAAGTAGCTTCAACACGTGCTTGGAAAGGATAATGTCCAAAAACGACGCTAGTTACCAAAAACTTTTTACAATTTCTTGGGTTTGCTGACGTAATTGCTGCAGCTGGAACAACGAAGCCACAGTAACTACGAGCTATGATACATTCTCTGGTTAAATTCAGCAGCGAACAGAATGGGTGCGGTTATAAACCAGGACAAGAGAAAATATAATATGTTTTCTTAAAGAAGTATTCAGCGGATCTGTCTTTGAATACTGGTGTAAGCTCGTCAATTATCATCAGTTCGGAAAACCAGCAGACCTCCTACCAATCGAACGAAACGTCATTGCAAAGTTTGAGAGAAGGATTCGGCGTTTATGATTTATGGTC
Organism: Platycheirus albimanus; assembly: GCA_916050605.2. Lineage (NCBI taxonomy): Eukaryota > Metazoa > Arthropoda > Insecta > Diptera > Syrphidae > Platycheirus > Platycheirus albimanus. Next base: position 290,388,411 of record OU696696.1, on the reverse strand, counting down.
CTGTCTGTGTTATCGAACAAAAACAAAACTTGGCAAAGAAAGTATAACAAAGAACAATATGCACAGCGACATAGACTAGCCAGGAAAATTCGTAATCAGAGGTGAAGATGGCTGGGTAGCTATCGAGCAAATGGATATCGACGCTAACTGGCTTCGCACAATGTTGTAGCTGCAGTAGTAGAACGTAGCAATGTCAAAGTAAAGCGTACGTAAATCGTATAACACGGCTACAATGTTAAGTAGCAGAGCTGCAGCACAGAGAGTAGCTGAAGTACAAGTCGACTTGACTCCTACTTCACGAACGTGCTGCGCTGCAAAGCAACAACAAACCTAAATGGCAGACATGATTTTTGTTTGAGTTCGTGTATGCTGTTTAGTGCCCTACTTTTTTTGACATTAACTTTGACATTGCTACGTGCTACTGCTGCAGCTACATTATTTTGCGCATCTACAGTAAAGCTTCTTAAGTCTTCAACACAATACCATGTAAATCAGAAGCTAAGCTAGACCCATTGCTTGGTAAGATGCAAAAAGAACAACGATTTGATGATGCATCAGAAAGGGATCAGTCTGTTCCAGGACAAGTTGATCTGTGCGTCATCCATCGGTAGAAGTATTGAAATCGTTTGAGCGACTTGGCATCTTTGGTATACTGACCCAGTAATAAGTTCGTTGATATTGGATTTTACCAACTAAAAAATGATATAGGAAGTGGGTTTAGTACATTTTTGAGGAGGTTGATTGAATGCACCATATTTTAGGGTGAAATATAAAAACCAATACACTGCACGCCACATCTTAAAGCTGAAAGAAATGATTCAAATAAATTGTTCTTCCAAGAAATCAAGTGCATTGCAAACAGAACTAATATTTCAGTGAACTGGAACATTTGAACAAATCCAGTGACTTACAGCCTTATTTTCCACCAAATTATTTCGTATCCACTGGACTCTTTGAATATCAGCTCTGAAGCAGACACTTCTTTTTTTGAAAAACCACCCTAGCAGCACATTACTCATCGATTTATGCACACTTATCTGGCTTAAAACAAAAATAGAAACCCTTCCCTCATGATTTTTTTTTTCTCACAAATTCTGCTAATGAAACAAAAATATTTTCTCATCTTTCAACGAGATTCAAATGCAACCAACCCTCGCTTTGTTCAATTGATGAAGCACCATGCCAACCCTTGAATGATATTATGATACCAAGCCAAGTGCAATGTGGGAAACCCATCATCCTTGTGAACTCAATTATACAGATGCAATGGTACCCCAGTCATCGTCATGCAATCGGCATTGATTCATTCTGTGAAAGAAATCATAATTTCCATTGCTAGAAATACAAAAAAAAAAAAATTCGAGAAGAGCTACGCCAGGTTTGCAACCCTTAAGTATAGAAAAAAAATATCAAATCAGAAAAAGATGAAAGTGAAAGTGCCCTTAAGTAGCACGATGAATGTTGAAGTCGCATGAACTGGAGACATGCAAATTGAAGATGTGTGCTACCGAAGCCGAAGGTTGAATATGGGTCGTCATTTGAAAGGATATACGAGTCCCGCAGTCCTGTCCTGAGCTTGAAAGAGGGTCGCTAGAAAATCAATATCCATATCATCGCCTCCATCTCTCTGCACAATTCCATATTATTACTCTATTTTTGGTTTCCTTGTTGGCATGGTGTGTTTGGTTATGAAATGTTGAAAAAAATAAGGGAAATTGAGTTATGAAGGGTACATAGACCAAGAAGCCATAAACCAACCCCCTCTTGCAGAAAAAGAAAATCAATATAAATCGCTTTACATTCATTATTGCCATATAAGTGGGTTTCTTTTTTTTTTTTGAATGTCCTTGTGAAATAACAAAAGCACTAAGTAATTGATTTTCAGCTTCAAGATTGCCAATAGGTCCCACAAATTGGTAATCCCATAAAAAAAGGGAAGAAAACTCCAAATTTCATCCATCACACGTGTTACATCCGACGACATCCGTTGGTCTCACAAATTTTCCCTCATTATCCCAAAAAAAAATGTACCAGAAATCAAGGTCGGCATTTAAATGTCGCTTTGTTTTTTTGAAACAAGTATTTGAAAACCGGAAGGATGTATGCTGTAGTGCCTCCTCAAGTCACTGACCTCACACGCGTGTGCATGATGCCCATTTAAGGGTTGAAGTTTCTTTTTGTTATCAACAATATATTTCACATTTGGCGTGCGGCAATATTTTTACCAGCCCTCGTCGAACCGGATTTACCATCACCAGGATGTCTTCTTGGAATTTAAATCCTTCAACTCAAACAAAAAGTGGAAGGACGAAAATCGAGGGATGATGGAGAGGAGGGTTTGTTTTGTCCTTGTTGTTGGTAATGTTCCCATATTATACCATTTTTTAAACAACGCACTTTAAAAAAAAAACCATGTTTCCACATTCCACATTCAATATGATAATGATGAAGCAAAAGTGCCACATGTGTGATGGCTGATGGGGTATGGACTCAGGAAATACAAAATCCGATCGGATTTTTACATACTTTCTTGTTTGGCAGGAAGATATAGGATGATGACGACAAAAAGGACCATAAAGTATATTTATGTAGTGGCAACAAATTCGCTGTCATTTTTTTTTCTCCTTTCTTTTTTGACAGAAACAGTATACCCACCGCTATATTGACAGCCATTATGTTGTGTTCAAAAGGATTAGAGTTTTTGACAGAGAAAATTCGGCTGTATGTGTGTGGTGTTTATAAAGGGCTTATGTAGGGATTGAATCCTTGGTAAATGGGTGTTTAAAGAAGTCAATGACGTGGATTTGCATTCGCGTGACGAAAAGTAAAGCCGGTGTGAAAGGAATGGTATAGGGTTGTTCGAAGTGATTATATTTTTTTATTGTGAATCTGTTAATAACAAAAGTTGAGCAATTCAGCATAGGCAAAATCTTCATATTCTGTTACAATGTGTTGTGCGAGACTAGCAGGTATATATGCGGGAGGAGTAAAAGGCTAAATCGTTCGTTGAAGAATTCTATAATATTATTTGTTAGTCGCCTTAAGTTAGGAACTGATGAATTTTTCAAAACATTATGAAATTATTTTGTTTATTTAAGCAATTAATTTTTCCTTTTACTGATCCTTGGGGAAATCTGCCAACATTTAGGAAAGACTGCAGTAAACAAAACACATCGCAAGGTAAAATCTCCAACAGCAAAATCCCCAAGCTAATATCTCCAAAACAAATATGTTCAAGTAGCGAATCATGCAATTAAATCGCGCGATTTTAGAAATTTAATGTACTGAATAAAGGAGGCAGAGTCTTTTTGTTCCAGTTCATACATAGTTGCTGAAATTGTATCAACCAGAAGATAGTGAACTCTAAGAACAAACTTGGAACTACTTTCAATGTTTCAAAAGTGGAAGTTTCCATTGTTTAAAAAAAATGGAAGAATCATGAACTAAAGTCTTTCGATATAAGCAAGTTCGTCACGGAATAAAACAAAAGCAAATCGCAGAAACCTCAGCACCATCAAGTTGATAGACTTGTGGAGAATCTCACGTGTTAAGTAAATATATAGGTACATACATTATTGTACATTTGTCAAAATTAAACAACCGTAAGCAAACATATTAACGTTAATTACTAAAATAAACAATACGGGCCCAAAATGTCTTCCATGTGGAACACTAGAGTGAACACAAAGAAAATGGCCATTAAGAAAAGGAACACATTAACGTCTATTTTCAGAATTAGGCATTAGCTGCTATCTTGTCCGTGTATTAAATAGAGAAAGTGTCGCATATATGGTCCACGCTGGTAATATGGTCGACTGGAATATTTTATGAATAAAACATAGTAGGCAATGAACAAACCGTTCAAATCAAACACATCCAAACCGGCATTGCATCATTGTGTTTTGGAGATAAAAGTCGGTCAGTAGTGGAAGTGAGGGCATTTGGTTAATTTTAATCGTTATAATTTTTAAGTGAGTTAACTTAAGGATGTTTGTATTAATTTTTTTGGAAATTAAATAGGTTTTTTCGTACAAATTGTTATTAAGTGCAATTAATTGAGTGTTTTAAAAATTGTCGATAACATGACCCATTCCTGGTGTTGATAGTGTAAAGCAGTGGGCCATATTTGAAACATGGTTCAAACTGGATTTGGTTTTTAAAGAATCACACCGTGGCTGGCAAAGAAAAGCAACATTTTATATGAATTTTGCATGACTTACCATCACAAAAATATTTGAAAAACATTGTTTCAAATATGTACCACAGTAGTCCATATTTAAAACAAAGTGGGCCATATTACCAGCATATTTTTTTAAGTAGTGAAATTAAGTTCTTTTTATTTGTTTATGAGTTCTGTGAAATAAATAAATATATGAATTCCAGTCGAATTTGTCATTTTATTTAAAAAAAAGTTAATGGTGGGCCATATTTGCGACACATACTCTATCAGAAACAAATACTGACTCATCAGAGGGCAACTGAGCCAAACAACACCATGAGAGTATTAAAGATCCCATTAAATTGAAATTTGTGTTCACAACAATTTGAAATGTAGGCAAATATCCAACAAGGCTACATACATACATACGTCATCATAAGAGGTAGGTAGTTTTTGTCTAACAGATGAAAGACAATAACTGATCACTCTTGAACAGATAAATAAGACCGGTAAAATGACTCAGGCGTACCTACAAAATAAAAACAAAACCAAAAACAATAAACATTGATGTAGACCAAGTTAGCTGAGCAATGTATTTAAAAAATCCAATGGAGGCAGAAATAGTTTGCTGGCTTAATTTTATCTGGTACATATATTAAATTAAAAAAAAGATTGAGTTGCAAATAATCAAGCATCACGTAATACCAGATATAACGTCTTCCTTAAATCACCTGATCAAAATCAATGAAGCTCAACTCTATTACAAACAAACGTCAATTAAAAAGATCGCATGCAAAGGCATCATTCACAATAATGTTTTCTATTGTTATGAAAGAAAAATAAAATTACATCACAATTACAATTATTATTTTAACAAAAATTGTATGCTCACTTGGCTCTTTTTGCAACTTAAAATAAATATAAAACAATAGAAACTGCTCACTAAACCATCCAAACGTAATTTTTTGGCTCACACGCATAGATACTGATGGTTGTGTGCAAAAACACATTGTATCATCGAAACAAAGGCAAATAATTATTATTTCAAAACCCATCCTCAATCTGTCTAAATAAGTGAAGCGTTTTATCAATAATTTATTAATTGTTATACTTTTTTTAAGCAAATTTCGCATTCAACGATTATGTGAGATTTTCGTCATTTTAAAACGGAACAAATAAATGAATAATTACGAACAAAATATACGATACCAAAAAAAAAAACAAAAAAAAATGTTTAGGACGTTTTGAAACCTAGCCAAGAATTTTTATAGCTTTTTTTCCTTAGTGTAATTATTGAATAAAAAATAAGCATGAATTCCATCGGCATTTAAATTATTCGTGATTGTGATTTGTGCTTTTGAGTCACCCACGCTATCGCCACCGGCCGCATTTTACGAGTATGGTCGCGCGATTAAGAAATAACCAACTCGTTGCCAACTAGGCTGGCGAAATAATTTTTGTTTGTTTATTGAATTGTGAGTTCTGAGTTGATTAACCCAAACAACAACAACAACAACAACAACTGTCATTCCGTATATTTTGTGGATAAGATACACAAAATGACAAATCAAATGATTAACGGTTTACCCAATAAAAATTGTCAACCTTCACGATGCTGTGCTTGCAATAATTGTGATTGTGACCTTTTGTCTTCTCAAATTCCACTCACCGTCACCGAACGACCGTTAATAAACTTCTCTTACGATACGACTGTCACTGTAGTGTTTGTTCGTAGTTGGTATTGGTAATAGTGTGTTCAATTGTGTGTCATTGCCTGCCTTTGCTCTGCTGGTTGAGTGAGTTTAATCGTTAACAAATACAAAAACAATTGCAAGCAGTTATTTTGGCTTAAATGAAAACCGGTATAGGGTATAGCTGTGGTTTTCTTTTTTTTTGGTTTTAATGTTTATTTTTGTTTTTTGGTTGTATAGGGTGTTTGTTTGTTATTATTATTGTAACTTACTTGGGGCTCCACAGTTAAGCTTGAGTTTATTAGGAAATATGCCAAATTTTTGACTTGGTCTTTAGTGCAAGTATATTGGTTTCGTGCAGTTAAAAATCTATAGGTTTTAATAGAACACGTAACAACGATGATGAAAAGTTCGCCCGTTGGGGTGTCTGTGTGCTGTTTCACGTAAAGCTACAGTCGAAACGGATGAACGGATTTTCATCCAACTTTGTACAATAATATTTTTTTTCCTTTCGTTTAAACCCGGTTAGAACTGGTCGGTACTTTTCAAGGAACGATATTTTTCTTTTTTGTATTTGCTCAGAATTGTTAGGGATTCCGATTAAAAAATTTAACAAAACTAGAGAGGGCTTTCATTTTTGACTCAACTGTCATTACGGAAATAAATTTTGGACGGCTTTTTCCGAATGGCCACTAGTTGACAACAGCTTGATTCACCCAAACTTGGGTTGAAATAGTTTCCTATAAAATAGTTCCTTTTTAAATGGTAACTCCCATTTAGCAGTTCAGAGTGTAGGCAAATTGTTTTTTAGTTTTTAGTAGTTTTCTCAAGAACAGCTGAAGAAACTTTGATTAAACTTTAAGACTTTTTTGAGAGTATTTTAAAGTTCTTAGGTCTTGAATAAAAGCACAAATTGTGAAAACTGTTTTTTTAAGATCTTAATGAACAGTTTCAATGAGTTGTCGAGGACATTTTTATAAAACTCACTTTTCCTACAAAATGGCATTGCTATTTTTCTGATCAAAGATTTCTTAATAGTGGCTTCTGTATAAATAACAGCCAACCTAGAATTATCCAAAATACTTAAGTTTGTGTAATTTCCACAAGAATGATGAATTGTGACATAGGTACCTATCGAAAGTATGTCAAGAAAACAGAACTTCAAGATTTTGACTTCGAATGCACATAAAAGCAGTCTCATTTTAATTGTCATATTAAATTGACAACGACTTAATCGAATGTGCAAAAACTAAGTTTTATGAAGTTTCAATCCAGTCTTGCAGTTTTATAGAACTTAGAGCAAGTACGTGCGACTCAATCGTGCATTTTATTTTATTCACAAAAACTGAACTGTCATACGAAACAAGGTGACAAGAGGGAGCATAAAACAAGGCATATTCACATGGCGTTGAAGCATTTATTATTATTTTTTTCGGTATGATAAGCACTTCATAAAAAGTATCATGTCTACAACCATGCCATATGTTGTGTTGGTTTTTATTTTGGTGGGGTGTTGATGTTACTGACCTGATAATCAGACTTTTCGATTAGTAATCAAAATAGGTAATCATTTTTGATTTTAATCAAACACAAATAAAGACGGACAAAGTTGTTTTTTTATTAAGTAATATTTTTAGTTTATTTAGATAATTCCAGGAAAATATTTGTTTTGTATGAACGAAAACCACCAGATATGGATGTATTTTTTTTAAAGGTTGGTTGGGGGCCTTGGAAGGTTCTTGGAAATTATTTACTTTGGGAATAAATACCTATGTTTTAACCATATTATCCAAATTGACTTGACTTGCAATGAGTTTCGAATTAATTCAGATAATTTCGTATATGATATCTTCTAATCATCAAAATTTAGTTAAAAAAGGTGAGTACCTAAATATAGGAATTTTGTTCGGTAAAATTTGGACTTAAGTTTTTTTGGAAGTTTTGAAAAAAATTACTTTTTTTTGTTAGTTTTTGAAACTTTGAATTTGAAAATTCATTTTTTTAACACGGTAGACTAAATTAATTTTATTTTCAAATACTATTTTAGAGAAAAGATTTCTGGCTTTACAAAAAGGTATGGCATGTACTTGTTGGAATATCTGTTATTTTTTAAGTTTTTTTCTTGTTCTAACCCAACCTACTCGCTCTATCTTGAGGTACCTTAAACCGATCACCCAGTATAAGTGTGGGTAATATGGTCCATCATTAAAATATCGATATATATTGGATTCCATTTGCGTTTTAATATTCTATTGTTTTACCAAAGTGTATATTAAGACCACGAAAGATTTAAATCATATTAGAAAACGGATTTTTGAATCGAAGATTGTTTCCACATATGTTTAGATTTGTAAGTTCGAGCCCCAGTCTAGGCAGCAATTTTTCAATATTCCCCCAGCTTCAACTGAACTCCACCCGAGGAATTTTCGTGAGATAAATAGTACCTTAACCTCAATCCGCTCTACAAACAGGGTATACCTTTCCTGTCTTTCTATTTCTTCTAACTAATGCCTTGCAATTTACATTAGAAAGACCTAGGGGCTCAGGCATATAATGGGTGATTCATCGCGAGGTTTGCTTTTCAGTAGCCTTTTTTTGACAGATCACGCTTGACTACTATGAAATTGCTTTGTCATTTGTGTTCAGGAATCATGGAAAGACTCACAAAGGCCCACAACAGCGTCTCTAAATTTAACGTTTAGCTGTATTACGAAAATTAGAGTTCTGTGAGAAATGAAAATTTGGTGGAATCATTATGGTCCATAGGTATTTCTTCAAAAATAAGGCAAATCAGAATGTTACTGTCAATGGTAACCGTTATCGCTCCATGTTAATAGATTATTGTGCTTCCTGAAATTCAACCATATGGTGTCGGTAAGTTTTGGTTTTGAACAAGACGGCTCTACGAGCCATACAGCGCATGAAACAACGCACTTGTTGAGAAATCAGTTTGGTGAGCACTTAATTTCACGTTTTGCTACGATAAATTGGCCGACTAGATTGTGCGATATCACATCTTTGGACTATTTTCTCTGGGGATATGTTAAGTCTCAAGTCTTCAGGAATAAGCCAGCTAAGCTTGACGCTTTGGTAGCCAACATTACTCGTGCGATATTCGCGAGATACCAGTCGAAGGAGTCGCCCAAAATTGGACCTTCCAAGTGGACCACCTCAGACGTAAGCGTGGCCAACATTTACATGATATCATTTTCATAAAATAAATGCCATGAATTGTTCTTTTAACCGATTATAAAAATTTTAAGTTGAATTTCAAATGTATGTGTTTAATTTTACATTATAAATTAAACATCACAATGAATCACCCGTTAGTTAAAATTATTAAAAATTATTGTACTATTTTTCCTATTTGAGTTTTTCTTTGTATTCTATTACTATGTAATAAACTAGGATAAGTCTACGTTTGATTGTTAATATTTTGTGTCGACCATATTTGCCCCACTTACAGCCTTTGTGAGGCAGAAGTCTGACAACAGAAAATAATGCACTTTTTTTTTAAATTAAAATCTGTATAATATGTATGCAATATTCTTAAACGTACCTACATTTATTCAACAGTATCTCTGGTCCTATTAAAAATAGGCTGCCCACCTCTCGTCACGAAAATTTCAAACGCATTAATCAAAACTAAGACCTTTTTTTAAGTATCAAGATTATTTTAATCCAAACATTGATTTCACTTAATAATTGTATTCCAATCTAACAAATCTAATCTCAAATTTATCGTTATTTACATTTCCAAAGTGATGTGCTCCCGTTTCGAAATATTTTGGGAGATTTAAAAAATAACTAAGTTATCAAACGTTCCCTTCTACCATCAAACATAAAGTTTCCAGTTTAAAAAAAAATAAGTAAACATTTTGTGTGACCACTTTATTACCTTCATACCAATAAAATGTATCAAAGTAAGTCAGTAAATAAATGCTTAAACCATTTTTACCTCTTCGTTTCTATCTGTACTTCACTCAATTATTAAACGTCATCTGTCATCATGTCACTTACAAAGCTTTTCCCAACCATTGCACTCAATAACTCCCAACTAATTAACTCTCAAACAATAAAAACTAACTCTAATGATGATGACGATGATGACATTTCTTTACAAAATGAACAAAAAAAAACTATCGTGATAGCATGATACAACTCAGATGTACAAATTAATTATATCTAAAGCTCTCAACACGAAGAAGATACAAAATCAAAAGTAGGTATAGAAAGATAGTAGATAGAAGATACATACCTATGAAATTGAAAAAAAAAAAAACTGATCATGTTATGTTACTGTTAAGATCAATGAACAATGAATACGAATGGCATCTGGGAAAGATATGAAAACAACAACAATGTTGGGTGAAAGTTGTCTTTGGGAAAACTAATTTTCTGTAAATACAAATCTCAATCTGAGATGCAGCATCGCACAAAGAAGAAAACACAGAAAACACAACAAACAAAATTGGTCTCGGCCGCATCTTTAGTTTCAGTTAGATAAAAAAAAAAATCCAACAGGTGTATCTGCAACTTCTTGGATGTGGTTCACAACCATACAATAAGACCAACCAACAACAGGTTGATATACATATACATAAATACATGCACAACATTACATTTAAGGCTGGGTTGGATAGGTATTAAATTAAATCTCCACTAACTTAGTTTTTGTATCTTTTTTTTTTTCTTCTCTCAAGCAAATTCTTGCTGATTCTACATCACTTTGACATCGCTTGTCCTTCTTTTTACGAAGCTGTAATATCAAATAGGCCTGAACTCTCGTGGCTAAAACGACTTCAAGTTTTTTGTGTTCATTTTTTTTTTTTTAGGGAGCCGAAGCAGTGAATTGCTCTTCTTCTTGGGTATACTCGTAGGTTGATGTATATATAAGATACGTGACTGGAGCCACCAGATGATATCGGGAATGGAAATGGCCAAATGATTTTCATATCCTTCCATCTCCATCGTCGTTGTTTTTTTTTTTTTTTTTTTTTTTTTTGTATAAATTGTTTCATTGTATTTTCTTCCATATTGTGGAGTATTGTTATTACGTTTTATGCCAAAGAGCAGTGTACGGTTACAAAATGTATCCATCAACATGCATAATGCTATATGTGCTGATGCATCTACAATACCTAGCTTTTGCGTTCAACTTTTTTGCTGGTATCCCACTTTTTTCTCATCTGGATTCGATTCGAATAATGTGCGCCTATACTTTGTGGATGAAGTTTTTTGAAAGGCATGTAGACTAGAACGATGATGGTGGCGCGGAGCGGCGACTAGTCGCGTCGACTCGTCGCGTCCGTCGGTCGACAAGTTGTTGCACCATAAAAGCTGCTGGCCGTGTTTATGTTTGGGGGCTCTATAAGAATAATGTGAAGGCGGCGCGGCGCATAGCTTCAGAAACTACATTAAGCGGAACGTAAACGAACAAACAAACGTCCGGTAGCAGTTTGATATTCAAGCAAAAAGGGGAACAACTATAGACTTCAACAGAGGAAGGAACCAAAGCGAAGAAGCATTTGAGTTTATAGGCTTTGTTTCATTTCGAACGGGAATATAGGGATCGTGACAGATTTGCATTGTTACACAGTAAACCATCCCATTTGTTTTAAGTGATACAACAATTTTGTTTACCAGACTTATTGATTGATTGACAAAATAAAAAGTAAGGGCCCAAATAGGGAATCGTTTGGTATACAACAAATCAAAGTGTAAATGAAAATAAATCGTGCAGTGGATCATGCTTTTGAGCTTTAAGTGCTAGAATTTTAAGTACTTGGTTTCCATTCATATGATTTCGTTTGTTTTATAGATCGGCACACAGAATAAGCTGTCCGGCACGCTCAACGGAAAGAAATCAAACATTGATAAAAAAAAATTTAATCCGAACAAAACCATTTGTGTCACGACACTGCATCAGCAGAATCGGAAGTCAGGAAGGCAGAGCACGAAACGAATGTTTTCAAGCCGTCCAAAATTCATTTCGGAATGTTCTCAAAACAATACGAATCTTTTGAGCTGACGAACTTCCATGTTCGAAGTGAAACAATGCAGCCTCAAACTATTTGTTAAGGTGTACGATGGGTGATATAATAATTGTGCTTTTTTGGAAAAAAAAAAACCGCCCTAGTTTTGAGACAATGTTGAGTTGGATTACTTCAAGAGTTCAAGAGAGACAGTAGCTCAGAAGGTGCTGTGATTGTAAAAAACTAACATAGCTACGAGAAGCCAAGTCCTAGTGACTCTCAACCATTCCTGTGAGTTCGTTTACTTTGCAGGAATGGAAGGGACTTTCAATTATCAGCCGTATCCAAACGGCTGGTAGAGATGCACTCTTGCAGGATTTGTGACTTCTTCGGAAGAAGCCCCGCTGAAAAAAAAAAAACTTAGAAAGATCAGGAATTGAACCAGAGCATTTGACGTAGCAGTCTTACAAATCTACCACACGCCGCGGGCACAACCGATACCAATGAAGCCTTCATATAGAAATTGTCTTGTAAAATACATATAATTAAGCAACAAGCCTTTTAAAAATTTAATAAAGGGTGTTTTTTTTAGATGCGAGTTTCAATGGTTGTTGTCTGTGGTTTGACAGTGGAGAATGACAAATTGTGTTGACGTTTCTGTTCAGTATGTAAGGTTTGTCAATTCATCATGAATCGTTTAACGCCAGAACAACGCTACCAAATTGTGGAAATTTACTTTGAACAAAATAAATCTGTTCGCGAATTTTATATTTTATTAACACAAATGGTTACATGGCTTCGTCAATAAGCAAAATGTCCGTATATGGAGCGAAGGCAATCCTCAAGCCATTAATGAATCACCATTACATAACTTAAAATTGACTGTTTGGTGCGGTTTACACGCTGGCGGCATCATCGTTTCTTAATTTCCGAAAAGACGGCGCAACTTGCCATACAGTGTGCTTAACCATCAATTTATTGCAAAATCAATTTGGTGACAACTTTTTTAAAACCGACCAAGAAATTTGACTACCTTTGGGACATTGTAGCAATTTTTGCCATAATTTTTGTTCATGCAAATGTGACCATTACAGGTCCTTCTAGCTGGTTTGGACTTTTTCTGGTTTTTCTCCGAAGGATTTGTAACATCGGAAATTTATTTCTCTCTCCTTGATAACCTCCTTGCAGCTCAAGTCAAACTATGACACTTTTTGTCCTGTTCGGAACGAAATTTCTCATCCCGCAGGGAATAATTTTTGCAATCATATATCAGCGCTGGAGTCTACGTGACTATCGAGGAAACATAGTGACCAGTTAAAGTTTCCGAAGAAATTGTCGAGACCGTCCCAAATTGGCTTTCTCGTATCGCCATACGGTTCTCTTGGCGAACTGGTTTGCCGGAACACGAGGAATTCGCTGACATGATACAAATGGTCTGACGTGCCTAGAGAATTAGAAGAAAGACACAAGTCAAAGGTGCAGGCGGAATGACCTGCAATGTCAGAGATTAGTGTTGGCTCGTCAGCAAGCTGAGTCAAGTTGTTTGATTCAGCGAAGAACTCAGCTTACATTCCTTCGGGTGCTGTCTTGCGAGAATAGCGAAACTACGTAGAATTGTATACATTGAAATCGCCCGTAACAACGATTTCAGTGCGAGGATAATGGAATTTATGGCAGTTTATACGGCTTCGACAAATCATTTATCAATCGCTCTTGCAAATATTTCCATCAAAAGGAACTTCAATGTATGTGTTCTTCTATTCCGTCCGAAACGCTAAATTAACGATCTTCCCCGTTCGTTAAAATTTGTATTAGATTTATAATTAAATCATTTTCCGAAGGTTATTTATGGCATTGTTTCTTTAGAAATTAATTATTAAGCATCTAGTGAAAGCTAGTTTAAGTAACAGTTTAAAAAAAAAATAAGTCAAGATCTTCTATCTTCATAGATTACATTTTTGTTAAAACAAAAATTCTATTCCCCAAGCTAAGATGCATTCAAATTCCAGAACAGCCTACTTTCGTCTCAAAATAATTTATGTTTTCTGTTCTTCCAAGCCTGTCTTTGTATCTTTTTCTTCGTAACCAATTTAAAACCTCTTAATTTGGAATTTTATTCAATTTATTTACACCTTTCTGTGTTGGCCTATGAAGTTTTTTTCTATTTTTCATTTCAATAATAAATTTAATACCACGGCAATGTATTTTTTTTGTATAAAATAGGCCCACGGGAAAATCGAAAATTTATGCAACATAAACTTATGTGGGCATTATAAAAAACCTAATAGTTGCATTCACAGCGAAGTGAACTTGCTTAGTATTTTCTTTTGACACACAACACTCACGAACTAAAACTAAATGCAAATAGCTAGATACAAAAGTATCTACAAGGAATAATAATCTAAAAATAAAAACACAACATGGTTGCGTTGGTAATAATCGTCGTCGCGTCGGTCGTCCACTTGGCAAGAATCTAAACAGAAAACAATATTGCATTATACGGAGAGACATGTCAAGCTGTCGAAATGGCGCTGCTGTTCTGACATTTGAGAGTTAAATTTGCATTAAACGTCACGTAGTTTGACATCGAGTAAGGTATTCTACGATGGATATGGAAAGTTATGCATGTTTGCGTGCAACATGTCTCGCAAGTGTCATTTTCGTTTAAGGGGTAATAGGTCATGTCGTTCAGTGTTATTGATGGGGTTAGGAAATTTCGTTGTCAAGCACATTTTTTTTTACATGGAACAAGGTGAGGTCAAGGATTGGAACAAGGGACAAATCTGTTCACTTTACTTCTCAAACGGAAGGAAACTGTGCAGAGAATCGGAGTAGGGGGCGAAGGGATAAGCTTAAAAAGAAAAAACGACCCAAGAAATCAAATGACCCCGGAAATCAGTGAAGCACTGTCAATCTTAATCTAGGTTGTCGTTCATAACGAAAAAGTTTTCTAGCAAATATAGTTTTGACATTTCAAAACTTTGATACATTATTAAGGTGCCCCCACAAAGCTATACAGAAATGGACGCTCTGACACATGTTGTCTTCTCTTCGATAGATGACTTGAGTCGATCCGAATTCCAGCCGATTCATATTGGCTTAGTTAGGCTTACCCATTCGGCACAGGTGTCTTTGAAGGTGTACCCGCATGCAGCACGGCCCAATCTATTTCGGCATAATATGGGCCCACCTTAACGTTAGATTTAGAAACGAAATTGTATCTCCCCTGAGCCGCCATATCGCTTTTTTATCAGCCAAATAAAAATAAGTCATAAACACATGGCTTAAAAATTTTTCTCACAATTTTCTATCAAGCGTCAGTTAGTTCCGTTTTAATCCTTAAAAATCCAAAATGTATTGCCGTGATGGTTTGGCAGAGATTTCATATCTTATCGCAGTGCACAGGCACACGCGTTTTCCCGGTCACAGCACCGTAGTAATTTTAAAAATCACATGGCACGTGCTGAGCACAATCTGATTAATTTTCTATTGGCACTGATAGATATACAAAGTTGACTTCTTTTAAGAAAAATTCTATCAACACTCCATTGGCGGCCATTAAAGAGACACCCTTCGCCTTCCCTCCCATGATGTTTGTTCATTGATTTCTACTATTCACAGACGTAGACAGATGCGACGGTGTGTTACGCTTCCGCACTAATAAAGAAACACCATCCAACCAACAGAGTCTAACAACTTAAACCTCAAAATTAGTCAATAAAATGTAATAGGGCGTAACAGAGAGTTGGTATTTTCTGTTGGTAAAGTATAAGACAGGAACAGGACATAAGAGAGAGTTGATGAAGCAAGGCAAGGAAGCGTGGTGCCATTTTCAAGAATTTGATATGGTTGTTATGTTAAGTAACTGTGTGAGAATATTTTTATTTCACTGTCGATACTTATAGCGCCACGATAATAATAGGGTGTTTTTGAAATCACATAAAATTGGTTTTGTTTTTTGTAGAATGATTGAAAACTCAAGTTTTTAAGGGAAAAGGAAAAAAAGCTGGTGTAAGGAAACAGGCGCTTTTTAGTAGTACACCGTGGCGTAGTAGTTAGTGTGTCGGACTGCCACGCGCGCCGACGAAGGTTCTGGATTCGATCCCTCACTTCACCTTATATATTTGCCTCTTGCGAGGAAGTGACAAATCCTCCAAAAGTAAATCACGTCATGGAAAGTGTAACTCTGTTAGCCGTTCGGAATTGTGGGTCCCTTCCATTCCTGCAGAATATCAACGCACACACAGGATTGGTAGAGAGTGTAAGTCACAGGCCCCGGCCCGCTTGGAGCTGTTGTATTAATTTTTATTTATTTATATTAAACTTTTGGGAACTTTATATTTTTGTCGTTTTTACATTTGTTTTTTATAATTTACACTTTGCCTTTGAAGAAAATTCTTTTCTGTCAGTAAGTGACTATATCAAAAAACTCATTATTCTATCTCAAAAGAAGACTGAAAAATGTATATCTTTTCTGAATTTCACTAGAGTTCTGAAATGATTCAAGGATTTCAGGAAACAGGGATCAGGATCATGAGGGTGAGTGAAAGACACACTCTAGAAACATATATATAGCATGATTTTCAGAGCCTGTGATCTGTGTGCTATAGCGTAAGCTAAGAAGACGATAGCTGACACAAGAATAATTCTGATACTGATTCTTTAAAGGCTTTTTAAATATCAAAAAACCCTACTGCAATCTCGAACACCTCAGATTGCATCTAGTGCATTAAATGAAAACATGGTCATCAAAAACCAGCATTTTTTATGCAAACATTATAGTCCAGTAAATAGAGCAATTTTACTAGTGATCAAATGGAAAAAAATAGAGGCAAGCTGAAATTTTGCAGGTCGTTTCCGGTATAAGTAGTGAACTTAAATCCAAAATGGCGACCATCTAATCCTTGCAGCAGCGTAGATTTAGGAATAAAGTCTTATCAAGAAGAAACAAGGAAACATTGTACAGAACACTCATCGTCCCGGTCCGGTCCTGCTGTAAGGTGCAGAATCAGCCTTACTCCTAATCGAACGAAGTTACTTGGAGGCTTCGAGAGAAAAGTTTTGAGTACGATTTATGGTGCTGTCCATGTTAACGTCGTAAGAAAAATTCTAAATACGTGCTGTACAGCGACATAAAATTAGTCAGAAAAATTCGTATCCAATGGATGGAAATGCTATAACGCGTTGAGTCTTCAACACCGTGCCAGAGAGAGTCAGAAGCCAAGGTGGACATCACATGCGATGGAGCGGCCAAGAGGAGGGACAATTTCGACAACTTGGAGTGAAGAAATTGGAGAATTCAGGCTAGAGATCGAGCGGGCTGCTGTGCGGTTTATTGAGTAAGGCTTAGGAGCACTTCGTTCCTAAATAGGCTATGGCCCTTGAGTAGTTAGTAACTAACCTTTCTTGGGGAAAAGGATCCGTATTACACAAGTATAGCTACCAGGTACTCTTCAAATTAAGCCCAGGCTCAGTCAACAAAATTTGAGCATACCCATTGACGATCCACTGTGCTATTCTCAAGACCCAGCATTCAGAATATAGTAGCAATTTCCATTGGAGGAAAAGAATCGTACAGAAGCATTCGGAAGTCTTTTGATGCGTGCGAATACTAAATTGTGTCAAAATTGAGCAGAAGCAATTTTGCTTGTTCCATTGGTTTTCAGAAGGAGTGGTTCTCCGAGTGAAACCAATAGAAAGTGCTATAAGAATCAATGCCTTTAGAAATAATTACACTATGTCGAGTAAGGATACCAAGATGACACTCAATATCGAACGCCAATCAAGTTTTACATCACCGACTCATTTAATGTCGAGAAAGGCTTAAGACGATGTGAAGCAGTATCATCATGATTATTTTTAAATCCGTTTAATAACTAAGCTATGCTGATGATATTGACATTGGAAGAACGAAGCGCGCTGTCAGTGGAGCATTCGCAAGTATTAAAGTGGAGGCGGCGAACTTTAAGGTTGTCAAGGACTTTGTCTATGTGGATTCCACTATAATCTCTCAGAACAACATCAGTGAAGAGATCAGTCGAAGAATCACTCTTGCCAATCGCTGTTTCTTCGGGCTAAGAAGGTAGTAGTAAAGCCCTCTCTCAAAGGACCAAGGAGACACTATACAAGACCCTTATCATCCCGGTCCTGCTGTATGGGGCAGAAGCGTGGACACTGACACAATCGGATGAATACAGGCTGGGGTGCTTTGAGAGAAAGATTCTTCGGGTGATATTCGGTCCTGTATGTATCAATTGAGTATGGAGGAAAAGATTCAATGACGAACTTTACGGGCTATACAGCGACATTGACCTGTTAAAAGAAGCAGAAAATACAGCGGCTTAGATGGCTGGGCCATGTGGAGCATGTGGACGAAAACGCTCCAGCCCGACTTGTCTTCAATTGTAACCCGGAGGGCCGACGCATTTCTGGAAGACCCCATCTAAGTTGGCGCGATCAAGTGGTGAACGACCTCAACCAACTTGGTGTGCACAACTGGAGGCCACTGGCTAAGTCTGGTCTGATGCGCCACCTTAAGTAAGTAAGTGATCTTTAAACTTCCATTCCTTTGAATTGTACTTGTTCAAAGTTATAACCCACAAATTCTCAAAAACTTTTGAACATTTCAAAGGCAAAGTATCTGCTACTAAAAATATTTACGCAAAACTAGTTTTCTCTATGATTCTGGTTATTAATCAATTCCATTTTAAATTGGAAACTCAAACCAAGTTGCAGACACTATGGGCGATATGATTAAGCTTTATGTCCTCCGACACCAGTCATAGATACTTTTCGAGCCAAACATAAACTAGCTCAAGGTTCAAACTGAGCTGCGAGATATACCCACAACAGGCACGTCATTTCTTTGTATCGACCTACTCAATAAAAATTGCTCAAAGGTCAACTTCAACAAACAAGAGAAACAAAATGTATACAAAATATTCTGTCGCAGCATCTT
Source organism: Platycheirus albimanus (assembly GCA_916050605.2). Classification (NCBI taxonomy): domain Eukaryota; kingdom Metazoa; phylum Arthropoda; class Insecta; order Diptera; family Syrphidae; genus Platycheirus; species Platycheirus albimanus. The sequence continues at coordinate 290,369,628 of OU696696.1, read as the reverse complement.
TAAGATACTTTTTTTTGTTTCTTAAAAGAAAAAAAAAAAAAGAATAAATAAATTCTTTTGAGATGAGTTATTTTTGTTTTGTAAAGGCATGAAGGCGTCAAGGCGTGTTCACTGTTCAGTTCCAACTTGTCTCGAGAGACGACAAAAGTTCCTTTTGACACATTTTTTTTTGTTTGTTTGTCAATTTGTGAATAGCTTCTATGTTTCCTTATGGCGGCTGCCGCGGAGATGGCGTTTAAAAATAGATATAGGCTACCATGAATATCTCCCTCTTCACATCTATCGCAGCTTTTTTAATAAAAAAAAAAGTGAAATTAATGAAATAGAAGAAAATAAACATCATGTCTATCAATTGCTGTGGATATTGCGTATCTATAGATGGGGAGAATATACAAAACCATCGGTTGTATCCATTTTTGACTCAAAAAAGTCGAAACATAATTTTGAAAATTTCAAAAAAAGGGCGGCAGCATGGTTATTATTGGAAACGAATCGCAGTGCAGCCAACCCCAATTCAAATTAATGGATGCATTGAGCTTATTGGTTTTTTTTTTTTTGTATTTCATGGATAGATAAACAAAATTACGATTAATTTGTATCCAAGTGTGAATTGGGTCAAATTATGGATAAATGGGCAGTTTTGTTTATGTAGGTTGTTGTTGTATAGCTTTTTCTTGTTGTTCTTGGTTTGAGGTTGGTATGGTTCAATGGTGATGCAGCAGTCGAGTCTTGAAAAAGTACCTAGACTTTTAGGTAGATGGGAGGTGCGAAAAAAACCTATACATTTTGGGTTTAAATGGTACCGATACAATATTTGTTCTCTAAGATACCTACTTAATCTGAAAAATGCAGGGAATCGATTTTTTTTCTGTTAGAATCAACCATCACTTACTTGATTGATTATAAAAATTGACGAAATGTTGAGGAAAATAAAAAGTATGGACTCAAAACTCCACCCAAGCAGTCTTGACTGAGATACTCCTGGATATTCCGATGCAATTGAGACCGAAGGAAATATCGTAGATCATGAAGATAAATGTAAAGCTGAATTGGCGAAGAGAGTACAATTTAATACTTTTTAGAAGTAAAATACAGAAACGCACAAAAATCGGAGCACAAAAGTTTATGTTGCTGGTACTCTACTAGGTAGGTATATCTCCAAAACGGAAAACTTTGAATCTTCTACATAACCCTTCTTCTAAAAACTTAGGCCATAACAAAAATGATGGAAAAGTAGGTAAAAAAACGTCTGTAAGTGAGCGAGACCAAGAACTACAGTTTCGTTAAGTTTTTCGATAATACAGGGTTTTCCAATAAGAGGTGTTATTTTGACTAGCCCACTATTTCGGTAGTTGTCACTTCTGAAGCTGTAATTTTTTGACTTTTGACAAGTAGAAACTACGCCATTGATAAAAATGGAACGAAACACGCTTCAACATTGAAATTATTAAAATTTACTATCAAAATGGTGAAAGTCTGGCAGAGACGGTTCCTAAAACTAAAAATTTTTTAGTTGTCGTGAAGCACCTTGTCGGACTACAATTCAGAAATTGGTGAACAAATTTGAGCTGTTGGGACAAGTTAGCGAAATGAAGAACAAAACCCATGAATGTAGCTCAAGAACAACTAAGAAGCTGATTGGGTCCTTGAAGTGTATGAAAGTGATCCGGAATTTAATCGAAAAATCATTTTGACTGATAAGGCCCACTTCCACTTCGGTGGCTACGTCAACAAGGAAAATTATTGTCGCATCTGGGGCTCGGAAAACCCAAGATTTATTGTTGAAAAGCCTCTCCATCATCAACGAGTAACTGTTTGGTGCGGTTTATGGTTCGGTGGGGTCATTGGACCTTACTTTTTTCGAAAATGAGGCTGGAGCAACAGCTACGGCGAATGGATTGCGCTATCGAGAGATGTAATTTTGTATTGCCGGAATTGGATGGAATTGACATCGTTTACTTTGAACAGGACGGCGGGCGCTAAGTGCCACACAAGCAAAGAAAAAATCGGTCTTTTATAGAAAACGTTTCGGGACCGTGTTATCTCTCAAAGAGGTGATCACAATTGGCCACCGATATCTTGTGATTTAATACCTTGCTACTTCTTCCTTTGGGGCCACGTGGTCTACGCCAACAGCACGTCAATGTGCCAAAGAACAATTTATTCCAGAGTTAAAGGATGAGATAATTCGGCACATTAACGACATTGAACTTCAATTATTCCTCATCGTCATTAAAAATACGGAAATTGGGATAAAGGTGTACCAGTTGACTAAAGGCCCCAACCCATAGAATCCTATGCGTCCATCCGTCCGACAAATTCAACTGACAGCTCGATTAAGCCTACACGTGTCCATACGTAATGCGTCAACACGCAAAGTAGCCAAAATCCTATAGGCTGAGACCTTAAGGATACATAAAGAAAAGATAGAAACAATGGTCACGATTTCTGATTGAGAAATTATCGAAGAAAAAAAGCGGACAAAAAATTTTAGCGACACTCGTTGGTCTTGTCGAGCTGAAAAGGCTCTAACCAGTCTTCCGATAAGGAGCAAAAAGTTATCGCCACGAATGAAGCATCGCACCTTCTACAAAAGATGAGTCGTCTCGAAACCGCTTTATTTGCAATCTTTTGGAACAATATCCTGGAGCTTCTCAAAGCTTCAAGCAAAAATAATTCTTAAATCTGCAGTGCGCGCTTTTGAATCATTGAAAACATTCGTGCAATCCGAAAACTCAATTTTCATAAATTCGAGAAAGCAGCCAAAAAATAGCCCACACTGATCAATACGTACACGCAAGACGCAAATTAATCCATCACTGAAGCAGAAATACAATGTATCCGGCTTCATCTCAATGCTCGTCGACCAGCTGTCTGTTTCTCTGACTGAAAAATTGCACGCGTATGAAGCTGTACGTTTGAGATTTGGATTTCTTAATCTTATGCTGAAAATTTGCACGCTGCAGCAAAGGCATTGGTAAAAATGTACAAGGATGATTTAGAATCTAGTCTTGATAATAATTAATAAGTTGGTATACCTACAAAAAGGACTATGGAAAAGACGACCAATCTCCGGACCTATTTTACTTCCAAATTCTCTAAAACCAACATTTCAGAGCTACATTCCCAAACTTCGAAATTGCATTTGAGAATGTATTTGGTTTTGATGGTATCAAATTGCACTGGAGAAGAGCTCATGTTCAAAAATGAAACTCATACAAAAAATTAGGCTGCGAACCACGATGGGACAAAACCGTCTATCAAAGCTTTTACTCCTAAGCACTGAAAATGATTTACTACGGGAACTGGGATTCAGCGAAATGATCAACGATTTTTCAGCGAATAAACATATTTCAGAGATTTCCTTTCAAAAAATAAATAAATTGTTGGCACAACAGCTCCAAGCGGGGCCGGGACCTGTGTATGCGTTGATATTCTGCAGGAATGGAAGGGACCTACAATTTACCGCCGAATCCGAACGGCTAACAGAGAAGCACTTTCCATGACATTAATTACTCTTGGAGGACTTGTCACTTCCTCCCAAAAGGCAGTACTCCGGAAAAAAACTTATCTAGGTGGCAACGTCAGGGATCAAACCCTGAACCTTCGGCGTAGCAGTCCGACACACTAACCACTAGGACACGGGGTACTACATTTCCTTTCGTCAACTCTTAAATTTGATTGCAGACCTCTAAATTCAGCCCTGGATATTAGGATGGCTCAAACTGCCTTTGAAAATGTGTTTCCATCATTGAAATCTAATGGAATCGCCTATCGTTCTAAGCTGAAACTCATTCAATCCAACGGATGTCTAGAGAAGCTTTAATTAATCGATGTTAATTATACTTTTAAAAGGATCCAGTGACACGGTGAAATCAACTAATTGAAGTCTTAGGCGCCGGCCGTTTGTGGGTCAGAATGGTATAACCCTTTTGAAAAAAAAAAAAACCGTATTAAAACAACATTGTGAAGATAACTTTTGTTAAAGGAATCCTCGGCGAGCACCGGAGGTTGGAATTCTAAGAACAAGTGACGATAAATATTCGAAGACAAACCCAGAGTGATTATAGGGTTATTTATTGGCGCCCAACCTTGCGCCGAAGTAAGAGTTGCAAAAGAAGAAGCGATGTCAGTGAAGAACAATCGCCCAAAGAATCAAAAATATAACATCACTGCCAACGTTAAGATCAATAATCTCCTTTCTATTAAAACTCCTCCATCATAATTCACCTGGTTCTGACAGAGTTGTCTTAAAACGCAATATGAGGGTTTAAAAATATAAAAATTCAATAAAAATTGCTTTCTTATCGATTTATAGCTTAGCTGGAACTGGGACCGTATATAAATGACAAAATCTATAAAGATTCTATTTATATTGGTACGTTTACCCGGTTAAAATTATCATGTTTTGGTTATGCAAGTGTATGTATCTACAAGTATGACTATACATTCGTTTTTTTATCAGTTGAAGTACCAGCAAAGTTTAGAAATCGAAAGGAAAACAAATTACACAAATACATTTCCACCAAACTCAAGTGATTACACTGATATTTTTTTTAATTGATCTGACACAAAAAACAGCCAACCCAATATTGATTAAAAACGAGTTAAACTTTCAATTATCAAAATGCAGTAGGTGTTTTATTTTGAGTAGTATCGCAGCAATATGAGAGTGTGAGTAGAAAAATGTATCTGATGAAAAAAAAATTATTTAGATTTAAACGTGAGTGAATGTTGAATAACAAAACAGGTTCAAAGCACCTCTACGTACTTCATAGATACACATTCAAAAATATAAAGGGATAGGAAAAACTATATGGAAACTCATTAAATTGAGTAGGAAGGAGATGATCGTGCTGATCGTGGTCAATTTGTATGACGGGTTTGAAAACAAGAGCATTAAAGATTGAAAAGGCGTATCTTTTTTTTCATCGGATAGGTAAGGCATAATATTATTATAAAATAAAAATTACTTGAGGTTAGGAACTCAAGTAGTATCGAAGGTATAGAGGCGGTACGTTTACTTTAAGTGTGGGCATTGGCTGGAATTTAATAAGAATACTTTTATGCTATTGACTTGTGGTTTGACTGTCCTTGAAGATGTCAGTAAAAATAGTAAAATAATATGATACACAATGGATTGATAGAAGAGATGACGTTCAGTTGTGTGTGTGTTGAATTTGATGTATAAATGAAAATCTTTGTATTGAGTGTTTGGCCATTTCCATGCATTATGGTTAAATCGCTTTATCCGATGCTATTCATCTTGAACACAAAAACAGCAGTAGGTACTCATACGAACTTAGCAAAGTTAGAAAGTTCAATTCCCTGGTCTGCATTGCATCAAGAGCTACAGAAAGAATTTTGAGCTTACGAGCAAAAGGGAAAGAAAAAACTGTTTTATTTAATTACTTCATCTAACATCTAATCTTTCAAAATTGTTAGTTTCATGTATGAAACATCGATGAGGTGCTGGTGCTGCCCTAAAAGTTTTATAAAAAACATGATGCAAAGGAATTAAACCTTAACCAGGTTTTTACAAAAATACAATCAAATTTTTTTTAGGTGTATGAGAAGTTTCGATGATTGTTTTTTATAGCTTGACAATTGAGAATGTCAAACTGTGTTGGCAACTCATCATGAATCGTTAAACGCCGGAACAACGCTTCCAAATTGTGAAAATTTACTTTGAACAAAATAAATCTGTTCTGAACTTTACAGAGCACTTCGTCCATTTTACGGTTAGCATAAATGGTTAAATGGCTTCTTATAAACAAAATAGCCTTATATGGAGCGAAGACAATCCTAAAGCCATTAACGAATCACCATTAAATCCATTAAAATTGACCGTTTGGTGCGGTTTACACGCTGGCGGCATCACCGGTCCTTATTTACAACAAGACGGCGCAACTTGCCATACAGCACGCAAACCATCAATTTATTGAAAAATCAACTGACCAAATATTTGTAGTTGTAGGTACTACCTTTGGGACATTGTAGTATTTCTTGCCTTAATTTTTGTTCATCCAAAAATTTGGTTCTTTGAATGTTTGAACTTATTCCGGTTTTCCTCAGAAGGCCTTGTAAACATCGGAAATTTACTTCGCTCTCCTTGATAACCTCTTTGCAGCTCAAGTCAAATGATGAATTTTCTTTTGGTTTGATACCTACTTTTCGTCCTGTTCGGAACGAAATTTCTCATCCCGCAGAGAATAATGTTTGTAGTCATATCGGTGCTGGAGTCCACTTCACTATCGAGGAAACCTGGTGACCAGTTAAAGTTTCCGAAGAAATTGTCCCAATTGGCTTTCTCGTATCGTCATACGGTTCTCTTGGGACTGTTTTCTTTAACTATTTTTCCGGAACAGGATAAATTTGCTGATATGATATCTACAATGGTCTGACGTGCCTAGAGGCGATAATACAAAAAAAGTGTATTTATCAGGATGAGAAGTAAGACACAAGTCAAGGGTGTATGCGAAATGACGTCAACAAGCTGAGTCAAGTTGTTTGATTCAGCGAAGAACTCAGCACACCTTTCTTCGGGTGTTAAATAGCGAAGCCACGTAGAATTGTATACATTGAAATCGTCCGTAATAACGATTTCAGTGCGAGGATAATGGGAATCAATTCTTTGGATGAAGTCAGAATTCGATAAAAGTCGAGTTACTGTGCAGGTTCGGGCATCTGTAAGCGTCTTTTGAGTACTTTTTATAAAGCTTCGTTAAGTCATTGCCGACAAACCAGTATAACTCTTGAAGCGTTGGAAGTCAATACTCAAGCCACCATTTGTTGCCTTACGGCCAGATTTATTGGAAAAAGTAGTGAACAATTGGACTGATCGAATGTACTCTGTACCTCGTATAGCCGGAAATCATATTTAAAAAATAAATGCCATTATCTACCAGATTATATTACTAAAAAATTCTTTCCAACAATATTTCTGTCTTGAATTATTATTTGAAGTTCTCAAGCTACCCGTTATTTTAAAATTTAGAATGGCTGACTTTTTTTCACATAAAAGATTTTTCAATTTTGTCAAGTAACTTTTTGGTGCATTTACGTACGCCGTCCAGTTTTTGTGATTCGTCAAAATTTTCGGTCGATTTTGTCCCAGATACAAAAATCTGATTGGGGTCAAGTTCCTATTCTTTCCGACTAGCGTGAGGCCTGTCAAGCATGCCAGCAACGACCCCAGAATTTTTAAGAAAATATAGTGAATAAGAGAAGACAAGAAGTCATACTGCTTTACGCTAAACATGATCTGTCACTCTTGTCATTATAAGCTACCTATTTACACGATTGACAACTTCACACCCATGGTATTTATGCAACATCGTACATTTTCTGACAACGTAAAATTGAAAAGTTTAGGAGCTTGAACGAAATTGTTATGGTTCGGCTATCCTCGTGAATAAAACTGACTTATATCCAAGGACATCCTGAAGAAATGGTTCTCATGTCATCTATTCTCGCTCTTAAGAACACAATTCAAATATCAAATGTCACCATTTACCTTTACACAAATAGATATTCGGCCCTATCGAGGTAACCGTCGGAGCGAAAAATGCCACCGTTTTGTACGATTCCGAAAATTTTTGCTTCGAGGTATTCTTGCGTCCAGCTGTTTTGAATGTGTCTCCGCACTTTTTAAACGCACACCGTTCAATTGCGTTGCAGTGCGATCAAGCGCATTTTTTAGTGTGGTTTTTGACAGCTGAACACAGTTTTGTTTTCGTTTTACTCCGACACACAATTCTTGCCGGATTTGTTTACGCATCAAACAAAATTGTTGAAATATGTAAGAAATTAATAAAACTATGCTTTTAAATAGCTTTCTATAGTTTTTTATTGAATTTTAATTTTGTGTTTTCAGGTCTAACCAAAAAGAAAAAACCACACACCAACAGTACGAGCTCTTGGTGAACGTAATGCAAGAAAAACCTGATATAGCCCGAAACTTCACCAAGAGGTCACCAGAAGCTGTTGCTGCATTTTGGAACGAGTTAACTGACCAACTTAACCAGCTAGGATCACGAAAGAGAGATGTTAGTGGTTGGAAAAAGGTATAATTACCATTTCTTCAAAATTTAATTATATATAATATATATTATGTGTGTAATGTGTGTAAACTTCCTTAAGGTTTGGAGTGATTACAAAAGCTACATTAAAAAAAAACTGGCAGCAAATAAAAAAGAAATCACGGGCACAGGTGGTGGCCCATGCAAACAAAAGTCGTTTACATCCTTAAAAGAGGCTGTTATAGCCTTGGTTAACACCAATCACGGAGTTGATGGCATTGGGGCATTGAGTTTTGGCAGTGAAGAAGCAGGTCAAGAAAACAACGAAGAGCCAGCAATGACAAATACACCAAGCACTTCTTGGAGACGCCCACGAAATGCCTTGACGTCCATTCAACTTCTAAGGAAGCAGGTTGATGAGCAAAGACAATTTCACGACGAAATTAAAAACGCTTTGCAGGGCACAACGAATGCCTTAAAGGACACAACGACTTGCCTGAAAAGATTGTATCGTTCGGAGGAGGGCATATTGGAAGTGGAAAAAAAAATTAAAAGAAATGAGAGAGCATAATACGGAAATGCAAAGAATTGCATGTAAAAAGTTGGAAATTAAAGCAAGAATTCTTGAACTCGAAATTTCAAAAACTAATTTGTTGCTGGAATGATCCAACTTCCTATATAAATGTAAGAACAAAATGTGAAAGAGGCTGTGGAATTTTTAAGTAATTTATTTTATTTTTTGTTTTTTTTTTTAATTAATGAATTCATTTTGTTATGTTTGTAATAAAGATTTTTTAAGTTTATTGAAAATATTGGAGTATTTCATTTCTTATTGCGTTTGCCTGGTTACGATATAAGTTTGATGCACCTTCTTCGGGTTCCTGATTGTCATCCTCAGTCTCTTCTACGTTGTCTATGTCTTCCATAATTTGGTAATCGCTATCAAAACAGACATATGTTGTGTAAGGCACAACAAACATTCACTATTTGTGCCGCTTTCAATGGGTCATAATGACGACGAGCGGTGAAGGTGTCTCCAGCAGCAGATTACCACACGTAGTGCTCATCATCCTTAGGCGGCGGAGTAGATAAAATAGAAAACCACACCAAACTGTCCGATCATAAACTTCTTCCTTTTCATGCTATTTACTAAGGTTTTTAGTTGAACAATTTAGGAAAAGTAAAACTTGAGTATTATTTTTATCTGACTTTTGTAATTTTTTTCCAACCTTTGACAAATCGGTAAAACAGCTGTTTGAATTTAGAGATGGCGTTCTTGAAAATATATCGATATTCACCAATTCGATACATATCGAATGGAAAGAAATATGTTTAAATGTTTGTTCTATTTTACGCCAGCGTATAAAATTATTGAAATCTTATCATTCTTACTAGTTATTAACAATTATTTTCAACTTTTTTTTGATATAACATAATTTTAATCTGGTTTGGTATATATATTTATACAAATATCGAAAGATGTATCGAATCATCGATATATAAATATATTTTGCGCATCTCTCTTTGAATTAAAAATCTGTCGCATGTCAAATCAATGCATCGACACATTTGTGATATTTCTGTTCCGATGAGAGATACCTCGAACGCAATTTGAGCCTCCGCAAACGTATGCGTTGCAGACAACTGTTCGCTCCGACGGTTACCTCGATAGGGCTGATTGTGCGAAAAGATCTACGATCTGTTGTAAAAAAAAGTTCGTTCGTTTAAGACGTGGAAAATGTTTGATGTGGCATGTGTTGAGAAACCCTAATTATTGTCTTCCTTTTTCAAACATTTTGTGTGTACCTACTAATCCTGATTTTAAGAAATGTTTCCAAATTGTCATTGTTTCTCCCATTGATTGTCGTTTTTTGTCTTTAGGTAGTGAACAAAAAATGACGAAAAATTAAACAAATTCTAGCATCTCGTCACGTATTTTAAATCAGCTTAGCGCCTCATTGATGCGCCTTTTAAGGTTGTCAGAATTTTTGTCAATATTTAACATTTTTTTTTTTGCCTTAAAGTACGATTTTGGTCATATAATGGCAATAATGGTAGGTGCTAAGTTGCCAGTTGTGTAAACAGGAAAAAAAGGCGATTAAAAAATGGTATCATTTATTGTTGCCAATGTATAACTGCAGGTACCTATTATTTTGTTCTTTTAGATTCTGTAAAGCCTCAAATGTCGCGTAATGTCAAAGTTTCATTTGGAAGAATATTTGGACTAAAAAGAAGCATACAAGTTCTAGAAAGTATCAAAGAAGTCATACTGTTTTTCCACGGAATTCTTTTCATTTTCTAACCGTTATTTGTCGAAAAATTTCGTCAATTTTGTACAAGAAGCCATTAAAATATATGTAAATAAGTGTATAATAAATTGACAGACTCACTGCTGCCATGCAAATACAACTTCAGTTCTAAATAATGACCAAAACAAAGTAGATTTCTAGATTTAAAAATAAAACCCCCTATTTCTGGATATCTCTTTGATTTGTTGATCAATCTTTAATGCAGGCTATCTTTCACTAGCACTGTTTCCATATTTTTGACTCATTAAACTGGTCATCTGGTGTATCCAATTTATGTGATATTACCACACTCTACCATGCATTAAAAAAAAAAATTAAATATAATGTCCAAGTCCACTGACACTGGCAAAAAGAGCTGACAGATACGTAAAAATGTATCTACAATTGGCATAGATGGATGTTACATTGTTGTGACTTCAGTCAGTCAGTGAGGTCAGTGTTCGCCAAGTACTATCGAGTAGCTAGAAGCTAGGTACGAATTTATTTACTTGCAGATGCAGTACATTCAACGGACAGCACACTACTCATTTATTTATGTATGAACAATTTTGTATCTATGTAGGTTTATATCTAGGTGGAGTAGCCAGATCCAGAAGCACTTGGACCGAAACGAAACACCCGACCGACCGACGAGATGAATTAAAAAGTAATGTATTCCACAACAACAAAAAGAACTGTTTGTTTATTTGTATCTTTTACAATATTTTTTTTTTTATTTTTTTTTTTTTCGCGAAAGCACTTGGATCAACTCCTGTCCTGGGGCGTCTTTAAGTTAATTTCTTTTTGTAATTTTTTTTTTTGTTTGTTAACAAAACAAGAAAAACAAGTACGATAAACACACAAGATGAAAGAAAAAGAAAACCGCAGCAATTGAATGAAAAATTAAAATCGAAAGTGGTCCATCCACCTTCACCAGATAGATACACACACAAGCACACGCACAAGATTGATCTTTTTTTTAAACTAGGTATTTTTTTTTTTAAATAAAATTTACAATATTTTACATTGAATGCAACTAACCGGAACAAAATATATTCACTTCAACACGACACAATACGAAAAATACGCAACATCTGTCACATGCATGCAAGACACACAATTTGTGACAGACATCAGAGGGAGTTCCAGCCAGTTCACGAGGAAAAAATCGTTTTGATTGGGAAATCCCTTCTCTCACAACTCACATATGGGGAGGGAAAAAATATAACGGAATACACGTAACCGTACTTCTCCGAGAAAACACGACCAAACTCTGTGGAATCTAAAGTTCAACTGATGAATGAAAAACTAGTGAACATGGACATTGCGCTGCCGGGGCCGGCCATTGCGATGATGACGATGAGAGTCAGTTGAGTGCGAGTGCGATGAATGAACGATACAAATATCTAGATAGAAAAGTCGCATGATAGATGAAGCACATTCGTAAATAATCTCCATAAAAAGGAAGAGGAAGCTTTGATAATGGTGGAGTAGGTACTCGTATAGCAGGTGTTGTGGCTTGTGGCTAAGGACATTAATTACTTACTAATTAGACGTTTCCATTAAAGAATGTAAATGCTTTGGAGTCAGGTATACAGGATGGATAACAGTTTGTTACAGTTGTTGTTGTGGTATGCATCAAGCTTCGGCGAGCAATTATACCTACAGGATGTCAAGACTGTGGGGATGATATTGGTTTATAGACATTTTTTCTAATTAGTAATTTAAATTAATTTGAGTTCTAAAAACCTTCTAAATACATTATTGTAACTTAAGGATACTAAGAACACTTGTAACATGGTTGTGTTAAGGTCTGTAGATATACACAGTATCACCTCACCTCAAAGTGTCAGAGTTTGTCTCGAAATCAAGACAGCATTTTCGCCAAAACTGCATCAAACATTTCTAAAAGTACTTTTCTTAACTTGAGCGTTATCATTCAAAAGACTTCCCCCACAAGTTCGGAATCGATCCTAAGCTCGTAAAGAAATTTTCTATTATTTCCCCGGTTTGAAGTCAACTCTATTCAGGAAAGTATTAGTAAAGTTGTCGGAGTACCATGGTCCACAATCCAATATTTTTGTTTGAGTACTCAAGGGGTTCTTAGTACCCTTATCATGAATCAGCACAGAAAGGGGGTTCAAAAAGTTGGATAAGAGATAGATTAGGTAAGGTTAGGTTAGTGGGGTGATGGAGATGTTGTGTCCATCACACTCAGATCAATGCAGATCCATTGTGATACCCTGGGGGTTTGGGCCCTGTCAACATGGGACCTATGACAAACCTTTACATTATCAAACCATTTTGATGCGTTGCGTCGATAAATCTAAGAAGTCTTGCACTTCAATTCTTAAGCGGCATAGTGCTGGGCAGTGACAGAGAAAATGCGGAGTGTCTTCATGCACATCTACGAGTATATCCCCAGAACCTCTGCACAAGTTATCCATGTTGAGCTTCATTTTCTTTTTGACGTGATAACGTCTAATATATGGGCAGCACGCACGAAAAAGTGTCACAGTCACAGTCACGTTATCTGCTTTGATAGCATAGAAACTCGATAAAAAGGGAGGGGAGGGTGTTGGGTAGTTGGTGATTGTAAGTGGTTGTGGGTGGTTGTTTGTGTGTGTGTGGGGGGGGAGTAGTGTCGGGAAGAGGAAACATTGTCAAAAATGGTGGGTGGTTGTAACTGGTTTGGGTGGTGAGGCAAAAAATGGCAAAAGTAATGGGTGGTTCCTTGGTGGCTGTAGGTGGGATGGGTGTTTGGTGTTGGGGGGATGTGGTATTTTTTTTTTCAAAAATGGTGGGTGGTTGGAGAGATACCTACACATGAACTGTTTTGTGAACTGGTTATTACGTAAAATTATCGTCCGTAAAGCGATTTTACAGACAACCATGTTTTTGTGGTAACCCAGCATGTTGTCCCCATTCAGTATGCTTACAAGGGATCGTAGCTATTCCTTGTTGAACTGTTAAATCTTCTCTCTTCTTTGTTTATTAAAGTAAGACCACAGTTTCCTGGGTTATGACACAGGAGTCGATTGATTTCCGTCTCTCGTTAGCTGCAGCGAGTACTTTATTCCCAATCGTCTGTTTTGTAGTGCAACAAATTGGGATCTTTACCCTTGTGTTTGTTCGGTTGAGTTCTAGGGATAATTCTTTCCTTGGTGGTTCTTTAGAAAAATGACATTGAATGGAAATGATTCCCCAAAGGGTTATCATAATCACACTTTAGTGAATTCTCCTACGTCCCCGGCTGTAGTTAACCGCACACCGGATTTGGGGGTGCTGCAAATTTCATGTTTAAATGATGATCGAGACGTCGCACAAATAACAAATATGCAACAGGACAAATAAATATTTCAGATTGCTGCCCTATGCTCCAGGAGGAGTTGAAGAGATGCCGAACAACATATTTAAAAACAAGTCGAGTAGGTACTTCTCAGTAGAAACCTGCACCAACACTAATGTCCATTCTGGAACCATCTGTAAAGATGTGAATGGCCGATTTGCATGGTGTCTGGTCGTTAAGTCAGTCTTCCCTATTAGAAAAAGAAGTTGTGAATGGTCTTTCGAAGTCTAAACGATGTGTTGTGTAATCCTAAGCATACATTATAGCCCGAATATGTCTGTTGAATTTGTGCATGGCCTGTCTGACTCAGTTTCCAGTCTTGAGATTGGCTTAACCGGAGGGCGCTGATTGCTGCAGATTATTATAGATACAAGAAACAAGATGCATCTGAATAATGAGTCTCTATACTTGAAAGTAGCACTGCAAGGATTACAAGAAATAGTTTAGGTGGACGAAGAGGAGCATTATTTAAGATATTTGCAATGAAATAGAGTAAGGCGATGTTCAAACATAGCCCTCAGTTTTTTTTTGTTGAGAATGACAAATGTTCTAAGTTGATAGGAATATTTTTGAAGAACAGTTTCAGTGCTCATGCTTCATAGAAAGTCCCAGATTTATACAACCTGGCACTTTTCTACCTGAAATAATAAATTAACAAACAGTAACTGTTAGTAGTCCAAATTTAAAAATTTAGTCCCATGATTTCAAGCCGATCTTTTTTGAATTACTTTCTTATGCCTCCTAGCCAGGTTTTACTAGATTGGTTTTGTATTCCAGGTTGAGTAATGAATCGGTCGGCAAAGGCTTCCAATCTATACTACAGTTACATTTTTGATGTTAAGCTCATTTTTCAAGGAAAAAGAAGATACCGAATATCATCTCTGGTCCATAGGCAATCGTATCAAAGTCGAAGCAAAGGTTAACAGAATTCAATGTGCTGTATCTCTTCCTCGAAAACTCACAAGAAAAAACTACACGTCCTTAATAAATTTATCTTCGTTTCAAATTTCATATTCTCTTTTTTATTTAAATAAAATATCTCTTCTTGCTCCAAAGGTAGGTCACTTTTGAACATTAATTTAAAAATTGTGTCATCTACGTTCTTCAAATCCCAGGATGGTTCTCAAAACAAATGATTCCCATGTCCAATTGCATCACCATTCTAAAGAAAACAAATTGAATGAGGTAACCCTTTAGCCTTTATATGTGATGTTTACTTTTTTACATCAAAGCTCCAAGTGTCTGAATCTCCCAATGGACTTCCTTTAAACAAGATGGAGATGAACATTAGAAAAATGGAACTGTCTAAACTAGTCCAATTGAAATTGTTACAGTCAATTATAAAAATGTAGCTCTCATGAGAGAGAGATAACTTTTATTCGCACGCAAGCACTTTAACTCCAACTATCAGCTCTCAATTTGTATAAAGACAAAGAGAGCTTCATCATTTATCCACTTGAGCTTTTCCCAAAATTCATTTTAATAGTAAAAATTCATTTATGTTTTATTTATTTTGTTTATTTTCTAAATAATAATAACAACAACACAAACTAGCCGGTATCCCGGTGCTCAGTCCTCGGTCCCGGTACAATACCCGGTGTAGCAAGAGCAAACTTTGAGATGAGATACATTCGTCATCATAATCTACATTCACTGCATCCATCCACTTCATCTAAGAAAAAAGACAGTCTGTATCTGACATCTCACTCAATGTGAACGTTGAGTAGAGATAGAAACAGAAAGAGTGAACAAAGATACCTACTCTATTCATCTACTCTACAGACAATGTGAAGCGTGAACGACTGAACGTGAATTGTAGAGCATGTTGCATGTGATACTAAAAAAATAATAAACAACTTCATAAGTTTCTTTCTATAAATAGACCGACGACACTGTTCAGTACATTGAAAATTTTCCTACGCACGTGTTACAGAAATCATATGTAACGTTAGTACCTACTCGATTCGTTTGATTGACATAAGCGTCAAACGTCAAAGGTCCGAAAGAACTGTCATACTGACTTAATTAGTCATTTTCCTTCAAATTCAAGGAAAATGAGTAAGCCCTTGTTCGGATATAAAAATATATTGTAGCTTTGACCTACAAGACAATCTTGGTATTTTTTTTTCTCAGAATCGTGAGCCCTTGAATATTCTCTCAAGAAAAAGTATCAAAACAAATAATAATTTACTGTCTATCTTGTTCATTGATTGTGGGTGTGGCGCCTAGCATCATCTTAATTAGCAACATGGTCGGTCAATCTGCAGCTGCAGAGTAACAAAAATAAGGAACAATATTGTAGGTTCTCATATCTACTCAGCGTCAGTAGGCTTGACAAAGACATATTGAATAAAAGTGCGTAGGAGTCAAAAGATACAGTATGTAGGTATGTATCTGCAAGATAAATTATACATTCGCAAATCGCTATCGCAGTTGAGGTAGGTAGGCAAGACGAAAACAAAAGAACCCATATCCAACTTCCGGTTGTGCCTTTTTTGTTTTTTAATAGAAAATCTCAAACAAAACCTAAACAGAAATAGTATCCCCATCAACGGGCTGTTATTCACGGTATTCACTTAAGCGAGCAGCCAAGCAATTCGAATTTAAATTCTAATTTGTTTTTTTTTTTTTTACTTTGTTTTCGTTTATTTTTTTTTTTTATTTTCGCCGGTATCTTTTGGATATAAATGTATGAATAGAAAGACCCAAAGAGTCGTGTCTCGTGTTACACATAAATATACAAAAAGAGAACGGCAAGCGAAGCGCAGCGCAATCAAATTGAATTAAGTCGGACGACGAAAAAATAAAAACAAAGATACGTTCCACAAAAACTATTGAAATTCACTCAAAAGCTTTGCGTGTTGCTTGAGTGTTATTTTCTGCCAGAATTTGAGATTGTTTTTAAATCTTAAATGTAAATATTGATTGACTGATTTGGGTTCCACAGATGGCGCTTACTGTCTATGAACTGGAACTGAAATTAAACTAGTTTTTCGATGTTGGGGCTTAATAATATTAAAAATATTAAGGTGCATTTTTTGTTTGTGAGTTGCATTTGTGAAATGGTGGAACACAAATCAATGAAGGACTGATGCGAAAATGGCGCCCGGGGCAAGTGCGTTTGATGGTTTTAATCAATACTATATGGAAATGTCATAATGCAGATTTTTTGCATATTATGGTGATGAGGAAATTAGTAAATGTAATTCTTATTTCACTTGTGCACTTAAACAGTTATGAAGATGCTGTAAATGTAGCTATACTACCAGACTTGGCACACTGACGACTTTTGCAGAAGCTGTATGGGTTAGGAAGAAGATGCAACTGTCTATTTTTTTGTACATGCTTTGCAATGTCTTATAGAAGGAGTTCTTTTCGATGATAGCACTCACTTATAAGTACAGACATTAGTTCCCTCAAATGCTTTGGAAGAAACTCAAATAGTTTTTAAGTTTAGAGGAAAACATCCTTAATTTTGTGGTATCACAACGGTTCTTCTTTGGACTAAGTGTGTTAGCTTATCCTTCTTTTAGGTTCTAACCATCTTAATCTTACCTAACCTAACCTTAAAATGATCCATCAATAACAGATGCTTTGCAAGTCAATCTGTCCACAATAAGAAATGTCTATCCATATCACCACACAACTGTGCAAATAGTTCTTCCCAATGATTCGGAGAAGAGACTTCAGATTTCTAACTGGTAACAATAGATTGTGTTTCATTTCCCCAATTTTCATTTGTGAGATGCAAACTGCGGATCCTTACGGAAGGAGACAGTCATCACTTCAACGCAAGTTCGGCGCCAATAAGTGGGCAAGTGTAACTGGAAACAATTTATCCTAAAAAGTACCTGGAGCTTTTGTAAAAAAAGGAAGAAAAAAAAGTCAAAAAAGATGAGTTGTTTCAATCCGAAAGGAGCTACCTCTAACACATAAACGTTTATCGATTCGAGTACAACTTCCAAGCCACCATGATTTCAAGATCCGTTTGGGACAGGGATATATCCTGAGGGGTGATTAAGTTAATTTCTATACTGATGGCACAAAATTAGAAACCTTGGGTTAGTGGCGGCATGTACTCAAACGGACTAAATCTCAGTCTCTCATTTCGTCTCCTTTATCAATATAGTGTGTTCCGGGATCCGGGCAGAAATTCTGGCGATCGAAGAAGTCTTATCTTGGCGCAAAGAAAACGTGATATCGAAATCAGAAAATTTAATCTTCTCAGACAGCCAGGCAGCCCTAAAATTATTCCATGCTATTTCCAAAAACTGATCAACTGTGTTTTATGGTTGCTCATCTCTCGGGGAGATGACAAAACTGTTTAACATTCACCTTCTATGGGTCCGGGGACACACGGATATCCCGGCCAGTGAACTCGCTATAAATGCGGAACAACATCACCAATTCCATCCAGAAAGTTGAAGATTGGTATTCCCATCGCTAAATGTTGTTACGTATAATTGAAGCCGCAAACCGATGTGCCTGCACGCATGGCTGCATGCAGTTAGACAACTAAAACAGATGTGCATACCTACTCTTCGAACAATTTGCTGCATACTTCTGTCAAAAATAATTTAGTCTGTGTATACTCGTTTGCACAAGTGTTACCAGTTTCAAAAGTGGCACATTAACGAGGGTTGCAGACTTTTGCAGGATAATCTTTTCAGTACGTAGTCAGTCCCGCTCATAGCATAGATTATTTAAAATTTTCTGGCTAGAACCTGACTCAATAGTTTCTTAGTTAAAAGAAACTCGGTGAAATTTTCGAAACTGAAGTATGTAAATAGACGCTGCCTTTATTTCTGCGCGCAATTCAAACTAACCATACCCCTACAGAATTCAGGTTGGCCTGTCCCATAAGAGCATGTGTACTTTTTTTCTACTACTTTTCGAAAGACAGATTTGGCTAAAACTGTGTCTTAAAAACGCACTAAATATCTGTTTTCTCTGAGCTCAACTTAGCTTATCGGTGTCAATATAATAACGGAGACTGCCTTGGCGTTTTCTCAAACGACTTTAGCAGAAATTGCATGAACGAGGCGGAATAGAGGCGACTATCTTTCTTTCTTCATGCCATACCCTGATTCTCCCAAAGACAGAAATTAAATTAAGGAGGATTCTTCTTCAACGATACATTTTTAGCAATCTCCCCACAGACATCCGCCATTTCTTCTTCGCTTTATTGAAAGTGAGTTGCCCCTAGAATTTTTTTGAGGTATTACAATGGGCCCAGTATTGGTCTACTTTTAATTGTTTCAGACGTGTTGCTGACAGCCACCTTAACCTAACCTAACCTAATGCAAACACTTTTCTTGTCAATTACAAAATCAACATATCCTGGCCAACAATACCGTCTTTACCATAAGGGCACATGGGGACCGTACACAGGGCCAGTATCATGTGGGGGCCCCGAAAGGCTGATAAAAAACTATAAAATTTCAGGGATAAATCAAATCCACGTTTCAGAGTGAGTTGTTTTTTTATCCAAGGATGAAACAACCATTTTTATTCACTTTCTCGGGTAACAATTCAAGATCTCAAATGGCGTTGGCTGTTGCATCCTCTGACATTGTAGTCACCTTGTTGGATGGTGGTCGAACTTTACACTCCGCTTTGAACCAGCCAATGAATCTTCTCACGGCTGACAGTCCAACGTACACAATGACTAAGAATCCGGCGACAGCGAAATTGATACGGGAATGCAAAATCATCATCTGGGATAAATGGGTGTCCTACAGAATCCCAAAAAAAAAATCCTCATCGATTAAAACCCCCAAAAATTATAATCCAACTAGCTAATATCCCCAAAGACATAATGCACATGGATGAAATCCACACCCAAACAATATTTTTTGCCAAAATCCTCATGAAATCCCCAAATCCCCAGTGCCCGTGTACATCTAAATTATGTGCGTTGAGTTTTCAGAAAAGTGATAACGATTAAGTTTTTCTTTTCGTTTCATTTAAGACTTTATGAATATTTATTTACTTACTAATTTTGAAAATGTATTTTTATTTTAATAAACATTAAAAGCACTAAAAAGAATTTTATATTTACTCTTTGGATTACATTTCCTGCAATATGAATTAAACCAAATATCACCAAAACAAATATGTTCAAGTAGTGAATCATGCAATCAAATCGCGCGCGCGATTAAACATATTTGTTTTGGGGATAGGTATTGGTTTGGGGATTTTCGGCTTGTAGATTTTCTCTTTGGGGATTTCGGGGATGGAGATTTTACTGTGGGGATTTTGCGTTTGGGGATTTCCGTTTGGGGCTTGTGTTTTGGGGCAAACGTTACCAACCCGGGATAAATGCATGATGACGCATAAACGACCTTTGAAGGCAGTTTACCGAATACTGAAGGATTTATGAGGTGAGCCGATTCTATCGGCTGTCAAAT
The DNA here is from genome assembly GCA_916050605.2 of Platycheirus albimanus. Taxonomy (NCBI): domain Eukaryota; kingdom Metazoa; phylum Arthropoda; class Insecta; order Diptera; family Syrphidae; genus Platycheirus; species Platycheirus albimanus. Next base: position 290,349,560 of record OU696696.1, on the reverse strand, counting down.
TCTCGAGACAACTGCTGGCACTTGGCAATGGCCAAATTCCCATTGATGTTTCGACTGTGTTGATATCATTTCCGGCAAATTTTTGCGAGTTCACATCCTCCTCGAAGGAAGAGCTTGTCACCAAAGTGTTCCCCGGCATTGCACAAAATTATAAAAATCTCAATTGGATTAGTGAACGGGCAATACTAGCGCGAAGAAAAAGGACGTCGATAGCTTGAATTTCATAATTCAAAGTTAAATCTCTGGAGGAGAACTGCATTGACAGCGTGACCGACGAGGATGAATCGACGAACTATCGGACGGAATTTTTGAATTCGCTTGATGTGTCAGGAATTCAAGCGAATTCAGTTCTCCTATAGATTGGCTTTTGCGATGACAATCAATAATTCGCAAGGCCAATCGTTTTAAGCCTGTGGGATCAATCTCGAATGTCCGCATGTTGGCACACCATCTTTACATTACATTGCACTTAAATCTACTCCCTCGATGAATCAACGAAGTAGACACACTTTCAAAAACTGCCAACTGAGGCCATGGGCGAACCATCTTTGTTGTTTGTTTTTGCGACGGAAAACAAATCGAAAACATTGTTTCGATTCCATTCAAATAAATTCACATTGAAATTTGCACAATATGTATATGTATATGTATATGCTTATAAAAACTGTTTTTGCCATGCACTTTTTAACTTTCCAACAGGGCCCCAAATTCTTGCGTGCCCAAGGGCCCCGGTATGGCTTTAGACGGCCAAGCCGGCCAATACAACTTTCAAGTCTCAAAAATAAATGTTTGAACAATATTTTAACAAGAATAATTGACAGAAGATTAGAACCTTTGACGTTTAAGAAACAGCGTGTTCTGCACTTAATAAATTATCAAGACCAAGTTCTACGAAAGTGCTTCAAAAAAATTCAAGGATCCTACTTTAAAACATTTCTTTTTACTTGGAAAAGTGTTTTCAAGTAAAATACCTAACATGTCATTTGAAGAAACTGAATCGTGTTCCAAGTTCTTAACTGACAGACAATTTACTACAATGCCTGCTATTTTCTGTCATTTTTGTCATAATGACACAAAACGCTAGAAATACTGTTAGCTCTTCCGCATGTTCCGCTGTTTTACTTAGCTTAACAGTTTCTAAGATTGAGCAGTTACCACGTCCAATTTAATGTTGTGAAAGTGTTAGTAACCCTTTTGAGCGTAAAAGTGCTTCCCAATTGTATTACACTACCATTTTGCTTCAAAACACCAAAAAATTGGGTCAACTATGAGTTCTCCACCCCAGCTATAGTGTCTCTGTCTCCGCTCTGTCCAGTTCACCCTTCGCTTCGTGTTATTTGCACATTTCTGTCTTACTCCCATTGTTTTTGTTTCCCGACAGCAACATGGTCAGCCAACTACGACGACAATTCGTATTCGTATTGCCGGCCGGCGGAAATCTACAATCACACGACATAAAGCTAATTGATTCCGTGTCTGTAAGGCATTCTTCTTCCATTTTTGTTTTTTTCTCAGCGAGTGATCTGTTCGGTTCGCCCCTCAAAAAGAAGGGCAAACGAACCAAGAAGTCATCACAGCTCCTCTCATACACGTCGAATAAGTTAATTCTATTGTTGTCTTTATTTTTGAGCGTTTAACTATTCTCAACTCAAGTGGGTCCGCAGTTAATTTTAAGCAAATATTTATTACCCCACACCGCATACCGCCCTCCAACTGTTTTGTGCTATAAAGGGTGTTCTCGGTTATGTTCACCGGACATGCCACACCGATATAAAATAATTTCCTTGAATTATCGTTAAGTTGCTTGAAGGTCGTGAAGGACGTGAATTATTATCGGAAGGTAACAAGCCAACAAAAATGTGACAATATATTAGGGGGATCCTTAAGGAGGACATTTTGATTAAAATAAGGATAATTTATTGATTACAATATTATTATTACTATTATTGTTCAAGGGTCACAACCTTTTACATCGACATTCACATTCGCATCACAATTCAATGAAATAAATTAATGGCAAACAATTAAGGGATTAATTCGCGAGCGCATACAAAAGGTCCTAGAAAAGGAGGAGAATTATATAATGACAATTTAATTTGGGAGTTATGTGACAATGTATTGTAGTTGTATTAGTTGTGGAGACGGTTTATCATTCTAAATGGAATTAGATTCACATAGAGGGAATATTTAGTGCAAAAATTTATTGAATTTGCGGTTGGTTCGGTGGATTATGATGATGATGGTGGAAAGATCGATATACAATGGTGGGGCACGATGGTGCTGTTGACGGTGCCAGTGCCTGGTGCCCAGTGGTGGCGTCTATATTAGCTCCAGCAGTGGTTTGTATTACTATTTTATGGAAGCAATTGTGGGTGGATTTAGGGTGTTCCATATTCACAACGTGTGTGATGGGCATATTTAATCCTAATGTTGACATAATGTATTTATGTTTGGTTTCCGGAAACAACAATTGGATACTGAGTGGCACAGGCCATTTAAAAGTATATTTATCTGCATAAATGTAGTGAGATATATTATTGTACATTATATGTTGTTGTTGGATTTGTATAGGATAGGCTCCTGACAAGCTTATCGATCGGGGTTTTGTGTTTTGCTTTATAAAATAAAGGGATTATTTTTGTTTGTTTTATTTTAGGGTTTCTGAAATATTGACGGGTTATATTTTATGTTTGATTTTTTTTACATAAATATCTCATACAGAATTTATTTTTAACTTTGCTTGAAGTATATAGGCTTGTAATCGAAATCTAAAACAAAAGCCTTCACTAAGCTCCTTAAAATATAAATTGAAGTGTTGAATTTTGGAATTAAATTGTCAATAAAATGCGAAATTTTTTGGAAAATTTGGAAAAAAAATACGATAAACTATTAACATGGAAGTAGAATTTCTAGTTTAAAATAATGAAAGTCTGTTATTATATTGAGTATGAGTAAGAAAACCAATTAATTATTGTCTGTTATAACAGGTGATTCATCGGGAGTTCTGATTTATACTATAGTCTATCTATACATATATAAATTGTGTGAAAAATATATAGTAATTCATCAATTGAGAGCAGCTGAACCGATTTGGCTCAATTTTTCGTTCAGTTAATTGTAACTGCCAGGAGAAGGTTTCTACGAAAACAATTGAAAAAACCCATTGGAAAAGTCAGGAAATTCGAAAAATCGAAAATTGATTTTTTGTATGTGAAAAGAAGTTTTGCGTGCTTTTTATTTTTAATAATTTTGCGTGTACAAAATGGGGTTATCCATTTGGGTTGGGGGCATTCATTGCAAAACAGTAATTCCGTAGGTTTTTTTTTAATTTTCTTTTGAATAATATTGTCAAAAACGAGAGGAGCCGGCCGAAAGAGTTTGAACAAATGTGCCACTGTTTAATGCCAAGCAGAAGAACGTGTATGATTCGCTGATGAAATTTGTTGACGATTGAAAAGAAGGGATTTACTTTCTGGGTGCTTCCGATGCGACAGGCAAGACGTTCGTCATTTTGTGATTCTGGCAACAATTCGGTCAAGATCTCAAATTGTATTAGCTGTTGCATCCAACGTGCACATCGACCAGGAATTCGGTGCAAGCGACATTTTGGAAGAAAGCAAAACGGGCAATACCAGCAGCGAAGTATGAATTACAATTTTTAAAGTAAAATCGCTGAAGAGCTGCATTCGCAGAAATCCGTTGACAGCGTGACTGACGAGTACGGAGCGACCCACCATCCTATGGAATTTTTGAACTCGCTTGATGTGCGAAGAACTCCGCCGCATAATTTACAGCAGAACGTCGATCGCGGTTGTTCGCCAAGAAACTAATGAACAATGTGATTTAAGGGACGATTATCAAATGCAAATTCAAAAGAGAGGAAGGGATAAGGATCCTCCGAATTCTGATAAATATAATTGATCTTTCAAGTCCAATTCAAGCGTATTCAGTTCCCCGTTCTATTGGCTTTTGCGATGGCTTCCAAAGCGTCAATCGTAGCTGGATTATTCTTGAAGGCGTGTGACTTTACATATCAATAGAGAAAATAGGCCAAAGATGTGATTATCGCACGATCTAGCTGGCAAATTTACCGTAGTGAAACTTGAAATTAAGTGCTGTATGGCTCGTAGCGCTGCCTTCTTGTTGGAGCTCACCAAGACCATGAGTTTGGATTTCAAGAAGCACGTTGTTCGTTAACATGGCGCGATAACGGTTACCATTGACGGTAACATTCTGATTTGCCTGATTTTTGAAGAAATATGGACCAGGGATTCCAACAGTCCATGAACCACATCATACCGTTATTTTTAATGGATGTAATGGTAGCTCTTGATACTCCTCAAGTTGCTCATCAGCCCAAATACGGCAATTTTGTTTATTGACGTATCCATTCCGCCAGAAATGGGCTTCATCATTGAACAAAGTTTAACGATAGAACACCAGATTTTCATTGACTTTTTCCAATAAAACAGGTGAACAATTTGGAGAGGCTGTTGTGGTGTGAGTCTTTCCATGATGACTTGCCAAACGATACTGAACAAAAATGACACAGCAGTTTGATAAAAGTCAAGCGAGATTTGTCAAAAAAGCAATTGAAATGATTTGATTACCGCCCTTAAATTCGTCATTTAAATATATGAAGTTATGATGCAAACCGTTTTACAATTAATGGCATACTGTGCTGAGCTCGCTGATGATAATTTCTCATTAGTCCCTTCATATAACTTTCTTACGGAGCTAAGACAATTACAGACAAGAACAAGTACGCAATAACTTGGCGAAAGTTGCAAAAATGATGTTGGAAGTGAAACGTTAAGAAGTGGAAGTTAGTATCAAAACCAAACGAAACGTTGTCGTCTAATCTGTGAAATGAACACGCTACCCATACTGGACGAATTGCCGCGAAAGCAAAACATGTATTTTCCTCTGAACAATAAGATGAATGTGACGTCACACACAAAGTCAGCATACCTCTTAAGGGCTAACCATAATTGAAGAATGGTACGTACGTTGACTTACAAATTAGTAGAAATACATGTGATTTGTATACCCAACCCGAAATGACTTTTTGTTCAGTTTCGGCAAGTTTTGTTCACTTGCGTTTTCGTACGTAATGTACGCTTTGAGTCGTACATTACGTACGAAAATCTGACATTCCTTTTTTCGAAAGGGTATTCTTCTTCTTTCTTTCTTCTTATTTTTAAAGGCTATTATGGGCGACTGATGTACTTTACAAATTGGAAGGAAACTTTTCGTTCGGTTTTGACACTTGCTTACTTTTTCTTTCGCGTATTATGGTTGGGCCTTTACTCTCACTCTCATTATCCATTCACAGTCAGATGTCAAATTTTGGTCCGTAAAATGCGATAGCGAGCTCAGCTTACGTTCGTTAACTACACTGTTCGAAAACTTGACGAAGTGGAGCAATCCATAATTTCTGGAATGAGATACGAATTGCTTGTTCTCGCACTAATACGGACGGGCCCGTCCGCGCCGTTCCGACTATTATAGTTCAGGCTTAAAGGTCTTGTTTTTGTTCTCTGATGTTTCGTTAAGTTTTTGAATACTGCAGTTGTAGTTGGTGCCGAAGCTATCATGTGAATATTAACCGAATAAAATCCGCGCAAAGCAAGTTTCTACTACGTTTACACTTTTCATTTTCTCTCATAAATTCATCGTTTTACTTTAATATGTAACTATTTTCCAAGCAAAAAAAAATGTTGTGGAGCGGCATTTGACTTCCGGACTTACCTACGTTCAGTCAAAAAATTTTTTTTGTTGTGGTTGTGAGTGATTTTTAAGGAAAGAATGGGTTGCACATTTTTATCTAAAGCAAATTTAAAATTAAAAAAAAAAAAATTGACCCCACATTTTACTCCTTTCGTGATTTGAGGCTACCCGTTACCCGAAAACCCGAATCACTACCCCTTCCTTAAAATAAATTTAAAGATATAAATAAAACTTACAAGACTTCTTCGTTTTGTATATTATGTTGTAAAAAGTATCTCACTCACCTGAAAGAAAAGAAAAAAAAAAAAAAACAAATTATTGAAGTTATCAATTTTGTAATCAATAGTTAAATAAAAGAAAGTGAAACAGACAAAATGGTTATCAGAACACCAACGATGAACTAGAAGCACTTATTGAACGATAATAATCAAATTCTGGAAGCATGCTCACGGTCGATAAATACACACTCTTCCAGCCCAGGCAAAACGCAAACACGCAGCCAATAAAAATAAAACCGAAACAGTTTTATTATGTCTCCATAGTCTCCCCCTTCATTTGGAACTCTGAACTGTAAATTAACTGCTTGATCCTTATCAGATAAGTATGAACCTATTCCTACCTACACTTACAAAAGCTGTTAGGGTGTTAAAGTGAGTCTATACCACCGCGCTGGCTGGCTGGCCGCAGTTTGGTGGGGTGGTGGTTTGTTCACATAAAATTCCTTCGGACACGCAAATAAATAAGTAACTTAAAATGGGGTGAAGACGATTCGTCGTTCGTTGAACTGAATCACTTCCGGTACTTAAGTCTTTTGAAGCTTTTTTTTCAAATTTTTTTTTTTTTACTGAACACAACCATTTATCACTTTGTGCAGTTTTCTATTTCTGTTTAATTTTTATTCTTTTTTTTATTTTTTCTGTCTCTTGTTGAAGATGTGCAAATAAAAAATACATGTTTAGCTTGTCTGAATGTTGATTTAAGATTCAGCTCGAGGAAACATGTGGAAGAAGAAGTTAGTTATTTCGATTGGATTTGGGGCAAGAAGGAATCGGATCAATATTGGTTGTGAAATCGTATGAAGACGACGTTACAAGGTAAACAAAATATTGAAACTCTATGGTTTTTGAAAAATAAAACGGGGAATTTATTTCTGTGAGAATCAAGCAGAGGAAATGTTGTTTGATAAATACAATATGTTACTAAAAGGTAAGCTTTGAGAAAACCAGAAGTAGAGATATTTTTTCCAGAAAGAACCTCATAAATACTGTGGCAAGAAGACAGGTCAACAGTAATACCTAGGTCAGTTCAAAATACCGGGGTCGCACAGAAAAATTCCAGAACAATTTTCCCTCCAAAATACTTTGAAATTTCCTTAAAAACGTGTAAATAAGCGTGGTTCCTAGATACCATTCACTCAAACATAAAGGTTTTCTCAATAAGATGGCAGATGCTGAAATAAAAAAAACAAACAACAAGCTGTACATATGTGGTATAGGATAGGGTCATTAATTGTTCGGTTTCGAAAGTGAAGCTAAATAAAACACACACAGCGATACATTATAGATGAAAATTTTATTTCGTTATAAGATTTGAACTTTGCCATTTAGTGTGAAAAACAATATCATTCAAATTTCAAATGACCACTTCGGAAAGATTCGCAGCACGCGATTCCTTGGAGATAATTTTTAACCAGTTTTTCTCACATTTCGAGCGGTATCTCGGCCATTACTTGAGTAATTTGGGATTTTAATGCATCTAGAGTTCGGATATTATGCGCTTGAACACAGCATTTTACGTAGCCTTACAGAAAAACGGTGTCAAATCGCTTGGTTTTGGTGACCAGTTGACGTCGCCAATACGTGAAATTACGCCCCAGGAAACCACTACCACGCAAGAAAGTCATAACTGTTGTTTCGACACTCAATATTAGCGTGTTATTGACGGTTAAGCGATCAATTATCGTTAATGGCAAAAATTCAACTAATATTAAGATTATGACACTTCAGATGACTTCTGAGTTTGGCAGCTGTAAAATGCCAGCGCTACCAACTTGAAACCACGAAATGAATGAAATGAAAATCCGTTTTCATTTGGATGCAAAATGTTGGTGTCGTCCCATATATGGTAGTTTTTGCGAGTGGTTAGGAAAGTAGGATAAGAGATAAAAGGAGATATCGATGCACATTGGTTTTGAATGTCTGTACCTATATTACAATGGGAGGGAAAAATCGAGCCGGGTAAAGCATTCCACATTCTTGTTGTGCGGCTAAAAAAAGAGTCTCTATACTTAACAGTACGTCCGAAGTTAGGCTCGAGGGTATATTGATTTGCATTCCTAGCGATGCGAGTGTTACGGGGAAATTGTTTAAGGGGAGGAATGCATCTGGCTATTTCGCTGGAGCACTGTTTGTAGAAGTAGCGATAAAACAAGGTTAGACAAGAAACATTACTGCGATGTTCAAGTGAAGCAGATGTTTCGGTAATGGTACTTTCTCCTATTAGTTTTAAGGCCCTTTTTTGGATCCTATCCAGGAGACGCAAGTGGGTAACAGGAGCACCTGCCCAGATATGAGAATTATACTCAAGCTTTGGGCGAATGTATGCCTTGAAGATTGTTTTTTGTTGATTTTTAACACAGCCAATCATCCAAGAATGCGCCTTGTTGCTAAGGAAAATTTGAGTTATCTTTCAAACGCTCCGACATCCAATCAGCAAAACCACTGCGTTGTCTATGATCATGAACTTTGAGTTCCTGGTTCAGTTGGATTTTTGTTCGGATTAAGCCCCAAGTCCCTGCACGAAATGTGCCGACTTTAATGACTGCGAAAGGCTGAGTTCTGGTATACAGCGAGGAATCGACTCAGAGATAAAATTGGTTTTTTTTTGTTTTTGTGTCAGTCTCAGTACAGAGTCAGTGTCAGTGAGCTCACTTTGTCGAACATAGTCACTATTGCAGCCCTTCATCTTAGACGTTCAGAAGAAAGCTAGTAAAAGAAAAGTTGGGTGCAAAATGTCTCCGAACTGCACTTAGAAAGTATTGAGGAACGAACATCCTGCTGGTTGTATAGGAATCATTTATGACAATAACTACTTTTTTGGAAAACTCTATACACAACACAAAAGGTCTCCAAGCGAGGCCGACGCATGTAACTTGCAGACCAACCATTCATGTATGTTTGTGTGTACGTTGATAATGGAAGGTACCTTTCAATTATCGCAACATCCGAACGGATTTGAGAGAAACTCTTTGCATGGAAGGATTTATTTTTTTAGCACTTACCCCCGACACCCGAAAAATCCTCACCTCTTCTATCTACCTATCCACCATACTTCATATGGCTCCAAAGAACCTTTGTCACGAACGGTGCAGAGGGAAAATTTGAACCAAGACTAACCTTACTTCAGGCCCTAAACTTCTTCTCCAAAATAACCCAATCAAATCAGGCGCAGGGACATAAGTCCCAGGGACATAAGTCCCAAATTTAATTTTTGGGACTTATGGCCCACTCAAGTGAGACATAAGTCCCAAATTCGATTTTGGGACTTATGTCCCACTTAAGTGGGACACAAATCCCAAAAATAAAAGTTGGGACTTATGTCCCACCGAATAAATTTTTTGTGTATAAGCTTAGAGAATTTCCTCACTAAATTTTTAAAATTATGATGTTTCACTTAGTTTTAGAACAATTTTCAATAGTTTATCTTCGCAAAACAGCTACTACACATCTTGCAACGATTTCAGGGTTGAAGTAATACGTTCCTTGGATTTCCGAAACAAATACCGCAGGTTATGGTTTCGTTATTTTATTGTTGTCCAGGGTCGTTCGAATCATTTTCTTCGTTATCACTTGCTGATGAGTCAGAAACTTCAGAAAATTTAGTATTTGAGAAAACCAAAAAATGGGACATAAGTCCCAACACAAATTTGGGACTTATGTCTCACTTGAGTGGGACATAAGTCCCAAAATAAAATTTGGGACTTATGTCCCTGGGACTTATGTCCCTGAGCCGTTTGTTCCATATTTTTGAGCTTGTATTGAACAAGAAATACAAAAATTAAAATGTCCCAAAACTCACTGACACCTCTTGCTAGTGAGCATTGTATATGAAATCTATAGTAGTGTGGAGGACAAAATCGACCGTGGCGACACCAAGAATTTCCAAACCAAATTGCCGAATTTCTCGTAGGTGTAAAGGTAGGTGGAAAAGTTAACACATGTGATAAATATCAGCGACATCTATATGCCCAACAACCGCGTTATCTGTTACTCGTTCTCCAGACTACTAATAGATTTCATATACAATGTAGTCAGTGAAATATTCTACGAGTCGGTCTGACTATCACACTACACTGACACATACTTCACTGGCACACGACACAGGCAAGTGGCGTCAGTAAAATATACGCGAAATCGGGTCAGTGAACAGTTTTGATATCACACTGACTGACTGACTTTCGATTTCGATAGCCAGTGGCTGTCAGTTCCATGTTTTTTTTTTATTTGTTTGAGGTAGAAAACTCTAGCTGCTGGTTTTTGTTTTGTTTGCTTAAGCCTTAAGTATAGTACCTTTGACTAACTAATAATAAAGACAGGCCGCTTCATAGAAGACAAAAGGAAAAAGGAAGGAAGGAAAAAGGTGGAGGCAATCTCAAATCGATTCCGTTTTTCTTCTATGAAGCGGCCTGTCTTTATTATTAGTTAGTCTATGGTAGTACGCAACTCGAGCTAAATTTAAGTTCACATTTTTCTCTCCAAACATTAGCTAAAACTCCATCTTAGTTCTGACAGAAGAGCGTTGTGTAGAAAGTGCAACTATAAACAGCTGTTCTCTAAAAATTGAGATCAAAGATTTTAAAAAAGTGCTCTTGCACTAAAACGGGATGATCAAGCCAAGACGATAATTGCATTACTTTAGAGATGGAATTTGACTGTGTCGCCAAACCAAAGTCCAGATTTCAGAACATTCATCAAAGAAAAAATTTTCAATATCCATTTTTCTTGAAAAACCAAAAATAAAATTATTCGATTTTATTTATTCAATGACTGAAGCTTTAAAGAAATCAAAATGAAAATACCGCCGTTCTCTTATTCATGAACGTACCCGCAGAAAAATTAAAGAGGGCATTCAAATATCGTCGTTCGAATACTATTTGTGTATCCCTTAATTTTTTTTTGGAGATTTAACCACTTCCCGTCTCCCTTTTAGCTACGCTCTGCAGCGCTCTTAAGCGGCAAAACAAGACAATACTAAAAACTCCCAAGTGATATAACTATAGGTTATAATAAATACAATGCTTGCACGTGGAAACTGATCTTGACAAATAATGTCAAAAAAAAGGTCAGTTCACTGACGGGGTTTCTTCAATGGCACAACCAGAAATTTCGTGTGTTGCCAGTAATGGGACAGGGCCAGTGCACTGACGCTCTTGTCAAAAAAGTGTGTCAGTGGTCCTATGTGCCAGTGACTTCTTATCTTATTACTGACGCGATTTTGGTTGGTCAGTGACAACGTCGGTGCACTGACACTTTCACTGACGTCCTAAAACTGGCTATCACACTACGGATGACTTACTGACGGCGGCGTTGATGTCACTGCCTGCCAGTGGTCAGTAAATTCACTGTCAGCGTGATATAGCCTTAAGTTGCAATCTTCAAAAAAAAAAAAAAAAAAACTAAGTAGGTACCATGATTTTTGGAGTTTCTCAAAAATGTTTAATTTCTAAAAGAATTTTCGAGTTTTGGTAAGAAAAAAGGAATTCAACATAGCAAGTAGGGGAAGGGACATACTTTAGAGATAAATAATGTTCCTTCAGTGCTCTTCGAAAAACGATTTATTTTCTTAGCAACTGCTCTGTATGTCATTGTGAACATTTCGAAACAATAATTCTAATATAATTACATCGTTGTACAACCTTTACAAGGACGCAATAAATATTTGCCTTCCCATGTCCAAAAACTATGATTAAAGTCGCATAAATTACGCTCATTATCACATGCTACCGAAAAACACAAGCGAACTTATAGAGGGATCCATCTTGCCATTATTTAGTGAAGGAATTTTGCGATATACATTTATGTGAGAAGTTAACATAAAACATCCTGACACTGTTTTGAGTTGAGAATACAAACTGCATTCGAACTTTAATTATCAACGATAAATTATCACATGAGGGACACAATATTGGGGTGTGGAGTTGGTTGGGTCCTGATGGTCAGGCTTGCAAACCCCCACGCCCCACCCAATTCCAGGGCGATCACTGCAATCTATTTTTCGAAAAACATGTATAATTTCCTGACAACAGATGGTGCTGGTGTTTTGTCTGTGTTGCATCAGTTTTGCATGCACAAGCAAACGTGGTTGCGATGTTTATCGCTCCAAAAACCATCGTCAATATCAGTACAGAAGAAGATATTCCACGTCCACGTCCACGGGGTATTCCAGAGTGTTGCTATTTTTGTTGAAATGGCAGGTGATAGCTGGGATTTTTTATTGTTATTATTTGGCGGGAGCAGGAGTATAGCAGGAATTTCATTTATTAGCTGCATGCAGCATGTGTCGTGTTTAAACAGCAAAATTATAGGGCTCTTGTTGTGTCTGAGTTGAGTGCAATATTCGACGGCGGGCGGCACCGCCACCGGCAGAATTTTACATAACGCGCGCATAGGTCTGGGCTCTCCGATGCCATATTGAATGCAAAATTATTGATATTGCGTTGGAATTTAAAGTGGCTGCTTTGGAAAGTTTTTTTTTTTCTTTTGATTAAATGTTATTTATTCATAGGCACTTTTGTGCGCAAATATATAGTTCAATGGTGTATAATTACAATTGATATGCAGAGTTGCAGGAATTAAGTGAAATGGCTATCACGTCGTCAATGACTGGGTCTGGGTAAGTCGGTCATAAATGAAACTTTAGTAGTTGCTTGGTGATTGAGATTATTCAATGAAAATCAAGGAAATGAGTTTTTGTTAATGAACCTCAAGTTCAACGCTTATAAATAAATATCTCAGTTGGACAAGATGACAAGATGAGTTTATTTATTTTTAAATATCTCGAGCAATATTTTTTTTCCTGTTCCGACCGAAACTTGTCAGAATGGGGAAAATGATGAAACAACGATGCAAGTGAAACTTTTTTCGGATCATTGGCATTTCGCACTATTCTTGGTTTGTCCCTTGTTTACTGGTTTATTTGACACACAAGCTGTATCGTGTATCGGTGTCCATCACGATCAAGTGAACCACAACATTTACATCAATACACTGATCAAAACACACACATTCCACGGAGCACATGCACGAATCAGTTATAATATAAATCCTACACGGTTAGCTGATGAGTCATATCGGCGTCGCCATTTTGCGACATGATACAGGAGAACGAAAAAAAGTTTCGCTTTAAAATTAACGCTTTCAATAAATTGGTGGTGAAAGATTTTGACGGCTTGTGTCGGCCATTCTGTTTTGGTGACAGCTGTCAAAATTGTTGTTTATTCAGTGACTGATGCCAAATCACTATTGCAAGTAAAATGATTGAACAGCTCGTCCAAATAATACAACTTTTGTATCAGAAGAGTGTTCGTTAGTGCAAACGTTGCTGCCCTATTTTCACGGTAGACGTTGAAACTAAAGTGACCCTTCAAAGTCAATTCTTCAACGTTTGGTGACTACATTTGAAACGAAAGGTTTAGTTACTATATAGCCATTATTTTTTCGTCAAAAAGAAACAAAAGAAAGGCCGAGATTATCATCGCGATCGGTGAAAGTGTACAGCAGAACCCGAGGCAGTGGATTTCTGATGGGTGTGCACAAGAACTTGGTCTTTCGTAGACTTCAACTTGGCGACAAGACTGACAACTGACACATGAACTCGAAGTTTATGAACATATTATACAACGCGAACGCAACTTGTTCGCTGACTGGGCTTCGGAGCGTTTGGAAGAGGACCTCAATGTTCGCCGAAAAGTCATCTTTATAACGCAAGACGCATTTTTGATGAATGGATGTGGTAATAAGCAAGTCTGCTGTATATTGATGACATCAACCTGAACGAGGCTCATCAGCTGACAATGTATCTTCAAAAAAATACAGTTTGAAGTGGATTTTAAGGTAGCGGTGTCATTGGTCAGTACTTTTTGAAAATAACTTTGATCTGGGCACCGTCAATGGCGAGCGCTTCAGAACGATCATACAAATTTCTTATGGCCCAAATTGAACCATATGGTCCTAGACAACATATTGTTCCAGCAGAACAGTGCGGCGTTACGTGCCATACAGCGGACACTACGATTGACATTCTGCATAGAAACCAGAATCTTCCGAAGTCCTTAAGGTGAACATAACACAACCATCGCTCAAATTCAGCCGGTTCTCTGCGAAAGAGATAATGAAATTTGTACCACTTTGATCCTTGCTATACGGAAAGAAGCCGATTCTGGCATTTAAACGCTATTATATACTCCATACATAATGACATAATAAAATTAAATTTTGTAAAGGGTGTTTTTTAGACGTGTGCTTTTTGATGTCACTTGATTTATGCTCAGTTTGGTTTGCCATTTGATAATGAATAGACTTGCTCCTAACAACGTTTGCAAATCGTGCAAATTTATTACCAAAATCATGGTTCTGTTTGAAGTACGTATCCGCACAACTTCCATTTCACGGTGTTTAGATGAAGCTTACTTACTGGGTATGTTAATAAGCTAAATTGTTGTATTTGGACTGATCATAAGCCATTGTTGAGATGTCGTTACATCCTCAAAAAGTCACTGTTTGGTGTGCATGGACAGAGGAAATTATTGGTCCATATTTCTTCAAAAATGAAGCCGGCCATAATGCAATTCAATTCAATTTTATTGGTAAGTACAGTAAGACCGAGTCTTTTATAGTATATGTACTATTTATATAATATAAGTTTTATAATATATAATGTAACAAACAATGGGGTGCCTGAATTGGAGGACCTTTGGTTCCAACAAGACGGTTTTATACCATTTCAACATGTACCCGCTCTTATTGAAAAACCTTTTGTTTGACGTAAAAACATAAATTTAAAAATAAATAACAGACTATTCCCAAACATGCAGATGAACTGGACATTGCACTTCGTAATGTTTTCTATTTCCATCCTATAAACATTTCATTGAACTTTCATACCCCATACTTTCATACTTTCATATCCCACAAAACATTTACAAAATAAATTTAACTTATTTCAAACATAACAATACATTTATTTATAAATATGAAGGTTCAATATTCAAACCCATCAGTCAGTCATTGTCAATCATATGCAATACCAAGTTATTGTTTTCGAACTCAAAATAAGTGACAGTGCCACCAACGTAAGGAACGCGAACGCGAGGTGGCGCTAACTTCGCTGTCAAGCACACATCAAAATCAAACAGTCCCTACCTAGCTGTCATATCGCAAACAAAACACAAAAATGACATCAAAGGCCGCGAATTATCAATAAATTATAGACACTATTGATTTTCAATATGGTGTCTTCTTATATTACATTGGCCTCGAATATTGTGAAGTGCTGTCACAATCTGCAACAATTTAATTGTATCGTTTAATTTTTTTTAATGAAATGAGATTCAAATTTGTTTCAATTAATTGAGGAACGCGCTCGAACAGTGTGTCAGGCACATTCTGATGTTATTCAATCAGTTTAATGCCAATCATTCAGTCACCCCTATATCAGCGATGTGATGGCGACACTTGCTTGGTCTTTGTTCTATAAAAAAAAAACTCCCAGCCAGTCTGGGTATCAACCATATCGCTACCGAATGAATAGACTGGCAAAAAGGTGTCTTAAATGTGGTTGCGTGAAATTTTTAATTGGCTCTATCTTTTTTTTTCTCGAGAAGATTGATCTAGTACACACTTTTATCTAGGATGAAAAAATAGGAATTTAATTGGTTTAATTAATCTTAACTGGATTTAGTAAGTTTATGAAATTAAAAATAAATAATGAGGATTGATGGCAGTAATGTCTAATATTGTAGAT
The DNA here is from genome assembly GCA_916050605.2 of Platycheirus albimanus. Lineage (NCBI taxonomy): Eukaryota > Metazoa > Arthropoda > Insecta > Diptera > Syrphidae > Platycheirus > Platycheirus albimanus. Next base: position 290,333,810 of record OU696696.1, on the reverse strand, counting down.
CAATCACACAGTGAAGCGTCAAAGTTACTAAGATAAAAAAAAACCATCGTGTGATTAATGGAAATGAAATTTTCTTTTAAATTTGCTGGAGAAACATTATTATGAAGTATCGCTGATTCAAGATTAAATTTGGCTTCGATTTGGTGCAAAGAACATCGTTCCGCACTCTGCAATCTGTAGAATGCGTTTAGACTTGATTTGTAATGCGATATGCGATACTATTTAACACTTTCATTCGGACCATTATTGAGCGATAAATTTATTTGAAGATTATAAATGGAAGAACAACTTTCATAATCATGTTCTCATTTTTCAGATAACCCGTTCAGCAGAAAAAAACCAACAGACATTTTGTTTAACTGTGATGTGCAATAACTGTAAACAAAAACACTAGCGAGAGCTACAGCACGTTTGCAACGATCTATTTTTTTACGAGTATGCGTTCGCCCAGAGCAGCCAACCGCTGTTCAGTTCCAGAAACAAAATTATTCTTTAGCAGACAGAAAAAAATTGTGTAAGGCCAATGTTCAATAACTGCTAAGCGCGATAAAAAAAGGGGTGTGCCACGCCCAAAGTTGAGAAATTTTATTGCCAAGGCAATTACTATGAGGTTGGTGTTAATAAATTTTAGCTAGCAGATCGGTTTGAATAAAACAATACATACTGGATTTTTAAAAACTAGATTTTGAATGGAAATAGTGATGGGGTATTTAACAATTCTTGAACCACAACCTGCTGCGTTACCAAGGAACACAAACCGAAACGTTCATCTTCATACTTCAAAACTGCGACCGATAGTTATAAAACATTAAGCAATTAATGCATATTAAGACTTTTAACGGAAACACCCCTTAAAAAAGGGTGTGTCCAAAAAATTTGTAAACAAAAATTGAAGCGCTTACTGAGCTTTGATCATTGATAAATTTTCAGGCATATGTGTAAAACTACGATATTACCCGAATAAAGGTATGTATTTTATAAAAATGACGCTCTTTAAAAGTGGGCGCATTGAAAAAAATAAGAGATATATTTTTCACATAACGAATTAAAAATAAAATGCACAACTGGGTCGCACGAACTTATTCGAATGTGTGACAGTGGTTTAGGGGCTTGAGATTTTGATAAAAATAAAATTTTCAAAATTCTTAAATAAATACTTAAACTAATTTGAGCTGAAAAAAAGTACACCATTTTATTTCTTGGATAAATTTAAATTTATGAGAATAAATTTATAAAAATCTGTGTAGCGGTTTTTGAGAAAAAGTTTTTTTTTGAAAAACTTTTTGAAGAATTTAAAAAAAAATTAAAAAACGCCAGTTTATAGGTATTCAGCAAATACATTTATTTAAAATTTTTAGAAAAAAAATGAATAAACAGTTTTCAAGATATTAATTTTTTAATTTTTTTTTAAATAAAAGCAAATACAAAAAAAAATTTTTTTCAAAAATATTGGTATGCAATTCAAATTGAGCTACCTACAGCTATATGTGTGTGAAATTTCGAAAGAATCAGTTAAGTCATTTTCGAGTTAGTCGAAAGCAAAAAAAAAACGGTCCTATGGAAAGCACCGTTCTTAGCCACTTTTTAAAACTTTTTTTTCAGCCATATGATTGGTTGTACCTAAAAAGCAACACTGATTTTTATACCCTATTCCATAGAATGGGTATATTGTATTTGGTGTGGAGTTTGTAACATAGAGAAATAATACCGTTAGGTATAGAAAAGTATATATATTCTGACTCAGAATCAAAAGCCTAGTCAATTTAGCCATGTCCGTCCGTCCGTCCGTCCGTCCGTCCGTCCGTCCGTCCGTCCGTCCGTCCGTATGTATACTCTCTAGAGGTCGCAATTTTTGAGCTAGAAAGCTGAAATTTGGTATATATAGTCTTTGGTTCAAGAGTAAGGCTAAGTTCTTGAACCGGTAAAATCCGCCCACAAACACGCCCACAATCGCCATTTTTGTTGAACAACCTCAATTTAATAAAATTAAATTATGTTTTTTTGTACAGTTACGATAAAAGCATAACGCTAAGATTTTGCACACGTAAGCTTTAGGTAAACTTTCTTCCAATCAAATAAAAATATTTTAGTTTTTGCGTGGCTTACGCCTATTTTTCATACAAAACCATCAATATTGTTTTTATAAAATAACAATTGTTATATTAAAGCGAAAAACATTAAATTTTGTGGGTCTTACTGGCACATAAACATCTTGTGTATGAAATCAAAAAAATTGATTTTGAGCGTGGCTGGCGCCCATTTTTCATTAGAAACTATAAAAAATTGTTTTTGTAAATAAACGGTATTTATAATTAATCCGCAAGCCAAAATTTTGCGTCTCTTAATGAAAACAAAAATGTTTGTGTATGAAAAGAAATTTTTGAATTTTGGGCGTGGCTTACGCCTACTTTTCATGAAAGAACGAAAAACGTAGCCTTAAGAATTTAAGGCATTTCCAATGTTTAATTTAAACCTTTTTCCTTCCGTTCGTTATTTGAGAAATATATCTCTACATTTTCTTTTGTAAATTTTTTCAATACGACCACTTTTAAAGGCGTGATTTTGGTAAAATACCTTTGTTCAGGTAAGATTGTTTAAAAACTACTCGATTGATAGATAGATAGATAGATAGATATTTTTATTATTTCATTTCACCTTAAAATTATTTAACATAATAATGATATAACATAAAATAAATAGAAATAACATAATGACATTATGTATTTTATAATACCGAGGTATGAAAAATAGTGTTTAATGCCATTTCATATGGATTTTACATATTATACAAAATAATTGTGCGAGGGTGGGGTGACCCTATAGTAAGTACAAAATGTTGATATTACATATTTAAAAGAAAAATTAGTTTTTCACAAGAAATTTGGATTACAAAGAAAGGAACAAATAATTTCAAGTCTAAATACATACATACATATATAAAGTATAAATTAAGAGTTTAAATTAATTTAAATTCAAATTAAGTAGTATCGGAACTTAAAGCTCTAAAATGATCCAGCCAAAACATTAGAGAGAAGTGAATCAATGGTAGCATATTCAATATTTAAAAGCCAATCTTTTACTTGCTTCAAAAACATTCCAGAAATGGTAAGAGATCTTATTGCTTGAGGAAGTTTATTAAAAAGACGAAACGAGAAAACAGAATAAAAATTACGAAAAGCAGTGGTGCGGAATTGTGGAACAGACACAGTGTTTAAAAAGTTTGTACGAATATTATGGGTGGAAATTAACCTAAAATTAAGATTTCCAGACCTCATATAAAAAGTCTTCAGAACCTTAAAACAATATAAGTGCCTCACCGGAAGTATCTTAAGATGGCTAAAAAGTTCAAAACTTGGATACCTACGATGTTTACGGCATATTTTTCGAACTACAGCCTTTTGAAGAGTAAGCAATGGTTGAATTTTGTTCTGATAAGCCCCTCCCCAACAAGCGATTGCGTAGTGCAACTTTGAATGAAAGATGCCAAAATAAATAGTAGTAAGGAGTTTATTATTTATTATTATATTATTATATTATTATTAAAATTGCAATAGGGCATCCTCGGTAGACAATCCCTTTTGAAAACCAAATTGGACAGGACTAAAGAATCTAGTATCACTTAAAAATTTTAAAATTTTTTCTTTAACCACTTTTTCAAAGACTTTACCAACTGTTGGAAGAAGTGATATAGGTCTATAATTCGCCATATCGTCTGCCAAACCCTTTTTGAAGAGGGGTATGACATCCGCACATTTAAGATCATCAGGGAAAATTCCATAAAAAATGCTTCTATTGAATAGCTCAGCTAAAACGTCGACAACAAAACATGCTATATTCTTGAGTGTTATACTAGAAATACCATCAATTCCACTTGCATTCGAATTTTTAAGAATGTGCTACCAATAGCTTTCAGAACTTCCCATGCAGTAATTGATTCAAATGCAAAGCTATTCGTCTGAGAAATTTCAGGACAATGAATATTTAAAGAACAGTTGTTAGTGCAAGGATATTGAAAGTAAGTAGATTCTGAATTATTAGCAACTGAAGCAAAATAGTTATTGAATGCTTCAGCAATCGCAAACTTGTCGGTTAAGTAACAGTTATTAATGCCAGTACGTATAACAGTTGGCTTTGTAGAAAAAGAAGACTTATTTAAAATATCATTAACAACTTTCCACTCACTTTTTAAATTACCCTTAGCTGAATTCAGTTGCGTGCGATAGTAATTGTCACGGCAAGTTGGAATTTCTTTTTTTAGTTCTGAGCATAACCTCTTATATTTAATCTTTAAATACTGATTTGACGGATTCCGCAAACATTTTATGTAGAGTTTATTTTTATATTTTACTTTGTTTAATAATTGATTACTAATCCAAGGCTTAAGTTTTGTGTTCGTTTTTCTCAAGCGTGAGGTGTAGGAGCATATTTCAATGTGATCTTTAAGTATTTTAATAAACATTGAATAGGATCTAGAAACATCGTTTTCTTCATAAACATCTTCCCAGTTCTCAAGCAAGAGATTATATTTAAGCTTCGTGAAATCAATTTTAGTAGATTCGCTAAAACTTGGAGGATGTAATACCTTTGTACTTTTATTTATATTTACCAAGAGCACTGTCATAGCGTGATCAGTAATCATAAGGTCAAAAACACCTTTTTCTATAGCACGGGAAAAGTTAGTAAAACGTGCGTAGATATGGTCTAAACAAGTTCCTGATACCAGACGTGTAGGCTCATTTATAATAGAGTCAAGACCATAAGAAGATAACAACGCTCTGTATGAAGAAACAGTTTCATTCCTTTCTAAAATGTTTAAGTTAAAATCCCCAACAACTATCAGATTTTTTGACTTCTCCCTATCTAAAAGACCAGAGAACTCATCAATAAAAGTAGAAACACTAAACATGTGCAACCTATATACACATACAAAAACATAAACTTCTTTATCTACTTTCAGAGATATTTTCAAAATATCCGCAAAATATTCAGCTGTAGTCTTACACATATGCCTAAATACTGAAAAAAGTGCAGTTAGTGCTTCAAATTTTTAAGACACGCCCACTTTTAAGGGGCGTTTCCGTCAAAAGTCGTATAATGCATTAATTTTTTTAACGTTTTTTAACTATCGGGCGCAGTTTTGAAGTAAACAGATGAACACTTAGATTTATATTCCTTGGTTACGTAGCAGAGTGTAGTCCAATAAACGTTAAAAACACCCATAATCGCTATTTCCATTCCAAATCTAATTTTTAAAAATTTAAGTTTTGTCTTGTTTTGTTCAAATCGATCTGCAAGAATAAAATTGAATGTCACTGAGCTCATAACAATTGCCTTGGCAATAAAACGTTTTAACTTTGGGCGTGGAGCACTCCTTTTTTATTGCGCCAGCACTAATTGAACATCACACCGCATAAAATTAATGTTATTGAATTTTGTTCTGTCTGCTAAAGAAGAATTTTGTTTCTGAAACATGGGCTGTTTGCGGGAGGCAGACGCATGCACATACAAAAATATGGGGAATAGGGTATCCAACAGTTCGTTGCAAACGTACTGTAGCTCTCGCTTATGTTTTTAAATAGAAATCGTTAGAGCCGTTTTTGAGAAAAATAAGCTTTAACGTAACGGTTGTATGGCAGGTAGATACCGTTTGTTTTTGAGCTAAAAAACAAATATCAATTTCCCCTCTGTACAATACCTAAAAAAGTCTATATATAGTTTGAAGCAATTCGGCCCACCCGTTTGGGCTGTAGGTCTCTATACGTACAGACAGACAGACAGACATACAGACGGACAAAATTGTTAGACCATCTTTTTTCGTCTTCGCTATCATCGTAATGTCATGTTTGATTGTTATCTCAAAACTTTTTTTTCACCGGAAGCATAACTTGCCATATATGTAGTACCTATACAATCGCACGTAAAAAAGCGTGTGCCACGCCCAAAACTAAGACTTTTTATTGCCAAGGCAATTACTATGAGCTTAGTGACATTCAATTTTAAGCTTGCAGCTCGATTTGAACAAAACTAGACATTAACTTGAATTTTTAAAAATTAGATTTTGATTATGGGTGTTTTAACATTTTTATTATTATTGCATTATTCTTGCACTACACTCTGCTAGTTAACCAAGAAATACAAATCTAAGTGTTCATCTTCATACTTCAAAACTGCGACCGATGGTTAAAAAACATCAAAGAATTAATGCATACTAAGACTTTTTACGGTAACGCCTCTTAAAAGTGGGCGTGTCCTAAAAAATTGAAGCACTAACTCTGCTTTGATCATCAGTCAGTGTTTAGACATATGTGTTTAACTACAGCTGAATCGAGTAGTTTTTAAACGATCTTACCTGAACATATATATTTTATAAAAACCACGCCCTTAAAAGTTGGCGCATTGAAAAAATTTACACAAGAAAATGTAGATATATTTTTCATATAACGAACGGAAAAAGGTTAAAATTGAATATTGGTAGTACCTTAAATTTTTAAAACTACGTTTTTCGTTCTTTCATGAAAAGTGGGCGTAAGCCACGCCCGAAATTCAAAAATTTCTTTTCATACACAAAATTTTTAGTTTCTACTAGAGACGCAAGATTTTGGCTTGCGGATTCATTATAAATACCGTTTATTTGCAAAAACAATTTTTTTTTGTTTTTAATGAAAAGTGGGCGTCAGCCACGCCCAAACTGAAATATTTTTATTTAACTGGAAGAAGGTTAACCTAATGCTTGCGTGTGCAAAATTTTCGCGTTATGCTTTAGGTTGTTCAACAATAATGGCGATTGTGGGCATTTGTGGGCGGATTTTACCGGTTCAAGAACTTAGCCTTACTCTTGAACCAAAAATTATATATACCAAATTTCAGCTTTCTAGCTCAAAAATTGCGACCTCTAGAGAGTATACATACGGACGGAGGGACGGATGGATGGACGGAGGAATGGAAGGACGGACGGGCATGGCTAAATTGACTAGGCTTTTGATTCTGGAGTCAGAATATATATACTTTTATATACATTACGATATTATTATTCTATGTTACAATCTGCACACCAAATTTTATAAAATAGGGTATAAAAACATTCATATTTAACTTCTTTATTCAAAACAAAGACTTTTGACAGTTTGATAAAACTATTTAAATTTCTTTCACACGATATCATTTAAATAGAAATTGATTTCTAAGAATCGGAATGAGTTCTTTTTAGACTTATCATTTTATTTGAATCAGAGCATGTTTGCAGACATAATTCTTAAAAATGACTTTGAGATAACAAAATTCCTAGCAAAAGATATAACAGACTTTTTACAGGGAATTTGTAAGAGATATGTTAATGTTTGCAAGCTAACCTAAGTGACCTAGTATGGAAATAACTAAAGTTACAATTAATTTTGCCGTTTTGTATGGCAGTGATTTTGGAGCTTAAGGTTTTGAAAAACAAACAGATCCCAGCGATCCAGGGAAAGTCGTATTGTATATTGTAAGAGTTGTCCTTTTTTATCTATAGCTGAGGTAGTTCAGTGGATCCAGGGTCAGCCGAAGAAAAGACTGTAAAACTTCGGATTGGAATATTAAATGTTTTATTTATTATTTCAAATTCAATAGAGTAATTTCATAAATGCAACAAGTTGAAAAGCAAATGTAACGTTATATAATTGCAATAGTATAAGGGTGTACAATATTTTATATTTGCTTAACTCTAACGTTATATAATTCAAATCGTATAATAGATTTTACAATGTTGTCTTATAATGCTTAAAATAACGTTATATAATTCAAAGTACATATTTGTTTATATGCTTGAAATATTATCAAACGTAACCAATGTACGGCAATATCAAACGTAACCAATGTACGGCAGTATCAAACGTAACCAATGTACGGCAATATTAAACGGAACCAATGTCCGGCATTATCAAACGTACTAAGTACGGCTTTAGTTAGGGACGAGATAGACCTCGACTTCAAAAAAGTGATAGAAAACTAATACTACGGTAAGGAAAGGGTAAAGAAACGGACAGGACGGAAATATTCGCTGTGCTCTTACGAGTATCAGCGACAAAATATTAGGAATCTCTCGGTACACCACGTACCCCTGGTTTTCCGGTAGTGGAGAATTGTCTTTTGGCTGTTAGTAGTATTCCTACAATGTAACCATCGATAATTTCTCGAATTTTAGTGTGTCCAACCAACCTCTTATATCAAATATATTGACACGAACATACTGTGAATTGTAATGATAAAAATCACTTTCCTATGTAAAACTGGCTTTGCTGTGCAATGAATACACTTTTTGCAGTGTGATCATATGGCTGCGGTTTCTATTTGAAAAAGGGCGGTTATAATTCAAATAAGCGGAAATAGCATGATGGCCGCGATCTTAACAAATTCACATAACCGGCTGTTAATTATTTGAATGAAATGCGAAATAACATTTACATCAAAATATTTGAGCTTCTTTCAACAAGAAATAAATATCGTGGCCGTATTTGGGCGGCTAGCAGAAATACAACTCTTGTTAATTCTTCGCTAAAAGCAGTCAGAGATTGACTAGGAATCCTTTTGGTGTAGCAGTCCGTCACACTTATATACTTTTACATTACGCAACGGGGTACTATTGTGTGTCTTTCTTTGATCATGGGCGAGCGTTATCTCGGCTGGAAATCAGAAACACATTACACAGGGACCGTGACTTCTTTCCCAAATGTGTCCTGAATTTGGAGACAAAAGCACAGGAATTTTTTTCCACAAAATATGAAGCTATCTAAACCTTATGTTTATCATTAAACGTATGCAGCAGCCATCGGGAACTATATAATATTTTCTCAACTAATTAAAATAAAAAATAAATTGTTGGTACAACAGCTTCAAGCTGGGCCGGGGCCTGTGACTTACACTCTCAACCATTCCTGTGTGTGCGTTGATATTATGCAGGAATGGAAGGGACCTACATTTTACTGCCGAATCCGAACGGCTAACAGAGAAGCACTTTCCATGACGTTAATTACTTTTGGAAGATTTGTCACTTCCTCGCAAGAGACAGTACCCCGTAAAACAACTTTTAGGTGGAGTCGTCACCAGGGATTGAACCCAGATCCCAGAACCTTCAGCGTGGCAGTCCGACACACTAACCACTACGCCACGGGATACTACTTCTCAACTAATTCCGTACGCGAAGTTCTCTTGTCCCAAGTTTATTTTACCCATCTCTTCTTGAAATTCTTTAAAAATATCCTAAGACACGTGGGCGTCGCGTCGGGCCGGAACCGGGACATATTAGGTGCTTTAATAGTTATTTCTGAGTTGTAAAGGTCCTTTTTTTATGAACAGTCAAAAATAAAATAAAATTAAATCGCCCGACACCTTTTTTCCTCGTGTAGTAAAAAATTTAACAAAACTCCAATGGTAAGTCATTATTCGTCTCCTTATACAATTATGTCCTCCATTTTAACTTAAAAACAACACAATGGAAGAAAATTCAAATAAATTTAGTAATTTCTCCTTCGGGAGCTATAAAGCTATAAACCAACCAACAAGAAACATTTCGAGCTAACAACAGAGCAGCAAACTCTCGTTAGTCTAATTCAACTCGATTGTCTTCAAAAAATATTTAATTACACGAAACCGGAAGCACTTTTCATAGGAAGGAGATGGAGATGGCACACAGCATCCTGGGAGGACGTGGGACCTTACAAAGCAGTTATCCGTCTGTGTAATGTTTATTATTTTGAATTGTTCTCCAAAACAAGCCCAAAGGCTTCTTTTCATTCTCTCCAACTCTACCTCTGACTCGCTTTGCACACTATTCGCCCAAAGATTTATTTCATTAAGCCAAAAACATCCTGGATATTACGCTGGCTTTCATTTACAGCTATACATGTCATGTCAGGTCGACCTTTTGTTTATGCAAAATGATCTAACGAGCTGAGAAGTATCCTGGGAGTCTGGAGGTGATACGTTTTTTGCCAGTAGTGGTTTTTCGAGCTTGAATAAAAAATATTCGCTACTAATTATCCTCCATTCTATACGCTGCTGGCTGTAAAGGATATTAAGGATCTGAAAAGGTCCGTAATACAAAAAAAAAATCTTCAATGGTGCTTAGTTTTATGTGATTCTTGCAAATTACTCAAAACTCATAAATAGAATTGTTTTTCATTTTAGGGAAGTGCAAGGAGGTTGAGTTATAGTGATGGCATAACAGTAATATGTATTCCATTCAAGTAGTTCAAATAGATTAAAAAGTTTTGTTTTGTTTATGTGCCTTTGGACTGTAAAGAGATAAAAGTTTTCAACCCTCTGCTCTGACATAAAGAGGATGATGACTACTGATGGTTATGATGATTTTTGGCTAAGTATTCCATTGGGATATTGCCTGGAGGAGCTCTGAAACCGGGATGGTTTATTCGGAAATTTATTCGGTTAACGTGACTTTTTGGGCTTAAGTGCTTAAGCCCCAAGGATAATAAAATTATTGAAAAGCATTTCATTTGTGCAATTTAACGTATCATCTTTCTTAGACACTGAGGCGACTATTGTATCTTGGGATTTTTTTATTTAAAAAGTGTGGCCACAACTGAGTAAGTGAACACTGAGTGTGACTGAAATGCTCAAAAATAAATCACAGGTGGGTCCATGAATAGTTTAAATGATGAGAGTTATTTATAACCTTACTTACTTACTTAAGGTGGCGCAGACAGTCCATTGTGGACCACGGCCTCAACCAACAATCCTCGCCAGCTAGGCCGGTCCCTAGCCAGTGGCCTCCAGTTGCGCACACCAAGTTGGTTGAGGTCGTTTACCACTTGATCGCGCCACCTTAGATGGGGTCTTCCAGAACTGCGTCGGCCCTCCGGGTTGGAATTGAAGACTCGTCGGGCAGGAGCGTTTTCGTCCATATGCTCTGTATGACCCAGCCATCTAAGCCGCTGAATTTTCAGCTTCTTAACCAAGTCAATTTCGCTGTATAGCCCGTACAGTTAGTCATCGAATCTTCTCCTCCATACTCCATTGATAGATACAGGCCCGAATATCACCCGAAGAATCTTTCTCTCAAAGCACCCCAGCCTGTATTCATCCGATTGTGTCAGTGTCCACGCTTCTGCCCCATACAGCAGGACTGGGATGATAAGGGTCTTGTATAGTGTCTCCTTGGTCCTTTGAGAGAGGGCTTTACTACTAAGATGCCTTCTTAGCCCGAAGAAACAGCGATTGGCAAGAGTGATTCTTCGACTGATCTCTTCACTGATGTTGTTCTGAGAGGTTATAGTGGAACCCAAATAGACAAAGTCCTTGACAACCTCAAAGTTATATCTGTCCATTGTGACGTTTTGTCCGAGCCTACGGTGATGATCTACTTCACCCGAGGACAGCATATACTTTGTTTTATCTTCATTTACAGCCAGACCTATTCGAGCCGCTTCCACTTCAATACTTGCGAATGCTCCACTGACAGCGCGCTTCGTTCTTCCAATAATGTCAATATCATCAGCATAGCCAAGTAGTTGAACGGATCTAAAAAAAATCGTACCGCTGGTGTTGACATGCGAGTTGCGTACGATTGCCTCAAGAATGATGTTGAAGAGGTTACATGACAGCGCGTCACCCTGTCGTAAGCCTTTCTCGACATTAAATGAGTCGGTGGTGTTCTTACCAACCTTGACGGAGCAGCGAGAGTTCTCCATAGTCATCCTGCACAATCGAACGAGTTTGGCAGGGATGCCAAGAAGCGACATGGCTCTGTATAGCTCGTTCCTGTTTACGCTGTCATAGGCGACTTTAAAATCGATAAAGAGGTGGTGAGTATCGATCTGGAATTCTTGGGTCTTTTCCAAAATCTGCCGAAGTGTGAAAATTTGGTCGACGGTTGACTTACCGGGTCTGAAACCACACTGATAGGGGCCAATCAGTTCACGTGCGAAAGGGTTCAGACGTTCACACAGAATGGCCGACAAGATTTTATAGGCGACATTTAGGAGACCTCTGTAGTTGGCGCAGCTTAGAGTATCTCCTTTCTTGTGGATAGGGCACACAATGCTGAGGTTCCATTCGTCAGGCATACTTTCATCCGACCAGATTGTACAGATGAGTTGGTGTATGCTCCTCACCAAGTCATCTCCCGCTGCTTTGAAGAGTTCAGCCGTAAGGCCATCAGCTCCAGCAGCCTTGTTGGACTTTAGTTTAGATATTGCTATCCGAACTTCTTCTTGGTCGGGAGGACGGAAATTTTGTTCATCATCATCCAAATCGAATGGATCATTCTGCCTGACAGCGATTAGTTGGTTGTCTTCGCCGTTTAACAGTCTGCAGAAGTGTTCTTTCAAAATTCTCAGCACCGACTGTGTATCTACAACGACATTCCCACCCTCGTCTCTACAAGCTTCCGCTCGGGCTTTGTAACCCTTGGACGAATGCTTTACCCTTTGGTAGAACTTTCGAACATTGCTTCTGCCGTAGCACCCCTCAATTGATTCAACCATTCGTTTTTCCAGTTCTCTTTTTTTTCTTCTGAAAAGCCGATGTTCCTCTTTCCTCTTTTGCTGGTACACCGCACGGAAAGCGCTCTTGGCAGCTCTAGTTCTGGCATTCAGAACTGCATGATAGGCTTCGTCTTTGGCCAAGTGTGCGAGCCTGCACTCATCATCAAACCAGGTGTTTCGTTGTGGTCGCCTAATGAAACCCAAAACATCCGTGGCAGCGGTTTTGATGGCCATTTTGCAATGTTGCCACTGGGCCTCTGGGTTTGGCGCAGGCGCCGGGCTTGTCAAGAGATAAGAGGAGACATGATTGGCAAAGGTTGTGGCGGTCTCTTGCGATTGTAACTCAGCAACATCAAACTTTCTCACAGTGGATGTTCGGTTCTGCGGTCTGGTGGAGATCCGCATTCGCACTTTAGCTACAACAAGGTAGTGGTCCGAGTCTATGTTGGCCCCTCGGAAAGTGCGGACATCCATGACACTGGACGCATGTCTGCTATCAATTGCAATGTGATCAATTTGGTTGACGGTATTTTGATCAGGAGACCGCCAGGTCCCCTTGTGAATAATGAGGTGTGGGAAGTATGTGCTAGCTAAGATGACACTTCGCCCCGCAGCAAAGTCGATTAGCCTGTGTCCGTTACCGGAAGTGTTGTCGTGCAGGCTATGCTTTCCGACTGTCGAGCCAAAGTTACCCTCCTTTCCGATTTTGGCGTTGAAGTCACCAAGAATAAACTTAGTGTCGTACTTCGGGCATTCATCATACGTCTTCTCGAGAAGATCGTAGAATTCTTCTTTGGTCGTGTCATCTTTTTCCTCCGTGGGGGCGTGGACGCAGATCAGCGAGATGTTGCTGAATTTGGATTTAATGCGGATTGTGACAATGCGTTCGCTTATGCCACGAAACCCCAAAACTTCTTGCCTAAGCCTTCCTCTTATCAGAAATCCGCATCCAAATAGCCGCTGTTTCCTTGTCCTGTAGCACTTGCCGTAGTAGATGTCACAGTTTTTCATCCTCCTTGTGCCTTCACCATCCCATCGCACTTCTTGGATGGCTGTGATGTCGGCTTTGACACCATCTAGGGCTTCCACTAATTGTTCGGCTGCACGTGGTCTGTTAAGGGTCCGGACATTCCACGTGCAGAACCGAAATTCGTTGTCCTTGTTTCGTTTGCTAGGGTCGTCATCAGTAAGGTCATCCATATCCGAGGCAGTTGGTTGTTTCGGAACTATTATTTTTTACGTGGTAGGGAAGTTACCCCGACGCACAACCCCCAACCTGGGGGACCAGGCCCTATGCTGTTCTCCTTGGACAAAAGGAGCTGGAAAAATCCAGAGTCAGTAACCCACTACGGGGATGTGAGAGCTGCCGTTGGTCCTATATGGGCTCATCCGCCACCTTCTCTATTTCACTACCCTGACTAATAGTAGTGAAAGGACCCAAAGACCTGAGCTCCGAATATGTCGAAGTAGCTCAATGGGGTGCCTACCATATTGTCTGTTAGCGTCGCCGTTGGTTCACTTAACTTCTATGATTAAGCTAGTAAAAAATGTCTTGTTTGTCTAAAATAAAACTGAGTCAATAAAAATAACATCACCCACCCACCCGATCCCCGAAGTAGACCACTCCAATTTACACACTTTCACTTTTATTAAGTAAAAACCCCACCAATTACTCAGATCAAGCCCCAAAAAATACTGTCATCGCTGCTGTCCCTCGCCTGCCAAAAATAATTTCAACAAATATTTCAAAAATATATAAATAATCCAACATTTCCTACAAAGTTTCTCGAGATACCATGAGTCATATTCATTCCACCAAAAACCTGTCGCGTGTCGGCAAAAAAATTAGCTAAAGATCGATCAGTATCTATCGATCTTGCTTACTAGACTGACTGGTGATGCTGATGGTGGGTAGAGCCAACTTATTTGTTGCGTCCCCACGGACGAGCTAGTGGACAGATCGTTGCGTTCTCCTATTCAAATGTGTCTTATATCTTATATGTTATTCTGGTCAACGCACTTAACGTCGAAAAATATCATTGCGCAGCACACTAGACCAGACATATCCAATTGAAAGCTGAACACAAGATGGCTAGGCTATGGCTGAGATGTAGTGATGCTTGCCGGCTATATACCCAAAACCCAAAGCCATTATAATATGTCAACGCAAAGATCAGGAAAAATGAAATTCTGCCAACTAACAGCCTACGTTTGGAATTTCCTTTATACTAGCGCTCCTCCACGCATTCTCTCTTCTTCATATTATCTATACAAAATTTCTGGCTTCCTTCCATCATCGATGCAAAATCTTGGGTGAGCTAAAGTTGCTCTTATTAATAGCGAACGTTGAGAATTCTTGGAGTGCATCAGATGCAACTGTCAGCGTCGTCGTCGTCGGTCCGTTCAATGCTGTGGGATGTGCTTCTTGCGTTTCAAGGAAGCCATTTATTTATTCCAAAAAGTAGTGTTGCATGGCATCTTAAGTTTTGACTTGATGGACTTTGTCTATTTGTTTTGCGAGACATTTCGACAAGTGTGTTTTGAACCACGACAATGGTGATCGATTGGACGATTACTTAGTGGCAGACTAATCGACTTCCTTGATGTTGATTTCCCATGTGGAAAATGCAATCGTAATTGCTATCGTGTTTCTGTAATTATGTCAATTCATTCGCCAGTAAAAGACAAAACGTCGCAACCCATTTTCCACGATTGTCGAACATACAAAACAATGCACTCTCAAAAGGAACAATGCAAACATCATACAACATGCAACTTGAGTGCATTGCCTTGGAGGAGGGGTACACTTAAGCAACAACAACAAAAACACCTTAATTATAGTTTTTTAGAGCCGAGGATTGCATTCAAATTTTCACAATGGCGGTCATTTTTTTTTTCGAAGTGGTTTGCATTTTCTAGTTTTTATTTTTGTATCTACGGCCGGCGGAAAACAATCCAAATACAAAAAGATACAGAATGTACAAAATGATCTTGGAGCTGGCTGCTGTTTTGCTTGACAAAGGAGCTATTAGTTGCAGCATGCATTTGAGAGGAGCGCATGCCAAGCGCAGAGTACATTATGCTTTTGTTGTTGATGATTGGAGAATTAAAGCATTATTTAGATTAGAGAAATGGGATCGAGAGGCTTTCGGAATGCCTCGGTCTTGAGTGTAGTATACACAAGTCTTGATTAGTTTAAATCTTAATGATGAATAGATTCAACTGACTTACATTTTGAATAAAGGAAAATCAACCTCGGTCTTGGCACGGAAAGAATTAAGATCATGACTAAGTTGTTACATCTTAGAAATAAACACAAGTATTGTATTTTATGAAAATAATGGAGTAAAGATATAACGGGAAAAATTGAAATTGACTGCGGTTGTACATATGTATGCATTTATAGCAGAAGGGTTAATGGTAAGTTAGGTATAGGTACATCAATAAAAGGAAGAAATATCACGTTCCACCTTATCGAACTCTTTCTTTAGAAAATTTGGAAGTTCGTTTTGTCATTTTGTATTCTCACAGGGACTCCGATAACCACGCATTAAAAGCCCGAACTGCGCAGTATTTGTTGCGGCAAACACATCAAAGATGAACCTCCAAAGTAAAAATCTTATGATTCAAGGTAAGTAACGAAATATTTTGGAGGAGAAAACGTTCAACTTTTAAGCTCTATTCTATGGAAGCCAGAACTGTCTTCACTTTTTTTAGGCCTTTTAAATACTGTCAATCAGATCTAAACTGAATGCTTACTAAGAACAACATTTTGACCATGCCAATGGGAAAAAAATCCCTAAGCTCAAGAATCGCATAAAATAAAAAGTAATGGATCGATAAGTGAACCCTGTGGAACACCAGTATTAAATACTCAAACATCAATTCAATTCGCGCGAGTAGACTTTTGCGGCCATGTTGTTTCGGTGACATCTGTCAAATCTGTTATATTTATTATTCATTTAATGATGCCAAAACAGCATGCCAAAATTACCAGATTAAACTTTGCTGAAGATGACTACAATTCTGGCCGAAAAAGTATGTGTAGCGAAGAAGCGCATTTTTACTGAAAAGCTTTGTTAACAAGCTAAATTGCGTGTATGGGATGACACTTACCTCCAAGAGGTTAACCGTCGGTGGCGAGCGCTACAGAATGATGAAATGATGAAATCTTATGGCCCAAATTGAAATATATGGACCTAGACGACAGGTGGTTTAAGCAGGACGATGGGTGCCACACAGAGGACGCCACAATTGGAATTCTGCATGAAGAATTTGAGGTTAAGGTTATCTCTTGGAGGTGACGTGAATTCGCTAGTAAGGTCATGCGATTTGAACCGGCTAGACTTTTTCTTGTAGGATTTCCTCAGATCGCAGTTCTAAGCGAATTAGCCACAGCTAACCGATGCTGTTAAGGTGAACGTCACAAAGGCTATCGCTGAAATTCAGTAGGATATAAATGTAGAAGAGGAAGACAAAATTGGACCACTCGGATCCCTCGGCCACCGTCAGAAGTTGAGGCAAGGATTTAAACGATGGCATATCTAAAACGTAAGGCTAAGATTACACACGTTAATTTTACTGACCACTTACATAATTCTTTTGGAAGTAACTTACATGGAGGTTTACATTGCAAAAGAACTTACAGTAAGAAATGTTTTCCGCAAGTTGAAAACTTATCACTCCCGGGTGTGTAAGCTGTAAAAATTCCTTAAGTGTGAAAAAACGTGTTTACTTACTGTACTGTAAGTCATTAACAGAGCCGCTTACACGAGTAATTTTATTTAGAAAGTGCTTGCACAAGTAACTTAAGTAAGTAAAACCTTTTATGTGTAATCTTAGCATTATGGCGTTCATGGGCCTTTCATAAAGGGTTTTCCAATAAGAGGTGTTGTTTTGATATTCAAAAAAAAAATGTAATTTTCTGAGATAAACGATTTTTATTTCAATGTAAAGAGAAAAGTAAATGCCATTAAAAATGTAAAACGATATCAGCTAAATGGCCGCCAAGACTACGCTTACACAACAATATCCTATTCATGAAATGTTCGAACAACAAATCGCAAAGTGGCTGATGTATGCCCTCAATAGCTTCACGAATTCCATATTTGAGGTCTGGGCTGTTCGCGTAGATCTTATCTTTCACGTGGCCCCAAAGGAAGAAGTCGCAAGGTGTTAAATCGCAAGATCTTGCTGGCCAATTGTGATCACCTCTTTGAGAGTAAACACGGTCCGGAAACTTTTCCCGTAAAAGATCGATAGTTTCGTTGCTTGTCCGGCACGTAGCACCGTCTTGTTGAAAATAAACGTTGTCCAGATCAATACCATTAAATGCCGGCCATACAAAATTATTAATCATATCTCGATAGCGCAATCCATTCAACGTAGCTGTGGCTCCAGCCTCATTTTCAAAAAAGGTAAGGTCCAATGATCCTGCCGGACCATAAACCGCACCAAACAGTTGCTCGTTGAGGATGGAGAGGCTTTTTCACAATAAATCTCGGGTTTGCCGAGGCCCAGATGCGACGGTTTTGCTTGTTGACGTAGCCACTGGGTGGAAATGGGCCTCATCAGTCAAGATGATTTTTCGATGAAATTCCGGATCATTTTCATGCCAAATTTTCACCACTTTTGTAGTGAATTTTAATAATTTCAATGCGTTGTTGAAACGTGTATCGCCCGTAGTTTCTACTTGTTAAATGTCAACAAATTACAGCTTCAAAAGTGACAACTACTCAAGTAGCGGGCTATTCAAAATAACACCTCTTATTGGAAAACCCTTTCTAATATTTTTTATTGTTAATTTCTCACACACAGCTTGTTTTGTCAAATTTCAGCATCTACCCGCCCTTATTGAAAACCCCTTTGTAGGGTCATGTCCATATCTAGTGGGCCATCTAATGGTTTCTTTTTAAATCACAGGATATTTTGACACTGACAGCTGTTTTCCCCTCGATACATTGACAGAATGTCAGTTTCATACCTCCGGGGAACAAAATGAGACGCTTTAGGTGAGAAATATTGAAAACTTTTATTTCCAAAGATCTGTGCATATGTGTATCCCAAAAAATACGTTTTTTAAAAAGAATAGTTTTGGCAAAATGAAAGCATTCACTGCGACTGTTGTGAGCAAGTTTGTGCACAAAACTCGTGAGACTGTTCTGCTAGTGGACACTCATGGTCTTCGTCGTCATACGGTGTGCACACAGGCGAGAATGTGAGTGCTGAGAGGGAGAAACAATTCACAAACAACGATCTCAACATTTCACGTTCTAGCCTGATGAAAATTCACTTCGCAGTTTGGGCCTTATAGAGCAGCTTGAATTGAACAAAGATTTTGGGCGAAAATCATCTTTTCTGTGAGGAGCATTTTCATATCGGCGGCTACGTTCACAAACAAAATTTTTGCATCTGGGGCTCGCAGACCCTCACGTTATTGTCGAGAAGCTAATGCATCCACAGAGAGTGACAGTTTGATGCTGGTTTTGGAGTGGTGGCATCATTAGACCATTTTTCTTCGAAAATGATTCTGGAAACTACGTTTCAGTCAACGGTGGACGTAACAAATCCATGTTAACCGACTTTTTTTTTTACTGAAATTGAAGACATAGATTTTAACGACCTTTGGCAGGATTGCGTGCCATGCCACACAGCCCATGAAACAATCGATCTTTTGCGCACCAAATACCCAAATCGTGTTAACCAGCCGTCTTTACGATTCGGCCTCATTTTTTTGGAGAACTGTGAAGACCGATGTTATATGCCAACAATCTGAAAACGATTCAAGCACTCAAGGCCAATATAAACCAACTAATCCGTGCGCTACAGCTCGAAACCATCAACAAGGTCTTCGAAAATTGGAGTGACAGAATGCGCTACTGCGAAGACAACCGAGGCAGCCACTTGAACGACTTTTTGTTCCATTACAAATAAATCCAAGATGCAAAAATTAATAATCCGAATATGTTTATCTGCGAGCAAACTATGAATACGGGAAAACTAATAATTTTTGAAGTATCGAATTTACTTGAAAAGTGCTGACAAATAATTTATCTTTTTATCATTTATTTGTAGTACCTAAGGTCTTTTGTTCAAATGAACAACCTTTAAATATTTAACAATGTAAACAAACACTAAATTCCCACTCACAAATGCTCTAACATTAATTAAACAATAGACACTTCAAAACAAAAACACATAAATTAGTTTCAGTAAGTGTCTGTCGAGTCTATTCATTGCAATACCCCCTATCCTCATCCCAAAGACAAAAACAAACTAAATACATGATGAGTAGTTCTTAATTTCTTGGGAAAATTAAATTCCCTGGATTCCATGATGCAAAGTCCAGTGAACTATAGATATGATTCATTTCACAAAAATTCAACATAACCGTATATAAAATCCTTTTCAGACAAAGAAACTGTATGTTGTCCCTGATGTTGCATTACCTAAATGCTCAATCCATCATCAAAGATCCAACACGGCCACGACTCACCTTAAATTTGCCAAATTCAAAAATTTCTCAAAGAGACTCCGTCCAATGTTGGAAGTGGTGGTAGTGGTGGTCATCGTTATTCCATAACAAAAGTCTCCAATGCGGCAGCAGAAAATCCATAAAATTGATCAAATACGGCACCGGTCGCCACCGACACTCCGCGCCGTGAAAACAAAACACAATTTTCCCAAAATTGGATAAAAATTTTATGAATAAAAATAATTGACACTTGGGTTTGCTAAATAAATAACCAAGACCCTTGAAAATGGTAAACTTTTTCCGGATATAGGTTGTTTTTCAAAGGCACATTCCGAATTACGCCGGCTTTTTCATTAGAAATGCACACTGAATCACTTTTATAGGAACCGAATTACACTTGATGCATCTTTTATCAGAACTGCCGCAGAAAATGCACTAAATATTCAGCACCACCGTGCGTGATTAAATTTTTTTATAAGAAACTTTAATTACTTCACAAATCACTTTGCAAAAAAAAAAAAAAAACAAATCAGCGAAATTGGAGAAACAGCTGTATAAATTAAATTGGCTGGAAAAAGGGGACGGCAACGGCAGATTAGATTGATAAGTCGCTCTCCATGCTTATCAAATTTAACGCAAAAACTAACCGCAAAAAGAGAACGAATTCCAAATAATTCATAAAAAAACAACAACAAAATTATTTGATATCATAAGTTTCGCAAAAAAAAAATTTGATAATTTTTGCGAATGATTCACCTGGCTACACTACACACTTTAGTTTAAGAAGGGAGCCACTTTCAATACACACATTCCGAGACGCGTTCACTTTGAATGTTTAAGAACGACTGAGCTGACTAAGCATTTTTTTTCGATCGAGCACCACCATGATCCACGACACAAGTCGTGTCGAGACGGTCGATCGTCGTCGTCGTCGTTGTCGTCGGTCGATGGAATGCAGCCACAACCACCACAAAGACGATCGCGGCAGCAAAAGCGATTTGGAGTGCTCAACTGGGGAATCTCTGTGAAGATCGAGACGGAGTCTTCAAGTTGGCCGCGGAAGTGAAGCTCCCAGGGCACTAGGCAAGCACTACATGGTTACACTTGGGTAAACAAATGTTTAGCAATTTTTTTTTTTATTTTTCAGATGGAAGCATGGAACACACCGACCGTGCCGTGAAAGGAACAATTTTTCTAAGCTTTGTGACAAAAGCCAAGAAGCTTGACTTTGAATTTGAAAAGAAATGCGAGACAAAATGAAGAGGAAGATTGAACCTTGATCCTTACCCAGCTTAGGCATCAGATACAGTGGAGAAATGGTGTTCTTTAATTGGAAGCAATTACGTGTTTATTTCCAGTTGAGTTAACTTTTAGAGAAACGGGAATGGCATGGGAGTAGTCTTTGCTGTTTAAATTTAAAAAAAATTTGTGAAAGAAGGGACGGTGCTTTTTTGACATGTCATTATTTTGGGAAAATAAAAAAGAAAAGAAATTATTATATTGTATGAATTTAGGGCTAGGCATATGAGTTTAATGAGTTGTCATTAAGGTATTTAGGTTATTTGACAACCTACAACCATCATGGATTTTCAATAAAATTGCTCAACAAAATATTTGTGAACATACCTTAAGTTGGACTTGGATAGAACCATCAGGTTAAGGGCTCACCAAAGTAAAGGTATAAGTATATAAGACCTCTGACTTATTCGAAATTTTAGTCCTGGCAAGGAAGCCAAATTTTAGTGCAAACAATTCTGAAAATGTATGTAAGAAAATATTGGGATACTCTTATGGTCAAAACAGATGTGCTGTTTTTTCGTGCAGTCTAAATAATTTTTACAGCAGGAGTTGCAATGGCTGCAATATTTCTCCATTTCTTTGGATTAAAACAAAAACAAAATCAAGTAATTGGTATTTTCTTTCAAACATAGATAGTGTGAATTTTTCGAAATGACGAACTGTTGAGTATGGTGCTATAGCCAGTCAACTTTCAATACCCTTAGTGGAGTTACAATATTGCATGAGGAGAATTGGCTACACAAAAAGTTTGTTCTGAAAACGTTGGCCACCCATCTTACTGTTCCACTTTTGAAACTGCTGGCACTGGGGCATACGAATAGACACTAACTATATCAAATTATTATACCCTATTCTATTGAATGGGTACATTGTATTTGGTGTGAAGTTTGTTACATAGAAAAATAATACTGTTAAGTTTCTGGAATGATAAAATCCACCCACAAACACGCCCCACTCGCCATTCTTGTTCAACATCTATTTGTGTTTTTTGTGCAGTTACGATCAAATCACAAGGTTTAAATTTTGCACACGCAAGCATTAGGTAAATCTCTTGCAAAATAAATAAAAATATTTCAGTTTGGGCGTGGCTTGCGCCCACTTTTCACACAAAACCATCAATTTTATGTTTATAAAATAACGATGCTTATATTTGAGCAAAAAACCTTCAATTTTGTGGGTATAAGTTGTACGTAAACATCTTACATATGTATGAAAACAAAAAAATTGATTTTGGGTGTGGCTGAAGCCCACATTTTATTAGAAACAATACAGTAGACGCTCGATATAGTGAACTAATAAAAACCAAGCCTGTTCAGTGTATCGAATTTGTTCACTATTTCGAGCGGGAGTTTTTATATGTTTACCAACACTAAATTGAATTACATATATCTAAAATTCATTTTTTTACTAATTCAACAGTTTAAAAAAATTTTATTTCAAAGCAGCCATCACTTGCGAAGAAGCCATACCTATGCTTTCATTGATTTTTTCCAAAATTGAAATTGCCTTCTGTTTTAAAATCAATCCATTATCTGGTAGATTTTTTCTTCGTAGTTCCAAAAACTACTTGTACAGCTTAGATTCCACTTTCAGATGTGTTAAATAATAAATGTATTTTCATACTTAACACGCTTCAACGTTTTCCTGGAATCTACTTGAAGAACTACATTGCAAACTAGATTGCAATCTGTATCAAAAGCAAAGCCAAATCAAAAAATTGTTTTTTTGATCGTAACAATGTGAAAAAATACACAGAAGATTAGTATATTATTCGGCAAAATAGTTGACATTCACAGGCGCATTGCAACAGAAAATTTTTCTTTGAATATCGTCAAAAAAAAAAAAATTAAGTTCACTTATTGAGAACCTCAGAGTTCATTATTTAGAGTAGTCTGTGTTAAATTTTGGTGGTTCACTATAATGGATAGTTCACTATATAGAGTTTCACTATATCGAGCGTCTACTGTATGAACCTTATGTTTGCAAAATAACGGTACTTATAACAAATCCACAAGCCCAAATTTATGCGTTTCTTAGTAGACACTGAGAAGCTTGTGTATGAAAAGACATTTTTAAATTTCAGACGTGGCTTTCACCCATTTTGATGAAAGAACAAAAAAACATGGTTTTTAAAATTTAGAGTACCAATATTCAATGTTAACCATTTTTTTTCTTCATTATATGAAAACATATCTAGAATTTTTTGTGTGTGTGTAGATGTTTTAACTACGCCCACTTTTAAGGGCGTGATTTTTATAAAATACGAATAAAGATTCGGATAAGATCATTAAGAAACTAATTGATCCAGTCATACAATTGACTAACGACCAAAGCTCAGTTAGTGTTTTGTATTTTTTTTAATAATTTTTTTGGACACGCCTGATTCAAAGGGGCGTAGCTGTTAAAAGTCTTAATATGCTTTAGTATTTTAATGTTTTCTAACTATCGGTCACAGTTTTGAAGTAACAAGATGAACTTTCGGTTTGTTTGGTTACGTATCAGGTTGTGGTGGAAGGATTGTAAAATACACCCATAATCGCTATTTCTATTCAAAATCTAATTTTTTAAAACTAAAATTATGTCTTGTTTTGTTTAAATCGAGCTGCAAGCTTGAAGTTGAATGTCATCAACCTCACGCTAATTGCCTTGGCAATAAAATGTCTCAACTTTGGGCGTGGCGTTAGCCTTTTTTACTTGCAAGTTATGCATTCGTTAAAAAAGCTCTTTTATGTATAAACAAAATAATAGTTATTGTTTAATTTTTGAAAAAAAACTTAAGTTTTTGAAAAAAAAGTTAATTTTTTGTTTGTTTTTGTTTTTTTTTTCAAAAACGGTTTGTTCAATTTTTTTTAAATTTTTGTTTTCTGATAAGAACTTTAAACCGCTAGATTTTGACATAAAATTTGGGATATGTTTTCGAAAAGTTAAAAAAAAGGTTTTAAAAAAAAACTGGTCCAACGATTTTGAAAAAAAATTCCTTAAAATTCAAAAAATAGAAAAAAATTTGATGGCTTACATTATTTCTCCAAAAAACGTTTTAACTATTGGTTGCTTAAAGATTAATAAAATTTCATATGATTTTTTCAATGCTTTTTTCTCAAAATCTTAAGCCTTAACACATTAGAGCACACACAAAATGTATTATCGTTATTGTATTTTTTCTTGTCTGCTAAAGAAGAGTTTTGTTTCTGGAACTTGTCAGCAGCTGGCTGCGCCTGCGGGGGCAAACGCACACATACAAAAATAAGGAATAGGATATCGAATAGTTCGTTGCAAACGTACTGTAGCTCTCGCTTATGTTTGATTAAGATTTGATCCGAGGATGAACCACTATTGTATTACTGGCCCTGAATCACTAACTCACTCACTAACTCATTAACAACAGTAATTCACTAACTCCTTTATTCACTAACTAACTCACTCGCTTACTAACTAACTCACTGCACAAAGTCACTAAGAGCCAGTTGTACAATCGTGGTTCATCCTCGGATCAAAATTTAAAAACGATTTACCTCGGTTCGTGTTTGCAAAATTATTGTTAAGGCGGTGTGGTTCAAGAGTTAACCCACCGATTTCGGTGGATTAAATAAAGTTGACCCATGGACCAAGAATTTAAAAACGAGGTTCAGTGCTGAACAACTCTTGAACCACGGTCTTAACCTAATTATGTACACAGGAACCGAGGTGAATTGTTTTTAAATTTTGATCCGAGGATGAACCAACATTGTACAACTGACCGTAAGTGCCAGTTGCCAGCTGTACAACATTGGTTCAGCATTGAACCTCTCTTTTAAATTCTTGGTCCGTGGATCAACTCCACTGTAACCAGTCTTAGCTTTGATAATGCAAACAAGTACCGGGTAAATCGTTTATAAGTTTTTATCCGAGGATGAGCCACTAATGAACAACTAGCCCTGAATCACTTACTTAACAAATCACTAACTCATTAAGGGCTAGTTGTACAATCGTGGTTAATCCTCAAATCAAAATTTAGAAACGATTAACCTTCGTTTGTGTTTACATATTTAAAGTTTAGACGGTGGTTCAAGAGTTAAGACACCGATTACCGAGGGTTAAGTAAATTTAACACACGGATCAGGAACTTTAAAACGAGGTTCAGTGCTGAACCACTATTGTACAACTGGTACTAACTCACCAACTCACTAACATTACTCACTTATTTCCTATCTCAGATTAATCCGTGAAAATCAGTGGGTTAAACCTTAAACCACCCTTGAACCACAGTCTAAACTTTGATTATGCAAACAAGAGCCGATGTAAATTGTTTTTAATTGTGATTTTGATCCGAGGATTAACCACTATTGTAAAATTGTCGCTGAATCACTAACTCTCAAGTTAACTAACTCACTAATTTATAACTCAACAACGAGCTTGCTCTTACATATGTGTGACAGTGCTCGTTCGACCATTTTTCCAAAAAATCGTTTATTGTTAGAATACATTTTTCTTGCAAGTTCTTGACTAGTCTTATAGTACATAAGAATGGACTCATTTTTATTCTACTAGAGTGAGACTGGGCTAAAAACAAAAATTGAAAGAGAAACACATTTTGCGAGATGAAAAATTTTGCGCAAAGATACGAACCAGCTATTTCGTATTCTTTTTCGTCTTCGAACTGGAAACATAAATCTTAAACTTTTCGAATCATGAAAATCAACGAAGTGAATTCAAGGGATATGAAAATGTCAAGATCTGCCTCGCCTCATCAGTTCCAGAATACACCCTATTATGAGCTATGCCTTAATGATTTCATAAACAGTTTATAAGTTTTCAAACAAATAAATTCTAATTGAGGAAAAATTAATTACATTTCCAAGGATATGAACTTTCCATCTCATCAGCATATGAGTAACAGCTTCCTCCTCAAGGGCTTTATTTATAAAATGAGTATCATCATAACCTATGTATGTATATCTATTATTACATCATTCTAAGCATTCCAATTCAATTCAGATAATTATTTTCCAACGTCCTTATCTCCTGTTCATCCCATCCAAGTTCGAAGGATTGAATAAAATCATAAAATACAAACGTTGCGTCGCGTCGCGTAGCATCGTCTCATCGTTTTTGTACGATTACAATGAAAACAAGAGATTTGTACGGAAATACAAAAAAAAAATTATCTCCTTCTTTCGAAAATACAATTTAGCACCCACATCGTGTCCTTTTCAGTCTTTCGGAATGAAAATCCCAGTTTCGAGTGGTTTCGCTTTTCAAAAAGGGGCTTTCAGCCCCACATAGCTATGTACTTTGTGTTTTTCTGCCCGGAAGGGATGCTGTGCAATAAGTGCTTCGCCATGTACAGACTTCTTCCCCGGCCCCCGGCTCCACACAAAAACGGAACGAAACTTAAATACATTTTAATCGGGGAAAACTTGTTGGTGCGAGTGGGTGGTGTAGTTAATCTAAGATTGATGTGAACGGGCCACATCTGCGTTCAATAATAATCGAAATGCCCGCTAGCTGTATGCTGAGTACTGATAAAATTCGTCCCTTCACAGGAATGCACAGGCACACCGATGGACAAAACACAGGAGCATGAACGTCGATGGAAATAGAGAGAGAGTATAGAACAAATAATAGAAAAAGAAATTCCAATAGTATAGTAGGCGCTGTTGTCCTTGTCGTCCTTGTAGTCCTTCGCTGTGCAGATTGTGAACATTTTAATATTGAAAACCATAAATATCAAAAAGAGGAAGGATACAGCAAGCAATAGCATGTCCCAGCTATGCAGACTGCGATGGAATGAGTGCGTCTATAAATATAAATTGAACATGGTCGAGGTTTGTTTCGGGTGAGAGGACCAGAGAGGACCTTACATAAACAGACGCAGGATGCAGGAATCTTGAGCCTGAGGCGGGTTTTCTAATTTATATATGGTATTAACCTAAGCATTGACCCTAATATAATAAGGAAGCGAATCATATTAAACCAGCTTAACGTGCAGGAAAGCTATCAATCATCTTAAATACCAAAATAATGCATATATCTAACTTAATGAGCTCTTGTTATGATATTATGGACTATTTTTAATATTTTTATTCTTTTATGACGATGGCGATGAATAAAAAAAGTACCACAATATACACCACAAGCGAGCAGATCCTCAAAATTATTCTTCTTTGGGCCAAACGTGCTCTCTCAGTTCTTTGCTAATTGACTAACTGTCGCCTCAGAAATAATTTGACTGTTAACTACTCCTTGGCGTATAGAATACTGAATTCTGTGAGTGCGAAATATAATTTTGGCAAAATAGAGCACGACCTGCTCTACTGGAATTCTCACTTTTTTACTTGCTCCAGGTATATGACAAGTATTGATATCGTGCAGAAAAAAAATCGAAAAATCGGTTTTAATCAAACATGACAAAAGTCGGTTTTGCCATGCCTCTCCGCGCTGCCGCGTCCCAGTGTCTGTCTGCGCGCTATTTTCACGTCAAGCTACAGCCTTAAACAGCTTGACGGATTTTCTTCAAACTTCATGTATATAGCAGTTTAAAGGAAAACGGTTGCCGAGATTTTTTTAATTTTTTTTTAACCCGGCTTAAACTGGTACCTTTCAAGTAACGATTTTTTTTCATTGCTCGAAAACATCTCTAACCATTTTGATTAAACTCAAAATTTATTAAACTTAGGGTATTTTAGCTTATAAGTTCACAACGAAAATCAGGTTTAAACAGCTTTTTTCAAATAACCATAATTTCGCAACAGCTTTATTGAATTGACTCAAACTTTGTTTGCAATAGTTTTTCATAGCTTTGAATTCTCCAGGATGGCATTGCAATTTGTAGAGTGAAACTTTTTCAAGGGGTGGCTCTGGCTCCCATACAACGAGCCTTCCAGTTTTATCCAACTTTTTTGGTTTTTTCTAATCTTGTAAAGGGTGTTTGTTTTAGACGTGTGATTTTCAAGAAGAAATAAAACGCATATATGTAATTTAATGTCATGGAGAAGAATTCAGCTTTAGATAAAAAAGGTAAAGGTTTGCCATTATGTTTTAAAAATTATTTCGGGCAAGTGGCCGTCCGCTGGCTCGAATAAATTCCTGGGCGATTATGTCGACAGAATATTGGACGCAGCACGCGATGCGTCGCACGAACCGAACCATTACATTTTCATCCCGTGGATATTCTTCAAATAAGAGACTAAAATTGAAAAGTCAAAGAACCGACAACATTCTTCCATTTAAACATTTTCCCCATAACTCTCGAATCTCTAGGAATGTCCATTTTTTACCCTCGGTTCAACTTCTGACTTACTGTGAAGTATGGAGACTCATTGCTTAGCCGCACTTCAAGAATGTGGAATGCTTTAACCGACTCTATTTTTTCCTTCCATAGTGGTTTACTGACATTCAAAACCAATGTGCATCTATCTCCTTCAATTTCCTATCCAAACTTACTAAACGCTCGTATCGTGTTATTTCATGAAATAATAACAACTTGTGTGCGGGCTTGTTATAAAATAAAATGCACGACTAGGACGCACGTACTTGCTCTGTAGGTGCAATAGCACGATGATAACAAATTTTTCGAGCAATAACAATTACTCTTTGTTATACAAAATAAGGTTCTATTCAGCAGTGAAAACGCTTGTCAAGAAGTTTTCAGATTAAAAATTATTTATCATCGATTTTATTTTGATATAAAGGACGATGATAGAAAAAAAGGATTGATTTCGTAGAAAATCCGAATATAAAAACATAAGCCAGAGCTCCAGCACGTTTGCAAGGAACTATTTTTTTTATGAGTATGCGTTCGCCTCCCACAGCCAGCCGCTGTTCCAGTTTTAGAAACAAAATTCTTCTTTAGCAGACATGAACAAATACAACAACAACAATTTTGTGTGGCCGATGTTCAATTACGTACTACAAGGCGCAATAAAAAAAGGCGTGTGCCACGCCTAAAGTTGAGATTTTTTATTTCCAAAGGCGATTACTATGAGCTCAGTGACATTCAATTTTAAGCTTGCAACTCGATTTAACTTGAATTTTGAATGGAAAAAGCAATTATGGGCGTATTTAACAATTGTTCTTAACACAGACTCTGCTACGTAAACAAGGAATAAAAACCGAAGGGTTAATCTTCTTACTTTAAAACTACGACCGATAGTTTAAAAACATCAAAAAAAATTATGCGGGTGGCAATGGTACAGTGGATGTAGTGCTTGGTTGCTAACCTAAGAGTTGTGGGTTCGAGCCCCAGCCTGGGCAGCAACTTTTCAATGTTCCCCCAGCTTCAACTGGACGCCACCCGTGGAATTTTCATGAGATTAATATCACCTATTTCTCAATCCATTGTAACAACAAAAAAATTTTCCTGTCTTTCTATTCCTTCTAACTATTGCCGTGCAGTTTGCATACAAAAGACCTTGGGTCTTACAGGCATAAAGCTAGTAAAAAAAAAAAAAACAAAACAAAAAAATTAATGCATACTACGACCTTTGACGGAAACGCCCCTTAAAAGTGGGCGGGTCCTAAAAATTTGTAAAAAAAAAAATTTAACAATACCTAAGCTTTGATCTTTGTGCAATTTTTAGGCATATGTGTAAAACTACAGCTGAATCGAGTACTTTTTAAACGATCTCACCTGAGCATAGTAAGTATTTTATAAAAATTACGCCCTTAAAAATGGGCGTATTGCACAAATTTACACAAAAGAATATAGAGATGTATTTTTCAAATAACGAACGGAAAACAAAATTAAAATTGAATATTCGTAGTACCTTAGTTCTTTTAAGAAAAAAGGGCGTAAGCCACGCCCAAAATTCAAACATTTCTTTTCGTACACAAGCTTCTTAATTTCGTCTAGGAGACGCACAAATTTGGGCTTGTGGATTCATTATAAATACCGTTTGCAAAATCAATTTATTTATAGTTTTTAGTGAAAAATGGGCGTCAGTCACGCCTAAAATCAATTTTTTTGATTTCATACACAAGATGTTTGTGTACAAGTAATACCCACAAAATTAAAGTTTTTTGCTCGAATATATAAGCATTGTTATTTAATAAAAACAATATTGATGGTTTTGTATGAAAAGTGGGCGTCATCCACGTCCAAAATGAAATATTTTTATTTAATTGAAAGAAGGTTTACCTAAAGCTAGCTTGTGCAAAAGTTAAGCATTGTGCTTTTATCATAAACGTACAAAAACATAATTTAATTCTACCAAATTGAGGTTGTTCAAAGAAAATGGCGATTGTGGGCGTGTTTGTAGGTGGATTTTACCGGTTTAGGAACTTAGCTTTACTCTTGAACCAAAGGTTATATATACAAAATGTCATTTTCTAGCTCAAACATTGCGACCTTTAGAGAGTATACATACGGACGGACAAACATGGCTAAATCGACTAGGCTTTCGATTCTGAGTCAGAATATAATATACTTTTCTATACCTAACGGTATTATTTCTCTATGTAACAAACTCCACACAAAATACAGTATACCCATTCTATTAAATAGGGTATACAAAGATTTTGGTAGAAAAAATAATCATCCTCTATTACCATGAAAACAGCATAAGTTAACTTGTAAGCGCTAGAATTTCATTTATGCAATCCAGTACCTAAGTTATACATAATTTCCCTATATTTATCCAACCTCAAAATCAGACCTCATCACATCACCTGTCCCCTTTCAAGCATTGCAAAGATCAAATGATCATAGCTCGAGATAACAACTTCTGGCTGCAAATTGCAACAGAATTCTTTGGATGCAAACACTGTAACAAAAGTGCATAGATACAAGTTCCACAACACTTCTTAACAACCAGCAGTTCCGCAGCATGACAATACACAACCCATCCATATCTGGATCAAATATCACATCGCATCGTGTCGGTAGTCTCGTTGACTTAAAAACGGAAACATAAAATCTAACGTAACCGATGAATTGATTTGATTCATTCATCTGTATAGTATGAGTATCCATCAGCTGTATCCACAGCTTCACGACTTGTTAAACTGCATTTTACGATCAAGAAAAAAAATTATATCTGAATGCGAAAACATCTCGCATCAGTAATTTTATCGTGCCAGCACAGTGCAGTTCTAGGCTTTACTTTCTAGCTTCTCTATTATAGAGCACCCGTTCTTGGTTAAGTGTATAGTGTGATCTTGTCTCGTTGATCATTCTGACCCAATTCCTAGCTCAAGCAAGAGCATCAGTCCGATAAATCGCCTAACTAGGTTTTTAAGACGCACGGCACGTTCTTTTTCTTCCTCCTCGTTTGTAAATGCTTATTGTATCTTTTGATACATATATACACTTTTATAGGCTGTAGATCTTTTGTATTGAAGTTGTTGATCAGTCACTGGGTGATGAGGATGAGGATGATAATCACGCATTCGGGTGCGTTCGTGTTTTCAAGGTGAAAATTACGGCTAATTATCAACAATTGAATTGGATTCGTGCGTTGCGTTTTCTTTTGGCCCCCCGGCTGTGAGATTTAGAACTATTTTTGTAATCAATTTCCAAAAACTTGACTGTGGATAAGTGTAGCAGTTTTTTTTGCTATGAAACTTTAACCTCTACTCATACTGAGGGTATGATTTCCTTCTCTATTAAATTCATTCTTCCTGTTGTCATGCAAAGCTTTCCTCGAGTCACGTTGCATACATAGTGGATGAATGCTAAGTGGACATTCTTTGATCACAAAAGAGAGGAGGCTTTTTGCCGGTATTTCTTTCAACCAGTCCTAATTTTGTTAACATGTTGTCAACACCAGAAGCTGTAGGTCATATATCTCAGATATTTTAAATTTTCCGAACTTAAATCCCTTCTCTGAAACAATCAAGGAGACACTATAGAGACCCTTATCATCCCAGTTCTTAATTTGTGGAACAGAAGCGTGGACCCTGACATATGGAGCGTATGGACGAATAGGCACCTGGCCAGGCCACCGAGTTTTCAATTTCAACCCTGAAAACCAAAGCAGCAATGAAAGATCCCATCTAAAATATCGCGTTAAAATAGAGAACGACCTCAACCAACTTGGAGTGACTAGCTGACACAACTCTATCTTTAGACCGGACTGGAGGTGAGTATGTTGGTTGAGGCCGTGGTCCACAATGGACTGTACTCTACGCCTTGAATAAGTATGTAAATAACATGGAATCACTGCTTAATTCTTATAAATGAAGCGAACTTGACAAATTTCAGGTCAGTGTTCCTGGTGATCTGGAAGACCCCATTTAACGTGGCGCTATCAAGTGGAGAACGACCTCAACCAACTTGGTGTGCGCAACTGGAGGCCATAGGCCAATGGCTAGGGACTGGCCTAGCTGGCGAGGATTATTGGTAGTGGCCGTGGTCCACAATGAACTCTCTGCGCCACCTTAGCATAACGTAACTTAACATAACTTAACGTAACGTAACATAACGTAACGTAACGTTCCTGGTGATTAACCACCGATCTTTCCTGATGTTGGTTATTTTCTTTTGGGGAGGGTAAGAATTAATTTTTAACAAATTGTGCTAAAAGAGAAACAAAGAGAAACCCAGAGATGCTTTGAAAAAGAGTAAATGTATGTTTGGCCTATGGGGTTAAACATTCTAATCAACAGTAGGAATCGATTCGATTCATGTTTCAGCCATCCAGCATACTCCCCGATTTGAAACTTTCAGACTATCACCCAAGGTGTAAGACCCTTGAGCCTTGAAGATGCACTTTTAAAATCATCTTAGCCGGAAACAACCCTGGTTTAAAAGGTCTTTAATACAATTGCCACCATGTCACAAGGGGAAACATACGTTATCTCCAAAAAACAAATTCGCAAGCGCGATTTTATTGCTTGATTCACTACTTGCACATCATCGTTTTGGGATTTTCTCTTGGAGATTTTTTTTAGATATTTTCTCTTGGGGATTTAGTCTTTGCCTTAGTTTCTTTTAAGGATTTTGTCTTTTCGGATTATTTTTTTTGTGATTTTGCCATTTGACAAAGCATTACCAACCATTTCACAACACTCTTCTTGGGTGGGTGATGTCGTTTTTACGACTTCGTATAGACCTAGTGAAAAAAACTTGATTTGGGGCAGTTATAAATGGCTTTCTTGAATTGCGTTAAAGATTTTTATAAATATCTCAAAAACGACTTCAACGATTTCCAACAAGATTTGTATTTATTACATTGAATGCGATTCTACAAAACAGGATATTTTTTAATTTTCGTCCATACAAGAAGTGTGAGTTAAGATGTCTATAGTCTTGATGTAGGACATGCTATTGAATTGTACTGACCATGATTTTCTAGCCTTCTTCAATACCAATCTGATTAGACCCGTAATTTCTTTTAATTAACTGAATTTTTAAACACCTCTTCAGCTGGTATTGACAATGGTAACCATTGAAAATCACCCTATAGAAACACGGATAAGGGTATTCACATTTAAAAAGGTTCAATATAATTCAGGAAGGTGTGTCATCATTTTCATGATGACAAATGTCTCGCGCCGTTTTGAAGCACCCCTTACAAATTCCAAAATTAAAAAAATAAAGCACCCGCGCTCTGATACACTGGTTGATGAATCAGGATATTATTTCGTGTTAGTCACTTCTACAGGGATTTAAAAAAATTATTAAATAAAACCCATCATCACCTGTCCACTTTAAAACTGCCCTTGATGCCATTCTAACACGTCATCAATTCCAATCACAGCTGGCAAACAATTGCCAAACAGCAACGAGCTCACAAAAAAAGGACCTGTGCTCCTTGCTTGCTTCTAATTAAACTTGTCACTGCTCATCCACTTTTTTTGTGTTTATATTCTTTCAACGGAAATTAAATTCCAGTCACATATTGAAATGTCCTTTTTCTTTTCTTCTTTTGTCAGAGTCGTCCCTCAAATATTCGGTTACGCGATTAATTTTTTCCGGAAGAACATGTTTCCATCCAATCAAACCCATGCAATGAAGATGACGACAAGGACGACGACGTGCCACATCAAGAACTCAAACCAAATTGTGAGTAACTCGTTGGAACATATGTCAAATAAGACACTATTTAGAACCAACCCAGCCATAGCCCGAGCCAGACACAAATATCCGATCGTTGTCCGAGCATTAAATCAAGCAAACAGAACAGAAAAAAAATCCATTGCAGTATTTAAGGAGTAGCTAAAGGTACAACACTCTGTAAATGTCCTTTTTTTTGGAAGGACAGAAATGACAAATCAGGGTCGAGTGTTGCAGACAAAAAAGTGTTAAATTTAATTAGATTCATACTCTTACAAAAAAGGTTTTATTTACTAACCGAATTTTTGTGGTTCATTGGAGAAGAGTGTTGAGGATTAGTTGGCAGTTTTACAGACGAGCAGTTTACTAAAAGATTTTTGTCTGGGGGAATCATTGTCATTGTCGAGTGACTACCCTGCCCTGCCGGCTCTGCTCTAGGGGGGGAAATGAGAGTTTTTTTTTTTTTTAATCTTTCAAAAGGATTCTCATTTTTAGGATGGGTATTTTAAAATTTTGTTTAAAATGCCAACCAACATTGTAAATAAGAATAATAATAAAATATATAGAATATGTCTGGAAGAGGGTGGAAATGAGTCTTTTTTAGAATGGAGGATTGGAAGCACTCGTCATGCTTTTAGAAAAAGTATATGGTATGGGTTTTTTTTGAAAACGAGTATCATAAATAATAATATTTTTATTTATAATGATCCTGGCTAAGGATGCTAAGAAAGTGAGTGTATATTCAAGATTTATTTCAAGATTTATTTTGAGAAAATATTGAATTTTGTTCGTATAGTTGGTTTTGTTTTTATTTAATGTTTGTTTTTTATAATGGTAGGTAAGTTTTGTGTTGATTATAGTAACATTCGTGGGCTTAGGAAGAATTTTTATGCAGCATACGTTCATACTGCAAAAAACAGGCTAGCTGTTTTGGCATTAAGTGAAACCCAAATAGGTGAAAATTCTGATCCGTTAGAATTTCATCTACATGGGTACAGCTTAGTGCCATTATTCTTCGCTTATCACGGCCTAGCTGTATACGTAAGAAATGATGTTGCTTACCAGCTTCTACCACAATATGGTCAGTGTTCAAACACTGACTTTAATTTCATGTGGTTTAAATTCACCGTCCAAAAGCACATCATCCATATATGTTTTATTTATAGAAGCCCGGGTCTGGACAGTGTCTCGACTTTTAACGAATTCGATGCGCTGTCGGACTCAATCCAAAGAATTGTTTCCCATTATCCACGCACTGAAATCGTTGTTACGGGCGATTTCAATGTACACAATTCTACGTGGCTTCGATATTCTGGCCAGACAACACCCGAAGGAAGGTTTTCCGAGATCTTCGCTGAGGTCAACAACTTAACTCAGCTAATTGACAAGCCAACAAGAATCCCTGACATTGCAGGTCACACGCCAAACACACTTGACTTGTTTCTAACATCTCATCCTGATAAATACATTATTGATGTATTATCGCCTCTAGGCACGTCGGACCATTGTATCATTTCAGCTTTTTTCTCGTACTCCAACAGTCCAGTTAAAGAAAAAATCCCAAGGAGAACCGTATGGCAATACGAGAAAGCCAACTGGGACGGTCTCAATAAATTCTTCGGTAACTTTAACTGGTCACTATGCTTCCTCGATAGTGACGTAGACTCCAGCGCTGAAATGATTACAAACATTATTCTCTGCGGAATGAGAAATTTTGTTCCGAATAGGACAAAAAGTATCAAACCAAAAGAGAATTCATGGTTCGACTTGAGCTGTAAAGAGGCTATCGAGGTGAGAGAAGTAAGTTTCCGATGTTATAAAGCCAACCCTTCTGAGGAAAACCGGAATAAGTTCAAACAAGCAAGGAAGTCCTGCAATGCTCATATTCAAAGAACCAAATTTTTACATGAGCAAAAATTACGGCAAAAAATACTACAATGTCCCAAAGGTAGTAAGAATTTTTGGTCATTTGTAAAAAACGTTCGCAACTCCACTACGTCTTCGGTTCCGACGCTTGTCATCAATGACACTCCTGTGGTATCCTCTCAAGCAAAAGCTGACTTATTCGCAGCGCAGTTTGCAGCCAATTCGACACTACCACAGAGTGACATGACTCCTCCTGTTCTTGAGAGCGTAAATGGTTCTATGGGACAAATCTCCTTTCGCACTCGATCAGTTGCAAGAGTTCTAAAAGATCTCGTAATACACAAATCCGCTGGTCCGGATAGTATCTCCCCAATAGTTCTGAAGAGGTGTGCTTCCACGCTGGCAAAACCACTGCGTAAGCTTTTCCATCTGTCCTACTCTACAGGTCTCTTTCCGAGTGGATGGAAAACAGCATTTGTCCAGCCCGTTCCAAAAAAAGGCGTATCTTCATCCCCTTCCAACTACCGAGCAATTGCACTTACGTCCCTTCTTTCCAAGGTCATGAAAACCCTGATAAATTTTCAGATCAAGAAATATCTTGAGAAACGAAAACTTCTTAATGACCGGCAGTACGGTTTTCGTAGCAATAGGTCCACTGGTGATATGATGGTATATCTCACCGAACAGTGGAACCAATCTTTACATCGTTTTGGAGAAAGTAAGATTATTGCGCTCGATATTTCAAAAGCATTTGATAGAGTTTGGCACCAGGCTCTCTTATCGAAAATGCGTGCATTTGGCATCGATGAACCCCTTCTTCGATGGATTAGAAATTACCTTTCGGACCGTTCAATTCGCGTTGTTTTGGACGGTTTTCAGTCTGCTACCCACAAAATAAATGCTGGTGTGCCCCAAGGCTCTGTTCTGTCTCCGACACTCTTTCTTATTTTTATTAATGATCTCTTGTCTAATACTTCTAATCCACTAAATTGTTTTGCTGACGACAGTACTCTCAGCTTCTCATATTCGTTTCCAGATTCACGTCCAAGTTTTTCGGACGTGGAAATGCAACGGCAGCGTATGATAAGCTCATTAAATTCAGATCTTGACAACATTACAATGGGGAATTACCAACCGTGTGGAATTTAATGCTTCAAAAACTCAATGTTGTCTTCTGTCGGTAAAGCACAACCTGCCCCCTATGCCGTTATCCATGTGTGGCACTTACATCGAGGAAACCGAATAGCTTTGCGTTCTAGGTATGTGTATTACAAACCACCTTTTGTGGAACGATCACATATTTGACGTCGCTAAAAATGCCGCAAAATGCTTAGGTTTCCTAAATCGATGTAAGAAATATTTTTCCCCCTCTGATCTGGCTACAATCTACAAGGCATACATTCGCCCGAAGCTTGAGTATAATTCTCATATCTGGGCAGGTGCTCCTGTCACTCACTTGCGTCTCCTGGATAGGATCCAAAGAAGGGCCTTAAAACTGATAGGTGAAAGAACCATTACCGAAACATTTGTTTCACTTGAACATCGCCGTAATGTTTCTTGTCTAACCTTGTTTTATCGCTACTTCCACAAACAGTGCTCCAGCGAAATAGCCAGATGCATTCCTCCCCTTAAACAATTTCCCCGTAACACTCGCATCGCTAGGAATGCCCATCAATTTACCCTTGAGCCTAACTTCGGACGTACTGTCAAGTATAGAGACTCTTTTTTTAGCCGCACTACAAGAATGTGGAATGCTTTACCCGGCTTAATTTTTCCCTCCCATTGTAATATACAAACATTCAAAACCAATGTGCATCGATATCTCCTTTTATCTCCTATCCTTCTTTCCTAACCGCTCGCACTGTGTTAATTCATGTTAAGGGTATTAATAACCTCTTGAGTGCGCGTAAATTATATAAAAAAAAAAAAAAAAAAAAAAAAAAAAATTGAATACCCCGGTTAAAAACAATGAAAAATGCAGCTGGTATTTTTAAGCCTGTGTCCCACCATTTAACATTGGAAACACTGATTTGGACATAATTTCGGTGTGCCAAGCAAGCCAGCCATTTCAGGGTGGATAACTTATGGGGAAATAAAAGCTGTCCCAGAACTTTCACGAGAAAATTAATTGTAAATTTCCTACGAAAAACTTCCGTAGAGAACTCACATCAAGAGATAATGACAGTGGTAGAAGGCAGTGACCATTAGGTAGAATAGAAGATTTATCAAGAAGGCCTAGACATTGTATATTTAAACTTAAGTATAACCACTTGAGGTGTGCCATCTATCGACGGAAAACTAAGATCTATATCTTAGAGGTTTTTGTCTAGATTACCATGGGAAGCAACAACAAAAATTAAAATGGTGGAACGTAAAAAAAAAATTTTATTGTTGCTTCCCATTGTAATCTAGATTATCTTTAAAAATTATCTCTTGCCTACAATTTCGATTAATTGTTTTGCTGACGACGGACGGCGACGGTTAAACCCTCAGCTTTTCATATTCATTTCATTTCCAGATTCATAAACCAGTTCTTTGGATGTGGAACTACAACGGCAACATATGATAAGGGCATTGAAAATTCTGATCTAGACAGTATTGCCCATTGGGGAATTATCAACCGAGTGGAGTTTAATGTTCCAAAAACTCAATGATGACTTGATGTCTTCTGTCTATGCTTCTATCCGTGAGTGGCAATTGGATTCAGGAAGCCGAACAGCTTTGCGTTTTAGGTTATATGTAGTACAAACCACCTTTTGTGGAACTATGTATCACATACTTGACGTCGCTAAAAATGCCCCATCTGATCTGGCTACAATCTACAAGGCATACATTCGCCCGAAGCTTGATTATAATTCTCATATCTGGGCAGGTTGTATAGGATTTAAAAGAGCCTTAAAACTGTTAGGTAAAAGAACTATTATTGAAACATTTGTTTCACTTGAACATCACCGTAATGTTTCTTTTCTAACCTTGTTTTGTCGATACTTCCATAAACAGTGCTCCAGAAAAATAGCCAGATGCATTCCTCCCCTTAAACAATTTCCCCGTAGCACTCGCATCGCATCGCAAGGAATGCCTATCAGTTTACCCTCGAACCTAACTTTGGTCGTACTGTTAAGTATAGAGACTATTTTTTAAGCCGCACTACAAGAATGTAAATGCTTTACCCGGCTTTATTTTTCCCTCCCATTTTTTTGTTTTATTTATAATGCACACGCGCTCAAGGGGTTTGTTATAGCCCTTTTAATGATAAGTCACAGCGCGAGCGATAGGAAGTTAGGGAGGAAGGGAAAGGAGGTGTCGATGAACATTGATCTTGAATGTTTGAAGATCAAAATGGCAAGGAAAAATTGTGCCAGGCAATCCATTCCACATTCGTGTTGTACGGCTAAAGAAAGAATCTCTATATTTCACGGTACGTCCGAAATTGGGCTCAAGTGTAAACTGATGAGCGTTCCTAGCAAGACGATAGACGAGTATTACGGGGGAAATGTTTAAGGGGTGGAACGCAGCTGGCTACCTCGAGTGAGCATTTTTTGTAAAAGAATCTGAAAAAAAAGGAAAGACATGAGACATTTCGACGATGTTCGAGTGACGGAAATGTTTCCATAATGTTGCTCTCTTCTATCAATTGTAACGCTTTTTTCTGAACTCTGTCGAGCAGGTGGAGAAAAGTTTGAGAAGCACCTGCCCAGAGATGGGAGTTATACTCGAGTTTAGGGCGTATAAACGCTTTGTAAATAGTAGCCAGATCAGAAGGGGTGATATACAGACGTTCAAAACCAATGTGCATCGATAACTCCTTTCATCTTCTATCCAACTTTCCTAAACGCATTGTGTTATTCATGTTAATCATGTTAAGGGTATTAATATCCCTTTTAGTGTGCGCAAATTATAAAAAAAAATTAACATAACAGACTACCCTTTTGTTTTTATCAGAAAACAAAAATTTCAAAAATTTTGACAAACAAAAGTTTTTGCAAAAACCAAAAATTAAAAAAAAATTAAACTTTATTTTAAAAAACTTTGAAAAATCAAAGAATTAATTTTATTTTGTTTATAAAAGAGCTTTCACATTAAAATTTTCATCGAAATCCGTGAAGTGACTTACGAGAAACTCTGATTTGAAAAAAATTCTTCCTATGGGAGTGGGAGGAACCGTTATAAGACTCTTCCTGAAAAATCTGTTAAAACCAAAACATAAAGTTAACTCAAAAAACACCACTTCGGAAGTTTTATCAAACTCGTAGGAGCCGTTTTTTAGATAAATGAGTTTTTCATAAAAAATCATATGGCAGGTACCTACCATTAGTTTTGGAGCTAGAATGCTAATTCAAACAACACCTCTGTAGGAAATCATAATAATACTATGTACCAAGTTTAAAGCGAATCGGTCCAGCCGTATAAGCTGTAAGTGCCGATACAGACAGACAGACAGAACTGTTGGAACCACTTTTTTAGGCTTCTCCATCATCGTTATGTTTTGTTTTTTTTTTTTTTTTTTTACGAATGCATAACTTGCCTTATATTACCTATAATCGCAAGTAAAAAGCATTCTGAAAGTTTTATCTAAATCGTTGGAGCAGTTTTCGGGAAAATCAAACTTCTTCTTCACGATTGTATGGCAGGTACCGTTATTTTTGGGCCTAGAGCAAAAATTTTAAATATTTTCCGAGGGACGTCCAAATAAATACTAATAAGGTACCAAATTTGAAGCAAATTGGCCCATCCGTTCAGGCTCTAGAGGTGCGAACAGACATCAGATGCATCGCTTTTTGACGCCTTTGAGGCTTATCCACACCCAAACGTCGCAGCTGGTATCTCTCAGATGTTGATTTTTTTTGATTCTTAACTCAAACTTCACAAGATAACTCATACATTTTCTGTGCTTTAATGACGTTTGGAAAACGTTCATCAGCTCTCATCAATAACGCAACAAATAACACACATCTAAATGTTTTAGCTTGGAACATATAAAAGACTACACTTCAAAGGAAAATGTAATAAACGTCTGCGGTCGTAGGTGGAATCGTGGAATATAGAAATATTTGCATACTTATGTATACTTTTCACTCCAGTCAATGGCATTTTCGAAGTTTTCGTATAATATGTTCAAAAATAATAATCATGCGTCGACATTTTTTTTTTTTTTTTCAAATAAAGTTAAAACTTTTCAATTTTATATTTCCAAAAACAACACAAAATTGCACATTTTATATATTCCATGCAGCAAGTTCAGATCGTAGAGTTATTCATTCAGTGAGTTTTAATTTATTTTTATTTTTGAAAACTTTTCGCGACAAAAATATGAATTGCAAATGAGTTAAACATTTGTTGGATTTTGTCGCTTTTATTATTTTAAAAGTACATTTTTCAGACCAACAACGAATATTTTTCAATTTCATAACACAGTGTACTTGGACTTTAAATAATTTTGAGCAGAATTGAAACAAAACCACTTTTTTAGAGTGTCAAACATTTTATCATTTTAATTATTGGCACTTTAAAATAAGCAAACAAAACAAAGACCATTTTAGTAAGTCGAAAAAATTAAATATTTGAAATTTCTTAACCTTTTCAATCTAATTCGTTGACGAAATTCCTAGGGATTTCTATAGTTGCACATAATTGTATGCAGTTTTTGTTGTCAAGTCAATGTTAAACAGGATATTCCTACCTGAAAGCCATTAAAACTTTTTACATTTTTAGGATTCAAGAGCAAGTTTCTTCGACCCGATGTGCTTCATATTTTTACTGATTTTTCCAGACAGTAATTCTTGTAATAATTATGTGAAGTGCTTCGAGTGTATAACTTTTGCTCTATTAAGAAGCAAATACATTTTGCAAAAGTTTTTCCAGGCCACTTGAGAGAAATTATAAACATTATTTGCTTTTCCTTTTCATTGCTCATGATAATCATGAAAATAATTTTGAAGTGCAAAAGTTTCAAGTTTAGCGTTAGGGCTGGGCAAAACATTTTATGGAAATTAAGAAAACCTACGAAATAGGCTAAGGTTCAAGGTAATCCAAGACTTCAACTACTCAAATGATTTGTACGTTTTTTTTTGCCATTTTGAGAATTATTTTATGTTTATGAGTGGCAGCTGGTGAAGGTGCAATGTGCAAGAATTAATACTTCTATGTTAAGTTCAGAATACTTTAGAAAATATAATTCTATTTCAGATAGCAACAAGAATACTGATGGATAAGGGTCACAAAGGTGCTGTGAAAAACATATTCATAAGTGTTTCTTGAAGACAAAATTCTTGCTACAGTTTTAACTGAGGAAGAAGTACGTTTCGCAAAAACAAGTTCAGATAGAGAGAGGCATTAGATTCCGATGAATGGTCGAACTTGCTTTGGAACAACAATGGAAGTGAAACACGGATGTTCCTTGAATACGTACCTATTGGTTTTCGCTTTTCTTCGATGATTTAATTGATGAGCTACCGGCTGGAAAAGAGTTTGCTGGAATTTCGATTGAAGTCCTTCTCTTTGCTGATGATGCAACTTATGACCGTCTTGAATAATATACAGTAAATTGTGGATTGGTCAGAAATTAAAAATGGCATTTGAACAGCAAACCTATCGAAGTTGTGAGGGCATATAAACCCCTCAGATTCTTGGACAAAATGCGGAAGAACCGCTTTGTAAACGATCTTATTCTCGAAACGAGATGGACGATGACGATTTTATAGTGAACTCAGCTTTGCTACTATTATAAGGAAGCAATGGCCTACAGGACCAAAATACTAGATCAAGTCCTTGAAGCCGATCAATAAATTTTGGGGCGATTAAGTATTTAAGATTGCGAGAAGTCCTTCGACTGTTGATATGAACCCGGAAGACCAATGGCAGCTATGTCTATGTCAACATGCCATAAGAAGTAAGTTGGACCTCTCACGGCCGCCTAAGAACCTCTTGTTCGACTCCGAATGTGTTCAGCGACCAAAGCTAAAACGGAGGAATACAAGTTATGGCTCCAGCGAGATACTAGACCGACGAAAAATCTCTACATTGAGCGAAAGAAGGATGAGAAACGCTTTTTCAGGAGAAAGAAAAACGCGAAGTCGAGGAGATACGGAGATGTTTTTAACAGAAAAGAGGTGCACAACTTCTATAGAAGAGTGAAACAGTCTACATCAGGTTTCACAAGCCGCATTGTTCCCTGCAAGGATCAGGATGGAAGTAACATAGTTGAAACGCAGGCGAAATTAGCCATCTTGAGAGACTTCTTTAACCAGTTGTTAAATGGAGATGACAGCCAAGATCCCGTCCAAGATCGACTTGTACCAGTTAATCTCGATGACGACCACGTCCTACATCCACCCGACCAAAATGAAATCAAAGCAGCCATCACCAGACTAAAGATGAACAAAGCAGCTGGATCCGATAGTCTAAGCGGAACTTTTTTAACACGCTGGAGACTGATGGTCAGTAGCATACACTAACTAATCTGCAAAATATGGTCGGAGGAAAGTTTGCCCGATGAGTGGAATCTCAGTACCATCTGCCCTATCCACAAAAAGGAGACCGCCTAATCTGCGCCAACTATAGAGGCATAAGTCTTTTAAATATCGCGTATAAGATCCAACTCAGCGTTTTATGTGAACGTCGCAAGCCGTTTGCTGATGATATAACGAGGTCCGTACCAATGCGGCTTCAGACCTGCAAAATAGTCGCTGCTCCGTCAAAGTTGGTAGGGACTCTACCACTAGACAAGGTGACGCGCATTTTCATGCAGCTGTTTTAACATTGTGCTTCAAAATGTAATACGGAACACCCATGTATAATAAATCCACACAATTACTTAGGTGTGTGGACGATATTGACGTGGTAAGAAGAACAAAGCGAGCAAGGACCGGTGCGGTGCCTTCACTACCATGGCGTCAGCAGCAAGCAGAGTGGGACTTAAAATAACGAGGACAAGGTGAAGTATATGCTTTCATCAACAAAAGTCTTATTCCATCATCGACTTGGTCAGAACGTAACCATTGATAGGT
The DNA here is from genome assembly GCA_916050605.2 of Platycheirus albimanus. Lineage (NCBI taxonomy): Eukaryota > Metazoa > Arthropoda > Insecta > Diptera > Syrphidae > Platycheirus > Platycheirus albimanus. The sequence continues at coordinate 290,289,716 of OU696696.1, read as the reverse complement.
ATAACTTCGAGGTAGTCAGAGTGAATTTGTCTACCTGGGCACTGCTGTAAACACAGACAACAACATCAGCGCTGAAATCAAACGCAGACTAACTCTTGCTAAACGCCGTTTCTTTGGGCTGAATGAGCAGTTGAGGAATAAAGCTCTATGTAGGAGAACCAAGGAGTTACTTTATAGCACACTCATCATCCCGGTCTTGCATTATGGTGCAGAAGCATCCCAATCCGATGAAAATTCACTTGTTGTCTTCGGGAGAAAATTTCTGCGTACGATTTATGGTTCTGTCTGCGTAAATTAAGAAAACAATATTTCCCGAAAAAGATACAACGACGAACAAAACGTGCTGTATAGCGACAAACCTAGCTCTAGCCAGAAAAAGAATTCTACGACTAAGTGGGCTGGGCCATGTAGAGCGAATGAAAATCAACGCTCTAGCGAATGGACACCTTGGGCTATCGCTATAAGGACTAAATCAAGTTGTCATATAGCTCAAAAACGGACGTATCGCTCAATTGGTGTTTTTGTTTTGAAAGGGAATGTCCAAAAACCCCGGTTAATAAAGCGATATCGGAGTACACCATTCAAAAACAATAGGAAAAAGGGGACTTTATAGGAAGCGATAAAATTGACAAAAGTTAGTCTTGGTTGAAGATGTTCCAAAAAGAGGAAGACATTTGGGTGTATCTTAAATTTTGTATTAATTATCGATTTGATGATTTTTGGTTTTCTTCGATTTTCTTTAAACAAAAACTATTATATTTTTTTCTGGGGAACACTTCTTAAACCCTTTTTCTTGATGTTGATCCAAAAATTACAGCCAATTTCTTCTTCAAAAATAAGTATTCTTTCAATAAAAAAATAAACTAAATACATTTTACGACGCTATACATTTCCCTCAACGAACCCTAAGTACCTACGTTAAATATCGGCCGTGCCGCCAGCCATTGATACGCTCCATTAACCTACAATACACAATATCTCATCTATTAGATGTCCAATAGATGTCCATAGGGATATAACGAGAAAGAAGAAACTTATGGAATACTTCACAAAGTTGAGCCTATATATTTGTGCTCCATAAGGCGCAAAGAAATCGAAAACCAACTTTTTTCCTCGTCCCTAATTGGATTGAATCAAGTGAAATTGGAAAAGTTTCCAATTAACATGATTCGCTCTCTGACAGCTTTTGACACACTCCTCGCCTCGTCTCTACAGTCTACACACAAGCACACATCACCTATAAAAACTGAAGTTGTATATATTTATGACTCTGACTCACATTTTTATACTATTGCTCAGATGAAGGACGAAGGACACAAATTTGTTTTTCCAAATTGAAGATGACCGTAGTGTGTCAATTACTTAATTAAGATGAATCAACCTTCAAGAGATGGAGGTCACTTAAGAAGAATATCCCATCTTCTATCTATCCAATAGAACGAAGAAACTATATTTAAATATTTATTAAAAGGATCATGGACATGTGTTGGGGTTGGGCGGGGGGTAATGGCAAATGCTTTAGCAGGTCAAACTTGAGAGTATTTTTTCTTTCTCTCCGCACGACTTCATGGAAATTGCAGACATTCATAATCCAGGGTAATGACCACTGTTCCTTTCTTTTTCTTAAAAAGAAATATCTTCCAAAAAGGAGAGCAAATAATATATACCCAAATGGACAACATGACAATCGACATCCTTTTTCTTTGTGAAACGGATTTTGTAAATTGTAGAAGGGAATCATAATTTAAAAAGAGAAAAGACACTCCTAAAAGATGGCAATGCTATTCATTGGTGCAATTTATCGCCGCTTCTGACACTCAATATTTTGCATACTTTTGGGCTTATTATCAAATGCTTGATTCCAAAGAGGGGTTGCCAGCCACCCGACAATGTTATTTTGATTCACTCGCATTATGTTATGAGAGAAAAAAAAACAAATGATACTTTATCACCCTTGGAGAGCTGGGTATTGTTTGGTTGGTGTTGTGTTGGTGTTTGAGATGAGTGGGAGTGAATGCAATATTATGTAAATGGTAATGACAGTGCTTTGGTTGAATTAAATTCGTCCTTTTTTTAGCTAGCTTTGTTTGCGTGATGGGTTTTTGTGTCATTTTTCCTTTTTTTCTGAATTGTACAATGTTCAACCAATAGCTGGCAAAAAAGGGATCTGTTTTCAGTAAATGACAGTTGCTGTTATCTTTTATGTGAAACATTGCATTCTTTAGGTTCTTATGAGATTGAATCCATTTAGCATAATTTTTTTTATTTATATCAAACAAAATCTTTTGCGGGTGTGATTTTGATCCTTGTCTCAGATTATGGTGATTTAGATTTTTGAAATGCAAATGGAATGATGGTGTTTGTGAAGCAGTTTTGACTATGGGAGTTGGAAAATATGAATATATTTCAAAGATACAAAAACATATAATAGACAAAAAAGCAAACAAATGAATGAGATTCAAAAGAATTTGGTTATGTTTGTGTGTTTCGAAATATATATGTATCCTAGACTTATAAGGAATATATAGAGATATTGCAGATAGAGTATGTATATTTGATTATTGTCCTCTTCTTGGTTTGTCCGAACGTTTGTCATTTCGACAAAATGTGTGACTGAAGCAGGCAACTAAACAAACTCGAAAAATATATCCTTACAGCCCTTGACCAAGAGATGGGAGGTAGTGCTGTTTGATGTTTGAGGAGGCTAAAAATATTTATGGTGAGGAGTTGAATCGCTTAAATCTATTCAAATGTGTCTTGAATCTTAGATAAATAGACGGACTACGGTTAGTGAGGATGGGAAATGATTATGGGAAAGACAAAGAAGAATCATGGCCTTATTTTTTGGAATTTTCGCTTAAGGTATAGTATAGCCATTAACTAAGATTATAGTTGAATACTCTTTAAACAAAAAATCGTGGCGGAAGAAAATGGTATAAGCCACTTTTTGAGTCTTGAAGTTTGAAGAGCCAAGATCCCAACATAAATCCAAAACAAACACTTTTGGATGAACTATTAAACGGGCATACTCATACAAATTATAAAATCATTTGGGAACAAATGAGGGTTCCGATTAACTGGTACCCAAATGTATCTCCCGAAGCAGAGAGGACTGGAAAGATATTTTGTTATACAAATAACATCGAAGTCTATGTTAACATAATGGATTTAACATTGACAAAGAATCCGGGGACTACTAAGAAGCCTGAGAAATTAGTGACTTGACCATATTATCCAACTGAAGCAATATACTTCAGATCGAGGTTCTGACAGAATTCGTGAAACTGAAGGAATGGCAAGAAGGGAGCGTATCGGAAGCCCTATTTTTAAAATGCCGTTTTCTGAAATCCCCCAAAAAAAAAGTTTAACATAAGCGAGAGCTACAGTACATTTGCAACGAACTGTTTAATACCCTATTCCCTATATTTTTGTATGTGTATGCGTCTGCCTTCCGCAGCCAGCCGATGTTTCAGTTTCAGAAAAAAAATTCTTCTTTAGCAGACAGAAAAAAATTCAATAACATTAATTTTGTGTGGTGTGATGTTCAATTAGTGCTGGAACAATATAAAAAGGCGTGCGCCACGCCCAAAGTTAAAACTTTTTATTGCCAAGGCAATTGGTATGAGCTCAGTGACATTCAATTTTTTTCTTGCAGATCGATTTGAACAAAACAAGACAAAACTTAAATTTTTGAATGGAAATAGCGATAATGGGTGTTTTTAACAGTTCTTGAACTACACTCTGCTACGTAACCAAGGAATATAAATCTAAGTGTTCATCTTTTTACTTCAAAACTGCGACGGATAGTTAAAAAACGTTAAAAAATGAATGCATTATACGACTTTTGACAGAAACGCCCCTTAAAAGTAGGCGTATCTTAAAAATTTGAAGCACTAACTGAGCTTTGATCAGTATTTAAGCATATGTGTAAAACTACAGCCGAATCGAGTAGTTTTTAAACAATCTTACCTGAACAAAGGTATTTTATCAAAATCACGCCTTTAAAAGTGGTATATTTTTCAAATAACGAACGGAAAGAAAAGTTTTAAATTGAATACTGGAGGTACCTTAAATTTTTGAGACTACGTTTTTCGTTCTTTCATGAAAAGTGGGCGTAAGCCACACCCAAGATTCAAAAATTTCTTTTCATACACAAACTTTTTAGTTCCTATTAAGAGACGCAAAATTTTGGCTTGCGGAATCATTATAAAAACCGTTTATTTACAAAAACAATTTTTTTATAGTTTCTAGTGAAAAGTACGCGTCAGCCACGCCCAAAATCAAATTTTTTGATTTCATACACAAGATGTTTATTTGCAAGTAATACCCGGAAAATTTAATTTTTTTCGCTTTAATATAAAAATTGTTATTTTATAAAAACAATATTGATGGTTTTGTATGCAAAGTGGGCATAAGCCACGCCCAAAATTCAAAAATTTCTTTTCAAAAACAAAGTTTTTAGTTTCTACTAAGACACGCAAGATGCTTGCGGATTCATTAAAAATACAGTTTATTTGCAAAAACAATTTTTTTATGTTTTCAGTGAAAAGTGGTCGTCAGCCACGCCCAAAATCAAATTTTTTGATTTCATACACAAGATGTTTATGTGCAAGTAATATCCACAAATTTTATCTTTTTCGCATTAATATAACAATTGGTTATTTACAAAAACAATATTGATGGTTTTGTAAGAAAAATGGGCGTCAGCCACGCCCAAACTGAAATATTTTTATTTAATTGGAAGAAGGTTTACCTTAAGCTTACGTGTGCATAATTTTATCGTTATGCTTTTATTGTAACTGTACAAAAAACATAATTTAATTTTACCAAATTGAGGTTGTTCAAAAAAAAATGGCGATTGTGGGCGTGTTTGTGGGCGGATTTTACCGGTTCAAGAACTTAGTATATACATTACCAAGCTACAAACAGAACGATTTTCGTAGATACACTCTACAAGAAGATCTTAGGCATGATTTCATTTGGAAACTCAACGCTGAACTGAAGAACGCAAAATAACGTTAACCGAGCCCGTAAGAAATAAATAAATAAATATTGTGAAATAACACACCAAGAGGAGCCAAGGCCTAGTGACTTGCACTCCCAACAAATCCTGTGTAGGCGTTGATATAGTTTGCATTATAAAGGGATCGACAATTTACCATCGCATCTGAACGGCAAGCAGAAATGAATTTTTTCATGACAGGAGTTCCCAAAAAGATGCAGCACACTGAAATATAACTAAGTTTTAATAAAGGATTGAACCTTCCCCATAAGGTTAAACCAAAAACAATATTACCCCCAAATTATCAGGCGCCTAGTTTTCGTTTGAAGTATGATAATATTTGATGTATGTGTTAATCCGTATGCAAGGAAAACCATAAAAGGTGCAAACTTAAGTACGCTTTAGCCAATCTTTTTATGTATTTCCCATCCATACAAAATTATCACCAAATCGGCTTTTTGGGAAACCATCACAAGTCAGCCAAACGAGATTCAAGGAATAATTTTGTATGGTCTATAATAAAAATAATTCTGATCGAAGTAATTCTAAAACCAATATCCTACCCAATGTTCATTGCTTTCAAAATCAGGTATTCTGCCCCGATCCCATTACAATATATCCCCAAAATTCCATTCTCCAAATTCAAATAAAAAAAAAAACACGCAACCCATTCCCATATATCTGTCTCATAGATGCCCCTTAAGACACTTCTCAAAGAAACAATCTTCCTCCTCAACTAAATCCAATATCCTAAGTGTCTATGTTGTGTATCCTGTGTGCTTGTTTCCTGAAACAATTTTTTAGTAAATGAAATTTTGAATTTTCCCGTCACGTACTGGCCACGTCCAATTTCAACAATAAATATAAACCCATACTCTTCTACTCTATAGTATCTATTTATGTAGTTTGTTCTTTTTTTTATAAATTTAACATATTTAACACAAATCCGGCTTGCTTCAGAGACAGAGAGACAGAGACTACACTGCCATCTGCACCTGAGAGCTGAATCCTGAAGAAGCGCAGGTAAATTTTGATGTTTCACGCTAGCGAAATATAGGAGGAAAATCAATTTTCTCTTGGAAGAACTTTCTCATTCCATGGACACGTTTTAAATTCGTCGTATCGTAAAGCAACCCTTGGCAACTGATCCCCTCTCATGAATTATTCAAAAATATCCTTCTAGCTGCAATAATTCTTTCTTTTTTGTTCCTTCTTTTTTGTTTGCATAAATTTAAGGACGATTACCTAAATCATTTAGCTACCAAAAATGGGGAATATTTTGTGTTTTTTGAGGTTTGAAGAGTATTTTATCCGCAAATGAATCATTCGACGACTGAAGTTTAATCCTTACCACAAGGATATGCGCTGCGCCTAGTGCGTGTTTCCCACCAGCATTTAGCGTTTTTTGTCTGAGATATGTATATGTGAATACTTGTCGTGGCTATAGCAGCAGTTGTAGAAATTCCGCATTCTTCAGAAACGCTTACACAACGTGCATGTGCGTTCCCATTCATATCTGTTATTTACTTTGAATCCTGCTTCTAAAGTGTATAGTTTGAGTTCATGCAGCTGAAGCACAAGGATTATACATAACAGTCCTTAAAAGTTTCAAATGGGTTGCGGTTTGGTGGTTGTAGGGAAAATTCCATTCGGGTGAATTTTATAGACCCCTTTGGTAGCCAAAGTGGCTTGGTGGATTTCAAGTGGGATGTTGGCTATGTGTTGTGAGCCTATACCCTGGATGGTGGAAAGCGAAAACTTTGTTTCTATTAAACAATAAAGTTTTAACAAAATTAGAGCAACTTAGCGTGGGACTTTAAAAAGGCAAAACATACTTTAACTATGTACTTTAAGAAATTTAACACTAAGCCATTATTTCTTACACTGTAGACTTGTATTAACTTCACACTTTTGGGTAGGGGCGGGAAAGGATCAAGTTATTGCGAGGGATATACAAATCATATTCTACAGCCTTTTGTCCTAATAGAAATATGATAAGACGGCTTAAAAAGGGAGTACGGAGATGTTTTTGGAATGTTTTATCTGGAGTTTGCAATAGTCAGAACTAGTAAATGTAAAAAGGAAATTAAAGCATAAGAAAAAAAGCTGTAATTCGTACGAACTAGTCTCAATCAAAAATAAAAACTTGGTTGTCTGTAAATCCGGTTTACGGCCGATAAATTTACGTGATAACCAGTTCACAAAATAAAACATGTGTAGGTTGTATCTCGCCAACTACCAACAACCCACCCCACCTACAACCATTTTTTAATTTTTTTTTTCTCACCCCTTCCCCCCAAAACATTAACCTCCCACCCCCACATACAACCACCAACCAACAGCCCACCATTTTTCACAATTTTTGACAAATTCAAATCAACCCCCCCGCAACTACCTTCACCAACCACCCACCCCAACTATTTTTGACAATTCTCTCACCACCATAAACCCCCCCCCCCCAACCATCCACTCCACCTACAACCATTTACCACTCACACACCATTTTGTACACTTTTGCCCCCCTCTTCCTCCATCACGGCCAAATACCCATCCCACCTACAGCAACCACCCAACCATCTACCGTTCTGGACAATTTTTTCCTTATCCCCTCCCAACACCAAATCCAACCGCTCACCCCACGTAGAACCAACTTCCACTCACCCTTAATTTTTGACAACTTTTGCATCGCCCCCAATCAAATCAATAATCCCTACCACCTACAAGAGCCAACCAACCACCCACCATATTTGACAATTCCCCCCCCCCCCCAAACCATACCAAATCCCCCCAATACCAAACACCCATCCGACCTATACAGCCACCAGCGAACCATCCATTATTTTTGGCAATTTTTGACTCACCAACCACACCAACTATGACCACCATCCAACCACCCACCATTTTTGACACCACCACTTACAAGCACCAACCACCCAACACCCTCCCCTCCCACTTTGTCGACTATCTAGGCTATCAAAGCAGATAAACGTGACTGTGACACTATTTCGTGCGTGCTGCCCATATATTCCAATTTATTAGACGTTATCATGTCAAAAAATACTCTGATTTAAAATCTGATAGTTCTTTCAGCTTTTTAAGTTTGTTTTAACGAACTTAAAGATTTATTAGGATACAAAGCTTAGTTCGAAAGCGGGACTGTCTTGTATAAACATTGTCACTTCATCCTTATCCTTTTTAAGCTTATATTACTTTAAAACCTCTACGAGGATTTTGATAGGACTTTCAATAGAATATACTGTGGGTAATAAGTTAAAATAGCTTAAGTCGACTTAAGCGAAAATCGTTATTTTATATTCACACACTTTCCTGTTTGTTTACCTTAATTTGAGTTTGGGTCTCATTGCTTTACGACAAAATATAGCCGTTAAAATTAAAAAAATCAAAGTAGCTTATGAACATACAGACAAAAAGTGTATTTGCATTTGCATAACGGCTTATGTCTATCTTAAGCCGAAATCAAACGGAACTTAAACAAAAATATTTTTGTTTTAATGACTTAAGTCCTGACAAGCTCTCATTCCTTGTGGAAACTAAATGAAATGATCGCTTACGTCGACGTAAGTTAATTTAAACTTACGCAATATCGAATCAATTGACTGCTTATATCGACATAAGCCATTGTACAAAAATTTGGATTTTAAACCAAAGCCAATTTTTATAAGCTAAATTTCATAAAACACCTTTTTTATTAGAAGGAAAAAAACTTCACAAGTATAGCACGTTTTCAAAAACCAATTCGCAAAACTTTATTTGATCATAGTGAAGGATAATACAAATTTATTTAAGCTGTTTTGATTTAATGGCACATGTTGATCGTTAATTCCTCTTTGAGCATATGGCAGCCACAAAATTCTTTCACTAACATAAATAGAATGGAGTTTCATTGAACTCGGTTTGCTATGTATTTTAAAAAGTTTCCACAAGATGGCGTTGAAGTTTAGTTTTGGAAACAAATAAATTAAGTTGAAGTGAAGCTTTAGGGGCGGTATTCAGGATTGCTATTAAGTTAAGACGAGTAACTCTAAGTCGGCGAGCCAAGCAATATTATTAAGGATTCAGAGCGCTCGCAGTATTTATGCATGAATGGTCATTATCATTCTTAAGATAGATACAAGAGGGATCTTCGAAATTTTTTTGAACTATTATTACAAGTCTCAAAATGAATTTGTTTGAGTGGGTGTAACTGAGACAAAAAGAATTAAGTGGTCCTCCCAAATGTACACACAACAACAACAACCGGTGCCTCCCTTTTTTTCGTCTGGCCATACATAAAGTTACATATGTTTCTGCCCGTGCTTTTTTTCGAGTGTTCGTGTCGCCAGCTGTCAATGCGTGTGCATTTAATTCATATACAAACATAACGTGCAGCTTAATAGTAGCCCAGCTTCTCTGAAGTGCCTTTATTTCCTTCAGTGTATAAAGGAACAGTCGCGAAGGTATAAGCTCAAAAGAATTTGCACAAGATTTGATTTATGTAGCTTTTAGACAAAAAGAACCCCATCTGCATCGCGCGGCGATTGCTATTTCGTGTTCTTTTACCTTGCTCCCAAAAAAGAAGTTGTAGAATTGAGTCGGCTGACATTGCTGCGTGCGAATAGACACACATTCCCATGGTTTGTATGTTTTGACTTGACATTGACGTCCAAAGGAAGTTTGAGTGGGTATACGTTCAAGAAGATGGAAACCGACATCTTTCGAAATTTGCGTTTAAAGTTAATAATGGTAATAGCACATTTGAAAATTTTGTTTTCATTTACTTTTTGTTTGACAGACTAGCAACAATCTCTTATATTATCTAACATGACACCATTGTATATGAAATCTATAGTAGTCTGGGGAACGAGTAAGAGATAACGGGGTTTGGAGACACATAGATGTCGCTGATAATTATCACATATTTAAACCTTTCCACCTACATTTTCTCTCCAAAACGAGAAATTTGAAAAAAAAGGTTTGGAGACTCACGGTGTCGCCACAGTCGATCCTGCTATCCATATTACTATAGATTTCATATACAATGATGACACTTAAACTCTATATCACTGACATTACGACCATCTGGAGAAATAGAACGCATCGCTGATTAATGTCCGCCAGCGCAGCTAGTCTACATTATGAAACGCAATTAAGTTTTACCCAAAATGAAGCTTTTTGTGTTTCCTTTCAAAACTTAAGGCTGAAGAAAGGTGTCTAAAAATATAGTAACGATTTTACCCACGACCGCTTGGAATAAACGAAGAACTCTCAAGAATACTGCATTTTTAATCTTTGGCATAGGTGAGCACGCTTTATTTCACTGGCATATCGATGAGGGCGAAATTAAATTAAATTCTTAACTTAAATTTATTTTAAGCTCTGCCAAATGTCTATTTTAAACTTAGAACATATATCCATATCATATCCCATCACACCGTTGTCCACACCGCAAAAATATGTTCAGGGCTCTTTTTGGACATTGTGCGCTCATTACATATTTCTAAAAACCACACGCTAAAACCCTATACCACACATTTTCCAGTCTGAACGCCTAAATCATCGCCGCCGTCGCTATTCAATCCTTCGCCATGTACCTTAACCACATCAACTGCGGTTTAAATATTCAAGTCCTGTTTCGACACAGAACACAAAAATATCACCACGTCCACGTATACACATATCACCGTGCTCGCAGGTGCAAGTAACACTCCCCACAACAAAACGGGCGCGCGGTTAAACAACCAACTAAACGACATGAAAAAGAAAGAAAATAGAAGAAAAAAAAAAAAAAACAACAACATCCTTCTGATCCTAGAAAGTAAATAGGCATCACCACCTCACCCTCAATATCCCCACAATATAAACAATGGGACTCCTTTCCAGAGTGTGTCATAAATTCTAACCATTCAAGGCACCCCAGGACGAATATGGCAGCATAGCACACCACCCCATCCCCATATCATCCGTTACTTTAGTTTTTAAAAGACGCACAATACACCTGAGAAGCATGAGTAACTGTGAATTTCCATCATAGACTTGGTAAGATAGAACCAAGTGGGGAAAAATAAAAGTTGATCTGTGGACACATAAAAGTTGTCAAGTAAGTATAAGATTCAAAGTGCGCCTAAGAATATGCAAAGTAAAAAAAAAAACAGAGTTATTCATCGAGTAAAGTGAATATTTTCATGTTCTATCCGACCGACGCGACGTAGACGGGCGCGACTCACGTCACAAAATATTAATAAAACATCTCTCGGCAGGTGGCAAAACTTTCAGTATCGAAGGTCTCGGAGTCTTGGAGCTGCTTTTATACGGTTCAAGTATCAAGTGGGCTGATGCTTTTTTCCCTATTTTAATGGCTACGTAAATTACTTGTGATTGAAGAAGGTGTTGAAGTTGATGATAATGTTGAGAAAATTTTTCAAATTTTCCAAATAAAAGGTTCAATGCCTTGCTTAAAGCACGAAAAGAAATTGTATGTGAAAATTGTTTGCGTTCTCGAAACAAAAGGAACAAAAATCTTTTGGCTATGTCGTGGGTACCGCTACAACAGTTAACCACGTTTTATTACTTCTTTTCAATATTTTAACGGAGTTACTTGAACAAAAAAAAAAAAAAAAACATCGTTACTTATACTCATTGAAGCTTCGAGGACAACATTCATGAACATAAAAGCTTTTAGCGCAACAAAGATTGTATTTTGGACTATGAAACAGAAGGTTTAATAAAAGCTTCATTCTTTATAAAGTAATTACGAATGGGTTATTGTTTTCTATTTTGTATTTCTCTGAAAAAAAAAAACATATATAAGATGATTCTGTTTCTATTTTTTCAGCTAGGTTATATACCTTAAAACAATTAATAAGGACTAATTTTTTGAAACCTCGAAATACAATCGGAATTTGTGAGAAGATAGACCTGAAGGATAATATCCCGGTTTTGTCTTGCAGGAGATGTATTTCTGGGTGTGATGGATGGACTTGACATGATGTTGATCTCATAAGAGCGAGTTTTGAAAACGGAAAATTTACAAACACGATAATGACCCATCGGCGGGTTCTCTGTCTTTTGGATCTCAGAAAACCTGGATGAACCCGTCAGAAAGTATCCGAGCGGCGGATAAGTTGAGTTTCAATAAAGTGAACCAAAGGCGACGCCAGCAGTCATCGTAGTAGGCACCCCAATGAGCTTCTTCGACATATTTGAAGAATAGGTCATGGCGGGATCTTTTCACTACTAGTTAGGGTTGTGAAATCTAGAAGTCGGCGGATGAGCAAAAAGGGCTTTCGGTTTTCCGTAGTTATTTATGACGACACTAAAGCAAACGAAACAACGACAACTAATTTCGTTTCTACACGTTTAATGTCCCGCATAAAACAGGCCACGTGCAACAACTGACAATTAGTGGAAGCCCAAAAAGCCTACATTACAGCTCTCCAGGAAATGCAATAGGATGGTTAAGTGCAAGGAGTAAGTTATCTGAGAATATTTTATTACGGAAAGTGATACTTACATGACAAGAAGACCATCAGCAGTAATTTAAAATGCAATTTTGTTATAAGAGGAAGACTTAGGCAAGAAGACTTTGGGTTTCGTTTAAGCGAACGCATTTGTCACTATCATCATTAAGTCTAAAATTAATGATTTAGTCTGTCTCACTAAGGAGAAAGATGGCAAAACAAGATTATTCTTGGTGACCTTAACACGAATATTGGAAAAGAAAACTTTGGCCGTTTTTTGGAAGCATTTTAGCTTAGATAAGACAATGTTGAAAACCAACGCATTTTAAAATTTCTAAGGTAACTTCGACAACAGTAGGCTGATTTAACGGGAGCTGACAGAACCACATTACATTTACATGAATTCGTAGATTTTACACTTCGTCCAATGTTGGCTTTAGTCTTAAGCTTAGATTTCACGATGTGTAAAATCCATTCAATCGTGTGCTTCTAAGGTCATTTGGACCCAGTGGAGGGATAAACAGAAGGCAAACTTGGAGGGATCATTTAAAAACACACCAAGTTTGGGTTGTTCATGTAGTTGGCCTTTGCTATAACTTCCAAATTTTTCATTGAATCTAACATGGCAGTCCCCACGAAAAATAAGTAATTCAAGTAAGCAAATATCCTCGTTTGATGTCCTTTAAAGCTCTGCTGGACTAATAATGGATTCAGTTATGGGTAAGGCAAGATGCTCTTGGCTCAGTTGGCTCTTATCAGTGAGATAGCCTTGACTTGACACTGAATTCAGAGATGAAAATAAAACACGCGTTTTTAAAATGTTTTACAATAACCCTGTATTTTTTCAAACTGCCTGAGAAAGAAATTCTGAATAGATCTAACCTCTTTTTTGACAGCCAGCATATTCTATTCAAACATTGGTGGTCCTGGCTCAGTGTCAAATCGACCGAGGCCAAGGTCTGGTTTATTTTCTGCTTCGTCATTTTTTAAAAAACTGTAGGAACCACAGGAAGAATCCACGCTCCAGAGAACCTCTCTAAGCCGTGAACATTTAATTATTTAAGAAATTTTTTTGGCGATATGACTTTTTTTCGTCCTTTTGGCACTAAGCAGATAGATTTCACAGAGCCATTTTAGAGTTCCTAAAAAACCCCCCAATTTTGAAATACTGTTGAAATTCTGGCGATCTGTCGATAAAATATCGCCCAAAATTTTGGCCATAAACATAAATAATTAACATATTGACATTATTCTTAAACCCAAGACTTCGGTAGCAGATTTTTGTTTGCGTTCAACCTTGAATGATAAAAATATATTCGGTTCACACTTTTGGTTTCGTTCCAGAAATTTTTCTTAGCTGTGCATTCTATCAAAGTTTTAAGTCCTGATTTTTTCCCCTTACAATTTAAACCGAAATAAAAAATATATTACAACTAAGAAACGGTTTAATGGAATCTTCATCTCACAACTATATTTTGTTTTAAAAATCCGTTCGTAGTCTTCTATAATAGTAAGGTAGGGTAGGGTGGGGCTAGTTGGACCATGGGGCAAGTTGTTATACTTGAGTTTATCAGAAACCAAAAGCACTGCAAGAACATTATTAAATTACGAACAAAGCATTGTTCTGAGCAGAACGTGTCATGCAGGTAACGGTTTCAGCTTTCAGTTGCATTTTGTCTTCAAAAGCGGAAACACGCACATTTTTGTGGTTTTTAAGTGTGAAAATAAAAACTACACTTAAGACAGTTTTTTCTTGCGATTTTATAGGTACCTTCTATAAGGCAAGTTATGCATTCGTAAAAAAAAAAATTGGACAATCAAACATAACATTACGATGATAGAGAAGTCGAAAAAAGTGGGTCCGACAATTCTGTCTGTCGTTATGTCTGTCTGTCTGTATCGGCACCTACAGCCTAAACGGCTAGATCGATTCGCTTCAAACTTGGTACATAGTATTATTATGATGTCCTAAAGAAGGGGTTTTTAGAATTAGCATTCTAGCTCCAAAACTAACGGTATCTGCCATATGATTTTTTATGAAAACTTCATTTTTTTCAAAAATGGCTACTACGATTTTGATAAAACTTTCTCAATGGTGTTTTTTGAGTAAACTTAATGTTTTTGTTGGAAATATTTTTTCAGGAAAAGTTTTGTAACTGTACCTCTCGTTAGGACCAGTTTTATCATAATAGATTTTCTCGTAAACACTCAACAGATTTCGATGAAAATTTTAATGTGAGAGCCCTTTTATAAGCAAAAAAATATTAATCAATTTATTATTCAAAAAAAACTTTTAAGTTTTGTAAAAAAAAGTTAATTTTCTTTTAATTTTTGGTATTTTCAAAAACGGTTTTAAAATTTTCGTTTTCTGATAAAGATTTTAAACTGCTAGATGTTGGCATACTCAAAAAAATTGGATTGTTTTCGAAAAGTTTTTCAAAAAAACCGTTTTCTGAAAAAACTGGTCGAACGATTTTGAAAAAAAATTTCCTTAAAATTCTAAAAAGCAAAAGAAATCTGATGGCTTACCTCATGTCCTTATAAAAAAAAACGTTTTAACTATTGAGTTTTAAGAGATCAATAAAATTTCATATGATTTTTTCAATGCTTTTTTCTGAAAGTCCCAAGACAATTTCAACACATTAGAGCAAGGTCGTACGACCCACTAACCAGTCTGCACTTTTTTTTTTTTATTTTCCTAGTAAACAAACCAGACTTTTGGTTAATTTGTTGGGTTTTTTTATATTTGGTGTGTTAAATTGAACATTTTTGAGTGCTTTTATACACACGATGACATATAATATGAGCGGGGAAAGTTGGACCACTAGGACTTGCTCCATTTAAGGCAGCATTATTCTTCTGCGGTTATCAATTTTAAAATTTTTAAAACTTCATTTAGAAGCGGGATTTTCATTCTTTCTTTCAATACCAGCTCTATCGTTGTACTATGAATAGTTTAAAAATTATGACACTTCAAAAAAAAGTGGTCCAACTATCCCCGCCCTACCCTACTGTAATTTTTTGTTTGTATGTAAGTAGGTATTGTATACATATAGCGCTTAGTTATTCAAAAAAATGATACATTTTATTCTTAAACATTACAACAAACAAATCATTTTTCAACACAAAAAAAAATCTTATCCCTTCTCTTCAAAGTCTTTCAATATTACTCCTTGAGTTTGTCTTACTTGACGTTAAACATAAACACCAACATAAATTTACGAACCCAAGTGTTTTGCCAAACTTTATCAAAGTTAAATAATAATGTACTACTTCAGTTGGCCCCTCATAGTCTAACATCATCATCGTCACCATCAACAACCCGAACATAACTCTATATTTTTGACACTCAAGCAAGTGTCCTGACACCAGAAAAAAGCTGCTTCCCACTTTTCGAACGCAATTTTGCTTTTTCTGTTCCTTGTTGTATTTTTTTTTGTCCCGCACTTTCTTTTCTTGTTATTATGAATTTCCATCATACTTTAGCAAGGCTGTGTAACTGTGTCTTCTAGCTTTTACGCTGTAAAGGATATAATTTATGTCTGGAAATTTTGATGTTAATGTCGTTGTCGTCGTCCTTTTTGTAGGCTGTGCCATCATCGGGAGTGAGTGGTGTGAAACGATGAAATTTATTCACTTGTACCCAACCAACTCGTAAAAGTTAAAAGTAAAGAAGCTCACTTATAAGAGTTGTGTTTTAAATCATCCCATCCCGAAAGTTTTTTTTTTTACGACTTGGCTTGGCTTTGGCTTAAAGTGAAACAAATTTCTAACTTTAGGTTAGAAAATAAAATTTAACGACCAAAACACGCTCAGCCCATTTTTATTTTTATTGAGCCACAAGAGACACATAAACGCCATGTTTACAACAAAACCAATATCCAACAGGTAACTCTGCCTGCCCTTTCCGACCACAAGGATGAAAAGGATTATCGAAAACCCATCATTTACATCGAGATACAATCCACAAGTATCTTAAAGAAGGGTGGAATGGAAAGAAAAAAGAAAACCGTAGCGAAGGAGAACTTCATGAACCGGAAAAACGAAAGAAAAATCCAAAGGACGACCGACCGACGCGACGGCGGGCGTAAGGTGGATTTTCTTATCCTTTGAGATAAACGAACAACGGGCGCAGGACAATGGACTCTCGTAACCGTAAAATCAATTTAGGCCGTGTGGGTACAAATTGATTTAGTTCAATCGTTGAATCGTCTTCGTCCGTCGTCGTTGTAGGGGGGTGATGGAGGATAAGTTACAGGTACTATAGCAAGCATAGCAGTCCTAGACACCTTTTGTCGACCTGTTCTAATTCATTGAATCCTTTCTTCACGATAAAGACGAGGCAATGGCAGGCGGAGATGTTTACTATCAACCAAGTAGGATTATGGCTTAGAATGGATGACAAATAATGCTTGATTTTTATCTACGAAAGCCATTCAATGGAAGTGAAAAATTAAATTGTAATGCATTTCGACAATTTTACTGACTACAACACGATGACGACGACCGTCCGACAGGACGCGCTATACAGCCCAAAGGGGAAAGTTAAATTGAAAAAAAAGGATGTTCGTTCAAACACATTTCTATTTGTCTGTGGTGTAAATTATTTATCAAGGGATGTTAAGAGATGTCTGACTTACCAGAAAGAGTCTCGTTCACTGTTGGCTGCTGATGCTGTTCGGTTGGCGGGACTGAAATAAGACAAAAAAAAATGGTTGTTTAGATTGTTTTGTTATAAATTTATAAAATTAACAGATATTTGAAAAAAAAAAAGTTTATGAAGCCATAAATGAAGGATACAAGAATTTTTTTTCTATTTTTAACATCAATGCTACTTCGGCAACATTTTCTTTTAAAGTTTTTGAAAACTTTGTCATCTATTTAAGAAATAATATTGTTTGAATAACAAGACTTGGCTTAGAGGAATTTACTAATTTTATTAAATATATAAGTATGTTTAAAAAATCTAAATCCCAAAAACTCGAAATTTCGAGTAATAAATTCAGAAGTAAGTTTTATATTCAACAGCCCGATTGTTTTTAATGACTTAAATTGGAGAAAGAATATTAAAAAAAATATTAGCCGTCACGGGACGCCCGGCAGATGTGAAACATTCAGGTTTACATTAAAATTCAGGTTTAAATTTAAATTACATATTTGATCTGATGAACTACAATGACGACATAATATGCCTTGGAGATTTTAATTTAACCAATGTGTCTTGGAAACGATGTCCTGATACTAACACTATGGTGCCAACAGGAAACCTTTCAGTAGATGACTCGCAGACTCTGGATAATATTACGTCGCTTGGTCTGCATCAGATAAATAACATACCAAACTCAAATGCTAAGATCCTTGACTTGATTTTCACAACAATTGATGCCGACATTTCACTGGACAAAACGACTGACCCTCTGGTAAAAGAGGACTCTCATCATCCAGCACTCATCATAACTGTTCAAAACTTTGTAAGGAGTAATAATCAAGATTCTGACAATGTTTTTAAATTTAACTTTAAAAAAACTGATTACACTAAATTGAATAGTTTGCTATCTTTAATTGATTGGTCCTGCCTTTATTCTTGTTCAGATATTAATTCTATGGTTTTAAAATTTTATGACAAAATATTTGATTGTTTTTTGGCATCTGTTCCCCTTATATCTAATAAATCAAAATCACTTGCTCCAAGTTGGTATGATAGTGAAGTGCGGAGATTAAAAAACTACAGAAATAAGTTATGGTTTAAATACAAACAAACTGGCTTAGATTCCGATTTTATTAGTTACTGTGAGGCCAGAAATATTTTCAACAGAGAGTCAAGTATTAAGTATCTTAATTACATACAAAATGTTCAGAGCAATTTAAAAATGGATCCTAAATCCTTTTGGAATTTTATTAATAGCAAACGTAAATGTACTCCATATCCGTCCGTTTTTAAACATAACAATATTTCAGTCCACGATCCACATATCATTACACAACTATTTTCTGACTTTTTTCAAAGCGCATTCATCTGTGATTCTTCCAACTGTGATAACTATTCGAACTGTGATAATCTAAACTGTGATAATCTTGACGAAAATGATCAACTATTTGGTCATTTGAAATCGTATTCGCACTTGACTGATATAAATTTTCATATAACTGGCGGCGATATTTCGAAATTTATATCTAATTTGGAAGATAATGACACATCTGGCCCTGATGGAGTGCCAGCTTCAGTTCTAAAAAAGTGTGTTAGTCATTTGTCCTTTCCACTTGCTGTTCTCTTCAACTGTTCACTGTCTACGTGTAAGTTTCCTCATGCATGGAAACAATCTTTTATTATTCCTCTACATAAAAAAGGTAAAAAGGATCAAATTGGAAACTATCGACCAATAGCTAAACTGTCTGCTATTCCGAAACTTTTTGAAGCAATGGTCTGCAAAACATTGAGTTTTTACACAAAATCAATAATTGTTCCTAACCAACATGGTTTTTCAAAGGGCCGTTCGACTGTCACTCTTCTCATTGAGTTAGCGGAGTCCTGTATTGATTCTTTCAAAAATAAGAAGCAAATGGATTGTGTTCTTACTGATTTCAGCAAGGCATTCGACAAGCTTTCACATACAGTTCTGCTTCAGAAAATGAGCAAGCTGGGCTTTAGCATGAACTTCATTGCTTGGCTCAAATCCTATTTACTTGATAGGTCCTATACTGTGAATTTTAACGGCTACCATTCAAAATCTTTTGTGGTTAATTATGGAGTACCCCAGGGTAGCCATTTGGGTCCAGTTCTTTTTATATTATTTATAAATGACCTCCCATCAGTTTTAAGGCACTCAAGCTGCCTCATATATGCCGACGATGTTAACATTTTTAAAACTATTTCTTGTAAACTTGACTGTCATAAGCTTCAAACGGATTTGAATGCTTTCTACAATTGGTGTGTACGAAATTGTTTGTTGTTAAATATCGACAAGTGTAAGATTATAAATTTTACTAGAAAACTATCTGTTTTGTCTTTTGAGTACAGTTTCAATGGCGTAAATCTGTTAAATGTAAGTGAGGTATCTATCCTTGGTGTCTTGTTTGATAAAAAACTCGAATTTACGCAACATATTAATGCCACATGCATTAAGGCAAATTCAGTATTAGGTTGGATTAAACGGGAATCACGTCAGTTTTCTGACCCTTATGTCATCAAACAATTGTTTACCTCATTTGTCAGACCTATTATAGAGTATGCTTGCCAGGTATGGACCCCTTATTACAGTTGCCACAAAATACGAATAGAACGAATACAAAAAAGGTTCTTAAAATTTGCCCTCAGAGGCCTAGGCTGGCAGAGCCCATTAAATCTTCCTTCGTACATTAGCCGTCTAAAACTCATAGACCTACCCAGCCTGGAGAGCAGACGTTCTTATTTATGTTTTGCTTTTATTGTTAATCTTATTAATGGTAATATTGATGCTTTGAATCTTCTGTCTCGCGTTAGTTTTAATGTTCCCAACCGTAATCTAAGAGGTCTACCTGACCCAATTTATATAACGCACTATCGTACCAACTAGGAAAGGTCTTCGCCCTTAAATAATATGTTCAGTTTATATAACGTAAATAATAACTTATTAATTCATTTTCCCGATGTAACAAATATTGGTTTTAAACGATTATTTTATAACTTATAATATGATAAAATTATTGTACGCTAGACATTTAGCTTGATTTCAATAAATAAATTCATAATCTTTAAAAACCATCAAAGAAAATATATAAAATCAATATATTTGTGTAATTTTCTTACTATAATAACAATTATTACAGATTATATTCATTTATAAATAGGAACAAATTTTTCCTCAACCCAACCATCAAATCCCCCACCACTGCCATACACTCAGCCCACCTACAACTACTAACCAACCACCCTTAATTTTGACAATTTGTTCTTCACCGCACCTCTACACCAAATCCCCACCACCAGTAATCACTCAATCCACCTGCAACAACCTTCCATTTTTGTCGATTCCCCCTCACAAAACATGTATCCCCCACCTACACCATACACCCAGCTCATCTACAACCACCAACCAAACATCCAATGTTTTTGACAATTTCCCCCCCCCCCCCATACGAGACCCACAAGCACCAACCCACGTACAACCAACCACCCAACATTTTTGTCGATTCCCCCCCCCCCTCTACCAACCTTCAACTCCAATCACCAAGTACCCACCATGTTTGTACATTTTGACTCACCCCCCCCCCCCCCCCAACAACCTCCTCATAAACCACCCCACCCCCAAAAACACAACTTTCAACCACTTGCCATTTTTGACAATTTTTTGCTCAACAGCCCCCCTACCTACACCAAATCCCTCTACCAGTAACCACCAACCTACAACCACAAACCAACCACCCACCATTTTGTCAACTCACCCCCCTCCCAATAACCAGCCACCCACCCTACAACCCACCGTTTTTGACAATTCCCCTCCCCCCCCCCTCACCTACTATCAAGCCCACCTACAACGACCAACCAACCATCCACAATTCCTTACAATTCCCCTCCGAACCCTAGCCCCTCCACCACTTACTTCCCACCCTTCATGCCACTTTTCGTGACGATTGAACGATTTTACTGCCAAGGTGCGCCAATTGATGTTTCACATCAAAAATTAAAGTTACTACTACAATTCCATGCCATACCTTTTGTAAAGCCAGAAATCTCTTCTTTTCATGGGTCCGCCAAATAACTTTTTTTTTTGAAAATGCTATAAAAAAAACTACTGAATATTTTCTCAAATTTCTTCTTTTATTTGAAAGTACTATACTTCCGGTTAATAATGGAAAATAATTTCATTCAAATGGCTGCCTCGGCTGGCCATGCAGTAGCCTACACGATCGGTCCAGTTTTTAAACACATTATCGTTCAACATGGCCCGGTAACGATCGCCATTGACTGTAACGGCCACTCCTTGCTCATTTCCGAAGAAAAATGGCCCAATTATGCCTCTGGACCAAAATCCGCACCAAACAGTGGCTCGTTTTGGGTGTATCGGCTTTTCAATGTATGCGTATGTGCGGGTTTTCTGTGCGCCAAATGCGACAATTTTGCTTGTTTACATACCCGCCAAGATCAAAATGCGCTTCATCTGAAAATTTCCCAGGGTTGTTCAAGCGTATACACAACCATATTCGTTCAGCGGAAGGATAAAACTAATTATCTGTCAAATCAGACATGGGCTAAGTGTTACCATTCACGAAATAAGCACTAGTTGAAAAAAAACGTTATATGGCGGACCCGTTATTTATAAATAAAGTGTCGTTTCGTTTTCGAAAAATTAACTTTCAAACTCAAAATTTTGAGAAACAAAATTAATTTTCAAACTTATTGTTTTCAAAATTGTACGTAATAAAGTACTAACTTCGTTTTGATGCTCTTATTAGTTTTAAGTCCATCAATGAATACCGTATGTCTCTAGGACTTTTTTTTGTCAAGCTATTTATTTTTTTCTCGTTTTAACACAACCTATTCGTTCTATTACAAAAGTACCCAAATAACTTAATTTTTGAAATGTTGTCATACTTTGTGTCGAATTTACCCCATGTTCGTCACACCAAAATGCTGCTTCTTGTCTAACTACCCAAAACCTTTCTCTTGATATGCCTTACAACATTACTTTAAAAGTAAAGTACCTACAGCAATTCAGTCAGCGTTAACCAGAATGCATCACGAGGAGTTAGAATGGCGTTGCATTCCAAGTTTTAGTCAGTCAGTTTGTGAGTAAGGACTAAGGAGTCAGTTGAAAAAATCAAGTCAATTAACAATTTACATGATGTATTAAAAGGGTATGTCAGTCTCGTCAAGTAAGTCATCGGCGACAAAACGCCCTCTAGGTTTTCACTTTGGACGGTGGGAATCTTGCAGACGAAACATTTTTTTTTATATCCAATGTCCTCGAGGCGGGCCACCCAGGTACTCTTGATTAATCCTCGAAGTTAGATCACCGTGAATACCAAAACTAACAATCTCATACAAAAGTAGTTTTCGTAATTTTCAATTTTCTCAAAAACTAGAAGACATAAAAGCCTTTCGTTTTTGGCGTTCGATTAAAAATTGATATGAGCATTGATCACAGAAAGAAAATTTTATTTTTCATTTCACAATTTTGAACAAATATGGTATATTTTTTTATCAAAATTTCGAGTTTGAATGCGAATATTTTGAAAACTATTGAAGCAGGTAATTTAGTTTAAATGTGGGATTAAAGAACTGCTTTCTGGCTTTTAAAATGTGTATAGTATAGTAATTTAAGTGTTACCGTTGTTTTTTAATATTTATTTTTCGATTCAAAAATTTTTTTTCGAAAATCGATCCTACCTCCTAAACGGGGCGAGATAGACCAACCCCCCCCCCCCACCCATAATAAAAAATACTTGTATTTGACCCCTCCATATAAAACCGTTATTAAATCTTGGTGCCGATACAAAACTTCTAAGCGATTAGAACTGGAGTTCTTTTAGATCTCATTTCTTTCGGTTGCTGACTTTTGACTTTAAACTTGTCTCGTTTTTACATTCTATGTATTTGTTCTGATCTTTTTTACAAAACAGTTAAAAATTACTATAACGATTATATTGCAGTTTCACTTGTTTTAAGAGCTAACGTAAATTTTAATTTTTCTATTGCATTTTCGAAAATAATGGATATCTACAATACAATATAATATTACCCTTCTAAGAACTTCAATATACATATTGCAATTTCTTGTAAAACAGATTTCATTGCATCTGCGAAATTCTTTTTTAAACTTCGAATAAACAAGCCATAAATGTAAACACAGATTTCCCTAGGCTTATTTACACGAACAGATGATGAGGTACTTTTAACGACAGTTTTATTGATATTTCGACGCCAACTATCTCGGGTTGAATGATGAATATCTTGCCTTGGTTTTAATGAATCCACATTGTGCACAGTCTCAGTAATTCATTCGATATTTGTCATCGGTTAGTCACAGCAGCCTACAGTGTGTTGTAGTTGTATCCAATAGATTTCTTTATTTTTTGTATGGATAGTCAGTTAACAAAATTGGAAGGTATGTGGGCAGGCCTTGATGAGTAAGCTGTCTCTCAGATTATCTAACAATTTGGTCACTCCAACGAAAGACAGCAGTTTTTCTGATGATGATCAGGAACGATTGTGAGGGTTGATTAAATAGTTACAGCAGCTTTTGGAATTTGAAACGAGAGAATAGGGAAGCATATCATCGTAATGTCATGTTTGATTGTTATCTCAAAAAAATTTTTTTTGACGAATGCGTAACTTGCCTTATAGTAGATACCTATTAATCGCAAGTAAAAATGGCGTCGTACGTCGGACAGGCCAGGATCATAGTCGTAAGCGAATTTATAACTTTGAAATGATTAAATCAAAAAATATTTATAAGATTAAAATATTCATGAACTCACCCAGAAAAATACCCATACAAGTGACGTCATCACAAAAACAAGAGTTCATTACCTGAATTTTTTAAGACAGGACCTCTTTTGAGACGAGTGCCTTAAATATTGACAAAGTTCAAAAATTGATTATTTAATAAGCAAATATAAAAAAAACTTTCTCCAAATCGAT
Organism: Platycheirus albimanus; assembly: GCA_916050605.2. Classification (NCBI taxonomy): domain Eukaryota; kingdom Metazoa; phylum Arthropoda; class Insecta; order Diptera; family Syrphidae; genus Platycheirus; species Platycheirus albimanus. The sequence goes on along the minus strand of OU696696.1, from coordinate 290,265,637 downwards.
GTGATGTGACTTCGGTTTACAAACTTTTGAAGAAGTTTATTCGAAAAATATCAATCCCTTCCATCAGGTGAAGGTTACCCGATAAAATTCCAACTAGGCCCATGCCCAGTACAAATAAATAAGTTACCGATTTGAACTTTTGATTTTGTTTACAAAGCAAACACAAATGCAAATAAGCAAGCAGTTTGCTCAGCTCCCCAAAAGCATCAACCTTTGGGGAATTCCATCTCAACAACGGTACCTAGTCAAGTGGTGTATTATATTTGTGCAACAGAAAAGGTTCAAAAATTTACTTTAAGTAAATTGAAATCTCATTCCATTTTTGTCAGTAAAAAGTTTTTCCATTTGTTTTGTCGAAAGTTCAACGTGAACGGAGACAACAAAAAAAAAATTCAAAAACTTTTTGCTTTCATAGTTTATGCTCCTCGAGGGAAATTTACGACGACTTGTTTCTATAAAAAGCTATAAAAAGCGGCCTTCTTCTGCTTCTTCTTCCCCGCGCTGTTTATTTTGTTTCTTTGTTTTTTGTTTATGAAAATTCTTGTTTATAGATTTTAGTAATGAATATGAAATGCGTTTAAACAGGTTCCTTGGCTTGGAAGTAAATGATAACAAAGGACCAAGTTCTATTCCAAATTGATACTTATTATGGTGTCATAGTGAGCAGGCATCAGGTGCAAGGGTATAGTACACTTTTTCAAAGGTGAAGAGTTTAAGTGGTTGTTCCAGAAAAAATTATGTGTTTGGGTAAAAAGAGGCACCTGATGAAAGTTTTAAACTTTTTTGGAACATATTTTAAAAATGATTGGAGTTAACAAATTTGTTCAAAGCGGAAGTATATAGAACGAAAGGGGATATAGGATTCATCACTTGAAGAGTTAATAAAAGAGTTCTTTGTTAAAACCTGAGAAAGGGTAAACATTTGGCAAATTATTAACTGGTTATGGAAAATATTATTATAGAAGCTTTTGGATAAATGCTACGAAATCTCCACCTTGCCCCAATGAAAACGTATGTCGTATTAAACTCAATTGCTTTAAAAACTGTTCGTTTTCTTTTTTCATTCGATACATCGAAAACATCGATGTTATTATTCGATGCATCGATATACATCGATTAACAGAAAAACAAATAAATACATTTTTAACAAAAAATATTTGATCAATTAAAATTATTATGCACAAAAAACATTCTCTGAATTGACTGCCATCGATCAGTGTAGCATTTGCCTTTAGAAATTTGTTCGGTTTGGTTTTCCGTATAGCTATAATTGGTCCCTTAAGTAAAAACCAAAGCAAGGTCAAAAACTTAGCAAAATGTTAGTTTACTACACCTGAACAAAATCCCAAAGTTACATTAAGTTCTGACCTTTTTCCACCTAAAACCACATTTTAGAACTGTCGACTGGACTAAATAGGAAATCATCATTTGCTCGGATAGTCAGGCTGGGCAAAGATCCATGGATTTCATCTCCGCACTAACTCCAAAATAGCTAACGTCTGCTGATCATCTCCCAGAGAGATGGCCGAAACTTAAACATTTACCTCTGTTGGGTGCCAGGGGATAGAGATATTCTGAGGGAACTGCAAAGCCGACGAACTTACAAACAAAGAATAACATTACCCATTTTAACTAAGTATAGTGTGCTTCGTGAGAAGTTCTAATTGGTACTTTGTGTGTAAGTTTTTAGTAGTTGACACCGTAAAGCTTGTGGTATCAAATATTGGTCCTCTTTCGGACTAAGTAACCTAACTGATCTAGTCTAAAAGTTTGTTGGCCACGACAGGCTTAGAAGTTCCTTTTTTTAAGTCTGGCAAGTCTTTTTGAAATAAGTAGGTTTGTATGTTCATTACCCAAGTTATCGTAAGTGGCTTTGAGAGAAAGGGCAGTAAGACATCCACTGAAGAAATATTGTAAGACTGAAGTCTAGATTTCGTTTGGTTTTCCCCTTCGCCATTTTACTTCTTTCAAAATTATTCTTTCCAATATTTCAGCAATGGTTGTTTGTCTATACTTATATTATCATCTCATCACACTTGTGGCTCGGGCTTTGGACTCATGGGAAGAACATTTTACCATCTTGTGTCAACAGTTAACCCCTCGATTCTAGTATTTCTTTTTTAACAGCGACAAATTTGGTTGAGAAAGTCGTCCCTCTCAGTATTTCGCCTTTGGGCGGACGGTTCTAAGTAGAATAGTCACGTCTCCACCTCCACTCTTCAGTACACAACCTGGAAAAAACTCTGTTGGGAATTCAGAAGGCGGAAATGTGTCTGAAGCCGAAGAAGAAGCCGGGGCAGAAAGGCCAGGTGGAGCTTCTCTAAGTGGAAAGTCTCTGAAGGTTTAGATGATCTTATGACAACAGAATGCAACGGAATGGTCGGGAGGAGTATCCCTTAAGTTTATCCAGCAAGTACCTGAAGAAAGGTCTGGTCAGAACCCGGAAGAGAAACCTTGGGCTGAAGTCCTCTATGAAAGGAGTACACGACGATTTGTGTTAATGCTATCAGCTTGGTTTATTGCCTTATTCTCGTACACTAGATTGGGATTTCCAACTGTTGAGGCACTTGCACTTCCTGATATCACACCTTTCAAAAACAACTACCTAAGTGTGAATTAAAACAACGATGTTCTAAAATTAAGGGTATAAAGTAAAATCTAGTTTCACTTACGGCTATGTGTACTGAATTCATAATAGATAATGAACAAGAGAAATTGTCAGAAGATACGAGGAATCGTCAAGGAAAGGCAGCGGAGTGAGGGGTGAAAAAAAACCAATTGTAACGCTTCTTTACACCTTTAATAGGGTTTTTGGCGTATAGATGATCGAGATGTCGGGTCTTTAAACTGCACTCGCTTTCGTATCGAGTTCTTTTCCCAATCTTCCGCATACTTCAAAACCACACTCACAAAAATGTCACCCAGCACATTTTCTAGTGAAAAAGGAAACCCATGTTCTAAATTCTAATCGTTGACGCTTATTCACTTCAACTCGTCCCTTGTACGTCTTTGTTCTGACTAGTTAATGTGTCATTTCTGAATATCGAACAGCATAGGCTAAAACCATCCCAATTTATAAGTTCAAGCAGTTCGAGTAGCTGAATATGCATACAAGATGATTACCTAATCCTAATGGCTTGACAAAAAAAGCAGACTCAATCCCATCATCCAACACCATGTATTTTATTTTCGAGTAGATATAATTGTATAATTTGGAAAGTGTGAACATTTCCTTACGCAACATTCACCACGCCACAGGCCACACCACACAGCAGCGCCACCCCGCGTGCGTCAGCCACACATTCAAGAAAATGTTGAAAACTAAAACTAAACGAAACGTGCGTCAAACTGTCAACCAATGTCATGCCAACTAAGTAATTTATTTCACCCTGGCCTGGCCAGGCCAGCCGAGTGTCCAAAAATTAAAGTGCCTCAACAACCCGTTAATATGAATTTATCTCTCTCAATCATTGTCGAACAAATTACTCACGCAGATAAATGATGTCGAGGCAAATTGATCGCCTCGTCTTACGAAATATGATCGCTCTATTAATGTATGGATTGCTGCTGGCTGTAGTGTGGTAGTAGTCCATGGACCTGGACCCACTGCCTACACTCTCTCCCCCCAACGCAACGTCCAAAAAAATGCCAATACCTTCCAGGCTCTCGCTCAATTACTTAATTACGATCGTTTGGTACAGTGTATCAAAGATAAAGGATAATAAATTAACGGTTATCATGCGACAGTTCATATAAACACTAATTTATCAATTTCCATTGGTAGACGTGTCAAGACGCTAAATCAAAAATCTAAACGCATGCAAACGGCAAACCTAACCTGGAACCTGATGCAAATGCAAACTACACAAACTGCAATAACGCTGAACTAGAGTCGATCAATCTTCCAATTTGCAATTTGACCGGGCCGGGCTGGCATGAAATCTCCCCCGAAATCGGAAATTTGTATTCGCCACTTAATTTGATTAATCCGGATCGATTGTGTGTAGTAAGCATCAGTATAAGATGGCGGCACGCGGGCGAACGTACCAACTTGCCTACTCTTGCTTAGCTTTCGGGCCTAATACAGTAAAGTCTCATAAAATTCACATGAATAAATTTTCCTACTGCTGCGCTGGCTGTGGTGGCATATAAGCGTAGCCAAGCAGCCACTTTGAAGACATTTATGCTTCAAAGGATATGCCACGGGTTGTTTGTGGTAAACAGTGTACAGTGTACAGTGTACACAGAGTGCACTTACTTATTTCTTACGTTATTGAAATTGGTGTCGATCTCTGTGGCCAGACATTGTGGTAATGGTGGCTAGAGTGTGCACATTGCGCAATGAGTTTTGTGTACGATGCCAGGTTCAATTAAGTGTGATTGAACACACTGCGGGCAATGTTTCGGAAAGATCGTGTTAAAAAGCAGCGGTTGCAAACCTCATGTCGTTGTTCGGCATGGATCGGATTTCTTGCGATTTAATTTAAAGTCGAGGAAATAGAAAATAGAGTTCTTGCAGATGGAAAAAGGTTTCTGTTTTGAACCTTTTCCTCAGTTCTTATGGTGTTGGATATGCCTTCGTGCTTCGTCTAAGTTCTTAAACCAGAAATTCATTGAGCTTGACAACGAACTTTTGAAAAATTTAAAACACAACATTAAAGAGGCAAAAAGACATCCATTCTTGTACCTGCACTTCCTCTCAACATTAACTTTCCAACGATATGTCGTTCAGTGGATTGCATCGTGATCAAGACAGGAAAAATGGTACGGAACGATTTTTTTTTCTAGGACTATGTCGTCTAGGTCTAAATGGTTCAATTTGGGACACGAGACATTGGTTATCATGATTCGCCGCCTTACGCAAAATCCACACCAAACGGTAAATTTTCGAGGAAGCATTGTCAGGCGAACAGGTGAGTTGGTGTGGTATATCGTATGGCAATTTCGCTTGTTAATACAGTCACTTATCTAAAAATGCGACTCGTAGCTAACATTGCGGACCCCCAAACGCTCCCAGTAAGAGAGAGCAAACTGCGTTGTCTATAATGGTCATACATTTTGAGCTTTGGATTTTGTTTCGGTGTAGGCCTAAATCCCAACACGACATTCGCCAAGTTAAAGTCTGTCTTACCGAACGGACGCTCATATTATTAATGAAGTCTTATCATTTAAATCCCGTAACTTTTGGCATGTTGATTTGACAGATTTGACAGCTGTTACCAGATCACGACTGGGTTGCACGACCTTGATCTAATGTGTGACAATGGTCTACTGGTATGAGATTTTAATAAAAATAAACTTTTCAAAATTTTTAAATAAACACTTAAACTGATTTGAGCTGAAAAAAAGTACGCTTTTTTATTTCTTCGGTAAATTTGAATTTATGAGAATAAGTTTATAAAAATCTGTGGAGCGGTTTTTGAGAAAAAAATTTTGTTTGAAAAACAAAAACGCCAGTTTATAGGTATTCAGCAAATGCAATTTTTTATAATTTTTGAAAAAAAAATTAAAAGAGCAGATTTCAAAACATTAATGTTTTAAACTTTTTTTTAAAAATGCTTTTAAAAATACAAACAAAATATTTTTTTTAGATATTGGTATGCAGTATAAATTCAGCTACCTACACCTGTATATATATGAAATTTCGAAAGTATCAGTTGAGTCGTTTTCGAGATAGTCGAAAGCAAAAAAACGGTCCTATGGAGAGTACCGTTCTTAGACATTTTTACAACTTTTTTTCAGCCAGTTTGTTGCTCCTACCTAATAATCAACACTGATTTTTTTTTAAATCAAAATCGTTAGAGCCGTTTTTGAGAAAAATAAGCTTTAACGTAACGGTTAGGTATATGTATAGCAGGTACCGTTATTTTTTTAGCTAAAAAAAAATTTCAATTTCCCCTCTGTACAATACCTAAAAAACTCTATATACCAAGCAAGTTTGAAGCAATTCGGCCCACCCGTTTGGGCTGTATACATACAGACAGACAGACAGGCAGGCAGACAGACAGATAGACAGACATACAGACGGACAGAATTTTTAGATCATCTTTTTTCGTCTTCGCTATCATCGTAATGTCATGTTTGATTGTTATCTCAAAACTTTTTTTTCCACGAATGCATAACTTGCCTCATAGTACCTATATAATCGCAAGTAAAAAGGCGTGTGCCACGCCCAAAGCTAAGACTTTTTATTGTGAAAGCAATTACTATAAGCTTAGTGACATTCAATTTTAAGCGTGCAGCTCGATTTGAACAAAACTAGACATAACTTGAATTTTTAAAAATTAGATTTTGAATGGAAATGGCGATTATGGGTGTGTTTTGCAATTCTTGAACCACACTCTGCTACGTTACCAAGGAATATAAATCTAAGTGTTCATCTTCTTTCTTCAAAACTGCGACCCATATAGTTAAAAAAACATCAAAAAATTAATTCATAATACGACTTTTTACTGAAACGCTAATTAAAAGTAGGCGTGCCCTTAAAATTTGTAAACAACATTTAAAGCACTAATTGAAGTTTGATCATATTTCAATTTTTATTAGGCGTATGTATGTGTAAAACCACAGTTGAATCGAGTAGTTTTTTAACGATCTTACCTCAATAAAGGTATTTAAGGTGGGCGTATTCAAAAATGTACACAACAAAATTAAGTGATATATTTTTCATATAACTAACGCAGAAAATGGTTAAAATTGAATATTGGTAGGTACCTACCTTAAATTTTTAAAGCTATGATTTTTGTCCTTTCATGAAAAGTGGGCGTAAGCCACGCCCGAAACTCAAACATTTTTTTTCATACACAATCTTCTTAGTTTCGACTAACAAACGCACAAGTTTGGGCTTGTGGATTTATTATGAGTACTGTTTCTTTTGCAAACATTTTTGTACCTATAGTTTCTAATGAAAAGTGGGTGTCAGCCACACCCAAAATCAATTGTTTGCTTTCATACCTAAGATGTTTATGAACAACTTATACCCACAAAATGTAAGGTTTTTGCTCGATAATAAGCATCGTTATCTTATAAAAATGAAATTGACTGTTTCGTTTAAAAAGTGGGCGTCAACTACGCCCAAACTGAATTCATTTTATTTTAATTAAAGAAAATTTACAAATAGCTTGCTTGTTCAAGATTTAAACGTTGTGCTTTGATCGTAACTGTACAAAAAACACAATTTAGAGGTTGTTGAACAAAAATGGCGATAATGGGCAATGACAAAACTGTTATAAAGACAACAAAATGTAAATTAATTTTTTGTTATTCACAAATCGATTGGGCAAATAAAAGATTCACTCCATTTTTCAAATCTCGTCATATTATAATCAATTATATATTTTTTAATTATTCGTTAATTAAATTTTCATTAACTGCATTCATGTATTATTTTCGCTCTTTATTTTTCCAATAAAAAGTTACACATGTAAAAAGCTTCATATAAAGCTTGCCGATACCGAAAATAAGAAAAATTTACAAACTTTAATTAAGATTTAATTAACCGCTAATTAACTGCATGTTACTCGCAATTTGATCTGAGCAAAACAGCTCGCTCAAAGACTAACTACCAACCCCTGCTTGTGTATGTACCACATCTCTGTCGCTGCAGGTTGTGTTCAATCATTTTCTTGAGCCATGTTTCAACAGCTTCTGCAACACGCCAGCAACAACTTATCACACAGCTCGATCACATGGAATTAATCGCAAGTCGCAACACACACACAAATAAAATACTTCGAGTGAATTTCGTTCGCATTTACAAAATATTGAGTCTCAAGAAAGAAGAAAATCCCGGTACCACCGCGCCCGCTGGAGGCGTGAAACGACTCAGAATCAATTCATCTTGACACTTTTATGGGTAATTTTTGTGTAAATAAATTGTAATTAATCGATCGATAAAATTTGCATCTGGCTGCTGCAGTTTGCTTGGTGCGTTCCCATTTTCCGGTGCCACATTGTAAGCAATTGTGTACGATGAACGTTGACGGCAACAACGGCGACCGACGCCGACGGACGCACGACGTGTGTTAAATGGACTTTTGGTGAGGAGAACTTTGAGCCCACCCTCTGTTGTTGCATTCACCGAACAGGGCCGAGTGAATGTTATGCCTGACAAACTAAATTGCAATTAGGAATAATTTATGAAGCTCATATATTAATTTTGGCTATTAATTTAAATGGCCATCCGGCGACAGAAGGACGACAAAGAACACATACAGAGTAAGTATATGTGCACTTATGTATGCTGGTGCCCTTTTAGTATAAGGTGTTAGTGTTATCTTTGGACACATTCTCTGGGTGGTAGCATCAGGCACACCCACAGGACGGAAAGAAATTATGGCCGAAACGGACATAAATATGTCTTTGCATGCTCGCAGGTTGTTGCTTAAAGGACATCGGACAAAAAAAAAAACACGGAGACTGTGGGTGGATGATGAGTTGAAGCGGAAATTAAAATATTCCTCTCCTTTTTTGTACGTTTTCATGGTTTTTCAAGTATTTTAAAGGGAATCATAATGGCCCCAAATGTAAAATGCTTTTTTTTACAGTCAACCCACGCTGAAGAGCGTATTTTTTGTTAAAAAATTGTGAAAAAATTTTTGATTGTTGTTATGAGCGAGGGTTTCTTAAATTTAATTTATTTTATTTTCTATAAGGCTGGGAAAGCCTTATATTAAAACCAAACATTCGAAATAATCTTCCTAACTTTAAAGGGGCTTTTGAATTCAGCTCTTTAAAAAATTGTTTGATCTTGCCATTCGTATCAACTCATCCAATGCTCTATGCAAGAAGACACTAGTAACATGAAAGTTGGCGGCAATCTATGACATTTCTACTCGATAAGGATTTCGGGTTGCCAGAATAGGAATCTGTTAGATACCGCAGTGCCTGAGCCGCAAAATTTTTACCTAATACCCAATTTATTTTAATCTAAATGGCTAACCATAATTGAAGAATGGGTACGTACGTTGCCTTACGAAACAGTAGAAATATACATGTGATTTGTATACCCAACCCGAAATGACTTTTTGTTAAGTTTCGGTAAGTTTCGTTCACTTCTGATTCCGTACGTAATGTAGGTACGCTTTGAGTAGTACATAAAGTACGAAAATCTGACATTCCTTTTTTTCTAAAGGGTATTCCCCTTCTTTCTTTCTTCTTAATTCTAAAGGCTTTTATGAAGGAAGGAAACTTTTCGTTCGGTTTTGACACTTGCTTCCTTTGTTTTCGCGTATTACGGTTGGGCCTTAAGAGATTCAAGCAAGGAGATGATGACATGTCGCTGTCAATCTGTCATGTGGTCTTTTCAACACTGTTTTCGAAGGCGAAACTCGAATGTCAACTTACAAGATAACATCTTTCGAAAGTCAGATAGGATGCTGGCGATATCAACGTGATTGAAGGAATAAGCCGAAGCGATAATAACAGATCAGACGAATACAAGAGAAGATCTGAGAGCAAAACTTAATGCGGTTAGCCTCAAAATGGACTAGCTGAAAAGATCTGTTACTACAGGCACAGATTCTTTTCCTATAACGGGGTTAGTTGTAACAGTGAAAGCTATGAGACAAATTATGCATTCGTAAAATTTTTTCTAAATAACCGTTTTTTGAAAGAAAAAAAAACAGGTCGATCGATTTTGAAAATTTTGTTTCTAAAGTCGTGCACTTTATTTTTATTGATAAGGTTTCAAAACTACTAAGTCAAAAGTCTAACAAAAAACAAAGGTACTTGAAGAACAACGAAGAGCGTTGTCCGCTAACAGCTGCTAGGAGCTGTTTTCATGCTTTTCGGGCTGACATTTTTTTCAGATTCACTTGCTGCAGGTTATTCTACAGGGTGTAGCTAATCAAACAGTGCAATTTTGTAAGTCTCATTACGTGGGGAAGGCTATGCTGTTATCAGTCATTGTCATTACCATGTTTTGGTCTGGTGAACAACGGGACTTCGCCGTCCGTACGTTTTTTGAAAATGGTCATTCTTTCGTCGCAACTCACCGAGCTTTCCGGCTACATTTTAACCTTGTGCGTCATGACTCATGATAAAGTGATTTTTTCTTGTGGGGCTTCGTGAAGAAAAAGGTTTTTAAACATCGGCCTCATACCTTGGAACAGTTCAAAGAGCGAATCCGGGAGAAAATTGGCGCTATACTCTAAATGTGTCAAAATGCGTCTGAAAACTTTAGAAATCGCCTTCATCAATAAATCCGCTCCATCGTCTTTCTGATATGATTTTTAAAACTTCAAAAACACCATGGTGAACTGAAGAAAATTAAATAAATTTAATTTCTGTAAGTTGCATAGTCTTTTCTTAATAGCTTTTAAGAACTGCACTGTTTCCACTGTTTCGCCGCTCCCTGTATATCAAGAGTATAGCCTTTCCAGTTTTGATGTTGGGTTTTTTTTCTTTCAGTATGTGCTCTCAAGTATTTTGTGGTGAATGTAAGCTGTGAATGTCATCTGCGTATATGTCATCTAAGGACTTTAGAAATTAGGTCTCAAAGACCAGCGGGAAGTTCGATTATTTCTTGCAAAACTTCTGAAGAAGTTTCACGTAAAGCGTGAAGGAACCGAATACAAAGAAATTGATATTGGGTGGTGTTGAAAGCAAAACATTCAAACAACAATAATTTTTTTACAAAGTGGTTCATAAAATATGATGTTTACTGGGTTTCGAACAACTTTAACTAAATTGAAATAGGGTGGGGTTGGTGGTAAAAGCTCTAGTCTTCGCAACTATCACGCAAAGTTTTTTAAGAATCGGTTTTGCTCTGTCCAAACGTTGAAAACCCAATTCCGAAAACGGAAACCGCTGAGCACCGATAAACGATCAAGCATACAAATGCTTCTTCTTCTTCATAATATTTTGATGAGGTGTTCATCATACTTAATCCAAGCTTTTTTAAAGCTTTGAACTACTGATATGACTGAATTTGACTTTGTGCTTCTTCCGCTTCGCTTGGATTTAGTTGCGTTCTCCGTTGAAGTCCTATTGTTTTCCAGCTATGCTTTGCTAAGTCTCAATTCGACTGCTTTCAGAGTTGTTTCTATGTAAGCTTCCACGGAAATTCACCAGGAAAGGAAATGAATACTTTTTTGGGGACGTCAAATATTAAAAATCTGATTTTGCTTGTCTCCATGTTGTTAGTTGATTTGGAAAATTTGGTAAAATAAATAAATGTAATAAATGCCAGATATGTAGATGACACTTTTATCATATTCGACGGTACCCATAGACAAATAGATTTACTAAATAAATATATCAATAGCATCAATAGTAACATTAAATTCACAACTGAAACAGAAGAAAATAATACAATCAACTTTTTAGACCTCACCATTAATAAAAACAACAACAAACTCAACTATAAAATATACAGAAAACCAACAACAACAGATATAACTATCCACAAAAACTCCCACCACCCATATTCTCAAAAAATGGCTTCTTTTAATGCATTCATCAACAGATTATTTAACATTCCAATGAATAAAGAAGATTACGACAATGAAATAACAATAATAAAACAAATCGCAACTGCAAACGGTTATACTACCCAAATAATAGACAAATTAATAATACAAAAGAAAAAGAAATTACTAAGAAATAGAATAAATAATAATTCACAAAATAATAACAACAAATACATATCCATTGAATACACTAACCTCTTACCACAAATTATTAAATACGAATTAAACAAACATAATACAACAGTCTCTTACAAAACTAAAAATAATATCTATAACTATTTAAAAACAAAAAACTCAAAAACAATAGAACAATGCTCAGGTGTCTATAAAATTATCTGCAACGACTGCGATAAATTTTACATTGGACAAACTGGCAGAAACTTTCATGATAGATTTAAAGAACACAAACCAAAACAAAACACAAAATCTAATTACGCTCTACATTTAATGAAAGAAAATCACAACTACACAGACTTCAATACTAATTGCAAACCAATGCACATATGCAGGAAAGGGACAACGCTGGATGCATTGGAAGAGTTCGAAATTTACAAAGCCTGCAAGAAAGAACAATGCAAAGTACTAAATGACAAACTAACAATAAAAAACAACGTACTATATAATACTGCCATAAACCACCAAACAGAAATGGAAGACGAAAGGAGACAAACATACAACAACATCTAAACATCAAACAACACTAAACACATCCATCTCAACATACTTCACACAACTTTACTCTCACTCTCACTCTTCAGTAATCAAAAGCCCGATGATGGACGTACGTCCGAAACGCGTCGCGTAATAATATTTATATTTTTTAATGTTGTAAAAAAGTTTTTTCCTTTTAAAATAAATAATAAATGTTCTTTGTAAAACTCGTTTTTTATTTATTTTACCAAATTTTCCACGTCAAATATGTGTACGTTAAACTGACGGTGATTTGATACACATACCTAGAACGAAAAGTTAAGTTTTTCTAAATGCAGGTGCCACTCATGGATAGTTGCATTGGGGACAAGTTATGCTTTAACGACAGAAGACAGAATTGAGTTCTAAAATTCCATACGCTTGATGATTCCCCATTGGACATTGCTGTCGAGATCATAGTTCAAAGAGCTTATCATAAGCTGCGGGTCGCATCCGAAAAACAGGATTGTGTTTCTGAAATCGAATACCTGAGGGTACTGTAGTCCCCAAAACAATTAAGTCTTTGACAAGAGATCGTTGAAACAGGGGAGGAAGATCGTCGGAGACAAAACAGAGCCTTGGGAAAAACCAGCATATTTTTATGAATATAAGACTGGGAACCGAAAGGTAATTTTTAATTCACTGAAGAAGGATGAACCCCCGATACCAAGGCTTGAAGCCAAACTCTATCAACTGCTCTTGAAATATCAAGCGCAATATTTATACTTCCTCCAAACCCATGTTGTGATTTGTTCGACTGTTCGGTAAGATATATGTTCATGCCATAATATCACCTGGGGATTTATTACTACGGACACCGTTATGACGGGCACTAAACTAAGTTTCCGTTTATCAACATATTTCTTAAGCTGATGGTTTAGTAGGGTTTCCATGAACTTTGAAACCAGGGATATCAGTGCAGTTGATCGGTAGTTTGAGGTAAATAAGCCTTTTTCAGGTATTAGACTTTCTCCACTTTAGGGGTGTTAGCACCACTCCAACTTCCCAAGCATGTTCGTTTGGTTCAAAACGACACTCAAACCCCTTGTTGGGTGCAGGGGTGACCAACTCTAAATCTTAGTAAATCAATCTGCGGGGACAAAGGCGAGAAAAATGTTTAGTACATATCACCGATTGAAACTAAATGTGACTATAACAATTTAAGCAACCAAATGGCAGCTTTCTCTCAACTATTTTGTTCTCCATTCTATTTCTTATCTTAGCTCTAGCATCAAATGTTTGAAACGCTTTCTAATTGAACCAACAACCTCTGCTCTTTCGCTAATTATGCCATTTATATGCCCGTTAAATTTCATTCGGTGTTAGGTATAATAATTCCACTTTTGATTTTTCTTCCAATGTGAAAGATAATGTTTCCACTTGGTCAAGAACCTGTTGAATCTCCTTCAATCTTTCCACCAGCTCATAAATCAAGATGCGATCTCTTATTGCCATGACTTGTGAATTGCGATTTGTCAGCGAACCATATCCGCATTCCATCATTCAACGCCATCATGCGTCCATTGACTTTTCTTAGCACCACTTTTCAACTTCAACACAAGCCTACATTAGATGCTAATCAGCTGCATTAAATGTCACTTCAAAGTTTAACGAAACCCACCCGGTGCGGTATCTTCTCATTGACGTCAAATTCGCATCACAAAGCGGTTGACATTCGTCAGAATCACCACATAGTACGGACTACGGAGTGTGCGCGTCCCGACAATTATTCAAATGATGTATACGTTTGCTGGTTTGTCCTCTCTTCCAGCATCATTCTCTCTAAACATACATATGCTGTTCCCGGCCGTGTGAATTAGACATTTTTATTAGCCAACCACACGTCGTTGTTGTCGTCCCCGTCACCGTCGTCGGTCGGTCGGTGTGGTTGCTGCACGATTACCATGCTGAAGAGTGTGCCCCTAGAGTTCAGCCCACTCTAGCGTTGAAGCCACACACGCAAATCGGTGCAAGATCTCAACGTGATCTCCATACCAACGAATCAGTCAGTCAGATCTAAATCCAAATCCGCACCGAAATCCTCGAAAGCCAAAAGCCAGTTGTCGTGTCAGTCTGACTGTCTGAGTGTCTGTCTGTCGTATCTGTCTATTTGTCCGTCCTGGTTTAATAAACTCGTATCCGACGAGAGTGTATATTATTACAAACAACTAACTTTCGTGTCAAATTGGTTCCCATTTCAGAAGAGTGCGCGCATATTCGGATTCGGATTCGGAGAGTCGAGTTCGAGTGGAGTTGTTGCACCTTGTCTGCATGGCCGCCTTGCCATCGGCGGCGTCGTCGTCATCGTCATCGTCCGTATACCTATTACTGCCGCTGCCAGGCAAAACGCTCATTCATTTGCAACCGGAAACAATCAGTTAAATCACTTACCTACTTGCGCAATGGGTTGGTTTGGTTGATGCAGAGAAAACTCACCCCTGGGGGTCAGTATCAGCACTTTAGTAGCATTATGCAATTCTATATGGAAAATGCAGCTTCTTGACTTTTTTTTCCTTGCCGTTCCGAGCTAATTTAAGAACTTTCTCTAGGAGGATGAAAGTGACACCTAACAAGGTGCAGCAGGTTTACTATGAGACAGCTTGGTCGTATGGACGTGAATTGCACATTTAGGCGTAGAAGTGTCCGAAATCACGTGGGACATTTGTCAGCTCTGAGATATGTCCACACGATAGTGCGAGATACGAAAACTGGACTATATTCGACACACATGGGCGGTTTTCGAGTTTAGGCTGGGGCTGGGTAGATTGAAAGAAAAAACGAATTCTCGGTTGAGTGCCGAAAAAAATGGAACACTTTGAGATTAGAGTCAAATGGTTTTTTTTTCCGAAGAGTGAAAATAATTATAACGTTAGCCTGGTTGTCGTTGTTGTGAATGTCCAGTCCAACCAAGCAAGGCTGATTGCGTTAGATGATAAGGTTTGGAAAACGTGGAATGACAGCAAGATGTTGACTTCTAATGTCATTTTTGTTAGCAATTTGTTTGTG
Source organism: Platycheirus albimanus (assembly GCA_916050605.2). Taxonomy (NCBI): domain Eukaryota; kingdom Metazoa; phylum Arthropoda; class Insecta; order Diptera; family Syrphidae; genus Platycheirus; species Platycheirus albimanus. The sequence goes on along the minus strand of OU696696.1, from coordinate 290,250,470 downwards.
CTGTTAATGAGAAGATCACAACCCTTACCTTGTACTTATCGGGGATCTATCAATCAAATCAAAAGTGATTTTGCTGGCATTTAATTAATTTGGAATACTTAGTAGAGAATTGATTAAGTTGTAAGCAGTTGTTGGAAACGTATGTGTCAATCTGAAAATGTGTTTCCACTTCCGTATGGCACATTGGACAGAGATCACGCACTCGCGCTGAAGGTGCTGAGAGATAGTTTTTGAACAACAATCTTTTGAAGCTATATTTTTGACGCATAGCTGAAATGATTCTCAGATGGACAGCCTGAATTCCTTATCAAAACATTTATTTCTGTTATGTAGTCTCACCAATTTTGTTCTTATTGGCGATTGATGGTTCATGGACTAAGGTACACGGTGGTTGAAAATGAGGGACTTGCTATTAAATGAAACTTTTTTTTCTTTAGTTAAGCCATTTGGAGTAGGCTGGTGACATCTGTTTAGTGACAAATGGAACTAAATGTGTGGACTTGTTTCAACAAAATAAGGAAACAAAATTGCAAACCAACCGGATGCAAGAACAGAAGCATATTGCGAGACAATAGAGTAGGACACTCAGTTGAAGTGGGCAGTCATCGGTCACCCGATGGTGGAACAGACTTGAATTTCCGCAATAGAATATTAAAATCTCGTGGCGCACTCTTTTTTTCCTTTCTCCAGTGGTGTGGAACTCCAGACACACGAAGAAAGTGGGTCTGAAATCGCCATGTATGAAGGATGAAGAAGCCCAATGACACAATAAAAAAGCTGTCATTTCAATGGAATCCTCGAGCAGAAATGCGGGTTGGAAGTATTAGTAAAACGTGGAGGTTAACTGTTACAACTGGGGTAGTGGGACAGTCGAAGAATAGAGCTGAGCTAAAATTTGGCTTCCGACAGCAGATTTTACGTGTGCAACCTCATGTGCATTTAAAGCTATCAGGTGTAAGTCTGAGTTTGTGCTGGCCTTGCATGCGACTTATTTTTTTTTTTTTTTTGTCAGGATGAAGACAAGAAAAATGAGGATTTTGCGGCGAGAAAAAAACATGGTGCTGAGCAGCAGATTCACACGCCCCGGTTTCTACAAGCGTACATTGTGATCTCCAGATGCTTTGCATGTGACTCATTTTTTTTTGACAAGCTTATGACAAGGAAAATGACGATTTAGCAGCGGGAAAAAACATGGTGCTGAGCAGCACACGATTCCCACGTCCCGACATCCACAAGGGCACATGACGATCCCCAGATGGTGGAACCTGCAACCAAATCGACTATGTTGCGATTGATGGCAGACATTCCTCCAGCATCCTGAATGTCCGTAGGTACATCCCGGGGAGTGAACATCGACTCGGACCATTACCTATAGTCAGTGCAGAACTTAGAGCACGGATCTCCATCTTAGGCGAACACCAACTACGCCGAGGAAATTTAATTTTTGGACGACTTCCAGCGAAAGAGACCGCCGCTGCTTATGCCAACCAAGTATCCCTTGAGCTTGAGAGAAATCCTTCGATTGACGATATGAATCCGGAAGACCAATGGCAGCTAGGTCAACAAGCCATAAGAAGTGCTGTGTCAGAGGTATTTGGCTTCTTAAAGTGACTCCCAGAAAATCGTGGTTCGACTCCGAATGTGCTCAGGCAAACAAAGCTAAAACGGAGGCATACAAGCGGTGTCTATGGAGAGATACTAGATCGTCCAGAAATATCTATGTTGAGCGAAGGAAGGATGAGAAACGCTTATTCAGGAAGAAAAAGAAAGAACACCAATACGTAAAGTCGATGAAAGCAGATGTTTTTGCAGAAAAGAGATGCGAAACTTCTACAGAAGAGTGAAACAGTCTACATCAGGTTTCACAAGCCGCCGTGGGCCCTGCAAAGATCAGGATGGAAATAATATAGTGGAAACGCAGGCAATGTCAGCCTTCTGGAGAGACTACTTTAACCAGTTGTTAAATGGAGATAACAGCCAAAATCACACCCAAGATCGACTTGTACCATTCAATCTAGATGACGACCATGAGCTACATCCGCCCCACCAAAGTGAAATCAAAGTAGACACCACCAGACTAAAGATGAACATAGCAGCTGGATGCGATGGTCTACAAGCGGAGTTTTTCAAACACGCTGGAGATGACCTGGTCAGGAGCATACACTAACTCATCTGCAAAATATGGTCGGAGGAAAGTATGCCCGATGAGTCTAAACATCGCTATAAGATCCTGTCTAGCGTTTTATGTGAACGTGTCAAACCGTTTGCTGATGAACTTATAGGTCCTTAGTAAGGCCTCCATACCAATGCGGCTTCAGACCTGGAAGATCTACGACCGACCAAATTTTCACATTACGCCAGATCCTGAAGAAACCCCAAAAATATAACATCGACACCCACCACCTGTTCGTCGATTTTAAAGCAGCCTACGACAACTTTAGAATCCCTGCTTAACTGATACGCCTTATCAGGATGACGTTGGAAAATGCTCGCTGTTCCGTCTAAGTTAGTAGAGACTACTGAAGCTTTCAAAACCACCAGAGGGCTAAGACAAGGTGACGCACTGCCATTGCAGCTGTTTTAACATTGTGCAGGAAAATGTCATACAGAACACCCATGACAGCACATCGGCCATCTTTAATAAATCGATGCAATACCTTGGGTTTGCAGACGACATTGACGTGATAGGAAGAACAAAGCGAGCAGTAACCAGTGACTTCACTATACTATGAAGTCAGCAGCAAACAGAATAGGACTGAAAATAAACGAGACCAAGACCAATATCCTACCACCGACTTGGTCAGAACGTGACCATTGATAGGTATAACTTCTAGGTAGTCAGTAAATTTGTCTACCTGGGCACTGCTGTAAGCACAGGCAACAACATCAGCGCTGAAATCAAACGCAGACGCAGACTAACTCTTGCTAATCGCTGTTTCTTTGGGCTGAGTAACCAGTTGAGGAAGGTGACACTGTATGGAACACTCATCATCCCGGTCCTGCTATGTGGTGCAGAGCCATGTACCCCCTCTCAATCTGATGAAAAGACATTTGAAGTCTTGGAGAGAAAAGTTCAGCACACGATTTATGGTCCTGTCTGCGTAAACAGAAAAAACAACATTTGGCAGCATTTACAGCAACATAAGCCTAACCAGAAAAATTCGTATCCAACGGTTAAGATTTCTGGTACATGTAGAGCGAATGGAACTCGACGCTCCAGCTCAAAGTTTTCAACGCCAAACCACAGAGTGAGTCAGAAGCCAAGGTAGACTAAATCTTCGATGTGGCGACCAGGTAGATGGAGACCCTTTGGCAACTTGGAGTGTAAAATTGGAGAGATCTGGGCTGTAGATCGAGCCGGTTGGGGGGGCATACTAAGCAAGGCCTAGGAGCACCACGCTCTAGTGGCTCCAATATAAGTAAGTATAAATAAGGACTTTTATAAAAGAAAATTTTACACGAAATCAAAAGAAGTAAGAATTCGTGCAGTCATTTGGACAGTAACTCCATTAACTTTTTTAAAGCCCTTATTGATGACAAACTTTGGGAATATTCTGGTCACTATTATTTAAACTGTTCATAATTTTGTTTCTTGTTATTCCTTAAAGAAGAAAAATCTTCCCGGCAAAACGTATAAATACACTTCAAACTAATGTTTCCTCGAGTTCTTCTTATACCAACACCTACTCTCTTGTCTGTTGTCTGCTCAACTTGAAAAAAGATACAAAACGACCTCCGCACAACATAAATCCCGAGTCTACTTCCGTCAGAAGGATTCTGTAAAGCATCCCTGTCATCGAATGCCCACATCTCACACTAGTTAGTCCCTTGACTATTGGTGCGTATGCGTACACACATACAGTATACACTTGGACTTCCTAACGCATCCAACGCCCTCTATGCCAAAAATTTAATTTACAGTGATTTGTTAAATTTACCTCAAATTGAAACAACAAATTCCCCGACAGTCCACGTACAAAAAAAAAATAAACAAAACAATTCAAAACATTAATAGAATAAGGATCTCGTGGAAAAGAACAGACTGTATGGATCAAAAGGTACGTTCAACAAAAAATCAGTTTTGATTTATTGCCAGCAATTAATTTTCAGGACAACGCAATGGCTAGAGTGTCCTTCTTTGCTTTTTTTTTTTTTTGGTTTGTTTGGCAGTCTTGTGGGTGGTGAAATGGTATAATGTGACTTCGATGACAGTCCCATTGTGAGTGCCTATATGTTTATAGCCGGGTGCAGTTTTGGTTTTGGTATGGTTTTTATGATTTATATCGGTTTCATTAAATGTTTTTATCAGGAGAACTCTCTTAGGACTAGGTGGATATACTACATACATAATATGTATGCGTGGGGAGTAGGAAGTCATTCCGAGCCATTGAATGCTACCCAAAGGAATGTTTGATATGTGTGGGTCGATTCTCTGAGGGATTCAAGTGTTTCTCCCGGTGGGGGGCTTATGGCTTCCAAGTTTCAAGCTGACATTTTTACTATACCCAAAGAGAATGCTGATGGAGGACATCTACATCCTTGTGGTGGGACTATGTAAGCATTTAGAAATGCACATAAATTTAAAGGTCCAGTGGACATAAAAATAATTAGCAGGGGGCCTGAGACTGAGAGTGTGAAAAATATAGCAAGGGTGGAGGAATTTGTCGTAAGGATGTTCGAAGGATTTGCAGATAAGATTTGGAGATTAGGAGTCGAATAAATGGTGTTTTGACAGCATTTTGGAATGCGTATTAAAATTTCGAGGAGGGTGTTCGCGTTGTTAAGAAGCTGGATTTATTACGACCAAGTTTAAGTTAAAACCAAATTCTTCTGCTCTTCTTCGATGGCGTTACTAAGTACAAAGGTGCTTATATGTTTTACTTAAAATGGCTCCTGAGCCATTAACCATTAACACGTGAAACAGGGTTAAAATTTGTCGTTGAAGACTTAAGGTGCTGAAACGTTCATTTTCCCAGGGTTGAGCCATGTTTTTTTTATTAAGCTTGTGTTGCATTACAGCAAGCTAATCTTTGGATCTTATTCGTTTTGTTTTTCTGTTCTCACAGAGAAATAAATCGTAAGTTGGAGGAAGGACGATTCTCTAGAATACCAGGGTTTCCTAGTTGGTTTTCAGAGCCAGTGATGGTTTGTGGTTTATTGACATAGACCAGTGACCTAAGGAAACCCCAAAAGAAGAAGAAGTCCATTTCCTTGACCTCCGCGCACGTGAGTAATAAGTAATAACCATGTTCGGAAATTGCTTGTGCGAAATATCCATTGGCGCACAGGCTGCAGAATACTAACTTTCACAAAACAGTTTTATAATTCGGACATGGCATTGAACGCTTCAACTTGTTGTCCATGTTGATTTGGTAAAAGAGACTTAATAAATCACAGCCAATTTGACCGAAAAGGCTTCAAAAATATGGCCGCCATCACCTGTCAAAGTTTTGAATTCCCTTTTTAAAATCCCTTTAAGGTGTAGTAACTTGATTACAAGTTGGTACTTTGTACATATGTGTTTATGAGGTTTCACGGAGCACACCTTGGATTAGACTTCTTACTACCGCTTGTCATCCAAATTATCCCATTCCTCTATAGCAATGTCTTTGGTAAGGATGACCAACTTCTTATCCTTCTTCCAAGCATGTCCCATGCATGTTCAATAGCATTCATCTCAGGACTCATCGCTGGCCAATCCATAAACACCATTTCCACTTCTTCCAAATAATCCATAACACACCTGGCGAAATGAATGGCTTAGCATCAGAAAAAGTTTTCAGCACGATACGCTACTAGGTTTTTCCACCTAGGGAAATTCCTGCCCAAACCATGACCAAACCTTCCCAAAAGTTTTTCTTCTGGGCAATCGTCTCACCTGGTCGTCTCCAGACTCTGTTACATACATCTGAAGATTTTAGACAAAATTTTAATTCATCAGGAAAGAGAATTCTGCTCCAATCAGCCTCGTTCCAAACTTGGTGAACGCGTGCAACATCTAATCGGCATCGCTTGTGCTCAACCGCGAGCAGCGGTACTCGAGCGGGTCTTTTTTCTCTCAGACCACCTTCCACTAATAGCCGCCTAACCGTTTGAGCATTCACAGTTCTTGTTCCCCTTACCGTTGAATTTGGGAGAATGTTCAACCGGTGTTTGATTCCCATTCGGAGGACCTGAATCTTGAAGCTGAATGAAGGAGTTTGTTTCTCTAAACATGTGGAAGGCTTTTCTGAAGGTTGACGATAGTTTTCTGATAAAGAGAGCGGCACACTCCGTCCAGTCCTAAAGCTACTGCATTTGCGACTTCTTGTCACGTAGTTCGCATTACTTTTTCACGAAATCGAAATTCTATTTTGTGAACTAAAAAAAAGATTAAAACACAATCTTCATTAAGTAGTGGCATTTCTTGGATAACACATTTTACAGTAGCCACAATAAGTGATCAACAAAATTAATGTTCGCAAATAAAGCAATTACTGTGCTGCCTTAAGCTTAAATCTTAAATACATAATTTTGTAAGTGTTTTCTAAAAATTAAAAGCTAATGCGAGCGTGTAGATTACAAACGCCTTGATCAAAATAATTAAATGCCTATTAATTTAATGACCAATTATGCCATCAAGTTTAATGACCCGCTATAAATGCCTTAAGCTCTTGCTTCTTTGCCGTGCTAAACGCGTCAAGTAATTAACACTCATAAATAAAAAAAAAAAACATGACACATTTAAAGCAAACTTAAGAAATTTTAAAGAATTCAATCTGCGCCTGTCTATTGACGCAAGAATAACTGTGACAGCTCGTGCATGCAATTCAAATCCTCGTTTAAAATTACTTTGACAGAAAACAACTTTAGCTTTTTCAGCATCAAGCAAAAAGTTCAACAAAACCTATTAAGACACCATTTTTATCTTAACGATTTACAACACAACAACCTACTTCCAATAACTGGGTGAGCCTGAGCCTGAGCCTGAGCCCGAGCCGCCATGATGATTAAAGACTGTATCCGGTTGACCAAGAGAATTAATGTCGATTTAAAGTATAATTTTCTTTGACGTTTATGCAACCGAAAAACACTTGTAAGTGAATAATGATGGATCAAGTAACGTTGAGACGGTAATAATGTCGTTTGTTATGGAAATCATTGGAGAAGTGAAACAGAAACCCAAGTCAAGAGCCAAGAGGGAGACTCACTCTCCCTTCCCCTGTCCCTGTATAATGGGGTGTGAATTGTTTAATGTGAATTGATGATGTTTGCTTAAATCGCTTTTGCTGGTTAGCAGATTCTACAGGAAATTTGAATTTGGAAAATTTATGACTCACTGGATGAAGAGGAGAGGGAGAAAGAGGGATCAAAAGTTGTTCGAAACGAAAAAAAAATTCTAAAAGACGGGATACATTTATTTTTTAAGTCAAATTTGATCATTATTAGGGGGCTTGACGCTCTCAATCGAACGTCAATAATGAATAATTGTTGACCTGATTAATTTCCTCGCTTATTTGTTCGATAAAGAAGGACCCAAAGCTGAAGGGAAGAACATAATAATTTTTCAAAGAATAAGAGAAACAGCAATTTTAGTACAACATTGCCCATCAGTGGGCTTCAGCCTTCAGGTGTAGATTTTTTTTAGACAATTTTCGAGTATCTTTAGTGTTGATGGTTTACATTGTTGATTTTAATTGGTAGAACTTTTTTCCGTTATTCTGTGAATTTGATTTGCTGGAAACAAAATTAGTAGACTAATAATCATGACATTTTGACACTTAAAATCATTAGTTAAATCGTTTTTTGGAAAAAAAAAGAAAATAAGTTATCGGTTTCTTTTAGATACCTTCTGTTTTGAATTAAAAAAAAAATTTAAAACGTTCGACCACTTGTTTCAAAAACCGTTTCTTTTTTGCAAACTTTTCGAAAACATACCTCATGTTCTCGTCAGGGAAAAAAATTGATCACATTGTTTTTGAAATATTAAAAAACAAAAAAAACTTAACTCTTTAAAAAAAAAATTTTATGTCTTTTAAATCGATGACACCTGCAACATGCACAAAAAAATGTCACAATGTCACATTCCGTAGAGATAATGTCTTATAAATAAATTGCGATGAGTGGTTGTTGGGGTGGCTTTGGTATGGGTGAGAGAGGGCAGAGGGGTGATGAAGAAAAAAAAATCAAAAATGGTGGGCGGTTGGTTTGTGGGTTGGGTTGTTGGCGGTGGTGGGGGGGATAAGGTAGGGTGAGGAAAAAGTGTGAAAACTGTTGGGTGAGTGGCAGGTGGTAGTAGGTGGGGTGGGTTGTTGGTGGTGTGGGAGATACAACCTACACGTGACTTGTTTTGTAAAGTTGTTATCACGTAAGATTATCGTCCGTAAACCGACTAGACAACCAAGTTTTTTTTACATTTTCAGTATACCAAAATTATTTCGCTTATAAAAGGAATTCTACATTGAAAATTTCATCGAAATCCGTCAAGTGGCTTTCGAGAAAATCTGGTATAAATAAACCGGTTGCATGAAAAGTACCGTTATAAGATTTTTCCTGAACAATCTATTTCAACCAGTTTACTCAAAAAACACAATTGACAAAGTTTTATCAAAATTGTATGAATTTATTCAGGAATGCCTCAAATTTGAAAAAGAAACTGAACAGAAATCATATTGCAACACGATTGTGAGGAACTTTTTGAGTAACCAGCTTTCTAGGAAAAGATGTTTTCCCTGTCCACAGAACTTCTAAGTTAAAAACAAAAAAAACAAACAGAAATTGGGACCTACTTTGACTCAAAAGTGTTATTTCTAATCAACTATCACATGCATGAACAGAAAATATTGTCGGGGTCTGATATCGAAATCGAGGCATTTTTCTGGTTATGATGAAATTTAGTATCTACACTAGTTTTTGTAATCTAAAAGATGAAAACTTAGTCCTCCCGAAGTCTTTATGCCTTAAGCAGGATGCTGGGTGAAAGGAATGGCAGTTTGAGAACGTCCATGAGGTTATCCAGATTAAGAATAGAATACTGCTTAACCAAAAACCACGTATTTTTCCTGTGGAGTATGGTCTTCGGCGGAACTCTAACACTCCCCCGATTGTGTGAAGTCACTGATTGAAAGGAGTATAAGTCATAAGGGAGTATAAGCACAGTATTGTTGTAGTTTGTTCAGGTCGATTTGAAGCTTTGAGGATTCAAGTGATGCGCAGAGATGTTCGCATTGTTCAAGATTCGACATCTCATTATTTATGAAACCCTAAGTCATCCTTGTATACCATCACTCGGTATGCCAAGCTGGGTGACAGAAAGGTCCATGAGGATGTCCGGATCAATATCAATGTAAAATCTAAGCTCGGAAGTCCTAATCCTGATGTTCGGCTCTTCTGGTGCCTAGCAGAAAACTTCACTTAAGCTCCGTTTTAATACTGTAACCTAAACTTTGGGCCAGAGGCGATATCGTCACCAATGAGGTTCTATCGAGGTTCGATTATTGCTAGTTGAAAATACTGTAGCCTAAGGAGAACTTTAAGGTACAGGAACATTTTTCTGGAGTTGGACTTGCATAAGCATGCCAAGGAAAATGAACCACTTTTTTCATTTGTATCTCTTCCCATCAGCTTTGGCAGGAGTGTTGTGAGATTTGATTTACTTCGCCAGATGTTCTTTTAATAGCCATCAGTGTAAAGTCATAACTGCACAATTTTGAGCTATTTCTGGTCCGGTTCTTAGTAAGATTTCTTATCGTCTTATTTTCTAACACAAAGCATGATATTTTTGATATTTTCATTTTCTGCCTCTCACGACATCCAGGGGAAAGTTCACTTCTTCAAATGAGCAGCTTAGAGCTGATCTTTGTCTGACAATCTTGTCAACTCTATCATTTCTCACATCCGTCAGAGCCCATGACCTGGAATCTAAAGCAGTGTAATTTTGATATAGCTGTTCAGGTTCGCAAGCTCTTCCACAGACACTGCTGAAACAGCTAAAAATATGTGATGCCACTTGTTGGGATCTGTTACGCTTAAAAAGCATATAATTTATGAGACTAAAATACGGAATTTTTGGGACAAGTGAACAATTTAGCAATCCAAAAATATTTCGTCTCTCTCATATTTCCAAAGAAAACCTTACCAGAGTTAGTTAACGCTAGAGAATATGGAACCGAAAGTTGAAAGGAAAGCAGGAACATTACATTGTTGTTTCGTAGTTCGAAGATATAAGTTTACAAACTTCAAAAAGACAACATTTTAAAGTTTTGCAAATATATACTGAAATGGAACACCATCACATTCCGCCCACAAAATTGTGGGTTACCCTTTAGCTTACTCGTCTTACATAAATATACATAATCCCAAACATCATAATATTCATAAAGTTAGTTTACACTGTTGCAAAACCCTTTTTCCACTCACAAGTCATGTCCTTAAACACATACAAACATCACAGCCCCCAAATACCATCTAATCCGAGATAAGTACCAACATCAAATTATTAAAATAAATATGATCCCTTGAGTGGAACTGTCAAAATCTCAATTAATCCACTCAACCAACATCTAATCACCTTCATAAAGCTCACCCCGCAGCCATATGCTAATGTTGAAGGATGATTTCATTAATTGCCTCACGTAACACTTGTACGCAGCAGTCCAATGACGACGCAACGAGACGTCTTTCGGTCTCCACCCATGAAGATAACGAATTGCTTTCTACACCCCCCCACAACAGCCCACAGTTAGTAGGAAAAGGAAGAGAGCTGTCGCGCGTTACAACTTACAACACACATTTAAATGTCCTTGTTGACAATGTTTTGTCATTTCCTCCATCACTCTTGCCGCCGGCCGTCCACCCGCCGCCGCCGACATCGGAATCGGACGCCGCCATCGCATCGTCGTTATTCACCACTCCAACTATTTGTGTCATCAGGATATTATTTTGTTCATTGTATACGGCCGGCGACTATACGTTACGTACGTACTAAAAGTATAACGTAATAAATTTTCTGCCAGTTGAAAACCCTTTTTGGGCAATCGTGCGTCATGTTTGTGTCCTTGCTCCAGGCTCCAAAGGATATACAATATGATGGAAGAAGTGAAAATTAAACTTCGCGCTAAGAACAAGAACGAGAAACTAAAAGGACGTCAACCGAAACCCATAAAAGGAGCAACGATGGGTGCTTTTCTAAACTTAAAGCATGAAACCGTGTGCTTTCAAGGACATACTCATTTGATCATTAGAATTAGTATAGGAATATGGCTGCGAAGCACTTTATGAAAACTTATACTTTTATTTGTCCTGTTTTTGGCATGAGCAAACAAAAGGATATGTGTGTTTGTGTGTGTGTGTTTTTGGGGGTGACATGGGGTTTTTAGATCTTTGTCCTTTGACATAAGCTGTGTTAGTGGGCCTACTATGGTGCTGGGGGAACATCTTTGAAACTTTTAAGGATATCTCCCTCGAGGCTTGAAGATGTTATATTTTTTTTCTTTGTTTGTCAGCAGTGTGGGGGGGGGGACATCAAACTTTCGTAAATTATCGTATCGTTGTAAAGAGGATATTATTAGATTTTGGCTATTAGATGAGATTGCCAAAATATTCATAATGGTGTGGGAGTTCAAGAGAAGAGTGAGTTGGACAAAATTGATTCAATTTTCTGATTGGATTAAAGGGTGCTGCTGTTTATGGGTTTATTGCTTTACTACTCAGCTCATAATTATTGTGGACTTGGTAATAAACAGTAATTGGGAAACTGATTTTCTGAGATGTTTAATTGTTTACTTTATGTGCCTGGCAGGACAGAAGAGATTATGGATTTGCATTTCTATAAACTCAAGGGAAAATAAATAAACCGGGGGAGAAGAGCGAGCTTTATTGAAACATTTGCAAGAGGAGTGCCTGTTCGTATTTTTTTAAGGGGAACTATTCTCAGTCAGTTTGAAGACGATTTAATGATGGCGGAATCAAAAATATCTCACTTTACACTGAAAACACTTCCAGAAGCATCCAAAATTCTTTTGAAACAAATGCGAAAATAACTCGACTTCTTCTCGATTTGAAGGCAAAGTCCACTCAAGAAACTTTAATATATCCCACAGAAAATTGTTTAAGAGAGTGGCTGTTCACACGCAATAGTGTCGCAACAGTATCGCTGGTGTCGACACAGGTTTACATATTTTTATATCCTTCAAAACGTTAGTGATTGACTTCAGAACGAGAGGGAACCACTCAAAAAAAGTGGAGGAAAAGTGATCGAAGTAATTCCACTAGGGGTTCCTTACTCATGAGGCACTTTTTATAGGCTTAAAGGGATCTCCGAATCCCTTAATTCTGATGTTCAATTTCGACGCAGTGTCTATTGGCTCGCATCAATTTGACCAGCTTGGCAAAGTGTGTGTGGCCTACTTTGAGGAACGTTTGCTGCTTCCATTTTCCTTGTTTACACCGCTCAGTTTCTGGCAGGTACCTATATCAGCAGTTTTCTATACAAAAAGATGCAACATTGGTGCGTACAGAGTTGGGTTCTGGGTTCTGGGTTCTGGCTTCAAATCAAGAAGCAACATTTTTTCTTAGAATGTTTCAAAGGAAGAAACGTGTCAAAAGAAATAGTTTAAGAAGGATTTCCAGATTACTGCGGAAACATTTGTTTCCTCAGCCCTAGCTTCATGGCTCTAGTTTTACATATACAATGAGTTGAGATGACTCGCCAAATCGAAACTGGGATTTCTCTCCAAGTCACCATAAATCATAAACGACAGGGAGCGTTGCGAACCCACTTCTAATGGATACTTATCATTTTACATACGTCCTTACTTGGAGCTCGGTGCTTCAAAGCCTTGCTTAGTATGCCCCTCGAATCGGAACGATCTCTAGCTTGCCGTCTAAGCCGTTGACAATTTTGCACTCCAAGTTGTCGGAGGTCTCCCTCTAACTAGTCGCTCCATCGGAGATGAGGTCTACCTTGGCTTCCGACTCTCTCTGGTTTGGCGTTAAAGACTTATCGAGCTGGAGCGTTGATGCCCATTCGCTCTACATTGCTCAGCCATTTTAGTCGTTGAATTCGAATTTTTCTGGATAGGCTTATGTCGCTCTACAGCATGCATAGTTTGTCATTGTATCTTCTTCGCCAAATGTTGTTTTCTCGATTTACGCAGACAGGGCCATAGATCGTACGCTGGATTTTTCTCCAAGTGAATTTTCATCCGATTGCTAGAGGGTCCATGCTTCCGCACCATATAGCAGGACCGGGATGATGAGTGTTTATACAGTGTCACCTTGGTTCTTCTCGATAGGGCTTTATTCCTCAATTGCTTATTCAGCTCAAAGAAACAGTGACTAGAAGAGTTAGGTAGTCTTTGTTTGATTTCAGCGCTGATGTTATTGCCTGTGTTTACAGCAGTAGCCAGGTAGACAAATTCACTGACTACCTCGAAGTTATACCTATCAATGGTCACGTTCTGACCAAGTCGGTCGTGGGATTGGACTTTTGTTGATGAAAGCATATCCTTCGTCTTGTCCTCGTTTATTTTCAGTCCCATTTCGCTTGCAGCTGACTCCATGGTACATGGTAGTGAAGGCACCGGTTACTGTTCGCTTTGTTTTTCCTATCACGTCAATGTCGTCCTCCAAACCCATGCAATCGTGTGGATTTATTTAAAAATTGTGCCCGATATGCTGGCATGGGTGTTCCGTTCGACATTTTGAAGCACAATGTTAAAACAGCTGTATGACAGTGCGTCATCTTGTCTTAGCCTTCTGGTGGTTTCTTAGGTTTTAGTAGAGTCCCTACCAACTTTCACGGAACAGCGAGCATTTTCCATCGTCATCCTGATAAGGCGTATCAGTTTAGCAGGGATTCTAAAGTTGGACAAGGCACGATACAGTTCAACTCCATTAACACTGTCGTAGGCTGCCTTAAAATCGACGAACAGGGTGGTGGGTGTCGATGTTATATTCTTGGGTTTTCTCCAGGATCTGGCGTAATGTGAACATTTGGTCGGTTGTAGATTTTCCAGGTCTGAAGCCGCATTGGTAAGGACCTATTAAATCATCAGCAAACGGCTTGTGACATTCACATAAAACGCTGTACAGGATCTTATAAGCGATGTTAAGAAGACTTATGCCTCTACAGTTGGGGCAGAGTATGCGGTCTCCTTTTTAATGGATAGGGCAGATGTAACTATGATTCCACTCATCGAGCATACTTTCCTCCGCTCATATTTCGCAGATGAGTTGGTGTATGCTCTTGACCAGGTCATCTCCAGCGTGTTCAAAAAGCTCCGCTTGTAGACCATCGCATCCAGCTGCTTTGTTCAACTTTTGTCTGGTGATGGCTACTTTCTTTTCATTTTGGTCCGCCCGACCAAAACCGATGTAGCTCATAGTCATTTTATATACGTCGTCACAAATATTATATTTTTTTACTACTTTTTCCAATGAATCTGACCGTATTGGCTTCGAATGCTTCAAAAATTTCTGGTTTGTCGGCATAAACCGATGACTTAAGAAGGCTTCATAAAAAGTTATATCGAGAGGTGTAAGTCTCACGAATGAGGCGGCCAGTAAACAGGACCCGACCACTTCTGAAAATAAAGTTGTCACCAAACTGATTTTGCAATAAATTGATGGTTAAGCTGTATGGCAAGTTGCACCGTCTTGTTGGATCTAAATGTCGTGGATGATTGGCCAGCATGGCTTGATATCGCTCGCCATTCACCTTCACCGTAAAGACAGTTCCTTCCTCACCAAACAGCCAATTTTAATGGAAGTAAGGGTGATTCGTTAATGGCTTGAGGATTGTCTTCGCTCCATATACGGCAATTTTACTTATTGACGATGCCATTTAACAAGAAATGATGTAAAACAAAAATGGACAAACAGCTCTATGAACTTCTCTAAGAATTTTTTTTTTTTTTTCAAAGTAAATTTCCACAATTCGAAAGCGTTGTTCCTGCGTCAAACAATTCATGATGAATTGCCAAACCTTACTGAACAAAAATGTCAAAACAGTTTGTCAATCTCAACTGTCAAACCATAGACAACAACCATCGAAACTTCTCATGCAGCCAAAAAAAACACCCAATATATGCCTAAGTATTACCTCTTGCTCTAGAAAGTATACGACATTTCCTCAAGCTTCCATTCAATTGACCAAATGTAAATCTGGCTACTTCTGCAGATAGATCAACTGGAGACTGCGGCAATAATGTGCAATTAGTAACATTGTTCACAGTCCACAAATTTGCATAGCCACAGTGTGTAATCAAAACTCAAATCTTTGAATCAAAAAAAATCTGACACTTTCTACAGCTCGCTTATCCGAGCCATTTAAATATCCAGTTCAATAAAAAAACACTCAAATCCATTTCAATAAGACTTCTCTATTTCTCCTTATCGCTTGATCATTTCATAATCCTTCCTCAAGCCACGACCCATACCCAATAATCTATAGTATAGGTACTCAAAAACAATTTAAAATTACAACCGATCAACATCGCTGAAAACAAGCTTCTCACAAGCTCTAATTTGCATAAGTCAACAATCAGAAAAGATCGGATTCCATAGGTGTAATCGAAAATGTTGCATGCGCCACTTTGAAGACCTCTGTCTATATCTCTGGTCCGTGTGTCGCGGACCTAGTGTGTAGTATATGTCGCCTTGCCGCTCTCATACCTACCTGTTCAGTTACATACTTCTCGATGCCTATACCTACCTGTGGGGAAAACAAATTTCTACCACATTTGACACTAATTGACAGATTGGCATTCGGTATAGAGCTAGCAGCCGACAGTAGTCGCCGATCGCCGGCGTCCGCGTCTCAGCTTTATCCGAATCGCTTCGTACCGCATGCCACTCTCCATTCTTCTGACGCGACGCGACTAGCGACGCAGTTAGCCAGTGATGGTTGGACACTCGCATAAACACTTAGAGCATAACCATGTGAAGTTCTCGCAGTCATCGGTCGTATAGATACAATCAAAATATGCGCGACCTGGTCTGGAATTGGTCTAGAGGCGGCTTGTGATTCGTTCCAGCTATAGCACCGCACTTTCGATTTTTTTAGTTTTTTTATGTTTGGTGTTGTTGTTTATTTGACAACCTCTCACGCCGCGTTGCCGTCGCGTCGTCGGTCGTGCGGTGTGCGGTTATTAAGCAGATTTGATTAAAGCTCAGTCACGGATCATATAATTGTTTTCATTTGAATTTAATTGGCATGAAGTGAGGGAGGACTGAGGAGCGAGTTGGCAGAGGGGCGAGTAAGTAAGTAATTGACAAGTGTTTTTGACGTGTGCCCGAAATTACACTTGACTGGTAAGTTACATGAAGACAAAAAAAAATTAAAATATTATTATGGCACTCAGTTTGCCGTTTCAAATGTTCAAAATGGTGATTTACGAATTCGTGCGGTAAATGTATTATTATTTTGAAAATAAAGATACGCAGATAGATGAGGAGATTCTATGGCTTTATGACCTTTTTTATACGCGGTTTGTTGGTTTTGTTTTGAGGCATTAGCCATAACGACCAGAGGCTGCTCGCTGCTGGTTGTGATCTTGTCTGCGGCCTTTCATTGAGCGTTATCTGAAAACAAATTGCTTTTTGAAGGATCCATTACGCAAGTGAAAAGTGAATTTAACGGTTACTTAATTTGTTTGACACATTTTTGAATGGGTTTAAGTTGTGATTGTGACATGTGTCACTCGTGGACCGGGTATGGTGCGATAAGGTTGACAGGTTTTTGATAGTTTTGACATTCCAGGGTTAGGCATTCTGGTTTTGTATTTAGTCAAATTTTCTGACACGAATGTCTAGCTGCGGGATTTGGAATTGATATTTTCCTGTTTACGAAATTCGTTGTGAAAAGATTTTTAATTAAAGACTTCTGAGAAAGGTCTTTTCAAATTTCGTAGATTGATTCGCTCAATATTTTGCAGTTGGTACTTTTCTTCAAAACAAATAATAGCCTTCATAAACTGGTACTTCAAGGACAAATTGAGATCCTTGCTGTCTCTTGTGATTGTGAAAATATCATCACTGACAAAAATGACAGGTGAATGCGTGCTCTCAATACTTTTTGTAGTACTAACGTTTTTGTATTTTGATGTGAGAAAAGTTGGTTTCGTCATACTATCCATGGGTCTGTCGTCTGTCTGTGTGCTGTGCGGTTTTTCACATCAAGATACAGTCTAATAGACTGGACAGACTATCTTCAAACTTCATGTAGTGCATATACGTTTTATTTCGTTTAAGCCCATCTCAAATTGGTACCTTCCAAGTAACGGTTCTTTTCGTTTTGAATTTGCTCAAAAATAACTCAAACGATATTGATGGAAAATGATGGGGGGGGGGGGATGTAGTGTCGGGTAGAGGACAAATTGTTAAAAATAGTGGGTGTTTGGTTCGGTGGTTGATTGGTGGTTTTAGGTGGGTTGGGTGGTTGGCGGTAACAGAAAAGGGATGATTTCGTGTGGGGGGGGGGGGTGAGGAAAAATTTGTACAAAATAGTGGGTGAGTGGCAGGTGAGTTGTAGGTGGAGTGGGTGATTGGATTTGGGGGGATTTGGGGGATTTGGCTAGGGTGAGGAAAAAATTGTCAAAAATAGGGGGTGGGTGGGTGGTGTGGGTGACGGTTAGGAAGGGGGGATTTATTGTGAGGAGAGGGTTGAGGGAAAAAAATTCAAAAATGGTGGGTGGTTGGTTGGTGTTTGCAGATGGGGTGGGTGGTTGGTGGTGGTTTGGGAGATACAGCCTATACGTGAACCGTTTTGCGAACTTGTTATCATGTAAAATTATCGTCCGTTAACCGACTTTACAGACAACCAAGTTTTTTTTAATATGAATTCCCATTTAAGTGGATGGAGATTTAAGGTGATAAATATCTCACGGAAATTTCACAGGTGGCATCCTGATAGTCAATCTCGCTAGCAATTTAAGATTATTTGGTTTACCCGGTTTTTCTGACACGAGGGCACTCCTACTTCCCAATATTCTGATATCATGGAAGAAGACAGAAGAACCATAGCTAGTACCAGTAAAATCAAAAACCCGAAAAATTTATAATAAAAACTCAGCGAGCATCTGATAGAAATGGCTTCGGCTTTGAGCTAAGTAAAAATGCTGCTCGCTATTTTTACTTGCGATTATGGGTACTATAAGGCAAGTTATGGATTCGTGCAGAAAAAAAAATTTGAGATAACAATCACACATGACATTACGATGATGGAGGAGTCGAAAAAAGTGGGTCTGAAAATTCCGTCCGTCTGTCTGTTTGTCTGTCTGTCTGTCTGTCTGTATGTCTGTTCGCGCCTCTGGAGGCTGAACGGGTGGGCCGATTTGCTTCAAATTTGGTATTTAGGATTTATTTGCCCGTCCCTCGGAACATATTTTTACTTGCGATTATAGGTACTATAAGGCAAGTTATGCATTCGTCGAAAAAAAAAGTTTTGAGATAACAATCAAACATGACATTACGATGATAGCGAAGACGAAAAAAGATGGTCTAAAAATTCTGTCCGTCTGTATGTCTGTCTGTCTGTCTGTCTGTCTGTCTGTCTGTCTGTATGTAGCCTACAGCCCAAACGGGTGGGCCGAATTGCTTCAAACTTGGTATATAGACTTTTTTAGGTATTGTACAGAAAGGAAATTGAAATTTTTTTTTAGCTCAAAAAATAACGGTACCTGCCATACAACCGTTACGTTAAAGCTTATTTTTCTCAAAAACGGCTCTAACGATTTTTAATTAAAAAAATCAGTGTTGCTTTTTAGGTACGACCAATCATATGGCTGAAAAAAAAGTTTTAAAAAATGGCTAAGAACGGTACTTTCCATAGGACCGTTTTTTTTGCTTTCGACTATCTCGAAAACGACTGAACCGATTCTTTCGAAATTTCACACACATATAGCTGTAGGTAGCTCAATTTGTATTGCATACCAATATTTTTGTAAAATATTTTTTTGTATTTTTAAAAGCATTTTTTAAAAAAAAATTTAAAAAATTAATATTTTGAAAACTGCTTATTAAATTTTTTTTTAAAAATTTTAAATAAATGTATTTGCTGAATACCTATGAACTGGCGTTTTTGAATTTTTTTTGAAAAATTTTTTCAAAAAGTTTTTCAAAAAAAACTTTTTTTCTCTAAAACCGCTCCACAGATTTTTCTAAATTTATTCTCATAAATTCAAATTTATCCAAGAAATAAAATGGCGTACTTTTTTTTCAGCTCAAATTAGTTTAAGTATTTATTTAAGAATTTTGAAAATTTGATTTTTATCAAAATCTCAAGCCCATAAACCACTGTCACTCATTAGAGCAAGTTCGTGCGACCCAGTCGTGCATTTTATTTATTTTTGCTCTAGGTCCAAAAATAACGGCACCTGCCATACAATCTTGAAGACAAAAATTGATTTTCTCAAAAACGGCTCTAACGATTTTGATAAAACTTTCAGAATGCTATTTTTGCAAGACAATCTATCTTTTGGTTCGAAATTTCTTTTCAAAATTTGTCTAATAACGGTACCTCTCATAGAACCAGTATTTTCAAATCAAATTTTCTCGTAAACTATACATTCGATTTCAATAACATTTTGGCCACAGGAAGTCATTCATAATTTTATTAATATGGCATTTCAAAATTTTCAAAAACTTTTTTTTTTTGATTTTTTATAATTTTTTCAAAAAAAAATTTTGGTTTTCGAAATATGTTGGAAACAGGTACATTGACTTTTTTTTAAATTATTTTTCAAATGTAAACTATAGATTGCCATATATTTGCATACTCAAATAAATTTCAAAATATTTTTTGAAAAAGTTTTTCAAAAATAACCTTTTAAAAAAAAAACTGGTCCAACGATTTTCAATATTTGTTTCTCCTAGATTGACGTATAGCTTTGAAATTTTATTGCATACTTAGTTTTTCCGAGAAAACTCTTAAACTAATTTAAAAAATAAAAGAATTTTCGAAATTATTTAATTTTTTTTTAATATCCATATATGCAGCCACTACGCAATTGCTTATCATAAGAGCAAGTTCGTGCGACCCAGTCGTGCATTTTATTTATAAAAAAAATGTTAAAAATGTTTAAACACAGTGCGAGTGTAAGTAAAAAAGGGAAGGATTCAATTGGAGATATCGATGAACATTGAAGATTAAACTGGGAGGGAAAGACAGAGCTGTGCAATGCATTTCACATTCTTGTGGTGCCGCTTAATAAAGAATCCTTGTACTTGACAGTACGTCCGAATTTAGGCTCAAGGGTAAACTGATGAGCATTCCTTGCATTGCGGGTATTACAGTGGATTTGTTTTGAGTGAAACAAATGTTTCGGTAATGGTTTTTTCACCTTTCAGTTTTAAGTCTCTTTTTTGGATCCTATCCAGGAGGCGCAAGTGAGTGACAGGAGCACCTGTCCAAAAATGAGAATTCTGCTTAATCTTCGGGCGAATGTATGTATGCCTTGTAGATTGTAGCCAGAAATATTTTTTACGTCGACTTAACAAACCTAAGCACTCAGCGGCATTTTTGGAAAAGTCGAATATGTGATCGTTATTGCACAGCTGTTCTCAATTCAAATGCCACTCATGGCTAGTGGCTCGGATGGTAGGTTGTGATTTAACGACAGAAGAGAGCATTTTTTCCCCTTCGGAATTTAATGAGCTGCAGTTCTATATCCGAAGAACAGGGCTGTGAATCTGGGAACGAATCTGAAAATCTAAGGGCACTGTTGTCAGCAAAACAATTAAGTGGATTAGAAGTCTTAGACAAGTGATCATAAAGATAAGGAAGAGAGTCGGAGACAGAATGGAGCCTTGGGACACACCAGCATTTATCTTGTGGATAGCTGACTGAAAACCGTCCAAAATGACGCGAATCAATCGGTCCGAAAGATAACTTCTATAATCCAATGACGAAGGGGTACGTCAATACCAAATGCAAGTATTTTCGACGAAAGAGCTTGATGCCAAACTCTATCAAATGCTTTTGAAATATCCAGCGCAATAATCTTATTTTCTCTAAAACGATGCAAAGATTTTTCCACTGTTCGGTGAGATATACCATCATATCATTCAGCAGTGGACCTATTGGTACGAGATCTGTATAAACAAGAAATTCTTATATCTCGTTAATTTCCAATAATTTTCGGCTTCGGGAACGCTTCTTAGTGTTGGAAAAAAAGTGTTCCAATAAGCATCGCTATCTAGTCCAGCTTGGTTGCCTCTAAACTAGCTATAACTTCAAAAACTTAGTGGTGCACATTTAAAGTGCTACTGTTGTTTCATTCAAAACCATCAATATAAACAAAAATTTTGCGAATACTTTAGAGTCTACCCAAAAACGCATTTTGCAATGTAATTTTGCCTTTTAGGAATGTTCCACGCTGCCATATTGATTACCGTTATCTTACGAGGAGCATTTAATTTGAATAAAAACTATACTCTTATTTCTTCAATAAATGTTCAACTTTAATCCTGATGTTGATGATCTACTTCCAAGTTCTTTGGTCCTAGGAAGACCAACACGACTGGCTTTAAAAAAGGGCTGTAAGGAGTGCGTGGCCAGAACAGTCCGGACGCGATACTCCAGGAAGTATTAAATCCTTGAGCCAATTTTCGATGGAAGAAGTTTTTGAGGGCTCGGAGATCATTTGACTTACGGGAAACTGACCTCTTGGTTAACAACTTCTAGTATTTCGTATTGGGTATTTCTACCTGATGTTTGACTTCCATCCTTGCCGAATACTTCATATAAAAGCGCTCCGATGATATCCTTAATGTTGACCTCTTCTGATTTCAGCATATTTTGCACAATTTTGGAGTGGTGAACAAGGCCGACTTGTGTCGTTGAAACAGCTGGCCATACCTAAGCTTTTCACTTTTCCGGCACAGTTTCTCAAACAGTTAGGGTAAAAGTAAATAGTGAATGTACTATGTACGGTAGCTGTTGGACAAGGTTTTGGAACCCTTCAACCCGTAGCCTTCACACTGTTCATACCCCACTACTAATGACATTTTTTGGGGACACCTGAGTTTTTTTTGTGCTACGAGTGTGTGTCGTCGAACTTAGACCAATCGAAAGAATCAATCTGAAATGAAATTGCGGCAGTTCTAGACGTTGATTCAGTGAGTCACGACGAGCATCGCATGGACCATTGGCTTTGAAAAAAAACATACAAAAAAGTGTCGCTAAAATTTAACACGCTTCGAAACTTTTAAAACACCCACACCCAGGATAAGCCGCAGAGACTGTTAATGCTCGATTCGCCATCTATAATGCACCAGAATCGAAATTAAATTGTTCATTGTCCATGTCTATTTATACACCCACTATACCATAAACCACGGCACACCCCTCAAACCAATAAAAATGTACTATAAAACTTGAAGTTTAAGGATGTTCAGGTTCATCCTGCTCAGATACCTGGTTTCTCTTAAAAGTAATTGCTGACCACAAACATTGGTTGCAAGTATAAAAGATTCAAAAGGGGTCGACAGCATCACAGAACACATGCTCACGGCCAGGATGTGTCAGGTAAAAGAACATAGACTACCTACAACATTAATATTTCACAAAGGACACACATAAGACTCACCCCAGTAGTGTCGACGATGTAGTCGTCGCTGATGTTGCTGATGTCTGATGTTGGTTGTTGGAGCTTGAGCCCGCTGCGGTTGCTGCTGCGGTGGTAATGGCAGTCACTATTGATTGGAATGTTCCTCGGCTAGTGTTTTGCGTGGTGGAGGATGATTGTGCTGCCGTTGCATGTGCATTACCTGACCGCAGTCCATTTGAACGATGATGGTTTGAGTTTTGAAGGTGGTGGTAGTAGAAGTCCTGATTGAGACGCTGATGATGGGACTGCTGCTGTGAATAGTGGCTTGAATATTGTTGTTGATAGTAGTAATGGTGATAACGGTGTTCGGGAACAGGAGACGCTACTCTAGTTACCACTGTTGTTGTCGTAGACACCGATTGCGATGGAATTATTTGTACAGACTGATTGCTTCGGAGGAATGAGGAACTGGCATTGCCATCAACGCTACCATTGCTGACCGTTGCTGGCGATGATGAATTTGGCGATCGTGAGGCTGGTGAGAGTAGACGTGAATTTGGGGATGACCGGAGGTCATTTAGCATTATATCCAAGTCAGTGGCCAGTGAGCTGAGGAGCTGGAAGAAAAAATAAGAAAAATTCATAAGTTATGAGTAGAACTCGGTTTGATATCAATTTTGATGTTAGCTATGATGATTCCCCTTTTTCCCAACAAGAACAAATTGAAGCGTTCTTGAAGAAAAATGAATAATATTCATCCAAAATTTTAAGACTCTACAATGATAAGAAGGGCTCCAAGTATTCGTAAACATTTACTAAAAATGGGGGGATACCACATCCCCTTAATGGAATACACAAAATTTCATACTTTACATTCGTGGAATCGCTCTGCCCGATTTTGATAAAATTTTTTTTGAAGTACGCTGAAATGTGTTGTGCACGGCAACCCTATCCCCCCCCCCCACCCCAGCTGAAAAATCAAAATTTTATGAATTTTTCTTGATAGTAAAATTTTGATGATCAATGATAAGTTATCCAAGAATTCGATAATTTTTTTTGAATAAATAGGCGGATACCACTTCCATGTAGTAGAAAATCTTGAATCGTTTCAATCGCAGGTATCGCTCTACATAATTTTTAAGTTCCACTGTCACGGTTTAAACTTCGTAACCGTACAAGCTAGATGCTCTGTCGGTTGAGTCAGCAACTATTTTAGTTATTTTTTTAAGCCCTGGTATCTTGGAAACTTCTCAGTAGCTGAAACTTGTCAAGGTGATTGTTTTCGATAAGTTTAACTTTGAAGTTTCTGAGATTATTGGCACATCATTTAGAGGGAAGAGGGCTGTGAGCATCTAGCCGGGATAACGCGGGGAAAAGACATTTTGCATCGATGGGTCTGGATCACATCAATACAATACACAACGTATCATTATGAGGCATTAACATTGACCCCCCCACAAGTACAGAAATAAGGAACGCGATCCAGCTCTTCAAAAAACAACAAAGCAGCTGATGGACGTGATGGCATATCTAGCGAATTTTTTAAATCAGACAACGACTTTGGCAGCAAGTATTTGTTGCCATTCGTTAAGGCTCTTTGGGAAAACGAAACCTTTTCCACGGAACGAAAGGACGGATTAATCGTCAAGCTAACGAAGAAATGTGATTTCAAGAACTGTAACAACTAAGGATGAACTGAGTCGTGAATTTTCATTCACAGGTATAAATACTTTTTGTCTAAGGCTGAGGTAGGCTCAGAGGGTCCAGGGTTTACTAAAGAAGCAGAAACTTAAGTTTCTTAAGGTTGTGTTATTCACTTATTCTTAATAATGTAATTTTACAATTCATACATTCTGGTTAAATATTATTACAAAATTATAATTTACAAATATTATACCAATTTTTATTACTTCAATATATATAGTTTTAATTTATTTTGTCCCTGAGGTAGCAAGGCCTACTAAATTCTCTACTGAGGTAGCAGCGGATACTACATTATCTACTGAGGTAGCAGTGGACACTTAATTTTCTACTGAAGTAGCAGTGGATACTAAACTCTCGGTTGAGGTAGCAGTGGACACTAATTTATTAAACCTGGTACCTGGAAGCCCACGTCCACTCTGGGTTCCAAGCTTGTTAAACTATTGGAGTTCGGCATTGTACTCAAGATTGGAACACGGTCACTGGCGGCAACCGACTTGATTTGCACTGAGTCAAACTGGCTGTCTTATGCATATTTTCGCATGCAAGACAGTGTTAATTATAGCATAAACAACAAAAATGTATGTTAAATCTTTTCCAATGCAAATCGCAAGTAAATTGTAGCTTGCCATTGGTTGTTGTTTGTGTTAAATGGATTATGGTGGCAAAACTGGTTTGGCTGGTATTGTTTGTATGCAGTCGAGTGTTGGCTTGAGCAATATTATATGGCACGGTCGAGGAGGAGTGTTATCCTCAATTAATGTGCGGCGGTCGGACGGAGTTGCTTATTTTGCAATTTAATAATGCGGCGGTAGGGGCGTTTCATTACAACCTCGTTGGGCAGACATGAGAGAATTGGTATTCATGGGGTTAATTTCAGAAGCTAAGCCATTTGGACTATGCTGAAAAGCTGATGATATCAGCACACCAGTAGTAACCGACTACAGCAGGTTCTATGAGAAAAGAGACAATAGAAGAGGCCACTCAATTCAATTGCTTTGGAAATTGTTTTTCATTCGATGGTGGAAGAAACCTGGACGTCGTGCATTTGGAATCCTTTCTACAGGGTTGGACTGCAGAAAAGTTTCACTTTGGACCAAGTTGAAACTATTTGAATCCAACGTGAAATCTGCGCTGATATACAGGGTGATCGGTATAAGGTATAAAGTGCATCAACAAGCTAGAGCGGGATCTTTTCCCCTTCGTTTAGCCGGGCAGAGCAATTTTATAAAAAAATTACTTAAATTGGAACAAATATACTAAAAATATAACAGTATTTCTTACAATGCCATTGCCATGTAAATCTCTTCTTTTATTGTCTTTTAAAAAAAATTAGTTTCTAAACACAACATTTTGGAACAAAAACTAAAAATAAATTTTCAAACTCAATTTTTTTTAACATTGTCTTAACTCAACTTACTTGGAAATGCTCTGCCAAAAACTGCCAAGAGCCAAGATCTGGTGGCCATAAACTAAGACCAATGAAAAGAGTAGCAAAGCAATCTTTTCAATGGAATCTTTTCAAGGGGAAAGGCTCGTTGGAAGACCAAAAACAATCTGGAGGTCAACTATTTTGAAGGAAGCCGAGTCCCAGTATTTGAAGTCGGGGGCACACCTACCTCAAGGTGCTTCGAACAGAGAGATTGTAACTATCTCCAAAATATACGGTCACAAGCACAAGTATGTGATGGACACACCACCGACAAAACTTTTAAAGAAACGTTTTAAGTCTTCACACTGCAAGGTAACAATATGTCCAACAAACAAAACTTTATTTGCCTGTCAACATCAGCTGCATAGATTTCCAGATATTTCCTCACAAAGGCTCTTTCAATAAAAAATTTACAAAGTGAAAATAAAAATCTTTAGTGACAAACACAAAAGGCAAAGGTGGAAGAGCTATCTATGTAGCTCCAAACAATCCTATAATGCATCGGAATGATTCACATGTCTACGACCAACAATGGCATCAGTTCCAAAGTCCCAACAATAAAGCCGCACCACACTATCGCCATTCCACTTCCCGTGCCCGCTGCAGCACGGCCGGCCGGCACAGTGCGGCGGGCGCACCGCCACCATTCACTGCAGCTTTTCATTGTTAAACAAGTGTTTCTGTCTGTATAGTTCCGCAGAATTCTTCCATGCAATGCCATTTTTCTATATGCTTTTATATTCCACCGCGACCGCACTTAAATTGATTCCAGAGCGCGGCCGGGCCGGGTGGCGGAAAATCAGCGAAACAAATTACATGTTCCACCACGTTTTCCTATTATTACTACTTATACAAAAGATTAGCATTTGCATTATCACACACATTTTGTTGCCGAAGCACTGAATCATGACCGACCAACCGACTACATATTGGGGCCTTGGAGTTGGAGGGGTGTCCCTGTTTCAGTCCATTTGGGACTACAATCGCACAATGAGCTGCTGAGTCCATTGAAAACATCACACACACACACACACACTCACTCACTACTAAATGTATAAAGTGAAACGAGATTCTGTCATCTAATGTCACTGTGACAGAGTCACGACTGCTGATGGGTCTTCTGCTGAGGCAACGAACGGCACGATTTTCGCTCCTAGGTTCTTCGAGTCGAGAGTAATCATAATTTTCCACGCAGTGAATCAAGATCCAGAGCTTGAAAGAAAAAAAAATCTAACGACTCAATAAAATTTTACAACTTCCCAGATTTCAACAACAAGTTAGTAACCACTCTGGCCGTCGTGCGTCGCGTCGCACCATTCCAATTAACATTAGGATAGCAATAAACAAACAAAACAGGTGTAGACTGTAGACGCCAGAGCTTCTATCTAAACCAGAACCAGATTATCTTGAAGGTCTATAAGTATTTGTACGTAGATGAGTCTCCAGTTGGTTTTTTAATTGCTATCCGATATTCCGATATTAATTAAGGAAGTCCCTCTCCCTCTCCCCACTTGAAATTGTAGTCAGATTTGTTTTCTTTTATTGTGGGCTGAATTTAAAAGGATTGGTTCTTGTTAATCGTTTCATTCAGCTTGAATGAAGTGTATTTGGGTGAAGTAAAGTGGGTGATACAAGGAACCACCTACAAATTTTAATAAATGTATAAAACTGTTGGCAGATCCAGGTGCAGTAGCTTACAACAACTAGTCTTTGAACACAATAAATGCGTGTTTTGTTTCCTTCAAATTTTCTATCTAAACGTGGGGTTAAGCCGCGATGATGTCTCGAGGTCTGTGCTTAGTTTTGTATAGTATATTTGGGAGGAGTAATGGTAGTTAGTTTTGACTTAAGTTGGGCTAAGGAGTCGTAGATGTGGAAAAGTGTTTAAACGGAAGGGGCGTGAAACAGAGACTTATACAACATTTGCACAATACGTAATGCATGCGCGATAGCTTCAGGTGATTTTTAATTTTTTCTTTTGGAGCGTTGAATGGAAATTCATCAACGCTTGGCTTGGACGCTTGGTAATTATAGGTACTCCATCGCTATTTTTCTTATTAGACAACAGTAAAAGCTGCGTTTAGTTATGTTCCTTAAAATGAACCCCAACTAATTGTTAAATCTTGGTATAGGTATTACCGAAGCATATTGGTCTTACATGTCTTAGACATTCCACATCCACATTCATACAGCTCGACTAGAGAAGGAGTCACTGTATTAAACAGTACGTAGCGAGCTAGGTTCAACGGATGGGCATTTGGGTAATTCATCAAGTTGTTTCGATAGAGTCCACGAAACAAGCGAAAATTAGTCTTTTGACTTATGATTTCTCATCAATCTCTCAGTCCACACATGAAAATGTATACTCAAACTTCAAACTTAGGGCGAATTCACTTTTTTACAATCGGGTTGGGACAAACGAGATACTTTCTGAGTTTTGGAAAAAAAAAAGATGGGTGATATCGTTCAGATGGGTTATGATTATCATTTCCATGCTTCAAAAAGGTGATCTGGTGCCTAAACAATGGAGGGAAGGCTGCCTACTTCTAAAGGGTGTGTTTTAAGCTGCATGAGAAGTTTTGATGGTTGTTGTCTATGGTTGGAGAATGTCAAATTGTATTGACATTTTTGTTCAGTAAGGTTTAGCAGTTCATAATGAATCGTTTAAGGCTGAAACAACGCTTCGGGATTGTGGAAATTTACTTTGAAAAAAATAATTTGTTCGCGAAGTTCATAGAGCACGCACGCACTTCGTCTATTTTATTGTGTTTAGTGATGAAGCTCATTTCTGGTTAAATGGCATTGTCAATAAGCAAAATTACCGTATGGAGTGAAGAAAATCCTCATGCCTAACAATTCACCATTACATCAATTAAAATTGACTGTTTGGTGCGGTTTACACGATGGCTGCATCATTCGATCCTTATTTCTTTCGAAATGCGGTAATAGCTGCCATTATCTACGGCGAATGGCGCGAATGGCGAAAATTTCCAACATGCACGAAATTGTTCGTGCGACTTAACATGTCTCGATAACTTTTTATTTAGCTTTGTTAAGTCATTGGTTCATGCCGACAAACCAGCAACTTTTGAAGCATTTGAAGCCAATATTCAAGCCTACATTGACGCCATACGACTAGCTAGTAGTGAAAAATTGGACTGATCGAATGGACTATGTTACTCGTAGCCGCCCGCCGGATATCATATTTAAAAAATAATTGACTTGCAATTATCTAATTGTATATTTATAAAAAATTCATTCCAACAATATTTCAGTCTTGTTCTCAAGTTCTTAAAAAAACACCCTTTGAATAAAGGGAAAAGAAGCTGTGTTAATTATTGTTCAATTAAGCTGATATCACACCTCACACACATTGAAGATCGTTGACCAATAGTTTTATATGGTCGACTGTCATGACGAGTGCGGGTTGGTCTCGGGAGTCAACAACAACGGGATTCCTTAAAGGTCTTGCATATTGTGTTTGTTGATTTTGAAAAAGCATTCGATAGACAGCCACGAGATCTGAAATAAGTGGCCTTCAGTTCTAGAAGTGGATGGTCATAGACATATAAGAGGGAGAAATGACATCAGTAATATGTCCAGCTGGAGTCACCAAAGAATTGCATATCACAGTCTTGAAGATGATTATCGGACGGACCTTAAAGTGCATCACTTATTTTTTGCTGACGAAAGATTCTTCATCCCTTCAACGAGCACTTGACGTATGGGCGGTCTTTTTGGATACGGTACTCTATTAGTCCAAAAACACTGATCCACACATGACTCTTCTTCGCTGTTTCTTTTTTTGAATGAAACAGTGATTCATAAGTGTGAAAACATTAAATATCTGGGATCTATGGATAATGGCCAAGCAACTTGTGATGACGACATCAATCTTCGAGTAAGCTTTGGGTGGATGAAGCAGAGGAAAAACAAGGCTTGATGCAATAAAAAGTACGTAAGGCGGAGGCAGCCATCAAGTAAAAAATACCATATTGCAAAAAACAGAACTCGACCAACTCAGGTAGTATTGTCACGTTCAAAGGAGGGACCCTGACCCCGAGAACACTATTCAAAAAAATCATACGACGTTTAACACGATCGCGGGAAAAGAAGATGAGAGTCAGGCCTTAAAACTCGGGGTACTTAAAAAAAAGTATTACGAGTAATCCAGGAGGTTTGCCAAAGCTTTCTGAGCAGACAAGTGGGAGAGTTTAATCCACCTGAGATCATAACCGGCAACCACCCACCATTTTGACTCTGCCGGACACCCCCCCCCCCTCACACACACACACACACACCCCCACCACCACCACCACTAATAATCATCAACCACTCAACACCCTCCCCTCCCACTTTATCGACTTTCTAGGCTATAGAACGTGACTGTGACTGTGACACTTTTTCGTGCGTGCTGCCCATATATTCCGATTTATTAGACGTTATCGTCAAACATTTTAAATTGTTTTTACACCCTATTCCATAGAATGGGTATATTGTATTTGGTGTGGAGTTTGTAACATAGAGAAATAATACCGTTAGGTATAGAAAAGTATATATATTCTGACTCAGAATCAAAAGCCTAGTCGATTTAGCCATGTCCGTCCGTCCGTCCGTCCGTATGTATACTCTCTAGAGGTCGCAATTTTTGACCTAGAAAGCTGAAATTTTGGTGTATATAATCTTTGGTTCAAGAGTAAGTCTAAGTTCTTGAACCGGTAAAATCCGCCCACAAACACGCCCACAATCGATTTTTTTGTTGAACAACCTCAATTTAATAAAATTAAATTATGTTTTTTGTACAGTTACGACAAAAGCATAACGCTAAAATTTTGCACACGTAAGCTTTAGGTAAACTTTCTTCAATCAAATAAAAATATTTCAGTTTGGGCGTGACTTACGCCTATTTTTCATACAAAACCATTAATATTGTTTTTATAAAATAACAATTGTTATATTAAAGCGAAAAACATTAAAATTTGTGAGTCTTACTGGCACATAAACATCTTGTGTATGAAATCAAAAAAATTGATTTCGGGCGTGGCTGACGCCCACTTTTCATTAGAAACTATACAAAAATTGTTTTTGTAAATAAACGGTATTTATAATTAATCCGCAAGCCAAAATTTTGCGTCTCTTAACAGAAACTAAAAGGTTTGTGTATGAAAAGAAGTTTTTGAATTTTGGGCGTGGCTTACGCCTACTTTTCATGAAAGAACGAAAAACGTAGCCTTAAGAATTTAAGGCATTTCCAATGTTTAATTTAAACCTTTTTCCTTCCGTTCGTTATTTGAGAAATACATATATCTCTACATTTTCTTTTGTAAATTTTTTCAATACGCCCACTTTTAAAGGCGTGATTTTGGTAAAATACCTTTGTTCAGGTAAGATTGTTTTAAAACTACTCGATTCAGCTGTAGTCTTACACATATGCCTATATACTGATCAAAGCGCAGTTAGTGCTTCAAATTTTTAAGACACGCCCACTTTTAAGGGGCGTTTCCGTCAAAAGTCGTATAATGCATTAATTTTTTAACGTTTTTTAACTATCGGTCGCAGTTTTGAAGTAAACAGATGAACACTTGGATTTATATTCCTTGGTTACGTAGCAGAGTGTGGTCCAAGAATTGTTAAAAACACCCATAATCGCTATTTCCATTCCAAATCTTATTTTTAATAATTTAAGTTTTGTCTTGTTTTGTTCAAATCGATCTGCAAGAATAAAATTGAATGTCACTGAGCTCATAACAATTGCCCTGGCAATAAAACGTTTTAACTTTGGGCGTGGCGCACTCCTTTTTTTATTGCGCCAGTACTAATGGAACATCACACCGCATAAAATTAATGTAATTGAATTTTTTTCTGTCTGCTAAAGAAGAATTTTGTTTCTGAAACATTGGCTGTTTGCGGGAGGCAAGCGCATGCACATACAAAAATATGGGGAATAGGGTATCCAACAGTTCGTTGCAAACGTACTGTAGCTCTCGCTTTTGTTTTTGTTAGGTATAAGTACCGTATAAACTTTCATATGCATTTAGTAAAAAGCTGATATTTGAAAATTACAAAGAGACACTTAATTTTTATTTATATGTATAGCTATATAGATAACGAATTCATCAGATTTGTATATGTGCAGATTTATAGTCACACAAAAATGTTCAATAAAAACAAAATAAAAATGCTTACATTTCTGCACAGCAGAATGACATTAGACATTGAAGTTAGAACTGTCACTTTCATTCCGAACTTGAATTCGACACAATTAAGCTTCAAACTGTTGTTACCTAAACTACCCACAAAGAAATCCAATTTGCATCGTTAGCCCGCGGGTTTTGACATAGTACTATATTTATACTAGATACCGCTACCCGCAT
This sequence comes from Platycheirus albimanus, assembly GCA_916050605.2. NCBI lineage: Eukaryota > Metazoa > Arthropoda > Insecta > Diptera > Syrphidae > Platycheirus > Platycheirus albimanus. Next base: position 290,218,434 of record OU696696.1, on the reverse strand, counting down.
CTGTCAAAACATTTATGTGGTTAAACCTGATTTCCAATCAATCAACATACACATTGAAAAGATTTTAATTTTTTTTTTTTTCTAGTCAAATCAAAGTCAGTGGTTGTGTCGTTTGTGGTCATCAACTCCAATCTACATGAAATGCGACTGAGCGCAATTGAAAACCTCATCAATTTGACACGAGACAGTGCATAGCTGGCGCTGCTGTTGCTGCTGCCGCGGGACTTTATATACGTTGAAGTTCATGTATTTGCCTACCGCTAGGCACAACATACATAATACCGCAACATTTTTAATGACACACAGTCAGTGCGATAGAACGTGGACACGTAGAGTTATAGAGGCATGCTGAGAAATATAAAAAACCGTTTTCATTTTCATCACCCTCTGTCTCTGCCACTGTCACTGTGTTTCGTCGGAGTCGGACCGGAGCTTATAGAGGCGCTTCTGCTGCAGCCAACTCTTGGTTATCGAATTTCATGCTTCGTAGACCGCTGGTTGTGAGTTGAGTTGCACAGCACATGCAACTCATGGGTTAATTAATTTTACCGTCATTTGCATATAAATGCATATATCTTTTTTTATATCTTTGCTTGTGTGACGCTTTTTTATTTTGTTAGATACATTGATCAGATTACATGAAATAGATGGAATATTTGCAAATATCATGGGATAATCCACTTGCTATTCAAAAACGTTGCATGTTTTGAAGTTTTAATATTTTGATGACATCAGGGATTATTTTCTTTATTTCATTCCATATAGTTTTTTTGTTGACAGAAATAATTTAAATCTTTGTTGAAAAATATAAAATAGAGCAAGTTTCAAGGTTTTGTTAACCTTTTTTTATGCTTCATTATATATACATTATTTGGTCGTTAGAATGAAGTCCTTAAATTAAAATTAAATAAAATGCACGACTGGGTCGCACGAACTTGCTCGAAAGTGTGACAGTGGTTAAGGGGCATGAGATTTTGATACAAATAAAATTTTCAAAATTCTTAAATAAATACTTAAACTAATTTGAGCTGAAAAAAAGTACGCCACTTTATTTCTTGGATAAATTTGAATTTATGAGAACAAATTTATAAAAATCTGTGGAGCGGTTTTTGAGAAAAAAAGTTTTTTTTGAAAAACTTTTTGAAAAAAAATTAAAAAAAAAAATCAGAAACGCCAGTTTATAGGCATTCAGCAAATACATTTATTTAAAAATTTTAGAAAAAAATTTAAAAAGTAGTTTTCAAAATATTAATTTTTTAAATTATTTTTTAAAAAATGCTTTTAAAAGTACAAAAAAATATTATTCAAAAATATTGGTACGCAATACAAATTGAACTATCTACAGCTATATGTGTGTGAAATTTCGAAGGAATCGGTTGAGTCGTTTTCGAGTCGAAAGCAAAAAAAACGGTCCTATGGAAAGTACCGTTCTTAGCCATTTTTTAAAACTTTTTTTTCAGAGATATGATTGGTCGTTCCCAAAAAGCAACACTGATTTTTTTAAATAGAAATCGTTAGAGCCGTTTTTGAGAAAAATAAGCTTTAACGTAACGGTTGTATGGCAGGTACCGTTATTTTTTGAGCTAAAAAAAAATTTCAATTTCCCCTCTGTACAATACATAAAAAAGTCTATATACCAAGTTTGAAGCAATTCGGCCCGTCCGTTTGGGCTGTAGGTCTCTATACATACAGACAGACAGACAGACAGACAGACAGACAGACAGACAGACAGACAGACAGACAGACAGACAGACATACAGACGGACAGAATTTTTAGACCATCTTTTTTCGTCTTCGCTATCATCGTAATATCATGTTTGATTGTTATCTCAAAACTTTTTTTTTCGACGAATGCATAACTTGCCTTATAGTACCTATAATCGCAAGTAAAAAGTGTTAGAGGCTTGACGCTAAGAGGCTTTAGTCCACGGACCAATAAGATACAGACCACAGACCAATATACAGACCGCCAACTCGTACTCCTCTTGCCTGAAGCACCCTCGAAATATTTTTTCCTGTCTGTGAATACGTGTACTGTGTACATCTCTCTCTGTGCATTTTGTAATGGCAACTATACCTGCGTATGCCATTTATTTTTTAGGTGTGTTTGCTAAATGGGTTTTAAAAGCAAGGGAGAGCGTCACTTTCTCAAAATAAATGGCATATCAGCTGATTTTCAGCTTGTAGGCAAAAAAAGAGGGACCATACAGTGAGTTGCTGGTCTGTATCACGGACCAATAAGATACAGACCGCCAACCCATTTAGCAAACACACCAAAAAAATAAATGGCATACGCAGTTATGGTTGCCATTACAAAATTCACAGACAGAGTAGTACACGTATTTACAGACAGGAACAAATATTTCGAGGGTGTTTCAGGCAAGAGGAGTACGAGTTGGAGGTCTGTATTAGTCTGTGCTTTAGTCTTTTAAACATCGCACATAAAAGCCTGTCAAGCTGTGCATGTGGAAAATCTACAATTAACAATCTTCACAATGCTCCAGATCCTGGGAAAAAAAACCCAAGAACATAGCATCGAGACCCAACTGTTCATCAATTTAAAGCAGTTTACGACAGTGTAAACAGGTAAGAATTATATCGTGCCATGACTAGCTTCAAAATTCCTACAAAAGTGTTTTATCAGGATGACGTTGGAGAATTCTCGCTGTTCCGTCGATGGTAGGTATTTGACTTCAACCTTCGAAACCACTAGAGGGTTTAGGCAAGTTAGGGCAAAGGCGAAGCAGAGCAACGATTTTAAAGTGAGTGGGGATGACAATTTACCGGAAAGTTGGTAGCAAACCTTAGAGTGGTGACAGTAGTGTGCGAAAAAACATAGCCATTCCAGAAATAAAGTGCAAGACTGGGTCACACTAACTTGCTCCAATATGTGACAGTGGTCTTGGGGCTTGAGATTTTGAAAAAAAAATAAGGCAAAAAATCACATGACATTTTATTAATCACTTCAAAATCACTACCTTAAACGTTTTTTGGAGAAGTGAAGTAAGCCATTTGATATCTTTTAGGTACTCGCTGTTTTGAATTCTAAGATTTTTTTTTTCTAAATCGTTCCACCAGTTTTTGACGTGATAACGTCTAATAAAACGGAATACATGGGCAGCATGAACGAAAAAATGTCACAGTCATAGTCACAGTCATATGTAGCTGCTTTGATAGCCTAGAAAGTCGATAAAGTGGGAGGGTAAGGTGTTGGATGGTTCATGATTGTAAGTGGTGGTGTGGTGGGGGTGTGTGTGGGGGGATAGTGTCCGGCAGAGGAAAAATGGTGGGTGGTTGGTTGGTGGTTTTATTTGGTGTGGGTGGTAAGGCAAAAACTGTCAACAATAATGGGTGGTTCGTTGGTGGGATTGAGGTTTGGTGTTGAGAGGGATTTGGTATGGTTTGGGGGGGAATTGTCAAATATGGCGGGTGGTTGGTTGGCCGTTCTAGGTGGGTTGGGTGGTTGGCGGTTTAGGTGGTGGTAATGGTTGATTTGATTAGGGGCGATGAAAAAATTGTCAAAAATGGTGGGTGAGTGGAAGGTAGCTGTAGGTGGGGTGGGTGGTTGGATTTGGTGTTGGGAGGGGATGAGGACACAATTTTCAAAAATGGTAGATGGTTGGTTGGTTGCTGTAGGTGGGATGAGTAGTTGGCGGTGATGTTGGGGGTGATGTTGGGGGTGGGGGTGATTTAGTGTTGTGGAGACAAAAGTGTAAAAAAATGGTGGGGAGTGGCTGGTGGTTGTAGGTGGAATGGGTGTTTGGATTTGAGTGGATTGTGAGGGGGGGGGGGGTAATTGTCAAAAATAGTTAGGGTGGGCAGTTGGGGGTGGTGGTTGGTAAAGGTGGTTGTGGGTGGAGGAAACAATGGTCAGAAATGGTGTTTGAGTAGCAGGTGGTTTTAGGTGGAGTGGGTAGTTGGATTTGGAGTTTGGGAGGAAATTGTCAAAAAATAGTGGGTGGTTAGTTGGTGGTGTGGGTGGTTGGTGGTGGTTGTATGTTGGGGTGAGACGTTCATGTTTGGGCGGAAAGGGTGAGGTTTAAAAATTCAAAAATGGTGGGTGGTTGTAAGTGGGGTAGGTAGTAGAGATAAAACCTACACTTGAACTGTTTTGTTAACTGGTTATCACGTAAAATTAAATGTTAATGTGGTTTCTATTGATTATTACAACAACTATTACAGACAACGATTTTTTTCCATATTTTGAGTTCGGATTTGTTTTTTTTTTTTTTTTTTTATTTTAACTAACTTTGTCAAATTTCTTGGCTATGAAAAATGACATGGTTAGTGCTGCCGTAGTATTTTTTTTTTCTAATTTTTTAAATGTTTTTTAAATTGCGCTACCCACCACGGGAAAGACATACCACCCCCTTTTTTTCCTGTATCGACACAGTCTACACGCTCTATCTTTTTGTTACATTTTATGCAAAATATTTATTTTATTTTCGACAGACCAATATCCAGGATTTTGTTTCGGTGGAGGAGGAAGGGTAATTTGGTATAAATGAATAGAACACTACATGAATTTTTTATATTTGTTTGTATAAATCATTATTCTTTTAAATTTATTTTTAACAGTAGACGTCTTGGCATTTTTTAAGACATTTTGATCACCCCATCTGAAAAGCAGATACGAAATTAATTTTGTTGAAAAAACTGATAAGGGTATCGTTTAACTAAAGTCTGCACTCTACTTAAGTGACCTGACATGTTTGCTGCTTCGTCACAACCTTGGTCAACACAATTGTTCTCAGATGCAGTATGGTTTTTTCCAGGTTTTCAGAAGATTGGTCATCAACAGGAATAAAACCTTCAAAATCTTTCCGAATCATACAACTTTTTGGGTCTTTAAAACAGTCAAGTTAGACATAATTTTTAAAGTTGCCAAATGCCGGAAAAATCTTAAGTCCTATTTAACCCCCCCCCCCCTCCTTGGTCTCTTCACCGGCCTATTTGCACTTACTTTATCTGTCAGCTGTCACTATGACGTTTATCACGTTCGCCATTTAATTGAAAACTTGTAATAGCACTCAAATTCGAACAGTGTCGCGAAAGTTTAACAGAATTTTCACAACGTTGCAAGAATACTTGAAGATATTTTCCAATTTAGGTAATTTTTTCTTTATTCTTTATAATAACTTAAAATCTATATTTAATGCCAGTTCGTGTTCGGTAAAAATTAGATTCTAGCTTTAAAATCTCAAAAATAAAGTAAAACACTTTTCACAATTCTTTTTATTTCGAATGAATGTTTTGATGATTTTTTTCTTTTCAAAGTGCCGTAAGACGTATTCTTAAATTTTAAAAATACCCCAGGCTACTTCAAAGTTCTTTCATTCAATAGCAAATCCCAAAAAAAAACCGTTCGCAAACCAGCAGGAGAAACCCTCCTCCTGGACTCCTTTAATTCAATCTAACTTTTCTCATTCACCTCATCGTCATCACTATGTTCATAGTTCACTGGCATTTTCTTTTTCATTTTTCTCACAGAGGGCAAGGAAAAGAGAAACAATCCGAATTCAAATGAAGAAATAAATAACCCCAATGCAAACTTTTTTTTTGTCGGAACCATTCCTTTGGTTGTTAATAATAATGAAATTGATGTTCTTTGCTTTGACTGCACTTTAAAGTACCCCCATAGTGGTGTTCCAGAGGGAAGGAATAAAGAATGGAATATTCGTACTCCCTGTGGAGAAGGGTTGTAGTTGCTCCTTATGACTTGAATCATGTCTCAAGTAATTTATAAAAAAAAAAAAGGAAAAAGTTACCGAGAAGACAGAAGGCAAAGTGTTAGTTTCTAAGCAACGAACTTCCTGAGGTATGATGCGGTCTAGGATTCCAAAACACTTTTGGGGATTATAGAAGTTTTTTTTTTTATCTTTGCGCATCCCTTATGTTTTTTGAAGGGCTAAAAGTGTACTTGAAATTCCTTTTCCAAGGCAACCGAAACCACAATAACATTTATTCAAGATTATTACGTGAGTTATGATCGCGTTTATTGGATGAGATGGTGGAACACGAGTCTTATTTAGAGTTCGCGTCGCGGTGGGGATAGCTACGATGACGATGCCGGATTCAACTACTACCCACACACTCATAGCACAAGAGGAAGATATGCTTTCACCGAAAAGGATATCATTATTTATGGTGAGAGAATAGGCAACGAGACGCACTTGTTCATCGGGGAATTCTAATGCTCAATGCAAGTGTGCGAAAGCTATATGGTTGGTTTAAAGTTTGGATAGTCGAGTCTTTGGTCTTTTGGAGTTTAGGAAATAATAAAGGAGCAATGAAATCATATTGTTGTTATGAAGAATAAGAACCATTGCAGGATTAAAAATTGTTTGAATCTCTTAAACGTTGCTCACTGGCTCAATATAGAAACTGTTCAAGTAGCGAGAGGCTTGAGCGTGTAAAATTAATTTAAACAATAACAAAGTCTTTAAGGACAGGGATCTATTTTTTCTTCCTTAGACACGAAGGGCCATTTTCTTAAAAAAGAAGGTATCCCTAGCTGAATCGCGCTCTTAGTATATATATTTAAGCTAGCATTATATAGATATGTTTCATAACTCAGTTGTAAGGTTATTTGCCCAAATTTGTCATCTAATTAAACAATTAAAATGCAATCCCCGTTGGGGGATTCCTAGCCAAAATCTATGTAAGGACGCGTTATTCGCAAGACAACAATGCCTTTGAAAAAATGTGACAGCCATTTTGAGAATTATCAAGAAATAATGTACACAACGTTGAATTAAATTCATTAAATTATTGGTTTGATATGGCCTTTTCTTTAAATACAGTTAAAACCAAAATTTCTTTTATATGTATAATATCCAATACTTAAAAAGCCAGCAAGTTTTCCTTTAAGTACCATAATTTTATATCTTATGCTCACATCTTCATCAGAACTGTTAGGGCCATTTTCGGGAAAATAAAAAAAAAACACAAAATCTTGGCTTAATCAGACAGCTGAGCCACTGCCGAAAGATTGAAATTTGATCTTATAGGAAGCTATGAAGAAACGTTTTTAACCAGTTAGTTCAATCAAATCCCTTGTGACTTTTGGCCATTTTGAAAACCATCGCTTAGACAGATTTCTGTCATAAACCTTTGGGAACTTAACACGCAAGTTTGTCAAACCTATATACTCTAAAAATATTATTTATAAATATAACCAAAATTATTGGAGCCGTTGCCAAGAAAATCCTAAAATACACGTTACTTGGAGGGTACTAAAATTCAATCAGGGATTCGAAAAAAAAAATTGAATCGTCGGTCTGCTCGTGTGTTCATCCGGAAGTGTGTAGATGTGTCCGCTTTTTCACATGAAGCTACAGCCTTAGCGGTTTGGCAGATTTTCTTGTTTTTCAACTATTGTAAATTGTTTACTTGCGATTAAGGTACTCTAAGGCAAGTTATGGATTTGGGCAAAAAAAAAAAAATTCTAACAATCAAAACATTACGAAGATAGAAAAGTCGAAAAAAGTGGGTCCGACAGTTCCGTGTATCGGCACCTACAGCCTAAACGGCTAAACCGATTCGCTTCAAACTTGGTACATAGTATTATTATGACGTCCTACAGAAGGGTTTTAGGAATTAGCATTCTATGGCTCTAAAACTTACGGTAGGTACCAGCCATAACGATTTTTAGTGAACAAATAATTTTTTTTCAAAAACGGCTCCTACGATTTTGATAAAACTTTCTGAATAGTTTTTTCTATTCAAACGTTATGTTTTGGTTGGAGTAGATTTCTCAGGAAAAGTCTTATAACGGTACCTCCCATAGGACCGGTTTTTTTGAATCAGAGCTTCTCGTTAGCCACTTGACGGATTTCTATGAAATTTTTTTAATAGAGGTTTACTTCATTTTTTCAAAAAAACATTTTAACTAGTTATTTTTAAGTGATCAATAAAATGTATATCATTTTTTCACTGCTTTTTGTTTTTAAATCACAAGACCACTGTCACACATTAGAGCAAGTTCGTGCGACCCAGTCGTGCATTTTATTGCTTTCGTTTAAACCCAGCTGGAGGTAATACTTTTCAAGTAAAGGTTATGTAGGTAGTGCTTCCTCAGTTGAAATTTCGCCTCGTGGCGAAGACTTAAATTTTTTTTTTTATTTGCTCCCACTCAAAGGGTTATTAATACCCCTTTCATGAATTAAATCAGTTCGAGCGGTGAGAACAGTTCGATAGGAAATAAAAGGAGATACCTAAGCAAAGGCTTGTTTTGAATGATTGTTAATAACAACGATAGGGAAAATCAAGCTGTGGAAAACATTCCACATTCTTGTAGTACGGCTTAAAAATGAGTCTCTTTACTTAACAGTGCGTCTGAAAAGTTAGGCTCGGGGTCCCATTGTCCCATTGTTATTTGTTGCCATTAGGTTAGCTTTGCGTCGAGTCTCAATCCAAGGTACTTCACTACCGCGCTACTTCTTATTACATCTGCCCCGATTTGGAAGTTGATTTGTGTTGGAATCTTCTTCCTTGTCAGAAGGACTATCTCAGTTTTCTCCGTCGCTAGGTTCAGTCCGTGCTCTTCCATCCAAGAGTTGGTTCGTCGCATGACCTGGTTCAACTTTCTTTGCACGCTATCAGTGTCTCTTGCCGTAATCACCGCGGCGATGTCGTCAGCGTACCCGATCAGAAAGGCATCGTCAGGCATCTCCATGGGAGTATGTCGTCGTAAAAAATGTTCCAGAGATCTGGCCCTAAGATTGATCCCTGCGCTGCACCAGATGTTACTTCCTTCCTTCGCGGGCCTTCTGTGGTCTCGTAGTGCAACTCTCGATCACTGAGATAGTCCTTCACCATCCGCAGGAGATATGGTGGTAAGCGGAATTTCCGTTCGATCGCAGTTAGTATATCGCTCCACCTGGCCGAGTTGAGGGCATTTTAGTTTCGTAGGTTTTTTTTTGTATAGGAATATAATGTTTACTGCCTTTGGGACGTTGTATTATTTTATAATTTAAACTTTGTTCATGCAAACATTTGGTTCTGTGAATGTTGGCATTACATATCTTTCTAGCTTTTTTTCAACTTATTTCGGGTTTACTCAGAAGGATCGTGTGTTTAACACCGGAAAATTGTTTCCCCCAACATGATATGTAGCATCTTTTCAGCCTACTCGTAAATCGAACCATATTTCCTTTTTTTTGGTTTTAAAATTTATTGTTCTGTCTGGAACAAAATTTCTCATATCGCAGAGAATAATGTTTGCTTTCTCGTATCGCCATTTTTCTCTTTGAGATTATTTTTTTTTTTAACTTGTATGATGGAGCACGAAAAATGAGTTTTGTCAATCAGTTGCATCAATATAGCTCTTTTGTCTCTAGTTTTGAGTTCAAAAATTGGTAGACTTATTTTTAGAAAGTATAAAGTTAGTCTGTCTTCTTTGACCTCAAATATCATGTACTTTATTGCTGAGTAGCTTTTTACAGCGTTTATCTGTAAAGTCTTACTTTGCTTGTTCTTTTGATTTGGATTACAAAATTTCATATAAGATGTTTAAAACGTGAAAACAGAGTTATATCAAGGTTCAATTCAACACACTTACATCACACTTCATCACTTCTATTGCTTAACCTGTCAAAAAATTAAACAGATAGGTACTTCTTTCAAAATTAACAGCGTGTTTCTAAAACTCATTGATAAAATCCTCTAATAACAGATTATCAGAGAATTTCCAATTAAAAAATTCGTACAAAATAGTCATTAACTCTCCGGTCTCCGCCATCCACTGACAACCGTACACAATTCAAAAAGCTAAACAAGCTTCATTACAACGCCATTAATTGACTTGTAGCATGTAGCCTCATTCCACACAATTGCCATCAAAGAAGAGGTCAAATGTCTAAATCTAAAATTCAAAATAAAACAAAAAACTCCTCCAAGATACATTAAACATCCGAAAAATCCATGTATAGCACCTGAACAGTGAACAAGACATTCATAATGGCGACCGACCGACTGAGCGCAAAGTTAATGCAGTTGTTGGCAATTGCAACAGAAAATACATTAATTTCGCATTCAGTTGACAAGGCCGAGACCGCACGATCCAAAAGACCCAACTAAATGGTTTCCACTCACAGAAAGATAAAAGATCCAGGGATGCAGCTATATTAAGTATACCTTGTATAGCTATCGTATCTTTAAGTTAACTCATGAAAATGTATACATATACATAGTTTCTTAGGTGAAGTTCATGTGTGCATAATGTGTGCACGTTGTCAAATTCACCAGACCATATCACTCAAGTTCCGGTCAACCGCATCGTTGACACCAGATTGTTTCTTTAGCTTGAAAAAAGAACACACACAAATCACGTCATCGTCATTTCAAGTACAAGGATTTATAAACTGCCAAACCGAGCAGAAGACATTTCTTGTGGTTATTTCAATTTGACAGATGGATGAAAGAACATCCCTGTCAAACTGATTGGATAAAATGTATCTGACATTCGAGCTAAAGAAGGGAGAAACTTTCGTTACCAGCTCCAGCAGCTACCGCCATCATCATAGTTTGTCGTTTTCGTGGAAGTAATTGGTGTCTGTATACTCGATTCGTAAAGTTTAAATGATTGCTTGAGTGTATCAAATTTTAAGGTTAGGAACAAAGAGCAATTAAAGAGGAAAACAAAAAGCATTGATATGACATTGAAGTGTCAGATGAATTATTACTAGAAATAGGAGACAGCTTGTTGGCTGGCATGTTTGTCCGATTATAATGCCAGTTTTCTCATCATTACAGCCTAACATGGAGCTGGAGAAGAGTGGAGATATCCATGAATCGATTAATTGTGTTTTGTTGTGAGTTGTGAGATATATAATTGCATGCAGTCATGGTAAGTGTTAACAGCAGAAAGGTTAGATATGGTGTGTGAACTGTGAGATAAAAATGTCTTGAACAATCGGATCGAGAGAGGAAGTCGTGGTCGTGGGATTGGAGCTGCTTTAATTTTATTTAGTTCTTTATTAAACTGAGCTGGGTTCTGAGTTATCATTTGGAAAGAATTGATCGCAAAAGTTTAGTTCATTGCCTTTGAATTAAATAAAGAGAAGAAAAATGCAGAAAACTGGGTTTAATTTTTCAATTGTTCCATTTCAGAATGCCCCTAACCAAGTTTTCCTGCCAAACCTGTACGATGTATACAAAAAGAAATCAAGAACGCTCAAATTGAGTGAGTAACAGCACCACTACAAGTAGGTTTCTAGTAAATCAGAGGGTTTTCAATTGGCACGGGTAAATTCTCGTGGCATGTGACGCCATGTTGTTTTGATGAACTTTATCAAATTACAGATTATTAAGTTACAGATGCCAAATCATAATGCCAAGTGACACAATGGAACAGAACGTTACATGGAATGATAAACTTTATTATCAAAATGGGCGTTTGTTAAGTCAAATGTTCATATTCGACTTTTTAAAGTTTGGTGGCGAAATTAAAGAGGAGGATCGATAAGATTATCAATCAGCCGACATTCGTACGTCAAAGATTGGCAGAACCAGGAATCGATTCCTGGCCGTCCAAATCAAGAGCTCGGCCTTTCGAAGAATTCAACCTGGCGATTTTGACGTGATAACGTCTAATAAATCGGTTTGGAATATATGGGCAGCACGCACGAAAAAATGTCACAGTCACAGTCACACTGACTTTACCTAGTTGCTTTGATAGCCTAGAAAGTCGATAAAGTGGGAGGGCAGGGTGTTGGGTAGTTGGTTGGTTGTGGTGGGAGTGTGCGTGGGGCATGTGGGAAGGAGGGCTAGTGTCGGGAAGAGGAAAAATGGTCAAAAATGGTGGGTGGTTGTAGATGGTTTGGGCGGTGAGACAAAAATTGTCAAAACTAATGGGTGGTTCGTTGGTGGCTGTAGGTGGTATGGGTGTTTGGTGTTAGGGGAGATTTGAATGGATTGGTGGTGGTTGTTGGTGGAGTTTAAGGTGGTGTGGTTGGTTAGTGTTGGTAAGGAAGGGGGTATTTATTGTGGGGGGGGGGGAATTGTCAAACATGGTGCGCTGTTGGTTGGTGGTTGTAGATATGTTGCGTTGAGAGGTTGATGTTTGGGGGGAAAGGGTGAGGAAAAAAAAATCAAAAATGGTGGGTGGTTGTAAGTGGGTGGGTAGTTAGTGGTTGGAGAGATACGACCTACGCATGAACTGATTTGTTAACTGGTTATCACGTAAAATTATCGTCCGTAAACCGACTTTACAGACAACCATTTTTTTTTCTTCGGCACTATTACCTACATCCATAGGGTAGGGTGGGGTAGATTCGACACTTTTTCAGAATATTGCAAATAATTTCCTTCTTAATAAACAATTAATTTTTCTTGGATTTTATACGAAACTTTGTTTATTACACTACAAATATGCATCATTATTGGAAAGTATGCGAAGCCCTCTGTTTAAATGTTTCTTTCAAAATGTTTCGAAAAATGACGATTATGCCCCACCATGGGGCTGGGGTAAGGAAATAAGAAATCAATTCAAATGCGTTTAAAGTATTGTTAATACATAATAAAGCATTGGACGTTTTAGGAAATCATATCAACCTCCTTAAAAAAAATGTTTGAGAATCTTGACGATCCGCGTGGTCGAAAGTGCCCCACCCTACCCTACAATATTCAACTGAGCCAGGAGTTCAAAGTTTGGAAGGGGACCTCGATTTCGGCCTGAAAATCGTCTTTAGCGACGAGGTGCATTTTTGGATGAAAGGCTGTGTAGGATTTCAGGGTAAAGTAGGTAATCTCTCACAGAAGTGACGAGAGTTTCACTAGACTTTTTCTTGTGAGGTTTTCTGAAGTCGCAGGTCTATGCGCACACAGTTTGTTTATTTTAATCTCTATGATTACCCAAGTTGCGTACGAACCTTAATATTTAGGTTAAACCCTCCTTAAAGGAAGTTATACTTTAATGTAGCCACAATAAAGGAGCGTGCTCAGCCATTTACGCGTAAAATATGGAATAGCTTGTTTTATCCCACTTCACCCGCCCTTTTTGAAAAAACCCTTTGGTAAAGTATCAATAATCGTAGAATATGGTTTTGTGATAATTTTGTAAGCATGTTGTTGCAATCTACATTGATTCTTCTAAATTGGATAATGATTTGTTTTAATTTGGCCAAAGAGTAAACTGCGTGTACGATTTAATGGCTTGTTTTACTACTTGCACATCTCATTGGGATTTTCTCTGGGTGATTTTTTTTTGGAATTTTTTCTTTGCTAAGTATTCTCAAGGATTTTGTCTTTGGATTCTTTTTTACTTACCCCATATAACTATTTATAATGAAGGTAACAGGGCTTTGAATCGTGACCTTAAGAGAAAAAACGTTTGTACCTTGCTCTCTAGCTGATGATCAATTTATAGTAACAAGCCAGAACGTTCTTCACCCATAATTGTCGTTTTGGAGGGCATCTTGCAGAAAGTCCGAAGTTTAAACAAAATTGTGTTGTTTTATGAAACCACGATGCAAGTGAAACTTTTTTCGTTCTAATAAATTCACTATAGAAATCAAATTAACTCACCAAGAGCTTTTTCTTTTCCCTGTAAAAACACGAAATCTTTTGGCTTTCTCTTGCGGCCTAACAAGGTCGAAAACACTTGATTGGTGAGTTAGGAGTGGTTTTTATCTAGATTGCCATGGGAAGCAAAAACAACAATAGAAGACATTTCATGCAGAGTAGATAAGACAACTAGCGCCGCCATTGACGAAGTTCAGAAATAAAAGAACATGTTCCATGAAATTACTATAAAAATGTATATACTTGCAATGGCAAAACACAAATACCGCGGAACACGTGGGAATGAGTGAGAATATAAATGCAATACGGTCAGCTGATGGAAGCCATTGCCGCCGCCATATTGCGACATGCGAGAGATGAACGAAGAAATTTGTTGCGATGGAAAAAAAGTTTCACTTTAATAATGTGCACCAGCATGCAGAAAGTTCTAATACCTAATTCTAATAAATTCACAATTCACATAAATTCCGCCATATTGCGACATGCGACAGGTGAACCAAAAAAATTGAGGCGATGTAAAAAAAAAGTTTCACTTAAAAAAAAAAAAAAAAAAAAAAAAACAGAAACACTAAAGATTATCTAAATCTAAAGATTAACGAATGGCAACTCAAGCTTTCGGCTTTTGAGATTGCTAAACGTGGTCCGCTGTGAAAGTTAATTCTTCCAGCTTTTAAGCTTTTTCTCATAATACGGGTTGATTGTTAAAAGGATAAAACGGTGAAATGACGAGAACATACCGGGAATTCCCAACTTGCTTGATGGTAATTCATCATTCCGATTCGTTCCGAATTAAATTAAAAGTGAAGACCTCGAAGACTTCAATTTTTCTGGTTGCATTTATTTCAAATTAGTATATTTGAAAAGAACGGAGAAACAAATTTCTAAATTTTGCACAAGCCATAATGAGTTGGAATTCAATTGCCTTAAGTCTAAGCCAGTAATTAAAAGTTTTTTTGAAAGCTTTTAAATTTTAAGAAATACTAACTGAAATTTCGAGATCTTAGCAATGAGTTCGGCTTTTGAATTTCTTTCTATCTTTTTATCTTTCTTTTTTCAAAACATCCGTCGCCGTCGACAGGTTTACAAAACAACTCAACTACCTACCTAAGCAACCTGTAGTCGACTTAAAAACATCAAAGATTACACATTTCTCTGCCAAAAATATAGCCTCAAAAAAAAAAATTAAACAATATCTTTCCCTTCTCGTACGCAACGAGTCCTATAAGACATCAATTATCATGTCAACCCGTATCCCAGCTAGACAAGCCTTTGGGGCATGGCTTGCCTACTATTTTCTCAAAACTTGCCCCACAGGCATTATGGGTATCTCAGTACACTGAAGTGGCAATCTAATTGAATTTCGGCATTCAAATTCGAATAAAGGCAATAAAATTACAGTAGATTGTAAAAACAACATAATAAGACAACTATACATCGTGTACAAGTCTTAGATTGATGTTGTCTCACGGATTAACTGATTTGAGTTGAATACCATTTTTTATAGTAAGAAACATTCAAAGTAATTTTATTTTTTAATACTTTATTGAGATTCATTAAAATAATAATTATTAAGTGAATGTTGTATGCTCGACAAGCAGTTGGGTGCGATAAAGTAAAAATATTCGTCAATCATTTATCAAGATGTGGTTTGCCGCAATAAGTTCAAAAACAAAGCAATCGTGCAATGCGGTTGAAGATCTTGATTAGGGTTGGGCTTGGGCCACCAATAAATGAAGTATAGTTATATCATATGTTTCCATAAATTAATAATAATGCTTAAAATATTTTGAAAGCGTGAACTCCAATGAAACTTTATGAATAAATGTTTTTTTGTGTTAACACGATTGTTGAAATCCAAGTGGAAACATTAGAATCTTGATTGACCTAGTGTTGAAAACCACACCCTGTGTCTTACAACTTTTTTTAATTAATTTTATATAATGGTCCTACAAATTTGAGATTGCATCAGAATTATTAAAAGTAATTGAGAAGGGTTGGATACTTTTGTAATGTGTAACACTAGGACATTTGTAGAGGAACTGCTTTCTAGCAAGCTCTCCAAAATCCACCCAAAACTAAAAAGCAACATTGTTCGCTCTCTTTTTTTGAACTAGATATTAAAAGCACGGATAAAGAAAGCGTGATGCAGAAGAGTAATCGAGAAGAACCAAGGAGACTCTATCCACAACCACAACACTCATGACTCATCGTCCCGGTCCGGCTGTATGGTGCGAAAGAATGGATATTCTCCCGATATAATGAAATCATTTAAGGTATTCAAGAGAAATGTCCTGCTTTCGATATATGGCGGTAACTGAACGCAAAATATTCGGCGGAGAAGATAAAACGATGAACGAGACGTAAAGCAACATAAGCTAAGCCTAGCCAGACAAATAAGATTAAGATGGCTAGGCTGGGCCATGTAGAACAAATGGACATCAACGCTTCAGCTCGTAAGGTCTTCAACACCCCAAACCAGAGGGAGTCAGAAGCCAAAGTAGAGTTAGATCTCCGACTACTAGGAGTATGAAAATATGCATTTTGTAGACACCTGACAATAACTAAGCCTTAAATTCCGAGGCAAGTCTACTCACACAACAGAGTCAAAATAAGTGTTGACCACCACCCTGAGGTAAACTCCGGTAGCAAAACTGTGAACATGTTGAGGCATATCCAACCCCCTTTTCTGAGGGCCTATTTTGCATCCAAAAATCCTTGGACATCATTGGTTTCCGCAATTGGAGTAACCACAGCCACCCCAAACAAGTTAGGAACTTGTGCAACTCCGTTATACACAAAACGAAATTTTTACATGACCAGAAGTTACGGCAAAAAATTCTGCAATGTCCCAAAGGCAGTAAGAACTTCTGGTCATTTGTAAAAAACTTCAAGAACTTAACGTCGTCATCAGTTCCTACGCTCATCGTCGACGATAAACCAATCGTCAGCTCTTGAGAGAAGGAAATATGCTCGCAACTCATTTTGCTGCAAGTTCCACGTTGGCTACAAGCAACGATGCCCCTCATGTACTTTAGAACATCAATTCTTCCATGAGAGAGGTATCTTTTAGAAGCAAGAGTTCTTCAAGATCTTGATACACACAAATCCGCTCAAAACCATTACGAAAGCTTTTCCATCGCTCCTATCGTATAGGAATCTGTCCTTGTAGATAGAAAACAGCATTTATCCAACCCGTCCCTAAAAAAGGTGACTACTCTTCCCCCTCCTCCTACCGACCAATTGCACTTACGTCCCTCCTTTCCAAGGTCATGGAAACACTGATAAATCGTCAGCTCAACAAATATCTCCAAGATCGGGAGCTTTTAAATGACCGGCAATACAGCTTTCGCAGGAATCGTTCCACTGGTGATCTGATGGCATATCTCACCGAACAGTCAAACAAATCTGTGCATCGCTTTGGCGAAAGCAATATTATTGCGCTTGATATTTCTAAGGCATTTGATAGAGTTTGGCATGAAGCTCTTTTATCGAAAATGCGTGTATTTGGTATCGATGATACTCTTATTCGTTGGATTAGAAGCTATCTTCTGGACCGATCAATACAAGGTTTATTACACGGTTTCAAGTCTGATCTCCACAAAATAAATGCTGGTGTGCCCCATGGCTCCGTTCTGTCTCCGACTTTCTTTCTCATTTTTATAAATGATCTCTTGTCTGTGACTTCTAATCCATTGAATTGTTTTGCTGACGACTCAACCCTCAGCTTTTCGTATACGTTTGATAATTCACGGCCTTCGCCTTCGGACGTGTTATTACAACAAAATCGTATGATAAGCTCGTTAAACTCCGATTTAAACAGCATTGTGAATTGGGGTACTAGAAATCGTGTGGAGTTTAATGCGTCGAAAACTCAATGCTGTCTTTTGTCGTTGAAGCTAAACATACCCCCTATGCCATTATCCATGAATGGTACTTGCATCGAGGAGGCCGAAAAGCTATCAGTACTCGGTATGTGTATCAGTGACAATCTTCGTTGGAATGATCATATACTTGAGATTGCCAAGAATGCTGCAAGATGCTTAGGCTTTTTTTACCCCTTCTGATCTGGCTACAATTTACAAAGCGTTTATACGCCCTAAACTCGAGTATAACTCCCATCTCTGGGTAGGTGCTTCTCAAACTTTTCTCCACCTGCTCGACAGAGTTCAGAAAAAGCGTTAAAATTGATAGGAGAGAAAAACATTATGGAAACATTTCCGTCACTCGAACATCGTCGAAATGTCTCCTTTCGCTCGCGCTGTGACCTATCATTAAAAGGGCTATAACAAACCCCTTGAGCGCGTGTATATAAAAAAAAACCCTACCTCATAGAGCATAGTCCCAGATGACGAAACCAAGTGCAATGAAACAACAGAACTTCCCCACCCAGGAGGGCCTATCTCCCGTGGTACCAGAATATAGCTTCCAGTGGAGCTTCACAACCGTAAAGGTCACTCTTAGATACTCGAGGCTTGGCAATCTCAGATATGCGCATTCAACCACTTGCCAAGGTGGAAGCAAATAATCAAATACGCACACCTATACACACAACAAACTACTCATTCAACCAGGTGTTTCCTAGTAAGAGTGGACCTAGTTATCCGATCAGCAAGCATCTCACGCAACTGGTAGATGAGAAACAAGCCCACAACCTCACCAGGTCACACCACACAAAAGCAGAAAACAACTCATTACTTCCTTTAACAACCTTAATTCCTGGGGTGAGTCTAATTACCCGTTCTCCCTAATGAGAGACTCAACACATTTCAATTACTATATCGGCACCAGTGTATCTGATTCCTCAGGAGCTCTACAGACAAATCAGACGTAGGCCCTCCCTCCCCGACATGGTACAACCCGCTGGAGGGCGACTTCTTGGAGTGCGAGATTGGAGACGGCAGACTATAGATCGAGCCGACTGGAGTGGCGTATTAAGCAAGGCCTAGCAGCTCTACTTGAGCCATTTTCTGGTGGTTTATAATAAACTGACTGCCACAATAAGATCATCTCATGCATGGCATACAATGGACAGTGTGCGGAAATCTGTTCCTTTATTTGAACGATTGACCAACTTGACAATATTTTCTAGCATACATTGGCAAAATATAAGATGTTACTGCCTTATCCTTCATAAACTGTAAGTTAATTCTGAAACAGTCATTCTTAATTGGTGTTTTGTCAATGTTAATAATTTGACATTTTTATTTTTGGCAAAATAGGTATAAATCAGACATAAGAACCATCCTCGCCAAAGTGGTACTAAATTTCTTCGATGTAAAGGCTATATCACACTGACAGTGGATTCACTGACCACTGGCAGGCAGTGTCGTCACGAAAACTGACGTGTTTTTTACGCCAATGAAGCAATTGCTCATCAGTGGTCATTTGAGAAAAAATGGTTATCAAACTTACTGGCAGGGTCAGTGAGCAGTTTTGATATCACACTACACTAGCAGCACTGACTATTTCGACAGCCAGTCGCTGTCAGATCCTTGTTTTTTATTTGTGTTTTAATTTCATTACAATTAAACAAAAAGTAAATTGATATCGGTGGTTTTTGTTTTGTACTTAAAAATATTTTAAAACATAATGTAAAATCAAGAATTTTCGGAGATTGTGGAAATTGTCACGGAGGCTTATGTGCTAGCGTGTGTGGTGGACAGCCTGAGCAATGATGATCGCGAAAAGAGAGAGCGTCGACCGCGCATTATTTGGCAAAAAATTGGCTGAGGCGTAGAGAGATGGAATTGCGGGAAGAAGAGCCGGAGCTATATCGGAATGCAATGCGCATGTCAAGCGAGCAATTTGATTATTCGCTAAATTTAGTGAAGCCTCATATTGCAAAAGCCGACACAAGGTTCCGAAAAAGCATTTCAGCGGAAGTACGACTTGTACTCACGCAGCGTTACCTGGCCATCGGCGAGAATTTTAATTCGCTGCGACTGCTTTTCCGAATAGCGCAACCCACTATTTCGGTTATCATTCCCGAAGTCCTTGACGCCATTTACAGTTTTCTGGTGGATGATTTTTTTAAGGTTTGTTCCAATAATGATTTAGCGATAACTTGGCGACTGGCGATATGAAATGAATTAATTAAACATTAATTAATTAACTTGTTAACAGAAACCGTTTCCGAAAAACGACCTAGCGACTTCAAAAATGCATATTTGTGATCTAGAAAATGCCAGTTCTAAAAAATCAAAAAAGTTGATAAAAAAAGTTTTTTTTTCAAAACTTCCCAAAAAATACGGTACTACTTGAAATTTTTCAAACAAAATATCAAAAAACAGGTCAGTTCACTGACGGGGTTTCTTCACTGGCCAGTGACTACTTATTACACTTGTAATTTTTCGAGTCAGTCACTGACGCGATTTGGGTTGGTCAGTGAACACGTCAGTGAACTGACACCTTCACTGGCATCCCAAAACTGGCTATCACACTACGGATGACTTCACTGACGACATTGTGACGCGATTTTGACGTCACTGCCTGCCAGTGGTCAGTGAATTCACTGTCAGTGAAGAAGAGATGCATTAATCTTCTAAATGAAGATGTATTGATGGATGAAAAAAAACATGAAAATATTATTTTGTGTTTTAGTCTCCATGTTGTGTTTCGTTAAGTTTAGTAAATAGAATTTCGGGATCCTGGGATCCCGTCTAATTTTAGTTCTAAAACAGTATCGGGATTGGAAGTCCAAATCCCGGAATTTTCGGGAATGTATCGAGGGAAGATTGGTGTCGGCACACTTGCAAGAATCAATACTTTCTATGGTGCACTGATTTAAGCAGTGCATCAAGACCCTGGCACCACCGTTAGAAATGTAAAGCAATCCTCAGGACTTTGGGAGGCTCAACCAAAGGCACACGCATTTGTTAACCATGCATAAAACCAAAGTAGAAAGATAAATAAGAATTGCTTCTACTATTCGAGGATATAAAAAAACAAAAACGTCAGCACCACCAGTGAAATGTTTTACCAACAGACACTCTAGGTTTCTAGGTGATACACTGGAGACTGGACCAAGTTTTGCAGCGCATGATGGCTTTAGGTGGACTCGCTTTTGACACTTTTATAAATTGCAAGGACTTAAGAAGGCTTTTTATTTCTATGGAGTAATATGGAGATATACCTGAATCTGCAGTGACGATTCAAAAACGTGTGGTCAATAACAGTCTTCTAATAAGACGACAAATTATGTTCAAATAAGAGGTACGTAATGAGTATTAATGTTCAAACACGTAGTCAAATCTGGACTTAAGTTAAAAATTTGTATTCAGTTGCTCGAAGAGCGTCTTGATATTCATAGTCTGTCATTGAAAAGAGAAATTGTAGCGGTTGTCACCAAATGTAATGGTAAGTGTGGGAAACCAGCTTGAATACATTTGGCTGTTTGTGATGTCTTATAACAAAAGAAAGCATCAGCTGGAAGCGAAATAGAATCCACTTTAAATGAGTCAACTGACAAACCAATGGAGATCGAAGATGTAGACAGTGAAGATGAGAATTTGGTTTGTTGATGAAACTCTTGATGCGTTGGTATTCCTGAGATCATATTACCTAGAGTTCTTAGATCTAAGATAATATAATTTTTATGTACCTACCGCCTTTGTGAATCTAATTTTTTGGGTTTTAATGAATTTATATTTTGTTTTTTATTGAATTTTTATTTTGTATATTGTTGCATCTTAAAGTTGACTCAATTTCAATCAGTTAAGCCCGAAGATGGTTTTGTAAAAACCGAACCGCGTTGATTTTTCAAATAAAATAAAATTAATGTTGTGAAACTATTAAATTTCTTTTTTAAATAAATTTAAATCAATAAAATAGTTTTCCAAATTAATTTTTTCATATACATATATCTTTCACGAAAATATTCACTAAAGGCTGATTTACACATTTTTGTCTGGAACCTGATCGAAAGGAATTCGAAAAATTCTATACTAAAGCCCGTGAGTCTCGTGAACTTAGGGTTGACTTCTGAGTTTATTATATTTAAAGAGTTCTGGTATAGTGTCTCCAACAGTTCCATAGTTCCTTGAAGCAATTCAATTACTACATTTTTACAACGGCAATATAATGCATATCAAAGTGAACAGTGAACTGCTCACTCAACAGTTCTGATGGTTAAAAATGCAATGAGTTTCAACTGATCCAATTTTATCAGAACTTTTTATTATACATTCTAAGCAGCTTTAAAATGACTTTCAGCTCAGAGAAGATAAAACTTGATTTGGGACGATTTACGACGCAATTATTTGTAGAAATAAAATGAGTGGAACCTAAGGTAAAGGTTGCTGTCAGCTAGAAAGTACTTTATAATCTGACAAACTAAGTCCAGAAGTGGACCGTTTTTATACCACAAACTTACTCACTTAGACTTAGAACATATATTAGAGCTCCTAACAAAGCGTCAATCCATCAGTTCATCAATTTCATTAAAAAATGATTCTCCTAAAAAGAGTTGAGCATATAGGTACATATAAGAAGTGCAAAATTCTCTCCTCCTCTATTCGGCCCTACATCTTCTGCTAAAGACGTTCGCGAGTACGCCAAGTCTCGTGGTGTCTACCTATGAGGCAATGTCTACTTAGACAGATCAAACTTTGCGGATCCAGCTTTAGGCGAATCCGCGTTATCTCTAGATATGAGTTTCTTTAAGCCAGGTGAAAACTACTTTATCGCTATTAATGACACCTGAAACACGCTACAATAGTTTGGAAGGCGGAAGAAAATACATAGATAGTGTCTGTTAGAGTGAAAACCATCCCCCACCTCATCATTTGTATTTGAACCATCTGTCAAAAACTGAATTTGTTCATCTTCCAAGAGAGAATTTTCTTCCCAAACTTATCTAGAGCTGAGGAACCTTGGAATCTAAAAAGTAATAGGTTTATAAGGTACCTAGATAAAATAATATTGTATAACTTGCTTAAGAATATTGGAGCCACCAAAAGGATCCTCTTGTGCATAACCAAATAAAGAACCAACTTAGCTCCCAAGTCCCACTTTGCACTTTCGGCTTTGTAATCCAAAACACATCAGAATTATATTGTAAAGGGTGACGTAATAAAATCACATTTTTTTATGATAAAAGATTAAAAATAAACAACTTACCGCAATGGCATCCATAACAGCGTTGACCATTTTGTTGTAATCCTTTTATATTGTTTCAGCATTTGTTTTTTTATTTTTTATTTTATCGATTTAATCACTCTTTTATAACTGAATTTTTGTTTAGATTATTAAATTGAATATTCTTTTTGCTTTCGTCATTTATAAATAAAAAATTATCCAATTAAATAATTTTTTTATCTCATTTTATCGTTACATTCTTGTTCACTTTAGGTAGGTACTATTAAAGTAAAAAATTTAAATATTTTGTAACATTTCTCGTATTAAATTATTATCGGGACGAAAATTGGTTTCCGCATATTGATTTAAAGATTTTATTGTATTTTTTTTATAATCATTACAGTCAACGAACTGCATCATTTTGAGTGAAGTAGACAAAATAAAACCACACCAAAACCCTTTTCATTACTTAAACGTTGTTATTTTTGTAACATTTTTTTCCTTAAAAAAAAAAATACAATAAAAAGAGTATTTCCGCTTGCATTGTCTTGCTGTTTTTATCCTGTTGTGCTTCATTAATAAACAACAACAACCGCAGGAAAACAAAAAAGCTTTTGTCGCAAAGAATTTATTTATTTTACTTATTTTTTTTCCTCAGTAAAGGACTTTGGTTATATGCCTCTGGGATATGCCTATTGTTAGTGCATTCATCTTTCATTCAACAGAACTATTCGTGTGCAAGGAGATATAATACTTTTTTTAAGGATCTATGCGTTGAGGCCGGGGATAAAGTTTTAACACTACATAACTTTGTGTATTCAAGGGAATACCTTCATAAAGTTGGAAATGTTTGAATAAAATCTGGTGAATTCACTTTAAGTTAAATTTAAGTAGAGAGAACTTTTAAAGACGACTTACAGAGCTTCATCTGGTACAGTTTTTCAATGAAAAATCGAAGTTAATGACAGTGTTGAAAAGTCGATTTTGATGCATTTTATGATTTAAATGAATTTTAATTTTGAAAATTAGATTTTAAATGAAAATTTCGATTGTTGGAAAACACTTCTTGAACCAGACTCTGCTACGGAACCAATAATTAGGTTCATATCATATACCTACAAATCTTGTATCTTCTTAGTTCTTACTCCAAAACCGCGACCGGTATTTTGTTTGCATTGAATACCTATAATAAAATCATAGACTTTCAATGAAAACGCCACTAAAATGTTGTTTAAAAAATTTTAAGCACTATAAGTGAGCTTTAATCGTAGGTCATTTGTGTAAAATGATAGCTGAATTGAGCCGTTTTTTTTTAAATTTTAACTGAATGAATTTACTTGATAAAAAAAATACTTAATTAAAAATCACGCCCCCAAAAGTGGGCGTATGTGTTACAAAAAATTTGTTTCAAGAAATATTTACCTCATGATGTACGAAAAGCATTGCTTTCAATGGATTATGGGTCAACTTAATTTTTTTAAAACTACTTTTTCATTCTTTTATGAAAAGTGGGCATTAGCCACACCCCACGCCTGAAATTCTAAAATTTTCTTTCTCACACCAAATATCTAGTTCCGGCTAGTTAACACACAAATTTGGTTTTTTGGCTTTATTATAATTATTGCTAATTTATGAACATAGCTTTCTTCAGCTTCTTAGGAAAATGGGCGTCAGCCACGCCTAAAATCAAAAATTATTCTTTCTTATACTACCTACGTTTTCATCAGGTCAAATGAGATGAGGTAATTTCGTAGCGAATTTCCAAATTAGATTCCTAATAACTTAATTTCCCATTCAAATTCTCATTCGAAATTATCTCATTTGAACGAAATTAGGTTGCAAATTATATGAAAACTGTGAAATTATGTGAACGCACCTAAATTGAAAACAATAATTGAACAGATAATTTTCACAAATAATGGAAACAAAATCCAAGGCAACTTCAGAAGTAAGCAAAACAAAACAGGAAGAAAGCATACAAAAAAGTATGAAAGAAAAAGGAGGAAGATAGCCTGCTGTCAAACGAAATTAGCTAACTCAAATGAAAACACAATTTTTTCTAATTTCGAAATGAGCAAACTTCGGCCCATAATGAAAACGTAGTGTTACACAAGATGTTCCTACTTACAAATTTCTCTCGAATACAAGAGCCATTTACTTATAGAAACAATATTGATGATTTTGTATGAAAAGTGGGCGCCAGCGACGCCCAAATTCACATTTTTACTTGCGATTATAGGTACTAGATATAAGGCACATATATGCATTCGTAAAAAAAAAAAAATGTTTTTTGACAATCAAACATAACATTACGATGATTATAGAGAAAAGCCTAAAAAAATGGGTCCGACAATTCTGTCTGTCTGTCTGTATCGGCACCTTCATCCTACAGCCTTAGCGGCTGGGCCGATTTGCTTCAAACTTGGTAGAGAGTATTATTATGATACAGAGGTGTTTTTGGAATTAGCATTCTAGCTTTAAAACTAACGGTACCTGCCATACGATTTTTAGTGAAAAATTAATTTTTCTCAAAAACGGCTCCTACGATCTAGGTACTGAAAAATGTTTTCTGTGCAAACTTTATATTTTGGTTGGAATTTGGAATAGATTTTTGAGGAAAAGTCTTATAACGGTACCTCCCACATAGGACCGGTTTTTTGAAATCCGATTTTCTCGTAAGCAACTTGACGAATTGCGATGAAATTTTTAATGTAGAAGCCCTTTTAAATACGAAATAATAAAAACTCTTAAATTTTTCAAACAAATTTTGTTTGAGTTTTTTTAAAAAAAGTTTAAAAATTTTGTTTTTTCCAAAAACGGTTTAATCAATTTTTTTTTAATTTTATTTTTCTGATTAAAACTACAAAGTTCTAGAAGTTGGCATACTCAAAAAGAATTTGGAATATGTTTTCGAAAAGTTTAAAAAAAAAAAACCGTTTTTTGAAAAATCTGGTCGAACGATTTTGAAAAAAAATTTCCTTAAAAGCAAAAATTCAAAAGAAATCTACTGGCTTGCTTCATTTTCTCCAAAAAAACGTTTTAAACTATTGATTTTTGAGTGATTTATAAAATTTCATATGATTTTTCAATGCTTTTTTCCGAAAATCTCAAGCACCAAGACCATTTTAACACATTAGAGCAAGTTCGTACGACCCAGTCGTGCACTTTATTATATTTGATTTAGAGAAAATGTACTTTTATTTTGTGTGTGAAAATTGTGCTTTGATCGTTACTGTACAAAAAACCTAATTCGATTTTACCAAAATAAAAATTGTGGTCGTGTTTTTTGCCGTTTTTTTTCTAAAAAAGTTTTTCGTGCGAACATTGGTCAAATTGTGCCAAAGTATTCCTTTTCTTTAAACCTTGTTAAGTGATGTCAAAATTGGAGATAGACCCTTTCTGTAGAACAATGTTGTTCGTCAAACACTCATAAATCATTTACCGAATTATTGTCTATACGCATTAGGAAACACCCTGTAGTTTACAAATTTTCATCTTCCTGGGTAAAACTGGTATTCTAGTTCCATTTCTAAGGAGTTCATCTTTTCAAAAAAAAAAAAAAAAGGTGAACTTTGAACTGTACATTCAGACATATCCGTGAGAGATGAGCGACAGTTACAGGGAGTTGCTGGAGTTTGTGAAAACGGCACCGAGTTAATTAATATATGTGTGAAAGATTTGGATATAACGTTTTGCTTAACTCAAGATTAGACCTCTTTGATTGCCAAAGATTTCACTTGGAACACTTTACAGTTACCAGTGCGACGGAATTAAAGACTTAAGGCTATATCACACTGACAGTGAATTCACTGACCACTGGCAGGCAGTGACGTCAAAATCGCTTCACAATGCCGTCAGTGAAGTCATCCGTAGTGTGATAGCCAGTTTTGGGATGCCAGTGAAGGTGTCAGTTCACTGACGTGTTCACTGACCAACCCAAATCGCGTCAGTGACTGACTCGAAAAATGACAAGTGTAATAAGTAGTCACCGGCGCATAGGACCACTGACACACTTTTTTGACAAGAGCGTCAGTGCACTGACCCCATCCCATCACTGGGATGTTTGTTTGAAAAATTTACAGTACCGTATTTTTTTGGAAGTTTTGAAAAAAACTTTTTAACCAACTTTTCTTGATTTTTTGAACTGGCATTTTTTAGATCACAAATATGCATTTTTTAAATCGCTAGGTCACTTAGTTTAGCCGCAAGTCAAGTTTAAAGATGTCAACTGAAAAATTATATTTTCATAAATAATTTTGTTTGCCACTGAAGCATGTGTCAGTGTAGTGTGATAGTCAGTTTTTCAGGCGTCAGTTCACTGACCGACTCAGCTAAAATTTCACTGCCTATCATGAGGTGTCAGTGAGTTTTGGGACACACTGGCACAGGCCTGCCAGTAAGTGTGATGACCTTTTTTTCTCAACTGACCATTGACGAGCAACTGCTTCACTGGCGTAAAAACCACGTCAGTTTTCGTGACGTCACTGCCTGCCAGTGGTCAGTGAATCCAATGTCAGTGTGATATAGCCTTTAGACGCCACCATCACTCCAGCATTGGTTGAGCTGCACCATTATTATATTTATATAAATGACCTCAATCATCTCCAAATATTTCCTTCCAAGTGGATCCTGAGTGATCGTTGTTATCGAAAACCAGCGCGGTGGGATTGTGTGATCGGAGGGGCTTGGAGTCCATCAGGAAGAATTCAGAATGATGGTAACTTGTGGCCATATGTTTGCTGAAAATTTTAAGGAATGTAAGATTGAGGATACTTTCTGAGGCGGCTGTAGTTATCGAACGGAGGGTCACTTATATAGGGCAGTCCACCATACTTTCACCCCCATAAGCGGTCATCAATCGGTCCGATAACTGATTCTATTCATATTCTATTTTCCTATAGATTTTTGAAAATGTAATGAGTGTTTTGAGTAACCTTAACATGAGTTAACACAGTAAGAGCGTTTAGGAAGCTTGGATAGGGGATAAAATGACCTAAATTTTGAAATAACTCTGTTTGAAAATTTATTATGCTCTTGCTTTTTGGTACCCGTCATGCAGAACACACTGTGTTATCATTATCACAGTTAACGTTGTCCGGCACTGTTATGCCTTTTCAGAAAATCCTTTCAAGTTTTCCGAAACAAATTCTTATTACGGCACTGATGATTTATTCTTTTGTATTCTTTTTGAGCTTGTTCTTATTATGTTGTAAGTATGCCCTAAATTATTATCCATGGACGTGCACGTCCCCGTAAAAACACAATCTTTTTCTGTCATGTCGTGCACATTCACAATCCTTTCTCTCTCAAAAAAAAAAAAAACATGGTACATTGACCGCGGTCCCTATTCAAATGTCCACCACATTATTGTTCCCCAAAATAACAAACGCATTCGACACAGTATTATTCCACCTTGACTTTCGCCAAGAAGATCGAAAATCGATCAGTTCCCTGCCACCAAAATCCATCAATCCCTCCTCCACTCTACAACAAAACCTGGCTCGAAGCTGCTGAGGGACTCTCTTCAGTCCTCACATTCGAATTTATTTCCTGATTGTACGTACCTAATTGAAATTCGACAACTAACAGGCAGACAAAAACTTTAACATCCAATGATGTACAAGAAGATAACATTCCCATGTTGCCGCAATGTGCATTTGCGATTTGTGAGTTCGGTTCAATACGCGAGACGGGACCACGCGTCCATCCATGATCAAGGAAGGAAATCCCCAAAAAATGTGAAAAATAACAAAAAAGAAGAATATGTGCCACGATTACCAAATTTGTCCCGAAAAAAAAATCATTGCCTTCAAACCAACAACGGCCAGAGGAGGACGACAACGAAGCTGTCGACAGACAACACAAACATTACTAAGGAGACGTTTACATTTCGACAGCCGTGAGTCTGGGCCCTGAACCGACCGCGACCAGAAGATACGTTTAACGTTCCGGGCAACGTTATCGCAACTTTATTTGCTCTTTTTTTTTGTTGATATTTTTATTTTTATTCCTCTTTCTTCCTTTTTTTTTAATTTTTTATGAATTTTAATTTGTGCTGCCCTTATTCGAGACCTCTCTGCGCGATTAATCTGCCATTTTGTGCTATAGTTGCCGGTTGCGGTGCGGCTTGCGGTGTGTAATCTTAATTGTTTAAAAAGAGAGGCTAACGCGCTATCTACACTCTACGTCTACAGTGGCTTAAGTAAATATTTCTCGTAACGTAATGATAAGATGGTACGTAGAGTAAATAGAAAATAGTTTACAATAGCGGCGAGGATTTTTTGTGAGAGTGTATGTGTTGTTTATCCTTATCACCACTTGGAGTGAGTTATTCTTTCGACAAGCGAGTTCAATCTAAACACACATAAAGAGGTTTGGTCAACATCAACAGCCGAAATGTCGACTTGAATCTTGAAGTGCGGCATCGCGGAACGGTGCGACAAGACGACGGACGGCTACAGCGAAATAATCAGCTTAAATTTGACGCAAAAGGAAGTCTGTGATTAAGTTATGCAGACTGCATACTAAGTAGGAGTATCAAGGGAGTGGTAGCCTCTGCCTGCCAGCCGACTAACTAACTGGTCATTCGCGATTTTTTTTGTGTTGCACTTTATGGCAGATGGAAATGCCTGGCGTTAAATTTGTGAGAATTTTAGGAATCTGATATATTAAGTGATGACGACATAATGACGTTAAAGGTATATCATTGAATTCTGAATTTAACGCTCACACAATTTGTAGAACCCTAAGGAGATATTTTGTGCCAAATGAATTCTCAGATTCTTTCTCACGCTTTTAAAACATGAGAATAGATTTGTTTAGGAAACATACCCAAAGTGCCTTGATTTTTGAAAAATTCTATTCACTTTGTGGTTGGTAAAACAACATACATTAATAATTATTGCATTTTTAGAAAGTATTGTAGCAGTCTAGGTACTACATATAAGGCAAGTTATGCATTCGAAAAAATAAATCTAACAAAAGTGGGTCGGACAATTCTGGCTGACTGTCTGTCTGCCTGTCTGTATCGGCAGCTACAGCCTAAACGCCTGTACCTATTTGCTTCAAACTTGATACACATAGTATTATTATGACGTCCTATAGAGGGTTTTTTTAAATTAGCATTCTAGCTAAAAACTAACGGTACCTGGCATACGATTTTTAATGAAAACTCACTTTTCTCTAAAACAGCTACTACGATATTGATACAACTTTCTGAATGGCATTTTTGTGTAAACTGTCTATGTTTTGGTTAAAAAGGATTTTCAGGAAATATTATTAGGTAAGGAGGTACCTCCCATAGGACTGATTTTTTTCAAATCAAATTTTCTCGTAATCCACTTGACCAATGTCAATACAAAAAGGAACGCGAAAGCCCATTAATAAACGAAATACTACCTTTGTTTTCCTAGTTTAAAAAAAAAGTTATTTTTGATTTATTTAGAGGAAAGGTTGGAATTGTGAGACAGTACGAACAGTTAGGCAGTCCATTTGTGTGCTGCCCTAAAATACGCACAGACATTTCGATTGCAGACAATAACGTTCCTTCTTCATTTTTCATCTATTCTTTTTCTTTCTATTCCAAACAAAACCCAGTTGCGCGTGAGATCTCAGTGAGAGAAAAAAAGGGGCAAAAGTAGTTTTTTTGTGTGCATCAACTTAAAATATTCAGTTAAGCGAACCCTTTTTACTTGCGATTATAGGTACTATAAGGCAAGTTATGAATTCGTGCAGAAAAAAAATTTTGAGATAACAATCAAACATGACATTACGATGATGGCGAAGTCGAAAAAAGTGGGTCTGGGAATTCCGTCCGTCCGTCTGTCTGTCTGTATGTCTGTTCGCGCCTCTAGATCCTGAACGGATGGGCCGATTTGCTTCAAATTCGATATTTAGGATTTATTTGGCCGTCCCTCTTTACAATTTTTTTATTTTTGCTCTAGACCCAAAAATAACGGCACCTGCCGTACAATCGGGAAGAAAAAAATTGATTTTCTCAAAAACGGCTCAAACGATATTGATAAAACTTTCAGAATGCTATTTTCTTAAGGCAGTCTATCTTTAAGTAAGAACATTTTTTTCAAAATTTGTTTTATAACGGCACCTTTCATAGAACCAGTATTTTCAAATCAAATTTTCTCGTAAACTATACATTCGATTTCAATAAAATTTTGGGCACAGGACGTCAGTAATAATTTTAATAAAATGGCATTTAAAAATTTTTGGTTTTCGAAATATGTTGGAAACGGGTATATTAATTTTTTTTAAGCTATTTTTTCAAATGTAGACTACAGATTGCCATATATTTGCATACTCAAATAAATTTCAAAATATTTTTTGGAAAAGTTTTTCAAAAATAACCTTTTTAAAAAAAACTGGTCGAACGATTTTCAATATTTTTTTTTCCTAGATGTACGTATAGCTTTTTATTTTATTGCATACTTAGTTTTTCCGAGAAAACTCTTAAACTAATTTAAAAAATAAAAGAATTTTCGAAATTATTTCAATTTTTTTTAATATCCATATATGCAGCCACTAAGCAATTGCTTATCATAAGAGCAAGTTCGTGCGACCCAGTCGTGCATTTTATTATATTTGCTTGTTGTTTCATTATACAAAAATGACCTTGCCAGTTTTCTATTAATTTTTTTTCTTGGAAATTATAAAAATTGAACAATGAGACAGATTCAAAAGACGAACAGTGAGACATGGCTCAATCCTTATGATTTTTTTAATTTTTGTTATATGTATTCTTGGACTTTTTTTTTACTTGGAAAACGTGAAAGTGAGATATTACTGACTGATAAACGATAAAGTTACGGAAAAACGCCTAGAGTTTATGAAAAAGGCTATTGACAAAGTCATATATAGATGTTCCCTGCGAACAATTTTTTAATCTAACATGCATAATATGTTTCAATAAATAATACCTATATTAAACGAATACAACATGCATTTTTTTGATATACGAAATTGTTTAAGACGAATTTTTATAAAAATTACTGAACCGTCCTACACTGTCGCAGTCTTTCAATCCCCGGCAAATAGTGAGACAGTTTGACCTCTCTCAATAATTAAACTTTTTATGGCAAAATGGTTCAAAAGAGTTTGAAGATATAACCGTTTGAAAAAAGTGTCTCATTGTTCCAGCCTTTCCCCAAAATTTTTTAATTCTAGGTTTTTTCAAAAACGTTTTTTCAAAAAATTTTAAAATTTTTGTTTTCTGTTAAGAACTACAGAGAACAAGTTTTCAAATAGTTTTTCAAAAAAATCGTGTTTGGAAACTGCTCCAACAATTTTGAAAATTGTTGTTCTTGAAATTCATTCTTGTTGGCTGGCTCACCAGGTGCAAGGGCAACCAGTATTTTTTGAAAACCGAAAAACATTGGGTTTTTGACAACTATTGGGGTTTTCAAGAAAACCGGGGTCGACCCCCTTCCAAAGAACAAGGAAAAACAAAATAATCTTTCCTGGGCATGCAATTTTTATGTCGTATTTTGGTTTTCATAAAATTTGTTAGCGAGAAACTTCATTTCTGCCGTACCTACCTAGAATTTGCACAAGGCAGGGTAAAAATGTAATAGGAATATGGTTTAAAACAGTTATTAGCAAATAAACTAAAGTTCTTCTTTATAACTTAGTCCAATTCAATTTTTTCTTTTATATATTTGAGATTAAGGGAGGTCAGTTTCCCTTTTGCACTTACCTATGTACGCCCTTGTCTAAAATTAACATTTCCGTATTTGACTACATACTTGACAAACGTGAAATTGGTTCCAAGTTCAAACTATACATGATTACGATACTATACAGGGTGTGCTACAGATTCTGACTACCTACAGGGTATTTCATAGTTCTCAGACAATAATTTGGGAAATGATTTCTAAACTTTATCCTCATACCAAAGGAAGTCAGAAGCCAAGATAGACATAATCTTTAATGAAGCTACCAGTTGGATTTAGATCTTCGAATACTTGGAATGCTAGGGTATTTTTTTATTCTTAGTTGCAGCATCGAAAGTTGGTAAGTGTTTTAAAGAAAATGAACCTCTGTTTTTATTATACCGACTTAAGAGAGAATTGATCTTCAAGTCAAATACAAGCATGGTCAAGAAAAACGGAATAGACTTCGAACCTTAAAATCTGAAGACTTAAACTAGACATTACATTTCTATAAACATAGTATAAAAATGACAATTTTTTTTTTTTTTAACGAAGTGTCTAAAAAAGTTTTTAAGTTAAAAGATTAGTTTTAAAAATGTCATTTGCGTCAACATACGCTTAAGTGAGTGAGTCAATGTGCGCTAAAGTGAGACTTTTCTAAAATCTTTGGCAAGTGGTGTCAAACCTGGATATAGACCCTTACTGTTTAAATTTTGTTTCTCAAAACATTTCCTCAAATCGTTTCCTTAATTATTCTCTGTGAAAAAGAAATCAGCCTGTATGGATTGAAGTTCATAAAATCATAGTTTTCTTTTAGTGGGGAATCTATACATATGTGTAGCATTGAATTAAGTGCAGTGTATGGGTATTCGCATATAACGTCACTCACACAAGACCCGCCTGCTAAGAACTATCGCAAAGTTTGATAAAGCCATAGTGAATAGTGTCGAACGAAAAATTTGAAACTGATGACACTAGTTCGTAAGAATAAACACTCACACAAATGGATTTTTCCATTTTCTTATCGTGGTGGGTAATTTTATTGGTTGTGACTTGTGGTTGGGATATAAGATCGTTCCAACATCAATGATGAATCCTGAAACGCACTAACTTGTTAATTTGAAATCTATATCTGTTTTAAGATCATAAATGGCAACATTGGATATTCAAAAGTACTGAAACAGGTAGGTAAGGTTGCAAATCTTAGAGGTTCCAAAAAACCTAGAAACTTTAAATTCACCATGATTGGTAGACAGTTGGAGGTTGAATTGCGAAAAGAGAGTACCTAGCAATTTTAGAGTTTGGTCGTTAAGAACTCCCAATAAGAGGAACGTTTGGTGCGTCATCTATGGACGGAGACTTTTGATGTAAAGTAGATAATATAACTAGCGCCGCCATTGGCGAAGTTCAGTTCAGTTACAAATGTTTATACAATGGCACCGTTTAAAAATGAACTGAAATGAACAAAGTTTCAAAAGTAACTACAAAATATAAGTATGTGTACAATTTGGACGTGTAGAACTGTTAATTTCAAGCAGACAATATACAAAACTTATCAGGCCACTCAAATCGATTAGAAAACATTCCAACACACCATCAGACGACATTCCAACATCTACTACATATTTGCTAGTACTTTTTTTTTTATTGATAAGTATTGAACCTAATTCAATCAGCGAAGAAAATCATTATAAATCAATTCGAAACGAACACAGAACCACAGCTCCGCAGATACACATTTCGCAGGCATTTTCAATTCCTCAACGTTCTCTTTCAAATATGTGACACTGACAGTTGTCACAGACATTGCTTGTGCGACTGTTGTCTCCCACTCCTAAAACAATCTATCATCGTCGTGACCTGCAAACAAACGTCAATTGAGAATAAAAAAAAAAATCGGTCCTGTCGAGTCGCGTTGTCTCTGGCATCGTTATGTAAATTAAAACTAAAATATTTTTTACTCTGATTGATTGATACAGAATTGTCGCTTTTTCTTCGCAGAATCATCGCTTTATCGTTACGATAACGTAAAGTCATTACGTTATTGAGTTCCACTTTTTCTTTCATCTATCAGATAACTTACTTAAGAATGATCTTCTCTTTTGTTTTGTTAATTAAATTTTGCCGCAAAACTACAAAAGGGCTTTATATACCCTTTTTTCGTGGGACTATCTCAAAGTTTAATCAAACAACCATCAATTATTGTTTTTGGAGAGCAGAGCAGACGATCAGGGGTTTTTGTTTGCGTCACACAAAGGACAACCTCGATCGTAAGAATATAAATACGAGTTCTCGTACTCAGAGCCAGAAGACGAAGAAGGTTTCACTTTCTGATAAAAAATTTCCGTCCGAGCTACTGGTTTTGCGAGAACTTCTTGCGTCTTTTTTGCTTGCCCTTTTATTTTCTATGGAACGCATGGGGCATGGGATAGGATTCGCATTCCTTTTTTATTTGTTCTTGGTTTTATTTTATTTGCTTTTTGCTGCCACAGCCACAGCCACTGCCATTCTTGAAATGTGAAGATAAAAATAGCTTGGCTACAGATTGGCAGAGAATAGAATCGTTCGCTTATAATACTTCTGTTGGCTGGTGAAAGGAAATAGCTATGTTTTTTCGTCTTGCTTGTTTTAGCGATGGTTCAATGTTACGGATAGACGTGAATCGAGATTAAGAAATAAAATGAAGTTTGACATTTTGAGAGCTAGATTTATTTGAGAGGAATGAAGATGTGAGTGGATGAAGAAGTTTCAGAAATTAATTTAGTGTCTTCGCTCTTAGGTCTTAGGTATTTTGAAATACTTCGTAAGACAAACTATTAAACCAAGATTTTTAGAATAGGCTAACCACTTGGGAAAGTCTTAACTATTATATATCTTTGAAAGTTAAAGGGACCTACATTAAACATGATTGTTATGCTTGGGTGGAATGATTCGGAATTCCAAGTTCTTCATTCTTCTCACGCAGCTTCGGCCCTCATTTTAACCGTATCTAATTGTAGGTCATGACTGTTCCACGCCGGCTGTTGCACGCAGCTAAAAAGACTTTTCAATTAATGCTACAGAATAGAATCAGGGCTACGAAATAGTTGTTCTACAACAATTCAAAAGTATTGCTCATGAAGACAACTTTTTTTGATGGAGCAAAGTTTCTTTTGCAGTGTTTCTATAGAGTTGGTGGACACTTCACCTAGGGACCATACATCACGCCAAGCTGACATCTTATTAATTTTGGAAAAAGCTTCAATCCACCTGAAAACTGGACTACCTCTTTGGAGGATGGTATATACCAGTTGTTGCGGTAAATTTTACCACAACAAGTTTCAATACCCCATTTTCCCTTTAAAAAACTTTTATTTCGAATTCCCTTACTGCTGCTTCAAAGAGTGCAGTTGAAACTTAGGCCACCCAGCCAGAGGGCTGCTCTTTGAGTGTTTTGGAAAAGTAACGAATCTAGGTTCAATCCAAATGTATGTGACAAGGTGTCCACCCAACACCATTGCACAAAAGGTGGAAGATCCACTTAATGAGCGAGTATTCGACAGAAGGTCGATAAAGAGGAGAAAGATATGAAAATGACCCATGTCCAACAATGTGTGAATTATAATCACTCCAACGTAAATTTAGTGAAGCCGAGTGCCCACCATAAAGTGTCTAGCATGAAAGAAAGATCCCAATGATGTGTTTTCCCTTTTTAAGTTATCTGCGCGAAAGTCTACGGATTTAGGATCGCATCCTCAACGCATGGGATCACGTGCAACGGTTGTATCACTGCTATCGGTTGCACTTCTCAGCCTATGTGGGCGGGATGGTGCTGCATGACCGAGACAAGAACACCACCACGCAAAGAACTGAAGAGGATGGTTGTGATCGCCAAGGAAGTTGGGGTGGTGGCCAAGGCAACAGTTGGGGTGGTAACACTGGCAACTTTGGAAACAATGGTGGTTACAACCAAGGTGGTGGTGGCGGTGGAAACTGGAATAGACAAACAGCGTCATGGAACAATAATGTCAGCGGCGGGTGATGGTGGTAGTGGTGGTTATGACTGGAACGGTGGTGAATGAGGAGGTGGTGCAAATGGAGGCGACTAAGATCGAGAAAGCTTTGATTTGGTTTAGGGTGATTAGGATATGCCTAAGTTTGGGATGACCTAAAGACTTAGATACGCAGTCGGTGCTAAGAACTTGGAAAGATTACTTCTGATGCAGACTGTTAAACGCTGAAGAAAACTGACTTATCGCTGTCAGGCAGAATGATCCATTCGATTTGGACGTTGAAGAACAAAACTTCCGTCCACCAGAGCAAGAAGAAGTTCGGTGATCAATATCTAAACTAAAGTCTAACAAGGCTGCTAGAGCGGATGGCCTTACGGCTGAACTCCTCAAAAGCAGCGGGAGATGACTTGGAGAGGAGCATACACCAACTCAACAATCTGGTCGGATGAAAGTATACCTGACGTATGGAATCTTAGCATCATGTGCCTTACCTTCAAAAAAGAAGATGCTCTGCTTTGCGCCAACTACATAGGTATAAGTCTCCTAAATTTCACCTATAAAATCTTGTCGGCCATTCTGTGTGAACATCCGAACCCTTTCGCACGTGAACTGATGGGCCCTCATCAGTGTGGTTTCAGGCCCGGTAAGTCAACCGTTGACCAAATTTTCACACTTCGGCAGATTTTGAAAAAGACCCAAGAATTCCAGATCGATACTCACCACCTCTTTATCGATTTTAAAGTCGCCTATGACAGCGTAAACAAGAACGAGCTATACAGAGCCATGTCGCTTCTTGGCATCCCTGCAAAACTCGTTCGATTGTGCAGGATGACTATGGACAACTCGCGCTGCTCCGTTAAGATTGGTAAGAACACCACCGACTCATTTAATGTAGAGAAAGGTTTACGACAGGTTGACGCGCTATGCTGATGATATTGACATTATTGGAAGAACGAAGCGCGCTGTCAGTGGAGCATTCGCAAGTATTGAAGTGGAGGCGGCAAAAATGGGTCTGGCTGAAAATGAAGATAAAACAAAGTATATGCTGTCCCCGGGTGCAGAACATCATCACCGTCGGCCAAACGTCACAATGGACAGATATAACTTTGAAGTTGGCAAGGACTTTGTCTATTTGGATTCCACTATAACCTCTTAAAACAACATCAGTGAAGAGATCAATCGAAGCATCACTCTTGCCAATCGCTGTTTCTTCGGGCTAAGAAGGAATCTTAGTAGTAAAGCCCTCTCTGTAAGGACCAAGGAGACACTATACAAGACCCTTATCATCCCAGTCCTGCTGTATGGGGCAGAAGCGTGGACACTGACACAATCGGATGAACACAGGCTGGGGTGCTTTGAGAGAAAGATTCTTCGGGTGATAGTCGGGCCTGTATGTATCAATGGAGTATGGAGGAGAAGATTCAACGGCGAACTGTACGGGCTATACAGCGACATTGACTTGGTTAAGAAGCTGAAAATTCAGCGGCTTAGATGGCTGGGTGATGTGGAGCGTATGGATGAAAACGCATCAGCCCGATGAGTCTTCAATTCCAATCCGGCGGGACGATGTAGTTCTGGAAGACACCATCTAAGTAGCGCGATTAAGTTGAGAACGACCTCAACCAACTTGGTGTGCACAACTCGAGGCCACTGGCTTGGGAACGGCTTAGCTGGCGAGGATAGTTGGTTGAGGCCGTGGTCCACAATGGACTGTCTGCGTCACCTAAAGTAAGTAAGTACGTAAGTATTTGACTTAAAGTCCACATTCGGTGATCATATGGTGGATCATCCGGGTAGAAAGTTCACGTCAGCCTAAGAAATCACCATCCACTAAAAACTACCTATAAGAAGACTGACGTACCATTGAAACACTCACGGTTCCTGGAGGTACCAAATGAATGCCAGTAGAACTACTGTTTCTATATACAGAAGACTTTTCTGTGATCCCAACAATACTTAAACTATTTAGGAGATAGCTCTTCCATTTGAAACATAAATAGAAGTTCTAATCTGGATAAACCCTTTTTGCAGACTCAATCATATTAAATCACCGCCCTTTAAAAGCGGCAAGTTTTCCGTCTTTCTGGGTTTCTTTCTAAACCACCATAAATGTACAATCAAGCATTGTAATGCGTCATCATCATTTGTCCGACCATCAACCGAATATGCGATAAGAAAAATAACGTCTTCACGATCATATAAACGAATGGCGCGGGTGGGCACTTACGTATCGTCCTTTTATTGTGTGGTGTTCCTTATCGACGCTTCGTCCATGTTTACTAAAAGCAAGCATTGTCATTGCAACGTTATCTTTGTCTTAAAAAAAGTACCTATCTTTTGGTTTCACGTGTAGGTACGTGCGGTATTTCTACGCGCTGTGCTGGCTGATTATGGTGCGTATGTGAATGAAAACCTTATCAGTTGTGCCTTGTGCATTCAGAAGTCCCAAATGTAAACATATTTTTTTAATTGAGGTAGGTTTACCAAGCGAAGGAAAAATATAAAACATCACAATGTTATCAGCGGTTAAATAAATCAAGAGGTATGTTCATGGAAAACAATGAATAGTACCCGTATCTATACAATGTGCTGTTGCAGAAGTTGAAAGATAGATTGAGTAAGTACTCAGAAATGATTGATTAGTAATTTCCAATAAAAATTGTGTTTTAACTTATTCTATAGGGCAAGTATTGGTTTCGTGCAGACAAAATAAAATGCCAACTGGGTCGCATGTAGGTACTTGCTCTGAGGGTGCAATAGCAAGATGACAACAAATTTTCCGAGAAAAAACAAATAATCTTAGTTTTAGGAAAGAAGTTCACATTTTTTGTTAAAGAAGTGTTTGTGTCTCGCATTTTAATCATATTCACAGTGTTAAAACGTAGCTACATTTTTGCCGTTTTTTTCGTTATATTAAGAAGAATTTTGGCCAAAACCTATAGTGGCTCTTTGTATGGGAGCCACCATTTTAAAAGGAGTAACTGAAAAAAATGCGACGCCATCTAATAGGAAGCTGTAGAGAACTATACCAAACAAAGTTTGAGTGAATTCGATACTGCCTGATTCTGAATGAAACCAAAACTTGCCCTATACATAGAGCAAGCAAAAATATTTTTATGACAAAGAAAGGTGAAACTTTTTCCTAAACCATGTAGAAATAAATGTAAATTTTTCTTAAAACAAAAACACGAGATACTCCGAAAAACTTTCTTAATTTAAGTTTATTTTTTAAATAGGATTTATTAGAACTGCAGTCGGCAAGATCATCAATTCTATGTCACTTGTTACATCGACACGAATCGAAGAATTATACAAATTTACACGGTTTTGTTTACAATGTGTTAAATATTAAATTAACATTGAGAATGTTAGAAACTGCTTTCAACAAATTAAAATAATAATATTCATCAATTAGTTGTCTTGGACATTTTTTTTTAATAGAAGTAGGTATTGAAATCGAGTAGCTCAAACACAAAAATATCTGTGTCATTCGTCCAAATAAAAAACTAGTCAGCATTATTTAGAATTGCTAATAAAATTTGTCACTTAAAAATGATATAATTTTGCAATCAATGGCTGACAACATAGAAAAGTGAGGTAACTTAGGACATGACGAACTCTATTGGTGTTATTCATGTAGCCTAATCAATTTTTTGGTCGTTCTGGATTGATACTTCCAATCGACTTATGAAATGATACATAATTTGAAGAAAAAAAAACATATTATTTTAAAAAGAAGCAGGAAGGTTAAATGGCTTCGATTGAAATAAGAAGAAATATGATTTATAGAAATATTTATAAATATTGTTTTCAAACAGCTACAGAAATATCCAGGAAAGATCCCATCTCAATGAAATGGGTTTACCACGATATCTAGAAAAAAAAATCTAGAGCAAAAAATCTAGAATAAGGAAAATCTAGAAAAAAAAATCTAGAATAAGGAAAATCCAGAAGACCCAAAATCGAGAAAACCTTAACCTCGAAAACCAAAAATCGAGAAAAAAAAATCTAGAATGGACAAAATCTAGAATTAATATTAATTCTAGTTTTAGAATTCCTCTACAAAAAATCTAGAACACTTTTTTTTAGATTATTCTAGATTTCCATCTTTCTAGATTTTTTTTTTATAGATTTTGTCCTTTATAGATTCTGTCACTCTGGATATACGTCATGATCCCCAATGAAATGGATCTAAAATTTACCCCCGGAGAAAAGTTTTGCTTTGGGATGAAATTTCAATTTCTCACCAGATCTAGTAGAGACCTTAGGTCGAATCAATGGTCCGACACACGTGCCGGGGCAATACAACACTAATGTCTCCTCTAATGTTTTGATAGACCAAGTCACATTTGTGGCACTTGCTTTGGAGCAGCATTGACGTGTTTTTAGTAACAGAATAAGTGGAAATGGATTTCATATTGTTTGTACCTACATTAAGATCTTAAGGGATACTTTACTTCTGTGATAAAGAGTACATATAAAAAGAATCAGACCCAGACTGCCTTGTCGTTCTACCGATTTAGCATAAGGATTAAAAAACTACGTATTTCGGAGACACAAATTCAATCAAGCGACAAATTCCACTGGATACCCCAAACCTTTGAGTTTTGAAATAGTGATTTCATTCATACGAGAACTGGCCAAACGTTTTTCAAAAGTCTGTATGGATACAATATCTATCATGTCCTTTTTATAA
The DNA here is from genome assembly GCA_916050605.2 of Platycheirus albimanus. NCBI lineage: Eukaryota > Metazoa > Arthropoda > Insecta > Diptera > Syrphidae > Platycheirus > Platycheirus albimanus. The sequence continues at coordinate 290,177,485 of OU696696.1, read as the reverse complement.
TGAACTTGAGTGTATTTTTTCCATCGCCTCAAATTTGTTTGTTCATCTGTCGCATGTCGCAATATGGCGGCGGCGGCGCGAGCCCATGGCTCGCACCAGCTGACCGTGTGGCATTGTGTGTGTTTTGATCAGTGTATTGATGTAAATGTTGTTTTTCACTTGAACTTGATGGACACCGAATCAGTTAAATACAAAATTAAAATATTTTTAATTCTAATGTATTTATGTATGTATAAAAATTGCGCTATAAAAAAGATATTGTATCTTACTGTGTAAGTTTATTCCATTTAATAATGAACAAAGAACGAAATTCCAATGATCAGAAAAAAAGTTTCACTTGCATCGTGGTTTCATAAAACCAAACAATTTTTAGTATACAGTAGAAAGCTTTTGCATTAAGCCATGTTGCTGATTATCGCTGTTATTAAAGAGCCTTACAACAACGCAGACTTTTTCGTTGTGCACAATGGACAGATTTCCGACACCTTTGATGTGCGTCAAGGACTGAAGCAAGGAGATGTCTTGTCATCAATTTTGTTTTTGCTGGCAATTGAAGATGTGAACACTGCCATGTTGGGTGAAACTGAAAGACATAATATCGAATAAAGTCTGTTTTAAAGGACTATGCTGACGATATACGTCTCATGGTAAACAACACGACTGGTTTAAATCAAATACCTATGTCATTCGCTGCAACTAAATGGGGAAGTGGCTGGCTTTAGGAAAAACGCAAATAAGACCAAAATAATGACCACAGAACAGAACCGACCTGAAGGTCAAAAATAGAATAAGCAAAGCCCGTAGCGCATTTGGATTTCTTTCTCCAGTGTGGAACTTCGGCAAAATATTGTTACTCACCAAGTTGGAACTCTTCGAATCCGACGTTAAATCTGTGCTGTTAAATGCTTCAGAAACATGGAAATGCTCTACAAATATCCCCAGCAGGCTGTAAGCCTTCATTAACATTGTCTGCGGTACATTCTTAAGATCCGGTGGCCCTAAACCATATCGATTGTTGAACTGTGGAATAGAACCGGACAGAAATAATTGAATGCCGACATCAGACAACGGAAGTGGCGTTGGATAGGCTGGCCATATACTGAGGAAACCTATCGACAATATAGCGAAACAATCCTTCGAATGGAAACCTCATGGTATAATAGACGCGTTGGAGTTTGAAGCTCGGTTTTCAATCGTGGCCATAACTAAGTCCAGTTGCGGCGAATTGGGACAAATGGAAAGACTTTGTTGCTGCCCTATGCTCCAGGAGGAGTTGAAGCGCTACTTATTTGCAGCTGGACAACACATATATGTTGCTGATGCTTGACTAAACTTTTCTTTACAAGCAGTACCTACGCATTAATATATAAAAATATCATTTCGGTAAATTCAAAAAAATTTCAAGCCAAAAATATATAGTTTTCAACTGTCACTGGTAATTTTGGCGGCCATGTTTTTTTTTCAATTTTTTGATGTCATCTGTCAAATCTTTTGTTTGTTATTCAGTTCAAGCAAGTAACACAATTGAACAGCATACCCAAATGATAAAACAACGTCTACCCGCCCTTATTGAACGACCCTATATTTTAAATATCGAAATGAAGAACGGCACTTCGTTCTCCCTCCATTCTCAATTGGAAAGGTATTTCGAATAGTCACTTTTAAGCGAATTTATAAAAATGATAAAGAAGTCACCGAAAAGTTTAAATCCGCTACCTTCTTCCTTATAAACAAATCAGAAGCAACTCAAAACTAATTTCAAAAATAATCGAGCTTCCATTTTGAATTCTTAAAAGAATATCAAATCTACGAGACATTAAAGCACCAGTGGGTGGCCTTATGCATTAGGCAAAATTAAAATACTTTCTATTTCAAGCCCAGCTTAAAAGGCCTAAGCCTCGATTAAATCTACCAACAATACAATACGTAGACAATGACTGTTAAGTTTTCTTTTCAAAACAATAAAAAAACAAAAACCATCTGAAAATTAAATTTGAATAGTAACAATCTTTTATGTCAGATTTCTCATTAGATATGCTAGATTTAACACGCTGATTCAGCCACATTGAACAAACACTTTTGATTTCCATATTTGTCACTGAGCTACACCCCATTTTTCACAGCCTATACCTAGATAGTCGTGCTGGTTTACAATTTCGTTAATACGATCTAAAAATGGAAGAAAAAATACAAAAGCCGAACAAACTAACAAAATTAGCATTTTTATTTTGTTTAAAAAAAAATATAATACAAACAAACAAACAAACCAACATGTGCACGACTAAGTCTAAAATATAACCACGGTCTACATTTTTTTTTTATCAAAGCCAACGACTTTTTTTTTTAAACTCTGATTATGTCACAAAATACACTTGTCATGGCACAAAACTACAAAAAAAAAATGGCGGAACAAATCACGGAATTTCATAAACCTATAAGCCTAAGTATGCCGTACTCTAACCTAAAAACTAAACAAAGTTGTATAACAACAGACCCTAAGAGTGCAGATCAATGACAACTCGATCACCATGACCAGTGTTGCATATCAAATTTCTCACAACTCACGTAAATTTATTCAAACTAAAAATATCGCTTACTATTTTGAGAGTTTAGTAAGCGACAAGGCAATAACCGCCCACATCTGATTGTAGTTTGTAGTAGTGTAGTCCACAGTAAGTCTCCTAATGATCATCGAAACAAATCTCTTTTTTTTTTTGGACCGATCGGAATGATCGGAAAATACAAATGTAATTTGCATAAACGATCGATCTGCAGATCGTATATTTTTGAGCCCCACAATCGGCCATGTTATTATGGTTACTTACTCGTTGGTGATCTGGTGATTTCTTGGAATTGACTGCGCTGATGTTTGCCGATCACTTAACCAACCTACAGTTATTTTAATTTAAATGTATTTGTATCTTTCGGTACATTTCGATTGGTATATGATTGAGTGATGGTGACTCAATTAAGCATCAAGATCGGTTGGCGATCTATTACTTTTGATAAAGTGATCACAACTTTCTTTTGATCAACACACTCCCACTTATCGTGAATCAAGCAGCTTAATCGCACGTTAATCTGTCAACATTATTAAGTGACAATTTCTCTCCGTCTTACAATTAAAATAAAAAACAGCTACGACAGATCACAGATTAAAGACTGACCACACGACCATATGACCTGCTTTAAGAATATAATCAACAAACTGCTTTGCAAATTACCTAGCAAGTTAATTGAACCGATCCGCGATCGACCGAAGCGAAGTTCAGCGATCAGCGTTCAGGTGATAGGTACATACAAAAAAAATCCAGTTTAAGTTACAACTTTTTTTCGTGCTGACAGTGGACAGTGGACATACAAAAATAACCTCAATCTGGTGCAGGCACAGGTACGGCCGACGGACGTAGGAGAGGACTTTTTGAACATCAACAGCAACAAGGTTGAATGGAATCTTAATGAGGCGCAAAGTTTTTAATCGGCACGCCCATAATCATACTGCAATACTGTAGTGATGTTGTAATAAATGAGAATTCGGAATCGAGATGACAGTTTGTTTAATCTGAGAATTTATGAGTTGGTATCTTTGTTGTCGAGGATAAAAAGGGAATCGAGTTCATTATTATCAGTGGAGAAAAGTCAAGCTTTAAATCACTGTGGGAGATATTTTAAACTATGTTTCGACTGTTGCGCCTAGTCAGAGAAATAAATCTTAATACTTGATAGGCCTAGAGGACTGAAGTGCGACTTTTGAGTGTGACCAAATTATGTTTTTGTCAGACAAAGGTTCCGCTTATCCCTTTATAAATTAATACGATTTTTCACCACAGGGCGGTTTGATGCGCTTTTAGTAGTGAAAAACTTGAATTTGGTTTCCCAAAAATTTGGATATAGCCCGAAATGTCAATTCAAAAGCATATTGCATCAGATGTCAGACCTACTGTTGGTCATATAATCGCGGCTACTAAAAAATGCATTAATGGCCTGAGCTTAAATATCTTGATTAGTTTAAGGCTTTGTGTTTTAATTTTAAGACTAATTTTTACTTTTTCGGTTGAGGGCCAAAAAGTCGTAGCTGCTAATTTTTGTGGGTCTATACTCAATACATTCCGAAGTCGCGATTGTCGTTGGTTTTTGACAGCTATCCAAATCTGGTAAGATTAACTATGAAATTATAGGAAACAATATTAGTAAAAGCGACTGGAATTCTACTATTCCAAATTTAAGTTCTAAGTTACGTCCAAACACTATGTAGTTCGGCACATGTCGATTAGCACAGCCAAATATAAAAATGTTCGTTCTGATTGATATTTTTGCCATTCAAGAAGACGGCTAGAACCGACCCGAATCGAAACTAAATTAAAACGTTAAGAATCAAGATCAGCCTCCTTAATTGGCATAGGTAAATACAATTTAAAGTCAATCCGGTACTAAGCAAATTTAATGGATTTCTGTGAAAACGTCAATATATTCAAAAAAAAAAAAATGTAAAATACTTAGTAAATGTCTATGTCAAGGTATAGTCCCAGTCCACGTCATTTTCTGCTTTGAATGAGTTATCTCCCCGTTTCGTTGGCTTCATCAACTCGCTCTTAGAAAAAATCGATGAGCCCACCAAATCTAGACGAGCTCTTCTGCCAGTGTAGGCGTAGGGCAGTCGATTATTTTAGAAGCTAGAGATTCTTACACAAACAACAAGTTTTTTACCACGGGATGGGGGGAATTTCGACAGTCGAAAAAATTTGTGTTATTCACTTTGTTTGTTTCAGGAGTTTGAACAGTTTGTTGGAATTCCTAAATAAAACACAATAAAGGGTGTTTTTTTAAACGTGTGGTTTTCAATCTGGCAATACTTTTTTCGGAGTAGGTGTTTTTGTCAGCTGTCACTTGATTTATGCTCAGTTTGGTTTGCATTGTCATAAAAAATAGATTTAATCCCGAAGAACGTTTGCAAATCGAAAATGTGATCCGAAAATATGAAATATGTATGATATGAAATGGAGGCGGAACAACACAGCATACTTATTGGCGCTTATACAAATACTGATGCTCCAAATGCATTTGATAAACAAATAACACATCTCTACATATGACGTCAGTGGTCCAAAGCAGTAAAATGCGTAGTGCATACGATTGCAAAGACTGAGCAAATCTGATATGCGTGGGTTCGAATCTTATGGTGTGCATTTAAGTTTTTCAAATAAAATTGGATTAAGGCTCAGCACCACAATAAAAAGGAGACTGATGAGTGCAAAAGTGGCAAAGCACGAAATAGCTATATCTCCAGCCAAAAACAATTGGTGGTAGCACCTTTAAGTTGTTGTTAAAAAATTCAATAAAATTGACGGAATAAAGAATGGGCAAACCTAATAATAAGCTGACATTCTAGTAGAATAGTACAATAATAACGATATGAAATCATATTGACATTAATATGTTCCGACGAACCACCAGTAAATTGAAATGTTCATTCTTGTTGACATATCTCCAAAATCGTATCACGTTATTATTTGACGGTGTTAAATTGCTTTGGTGCTTTCTTTTTCTAACGATAGTTAACAAAATGGAGTTCTTTTAATTCAAATTAGTAACGATATGTACAACCACATATGACGTCGTAAGCGTTCCTAAACTCACGTTGAAGTGTCAAATAGTTACAATTTGTTACTAGGTATGTATTTCCAACTCACCTCTATGATATGAGTTGAGATTGTTGATCTGTCAAATTGGACGTTTTGTATTAAATAATTCTCGGCTGACGACTAACGCCATGCCCTAATTGTGAACTACATAATTATGTATAAATAAAATTTGAAATGAACATTGAATAAAGATCACATCTAACTAACTAACTATTAAACAATTCATTATTTAATAATAATAAAAGCCAAATGCAGTCTTTGTTTTTTAGTCGATGTTTATTTAATATTTGCCGACGTTTCGATTCTGGTTAGAATCTTCTTCAGGGCTGTATAAGTAATATCGACTGTGTATGTATAGATACTTTCTCAACAACAGCCATATAAACAATATTTTTTAACAAAAAATTATGTAAATAGCTAGCATTGATATGTAAAATTATTATAAATTAATTACGTTTTGCTGATTAAGTTTGCTTAAGATTTTCGCCTTTTTATTTATTAATTTATAATAATTTTACATATCAATGCTAGCTATTTACATAATTTTTTGTTAAAAAATATTGTTTATATGGCTGTTGTTGAGAAAGTATCTTTACAGACACAGTCGATATTACTTATACAGCCCTGAAGAAGATTCTAACCAGAATCGAAACGTCGGCAAATATTAAATAAACATCGACTAAAAAACAAAGACTGCATTTGGCTTTTATTATTATTAAACAATATCTAGCAGTCGGTAGCCTCCACTATTAAAAAATTCAGTCTTCAATAAAAATTAAACCAAAAAATTAAAAATTCTCGATTTTAGGAGCAAGATCGTCTTTATTTTCTTTGAGTGATCAACAAGAAAGGATAAAATGGATTTTTCGCCAATGTTGAGCGATGAAGAAAAATAATAGTTACTAAATAAATATCATTATATGATAATAATTTATTGAATTATTCAATTACAATAGGTATATACAAATGTTAAAAGTCGTTTGACAGTTTAACAAACTCTAACAACGTATCGTTCCTAAATGGTTAGTAAGAAATCCAACAAGTTCTAACAATGACACTTCAACATATTTTTTTTTTTTTTTTTTTTTTTACATAATAACAATAATTGTTGACTATGGTTAGAAAAATGCCATTGGAATATTTCATTTATCTTTACTGATGTCACCTATGCTTAATGCAGAACCAATGACAAATCACTAAATGATGGTGTTCTGCGACGTTCTACAAGGTAGCCACTTAGGACCTCTTCTTGTTAATGTTACTCTCCAATGTAATTATGGTTTTCTATTTCTAGAAGCTTTACAGTTTTTTGCTGAATACACTTAGTTTTTTCCCCCCGTTCATGAAGTAAGTATAGGTATATTAAGCTAAGTTTCTATGTATGTTGTTATGAAAGCTTTTACAAATAAACTTGCCATCATCACTTTCTAAGGACCAACATGTTTTTGTATGGAAAGGTTTATAAGAAGTTTAAGTTATCAAAATGACATTTATGACATTTAGGTAATGAGAACGCTTATAAAAAACCAAGCTGTTTTTTACTTGCGATTATATGTAGGTATAGGTACTACAGGTAAAGCTCGGAAATTAAAACTCGCGGAAATTAGAATCGCTTGGAAATTAGAACAACATTTTATATAACGTTAACAGCTTGGAAATTAGAATATAATATTCTAATTTTCAAGCTTTAGAATAGTAGCTCAGAAAAACTTATATTTTGTTTCGAAAACATTATGTAGGCGTGTAAAAATAAAAAAGACTTTCCCTTTACAACTATCGCCATTTATGTTGTGGTGTTTCTGATTATGCAGTATTGCAAAAACATATTGCATATTGTGCTCATAAACAAAAAAAAAATTAAAAGAAAACACCTTGTCGTTTGAAATTAAACTTCAAATAAAATAATAAATTAAAAAACGTGCCTCCAACAAAGCATTGGCTCTTAGGTATATATAATGTTGCGCTGTCTTTTATTTCTCATTTAAAGAAAAAGTAACTTTTAATAATGGCCAAGGTATTAAAGTCTTTTTTGCCATTAAAAACAAAAACCCTTCATATTGAATCCAACTGAATTCACAACAATGGAATGCAAACTTTATGCATGGATCTTACGGTTATGTTATGCCTTTAATATAAAAAATAACTCAGTATTGAATACTATTTTTAATTTTAACGATATATATATTTAGCTTTAAGACTAATGCAACAGGTAAGTAATTGATCTCTTCTGTAAAAAAAAACGCTTGGAAATTAGAAACATTTGAAAATTAGAATTCGCCAAAACTTTTTTATTCTAATTTTCGAGCTTTGCCTGTATATGGCAAGTTTTGCATTCGTCGAAAAAAAAAGTTTTGAGATAACAATCAAACATGACATTACGATGATAGCGAAGACGAAAAAAGACGGTCTTATAATTCTGTCTGTCTGTATGTTTAGACACCTACATACAGCCCAAACGGCTAGGCCCAATTGCTTCAAACTTGGTATAGAGTTTTTAAGGTATTTTACAGAGAGGAAACTGAATTTTTTAGCTCAAAAAATAACGGTACCTGCCATATAACCGTAACGTTAAAGCTTATTTTTCTCAAAAATGGCTCTAACGATTTTGATTTAGAAAAATCAGTGTTGCTCTTTAGCTTTTTTGATTTCGACTATATCTCGAAAATGACACAGCCGATAGGTACTTTCGAAATTTCACACATATATAGGTATAGGTAGCTGAATTAATACTGGATACCAATATTTTTAAAAAATATTTCTTTGTATTTTTAAAAGCATTTAAAAAAAAGTTTGAAAAATTAATATTTTAAAATCCGCTTTTTTTAAATTTTTTTTTCAAAAATAATAAATAAAAACATTTGCTGAATATCAATGACCTGGTGTTTTTGAATGTTTTTCGAAAAATGGTTTCAAAAAGATTTTTTTTTAAATATTTTCATAAATTCAAATTTAGCCAAGAAATAAAATGACACACTTTTTTTCAGTTCAAATTAGTTTAAGTAGGTAGGTATATTTATTTAATAATTATTTTTTTCAAAATCTCAGGCCCTAGCCCATTGTTAGAGCAAGATTAGAGCAAGTTCATGCGACCCAGTCCTGCATTTTATTTTTTGAGATATTTTCTTGGGGAGTTATTTCACTATTTCACGGAGCCGAAAAATTAAGTAAGCCACCTGATTTCCATTTTTCGTAGATAGGTTCACCAGATTTCGAAAATTATAATTTAATATCGTCTTTAAAAAAAAAATTATAAACAGAAAATATTTAAGAATAGATACAGTTTTTCCAAACACATTTTTCGGAAAACAACAATATTTCTGTTGTAAGAGAAATTCAACACACAAAATTTCATTGAAATCGGTCAAGTCACTCACGAGAATACCTATAATTTGCAAAAAAAAACAGGAGGTATACATTACCTACGTTACATATAACCCCATTAGTCCAGGAAAATTAGACATAAATTTCTACAAAGTTCGGAATAATTATATAGGTACAGGGTTATTATTTTTGAATTAGAATTGTTTAACTGTTATGAATATTTGAGGAAAGATCCCAATCGATCCGCACTCCGCGTCTATAATTTTTCCGAACTTTTTTTCTAATTTTCCTGGACTACTTTAGAGAAAATTGTTTCCAAACCAAAAGATAGGATTTACAAACAAAGTACACTAGGTACCGTTCAGAAATGTCAACCAAAATTGTAGGAGCAGATTTTAAGAAAAATTATTAGGTAGGTATACCTATTTATTTAATTTTATTGGTAAAGTTGAAGATCTAAAATGCCAATTCCAAAAACCCATCACACCGCCCTAAGAATAATCTGTAGCAACTAACAAATAAGGAGGAAATCCGACCAGCCGTTAAGGCCGAAGTTAAAAGAAGGACGGACATATTTTTTTTTTTTTTTTTTTATCTTACTTGACTTCTAAATTTTTCTTAATTTTATCAATATACTCCTTTAACGATAAAATCACAAATATGTTTGAATAGCTTTTAAAAATCAATAAAAACAGTCGATTAACCCAAAAAGTGTTTCTACCCATTAATTCCTTTTTATTACAAAAGCACTTATTTTTTCATAAAATTATTCAATAAACAAACAAATAAAACCAATTTTGTCCCGAAAAATAAATTACGCAAGCGTAGGTAGGTAAGGTAATCGTTAGTCATATATCAGATTGTCTGCATGAGATCAAAATAATTATCCCAAAATCATCTCCTCAAAAAATATTGGACCATGATTAATCGTCCACACACTTTGACTCTACAAATACACAACGTACGTAACGATCAAAACCAACGAAAAACAAAACCGATTAGGTATAATAAATTTGAAAAAAAAACCGCAAAAATAGATGTGGAACAAAAAAATTTTACACAAAGAACACAATCGATGTATCCATTAGATAAAAATATATCCATGCGGTGTTGACTTAATCCTTTGTCTCTCTATGTTGCGGACAAACTGCTAGCTGATGGTTAGATAGAGTAGAGGTGTATCGTATCCGATGTTGGTGCGATTATGACGTAACACTCGATCAAGACACGATCTTGTTCAAGATCATGTCGGGAGATCACTTTTTCAACAACAACAAAAAAACACTTTTTCTTCCGTTAAACTTCAATGGAAACAGGTAGAAATATATATTTTCTTCTTATTCCTTCTGAGAATGAATGCACTCTAGGAACAAACCTTGAACTTCACAATTTGTAAGTTTATCGATGAGAAGAAGAATTATATTTTTTAAAACAATTGTGGAAATGGAAACCAGAACCGGCAAAGCGCACCAAGAATTCGAATTCTTTTCACTTCTGATTTACCATAAAGACCACGCCGAGCGCACATAGTACCTTACATACGGACGTAAAAAATCAGCGAAGATCGCCAAGACGACAACCACGACCACGTCCACGAAGACCGATGACAAAAACGAACAACGACGAAAAAACGCACGAGGAACTGCAGAACTTTGTGCCGCAGCAGCAGCAGCACAACCAAAACGCCAAACCAATAAGGAAATTCAATTCGCGTATCTTCAACAAAACAACGGAATAAAACAAAACAAAATATAAACTAAAATTAAACCGAACAAATAATACAACAAACAAAAAAATTTCAAAGATACAAAACAAAAAAAACTTCGTCGCGTATTCGTCTGTTTTGTTTGAAATTTAAAGAACAATTCGCGAAATTGCGTGCGCGATTCTGTAACATCAACAACGAATCCAAATCCGTTGACTCGAAAAGCAACGGAAAGACTGCGGCAACATAAAATTCATAAACAAGGAATTGCCGCCATGGAAATGGAAGTGGAACGGCGAACCGAAGACCGAACGGCCTAAAGTTGTAGACTTCGTTTGGTGTAGTTGTATTTGTATCTGTATCTACGATCGAGTCAATCAAACAAACTTTCCCGTCATACAGAAATCCAACTTCGTCGAACCTTTGCGAGTGTTCAGCTTCAGCGGGGCACTTCAGCAATCATACGTCATACCGAAGCAGAACAGCTAGAGCCAGAGTCAGAGCCAAGAGCCAGGCAAAGGCACCACCACGACCAAGCAACATTCACTCCATCCACAACAATCTAATCTGCAAACAATAAAAGCCGGTGTTTGTTGTTTTTTTTTTTTAATTTTTTCATTCTTTTTGTTCGCTATTTTCTGTAATTTTTGTTTTATTCTTTTTTTTAATTTCTTATCATCATCATAGAAACAAAAAACCAACACACTTTGGGTGCATTTTTCATATCTGTTTCTGTGGGTTTAGAATTTATGGGGACTGGGGTATATTGGATGGGGACTTGCACTAGAAGTGGAGACTTTTAGCAATCAGACTCGTCTCGTATCTCATAGTCGTCAATCGTCATAGGAGTAAGATATTGCATTCTGGTCTGGGTTTTGCATACAAAACTGCAACTGCATGCTTGTGAATACTGGAACTGGAAGTAATAATGGTGGAGAGTTCCATTGCCTACTGAATAACGATAAGTTGCTGCACAGAGTTGCACTTTATAGGTTTGTGATTCTTTAAGTTTGGATAACTTACGGTTCAATGCACATGCACTTGTATATGCAGTTTGTGGGCATACTATACATCCAGGCAGGCGTATCTACTCCACTTCCACCATGTGGGTTTGGATTTGAGGTTTGGTGGAATTGGAAATGGTATCGACGACGACGACGCACGTCTGGCCAAAAAAATATTATGGCATGTTTTTTAGAGACTACGATATTATGACATTATGCATTTTGCATTTTGCATAATCGAATCTATTCTTAGACCTCTAAATGAGTCAAAACTTTGGGAATATGTAGTATGTAGCCACGAAAATTTAATTCGAGTTTTATTGGAAAGAGTTAATTTAATCTGTGAAGCGTTTTAAGAACCACAGAAAATATTAACAGATAGATTATTTGTGACAGTTCAGCCCAAAAAAGAAACACAGAAAGTAAGGTATCCTGACTTTGCTTGAGATGTCAAATTAACCTGATTTTATTTGAAGAGAAAATTAATGTAATATGATTAAATTGCAGGTTTTTAATATGTTTTTATTCTTTTTGTTCTCATAATCTTACCACAATCCGATAAAATTTTAGATTTTAAGAATTATTCCTCGCTTAAGAAATAAAATGGTAATAAAACATGATTCAGACGTCACAAAATACCAAGATGTTGCAACTACTCATACCTGATGGTATATGTACTTGTATATGTACGGGTGTCATGAACAGGACAAATGACATTGACGTTTTTAATATGTAACTTTTCAAATCAATTGGGCATGTTTGGAGATTAGGAGTTTATTGTTAAGTGCTCGCGATTTAGGGCAAGTTTGGGTAAATCTCGGTTTCATAGGTACTTGGTGGAGACATAGGTACCTACTATTGGGATAACTGAAGTATTGGACGGATACCTCTGATATGTACGAGGTTTGAAAAGGCATTCGGGAGACAATCCTATACCACCTAATATGAAGTGCCCCAAGACATTACAAGGAATTCCAGAAAAATATGTGCCGATAACCACGGAAAGTACCTACTGACCCCTTGCATTTATTTTAGTCCTTGAATACCTGTTTGAAAGTTCATCATCATAGTTTTTTCTGGCTTATGCCTAATTAGCGGTAGTGCCCCATGGGGGAGTGGTTGGTGTATCGGATAGCCAAGCGCTTTTTTTGCAGTGTGCTACTTGTCCATTCGACAGGTCTGAAAAAGTAGGTTGAGGTGGAACAATGTCGGAAGTTAATGAAATTTGGTGATTTTTTCAGGTGTAGTTAATTAACATTTTGCTAAGTTTTTGGCCTTGAGGGCTCTGTGGAAAAAGAGGAAAAGAAGATGTTTTGACATTGCTCCGGTTTTCCATCTCAAACTTTTTTTCTTAAGTCCTCCTGCTAAAACATATTTAACTTTTTTGTCGAGCGTACAGTTTTTATAGGACGAAAATTGTTGTCAATTTGTTACCAAGATTTGGAGCTCCGAAAAACAGCCATTTTTCAAATCTTTTTTGAAGCGGCATATACCTTGGGAAGAAATTGACATACAACCATTTTCGTTCTATCAAAATTGTAGGAAATTGGAAGCTCTACAAAAAAGTCAAATGATTTTTTTCCCGTAGAATGTAATGAAAAAGAGTTAGAGAGGTAAAACCGGAGCAAGGTAGAAAAATTCGCATTACGGCAGAAGTTTTAAAACTTGATCGAATAAGAAGTAGGTACGAATAAGATCCGAAGAAGTCTTTTCATACAAAAATAAAGTGCACAACTGGGTCGTACGAACTTGCTCTAATGTGTAACAGTGGTCTTGGGGCTTGAGATTTTGGAAAAAAGCAATGAAAAAATCATATGCAATTTTATAAATCATTTAAAAATCCATAGTTAAAACGTTTTTTAGAGAAAATGAGGTAAGCCATCAGATTTCTTTTACTTTTTTGAGTTTTAAGGTATTTTGTTCTCAAAATCGTTGGTCCAGTTTTTTTTCCAAAAACGGGTTTTTTTTACTTTTTGAAAACATATTCCAATTTTTTTGTTTGTTGTTGAGTATGTCGCAACATTGAGCGGTTTAAAGTTCTCATCAGAAAACAAAAATTTTAAAAATTTTGAACAAATTGTTTTTGAAAAAAACCAAAAGTTAAAAAAAATGTTAACTTTTTTTTTTAAACTAAAAAAAATGTTATTTGAAAAATTAAACAATTAATATTATTTTGTTTATAAAAGAGCTTTTATATTAAAATTTTCATCGAAATCCGTGAAGTGGTTTACGAGAAAATCTGATTTCAAAAAACCTATGGGAGGTACCGTTATAAGACTTTTCTTGAAAAATCTGTTCCAACGAAGACATACAGTTTACTTAAAAAACACCATTCAGAAAATGTAATCAAAATCGTAGGAGCCGTTTTCGAGATAAATGAGTTTTTTTATAAAGAATCATATGGCAGGTACCGTTAGTTTTGGAGCTGGAATGCTTATTCCAAAAACACCTCTGTACGACGTCATAATAATACTGTGTTCCAAGTTTGAAGCGAATCGGTCCAGCCGTTTAGGCTGTAGGTGCCGAAACAGACAGACGGACAGACAGACAGAATTGTCGGACCCACTGTTTTAGGCTTCTTTATAATCGTAATGTTATGTTTGATTGTCAAAAAAAAATTTTTTTTTACGAATGCATAACTTGCCTTTAAAGAAGAAACACTGCAAAGTATCACAATCAAAAGTATAATATCAATTGAATAGTCAATTCCGACAGGATTTTAAGTTCTAGAGCACGGTAAATGAATTTTACACCAAGCCTAGAGTTTTGAATTGTATTTTCTAAAGAATCCTTGTAAAAGTTGTCGGGTATTGGAGCATAAACCCTCTTGGAAAATAATATTACGAGGCACAAAAATCTGAAGTGGCTTTCATGACTTCACGTCGAGAGTACCATCATGGTCGATACAGAGTGGGTGGCTTCGTTACTATTGTCAATTCTGACATCTGTCAAATCACCAATATCATACAACGCAATCCGAAGGAAGGAAAATTAAAAAAAAAAAAACTATTTGGCATGAATACAATACATAGTTCAAAAATTGAGCAAGATTTACGCCAGGGAACACACTTTGAGATACTAGAAGGGTGACGGTGCTGAGAAATAAATCCCCGGGTATTAAGTCCACCGATGTACTTTATTTCTACTAAATTCTTAGTGGGGGAAAAAATTCTTTTAAGAGAAGTGGACTTAGTTTCCATGAAAGGCTGGAACTTAATCCCAAGAAAATCGTGTGGATTTAATTTTCCTTTAATGTGAAATAAGTTCCCACTTTCTTTCTATTCTTGATACATTTTCAAAAACAAAATACATAACACCAAATACAGATTTTGAATTTTGTTCATAAACTATTTCGTTTTCAATGACTTTCATGCGTATTATGCATGGAAAATCTGGAGCTAAGAATAAAAAGTTAAGTGGGTAAGGGGGGCACGATGCCCCCGTGCAACAACCCTGCTTGGGGTCACTGTTCGATTTGGAGTAGGTGCGAGGTTGGGTGTATGCAAAACTGCTTTTAGATAACTTTGCCCATATTCAAAAACGCATCTACTCTAAATCCAACAGTGAGCCCAGGCAGGGGGTTTAGGGGGCGCATGCCCACTCACTAACCCAGCTCTCTTTTAATTCTCTGTAAGCTTTATGGACCTAACCATGTAAGAAATTCACGGTACTTTTCATTGATCACTTTCAGAATATTAAAAGCTATTAGTTCAGCAGTTCAGTTTGTAAGATTCATTTCACTATTGTTGTTTGAAGTTAGTTCCCTTTTTATGACCCGAAGTGTGTACTGAGTTCCCGTAAGAAAGTGGAGCACGTTCCAACTTATCTTAAGTGGACTTAGTTCCCTTTAAGTGGGAATGAAGTCCCTGGGTGGAATAAAGGACTTATTTCCCTGTACCAAGGGCGACGGCCGGCGTTCTTGTTGTTGCACAGCTGTGGGTTATTTCAGGGCCGTTTCTGAAGAACTCTTGGTCACAATAATTTTGTTCAACGTTGTGCTCGAACCTGGGACCATTGTATATACAATCTATAATCCTCGCGTTTGACCGTGTCACCATCTAATAGCTTTATACATTACAATCTGAAGATAGCAGCGGTGCCTGGTACCCCCTGATTGCAACCAAAGTAGGTTATTACTTCATATTCATATACTTTGAAATTAAGAATCTCATGTGACACCAACTGAAATAGCCGGTGATGACTTCTTCTCACTCAATATGGCCCACATTTCAAAAAAAAATTATATTAAAAGTCTCAAAATATTTATTGAAAAGCAAGTGGTTTCCCTGAAATCCGGTAATGTTTTATATGATTTTTGTTTTGTTTCCGATTTCAAAGTGATTGTTATTCTAAAGATTTCTTCAAGAAGGGCGTACATTTTATACCAAGATCCAGACCAACCAAGATGATCTATTGCACATTTGTAATTTACATCAATAATTGCCCAGAAAGCTTCCCTTGAAATAAATGTTTTAAGACTTTAATTGGAATAAATGTCTTAATTGATATTTTAATACGAAAGCTCGACGCCCAATTTACAAAACGACAACAAAAACCCATCACCGTTGGTTTTTATTAACCAAAACACAAGATTTCTCTATGCTGGTCTAAAAAAAAGTTCAGTAACCTTATAATTTAAGTTTATTCAAACCTAAAAAAAAAAACACTTCAAAAAGGCAATGCGCTGTATAACCTATGCTCAGTTTTAATAGCCTCGACTATATTCCCCTTCTAATAATGTTTCACACAAATCTAGACAACTACCGAAACCCCATTAACAGGCCATTAATGATACCACTCTGGGAGTCTAATATGACACACCATTTGATTTATTATGCGACAACATTTTCATCTCTCACCTGCGCACAGAAACTCATATTTCCAAAGCCTAGATCTAAGCCAAACACGAAAACAAAAGTCTAAACCTACCTACCTACCTTGCAGCTACTATTCGTATATTCACTATGGCAGCAGCCCAAAAAAAATTTCGAACACTGATGCGGATCGCGTAGAGCAAGACCAAGACCATCAAGACTAAGGTGTTGGTGGTTTCCTCCTTTCGAATTTTTCTGAGGCCACAACACTTTTAACCTGGTCAGAAGCGATCGAAAAATTTCGATAACCAAAATAACTGCGAAAACAATAAAACACCACGAGCCATAAATCCGTTGCATACTTCATAAATTATCACATTTTCTGGGGCCCAGCGTGCACAGATGCAGTCAAATGATATTCACACCGATCAGCCGTCCGTCTGTCCGTCGCGTCGTTAGACGCTGGCTGGCCGCTGTCCGCCGCCGCGTCGGCTGTATACCATGCCGATATATGGAAGTGTATATAATGCCAAGAGTGTGCCAGTCTACAACCACTCAACAAACGATGCCACAAACAACTTCATAATTCAAAACTGTTTTGGTTGCAATACGGCACCAACCGCAACCCCGTCCCGATCCGCCACCATATCGCCATCATCGTAGAGTATGTCCAGTTCATATTCTATCGCCAAATGTGACCTAAAGCGGTTCCATGTTCCATGGCAAGGAACAGAGATCTCTTTATCATAAAACTTGACTCTACCGCCACCTGGCGATGTCATTCAACAGAATTCACAACAAGACCATGATTGATTGCGGCGAGAACTATCATCCTGCCAGCCATTTTACATTTATGTGGACAACTACAGTCGATAATCCCCGAACTCATGTGATCCCCATATGTGATCCTTTCGCGCAGATCATGATCTATGCTAGAACCAGAAATTGGCAGCCTTGCAACAATTAATTTGCATAATCTCCTCACGCATGTTGTACACCGTTTTGTCCAATGGCCATTTGTTGTTCCATCTAAACTCCAAAGTGGTATCCATTTCCAGTTGCACTTGTGTGCTGCTTGCTATAAGGAGCTTACCGCCAGTCATAGCATCAATAAATATGTAGCAGTTTAGCTGGCTAGCGTTGCGATCCAAAAGAGATCCGAACCGACCAGCAAACCAGCTAAGCGCGACATGGTTGTTCTAATAAATAGCAATACAAATGCCTTCACTCCATCACAATTTAGCGATGACTTCCTTTAGTTGGTACCCAGAGTCGGTATCGGTATATGAATATTGGACAAGGGAGATACGAGATGGAGAGCCTTTAGGCTAGTGCACGTTCCTGACTGCGTGACTCTCTGTCTCGTCGATCGGCGTCGCGCTGGTCACCGTCCCCGACCGTCGCCGCTGAGGAAGATAAAAAGCCACAAATAAAAGGTGGAACAAACGATCGCATTAGCACCATTTGACAGATGGTCGTCGTGTTCCGACATTGGACATGAATTGCTTTTTTCCTGGCACGCTGCGCTGTTTCGATGATTCACTACAGGTTCTTTGCTTGGACCCTTTCTTTTTTTTCCATTAGATGGTGCATAGAATTAAAATATTTTAATGGGGCTATGGTCATTTGTCAATGACTTGTTGCTATAATTTTCATGATCGGCTTTGTGTGTTAAGGTGATCGTGTGAAGTACAATGATGACGAACATGGTGAAAGAAATCCTATTTTGTATATATCTAAACAAAAGTCAAGCACCTTGTTTATGCTTTTCGGAGTGATTTTCGATCATGTACTTCGCCATCTTTAACGAGACTCGAGTCTGCAAAATCCATTATTATAATTGAAGTATGGGATGTGCTTGGGACAGGCTTGTAATCATTTCCGGGAAAAGGCTATAAGAACCCGACACGAGGACCATAGCTTCATAGATGAACATGCACAATATCGTCAAAGATCAAAATGGCTGAGCATTGTGACAGAGGTTTTAAACAAGTGAGGAGCTGTTAAGGTATTTGGTTCAAGGAATTTTAACCAGGAAATGTGTAGTATTTAATGTTAGAAACGGTTGAGTTGGACAATAATCTTCCTCACCACCGAAATGACCATGGAGAATCATTACCTGGAAATAATTTTGAACGGGTATGTCCAACACAATCACAGAAACACTGGGTATTTAATGCAGCTGTTGCTTTTTAGTGATGAGTGATGACAATCCAGTGAATCTCTTAAGATGAGGATATTGAGGTATTTTAGCTTTCACTGAGCTTGTTTCTTAAACACGCTTAAGATGACCTGGTCACGAGCATTACACCAACTTATTAGCAAATTTTGGTATGCCCGATGAGTGGCATCTCCGTACCGTCTGCGAAATTCACAAAAAAAGAAGACCGCCTATTCTGCGCCAAGTAAGGAGAAATAAGTCTTTGAAACCTCGCTTAAGAGATCCTGTCCAGCATTTTATGTGAACTTCCCAAGCCGTTTGCTGATGAGGTCTTTACCAATTCGGCTTCAGAACTGGAAAATCTAGGACCGACCAAATCTTCACATTGCGCCAGATCCTGGAGAAAACCCAAGAACATAACATCGACACCCACCACCTGTTCGTCGATTTTGAAGCAGCCTACGACAGTGTTAATAGAGTTGAACTGTATCGTGCCATGTCTAACTTTAGAAACCCTGCTAAACTGATACGCCTTATCAGAATGACGTTGGAAAATGCTCGTTGTTCCGTCCAAGTCCGTAGGGACTCTTCTGAAACTTTCGAAACCACCAGAAGGCTGAGACAAAGGGACGCACTGTCATGCAGCTGTTTTAACATTTTGTTTTAAAATGTCATACTGAACACCCATGACAGCACATCGGGCACCATCTCAGTGGTACTGCTGGAAACACAGGAACCAACATCAGCGCTGAAATCAAACGAAGACTATCTCTTGCTAAGCGCTGTTTCTGTGGGCTGAATAAGCAATTGAGGAATAAAGCCCTATCGAGAAGAACCAAGGTGACACTGTATAAAACACTCATCATCCCGGTCCTACTATATGGTGCAGAAGCATTGACTTTCTCCCAATCGGATGAGAGTCACTTAGTGTCCCAGAGAAAAGTTCTGCGTACGATTTATGGTCCTGTCTGACAACACAACATTTGGCGAAAAAGATACATTGACGAACTATACGTGCTGTACAGCGACAAGAAGATGGCTGGGCCATGTTGAGCGAATGGACTTCGACGCTTACAGTCTTCAATTCCAAACCAGAGGGAGTCAAAAGATAAGTTACACCTCATCTTCGATGGAGCGACTAGGTAGAGGGAGACGTCCGACAACTTGGAGTGCGAAATTCGAAAAGGTAGCTAGAGATCGAGCCGGCTGGAGGAGCATACTAAGCAAGGCCTAGGAGCACAAGGCTCTACTGGATCCAAGGTAAGTAAAGTAAGCAAGAAAAACAGCTCCTTGACGTACATGTTTATAAACATGTACGTCTGCCTGAAGACGCTGCAGTTTAAACTTCCAAGTCATCATCGAACACGCGAAAGGCTAGGTTCTTGTGCGTGGTTCGGAATAGACTGCGGAAAGTTCTTCTGTTCTTTATCATGGTAGCGGTGATGTGTTTCGTAGATCATGCGTTTCGTTGCGTGGGAAGGTCGAGCATGCACCTGAGGAAGCATGTACACAAAGTATGTATTGTATAAATGCCATCCATGTTGTCAAAAATAGGACGTGTTTCTAGGAGCCTTAACTTCTTAGCTTCTAAATTCTATCAACAAAAAAAAAAGAGCAGCATTTAGAACAGATAAACAACATGGCCGTCATCAGTTGTCAAAATTTAATTGAAGAACCCTTTAGTCATGTAGAACCCAGAGTGTAGCGTAACGGTCTTGACGTGATACTTCCTTGCAGCTGTTTAACAAAAAAAGAAGGACAATATGTTCCATGAAATTTCAAATTTCATTTTCAAAAGCCAATACCACAACTACGTACTGCTTCCTTTGGGCATATTCAAACTCCAATACATGCTGTCATTTTGTCATTTCATAAATCTTCCCTGCATTCGTGAATTGAACGTCTCATTACCCAGCAAACACCTTCAAAAAGCACACCGTTCAGCCATCTTTTGATGAGTATCACCATTTTCCAAACAGATCTAGAATGATCGAGCTCCCGTACGCCCTTACAAACAAAATATTGCTCCCGATGAACACACAGTGCCATCAAGGGAACTGTCATTACCAGCTAAATTAATAGCCGGTGTAATTTTTCCTTGATGCCTCATCAGCGACATCGCCTCGCTTGAATCTGTGGGATAAAAATAGAAAGGTTTTTTTTCTTGTTTTTTTTTGCGAACTGGATGGCGCGACAATATCTGCGCTGCACCTCTGGAATAACACGATCAAAAATAGTCGGGTTTTATGTCACGCGAGAAAGGATCGCTGGCCGGCATGAAGACCAACAACTATAAAAACTGTCAACCTCCCACCAATGACGAAGACTACGACTACGACGACGCAGATATAGACGCTGCCATCACATCGGCTTCATCATCATCATCGTTTCTTCCTTCCTCATATCGCCAATGAACCTGAACCTCATCTCTGGTATATATGGGCATTCGCTGCTCTCGACGCCATTGCATAGATGCAGCAGCAGCAGCAACAGCAGCGGCAGATAACTCCTCTGTCACTCTCGATTGCAGCAATCCATGCGGGTCGGTTCTTGATTCTAGTTAAGGCGCTTCTATAAATAGCCTTCACCTTGCTTCATTTAAAGGTTCCGTGGCGAGTTCTTTTTGTTCGTATTTGGTCTGGAGTTTCCTTAATCAGCAGTGCGGCATCGCGCTGCTTGGTTAGTTGCCTAGTTGTGATGATGATGGCCTTCTGTGGTTCTTCTTTTCTGGCACAAAAAACGAAAACAGTAGTCGCGGCCGGCCGGCGCGGCGCGGTAAAGTCGCGCAAAAGAATCTCTGAGAACCAAGTCGCGTAGGATACTCTATCATTTATTGTCGTGCACACTGCACAGCACACCCAAAATGGGATAGAAAAGCGAAATTTCGCAACAGGAAAATATTCACGGAGCAGTTACACTATATTGTAAGAGTTGCCAACCCCTTCTTTAACCGTGTGTTAATTAAGTTTTGTGTTCCATATCCAAGAAAAGGATTTCAAGGCATCATTTAAGCCGGGCTTGAGAAAGATAAAAATACATTTTAAAAAATATTGGTTGCCAAATCGTTGAATGCTTGAAACCCTTCGTAGGAATCCCAGATTTACCAGATAATTTTACAAAAAAAATTGTTAGAAAACAACCTTTTTTTGAACACCATGAAGTTGTTAAAAATCCTTCCCGATTACAAAGCCAGCAGCGGCAAACAAAATTCAGCGTACAGTTTAGTATTTAAAACACTACAGAATTAATTGCCTCTGGCAACCCTACACTGGGAATAGTAATGTAAACATTTATTTTAATGGAGTGTCTAGGACTGCCACTGTGTACCGTGCGCTTGTTGTATCCCACAAAAGTCGGCGCTAAAATAAACAGTCCCGAATTGAACTGATGGATCAAAAGGATCCACAAAGAGCATCCATTCCATTCCAACAGCAACAGGATGCCTTTTACTTTCCGTCTCGAAGAAGGTGAAAACTAAAAACATGGTTGCACTGAAAATTAGCACATGGTACTATCCAACTCTAGCTAGGAATAGGTATGTACTTGTACATCAAGCCAAGCAACATTTTTCTGCGGATGCAAGCAGACATTGCTTCATGCACATTGATCATATCGTAAAAGAGATGTGCTTGGTGTATGGCGTTCGTAGTCCGCATTTGGACACAAAGATGCATCCCATTTCAAAAGAGCCAGACAATAATGGTATATAGTTCTTGGGCTTTGTGCGACTATGTTTATCCTATCTTGGAGAAGACGTTGTTGGTTGTTTCGAATATTCAAGTTGTCGTGGTCGGATGGAATGTCGTGACATAAGGATAATTAGCTTGGTTATGAAGATCATCGAGCACAGACACCTGATAATTATAGAAAATATTCCAGGGATAAGTAAAATATGGAGCTGGAGCTGGAGCTGGAGCTGGAATAGGTCTGACAATTTGTGTACACATTAGCGTGCCTGCAGATTGAATAAATTGTGATCACAATGGATCGTAAAGTATTTTATGTTAATATCAATGGCTTAACGAAGGCAACACCTCTGTATATCCTCCCTCTTACAATGTCTTGACCGAGGACACTGTATACATTTATCTATACAGATGAAAGTTAATGTAATGATGGTATAAAATCACGTAACTAATGATAATGGGAGAACCATGTCAGGGCAGGGTGTGGCTGTTTTCAAACGTGTATACTCGATTATTTTTTTTTTTTTACTAGTTTGGACACTGAGAATTTTTAGTGAATTTCGTTCTGGTAAAAAAATGTGCTGAAAGCTGGTTACAGTCTTGCAAGAAGCCAACTTTTGAGACAGACAAATTTCACTGTGTGTCAAAATTTGTACGTTGGTACAAATTTTGTTAAGTTGGTACAAATTTTCGATTTGATGAGTAAAAAAAATGTCTTATTCGCTGCGTGAGAATTTTGACTATTCAAGACACAATCGATTTACGCGCCAACTGCGGTCGAAATATACCTACAGGGTGATTCAACTAAGATGTTTTAAAAAGCTAGAGCGTGTGGGCTTAGTTGAGACTAGAAAAAAATCGAATGGGATGGGGGAGATACAAATCTCAAAAAATTACTAAAATTGGAAAAAAATTATTAAAAAATACATTGCCATGTCATATCTCTTTGGAAAGCCAGATAAATAAATAAATCCCGTTTTTATTAAGTGATTTAAAAGTCCAGTCGCGTAAGAACGAAGAACGAAAAAAAAGGTTTAAAAAAAGTGGTTTTCGTTATTTTTAATTTTGTCAATAAGAAGGTACCAGAAATTTTAGCATCTGGTTATCTGTTTAAGTCTGAAAAATAATAAAAGCGTTATAATAATAACGTAAAATTTTGAAAAAAAAAAAAAATTGTTTCAAGATTAGTTTTTCATTGTTTTTTTTTCAAAATTTTGAGTTTGAAAATTAAATTTGCAAAAACTGTTAATTAAAATAACTTAATTTAAAAATACAATCGAAGAGAAGATTTCTGGCCTCACAAAAAAGTATAGCATGGCATTTAAATAATTTTGTTTCCGATGTAAGACATTTTCTCAGAAAATTGCACCTCCCGGCTAAACGGAGGGGAATAAACCACCCCCTTTCAAATGTGATAGTCGGTCCAGCATAATATCGATAGTGTGCCGCGAAGAAAATTGAATCAAGACCTGTACAGGCTATACAGCAGATTGGACCTTTTAAATAAAGTGCACGACTGGGTCGTACGAACTTGCTCAAATGTCTTAAAATGATCTTGGGGCTTGAGATTTTAAGAAAAAAGCTTTGAAAAAATCATCATATGAAATTATATAAATCACTTAAAAATCAATACCTAAAACGTTTTTTGGAGAAAATGAAGTAAGCCATCAGGTTTCTTTTACTTTTTTAAATTTTTACGAAATTTTTTTTTTAAATCGTTCCACCAGTTTTTTCAAAAAACAGTTTTTTTTTGAAAAACTTTTCGAAAATATATTCCAAATTTTTTTTAGTATGCCAACTTCTAGAACTTTGTAGTTTTTATCAGAAAATAAAATTAAAAAAAATTAGATTAAACCGTTTTTGGAAAAAACAACAATTAAAAAAAATTTGGAAACTTTTTTAAAAAACTCAAAAAACTTTTTTTTTTTTAATTTAAGAATTTATATTATTTCATTTATAAAAGGGCTTCTACATTAAAAACTTCATTGAAATTCATCAAGTGGTTTACGATGAAATCGGATTTCAAAAAACCGGTCCTATGGGAGGTACCGTTATGAGAGTTTTCCTGAAAACTCTATTCCAACCAAAACATAAAGTTTGCTCAGAAAACACTATTCATAAAGTTTTATCAAAATCATAGAAGTCGTTTTTGGAATAAATGAGTTTTTCATAAAAAATCATATGGCAGGTACAGTTAGTTTTGGAGCTAGAATGCTAATTCCAAAAATCCCTCTGTAAGACATCATAATAATACTATGTACCAAGTTTGAAGCGAATCGGTTCAGCCGTTTAGGCTGTAGGTACCGATACAGACAGACGGACAGACAGGCAGAATTGTCGGACCCACTTTTTTCGACTTCTCTATCATCGTAATGTTATGTTTGATTGTCCAAGAAAAAAATTTTTTTAACGAATGCATAACTTGCCTTATAGTATCTGTAATCGCAAGTTAAAATTTTTTGGACAATCAAACATAACATTACGATGATAGAGAAGTCGAAAAAATTGGGTCCGGAAATTCCGCCCGTCTATCGTCGGTATGTCTGTCCGCACCTCTACAGCCTAAACGCCAATTTAATTCAATCTTGGTACACAATATTATTATTACGTCCTATACAGAGGGTTTTTGGAATCAGCATTCTAGCTCTAAGACTAAAGGTACCTGCCATACGATTTTCAGTGAAAAATTAATTTTTCTCAAAAACGGCTCCTACGATTTTGATAAAACTTTCTGAATGGTGTTTTCTGTTCAAACTTTATTTGGTTGGAATATATTTTTCAGGAAAAGTCTTATAATGGTACCTCCCATAGGACCGCTTTTTTGAAATCCAATTTTTTCGTAAGGCACTTGACGAATTTCGATGAGATTTTTAATGTAAGAGCCCTTTTCTGAATTGTAAAATTTTTCAAAAAAGTTTTTTTGAGTTTTTTTTTAAAAAGTTTCAATTTTTTTTTAAATTTTTTTTTTCCAAAAACGGTTTAATCTAAATTTTTTTAATTTTATTTTCTGATAACAACTACAAAGTGCTAGAAGTTGGCATACTCAAAAAAAAAAAATTAGTTAGTTTGAATTTCGCGAGCATTGCGTTTTGCCGAGGTGGTCACAGTCGACTTTCCAACGTTTGGTGGACAAATTTGAGACGTGAGAACGAAGTACCTAACGCAAGATCGGCCGAGAACATCGCCGAGGTCCGTGAAAGTGCACAGCGGAACCCGAGATACGAGAAAATTGATTTCTCAAAGTGTATATATTAACTCGGATTTTCGTAGACTTTAACTTGGTGAATTTCACGTCGGGTTTGTTCTACACCGGAAGCTAC
This sequence comes from Platycheirus albimanus, assembly GCA_916050605.2. NCBI lineage: Eukaryota > Metazoa > Arthropoda > Insecta > Diptera > Syrphidae > Platycheirus > Platycheirus albimanus. The sequence continues at coordinate 290,151,832 of OU696696.1, read as the reverse complement.
AAGGTCCAACTGACCCAGAAGCTTAAAGTTCATGACCATATAGACAACGTCGTTTGATCTTTGATCGCTGGCGTTTTGGAAGAGGACCCCAATTTTGGCCGAAAATTTATGGATGAATGACCAATCAAAAAACACTCTTGGTTCACCATTCACAAAAGTAACTCTGCTGTGGTTTTTGTGGTGGCATCATTGGTGCTTACTCTTTTGAAAACAAAGTTTGTATTAGGTCACCGTTAATGGCGGGCGCTACAGAACTATGAAAAACAATATCATATGAGCGTAATTCAACAATATTGATCTGACATGTGGTTCCAGATGGACAGTGCAGGTGAGGTTTTGGACCACCTCTTCACACGGAGTAGGTACAGATGTTAGATTTTTTTTATTCATGGACATGCATTTGTTTTTTTTTTTGCTTAGTATGTGATCGTATGAGAATTGTATTCTTTGTGTTAAATTTTATGGCAGGGTTGTAACATATACGTGGGATAGATTGTAACACAAACAATACTCTGTTGTAAACCAGGTTCAACACTAAACACACCATTTCCAACTAATCCAAAAACACACAGTGTACTGTGTATCAACACCATACCAAAATCAAAACGTTACTTTTACTCTGAAATATGTAATTCCTTACCCAAAAATAGAACAGAGAAAAATAAGTATAATTAAGTAAGTAATTCTAAACAAAATTTTGACCAGGCAGGGATTTAGAGACTCGTTTTTCACACATTTTTGTTACAACTTACCCCGGCACATGGTTAAACTAACCCCATTGGCGGGTTAAGTTGAAACAAAATAGTTTTAATTCTTAATGCTTTGCAAGTTCGGAGCAGGTTTTGCAATTTTTTTTCGGAGAACTGTGAAGCTGAGTCTTAAAAAGGTGCATAAGTTATAAGTAAAAAAATATTTATTTAATTCACATTTTCCCTAACCCTATTAATAGAAACATTTTCAAAATGTTTCATGAAAATCTGGTAAAAATATTTTCTACCAAAAAAATTACCTATTCTTTCACATTAAATCTAAGAAGTGTAAAGTTCTAGCTATTACAAACTTCTAGCTTCCACTTATCATTATCGCAAACAAACGTGTTGGCAGGAAGAACTCATTTTCATAAAAAAAAAATTGATAGAAGGTAGTTATCTCATTCTCACACTTCACAGTCATCAAACATACCATATAGTGAGCGCTGCCTTAGACGTACCATGAATCCTCATTTAAGCCATCATAATGCACCATGAACGTCATAGTTGTGGAGAGCGTAAAAGCATCTAACGTCATCGTACCCTTTATGGTGGATGGTGCATATATTTTCTCCTCATTTATCAACGCAAAAGTGTCGCCACAAAAGGAAGTAGCATCAGTTTGAAAAAAAAAAATTATGTAGCTACATCTCCTCCAACCGACTGCTCAAACATCCATTAAAATTATGCAACTTGTGTTGCTGGAAGATGAGGGTGAGCGTGAGGGCTCTCAAGCGAAATGCAACATTTTTTTAAGTTCAGCCTTATGGTGGCTTCTGGAATCTGTCATCCAAATGCGCACGGATAGAAGAACTTCTATATTTTTTTTTGTGGCATCAGCTGAGAGATAGTTTGGATTTGGTATAGGAATAAGAACGTTGTCGTCGGCATCGCGTCGGTAGGAGCTACAACCACACAATCGAATGCAGATGTGGTGGCTAAGTTGATTGTCCTATGTGGAGGTGGAAGCAAAGTAAATATTTTATTATTCTTTTTTCTTTTTTTTTTTGTCTGGCTGAGATTTTTTTTTATATCCACGAATACCTACAACCACTTAGGAATAATTAAAGAGATAGTATTTGATGAGCCTATTATAGAATCTAGCGACAAAATTATACGGACATTTAAAAAGGGGAAATAAGTTTAATTGTTGCTTAAAGTAAGAAAAAAGAGGTGCTTCTTGCAGACACATAAATTATACTTTGCTTAAAAAATCCACATCTGATGGACAGGAGTGTGAATCTAGCTAGAAGCATTAAAAGCTCAGAATAGGTATCATTAAAACTATTGATTTATGATTTGAAGTACCAAAGAGAAGGTAATTTATAAAAATTATAAAGAGAGTGGGAAACGAAATGGAGCCCTGCGGCACACCAGCATTTATTTTTTGGATATCAGTCAGTGTTTGTATTGGATAGTCACAAAGGTAGTTTGAGTTTCTAATCGGAGTGCTCGATTTTAAACTCAATCAAATGCTTTGGAAATAATAATAAGTATAATAATCCTAATCTCTCCAAAAAAGTGTAGAGATTATTTCCACAATTCGATGAGATGTAATATCTGATAAGAACGGAACTCAAGATCTTTCTTGGGCTGAATTTATCAGCGTTTCTGACCTTGGAAAGAAGGGACGTAAGGAAATAGTTTGAAAACTAAATGAAACAGAAGATTCGCATTTTTTTAGAGACGCAGCATGCTCGGAAAGAGACCAGTCACAAAAACTAAAAAGCTTACGGAGTATTGAGGGAACGAAACAGAGATGATAAAGCATTGTATATATAAACTATAGTACTACCACTTAATAATTAAAATACTACTATAATTTATGTATGCAATTTATAAAGCATTCTACATTCACGAAGTGCGGCAAAAAAACGCGTATTTGAAACTTCACTTAGATACAATGTATCCATAACAACTTTTACTATAATAACAAACATATTTTTAATGCATTTCAATATTTTGTGCCAGCGGATAACTCGCTATTTCATGTTAAGGTTTATCAAACAAGTCCAAAAGGGGTAGTTTGAAAAATATGGTTTGAAGTCAACAGTTTGATATTATTTTGCACTTGATTTTAACGTTAAACAAATAAAATTATACTCGTAGGTACGGATACTAGTTTAAGATTGACTTACGAAATGCTTTGATTTTATTGGATACCATAGTTTAAATTATATACTCTCGATTTTGAGCTTAAATATTTATGAAACTTCTTGCAAGCCACTGTTTCCAAACTGAATGCAATTTGATTAATCGAGTAATTTCAGTGGCCACTGGAAACATGGTTTGGTTCAAAAGTGCAACAAATCCACTTCGTGATGAAGCACTTAATTAACTGATAGGTTTTATGGGAAACATGTTTTTCTTTTTTTTTTATAAAATAGACTCACTTTGCACCATTAAGTTAGGCTTATGTTGTATGTTATTAGAAGCGATTTCTAGGCGTTCATGTTTAGCGAGTGTAATGAACGCAGAAAGCTTAGCTTTCACAATTTCGTATAGGCAAATTTAACTTGTAATTTTGTTTTCTTATTAATCAAACTCATAATTTTAAACAAGGATTAAGATAAATGTTGGTAACACTCCCAAAATCCACCAACAACATAAAATATTTTTCGTTTCTCCATTTGAATGAATTTTTTGCAGAAAAACCGGTAAAATAAGGAAATACATGAACACATCCCAGTTATGGGAGTTATCAGCAAAACAATTTAATGGATTAGAAGACACAGACAAGAGATCATTTATAAAACTTAGAAAGAGAGTCGGAGACAGAACAGAGCCCTGGGGCACTCCAGCATTTATTTCGCGGTGATCAGACTTGAAACCGTCTAATACAATGTTGAACAGTCCAGAAGATAGCTTCTAATCCAACGAATAAGAGTATCATTGATACCAAATGCACGCATTTTCGATAAAAGAGCTTCATGCCAAACTCTATCAAATGCCTTTGAAATATCAAGCGCAATAATCTTGCTTTCGCCAAAGCGATGCACAGATTTGTTCCACTGTTCGGTGAGAAATGCCATTCAGATCACCAGCCGTACTGACGGTCATTTAAAAGCTCCCTATCATAGAGATATTTCTTAAGCTGATGATTTACCAGCGTTTCCATCACCTTGGAAAGGAGGGACGTAAGTGCAATTGGTCCGTAAGAGGAGGGGGAGGAGGAGTCACCTTTTTTAGGCACGGGTTGGAAAAATGCTGTTTTCTATCTGTATGATAGGAACGATGGAAAAGCTTTCGCAATGGTTTTGAGAGCCATGAAGAACACCCCAGAAGAAGTATTGGGGGTATACCATCCCAGTCAGCGGATTTGTGTATATCCAGATCTTGAAGAACTCTTGCTACTGTACGAGTGTGGAAACGTTCTCAAGCACAGGCCTCGTTGCTTGTAGGCAACGTGGAACTTACAGCAAAATGAGCTGCGATCATATTCTCTGAAGAGCTGACGATTAGTTTATCGTCGACGATGAGGAACTGATGATGACGTTGAGTTCTTGACGTTTGTAACAAATGATAAAAAGTTTTGACTGCCCTTCTGACATTGCAGAATTTTTTGCCGTAACTTTTGGTCATGTAAAAATATATAATGTCAAAATTGATCTTGGAACCTCTAGCCCATACTTTGTCAACACACAGGTGTAAGGACCTCTTCTTTTCTCATCTTCATCAATTTTCTTCCTGTTTTAGTTTAATTGAAAATTAACAACCAACATTGGGCAACAATTTTGACACTGCTTCCAGATGAATATTTATTACAAAAACCAAGAAACTAATTAATTAATTATTCCAGCATGTTTGCTTCGCTTTAAATTCGCAATTTAATCCTCGGTCCTGCTTTCTCTCTATATGACATTATTATGTTTTAAAATGACTGCTCATTAAACTCATTTTGATTGTCATTAGGCAATGGGAAAACCACGATCTTCCGGTATCTGCGTATATAATCTATATTTCCTCAAACCCTCCTCCTTACAGCTCACACCGATGTTCATCTCAATCCAATTATGACGCTTTAATTGATGGTAAACATTATGAATTAATCCTCTCGATTCCCGGAAAACATCGTTAAATGTCATCTCATAATCCAAATCCACTATGATCAGAGCTAGTTTAACTTAAATACCCAGTGGAGCGCAAGGCGGCAGCAATTCAACAGCAGCATCAGCATCAGACAGAGAGTATATAAATCGCTAGAAAACCCGCCATGATGATCAAAATCAAAGATATCTTTGAGAAAGAGGTGAAAATCAGATTGATTTTCTCAGTTCAGTGCAGATGCAAGATAAACGAAGAGCTGAAGTAGCATGCCCTGGCCCGCTGCCCCAAAAAACACGTGGGTGAACTGGATGGTGATGCCAATGAAAAGCAAAAAGAAAAAAAGATAAATGCAAACAGGACCATCCCGCGCCAAAACTACGCCCTGTCGAGCCTAAGCATAAGCGCCCTTAATTATGCGGTTGTAATTTCATAACTACAGTGGACTTTTAGCTCCCGCATCACTTTCGCAGAAAACTACCGTTATTTAGTATATTGTTGGTTTCATTAGCATTTAGGTAGACAAAATCGCATCGTCACCTCTACGCGGGGCCCGCTGGGTAGCCGAAAGGTGAACTAACGACGAACGTTAGATCCATCGGATCCATGGGTTGTTCATAACTGAGTTCTCTTCTCAGGAACTAAAAGCAGGAGGAAAGATACGCTCTGAAGATCCAACCACCAACACGATCTACACGTCATGCACAGGCCTCACAAGCCGATCATGAAAGGGAAAAGATGTTGTGATGAAAAATGCAAAATATGCCTCGGATGACCAAACGACCCAACCTGCAAACAAAAAACGGACAACGATTTACGCATATGCGCGTGGAATGTGCGTACGCTAAACAGGCCGCGAAAAGCCGAACAGCTAGCCGAGACCCTCACTAGTCTCAATGCTGATATAACAGCCCTCCAGGCGATGCGATGGGAAGGACCGGTGCTGAGAATTACAGAATACTGCAACTTCTACTATGCCATCTTGGTGGGAGATCGTGGTTGTTTGGGTGCTGTCAGAGGAAGACTAAGGCAAAACGTCTTGAGCTTTTGCGAAGTCAGTGAAAGAGTGACAACGATCCGCATTAAGGCAAAATTCCACCACCTAAGCCTAACAGAAGATAAAGATGAAGCTACCAAAGAAAGTTTCTACAAGCTGCTCGCCAAAACCTATGAGGAGTGCCCAAAACATGACAATAAAATCCTCTTGGGAGGCTTTAATGCCAAAATTGGGATGGAGGACATCTTTTGTATGACGATCGGAAAACACAGCCTGTACGACACCACTTCCGATAACGGACTCATCGATTTTGCAGCGGGAAAGAACATGGTGCTGAGCAGCACACGATTTCTACATCCTGACATCCACAAGGGCACATGGCGATCTCCAGATGGTCAAACCTGCAACCAAATCGACCATGCTGCGATTGATGGAAGACACTCCTATATTCCGTACATTCCGAAGAGCAAAAATCGACTGAGACCACTACCTAGTCGGTGCAAAGCTTAGAGTACGGATCTTCATGGAAGCTCTTAGGGGAACACCAACTACGCCGAGGAAATTCAATGTTGGACTTCAATCGGAAGATACGACTTTGCTGACCGCGTATCCCTTGAGCTTGCGGAAAATCCTTAGACTGATGATATGAATCCGGAAGAGCAATGTCAACAAGCCATTAGAATTGCTGCGTCAGAGGAACAGCCTCCGCCAGAAACCCCGAATGTGCTCAAATAAACAAAGCTAAAACGGAGGCATACAAGTCGTGGCTCCTGAGAGATAATAGAGCCTCCAGAAATCTTTATGTTGAGCGAGGGAAGGTTGAGAAGCGCTTACTCAGGAGGAAGAAAAAAGAACACTAGCAACGCGAAGTCGATTAGATGCAGAGATGTTATTGCAGAAAAGAGGTACGAAACTTCTACAAAAGAGTGAAACAGTCTACATCAGTTTTCACAAGCCGCCCAACAAGCTTAGAGCCTTGTCCATCTACTTACCTTGCACATATCCAGCCCTGTATGCAAAGCAACATCTTTTCCTCGTCAAGTTAAAACTAAAAGGACAGCAACTCCGTGTTTCGATGAGATGCGATGCTTGTTGGTGTCGGTTATGGTAATGGTAATTTCCCGAAATGAATAAAATAAGTTCGCTGCGTATGCGCACAACCCATGCCAAAGCAAAGTGGTGGTGTTGGTGGCTGCTATACAAAAAGCGTAGCATAAAGTTCGATGCCTGATTAATGAAATGCATACGAAATGAGGCTTTCTGCGTAAACGTGGGCAGGAGCGCTGGCTTTATGTACTTCAAACTGTTGTAAAAGAAGAACATCAAGAGGTGTGATGCATAATGCATCACATCTTCGCATCTTTACCCTTCGCGTAAACTTTATCTGAATCTTGATCTGTTCTGATCTTAAAGCATTATATATATCTTATGTTTATGCCTTGTTTCGTAACTATGGTGAGTGCGCGATCCCACCCGGCTGACAGGAAAGCGCCAGTTAAATTACCTCCTCGACTCTTCGAGGACTTGATGAGATTCGAACCTTTTTTTGTTGTTGTTGTTGTTTTTGGAGTAGATGACGTTGAAACTAGCCTTGCCTACTTGAAACTAGATTTTCTTGTCGAATCGAGTCCTATTAAAAATGTCATCGTTCTAAATTGAGATGGTTAAGCTTACAAGAAGCCGTATTTGCATCAAACTGGAAGCAAATTAGACCTACTTAGCCATGATTTTATTTTTAAACGCGGATAGGTACTCCTGTACTGGAAAATATAGCCGCTTCTATATGTACTATAGTAGGTCATGATGGCGAACATGTAACTAGGGTTTAAGGTAGGCTTTATCTTTTCAATGGATTTTTCGGAAGTTTAGTGGAACCTGGTGTTATATTTTCACTGTGAACCTATGTAGTTCAGGTTGGAATACAGGCAATGTCCATGTAGCACTGAGTCGTCTCTGTCATTCGAAAATTTGAATCCGCAAGGGAAAGTGAAGGAGGCGACGATGTACAAAAGTACGGAGACCTTTGATGCACTCAAGGGATTCAGGAAAGGAGATGCTCTATTTTGCGACTTCTAGAGCATAATTGCTTAATCTACATCAAGAGACATCTTCAAAATGTCAAAACAAGCACTTCACTACAATGAAGTCCTCACTACTTGGACTGACTTTTGATTCTGTGGAAATGATGTATGGCTAAGAATATTCAACAACGAGATCTACAGGTTGTATGCCGTTGAGACATTAACATTCAAACATTGAAACAGCCAAATATTCACATGTTTAATACAGTAGTCTCTCGAAAACATGAACTGTTCTAAAACATGATCATTTCGGAGAGAAGAACGGTTTATTTCAAATAAGATTTGTTTCTTTTTTCCCATTTATTTCGTCGTGTAAGTAATATATACTCGTAAGTAATATTACTGTATTCGATGCGATGTCGGACTCCATGCAAAGAATTGTTTCCCATCACTGTAATCGCACTGAAATCGTTGTTACGGGAGATTTTAATGTACACAATTCTACGTGGCTTCGTTATTCCGGCCAGGCAACACCCAAAGGAAGGTATGCCGAGATTTTCGCTGAGATCAACAACTTGACACAGCTTGTCGATAAGCCAACAAGAATCCCTGATATTGCATGTATTATCGCCTCTAAGGCACGTGGGACCATTGTATCATTTCAGCTATTTTCTCGTACTCCAACAGTCCAGTTAAAGAAAAAATCCCAAGGAGACCCGTATGGCAATACTAGAAAGCCAACTGGGACGCTCTCAATAAAGTCTTCGGAAACTTTAACTGGTCACTATGTTTCCTCGATAGTGACGTAGACTCCAGGCTCCAGCGCTGAAACGATTACAAATATTATTCTCTGCGGAATGAGAAATTTTGTTCCGAATTGGACAAAAAGTATCAAACCTAAAGAGAATTCATGGTTCGACTTGAGCTGTTAAGAAGCTATCGAGGTGAGAGAAATTAGTTTTCGATGTTCCAAAGCCAACCATTCTGAGGAAAACCGGAATAAGTTCAAACACATGACCCAGCCATCTAAGCCGCTGAATTTTCAGCTTCTTAACCAAGTCAATGTCGATGTATAGCCCGCATAGTTCGTCATTGAATCTTCTCCTCCATACTCCATTGATACATACAGGCCCGAATATCACCCGAAGAATCTTTCTCTCAAAGCACCCCAGCCTGTATTCATCCGATTGTGTCAGTGTCCACGCTTCTGCCCCATACAGCAGGACTGGGATGATAAGGGTCTTGTATAGTGTCTCCTTGGTCCTTTGAGAGAGGGCTTTACTACTAAGATGCCTTCTTAGCCCGAAGAAACAGCGATTGGCAAGAGTGATTCTTCGACTGATCTCTTGACTGATGTTGTTCTGAGAGGTTATAGTGGAACCCAAATAGACAAAGTCCTTGACAACCTCAAAGTTATATCTGTCCATTGTGACGTTTTGTCCACTGACAGCGCGCTTCGTTCTTCCAATAATGTCAATATCATCAGCATAGCCAAGTAATTGAACGGATCTAAAAAAAAAATCGTACCGCTGTTGTTGACATGCGAGTTGGTACAATTGCCTCAAGAATGATGTTGAAGAGGTTACATGACAGCGCGTCACCCTGTCGTAAGCCTTTCTCGACATTAAATGAGTCGGTGGTGTTCTTTCCAACCTTGACGGAGCAGCGCGAGTTCTCCATAGTCATCCTGCACAATCGAACGAGTTTAGCAGGGATGCCAAGAAGTGACATGGCTCTGTATAGCTCGTTCCTGTTCACGCTGTCATAGGCGACTTTAAAATCAATAAAGTGGTGGTGAATATAGATCTGGAATTCTTGGGTCTTTTCCAAAATCTGCCGAAGTGTGAAAATTTGGTCGACGGTTGACTTACCGGGCCTGAAACCACACTGATAGGGGCCAATCAGGAACTGCAACGGCAGCGTGTGATAACCTCATTGAATTTCGTTCTTGACCCCATTGTACAATGGGGAGTTACCAACCGTGTGGAATGTAATGCTTCGAAAACCCAAAGCTGTCTTTTGTCATTAAAGCATGACCTACCCCCTTTTCCACTGTCCATTAGTGGCACTTTCATTGCGTTCTAGGTATGTGTTTCATAAATCTTCAACGAACACATATTTGACGTCGCTAAAAATGCCTGAAAATGCTTAGGTTCATTAAATCGATGTAAAAAATATTTTCCCCCTTCTGATCTGGCTACACTTTACAAGGCATACATTCGCCCAATAATGAGTATAATCCTCATATCTGGGCAGATCTTCATGTCTCTCACTTGCGCCTCCTGGATAGGATCCAAAAAAAGGGCCTTAAAACTGATAGAAGAAAGAACCATTACCGAAACATTTGTTTCACTTGAACATCGTCGTAATGTTTCTTGTCTGACCTTGTTTTATCGTTACTTCCACAAACAGTGCTCCAGCGAAATGGCCAGATGCATTATTCCCCCGAAACAATTTCCAGTAACACTCACATCGCTATTAATGCCCATCAATTTACCTTCGAGCCTAATTTCGGACATACTGTTAAGTATAGAAACACTTTTTTTAGTCGCACTACAAGAATGTGGAATGCTTTACCCGGCTCGATTTTTCTTTCCGGTTGTGATATACAGACGTTCAAGACCAATGTGCATCGATATCTCCTTTTATCTCCTATCTTACTTTCATAACCGCTCCCACTGTGTTTATTCCTGTTTAGGGATTCTTGGAAAGATGAGCAATTGGAAGAGATGAACGGGCCTGTTTTATATCTGTTCATCTTTTCGAAATTCTACTCTATTTTCAGTAGGACAGACAGAAGAAGTCGTAGGATAAGAGCTCTTCTTTCGAAATAAAATCATTGTTCCATTTTTGAAAAACGTAAGCTTTGTAATGGCAAAACTGCTTTCGTAAACTCTTTGTTTCTTATAGCACCACTTTATTTTGTGTTGAAAGAGTAGAAACGTTATTATTTAAAAATATATTACTTCAAAATTCTCATTTGGACACCAACAGGCAGCTGCTGTCTGATCAACTTCTTTTTCTTAAAAGTGTTCCGTGCTCAGAAAATCCCAAAATAGCGGAAACCCTCGCTCGTGTTTAAACTTACGATCACCGTACGATGATAATCTTTCATTAAAGTCTCATTAAAATGCAAATTTAATTAAAATTTCCACTCAACGCTCATGTGATCCTTTCCCGCAGTTACTCGTAACATTAATCTTCTCAGTGAAATCAAGGTATGTATTTCTTCGGCCAACTTCAGAGAAAGGATTTGTTGTACAGCATATTTAACCCTGAATCTGGATCTGAATCACAAACTGCGATCGGTCGACTTACTTAATTCAAAAATAAAATTTAAATAAATTATAAGTAGGTACTACTAAATTTTATTGCATCAAATTTATTTAACTAGATCTCACAACTTGATCGCCAACGCAAAAGACATTCCACATGAATCGCCGATCGACGCGACGGAAGAAGCAGCAAGAACAAGCAATCTAAAAGAAAAAAAAAGATAAGCGGCAACGATGAACGAACAATATTGAGTTGAGATGCGCGGACCCACGCCCCACCCCACCCCAATATCATTTCTGGTGAAGTCTTGCAATCCAAACCTCTCGCTTTTGGCGATCGTCTCTTTAAAGCAGCCCCTGCTGCACAGCTACTCTCCTCCATTATATGATCATTTACCGGGCGATCTTCACCGCGGATACCTTTCATTTGTACCCAGAGACGGTGATCATAGTGATTTTGGGGGATAGCTTGCGATGATTGTTGGGCCAGGGAGTGTAATGGAACGATTTGTTTACTAGATATACTCAGAGATGAGGTAATCATTTTGAAATATCACACGCCTTGAGATAGGCGAGTTAGATTTGAGTCTTTTACTATCACCGCCATCGCGGTCAATAGAGGGAGCAGCCATATCGTTACTAATGGCGGATCTGATGTCTGCTTGAAGCCAGTAGATGTACATAGCATCGACTACGATGGAGTTCTCGAATAGATTTTTGTTGATGTGTGCTTCGACTTTTTCCTGGACTTGGGTCGATGGGTGATTCTGGTATTTAGATGTCAGAAATGGAATGGAAATACAAATAGCCGCGAGTTATGATCGCAAATTACTTCAAATTTGCATGAGCTGATGGGTACATGGTTATATTGTTCCAACTACAGACAGTACATAGTCATACTAGCCGTGTTCTTGTTTTGATGTGGAGTTATTGCAAATTGAATTTGGAGCAATAACGAAACTATTGCTGCGCATATTAAGAGTCTTTGTGGCCTTATAGAATCTATAGTTCTTTAGCAATCAGTAAAAAATTAATCGCGCCTGTTTTCTTTAAAAATAAATAAATAAATAAACTGATGGCACAACTCCAAAGTGGGCATGGAGACTAGTAATTTACACTCTTAGCCATTCCTGTGTGTGCGGTGATATTCTGTAGGAATGAGCTTATTAAAATCGTACGGTAACAATGCAAAGTCCATTGAAATGTTTTCTAATATGAACGAACGCGTCAATGTTGACAGTCTGTGGAGGCCATGTTGTTTTGGCAGCAGTTGTCAAATTCATTGTTTATCATTCAGTCACTAATGCTAAATTAATCACGAGTATTCGTTAGTAAAAACATTACTCATTTAACAGGCCCTTCAAAGGGTACCTACTACCAAACGTTTGATGTCCGAATTCGAGATGAACGAATTGGTAAGCAAGATGAGAATAAGCTTTACGTGAACACCTGACAATTAAGTCTTTATTTCACGGCGACCTTACTTGCATGCAGAGTCAAATTGGGCTTAGACCAGAGCCCTAAGATCTACCCCTTGGTAGAATCATAGTACCAATTTTATGGAACATGTTGAGGCATGTCCACACTCCTTGGTGAGGGGCGAGGTCTATCTAACACCTCTTGCATTCAATAATAAAATCCGTAGATAATATTACCCAATGCCATATGTTTCCGCATTTGGAGTAAATCACAACCACCACGATACTCCCACAAGGGGGCCTACCTCATAGATAGTCTCCCAGGTGACTCGGCCACCTGGGTGGGCACTATCTCCCGTGGTACCAGAATAAAGCTTCCGGTGGAGCCTCGCAACCGTGAGGTGACTTCCAGATGAGCACCATCAATACTCAAGGCCTGGCAGCCTTAGATATGCGCACTCAACCATTTGCCAAGGTAGAAGCAAACAGCCAAATACGCATATCCAGCCTTCCTCTCTTTGCCGCATAAAAGTTTTACCTTGCATACGTTTCCAGTAAGGAATCAATACTTCAAGGAAAGGAAATATAGCTGCAGATACTCACTCCTATTTCAGTTACAACAAATTCCCTGCCATTCATATTGTTCCCGGGTTGCCACGCGGAGGCGGATGATAGGCACATCTATCCCTCTCAAGTTCCAACTTAAATCTCAACCACATTCATGATTGGATAGAAGCCAGCTTACAAAATATTGACAATGCTAAGCCCGGCAGGGACCCTATAGACGAAGAGGTACCGCAGCCTCTACGCTCCAAGGATCTGCCGGAGCAGCCTTGGCTAAGCGTTCAAAACACTTAAGAGGGTATAGTTCAACCCCCGAATTGGTAAGCAATCAGTCATCTCTCGACCTCCAAAGGGAGTCATCACTCGTCCTTCAAATGGAAGCCATACCTTTCGGAGAAGTCGAAAATCCTCGCGGTGCAAAAGAACTCCGCCTTTCGCAGACTGTTGCTTGTCGGGACTTGGGTCTGCGCCCTTGCAAGATCCGACAGTTGAAGAAGCTTATAGAGTTACGAGGTCATTCAGCAAGTACTTAGCCTCACCGCCCGATGGCGCTACTATTATAAATGTTATACCATCATGCATTACATTCTTTTAGAAGCCTACTCCCTACTGTCAAAGTTGCAGTCAATTGAATTCATTAGTTTTGTTTTGATAGCCTTTAGAAGCGAGCGTGTCGGCCGGTTTAACAAAAATGGAAAAGAGCAATATCGTTCGGTGATTCGATTCTTGGTTTTGGAAGAGAAAATTGCGCGCCGAAATAAAAGATCGCTTAAATGCTGTATACGGTGACTCTTCTAGTTCGATGGCGACCATCAACAATTGGTTCAACGAGTTTGCTTGTGGCCGCTCATCGGTTTTTGGTGAGTGAAAAAGGCTTCTAAGGAGGAAAATGTCCAAAAAATCAACGATCTCGTGTTGGAAGAACGCCGATTGAAGGTTCAACATATAGCTGAGACTCTAGGCATCGCAGAAGAAACGGTGCATCATCTTCTTCACGAAGAATTGGGCATGAGAGAGCTGTCCGCGTTTGCTCAGACCATACAATAAGCGCAACCGTGGGACCACATCATCGGCGACGTGTTTGTTTAAGAGCAATCTAGCGGATTTCTTGCATCGTTTTATGACCTTTGACGAAACATGGATACATTGGTACACACCAGAGACCAAAGACTAATCGGCAAACGAGCTCCGAAGAGGGCGAAAGGTGATGGCCACCGTTTCCTGGGATTCACAAGGTGTGATCCACATCGATTATCTCCAGAACAGTAAAACAATAACTGGGCCCTACTATGGCGGCTTACTGGGGCGATTCGACGCCGAATTGAAGGAAAAACGACCCCGTTTGGTGAAGAATAAAATGCACGACTGGGTCGCACGAACTTGCTCTTATGATAAGCAATTGCGTAGTGGCTGCATATATGGATATTAAAAAAAAATTAAATAATTTCGAAAATTCTTTTATTTTTTAAATTAGTTTAAGAGTTGAAAAACTTTTTCAAAAAATATTTTGAAATTTATTTGAGTATGCAAATATATGGCAATCCGTAGTTTACATTTGAAAAATAATTTAAAAAAAAAATCAATGTACCCGTTTCCAACATATTTCGAAAACCAAAAATTTTTTTGAAAAAATTATAAAAAATCAAAAAAAAAAGTTTTTGAAAATTTTGAAGTGCCATATTAATAAAATTATGAATGACTTCCTGTGGTAAAAATTTTATTGAAATCGAAGGTATAGTTTACGAAAAAATTTGACTTGAAAATACTGGTTCTATGAGAGGTACCGTTATTAGACAAATTTTGAAAAAAAATTTCAAACCAAAAGATAGATTTTCTTGCAAAAATAGCAATCCGAAAGTTTTATCAAAATCGTTAGAGCCGTTTTTGAGAAAATCAATTTTTGTCTTCAAGATTGTATTGCAGGTGCCGTTATTTTTTGACCTAGAGCAAAAATAAAAAATTTGTTCCGAGGGACGGCCAAATAAATCCTTAATACCAAATTTGAAGCAAATCGGCCCACCCGTTCAGCCTCCAGAGGCGCGAACAGACATACAGACAGACAGACAGACAGACAGACAGACAGACGGACGGAATTCCCAGACCCACTTTTTTCGACTTCTCCATCATCGTAATGTCATTGTTATCTCAAATTTTTTTTTCTGCACGAATCCATAACTTGCCTTATAGTACCTATAATCGCAAGTAAAAAAGGTGCTGTTCCACCACGACAACGCGCCGGCTCACACCTCCGCTGTCACCATGGCCAAATTGATCGAATTTATGAACTGCTGCCCCATCCACCGTATTCTCCAGATTTGCCCCGTGACTTCTTTTTGTTTCCAAATCTGAAAAAGTCACTCGCCGGGAAGAGATTTGGGTCGAATGAGGAGGTCATCGGCGCCATCGAGGCCTATTTTGCAGATCTCGGGAAAACATATTTTTTGGACGGGTTGAAAAAGTTGAAGCATCGCTGGGCCAAGTGTATTGAGCTAAAAAGGAGATTATGTTGAAAAATAAATCGTCACTTTTCCAAAATGTTCGTTTTTCTTTTGAAGGCTAAAATATTTATTGAATGACCCGTAATGACCGTAGACAACTTCGTCTGTTTGCTAATTGGGCTTCGGAGAAATTGGAAGATTGGTCATACTAACAAGCAAAATTAGGTACCCTAAATGGGACGAAGCAAACCCACACGAGATTCGGCAACGGCAAACCCACATAACCAATATCTTTTGGCTGAAATATACGTACCGCGAATGACAGGTGACTTCTGGCGAAGCCGCTGCTGACATTATAACGATGTCATACAAAGGGGACTTTCGTAACATTTCACATTCTATTCGATTTATTGAATATCGACATTGACATAGTTGGAAAATCCCAACGTATCAATCAATTTGTATAGATAAACCTATAGCTATGGTTAAATGCACATTTTCATCATTTTAGCCGAAGGATTAAGTTTTATTTAAATGAGGTTTCTGAGGCAGTTATGCTTTAAGTGCATTACTGTTGAGAATTTAGGTAAGGATAATGACAATTTGACAGTTGTTCGCAGTCGAATCATCGTATCTTGGATTGAAATTGGGATTTGAAACACAGCTTAATATTTATTACTATAGATACTATTTCAATTTATTATGTAATTATCAACATAGACGACCCAAAAAATCATAGAGTTTTAAAGGTACGCCAGAATCGGTGGTGGTGGCCAGAATCGGTTCCAAGTCACAATTCATTTGACACTTTTCCAAACTTTTCGACATAAAAGTATTAAACAAGAACGACCAGAACGCCAAATGAACAAAAAGACTGCGAGTTCTTCATGAGTGAGCTGAATGTCTTTTGTACATATTTGTATAAGGTGATTCATTTAGACTTGTTTTTTTTTTCCTGAAAGACCACGCGTGGCTGCCTGTTGTTCTTATTCAATATTGTCAGACAAATCTTCATGGAAATGCTCATACCTCAATAACATCTTCAAATTATTCAGCTGTAATCCTGAAAATCATTTCCGTGCGCTTCCAGCAATACGGGACTACACTACACATTACAGTTATGTGATATGAGTTTTTCCCGATAGGCCATCAGCTACGGTTCTTTATTTGGAAGCCAACATTACTCGCGTTATTCGCAGATACCTGTCACATATGTGGAAGCTATATGATACAAAATATGACCCTTAAAATGGACCATGTATGACACAGTCGCGGGCAACATTTAGGTACTCAAAATGATATTCGAATAGTCAATGTCAGACACTGACCTTTTTTTACACCACCAGATCTTAAAACAAGCGGAAATTACGATCGAAGATCCGGCTAACATAATACAATGTGCTTACTGGCTCATCATTTAGTGCAGGCGTTACTAGATAAATACACGATGTGACGTCATTGACAGCGAGTATACAAAGTATCAGACTCAGATGGCTGCCTTGTGGGACTCCTGATTTTGCTTGGAAAGGGTTAGAAAACGAATTTCTATGAACTTTACTATGTATGATCTATTTTAGAAATACAGGGATTCAATTTGAAAATAATGATTCCATGTGAGAGTTGATCAACAGCTTTTGAGAAGTCTGTGTAGATACAATTCAGCTCCAATGCCTTTGAACACTTGTGCATAAAAGCTAGCAAATAAGTCATTGTAGACCGCTTCTGCATAGGTAAAGTCATGTTGTTGATGGCAGATTACAGTTTTGCAGTTAAAAATTACACTATCACAAAATACTTGTTCAACAAGCTTTGGAATGGAAGAAAGTTACTAAATCGGTCTATAGTTGGCGATATCAGATATTTTTCTTCCAGTCAAATTCATTTTATATCACCCTTTTGTAAGACAAACAAAAATTAATCAGCAATATTTTGTAGAACTTTACTTCGCCATTGTTATTAGATCCGCGTTCAGCAGTTGATCCAAAAAATAATATTCCCACCACCATTTCTAGCGCTGGCTGCATCGACCTTAAATCAATTAAATTTCTGCAATGCACTAGCGCGTTCTTATCGCTTCAAATTACGAGGACAGTCAACATGCGACAATCCGACGCCGGCCGGCCGAACTGCAATAATTTATTTTATATCTAGAACGAACGTACGCCTATTGCCTATTCAGCTATGCTTGCAATCAGAGTTCCTTAGATTGGGTTCTTTAACTTATTCACTCCAAATTCCATAGCCTATTAAATAAATTCAAATCGTGGTGATGGCTCAGTCTACTGTATTCGCATCGAAAATGAAAACGAAAACACTTCTTTTTATGCGTATATCATTGTGGTTCTCATGATACATATAACTTTTCTGCTGAGTGTGTTGTTGGTGTGTTTTTCATTTATTTAAATTGCCAATCCGGTCGCACATTGTTTTCATTTAGCTAGTGGAGTCATCTCTGTAAGTTGGACACTTTTTAGCCAGCGCCCGCACGCCGCCACCACTGCAGCGCCGGCCGATTGCAATTATTATTGCGTGATCTTCCCGGAGGCACTTTTCCTCAATTGCCATCAACAATTCCTGATGATGATGCTGATGCACTATCATGCGTGGAAGTGGTGGCCTTCATAGGGTGTGACGTCATCTTCATCAAATGCAATTTAATAAGAAAAGATTTGAAGAAGTTATTATGACATGGGCTGGGGTATACAAAGACGCAAATTCCTTGCAATTTGTTGTGTTTAGATTTGAGAATGAAGGGGATTTTTTCTTTTTTTCTTAGATTGAAACTCAGGGTGAGGTAAACAATTAGGAGTGTCAATGATCTTGCTGTGGATTTAATGGAATGCGTTTGTGGCATCATATACGACACTTGGGTTTTTAAAAAGATTTTATTTATGATAGCTTAATAGCTTTCGATGGGTTTATCAAAATGGAATCAGGGTCCTTGAAAATAAAATGCATTCATCAATCAACACTCACTACAGGGTGCAATATCTAGTGATTCAGAATGAGGAATTCGCCAACAAAATATTCTCATCAGTCATCACAATATTTCGCTATCAAGTTACTGACCATTGCTATAGCTCTTTGTTCATAAAAGGCTTCCTAGTTAGTATTCTGGATAAGCAGTATTCCTTCTTTGTTTTAATAAATGCTTGTGGAATTATTCTTTGATAAGCTACAGCTTCTTAACATAATTAAAACTTCTTATTGGCTTTTGCCGCCACACGTGCTAGTGTTTTCAGTATAGGAACCCGTTGACTCTGAGGAAATAAAAGTAAGTACCTGAATGCTGATGTGAATTAAATTAGTGTTATTAATTGAATAATTTGCAATCGGTTTTGCAGTTCAACAACTTGTAAATTTAAATTAAGACCGGCAAAAAAGTTGTCTTTGACAAACCTCAGGTGGGGGTTAGCAAAGGAATGTCGATTTTATGAGATCTTACTCATTACTTGAGAAGTTGCAATCAATGAAGTTTTAACTTAAAAAAGGCATAGTACTTGGTGTACAGGTACACCCAGGGCAGGACTAAAAATTAGGCAGAACAGGCAACTGCCTAGGGGCCAGACATCAGCGAATACAAAATAAATTGAAAATTTTTCTAAAAGTAAAAATTTGTATACTCTATCACAAAAGGTATTGTATTGTTGATTTATTTCGCCGCATGCTGTCAGTTGATGGATACTTAATACTTATCATGTTATCATACTTATGTAACATTTTCTCTATTGTTTTTATTAAAACATTATAAGCGTCAACTGGATTGATTGAATCACATCACTGCATTTACATTGAAGTAACAGAACAGGACAGAATACCAAATGTAGTGTCGATCAGAACTCTGGAAGTTACTCACACCCCTTCATTAAGAAAAAGGGGCCCGAGAATTACATTGCCTAGGGGCCCCGACTTGGTTAATCCGGCCCTGGTACACCGAAAGAAGGTTCAATAAAAAGGGAATATATATTAGAATGCATTTTCAAAAACGAGTGGCGTATTATGTTATAAAAGCCCTTTTTTCGCAAATCTGTTTCTTCAGTCTCGCAGTAAAAAATTAAGTGCACGACTGGGTCGGACATTTGAGATTTTGGAAAAACAGCAGGGAAGAAAATGTATGAAATTTTATTGAACACTTAAAAATCACTATTTAAAAAGTTTTTGGAAAAAATGAAGTAGGCCATATGATTTTGTTTATTGTTAAGAATTTTAAGAATTTTTGAAGTGAAACTTCTTTATCGGCGTTGGAAAAAAATTTATCGTCACATTTTTCGGTTACGCGTCACATTTTTTCGTTACGCGCAATCTTTTTCTTGTTTTGATTCCATCACTGCACATAGCCATGGAGCGAGAGTAGGGAGCAAGCGAGTCAGAAAGACCGAGAGAGAGAGAGAGAGAGTGATATAGAGCTAACGTCGCATCACGCACAGTGCCATGGGGAGAGAACTATAGGTTAGGTTAGGTTAGGTTAGGTTTGTTTTATAATAGCACAAACTGGTTCTGCATATCAGCTGTAGGAAGGTCGGCGGCTGATTGTTAAAAATAGAATGGTGGGTAGCAGAGACGGTATGCATTATTTGTGTCGTAGCAGACAAAACTGTTTCGTATAACCACTGTAGGCAGTCACCGCATTGTTCCCAGATTGGTTGTTTTTCCCGCCAAAATGGTTGGAAAAACTATTTGGTGGGTAAAGTAGTGGGAAAAAAATTCTTGGTGGTTTTTATGGTTGGAAAATTTGCGATTGGGTTGTTGTTTTATGGGGTGATATTATTTTAAGGATAATTCAGTACGACATAAGTACATATGTACCCACATACATAAATATTAAAAAACTATTTTATCACCAAAAATAAAAATTTGTACAATTAAGGCTTAAAGTTTGATTTACAAAAAAATAGTAATTGAGCTCAGCGAGCATGTTTTACAAAAAAAAACTAAGAATTTTTTGTTGTTTCCCGAAAACCGAATAATGACAATTGTTATTTTTATAGTCTAGGTAACTAATGAAAAAATACAAGACTTTAATTTCATTTCTAAAGGCTATCCCTACTCTAATAAACTATTTTTCAATTCCAGTTTCAAACTGCTGTTAAATCGATTGCATTTACGCTGAATATTGTACTTTCAATACTTAATAGCATGCGCAAATTTAACGAGTTGACTGCAATGCGATCAAATTGACGGTTTGAAACTGGGATATCAAATGTTTGACGCAAGTGCAAACGTGCGGGTCTAAGGTTTTTTTTTTTTTGAAAAATGCATTGAGTAGGATTTTAGTGTTAAACTTTCTTTTAAACAAAATATGGTGTTTTTCCCCCTACAGTACAAAATTGGGATTTTATTTCGAATCCGGTGAGATTTCTTATATTTCATCTGGAATCATTGGCAGGCAGGTTGTTGATGGTTTTAAATTGGCGGGTAGCAGGGATGTGACTTGGTATGTGGTTAAATGAGCGCTGGAAGGTTGATATGAGAAATTTGATGTGTATGTGTATAATATTAAATGTGTTAGGCGGGTAAGCGGACTTAAGAAGCTGCACTGGTCGGTTAATGCAGTGCAAAAAAATAAAAATTAGTTTGCCAAAAAAGTTTCACTTCTTACATGTGTACACTAGTACACGCACACATTTTTTTTTTTTTTCAAAATCGTTCGACCAGTTTTTTTCAAAAAACAGTTTTTTTTGAAAAACTTTTCCAAAATATATTCCTTTTTTTTTTTTTTTTTGCCTGCTTCAAGCACTTTGTAGTTTTTATCAGAAAAATAAAATTAAAACAAAAAATTAAAAAAAATTTTTTTTTTTTTAAACTCAAAAATAATTTTTTTTTGAAAAATTTAAGAATTTATATTATTTCGTTAATAAAAGGGCTTCTACATTAAAAATTTCATCGAAATTCGTCAAGTGGCTTACGAGAAAACCGGATTTCAAAAAACCGGTCCTATGGGAGGTACCGTTATAAGACTTTTCCTGAAAAGTCTATTCCAACCAAAACATAAAGTTTGCACAGAAAACACTTTTCAGAAAGTTTTATCAAAATCGTAGGAGTCGTTTTTGAGATAAATGAGTTTTTCAAAAAAAATCATATGGCAGGTACCGTTAGTTTTGGAGCTCGTAGAATGCTAAGTCCATCACAACGAAACATCATGTTCGATGATGGATGGGTACAGTAACGCATAGCTCAGAACAAAGCCTTCCAGGCAATGCTAAAGCCAGCACCAGAACTGGTAAGAGTGCGATCTACCAGCAGAAAAGAAAGGAGAGAGCTGAAAAAGCATGAGGTCGAATCTATTGAGGCCTACGGCAAAGGCAATGTTCGAACGTTCTACCAGAGGGTAGAAGATTCTGCAGCTTAACAAGAAATCGCTACGGTGAGCATTTTGACCTGGCACAACATGCTGGGTTATCAGAAAAAGAAAATTAAGCTCAGCACGGACGACTTGTGCAGCGGTTGTGGCGACATAGATGTGCATGAAGACACGCCGCATTTTCTGTCACTGCACAGTACTATGCCACTTAAGAACTGGAGTTCTAGGAAGTCATTTCTTCCAGGACTTAGAAAAACTATCTGAGCAAACGGGTACAAGCCTGCTCAGATTTGTCAACGCCCCAAAATGGTTTGAGAGTGTATAATTTTTTCATAGGTCCCACGCTTATTGGGATCAAAACCCCCAGGGTATCACAATGGATCTACATTGATCTAAGTGTAATGTACACAGCATCATCCATCAGCCTACTTACCTAGCCTAACCAGGAGTACAAATCTTGTCAGCTATGCTATGTCAGAACACTTTCGAGTTTCGAGTGTGAGCTAATCGGCTTCTGTCAGTGTGTATTCAGACCAGGTAAGTCAACCATCGACAAAAATTGTAGACTTTGAAAGATCCCATAAAAGGCCCAAGAACTCCAGATCGATACTCACCATCTTTTTTAATCGACTTTAAAGTCGCCTATGACAAACTCTCGCAGAATGGATTGTCTACAAAAATGTTAAGGACATTAAAAAATATGTACTCAAATACAAGGCAGGTTGTGTGGGATGGAGCAGGTTTGTCTGACTGGTTTGAGACATTTTCAGGGTTAAGGCAAGGTTGTGTCCTCAGTACCATACTCTTCGCAATTTTCCTTGATGATATAACAGATTACCTCCCAGCAGGGATAGAAATCGCAGGAATAGCTATAAGAGTGCTTCTCTTTGCAGATGACATAGTGTTGTTAGCTCAGTCCCCTCACAGCTTGCAACTGATGATAAATAAATTAAGCTCATTTTGTAAAACGTGGAATCTTACTATCAACTTGGAAAAATCAAAAATCATGAGACAGCTGAAGCGGAGTATTAACGAGAAATGGTTCCTTGATCAGCAGGAGGTCGAAAGTGTATCGGAGTATAGGTACCTAGGGGTTACTTTGCAATCAAATATGAAGCTAGAGTCACACTTAGAAAATAAACTAAAAGCGGCAAAAGGTTTAATAAATGCTTCTTGGCAAGAGATTATAAATAATAAAGATATACCATCATCGGCTAAGTACAGAGTCTATGAGGCAGTGATGCGCTCAGTAATGTGCTATAGTTGCCAAATATGGGGGTTTAAGTCATATGAAGAAGTAGAGAAGCTCCAACGTTTTTTCATTAAAAAACTTTTTAAATTACCTGCCAACACTCCTAACTATGTCTTGCTTCTAGAAACCGGTCTACCAACCCTTTTTGTGCATACACTGAAGCTGCATTTTGATTACGTTTTAAAAGTACTCAACTATCCGCCTAACAGAATCCCATCAGTGCTCGCAAAGTATGTTTTTGCCAAAAAGGTGGATTGGATTATAGACTGGTCAAATTTAGCTGCAAAAAATGGGGTTGCACTAGCAATACAATGTGCTGACATTTACGTACTAAAAAAACAACTATACGGTCTTATAGAAGCAGTGGACATTAGCCAGCGAAATGAGAGCACCCAACAAGCGATATCTTCTATAAATAGAGTTATCTATCCAGAGTTGAATTACAATCTCCTTGACAATAATTACTTTAGAGATGAATACAGTGTCGAAGCGATTTCCTTAATTTGTAGGGCAAGAGGCGATTTGCTTGATCTAAACGGAACACCATACAGAAATGCTGTCACTAACCTTTGCACGGTTTGCAACCTAAAGGTAAAAGAAGATTGCTTCCATTTTGTAGCTGTTTGTCCAGCATATAAAGAATTCAGGTTTTTGCATTTTGGTACCTTAACTTTGACCATGGAAGAAACAAAAAATATACTGAACGGATCGAATTGGGGAACTCTTTTCAAGTACTTAAAAACAGCAAAAAACTATCGTTTAAATATTTTGAATGGTTTCCAATAATGTTTATAAAATGTATCATGCTCTTTTTAACTTTGAGATTATAAAAAAAAAAAAATAAAAAAAAAAAAAAAAAAAAATACTGTAATCAATGATCCCAATTGTATAAAAATAAATGAATCTGGCTATATCTATCTTTTGTTTTAGCTAAGCAAAAAGCGAATTTATGTAAGTTAAGTATTAAACTTTGCTTTGTTTTTTTTCTCTTAAGATTAACTTTATAAACTAAACATATTTTAAATTTATTTTAAACACAACTCTGTATCGTTTTTTTTTTTTTTGTATGCTAAAAAAAAATTGTTGTTAAGCAGCAGACGGCTCATAAGCCATGCTTGAATTTCTTTATTGAAATTGTATTTATGTATGTATATTAATGTAATTTCTATAAACTGTCAATAAAGATCTGATCTATCTATCTATCAGTGTGAATAGGAACGAACTACACAGAGCCATATTACACTAGAACAAAAGTC
Organism: Platycheirus albimanus; assembly: GCA_916050605.2. Lineage (NCBI taxonomy): Eukaryota > Metazoa > Arthropoda > Insecta > Diptera > Syrphidae > Platycheirus > Platycheirus albimanus. The sequence goes on along the minus strand of OU696696.1, from coordinate 290,127,517 downwards.
TGCCGTTTCCAAAATATTATTGAGACTAGAAGGCTTACAACTTGCTGATGTGATTCGAATTACATGGCTTCTACTTATTTTAGAAGCAAAATTGCTTTTGGTTCAAGAAGTCGCTTTAATTGAAGGGTCACAGCGCGATGGGAACCCACATGAGCCTGGATTGACACAAGCGCATCAGATTTATGCATTCTATGCCAGGATGAAGGGTTAGAAGAGGGCTCATTTAATTTCCTCTGTGCCCCAGGTTAAATAGAACTAGGAAATCTGCCCTTGGAAAAAAACTCTTTCCAGGGAAGCTCCAAAGACATAACCTACCACATGAACCCCTCGACCTTTTATCAATTACCTCACTTTGTGAACAGCTTTGAATCCTGCGAGTTCGGAAGGAGACGTTGTAGCTTATCGTATCATCACTCCATCTAACCTAACCTATGACACAAGAACAATCAAAGATACGATGAAAATGCACAATCAATCTAATAAGTCACAAACTGGAGCACCTGCTTTACTTAATCTATTCCAAGGTCTTGAACCAAAGCTGAGCTAAATAATTTTTATTAGACCGTGAGTGTATTGCATCTTCAGTTAGTATTTTAATCTCAACTTGAAATCTATTACAAAACGTATCTATAACCCATGAACTCTTTAAACGTGCGTTGTCTTTTCTTCTTCGTCACCCTGATTTGATGATGTATGCAGCACATAAGCACAAGCACATGCATTAAGTAAAGTCTTAATCTCACCAATTAAATATGGCTTCCCGTTCCCAGTAGTGAATCCGTATAACAGTTAAGTGGGTACTTTTTTCCAACAACAAATGAATCGTTGAAAACTGTAACCGACATCCATATCCATGTGCGGGAGCGGGACATTTGCATTCGAAACGCATTACAAAAGTCACAAAATATTTAATTCAGCCAATTCGTTGGAATCGTATCGTGGCTTAATCCCTGCAAATGAACCTCGTAATTAAACTCAGTCAATGTAGGAAGGTATTTTTTTTTTATTCAATTTTCAGCTGTCATTGTCAGATAAAGAAAATGAAAAAGAAGGACACCTATACTATAGCCGCAGCAACCATCTATGAAAGTATTAATACGAGTTGGGTTTGGGTTGGGGTTATCCCTTTTTTGGTTTGGATGGATTTTGCAGTTGAACGAACCACGAACGGTTCCCGACTTATGTTACTTGATGTGACACTTTGCCACAGGAATCCCATTTTGGGTGGATCTAAGATGGTCAACGTGTAAACGTCATCGTTGGTCGTCGGTCGTCGCGTCGGTCGGTCATCGCAATCATCCGCCACAGTAATTAGAGATTTTCAAATTGAATTCTTATCGTTGTGCTTAATCGACGACCTTTCTCTTAACTCTGTGTTTTTTCTCTGTTTTGTATGACTGAAATGCGCCAAGTGCGGTGGTGCCTCCATTCAATCCAACTCATGGACATGAGAATTTCCAATTTTGAGTTTCTTCAACTTCAATTTGCATAAAACATAATTTTCATATTAACCTCTGAACAACATCAGAATATAGTATGGTGTGGTTGCTATATGGTTGGAGGCTGGATGCAGTGCTGGACCGAGGCTTGAATGAGTTTTGCAGCAGCAGCAGTTGCACTTTGCTGATGGTGATGCTGTTTGGAGTAGTTAAGATTGCAAAGATTGGCGCAATCCATATTGTGGGAAAATAGTTAATGGAGTTTCTCTATAGGCTTTGTCTTTGAGTGTGGCATTGTGCGAATGCGAACCCAGCCAGAAGGTACAAGTGAACTTTAGAAGTATCTGTTATTCGATTTGTTGGTTCAAGCTTGAGCCTTGAGGTAGAGCCAGGCGGTATTTGTTTCTACTACATATTGCGGAATATTGTTTGTCTTTTCTTTGTTTGCCTTTTTTTTCAAACTGACCAAAGTTTTGGGTGGAGTTTAGTTGAGTCATCACTTGGCATTTGGTTTGGGTCAGAATCATTCAAATTATGCATTTGAAGACAATGTATACGCCGAAAAGCGAGTACCAAATATGATTCAGAAATGAAAACGAAGCTTCCAAATGAAAGATTTTGTTTCCTAATGATCGATAGAACCTGGTAAACATGACCATTCTGCAAAGTGAATATTCGCTTCTTGATTTGAAGTCTGAATCAATTCGAGAAGCACAAATACATATTTTACTGAAATGCTCTCCAAAGAATGCTTTTTGGGGACCGTCGTCGTCTGTTCGCAAACAATCCTGTGGTCTGTTTGACCACTTTTGCAAAGCTTGACCTAGGTGACATACTTTTGATTTCAAAAACTTTTGGAATAGGCGTCGAAGCTGAGCAACGAACACGTGATTAGAACTGATTACGGAGACGCAGCTATGTAAAATCCATTGAAACAGCAAGTCAGCAAAACTGACGAGTGCAACTAGAAGCGTCAAAATTGACTAAACCATCTACCATCTACCATCTACCATCTACCATCTACCATCTACCATCTACCATCTACCATCTACCATCTACCATCTACCATCTACCATCTACCATCTACCATCTACCATCTACCATCTACCATCTACCATCTACCATCTACCATCTACCATCTACCATCTACCATCTACCATCTACCATCTACCATCTACCATCTACCATCTACCATCTACCATCTACCATCTACCATCTACCATCTACCATCTACCATCTACCATCTACCATCTACCATCTACCATCTACCATCTACCATCTACCATCTACCATCTACCATCTACCATCTATCATCTACCATCTACCATCTACCATCTACCATCTACCATCTACCATCTACCATCTACCATCTACCATCTACCATCTACCATCTACCATCTACCATCTACCATCTACCATCTACCATCTACCATCTACCATCTACCATCTACCATCTACCATCTACCATCTACCATCTACCATCTACCATCTACCATCTACCATCTACCATCTACCATCTACCATCTACCATCTACCATCTACCATCTACCATCTACCATCTACCATCTACCATCTACCATCTACCATCTACCATCTACCATCTACCATCTACCATCTACCATCTACCATCTACCATCTACCATCTACCATCTACCATCTACCATCTACCATCTACCATCTACCATCTACCATCTACCATCTACCATCTACCATCTACCATCTACCATCTACCATCTACCATCTACCATCTACCATCTACCATCTACCATCTACCATCTACCATCTACCATCTACCATCTACCATCTACCATCTACCATCTACCATCTACCATCTACCATCTACCATCTACCATCTACCATCTACCATCTACCATCTACCATCTACCATCTACCATCTACCATCTACCATCTACCATCTACCATCTACCATCTACCATCTACCATCTACCATCTACCATCTACCATCTACCATCTACCATCTACCATCTACCATCTACCATCTACCATCTACCATCTACCATCTACCATCTACCATCTACCATCTACCATCTACCATCTACCATCTACCATCTACCATCTACCATCTACCATCTACCATCTACCATCTACCATCTACCATCTACCATCTACCATCTACCATCTACCATCTACCATCTACCATCTACCATCTACCATCTACCATCTACCATCTACCATCTACCATCTACCATCTACCATCTACCATCTACCATCTACCATCTACCATCTACCATCTACCATCTACCATCTACCATCTACCATCTACCATCTACCATCTACCATCTACCATCTACCATCTACCATCTACCATCTACCATCTACCATCTACCATCTACCATCTACCACCTACCACCTACCATCTACCATCTACGATCTACGATCTACGATCTACCATCTACGATCTACCATCTACCATCTACCATCTACCATCTACCATCTACCATCTACCATCTACCATCTACCATCTACCATCTACCATCTACCATCTACCATCTACCATCTACCATCTACCATCTACCATCTACCATCTACCATCTACCATCTACCATCTACCATCTACCATCTACCATCTACCATCTACCATCTACCATCTACCATCTACCATCTACCATCTACCATCTACCATCTACCATCTACCATCTACCATCTACCATCTACCATCTACCATCTACCATCTACCATCTACCATCTACCATCTACCATCTACCATTTTGATAGGAGAATCAAAATGTGTTTCTTTGCAAAAGCTTTTCGAGGTTATTATTTTTGGAATATCTACATACATCATTAAACGAAATCTGTAGCGTTCACAAATTCTGCAGAAAGTAAAATATGATTTTGCCATATAAGACGAACAAAAAAGTTAATGAGGAAAAACCAGAGCAATGTCGAACAATTTGCAGCACCCTCCACCTCCTCATCTTTTAGCACAAGGCCCTCGATTACTCTCCCGGTCGTGACCGCATTCCTCCAATAATAATAATAAAATCTTCCTCCAGTTTGGTTTCTCCGTTGCAATTTATGCTCAATCAATCCCTCAAGTCTGGCAAATTTCCTCGCGCTGGGAAGATTCATTCGTTATTCCCGCCTTCAAAAAGGGCAATAAATTCGACATCACCATCTACAGACCGATATCTATTCAAACTCCTTTCTATTCCCAAATCCCCCTCTAGAACGGCTAGTATTTCGGATCAAGATCTGACAACCTTACATTTGAGTTTATAAAAATTTTTCGAAGACTGCAGAATTTTTATTTTTATCATTTTTCGAAGTTTAGAAACATATTTCAAAAACAATTAGTTTTTACATTATGGGGTTAATTTTCGAAGTGTAAATCAAGATTAAGTCCTTTTTGCAACTGCAGTATTACTTTGTAGGACAATTTTAACTATCGTTGACATAAATCACAAATTCATTTTTATGCATTGTCGACACCATTTGCTCCAAGCTTCAAAGTATCTTCCAACAATCTCAAAAAAAAAACATGGGGTAGGTATTTTTGGTAATTTCGAACTTCAAACCTTCGCACCATTAATCATTATTCATTGTTTAAAGAACAAAAGGCCAATTTCCTGTCGGAGTTCTTCTATTGTTTCACCCCTCAATTCCATTCAAGTCATCAGTAATTAGAAAACAAACATGGTAAGCACACATAAAGGACATTATAGGCAACTTTGAAAAGTCAGAACCGTTGCACTTCCGGGTGAATGGTTTTGGGTTTTTAACCTTTTTACTCTCGGCACAGCACAGAAAAAACAACACTCTCCGCCTTTACAACTCTCAAATGTGGTAGCAAAGCTAAAAATCAACGACTATTGTGCATTTAGATTACATATTCCCTTCCGAAAATAAAAAGCAAAGGTAAAAACCACCAGGAACTCGCAAAATCACATATCCTGCCATTCAAAGCAATAGTCTCTTTCTCTTTTATGCCAAACCACAATTCCGATCCCAAGAACTAAGCCAACATCAGGCGACACCATACCGTAGCCACCCACTCGCTTGTCGTCATCTGTTTGAATTTTCATTTCCTAACGCCTTCCGGTACGGTCGGTGTGTGTACAGTACACATACAGAAACGACACACGAGTACAAGGACACAACTTGACGGTTTTTCTGTTTCTCTGTTTTTCTTGTGCATGAATAATAAGAGATGGAGGTGTGGATGTGGAGTGGCCATAGTCAGGCGACTGACTACCCATTTTTAATCCTCTTTTTAGAACTTTTACAAATTCTGTGCGTTTGTTAGTTGTTCTTGTTATCCTTATCCTCCTAAAAATCCATTTCACAAAAAGGCATACAAAACGAGAAGAGAACGCAATGCTTTCAAATTATTTTGCATAGTTTTTGGTGTGTAAATAATTTGCTGGTAAAATCCGTTCGCCTAAAATAACCCAGCATTATTGACGATGAAGACGTGCATAGAGATGTGTACTTTTTGAAGCATATTTTTAAGAGCAGATTTAAATTTACAATTGGAATGGTTGGGTTTTTTTTTGGAATGGTTGGGTTTTTTTTTGTCCCCTCTGTTCGAAGGGGATACGGATGAATAACTTTGGCCGCCACGCCACGTCCACGTTCGCTGAGTGACAACTTTTAAAGAGATTTGAATTTCATTTTTCATTAGGGACCAGGCATCAAGGTTTATGATGGATTCAAAAATGTGCCGTGCGGGGGAGGTTATGATTTTATATATTTTTTTTTTTTTGAATAATTCTGTAAATTTAGAGTCGTTGACGCTTTGGTATATTGTTGCACGGATGAGATGAATAAGGATTGGCTTCATTTGATGGTTGGGGTATTATTTGGTCAGTGAAGTGATATAAAAGTATGCTAATCCTTGAATAATTTGCTATGTGAAGCAGATGTTCGCGGGTAGGTGTATGTTCGTGGGTGTGAAAGACCCATTGTCAACGAAGCCGTTTGTTTGTAGGTACCTAACCTAACTTTGATGGAATCTCAACCAAATTAGGTAAGCAAGAAGATAAAGGTCTTTTTTGTGTGAACGTGTTTTAGATATTAATCTTTATGAGAATGGACTTGAAGGTAGCTTTAGGAACATTTTGGACATCAAAATAGAACATTTTTTATCGTAATAAACGCTTTTGACATGTTTTACAGCCAATGGACGGAGGCGAAATTTGTGGCCCTAGTATGGTCAGAATGTGCTCTATTATACTAAAAATGTGTTTCATAATCTCGCCACCCGTGTCGCATCATTTTCAGTTCCCAACTGTTGCACGTGACAAATAACGCCAGCATCAAAATTGCTTAGGTTTTGCGCTGAACTGTCATCTTTTTTTCGTGTGAAACTAAAATTTTAATTTAACGATTATGCATATTGTGTCAAATCAAAAGTTAGTTGGTTACCGATTTTCAATGCGCCAGTTATAAAACTTATAATAATTTTCACAAAATTGTCATTTTTTTAGTTCACATATCAAATTTATAAAGAAAATGTAATTTTGTTTGTTCAATGAAGTCTTTGCGGACACACACAATGCCCACCACAATGTCACGAACTTTGCAAAGACCAATAACAAGGACTGTGATATGGCCCTTTTATTGTTGATGGGACGCAAGGACCAATTTTGTTGACAAATGGTCTTTGCAAAGACCATGTCCCAACAATGCCAAGGCAGTAAATTCTGCCGGGACATTGTTGCTTGGAATGACCACTTTTCATGGTGTTTTGTTGTTGTTCAATTTCAATGAGTTTGTAAGTGACGTCACAATCATCTGATTTTGTTCGGATGAAAAAAAAATTGTATTAACGGTGACGCCACACATGCCAGCTACTGGGAAGCAATTTAATACATGTACTAATTGTCAGATACCTATCCGCGTTCCAGTTGGCTGGAAGTTTGTCTGTGTGAATGGAAAATGTTAGTGTATAGCAACACTTTCTTGCCAGTAGCTGGCATGTGTGGCTTCCGGGTAACAAACAGCTGATTGAATTTCGATATATAGTTCCACTAAAATCGATTGTTGCTGTGCACAGATGACGTCACAAGATGTGGTCAAAATTGCAACAATCAACTGAAATTTAACATTTGCTTGCACTCGCACCAAAGCATTGGCGAGCACTTTTACTTACACGATTACTGACGCTAGTGTATTTATGCATGCGTAAGCCTGCCATATAGAAAAGTTTCAACAAACATTCTCCGGATGGTCAACTTTTCCATACGATAAAAGTATCGCGGAAGATTCGCGGAGTAAGCTCTGGTGTGTCGGGAAAGTTATTGATAAAATTAATGAATGAAAGATATGGTAATCAGTTTTAAACTTTATTTTTTCCTACATTATGCTTTTACTTCGTTGTTTCGTGTATTTTTGTAGATTCTGGTAGTAGTTTTATAATAAATCTTAATTCACTTGACATAATTTTCCAATTAATGGATGGTAGATGAGATTTGTGATGAGAAGTTTAACGTCGCCGTGTCCTGTGAAGACAGTGATTATTTGCAGATAATGACAGTATGGGAACGTCGCTAATGAAATCTGAAACGTCAAATTTACTTTTAACAAATGACCAATTTATAAATGTCGTGTAATGGTCAAGGCAAAAAATGATATTTTTCAGCGCGGCCTTATTCACCATACCAACTGTCAAAGCGGTCATGTCGTGTAATGGTCATTGTTACGCTTCTTCTTGCAAGGACACCGAGTTGCAAAAGTAACAATGTCCAATTTGCTGGACATTGCATTTTGCGACAAGAATGACAAATTTGGTTCATTCGTGTAGCTAATGGTTATTTTAGCTAGCAAAGACACACTGAAGAATGACTATGCACTGACAGCACAAGGACACATTTTCGGTGACGTCAGAGTGACATTGCAAGGACCATTTACAAGGAACGTCTAATGCTAGCTTAACTATTGCTTTCACATTGTATGGGTGTATCATAGGGATATTTTCCGTGGTACGTTGGTAAAGTGTTTTGGAATAAAATACCAGCCTATGTGTGGAAAAATATTGAAGGGAGTCTACATGTGCTGAGTCGGAAAAGCCTTATTCATTTGACTGACACATTTTAACCAAACCCGTTAAGCCGTGAAAGCGCAGCAAACATTCAAACATTACACACTCAATTCCACATTTTTAATTTAAATATGATTGACAACCATGAAATTACAAAAAAAAATTAAGCAGTTCAAATAACTGGATTTGACTGAAAAGGATTGGTTCCCTTTACTCACAAAAAAAATCGTCATTTGTCTTTTTTCAAAAGGACTTTCTTCCACAACATTTGAGCATGACGGTTCTACTTATTTTACATATTTTAACCAAAAAAAAAGCTTTAAATGTTACACCTTACAGTATACGAATGCATCACATTTTATGGGAACGTGTTTCATCTTTCCAGGCATGTTTCATTACATGCCTTATTTTCAACCCTCTGTCGTCCTTATACTATTTTCATTACTCAACCTTTGTTGCTAATTTTCCATCTCCCCACCACAACAAATGCTCAGCACAACAAAGAAGTGCCCCGTGCTCCTTTTCCATCAGACACGTCACTTAAGACTTCTCCCTTCGCATCTTGTAGAGCTTTTAAAATTTTAATTCGCAGCCATTTTATGTGTATAATAAGGACATAAAACGCGTCATCCCCAAGCATGGAAATCGTTTTAAAGTGATGTTCTTGTATCGTGTACTTGGATCTCAAAACTCACCCCAGGACAACTAATCCTGCGGAAACATCATTGAAAGCACCTGCTTAATCGCAACTAATCGTCTGGCACACGCATTAAGTATGAACTCATCAAAGTACATCAACGTAATCTCAATAATGGTGTTGCATTGGCTTGGGGGGGGGGGGGGAGGGCGGTCGAGCACAGATAGCTCCACCACGCCTGCCGCACATCCAAAACAACGCACCCATCACAGCTCCATCTAAAAGTTTATGATAATCCATTGAAATGGACTTTTGTCTACTTAAGCCAGAGTATTTAATACAACTACCCTTCAAATGGATCGCAATTTACTTCGGATATACACTCTCTCCTGTGATGCTTTCATCCATTTAACCATTTACCTGGGCTAGGAGGCAGCTACAGCCCTATACAGGACCAAACATCATCACCCATCACATCCACCTGTGCTCCACTTGGCTCTGGATTCAAGCTCCTGTGGGAAAGTTTTCATTATGTTTTTGTGGAAACGACCGACGAGACACAAAAAAAATTCAAAGAAAAGTAGATATTAGCCACAGCCCGAGAGAAGCACATCAGAGTAGGTCTAGGTACGTTAAGAGGTATAATATCCTTTAAGCGAAAACGCATTAAGAGTTTCCTTCGCTGTTGTAGGTATACATCATAAAAAGTATGAAGGGATTTTCACTTTCACAACAATTTACTTTCATACATTTATATCAGGGAAAATGGCAGCGAAAAAGAATTACGTCCTTGCGAGCCAAACAAGTCTTGGTCCTGGTGTGCAAAATAATTACCACAAGAAAAAAAAAAGAAGGAACAAAACGAAGAGAAAGAAACCATTAGGGTTTGTATAAATATTACTATGTTCATTGGGATTTTAAAGGAACATATTTAGCTGAATACTTGAACTTGGAGAATTTAAAAATAAAACGAAATTAAGTATTTAAGTACATTAAAAATAAAAAGTGCTTCAAAAATTAAAGCGAGCATTTTCGTGGGCCTGTTTTTGAAGATAGAAACTATACCCCTTCGAAAGCAAACCAGTCAATATATTCAAAATTATGCTTATCTAATTTTTACTTCAGATTAGGTATAGGTACGTAGGACTAGGTATCTACTATTTATAGTGCAAGTGTATATATGCATTCGTAAAAACAAACAAATTAATTTTTGACAATCAAGCATGACATTCATAACTTGTCACTTTTTTTAATCGTATAATGTATAGAGCTCTCAATTATGACAATAATTCCCAGCATGTTCTTTACTCCCTTCCATTTCTTCCTTCTTCACCAATATTCTGAAATGAGTTAATGCCTTGTTTTTCCGTCCACGGCTAACCAGCAAAACCATCAAGTGATAGTACTATAGGCATTGCGTTTATAACCTTTAGTACTCCCAATAATAGGAACGTTTGGGCGGCATCTATGGACGAAGTTCACAAACACTTGATTGGTGAGTGGTGGTTTTTGTCTAGATTGCCATGGGAAGCAAAAACAACAATAGAAGACATTTGATGCAAAGTAGATATGACAACTAGCGCCGCCATTGACGAAGTTCAGAACTATAAAAAAATGTTCCATGAAATTACTATAAAAATGTTTATACAATGCTATAGGTTCTATATATAATGCATCCCTTCAAGCAAAATCGCTGACTTCAGAATTCACGGTTCATTTTCTGACTAACTTGAGTCGAGCGTTTTACTAGGCCTCTCATAAAATTGCATGCATGGCATACAAAATTAAGAAAGAGTAAATTCGAGTATTTTTTTTGAACTGAAACTTCTTTAGAATCGTTGTGATTTCAAAACGGATGCAACGGAAAAAACGACAGGTAAGAGACACAAATACAAAAATGTGTAGGATGAAGCCAGGAAAGAATGAGACAGAAATATACATACTATTTTTCTGACGGAAGTGACGCTCAGTATTCCAATATGGCGGCACCGATGACTCGCATTAGCTCACCGTGTGCACGAACGAGTGAGAATATAAATACTATAATCTTGCTCATTCATGCACGTGCTGCATGGCATTTGTTTGTTTTGATCAATGTAGGGATGGGCAAGTAAAAAATATATCGATATTTATCGTATCGATATTCTTTAACAGTATCGATAATTATCGGGTGAAAAAAATCAATATATCGATATATCGTCAGTTTTCTCATGATAATTCATACATATTACGAAAGCATTCAAAATTCGTAAAAAAGAATAGACATGAAGAAAACAGTATGTTTTTTTTAAAATGTTGTTTTGGCTAAAAATACAAATAACGGACATCTCTGTTTATAAACGACTGAATTTAATAAATTAAAATGTGGAACATGAACACAAGAGTTTGAACTTCTTTGCTCGGAAACTGTGTTATGTTTCATCGTATGCATTTTATTTTAAGTTGCATGAATGAATTAAATTGGGGAAAAGCGCACTGCGACCTTAAAGATCTATTGTGCCCCCCCCCCCTTTTAGAGCTGGATGAGGATACTCGTCCTACAGCACTTCCTCCAAATTGGTTTCTTTTAGGAAGGTTAGTATTTGAGGTATTTTTAAAGAAGGTAATCTGCCCTTATTTATCTGGTAACTCGTAACTACCCAGGTTTTTGAAGTGAAACTTTTTTAGAATCGTTGTGATTTCAAAACGGATGCAACGGAAAAAACGACAGGTAAGAGACACAAATACAAAAATGTGTAGGATGAAGCCAGGAAAGAATGAGACAGAAATATACAAACTATTTTATATTATCGGTCTCTCCTCTTTGACCCATACTTCGTAGCGTCCCCACTCCCGTCTTCTAAGCATAGTCGCCTGTAATTTGTGAGCCAGAGCGAGAGAGCAGATGTCGGTGTGTATGTGTATGTGAAAACTACGTGAGCTACTGTACACTGTATGCGGCTGCGTATTACAGCTTTTTAGTAAGATGTCAGCGTGGTGTGTTATTATTGAAGTGAAACTTCTTTAATATCGGGGTAATTTGAAACTCGACGAAACGGAAATGCAACATGACACTTTTAAGCAAATATGTAAATCAATTAAAAAAAAAAATATATCGCAACAAGTCTGAGAGAGAACGAATGAAAAAAAAATTATGACACAGTATTTTATATTCTAGCTCTCATTTTCTCCTATCATACGTTTTGCCTCTCACTCAGGTCTACTAAGCATTATGTTAAACAAAAGCGAGTGAGCAGGCGCGTTGGTACGATTAAGTTAGTATGTTAGTTAATATAGGTACGTGATTTGAATGCTGTCTGACAGGAAAAACTTTACAAAAGGTTTCAATAAACTTAATTCAAGAAGAATGTAAAATTGTAAATTGGCATTCAAAAAATTATTTAAAAAGTATCCTGAATTTTTGAAAATACATAGTCAGTTTTCGAATATTTTTTTGACTTGTTTTAAATAGTGGCGTCCTGGAGTTCATACTTTCAAAGGGAGTCAAAAGGACGCAAATTATGTCGGTACGTCTGTATGCTTGAATATGTGTTGAAACTTTTGTATTTATATAGATACGTGTTGAAAGCATTTAGTCATACATAACATAAGGTTTGAAAGTAATCCGAAAACTGGTGCTGGGTGGCTGAGTTTTTCATCTCATTCTCTCGTAAATTAGGTATACCAACTTCTTTGAAGTTTCACTTCAACCGAGTGTGAATTACGCACACAAATTTTTTTTTATTTTGTAATAGATTGAGAGAGAGAGAGAGAGAGAGAGAGAGAGAGAGAGAGAGAGAGAGAGAGAGAGAGAGAGAGAAGGAGAGAGAGAAGGAGAGAGCAGGAGCCTTTTATTTATGTATAATGTTTACTTTTTGGTTTGCATTAGAGACGACAAAAAGTTAATAAAATAATAAAAAAAATATGAAATAAAGATAGAAAAACGGTAAAATTTAGTATGAATAAGTGAATATTACAAAATAAATCGCGATGTTGCATTTATTTGCAAACGCGCAAGACAAAATGACGAAAGAAATGCTTTTATTACATTTTTGTTTTTAAGTCAGTTTTGGGTTCATATTTCGCTGAGCGGGACGAGCTCTCTCTCTCTCTCTCTTTCTCTCTCTCTTTCTCTCTATCTCTCTCTCTAAACTCGTGCTCTCATAAGACAAACTATCTATACTACCACCCGTTAAATGAAATTTGGGACGAATACAGGATGCCCACATTACTAGAGTTGTTAAAAACCTGATTTTTGATGAAAAACTAGTTTTTTTTACAAACGGCTAATACCATTTTGATACAACTTTGTGAATAGTGTTTTTTGTGTAAGATTTATGTTTTGGTTTGAAAAGGTTTTTCAGGAAAAGTCTTATAAGGGTAGCTCCAATAGGATTGTTTTTTTTATTAGTTTTTTTCTTAAACCACTTGACCGAGGTTTAAGCCCTTTTATTAACGAAATAATATCAATTCTTAAAGTTTTTTTAAAATGTTTGTTTTTCTTAAAGCGGTAAGTAAGTAAGTAAGCGGTAAATTTTTAATATTTCGAAAAGATTTTCAAAAAACCGTTTTTTGAAAAAAAAACTTTTCGCACGATTTTGAATTTGATGGTTTACATCATTTTTTTTCCAAAACACGTTTTAACTAGTGATTTTTAATTTACAGTGGCCCCTCGATAATGTGAACTAATTAAAACAAGGCGTTTTCGGGTTTTAGAGGTGTTCACATTACTGGAACATTTTCTTCGGTTCTTATTAAGGGTTTGAAACAACTCATATCCATTTATTACAAATAAAATAGCGGGTAAAGCACAGAAAAAAAAAACACATTACCTATGTAGTACCTATAGTACCTAATTACTACACAAAAAAAATCATTAAAAAAAAAGAAACATCGACATAGTGAATAGCCTGACTTGATCTTACTATTGCAAAACTTCAAAATTTGTTTAGACGAATATCAGTTAGGTAGTCTTTTCTTTTATATTGCATGCAAAATTATCAAGAGAAAAAAAAAACATGTGTGTGTAGGTACACAAAATTTGCAAAAGAATTCACATTTTAGAGTTCCAAAATTTCGGAAGTTCACATTATAGAGATGACAATGTTAAGTTTTGCCGATTCACATTTTGGAGAAATTCAAATTATCGGTGATTCACATTATCGAGACATTATTTAAAAAAATTCATATGATTTTTGCCCTCCTAAATTTTTTGTTTTCAAAATCCTTTTTTAAATTATCAAAACGAATTTCGTTGGTATACAGAATTTTGAAAAAAGAATTCTAAAATATAGTATTTTGTAAACAGAATTTTTACCCAACTTTTATTGTTGACTTAAAAACCATTGTTTAAACGTTTTTTTTTTAGAAAAAAACAAAGGAAGCTGTCTAATTTCTTTTACAGTTCTCAATTTTAAGGAAAAAACATTTTAATATCGTTCAACCAGTTTTTTCAAAAAATGGTTTTTTGAAAAACTTTTCGAAAACATTTATTTCAATTTTTTTGAGTATGCCAACAGCTAGCAGTTCTTATCAGAAAAAAATTTAAAAAATGTTGAACAAACCGTTTTTGAAAAAATCAAAAGTTAAAAAAAAAGTTTTTTTGAAAAATTTAAGAATGTATGTTATTTTGTTTATAAAAGAGCTTTTACAGGGATCCGGTCAGAAATCTGTTTCTAAAATTCTGTTTCTTATAATTCTGGTTTTTTTTTTTGTGTTGTTTGTTTTAATCTGCTTTTCAAAATTCTGTTTTTTTTTTTTATTCTGGAAAACAAAACTCTGCTTTTCAAAATTTTGTTAATTTATACCAAGAAACAAAAACTTAAAATAATTTTTTTATAATTTATTAAACAAAGAGAGATCTATATTACGTATCTCATTAATTCCCGTTGCACGTTCAAGAAGATGTTACCAACAAGAAGTTTTGATGAATACCGTCGCAGTTAAATATTGCAAATAATAAAATAATTTATGATTTGCAGAATTGCAGAATTGCGTTAAACAGAATTATGAAAAAAGAATTTTGAAAAGCAGAATTTTGTAGACCAGAATTATGCAAATCAGAATTTTGGAAACAGAATTTTGAAAACAGAATTTGTATGCACCCAGAATTTCGACCCCAACCTGCTTTTACATTTAAATTTGCACAAATTCTTCAAGTGGCTTATGTGTTAACCGGATTTAATAAAAAAAAAAACGGTCTTATGGAAGGTAGCGTTATAATATAAGACTCTTTCCGAAAAATCTATTTCAACCAAAACATAAAGTTTACACAAAAACACTTCAGAAAGTTCTACTAAAGTCGTAGCAGCTGTTTTAGAGAAAAATGAGTTTTTTTTATTGAAAATCATACGGCACCGTAAGTTTTTGAGCTGTGGTTTCAACAAAACAGCGCAGCATGTAACACAGCGCGTGCCACAATTGACTTGTTGAAGGAAGAGTTTGGTGAGTTATAATTTCGCATTTTGGACTTGTGAATTGGGATTTCGCACCGCTCGAAAATTAGACCTCGAAATGGGACTACATCTGAGCCAGCCGTGGTGAGCATATGCCATAGAAATCATATTTATCTGTCCAATCTATTTTCTTGTGATGGGGTACCTGACTGAAGTTCGAGTGTAAGAAATAAACTGAGATTGCTAGAAGACCAATTGTAGGAAGGAATGTCCTTCCTTCGAGATATCTTAAGAATGGTTTTGAGTTAAAAATAACACCCGACAACAAGAACATTGTATAAAAGAGATGAGAAGTCCGTCCGGAACTTGGGCGCATAGTTTTGCTATTATTAAAATTGAATTTAAATTTTTAAATCTTTTTTTTACAAACAATAATTTTTTTAATCCCAAAATATTAATGTTAAATTATTTTGCATTTACTGTTTGTTCACTCAAAAAGTGTATAGTTTATAACAAAGAACAATAATTCCCTGAATCAATCAATTCTAAAAAATAATCTCGATAAGGTGCAATTAAATTTAATCCTTTGTACAGTTTCCACAACTTTAGACGGGTTGAAATTCGACTAAAATTCAAAGAATCAAGAATACTTTGAATAACCGTGGGAGTTTTTCCGAGACCTTGTTATGATATTTTTTTTAATGCATTTAAATTATTATTTAGCCATCGTCGTTGTAAAATTTGCACTTTGTTGTTTATTTAAATGAGCTCATAATGAAGTCCTCTTCATTTCAAAATTAATTTAAAATACAGTTTCAAAAATATCTACAAGAAATGCAAAAACTCCCATTTTATATCTCTATCATCTAAAAACGAAAACTCTCGAACTCGCCGAACCGAGATGATTTTATAATTTCAATTTAACTTCTCTGCTATTTCATTGTTGCCAGGATAATAGAATTTGCATACAACACTGTCTCGAAAAATATGTACAAAAATAGTGAAGAGAGCTAACAAAGTTTCATGTTCTATTTTTTTTTTCATTCATTTTTCGCGATAAAATTCCAATAAAGAAAAGATGAATACTTAACACCACCGGTAAACTCACTAAAAAGTCGTTATCCTTTGCGCCTGCCTTACAACAATGCAAATGACAAGGTTAAGTAATAACGACCATAATTGTTGCAACCTCCCCAAAAATGGAATGATGACTATGCTGAATATTGCTTTTATCCTTCGCATGAATAGTGGGTGAGACTTAAAAGCTTATAGCCGCCTGCTCCTCATTTTTTCATTTTTTTTTTTTTATTAAAAACAAAAAAATATAAAATCAAAAGAATATTGTTGTCTAGACTTACCGCTAAGTAGGTGCTCTGACCACGTAATCTTGGTGGCGGAGGGGGTTCTGTTGTTTCACAGCCATTTTCATCTGTTGACCTCTGGCGACTGAAATGAGAAAGACAAAACACAAAAATAAAATTAGTCCTTAAAGTGATTTCAAGGCGGAAATCCAATCAGTTTTCAGGATATTGGTATACTAGACATAAACTTGTATAATCATGACAGACGTTCCCGTTTTAATCAGAACAGACCAACAAAAAAACCAAGATCCCGAATCACAATCACATCAGGATACCAATAAACAGGAATAAAATGAGAATATACAGCAAAAATATATATAAAAATAAAAATAAAACCCTTAACGAGGACAATTGCAATGAAAAGAAAGTCCTCATTTTTGTGCTACGGGCATGTCCAGGGAATCTGCAGTATATCATAATTCCAAGAGTCGAATTGCCCCCAACTTTGTCCCTTCCACCGACAATCCCTTGACCTCACCACCATCGTAGCATCGCACCGGCAACGATATCTGTTGTTCGTGCTTTTTTAATTTAAAAGAGTCCTTGCTTTGTCGGAAGATGAAATAAAAAAGCAAATTTGCACTAGTTTTTTATTTTTATTTTTTTCTCTCTCTCGTTTAGTGAAGGATTCTCAAAGAGATTTGGCAAATGAAAAAGGACATCATCACATATAAGGACCACAAGGAGCAAAGATTTCATTTTTTTTTATCTTTCTCAAGGATTCTCATTTAGTTTAGATATTTTTCCAAACCAAACGGAGACGACATTCGTTCCACTTGTGGAATTTTGTTGTTGTTTCATTTCTTTGTTCATACGCCATTTGATGGTCAGGATAAATGCGACCATAATGAGTTTTTGGTGGCGAGTATCAGAGATAAAGATACTGGGGTGAAAGGAGGTGGCAGAGGTATCTATAGATATAGGTCCTTGCGAAATTGTTTTTATACAGTGTTCTGTTCATACAAGAGTTTTTGGCTCGTTAAAATTCTTTATGAGTTCCTGGGGTCGAATTAGAGTTGTTGTCAGTTGTCGAGATAGTTTTGGCTTTGGTATAGCGTTGAAGAGGATAGGAATTTAGGCACGAGCTAGGATTTATTGCTACCGCAAGTTCAGGGAAGGAAAAGTTAATTAAAGACTTTAGATGAGAGTTTTTGTGGACATGATGTCAGAGACATGTGTGGGGAGCAATGTTTTATCTCTTAAAGTTCCCAAGTTCCATATATCATGGAGTGGTATAGTACGAGTATGTAGAGGGGGGAAGAAATATTTGTTTAAATTCTTTTAATTGGAACTTTTAAGATAAGTTAAATGGTGGTCAGCATAAAAAGTCCTTGCTTCAGATTTGATTATACATTTGCTTTTTGATTCCGTATTTTGTTTGTTCCAAAATAAAGGGTTTTTCAAAAAGAGGTGCTATTTTGAATAGCACGCTATTTCGGTAGTTGTCACATTTGAAGCTGTAATTTTTTGGCATTTTACAAGCAGAAACTACGCCATTGATAAAAATGGAACGATACAACATTGAAATTATTATAATTCACTTTAAAAATGGTGAAAATTTGGCAGAGACGGTTCATAAAACTAAAACATTTTCTGGTCGTTGTGAAGCTCCTGTCGGCCCTCAATTCAGAAATTGGTGGAAAAATTTGAGCTGTTGGGAAAAGTTAGCGATGTGAAGAATAAAACCCGCGCACGTCGGTCAAGAACAACTGAGAATATTGCTGCTGTAGCCCAAAGTTTTGAAAAAAAAACACAAGTTTGTTAATTCAGCGTCGTTTTTTGGAATTGGGCATTACACTGTATTTTACATAAAGACTTGGGTCTTAAGGCTTATAAAGTTCAGTTAACACAAGAACTCAAGCCGGCTCATCATCAACAACGTCGTGTCTTTGATGATTGGGTCCTTGAAATGCATGAAAATGATATGGAATTTCATCGAAAAATCATCTTGACTGATGAGGCTCATTTCCTCAGTGGCTACGTCAACAAGCAAAATTGTCGCATCTTGGGCTCGGAAAACCCAAGATTTATTGTTGAAAAACCTCTCCATCTTCAACGAGTAACTGTTTGTTGTGGTTGTGGTCCGGCGGGGTCATTGGACCTTACTTTTTCGAAAATGAGGCTGGAGCAACAGCTACGGTGAATGGATTGCGCTATCGAGATATGATTAATAATTTTGTATGGCCGGCATTTAATGGTATTGATCTGGACAACGTTTACTTTCAACACGGTGCTACGTGCCGGACAAGCAACGAAACTATCGATCTTTTACGGGAAAAGTTTCCGGACCGTGTTTACTCTCAAAGAGGTGATCACAATTGGCCAGCGAGATCTTGCGATTTAACACCTTATGCGACTTCTTTCTTTGGGGCCACGTAGACCTTACGCCAACAGCCAAGCTATTGAGGGCATACAGCTGCGACTTTGCGAGTTGGTAACGGAAAATTTCATAAAAACAATATTGTTGTGTAAGCGTAGCCGTGGCGGCCATTTGGCTTGTTTTCCATTATGTATGGCATATTTTCCTCTTTACATTGAAATAAACAACCGATCATTAATCTCAAAAAAATATTGTTATTTTGAATATCAAAATAACACCTCCTATTGGAAAACCCTGTAGTATACCTACTAAGAGTCGTTTATAAACAGATTTCCGTTACTAGTATTTTTTTAGCCAAAACTCTAGAGGGCAGTTGTCAATGAAATAATCTCAAAAAACACCCACAGAAGAAGATAAATCTCATTCAGGTAACGAAAAACGCAGTATATTATCAAAAATGTCATGTTTTGTTAAATTGCGACGTTTATTAAAATCGTAACAGCTGTTTTCGAAGAAAACGAAAAACAAACGGTTACTTGAAAGTTAAAAAAAACGACAATCGTTTTCCTTTAAATTGCAATAAATGGAATTTGAAGAAAATTCGTCAAGCCATTTAGGCTGTAGTTTGACGTGAAAAAGCGCACAGACAGACACCGGGACGACAAGGCGAAAACCACTTCTTTGGCCTTCTCTGTCATCGTAATGTTATCTTTTATGAAAACCTCGATTTTTGTCTGCACGAAAGCCAAACCTGCTGTACCTAGAACAAGTACCTACCTAATAAAGTTTAAAAAAAAAAAATTAATTTTAATGGCATACCTTATTTTTGGTACCTATCCATAGCATTTTTGAGGGTGATAGGTAAGTTGACTGTCAAGTTAATTCTTTCACGACAAATTTACGAAAAATTCCAAAAATCGAAAGATGAAGGTAGCTATATAGTGCTAACTTGAAGGGCATTTAAAAACATACGGAATTCACTTTCGAAAAATATTTTCAAGAAGTCAAACAAATTTAATTTTCAGGTTAAAAAATATTGGCTTTTGACGAGGACGACACACATTCTTTTGAATAAGCAACTCCATCACGCGACGCGACGGATTATCAGCCAACAGAAACCGATACGATGTAGGTACCTATTGTCCGCCCACCGATATAGATACGACCCGACACCGACGTTATTTTATGCCACAAAAAATATTAAGCGAACCAACTGCATTTAGACACTGATTTGAGGAACCAATAATCAACCAATTATTAACTATTATATATTGGTTGCACATACTTTAAGATCACTATTTGTATTAACTAAATATATTTACACGAATACCTATCTCCGAAAATATCAACACGTTATTTGTCTTAATTCTTACCGAAACCGAACCGGAACTCGAAAACCGCCATTACATTCCACAATCCACTTTAACTTTTGATCATGAGAGAGCGAGACACAGCACTAAAATCGCGCTTTTTCTGCTTTACCTTAACAATGACATTGCATTGCATTATGCAATTATATAAAAAAAAATGCCGAAACCAAATTTAGGGTTGCACATAATATGCACAAAGTATGTCGATACATCGAAACCATTTATGTTTATACTATTCGATGTATCGAATTTATCCCGAAATCTTGATGGATCGCAGTTTTAGATGTTTAACTATTTTCGATGAATCGATGAATCGACGAATACACGCACTACATTAACGATTAACCACAATGCGACTGCTGAAAAATAAGAGTGTCTTCTATTTTCTTGTTTCTTCTCTCTCCTCAGCATTTTAGCATCCGCTCAACCACAGACATACAGTACAGACAGAATGCCGACAGAAGCTAGGTTGTTGAATAAAATGCACACGCAGAGAAGGGAACAGGGACAGGTAATATGTACATACATACTGTGGTGAGTAAAATATTTTAAGGTTGTTTTTGGCAAGAGGGGCACCGACAGATCATCCCAGATAGCCATTCCAAATTTTAAAAAATCAAATTTTCGAATTTTTTTTAATGCCAATCGTTTGTGATTCGTTTCTGACTGTTTGTGACAGCAATAAAAAGTTTTGTGACTCGCTAGTTATTAAGTTATTAACAAATTAAAAAAATTTACCTATACCACTACCAGTTAGCCATTCTTTTTTTGAAAATTGTAGTAGTACAAACTTTTTTATACTCAATCGATCAGAAATCGTTTGTGACTTCTGAATATATCAATAAAATCGTTTGTGACAACGTAATTTTAGAGAAAAATTAGAAAAACTGATTTAATTTCACCACACTTTCATTTTGTTTATTGTTATGGGCGGAGCTTTGCAAAGGTTAGTGCTGATGTATGTGTACCGTGTACCTGATTCATGATGCTGAGGTGAGTTTCTATGCTTCGAGGTGAGCAACATGCTGCAATGTGGTGAAATAAATCAGTTTTTCTAATTTTTCTCGAAAATTACGTTGTCACAAACGATTTTATTGATATATTCAGAAGTCACAAACGATTTCTGATCGATTGAGTATAAAAAAGTTTATACTACTACAATTTTCAAAAAAAGAATGGCTAACTGGTAGTGGTAGGTAAATTTTTTTAATTTGTTGATAACTTAATAACTAGCGAGTCACAAAACTTTTTATTGCTGTCACAAACAGTCACAAACGATTGGCATTAAAAAAAATTCGAAAATTTGATTTTTTATGGTTATCTGGGATGATCTGGCACCGACTGTATTGTATGTCAGTTATCGCGGCCAATTGCCGAGTTGAAAATATTCAATATTTGACTACAATCGAAATGCAATGCACAAGATACCGCACATATAACACTTTCTACCTGCTGGCCGATGAACTCATGTATGTAGGTTCATAGGTATAGGTCAGGTAGGTAAGGTACATACCGCACAATTTTTGATGCGTCGATTTTCTGTAAGTTATTAATACTTTCCGTTGCGTTGGAAGAAAAGGAGTCCGAAAGTCTTCAATAACCTTTCCATTGGAACAAAAATGACACTTCTGTCGATTCTTAGAAGATAGGATTCAGCTTCTTGATTTGAAGTCAGAATCCACACAAGAAGCACATTAGATACATAAATATAACTCAAATACATATGTATATGCGACAAAAAAATGTATTGGCTAGCATTATACTGAAGTGTCAGTAGGGTCAAAAGTGACATCATTGTATATATAGGGTTTTTGGTGGTCCAAAGATAACGCACAATCTATCTATGAAAATTATATTATGTGTGAAAAAAAATATCGGCTAAATGCTTTCCACGGTTTGGTGGGGTTGTTTATGGCCGAGCCATAAGTACTAATAATTGAGGTTCAATTTCGCTAATGTGCCGAATTATCTCATTCTTAAGCTCTTGAATTGTTCTTGGCTTATTGACGCTTTTTCTTTAAAATATCCCCAAAGAAAGAAGCTCAACGGTGTTAAATCACACCATCAGACCCGGTTTTGCTGAAATTTGAGCACTCCCCATTGTGCACACATGCTGACAAAAATAAAGTGCACGACTGGGTCGTACGAACTTGCTCTAATGTGTTAAAATATTCTTGGGGCTTGTGATTTTCGGAAAAAATCATATGAAATTTTATTAATCACTTAAAAATCAATAGTTAAAATGTTTTTTGGAGAAAATGAAGTAAGCCATCAGGTTTCTTTTACGTTTTTGAATTTTTACAAAAAAAAATTTCAAAATCGTTCGACCAGTTGTTTCAAAAAACGGTTTTTTTTGAAAAACTTTTCGAAAATATATTCCAAATTTTTTTTTGAGTATGCCAACTTCTAGCACTTTGAAGTTTTTATCGGAAAAATAAAATTAAAAAATAATGGATTAAACCGTTTTTGGAAAAAACAAAAAATAAAAAAAAATTTTAAAACTTTTTTAAAAAACTCAAAAAAACTTTTTTTTGAAAAATTTAAGAATTTTTATTATTTCGTTTATAATAGGGCTTTTACATTAAAAATTTCATCGAAATCCGTTGAGTGGCTTACGAGAAAATCGGATTTCAAAAAACCGGTCCTATGGGAGGTACCGTTATAAGACTTTTCCTGAAAAATCTATTCCAACCAAAACATTAAGTTTACACAGAAAATATTATTCAGAAAGTTTTATCAAAATCGTAGGAGCCGTTTTCGAGAAAAATTAATTTTTCACAAAAAATCGTATGGCAGGTACCGTTAGTTTTGAAGCTAGAATGCTAATTCCAAAAACCCCTCTGTAGGACGTCATAATAATACTATCTACCAAGTTTGAAGCAAATCGGTCCAGCCGTTTAGGTTGTAGGTGCCGATACAGACAGACGGACAGACAGACAGACAGACAGACAGACAGAATTGTCGGACCCACTTTTTTCGACTTCTCTATCATCGTAATGTTATGTTTGATTGTCAAAAAAAAATTTTTTTTTTTTACGAATGCATAACTTGCCTTATAGTACCTATAATCGCAAGTAAAAATCACGAAGTGCACGAAATGCATTTTGATTTGAACGCCAATTTTCGTAGTGTAAATTTGGCAGACTCCCAATATTTTATGTTGCCATTATTTTTCCCGGTGGTGTGATTGAAAATTGCTTTAAAGTTTAAATTCTTACGAGCCATTTTCGATGTGAAACATCTATTGGCTCACCTAGGCAGTAAAATCGATCGTTATCGTCACGGAAAATGGCATGACGCTCGGACGCCATCCGGCCAATCAAATCTTTGATAGAATAAAATAAAATGCACGACTGGGTCGCACGTACTTGCTCTGTGGGTGCAATAGTAGGATGAAAACAAACTTTTCGATCAATGAGAACAACTCATTTTTGAAAAATTTGGTAAAACCTAAAAAAATTTGACTGAAACTAGAAAAACCGATATACAGGAGCTAACGTTAAGAAACCTTTAATATTTAAAATTAAGACGTTATCTTTTGGGTGATATAAATGATACAAATGTCCACTTATGGCCAAGTTAATAACACTGTTAAAAGCAATTTCCAATATTATCATGTATAGCCAAAGACTAAAAATGCAGTTTCGTTTGAAGTATTCTATGTATGTTACATACAAAGTTTCATAAAAATCGGGGGAGCCTTTTTTGGGTAAATTAGAAAAAATGAAAAAATTGGCCAAAATCTAGTGGCTCTTTGTATAGGAGCCACCATTTAAAAAAGAGAAACTGAAAAAAAATCAATGCCATCTGATAAAAAGCTGTAAGGAACTATACTAAACAAAGTTTGAGTGAATTCGATGCAACCGTTGACAACTTATGGCCATTTGAAAAAAAGCCGTTAAGAGCAGATCTCCGTTATTTGCATTTTTAGCCAAAAACTAAAAACGCAGTTCTCTTAAAAACACTAAAAGAATATAACACACAAAGTTTAATCAAAATCGTTAGAGCCATTTTCGAGAAAATTAGAAAAAACCAAAAAAAGTTGGCTAAAACTCAACGGCTCGTTGTATGGAAGCCAGCGTTTAGAAAGGCTTCAGTGAAAAATTTACTAAACCATTCTATAGAACACTATTAAAAACTGTGTCAAACAAAGTTTTAGTTGATTCAATCAAGCCGTTGTGAACTTATGGCTATTTGAAAAAAAGCCGTTAAAACCTGATTTTCGTTACGACCATTTGAGGCAAAAACAAAAAACCCAGTTTTGTTAGAAATGCTTAAAGTAAGCTAAATTATAAATTTAATCAAAATCGTTAGAGCCGTTTTCGAGAAAATCCAAATTGAAAAAAACCGTTACTTGAAAGGTACCAGTTTGAGCCGGGCTAAAACAA
Organism: Platycheirus albimanus; assembly: GCA_916050605.2. NCBI lineage: Eukaryota > Metazoa > Arthropoda > Insecta > Diptera > Syrphidae > Platycheirus > Platycheirus albimanus. The sequence goes on along the minus strand of OU696696.1, from coordinate 290,102,625 downwards.
AATAAAAAAAACCTCGACAATGGTTTTTCTTCAAACTGCTATATACCAAGTTTGAAGAAAATCCGTCAAGCCGTTTAGGCTGTAGCATGACGTGAAAAAGCGCACATCCGCACATCCGCACATCCGCACATCCGCACATCCGCACAGACGCACAGACGCACAGACAGACCGACGGACGGTATGGCGAAAACCACTTTTTTGGGCTTCTCTATCATCGTAATGTCATGTTTGATTAAAACCTCGATTTTTTTTTTCTGCACGAAACCAATACTTGCCCTATAGAGCAAGTAAAAAATGGACAATAATTGACATAAATGGTTGGTTGGGTGGTGGTTGAAGGTGGGCTGGGTGGTTGGTGGTCGTGGTGTGGGTTATGAGGAAAAAATTGACAAAAATAGTGGGTTGTTCGTTGGTAGTTATAGGGGGAGGGGGGTAAAATGTTCAAAAATGGTGGGTGATTGGTTGGTGGTTGCATAGGCCTATTAGCAAAGGCCTATAAGCATAAGCCTAAAAACATATGAAGCCTATAAGCATATGCCTACCCTATTAGAATACGCCTATAAGCCTAGGCCTATAAGCATAGGCCTATAAGCATAAGCCTATAACAATAGGCCTACAACAATAGGCCTATAAGCATAGGCCTATAAGCATAGGCCTATAAGCATAGGCCTATAAGCATAGGCCTATAAGCATAGGCCTATAAGCATAGGCCTATAAGCATAGGCCTATAAGCATAGGCCTATAAGCATAGGCCTATAAGCATAGGTTTATAAGCATAGGCCTATAAGCATAGTCCTATAAGCATAGGCCTATCAGCATAGGCCTATAAGCCTAGGCCTATAAGCATAGGCCTATAAGCATAGGCCTATGAGCATAGGCCTATAAGCATAGGCCTATAAGCATAGGCCTATAAGCATAGGCCTGTAAGCATAGGCCTATAAGCATAGGCCTATAAGCATAGGCCTATAAGCATAGGCCTATAAGCATAGGCCTATAAGCATAGGCCTATAAGCATAGGCCTATAAGCATAGGTTTATAAGCATAGGCTTATAAGCATAGGCCTATAAGCATAGGTCTATAAGCATAGGCCTATAATCATATAAGCATAGGCCTATAATCATATAAGCATAGGCCTATAACCTTAGGCCTATAGCATAGGCCTATAAGCATAGGCCTATAAGCATAGGCCTATAAGCATAGGCCTATAAGCAAAGGCCTATAAGCATAGGCCTATAGCATAGGCCTACAAGCATAGGTCGATAAGCATAGGTCGATAAGCATAGGACTATAAGCATAGGCCTATAAGCATAGGACTATAAGCATAGGCCTATAAGCATAGGCCTATAGCATAGGCCTATAAGCATAGGCCTATAGCATAGGCCTATAAGCATAGGCCTATAACCGTAGACCTATTAACATAGGCCTATAAGCATAGGCCTATAAGCATAGGCCTGTAAGCATAGGGTTATAAGCATAGGCCTATAAGCATAGGCCTATAAGCATAGGCCTAGAAACATAGGCCTATAAGCATAGGCCTATAAGCGTAGGCCTATCAACATAGGCCTATAGCATAGGCCTACAAGCATAGGTCGATAAGCATAGGTCGATAAGCATAGGACTATAAGCATAGGCCTATAAGCATAGGACTATAAGCATAGGCCTATAAGCATAGGCCTATAGCATAGGCCTATAAGCGTAGGCCTATAGCATAGGCCTATAAGCATAGGCCTATAGCATAGGCCTATAAGCATAGGCCTATAACCGTAGACCTATTAACATAGGCCTATAAGCATAGGCCTATAAGCATAGGCCTGTAAGCATAGGGTTATAAGCATAGGCCTATAAGCATAGGCCTATAAGCATAGGCCTATAAGCATAGGCCTAGAAATATAGGCCTATAAGCATAGGCCTATAAGCATAGGCCTATAAGCATAGGCCTATAAGCATAGGCCTATAAGCATAGGCCTATAAGCATAGGCCTATAAGCATAGGCCTATAAGCATAGGCCTATAAGCATAGGCCTATAAGCATAGGCCTATAGCATAGGCCTATAAGCGTAGGCCTATAGCATAGGCCTATAAGCATAGGCCTATAGCATAGGCCTATAAGCATAGGCCTATAACCGTAGACCTATTAACATAGGCCTATAAGCATAGGCCTATAAGCATAGGCCTGTAAGCATAGGGTTATAAGCATAGGCCTATAAGCATAGGCCTATAAGCATAGGCCTATAAGCATAGGCCTAGAAACATAGGCCTATAAGCATAGGCCTATAAGCGTAGGCCTATCAACATAGGCCTATAAGCATAGGCCTATAAGCATAGGCCTATAAGCATAGGCCTATAAGCATAGGCCTATAAGCATAGGCCTATAAGCATAGGCCTATAAGCATAGGCCTATAAGCATAGGCCTATAAGCATAGGCCTATAAGCATAGTATTCTGGAAGTATATAAACTCAAAGCGTAAAAGCAATGGGTACCCAAGCTGTATGAAGTACCTGAACCAATCCACGAGTGATCTTCAAGAAATTTGTAATCTCTTTGCTATATATTTTCAGTCTGTATACTCTACTAACAATCCTACTTATGTCAATAGGCCTAAAGAAACTTCTGTTGCTAATATAGGGTCTTTGGCCATATCATTTTCGGAAGTTAAGTCAGCCTTATTGAGCTTAGACACAAACAAAACAGCAGGTCCTGATGGCATCTTGCAAATTTTATTGCGAAATTGTGCTTCATCTTTAGCATTTCCATTGTTGATTATTTTCAATATATCGCTGTCAAAAGGTGAATTTTTAGATTGTTGGAAACAGTCCTATATAACACCAATTTTTAAATCTGGTTCCAAACAAGAAATGACTAATTATAGACCAATTTGCAAAATATCTGCTATGCCTAAATTATTTGAGAAAATTGTCTGTGACAAATTAACTTTTCAATTGAGAGATTTTGTATCAGATTTCCAACATGGCTTCATTTCTGGAAGATCTACATCCACAAATCTTTCGTTATTAACTAATTATATTATTAATAATTTTGAATCAAATTGTCAAACTGATATAATATTTACAGATTTTGCTAAAGCATTTGATCGAGTTAACCATCATATTCTGTTAAACAAGCTCTCAGAACTAGGCTTTCACTTTAATTTTTTTGATTGGTTGAAATCTTATATTACATCCAGAGTCGAAGTCGTTAAGATTGATGATCACCATTCTAATCATATAATAGTTCCATCTGGTGTCCCTCAGGGCAGCCATTAAGGCCCATTATTGTTCCTATTTTTTATTAACGATATTCCTAATATATTTTTAAAATCTCATTGTCTCCTTTTTGCTGACGACCTCAAATTATATCGAAGAATTAATTGCCTCGAAGACTGTGCCTTATTAAATACTGACCTGAATAAATTAGCAGAATGGTGTAGTTTAAATTTCTTACACCTTAATATTTCAAAATGCCAGATCATGTCTTGTTCTCGTAAGAAATCTCTGATACTATTCGAATATCAAATAGACAATACTTCTTTGGATCGTGTTGTGCAAAAGAAAGATTTAGGGGTCATTCTTGACACCAAACTATAATTTCTTCCTCATTTTGACTACATTATCAGCAAATCCAACCAAATGTTAGGATTTATCAAAGGAAACAGTAAAGAATTTACAGATCCATATACAATAAAAACTCTATATATCGCTATTGTTCGATCAGTGCTTGAGTATTGCAACAGGGTTTGGAACCCTTACTACAATAATTCATGTGCAAGAATTGAAAGAATTCAAAGAAATATTTCAAGGTTTATATGTATTATAAACTCCACTGGAATAACGATATTCCATCTTATGAAACTAGATGTCTTTTATTTGGTATGCAAAGTTTGGCAAATCGTCGTACATATTTTGCGATAATGTTCATTAGAGATATTCTTACTTATCATATAAAATGTCCCCAACTGCTTGCTCTTATTTCTATTCGTGTTCCTAAAGCTACGAGCAGACTGCATATAAAAGCCGCAAATGTTTGCGACTCTGACGTCAATTTTACGTCATCATTTGCGATTCTTGGTCGCACATCGTCTGAAAACCCCTTTGGGACAGTCCGCATATGCTCGCAAACCATGTGCGGATGATGTGCGACAACCAAGTCGCACATTAGCTTCCGACTTTTTTGCATATCGTGTGAACACTCATGCAAATCAATTGTGACAATTTGCAGCCATGTGCGGGCATTTGCGGTCGTCCCAATCATTTGCAACTACACGAAAACAGGACATTGCAAATGCATCGATGTGCGAGCAAATATCAGCTGAAATTCTCTGTTTTATAAGGAGAATATTGAGAAAAAAAAAATAAAAAGACAAATTTCGATAAAAAATTATTATTAAAATGGGTAGTTGATGAAAGTTTATTATTGTTTTCGGTTTCCGTTCGTTTCCACCAGAGATCACAAGTGCTTTTTTTCTAGATGTCAATAAAAGTGGTATTATTGTGAACTGTCGAGAGCAGAACTGTTGAAAGCACTCACTTTCAAATGATCCACGACAAGCGCTTCATAGAGCACTTCTGGGATTATGGTTGAGATGGTATTGACTGGAATGCGGAAAAGATATTGCATAGACCGAAAATTCTCGCCTGTAGCCAAGAACCGGAGAGTCAGCATTAGTCGGTCTGAGGCAGAAATGCAAGATCGCAAGTTTTGTATCGGCTTTTTGAATCCGCGGTCATACCAAGGAAAGCAAATGGTCAAATTGATAAGCCGACATAAGAACAAAACCGTGATATAATTCTGGTTCATAAGAACGTAATTCCAGCATCAATTTATTTTGCGCAAAAGCCTTCCGCCTGGCGATGTAGAAGCCAATTTTTTGTCCACACACTACGAACCCGTTTAATTTTTTTTTAAACTCAATTCTTCTCGGATTTCATTTTCTAGCATATCCAATGCCAAAATAGCAATAGAAGCCCACTTTGTTTCGACATTTTGAATTAATTATAGCACTTTTTAATATTCGAGATTATAGCTACGTCAAGAATCCCAAGCCAAATACACAAAGTTTCACAAATGTTCGCAAACCTGCATATGACTGGAAATTGGTAATATGCGGATATTGTTGCACATCGTGTGAACACCTCGCATATAGACCAAAACATTTGCGATCAGATATGCGAACACATGATGTGCGACACCTTTACCGCAAATGCATTTGCGACTTTTGGGACAGAATTTGCATATCGTGTGAACACCCCTATATGCACGTTTGCGAGCACTGATGTGGGGATAGAATTTGCGATATGTTTGCGAGTTTTTACGTGACGTCAGAGTCGCAAACGTTTGCGGGTTTTCATATGCCGTCTGCTCGTAGCTTAAGAGTTGACATCCAGAGTTTATGTTCGTTTTCATGAACCATTCCATAGATCAAATTATGGCCGAAATGAACCGGTTTCTCGTTGCATCAGGGAGGCAAATTCAGTTTGTACTAGGTTAGACTTTTTTATAACATGTTCTAGAGATACCTTCAAAATGTATGTACATATGTTTTAAATATTCTAAGAATTAGAACTACTTAAATATTGGAATTAAAACAACTTAAATATTTGTACAATTTATTATTTTAGTTTAATGTATCTCTAATAAATATTGTAATCTATTAGTCTATAAGAGAATTATGTTCTTTGAATGATGAAATTAAATAAATAGATAAATACATAGGCCTATAAGCATAGGCCTATAAGCATAGGCCTATAAGCATAGGCCTATCAGCATAGGAATATAAGCATAGGCATAGAACCTTGTTTTTTTTTTTTTTTTTTTTTTTTATTCAAATTGTTGTTAATTTAGCCTTCCCATTTATCAAAAATGTTTCTATTAAACTTCTTGGGTGATCTTCAATACCTACTTGGCTTCTCAAATAAAATAACCTTTAAGAATCTTTTCAAAATCAGTAAACGTGTTATGATAAAATTGTGAAAACAAAAACGTTTCTTTTTCTAAAAACACAATTCTAAACAAAAGACAGCTCACAAAAAAAGATACTTGGCACTACAGCTCCAAGCGGGGCGGGGCCCTGTGACTTTTACTCCCAACCCTTCCTGTGTGTGAGTTGATATTCTGCAGGAATGGAAGAGAACTACAATTTACCACCAAATCCGAACCCCTTACAGGGAACAACTTTCCATGTCATGATTTACTCTTGGAGGATTTGTCATTTCCTCGCAAGGGGCCGTACTCCGGAAAAAAACTTAGGTGGAGTCAGGGATCGAACACGAACCACTACGCCACGGGGTACTACACATATTGTTAAATACCTAATCTTTCATAGGCGGACAGCGATGACACTAAAAATAATATCCTACAAGAATCTTGAATAGAAATTATAAAACTTAGCAAAGAAAAAGAAAGTCAATAATTTTATTAAATTTCCTTTTCTTTTCTGGAGACACCAACAATATCCAACAATGCAACTCGAACAAAATGTATGTCTTCAATCTTTCATTCTGTCACTATTATGTCTGCGGTGTCCTCTTCGAACCCATGAAACAGCTATAATTGAAAACAATCTTCAAATACCACGCCCATACTTTATTTGAACGCACACATTGCTTACCGCACTGTCATCAGCCAAACAAATTGCTGCAATTTGCAAATCCTAGTCCGCACATCAGCGATAAGAATCAAAGTCCTTGTAGATGAAGAAAACAAAAAAAAAAACAACACATACATTTATATTCCTACAAATTCTAAGGATGATGACTTTGAAACTATACGATAAACAGACAAAGACACAATAGACACAAAATAAGACTACACCAAACCCAACAAATGCAAGAGTGAATCCTGCAGTCTGGAATCTGAAATCTGGATGTTGCCTCCACCCGCAGAAACATCCGCACATTATGGATCCTTCCGGAATTGTTCATGCGGGTTCAGTGGTAAATTTGCTTCGATTTGTTTCATCGTGATGTGGATACTGAGTAGCTAGCGCAAGGAGCTTCAACATCACAACGGGGGCAATCAATAAAATATCGACGGACGATTTGCAAGAACAAAAGAAAGTCAGGAACCATCTGAAACATAGGATGAATCCTTTGCATGAGAATATATATTTGACAAGCAGAAATGAAAGAAAAAAAAAGAAGTTAGCAATTGATTAGTTTCTCCCTGTATATTCATTTGGGTACGAATACGGATGCTACGATATATGCGAGATAATCACTCCATTTAGCACTTGGGAAGCTTTATTTAATGTCCTTCGTTCTTAGATTCCTCCCAGCGCGTAGATATGTGTGAATGACAATGCGACGCATATAGTTTGTTGAAAGATAGAATCACTTGGAAATTGTTGGGCAATTATTTAAGGAAATTGAATGAAAACAATTTGGAGGATGTAATCTCACATCAAATGATGATGTCGGTGATGATTGTTGCTTTTATCGCTTTGGTTATTAAGGTTTCGTCGAAAAGGAAGTTCTTAGTATGAGGGAAAATAAAGAGGATGTCTGGGTAACACGCGCACTTACTTTTATGTCAGATGAAGAATGGATCTTAGGTTTCCGAACAGAATTGGTTTTTCAAAAATCATATTTCTCTTATAATTTTTTAGATAGAAAATAGTCTCAAAAATATTTTGTTAGTTTAGCTTCAAACTCTGTCAAATATAATAAAGGATTTTCCAATAAGAGGTGTTATTTTGAAAAGCATGCTATTTCGGTAATTTTTTGACATTTGACAAGTAGAAACTCCGCCATTAATAAAAGTGGAGATATACACCATACAAGCTTCAACAATGCATTGAAATTATTAAAATTTACTATAAAAGAGACAGTTCGTCGTGAAGCACCTTGTCGGGCCGCATTTTAGAAATTGGTGGACAAATTTGAGCTGTTTCGACCAGTTAGCGATGTGAAGAATAAAACCCCTGCACGTCGCTCAAGAACAACTGAGAATATTGCTGCTGTATCACAAAGTGTTGAAGAAAGCCCAGGTTTGTCAATTCCTCATCGTTCTTTGGAATTGGGCATTGCACAAACGTCATTACACCGGATTTTGCATAAAGACTTGGTTCTTAATTCTTATAAAGTTCAGTTAACACAAGAACTCAAGCCGGCCGATCATCAACAACGTCGTGTCTTTGCTGATTGGGTCCTTGAAATGCATGAAAATGATCCGGAATTTCATCGAAAAATCATTTTGACTGATGAGGCCCATTTCCACCTCGGTGGCTACGTCAACAAGCAAAATTGTCGTATCTTGGGCTCGGAAAACCCAAGATTTATTGTTGAAAAGCCTCTCCATCCTCAAAGAGTAACTGTTTAGTACGGTTTATGGTCCGGTGAAGTCATTGGACCTTACTTTTTCAACATGACGGCGCTAAGTGCAAGCAACGAAAACATCGATCTTTTACGGGAAAAGTTTCCCGACCGTGTTTTCTCTCGAAGAGGTGATTACAATTGGCCACCGAGATCTTGTGATTTAACATACCTTGCGACTTCTTTCTTTTTAGCCACGTGAAAGATAAGGTCTAGGCCAACAGCCCAGCGTCGATTCAAGACCTCAAAGATGGAATTCGTGAAGCTATTGAGGGGAAACAGCAGCTACTTTGCGATTTGATGATGGAAAATTTCATGAAAACAATATCGTTGTGTAAGAGTAGCCGTGGCGGCCATTTGGCTGATGTTGATTTCCATTATTAATGACATATTTTACATCTTTACATTGAAATAAACATCCGATCATTTATCTCATTAAATGCCATTTTTCTTTGAAGATCAAAATAACACCTCTTATTGGAAAACCCTGTACTTTTGAGGTGGATCGCGGATAAAGTAGTTATTGTTCACGCCCCACAAAGGAAAAGCTTAGAATGACTGATGGAAAGATGGAATTCAAAAAGCCTGCACGACACTACTCCTTAGGTAACGGTAACCCATCATTTTAGATGTTCGTTTTATCCGAGGGATAGCCAACCTAGACTGAGAAATAAAGTTGTCACCAAATTGATTTTGCAATATATTGATGGTTAAGGTCATTGTATGGCAAGTTCGTCTTGTTGGAACCAAATTTTGGATACATTTTTGGAAACAATAAAATCAGTCAGCATGGGTCGATAGCCCTCGCCATTCACGGCAGGTCCTTCCCCATTTCGAAAGAAATAAAGTGCATGACTGGGTCGTACGAACTTGCTCTAATATGTTCAAATGGTCTTGGGGCTTGAGATTTTCGGAAAAAAAGCATTGAGAAAATCATATGAAATTTTATTAATCACTTAAAAAGCAATAGTTAAAACGTTTTTTGGAGAAAATGAAGTAAGCCATCAGATTTCTTTTGCTTTTCCAAAATTTAAGGAAATTTTTTTTCAAAATCGTTCGACCAGTTTTTTCAAAAAACGGTTTTTTTTGAAAAACTTTTCGAAAACATATTCCAAATTTTTTCTGAGTATGCCAACTTCTAGAACTTTGTAGTTTTTATCAGAAAAAAAATTTAAAAAAAATTGATTAAACGGTTTTTGGAAAAAACAAAAAATAAAAAAAAATTTTAAAACTTTTTTAAAAAACTCAAAAAAACTTTTTTTGAAAAATTAAAGAATTTTTATTATTTCGTTTGTAATAGGGCTTCTACATTAATTGTCCAGTGGCTTACGAGAAAATCGGATTTAAAAAAACCGGTCCTATGGGAGGTACCGTTATAAGACTTTTCCTGAAAAATCTATTCCAACCAAAACATTAAGTTTGCGCAGAAAACATCATTCAGAAAGTTTTATCAAAATCGTAGGAGCCGTTTTCGAGAAAAATTGAATTTTCGCTAAAAATCGTATGGCAGGTACCGTTAGTTTTAAAGCTAGAATGCTAATTCCAAAAACCCCTCTGTAGGACGTCGTAATAATACTATCTACCAAGTTTGAAGCAAATCGGTCCAGCCCGTTAGGCTGTAGGTGCCGATACAGACAGACATACAGACAGACAGACAGACAGACAGAATTGTCGGACCCACTTTTTTCGACTTTTCTATCATCGTAATGTTATGTTTGATTGTCCAAAAAAATTTTTTTTTTTTTACGAATGCATAACTTGCCTTATAGTACCTATAATCGCAAGTAAAAAGGATCGATGATGCCGCCAGCATGTAAACCGCACCAAACAGTCAATTTTAATGATGATTCGTTAATAGCTTGAGGATTATCTTCGGCCCATATACGGCAATTTTGCATATTGACAAAGCCGAAACAGAAATCAGCTTCATCACAAAACAAAATTATTTGGTAAAAAAATGCAAAGTTCGCGAACAGATTTATTTTTTTCAAAGTAAATTTGCACAATTTGGAAGCGTTGTTCTTGCCAAATGCCAAACCTTACTGAACAGAAATGTCAACACAGTTTGATATTCTCAACTGTCAAACCATAGACAACAACCATCGAAACTTCTCATGCAGCTAAAAAAAACACGCTATATATGAAGCCACTTCAGCGAGGCACCACTATATGATGAGAATGATCGCCCACAAAATGTTTGATGACACACATAACCCCTCAAAAGCCATAAGCATACTGACTTCTATTGGAGAAAACCAGAGCTTCGTACAGTGCCAGAGTTAAATCGAACTATTAGAAAGAAATGTCTACTAGAGTCTTACTCTTCGTCTCAGGGGTACAAAGCTAGAATGATCAGGATGAACTCAGGAATGTGTTAGTACAAACGCAGTCAGTGTACATACTGTACAATAGTTTCAGGCCGTTTTAATCAACTGACAACCACTGAAAAAGGTTTAATAAAAGACAAGGGATTTGTATGTCAATCCATCTTTTTGTCGATTTCCGAGTCGCTTTAAATCCGTCTCTTACCTTGGAAAATTTGTCAAACTCCCTAGTCATGAGGAGCTCCGTTCTTTGACGGTGAAAACAGACTGATATTCTACCATATATAACCTCTTCAACTTTCATTCTTCAAGCAATGCTTCGAAACTAGTGAGTTAACACCACTCTTTACGACAATCTTTGATCCGTTCAATTACAGGATTTCACAGGAATACTGCAAAACATGGAGTCTAGAAATAAATACCTAAAACCAAATTTCATGGTCCTTAAACCTTATTTACGCAGAATACTACCTGAAGAATGTTGGCATCTTAACAAAGAACGTATCAAAACTGACAGCGAATGTCAGTAATGTCGTAAGGAAAAGAAACCAAACTTGTTTTGTACATGATTTGATATACTTTTTTTCAAAAACCAGCATATTATCGTTCTTGTTTCAAAAATACGAGTTTTCATAGCCATTGTGAACAAGAACAAGTAGTACATTAGTGCGTTCTTTTTCTAACCACAGTCAACATTGGTTGTTATGTCAAACAAATTTTTGTTGAAGTTAGTTAAGGAAGTTAGGAATTATTGGTTTTTTTACAAACCATTTAGGAACGATACGTTGTTTGATTTTGTTTAACTGTCAAACGACCACTTAAAACATTTTTGTGTGTATTGAGGAACTAATTAAATTATTTTCCTTCATCGCTCAAAATTGGCGAAAATCCATTTTATTCTTTCTTGTTGATCACTCAAAGAAAATAAAGACGTTCTTGCTGCCGGTAACAATTTGACACTTCAACGTGAGTTTAGGAACGCTGTTATGGCGTCATTTAAGTTACAAATCGTAACTCATTCGGATTAAAGGAACGCCTTTTTGTTGACTATTGTGAACAATAGTTGACTATGATTAGAAAAAGAACGCCCCACATCCACATGTGTTACTTGGTTCAGACTTTGAATGCGCATACTTTGAAGATTTCCAAGCAATCCAGAGGCTATTTTCAAAATTTGATTATTAATTTTTGTTAAAATTGCCGAATTCAACAGCAATTGTTGCCATCTAAGAGTTAAGAAGGTATCAATGCCCTCTCTTAAATTACCAAGGAGAAACTGCTCTTAATTTTTTAACATTTTGGTTGAAAAAAAAAACCAAAACAAAGATATAAAGTCACCGACCCATACGCTTAGGGTAGGGTATATCATTTAATCATTTTAATGATCTGGTCTGGTGTTAGCGATCAGCTCTCCGACTTAAGAGTTTTCGTAAAGGACAGAAAATGGTTCAGCTTATATTTTCAAATGAAGCTTTCCTGGATTTTCCAAAATCTGTATGACCAACAAATTCTTTCAAATTCGTTTTCCTTTTTCTCAAAAAAACTTCTTTACAGCTTCAAGGCCAATCAAAGTAACAACTCTTGACATTGAACCCGCCGCACATCCCATATTTCTAGCGATAAATTTAGCATAATTTTGAATGGAAAATCTTCATCTGAACTGATCGCATCTTTAATGTCAAAATTATAGCTCCAACATACTAAAATCACTTACAACATAATCAGAACCATAACTGCCACCACACAACACATTATCTGAATTACTTAACTTATAAATAATTTATTGTTTCGCTTCGTTCGTATCATTGTTACGACATTTTGTCATCATCATAATCATCATCACCAACACTGCCATCACCAATAAATTAGGAGCGAACGTCGACACCGATTTGACTTCTTTTTTTTTTTTGAGACAAAAATTAAATTCCTGAAAATATTCATGTCTTTTTCTGAAGAAGACCCACGAAAAAAGCAAAGAATCTAAAAAGTGAAACGCAAAGGCATGGATGCCATTTTTTGATGCTCAGTTGGAGACACTAATTGACAATTTGAAAATTACTTCGCATTACAAACATTGGCGGCGCGGCGTCGTCGTCGACGAAGCTTGAGTATGTGTTTGTATAGATAAAAAGTTAGTTTGACTTAGTATCTAGTTCAAAAATGAGTATTGCAAGCCATCGAGATGTGAAATTACCCACTCAAGGGGGCTTTTCCTCGTTGACTTTCCTTTTTTTTAATAAAACTCCCGAGCGTACCTGGTTGGAAAATCAGTTGCAATTCGGTTCGTAAACGTTAAACATACGAGTATACGCTAAAAAAATGGTTCGGTTTGTCGGAGTTTTTGTGATTTGTTGCTTGGGTATTTGCCTAGGCTCGGAACTTAGTACAGTATCACCAAATTCAATAGTGCCTCAAGGATTTTCAAAGAATACAACAAAAGATGGATTAACCAAGAGAGGAATTACAGTTGAGAAATTGACCAGGAAAAGCTATGATCCTCCGCCAGAATATTACAGGTAGTTATGTTGGAAGTGAAAGTTTGTGGCTAAGAAAGTTTCAAAGGATTAAAAATAATGCAAATAATCGGGAAAACTAAAATCTGGGCTTAGGATCTTATATTTTTATGAAAATTTTGCTCGCAGAAAAAGTTATGACTGGGACTTCTATTCCAACCAGTGAAAATCATTCAGAGCTATTAATCCGCTTTCAAAAAATAGTTTTGAAGTTTAATAAGGCACGTTTTTAATTCGTAATGGAAGCAAAACTTCAGTTTAATTCCTACGTTCTCTTAAAAACAACCTCATTAAAGGGTGTTTTTTCTCAAGTTATAAGCCCCTGGGAAAAAGTTTATACTTGACAAATAGAAACATATTTTGGAGGTCGTTCATCTGAATAATGTTTTTTTTACTTTCTACTTTACGTTTGGTATGTTCTTAAAATTTGTGAAACTTGTAAGAAAATAACACAGACATTCCCCTACACTATATTCACCCTACGCCTAGACATGGTGCTTGATGCAGTCAAGTGCTTGTGCAATGAGAAGCATGTAGATTGTAGAACCCTTGTTCATGATGGTCCTATGCCTATCCTAAGCAATTAACAACCTTTTTAATTTATTATCCGTCGCTTGCATAAAGAACAAGATAAAACAAAGTTCAAATATACAAAACACTTTTCTAAAATGGACATATAAGCAAACGCTGTAAGCTTGGATTAAAAGATATCAAAATATTTATATGCTTGTGACGTCATTTTGACTTCACCTGGCTGATTCCACCTTAAGAAGTCAAATGCCATCCGAATTTAAGCTAGGATGAGACGAATACGACATGTTAAAATTCCATAATTTTGTACCTTTGACTTAATTTTGACGTCACATGGCTGATTTTACCTTAAGAAGTCAGCTGTCATGCGTCAAAATGACATCAGAGGTGCAAAATTATGAAATTTGTATATGTCGTCCTATCCTATGACTTTAATTAATTTTTGTTTGTCTTTTTTGGGGAAATCATTTTATTATTCAAGGGGCCTTGGAACATGGTCTTCATACGATTTGCTCTCGTCTCAGTTAACATTCGCTTACTTTCTTGAGTCATCTTTAGTCATCTTCAAGGCATACTCTTTTCCACCGGGTACTGTATCATGGGACCATCCATATTTCTCATTCAAATTCCCGCCAAGAAACTCTTCTTTTCGATTTTTTCAATGAGGTTGTAAGAACCTAGCCAAAATGGTTCAACTCTTCAGCAAGTATTAAATCCATTCCATTTTATGACTTTAGGATAGATTTTTAGCTTGTATACCATGTCTTCTAACGCTATGCTAACATTTATATTTCTACTGCTATGTCCAGAATGAAATGAGTACCTTCAATGCAGAGCAGTTTCTATGCGGTAGTAATAAGAACATAAATCTCCCTTTTGGCGACTTATAGCACTTTCCATTTGAGGAAAATAATCGTCCAGAATCATCTGGAAGTCTTCTGAAACCGTTCCATTGGTAAGCAAATCACATTTCAGACGATTCTGAGAAGAGAATTTTGCTTCTGTATTTGAAGTCAGAATCAACTCAAGGAGCACCAACACAAACACTTATAGGGAGTGTCCATTCGCATGCAGAATTGTCGAGATTTTCGGTAACGACGACAGATGTGAACTGTTGACTTTAAATCTGATAATATAGGCGTCGAAGCCCAAATATTGAATACGAGGTGCGAGTAAAAATCCCTATTAACCTCGAATCGAGCTGCACAGACACACCAGTTTGACATTGGAAAGCTTGGGAAACTGATGCATGCGAAACTGATGCCTGCGGATACTACATAGTGTCAAAATTGAGCAGAAGCAATTGTGATTTTTCCATTGGGTTTCAGAATGAGTGATTCCCCGAGTGAAACCAATGGAAAGCGCTATTAGTTGGGATGCACATTACCCGCTGTCTTTTCTAAAGACAGCAGGTTATTGCGGCAGAAAAAGAAACAAAGCCACATGCTTTTCTAGGGAACTGCCCTTAAAAAAATGTATCGTCATCGTCTTCGAAATATTAAAAAGCATAGTTGAAAAGTTGATAAAATCCAATTTGCATCCAAATTTTGTTTTATTTAACTACCGAATGTGAAGAAATTACTTGATACCGACTTGCTTTTGAATTTGAAATTATTTTAATAGCATTATTTGTTTAAAATAAAATTTATACTTCATAAATAGACTTCAACATCAATTTAAACAATTGTTTCTGCGTATCTAAGCGGAACATGAATTATAAACATTTTAAGATTGCGCAGCTTTTTGGTTATTATTTAGTAAGTCTGAGTTACGCAAAACAGGCAAAACTTTGCAGAGAAAATATTTAAAATTGGGTATTTACTGAAATTGTTATCTTCCAAATGAGTTAACAATAAATGGGAATGTTAGAAACATATGACGATATTTTCATGAAACTTATGAGTACAGACAAATTAACTATACTTTGTATTTAACCACCAAATTGACACGCTTTGCGATCATTCGGGCTTTAAAGCTTGGTTACTCAAAGTCACCGTTTAAACATCTTTATTTCGACACTGATATTGTCTTAATTGAAAAAATACCTCGTGAATCATGACTGTGATGCTTCTTTATTTTTTAAACAAGTGTGGGGAAGAAACTAGGTCGTTACTATTACAATAATTTATTTACATTGGATTAGGATGTTTCTGTGATTCGTATCTGTGAAATTCAAGAAAAGTTAGAGCAAACAGATAGTTCATCTTAAAGTTACTAGGACAATAGGAGTACCTACTCAATATATATTACATTTTAACATGCTGGCCCAAGTGACTAGATTATTGGTAGATTTGTCAAAGTTTTGTATACCTCTTTTCAAAATATGACATTTTTGAATTTTTCCTAGAAAATAATAAACTCGAATGACGCAAAAAAACGATAAGGCATCATGAACATATTTAAATGAAAAATTTAATCAAAATTAAGTATAAATTATTGAGAAATGTTGCCAACTGATATAGTTACACAAACTTAACATCGTGATACCACAAATAAATTAATTTATTTATAATTTTGGCGATCTGTGTCGGCCATGTTGTTTTGACATCTGTTGTTTATTATTCAGAGTTATTGATTCAAAATGACTATGGCAAGTAACACTATTGAACAGCACGTCTAAATGATAAAGATCTCTTATCAATATAATTGCATGAGAGTCTCAATGTTGGCCGGAAATCCTATCTCAGTTTATGTGTATATATGTTACCTAAAACTCAGTCCACTGTACCACAAAATTCTTTCCTTAATCTTTCCATTCCACCCTTTCTTAACGCGTACACGGAGTTAATTCATGATAAATGGTCAATAAGCCATTGAATGCATTTTAATAAACAGTCTTGGGTGACGAGGCTCATTTATGAATGGCCCTGTTAACAACAAAATTGCCATATATAGGACAGCACCAACCCAAGAAAGGTTCACCAGAGGGTACAATATGTACATGTACATCCTCAAAAAAGAACCGTTTGGTGTGGATTTTGAGCCAGCGCAGCGCAGCGCAGTGGCCTCATTTTGGTCCATGCTTTTCTAAACCCCGTTCTTGAGGTGGTTACTGTCAATGACGAGCGCTACAGAACGACAAAAAACAATTTCTTATGAGTTATGACCCAAGTTGGACCTATCGACCTAGACGACATGTGGTTCCAGCAGGACGGAGCTCCAAGCGACACATCGCTGTAGTCAATATCCAAACCATTATTTTAACTTTCGACTCTTTTTATACCCTCTTCCATAGAATGGGTATATTGTATTTGGTGTGGAGTTTGTAACATAGAGAAATAATACCGTTAGGTATAAAAAAGTATATATATTCTGACTCAGAATCAAAAGCCTAGTCGATTTAGCCATGTCCGTCCGGCCGTCCGTCCGTCCGTCCGTATGTATACTCTCTAGAGGCCGCAATTTTTGAGCTAGAAAGCTGAAATTTGGTACATATAATCTTTGGTTCAAGAGTAAGGCCAAGTTCCTTAACCGGTAAAATCCGCCCACAATCGCCATTTTTGATGAACAACCTCAATTTTATAAAATTAAATTATGTTTTTTGTACGGTTACGATAAAAGCATAACGCTAAAATTTTGCACACGTAAGCTTGAGGTAAACCTTCTTCCAATCAAATAAAAATATTTCAGTTTGGGAGTGGCTGACGCCTATTTTTTATACAAAACCATCAATATTGTTTTTATAAAATAACAAATGTTATATTAAAGAGAAAAACATTAAATTTTGTGGGCACTACTTGCACATAAACATCTTGTGTATAAAATCAAAAAAATTGATTTTGGGCGTGGCTGACACCCACTTTTCACTAGAATTTAGAAAAAATTGTTTTTGTAGATAAACGGTATTTATAATGAATCTGTAAGTCAAAATTTTGCGTCTCTTAGTAGAAATTAAAAAGTTTGTGTATGAAAAGAAATTTTTGAATTTTGAGCGTGTCTTACGCCCACTTTTCATGAAAGAACGAAAAACGTAGTTTTAAAAATTTAAGTTACTACCAATATTAAATTTAAAAGTTTTTCCTTCAGTTCGTTATTTGAAAAATATATCTCTACATTTTCTTGTGTTAATTTTTTCAATACGCCCACTTTCAAAGGCGTGATTTTGATAAAATACCTTTGTTCAGGTAAGATCGCTTAAAAACTGCTCGATTCAGCTGTAGTTTTACACATATGCCTAAATACTGACTAATGATCAAAGCTTAGTTATTGCTTAAAATTTTTAAGACACGCCCACTTTTAAGGGGCGTTTTCGTCAAAAGTCATATAATGCATTAATTTTTTAACGTTTTTTAACTTTCGGTTGCAGTTTTGAAGTAAAAAGATGAACACTTAGATTTAAGTTCCTTGGTAACGTAGCAGAGTGTGGTTCAAGAATTGTTAAAAACACCCATAATCGCTATTTCCATTCAAAATCTAATTTTTAAAAATTTAAGTTTTGCCTTGTTTTGTTCAAATCGATCTGCAAGAATAAAATTGAATGTCACTGAGCTCATACTAATTGCCTTGGCAATAAAAGTCTTAACTTTGGGCGTGGCACACGCCTGTTTTTATTGTGCCAGCACTAATTGAACATCACACCACACAAAATTAATATTATTGAATCTTTTTCTGTATGGTAAAGAAGAATTTTGTTTATGAAACTGGATCATCGGCTGGCTGCGGGAGGCGAACGCATACACATACACAAAAATAGTGAATAGGGTATCCAACAGTTCGTTGCAAACGTACTGTAGCTCGCGCTTTATGTTTATATGCTCCCAATTTTGCAGCATCCCTGCTCCTCTCATCCTCCTCATGGCTTTTCAAATGATTAGCGATTTATTCATAAAACTGGCCGTTAAAATATAACAACTTTGTATCACTGAAAGCGTTTGCGTACTGAAACATGAACGAAAGAAAGTGACAGGGTATGATTTTTCCTCAAAATGTTTCAAAATTTCATCTGGAATGTATTGAATATCTGAAAAATGGGATAGTTACTGCTCACCAAAAATAGATTCAAGAAACTCGAGTCACTAAACTTTAAAGTGAGATAGATACCTTCCTTCCTAATGGGCCAGTTTTAGCGATCAGAAAAACCAATAAAAAAATTGACTCCACGTAATGTTTGTTTAGTCGTCTGGTTGGCATCTTTATCGAAACTTTCATTAATCGACAGTACCGAAAATAAGTAAACTGCAACGTGCAGATAAACGCTTGTTTTGTAAAATGTCAAAGAGATATTTTTCTGACATCTTTTTTCTGATCGCTTTAAACGCTAATCACGAAAACAAAGTTTTCATTCTGTTCCAACTTTATCGGTTTGGTTTTTCCGATCGCTATAACTGGTCCTTAACTCTTTAAGAAAAATGTAATTCTTTTTTGTTAAATTACGGATTTTTTAGGTTGTTTTCTTGAGTCGATATTCTGATTTTAAAAATGAAATACTCTAACGGACCTGGTAAACTTTGTCCTGTCACAGACATGAACAATATCTAAATGTTGAAAACACTTTATTTAATGTTTCCCCTTAAAACCGCAAAAAAATCCTTAATCCCTATACCAAACGTATTCTTAATTCATTACATGACACAACCCCTCCAACCCACTGTAATACATGAAAATGATCATATAATAGAAGTCAACACAATCTACATGCTTATCCACACATCAATTTACATTCCATTCCGCATGAAAAATAATCAAAAAAAAAAATTGTCTCCCAAGAAAAATGACCATTTTTATCATCGGAATTCCGAATGCCCATTCTGTAGGACAAGGAAACAAACGAAAAAAAATTCCTAATCCAACGAACAAATTCACCTTAATACCCCTCAAGTTGGGTGGTGAGCCGAGAACACATACGGCTAAGGCAGGATGACAATGACGATAGCTGCGACGGATGAAACAGGAATAAAAAAAGAAAAGATCCGAAAGGACGAAAAACACATATAACCAATTATTATATGAGCACGCATTTATGCAATTTTCCTCACAGGAAATGGGTGCTTATGCTTACCAGGGTCAGGATGATGATGATGAGGTGGCAATAAAAATATTTGCGAATCCGTGTGGGTTATCAATTTATGTTCTTTTATCCTCTCCTGGGAATGATAATCCTTTTTCTTATATTACACAACTCTTGTACTAGATACCTGTCCTTTTTTTTCGGATTGTAATCAAAGCTCAACGAACGGTGTAAGGATAATTTTGAAATAATCCCACAATGATTACATTTTCCAGGGGACCTGCATCATCCTCGGGCTCTTCCGATTACAACAACAATCGAGACAATGATGTTGCCGAGTATTCATCCCGACCAGTTGCATTCCCGCAAGAGAATTATGGTTTCAGAGGGAGCAGCAGTGGTAGTTGGTCGTCCAACAATGGTCAGCAAGAGCGAAAGGGTCTACACGACAGGGTTAGCGTGGGTAAGCTATATTTTTGGAGAAAGGATACTCCATGTTCACTAAATTTGTGACTCTTATTTCTTTTGTATATATAGAACATTACGGAACGGGTTCAAGCCATTCAGGTTATGGAAATGGAGGAGGTGGAAGTCATGGCTATGGAAGTACCACAGGTGCACATCCCTATGGACCACCTCAAGCCATTGAATACGAATACTATGCTCCAACAGGGAACAGCCAAGGTTATTCCGAAGGAGGCGAAGGAATTCCAGTAGAATTGTACAACAGAGGATATGGAGGCTATGGGCATGCTGGTGAATACGCTACCTATGCAGTGCATTCTGGTCACGGCAGTGGGGAAGGAGGACACATTGCTACTGGTGTTGGGCATCAGAGTGGAAAGAACGGCTATGACAAGGCGCTCTTGGCTAAGAGTTTTTTAATCCCACTAGCAAGTGCTGCAGTCCTAGGTATTGCAGCAGCTCTGGCCAGTAATCCACTTCTATTACAACTTGGGACAGTGTCCAGTATTGGAAAGCGAAAGAAGAGAGAATTGGATGAGAAGCAAGTGGATTTTAGAGCTTACCGTGGACACAGAAGGAATTAAATTGTGGTTTTTTGTTCATGTCGAAGTTTTAGTTTTTATTGTTTTGATCCAATATAAATTCAATTGAACGGAAAAAGGTTTTAAAGATTTCAATAATTGTTTTAAGGTTAAATTTGTAAAAAAAAAAAAAAACGGCTAGACTTACCGCAGAATCACTTCGTCTGATGTCATGTCTGTGGTGGAAGTAATTAAAGTTGCATACTTTCAGGCGATTCAGATTTGTTGGTTACTTTCTGATACCGTTGAGGTTATCCAAGTTAATGAGTTTTTTAATCTGAAATAAAAGAACATGGAATTCATTAAATTTAAAGATTTTTCCTGTTAGAAGATTATTATAATACAGATTAGAAATTCAGTTTTAAAATAAAAAATCAAACTAATTTTAAGGAATTAATAATTTTGGCCAATATTCACTCATCGGGTGCCAAATGCATGTACAATTTTCGATGTTTGTAGATTTGTATTTATTTTTTAAGAAAATTACCTTTTTCTCGCGTTCTCCATTTTTAATTTCGGTTTCAAATTAAAAAATGAGTAATAAATTATACACGATGAAACAATAATAATTATTAAACTATTCAATGAGAGAAACAAAAAGTTTTTATTATGAATGACAAGTGAATCAAGCTTAATTAGAAATATTTTCAAACAAGTTTTTATAAATCAGAAGAGTAAGTGGCGAAGGGTTTTTATATTCTCACTTTCACTTCAGGGCAAGTTTTCGTTTTGCAAACAGAACAAATTCGAGAACCCCAAAACAGTGGTTTTGCGAAATGCCATGCCATCACTCTGTGCATGGTGCATCGGTGTGATTTTTAACGTAGGTACTTATAAGGCTTCAGCCTAAATGATTTAACGGATTTTCTTTTAAAGGTTTATTTATTTAGCTAAAGCACGGCTTGGGTTTCTGCTTTAAGGATTTGCTCCGAAAAAACTCTAATGCTTTTTATTAAACTTATACTTAATTTAACAAAACTGATGAAATGCTCGTAAAGGAAACAGATTTTAATTACTTTAAAAAAGGCCATACATTGGGAACGGCTTAATAAAATTATTTCGAACTTGGTTTTTCATAGCTTTCTTGAAGATCACGTTGCAATGTTTTTTAGTAAACTCGTTTTAAACGGTAGCTCCCAGTCAGTTTTAGATTTTTACTTGCGATTATAGGTGGATACAATAAGGCAAGTTTTGCATTCGTTGCAAAAAAAAAGTTTTGAGATAACAATCAAACATGACATTAGGATGATAGCGAATTTGAAAAAAAGATGGCCCGAAAATTCTGTCCGTCTGTCTGTCTGTCTGTCTGTCTTTATGAATAGACCCCTACAGCCCAAAGGGGTTGGTCGAATTGCTCCAAACTTGGTATATAGGGTTTTTTTGGTAGATACAGTGGACATCCAGTATAACGAATGATATAATGTTTGAGGTCATTGTTTATATCGAGAGTGTTCGTTATATCGATTAACTTTTTTTTTTTTTTTTTTTAAATAAGTGGTTGGTACATTTATTTATTCATAAGTTTTTTATTAGTCTTGTTAAACTGATTGGTAATGCCCTTATAGTACACACATTTTGAAGAAAAAAAATCACTTATACGACTTTCTCTCACTTCAAGTTGAGATTTCAATTGTAAAGCTTTTTCTTGAAGCCTTCTCAAAGTGAACAGGTCAGCCATATCAATATCAACTTGTTGTCCCCATCGTAACAAATAAGCTAAGAAACTGGCAGCGTCAACGTACTTTATTGGATCTCCAACGTTATGCGGCTACCATCACCTTCGCTTTCAGAACTTAGTTCAACGGTGTCGCAGTACGCTTGTTCTTCTAAATAAGTTTCAATATTGTTCCAAGCTTCTATTTCTGCAATGGTAGTAGGACGCTGAAGAGAAAAAAATAGTCATTTCCGAAGCTGATGCATTTTAAGGAAGTGCGCTACCTCTGGAAAAACAGTTCACCATACTTAAAGTATTTTGTAACGTCTATACTTCTTTATCTTGCCACAATAAGGAGAGTGGAACTTCATCCTCAAGTCAATTTGTTTATGCGTTTGTTATATCGGATAGAAAATTGTGACTATCGTATCGCTATTTAGAGATGTTAATATAAATTTAAAAAGCGTTAGTTATATCGCAAATTCGCGGTATTGGGTATTCGTTATACTGGACGTCCACTTGTAAAGAGGGAAAATTGAAATTTTAGCTCAAAAAAAAAAAACGGTACCTGCCATATAACCGTTAGGGGAGAGTACGATAACTGAGGCGCCAAGATTTAATAACGGTTTTGTGTAGGAGCGTCAAATTCAAGTATTTTTTACTATGGGAGGGGGGGTCTACCTCGCCCCGTTTAGGAGGTAGGGGCGATTTTCGAAAAAAATGTCTTGAATGGAAAAATAAATATTAAAAAACAACGGCAACACTTAAAATACATTACTATAACGGTTTTAAAAGCCAGAAGTCTGTTCTTCAATCCTACATTTAAATTAAATTACTCTTTACAATAGTTTTCAAAATATTCGCATTCAAATTCGAAATTTTGATAAAAAAACGTAAAAAAATATCTTTAAACCAATTTTGTTCAAAGTTGTGAAATGGAAAATAAATTTTTTTCTCTGCGATCGATGCTTCAATAAATATTTAATCGAACGCAAAAAACTAAAAGCTTTTATGTCTTCTAGTTCTTGTGAAAATTGAAAATTACTGAAACTACTTTTTTATGAAATTTTAGATTCTTGGCATTTATTGTGATTTCATTAGAGGATTAATGTTGATGATAGGTTTATCTTTGAAAGTAAAGTACAGCAATTCAGTTAGCGTTACCCAGAATGCATGACGAGGAGTTAGAATTGCGTTGCATTCCACTTTCTAGTCAGTCAGTTTGTGAGTAAGGAGTCAGTTGATAAAATCAAGTCAATTTACAACTCACATGATGTATTTAAAGGGTATGTCAATCTCGTCAATGAAGTCATCGTCTAGGAGCAACGAAGTTGCGTGAGCGGGTGTGCCCCCAAAATGGAGTTGAAATCCCTAGATCCCGCGGAGCGGGCCACTCAGGTACTGTTGATTAAAAATACTATTGACAAAGGCGCCTGCCAGACATCCAGACCTACCCTAAGCGGAGCAACGAAGTTGCGTGAGCGGGTGTGCCCCCGAAAAGGGAGTTAAAATCCCTACATCCCGCGAAGCGGGCCACCCAGGTGCTGTTGATTAAAAATACTATTGACACAGGCGCCTGCCAGGCAACGAAGTTGCGTGAGTGGATGTGCCCCCAGAAAAGGGGTAACACGCCTCAATATCCGCGGACAAAATAACCGCATACACCCGACCTCGCACCTACCCCAAGTCCTATAGTGTGCCCAGGCAGGGGGTTGCAGGGGGGCAGCATGCCCCCCCTTACATAGGTCATTGTTTATGCACCGTAATATTATGCGTCGCGGATATTTTGACGCGTATATTTTGTCCGCGGACATTTTGTCGCGGATATTTTGACCCGGATATTTTCTCCGCGGATATTGAGGCGTGCAGCCCGAAAAGGGAGTTAAAATCCCTAGATCCCGCGAAGCGGTCCACCCAGGTACTGTTGATTAAAAATACAATTGATAGAGGCGCCTGCCAGGCAACGAAGTTGCGTGAGTGGATGTGACCCCGAAAAAAAGGGGTGACACGCCTCAATATCCGCGGACAAAATATCCGCGGACAAAATAACCGCATACACCCGACCTCGCACCTACCCCAAGTCCTATAGTGTGCCCAGGCAGGGGGTTGCAGGGGGGCAGCATGCCCCCCCCTTACATAGGTCATTGTTTATACACCGTAATATTATGCGTCGTATATATTTTGACGCGGATATTTTGTCCGCGGACATTTTGTCGCGGATATTTTGACCCGGATATTTTCTCCGCGGATATTGAGGCGTGCAGCCCGAAAAGGGAGTTAAAATCCCTAGATCCCGCGAAGCGGTCCACCCAGGTACTGTTGATTAAAAATACAATTGACAGAGGCGCCTGCCAGGCAACGAAGTTGCGTGAGTGGATGTGACCCCGAAAAAAGGGGTGACATGCCTCAATATCCGCGGACAAAATATCCGCGGACAAAATAACCGCATACACCCGACCTCGCACCTACCCCAAGTCCTATAGTGTGCCCAGGCAGGGGGTTGCAGGGGGGCAGCATGCCCCCCCTTACATAGGTCATTGTTTATACACCGTAATATTATGCGTCGCGGATATTTTGACGCGTATATTTTGTCCGCGGACATTTTGTCGCGGATATTTTGACCCGGATATTTTCTCCGCGGATATTGAGGCGTGCAGCCCGAAAAGGGAGTTAAAATCCCTAGATCCCGCGAAGCGGTCCACCCAGGTACTGTTGATTAAAAATACAATTGACAGAGGCGCCTGCCAGGCAACGAAGTTGCGTGAGTGGATGTGACCCCGAAAAAAGGGGTGACACGCCTCAATATCCGCGGACAAAATATCCGCGGACAAAATAACCGCATACACCCGACCTCGCACCTACCCCAAGTCCTATAGTGTGCCCAGGCAGGGGGTTGCAGGGGGGCAGCATGCCCCCCCTTACATAGGTCATTGTTTATACACCGTAATATTATGCGTCGCGGATATTTTGACGCGTATATTTTGTCCGCGGACATTTTGTCGCGGATATTTTGACCCGGATATTTTCTCCGCGGATATTGAGGCGTGCAGCCCGAAAAGGGAGTTAAAATCCCTAGATCCCGCGAAGCGGTCCACCCAGGTACTGTTGATTAAAAATACAATTGACAGAGGCGCCTGCCAGGCAACGAAGTTGCGTGAGTGGATGTGACCCCGAAAAAAGGGGTGACACGCCTCAATATCCGCGGACAAAATATCCGCGGACAAAATAACCGCATACACCCGACCTCGCACCTACCCCAAGTCCTATAGTGTGCCCAGGCAGGGGGTTGCAGGGGGGCAGCATGCCCCCCCTTACATAGGTCATTGTTTATACACCGTAATATTATGCGTCGCGGATATTTTGACGCGTATATTTTGTCCGCGGACATTTTGTCGCGGATATTTTGACCCGGATATTTTCTCCGCGGATATTGAGGCGTGCAGCCCGAAAAGGGAGTTAAAATCCCTAGATCCCGCGAAGCGGTCCACCCAGGTACTGTTGATTAAAAGTACAATTGACAGAGGCGCCAGGCAACGAAGTTGCGTGAGTGGATGTGACCCCGAAAAAAGGGGTGACACGCCTCAATATCCGCGGACAAAATATCCGCGGACAAAATAACCGCATACACCCGACCTCGCACCTACCCCAAGTCCTATAGTGTGCCCAGGCAGGGGGTTGCAGGGGGGCAGCATGCCCCCCCTTACATAGGTCATTGTTTATACACCGTAATATTATGCGTCGCGGATATTTTGACGCGTATATTTTGTCCGCGGACATTTTGTCGCGGATATTTTGACCCGGATATTTTCTCCGCGGATATTGAGGCGTGCAGCCCGAAAAGGGAGTTAAAATCCCTAGATCCCGCGAAGCGGTCCACCCAGGTACTGTTGATTAAAAATACAATTGACAGAGGCGCCTGCCAGGCAACGAAGTTGCGTGAGTGGATGTGACCCCGAAAAAAGGGGTGACACGCCTCAATATCCGCGGACAAAATATCCGCGGACAAAATAACCGCATACACCCGACCTCGCACCTACCCCAAGTCCTATAGTGTGCCCAGGCAGGGGGTTGCAGGGGGGCAGCATGCCCCCCCTTACATAGGTCATTGTTTATACACCGTAATATTATGCGTCGCGGATATTTTGACGCGTATATTTTGTCCGCGGACATTTTGTCGCGGATATTTTGACCCGGATATTTTCTCCGCGGATATTGAGGCGTGCAGCCCGAAAAGGGAGTTAAAATCCCTAGATCCCGCGAAGCGGTCCACCCAGGTACTGTTGATTAAAAATACAATTGACAGAGGCGCCAGGCAACGAAGTTGCGTGAGTGGATGTGACCCCGAAAAAAGGGGTGACACGCCTCAATATCCGCGGACAAAATATCCGCGGACAAAATAACCGCATACACCCGACCTCGCACCTACCCCAAGTCCTATAGTGTGCCCAGGCAGGGGGTTGCAGGGGGGCAGCATGCCCCCCCTTACATAGGTCATTGTTTATACACCGTAATATTATGCGTCGCGGATATTTTGACGCGTATATTTTGTCCGCGGACATTTTGTCGCGGATATTTTGACCCGGATATTTTCTCCGCGGATATTGAGGCGTGCAGCCCGAAAAGGGAGTTAAAATCCCTAGATCCCGCGAAGCGGTCCACCCAGGTACTGTTGATTAAAAATACAATTGACAGAGGCGCCTGCCAGGCAACGAAGTTGCGTGAGTGGATGTGACCCCGAAAAAAGGGGTGACACGCCTCAATATCCGCGGACAAAATATCCGCGGACAAAATAACCGCATACACCCGACCTCGCACCTACCCCAAGTCCTATAGTGTGCCCAGGCAGGGGGTTGCAGGGGGGCAGCATGCCCCCCCTTACATAGGTCATTGTTTATACACCGTAATATTATGCGTCGTATATATTTTGACGCGGATATTTTGTCCGCGGACATTTTGTCGCGGATATTTTGACCCTTATATTTTGTCCGTGGATATTGAGGCGTGCAGCCCGAAAAGGGAGTTAAAATCCCTAGATCCCGCGAAGCGGTCCACCCAGGTACTGTTGATTAAAAATACAATTGACAGAGGCGCCTGCCAGGCAACGAAGTTGCGTGAGTGGATGTGACCCCGAAAAAAGGAGTGACACGCCTCAATATCCGCGGACAAAATATCCGCGGACAAAATAACCGCATACACCCGACCTCGCACCTACCCCAAGTCCTATAGTGTGCCCAGGCAGGGGGTTGCAGGGGGGCAGCATGCCCCCCTTACATAGGTCATTGTTTATACACCGTAATATTATGCGTCGTATATATTTTGACGCGGATATTTTGTCCGCGGACATTTTGTCGCGGATATTTTGACCCTTATATTTTGTCCGTGGATATTGAGGCGTGCAGCCCGAAAAGGGAGTTAAAATCCCTAGATCCCGCGAAGCGTGCCACTCAGTTACTGTTGATTAATCCTTAAAGTTAGATCACCGTAAATACCAAAAATAAAAATCTCATAAAAAAGTAGTTCAAGTAATTTTCAATTTTCACAAGAACTAGAAGACATAAAAGCTTTTGGTTTTTTGCGTTCGATTAAATTTTTATCAAAGCATCGATCGCAGAAAAAAAAATTTATTTTCCATTTCACAACTTTGAACAAAATTGGTTTAAAGATATTTTTTTACGTTTTTTTATCAAAATTTCGAGTTTGAATGCGAATATTTTGAAAACTATTGTAAAGAGTAATTTAATTTAAATATAGGATTGAAGAACAGACTTCTGGCTTTTAAAACCGTTATAGTAATGTATTTTAAGTATTGCCGTTGTTTTTTAATATTTATTTTTCCATTCAAGACATTTTTTTCGAAAATCGCCCCTACCTCCTAAACGGGGTGAGGTAGACCCCCCCTCCCATAGTAAAAAATACTTGAATTTGACGCCCCTACATAAAACCGTTATTAAATCTTGGCGCCTCAGTTATCGTACTCGTGCCAACCGTTAAGTTAAAGCTTATTTTTCTCACAAACGGCTCTAACGATTTTGATTTAAGAAAATCAGTGTTGCTTTTTAGTTACGACCAATCATTCGGCTGAAAAAAAAGTTTTAAAAAATGTCTAAGAACGGTGCTTTCCATAGAACCGTTTTTTTTTCTTTCTCGAAAACGACTCAACCCGTACTTTCAAAATTTCACACATATATAGGCGTAGGTAAAAATATTTTTTTGTATTTTTAAAAGCGTTTTTCTTATCAAAAACTGCGCTCCATTCAAATTTATCCAAGAAACAAAACGGCGTACTTTTTTTCAGTACAAATTAGGTAGTTTAAGTATTTATTTAAGAATTTTGAAAATTTTATTTCTATCAAAATCTCAAGCCCCAAGACCACTGTCATGCATTAGAACAAGTTCGTGCGACCCAGTCGTGCACTTTATTTTTTAAGTGTTTGCCGATTTTGTTAAATGGCTTCATTTTACTTTGTGGGTGTTATGTTGTGAGCATTTTAAATTGACTTAGTTTTTGGTTTAAACTATGTACAAATAACGTACTTAAATTTTATCGTTTAGGTATATTTATCAGGTCCTATGATGAAAAGAAGAAAGAACATCTATGAAACTGACTTAACTTGACAATTTGTGGATCCAAAAAGCCAAAAAATGATGTTTTTTATATTCCCC
The DNA here is from genome assembly GCA_916050605.2 of Platycheirus albimanus. Lineage (NCBI taxonomy): Eukaryota > Metazoa > Arthropoda > Insecta > Diptera > Syrphidae > Platycheirus > Platycheirus albimanus. The sequence goes on along the minus strand of OU696696.1, from coordinate 290,073,641 downwards.
CCATCATACGACAACGCCGCGCCGGGTAACTGGTTACATATTGTAATGATTTTAGTCTTAGGTTCGAAAACAAAACTTATTTTCTTTAATTTTTAAACTCACTTTTATCTAAGTTCAAACTCTTTATTTTTATTTATTTACCTTAGCACCACTAATTATTTAATTATTCACCATTTAATCGTCACCACGGTTAAAATCAAAACTGTCCCGTTTCAGTTTGAGATGTCCTATTTCATTGCATATATTAACTATAGTATTCCCACTTGATCTACGCCATCTATAGACGAAAAACTAAGCTCTAGAATACCATGGGAAGCAACAACAACAATTTCCACCATTTTAATTGTTGTTGTTGCTTCCCATGGTATTCTAGAGCTTAGTTTTTCGTCGATAGATGGCGCACCTCAAGTGGTAGTACTATAGTTTATAAATACAATGCCTATTTATACTGGTATAAAGGTTATCGAAAAATCTAATACTCGAACCATTCAGAAGTTTAAAGATGCTTTTAAAGCTTTCGGAGCTTTCAAATTTCATAATGCTCAATAATTACAGTATTGGTCAGAATTATTACAGCATGATTTCTGCAGTATAGTTTTGGGCGAATTGTTACCAAAGACAAAAACCATTCATATAACAATATGCAAAATACTAAATTGCGTATTAATTGCAGCGAAATAACGAAATGCGAAAAAAACCCGCGAGTTGTACCATACCCGATTTTTGGGTAAATCTTAAGAAAAAAAATTGTTTCAAAGTAAGGGCCTGTCTCCAATTTTGATATGTTTTTTTTGGGAATTTAAGTAAAAGCTTACTATAGTGTATCCTGACGGTAATCGCGCCGTAAGTACTTATGATAGGAACTTTATGACTTTATTTTTAGAAGAAATAATAGCTTTTGTAAGTGCGTTCAAATGAATTTGATATTTTGTCTAATTTTGAGATATCCAGAACCCATTTTCTCTGCCAATGGTTTTGGGTCAATTTTCTCCAGAAAATGCATAGTTAACATATTGTTTTAATATTTTTTTAATAAAAATAACAATTAAAAATAAAGTGCTTGACTGGGTCAGACAAACTTGCTCTAATGTGAGACAGTGGTCTTGGGGTTTGAGATTTTGGAAAAAAAAGCAGGGAAAAAACTAAGTACATACATGAAATTTTATTGATCACTTAAAAATCAATAGTGAAAACGTTTTTTGGAAGCCATATGATTTTGTTTATTATTAAGATTTTAAAATTTTTGTTTTTCAAAATCGTTCGACTTTTCCAAAATATATTCCAAATTTTTTTTTTAGTGTACCAACTTCTAGCACTTTGTAATTTTTATCAGAAAATAAAATTAAAAAAAATAGCTTGAACCGTTTTTCAAAAAAAAAAAATATACAAAAATTAAAAAAATTTTTTTTTAAACTCAAAAAAAAAACTTTTTCTCAAAAATTTAAAAATTTATATTATTTCGTCCTTAAAGGGGCTTCTATATAAAAATTTCATCGAAATTCGTCAAGTGGCTTACGAGAAAATCTGATTTCAAAAAACCGGTCCTATGGGAGGTACCGTTATAAGAGTTTTCCTGAAAAATCTATTTGCACAGAAAACACTATTCAGAAAGTTTTATACAAAATCGTAGGAGCCGTTTTTGAGAAAAATTATTTTTTTTACTAAAAATCGTATGGAAGGTACCGTTAGTTTTGCGTAACAAGTACCTATGCAGAAAACGCACAGATTTTATGATACTTGGAAAAATCTGCTGCAGGTTAAAAGGGTTTTCTGATTTTGCATCTACATACATAATGTTTCTAAAAACATAAGTATTAACAATACGCAATTACCGGTAAAACGTGGGTCAGCGTACTCCAAAATCAGCTTTTCAAAAACCCCCAAAAAATTATATCAAAATTGTAGACATCAGGTTCTTTCGGCATTCTTAATTATAATAAATCTAATAATCTTAATTGAAATAAATCATGTTCAAAGATCATTGGCATGTATACATTTCAAGTAGGTATACGTATGATTCATTACTTTAAAACTTACATAGGGATTCCCAGCAACAACAAAAAGGGAGTCAAAATGATAAAAATAATATCATCTTAAAATAAATAATATTGTCTATATATTGATTAATTTACAGATTACAATCTTTAAAACATAGTTTAGCATAAATTACAATTCCATTATATCAAACCACGCCATTCTATAAAGGCACATAATAATCCAACGAGTATCTATAGTAATCCAGAATCGCGTATATTGGATCATAAAAAGATTAATTAACAAGAAAATGTATTTAATAAATTCACTTTGGGCTGTGCAATAAACGATGTTTTGAGGTTTCTTTGAAATTGTGTTGAGTTGCCGACAAATGAATTGGCCAATTTAACTCGAACCACAAATTTGCTTTCAACACGCAGCCGTAGATCGCATTCATACATTAATAAGTGATATAGTGCCTACCTCTAAGTAACTCTGAGTTGTGTATCTTGTATCTCTAAGAATCAGTTGGATTTATCATGCTCTGACTCACATCTATATTAGGTATGTCCGGAACGATCTAAAACCGATTTTCAATGGAAATAAAAAAAAAATCTATTCCCAGAGCATCAATCAGGAGGAATTTGTCTTGGTCTGGAATTGGAGGGAATTTCCTAAAAAAAGGGTGCGTCACGATGCCAGCATCTTCTTTCAGTGTTGAGCCCTCATCAGTAATATAAATTGAAATTGTTTGCTGGAATCATTATTATTCTACTTGCTGTTTCAAAGGGATGGAGCAGGAGGAGTATCTTGATAGAACTAGAAGTAGTATGTAGAAGTAGGTACACAATATATTTAAAATAAAAGCATCCATTGTAGTTTATTTGTAAGAGCTCATATGGAAGTGCACTGAACCGGGGCTTACTTATTAAGACGAACTCTGGAATTCTTAAAATATGATGGATGGCTCATGCTTCTAGAATCTAGAAAATCCATTAGACTATGGGTGACAATCTTCGTTGGTTTCAATTTTCTTTGACAACATCAAGTTACTCATCTAACCTAAAGAATTTACAATACATATTGTAATATGAAGCAAATGAATGCAAAAAGGCCTAGTGAGCTTTTGTATGTCTGGAGAATCGCCTGAGAAATGCAAATAAATACTTTCAATTTCAATTAGAGCTATGTCTCATTCATATTGTTTGATAATGATGCAAGACAGATGTTGACCTCGTATCTTAAAATTAAATATTATTGTGCTCTATGCTATGGACCAGACTGATAGATAGTTACCAACCCAAGTCTCCCACTGCCACTGTCTCACGAGTCACGACCGATTCATAGAGGTGAAGGTCATCGAATTGACCTATGAGGGAATGCGCTTTCTGAACCAAATTAAAGTTGGGCGTTCACACAGTATGTCAACGTCGATTGAGTGCAGCTATGAATCCATATTCAGACCCATTTTTTTCACAATAGCTTGTAAGTACTTACACCATTATCCTGGAGTTTTTCTTGCCTAAGCTAAAGACATTGTTTTGAGTGTTGCAGAGCTAACAGATCAAGAGCGATCAAGGTGCACGGCGGCAGTGTACCTTAGCATCTTAAATGGTTCACCATTATTTAAAGTAAAAAAATAAAATAAAAATATTTAAAGTATACACACTTAAAGGACTATAGCAACAACAAGTAGGTATTACAGATTGCATACGCACTACACTAACGTTTGCGTCAAACGTCCACTTTGGAACAACCCGCAATCCACATAGTCATCATCATCAGAATGGAAGCAAGACTCACTGCTTGGGATCTCCATGGGGTCTGTAGTTATAGCTGAAGTTGATCTCTTGTAACTGTGCTATACCATCCTGTTCTTTTTACTTGCAAGTTATGCGTTCGTAAGAAAAAATTTTTTTGGACAGTCAATCATAACATTACGATGATAGAGAAGCCGAAAAAAGTGGGTCCGACAATTCTGTCTGTCTGTCTGTCTGCCCGTCTGTCTGTATCGGTACATATAGCCTACCCGTCTGGACTCGCTTCAAACTTTGTACATTATATAGTGTTATTATGATTATGATGTCCTACAGAGGGGTTTTTGGAAATAGCATTCTAGCTTCAAAAGTAACGGTACCTGCCATATGATTTTTTATTAAAAATTCATTTTTCTCAAAAACAGCTCCTTCAGTTTTGATAAAACTTTCTGAATGGTGTTTTTGAGTCAACTTTATGTTTTGGTTGGAATTAAATTTTCAGGAAAAGTCTTGTAACGGTACTATGGTAGGACCAGTTTTTTCATAAAAATGTTCTCGTAAACGACTCAACGGATGTTATGTATTGGTTCTTGAAAATTATTATTTATTAAGATAATACTTGTAATAAATTCCAAGAAGATTAAATAAAACACTTATGGTAATAATATTTTATGAACTTTTATTTTTTTTTTCAACCGTACGCGACAGTGGTTAGAATGCAAGTGAAGTGACATTATAAAAAAAAATAGAACAACAGGTATATTTTTGAAAGCGTTGGTAGGAAAAGAAAGCTCATCGCCACAGGGTGCCTCATAATAAATTCAAATATTATTAGGAATCAAACATTCTGCCACCCCAAGGACAACTGTCCTTCACTGAGGATATAGCGCCTCATACTCGCCTTTCAGGAAAAAAAAAACGTTAGTAAGGAAAAGAGATATAGCGCTCTTACTCGCTTGTTAGTTACGTTGAATTTTTAAGATAAGTTTGTTCAGGAAGCAGACACAATTTAACAACAGGTCTTTTTAAAATACAATTTTGTGTTTTTATGCTGACAACTCGTATAAATCCGTCAGAACCCGGATGTGTGTTGATGATTCGTCCTAGCGGCCATTTACAAGGGGGGTAACGCTCATCTTTTAGCAGTACAAGGTCACCAACTTCAAAATTTCGTTGTTTTGAAATCCACTTTGGGCGCTGTTGCAACCTGGAGAGATACTCTGTGCTCCAACGTTTCCAAAAATGTTGTTGAAGCTGTTGAACAATCTTCCAGCGTCGCAGTGGAGATACTGTTATGTCCATCAAGTTTGGCTCTGGGATTAAGTTTGTTGGCTCTCCAATCAAAAAATGGGCCGGTGTCAGAGCACTGAAATCGTTTGGGTTGTCCGACAATGGGCATAAAGGCCTAGAATTTAAACAAGCTTCAATCTGGGCAAGAAATGTATATAATTCTTCAAAGGTTAAGATTTGATTCTTTAAAATTCGTTTTAAATGGAACTTGGTGGATTTTACGCCCGCTTCCCATAGACCACCAAAATGTGGTGAAGAAGGGGGATTAAAATGCCACTGAATGTTATCGTTTGATAGCAGTTTCTGTAAATCTTCACAACTTTCGGCTATATGATTTAAAAAAGATTCTTTTAGGAGGCGATTAGCACCAACAAAGTTAGTGCCACAATCACTGTACAGATCACTGCAAGCACCACGTCTACTCACAAAACGCCGGAGTGCTGCCAGAAATGCTTCGCTGGTGAGGTCCGAAACAGGTTCCAAGTGAATTGCTTTGATACAAAGACAAATAAACACACAAATGTACCCTTTAAATGTCTTTGCCGTGCGTCCTCTCGCAGTTCGTAGTTCTATGGGGCCAGCGAAATCAACTCCACTATGTCGAAAAGGCTTGGAAGGAGTGACTCTCGGGGACGGGAGGTTTCCCATAATCTGTGAAGACATTTTAGGGTTATATCTTAAGCATAAAATACAATGATGTATATGTTGGCGTGCCATGTTTCGAGCATTAAGCACCCAATATGATTGTCGGATATATGCTATCATCATATTAGGACCTCCATGTAGTGTTTTTTCATGTGCGTCTGAAATTATAAGATGTGTTAAGAGACATTTATTGGACAAAAGAATTTGAGATCTTGCATCAAAAGGCAGATCTTTAGCCATTTTTAATCGTCCACCTACACGAAGGATTCCATCTTCATCCAAAAATGGAGCTAGAGATGAAATTTTTGATGACATCTTAAGTTTTGTGTTTTTTAGGATACAATTTATTTCGTCATTAAAATAAGTAGCTTGAGACTGTCTTACAAGCCAATTTCTGGCTCTTATTTTTTCTTCTGTCGTTAACACAACAGATTTATTTCGTTTTGCCTTGTAGTTTTCATATGAACATCGGAAGCAATATGCTACCTATTATATTAATAATTTTATTAAGTCCCGAGATTCTATTACACAAGTATGTAAAAATTGAATCATTAGTTACTATAGTCTTAAAACTAGTAACTACCTTTGCTTCTATAGTTGTTTCAGCAAACGATTCCTCTACAGGCCAACTTGCCGTAGAAAGCTTAAGCCAACTTGGGCCATTCCACAATATATTTACCGAGCTGAGAGACTCAGGTGTTACGCCCCGTGAGGCACAATCTGCGGGGTTTTGCAAACTAGGAACGTAATGCCAATTTTCAACATCAGTGTAAGTGAGAATTTCACTTACACGATTAGCCACAAAAACTTTCCATCTATTAGGACTTCCGCGAATCCAACTCAAAACTATTGTTGAGTCACACCAAGTGTAAGATCTTGCAATTTTTAGATTAAGTGTTTGTTTTACATGATGCATTAAATTAGCAAGCAGAACTGCCCCACAAAGTTCAAGCCTTGGTAACGAGACTTGCTTGATTGGAGCTACTTTCGTCTTTGCGGCTAAAAGAGAAATTTTAATCGCTCCATCAGGTAGTAAAACTTTGCCATACACAACTGCAGCATATGCTACGATAGAACTATCACAAAATCCATGAAGTTCAACTGTACACATGGAAGTAGATTTATATGTGTGAACCCACCGGGGGATTCGTAGTTCTTCAATTTTGGGCAAATTTTTTCGAAAATGTTTCCAATCGGATTCTAATTGTTGAGGGAGTTTATCATCCCAGGACACACCCGACTGCCAAGTTCTTTGCAACATAATTTTTGCAATAATAGTAACGGGAGATAACCACCCTAGTGGATCAAAGAGTCTGCCAATTTCAGACAAAATAGTTCTTTTGCTGGGTTGACTTGTTTCTGGTATTAAATTTACTCGGAAATTAAAAGTGTCGTTAGTTGGAGACCAAAACAAACCCAGCGCTTTGATTGTAGCGTCGCAATCTAAACTTATCTCCCTAAAATGTTCTTGGTCTTCAAGAGGAATATGTGTTAACAATTCTCTAGAGTTCGATGACCATTTTCTTAAGTGGAATCCGCCAGTTAAAAGAAGCTCACGTAACTCCTTTTGTACAAAAATCGCTTCCTCCAATGAATCAAACCCAGATATAATGTCATCGACATAAGTATCATTATATAAAATTGAAGATGCTTTAGGAAAAGCTTTCTTTTCATCTTCTGCTAATTGACGCAATACTCGTATTGAGAGGTATGGTACACAAGTAGTGCCATATGTAACTGTGTTCAATTTAAAAACACTGATAGGTTCATCTACCGAGTTTCTCCATACAATATGCTGAAACTTCTTGTCGGAAGGATGAATCCAAATCTGTCTAAACATTTTTTCAATGTCCGACGTAAAACAAATTTTATGGCTTCTCCACCGTAATAAGATAGATAGCAAATCATTTTGTAGCGCAGGTCCAGCTAACAGGCAATCATTAATAGATACTCCATTGGAGGTTTTACATGCCCCATCGAAAACAACACGTAGCTTTGTTGTTGTGCTACTCTCTTTAATTACTGCATGATGCGGCAAAAAGTACAGGTTTTCAATAGTTGGAATGTTTGACAGTTTGGAAACAAACTCCATGTGCCCTAAGGTAAGATATTTATTCATAAACTTTTCATACTCAATTTTAAGATGTGGTCGTCTGCTAAATGTTCGTTCCATTTGCTTAAGTCTAGATATTGAACTGGATAGTGAATCCCCAAATTTAGGAACAGTACCACATAACAACGTTTCTTTAAAAGGTAGAGAAACTGAATATCGTCCACTTGCATCACGGTAAGTGGTTTTTGTAAAGAATTCTTCACAGGAATTTTCTTCTGGAGTAGTTAACCTTTCTGTGCCTTCTTCAATCTCCCAAAATTTTCGAAGAACGGTGTTAATATCATTATCATTTTGTAAACACGAGATATATGAGAAAGCTACTGGAGTTTCTTCAATTTCGTAAAACTTTCGGAGAGCGCTATTAATAACTTTGTCACTTTGTAAGCTCGAGGTGTGAGAGTTAATTGCTGGAGTAGTTTCATAAGATTCTTCTAAGACACCCGATATTATCCAACCAAACTCTGTGTTTTGTAAAAGCATTCCATTTTTAAGTTTTACAACTTGGCTTAACAAAAGTTTGCCGTAAAGGTCCGCACCTAACAAGGCATCAATCGGACCTGATTTATAGAAGTTATTATCGGCCAATTTATAATCCATGAGCTGTGACATATTTAAGCAAATGTCCCTATCAGGTAGTGAAGTTGTTATTGTTTTAAGAACAACCAATTTACACGAAAGCGTGAAATTAATTTGTGCATAGGACTGCAGTACCACATCAACAAGTCCTGTACTTTGAGATAAACTAGAATTTATACCCCCAATGGGCAATTTAAAAGGCTGCCTTTCTAATGAAAATCTCTTCACAGCATTTTCACTAATAAAGGAAATTTGTGATCCCTGATCTATGAGAACACGAATTGGAAATTCACCTTTAGGTGTGACTAATTTTATGATAGCAGTCGGAAGCAAAGCTTGTTTTACTGAATTCACCTTTGAATTATTTTGACTTGAAGAGCTATATGCGCTCAACAATGACCCAGTAGGATTTTGACCTGAAGTTGAAGGAATATAATTTTGAGTAGAATACTGATTTTGACCAGAAGTTAAAGGATTAGAATTTTCATTATTGTCAATTATTGACTTCTTAAAATGCAAAATAGTATGATGTTTGCCATTACATTTTTGACATCGATTACGTGAAAAGCAATTACCACTATGATGACCTGGCATTAAACAATTTAGACATATGCGATTGAGTTTCATTATTTCATTTTGTTTCTCGCGAGGTAATTTTCTAAATTCTGCACATTGATGAAGGTGATGTTGTTTAGAACAAGCAAAGCACGAAGCGTTTGTTGAGGTTGAAACGAAGCTTCGATGAGGTTTTGAAGAGTTCGTACTGTACGTGAGCTTGGAAGTGCCTCGAGGTTGCTTATTGCTGAACATATGCAATGCTTCAAGAGAACGAAATCTAGTCTCCAAAAACGTATAAAATTCTTGAATGGTCGGAAAGGTTTTGAGTGGAGCCTGTTTCTCCTCCCAAATTCTTAGTGAATCGGAATCAAGTGTTTTAACTAATAAATGAATGATCATAACCTCCCAAGATTCAACAGGAATTTGAATTGAGCGTAAAGCAAACAAACATTCACGCGTGGTATCTAATAACTTACGAATTCCTTCATGCGAAGGTTCCTTAAGGCAGGGTTGTAAAAGAAGCCTATCTAGGTAAGTATTAGCAATAACGCGAGGATTGTGATAACGATCACAAAGAATTTTCCAAGCATCGTCATAATTGACTTCAGCCATTGGCATATGTTCAAGAATGTTTACTTTATCCGAAAGTGCACTCTTTAAGTAGTGCATTTTTTGAACCTTACTCAAGGATGTGTTGCTGTGAATAAGAGAAATAAATTTATCTCTAAAGGATATCCATTCCTTATAGCAACCAGAAAAATGTGGTAAATCTATTATAGGTAGTTTGATTTCATTTAGATTAGATAAAGTACTTTTCCTTATGGGTGTTGAATGTTTTGTGGTTTCGTTGTTTATTGAATCTGAGCCCTCAGGAATAAGATCAGTCAACTTAGTTAAGAGATCACTATATATTTCCTCAACATCTGAATAAAAATCTGCCGAAAAATATTCGATTTCACTTAAAGGCGTTTTTATGGATGCCGCCGCTCCAACGAGTTCAGTATGCGTTTGCATAAAATTATTAAAATATGTGTCAAGAAGTTTTAATTGACCTTTTGCATATGAAGCAGATTTATCCTTTCCTTTCTTAGCAAAATTCTTATCTAGTTTTATGATAAGATCTTGATTAGAAACTTGCTGTGCAAGAATTTTCTCAAAATTTGTATCAGCCATGTCAGAATCTGACTTAATAATATGTTTGGTATTAATTTCACCACGAAGCTATTCAAATAAGCTCTATATAAACTCAAATTTGAGATGAGATGAAGTCCAATTTAATGAAATTGATTGAATGATTGATGAAACTGACTGTACACTTCGGCTGTGCTGCAACAGGCTATACCTTCTACTGTACACTTCGACTGTACAGTGTACACCAATAATGTAAATGCAAAATAGGTAGAAAAATATTAAGAAATTTTCTAAAATTAATTGTCTACTGTATACTTCGACTGTACACTAAATGTGCACATGACTTGCACTTACCACTGTTTATTTAACAAATTAGATTATTATTATTTTTTTTTCATGTAATTAATCAAAGAAAAATTTCTTTCTTACTTTTTAAATCCGACTCCGAAGGACCATGTTATGTATTGGTTCTTGAAAATTATTATTTATTAAGATAATACTTGTAATAAATTCCAAGAAGATTAAATAAAACACTTATGGTAATAATATTTTATGAACTTTTATTTTTTTTTTCAACCGTACGCGACAGTGGTTAGAATGCAAGTGAAGTGACATTATAAAAAAAAATAGAACAACAGGTATATTTTTGAAAGCGTTGGTAGGAAAAGAAAGCTCATCGCCACAGGGTGCCTCATAATAAATTCAAATATTATTAGGAATCAAACAACGGATTTCGATGAAAATTTTAATGTGAAAGCTCTTTTATAAAAGCAATAATTTTATTTCGTAAATTTTCCTAAAAAAAACTTTTTTTGAGTTTTTTCAAAAAAAAGTTAAATTTTTTTTTAATTCTTGGTTTTTTCAAAAACGCTTTGTTCAAAATTTTTAAAGATTTTGATTTCTGATAAGCATTTTAAACTGCTTAAACTGGATTGTGTTATCAAAATTTTTTTCAAAAAAAAATCGTTTTTTTTTTTGAAAAAAAAAATGGTCGAACGATTTTGAAAAAAAAAATTTCCTCAAAAATTTTAAGAAGTAAAAGAAATCTGATGGCTTACTCCATTTTCTCTAAAAAAAAACGTTTTAGCTATTGATTTTTAAGTGATTTATTAAATTTCATTTGATTTTGTGTAATGCTTTTTTCCCAAAATCTCAAACCCCAAGACCATTTTAACACATTAGAGCAAGCTCGTACGACCCAGTCGTGCACTTTATTTCTTTGACAGCGCTATACGTACGTACTATACAGCTACAGCTGTACCATTCTGCTCAGGCGTTAGTGAGCTTCTTGGGCATCTTTAACTTAAACCACGTTACCCCCCACTGGTCCGATATACCAACGCAGTTTATAAAAGGAAATTGGTCTTAGGTAAGTCACCTTGCGGCGAACTTTATCATAGTTATAGCCTCTGCCGTGACTCGTATATATTCAAGTCAGAGCTCTTTACTAGGTAGTGCACGCGAGGATGAAGAACATGAAATGTAAAAGCCTTGAGTTGACCTTTTTTAAGGTCAAAATTTGTGACAGTACTCTCTGAACTTGCAAGAGCCAACTTAAAAATTCCCTATTGGATTTCAGCAAATAAGTGAGATAATAGTTATAAAAAAGTTGCTATCTTGGCATCACAGAACCTTTCTGTGGAACCTTTTCTTCTTAATCTAGAGGCTAGCATCAGAGACACACTTAAGTTTTTCGTAAAATGAAGAAACATCTCTATACATCCTTATGGAGGACTGTCGAACATTTTTCAGCCTTTGAAAGATTCATGCAAGTATGATGGTGATAAGAGTGACTGATCTAACTGCGAATGCGAAGCACATTGTGTATTGAGAACAACAATAAGGTACTTCAAAAAAAATACCACCTTTTGTGGACATATCATTGATGTCGCCAAAAATGCCGTAAAATGCGTAGGTTTCCCAAATCGATGTAGAAAATATCTTTCACCTTCTAATCTTGCTACCATCTACATTACCCGGAAGCTTGGGTATAATTCTCATATCTGATAATGTTCTCCTGTTACATATTTGCAACTTCTGAATATGACGCAATAAAAAGCTTCCAAATTTATAGATGGAAATGGAAGAACCATTTGTTTCCCTTGAACGTCGACGTGATGTTTCTTGTCTCACTTTATTTTATCGCTACTTTTTCAGAACTACTGATATGCTGTTCTCTTACTCTTCTTTTTCACACTCTCTTTCCAAATTTAAGAAATGGCAGAAAGATAATCGGAGGAAATTGGCTTTTTCAGACTGCTATGATTTAGAAGGATTCTAGGAGCTAGGACACTAAACGTAAATTATCGTCCTGTTAGATTTGTTTATAATGTTATATGAATGGTTTTGTCTCTACTACAGTAAATATGCTGAATAATTCTGCTGAAAAAACAGTGCCGCCCAAACTGTACTTTAGCATTAGGAAATTTGAAAGCTCTGAAAGTTTTCAAATCATCTTGAAAATTCCGAATGGTTCGCGACTTAGACTGTTCGGGAACTTTGATCCCAGTGTAAATAGGACATTTTATTCGGAAATGGACACAGTTTCATTTTAACCGTGGTAAGGAACAAATGTTGAATAATGAGTGGTGCTAAGATAAAGAAATAAATAAAGAGTTTGAACTTAAGTTAAAAGTGAGTTTCATTTATAGAGATAGTAGTGGTGATTTAAAAGTAAAAGAAAATAAGTTTTATTTTCGAATCCAAGACTAAAAATATTACAATAATAAAAATCAGTTCCATAAGACTGTAATTAGTCACCATCTACCAAAAATCAGGTTATTCCAAGATGTACGCTTAAATTAATACGTAGGTAGGTATTTGTAGTGAGGTAAACTGCTTCCGTAGATAATAGTTCATTTATCTTAAGCAAAGCAACTCGCATTTATCCAATCAAGATACGACGTTGGCACTAATATTCTCCTTCCGTAATTATGTCTAATTATGTCTTTCAACCCAATGGACATGCAAAGCGAACATTAGTATACATCCAAGCCCCAAAGCTTCTCTCGCAGATATGCGCGACTCCGGCTCATGATCACATCACGTCCATCTCACACTTAATTGGAATTTAATTATTTTCTTTGTAATTTATTTGTCAAGAAACGACTGATACTGAAACTAGTTGACAGTGCGTATCTTTCTGTCACATATGCGGCAAACTTATGTTACTACAAATTTTGCGTTGCAATCATTTCCCCCCTCCTATACTAGGTTCACAGTATATATACCTCATGGTACGCAATTGGAATCAATTGCATGCTAATTTTACCGCCCGCAAAATACTAATAGGTTAACGACACAACAACAACAATACCATACCACACCAGGAGCAGGAGGAGCTGAATGAGCCCAGACGCTCTGACAGCCCGCTCTACTGTAAATTGGTATGCAGCGGGTGTTGCGTTTTTAATAAATATTTTTGCGGGCTGCTTCTGCTTCCAGTGAAAAATGAAATCGAAACACGGATTTCGATTGCCATCCATCAGCTTCAGCAGGAATGCCTCACTAAGAATAAGAGTCTTAGTCTTAGTCTGGCTGTGGACGTGGAGTCGACTTGCAAGTGTGAAGTCTTCAGACAATAATAGAGGAGATGGTAGACGCCACACGTTGCCATCGCCGCCGTCATCCTCCTCGTAGTCGTTGTCGTCGTCATCGATATTGATGTGTCGACGATATATTGTGTTGTAAATATCATTACCCCCCATAGTTCGGGGTTAAAGTTGAAGAAACTTATTTATTATGCATGCGCGACGCGACGATGACGAAATGCGGGTTTTGAATAATTAGGGTATTGCATAACATGCATGCATATAGCTGCCAGGGAATCTCCGATAGAATTAATAAATTGATCAGAATGGATTTTTGATTAGAGCTTCTTGCTTATTGCGTCAGTGGCAGGCTCACAAAATGTTGTTAGTCCCCCAAATTTATAGACTTGAAAACGGAACCGTGAATTTATTATAGCCAGTAAAAATGTCACTCACTTTTTATTCATTATGCGTTAACATCTTAAAGAGCTGTGGTAAAATATTTTAAGTGAAAGATTTTCATTGTGCTAAGCAAATTGAGCTGCACGCCTTCCTACTTGTAGTCCTTATGTAGTCTGGGTCTTATCGTCGTAGAACAGAGACTAAACAGTGCCCTAGACAAAATATTTGAACGGTGTTAAATTGCATGATACTGAAGGCCAATTCTCGGGTTCATTAATCGATATTATTCGTTCCCAGCAAGATGCCGAATGGACTGATGTGGACCATCCTCGACATTACAATCTTTTTTATATAAATCACTTAGGGGTTATTAATACCCTTTTCATGATAGGAGATGAAAGAAGATACCGATACAAATTGGTTTTGATTTTTTGTAAATCGAAATGAAAGGGAAAATTCGATCCGGGTGAAGCATCTCACATTCTCGTAGTGCGGCTAAAAAATTAATCTTTAAACTAAACAGTTCGTCTTAAGTCAAGCTCGAAGGTAAATTGATTGGCATTCCTAGCGATGTGAGTGTTACTGGGAAATTGTAACAAGGGAGTACTGCTTCCGGATATTTGTTTGTAACACTATTTATAGAAGTTTCTGATACATGAACAGTTACAGTCTAAGAAATTTCCATAAGAACACGTTTTTGACGCCATATTCGTTACCTAGTTAATTAGCTTTACATATTTCTATAGTGCATTTGCTACATTCTAATTAACATCCACCCAACACTGTTTGTATATTGACCAGAACCACATCTGCCAAGAGCTCTGCCCGCAATCTGCGATCTACCAGCAAAAGAGGAGTTAGGAACATCGGCTTTTCAAAGCTGGAAAAGCATTCCATCGAATCTATTGAGGGGTGCTACTACAGATGCAATGTTCGAACTCGAAGGTTCTACCAAAGGGTAAAGCATTCTTTTAAGGGATACAAAGCCCGAGCGGAAGCCCGCGTAGGGACGAGGGTAGGAATGTGTTAGTAGATACATAGAGGCGTTGCTGATAATTTGATAAGAACACTTCTGCAGATTGTAAATCGGCTAAGACAACCAACTAATCGTTGTCAGGCAAAATTATCCATTTGATTTTTACGATCATGAACAAAACTTCCGGAAGCAGTTCAGGTAGTGTATCAAACTAAAATTGAACAAGACTGCTGGAGCGGATGGCTTTTTAAAAACATTAGAATGAGCCCGGAAAAACTGTGATTAGTCTAAAGAGCAAATCAATTGTTTTGGACATATGAACGATGGCCGACAAAATGTGAAAAGAGGCATTGGACAGTACTATAATTTTTTTTTTGACGTGATAACGTCTAATAAATCGGTTTGGAATATATGGGCAGCACGCACAAAAAACGTCACAGTCACAGTCACAGTCACAATCACAGTCACAGTCACGTTACCTAGCTGCTTTGATAGCCTAGAAAGTCGATAAAGTGGGAGGGGAGGGTTGGTTAGTTGTGGTGGGAGTGTGTGTGGGGCAGGTGGGGGGAGGTAGTGTCGGGAAGAGGAACAATTGTCAAAGTGGTGGGTGGTTGTAGCTGGTTTGGGTGGTGACACATTTAAGTTCTGTGACTGAGCGTTTTGATAAAAAAAAAACTTAATCGTTTTTTCTTCTTTTATTTTTTTTTTCTTTTTATTTATTTAATTTTCAATTTTAACGGTTTTTACACTTTCTTAATTAGTTTAACAATTTATTTATTTGCTAATGAAAGGCCGCTGTGTTCACCAAGGGCTGCACCTTTCAGTTCGCTTGTCGGATTAGAACTTACTTATGTCTAACAATTGGTCTTACAGGTAACTTAAAAATATATATAAAATTATGTGCTTCCCATGAGACAGGAATGCACTTGTTTACAAAATATTCATATTTCATTTGGCTTCAATGAAATATGAATATCTTTTTATCTAAATTATATTGGCAAGGGGGGAAGGGGGTGTATACTTGTGCGACATGTTTTGCAATGTCGGCACAAAAAATGGTGGGAACCAGTTATTCCAAAAATTATGTGCCGTTAGGCAAAGAGGGAATGTGGGAGGTGCGAAGGGTAACGGTTTAATGTGCCGTTAGACAAAAGGGGAGTTTTTGGGGTAACGGGATTTGGGTATAGGGTGAAGTATCTGACGTAACTACACAAAAATTGTCAAAACTAATGGATGGTTCCTTGGTGGCTGTAGGTGGGATGGGTGTTTGGTGTTGGGATGATTTGGTATGATTGGATGGAAGGGGGGGGGGGTGAATTGTCAAATATAGTGTGTGGTTGGTTGGCGGTTCTAGGTGGGTTGATTGGTTGGCAGTTTTGGTGGTGGGGATGGTTGATTTGATGCGGTGCGATGAAAAAGTTGTCAAAAATGGTTGGTGAGTGGAAGGTGGTGGCAGGTGGGGTAGGTGGTTGGATTTGGGGGATTTGGTGTTGGGAGGGGGTGAGGAAGAAATTGTCAAAAATGGTTGGTGGTTGGTTGGTGGCTGTAGGTTCGATGGGTGGTTGGCGGTGTTGGGTGAGTGGCAAGTTGTTGTAGGTGTAATGGGTGGTTGGATTTTGGGGGAGGGTGTAGTAGAAGGAATTGTCAAAGATAGTTGTAATGGTGGGGGGGGGGGGTTGTCAAAAATGATGGGTAGCAGGTGGTTGTAGGTGGAGTAGGTGGTTGGCTTTGGTGCATGGAGGGAATTGTCAAAAATAGTGGGTGGGTGATTGGTGGTGGTAAGGAAGGGCTGGCTTTATTGTGTGGGGGAGGAAGAACAAATTTTCAAAAATGGGGGGCTGTTGGTTGTATGTGGGGGTGATAGGTTGGTGTTTGTTTTAACGGGTGAACAAAAAATGTCACAAATGGTGGGTCGTTGATTGGCTGTTGTTGGTGGGTGGGCGGTTGGTGGTGGTGGTGGTGAAGGGGGAGGAGGGAGGTTGATTAAGTTTAGGGGGAATTGTCAAAAATTTTGAGTGGTTGGTTGTTGGCTGTAGTTGGGATGGGTGGTTGGTGTTGAATGATTTGGTAAGGGGGGTGAGGCAAAAATTGTCAAAAATAATTTGTGGTGTGTTTGTGGTTTTAGGTGGGGTTGGTGGTTTTTGATGGTAAGTAAGGTGGGATTTATTGTGTGAAGGGGTGAGGAAAAAAAATTGTCAAAAATGGTAGGTGAGTAGCAGGTGGTTGTAGGTGGAGTAAGTGGTTGGATTTAAGGTAAGATTTTGTGTTTGGGAGGGAATTGTCAAAAATAGTGGGTGGTTGGTTGGTGTTGGTAAAGCAGAAAGATTTATTGTGTGGGGGTGGGGGGAAAAAATTGTCAAAATTGGGGGGGAGGTGTGAGAAAAAAAAATCTAAAATGTTGGTTGTTTGTAGGTGGGGTGGGTGGTTGGTGGTTGGAGGGATACTACCTTCACATGAACTGTTTTGTGTACTGTTTATTACGTAAAATTATCGTCCGTAAACTGACTTTACAGAAAACCATGTTTTTTTTAAGAATCAAAATATTGTTGGTAGAAAACCAATGTTGGCTAAGCGAACAAGCTATATTGGCGGCGAAAAACATTGTGTAATTGATCTTGACCCGATCATTCAAACAATTGTTTTCCTTCAAACCAGATGACATAGGTAGTTTATAACCAGGACGAGGAATAGTAACGACCTCACAATAAGCAATTGAGAGTAAGGTCTATCACCATCATGTTGCGTCCCATCAATCAACCTTGACTGTGCAATGGAAGGAGACTGGCTGTGAAAAATTTTATTCATAACGTCATCAATCTAGGTGACGACAATGTCAAGGAAAAGTACAAAAGAGAGGATATTTTGATTCCTGACTTGCCATTTGAGTTTACGATGACTATCAACAAATCACAACACAAAGCTAGTCGACGGCATAACTTAGAACTCAGTTTGTTGCGCATGGAGTATGTCACGTGTTCACGTGTCGACAAAACATATCTCTGTCTGATACAAAGTTCACTGGGACAATTCAATTTTATTCATAAATAATGTAACATCTTTGTTCTCTTTTGCGTCCTTATAACGCAAGGGTATTATACAAAAACACATGTCCCACTTTACTTTCCTTAAATTTGTGATTTTAAACTTCGAAGCTGGCAGAAATTTGTAATTCCAACTAAAATCATTTAGGACTCCAAAACATGAATGTTTTCTACCAATGCCATTTTCTGTTCATTCCTGAATTCAAAAATGTCATGCTCCTCAAAATGCGATCCGGAGCAAAAAAAAAAAAAAAACACTCCCAAACCCAAAAAGGAACAAGTTTTTCGGTCATCGGACGGACTCCCTTGCGAATGTGATTTAAAATTGACATGCAAATGAATCCTCGTCTGGTTGTCGTAAATACCCTTAGCTATTAAATCATAAACATCATTCAATTGAAATTGAGAACACAGAACAAAAAAATCCATAAAATACTCCAGAGTCCATATAGTTTGAGACAGGTTTCCAATATCCCGAGTAGTATACCTACTACTGCATTTTTGCGCACTCCATATCCATACTTCAACATAATGTGCCATTTTCAGCAAAAAAAAAAAAAAAAAAAAAAAACACAAGTGAGTAACTAACTGACCACTTGAATAGAGGACAAACAGCAGACATTCAGACGAAACGGATGCATTCAAGAAACCACTTGCGACAGCAATTCAGTCCCAGTGAGCTGGATAAGTCGGTCGAATGTATAGTACTCCATTCGATTGGACACGCACTTTTGTTGGTGTTGTCGCTGTCGTCATCATTTTATTTTGCACACTATTTCTTGCCCTGATGGGGTTCTTCTTTGCCTTAATGCTCTTAAGAGGGAATTTCTGTGCCCATAATACTTAATAATAATATCCCACGTATCTACTTAATTTATCTGGCGAATTTGTTTATTCGTCTTTTGTCTTATTCACTTGGTGACTTGGAAAGGCTTCCCATAGATAGACACAAAAGTTACTGATGGTGACCAGTGGAGCGACTCCGACTAGAGACCTACTCTTGGTCTTTCGTTTTTCCGTGCCGTCATCGTCCGTCGGTCAGCCTGGCCGAACTCGTATAACATGGGGTGCAATGACTCCAAAATGAAGACTCAATTGATGGGAAAATGAGTGAAACAGTTGAAAGTTTAGTTTTTCTTATTCCTCAGTTTTTTTTTTTTTTAACTTAATTAATCTTTATTTGATTCAATTTACAAACTCTGGAATAAGAAAATTAAATTTGCATTATCTTTGTCTCCTATTAAATGGGATTCAAGAAATTTGGATTTATTTCTGGGTTAATATATACATTTAGACAGAGTTTCATTAAGTGATTCATGTTAACAAAGATATACACAAAGAAGTCCAATTTGGTGTAAGAAGTCAGCCAACATGAGCGACAAGGTTGTTGCTTGTCTTTTTGACTTGTCATTGTCAGGCACAAGCGGCGTTTACATAAAGATACGTTGACATAAACCGATTTCGCTCTATAAATAAAAATTATTCAAATATCCCAAAATTCTATCGCAAAGTATGTATTTATCGTTTTATTTTTTCTGGGAACAGAAAGGAAACCTCTGTTGAATAATATTTTTTAATCTTTTTTTTTCTAATCTCTAAAAAGCCCAGTGTAGGGGTTTTTTGTGACAGAGTTTTTATCAAAGTTTGGTTTTGCAGTGACCTTGAGTAAATTTTTTTTCAATTTTCAAGACGCAAATTTAATAAATAACGCTCTTAGATAAATTTACACCCAACGTGCTTGAAAAATGATTGAATAATTCGTATTAAAAGTTTTTATGTTCTTGTTATTTCAAATTCTTGGAAAAAAAATTTCTAGAAAAAATTGTGTAGTTTTATGAACATGAACACACGATGCAAGTGAAACTTTTTTTTGTTCTAATAATTCTAACGAATTCACTATAAAAATTAAATTAACTCACCAAGTTGAGTTTTGTCCTCTCCCTGTAAGCGCGAAATGTCTCGGCATTCTCTTACGTCGTAAAGTAAACTCAGATATTTTGTCAGATATTTTCGCACTCTTCTCGATTTTTGTCTTGTTGACAGGTTTATTTGACTTGATTTGAGCTGTATCGTTGTCCATCAAGTGAAGAACAACATTTACATCATACCTGTTGCGAGTCAGGGTTCCACTGGGGACTTACTTTGGGAAAGTAGAAGGGCGGCGGCACGCTTGTCGTTGCACGGCTATGCTCGGAAATGGGGGGGTTCTTTGCCGCTTCCACTTATCCCTCCTGCTCGACAATCAAAATTATCGTGCCAGAAAAGAAGAAAGTTAAAGGAAAGGAAGAGGAGTTTGGAAAAGGAATGATGCTACGTTAAAAGGTATGAAACGTTACCACAAATCGAAGGACTTTGACGCTACCTGAAGGAACATGTAAGTATAGTGCTTTTAAGATTAAACTAACCTAACTAAACCTACCTAAAATTCAAAATAATAAAAAATGAAATTTCCCATCACCAAAAAATCATAATAAAATGAAATCCCATCACCGAAAATAATAATAAAAATGAAATAAAATCACCTCCACCAAAGTTAAATTCGTTGGTACGAATTTAAACTTATATAATCACTTAAATCTACCTTATTCTAAGCCCTAAAACTAAAGCACTTTACTTTTGTATCTCCCTCCAGGTATCGTACTACTGAATTCCAAGCGCTCGTCTGATGGTATTGACGAAGGCCTGGCCAACCCACCCAAGTATCTGAAAGATACTTCCGAACGTTATTTCCATGGCCGATGCTCGGAAATAACCCCTAAAATGACCAACCAGTCGCAAACTGTCTGTAGCGTACAGTTAGTATGTTAAGTCATACTACCAGAGATCTGCATCCGGAGGGCTTTGTCCGCCTTCACACACCTTTAGCTGCAAAAAAATTAGCAATTCATATTCCCGAATATTTTCATTTCACGTTATAAATTTTATTTAAAAACTGCATCAAAAACTGAGCTCTCCTAAATTCAAATTCTTAAAACTAATAAACAAATGTTATATTCAATATAAAAAAAATAAACTAACCTAGTTGGAAAAAAGTTAGTCCCCCGTGGAACCCTGACTCGCAAGTCGCAACATACCACTGACCAAAAAAAACAAATACCGCGGAGCACGTGCATGCATGAGTGAGAATATAAATGCTACACGGTCAGCTGATGCGAGCCATTGGCACCGCCATATTGCGACATGCGACAGATGAACGAAAAAAATTTGAGGCGATGGAAAAATGTTTCACTTTAAATAGGTGGGATCGAACCCAGAACCTTCGGTTTAGCAGTCCGAAACACTCTGCCCTACTACGCCACTGAGCACTATACACTTCCATTCCAGCAGAGTATCAACGCACACACATGAATACTTAAGAGTGCAAGTGAATAGACTTCGGTTAATAAATCGCACACGACATTAAGATGTTGGAGAAGTCGAAAATAGTGGGTCTGCAAATTCCTTCCGTCTTTCTGCCTGTCTATCTGTCTGTCTGTTCGCACCTCTACAGCCTGAAGGGATGGGCAGATTTTCTTCAAATTTGGCGTCCTTCTGAAAGTATTTTTAATTTTTGCAGCGGCACCAGCTGTACAATCATGAATCATGATCAAGAAGTTTGACTTTCTCGAAAACGGCTACATCGATTTTGATAAAACTTTCAGGATGCTTTTTTTTAGGACAGTCTATAGCGGTACTTTTCATGGAACCCATGTTTTTAAACCAGGTATCCTCGTACACGATTCATCAGATTTCAACAAAATTTTCGACACATTTTAAATAATTTTCTAAAAAAAATTTTGGTTTCCAGAAATATTCTGCAGGTATACTGAAATTATAGTCTACATTATTTTCCCACTTGTTAACTACAAATTGCCATAAGTTCACATACTCGAACAAATTTCAAAATATTTGTTAGAAAAGTTTTCCAAAAATAACATTTCTCTAAAAAACTGGTCGATCGATTTTCAATTATTTTTTTTTCTTAAATATGTAGGTAGTTACTAAGCAATGAAGTATTATTGAATACTTATAATTTTTCAAAGAAAACTATTAAACAAAATTTTAAATTTTTCAAAAAAAAAAAATTGAAACATATAGGTAGCCCCTGAGCAATTATCTTCTTTTTTTTTTGTTGGTACAATGGATTGAGAAATAGGTGATATTTATCTCACGAAAATCCCACGGGTGGCGTCCAGTTGAAGCTGGGGGAGTATTGAAAAGTTGCTGCCCTGGGGCTCGAACCCACAACTCTTAGGTTAGAAACCAAACATTTCATCCACTGTACCATTGCCACCCGCGTTAACATGGGTCAAAGTATTTCTAAGTATAACCTCTTTTTAAATCCTCAGTAAGTGATATTAAATTTTAGTACCCCGTGGCGTTATGTTAGTGTGTCGGACTGCCACGCCGAAGGTTCGATCCCTGACTTCACCTAAGTTCTTTTCGGGGTAGGTACTGCCTCTTGCGAGGAAGTGAAAAATCCTCCAAGAGTAGATCATGTCATGGAAAGTGCATCTCTGTTAGCTGTTCGGATTCGGCGGTAAATTTTTTCCTGCAGAGTATCAACAACGACACAGTAATGGTTGAGAGCGTTAGTCACAGGCCCCGGCCCCGGCCCCGGCCCCGTTTGGAGCTGTTTTGCCAACAATTTATTAACTTTGTTTTAGTGATATTAAAATTGGAAATTTTGTTGAATTTTTTTAGACATGTCCATAAATCATAGAATCCAAATTTTTGGCGTCCAATAAGTAAATAGTGGCAGGAGGTGATATTGAACAATGTGTCTTAATCTATAAAGGTTAATAACTACAAAATAATGGGTGATTCATAGTGAGGTTTGATTTTCTTTGACAGAACACGCGTGACTCCTATAAAACTACTTTGACATTTTTGTTTAGTATATCGTTTGGCAAGTCATCATGGAAATCCAGGTTCCAGGCGACTTCAATTTGCGTCGTATTTTCAGTGAACGGGCTCTGGAAAACTGCAATGAAAATAAGGTGTTTTATCGTGAAAATTTTGTTCGGTGATGAATCCCATTTCTGGATCAACGGATACTTAACGAATTGGTCAATAAACGAATTTTGACTTGTTGAGAAATCATTTTGGTGAGCAGAGCACTTAATTTCACGTTTGGTACGGTAAATTGGTAATACAAATTTTAAGATCACTTTCAAAATGTATATGTTTAATTTTACAGCACTAAGCCATTATAATGTCTTCGTGCTGTTTTTACTTGCGATTATAGGTACTATAAGGCAAGTTATGCATTCGTCGAAAAAAAAAGTTTTGAGATAACAATCAAACATGACATTACGATGATGGAGAAGTCGAAAAAAGTGGGTCTGGAAATTCCGTCCGTCTGTCTGTCTGTCTGTCTGTCTGTCTGTCTGTATGTCTGTTCGCGCCTCTGGAGGCTGAACGGGTGGGCCGATTTGCTTCAAATTTGGTATTTAGGATTTATTTGGCCGTCCCTCGGAACATATTTTTTATTTTTGCTCTAGGTCCAAAAATAACGGCACCTGCCATACAATCTTGAAGACAAAAATTGATTTTCTCAAAAACGGCTCTAACGATTTTGATTAAACTTTCAGAATGCTATTTTTGCAAGAAAATCTATCTTTTGGTTTGAAATTTTTTTTCAAAATTTGTCTAATAACGGTACCTCTCATAGAACCAGTATTTTCAAATCAAATTTTTTCGTAAACTATACATTCGATTTCAATAAAATTTTGACCACAGGAAGTCATTTATAATTTTATTAATATGGCATTTCAAAATTTTCAAAAACTTTTTTGTTTGATTTTTTATAATTTTTTCAAAAAAATTTTTGGTTTTCGAAATATGTTGGAAACGGGTACATTGATTTTTTTAAAAATTATTTTTCAAATGTAAACTACGGATTGCCATATATTTGCATACTCAAATAAATTTCAAAATATTTTTTGAAAAAGTTTTTCAAAAATAACCTTTTAAAAAAAAAACTCTTCCAACGATTTTCAATATTTTTTTTTCCTAGATTGCCGTATAGCTTTGAAATTTTATTGCATATTTAGTTTTTCCGAGAAAACTCTTAAACTAATTTAAAAAATAAAAGAATTTTCGAAATTATTTAATTTTTTTTTAATATCCATATATGCAGCCACTACGCAATTGCTTATCATAAGAGCAAGTTCGTGCGACCCAGTCGTGCATTTTATTTCTTCATCAGTTCGTTGCTAAATGACGTATTCAATGTGTCTTAGGAGAACTGAATTTTAAACTTCATCTTGAAAGGGCCTTAATTGTAATAAACTAAGACAATTGTTCTTAATTGTTTAAGATCAAATTTTAAATTCTCATACAAAAAATTAGTTAGATGTTGTTAAGGTTCTCCAGAATAACCAAAGTATTCAAAAATGCTTACCTTAAATTAATTCGTAGGTACTGTATGTATCCAATTTTATCAGCAATTTTATCCAATTTCGAGTCAAACCCTTCAGTATGTGGTCGATTCTTATATGATTTTATTATCTGCTTTAAATCCACTTGTTTATTTATCAAAATCATTCATACGCATATTACACTTCCAATATTTATTATTGAATCGTATATTTATAATTTTATTTACACACTATAAAACAGACACCGAACAAAACAAATACATATAATATTGGCAACAATCCAAAATTATACAAAAACTTATAGGTATAATATACAAAATGATGATCGTATCACTTAAAAAACAATTTTCACCTTGAAAAACTAGAACACAAAAAATGACATAGTTGAATCATTTTATTACAACTTTTTAATCACTGGAACTGATTTTGTATTCAAAAGAAACATTCATTATCAAGCATCGTATTACAGATAGGTACTATTTTTTGCTATTCTCGTTTTATTATTATTTTTATTTAAAAAAAAAAAGTATTATGACGTGCAGGGTAAATAATTACATCTTTTTGTATTTTTTTTTTTCACTAGAAAAACTTCCTCTTTCAGTATTTTTCTTTCTTCTTTTTTTCAAGTATAATTATTATATTTTGCAGTTGGTTTTATTATATTCAAGGTAGAAAAGTAATGTTTACGAACAGAACACGGGGAAGCAGAAGATATTTTTATAGAGTTATTTACACTCTTTTGTTAAACTTTGATGTTGTTTTCTTTAGATGCAGATGCAGATGCAGATACTTTTACAAATACATAAATACTATACAGAAGCAGAAAGAACACTTCAGGCTTGAGGGGGATTTTATATTTAAGATTTTGAAACGCAGAGAGATGCCGAGAACACTTGATTCGCATTAATTTTTTTTTCACCAGGAAGTTACTTTTATTAAAACTTTACGTTATAGTTTTTACTAGCGCGCACTGAAAGATGAATTTACTCTTTCAAAACAAAAAGAAAATTAAAGTTTTCTTTTCGGTTTCAAATAAAAATGCTTTTGGAAATTAATAAATTATAAAACATAACGAATGGTAACTACAGAGATAGAAATATCGACTGAATTAAAAGGCTTGACCGAACAGGAGCGATGGCTCCGAATTTGAGGTTAAAGTAGTGGGGAAAGGGGAACTGGACGTGGAGTTTCAAGGGACCACCACATCGTGGTGGTAGATATCGATATCCCCAGTTTTACGATACTTTTTGTGCGTAGCGGGTGTCGTCCTCGCCGCTGCGTTCAAATTATTTTCCAATTGGTTTAATTATTAACTGCTTGAGCACAATGGTGTTGCCGCAACTGCATCAGAAGTTGAGTTTACTTGAACTGCAACTACTTTAGCAGTAGTACAACTTAAATTATATCTAGCCATCCAAATCTAAAGAGCCCTCGAGATGGCGCGGCGGCGAGGCGTTTGACTGTGTTGCCCTCTAGTGCCTTAAAACTTCGATTCAAATACATAGCTTATTTGCAATACAATTTGAAGTAAGCAGCGGCGCCTAGTAGCTACTGATTGCGACAGTAAATGCCTCATATTAATATTGAACTAAAGTTTCTATAAAGGTAGTTCCACTATCCCACAGTGTAATACGACATGTCAAAAATGTGTGATGAAACAGATGAATAATAGTGTGGAAACAGAATATGACAGCGCAGATCTCATACGATTGGACATGTGTTTAGATCTGAAATATTTTTTAGGATTGAATGTAAAACCATCACACATTCCTTCACACTTTTTTTTGACATGTCGTACTACACTGTGGGATAGTGTGGAACTACCTTAACAAAGTAGCCATTTTATACAAATTACGTATAGGTACATAGAGAATTATATGAAGGAGAGTGCAATGAAGGCATAGAATTTAATTTGGCCCACAAGCTGATTTGAAACTACGGAAAAAGCTTATGATCTGCGAAAGTGTGCGTTAACATGGTGGTTTTCATATTTAATCACAGACACGATGTCAAATAATAAAAATAAATAGGAAATAGGTTTAAGAGGGAAAGTATTGCAAAGGGTTTCTCTCTTCTTTATGTCATCTCTGATTACGGACTCTCTACATACTACAGCCATTGTATATACATTTATATAGTAATTTCATGGAACACTTTTTTTTAGTTCTGAACTTTGTCAATGGCGGCGCTAGTTGTCTTATCTACTTTACATCAAATGTCTTCTATTGTTGTTTTTGGCAATCTAAACAAAAACCACTCTTAACTCACCAATCAAGTGTTTGTGAATTTTGTCCATAGATGGCGCACCAAACGTTCCTCTTATTGGGAGTACTATATATTATAAATACAATGACTACAGCTGAATAAGTCTACCGAGGCAGTTCCTGGGATTGCTTAAGAGGCTTTGAAGTTGAACTTTGAGTTTGAATATACTGCGATTCAGACTGATTTTGTTTGGTTTGTTGTTTTCGTAATTTCAAACTTTATTAAAGGAAACATTATAAGACAAAACAAAAATTGATAGGATTAAGCGATTCCAAAAGAAAAGTAAAAGAAGAAGTTATAACTCGGGCCAACATAAATTGGCGGTAAAAGCTCCTCAACAGATACCCAAGGAAAACAAACTGAACGTGTTACCAAACGGACGCTGGTAACTCTGAATGCACATCAATTTAATGGGTGTTGAAAATCATTAGCAGCAGCCACAGGCCACAGACAATCAGAGCACACTCAGATGCAATTGGAAATTCACTGGCGGGTAAACACTTGAGGGGGAAAGGGGTTCTCAGTGGAAAAATATGACACTCTATACTGATTTTGAAAAAACTTCCCCATAAGACGGGTACTGCCAATTTATGTTGGACAGAACATAGTAAGATGTAAGGCAACCCATGCTCTAAACTATAGTTCGTCCATAGAAACCCCCTCTAATAGTCGTTATGCCCAACAAGTTAGTTTTCTGGTTGGCAAGCAGGGCAGTCCAGATTCATCCATATGGGTTGATATTGAGATAGGGAATGAGATTAAATCTTGGATACTCTGAAGAAACCCTCACCAACAACAGAAAATTGAAATAGGTTTGAAGTTTTGAAGAGTCAACTGTAAAATATTTCGTTTTTCAGGCAACGATAACAGTTTTATGACACATTTTTATTGAAGTAATGTCAATTTCCTTTGTAAGATCCGTTTTTGATAAATCGAGAAAAAATTCAAATAGTTTAGTACTCTAAAATTATTCGAAGAACGAAAATTAAACTAAAAATGAATTCCGATATAAAGGCGGTTTATTATATGTGGTCGCATTTTATACTAGAGCAGCATTTTCTGAGCACTTTAACTAATTAGATTTTTGTTCCATTATCCATTATTTATCTTGATTTTTTTAGATATACCTAACTGTAAATTTCGTTGGATAATTTTGTAGTTTTCGTTTTTATTTCGTATTTAATTTATTTTAATTTTATTCTTTTTTTATTTTTATTTTAAACCTATCCACCCGATATTCGGAAATCACACACTGTTGACTTTTCAAATTACTGTCCCACTTCTAAAAGGTTCACGGAATTAGACAAAATCTTACTATAGATACATTTTTAGGTTAATATTGTTTTTCAAATTAGTCAGAGCGAAATCTCTGTGAAAACAAAAAAGACTAACACGCACTTTACACTATAGATAACAAAAAGTATCTTTTATTGTAGCAAACGCAACGCACACGGCAACCTACCTACTTGAGATAACTAAAGATTTTGTTCACCTTAAAATCAGACAAGTCACGATCCAATGATCATAAAAACGATCTTTTAACAAGTGCAGCCGCAGCGCATGTACAAACATATTAGTTTAATTTTTGTTTGCAATTATAATTATTTATGAAAACATCTACAAATGAACTATCTGCGAGATTTTGGTTTGCATTTTTATTTGAAGAAGAGAAAATTATATTTCGATGTCGATGTGTATTGAGATAGAAAGATACACACCTTGTTTATTTACATTCTTTTGAATTTCTTCAAAAACATTTTTCTTTAATTAACTTTCATTCAAGGAAACAAGAAAGTTTGCTTCCATAATTTTGTATCTTTTAAGACTTTGTAATTGGTTTCTGCAGAAACTTGAGGTGACACTAGACTACTTTCGCACGAATAATTTCATTACACTTGTCGATGGCGGTACCGATGCTGAGACTCCTGTCACGATGTAAACGCACGATCAAACCGATATGCGATGACGTTTTAGAAAATTATGCTTCGCGCACGATCAGCAAGGCTTATACCCGAAGTATCTTTCTCACTATTATTTAAAATAAAATATAGGAAATAAGTGCTTAATTAGTTTTCGCATTTCTATTTCCTTTATTTACTTGGAACGCACTGCACATTCAGCTACTTATCCGCGATCATTGCAGCGCAGCGCTGCGTTTGCAATAGCCAAGATAAATAATAACAATTCCGAACGAGAGCGATATCTACAACAAGAGCAGAGATTCCACGTTCACGAACTCTATGTGGCCACACGGAATTTATTACTGAAGCATTGGGCATTGTGCTGGTGCTTCTGAAGCCGGTTCCCTCCCGGTTACCACAGGCACGGTCCCACAGTTCGAATCGAATAAATGGCAGGGGTATGAATCATAGGAGGACGGAGGAGGAGGATATAAAAGAATCTAACAAAAATATTTTTATTGAAAAAAAGAGAATCCCTTTCCTTGCCCTTTCTCTTTCAAAGAGTTTAAATAAATTCAAATTATTTATAAATAAATTTTTAAAGAGACTTTCTGTGGCTTTCTCTTAAATCTTGAATCAGATCTCTGATCTGCCTCTAGCTCTAACAACTGCTAGAACTCTGACTCATGTTATGCTTATGCGGCAGCCGGTAGCCAGTTGATCGGGAATGATATCTGAATCTTAAGTTTTATCATGGCAGTCAGTGGCGATGGCGGCCGTTTCGAATGTTTACTTCAAAATCTTGAAGAGGGTGTGGTGAGGATTTAATTTTCGTTGATAGAATATTAAAATGTTAGAATATTATTTAAATGAAGGGTGTTTCAATGGATAAGCTGTTAGGAAGGTACTTACTCCCACAAAAACCAACTTCGCTCTCATTATAATTGGGGTCATGTTAAGTTAAGCTAAAAACGGAGGGAGGAAATAAATGGAATGTCGTACCTCGCACTATAGAAATGATTTCCTCAACACAATAAATTAGACGTTGATTGTGTACTTACTTTCCAAAGCAAATGGTTTGAATGGGCCGGGTAGTCCCTTCTCGCTTGAGAAGTATTTTTCAGAGCTGAGGCATCCCATAGAAATAATTAAATTCGGTTCTTATCAACTACTGCAATATAAAATCCCCCCAACAGCAATATGCGGTGGGATGAATTTTATTGTGGAAAGGTATAGAAAGATGAGACAAATTATGATGGATTGAATAGCCTAGGTTCATAAAATAGTTAAAGTTATCTTATTGAGAAGGAATTATCCAAAATAGTTCATATGCAGTTATTACTCTTGAAATTACCTTTTGTTGATTTTTCAAATATTTGTTTTCCTAAATTTATAACAATAATGTTATAATAAATTCATTTTGTATGAAAAAAGTGCCCCGATTTCAAATAAAAAATGCGTGGAAATATTGTAAGCTATTGCTTAAAAAAAAAGCTTCAAACTTGAGCTACAAAAACACATCACAAGGAAGCTGCTGCTAGGTAGTTCCACACTATCCCACAGTGTAGTACGACATGTCAAAAAAAAAAAAAAAAAGTGTGATGGAATGTGTATGATCACAGTACACTTATTGAAGGTAATATATTGCGCAGGTTGTCAAAACCTGATCTGTCACTTTGGCAGCTCAAATTAAAAAAAATGGCTGAACAGGGAGACATAATGGTGGTAAAAATCATCAAAAATTTATCTTTTTTATTAAATAGGTATATGCTTATTTATATAAATTAAATCATCTTAGACAATCACTTTTAAAAACATAAGCGAGAGCTACAGTACGTTTGCAACGAACTGTTGGATACCCTATTCCCTATATTTTTGTATGTGTATGCGTCTGCCTCCCGCAAACAGCCGATGTTTCAGAAACAAAATTCTTCTTTAGCAGACAGAAACAAATTCAATAACATTAATTTTATGCGGTGTGATGTTCAATTAGTGCTGGCGCAATAAAAAAAGGAGTGCGCCACGCCCAAAGTTAAAACGTTTTATTGCCAAGGCAATTGTTATGAGCTCAGTGACATTCAATTTTATTCTTGCAGATCAATTTGAACAAAACAAGACAAAACTTAAATTTTTAAAAATTAGATTTGGAATGGAAATAGCGATTATGGGTGTTTTTAACAATTATTGGACCACACTCTGCTACGTAACCAAGGAATATAAATCCAAGTGTTCATCTGTTTACTTCAAAACTGCGACCGATAGTTAAAAAACGTTAAAAAATAAATGCCTTATACAACTTTTGACGGAAACGCCCCTTAAAAGTGGGCGTGTCTTAAAAATTATAAGAACTAACTGAGCTTTGATCAGTATTTAGGCATATGTGTAAAACTACAGCTGAATCGAGTAGTTTTTAAACAATCTTACCTGAACAAAGGTATTTTATCAAAATCACGCCTATAAAAGTGGGCGTATTGAAAAAATTTGCACAAAAAAAATGTAGAGATATATTTTTCATAAAACGAACGGAAGGGAAAAAGGTTTAAATTGAATATTGGTAGTACCTTAAATTTTTAAAACTACATTTTTCGTTCTTTCATGAAAAGTGGGCGAAAGCCACGCCCAAAGTTCAAAAATTTCTTTTCATACACAAACGATTTAGTTTCTACTAAGAGACGCAAAACTTTGGCTTGCCTTTGCTTTGCTTTTTTAGTAGTTTCTATTGAAAAGTGGGCGTTAGCCAAGCCCAAAATCAAATTTATTGATTTCATACACAAGATGTTTATGTGCAAGTAATGCCCACAAAATTTAATGTTTTTCTCTTTAATATAACATTTGTTATTTTATAAAAACAATATTGATGGATATGTATGGAAAATGGGCGTCAGCCACGCCCAAACTGAAATATTTTTATTTGATTGGAAGAAGGTTTACCTAAAGCTTGCGTGTGCAAAATTTTAGCGTTATGCTTTTTTCGTAACTGTACAAAAAACATAATTTAATTTTACCAAATTGAGGTTGTTCAACAAAAATGGCGATTGCGGGCGTGTTTGTTGGCGGATTTTACTGGTTCAAGAACTTAGCCTTACTCTTGAACCAAAGATTATATATGCCAAATTTCAGCTTTCTAGCTCAAAAATTGCGACTTCTAGAGAGTATACATACGGACGGACGGACGGACGGACATGGCTTAATAGACTAAGTTTTTGATTCTGAGTCAGAATATATATACTTTTCTATACCTAACGGTATTATTTCTCTATGTTACAAACTCCACACCAAATACAATATACCCATTCTATGGAATAGGGTATAAAAACCACGAGATTTCTATACTATTTTTACATGCAAACAAGTTAAAGTGTCTCCAGAGCCAGCCATTTTTCTTTATTTTGACAGATGCGCAGAAGTATGCAAAAATGAAAACGCTAAAGATATTACCTTTAATATGTGTACTGTGGTGTATGATGGGCTTACATTCAAATATTTCAGATCTAAACACATGTCAAATCGTATGAGATCTGCGCTGTCATATTCTGTTTCCACACTATTATACACCTGTTTCATCAAACATTTTTGACATGTCGTATTACACTGTGGGGTAGTGTGGAACTACCTTTATAGGCAGCAACACTTGAACTCCTCCTGGATCATAGGGCAGCAACAAGATTTTTTTATTTCTCTCTGTGCCAATCCAGTGCTGTTGTTTTTGCTTGATTTTGTCATCCACTTTTGTTTGTCCAGTCCTTCCTAAGCCACAGTAACGCAGACAACAGTTGACAAAGGCTTGCAGCCTATTCGAGATGTTGGAAGAGCATTTCCTCGTTTCGTAGACACATAGCAGCACAGATTGCATGTCGGATGCAAAGAATTTGAACTTAGCACGAATCGATGTTTTTGTAGAGTTTCTGGTCTGTTCCACCATAGGATGCAACAACACAATAAGTAAAGACTTTATTGCATTTGGAATCCGTTTACCAGCATGGAACAACAGAATAATTTCGCTTGTTAACAAGTTAAAACTGTTTGGATCCAACTTGGAATCCGTGCTGCTATATGCCTGTGAAACGTGGATATGATCCATGTAAACCACAGGCTTTTGTGAACCGTTGTCTACGTTATATCTTTAAGACCCGGAGGATACAAACCATATCCAACTATGAACTGTAGCTTAACAAAGAAAAGTAGTCTTTTCAATGGAATCAATATGGTAGAAGGCGTGAAATTTGGATGTCAACTATTTTGAAGAAAGATAATGCCCGGAATTTGAAGATATGGTCATAGTTTTTGAGGTATCGTGCTGCAAATAGCTAGAATTTAAAGGAGGACATAAAATGATGTTGCTGTCGGCAGAAGTTTCCGGAAACCAAGAGAGGAAGATCACATTGCAGAATAGCTTTAATAGCGGACTACTCTGTTTCGTCAAGTTTTGAATTCTTCTGGACTTGTGCTACCGTAAGCTTCATTCTGACAAAGATGGCTGACTATAATAATAATAAGTTATGAATTATGATACACAGACGTTTAAGGTATGGCGGTTTCGAATGTTTTTGGTATTAATTAGTTCTCATATTCTTAAAATAGTTCTGATTTTTAAAAGATAGTCAACTCCGTATAGCTGGTATGTCTGTGCATGTTTTTTTTTGACAGATACTTCCGTGTGTTTTCGTTTATTATGACTAACGTGTGAATTTGACAGAATGGAAGGTCACTTTGGTTTGGTTATGAGATGTATAGTTGGCCTTCATAATATTCTTCACAGTTTACATAATTAAACAAAAGGGCTGCTATAATAGTTACCAACTTCACGTTGCTTCCAACATAACTCACCACACACCGCCCGCCACTTAGTCATTCCATTCAATAAGAAAGACAACAGTTTTCCTCATTTCACGCTATATGAGCATGGTTGCCACTTGAAAATAAAATGTGTGTCCAAAATTCAAAATAAAAATGACCAATCGTAGTTAAAAATGACCTAAATAATAATTTGAGTCCTGGCTGAATTTTTCCGAAATTGGCTTGTGTTCTTAGATCATGATTTTTTGAAAATCTTAGCATATACCGATCCATTACTAAATTTTTCAGATCACCTGGACCAGGTATATAAAAACGATCAATTCAATGAGTGATTTTGAAGTTCCTATAAAATACTTGGTGGATTTTAAAAATCAAACCAAAAATTACAAATTCTCGATTAAAGTAAAAGTCAGTAATTGAAAAATTAAAATTTGCTGAAGATGGCATATAAATGCCGAAACGCACACAAATTAAAGTAATATCTTTTGCAAATAAAGTCAGTTAGACGTTATCGTTGTGTAAACTCTTATTACTTTTTGGAGTTATTATGGATAAGTTTCTCAAATTATCTATTCAGAGACCAAAAGTTCTAAACGCAATTTAAGCGCCTGTTCCTACTTTATCTTCATTAAGAGATGTGCTCGATTTTTTGACATTCCACGACTTGCTTCCAATAAAAACATCTATAGGTTAATAATTCTATATGTTCTCAAAGTCTGGCCAAGTTTGTATTTTTTAGTTTTGTTCTTTTTTACAAAATATATAGTAGTTTCAACTAGTCAACTATTGTTTCTATTTGACGAATTAAGTTAAGTAAGCTAACATTTTCAGATTGAAATTCCTTATTCAAATTGTTTACTGTTTTTAAAATGAAAGATACAAATTGGATCTAATCTCCCGTTTCAGGATTATGCAATTGCGTTTTTTCATAGTTGTACGATTTTAATCCGCTGATCTTCTCTAAATTGAAAGAAATGAAATATAACATTCAAGTGTGACCCGCTCTTTCACGACTCGATTGATAACGTTTTCTAACGCAGACTACCTTGTCAATGATTTTTCTAATATTTTGTGCTTTTGGGACTGCGCAATATTCTTGAAATTAAAATTATCAATACGTTATAAGCACAAATTTTATAGATTTTGCAAAAAAATTTAAACCGTTTACATAAGACGACAAGTAAAGGGCCTTAAGTATGCATTTATTTTTTGAGAACACAAAAAAATAAAGTCAATTTTTTTTCGTTTCGTTAAAAAATGACCAAATCGAATACAAAAAGACCAGTTGAAAAAATAATGACCAGATTTGGTCACAAATGACCAAAGTGGCAACCGTAATATGAGTAAAGGGAGGGGGAAATGAGCCAGTTATAGCGATCAGAAAAACCAAACCGAAAAGTTGGAAGAGAACGTGAAAACTGGAGTTCTTTCGTGATCAACATTAGCTTTGTTTGTTGAACTTTACCCAGGGTCGCCCCAGGTTTTCTTGACAACTCCAAGAATTGTCAAAAAAAACCTGGGGTTTTCCTTTCTCAAAAAACACATAAGGGCTGCTGATTGTATATTTTTCACAACACACTAAATCAAAAGTTTCCGTTTTCGGTGACTTCAGGGCTCAAAAAACAAAGCTATTTATAGCGTTCAGAAAAAATATATCAGAAAAAATGTCTGTTTGATATTTCACAAAACAAGAGTTTATCTTCACCTAGCAATGTTTTTATCTTGGGCATGTCGATTTGTATGATTGAATTCACACGAACAAATTATGACAGATATGCAAACGAATTTTTTTTTGACAGCTAATCTGTCAGAGGAACACACAAACATTTAAACTAAAGTGCACGACTGGGTCGTACGAACTTGATCTAATGTGTTAAAATGGTCTTGGGTGCTTGAGATTTTGGGAAAAAAGCGTTGAAAAAATCATATGAAATTTTATAAATCACTTAAAAATCAATATCTAAACCGTTTTTTTGGAGAAAATGAAGTAAGCCATCAGGTTTCTTTTACGTTTTTGAATTTTTACGAAAAAAAATTTCAAAATCGTTGGACCAGTTTTTTCAAAAAACAGTTTGTTTTTGAAAAACTTTTCGAAAATATATTCCAATTTTTTTTTGAGTATGCCAACTTCTAGCACTTTGTAGTTTTTATCAGAAAAATTAAATTAAAAAATTATAGATTAAACCGCTTTTGGAAAAAACTAAAATAAAAAAAAAAATTTGAAACTTTTTTAAAAAACTCAAAAAAACTTTTTTTGAAAATTTTTCGAAATTATATTATTTCGTTTATAAGAGGGCTTCTACATTAAAAGTTGCATCGAAATCCGTCAAGTGGCTTACGAGAAAATCGGATTTCAAAAAACCGGTCCTATGGGAGGTACCGTTATAAGACTTTTCCCGAAAAATCTATTCCAACCA
Source organism: Platycheirus albimanus (assembly GCA_916050605.2). Lineage (NCBI taxonomy): Eukaryota > Metazoa > Arthropoda > Insecta > Diptera > Syrphidae > Platycheirus > Platycheirus albimanus. The sequence goes on along the minus strand of OU696696.1, from coordinate 290,037,906 downwards.
AAACATAAAGTTTGCACAGAAAACACAATTGAGAAAGTTTTATCAAAATCGTAGGAGCCGTTTTTGAGAAAAATTAATTTTTCACAAAAAATCGTATGGCAGGTTACTTTTAGAGCTAGAATGCTAATTCAAAAACTCCCCTGTAGGACGTCATAATAATATGTACTATGTACCAAGTTTGAAGCAAATCGGTCCAGCCGTTTAGAATGTAGGTAACTATACAGACAGACAGACACACGGACAGACAGACAGACAGACAGAATTGTCGGACCCACTATGCCTTATAGTACCTATAATCGCAAGTAAAATAAAATGCACGACTGGGTCGCACTAACTTGCTCTAATGAGTGACAGTGGTTTAGGGGCTTGAGATTTTGATGAAAATTAAAATTTCAAAATTCTTAAATAAATACTTAAACTAATTTGAACTGAAAAAAAAGTACGCCATTTTATTTCTTGGAAAAATTTGAATTTATGAGAAAAAATTTATAAAAATCTGTGAAGCGGTTTTTGAGAAAAAAAGTTTTTTTTTGAAAAACTTTTTGAAAAAAAATTTCAAAAAAAATTTAAAAACGCCAGTTCATAGGTATTCAGCAAATACATTTATTTAAATTTTTTTGAAAAAAATTTAATAAGCCGTTTTCAAAATATTAATTTTTTAAATTTTTTTTTTAAAATGCTTTTAAAAACACAAAACAAATATTTCTCAAAAATATTGGTATGCAATACAAATTGAGCTATCTACAGCTATATGTGTGTGAAATTTCGAAAGAATCGGTTGAGTCGTTTTCGAGATAGTCGAAAGCAAAAAAAACGGTCCTATGGAAAGTACCGTTCTTAGCCATTTTTTAAAACTTTTTTTTCAGTCATATTATTGGTCGTACCTAAAAAGCAACACTGATTTTTTTAAATCGAAATCGTTAGAGCCGTTTCTGAGAAAACTAAGCTTTAACGTAACGGTTGTATCGCAGGTACCGTTATTTTTTAAGCTAAAAAAAAATTTCAATTTCCCCTCTGTACAATACCTAAAAAAGTCTATATACCAAGTTTGAAGCAATTCGGCCCACCCGTTTGGGCTGTAGGTGTCTATACATACAGACAGACAGAGTTATAAGACCATCTTTTTTCGTCTTCGCTATCATCGTAATGTCATGTTTGATTGTTATCTCAAAACTTTTTTTTTCGACGAATGCATAACTTGCCTTATAGTACCTATAATCGCAAGTAAAAACAAGATTAACGAATTGTTACATTTTGATCGAAATGGCAATCAGCTGGTACGAAATTCAATCAGGAAAATAAATAAATACATTTTTAACAAAAACTATTAGTTCAACTGAAATTTCTACTAGCAATCGATAGAATCGATCGACATGAGAAATTTTCCATTTGAAAATTTTGTCGGTTTGGTTTTTTAGATCGCTATAACTGGCCCCTCAGCTTGACTAACCTGCGATAACTTTTTAGAATAGTTCGTACAAAAATTAGATTCATTTGTGTATAGAATTGTGTCAATGTGTTGTTCCATTTCACCTTTTAAATCATGAAAAATAAACACTCGAACTCTATCCAAAGACTCCTGCTTCCTACGAAACTTGAGTTCTTCTGATAGAATCTGATAGGATGCATTCATTTAAAATATATTCTCGTATTTGTATTTCAATTTCCTTGACTTTTTTTTTCTAAATTATGGGTCTGAAGTGCCGATAATGATTAAATAAACATGATTACTAGAAGCGAATCTGTAGCACCATAAACGCAATTCTATGCGCCTAACTATAAACATGATGAACTTCTGGTGAGTCTACAGCTACCGCATGCCGTTAAAATCGGTCAAAGACCCTTATTTGCCTTCGGCTGTATTCATTCTTGTATACGTTATTCTCAAACTTATGTAGAGTTGTTAACGTTTGCTGCGAGGCTATAAAACTGTTTCTGTGTGATAAATAATTAGAAAATCTGTTTATTCACACTTGATGGAACTGCATAGAAAGGAGGGGATTCTGAATTGGGTGTAGAGTGCATTTACAATAATAATAATACGGGCCTTTTGTGGCAGAGCACATCATTCACTACGGCACCATCAGTTCAAGACTTAAAGATATCAATAAACAAACAAATGTGCGTTAATTTTATACGAGAGTCTTCTGATGGTATCATGAGCAATCAATTGAAGACCAATTGAGTTGGTATTATTGCAATGCCTATTAAAAGTTTAATTATTTCAGAAATGACATTTGTTCGAGTTTTATGATTTGTTAACAAAATAACACAGAGAAAAATATATACCTAAGCTTTTATAAAACCAAGCAGAATGCACTTTCAACCCGATAATCTGCGCTGAGTTCAAATGGGAACATGGTTAAATATTAAGTCCGTGGTAACTAGGTACTTGCTCTGACCAAATTCATTTATGCCTTAAATTTTAAATTAAAAATTCTGTTTTTAGTGATTACTGGGATCTTTTTGAACTGAAATAATGTTTTTTTTTTATTTGAGCCGTTTCCAAAACGTTTTCCGTTAAAGCTTAACTAAATGCGTTTTTGTAGTAAAAATTGTCCCAGATCTGTCCGATCCTGGTTACCTACCAATCGAAATAGGAACTACCCATTTTCCCTTTTGTATTTTTGGCCAGCAATGGTGAACGTGTATGAGGGGGTTAATATTTTGTTTTAAAACCATCTAGACATTCATCACATTTTTCGTTCAAAAAACTTGATTATTGTCAATGATGTATTTATCTATCCTAAAGTCGTCATGTCGTGTAATGGTCATTGTTAAATGCAATCATTCCAAAGACCCACACAATGGCCAGCACAATGCCACGAATTTTTGGGTCCTTGCAAAAACCCATTACAATGTACACGGACAATGGCCCTGCGGTTTCATTTACTACCGACTGTCAAAGTGGTCATGTCGTGTAACGATCATTATTATGCTTGTCATTGCAAGGACACCGAATTGCAAAAGTCACAATGACAAACTTGCTGGACATTGTATTTCGGGACAACAGTGATATATTTGGTTCGTTCGTGTCATTTTAGCTAGCAATGACACGGTGAACAATGACCATGCAGCCAAATAAACTTCTATAAGGCCTGTCAAAGTTATTAGAGAAATAAAAAAAGGTTAGTTTCCTCTCATCACCTAGTTGACACAAAAGCCAAAGAGTAGCAGAAATATACGGATTAAGAAAATAAAAATAAAAATAAAAAATAAACATAAGCGAGAGCTACATTACGTTTGCAACGTACTGTTGGATACCCTATTCCCCATATTTTTGTGTGTGTATGCGTCTGCCTCCCGCAAACAGCCGATGTTTCAGAAACAAAATTCTTCTTAAGCAGACAGAAAAAATTCAATAACATTAATTTTGTGCGGTGTGATGTTCAATTAATGCTGGCGCAGTAAAAAAAGGCGTGCGCCACGCCCAAAGTTAAAACGTTTTATTGTCAAGGCAATTGTTATGAGCTCAGTGACATTCAATTTTATTCTTGCAGATCGATTTGAACAAAACAAACAAAACTTAAATTTTTAAAAATTAGATTTGGAATGGAAATAGCGATTATGGGTGTTTTTAACAATTATTGGACCACACTCTGCTACGTAACCAAGGAATATAAATCCAAGTGTTCATCCTTTTTACTTCAAAACTTGTTAAGAAACGTTAAAAAATGAATGCATTATACGACTTTTGACGGAAACGCCCCTTAAAAGTGGGCGTGTCTTAAAAATTTGAAGCACTAACTAAGCTTTGATCATTAGTCAGTATTTAGGCATATGTGTAAAACTACAGCTGAATCGAGTAGTTTTTAAACGATCTTACCTGAACAAAGGTATTTTATCAAAATCACGCCTTTAAAAGTGGGCGTATTGAAAAAATTTACACAATAAAATGTAGAGATATATTTTTCAAATAACGAACGGAAAGAAAAGTTTTAAATTGAATATTGGAGGTACCTTAAATTTTTGAGACTACGTTTTTCGTTCTTTCATGAAAAGTGGGCGTTAGCCACACCCAAAATTCAAAAATTTCTTTTCATACACAAACTGTTTAGTTTCACTTAAGAGACGCAAAATTTTGACTTGCGGATTCATTATAAATACCGTTTATTTACAAAAACAATTTTTTATAGTTTCTTATGAAAAGTGGGCGTCAGCCACGCCCAAAATCAATTGTTTTGATTTCATACACAAGATGTTTATGTGCAAGTAATATCCACAAAATTTAATGTTTTTCGCATTAATATAACAATTGTTATTTTTCAAAAACATAATTGATGGTTTTGTATGAAAAATGGGCGTCAGCCACGCCCAAACTGAATTTTTGTTATTTAATTGGAAGAAGGTTTACCTGAAGCTTGCGCGTGCAAAATTTTAGCGTTATGCTTTTATAATAACTGTACAAAAAACATAATTTAATTTTACCAAATTGAGGTTGTTCAACAAAAATGGCGATTGTGGGCGTGTTTGTGGGCGGATTTTACCGGTTCAAGAACTTAGCCTTACTCTTGAACCAGAGATTATATATACCAAGTTTCAGCTTTCTAGCTCAAAAATTGCGACCTCTAGAGAGTATACATACGGACGGACGGACGGACGGACATGGCTAAATCGACTAGGCTTTTCATTCTGAGTCAGAATATATATATACTTTTCTATACCTAACGGTATTATTTCTCTATGTTACAAACTCCACACCAAATACAATATACCCATTCTATGGAATAGGGTATAAAAATGACGGAATGGTAAGTTTCTAAAAGATTCAAACTCAAGTATAGGTACCTAGGTTAAAGTATAATTCAATATTTCAATTTTGAAAAAAAAAATTGATATATATTTAAAAACCACTTACCCCGACTTCAAATATAACTGGCGCAATCGATTGTGAAATGAAATTTCGAAAATTCCGTTGTTTTCCAGAAAAAATAGATTCCCAACATCAAGATAGCATTTTTCTAACACAAATTGCTCATTGCAATTTTCCATTTAAGGCACCTTGAATAAATTGCATCAAACCCTACAAAATGGCTTTAACTCTCACAAGACACTTAGAACACACAAAAAAACACTGAATGACAAGATCGTAAAGAAAAATAAAACGCACTTCATCCACCGAGGCCTATACCGCACCGGCATACTATTTACATTTTTTACACTTATTGCAGATGCAAAAGACCGCACAAAAAGCTTTGGTGAACACTGAACACTGAACACGAAGACGGATGCGACATTTTTGAAGCATTTTTTGGAGCTCTAAACGACCACCGACCACGAACCGATTCGACGACGACGCCATATTCGGAACTTTAATATGAATTTTTCAAATCGGAAATATTGGGATACGGAAACAATACGCCAGACGCCATTGAATAAATTAATTTATTAAATTTAATGGACTATTTCTCAAAAAAAAAGGAGAAAAACCGAACAAAATTATTATTAACTGACACACATATATCACTGTAGAACCGATTTTTTGTAATTTATTTACTTTTTCATTATGACAGACACCGAGACCGACACGACACGACGCCATGATAAATTTCTTAACCGAAAAGAAATTTTCACAGATCGGAAATACCCGGAGACGGAAATTCGTCTAGGCGACGCCATTGTGGTATACACTAAATTATTGCAAATGATTTTATATTTTTCTCGTTTTTGAGAAGTATTCTGCTGTAAAACAATAATTAGACAAAGTATTAAAAAAAAAACAAGTTGAATATATATTTTAAATAACTTCAATTACTTATTTAAAAAAAATATATCACGATTGAAAACGGAAACGGCGACGAGATGAGAAAAGCACTTAACCGGATATGATTTAGATTAGTTCAACAAGAAGTTGCACAAAATTAAATGTAAATGTAATAGATCGTTTGTTGCACTGCGCTTACACTGTAAGGTATAAAGGCATTGTTGTTTTTTTTTTTTTATTATTATTATTTTATGATGGATTCACATTGTTCTGCAATATCTTGATCTGCAAATATCTAGAAAAGTAAAGTGGGAGAGAGCTAAGTATACGTTATTACACAGAAGAGTGAAAAGATAAACACATTAAATATGTACTCGTCAAAATAAACATGTTTGTGTTGATCTTGATTTCTGCTACTTCCTATAATCTTAATTTATCAAGATGTTCTGTGTTTTTATCATTCCTCACTCTCGAACAATTATGCCTGCGTCACAACGACGCTTTGACAGAACGCAAAAGTTCAGACATAGGAAATCGTGTATAATCGGTGAGATTTTTTGTTAACGATAGTCAACATTTGTTAAGAAAAGTCAGCAAAAAGGCGTTCTTTCAATCCAAATTAGTTACAATTTGTAAATAAATGACGTCATGACAGCGTTCCTAAGCTCACGTTGAAGTGTCAAATAGTTACGATTTGTAACTATTTCCAACTCATCTCCATGATATGAGTTGAGATTGTTCATCTGTCAATAGACCATTTAAGCGAACGGCAATGGGGATATGGAGAGAAACGTCAAACGAAATGACGTGGACGAAAAACAAGAAAATTCAACTTCGTTTGCGCCAATCTTTATTCTTTAAAGAAGCGCCAAATATAAAACATTTTCCTGTGTAATAAATAAAAAGTATTTATTTATTAAATTAAATAGTTTCAGAGTGTTGTGAGTGTTGAAATTGCAGTCAAATTAGCTTTTGTTTGCCCTCCACGTTCTATAAAAGATACTCGTGATTTATTGGCAGCTGTCAAAAGGTATAGAGCCCCATATACTTTTTTTTCTCTTGCTCCGAGACATCAAATAAAATACTTTTCTAAAATTTGTAATTTTTGGAGGCAAACAGATTCGGTTAAGTAATTATCTTTAAATGTATCGTTAAATTTGATTAGTTTATTCTTGACTAAAACAAATTCAAATCAATTGTAATGGAGCAATGATTGTCAATAATCATAACGTTGAGATTTTGATTATGAAACACAAATATTCAGATTCTGACGATGAGTTTTCATTTCCAATCACAAAATTATTGTCTTTCATTATTTGTTCTGCTTGTTTTTCTCTCTGCAAGTTTAATGCAATAAATTAAGAGTGGTCGTTTGACAGTCTAACAAATCCTAACTAACGTACCTTTCCTAAATAGTTTGTAAAAAAAACCAACAAATCCTAACAATGACACTCCAACAAATTTTTTTTTTGACATAACAACAAATGTTGACTATGGTTAGAAAAAGAACGCACCAAACGCTCACAATGAGGCGTTGAGCTTTAAAGTTACGTTTCGTCATCAAATCAAATAGTAAGTACACAAACCACGTAGCATGAAGCGAAAATGAAGCAAAAGTCGAAATATTTGAACAATTATTTTGAGGTTTTTTTCAATTTCAAAAATGGGTAAATATCCCTCGTCCTCTATAGGTGTGCATTGATTTCAAAGTTTTAAGCATTTAATCAGAGGATTTGGAACAAATAATACAAAATTAAGTCTGAAAAGGGTGTGAATTCATACAAAAAATCATTAAGGATTTTGAAGATGTCTCTTCTTCGGCTTTAAGGTCTCAAGACTGAAATCTCAGTCGAAACGTTGGGAAAACTAATGAACTTGTTTCATTAATTAACTATTGAGACCTTAAAGCCGAAGAAGAGACATTTTCAAAATCCTTCAATAATAAAACAACATTGGTAAAAAAATCAAAGATCAAAAAATCATTAAGTTAAGATTTGGTTGATATCGAAAAATTAACATTTAACCATAGTGACACTTAAAAGGTTTGCAAATGTGAATGGTACTTATTTTTGATTTTGACCTCAGATCCGGAATCAATATTCTCTTCTTTTCATAACAAGAACACTGTCATCTAGTACCAAATGAACATTTTCAGAAACATTAGGAATGCTTCCGGACCAAACAAAAAAGCTATTATACATCGTGATTTCAGATTCAATCTAATAACTTTCGAAATAAGTTTCTTAGCGGAGGCAGTTGTAAGTATATCAAAGGATAAGATAATAAAGAGCCAACTTTATCATGAGCAATTTTTTTTAACTTTATCAAAATTGACTAAAATTTTGTGCCAATGTTATGAAAATAAAAAAAATACAAATTTAACAAAATAAAAAGCATAATTTAGGTATCTGCAAGTACTCAGTACTCACCCACTTATAAAACCTTATATTTTGTAAGGATCTTCACTCAGATACCCTTTATGAAAAATATTGTGACATACATAATATGCGCCTGCTAGAAGACTGGACAGCCTGAGCGGGGCGACAAAGAAGTGTGAGTTGGTTTTGGTATTCCCTTGCCCATTGAAAGGTTAATACAAAATCCCTGCCGAAGGTGGACACGCAGGTACTGTTGATGAGGAAAAATGTTGACTTTGGCGGCTGTCAGACAGGTGCCGTGACATTTGACCATGTGTCATATTTTCATATTTCAAAATATGGCCATCTGTCGCTTTGCCAAAGTGTCATATGGCCTAATGTCACTTTCAAACTCATTTTCTTGCCCCTCAAAAGAACTTGAAAAATTATTAATTAAAAATGGTTCATTAAGGAACTGAAAAGATTTATTCAAAATATATCTGTATACATATTTAATGTGGTTATAAAACAACAAATTCAAACGACAGAATGTACATTGTCAATTTGCAAGATTATAATTTTCAACAACATACGAGTATACCTACTTAAGTTAATATTTAAAATAGAAAACAAATCTTGATTAGCTCAAAGCGTAACGGGCGGAAAAAAAATTTGACCCAGGAACATTTTTTTTTCACACCCCCAAATTGATTATCGCTTGGCAAAATTTGAATTTGATGGCCTTTTGACGCTTTAAGAAAAGTGTCATTGAACCATTATGGCTGAAAGTCGCAGAAAAATATGGCCAAATGATACTTTGACAAAGCAACAGATGGCCATATTTTGAAATATGGCCACATGACACATTAGCTTTGTTTGTTGAGCCCTGAAGTCACCCTGGGGTCGCCCTGGGGTCGCCACAGCGCGTTTTTTGAATTACCTCAACTCGCCCTCAATACCAAATTCTCTGTTTTTTGAAACCTGGGGTCACCCTGAAGTCACCCTGAACTCGATCTTGCTATTTAGCTGGGGCGAGTTGAGGTAACGAATCAGCTGTTGAAGTGACTTTTGCTGTCAAGCATTTCTAGTGAAATTTTCTTCTGTATTTGATTTTTCATGTATTTTTTCGATAAAACTAAATGAAATGCAAGTGAATGCATTTATTTTGATGAAAGTAAATACAAATCGAACAAATAAAGCAAAATGAAAACTTTTGATTTTGTGCGTTGTGAAAAATATACAATCAGCAGCCGTCATGCATTTTTTGAGACCCAAAAAACCCAGGTTTTTTTGACAACTCTTGGAGTTGTCAAGAAAACCCAGGGCGACCCTGGGTAAAGTTCAACAAACAAAGCTATTATTTTGAAAGTGTCATATTGCCATATTTCAAAATATGGCCATATGACGCATGGCCAAATGTCACAGCACCGTTCCGTCAGACGAAGACGACTAGATGTTTTTAAAATCATGAATTATTTACATAATGTTGCAGTATTGTTTGTTTTTCGGGTCTTAGCTTTTCGGGGGTTTGAATTTGTTTTGTATATTAATTTGGGGAATTTGGAAACAGACCCATTATATGGAGCACTTCCGAATGTTTTATGAAAGTATGATAAATAGGCAGAGCGTTTGACGTAATGTGCATTTTATTTATTTATTAGACCCGCGCTCAAGGATTTCGGATAGCGCTTTTCATGTCTAGTCACAACGTGAGGGATAGGAAATTAGGGAGGAAGGGAAAGGAGATGTCGATGAACATTGGCTTTAAATGTTTGAAAATCAAAATGGCAAGAGAAAATTGTACCAGGCAATTTATTCCACATTCGTCACATTCGTGTTGTACGGCTAAAAAAGGAATCCCTATATTTCACGATACGTCTGAAATTAGGCTCAAGTGTAAACTGATGGGCGTTCCTATCAAGGCGAGTGATATTTTTATGATGGGATACGAAAATAAACAAATAGAAAGATACAGTCAGTTACTCTCAAAATTGAACGTTTAGGTTCATGTGTATTATAAAAACAATTATTGTATTATATTGAAGATATTTAAGAACTATCTTGTCCTTAAAGAAACATTATAAACGGAATTAAAAACCAGGTAGATAAATAATTTTATTTCCAAATAGATTTTACAAAAATAAAGTAGTAGGTACTTTATGACAAAAATTCCATTTCTTTGCTTGTAAGGTTGACAAAAAAAATTAATTTTTTAAGCCATAGAGAGCTTACATTTTATAAGAATGAATGAGCGATATTTCAAAAAGTTTTGATGAAGGCTTTGAAAAATCTATTTAAGCTTGGATAATGTTGTTCATAGCCTAAACACAATTATTTTACTTCGAAAGGGACTGCACCTATAAAACGGCTTTAAAGTTTGAATATAATGGAAAAAGAATTTATGTCTATAGCCATAAACTCTTCTTCCATAAAAAAAAATTCAAATGATCTCATTCAAAAACATTTAAACGCGTGTTCCATAATTTTCATCTTAACACTCTTAATTTTAACATTTAAAATATTGTGGTAGTCCTTTTGGTGCTTCTGTTTTGTGAATATAAGGTTATCAAAAATTTATTTTAATGTTAAATTTGTGTAAGTTTTATTTTATTTGGTCAATCATGGACTATATAGCGTTGGTAGTTGATGATAGTGTACATTTTGGTAGTCCTTAAAATACCTAATTTTAAACTGACACCGTCAATTTGCATAAACGATGAACCTCTAAGTGAAAAGCTTCTGCTAATAACATATGATTATTTTTTGATTAAAATTATAAAATTAATGTAAACCCCTTTGGAGAAAATAAGGTGATTTAGTGCCTCATTAAATTACTATTTTCCAAATGTATTATTCAAAATTTTAAAAATGAGTTAGAGGCTATAGTAAATCTTATGAATTTATTTTAAAAACAAGTAGCTATTTTATTTCAATTTATTTTTATGGGACGATTCTAATAATTTTCACTATATTATGCCTAAGGGCTTTTGAATGCAAATTGCACGGTATTAGTTGTTAGTAATATGTAATAAAAGATAGGAAAGAATATTTGTTGGCATGTACGATGGATTGAGAATTAGATCTACTCTAGGGTCTAGGTTAGCAACCAAGCACTTCATCCATTGTACCATTGCCACCCACAATTAAAAATTAAGGGTCCAGTTATAGCGATACGGAAAACCAAACCGAAAACATTTTGAAATGAAAAAAAAAGTATGTTATGGTTCGATTTAAAATACAAATTCTACACATTTAACTCAGAGAATTTTTTTTGCTTATAAAATTTTCAATTGAACTAATACTTTTTGTTAAAAATGTATTTTTTTTTCTTTTTCTTTTATACGTATAACAGAAAAATAAATTTTTACATTTTTAACAAAAAGTACAAGTTCAACTAAAATTTGTATTTGCGAAAAAAAATTCTCTGAGTTGGTTGCCATCGATCAACTTTCGGTTTGGTTTTCCGAACCGTAATAACTTACTGCTCTCTAAATCAGCTTTTAGAACAATGCATCCTCCTGTCTGCTTCTTACTTTAACCGGACAAGAAGCGTAAAAACCGAATAAGAGTATTTCATGATCTGAAATAAAACAGCTCAAATTTTTGGTGTTTTCTTATCCCCAAATATCGTCTTACCGCTAAAAATGTTGGGAAATCCACTGGAATGTAATTCCCGGCCAATATTACATTACTCCGATGAGTTCGGAGCATAAAAAACACCAGAGTCTTTTTAAACTTCGGCAGTTGTTCCATCCAGTTGCAGTCATATATGGCAGTAGTTAGGTCTTCGCTTTCCTGCTTCAAATTGTGTCCAAAGTAGCAAATTAAGAAAACTTCCAGGGTTACTGCTAAAAAGAAAATCCCCGAAAGAATCAGCGATGATATTTCATTGTTTCCCAAAATGAACAGAGCGTAAATCCCAACTGTGCACTGCACTAATCCCGAGCAGATGAACTGAGCCAGACAAGCCGTAGAAATGATTCCTTGAATCATCGCATAAAGTCTATGAGAGTTATTCATAAATGACAGATTTTCCTGTTCCTCTTTCTATTTCAATTATTATCAAACTTACTCGAGAATATTCTGATGATCCTTGATGCATGAAACTAACTTAACATAATTTGCTTCCAAATCGTCGCTGTTCTTTCCAATGCTTCTCACTCTGAGAGCCAATGCTCGAAGATGTCCAGTTAGGATGCACAAATACGCTGGAGGATAAGAGTCATTTGCAGCATCTTGAATGGCCTGTACAATCAGACCAAAGAGCTGATAACCCAAAACTATATAATATTGTTTCGTTGAGTTCATCCAGTCCAATGGGAACCATGCTGGGTAGAGTAGCTTTCTCTCGCTAGCAATTGCAATTTTCAACAAACTAAGACAAGTTCCAAATGTAAAAATACCCGCATATATCTGGAAAGAAACCTTCGCTACTTGCACTGATTTCTGAAGTACCTTCCGTTGGTCATAATTGCTCTGAGCTGGGATATCCAGCTTGTCCACTTTATCTTTGATCGAAAGCAACTTCGATCGAACGATGAACACATTTAGAAACTTAATATTCGCTATGGTATCGGTTATGGTTATTGTGAGGTTCTCACAGACCTCTTGAAGTCCATCGGTGTAAAAGAGATTCAAAATAAGAGTTATTGGGAACAAAATTGTAACGAATAAATTTATCAAGACAGCGTACACCGTATAAAGTCGTTTGGGGAAATTATTGGGAGCTTTGATGCCAGTCATTTTCCAAACCATCCAATGATAATCGAAGGCTTCGTTAGTATGAATCGGTGGTAAGTCCATTTTAACTATGTTCAAAGTGTTAACCGGGTGACTTTTATTTATAGTTTTAAAATTTGATACGTTAAAGTCCCTTTGTTCTGTAAATTGCGAAAATAGGCGTTGTTTTCTAACAAGTTACAAGTGCTTTTAAATGATGTTTGAAAAGTTATGCATGCGAACAATTGTCATTTTCATGGGAACTAACTTTTGGATAAGCAGATGTATTGAAGAGTTTGGACAACAAACATTCGTATAGATACCTTTATCAAAATAATTGAAACAATTTTTGAACTTAGTTTGATAGTTTGATTCTAATTGAGGTAGAACAACACATCGACCGTTCACAACACACAGGTGTTTTGTTAATTTGGCTAATTTAGTTATAAAAACTTTTGGAATAGGTATTCAAAATTCAAATCATACGTCTTCCGTAACATAATGAGACGATAGCTCAAATTATTTGGATTCTGCAAGATTTTCTAACTGTTTTTAAGTATAAAAAGCAAAAAGGCAATGGAAAAGTGTAAAAACAGCAATTGTGTTGACCTGAAAGTGAATAATGCTTTTTGGTTTCTTAAATAATCTTAATTTATTTTTTTTGTTCTTTCTTGCCTCAACCCGACCTACATACGTATACATTATATAACCCTGTATCGGCAAACATGAAATTTGATCAAAATCGAATAAGCCATTTATGAGAAATTGCAACAAAATAAAGCTGTGCTATTCAAGGCACCGTTTGGAGCCTTCATTGATTTTGAGCTGAAGATAGGGCACGACTCCAATTTTTACAATTTAAAGAAAATCAGAATACCGTTTTGAGCTCTGTGTATTAACTAGGGTTTTCGCGTTCTCGGCTATTTTTGGTTCCCGGGAATCGGGTACGATTATTTTTGATTACTGGGAATTCCCGGGTATTAGTTATTTAGAAATAAAACTCTAGTTTTTCAGTATTTTCTTTTTATTATAAAAATTAATGAGTCTGTTTGCCGGAAAAATAAGACTTTAAGAATATCAAAGCATCCAAAGACCTATCAGACAGCCCGTTTCTCGCTTTGGTCACAAAGCTTCCAGCGATTGAAAACACCCTCTCACTTTCTATAGGTGTTAGTTTCATTGTTAAGAGGAATTTGTAAAGCAGATCCAAGTTAGGTGTACGTTTTTTCATGCGGCCTCGTATATCTTTAAGAAAAATTAACAGAAAAAAACAAGGAATGAAAAGGTATAATATCCATTTCCATACAGATAGCAAAAACAAAATGCAACATACATTTTAAATAAGTTCATAAAAAGGATAATTAAATAATAAATATCTTAAATAATATCTGTGTTATATGTTATTGAAATTCTCTAATGGATCTTGTATCGGAAGATGCTGGGATAAGTCTGACGGCGTTGTTGATAGCTTCATTTAACTGCATTTCGAAAGATGTAGATGTAGGATTATCAGAGGATTCTTGCAACGTGAGAGTATCTTCTTCACGTGATTCAATTTTGATAGAAAACAGCGGCATAAATATGTTTCTGCATATCTTAAAAGGCTTGTTTTCGAAGCATTTGGCAAGTCATTTGATGTACAAGTGTCAGGATTATGTAAATATTTGCAAAGGGCGAAAAGATTGACATCTCTCTGAATAAAACTCCTCTGAAAAGGGAATTTGAAGTCTTCGGATTGCATTCAGTAGAACTGAAATAATAGCATCGCATGTAAGAATTGTTGCGTCTTTTCTGCTCAGTGCTTCCACCGCTAATTTAACAGGATTCAAATTACCAAATTCTGCAACTCTTCTTCAATTTTTTCGTTCAAGTTCCAGTTGTAGTTCAAATCGGCGAGAGCTATCTTAATACTATTTTTTACCAACAAGAATCTTTCTACCATAGTAACTAAACTATTCCAGCGAGTTTTTACATCTAACAGCAACTGCATTTCTTGTCGTTTTTCTTGTTTAATGAACTGTTGAAATAGAGTATTTTTTAGTGGACTTTTTCGAAACATTTTAACGATTTTTCGAACCTCGTTTAGCAAGTGGAATAAATCTGGACGAATGGTAACGTGGTCAAGGTCATCTTCATCGTCAATACTTCGGAATGAAAGCTTGTAGTCTTCACTGTCGAAATCGTTTTCACTGACGAAATCGTTGTCCTCTGCGTCGGATTCGTTTTCATTTTGAATTATATTTTTGCAGACTTGTTTTTTATAAATCACATCCATAACAGCTAAATGCAAGGCGTGATTGATGCAAAGCAACGTTTCTGACTGACTTTTTCTCCCAAGCTTCTTCATTACAAATGCCCCATTAGATTTTATAGCTACAATGTGGTTTTCGAAATTCAAATTGAATTCGTTAAGATGTTTTGCAACTATATCCTTAACTTCAGCTGCACCACATTTACCAGGAATAAACACCAGTCCTAAGGCAAATACCCTTCCATCAGTAGAGTGTAGGTTCATGTTCAGATAACGCCCATTTCTTAATCTGGTCCATTCATACAACGTTATACCTAGCCGTTCTTCAATATTTATCAAACTTTGCAGTTGTCTTTTTATATCAGTTTTTATTTCATCGTAAAATTCTATAATGAGTTCCATAACCTTGCCTTCGCTTTTCGGTAAATCTAGCTTTTTTTGCTTAAAAGATTCGCGAATGAATTCACTCCGTGTGATAGCACGGATTGATATGCCGTCCTGAACAGCCAAACGAGCTATAACTTCGGAAATTTTGCGAATAGGTTGGAAAAAAACTCTGATATTTTGCTGCTCAATTTTAGGTCGTTTTGCTTGCCAGGCATTTTTGGTGCCCATAAAAACATTGTCAGTGTCTATAATAGAAGCGCTTGGTTGTGGATTATTTTTTTTGGCTTCTCTATGTGAGACTCTTACCTTATGTACTTTTTCTAAATGTTTCACTAAACAACTCGTCGACGAGCCTTTGCAAGACAACATGTTTGGACAAAGTGAACACTGAGCCAACTCATTATTTTCTGTGTCTCTTTTAAAGTATCTAATTCCAGCCTTTAGAAGTTTGTTTATCCATGATTCACTACAAAGTAACAACAACCAAAACATAATGTAACGAATTGTGATTGCATTATATAAAAAAAACTATATTTAAAAACTTACAAGAATCGCATAAGACTTGCAATTTAAATGTACGAAAATAGCAATAAATGAAGTGTTAAAAATATTCTTACCAAATCCATTGTATATATAAACTATAGTAGGTACTACCACTTGAGGTGCGCCATCTATCGACAAAAAACTAAGCTCTTGAATACCATGGGAAGCAACAACAATTTCCACCATTTTAATAACAAGCGGATAACAGAGAAGCACTTTCCATCACATTAATTACTCTTGGAGAATTTGTCACTTACTCGTAAGAGGCTGTACACCGGAAAAGAACCTAGGTGGAGTCTTCAGGGATCGAACCCAGAAGCTTCGGCGTGGCAGTCCGACACTAACCGTAACCACTACACCACGGGGGTTTGTTAAACTTTGAGTTTCATCAAAATCGTAAAATCCAGTTTCGAGAAAATTCAAAATTCAAAAAAATCATAACTTGATACCGGTTTGAGCAGCGATTAAGCTCACATCCGCACAGACAGATTCACGGACGGTATGGCGAAAACCAATCTTTTTGGGCATCTCATGTCATGTTTGATTGACACCTCGGTTTTGTCTGCACGAAACCAATACTTGGACAAAAACAGGTCGAACAATTCTAGCTGTCCGTCTGTGTCAGCACCTACAGTCTAAAAGACTTAGCCGATTTACTTAAAACTTAGTACTAAGTGTTTTAAGGGTATCGTAGTTTTTTGAAATTCGCATACTAGTTCTAAAACTAACGAACCGTATAACAGTGAGCTTTTCTCCAAAAAGACTCCCATTTAACGTTCGGAATGGATTGTGATTTATTGTAAAACGAATGTAATTTCAGATGTGGAAAGTATTTTATGATTCTATCAAAACTATGTATCGAAATTTGCAAAAAGGATTTTTCATAGTTTTTGCGGAGGGTAAGTTAAATAAAATGCAAGAATGGGTCGCAAGAACTTGCTCTAATGTGTGACAGTGGTCTCGGGGATTGAGATCTTGAAAACCAAAAAATCATATTTATTTTTATTAATCAGAGAAAAATCACTAGTTAAAATGTTTGCTGTGAAAAATGAAGGACATGGAAATAAGTCAATCGGATTTGAATTTTAAGACAAGAAAATTTCAAAATCGTTGGACCAGTTTTTTGAAAAACTTTTCGAAAACACCATCCTTTTTTTTGAGAATGCAAATTTCAAGAACTTTGTCGTTCTTTTCAGGAAAATAAAATTAAAACAAATTATCTAACCGTTTTTGAAATAATCAAAAACCAAAAAAACAGGGCAAGTATTGGTTTTCTGCAGAAAAAAACATGACATTACGATGCCAGAGAAGCCAACAAAGTGGTTTTCGTCATACCGTCTGTCGGTCTGTCTATGCGTCTGTGCGAATGTGCGCCTTTTCACGCCATGTTACAGCCTAAACGGATTGACGGATTTTCTTCAAATTTGATATAGCAGTTTAAAGAAAATCGTTGTCGAGGTTTTTTTATTTCGTTTTAGCCCGGCTCAAACTGGTACCCTTCAAATAACGGTTTTTTTATTTTGGATTTTCTCGAAAACGGCTCTAACGATTTTGATTAAACTTAAAATTTAACTTACCTAAGATAGCCTTTTTAAACGGTGGTTCACATACAACGAGCCGTCGAGTTTCAGCCAATATAAAAGATTTATTAACGTTAGCTCCCGTTATCGGTTTTTGCAGTTTTATCAAAAATGAGTTGTTCTTATTGCTCGAAAAGTTTGTTTTCATCGTACTATTGCACCCATAAAGCAAGTAAGTGCGACCCAGCCGTCAGCCATGCATTTTATTTTGTTTAAACTCGAAACAATTTTTTTTTAATTTTAAGTATGAAAATGAAAAAATTGTGTGGTTTTATGAAACCACGATGCGAGTGAAACTTTTTTCGTTCTAATAAATTCACTATATAAAAATCAAATTAACTCACCAAGATCATTTTCTTTTCCCTGCAAACACGAAATCTTTTGGCTTTCTCATACGGCCTAAAATTAATTCATCGTCCGATATTTCAGGCAATATTCTTGATTTTTCAGTGAGAGAATATAAATGCTACACGGTCAGCTGATGGGAGCCATTGGCACCGCCATATTGTGGTTGTGGCATGCGACAGATGAACGAACAAATTTGTAGCGATGGAAAAAAGTTTCACTTTAATAATGGGCCCTATCATGGTAACCGATCGGAGAAAAATTGTCTCTAATTCGGACGAAATGTACGAATTTTGTATCATGGTACCTCTCCGATTGATAAATCGGACACACATCCGAAAAATAATAAAGCATGCGTTGAAAATGTCAAAATGACAGAGACGCACAGCGAATTCATGCGATGCATGGCTTTTTTATATTTGTATTTCTCTCGATTGTCTCCGGCAGCAAATTACTTGCGGACCTTTGTCGGATGGTAATAAAAAAATACAAACTATTTAATTTCGTGTGTATTTGTTTTTTTTTATTCTTTTTCCTTTGTTTGAGGCTTTCTGCTTGTGTTATGTATTTCATCCCCTAAAAATACAGCTGCGCTGTGCAGTTTTATTCGACTACAAAGGAGGTTCATACTTTATTTTTTTTGTTTTCCTCATGCCATGGTATGCGCGTCGGTATGCATTTGTATTTCTCTTCCGATTCGGTTACCATGAACACAATAAATGCTCCGATCGGAATATTTCCCCGGTCGGAGGATTCTCCGACTATTATTGGCTTTTCTCTTGTTGACCGGTTTATTTGACTAACTAGCTATTTATCGTTGTCCATCGCGATCAAGTTAGAAAACAAAAACATTTAAATTTTACAAATAAACACACAAATGGCGCGGAGCACGTGATTGAATATAAGTACTTACATGCTACACGGTCAGCTTAAGCGCTCCCCTCCCTCCCCCCCCCCCCCCACAAACACCACTTTTGTGCGCGCACATGTGCACCGACACTGGTGCGTGATTCCGCCACACACTGCACACCAAATCGTACACACTTTAGTTGGGGAAGAGATTTCAAAGTAAAAAAAAAAAACATTTTAAATAAAGCTTCCGCACTCCTTACTCAATCACAATTCGATGCAACTGAATATAAAATGTGCGCGCGTATTCCCATACACATCACACCGACCGATACACCGACAACAAAAATCTAAAACTTTTCATTTTTACTCGCGCCGTGTCTGACACCGAAAATCCCGAAAATCGGTGTGTGCACCAGCCCACATTTCCGCGCACCGACACATGCGCGCGCACAAGTGTTGTCTGTGGGCCGCTTAATGCGAGCTATTGGCTGGCGCCGCCATATTGCGTATTGCGACATGCGACATGCGACAGGTGAATCAACAATTTTAAGGCGATGTAAAAAAAGTTTCACTTTAAAAACCGGTCCTATGGAAGGTACCGTTATAAGACTATTTTATCCAAAACAAAAAGTTTACTAAGAAAAAAACCACTCAGAAAGTTTTATCAAAATCGTTTTTGGGAAAATGTAGTTTTCATTAAAAATCATATGGCACAGGCACCGTTAGTTTTAGAGCTAAAAAGCTAGTTCCAAAAATCCCTCTGAAGGACATCATACTGAGCGTGTTTCTTTATTTTTTCCGGATAAGGAATAGAAAAGACAGAAAAGATCAAATATCTATCCAGAATAGAATAAATAAAGAAACAGAACTTGAATAAAAAGAATAAACAATAGCTGACAGTGAACTGCATCAGTCAAACTAGAGAATATTCCATTTAAGGCGTCCGTTATAGCGACCAGTAAAAAGCATCAGTAAAAATCGAAAACAAATGAATTTGGAGCTTTTTTACTGACGGTCGTTTATAGCGATCAGTAAATTTAATGTCGGTAAAAAAATGGAAATAGCAACGCATCCTGTTTTTTTCTTCTTCTTTCTGTTCGCAAATGTACCAGTAATTTATTTCCGGACGAACGAATTTATTCCGGATGAACGAAACAGTAAGAAACTAGAATGAATTATTGTTTCATTTTGAGTGACATGACAATCAGCTGATACGTAAAATGAGTTTTTGCCAGTAAAATCAAATTATTTGTTTTCCGTAAAAAATACATTACCGAATCAATTTATTTTTTTTAAATAAATTAATTTATGTTATTCGCCACCGATTGGTATACACTTTTTGTTTCAAAACGCATTCAAACATATTAAATACTACAAAAGAAAATGTTTACTGATGCGTTTTACTGGTCGCTATAACGGACGCCTAAACCACCTCTTCACTTGGAATGAAAAGAATGCGTTCCAAATATTCCAGATTGAATAAAGAAACAAGAAAATAGTTTATCCGGAATATTCCATTGAATAAAGAAACGCAAAAAGGGCGTTCCATATATTCCTAATATACGGAATGAATAAAGAAACACACCCACTGTGTACCAAGTTTGAAGCAAATCGGTCCAGCCGTTTAGGCTGTAGGAAACTATACAGACAAACAGACAGAATTGTCGGACCCACTCCTTTCGGCTTCTCTATCTCATTAATGTCGTGTTTCATTGTCCTTTTTAGGGTTCCGTACCCAAAGGGTGAAAACGGAACCCTATTACTGAGACTTCGCTGCCCGTCCGTCACGAGGCTGTATCCCATGAACCGTGATAGTTAGACAGTTGAAATTTTGACAGTTGATGTATTATTGTGTTCGCTATAACAAAAAATACTAAAAACCGAATAAAATAAATATTTATGAGGGGCTCCCTCCCATACAACAAACTTGTTTTTTTGGCCGTTTTTTATAGATAATGGTACGGAACAGGGAACTGCGACGAGTAGCTCAAATTATGAGCCACTAGAAATATTCGCTGCCTAATGCAGTATTCCATCACATTCCATTTCACCCAAGGCAATACCAACAATGTATTCGCTAAAATGGAATGAGCCGAGCCCGAGCTCATATTCGTTTAAGCAATGAGATTCAGGCAGTGATTCCTTTTCTGTATACTGGAATGTGCCTGAATACTGCATAAGGCAGCGAATATTTCGAGTGGCTCACAAATTTTAGAGTGGCTCACAAATTTTTGGAGTGGCTCTCAAATCGTGATTCTCTACAATGCTGTGTGTGCGTATATTCTATACCCTGTAAAACTAAAAAGGGTGTATTTAAATTGTTGCTAATAAAATAAGAAAAAAAAAACCATTGTTACTAATCGTTGGCGTTGCGTTGTTACTTTTTTTGGCTCGGAAAAATTGAGAGTGCACTCAATTTATTCGAGCTATATGAATCTATGAGCCTTTTGTGTGAGAGTCTACAAAACACTCTCAATTCATATTAGCAAGCAGTAAAACACGTCCTATGTTGAGTTGAGCGAGAAATAAAAAAGAATCTTCTAGATATAAAATGATTTATTTAATGAAAAAGAAATTAACTTGATGTTGATATAAGAAAGTAAAAAGAATAATAATAATTATTATGACAAGCTAAATATAATAAATATTCGTTGCTATAGTAACATAATAATGATTATAGAACTGTAGTGTTTGCAAATTGAAATTGAAATTGCATATTCCCAACATCCTACACGATTCAAACTCGTTTCTTTTCTTTGAATGAGAGCTTGTGTTCGGCTCGTAAAAAAGGGGATGATTCACAAGTGCAAATGAATGTATTCATGAATTTCTCTGGTACGGAACCCTTCGTGCGCGAGTCCGACTCGCACTTGCCCGTATTATTTATCTTAGGACCCTATCGTTGACGTGTTGATATGAACGATAGCTTTCAGGGCAGTAAAGCAGTTCAAAAATGAATGTTCTGCTGTCCAGATGGCTAGATCATATCCTAGCGCCTAGTCTTTAATAAAATTCCAGAAAGAAGTGGAATTTACACCAAGGCACACCTCCCAGAAGTTCCTGAGGATTTGTTATAGTTTTTGAACTAGAGAAGACATTTCCAAAACCCTGTTCAGCATGTGTTACAAAAATCCTCATGTTTATGCATAGATAACTTGTCTTTATAGCACCTCCGAAGCAAGAATCAAAGGATGGTTGCAAAAGTGGACGGCCAAGGTCTGGCTTACCATAATCTGTAAAATCATTTTTCATCAGCCAAACAAAAAAAAAAACAATAAATTCTTTTGAAATATATATTTACTTTTATTGAATTTACTTAGTCATAGTATCTTCTCCATTTGTTTTTTTTTTCTGTTTTTTGTATTTTTTTTTTTTGCTTTCCTTTTTTTTTGTTATGGTGTATGTAAGTTATACTATTAACTTAGCAAACATTTCTCAACTTTTTTCGTTCAATCCCTATTTTTATAATTTTATATCTTTCATCCATTTTATTTGTTTTTTAAAATATAAAAATATACAACTTTTACATATAATTACGGCAAACTTAAATGAGAAAAATTAAATGAACATACGATTATTATTTTTGAAATTTTAAAACAATTATATATATATTTTTATTTGTATTTTCATTAAATTATTATTAATGTTTTGTTTTTTTTATAATAATATACACATACATAGCAAATGTTGTACACAAAATATTTTAACTATTGTTAGTCTTAATAGCTATTTTTCTATATTTTTGTTTTTCTTTTTTTTTCTGTACATAATAATATTTATTTATATTTAAACGTTTTGTTTATTAATTTTTATTTCTATTTCGAGAAACTTTTAAACTAAACTGAAGCCATTTACACATTAATTTAAGAGTGCTTTTAAAGGTTATATTATTTATAAAGAATTTTAAATATTTTTTTTCTGTTTGTGTTTATTTCGTAAAAAAATATATATATATATTATGCATAATATGTTTTAATGTTTTAGGTGATTTTGAGAACTATATTAAATTTTTTTTTGTTTTGTTTTTTTCTTAAACTCTATCACTGCGTATTACAAAAAAAAAAATAATTATGTGGTACTTAATAGAAATTATGTAGAATAATATAATGAGATTGATTTTTTTGCATCTTGTTATTTTATCTCATTAATTTAGAGATAAAATCATTTTGATCTAGAATGAATCAGAAAACAAAAGTGTGTTTTCTAAATAGGATCAGCATCGAGAGACAATGATAAGCACAAGGCAGTTTTTTTTTTCTAATATAATACGGAGGGAAATTAAAATTTAAAGTATCAGAATTCATTATTTACAATTACATATATAATATGGAAATGCGCAAGGAATCCATGACGATGATGTACAATTTGCATTGATTCTCCATTAATAAGGTCATTTACAATTTAAAATTGGTAAGATGTTGTCTTTCCGACCATTAACGGACAAAAAAGAAATCATATAGTTTGACCTCGAATCAAATGCATTGGGTATCCAACGTTTAATAAATTTTTAATATGAAAAAACAAAGATCGATAAATTCTTTACATGTACGGAAAATAAACTTATCAACATCATTATGAGTTCACAATTCGACTGAGGTATATTTTATTTGTCAGCTTTCCGACGACAATTGACAATTCATTTTCACTAGTGCTTATAGGCACAAGATCCACTGTTTCAATTTAATGACAAGCCTTTATAGAAGCATCAATTCGTCTATGTCAATTTCAGCTCAATAAATTGAAAAACTGATCACCTACAGTAATTGACACAGCAAATCCCAGTCAAAATGCTGTTATATTGAGAAGTATCTCAACTCTGTTGGCAGGTAAGCAACTTTAATTATTCCTAATCGATCAATTGACAAACCGTCATTGTGGCAATAAATTGCCAGGGGAGCCAAGCATATTATTGCTGAGTTATTATCAACTGAGTTATAAGCAATATCAATAAAAATGGGAATTAGAAAATCGATGTGGAATGGTGATACGTCAATTATTGACAGTGGAAATGGATTCACAACAAGCAGAAATTGATGAGCGTTGACAAAAATGTCTATCTGAAAATTGACCATTCCAATCCAAGGTGATACATTATAAACCACTCCAACGTTAACTATTGAAGGAAATGGCCCATGATACATTTTGCAGGGTTTGACATTAATATCAGTAGTGTTCATAGGCACCAGCGTGGATGAAATACCTTTGCCTTCACAGCACATATTTATTACATCAAATCTATGTTTTTTGCAATTTTTGAAATCTCCCCATGTGGTCGGTGGCATACTGCGAAATAAAAATATGGCGTGAAAAAGACATAACATGCAAGTTCAAGCTACACTCAATATGCTACAGTTTTTCAATTCCAATTTTCAAATTTACTGTTTATTGATTAAAATTCTGCTTTAATTTAATCGCCTTCTCAAAAAACAAATTCTTAAAGGTATGACAGGAAAATGGGAGATTCGGTTCGGGGCGACAACGAAATGCATTAAAAAAAAGGCAGTTAACGAAAACGTTTCTACCATCGTCTTCACTGAATCTTGCGCTTTGACTTGGAGTAGCCGGAGAGCTAAAAGCAGGAAAACTGTTTTGAAACTTAGTTTTGGATTTCTACCCCGTATTTAATTAAAAAAAAATATTAAAAGTGCTAGTATATTATAAGTAACTTAATGAATTTTAAATAAAAAATAGTTGTTGTTTTGCTTTTGTATGTACACTTTTGTTAAATCTTATAAATAAAGTGTTTTATTGTTATAAAGAGGGAAAAAACTAAACAAGTATTATACGGTCAGTATAAAAAAAAAAATAGTATTATTATTTATCTCATGGTGCTTTGTTCAATAAATTAACAAATTAAAAGTAGATATTATTTTAACATACATAGCTATATAAATAAGAATTCATAGACTGCTGTTTAGTTTTGCTTGGCTTGGGAGGAAGGGAATATATTGTGTGTTTGTGGGTGATGTGTGTGGTGTGTGGGTGTTTAAAAGTGAATAAGTGTTTAATTTAATTAGTCTCTTCTCATAACGGTTATCGCTTTAACTTTAGTCATATTTTTTTTTTTTTTTATTTAGAAACTATTTTTATTTATAAAATTAATCTTTTCTTAATTAAAATTAAAATACAATTATTAACTTACACCGACGGAGTCGTTGTTGATGCTTTTGTTGATTTTCTGGATGCTGCTTTGGGCTTCGGCGTTGGCGTTGTCGTCGCCGTAGGTGATAGCACTGTGTTAAGATTTTGGGGCGCAGGTGTAACTATAGCTGGAACCGGTGGGGGTGGTGGTGGCGGTGACATTTGTTGATTGCTATGGGAATGTGCACTACCACTGCCGGCGGTGGGTGCCGTCGTTGTGGAGTTGGTTGAGTTGCAAGGACGTCGCGAATTGGCCTTTTGCCTAGCACAAGGAACACACAACATTGAACTATGCTCGCGAAGTTTGGAAATGTGATCAATTCGATATTCATTGACCCATCTAAGCTTTTTGTGTTTGTTAGCTTTAGTTGGAGCGGGTGATTCTGTTGGGGATTGAAGCGGTTGGACATGACCCTCTGGTTTAGTCGCACCACACTGCGTACATACACGACAACGTTCGCAGTGCCAGCGACCTATAAAAGAGAAGAAAAAAAACATGACACAATAATGTAAGCTTTCTATTTGAAGTTGCGTCATTTATTTGTTTATTTTCTTACCTTCGGGAACCGATTTCACACCAAGGCAGTAGATATGATAACCACGATCGCATTGTTCACAGAACAACATCTTTGTCGGGTCTTGTTTTCTCTTGCATTTTATGCAGCACTTACATTCGGCACATTGCCAATTGTAGTTTCTAGCGCGGCCTACCATACGGCTTGGCATTTCAATGCAACTAGGATGAGCTGAAACAGAACCAAATCATAGATGAGCATTTAAAAATGCAAGAATTCAAAATTATACGTACTTCTTCTACGACATGTATAACATCGAATAAATACTTCAGGCAGGCCTTTTACATTACGATTCTGTGGCTGGTGGCAAACACTACATTTGAGGGCATCCGGAGGTTTGTCTTCATCTGATGATCCGCACGAATCGGAGTCCTGAAAAAAAAATGTATTTTGTTTTTAAGAATTACACTATGATAAGATCGAAGGGTTAAACATGTGTTGTTGCGATGAAAATAATAAATTTAAATATTGAGAATCGGGTATGGTCTGCTGGAAGGTCGCCGGCAATTCAATGTCCATTTTGATAAGAGCGTTTAAAGGACACGAAATTGTACACATGCACTGGAAATGTATCTAAGACGTAACAGAGCAGTAAAGATGTACAAACTTGCGGAGAATACAGAACAAGCTGTTCGAAGAGCAGGCTACAGAATGTTGTACAAAATCTTAAGAGCATCTTCGAACAGCGAAGAAGCGCTAGAACAAACCATCCAGTGCTGGCAAACTTTAAATGGCAATAGAATGTCAGATGCAATAGGGAACGAACACTTTTGTTCACTGATCAATGATGGAAAAGAATATGCAGGCTTGAAACCTCAACTGAAAAACAAACGTTCTTCAACTTGTCTTCAGATAAGAAATGCAATCAATTTTCTTAAGACAAACAAAGCAGCTTGGTAGAAGAGTACACCTGCAGCTTTTTTTAAGGAAGGCTCTCAACCAGCCGCGTGTATTTTGCTTCCGCTACTGCAGACTGCTTTAGACAGAAGAAAGGTATCTAAAGTTGTTAAAAGTGTCGTGGATTACCGTTGTGTGGGTTGTCCCTAATTTAAAAGGTGCGTCAAGGAGTTAATCCAGGAGTTATTAAGTTACGATTCGGGTTTTGCTTGAGTTTAACAATAATGTAGACTTCCACAGTGGGTAAAAGCACAAAATATTGCATGGAAGAGTACGTTTGAAAAACTTAGCCACATAGGTGGAAAAGTGTAGTTTCTTTCACAACTTTAGTCAATTTTATTCAACCCAAACGAAGTGGTTCTTAAAAGAAGCACCTAGTCATCAACTTTGTGACTATTCCTTTCATATTATCGACACGTTGGTAAAAATCAATTTTCGACGGTCCAAAATATTGAAGAATCATTGAATTTCTTTGGCAATCACATTGACTGGCTCTGTTACAATTTATTATTCATTTATTTTCAAATTCTACTTGACTTCTGAATGGACAGACGTTAAATTATCAAATAATATTATTCTTACCGAATCATCCGAACTTGATTCCGATGACCCGCTACTACTGGAACTGGAATCATTAGCCGCATCCTCGTCCTTGTCTTCTTCGCAAGATGATGCTGTTTCAACATCTGATGCATCTGCAGTTTCAGAACTTGGTAAATTGAGACGGTTTTCCCACCTCATTGGATCTTCAAGAACAGTGTTGATTGGATATGACCTGTTAAAAAAAAATAGCACACATTATGCATAAACAAAACGGTTATATTCCACATTATGACTCATTTTATACCTTAATTCCTGGGGTGTATAGTGCCGATAGTTCTCACAAAACTGCCCAGGTACTAATGCCATTGCATAGCTGCAAGATGGTTCCATAGGTTTAACCGTTACCGGCGCTGGACGGTTGACTAATTTCGACGGTAATGGGACATTAACAACCAAAGTCTGCAGATCTAAGCAAGACCTACGTTCCTCCTTACGACTGCAAGATATTATTTTGAGATGTTAATTTCACAAAAAAAAAAATGGATTATACAAAAACTTACGATTTATTGAAATGAGCATTCCATTTTGAAGTCGCGTGTAACGCTCTGTCTCGTGTTGCCATCCCCCGACCAGTAACATTGAAAGACATTCCACCTTTCGCTTTAGCCTCGAGTTCACGTATATGCTTCTGACGTACATAATTTTTATACTCCTCGTATTTCTCGTAGAAATCCGTATACATTATGTCCAAGACATCGGAAGCCCACACCGCTGTTATACCGAGATCACACATCTTCTCTGCAACTAGTCCTTTTTCTTGCAACCAATTGCGTTCTTCCATATCGACCTGTCGCCGGGGCAGATCTGGATACTTTCGTTTAAAACTCTTAATACCCAAATACAAAGCGATTTGTTCTTGAATCATAAATGTGTCACGATTCTTTGCTGGACAACAGCCCTTAGGTGGTGGCCAATCATATTCAGCAATAAGGTTTACGGTGTATTCGGCGCTAAAAATTAAAAAAATTGGAAAGCTAAGAATAACACACAATCAATTAGAAAAACAAAAAGAACTTACTTTTCCGCTACAATAGTTTCGAATTTTTTCCTTCTAACTTTCCGGACGATAGCACTAGTATCTAAAATGCTTGTATTACTTATCATAGAACTTTGGGTGTCGTCATTATTAAAGTATTCTGGTGGGCTGTACAAATAAATTAAAAAAGGATACGATTTAGATATTAATTTTACGACGGTAAGTTATTAATAGAACTCTTTGGATGAAACTTACCGGGAAGTATCGAAATCAGCACTCATGAGAGTGTCATCTTCGAACATTTGAACTTCTGACGGTGTTCGATTGGTGCAAGCATCAATGTATTTTCGACGCTCCTGTGGATTACAAAAAAAAAGTACAAGTTAACAAAAGCTTGATTTGTTTTTGAAATTTTTTTTTTCCTTTCGCAATTTTAAACTTTAGAAAACAAGAATATGCTATGCTTCAGATCAATCCATCGTAAGTAACTATAAACAAATGAACTTATGTCAATAAAACTAGATTCAGTAGTGTACGACTGAAGTGGTTTACGCATTTGAGAGGTTAGTAGGGAAATAAGAGCTCTGTGGAGTTGGTTATGATGTTGGACTGGCACGTTGAAGGCCTATGTTATTTTAAGGTGATTTTTTCCGGAGTACTGTATCTTGCAAAAAATTTACAAATGATAATCCAAAAATAAAAATCGAAACATAATAGTCATACGCAAACATAAGCTAATGTAAAAACTCAACAAAATTTCTGACTGAGTACGATGTATAGACGTAATGCAATTTTGTGTGCATAATTCACTAATTTAAGTGATATTTTATTTTTTACCCTAACAGTGTCGAATCTATGCGTGCGAAAGCTCCGACAGTGTCACAATTAATGTGTTGGTAGCTCTCTTACGCACAACTTAAGGGTTGTCTGGTAGGCGCAGCACGACTACTTAGTCCTCTTTTTTTTTTATTCTACGAAGTTCATTTCTCAAGAAGTTTTTTCGGGGCAACGTCAGAATTCCATCCGAAATTCGTATATTTTCAATGTTTTAATTAGGCGTTTTGCTCAAATAAAAACGTCATTGTTGTTCGGTTTGAGAATAAAACTGATTTCGAGCCGAGAGACACCAATGGAATGTGTTAGTAACGGCGTCGATATAAAATAAAATAAGACAGACAACTATGCTGTTTTTTTAAGGGCAAGCCCAGTTGTCTGGCAGGCGTCTATCTACAACAGTTTCTTGATTATAAAACTAGTGACACTAGGAAAATTCATACTAAAAAAATAGATCCATTGATCGTTAAAGTGAATACTCTCAAGCAAATTTTGTATTCTAAACTGAGTTACAAAAAAAAAAAATTAACTTTTTTTTTATCATTATGGCAACATTACTGGTGTTTTCTGGAAGGTTTGATATTTTATTTGATTCTTCGGTATTTTGCTGATTAATTTGTATGCTTGTTCAAAAATTTCTTTCCTGTACTGCGTTTACGAGTACTACTTGTCGTTAAGTATACTTCTTTTAGGATTTGTGCTTTTGCAAATGATTTGGCGAGTCAACTTTAATGGACTTGTTGCAATTGGATTGATTATTAGTTTTTTTGTGATTTTCGTGAAAAAAAAAATGCAAACTGCGTAGTAGCTTTAGTTAATAATAAACGGAGTGTGCGGTATGTCGCTCTCTTTATCAGAAATCTATGGTCAACCTTCAGAAAAGCCATCCAAAGGTTCAGAGAAACAAACTCCTTCACTCAGCGTCAAGATGCAGGTCCTCCGAGAGCAACTTCAAAGTTTTCGAAATGGGTCGAACAGTCTCACAGGCTCAAAACGGTAAGGGGAACAACTGTGAATGCTCAAATGTGAAGGTGGTCTGAGAGCAAGAAGACACGTTCGAGTACCGCGGCTCACGGTAGACCACAAGCGAAGCCGATTAGAGTTTACACGTATTCACCAAGTCTGGACCGAGGCTGACTGGAGCAGTTCTCTTTACTGATTAGTCCAGATTGTGTGAAATCTCCATATGGACGTAACAGAGTCTGGAGACGAGCAATTGAAACTGTGCATCGTGGAAGGATCGGTAAATTATAGCTACTATGTCAACAACATACTCGAAGAATGAGGCGTTCCATTAGCACAATTTATTGGTGAAAACCTTTTACTGATGCAGGACAATGTTAGGCCACATGTCGTCAGGTGCGTCATGGATTATTTCGAGGAAGTAAAAATCGCTTTTATGGATTAGCCTGAGATGAGCCAGGACATGAATGCTATTGAACATGTTTGGTTCATCCTTCTAAGAAGAATTAAAAGTTGGTCGTCTTTACCAGAAACTCAGTGCACTGAAATCTGCATTGCTAGAGTGGGATAATTTAGACGACAAGGTGGTAAGAAGCCTAACCCAATGTACATATGTCTCGTTGAATACAAGCTTTGATTGATGTTCGCGGATGCAATACCCATACTAATAGAGGAACTAGAACTCGTTGGAATAAAAATTATAACAAAGTGTTAAATGTTAATTTATGAAGTTTTGTGCATTTTCTTTTATTTTCCTTTTTGTATCTAAGTTCTTTAAATTTTTTTAACTCAGATCCATTGATTATAAAGGGTAATGCTTTGAATTCGCAGAAAATGGGACAGAATTCACGATAACGATATATTTGGAATTAAGTTCGTTTGCTATTTTTTAACAAATAGGTAAACAAATGATGCGGTTACGCAACGAAAGATACTGATATCGGCAAAAGTGTACCAGAAGTGTAATCATGAACAAGAAGATTCGTTAACATGGTTGGAGTCTGTTTGTACATTATTTTTATAATAATGTCTCATGGCAAATAACATCAGTGGACTGAACGTGATGTGTCAAACTCTCCGGGTGAAAGAAGAATCGTCTGGTCTTAGAATAAATAGCAAGAAGATAAAAATAATGCTAACAGGCTGCCACAACAACGTATTAATCTGCATGAGACGCCTGTCGAAGAGGTCTAACAGTTTTAGCAAATGGTGGTACGGACCTGGACACAAAAAACAGAATAAATAAAGCTCGCGTTGCCTTTGGTTCTCTGTCTCAAGTTTGGAAATCCCGTCAAATAACCTTACGCACTAAGTTGAGATTCTTCGAATCCAATGTTAAATCCGTGCTAATATATGCTTGCGAAACTCGACTACCATCTCGAGCTTTTGTAAATCGCTGTCTACGTCACATCCTGAAGATCCGCTGGCCACAAACTATTTCTAACCAGGAATTGTGGCAAATGACAAGTCAGGAGCGATTGGACGTCGACATAAGAAAGCACAAATGGCAATGGATAGTCACACATTGAGGAAACTTTTGAATGGAATCCTCAGGATTCACGGCGGGTTGGGAGACCAAAAACAACATGGAAATCAACATGTCCTAGCAGAAGCTAATTCAGTTAAGATATCTAGCTGAAGACGTTTTGCTGACGCCCTATGTACCATTTCGCTCATAAAAAAAAAATACCCTTATCGAAACTGGTAATTCAATAAATTATAAGTGGCATCACGGACGGGAAACGTTCTCATAGGTAAGCACTACAACAGACTTGGCATTTCTGCATGATTGAAGCACCCTATATCAATTAATTAGAGTTCATTGTACAAGATATGCTTAACGAATCTTCGAGTTTATGAAGTCATGCCTTGGGTTCTTTCCCAAATACAACGGATAGACAGATTGAGAGATTGTACACGCTCAAATTAGTTCTAGTGTCATGCAAATGTAATATTTTGGTCATTTTTTTTTATAATGCAACAAGTGTTTTGATATCCTCCCCTCTAATTTGTGTTTCATCCCTCTCTAAGTGTCAATTCGGTTAAGGGGAAATAGACTAGACACTATTTTTGTTTTCACCCACCCCACCCATTGCACAAAAAGATTACTTCAGGAATACCTAGTAAAGAACCAAAAAAAAAAATGTAATTAAAATCAATGAACAAAAATACTTGTTGCTAAATTTAGAACAAAATTGAAGGAACAAAAAATAGTAATCATAATAAAAACAATGAACCCGCAATTACGCAATAACTGAAAAATCTGTATCTATAGAACTATCTCCACGATTGCAGACATGCGATGCGTATAAGAAAATTAACATCCATATGGTGGCGGTATGTTTTATTAGCTTCCTTCACCTCACCATGAGTAAGCTACAATGTTTTAGTCAAGAATTTGAAACATTGTCTACTCTGCCACCCCAACCAACGAGCCAACGACTACGAATGCCAAAATTCTGGTGTTAAACCCGACCATGCAGGTGAATCTAGTGCAAAATGATATTCAGACCAGATTCAGAGTATGAATCAGGATTCATTGTTTGTTCATTTGTTCGTCTTTCGGTGGGTTCGTGCCGTGGGGGGTTTTTTTGTAATTTTTGTTTCTTATTATAGGGAAGGGCAAGCAAAGAGGAATAGCTTAAATAAAGAGTAGATATGGAATCGTTGTGGTATGGTGTGGTAAGGTGGAGTGGAGCTGTATATACACATCGAAAAATTCATGATGTGATGTGACTGTGAATTTGCGTTGATTTTCAAGTATGTAGTAGTATATATTTTTCTTTGGTAGTATTTGTAGAAAGAGGGGAAATAAGCTGTCAGCCAAATGTAGGGCAGAGTGTGGTGAGTTTTGAGAATACATACATGTCGTTTTGAGAGCGACAGTATGGAGAAAAAGTTTGTTTGAATGGCTTAAGATTTTGGTTCTTTGTAAACGTGTTTAGTTGGATTTGGAATAAGAACAAAAATATTACTGTTTTTATTTTTCAAAAAAAAAAAAAAAAAAAAAAAAGAAGAGTAGTTATGTAAAAATTAAAAGAACGATGACGTTTCAAAAGGAAGACTCAATTATCATACCGAATTTTGTAGAAATCTTCTGTTTGTAAAAATTTTTCAACAGTTTATCAACGACAAATTTTCAAAATTCGATTCAAAAAAACTAGTTGAGAAATATTATTTGCCAATGCAAAATGTACGTTTTAATTAACACGTTTTTTTTATGGATTTGTATCCATAATCATGCCAGCTACAAACTTTAAGTTTTAACATGTGGTTGTTTGTCGCTATTATGGAGTGCTTTGTGGCAATCGTGTTAAACGTTAGGATGCTACCTCTGGTAAAAGATTTCTATGATTTAATTCCAATCGGATTATCGGTTAATAGTGTTAACTTAAGTTAAAACCTATTGATAAGTCAGCAAGGCTAAGACAAATCTAAATTACAGCTTCCATTGAGTATAACTATCTTTCCACCAAGTGCTCAACTCTCAATCTATTGATTATATATAACTATCTGTTGGGACTAAAATGATCTTGTCCAACGTGTTTCCTTGCTATACAATGATGATTCTGAAGCAGGCACTTATAACAATTAAAAACAAATAATTCTTCAAAGTTTATTGAAACTTACCGGACTTAGGAAGTTAACTACTTTCAGTCGCTCAGGGTCTGGTGTATGCTTAAGTCCCCCGATGCACCTCGGTCGAGGAGTTCCTCGGCCCCTTCCGCTGCCACGACCGCGACCTCTGCCTCGACCCCGTCCACGACCGCGTCCTCGGCCTCGAGACGGAGTAAGCGGTGTATTTATGTCTTCTAAAAGATAAAAGATACAATTAATACGAGATACAAAAATAAAGCCTACAGTTTGTGATAAAGACGAAATGTCAAAACTTCATAATTATGTGCCTCTGACGTCATTTTGACAGCTGCCTCCATAAAGTGATCAGTTTTGTGACTTCCAAATGCCGTGAGAAGCACAATAGTATTCAAATTTTTAACATTTCGTTAATGAAAACAAAATACAACATACCACTTGATCCATCGAAAGATTCCGTTCGCCTCCTATCCTCAGTCTTTGGGGTCATGAACAATTCATCTGGAAATGACGAATTTTGTGTCGGTGGAGGTGTCTTCTGTCCATCTTGAATCGAATCGTTTTCCTCGTCGTCCAACTGTTTTCGAGCCATCATCATCATGGCTGCCTGTGATTCTAATAGCTGCGCCGAAATAGAAGCAGATGAGAGCGATGAAGACGACGATGATGTTCCAATTGTAAAAATGTTGTTGTGATTGATTGCTTGATCTTGCGAAGACTGTGACGATGACAAGGAAGACTGTTTGTTGAATTTCACAGAAGGCTGAAGTCTTTCATTGACCGAATTGTTTTCTTGTGGTGTTTTAACCAATACCGGTGTACCACTGCGACGTGCATTTCTTAATGGTGTCCGCTGTGAACGTTTATCATTGAGTGAACCATCTTCGATTTGTTCAGCTCCAACCAAGTCAATAGCTAGACGCTTTTTTAAGAGGAGAACACGCTTCTTTGCTTTTACCGCCTTATTATCTGGTTCTGCACCAACTGCACCACCTGTAGTTTGTTTGACAATTGTTGGTGTTGTTCCTAATTTCTCAGACTTCCTGGGCCTGCCACGCTTTCGTTTGTCAGGAGGAGGTGCTACAGGAGGCACTTCAGGTACTGTACACGCCATCGCTGAAGCAGTATTTTCAACTGCAACAAAATTCGTTGCTATGGGATCCGATTCCATTGAAATCGCTAAAGGATCAGCGGCTAACTTTTTAGGCACAAGAACGTGATTGTTTGCCGGCAACTCGATGTGATTTAAATTTGGAAGCGGAAAAGTTTTTTTCTCGATATAGCTCAATAGCTTTGGCATCTTGTGGCCGTCGGGGGAATATACCTCGCCAGCAAGCGCATGTCTTTTAAGATTATTTACACGCACTTGCAACTGTTCCTCCTTGTTGTTATTGATCGAGTTGTGGGATTTACTCGTGTGATTTATGGTGTGATTTAGAATAATGCGGTTGTTCTCTTTCGGCGGGTGTTGTTGTTGATGCTTGGCTTTCATTTGAACGGCTTTGGAATCAGGGATAACTTTTGCAGGCTTCTCTACTTCAATTGTCTTTTTAAAATTGTCATCCATTGACGAACTTCTACTGTTCTCAGGAGAGTCCAAAATCTCTATTGCCTCCATGGTTGACTCTGAAGAAGCTAAGCTTTTATGTACATGATGCTGTCCGTTTGGTATCACTTCACTCAGACGAGGAGGTGCAGTCTTCAATACTGAAGAACCCAAGGCGGCAGCATTTGCCGATTTAAGAGCTTGTTGCTTTTTTATAACCACATCCATTCGCTGCAGACGTTCCATCAGCAAATTAACTGATCCTTGTTTGACAACATCTTTCGTGACATCTTCAAAAATGTGCATTGGCGATGAACCAGGTGAAGGTGATGACGTCAAGTCAACCGTATCAAACGTCTGGGTAATTTTTGCAACCGGAATGCTTGGCGGGAATTTCAGACTTACATTGTTGAATGTCTGAGGATCGTGATTCAGCAACGTCTTATCAATTTCCATATCTGACGAATTCTTTCGCTCACAATCGACAGCTTCCGTTGGAGGAGAAGAAGAAGAAGAAGGCGCCGTTGCTGACGCCGTCACTGAAGCCGAATTGTTATTCATTGCTGTGGAGTCATGGTACTGTAGAATTATTTTTGGCAGAACACACTCTACGTCATTCATACATTGATTCATCATTTCGTTCATTATTTGCTTGTTCTCCAAAACTACGGATGCTAATGATGAATTTTTATCTTCGTTGGCTACTTCGTTTTCCTTTAGCTTTTCTTCTGTGGCGGTGACGTTTGTTGCGTCTGCTGCTGCTGCTGGAATTGCTTTGATTTTTAGTTTTGGAGATGATAAGTTTTTTATCGTCAACTTTGGGACGATTTTGGGTTGTTCTTCGCCGCTAGTTTCTGTGAGTAGATCAGCTGGCGGGCTTGGATCAGAGACAACTGTGAGCTTCATGTGGTCGCCACTGTTGTCTGATGGGCGTATTGTGAATTTTGGAATTTTTTCTTGCGTTTCATCAACGCTAACTACACTGCTCGTATTGGCATTAGTTTTGATTGTCAGCTTTGGGATAACTTGTTTTTCTGGTGGCGATTTTTCACTGTCAATGGCAGAGGGCGGAATTGGCTTTATTGTAAGCTTAGGGATCTTTTCTGGTTTAGGCACTTTATCAGAATCCACCGTAGAGTGGTCCTCTTGACGCGATATCATCAACTTCGGCACACGATCCACTGACTGTTCAATTACTGTGCATGTCGTATTTGATTCGTTTACCGATATCGTAAGTTTGGGAATCGAAGAACTACTAGAAGCTATCGACGAACAATTATTTTCTGGTACAGTTTTGATCGTAAAGCTGTCATTACTATTGCTTGTCGTCTTAATAGTGATCTTCGGAATTTTCTCGACCGGTTCCGATTCGTGAATTTCTAAAGACTTGGTCTTTATTGTCATCTTTGGAATCGATTGGGATTTCGCTGAATCATTATGTTGAATGATCACGGCGTGTTCTTGACTTGTTTTAATAGTCAACTTGGGCACCTTAGCCTCTTCTTCAGCAGATTCCGCTGGCTCTGTTGCCACTGGTTTCGGAATACTTTTGATTGTAATTTTCGGAACCGTTGGCGAAGAACATTTAGCTGTCGATGTCGAGCCAACAAAGTTACATTGAGATGGCGATGGCGAGGAGATATTAGATATCGTCGCCTCGCTACTGCCGTCTATTGTGGTCTTTATCGTTAACTTGGGCAAAGGTGGTTGCATGTCCATGTTGGACGGAGGCGATGGCGATGAACATGACGACGAAGACGATGAGAGCTCTATGTAGTGGGATTTTTCGTTGTTTATACAATTGATTCCACCGCTGTCCATTTTGATCGTTAATTTTGGAACCACTGTATGTAGCGGTGTACTTGACGATGACGTTGCTGAGGCGTCGTTTGTATCGTTAGCTCTTATTGTCAACTTTGGCACAATGTGCGGCTCGCTGGGAATAGAATCCCCTGTTCCCGAGCCTCCACCACTGGCAACTACCATTGAAGACTTGATAGTCAACTTTGGTATTGGTGAATTTCGTGCAGTACCTTCTATATTGGCCCCTGTATCTTGAGAGGACCCAGATGATTCAGCAGAAGGTTTTATTATTGGCTTAATAGTTATTTTCGGTATAACCGCCTCATGTCGGATTAGATTTATTTTTAGAGGTTCCACCTTACGCTCCTCCTTTTGAGATTCACTGTGATTGGTGAATTTCTTGCCTCCTCCTCCTCCTCCTCCAGCATCGTCTGCTGCACCACCTCCTCCGTCGTCAATCTTATTGGAATTTGTCTCATTATCCGCATTCGTAATAGCACTGCTACTACTTGTTGAAGCAACCGCGACCTTTTCGCTGGCTGCCTTTCGTAATGCAACCATTCCCCTTTCCTCCTTTGAAGTAGTTTTTTCTAAACTTACAATATTCTTATTGAAATTATTAATACTCTTATTTGATCCTATTGATGGCACCGGTACACTTCCGCCTGTTGGTGCGGACGAATCTGCTGAATCTTCATTGTAAGTATCAGTGCTTCTGTTATAACTGCAACTCGGTTCATCGGTCAATGCCTCACTAGGGAGTCTGTCATTGTTTCGATTTCGATGTTCCTGCTGCTGTTCATTATGATTACTAGCTATAATAAGCGAATCATTTGTATTATTGCCCGTACTGGATGTCACACAAATTCTTGCCGGCGATGATGATGATGGAGCCGTATTATCGTGATGATTGTTGCTACAACTACTTGTGCTGCTATTGCTGGAGCTAGTTGGCGACGTTACAATTACGGCAACTGTTGTCGATGTTGGTGTTGTATCATTTGATGTCGACGAAACTAATGGCTCCTCGTTGTCCTCGTGTGAATTTTGCTGCTGATGTTGATGCAATGCTGAGTTATTTGTATCATTCATTGCTTTGTTGTATTAACACGATTTAAGGGCGTTGCTTTGTCAAAAAACAGAGTTTTGTGGATATTCTTTTCAAGATTAATTAAGCACTCCCTGATAGACTTTGTCAAGTAGATACATCTGTTTTCTTCACAGGTGAGGGTATAATCGGTAATCAGAAATCATTTTGATCATTTCTGCAAAGAAAATTACAAAAGTAAACAAAATTGTTAGTGTGGTTGTTAAAGAGAAAAACATACATAAATATTATACAATTAGTATTTAGTGCCTATATCACCTTCGGATCAAAACCCCAGGAAATGGGAGGGTCAACCAAGGTTAAAGGCTTAGTAACTTTTATAAAACTAGCTTTTAATTTCTCTCCTCCTCTTCGTGGCTTAATTGAAATCATATCATACAATTAAAACAAGACACTTGGACTTTTTCAAATTATGTTTTTGATTTGAATTGGATAGTTGATGGAAAATCGACAGTTGGCTTCATTATTTGACACGTTTCGAATTAGCATGTTAAAAATTTTGGTTTAGACGCAGAACGCAGAAAAAGTATTAAAGAAACACAAAAAGGAACTACATATTAAATGAATTCCCGGACTTAATTAACTTTCATAAAGCGGTACAACAACATAATCAACATATCGCTCCCTGCAAGAATCATTATGTTAAATCTTTTGAAATACATTATATCTCAAGTCTTTTTAATGACATTTCAGAAGGTATTCACTTGCTTTTATTGGGTTTGCTAAGGACCAAATCACCTCGTGGACCAGCAAATTTAATCGGAATAAATCTTTAAAAGCTTTTTCTCCAAAAATAAACAACAAACAAAATGTTCCTCAATTATTATTTAAATAGGATCAATTATACCCTTAATCATTTCAGTCAATTGACTTTTCTGTGAAGAAACACATCAGGATTCTAAGAAAAAGAGTTCTGAGAATGTGACATTCAAGATTCAAATAAAACATCAATTTCTAAGAAATATGTAAGTAGGTTGAGCGAAAACGATAATTCAGATTTAGAAATGAGGTCCATACTTAAGGAAAATATTCAACTTTGTGAGGAAGCCTGTCAATTTTTATAAAAATAAAATGCAAATCGGAAAAATCTTTAATTTTTCTTTTATAGTTTAAGAGTTTTGTTGGAAAATTTAGTACAGTAGAATCTCGAAAAGATGAACAGATATAAAACAGACCCCGTTCATCTTTTCGAATTGTTCATCTTTCCAAGCATCGAGCATTAGTTTAGGAAAACATAAAGCTATACATACAAATATTGCATCTATTTGTTAACAAATCATTTTATTTAAAAAAAAAAATTAAAACAACATAAATTCATACAAAAGTCGTTGATGAGAAGTAAAAACTTATTTAGATTTTTTTTTTTAAACTGCTCTATAGTAGATTGTCACACGGGAAAA
This sequence comes from Platycheirus albimanus, assembly GCA_916050605.2. NCBI lineage: Eukaryota > Metazoa > Arthropoda > Insecta > Diptera > Syrphidae > Platycheirus > Platycheirus albimanus. The sequence goes on along the minus strand of OU696696.1, from coordinate 289,998,728 downwards.
GCGTTCATCTTTCCGAATTGTTCATGTTTTAGAACCGTTCATGTTTTCGAGATTTTACTGTATGCAATAATATTTCATTTCATTGAAAAATTGTCCCAAAACTCTTACAACAGTGCGAACTTACAATTAATTGTCAGAAAAAGCATTGTCAGATCGTTGTCAGGCCATTGTCATAATACTTTACTACTATTTGACAATAAATTGTCAGGTATCTTACAACTGTCTGAACACACAAATTATCCATTGTCAAACGTTTAGGTCATTGTCAGGTTCATTAAAAATTATCACGTGTAATATGCAATGGCATCCTGACAATCAAATTGTCAGGTTATTGGACAAAGCCTGTCAACTGTGTGAACTGTTCTGCATTGTAAGATATTTGCTATTGTGATCTCATTGGCAGGTCATTGTCAAAGCTTTGGTAGACCTGGCAATTGTCTGTACATAGCTTCCATAACTTGCCTATAATTGCAAGTAAGATAGGTGATCCAAATGAGCCATCAAACATCGTCCATTTTTATTTAACGTTGCCAAGATTTGGGGGTGGATTAATTTGAACCATAGTGGAATATTTTCTAAAGTTTGTTCTGAGTAAATTGGCTTCGAATGCTGAGATCCCGCTCATCATTTCAACATTTAAACTAAATGCGGAATAAAATATACGATTCTAGGCTAACTTTAATAAAGAAACCCTTGTTAACTGCTGATGAAAAGGAAAGGTTTCAATTCATAGACATGGTGGGATTTTCGGCTTGAAAAAACTGAATGACTCGAGAATGAGCATAACTAATTCAGCAATACCTACACTTGTTTTATAATAAGATCGAAGAGATTAGACTAGCATTGTCGTAAGTTTGTCGTGAAAGAATAACTTAATTGTCGTGAATTTGCCGCAGATAACCCCCATCACTTTTTTTATTGGATTAACCGCCAAATGTTTGTTGCAAATTTAAAAAATTTAAAATAATTCGTTGCGCCTCGCTATGAGTTGCAGGGACAAATCTTTTAAAACCATTAAACTTACTTTTGTACTTGCTATTTTGTTGAAACTAAAATGAATATACTCTAAACTTGCTAACTGTACTGTCCAACTAAATTACAAAATCAACATTGTTAAAAGAGTTAAAAGTTTATTAAAAAAAGAAAAAAAAAAAAGGAAAATTAAACGACATTAATATTAAGTCCTTAATTAGGTAGGTACTTTATTGTAGTTATGCATTTATGTAATCTAAAATATAACCGATAAATAATCTATCTAGGTAATCATATCTAATCAATGCTTTCCCTACTTAGGTAAAAAAAAAACGAAGTTTTATTAAAAATAAAACAGAAACCGATGTTTTTCATTGTGATCTGGAATCGAAAGATTTTTTGAAAATTGATAAATCAGTCAGAAATTCCCATAAAAACGTAGGTATTAATGAATTAGAAAACATGTTCTGCAATTCTAATTATTTATAAAAAGAAAATTATATTTTAAAATGCAATGTGTATTACTCATTATCACACACACAAAAATCCAAAAAGAATTTTGAATGTTTAAATAAAAATAAATATAAATTACCCAAGGAAGTCTACACTATCACTCACGCCCCAAAAAATAATGAGCATGGATTTTTTCGCCTACTAGTCCAAATAAGAAATTAAAAATGAATTAAATACAAAAAATATTCAAATTTAAGAAGAAATATCGTTTTTTTTTTTCAACAAACACAAAACCCCCTTATCAGTCGTCGTTGCTGAATTTACAGATTAATGCGCGCCAAAAATATCTTTATTTATAAATTGAAACTAAAAGTATGCATGTATAAAAATGTAAGGCGAAAACATACCCCCACCGACCACAAAACCCCTTGAAGGAATATACATAAAGCCAGTACAATCAAACATAATGTGCACCAAACTAAACAATCTTTTGGCGTCTGTCGTTTCCGTCACAGCAGCTGCTGCTGCTGATTTTGTTTGTTATCAACCACAATATTTTCCTTGCCATGGGTGTTTTACTCTCTCCTCTCCTCTCCTCTATCGATGTCGCGCGCTCATACCCCGCAAAAAGTACCGGCAACTAAAACTAAAAGTTCAACGACACCCAACCATAACAAAAAGTGCTGCCGCCTGCTGGCAATTACCAGCATTATACATTGAGAAACGTTTTGTACTCCTCCTCTCTACAAAGAGTAGACGAAAATTAAACGAAAAGTCATCGATGCAAATGTGAAACATATGCAAACCGGTCTGCCGAAGTGCCGATAGTCGATCTCGGCCTCGCTATCAATTTAAGGTACATTTTCGAAATAAAAGGCAACGCACGTGTCACCCTGCTGCTCTTCTTATCTTGCAACAAAAAAAACAGCTTCAAGAACGTCGCAGAAAACCTACGAGTAGAAGGGTCAAAGCCCTTTTGCGCTGGGTAATTGGGTAATAATGATCTAAGGCCAAGGCCAAAGATTAAAGACCTATAGATAGTTTTTTTTTTTTGATAGAAGATAGTGGACGACCTTCCTATTTTTGTTTCGTATTAATAAAACAAAAATGCAACAGATTGAAAATATAGTTAAGATATTAACGGGGTAGAGTGGAAGGGGAGCAAAGTGTTTCACACTTCACTCTACTTTTACAAAGACGAAGGCAAAATATACAAATGATAATATAATATGTCACTCTCACTCATGGTCGCCTTCACTGGCGCTGGGTCGTCGTCTCTCTCGCGCGCCCAAACTCTAGCTGGCTCTCCTGTTTCGATTTTGGAATAATTTTAATCTGCGCCTGCATTCGCACTCTGTAGCCGCAATCCGGTCGACATTTGTGAGTGGCTCTTTGATCTGGAAGGTAGCAAGCACAACACACCACCCAGCAGCAGTGCAAGCTACTAGCAGCAGCAGTACAGCTATATTCTTGCTATTCTGTTTGCGCTACATTCTGGTATTCATCATCCAACGCAGGCGGAAGGAATCCCCTGACTAGAGTTTGTTAACTACGACAGTACGAAGACAACGTTCGGTTGGCAGCGGCAGCGTGGTGCTTTCGTCATCATGGGCATAGAAATGACATCTTTGAGAAATCTTTTGCCTGTTGTCGCTAGTCGCTCGTCTTGGTCTTCGTTCGTCGCTTTTGCCGTCTCGTAGGTCGCGTTTGTTTTATTATTTGGGGTAGGTTGTGTTATAAAATAAAAACTTTGGGATACGATTCTTTCGATTAGACGAAAATTGTACAAGAGATTGGTTGACGAGGAATTATTTCGTGCATTTAATTTATCTGGCGCGTGATATTTGCATACAAATGCCTGGAGCGACGAGGAATTACAACTGAGGCTTATTAAATATGTAGTTCTATAGAGTTCTACAAAATGTTAACAGTTTAAATTTAAAATTACTTTGTTCTAACGAATGAAAACTGTATTGATGCATAGTAAGAGTTACTGACAGAACTGGACAGTTCATTTTGAAATGCTATTTTTATAATTTTTATTAAGTCTCCATTTGTGGGAAAAGTTAAGGCAGAATTTCAGTATTCAAATATAAATACAAATACTGTTGAAGGTTTTTAAAATTAAGAAAATTTAAGGGAACTATACGTATATACTGACTGATATTGCCTGCATCACAGATCACCGATAAGTCTTTCAATAATTATTCCGCTATGAACTGCAACCGAGAAACCGCTCTTGATAGGAATCTTGGGAGCAGTAAGAATAGCGGTTAAGTGTGATTTTTGGAAGCAACTTGCTATCTTCCAATGACAAATGAAACGGTTTTAAGGATTTGTACTTGGAAAGTACTTGGTATCTATTAAGGGCTATCTTGCTCAAGTTTTGCTTTAATTTAACATTTCGGTGTGTCTTCCTTAACGTTCATACAGATATCTGCAATTGTTTGATACGCGCAGAGCCTACAGAAAATAGCCAACACAAAAAAAAAATCAAAAGTCGAAAAGACATAAACGGTCTTGTTTGACAACCTATACTAGGCATTAGGTAATAAAAGACCTACCTCAGGGTGGATTTTCGCAAACTTAAATTCTGTGAGGCACATGTATACGTATAGTTAGTGACTACTTATTTTCAAAACTTAAACTTACACAACGAAACCTGAGTGTTCTATCTACCACCAGGTTTTATGGACTGGTGTTATAGCTTAAACGAGGAGCAACCCGTACATAGTGATGGCTAACCTGGTTATTCAAGAACCTTTTCCCGGGAGTAGGAAGTGAACATAGCCCAATTGTGTTCGGTATTCAAAAATAGTTTTCCTTCAAATGTGGTACTTTTCCTAGGATCGTCCATATTCAACTCAACAACGAAGTTGGTAAGTCGATATAGGCAAATAACACATCTATTTCAATACTGGAACAGTCTTCTTTTTTTGTGTTATTATCAAGATAATTACTTGACCAAAATATCTTTCTTTGGGAAACTTCCGTTAGCTAAAAAGATTTCGAATTGAAAATATGAATTGCAAATTATTTTGGTAAAAGAGCCTTCACTTTTTTTCATTACAACGCACGTTAGGATTTCTTCATCTTGCAGTGGGTCTTGCGTTTCCTGTTTTCCTGACGTCTATTTTAATACCTATGCTATCACGAACCAATATAAATTTCGAGAAGGCCCAAGACTTCGGACTTAATTCAGATTTGTTTGTTATCTATTAAAAAACTTAAGAAATGTACAATTCTAAAATTTGGTCGTTTTACAATCAGGTAGGTACCTTATAACAAAGCTTTCACAGAAGACTCCAATTACTTCCCGCAATTCTTGTTGACAGGATGGTGGCACCGTTTAGTCTCCCACATCATTAAAGTTTGTATTCATGTCTCCGATTTATAATTTCTTGTTATAATTGATGCTGTTTTCATTGTTTTTGTTTTTGTAGAGAATTTAAAACTATTTAAACTTTAGAACATTAAAAAATAATTTTTAAAAATATATATTTTTTTTAACAGTATAAAACAATAATCAACTAACGAGAATCATTAAAAAAATACCCACTAAATCATATTTTTTTACTTCAAAAACGACCTTGATGGCATTTTTTCGTTCGTGTCCATGACGAAAAAAAAATTAATATAAAAAAACGCATTAATGCAACTCAATTAAATTGATAATTGCATTCTACAAACTAAACATACTAAGAAGAAGGCGGGAACGCTACCTACTAGTATGTAGTCACAAATATATACAAAAACAAAAAATGAAAAACATGAACTCTAAAAAAAAAAAACTTAGCTCATTGTCTGTCAATCAGTTAACCATGTGAATGGAGAACTATTTTACTCTAGACTCTAGTCACTTAAAACTTAATGGAACTTTTACAGATAATGGAAAATTGTAACTCACCACACATCATCATTCACAGATAAAAAAAAATCACTACACGAGTATGTTTTCATTAATTTTAAGCTGAGTGTGAAACCTTCTAAAAAAATATATGATATAAAGATTCTTTTCCAACAAAATTAAAATCGTACGGACAAAAATGAGTGTAACTTGGCGACCGATGATGGAAAAAAATCCGAAAGTCACTTTAAAACTCCCCTCAGCCATATATCATCAGACAGACACCCAAGAGACAAACTCACCACACAGTTTATTTCTTTACTTCATTTTACGTTATTCATTGCTGCACCATTTAAGTGTGTTTGATGCAATTTTATATTGATATAGTGTCTTGTTCGTGTCGAACAGTTGGAACAGATTGTAACAAGTGAAATTGGCAGGGCTGCCGCTGCACTCCCCTTTAATGTCGCCGCGACCAACCCAATCGCTGATGTGTTTCTGTTTCTGCCATTTATTGAAGCCCAAGCCAACCTCCACCTCCGCCACCATCACATCACCACCACTGTTTGGAAATTACACTTACACGTACTTTCTTTCCCACCACTTACGGCTTACGGTCGCTTTTGTTTTTAACTCAACTGTTTCGAATTTATCAGTAGTTTTTTATTTATTTTTTTAATACACGCGATTATAAATTTTTAGACTACAAACGAAACGAGTACGTCTACGTATCGCTATCGTTCGACGTTGTCAAGTCAAACCTGAAACCAAACGTTGTTTCGTCGTTTCTCGTTTCGTCTCTTCAGAAAAGTAGATACAAGGGAGATAGGAGAGAGCGAGAGACAAAAATCCATAAAAACTCACGAGAGCCAGATGTCAGAGCTCGGACTCGGAGAGAACATCAAAAACACAGAAAGAAGCAAATTTACTTGCGTTTTGCGTTGCAAGTTTGTTCTACCCAATTCCCACCTATACCCACCTCACCCCCACCATATCGTAATCGTGGGGAAAATCGCAAAGAGGAGGACCACATGACCCAATGCAAGCTAAAGTGTAAATAGAGAACACAAAAATATTAATAAAATAATAAATAATAAGTCAAGTGACGACACACGGCCACGAATAGCAAAGAAAAGAAATACTAACAAAAACGGAGCGAGCTGGCATAAAATAATAATAATAATACGATTCTTTGACCCTATGGTGAGAGGTGAGTTACTGTAGAGTTGTAAATTCTGTGAGTATATTATAGAGAACGAAAAAGTTCACAAACGCAATTCAGAACCATGATGGATCAGTGGAGCTTGCCGGGGAATCGTAATGCTTTAGATTGAGTATAAAATAAAAGTGACATGGGGGATTTGTGTAAAGTTGTACTGGTTGGGCAGAAAAGAAAAAAAAAAAAATGAAGACGCAAACGAAAATTTAACAGCAGAAGGCGAATGAGCTCATTCCGGTTAATGGAAACAGAGTTGTTATACACATTTTACTCAGAAGCAGCCAGACAGTGAAATTTTTTAGTTGATTAAGTCAGAATTGTTCAAATAGTTTTCAGGGAGTAAGCACAATTTTAAGCATTCAATTTGGCAAAGGCTACTCAAAACAAAATATGCCCCATACCAAGCATTATTTAAAAGTTTGTCTAGGAATTGGTTCTCGATACCAGTATTGAAGTTCCGTCGGAAAGCGTAAAGGTGTGTGTCGGCACGAGCTATCCGAAATCAATGAAAACGCTTCCAGGAAACCGGGAGTTCAGGGAGAATTGGAGCTACAACTCCCCGAGATAATTCAACGTCGGGAACGTACAGCAACCCGCCAGGGCCTTGAATATTATATGCGGTCTATTGGGATTCAAATTAGTTGCTTAACGATTCGTAATCGACTCCATGAAGTCCTCTTTCAGGAGTGTATACTATTCTACCGAAACTAAGGTCCTTTTGGCAGCAGGAATAAGCAACGCCCGCAAGCATTCAAACTGGACCATGGATATCTTGGGGGTTCTATACTTTTGACAGACGTGGTTTGTGATGAGTCATGATGACAAACGAGTACGCGTGCGTGGAGAAGACAACGCGAACGTTTTGTAGACTCGCGCATCCACTGAACTGACCGTTTTACGACCGAAGTGCTATGGCATGTGCTGAAATAAGCACAATGGGCAGAACGAAGCTGCGGTAATTCTGGATGAATGTACTGCACCTACCACCAACTACGTTGAGAAAGTAATACGACTTGTTGTGATCCCATTTTCACAAAACAAAATGTTCGCCCGCATTTGTCTGTCTCTCCAGAAATTAATCAAAATCTCAACCCCACGAGCATTTGAAGGATCAAAGAGAACCACAGCCATGTCAACAGTAAACAAGAGCTCGTTAAATGTTTGTTGGGAGGAAATACCAGAATAGGGGGTTCGACTTTATCGAGCTAACCAATGCCGCCCATCATCAACGAATTTTAACGAGATAGCAAATAGCAAACCAGGTCTCAAGAAATCTGTTGTCTATCTGGTCAGACGCTCAGATGCGTGGAATGCACCGTATTATTTGGCGATTTCAATTTCTTGGCAGCCTCAACGCACATGTACTTAAACTGTGGAAGTGCAATGCTGTTGATTGCCGAACAAGCACACTTAAAAATTTGGATGAGGAATCTGCATCAATTAGACAGTAACAGAAACATTTGCATTTCTCACTTTAAGGATGGTAATGATTAAAATGATTAAGACTTTCACTATTGCAAATAAGTTCGCAGCGTTTGCAAACTAAATAAAATAAGATCGAAAGTTTCGAAAAATTTGTATCAAAAATTTGCTGTGCAAAGCAGATGTTCTAAAACATTTTTAAGATTGCTCTTAACTTCACCACTCAATTGGTCCTTGTTATATAACTTGGCGGCTGAGTTTTCAGCTTTAAGACAAGCTTAACGTGTCGCCGAACACCCGAACAGTTATCACATTTGATTGATGCAGATTGAACTACATATCATAGTAAGAGTTTTAGTTTCAAAGCAAAAGTCTGGTTCAAAATTCCGAAAATTAAAATCCCGAAAAGCAATCAATACTGAAAAATCAAATAATTCGTCATTTTAAATACGTCGTGATTAAAGTCTTGCAGGCGCCTGTGTCAATTGTTTTTAATCCGCACTACTTGGGAAGCCCGCTTCGCAGGATATAAGGATTTTAAATCCCTTTTTTGGAGGAACACCTGCTCACGCAACTTCGTTGCTGCAATTAGGGTATGTCCAGCCGTCTGGCAGGCGCCTCTGTAACAGTTTTCTTAATCAAATAAGCAAACAGTACCAGGGTGGACCACTTCGCGCGGGATCAAGGAGTTTGCTTTTGATCATTCGGGATTTTTAACATCTCCCATTGAGGGCCCGATCAGACAAAGTTTTTGAGTAGTGATAGTCCATCGTGACGATGTAAAATGATCTGCCCCTGATAACCGCATAAAACTTCTTTATTTTTAGACGCAAACTTAGGCCTGGTCGCCTAGGATTTCTGTTCAGGAAAAAAATTAATATTTGGTCTGGGTATTATCTTCTTGGAATAATCAGTTGCCAAATGGTAAAAAAAAGTTTGTAAAACGCAATTTCTGAGTTTTTGTTTCTTTTAAGACATAATATCAGGCAGCAGCTTTGTTCTTTGAGCTTTATCTAGGTTTGACACAAGTTTCATTGACAACCTATGAGTTATGAAAAAAACGGTTATTTTCCTGTTCTCACAAAAACACAGAGCTTCAAGAAATGCTTTTGACTTAAGAACCTAGCTCAATCGTAACCCCAACTCGCCTCAATGGAATGAAAACCAAGATCTTCTATAGGGTTTCAAATCTCAAATTAAAAACAAAAAAAGATAATTTTCCCGTCAGATTGTTTTGAGGTTTTTCAAAAAACGATCTGTGGTGACTTTAGGGCTCAAGGATTACAGGTAGTCATTGTTTTTGCTTTAAACGCCAAAAAGTGACAGTTGCGACTTCGGTCGTGCAAAAATTTAACAAAATTCAGCCAAAAAATTATGGTCGACTCCGTAAAACTTCGAAATCTTTCAAAAAATGGATACAAATTGAGTTTGCGTTTTATTAGAGACTGTAAAACAAAGTAATATATTTTGACAGTGCGTACAAAATCCAAATCACTTTCATGTTTATGTATTTTTAAAGCAAAATAAAGTAATTCGATTAAACCCACCACCAGCAAAGCAGGAGAGTGAGAGACAAAAAAAAAATAAACAAACTTGTAGTTAAGCTATCATCGAATACCAAATACCAACAGACAGCAGTCGTCTTCGTCTGACGTTGCGGTTGCGGTTGCCGTTGTTGTCGTGTGGTGTGGTGTATGTTTTCAATCCAACACACGAATCTGACTTTTTTGATGAGTTTCAGCTCGATTTCGAACTGGCGATGGCGATGGCGCGCGCATACAAGGCCAAATAAGCAAAATAAAAATGCTCCCCTCCTGCTTCTGTCGCAAAGAAAAAAACGAATCCGAATATATGAAAACTCACCACACCGTGTGAATACTATGGGGTTTATATATTTTTTAACAGTGTTTGTTTGTTTTTGAAGAGACGAAGAGAGAGAGCAAACAGCACAACAATATACGAGAAAACAGACCAATATGAGTATGAGTTGGAAAATTATTTCTGATCTCTAAAAATAATCACATGTTACTCAATGGGAACTATTAGATGTGATTCAGGTTACGGATTGATTTGCATTTCAACTTCAAGCGCTACGCTAGTTGCATTGCATTCTTCGCTTGTCTTTTGTCAAAGTAACCGAAAACGGACGGCTGAAAAAATAATAGGAATCGTACGTGTTTTGTTTGTGATATGCATTCCCCACATTCGACTTTCGTGACCAGGCCTAGCACTTTACTCAGTTCAGTTCAGTCGCAGTTGTTGTTGTATGTCGATTTGTAGTCGTTGAGAGAGAGATGGTGTTCAGTTCTGTGTTCCTTTACAGTGCGCGAGAGTCGAGAATGTCAAAAAAAAAAAAAAAACCAAATTAAAATTATGAAACTTTTGAACTGTAAAAAAATGTTTCTGAACAGTTTCCCAAAGTATTTTCCAGTTTAATTTTTCCATTCCCTTATGGTATTTATGTGATGATAGCAAGATAAAGATACAGGTAGCACATTTAGAGAGCTCTTCAAATGGTGTACTGAGCAAGGTAGTAACTACCTATAATACCTATATATACAGTATATGTATATAATGTTTGTATATGTAGATACCATAAAGAAAGAATTTTGGGGCCAGATTGGGGAGCGCACAACTGCGATGACGATGACGAAAGCGTACATTTCTTTCTTTGTGTTTGGTTCAAAGATTTAAAAGAATGTATTTCTTGGAAAAAGGAACATCAAGGGGTGTTAGGTACATCAGGTTAAGTGTATTTGCAAGGAGCAGCGCCCTTGAGTACATAACTCGAGCTAAAAGACAGAATGGTTTGAGTATAGGGAGGCATTTATTAGCTTTGTTTAAGTGAATATAGGTTAGACTCTCCTCTCTTCGATTAGTGGAAGAAGGCAAAGTCTTGCTATGTTATTAATAAATTAATCAGAAAACTGACTTAATTGGAAAGGCATACGAGGATATAATGTTTATTGTCGTTGCAGTTAGTTAGGTACGTAGCTAATTATTAAAAAAAAGAATAATTACTGGTTTAATGGATAGCATAGGTAGCCAGATTGTGGCCAAATGGAATCAGACGATGTGGTTTAATTCGATTTTGAAAAGAAGAACAAATTTGTAAGGCAGTTTGAACTAAGAAGGTATATGCTATTAATTGAATTAATTTGGTGATGCGGGACGCTTATTTTGCAGGAGATGACCATTGAAGAAGAGATGGAACAAAACACACCACGAGCTACCATGAAAACTCAGTCTCTAATTAGTATCGTGCCAAATTTCTTTTAGTACTTAATTGAGATCGTTCGAATACAATGTTAAATCCGAGCATGTCTGTAGTAGCCGAAGAAAGAGTCAAGGGTCAACCTCTAGTGAATCGATGTCTGTGATACATCCTTAGCATTTGGTATCTACTAGCTATAGATCCAAAGCCTGCTTTAAATTATACTTTCACTATCGGAATCGCACTGGTGGGTATAGTTTCGTAGCATACGTTAGCATGCTTCCATTGCATTAAATCTATCGCATTGCTGATTTGCGGCAGCTGTCACAATTTGTATTCCCATTAAAATGTATACTAAAATTTAATGGGATGAAATTTCCGCCTAAGAAAATCTGAAAGAATTTGACTATTGCAACAAATTCAACGTCATTGTAGATTGGTAAGATTCGTTGGCCAAATATTTTATCGAACCGCGAAAATCTTCCTCGATGTCGATATAAAGAATATTTCTTAACAGTTTTTTTACTGCAATAATCAGTTAAAATGACCAAGAACAGCATGGAGATCAACCTCAAACCTTCAGGAAGCAAGAACACTGTGAAAATTGGCCGCAATTGATATACATTCCAATACGCAACCCGTGAAGAATATAGAAGACTTTTTGGTGCCCTATTCGGTGTTTTAGCATATGGTATGACGTACAGGGTGGGCCAAAAGAAGTCATCCATCCGATGTTGTTTGGCCCTCTTTTTTTTCTAAATGAAAAACTTCGGTTCTGTTTTGATTATGTTTATTTGAACCTTTAGAATTGTATTGGTCAAGTCGAGAAGATGATATCGGCCAAATGGTCGCCGTCACAATTGATTGCTCGTTTTATGACATTTTTCATCACTTCAGCGAGAACTTCGGGTGATAGATTCTCGCAATCGTGTCGAATGTTGTCCTTGAGGGCTTCCAGAGTGTCGGGCTTGTTCACGTAAACACGGGACTTCAAAAAACCCCACAAAAAAGTCTGAAACGGTTAAATCGGGCGATCTTGCGGGCCAGTGCAAATCGCCAAAACGAGAGATGAGGGTACCCGGGAACGCCGCCTTCAGAATATTGGTTCATGTCGGTTCATGTATCGCTCCATGGCTTGTTCACTTGTATTCTGCATCTGTCTAGTCCACAAATATCAAAATAGATTTGGCATTGGCGGCAAAAATGAGAGCATCTTCCAATAGGGTGATTTCTTTTGGTCCAGCCTGTATATATAAATTCAAAACGACCACTTCCTCTCGAATATGCAATTATCTTGTCTAGTTGGTTTTGAAAACAAATCAGTATTCAACAAACTGATCGATGATGATCATTGGTATTCATAAACCGTGGATCTTACATCTTATAATATTCATTTATCATATCAAATTTAAATAGGAGATGAAAGTAAATACCGATGCACATTTATTTTAAAAGCATACCACATTGCGGCTAAAAAATGAGTCTCTTAACTTAAAAGTACGTCCGATATTATGCTCAAAGCTTAATTGATCAGCATTCCTTACGATGCGAGTGTTACTGGCTATTTCGCTGGAGCACTCACTTCAAGTAAATTGATTCCGTTCTTTCATGTATTAATTTTAAGGCACTTTTCTGAATCCTATAAATGACACACAAATGGGTTTATGAGCATCTGCCCAGATACCAAAATTATACCTACATACATACTCAAGCTTTTAGATCAGAAGGGCGAAAAATATTACTTGCATCGGCCAATTAAACATGAACATTTCAGATACCTATATGTTCGTTCCACAGGAGATAGAACACAAAACTTTTAAGTTTCCACGATGCAAGTGCCAACCATGGATGGTGGCATAAGTGCTAGGTTGTGCTTTAACGAAAAGACTAGAATTTATTGAGCTTATCACATGCTCCCGTTGAAGTTACACATCAGAAGAACAGGGATGTGAATCTAGAAATGAATACGAAAAGCTAAGGGTATTGTCGTAAAATTGATAAACTAGAAGTCTTAGAGAAGAAATTATTGATAAAGATGAGAAAGAGAATCTAGTGTTGGCGTTTGACTGTGTTGCACTCTAGTGCCCCAGAGCTACGTTTCTAATAGGTAATGAATGAATTTTATATTCTGAAGATACGCACCAGCATTTATTTTGTGAATTTAAGACTGAAAACCGTACAAAACAGTCCGAAAGGTAATTTCTTATCCATCGAAGAAAAGGCTTTCCCAATACCAAACGCACATTTTCGGTAAGAGAGACTGGTGTCAGACTATCAAATTTAAAATTTCGCTCAATTTTCTTACTTTCCCCTTTTGAAACAGTTTAAAAATAACTTCAGAAAACAAAAACTCTAGCTGTTATGTACTAAAAATAACGCCTATAAACTTTAAAACAATTTTTGGGAACCGAAAAAATTGTTCATTTTATCAAAAAAAAAAAAAAAAAGTTAAACGAACAAAAGTAGAATGTAATTTTGAAATAAACTCGACCTTCTTTGACTATAAACATTTTTGTATACTTCCATACCCCTAAAAAATACTTTCAATATTCTCATTTTCATATACATAGGCATTCCAAAAGACATGCGATTTAAGCGCGAATCGTCAAAAAGCATCTGTCAAAGATAGATTTCAAATTCAGTCAAGCAAAAACTAAATGCAATTTAACCAACCATCTGTTCTTTACCACTATAGAATAGGGGGACATTTGATAGCACCAATTACGTCATTGATATTGGCTCTATTACTTACTATTCGTGTGTATAGCGATTATCCACTTTAACTTATGATGTTAATTCAATATAAAACGTATCGATTTTAGTTCATTTTATTGAAAGCATAGGTAGGTACAAAACGAATTGAGTCAGAAGAGAGTTCTCGTTTAAATTGAATAGATATTTTAAAACTAAAAAAATAAACTGATTCTCCAGGTGTAAATACACAAATAGGGATGTATGCTTCAAGAAGAAGTAACTATTGGAATATGGTGAATCAGTAGAAAATTCAATTTAAATGAACAAAAAACAAGAATTCTTCAGCAAACCCAACCCGTATTTTTATGTTCACAGACAACAATAACGGCAGTAAAAAGAAAATATAATTCTCTCTCAATATAAGGGTTGTTATTTATGTTCTGTTCTGGCTTTTGTACAAAAGAGCGTACATAAGTAACAATAAGAAATGTACAACGGAAACTACCACCGAGCCACCGATACTATACCGAATCCGAAACCGACTCTGTTATCAAACACATAGTCGGGACTTGAATTGGAACAACAACAACAAACTGTGGTGTGGTTTCTTCTCGCGCGCAAACGGCCATTTGACAGTGTTGCCGAGATGAGTTGCAGGTAGTGAGAAATACTGTAGATTTTTAATTTGTTGATTTTTAAATTTAAACCAAAATACTCGACACCAGATTTTTGTCTATTTAGGATCCGGATGTATGTATAGGAGTTGAAACATCGATTGAATATATAAAACATGTGGCTTCCACCTTTTGGTATATTTATTTTTATGTTTATTTCGGAAAAATGTAATTAATTTGGGATTTACTGTTGATTCGAAAATCTTTTTGAAACATTAAGATGCAAACATGAAGAGAGATATAGAACAACAGCCCTCATGGAATGACAAACCTACAGCGGGTACTTTTCTTGATTTAAAGTTATAACCAGCATCACTAGTTTGAAACATTAAAGCCTAGAAGGCCCCTTTTCTTCCCGGATGTTTTCTTGAAATAAATAGATTGTTTCAGTAATGTTAGGTACGGTACGGGTGCCATTTCAGATCGAAATCTTATATCATTCATTCAACTGCAGCTCAGAGGCCGGTGGTGCGTTCTTTTTCTAACCATAGTCAACAATATTGTTGTTATGTCAAACAAAATTTATTGAAGTGTCACTGTTAGGATTTTTTACAAAACATTTAGGAATTCGTTTGACTGTCAAACCACTTTTTAAATTTTTTTTTAAAATTGAGGAACTAATTTAATTATTCTCCTTCATCGGTCAAATAGGCGAAAAATCCATTTTATTCTTTGTTGTTGATCAATTAAAAAAAAACGACGTTCTTGCTGCTCAAATCGAGAATTTGTAATTTTTTGGTTTGAACTTTGAATTGATTAATACAAAACGTCCAATTTGACAGATCAACAATCTCAACTCATGATACAACTACTAGAGATAACGCATTCCAATTTTCATTTTTGATTTGTTCTGCGCATCTCGTCATAAGAACACCTTAAGAACACCTGCCTTCTCGTTTTCGCCTTCCCGTTTAACTTTTTTGTTTCGCTCTACCCTATGCGCTACGTCATAAGAACACCCGGGACTTTGACAATAGTTTGACGTTTTGTTTGGCACCATGCGCAATGCCATATCTTTATTAGTTGTATCATGATCTCAACTCATATACCTATTTGACACTTCAGCGTGAGTTTAGGAACGGTGTTATGACGTCATATAGCTACAAATCGTAACTTATTTGGATTAGAGGAACGCTTTTATGTTGGCAATGGTTACAGAAAGAACGCACCACGGTTATAGCGATCAGTAAAACGCCTCAGTAAACAGTTTCATTGTATTTATAATCTATAGTATTGCCAATAAGAGGAACGTTTGGGGTTTGGTGCGTTATCTATGGACGAAGTTCACAAACACTTGGTTGGTGAGTAAGGAGTGGTTTTTGTCTAGATTACCATGGGAAGCAAAAACAACAATAGAATACATTTCATGCAAAGTAGATAAGACAACTAGCGCCTCCAT
Source organism: Platycheirus albimanus (assembly GCA_916050605.2). Taxonomy (NCBI): domain Eukaryota; kingdom Metazoa; phylum Arthropoda; class Insecta; order Diptera; family Syrphidae; genus Platycheirus; species Platycheirus albimanus. The sequence goes on along the minus strand of OU696696.1, from coordinate 289,982,834 downwards.
TGACGAAGTTCAGAACTAAAAGAATATGTTCCATGAAATTACTATAAAAATGTATATACAATGACAAATGTATATAGGTACAATGACAGTTTCCCTTGCAATATTTAGAATGTTTGAATGTGTTTAAAACAAAAACGAAAAATCGGTGACGAATAACATACATAAATTAATTTTTGTTACAGAAAATCTTGGTTCTGAATGGTATTTTTTGTGGGAAAATAATTTAGTTACGATATCTTGTTTTACTTATCTGCAGTTTGTCACCCAAAATAAAACAATTTATTCCACCTGATCGCGGTCTAGTTTCTTATTGTTCCGTTCATCCGGAAAATATTTACTGATGCATTTGTAATCAGAAAGAAGAAGAACAAAAACACAAGATGTGTTGTTATCATTTTTTTTACTGACAATTTTAATGATCGCTATAAACGACCATTAGTAAAAAATTCCTTATTCATTTGTTTTCAATTTTTACTGATAACTGGCCCCTTAGTGGGCTTGAATGAAGCCGTGTAAACGAGTTCATTGCCTTTTACGTTTATATTTTTCATAGGTTTTTATCGTATAAAAATACAGTAGACGTCCGGTATAGTGATCTATCTAATTTGTATAATGATAATGAACCACCAAACTTTAACATACACATAGAATACTCTAAATAGTGAACTTATTTTTTTTTTTGCGAAATTCAACGAACATTTTTTCTGCGCCTGAGGACATCTGAACTTCCGGAGGTGAAAACTAAGCTGTTAACGGACTGATTTTAAAAGAGAAGGCAATTTCAATTTTGAAAAAAATTAATGGAAGCAGGTATGGCTTCTTCCCAAGTGATGGTTGATTTTAAATACAAGTCGATGTTTTTTTCTTCACTAAGTTGTTGAGTTAATAAAAATTTTCTTAATAATCAAATTAAGTGTTGGTAAGTATTAAAACTCCCGCTCAAAATAGTGAATAATTTCGATTTAGTGTAAAGGCTTGGTTTTTATTAGTTCAATATATGGAGCGTCTACTGTAATTCTATATATCTCGCGCACTCAAAGGGTTATTAATACCATTAACATGAATTAACACAGGAGATAGAAAGGAGATACCGAGGCACTTTGGTTTTGAATGTCTGCAAATCACAATGGAGGCAAAAATTGAGTAGGCTTAAGCATTCCACATTCTTGTAGTCTCTATTCTTAACAGAACGTCCAAAGTTGGGCTCGAGGGTAAACTGATGGGCATTCCTAGAAAAATGCATCCAGCTATTTCGCTGGAGCACTGTTAATGGAAGTAGCGATAAAACAAGATTAGACAAGAAACAATACGGCAATGTTCAAGGGAAAAAAAAGTTTCGGTATTGGATATTTCTCCTATCAGTTTTAAGGCTCTTTTTTGGATCCTATCCAGAAGGCGTGAGTGTCAGATATGTCCAGATATTACAATTATACTCAAACTTGTGTCGAATGTAGAGGTTGGTTATCAAATCTCATCTTTCTTTCTTCTAATACGATGTTTTTTTCTCTATCTATGCCTTGTAAATTGTAGCCAGATCAGAAGGGGGGAAATGTATTTTACATCGATCTAAGAAACCTAAGCTTTGCGACATTTTTTGCAAAGTCAAAAAGGTAAAAGGTGGTTTATACACATACCTAGAACACTCATGGATAGTGGAATAGGCTACCCACTATGCTTTAACGACAGAAGACAGCATAGAGTTTTAGAAGCATTAAATTCCACGCGGTTTATAATCCTCTATTGGACAATAATGTCTAGATCGGAATTCAATGAGTTTATCATACATAGCCGTGGCACTTCCACATCCGAAGAACAGGGATGTGAATCTGGAAATGAGTATGAAAAGCTGATGGTACTGTCGCCATCAGCAAAACAATTAAGTGGATTAGAAGTCTTAGACAAGAGATCATTTATAAAAATAGGGAAGAGACTCGGAAATAGAACGGAGCATTGGGGCACACAAGCAATTATTTTGTGGAAAGCAGACTGAAAACCGTCCAAGACAACGCGAATTGAACGGTCCGAAACGTAACTTCTATTCAAATAGGTTCGTCAAAACCAAATGCATGCATTTTCGATAATAAAGCTTATTGCCAAACTTCAATTATTTATTGTACAGCAAATGTTCTTGTCAAAAAGGAAACAAACAAGTAAATTTAATATGTAGGTAGTTTATTGCTTGTTAGTGCGACTATTGGGTAAAGTTTTCCGTTCCCCAGAATTGTTTTTGAGGAAGTTTAGAAAATGTGCATCTCTTTATCTGTGTAGATTCTGTATTATTCCTGCAGAATATCGACGCCTTGTGAGCGTTATAAATTGTTAACATTGTTAACTACTTCAGATTGGAGCTGTCCATTTCAACCATGGTTGACATTTCAAAATAAATTCTAAATGTTCCAACATTAACTTTTTGTGTAGACTCGGAGAACACTGACTTAAACATTTTGTATTAAGTTAGCTCGGCTATCTATTGGTTTCTTAACCCAAAAAACGAAAAATGGTGGTTCTGGCGATGGTGGCAGATGTTAGGGTTGGAATTTGACAGACAACAAATGACAGCATTGTATATAGAACCTACAGTAATATCACTTGGGAGTTTTAGTAATGTCTTATTTTGCCGCTAAGAGCGCTGCGGATGCAGCAATGTGTAGAAACAAAGTTCATTTTAATTTTTCCGTCCTTGAATAACTACTTGAAACTTTTTGAAATCGTATAATGTAGAGCTCTCGTTTCATTATTATTTTCAATGATGATAATATTCTCAGCATGTTCTTTTCTGCCTTCCATCTCTTCCTTCTTCACCTACAATCTTTAATGAGTTAATGCTTTGTTTTTCCGTCCGCGGCCGAGCAGCAAAACTCCCAAGTGATAGGTATAACTACAGGTTCTATATTTATACAATGATGACATTCGGCCATCACGAGCTTGAACAAGGGACGAGTAATAAAAAGTGAGACATAATGACGTTTCAGCAGTGCAACGAAAAATTCAAACTTTATTCATGAAAACAAGTTGATTAGTAAATATGTAATAGCCTTCTTAAATTAAACCAAAACAAGATTTTACTCGTTTCCAAAAAAAAAAAAAAAAAAAAAAAAAAAAAAAAAAAAAAAAAAATGGTAAGAAAATCGTTCTCCCGTTCTCATAATCTTTTTTAGTTATACAAAAAAAAAAGAATTTAGAGTTAGTATCGTAGCGAGACATACAACTTTTGACAATCGACATCTTTTGCGAATCGACACTCCTAAAAAAACAAACAGCTGACGGGTTGCGCGTTCTGAAACCCTAGAACTGCATTGTGTGAAACCGATTTCTTTGTTGACATTTTTCAAACTGGCTGTCAAATGTATGAAACAAATAATTTTCTGGATGATAGTGCTCATCTTTGCTATTTAAACTATAGTACCTACTATGGAAAGGAGTAATTTTTGTTACAATCGGTGGGTATTTCTACATAATAAAGCTATTAGCAAAGAAGTAAGAAGATGGCGACACAGTCAAACGCAATCTCCAGACCACGGACCAAGAAGATACAGACCGCCAACTCACCATATGGTCTCTCTTTTTGCCATCAAGCTAAAAATCAGGGGTGGAATCGGCTAAGGTGATTTGTGATATGTGATAGTCACAATATACAAATTTCGTCTGGCTAAGGTGATTGTCACATGTGACAATCACATTTTTGTGACTTTTTCTTGTGACAGCTATTTAGGTGTCACTTGCATACAAAAATAATAATAAATAAAAAATAAACCTCTGACGCTGACTTATAAAACAAAATTATTTGCTTTTGCTGTCAAAGATTTGTCAAAGATCTATACTAATGTTGTTTTCGATTGGGAGAAATTAGTTTCTCCTCATGATTAAAGTAAAAATAAAAACAATAAAAAAAAAAAAACAGAAATGAAAATTTTTTTAATTAAGATACTTTTCTGAAACGCGTATATGTTGTGAGCAATCACGTGAAGTGACAACTAAATTAATCTTTTCTAAATAAATACATAATTGTCACGTCCCTTAATGTAAATTATATATTAAAATTGTTCGAATTGTTTAATTTGAAATACAAAATATGTATATAGAAACTGTGACGTTCGTATATATGCGCCTTCAGACCGCATATTTCATAAAAAGCAGAAGAAGTAAGACTCGCAAAACACAACTCCGAAGAGAAACGATTTGTCTTCGGAGTTCTCTCCAATTGCCCAACGGAAAATGGCATAATGAAAATAAACAAAATTCCGGTGATCACATTATGCAGACGCACAAAATTATTTTATCACACGTGATTGTCAGAAATGTGACAATCACAAATCACATTAGCCGATTCCACCCCAGGTGATATGCCATTTATTTTGAGAGTGTGACGCTCTCTCTTGCTTTTAAAACCCATTTAGCAAACACACCTAAAAAATAAATGGCATACGCAGGTATAGTTGCCATTACAAAATGCACAGAGAGAGATGTACACGTATTCACAGACAGGACAAAATATTTCGAGGGTGTTTCAGGCAAGGGGAGTACGAGTTGGCGGTCCTTGTATGGTCTGTGCTCCAGACTAGGTACTATAGATCTAATATACAATGTTCTCATAATGTAATTCAGAATAAATACTTGAATAAAATGAATATAGAAAGCTTTTTCAAAAATTCGCAGATAAATTGTGCTGAAATTCTTTTATGTCTTCGTTGAGATAACAGACGAAATGCTACTAGTTTTGAACTATTGGTTATGCGAACGCTTACTTAGCAATTTAAGATAGCTATGTTAATCGTTCTAAATCTAAATAAATTAATACTTTTCAAGAGAACATCCTGTACAAACAAATAACACATCAATTCTAGGTTAAGGCAAGATATCAGTAAGGGTCAGTTGTACAATCGTTGTTCATCCTCGGATCAAAATTTTAAAACGATTTACCTCGGTTCGTGTGTACATAATTAAAGCTTAGACGGTGGCTGGTTCAAGAGTTAACCGACCGATTTCCGAGGATTAAATAAAGTTGGCCCACGGACTAAGAAATTAAAAACGAGGTTCAGTGATCAGAAAGTGGCAATTGAAAAGTACCTTTATTTGAGGTAGGTACCTAGTCATTCAATTTGTGTAGGTACCGGTCACTTCTGCAAACACGGAAAACTTTGTGCTTATTAAATAAAGCCCTATCGAGAAAAGTCAAGGAGACGCTGTACAGAACACTCATCATCTCAGTCTTACTACCTACATGGTGCAGATGCATGTAACCTCTCCCAGTCGGAACAAAAGTACCTTGCATTATTTTAAACAAGTTTTGAGTATGATTTTAGATACTACCCGTGTTAACGAAGAAAATCAATCTGGCAAAGAATATACTGTCAGAAAAATTCGTATTCAAGGGTTAAGAACGAATGTATTATCAACGCTTCAGTTCGTAAAGTACCTGTTATGTTTTGCTTAACTTCTAAAGTACCTATGGATAGTATAATTAATTATAATTATAATATAGAAGTACCAAGTAGCGTAGCGGTTAGTGTGTCGGACTGCCACGCCGAAGGTTTTGGGCCCGATCCCTGACTCTACCTAAGTTCCTTTCCGGGGAACTGCCTATTGCGAGGAAGTGACAAGTCTTCCAAGAGTAAATCATGCCATGGAAAGTGTTTCTGTTTGTTAGCCGTTTGAATTCGGCTGTATGTCCCTTCCATTCCTGCAAAATATCAACGCTCCCAGAGGAATGGTTGAGAGTGCTAAGTATTCATTTTTTGTTTAAATTAATTATTTATAAACATGAAATTTGTACGTCTAGGAAAACATACCTACCCTTCTGTGTTGTGTTATATTATGTCCTTAGTTCAAGTTATCGCCAATTCGTTGGTAGGTTAGGTAGATGAATATTGACAAGTCAAATAAGTGGTAAGCGAGATCGGCAGACCGAAATAAAAAATAGTTTTTTCAACTCAAAGTTGTTAATTTGTTCATATTTTTTTTTTTTAATATTTAACACTTAATTATATTCGTTTTATAGCAACACATTGGAAGTAGGTACCTTCATATTTATTGATTCACCACTGCCTTGTGAGAGCAAAAACAAAAAAAATTCTGGCGGGGAAACGATATACAGGCAGGCACTAGGCAGGGTAGGTACCTACGCGAAAAATATAAGAAGCATGTGTGAAATATACTCGTTGTCGTTACTATAAAAGAGAACACAGAAGAGCCAACGCAAGCAAGCAAGGGACGTGCTGCTGTATTGGAAGCCAAATGTGTAATGAACTCGCTGTCGCTGAGACAAACTCCTATCGGCTCAGCTCAGAGCTCAACCTAAACATTATGAACGAACGTTTTTCTTCTTCAAAATTTGTTGCGCGCGAAAAAAATCTAGACACATTCTCTTCTTTTTTTTTTGTATTTATTTATTTTAAGAAGATAAACACCAGAGTTCCGAGTTCCGACCGATTGGATTTGGCGGTGATACGAATACGATGAGAAATTTCAGAGATTGTCGTCAGAAAATATGCTGGCTGATTGTTTGCTTAGTAAGCGAAACTGTCGAAACACGGAATGTATCAAATGAGTGCAAGAAAAATGCGCAAAAAAACATTTAAAAAACAAATAATTGCGGACTTGGTCGAAATACATAAAATACGTGTTGATTTAAAAAAAAAAAAAAAAAAAAAAACCTCAACCCAGTACATAAATATTTTATGATTGCCATGTATGTAGTGTAGGTACATAAAATTAAAATATAGAAAAAAAATATAATACATTGTTCGCCTGTGTGGTGGCTGGTGGGTATCTTCTGTCTTCACAGTCATGAAGGCAAGCAAACACGAACACAACAGTGTTCTCTTTCTATCACGTTGTAGTACCGTCGAATGTCTGTATATTTTAACATCAGCCATTTGCAATAAAAAAGAAAATACAAATTTACGAAAATACCCACGAAAACTATGAATTTTTGTGGACTGGGAAGTGAAGAAAATCACATTTTTGGAAGCCAAATAAGATTTTGCCTCTTCCCAAGTCCCAATTCCCAAAAAAGACACAACATTCGAAGCAAAAATGCGAGTTAATTTCATGTTTGCGCTAAACGAAACGAAACGAATCGAAGCACAACCAACGACCATGTTCTCGATTTCGATAGCCATTCAGGGAGGGAGAAGAAATCAAATTAAGATTAAGATGATTTCGGTTGGAAAAAACTTAATAAATTATTGCAAACTTACCAGCAATTTGAATGCACAATGGTTTTCCACAATTTTCCAGGCTCTTTTCCTGCACTAAATCCGATAACAATCAATTTTATGCAATAACCTAACCACAAAACGACGGATGGACTTTCTGGTTCGATTTTTTTTTTTTTTTTACTTTTGGTTCCTTCGTTCAGCAGCCTTTTGAACTCAACCAGCTGCCGTATTTGCTGGAAAATTAGGCACTGTATTCAGCAATAGTTTGATTAATTTTCACAAGCAATTTAATAATTCACACTATAATTTAATAGCTAGATGTTTTATTTTCTTTAATTTGTTTAAATTAGAAAAAAAGAAATGAAAATTTATCGTGACGTTTTCTATTTTAAGTTCGCGCTGTTAAGAAGCTTGTACTGCTGCTGTGCCCCACTTTGAGCGAGCCAGAGTCACCACACAGCGAAGCGAACGAAAGAACGACACAAATGATGAAGAAGAAAATATTGAAATCGTGGGGAAGTTTGTATTTTTGTAGCAAGTTTTATACTTTTTATTGCCAGGTATCTTCTGTTTGTAATATTATTCACAATTTGTCACTTGATGATGAACAAAATTTTCAATTCACACTTAATTAAACGTTGTACGGGAGAATCTTATTGAAAAAAATTAAAAAGAAAAAAACTTGAAGAGAAAACTTTCCCACTCAGAAAAACTACCCGGCGGACAAAAGGCTTGTTTTGTACGCCATTTTTAAAAAAGTAATTGAGCAATTTTGTGAGTAGGCTATATTAAAAGTTGCGCATACAGAAAAGAGATGAATATACTCTGAAATAGTAGTACAGCGGCGTTTTGGTAGTGAAAACCTCTCTGGCGACTTAAGCGCCACTATTATTTATAATTTCAAATGTAGTAGATGTATAATATATATAAGGGTATATGCACATAAAAAAATAAATGTTGTCTGGTGCTAGCCGTTTATAAAGACTACGGTGCGTTGAATGTATGAACACATTTATTTCAAATTCATCATTAGTTTTTTGGTGTTACATTTTGACTCGCTAAAAATTGAGGTCTTTGAGGCACGACCACACAAGGTGGAACTTCAATGCAGTTCCGCTGCGAGTAGTGCAGTTTAATTAGTGTAATTTCATACAAAGAATACTTGCAGTTCGGCCTTGTGTGGTTCTGCTTTTAAAAAGTACATCTCAAGTGCGGAATTGCAAATACAAGATCATTATGTTCTCCTCCGAGCAAATCAGGAAAAAGCACAATGCAGGATTGTGTGAACGAAAAAATATAATGTCACTATAGCCACTTTAAATGCATTTTATAGACACACAATTGTGTAAAAAATTATAAGATTTGTATAACCATTTTGACAGTTCAGTTAGCGCAGAATTCCCGACGGTAGCATCATAGCTGGCCCAATCTTAGCATAGAATTAAAAATGTTTGTGGATTTGACAGCAATGCTGAAAATCTTAGAATGGGCAACAAAATGTAGATCGCGAATACTTCCAATTTCTGAATTCGCCTAATTTCAATCGGTGGCGGAAAAAGATTTTAGCTTTTTGAAAATGTATTTTCATATTTTGATGACAAAGTTTTTCGCACCCAGCCTGTGTCACTTCTTCGCGGGATTTTTATATATTTTTTGTTTGCAGTGATATTGACAATACATAGTGACAAGAAGAATTACCTATCCTGAGACATACATACAACATTGCTTCATACACACCATACAAAATGCATATATATATTTTATTGATTTTTTTTTTAGATGAAAAGCATTGCACACGTCCAAAAGCTTCGGTGTGGTCTTACCTTTAAGAAGAAGCCGCCATTGTTGTGTTGAAATTTTAAGCATGTCAAATTGGTGCGTGTAAAAATAGACAGAAGACAGTCGATCTCTGTTTTTAGATTCAGGTTGACCTGCAAAGCTGCAAAGTAAATTTACTTTTCCAGAAAAATAACTAATCTTCTAATTTTATTTAAATTAAATAAAACAATAATGACTACCCTTCGTCCATTCACCTGCGATGACATGTTTAAATTTAACAATGTGTAAGTTCCTTAAAAATATATATTATTCAAATCTCTAGCCGGTGCCCGTGTCCTTCCTAGCAGTACATTAAATTTTACTTTTTATTTTTACGCAGGAATTTCGATCCATTGACGGAAACTTATGGGTTGACTTTTTACACCCAATATCTGGCTCGCTGGCCAGAATACTTTCAAGTGGCCGAATCACCAAGTGGTGAAATAATGGGTTACAGTAAGTTGGCTAAATTCTTTTATTAAAGGGTTTGTGTTAAGATTTCCTCTCGCTCTCAGTCATGGGTAAAACGGAAGGGTTAAGGGAAAATTGGCACGGACATGTGACCTGTTTGACCGTGTCCCCCGATTATCGCCGCTTAGGATTAGCCGGTCTATTGATGAACTTCCTTGAAGATGTTTCTGAGAAGTAAGTTCAAGTGTGCACTCCGTTACACATTCAAATAATAAACTAACCCTTTAATTGTTCTTCTCAGAAAACGTGCTTATTTCGTCGATCTTTTCGTGAGAGTTAGTAATAAAGTTGCTATCAACATGTACAAGAATCTGGGCTACATAATATATCGAACTGTACTTGAGTATTACTCGGGAGATCGAGACGAAGACGCATATGGTTAGATCAGTTGACCTATACAAATCTTAAAACAAATACTAATAAATTGTTCTTTTTCGTTCCTAGATATGAGAAAGGCTCTTTCGAGAGATGTGGATAAAAAGTCCGTCATACCGTTTACGCATCCAGTACGGCTTGAAGATGTTGATTGATATTAAATTTTTTGTTTCTGTTTGTCCTTGTTTGACTTAAGTGTTGTAACTTATAACACAAAGCAAAAAGGACCCAAAGATAACACTTTTTTATGTAATAATTGTTTACTAACTTTTTGTAAACCCCTTTCTCTTTCTTATTTTGTTAATATTCGTTGATTTTTGCAAGGAACGAGGATTTGTGTTTCTATAAAATATGAATGTAAGTTTGTATTATTGCCTAACTATAATTTGTTTAAGCAATCAATAATTGTTAAAATACTTTTCACAAAAATCTTTCTTTTCAGATTACCCTTGCGGAGTTGAGGAGATTAACAAACCTTGCTAATTAATAAAATAAAATATGGATATTAATATATTGAATCAATTAGAATAAAATTTGTGTTTTCTTTGAAGAAGGTGTTCTTTGTTTTGAGGCAATCTGCATGTGGTATCGTGTCATATCTATCTTCTTTGGCTTCTAAATTGTTTTTGGGTTGATTGACTTTTATTGTCGAAGTTGAAGAGTGTAAACCAATGAGCAGACGGTATATGAAAACCCGCAAACTTTTGCAGTCATATGCAGGTTTGCGAACATTTGTGAAACTTTGTGTTTTGTGTATTTGGCTTGGGATTCTTGACGTAAATTATATATATTAAATATACATTATATAATTAATTTATAAATTGAAAATGTCTTCGGCATAATGTCGACACGTGCATTTGGATGCCGAAAAGACGACGAAAGTGACGCTCGCCTGTTGCGTTCTTCACAATTATTTATTATTTAATCACCACGAACAAGGCTAAATACACAATCAAGTTCAAAATAAATAACTTCACAAAATAAAAAACTTCAAAATAACAAATTTAATAAAATAAAAAGGTTTTACAAAACAGAGAATTGAATTTTCTCTTGAGGGCGAGTTGAGGCTTTTCAAAAAACAAAATGTGGCGATCCCAGGGTGACTTCAGGGCTCAACATATTTTCAAATACCTAATTTTGTAAATTTCATATATTTATTTTGTAAAAGTTTTCTAAACTAATAAACAAATACTACTAACAAACAAAGCTAGTTTAAATATATATTTTTAAACAGCGATTTTAGAGGAAATATACAAAATCTTTAATATTTTTTAAATGCCTATTTTATGGGAGTCACCACCGTTAAGAAACCAAATAGCAATACCATCTTAAAGGACACTTCAGGAATGCACATAATTCAATTTAATAAACCCTTTAAAAAAAAGAGCCAAAGACTCAAAATAATTTTAGTATACCCCTTACAAAGCTCAATCAAAATCGTTAGAGCCGTTTCTGATCTAACTTCTAAAATTAACTAATTTTAGCTGAAATTAGCGGCTTCTTATATGAGAGAACCGTGTAGAAAGGAGTTTGCTGCGAAAATGAGAATGAAATCTTAAGAGTAAACAATCAAGAACAATGTTTGAGTGAAATCGATCGAGTCGTTGCTAAGTTCTGGCCATTAAAAATAAATAAATAAATAAATTGTTGGCACAACAGCTCCAAGTGGGGCCGGGGCCTGTGACTTACACTCTCAACCATTCCTGTGTGTGCGTTAATATTCTACAGGAATGGAAGGACCTACAATATATCGCCGAATCCGAACGGATAACAGAAAAGCGTTTTTAATGACATAATTTACTTTTGGAGTATTTGTCACTTCCTTGCAAGAGGCATTACAAATGAACTACATTATGTGGATTCTTGCTTCTGCTAAGCCTCAGGCCGACCTGGAAACAACCTAAGCCTAATTTTAAACCTGGGTTCGTACATACTTACAACAGAAAAATGTAGATTACCTACCTTTTTTTCAATTAAATCAAAATTGTGGATTTATGTTTTGGTTTTTATTTAAAAAAAATGTTTTGTTACCGATTTTATTCTTTTTGTTTAGTTTTTTCCGCCTCCATAAGATCTCTCATTTCTTCGTCTTCGCTATCACTCGCAGACGATACACTCTCATCATCATTGTCGTCTTTTTCTTTCTCTTGCTCCGACTGTACAGGCTGCGGCACAGACTGCATTGGTTCATCTGGACCGACTTCTTTTTGTTTTTTCCACATTTTCGCTGCTGCCAGGAGTTTCAGGTTGGGTCTGGACATTTCATCTTCGGGGAATATATAATCAAATACTTCCTCCCAGCCTTCTTCGGCACCTGTATCTGATACAATCTTCTGGCGCTTCTTAACCCTACGTGGCATCTTGTCTATGACCTTTTCTAAAGTCTCTCCATTGCCGCTTTCCTTCTCAAAATCACGCCAAGCTTCAAGCAACAGAACTCTTGATTCTTTGTCACCAGTCTGGCGCAATGTTTCGTTAGCTCGTTCATAGACTCTTCTGGCCAACCTTACATTCATATCCTCGTCACCATCTTCACTGCCTTCATTTGAGGACAATTCAAATTTTGCATAAGACATCCACACTTTAACATGATGCGTCCGCTCTAGAAGCCGTTCGTACAGCTGCCTTGCAAGCTCTGTTTCTCCTTGAGCGACTTCAAAGTCAATGTAAGCCTTCCAGAGTAGTTCTGGCATATCTAATCTTGGCTGCTGTACTGCTAACTCGAAAATTCCTCTGGCACGTTCGGTGTCTCCAAGAAGATTCTCCAGTTCGGCGAACTTCATCCAAGTCACGCAGTTTTCGGGGCCAAATTCAAGAAATTTTTCATACAAAATGCGGCAACGATCGAATTCACGCAGCTGGATTTCCAACTCGATATAGCCGCGAAAGAGTTTGTCACGAGGACACATGCCAATCGACATTCCAAGTGTTTTTCTAGCTTGCTGCAATTGCTTGCACCGGATTTCAAACTGTGCATATAACAGCCACATCTTGCTAAATGTGAAAACTTTATGAGGGATCAATTCCAGACACGTGCGGTAAATCTGTCGAGTACGTGTTTCATCTTCCGCCTCTAGTTCTTCGAAGAGGGCATAGTTAATCCACAAATAGATGTATCGTCTCCAAAGATTCTTTTCCTTCCCGGGCGGAACATTGGCAATTGCACGTTCATAGGTCTCTCTGATATTTGCAGAGTCGCCTTCTCCTTCTATCAAACGCAAGTAATCAAACCATGCATCGTAGTTTTGGGGATTTTCGGCGACTTCCTGCTCGTATTGAAATTTCCTCTTTGAAACAATGACATCCTCGATACCGGAACGGTCACCGTATTTTTTTTCGTGGATTGTGTATGCTTTGTAAAGCTCTTTAGTACGTTCCTTTGGTAAGTGGTCTAGGGCGTACTTGTAGATGACTCTTGCTCTGTCGTGTTCCTTTTGGTTCTCTTCGAATTTGGCAAAAGCGATGAAAAGTTTTTCGTCTATATACTCGTCCCCAAAGAACTCAACACCTCGTTCATACACTGATCGAGCACCTCGAATGTATCCATGATTCTCTTCGAACCGAGCGAACTTTATCCAGTTCTTTACATCGGGATGAACATAGACGAATCGTTCATATATGGTACGGGCTCTATCGATTTCCTTGTAGCGCAGTTCAAAGTTAACATACGTTTGCCAAGCTTGTTCCTCTGGTTGCCACTCCATCCAACGCTCGAATACCGCTCGAGCTCCAGCCACGTTTTCTAACATCTCTTCCATGTAAGTGTACTTGTACCAGAACTGATTCACCCGCGGCATTATGACAACCGCTCGATCCCAAAGATTCCTAGCATGGTTTACTTGCTTATTCTTCATCTCCATTTCGGCGTATTTCAGCCAGATAGTAATATTTCGGTGGTCATTGTCAAGAGCACGTTCCCAGATAGAACGAGCCCTCTGGATCTCTTTCTGAGATTCCTCCCATTGTGCGTATTTGATCCAATGACTGACTACCATGCGATTCTTCCGCAGTGCATCTTCAAATCCCTTTCGCTTTCGCTGCTGATAGTCAGCTAACTCGGCTGGATCTGAGATTTTTTGCTTTGGTGGTGGTGGAAGGATTTCCAAGTCACGTTCCTTAGCTTCCCGGAGCAGCTGTTCTGCTGTAATTTGCACCTCCGCGGGAGCTTTGTTTTTCACCTGGAATTAATATGTTTTTAGAGATGTTAACATTATTAATGGGTTGAAGTACCTTTGCGACTTTGGGCATTTTTTGTGACTTCTCCATGATTTAATTAAGATTTTAAATTAATTTTATTAAAACGTTTGAGAAAAACAAAACTTTACGCAGCAAAATATTTTGAGTGTTTGAGTTTTGACTTTTGAGTTTTGACATAAAGTTTTAGGTGTGTTCAGAAAGTTCAGATTCAGATTCAGCAAATCTTTTTAAGGTGAGATCACAAGAAGTTAATTACGCCCTAAACTGAGTCAGCTACATAAGTACGCACTTATTTATTTGTTTGAGTGTGGATGGTATTTTGAAGGTGAATAGTATTCGTAGTTTGGAGCGAATAGTTTATTTTATACATTTTGAATTGTTTAAACAATTGTAGTTGCACTTTTTATTACGCTCATTTATTTTTTAAATTCATTCTTTGCCATAGTTGCCTACTACAAGTTGGTTCCATTTTAGTCTCAGTCATTTTTGTCGACACTAGCTCTAAACGCGCAACAAGCGGCTATAGAAGAAATTTAAAAATGTCCGTTATTGTTTGGTGGTGGTGAATGTGACTTTTTGAATTTTTGAGAACAGATATCGCGAGCTCCTATGTCAACATTTTAAGTTGTTGATTATTCCCTGAAGTGGCGTGTATTTTGGCGCCATATTTTCTGAAGGTAGCAGTGGTGCCTAGTATAGTACCCACTGATTGCAAAAGTAATTACTTCCTATTCATAGAACTGTAGTTTATATTGCAAATGACACCTTGATCTGAACACTCCTTAAAGGTAAGACTGCACTAGGCTACACAGCATTTCACTAGAAGTGCATTGCAATTGAACTGCACGTATTCCCTGTGTAGAATTGTATGAGGTATAGTGTAGCTGCAGCAGTAGTAGGTACGTACCACTGTCAAAGTTAAATGTACGTAATTCGTATTGTACGGCGACAATGTGAAGTTGCATCTGCAGCGCAGAAAGAAGCTGAAGTACAAGCCGACTCGACTCCAACTTCACGAACTTGCTGTGCTGGAAAACAGCAACTACGAAATGGCAGACATGATTTTTGTTTGAGTTCACTGCTACACATTGCATAGTGCACTCCTTTTTTTTAAAGCTAACTTGTGCTATGTACTACTGCTGCAGCTACACCATTTTGCTCAGGCAGTTAAACTGCCGTACGCCGCTGTAGCGGAATTGAACCATAGATTGTTGAGTATTGCGTCAATGTCGATGGAGATCGCCCCGACCGCGAAGTCGAGGATCATCGCGTTAACGCCAAGCGTCATCGTCGAGAGTCTTCCTACTCGTATGATGACCGTTGAGCCCCATTCTCAAGAATAAATTACCACCGTCGAGGTTCATGCGTTAACATCGAGTGTCATCGTTGAGGGCATTGGCATTGACGCGTTATAAAAATATTTTGAAAAAAAAAATCTGTCGGGGTTCAAGCACAAAAAATCACATTTCGATAGATTTCTTAACACACTTTTATAGCGCGATCAACACGAGCAATCATCGGTCATTGTACCAATCGCACGGTGAGTGTCCATTGCTGGTAGCAAATTAAAATCATCACACATTTTAATCTGTCCAATATCAGTCCCAAAAATTCCATTCTCCTGCCTGCTGGTTAAATATATAAACAACAAATATTTTGTATAAAACACATCAGGATTTGTTCCAATCATTAAGTTTTATTTCTTCATTTAATTTTGTTATCTTTTTTAGTATTCGAAAAGCCAATGATCTATTTGCCCCTTTTACTTGGGTCCCAACATATTTTTGGGATTGACCCATTCAGCAAATTGCTGCTCCGTTAAGAAGCCCAAGTTAAGAGCTTCTTCTTTCAAGGTTGTTCCATTTTTATGTGCTGTCTTGGCAATTTTAGCAGCCTTATCGTAGCCAATATGTTCGTTGAGGGCAGTTACCAGCATAAGGGACTCATTCATAATTTTGTCGATGCGGTCACGGTTTGCCACAATACCACTGACACAGTTAGAGTTGAATGTTCTGGCTCCATCAGCTGAGAATACAATTTGATAAAAATAAATAAATCAACTAACTTTAAATGTGTATACTCACACAAAAGCCTAATCGACCGTAATGTATTTGACACAATCAAGGGCTTGAAGACGTTCAATTCAAAATGACCATTAGCTCCACCAATTGTTACAGCAACATGATTACCCATCACCTGAGCAGCTAACATCGTTAGGGCTTCACACTGGGTGGGGTTGACTTTTCCAGGCATAATCGAGCTGCCAGGTTCGTTTTCAGGCAGCATCAACTCTCCGAGTCCACAACGAGGTCCCGATCCAAGGAAACGAATATCATTTCCAATTTTCATGAGGCTTACAGCAATAGTGTTCAATGCTCCTGAAACTTCAACAGTAGCATCACGGGCAGCCAGGGCTTCAAATTTATTTGGGGCAGTGACGAAAGGCAGGCCAGTTAGCTGAGAGATCTTTGAAGCACACTTTTCAGCGAATCCAATGCGAGTATTCAGACCAGTGCCGACAGCAGTACCTCCCAAAGCAAGCTGCAAAATATGCGGCATTACAGCGTCAACTCTCTCAATGGCATATTTCATCTGCTGGGCATAGCCGCTGAATTCTTGACCCAAAGTCAAAGGAACAGCGTCCATGGTGTGAGTACGACCGATTTTAATGATATCCTTAAATTCTTCTGACTTTGCCTGCAAACCGTCATGAAGAATTTTAAGTGCTGGTTTCAAATTATTGCACAATTGCAGGGCAATCGAGATGTGTATGGCAGTGGGGAAAGTGTCATTAGAGCTCTGCGATTTGTTAACATGATCATTTGGATGGACAGGAGTCTTTGAACCAAGTACACCGCCAAGCAGTTTAATGGCACGATTGCTGATGACCTAAACGGCATTCAAGTATTAAGTCATTCATTTTTATATTTCATTTCTTGTCACCTCATTGACATTCATGTTTGACTGGGTACCAGATCCAGTCTGCCAGATAACCAATGGGAAGTGTTCTTCATAAAGTTCTCCCGAAATGACATCGTCGGCTGCTTTCGATATGGCATCGGCGATTTCTTCCTTTAAACCGAATTCCTTGTTTACTTCAGCGGCGGCTTTCTTGAGAATGCCCATTGCTTGGATTACCGGTTTCTGCAAAAAAAAATTAGATAAGCCTACAAGCTTAACTTAAAATATTTGAAGCAACTCACTGGCATTCTCTCGGTTTTGCCACCGATGGGGAAGTTGATCATCGAGCGCATTGTCTGAGCGCCATAGTACTTGTCGCCGGGTACTTTCAACTCACCAAATGTGTCGGACTCTATCCGGAAGTCGCCACCAGATGCCTGTGAAATATACAAATTTTTTTATTCATTTCAATTGAATCTAATGAAAAATAAACTTTCCATGCTATGATTAAAAATGTATTTCTAACAATAGAAGCTTTGGGACAGCCAATTCTCTAAGACAAACTGTCAACAACCAAATTTGTACGATTAAGATAACTGACTGTTTTTGTATTTATGATTTGATTTTATAGACAAAGATTCAAGATCTGTTGTTTTAAAATTTCAATTTAGTTGATATTAAACGAATTTAGCTTCAAATAAGTAGCAAACGTACAAAGACACAATCAAAATACTGTTTAGGTGCTCTAGGAGGCAGACGAAATGGAACTGAAAGCAGATAATATATTTTTTGTCTTCCAGGGAGATTAATTCAAATGATAACACAACGAATAAGTGTATAAAGGGAAGCTCGGAGATACGTAAATTTAATTATCAACTTGTTCTTCTTATTTTGTAATCTATTTACTTTTCTCGGATTGCTGCAGCAAGCACAACACAAATACATAACGCCAAGCGGACACTTTTCTGACTTTGATTGAACGAGGGTATTTTTGTTTTCGCTTTGCCTTACTATAGTGCAGCCAGTCATGAGCGCCGAATGCATAAAAAAGTTTAGTAAAGTTCAAGGAGGGCTTGTTTTCTATTCACCAAACAATACAAGATGTTTCACAAACATGTATTTTGAAAAGTAACTGTTAAAAGATAAAATAAACTTTAAAAAAAGGTTGGCTCATAGATCAGGTTTTAAAGTTAGCACCAAACTTAAATGGCCTTGACAGTTTGTTCTCGCAGTTTTTTTTTATAAATTTTTAAATAAATTCAAATGGGATTAGAAGCTACTTTGCCGAATAATTGGTGATAATTTTTACTTGTGATTAAAAATACTAAATATAAAGGCAATGTGACCATAAGACATGTCATTTCGATAACAGGAAAGACAAATAAAGTCGGACACATCTGTTTTTTCGGCTGTTTGCATTGTTCACTGCGATGTTCATCTGAATAGGTTCTTAATACAGTCGTCTGTATCTCCACATGATTGATTGCAAGAACACACATTTGTTTTATTTGTATTGGAAGAGCATATGCATACTCTTATTTTGAAAGAAAAAGCTAATTCTGAAAACTTTCCGTTAACTTGTTGAAATATACGTTAAATTTTTGGTTCATATGAATAGACTCAGCTGCGAAACACGGGTACCACAACTGGCTCCGCAAAATAATAAAGGATTTTCATAGGAGGACATACAAAAAGAAAGATATCCGGCTAAAGGGGGTCTCCACAAAGGCATTAAATAGAAACGCAAAAATAGTCCATAATACTTGTTTAAATGGCCAAGTCTGTTTTTTTTAGTTTTGTTTTCAAAACAAGTCATTTCTACATTTTTGAAAAGAAAAAAATACTTTCAAAAATGGTCTGCCAATCTCTCGAGTAAACTACAAACTATAGCCAGCCAACAACCAACTGTCAATTAAGGCAGGGAACAAACAAAAGTGGCTCTGGATGTGCCATAATGATGTGTAAGGCGGTTTGGAAGACTAAAAAAAAACATGGAAGTCTTACATTTGTTAGTTCAAAGGAAAGTCGAGTCCCACAATTGGGAGGAGTGGTCACAGCAGAGGTCTTTGGTTTTTGAAATCTGGGGTCGTCCTGAATTCGATTCAAATGATGTATTTTGCTGGGGAGAGTTGAGATAAAGAATCAGCAGTTAAATTGATGTTTCTTTTCACGCTGCACGCAACAGAAATTAAAAGAAAACACTTTACTTTGGATTTTGTGGGTTAGCAGAAACTGATTTTAGGATTTTTAATTGAATTTTACCCAGGGTTGTCGCAGGCGTAGGTACTTGACAGCATCAATAGTTGTTAAATGATTTTTACGCACCAGTAACATACCTAAATCTACTTAAGGACGAAGTCAGGATCTTAGAAAATTTATATCTTTTCTTCAGTTCGAGTTGGTGCTTTGAAAAAGTGCCATGGAGTCCACCCCAGAGTTATTAGGGATTTTAACGAACAAAGTTGATAATCCTAAGGATTCTAAAACAATTGGGCGGACAACAAAACTCAGGGAACAAATGCTTGTCCGACCACGTCTACGAACGATGTTTTTCTATTAAACTTTATCCGATTACTGGATTGGTAGAGAGGACAGTTGTACATTTCATTTGATACCCATTTTCCTCGTCAAAAATACAGTTCTTTGAGGTAAAAGGACAAACATTGGTTCCCTGATTTCTTGCCCGTCCAATTGTTTTAGAATCCCCGATGAGATAGATTATCT
Source organism: Platycheirus albimanus (assembly GCA_916050605.2). NCBI lineage: Eukaryota > Metazoa > Arthropoda > Insecta > Diptera > Syrphidae > Platycheirus > Platycheirus albimanus. The sequence goes on along the minus strand of OU696696.1, from coordinate 289,963,188 downwards.
TAACGTCATTCACCTTAGTTGTGTCAAAAAGCTAGAGCGTCTAGGTTGAGTCAAGACAAAGTTTAGAAGGGAAATTTTCTAAAAATTACTTAAAATGGAAACAAAAAATTATTAAAAAATAACGGTAACTCCTACAATAACATGCCATAACTTTTTGTGAAGCGAGAAACACCTTCTTTTTTTGTATGTTAATAAATTTAAATACAAACAAAAGTGAGTTTTTGAAAAAATAATTTTCAAACACAAAGTTCAAAAAAAAAATGCTCATGTTTTTTTACTTTAGCAGGTCGTAGATGGTCTTTTGTATAGTACTTTTAATTTTCTTTTAAAACACATGGTCATTCAAAGCCTAAGTTACGTCAGTTCTCAGTTACTTTAGAATAAATATTAATGAACCACACAAAATAAAAAGGCACAATTTAAAGTAAGAAAAAGAACTTCCACAATGAGAAAATCTAATGTAAGAATCTCCAAGAAGCGTAAAGAACAGGAACAAAAAACAATCGACAAGTATGTATGCAAGTATTGGCTACCACAGGAGTCATTTGATATACAAATGTTTCAGAAATGAATATCCCGTGTTCACAGAGTGATCAAGAATCTGATCAACCACTTAAAAAGGCACTTTTAACTAATGCAGAGAGGTGTACGTAAACATTGTGTTCCTCTTTACAGGACACGTTTAAATATTTATCTCAAATTCCTATCAGACTGGAATTTATTAGCTTTTCACAGGACCGATACATACATTCTTAAAACTGAAGTGCCTCGCATTTGATTGAGATTAATAAAAACTCTGACGACAAAGTTTATCAGATTAAATTTTTTGATAATTTAAACAAAACAAAGCTTTCCTATTGTCCCGTCTAGAGTACAGACACAGTTTCTTTAACTAAATACACACCGGTGGCACACCATTTGTTCTTTTTTCAAGACTGTCCATGTCCAAGTCCAACGTCTTTGAAGTTTACTTTTATACTATTTAGCTGTGTTCTTTTTAATTAAAAATAGCTTCTCGCAGGTCGCAGCCGCACCGCAGGCCGCAGCTAATCAAGTTCTGTAAAATTTAACTGGTTCTTCTCTCACCATGACTATAAATGCAATAACAACGATAACTTTAATCTAGAACAAGAACACACATAAGCCCAGCCAGAGAACCACAACCAGTCGTAGTCTAGGTTTCAAACTTGTAGCCACATTTCATTCACATTTCTCCGTCTCGTAAGTGGTTTTATAGTTTTTCTTCGGGACTCATGTGCCTACCCTTCTTTTGTTTGTATAAGGAATGTTTTTTTTTTTTCAATTATTGTTTTTATCAGGACAGAAAACTTTGTTTCATTTCAAGATTTTAAATTGATTGCAAAAGAAAAATACCTCAAGAACAAATTACATAACGATTAAGAATTTCTTAAACTTACCATCGACCGAACAAACGTTGTTGTCCAGTTAATTCTATTCAACTGCTGCACCGACCGAAGTGTCCATGAGCTCTTTAAAACTTGTAAAACCATTTTTTGCAATACTTTTCTAATCTAAAATCGAATTCAAAAATTGACAAAAAAAGATATGAGGATATTTTTGGAAGTTGACAGCCACCACAGTGCAAGACACAAACCTGGCAAAACTTCTACTTCTGAAGAAAAAGCACCCGGCGTGTGATGGATTATTTTGACGTTTCTCTTTGGTATCCAAATGCGGAATGCAGTTATTACAGGGATGTTATATGTACAAGGCTACGCTTACACCATAGCTGTTTTCGGAAACAAAAAAATGATGATGGGGTGTGAACTCAGCCGTACAAAAAAGACCAGCCCTTAAATAATTTTATGCGTGTACGTGTGTATGAATTAAACACTGCCTATATCTCTGCCTGTGTGTATTATGTTTGATTTGTGAGTCTAAAAAAAAAGATAACCAAATTTCAGTCGCTGGTCTGTTTTGTATGTCTGTGATTAGGTATATACAAAGCTTTTTGTACTACAACTACAATTTCAATTAGCTATTGTAGCCGAACCCCGAGCTATACGATTAAAGGCCCAAGTAAAATGGTCATGCAAAGACCACTAACAAACGCGAATGTGTAAATCGCAGCCATATAAAACAGACCAGCGAGCGAAGTTTGGCTCTCTATTTTTGCATACAAGCAAAAGAATTGTCTCGTTAGAGCAAGTTGAAGTTTTTCAGAAAACGATTTGTGGCAACCACAGGGTGACTTCAGGCCAGGGCTCAACCCTCAATGATTAAAGGTGGCTTTACATGAAGCTGCAAGCCATGATCTGCAAAAAAAGATGATGCAAAATATATGAATCTTATTTGTGTGATAGAGAAGGACGGCCAAAATGCAGACGTCTTCATGGATTCAAATTATAGGAAAATTATGGATGCAGCTTGAAAATTATAGTAAAAATCATCTTCATCGTCTGCGCTATGATTGTTGTTGTTGCTTTATCGTCTGCACTATAATATGTTGCAGCTCCATGGAAAGACACTTTAAAGCTACTTACTCAAAAAGATTATTAAGTTTTGTTGGAGTCAATTTTATTAAACGGATTGAAATAAAATCAAAAAATTAAGTTTGACAGATTGTAATGTTCATCAATCATCAAGGCTTTAACTCATTTCAGATTATCGCTGAAGAAGGAAGGGAGTAAGGAAATGTATTTAATCGGTTTTGCTTTTGGTGACTTTTACACATTTGCCGAATAAGCAGCGCTCTTAAACGGCAAAACAAGACAACACTTAAAACTCCCAAGTGATATTACTATAGGTTCTTATACAATGTGTTCATGAATGCACATGCTTAGACATTTCCAATATTATTTGGGCCATACTTTTAATTGTGACAGTTCTGCGTTCTATAAGCTACAGCTTCACCATTGGTGTAAGCATTTTATATTAAATATGAATGATTGTTGAATTTGACTGTGTTGTCCTCAAATTCTGTTTCTGATGGCTTATATCATGAACCTATTATTATTTGGACTGCTAAGTGCCAGTGAGCCAAAATGTGAGATTGCGATTCTAGCTCCGGCACTCCACTTCTGGGAACAAATGTAACTCCAAATTCTCTTGATAATCATAATTAGATTCCTCAATATCCAAAGCATTAATACCTACAATAGCACGGACCAAGAAGATACAGACCGCCAACTCACCATATGGTCTCTCTTTTTGCCACCAAGCTAAAAATCAGCTGATATGCCATTTATTTTTAGAGTGTGACGCTCTCCCTTGATGCTTTAAAACCCATTTAGCAAACACACCTAAAAAATAAATGGCATACGCAGGTATAGTTGCCATTACAAAATGCACAGAGAGATATGTACACGTATTCACAGACTGGAAAACATATTTCGAGGGTGTTTCAGGCAAGAGGAGTACGAGTTGTCGGTCTGTATATGGTCTGTGTACAATAGGTAGTAAGAATAATAAAATAATTTAAATTTTTCCCACTTTGGTATTAAAACGAAATTTTGAAAAAAAAATTGGCGACCGAGCATCTCTGTGCCTGCTCGGCCATTTGCGTGTCCATCCTTGTCTAGGGGAGTGCTAACATGCTCTCCTTTCAAACTACACAAGTTAAATGTAAACAGAAATTGTAGTGATTTGGCGAGCAACGAAAAAAAATCTGTGAATTATAAGAACGAATGAACTATGTGACATTTGTAAGGTTTGTTTTTTTAAATTAAAGTCCGTTATTTTCAAATTATAAATGAAATTACATAGAATACTTTTTATTGCAATTTATTCCAAAACGATAAGAACCTCACTGGGGTTTTCTTTGTGGCCTTAAAGAAATGTTCCACTAGCTTCAACAAAGTGAGGAAGCGGCTGGTTTAAGGATTAACGTCAAAAAGTCAAATATAGTTCACACCAGCAGGAACCAACACCAGCAGGTTATTGTGAGACAGGAGACACTAGAAAAGGTCACTCAGTTCAACTACCTTGTAAGTTATTTATCACTTGATAGCCTTACTGTCTTCTAAAATTCGGTTCGTATTAATGTGGAAAATTGGAATCCAAAGTGAAATCTGTTTTGTGCTTGTGAAACGTGGAACTGCTCTGCCAACATCTCGGGTAAACTACAGGCTTTTGTAAAGCGTTACATTTTAAAGATCCGGTGGCCACAAACCCATATTTAACAAAGAATTGTGGTTACGGACTGGGCAAACAAAGTCCTTAACTGTTTTTCAAACACAAACTGCTCAGAATTTGAATAATTGTGTGCAGGACTGGAAGCTGATGCGTATTTCAGAATTCATTGCATCGAGCCCTCAAAGGAGTTTTGACCAAAGTGCATGTATTCATATGATCTAACATAATTTGGAAAATGATATTTAAATCTTTAAAAGGAACCAGTTGCAATGACATTTTTTGTGTGCAATGTCCTTAGAAGTACTAAGGAAAGGAAATGAGAATCTGAGGAACAGATTATTAAACCATTATACAAGGCTTGGGAAAAGTATCATTCAGCTTCAATAACTACCTTGTGCGATAGACATCTAGAGATAGAGTACATAATGGGTTTGAGAAATCCACCAATACTTCTCTGTTTCCATGCCGGTGTGGCGGAAAGGTTAAACTCACCTAGTCTCCACAATTCCTTTCGACATACCTCTGAAAGTGCTGAATCCGTTGGAAGTTAGCGCTATAGCCAGTTGCAAAGCTTTTACGTGCGTTTGATGAAAAGTAGTGCTGAAATCTATGACTCTCGTCAAGAAAAGGAATACATACTGGCTCCTATACAGTATCCTTGCCTCACTTAACTTTCTTTAACTTAGCTATATCGCCAGGCGTCAGTTTCCAGAAAGTAAGCATTCAAAAGTTACATGTTACAAAATGACTATAAAATTAACTACGATTTTGTTTGAGATCTTGATTGGAATTTGTGCTCTGGAGTCCTTTGGATCATAACACTTTTGAAAAGAAACAATTACGAAGAATTTGACCAAGAGAAGATCTTGATGTGGAACATTGTTAATCGAATTAAAACAAATGTTTGTGTCCTTCAATTTTCGACCAAGATCTTATTTATTTTATTTGCAAAAAAAAGGAAACACAATTCAACACACAAATAAATGCTACAATAAATTGAAATAAATACATTTCTAGCTTGAATATAGTTAAAAATTATTCTATTCAGACGTCCGTTCGCCTGAAATTCGAGCCATAAGTTCTGCGTCTACGTCTTTCAGTGCGTTTTTGTATTCGCATATTTCTAGAGCCTCCCATTCAGCCTTGAATGCATTTTTTGGATCTGGTGGCATAGCCATGGCAGCCCCGGACATTTGATTTTGTGTGAATTGTGTTTGGTCAGCTTGGTTGTTCTCCCCTAAAACCAGCGAATAGATACTTCTAAGGCCGAAGACATTCAAGAAGTACCATGAAGCAGATGACACCCATGCAGCATCAAGAGAAGCCAACTCGACACCACGTTGTAACATAGGTTTGAAGCGGAGTGTCAACGGAAATGGTACCTTTGTAGTTACAAAACCAGAGAACATCCAATTGATCCAACCTCCAATGATTACCATTGGCAGGACATTTGTAAAATTACCTTTAACCATTTCCGAGAGCATAGCTGTAGGATTTGTTGGATTTGCTGCCACAGGCTTTGGTGCCTTAAAATAACCATATTCCTCGTGATTGAAGAAACTCTTTCGCATGGCATAAGAGTGTTCTGTCAGGTATTTGCCATTTTCTCGTAGCAGACGAGCCCTTATCATCGCTTGACTGTCTTGGATTTGACTCAGTTCGACTTGTTTTTGGGTGGATATTAGAATGGATATGTAATGGCGAATGATTCCAACGAGGAATGTTATCACAATAATGGGTAAAAATACCCAAACTCGAATATTTGGATCGATTAGAAGTTCAGTCATCTTTTTTTTCAATTTATCAGATTTTACTTCTTAAATTAATTTTTTATTCAGGCTCTGCTTCTGCTGAAAAAAATGTACGGCTGTCAAAAAAGCAAATGTCAGCTCGTGGATATTGATATTGGTTTTGACTGTACATTTTCTAAGACAGTACAGTACGAGTAAAAAATTATAAAACCTTAGGTTGAATTAACACTAGATGTATTTACAATGACTGAGTTATGGGGGATTTAAATTGTTCTGCATCTTGATTTCGGAAAGGTACAAATGAAGAACATGTTGATAAATCAAGATTATAGGAATAGGAAGTAGTAGAAATCAAGGTCAAGACAAACATGTTCATCTTGACTAGTACGTATTTTGTGTTTATCCCTTCAAGAAAGAAACATGGATCGATTGGTGCGCCACGGTGTGTCAGAACTAACTAGCTTATATATATTACTTGTATATATATATACAAGGATGAAGATGCGCAAATGGAAGAGAGTAAATAATAGACCAAGAATGGTCATAATTGAAGAGCAGAGAGTCAACTGCTGCTGGAGGCAGCAATCTCAACCCTTCAAGCAAAAATCACTGACTTCAGAATTCTCGGTTCAATTCTGGCTCACCTGAGTCTGCGTTTAACGAGGCCTCTCACGAAATTGCATGCATGGCATACCAAATTAAGAAAGAGAATCGAGAGACGAGCATTTTTTTTTCTTTTTCAATAGATTGAGAGAGGGAGGGAGATAGCAGGATGCAGGAGCCTTTTATTCCTGTATAATATGTTTACTTTTTATTTTTAGTAAACATCATGGTCTTTTTGAGTGGACACGTACTTAATAGGGTTGGGGTCGAAATACTGTATGGTCAAAATTCTGTTCACAAAATACTGTATTTCAAAATACTGTAATTCAAAATTCTGCTTACACAAAATATTGTATTTCAAAATTCTGTATTTTAAAATTCTGTATGGGCAAAAATCTGTATTTCAAAATTCTGTATTTAAACAAAATTTGTTTTGATAATGTACAAAAGTGCGCACTTTTGTACATTATCAAAACAAATTTTGTTTAAATACAGAAGTTTGAAATACAGAACATCAAAATGAATGATATGAACAACATTAAAAACATCAACAACAACAACAAAAACAACAGCTACAAGTTCAGACAATTTTTTTTGCACTTAAACCTCAATATATTAAATATTCGAATTAATTAAGATTTTAACCTCTTTTAAGTATGGATTCATACACTTATGTATCTAGAGATGACAAGAAGTTAGCGTACTTATACGTCTCTTTCTCTTTAAAATTTTGTTTTTCTTGTTCTTTACATACCAAGGTCATTATTAAAAGAGCCATTACATAATTAATTGCAACAAATGCTGGTTTTACTCGCACATGCTTAGCTGTGGTATTGTAAAAAAACAGAATGTTATACTAACAGCATTTTGGATAAACAGATATTTGGTATACAGGATTTTGAAATACAGTATTCTGAAATACAGAATTCTGAAATACAGAATTTTGGTAATACAGTATTTTCAAAAAAAAAAAACCCGAATTTTGGTCATACAGAATTTTGACAACCGGTATTATGACCCGTTCCCTACTTAATACTCGTGCTTCAAATACGTTTATAAAGTAATTAGTTATTTGCCTAAAGTTCAGAGTTGTCTTAATATAATTAAACAACAAATAAATATAAATTGTGTAGCCCGGCCACTTCTAAGTCGGCAAATATATATCAATACCGTGTTAATTTATAATGAATGAAATGTAATCATACCCTGGAAAAAAACCTCAATAAAGTTATACAACTACTACTACTATGTTTACTTTTTGGTTTATAAAGAATAAAGAATAAAAAAAATAAAAATATGGCAACAAATTTTATTTATATTTTGTTTTGGACGACAGAAGTTTTTTTCGATACTCTCCAACTCGTTTGCTTTTATTACATTTTTGTTTTCAAGTTTGTTTTGGGCGCAATTTCGCCGAGCGGGACGCGCTCGCTCGCTCGCTCTCTCCCTCTCTCTCTCACTCTCTCTCTCTCTATTTCTCTCTCACAAGTGAGTCCGTGGGAATTCTAATTTACATACTAAATGGAGCCGACAAACGTCGTTTTACGGCTCCTTATTTGGGTCCGTATGCGGAGTCTAGTATGTGAATTTGACTCCGCGCGTGGATCCAATTCGGATCAATTTGCTTGAAGGGAAGCGGCAGAACCTTGTAACACTAAAAGCTACTTCTTTATAATACTATATATGTTATTTATACAAGGGTTTATCTTTTGATTACTTTGTATAATGACGTAATAACTCTTTCCCGTTTTACTTTCTTTGATATTTGCAGATTTAGATTTTGCAAAACAATGTAAATCCACCATAACTCGTGTTGTCCGTTCAATTTGCTGCTAATAAAAAAAATTGTTTCTGCACAGTATATTTCTACAAAATTCATATTTTATTATGCGATATTATCTATTATTTTGTTATAAGCATATCAGAATTTCTTTGAAATACTAAAGTTATGACTGTGACGGAAACAAAATAAAAAACGAACATACAAAGTTAAAACATGTTTCGGCCCACTATTTTTAACCGTTGCAATCATTGGATACTAGGAGCCGCTGCTATATTCAGATTGTATTGTACAAAAAGCTATCCGAAAAGAAGATAGATTTGAAGCACTTGAGGGCAACACAGTCAAATGCTATCTCCATAGTACTTTAGATTTGATATATAAAATGCAGTGTGTACGGGGAGAGCGTAAACATACTCACAATAAAATGCACTTGTAGACAGTAAGGGCCAGTTGAACAATCGTGGTTTATCTTCGGATCAAAATTTAAAAACGATTTACCTCGAATCATGTTTGCAAAGGTTCAAAAGTTAACCCACCGGCTTCGGTGGATTAGTTAAAGTTGAACCACTGAACAAGAAGTTCAAACCGAGGTTCAAGTGCTGAACCTCAATTGTACAACTGGTACTAAGAGATACCTAAACCTCGGTGTTTGTTGTTATGCACTTCCCATTAAAACCAGATCGTCTTTACGGTAACGATCGTTGGTCTCAAGAAAGTTGCCATCAATATTGAGAACACCAAGTTCGCTGAAGTCACTCTCCAAAAGGGTCGCGCCATCTTAGGTAGGTAGAAGGTGGGGGTTTCAATTGCTGAGTTTCACGTGCCCAATACAAACAATTCCTATCCAATTGCGAAAGTGCAAACATCATACTAGAGAAAGTCAAAACCCAACTGCTTTGCCTTCTTGGAGAGCAAATTGAAGACGCTATAGCTATAGAGCTCGAGCCAGCTGGAGTGCCTCTATTGTTAGACGAAATTTTTTTTAAATTCCCTCCAATTCCCTCCCTACACCGATTTCAATTTGTTCTGCTTTATTATAGTCCAGATACAAGACTTTTTGGCATATTGAAATTAATATTGTTATACCTATGAATGGTTTTTGTCTTTGGTCACAATTCGGCTATAAAATCATACTATACAGTACATTTGCTGTAATAATTCTGTTAGACCAATACTGTACTTGAGCATTATGAAATTTGTAAGCCCTGAAAGCTTTAAAATCATCTTGAATGTTCTGAAAGGTTCGGGTATAAATAGGACATCTCAAACGGAAACGGAACAGTTTGATTTTAACCGTAGTGACGATTAAATGGTGTATAATTACAGTAGAGCTAAGATAAATAAATAAAAGTAAAGAGAATATTGGAATCTATTTGCGACCTCTTAGATGTTATTCAAATTGAATTTTCTATGCAGGCTCTCTTAGAGATAGAAGTGGTGATTTAAAAGTAAAAGAAAATAAGTTTTATTATTCGAACCTAAGACAAAACATTACAATATTATATGCATATACTTAACTTGATTATATTTGTTCGCCCATTAATGTCATTGGCATCAGCAAAAAAAAAAATTAAATACACATAAAGGACATCGTTCTGTCAGCTGGTGTTAACTTGTGAGCTTTGAGCTTTGTACGATTGCTTCGGAAATGATAATGAAAGAGGTTACATGATAGCGCTTTAATTTGTCTTTAATCTTTCGCAAAATGAATCATTTGGTGGTGTTCCAGCCAACCTGGGCGGAAAATAACTTGACAGTTGAAAACGTTTCACCGTTTATCAGTGCATCAGAAATGCCCTTCTCGAACTCTCAGCATTGGCTTTATAACGAAACCTAGTTGGCGAAAAAGCAATATAATTAACCCTCAAAAGAATACAAAACTTTCATGAGTAGTTATAAAAAAGCAAGCATTGCAGCTTGGAGATGTTAACATTGTTTTGCCTAACCACAAGCAATTCAATAAAATTGATGAATATGCATTTTAACTATACATCTCTAAGATATAATCAAAGCTTATAACGTACCTACTGCTGCTTCTTTCCATTCTTATTGTTAAGTGTAACGCTTTACTAAAGTATTCCAATTTGAATAGGTATCAAAACTTTCTGCAAAAAATAAACAATGCGTCAAGCATATATGCAAACGCACCATGATGCTTAATGCCAGTATACCAATCAGAGCAACATGCAATAGCAATTATTTCAGTCTTTACAATATCGCACCTAACCAAGTCATATAATTATTTAAAATAACATGTTTCAGTTCTTGCAGCCCTATCATGTCTCGATTTTTATCTCAGACCTTAAGAATGTTGTTAGATAGGTACTATAAAATTAACATTCACATTTAAGATTGCATTAAATTATTTATTCAAAATTTAATACCGTATGCTCACAATGTTTACACGTACGGTACAGCTCTGATCTTTATCTTTGCCAAAAAATACCTATCGAAAAGGATTAAATCCAGTGAATGGGAAATATTAGCGGTTAATTTCTTTGAGAAGTACAACAACTAAGGAGTTTTCCATTACCCAGCACCAGTACCCCAGCATACCTTTTGTCATTTTGACTAATTAAACTGACATCACGTCATGTCAATCACCTCTCACTGCGTTAACCAAACCAAAAAATAAAAGTATTAGAAGAACTAACCATTAGCGACTCAACAAGATGCCAAATTAAATTGCCATTTGTACAGAATAACTACTGAGCCACGAGCTGGTGTATATATCACCACCAAGCATCAGCATTCAACAAAAACGCCAGTTGCGTGTTACCCACTATATACAACAACTGCTGTCATGTTGTTGTCACGCTAAACTCTTTTAATTAGTTAAAATCTGATGTTTCTTCTTTGTCAAAAGTTTGTCCATCGTTGTCGCGTCCCAGCGCAGCGTTCATCGACGTTGCAAGACGAGGCGACGACCATTGGCGACAGATTGCTTGATCTCAATTTCCAAAATCGATTTCAATTAGTTAGCGTGGAATTTGACCAAATGTGGTAAAAAAATGGTGGTAATGTCCACCAAACAAGAAGAGTGTGTATGGATCATTGAATTTTGAAATGTTCAAATACAATTGGCACGATGTTGTCGTGTTGTAGTTGATACTCATTATTATCCATGTTATGTTTCCCAAGGGGATTATTGTTTGCAACGAATGCAGTGCAATAAATTGACGACATAGACATAGGGACAAGTAATGTCAGCAATGCGGGCTCTGGAGCTTGCGCCATTATGCCGGAAAACTGTGTAATCCAACAAGTTCTATGGAAGAGCATTAATTATACAGTAAATATCTAAAAGTTTGTATCTTTATTATTTCATTTTAACATAGCTTTCCGTTTTAGAAGCATCTGCAAAGTCAAAAGTGAGTTCCTAAAAAGAAGGATACAACATATACAATAATTCATACTTGTTCGTTAGAGAGGGGAGATATAAATGCGGAACACCTTGATAAATCAAGATTAAAGGAAGTATAGGAGAGATTAAGATTAAGATTTTACTCTCCTGTATAATGACGTTTAGCTCTCTCCCGCTTAACTTTTCTTGCAGATCAAGATGTTGCAGAACGATGCAAATTCACCATAAGTCACCCTAAGGTCCTAACAAAGCATTTTTTGTGGGTTGGCTTATTTTTTAACCTGGGGACTGGGGTCATCCCAAAGTCACCCTGAAGTCGATATTTGTATTTTGTTGGGGCGAATTGAGGCAAAAAATCAACTGTTGAAGTGACGTTTGCTGTCATTTCATTTCTTGTGTTTTTCTTCTGCATTTGAAATTTAATTTAATTTTTTCCAGAGAGGCTTAAAGAAATGCATAAAATACAAGCCAATATACTGCGAGCGCTGCACTGTAAAGATACGACACATGTGAGTTTTTGGCAACACTCTCTCTTATTACCGATTCAACTAGTTCATTGGAACGTCTTGGGTATGAAAACAACAACAAGTTCGACAACACACAGATAATATTGTCACACTTTTTACTATTTCGAGTCACTGACGTTTCAAATACATGTCTACCTACGTCAATCGGTTGTCAAAAATAAATGACAAAGTTTTTCAAAGCTTTCATGCCGACATTGAAAATGGCGCACTCTATAATGCTCTAGGTTGTAGGTCACCCACAAAATATTAACTTCTTCAACCGATGTTTAGATTTAGATTTAGATTAAGATTTAGATTTATTTCATTTCAATTTTTTACAATAGTTTATAATATAATTTACAAGGTAGTTTGCTTTTTTCTCTAAGATTACAAAATAGGAAAACAATATTTTTTATAAACTTATTATTATTATAATAGTTGTATTAGAGAATAATTTTTAACATAAAATGTATTATGAACCATGAAATATGGATTGTTAAGATCTACAAAGGATTTGTTCCAGCTGATTCAAATGTTAACTACACGGATATTTTTTGAAACAGTTTTGATTAATTGGTTTATTTTTAAGAAACATGTAGGTAAAAAGGTGTAAAAATTGGTTATCGATCGCAACTTAATAGCAAAGTAACTAAAAGAGTTTACTGTGGAAAATTGATGAACTCATTAAATTGTCTGATGAAACTCATACGATGGCCATCAACCTAAGGCATAATATAAAAATAAATTCTGAGTTGGCAGAAAAACAATTTAATGAGATCAACAGACCTATAGCTGAACTACATTCCTCTATGAATGAAATAAAAGTTCATTTAAAAGATGTGTTTTCCCATGTAAAAAAATCGAATCCGCAAATTTCAATTGATGCCCTTCGCCATGACTTAAGTTCTATTCGATCTGACCTGGACATTCATTTACAAGCAACATCTCGTTCCCCTGTAGAGACATTTAATTACTCCCTCGTGAATGATGCAGTCAAATGCATTTCCGATTTCGCAGTGGAACTTACAACGGTCAGAGAAAGTGTTGAAGAACTTACTGACGTTGTCAAGGTGTTATGTGCCAATAACACTGTACCGGATAACCCCTCCGCGCATATAACAAATAATAATGTTTCTCTTCTTGACGAATTAATGCAGCTTCCTGCCATTGAAAATCTACCAATTAACATCGATTCAACACCTCTTGCATCTCAAAGCGGCTTCCAAAATTCGCCGCCCACCAAAGAACCAACATTTGAGCGTCTTGGAACTACATGGACATTAACGGATTGGAATGATAGGATTCAAAAATTGTCCAAGAATAACCAAAATCAAACAACCCTATTTGTCAGAGGTTCTTCTAATGCTGCAAATAAAAAATATTTACATAATTTATTTTCTAAACTCAACATTCCCATCATACATTCCGAAACTATTAAAACTAAATAACCCATTCAAAATTAAGTTAACTATCCCCACAAAATTTGCTTGGATCCTAACCAACCCCGATGGATCCCCTCTCAAATTAGATTTCCTTATTTTTAAGAAATGGGTTGATTATGTTAAACCTAAATCCCAAAACAATTGGAGTTTTAAGACCAACCTATTCCCTAACTTCTCCAACTCCTCTCGTTTCAGAAAAAATCAGTCACGAAATCGCTCTTCCTCTACAACGAAACCATCTACGCAACTAAAAACTAACTTCAGTCACCCTTACACTAAAAGAGTATCATTTAACATTCCTGAATCACAAGTCTCATCAGATCACTTGACTGCCACTTGCTCTGCTCCACCTAAAACATTGTATCCAAATTTTATTCACTCTCATACTCTTAATCCTTCTTCCTCTACTTCTCACTTATCTCAATCCAAATCTTATCCTGCAACTCATCCACATGATCATTTGACTGCCGCTTGCTCTGCTCCTCCTATTCATTCTCATACACTCAATCCTTCTTCCTCTACTTCTCCCTTATCGCAATCCAAATCTTATCCTGGAACTCATCCCCATATTCCTACCCCTCTTGATTCTCAACCATCCCCAAGGTCAGCGTCTTTCATTGATCCTCTTTTTCCCCCTACTGCTAAGCTTACTAAACATCTCGTTGATCAAAACGATGATGGACGTTATGTTCTCTCCCGCCTCCGTGAGCAACGAATCTATTCCAATGTTCGCCTCTACCTTGCTTATCTTCACGACAAAGATAATGTCTGCGTTAATGGTGTGACAAGGACTAATTTAATAGTTTCTATTAATCAAGAAGGGCTTCCCACCGATCATACTGAACTAAAAAAAATCTTTGTCCGCTTTCATGAGAAACTAAATCTCACCTCGTTCGATGTGGATAATGACCTCTCTACATATGCTTCATTTGTCAGCTCCAACAGAATATCTCATCTTCAAAGGACCAGGGCGGACCACAACAAATTTTTTCGTCCCTAATTTACCTTCTAAACTTCCTCTAACTTTTTATTATCAAAATGTTAGAGGCCTTCGCTCAAAAACCCATAAGGTCTTACAGCAATCTCACGCTCTTCCTTTCGACATCTATGTTCTAACCGAGACCAACTTAACTCCAAGCATCAACAGCCAAGAATTGTTCCCACCTTCCTTTAATGTTTTTCGCGATGACCTTAACAAAGAGCCCAATGTTTTCCCTTGTCGAGGTGTGCTAATTGCCGTTAAAAATACCCTAGATTCATCGCTTCAATCAGTCTCTTCCTCATCTAATATTGATTATATATCAATAAAGATTAAACTTCCCCAAAAAACTGTCTTTGTAATGTGTTGCTACATTTTACCTGGACAGCCCATTGAATCATATCAACTAGCTATAGATGCAGTTGATCAAATCTTAATTAATAGTGACCCCCATGATGATATTCTTCTTTTTGGTGATTTTAATCTTCCACATTTAAAATGGATTGCATCTGAAGATTTATCACATTTCATTACCTCGGATCAAACTGCTTCAAAAGAATGCCTATTTATTGATCGGCTTACTGATTCAAGCCTCTTCCAAGTAAGTGGTATCACCAACTTTATGAATAGACAACTCGATTTAATCTTCTCAACAGACCCAGACAACTCTAGTGTGTCTCTTTGGAATATTCCCCTTTCAAAGATTGACAGTTATCATCCCCCTCTTTTTCTTTCTCTTTTTAAAGAGTGTCCCATCATAAACTCCGATAATTCTGCTCCATCTTTCGACTTTCACAAAGCCAATTTTAGAGGAATAAATGAGTACCTTAGTAATGTATCCTTCAATTTCACAAATAATTCTATCAATGATGCAACTAATACATTCTATAGAGAATTGTATAAATCTATTTCGCTCAATGTACCAACCTCAATGCGTAGAACATCACCATCGTCTCCGCCTTGGTATAATCGGAAGTTGCGTTCTTTAAGAAACAGGAGAAATAAGCTATGGGAACGTTTTCTTCGTTCTCGATCCGTCTCGGACTATTCCAATTATCTTGGAATTTATCTCCAATTCAATGAACTTTTCAATATCCTTTATGTACGCTATTTGAATGAAACTCAATCCAACCTAATAAATGATCCCAAGTCATTTTTCCAGTTCGTCAACTATAAGAGAAAGTCGGATGGTTTTCCTCCCTCCCTCTACCTGGAAAGTGAAAAATCAAATGACCCCCAAGAGATATCTGACTTGTTTGCCAAATTTTTCAAACAATCCTTCACTGATGAGTCTTTTCAACCTGACGAGACTTATTTCAGGTACCTTCAAAACTTTTCCACTGGGCCTTTTTTTCCTCTTTCTATTGATGTAACTCTTATTGAAAATAAATTAAGTCAGCTGAGTGAAGAATTTTCTGTTGGGCCTGATAACATTCCAGCAATTCTTCTAAAAAGATGTTCTCAATCACTCTCCCTTCCACTTTCTCAAATCTTTAATTTATCTCTGTCTCTAGGCGAATTTCCCTTAATATGGAAAACATCATTTGTAACACCGATTCACAAAAAAGGCGCTAAGAATGATGTTAAAAATTACCGTCCCATTGCAAAACTTTCTTATATTCCAAAAATGTTCGAATGTCTCATTTATGAAGTTATCAGCTTCCGCTGCAGGTCTCTAATATCCCCCAGGCAACATGGATTTCTCAAGTATAAATCCACGACCACCAATCTTATTGAATTTGTGTCTTTTTCTCTCTCTGCACTTGAATCAGGAATGGAAGTTGATGTAATTACCACTGATTTTAGTAAGGCCTTTGATAAAATTTCTCATCGCCTCATACTCTTTAAATTAACAGCCCTTGGGTTTGAACCTATCTCCTTAAAATGGTTGTCCTCTTACCTTAGCCAACGCTCCTACAGAGTGCGTTTCAGGAATTCACTTTCTAACCCATTTATTGCCACTTCGGGTGTCCCACAAGGTAGTCACTTAGGCCCCCTTCTTTTCATCCTTGCCATAAATGATATTGAAATTGTCATAAAGCATTCTAACATATCATTGTATGCTGACGATACTAAGTTTTTCAAAACGATATCTTCAGCAATTCATTCAACCCAATTACAATTTGATCTAGATAATTTCTCAATTTGGTGTCAAAAAAACTGTATGGAGTTGAATGTAGGCAAATGCCAGTCCATAACCTTTTCTCGTAAGCGCTCAGTACTGCCTCCCCGTAACTATTACCTTTCCAACCAATCTATACCTATCGTAAATTCAATCAGGGATCTTGGTGTGTTGTGCGATCGAGAGCTTAACTTCCTCTCTCACATAGATGAATTAATCCATAAATCCAACTCAGCTCTTGGATTTGTTAAACGATGGTCTAAAGAATTTACTAATCCTTATGTCACCCGCTCCTTATACATAACCTTCGTTAGACCATTACTTGAATATGCTTCTCAAGTTTGGTCTCCATTTCAACGTGTCCATATCTCAAGAATTGAAAGCATTCAAAGAAGGTTCCTCCGTTTTGCCCTCCGTGGTTTACCTTGGCAAAACCCTCTCATACTTCCCCCCTATAATGATCGTCTTCAACTCATTAATCTTAACACTCTTGAAGATCGAAGAATTATTGCCGATATCCTCTTCATTCACCGACTTGTTTCCGGTTCTGTTGACTGTCCAACACTCTATAATTCCATTTCGTTTAATACTAATCCACGCAATCTCAGAAACCCACGTCTTTTCTATCTTCCCTATCACCGTACTTCCTATGGCTCAAACGAACCCCTAACCCGTATGCTTCACGAAACAAATATGAATGTTGACAGTTTCGATTTCAACTTAAGTACTTCGAATCTGAAAATTCTTCTCCTTAACCACCTAAATTCCCGCCCATAGCTATAAGTAACCTAGTTTTAAGTTAGATTAAGTTCATTTGTAGCTTGTTTTAAGCCGAATAAATGGGGGTGTTTGCCCCCACCAAAATTATATTTTAACTTATTTTTAAATTGCATATTATACAAAAGTGTCAACTATAATTCATACAAAATTCAATTATGAAAATCAAACACATTAATATAATCATCAATAAAATTGAAAGTATAATAAATCATGCACGATCGCAGTAATACTGACAGTATCTATAGATTTTTGTGCCCTTAGCTTTTTGTCGTACTTTTTCTTCGCTTGTGTACATCATTACAACCCATATGCATTGTCGTCACCAAATTCTTTGAATGGAGTTAAACGAAAAACAACAACAACTTAGACCATAAGCAATGCAATGCTGTTTTTAACCATAAAAAGAGATGGAACGCCACCGTCAATGTTGCGCCTTAGTTTAAAAGTATTTAAGTTTCCGATTCATTGAATTCTTCATCAGCTTCAACTACTTGCTCAACTACTTTGTGCCGCCCGCATTGGAATGAAATCAATCCATACTGAATCCCTGAATCGATTGGTTGACTAGTTGTCAGTATAATAGCCAAAAAACATAATCCACATTTCTGGAATTCTTCGAACTTGTTGTTGTTCAAAATGAAAGTAAGTCCATCGATCGTTTAAATGGGTGCTGCATAATGTTGTCTTCTTGTCATAAAACTATACACCGTGTATCTTTTGATTGACGTTTGAAATATCTCTATGATCTTTATAGGGTGTTTAGAATAATTTGGATACTGATAAGAAAATTAACAGGTTTTAGTTTCTTGGCATTTTACCTCAAACGACTGCTTCGGTATATGCACAGTTCTTCTTACTTTTTTATGGAGCAGTCATCTCTATTGCAATCCCTGAAAATCAGGTCAGGTGGCGTAGCTAGCGATCATTAATGTGTATTATTTATTAGCTGATAGCTGCCTCGACAGACGTGTTGTTTTGTCCTAATTTTAATAAATACATTTTTTTTATTCATTAATGCCATTAGAAAGGTTATCGGTCAAACCTTTAAGAGAGGAAAAAATGTACGAACACCGGAGTTCTCTCAAAGACATTAAATGGTTTCTGGCGCACAGGAGGGCACCAAAATCAAACGACAACATCAGAGCACTAAAGATTTGATATATACATACGTACAAGAACTTGGAGAAATAGACTCCAACTCTTGTGAATTTATATGTCTTATTCCTACCCGCAGCTTACTCACTATAGAGTAGTTTGATCACATGTCATGCGAATCATCCTGTATTATAAATAAGTTAATAAATAAATTTCAACAAATAGATATTTTTGTATAGGACGGAACCTATAACTTCTACAAGAACCTAAAACTAAATTCCGATCGAAATGAAACGCGTAATCTTTTATCGTTGGGAAAAAGATTAGACTCAAAAAACCCAACGTTTATTAAATATTAAAAATAGCTTTAGCTTGCCGATAGCTGTCCGACCTCTCACAGAGTTGCTTAAAAACTAAAAATATACATCTCATTAGCTGGTTCATACGCCTCTATATTCAGCATAGGAGAAGAATATGCTCCTTTCCGTAGAGAGCTTTCATTGTTATACTTGTGTGCGTAGCATACGATACAGTCCCGACGGAAAATGATTATTTTCCCATCAGGTCCTTTTGCCTTTCCTGAGTGCCTATCTCAGCTGGTTTCTGCTAGTAGCCTTTCCTGGATATTCGGTATTAGCTTGCATTATCAGACAATCACCTCTCCGCATCACCTCTCCGCTTCTAGGGAGAGAAAGAGCATTAATAAATGACAAACATAATAATTATTAATTATATCCTGAAAGAAAAGATAATAATTAGTAGTGATATAAAGAATTATATGTTGTTTAATTGAATAGCTATCAGATTGATGACTTATAACTCTTATGTATATACCTCTCTCTGTTACCTTGATTATATTACTTCTCGTCAGCTGAATCCACTGGCAGTACGCAGATTTTCTGTACTGGTCTGCTAAGCTTTCCGACTTCAGTTTGGAGAACAACGGATCGAACTAGTCCATCCTTGCTCTTGATAAGCTCACATATTCGTCCCATGGACCATTGCGCTGGCGGAAAGTTTTCTGACTTGATTATAACCAGCTGACCTGTCCTTAAGCTTTCCTTCTCTCTTCTCCATTTCTTTCGTTGTTGCAACGTAACAAGATACTCCTCCTGCCACCTCTTCCAGAAATGATTAAACATGTTCTGCCTTTCATTCCACAGCTTGACACCTTGCGTCTTTGCTCCTTCAGCTATCGAAAACGGTGGCGGCAATACAATTGGTTCCCCAATTAGAAAATGACCTGGAGTTAAAGCTTGGATATCCATCGGATCGTCGCTGAGCGGATGAATAGGACGAGAATTTAGGATTCCCTCGATTCCTATTAACAGAGTCAGGAACTGCTCACCTTCTAGCACTCGTTGGCCTACTATTCTCTTCAAGTGAAATTTCATTGATTTCACAGCTGCTTCATATATTCCACCTTGATGTGGCGCTGCTGGTATCATAAAAATCCAGTCAGTGCCCCGCTGGCTCAATTTGTTGAACATCTCATTCTCGCTCCACTCCTTCCAAGCTCTCTTAATCTCCCTTGCTGCACCAACAAATGATGTACCATTGTCGCTGTACATTCGTTGACAATGTCCTCGCCGACTGACAAACCGATCATAACACGCCAGGAATGATACGGACGTCAGATCACCAACAAGATCGATGTGAACTGCCCGTGTTTTCAAACACACGAATATGGCAACCCATGTTTTTCTGGTAGCTATCTTTTCTCCTTGCCTGTTCAGGATCTTTATCGTAAATGGCCCAGCATAATCAACGCCGGTATGAAGAAACGCCTTTCCAGCTCGCACTCTGTCGGCTGGTAGATCCGACATTAGCTGTTGTTCTAGCTTATAGTTGTAACGTACACAAGTTACACATTTATGTATGTATCTTCTTAGCTCGCTGCGTAGCTTTGGTATCCAATAGCGCTGTCGTATAGCTTGCATCATTATCTGCACGGCACCGTGTTTCGTTTGCCGATGTATGCTGTCAATAATTAACCAAGCTAGTCTCGAATCATGCGGAATAATTACCGGATGTCTCGTTTGATAGTCACCCTCAGCTCGCTCCAATCGCCCTCCAACTCGTAGCATACCTTCATCATCAAAGACTGGTTTGAGTGTGTCGAGTTTGCTATGCTCCGTCAGCTTATTCTCTTTGCGTAGAGATGTGATATCTCTGCCGTATGCTTTCGCTTGAGCTTGCTTTATACAAAATCGCATTGCCGATGCCCTTTCTTCTATTGTTAACATCATAGGTGACACTACACCTCTTTTCGGCCTTGTCACCCTTTCCCCTGCCTTACGCAGTCTTATTCTCGATAGTAATTGATTCATATAATGAAATATGTATCCCAATATGGTGGTAGCTTTTTCCAGACTGCCTGCGTAGTCCTCAACTGGTATGAGTGCTTGTTTCCCTGGTATCCATATGCCTAGATCTTTCATCGTCGTCATAGCAATGCAAACATGCATTTCATCAGCTGCCATGGGTGGAATTTCTTTTGTTTTGATATCAGCTGGCCATGCTATTTCCGGATAACACAACCAATCAGGCCCATGCATCCATACTTTGCTCTTCACCAAATCAGCTGGCATCACTCCCCGACTTAACAAGTCAGCAGGATTCTCCTTTGTCCCGACGTGCCTCCACCGTCTAATGTCAGTGTTGGTCTGTATGGACGATACACGATTTGCCACATACACCTTTAAATCCCGCGGAACCTTCTGCAACCAGTGCAGCACTACCATGGAATCGGTCCACATGATATAGTCTAGCTCTCCCCATTCCATTGCCTTGCGTAGCTCTACCATCAACTGTCCCAATAGCTCTGCTGCTGCTAATTCTAAACGCGGTATCGTGACTGCTTTAAGCGGAGCCACCCTTGTCTTTGCCACTACGAGTTTACTGGTTACCTTGCCGTCAGCTGTCTCTGCTCGTAAGTATATAGCTGCCCCATAGGCAGTCATTGAAGCATCTGAAAACCCATGGAGTTGTCCTCTCGCACCCTCTGCCATACCAAGCCATCTATCTATCCGGAACTGCTCCAAATGTATGATCTCTTTCCAGTACGCCATCCATCGTTCCTTTAATTTGAGCGGCACTTCCACATCCCAATCCAGACTCAGTCGCCATATATCCTGTATCAGAACCTTGCCCAAAATGATGACCGGTGCAATGTATCCATTCGGATCATACAGCTGTGCCACACAGCTTAGTATCTTGCGCTTTGTTACTTCGCCAGTTACTGCGGGTGTCATAACCACAAAGGTAAATTGATCTTCTGCAACCAACCATTGCAGGCCTAGCACAGAGGCTTGCTCCTTGTTGTCAAACGTTACAACCTCATCGTCATTAGCTTGAAGCTTGTTCGATAGCCATTGGCTATTAGATTTCCACTTCCTTAGTTCAAACCCCGCTGTATGCAAAACCTTATCCAAACGACTAGCTAAAGTGAGAGCTTCTTGCTCACTATCGCAGCCTGTTACGCAGTCGTCCATGTAGAAATCATTCCTGATTATCCTTTCCACATCTGGAAACAGCTTGCCTGCATCCTGTCCACATTGTATGAGAGCTCGTACTGCATTATATGCTGATGATGTCATCCCATAGGTGACGACGGTCAGCCAGTATTCGTGCAGGGTTGCATTCGAAGATTCTCTCCAGAATATTCTTTGCAGATCCCATTGCTGTTGAGCTATCTTTACCTGCCGAAACATCATTTTGATGTCGGCGCTGAATCCAATCCGATGTCGTCGGAACCGCATGACGGTTTCAAACAAATCTCTTTGTAGCTTCTCGCCTAGCTGTTGTATTTCATTGAGTGAAATCCCCTTATCCGTTCGACAACTACAGTCGAAAACCACCCTGAACTTTTTTGTGACACAGTGGTGTGGTATATAGTATACCAATTTCCCAGCTGGTGCTTGATAGCTTGCTCTGGTCATATGACCTAAGCTCTCATATTCTCGCATAAAAGCGACATACTTCTCTTTCAATGCTGGATCCCTTTTAAGCTTTCGTTCTAGGTACATAAACCTCCTTAATGCAATAGCTCTTGAATCACCTATATGCTGTACGTCGGGCTTAATGGGAATGGTCACGATAAAGCGCCCATCCGCATCTCGCCTAGCTGTCTCCTTAAAAATATCCTCTACGGCTTGCTCTTCGGGCGTCCTAGTTGTAGAGGAACCTATGCGGTCCATTTCCCACAGCTGCTTTACCAGATCATCCGTATTGTGCAATTCTGAGCACCTCGCTACAATCTCGCTTTCCGCTGTCTCTTGTCCCTTGTGAATCGGGTGAACACCGAACACCACCATACCGAAGTTCGTTTCTAATGTGACCAAACTTCTTATGTTGCGCGGCACCGAACTCACCATAACCTTTGCAAAGAAACCAACCCCCAATAAAATTTCAAATGGGCCTCGTTTCCAATAAGCTGGATCGGCGAACGATACTTGGTTATATCTCCTGACCGGCTGCACATCAATTTGCGGAGTAGGCAAACTCCACTCTATCCCCTTTGGCAAAACCCAAAATGTCTCTTCTATGCCTGTATCTGCTTCGAACCATGGTAGCACCATAGCCTTGAATTGTCGATGTAGCTGAATTGGATTACCATCAATCCCAATAACTTTCCGCGCTAGGGTACTTGTAATCAGGCTTAGCGCTTGCACCACGCTATGTGCTATTAAATTTGGCTGTGCTCCCGAGTCCAATAGAGCCCTGATCGGCCCTGATTGTCTCCCTTGCACCTGAAGTCTAACTGAGACCGTTGGCATGAGTGTAGCAGATATATCACTCGCTGAATCAGATGTGGAATTAAACACATTTAAATACGTATTGATTAAATTTTTATTGTTTTTCATAACCCTTTTTCCATTATGCTTGCCCCCCTTTACTCGGTTACACAGGTTAGCCGAGTATGCTTTCTCTTCTATCTCCCTCCTCCGTTTAGCTGGCACCTCGAGCTCCTGTCAGTCCTCCTTGCGCTTTCGATTGGCCTCCTTGGTATCTTTTTCTTCGACTGCTGCACCTCCCTTGCTGGATGTCGAACACAGGAGGCTATTATGCATTAGTCGGCCCGGGCATCTTGGGCACGGTGACTGAAAACATTCTTCTTTCATATGCCCTTGCTTGAGGCAGTTTTCACATAACCGCCGTACTCGAACAAAGTTCAACCTGCCTCTTATTCCCAGCTGCATAAATCTTTGGCACCGGAATAGCTGGTGGTCCTCTCCGCACATTTCACATCGGCGACCGGCATTGGCCTTCGGCGCTGTCTTCACCATTACAGCCACTGCTCTGGATGCTTGATTATTATTTGCTGTCTGCGGTCTAGCTCTTGCTCCAATTCCTTGCGTTAATCGCATCCCTTGCTCTGCTCTAGCTTGCCCTCCTCCTCGGCCAAACAGCCTTGGCTGCTGGCCTGTAGTTGGCCTTTCGTTGGCGGCAGCATGCCTATCCAAAAATGCCAACATCTCTGTTGTCGTTGGGGTCTCAGATGTCCTCTGCAGCTCCCACTGCCTAGCTGTCTCAGAATCGAGTCTCTCATGTAACATGAAGACGATTATTGCGTCCCAATGCTCGACAGCTATCCCTTGCGCGCGTAGCTGTCTCAGTGTCTCATGCGTCACATTGGACATGAGCTGTATCTCGTCAGCTGTCGGGTTAGCTTGCAACGTTGGTAGCTTGACAAAATTCCTCAATAGCTCATGGGACGTCTGATACCGACGATTGTAGAGCTGGTTTAGTCTCGCCCATGCCTCTTGGTAATTACTCGCCGTCAGCTGCCATTCACCCATCGTCCTGGCTGCCTTGCCAGTTAGCGAATTGTTGAGGTGCTGGAACTTAAATGCCGGCGATATCCTGTCATTTTCGTGGATAGCTGCCACAAACCTGTCATGGAATCCCTGCCATTTCACGAGAGACCCATCAAACTCCCCCCAGGTGTTTCTTATATCCTGGGGATGGGCTGGCACCATCACCTGCACCTCTGCTTGCGGATTAGCTTGCGGCATGACTTGCTGAACCTCTGCTGGCTGCTCTAAATGTCGCAAACGACGACGAAGCGCTCCTTTTACATTATAGTATAACTCTTCAGCTCTCTCCAGTTGCTCCTCTGCCTGAGCTAGCTTTGTGGCTTTGGTTGCCAGAGCTCTGGTGTGGGTAGCAGACAACTGCGCCCAAACCTCCTCCAACCTCTCGAGCCTGATGGCTATCTCCTCTCTGTCAGCTGTCGTGAACCCTTCTGATTGAATGAACTCGTTCAATCTTCCAAGCGCGTTCAAGCTTGCAGTATACTGTTTCTGCTCGGACATATTGCTGCAATAAAAAATGTCAAATTAGATAAAGCTTTGTGGTGGCCTAACTCCTATCTTTCATGAATAGCTATTCTTCTGACAAGTGAACGTGTGTGTTATATATACCTGTCTTTACCAACCATTCAATTAGCTTGTATAGCTAGTCATAGCTGTCACTCTTTACGTTAGCTTCACAATCATCTCATGTTGCTATCGCCTTTTAGTTTTGATTGTAGCTATCGTATTTTATTGTGATTTAGCTATCGCATCTGAATTGGATTTAGCTATCGCATTTGAGTTTTAATTTAGCTATCGCATTTGAATTTTAATTTAATGTAGCTATCGGTTTCTTATCTTTACATTTTTAATGTAGCTGTCGGTTTTTATTAGCTATAGCTTTCCGAAATTATTACCTGCCTACCTACTTGCTCGTCGCGCAGTCCAAATATTCCTCCAGAATTTTTACCAGCAAAACACCCTACCTCAACAAACAAAATAAAGCAAAAATATTTCCCCGTCCGGGAATCCTGCGACCTACTGTACCTGGGTACATAAAATGAGAAATATTTTTTGCGTCTGGGAATATAGCGACTCACTGTACTTGACTATATGTGCGAGCGACTGTGTGGAGACGAAAACCACCACCTCTGCTGTATGCTATGAAAATAAATATATACCACATTTCACCGAATAAACATTTTTTCTGCATTTTGCACTATTTCGCAGCAAAAATTAAACTCTCAAAGAAATCCAGACTGCAGACGAGCTATATCTACATGAAATTAAGATAAAAACTAAACACACTAACACGCTATCGCTCACTTGCCATTAGCTGACATGATTTTCGCTTGGAATATCTTTTCCAACTTTAGCTTGCACACTTTTTAGCTTTCTCAATTTAAGAATATGTTTTTACTCACTTTTTAATATTAATTTATATTGTTTTGATAATTTTATTATTGTTTGTTTTTGTTTTTAATCTACAGAATTGTTTTATGTACTCAGAAAAGAAAAAAAGACTTCTTCACACAAAAATTCTCTCAGACTGAATGAACTCTCCATACATCAACCACTTTTCATTTCTTTCTCCTTTCTCGTTGTATCCTTTGGTTGTGTACGTTGTCGCTTGTGGTAGCTCGTAGGTATATCATATCATCGCGCAGCTCATGAGCTAACTCGTCTTGCGTTGGCTCGCCGTGAATGTATTTGTAAAACCAGATTTTATATTGTGTGTGATGTGCAATGGTTTATTTCGCTCTCGCTGTGGCTGCTCGCCTACCTATACCTAGATAAATGCAAATAGGGGAAACAATATATAAATGTATACTTTCGTGAATGTTTGCTTGCTGAATCATCCTCTCGCTTTGCCTTTTGTGTCTGCTTTTTTGTCGCCTATGTAGATGAAACATACATGGCTTGCTCGTTCAGGCATATATTTTTACCGTTTTAGATATAGTTTTTTACATGCCGTTCGCTATTCTTTTACGTGTTTGAATTTGCACGTTGAGTTAATTTCGCACATCGAATTAATTTAGCTAATTTAGCTCGCAATTAGAATAATGTAAATTTGAAATGCTTATCTTTTACCTTTAGCTCACAATTAGAAACTCACGCACAAAACCGTTGTTAGCTATCACATTAATCACATTTTTCATTTTCTTTATTAGCTCTTAGCTCGCGGACCGATCATAGGAAAACCAGAAACATATCCGGCTCGAAGGACCATAATGTATAGGACGGAACCTATAACTTCTACAAGAACCTAAAACTAAATTCCGATCGAAATGAAACGCGTAATCTTTTATCGTTGGGAAAAAGATTAGACTCAAAAAACCCAACGTTTATTAAATATTAAAAATAGCTTTAGCTTGCCGATAGCTGTCCGACCTCTCACAGAGTTGCTTAAAAACTAAAAATATACATCTCATTAGCTGGTTCATACGCCTCTATATTCAGCATAGGAGAAGAATATGCTCCTTTCCGTAGAGAGCTTTCATTGTTATACTTGTGTGCGTAGCATACGATACAATTTTCTTCATTTGCTTAAATTTGGAAAGGTACCTGATATTTCGAAATATAAATTTTCTGAGCCCTATATGCGGTAAAGTGTTTAGTTTACATACCCACCGACTGAAAAATGTGAAGAAAACGTTACTCAATAAATCGGTATTTATTGTCTGTTGTTCCAAAACCCACCTTTGTAGTAAGTTTAACGATCCATTATCGTAAATGGTAATTATTATGACACTTCAGATGACATCCGAGTTTGACAGTTCTACTAACTTAAAACTACGTAATGATATACCCTGTATAGCAAACATAGGTCATATTTGGCAAAACAGCGTTTTTTCACTCAAACTTTGTTTGGCATAGTTCTTCACAGTTTCTTATTAGATGGCATGTCATTTTTTCCAGTTACTAATTTTCAAATGTTGGCTCACATACACAATGAGCTGCTCAGTTTTAGCCAACATTTTTGAGTTTTTGCCAATTTTCTTAAATATGGCTCAAACTACATAATATGTATTTATTTTGCTTATTTTACATTATGTACTTAGAAAAGTAGATATTGTACAAACAAATTGATATCATCGTGCCTTTGCAGCTACAGAGCAAGTACATGCGACTTAGGCGTGCGTTTTATTTTTTTCTTCGGCCACGTAGGAAGTGGCGTAATCTTGTATTTTTCATACACGTTTCGTATCACGCATATGCCATGATTTAAGTATGTACTCGTATCTCTTTGCAAAAAATATTCTCGTTCTTAGTGTCCCCCGGCAGTTTTTGCGTACAACAGTGCATCTGAAGCTCTAAGTACGAAGTTTTTTTATCTCATAAATTAATAATTCTTCTTCTGAACGCTCTTAAGTTTTATTTAAACTGAATTAAAAATGTAAACATAATTATCTAATATTTTAATTGTGAGCATTGTGTTTTCTTGATAAATGTGTTTATTATTTGACATCCCAAATCACCAATAAAAGCGCATTTTCTGTGACGTTTTGAAATCATCACTTACTTGTTGATGACAGTGTTGCCACCTTGCGCTCAAGGAAGTGGGAATGCAACTTTGGAATTGAAACATTGTTCTGTATAATTTGCCTCTCAAGTTTTTTGTTTACTCGGGCGTATGAGTAATTTTTTTTACAAAAAAAAAAAAAAATAAAAACGTTGCGACGACGCACGTTGCATTCAGTTATAGTATCCAATTTTAAGCAAACCTCAATTTTCGAATCTTTTGACAAGATTATCATTCATTTAAACTTTTATCAATTAAGATGGAGCAATACAACGAAGACGAGCTTGAGCCTCCAAGTTGGCTGGATAAAGATTTCATTGAAACGGTTTTGAGAAAATATGAGAATAATAACACAATCGTGGTAAGAACTATAACATTCTTAAATATTGCAGATAATAAGGTGAAACCCAACGTTTCAGCTGAAAAATTTGAAAATCTCTCCTGGTACCGAAAAAGGCGATCACTTTGCAAGTATTATGTTTCGAGTTGTTGTGGCGTATTCTTCAACATCAACTGATTCCATCACGTCAAGATCATTGATAGTCAAAACAATACCTGAAAAAGAAGGATTCAAAAAAGAAGTCTTGGAACAAACGTTATATTTTGAAACGGAAATCGGCATATATTCGAAAGAAATTCCAAAATTGGAAAGTATTCTTCAAAATCATGGAGATGCCACCAAACTTTGCTCGAAGTAAATGCAACAAATTTTATGATTTTGTATTATTCTTAAACATCATTTTAATTTTAGAATTCTCTACCACTCTTTGCAGCCACGCAAAGTAATAGTTTTCGAAGATTTGGTTTCCCTGGGATATACGTGCATCAGAGACCGCTATCTTAATGTCAATGAAGTGCAACTTTGCCTTTCGAAAATTGCCAAATGGCATGCAGCGAGCTACAAGTTGTCATCGGAGAATGATATTTCTGCAAGAAAATATCAAGAAGGTCTCCTTAGTAGGCCTAAAAGTGAACAACCAGAATTTATTACAGAAGGCTTAAACATACTCATAGAAGCCATTTCTGGAATTGAAGAATTCAAAAAATATATCGAAAGACTGAAAGCTATTGAGCCTTCTCTAATTTCCAAGTGTAATGATATTTTTAATGCCAGTGTTAGAGGAGATGATTCAATTATGGTGCTGAATCATGGAGACTTGCACAACAGAAATGTTATGTTCAGAATTGATGCTTCCAATGGAGTTGAAGATGTTATGTTGGTGGGTTTTCTATATCAAAAATGTGACATCTGTTTGAAGTTCTTAAATTTCTAGGTGGATATGCAAATATCTTGTTTTGGTCCAGCAGTGATTGACATATTTTGTTGTATACAAATGCTGTTTGATGAAGATTTGCGACGGAATCATCATGACGAAATGATTCAGTACTATTTTTCGATATTCGTTGACACTTTGAAAAACATTAAATATACAAAGAAGTTGCCAACTTTACAGGATTTATATGCTGACATGTTTAAATACAAGGAATTTGGTAATGCTTTAAAATTTGGAAGGAAGGTGTTTTTTTAAGATAATCTTGTAATATTATTTCCCAAAGAACTGTGGTTGGCCGTAACTCTTGTGCCTTTGATTTGCGCTATAATGTCGCAAGGTGGAGCTGTGCAAACAGAGGATTTGATATCATCGAAGGAAGCCAGGATCAGCATGTATTTGAATCCAGATTATTTGGAGGAACTAAAGTGGATGCTGCCGAAATATTTTTGTGAGGATTAAGTGTTGAAGTTATGTTTTCTGTTGTTTGGGCTTTAAAAAAAAGATAAAGTAATACATTCTGTTTCATTAAATTTAATTCTTATCGGATGACAATATATGACTGGATTTTGGACTGTCTTTAATCGATTTTGTTTTTTTGTTGTTTTGGGATTTTGATGCTTCCAAAGTATAACGCAAATATAAAAGGCCAAAGGATACAACCTTGTGGGACACTCAATGTCATTTCCAACCAATTCGATGAATTTGTAACATCCAAACTTTGCAGATAAGACCTAACGAAAGTTTGTCTATTCTATCCAACAAGTGTACAGTTTATTATTTTAACTAGTACTTTTAAGAGCAAGAAAATGATCATTGATGAAGATGATTGATCAACCGAAAATTGTATAGCGTATAAGGAAAAGAAAACCCTATGAATTTTCCGCTTATTTTTAGAATAGTGAAGGTGGCTTAAGATTCTATGTATAAGAAGATACACTTCTGTGGCATCCCCTATATAATAATAGCCGGTTGTATGCAATGTTTTTTCGAATCGAATCGAATCGAATCAAATGGTGCTATGTTTTCATTTTCAGAGACCCCTAGTGGGTAGTAGCTTTGTTTTTGCTATGCTTTATAAATGCACATCAATGCACATAGAAAAAACATGACATCTGCCGTATAGTAGCTATGCCAAAGTTTACAACCCCATAACTATTCTATGCATATAACTAACTGGAATCTAAGTGGAATCATTCTCTTAATCCAACTGTGAGTTTAAGTGAGCTCTGACCTCTTAATTCTGAGTTCTAAATAATAACGTAAACAACACGTTATTATAACGTTTCAAAAGAACTTTTTTGTTACAGTTGGAGTGTGATGTGAATGTATTTTAAAGAAAATTGATTTTCTCTTTTCCTTTTATTTCCCTTTTTTGACTCTAAGGTTAAGATCGTTTGTAAGAGCATTCTTCATTCACGAAGTCTATGATAATGATAAACAGCATAATATTATATCACCTATCCTCTTTTTAATTCCAATTGGAATTAGGTACATTTTTATCGTAACCTTCACTGAACACCGAACAGAAACCTATACATTTACAAGTATTGTACCGCTCAGGGTAGGTATTCTCAATCTCAATTCTCATGCGATTGATTTCGCCTTAATGAAGAAGAACAAAAGCATATCATTAACAGACGTGCAAATACAATACAAAACAAACTAGACACTAATCTGCAGGAAGTGGCGGGAAGTATTTAGTGCTGCCATTCCTCCATCTTAATAATGCTCAATGAAATTCATAAACACAAAAATTCTTATAAAGCTTTTTTTAACTGCCTGAACTTGAATACTATACTATATGAATACCTGTCAGAACTAAAAAAAAAATTATTTGCACATAATTACAGCACACTTTATATCTTTCTGTCCTTTTCTAATCAATTTTCAGTCATGAGCCTTTTGTCAATTGTTTTATGTTCTAAACGATCTCTTATCAGGCATATTTTATATAATGCACATAAATTTCTTAGTTCAATGTTTATGTATGTACAATGTACATACATATATATTTGTAAAACTCGCATTATAAATACACACGAATACAATGCCATAAGTACCAAGTAGCTATGATCTAAACATATTGCAGCCTGCAAATGTTAGATTTATAAAAGCATCCCATCAATTTACAGTACTATCTTGCATACCTAACCAATCACTTAACTCTCTGAAAGCTTATAGACATAACATTGCACCCTGATTAAAAATATTAGTTTTAAAACTTTACGTTTTTTGTTTGTTGATGTGTCGCCTATATTCTTAAGAAGATTCTAGGTACATACAAGTGCCTTCGATGGCAATGGCTGATTCAGCTGATTGCACATAATTGTAGGCTTACACAAAGTCTTACACTTTCAGTGACTACATAGTTATACTAAGGGCCAGTTGTATATATACAGAATACAGTCGTAGTTTATCCTCGGATCAAAATATAAAAACGATTTACCTAGGTTCGTGTTTGGATAATTAATGTTAAGACGGTGGTTCAAGTGTGGTTTAAGTGTTAACCCATCGATTT
The DNA here is from genome assembly GCA_916050605.2 of Platycheirus albimanus. Lineage (NCBI taxonomy): Eukaryota > Metazoa > Arthropoda > Insecta > Diptera > Syrphidae > Platycheirus > Platycheirus albimanus. The sequence continues at coordinate 289,931,558 of OU696696.1, read as the reverse complement.
CGGTGGATTAAATAAAGTTGACCAACTAATTAAGAAGTTAAAAACGAGATTCAGTGCTGAACCGCTATTGTACAACTGGTATTAAATCATCTTCGAGATAGATAACTCATTTAGTAGGATTGGCTTAAGGTGTTTTTAGTGGCGTTAAAATCTCAAACTACTATTGTAGGAAATGGAGGACTGCATAGTGTCTTTGAGATTTTCGCCTTAAAAAAAATCTGTTTCTCAGGGGGAGTTGATGTGATTTCATCTATATTTTTAAGAAAAGTCAATGGTTACCATCCTTATTACTGTCCGACACCTTTCAGTGCAAACTATGTGAACCTTAATAAAAGTAGACGCCATAAATCACCGTCGTTTTCGACGGGTTTTCAGCTAGTTGTATTTATAGAATTGAGTTAGAATACCACAGCCTTGATGTTTTTTTTTTCTAATTCTTGTTAAGTAAAATCGAGTTCAGAAAAAATAGGAATATTCAGCTGTCCGATATTAACATTTAGCAACGCATGGTCAGAAGCAGGCTTTCAACTCTCATCGGCTGCATGAAGAATTTTGAAATAAGTTAATAATATTTCAGCTATGAAAGTATTGTTCAGACAACTATTGCACCTTATTAATCCACTAGCACCGCACTGCTTCAAAATATCATAGAACTTCTGGAGTTTTTTGATTCTGCAAATTTTCAAGGGAACTTTAATTCCACGACCAAATCTACCACGGAACATCTCTGACTCAAGCTCCGGCACCTCCTGTCTTGCCAGCAATACCCAAGGTAAGTCTGTATGCAGAACGATCTTCAAAATTCAGTGGAATCATCACGATCCACACGAAGACCAGATACAATCGATCTTGGACGTGCAGCCGCAGACCTAGATGAGGGCTTCAAAGTAGCTAGAATAATTTCTGGGGGAAAGTTGCAAGCCAAGTCTTAAGGTATTCGATACCTTCGTTGGTCAAATACTAATAGTATTGCCTCCATCTGAACTGTGTTCCATTGGGCGGAGATGCCCTGCTTGCATAATTTTGGTGACATGCAAGTAGTTTCCAACTCCGGATGTTTTGATTCGTTTACATAAAAAAATAAGAGCAGATCAAACAACAATGAAGTGTTCCTGCGCCGGAAAAAAGCTTCAATTTTTCGATATACATATATCGGTTTTGATTTTTCAAAGGACTGAGCAAATCTGAAACATTGTTCTGTCTTATTATTTAATTGATCAAAAATTAGTAATACATACTGGTGGAGACCAAATTTATGTTCATACATCCACCATTACTTGGGTGGTCAGAACTCAAATTTATTAATGTTAAAACTGACAAAAGAAATAAAAAATTCATATCTTCCAACTTTGGATGTGTCAAATATAAACCTCTATTCCTGAACCAAAATTAAATTGTCATTCGTACATATTGATACATCACCGATGAAATTACTGAAGTTAATTCGAATTAATCGATCAATTAAGAACCCTAACCAATTTATTCGATCTGCATTCTTATAAAACGATCTGTATCCCACTGAGTAGAACAAATGTACATAATCAAATCTATCCACACCATGCGACGACAAAGACGATAATAGAAACCTCACGATCAACAACTATGACAACCAGCAGATCGCAGTAAATGCGACAGACAACTATATATGAACATCGACGACGACGACGACGACACGATAAAAGATGAAGATCAAACGCGCAAACATAATAAATCATCAATTCAATATGTCTGCGCGGCACGTTTCCTCCGATCGATGTTCCGCGCGCAATCACATAAATCACATACAATAGTTGCTCGAAGCCGCTGCCATGACGCGCCGCGCCGCCGCTGTTTCAGTTGCTGCTCTAGTCTCAATGCTCTAGCTGTAGGTACTATAGTGTTCCAGAGTTGCAAGCCAATTGCTTCGATGTCAATAAAGTATCTGCATAGATCCCCTCGAGGTGTTAGAGCTTTGTATATACTAGATGTACAAAGATACAAATAAGGGAGCTCGGGTAAAGGGGTACAATTTATTATTTGTTAATAAACATGACAATAATTTCTCATGCTTTCTTTTCTCCATCACTATTATGAAGTGATTAATAAAAAGAATACAATTCATGCCACAGCCGACACACGAACCATCAAGAAGATACATTGGCTTGGCACGAGATGAAGAGAAAGGTGTTAGAAGAGAGCTGGATGTTATTCACCTTCTGTGATGTAGCTAGTTTGTCTACAAGGCCGCATTTTGAGTGGTATGGAGCCCATAAACAAAGGTGTCCTGATAAATATCTAAGATTTGATTTTAATGCAATACAAACAGGTACCCGTGCGTTGCTACGGATTTCTATCCCTCGGAAACCATATTTTCTTTACCCCTGACAATGTGTATACAAAATGTCATGATGATCAGTCGATCAGTAAAAGCGTAAAGCGTAACAAACAAACAAACTCACATTTGGTGCGTTTTTTTTTTTATCGTAGTCAACAATATTGTTGTTATGTCAAAAATATTTGTTGAAGTTAGGGTTTTTTACAAACAATTTAGGAACGATATATGTTTGTTAAAATTTGTTAAACTATCAAACGACGACATTTAATATTTTTTGTATATCGAGGAATTAATTAAATTATTCTCTTTCGTCGCTCAAAATTGGCGAAAAATCCATTTTATTCTTTGCTGTTGATCAATCAAAGAAAATAAAGACGTTCTTGCTGCTCAAATCAAGAATTTGTATTTTCGTTAAGTTAGTGTCTTTTATGGTAAACAATCCCGGTGCAGCAGGTTTATGCATCAGCAGACCTGGGACGCCAATCATTATTTGCACTGCTGCAGGAGGGCGCCCAGGTGACAATTTTTTGGATGATGTTACATATAGAGGCTTCTTCTCTTGCAAGATTTGGAGAAAATTTGAAAAAAGAACGTGCAGTCTATCCAACGTTCCTACCGAATTTCATCCAAATCCGTTCAGTCGCCATTTTATAAATGAAACTACTTTGTATTTTGGAATCAGGAACTGAAATTTTCAAGGTAGCTGAAAATTTCGTATCTCCTTCCGACCTTATTTGGTTCGAAATTTTGTGAACAACGGATCCAAATTTGATAAAGCAATTCAACACCAAACCTATATTTGTAACAAATTGAAAAAAAAAAAAGTGGAGTAATAACGGTAGGAGGTTTCTTTTTACCTCAATAATAATCTTTGACAAATACGGCCCTGGTCTTTATGTGTAGCAGGTACTTGCACCAATGTTACAAGTGACCCAGTACTGAAGTCGAAGTTAGAAATCTTAGTGTTACTATCTAGTGGGTTGTTATCATTCGTGACGAAGTAGAATTTGCACTCCGGTTTTGATGAATGCTTCAAATTGTTTGCTTGCTTTTTTTTGTAAGACTCCCGCACCATTTGAGAAGGCAATTGTGCGCCTTTTTCTTGTTTCTTTTTTACTTGGTTTCCCATCATATTTTCCACAATGCAGCGTGAGATAATAAAGAAAGAAAAATATGTTGAAGAACGTGAGTCTGGGGAATAACTTTATGTTGTACATAATCAGGATTGAAAGTGTGGTACACTATAATGAATGAAATGGTATTTGCTTGTTGAACATTATAATTCACAATGTAGATTATGTAGAGTTGCTTTTGACTTGAACTTGATGAATACAATTTCAGGTATTTAGATCCAAGATAATGATATTTATACCTATGTGATGTCAAGACAAATTTAAGTAAATTTTAAAGAAAAAAGTAAGTTGGTGTTTATTTGACTCTATTCTTGAGGTTTTTCATCATACTTCTGAGACGTTTATGTCTCAAATTATCCATTTGAAGGGACATAATGAAATAAATTGTGTTTTGTTTGTGAAAACGCTCTGTTTAATAATTTGGGTTCTAAATGAATTCAATCGAAATTAGAAAAAGAAAACAACAATTAAAAACAAGTATCTAAGTAGTGCTTGGAAAGAGAGAAATAACCGTGCATTTTGCTTATATACTGTCAAGCAGCAGTTTTCATACGTTCATTTGAAATATAAATGACGGTATCTTGATATAACTTCTCGTTTCGGAACCGTTGATGTACAACTTTTACTTTTACAAATGCTAACCAATTCTAACTAATCGCTGCATTGCTTCTTCCCGGTGATCCTATTATAATGAACATAATTACAGATTTTGATGCAAATAACAAGAATGAATCATAAAAGTGGTGTGTTAAATTGAAAAATTATGGAAGGTCAGATATAAAGGAAACAAAATGTCAATGTTTTCACAAACTTACTTTAGATGGCGCTTGCAGTCCGTTACAGACCATGGCCTCAACAAACATACTTCGCCGCAGTCAGTGCGGTCCCAAATATGGGGTCACTGCTGCGTCATATTTCAGGTTTGGTAGTCGTTCATAGGTCCTGGCCATATAAGCAGTTATATTTTCACGGAACACAAACTTACAGGGATGATAATTCCCCCATCTTTCAGTCACACCGCTCGATTTTCTAGCTCCTCTTTCTTTCTCATAAGTCAAAGTTCCACAACCTAATACATCAGTAGTGATTTTTGTTTGCATGTTGTTAATATTACCACTGGTCCTCTGCAATATTGCTACTGGTTTCAGTATTTCCGAAAGCATAAAAAGACGTGCTTGCAGCTTCGTGACGACAAATTTTCGCACAGTGAAGTACTGGATAGTTGCATCCGCACCTAGGATAGCAATAGCTGTGTCGTAACCAGGAAACTGCTACATTGATCTGAGTGTAATGGACACAACATTATCCATCAGCTCACTAACCTATCCGCACCTAAGTTGTAGCTCGTTGACTTTAACGAATCGTGTGGCCTGGAAGGTAGGAACGGTATTTCAAGTCAACTGTTCGTAAACTACTCGCCATATGTCTCATTCGCCAATTGCATGGAAACTATGAGACAATTGTTTTTCTACTGTTGTCAGCTGGTGAAAAACTGTCGGACAAATGTTGACCACTTGTTTGCCAACTTTAGTGATGCTTTCCACCTTTTTGACAGCTTTATGACAGTTGTTTGCTTATCAGTGACACCTTTTCCTACCTCGTCCTGTTGTCCTAAACATTTTGTGAAACATACTTCTTGATATCCTAACTGAATCTGAAGATCTAAACTCTACATATGTATACATTTATTCACTTAAGAAGTTAACACCATATTTCCATATTTTAAAAAGGTTATACCTACATTCGTTTCTATTTATTCTAAATGGCATAATTTTCCTTATGACATTCCATAATAATTTTTTTAAAGCAACACTCCATAGGTTTACTTACTGAACCTGTCTTCCAAAGCTGAACTATTTAACCCCGCTCGACGAGTAGAATCATGCGTACAGCTTACAACCAATTAATGTAGGCAGCTAATCTCTTCAGTAAAAGTGATTAATCGCCATTAGAGCACTAGGTGTCTGCCACTACGAGGAGAAGCTGCCGATACCGCCACCCAGTATATATGTGTATGAACGGGCTCAGTGCAAGGGAAACAGTTCAGCCATGGAGCTAGTTGAAATTGATACCACTTCATCCAATCATGGTTCCCTCTTAGAATGTACAAACGACCGACGCGACGCGACGCCTGAAAAGACTTACTTCATGCACAGTATGCGAAAATATCACTTTTATTGATCACCTGTTTTTTTTTCGTTTTTTAATTAGTCTCGTGCGACTGAGATTGGTCACTGAGTGTGTCTTTTTAAACATTAATATGGCTGGTTGAGTTTTTTCTTACTTACCACACCACGCAGACATAAACACTTGACACAAACGTCACTGGACACATCTCACATGGAGCGTATTTGTATCTTTTACAACACGTTCCAATGGAAAGTGATGCTGCTAGCGAATGGTAATCAGGCCAACTAACATAACAATAATTGACCATTACGCTTTAGCTCTTATTTTATTTGGTGTGGTGAGTTTTCCGATAAGGGGGAACCAAACCAAACGCATTTGAACTAGATGGTTAAGATGACATTTCTCGAATTGATCGTGACTTTCTAGTTTTTTTTTTTATGTTTTTAGCATTTTTCGATTTGGAATGGTCTAGGGATCGGGAAAATACATTAAGAATGCATAAGTGATTTCTTGTTCTGATTATTTGCTTTTAAAAATGCGTATGGCACTTTCTCTTGAAATCTTGTATTGAACTTTAAGAAGTGTGACTATCACCTTGAGTTAATAACAATTTTGTTGATATATGATGATGCTAGTAGCAGGTGCTGTCAGTATATTTGGCTACACTTAACAAAAATAAAATAATGTTGAAATTGTTGGAGAACATTATTTTTAGGTCAATTCCGTAGAATATTCAGTTACAAGATGCTGATTGATTAGCATCAAGGGTGAGCAAATTTTGTGTTTAAATGGATGTGGTTCCGGGTGCCTCCTAGATCAGCCTAGAGTATCCGATGGAATTTAGTGATTTATTTTGTTGGCGTAGTCATTTTTCGGTGCAAGAATTGGATTTTGACATAAGTCAACCATTTGGCTGAAACAATATTTCTAGTGTTATCAGATTAAATTAAAGTTTTTCTTTACAAATATCTAGAAGGTGTTTGCTGGAAATCCCAGTGCTGCCATAACACGTGCTGTTGGTCTGTCATGACCCTTAAACATGTTTTCATGGACTGAAACTTCAAGTACTACCTTCTCTTGAAAGGCCTACAAAATCACGAGAAGATCGACTTTAACCTTCCAGTGGGTTTTTGTGCTCCAAAGTATGTAGATTAGTGGATGGGAGACCGTCAAAACTAATAATTGCGAGCTGTTGGCATATTTTTGTGTGTTCTTCTATCTTCTGTTCTGTCTATCTCTCTCTGTCGTATTACTGTCTTGTGTTGTCTTGAGCCGATGGCCTAAGTTGCTAGTGCTTGTAAGTGTGTCTACTTCGTCGATTCGTCGACGGAGCAGATTAATATATAATGTAATGTAACGTAAGGTTGAAAATACTGGACAAAAAGAATGAGAGTAAATAAACAGCAGCTGCGATGAAGGTGCTTCGTATTACAGCAAGTGTAACCAAGTACGAAATACCGAGGAAGTCTTTAAGTTTAAAAAATACCATATCTTGCAATAAATAGAGCACGACCAGCTCAGCTGGTTTATTACCACGTTCAGAGGACGTGAGATTTTGAGAACCCATCAAAAATGCAATATCATACAAAGTTCGATAGGGAAAAAGAGATGCAAACAAATAATGCAGCTACACCAGTACAAATAAGAAAACTAAGGGAGACGTACGAATGGTCGACAAAAAAAATGTCGACTGGATAAATACAAATTTCATCGACTATCAAAATGTCGACTGAAAATTGATCGACAGAAAAAAAGTTGACAGTTTAAAATCCAGACTATGAAAATGTCGATTGAAAAAGTGTCTGTAAAAATGTCGACTTTTATCCTGATAAAAAATATAGTTCTTTTGATTGCATCGACAGTTAAAATTTTTAATTATTTTTAAATCATAGTAGTAGGGCCGCAACACTGATCGACAGTGGCAAAGTGAATGATGTCGATCTTTTTTCGAGTCGACATTTTCAAAATCGACTTTATAAGAGTCGACATTTTGATCTGGCGGTATTTTTACCAATCGACTTTTCGAAAGTCGACATCATGACAATCGATTTTTTCAAATCGACATTTTAAAAATCGGCAAATCGGACCCAACCCGAAAACTAATTATTGGCACAACAGCTCCAAGCATGACCCGAGCATTATACTCTCAATTATTCCTGATGTGTGAGCAGGAATGAAGAGGACCTACGATTTATCGCCAAATCCGAACGGCTAGCCAGAGAAGCCCTTTCCATGACAAGATTTACTCTTGGACGATTTGTCAGTACCCCTGAACAAAACAAAGGTGAAATCAGGGATCGAACTCAGAAACTCCGGCGTAGCATTTCGACACAATTACTATACTACGCCCCGGAGTATTACACCAGTATTTAGTTGGCCTAAAAAACTTGAAGATGCCGACGCTTTCTGAAGTCAACCCAGCTAACCCCACAAGCTGATCACTAGTGTGAAGCGTGAAGCGGGTTGAGATAAGCCGCCTAGTATTGGAATTAAAATAAATGAATTCAAATAAAACGAAACCATTTTGTTAGAACATAACTGCGAAGACACGAACTGAACTCGACCGTGAAAACTTTTCGAAGTAAACGACGTTTAAGATAATTTTACTGCATAGATACCTCTAAAATCTCAAGTTTCAGCCACAGAACTTTATTTTGGAAAGTGTAAATTTTTTGAATGCAAAATTGTTCCGAAAAATTAAAAAGGAACTTGCAATTGTAAGCTTACACTAACAGTAAGGTGAGACAAGAAACATTACGAAGATGTTCAAGTGAAACAAATGTTCCGTAATGTTTCTTCCACCTATCAATTTTAAGGATCTTTTCTGAAATTCGAATAGAACTGGCAGATAAGTAACTTCCAGGCTATCGAACAAGGGTTTTTTATTCCGTCTGCACTAAATCAGCAAACAGGCCTTTTCTGGTCTTTATATAAATTGTTCCAATGAAACTGTCTCCTAAAAATAGCTACGAACATACTTTACATATTCAAATGCTTACTTCAGTCCCAAAGCAGCAACTAGTAAATTTAAATCCTTTTTGCCAAATCGATTGACAAAAAAAAAAAAAAAAAAAAAAACACACACACACTTCCATAGCAATCAAAGACTACTACTAACCACTCTGTACGGCTAATTACTTGACTCCAAAATAAAATGCCGCCATCGTGCATATCTTCGTGCCAACACCGAAATGCACCTAAGGAATGCTTTTGCCTGACCAAAGTCTTACTATACCTTCCCGTACTTAATTTCCCTTTCGTTGGATGGAGATGATTTCTCGCTAAGCATTTTTAAGAGTTAAGCCATAATTGTTTTGGTGCCGATGTCTAAGCCCTCGTTTGTCATTGCGAAAACAAATTACAGGAACACGTTTATAAAATACCTACTAACCTCCTACCAGACAGGATAGCTCGAAGATATCTTGCTGTTTTTGTTCCTTTTTGTTGAAGACAAAACTCAGCGACCGGTGAGACGCTAATCCAGGGATGGAGTTTTTGCATACATAACGTGCATGAGGAATTCCAAAAATTCTCAGGACACATTTTGCATCTTTGCTTGAGAACTCGATAGAGACTTGTAAATGCAAAGTGGTTGGCACATTAAATGCTTTTTATATATAACTTTATATATGTGCACTTTTGCAACGTTGTCTTCCAGTTAAAAAAAAAAAAAAAAACTGATGTCATACGTCGTCCTGCAAAGAAAATGAAGATTTGAACCTTACATTTTTTTCTCTTCAGTCTTTGTTTTGGTATAGGAACCTAAAGTTGTTTCACCAGAGGTCTGTTCAACACTTGGTTTCATTGCTAGAATAATATAATGGAATTCGTACTGTAATAGACATTAACGCAACGAAAACCACGATCACAAACTCAATATTTTATTCATATTTCGCCCCAATGCAAGGTCAGTTAGCCAACTATTAATCAGAGTTTTCAGATATCAAAAAGTTAGAGAGAAAAGGAGATCAAAATTTGGATGACATAGGACCATTATCTTTAAAAAGTTTAATACACTTATAGCAAGTGACGTTAAAAGCGTTTTTTAGTTCTAGATGATACAGAGCCATTCATTTCGTGGTTTGACACCTGTCAAACTTAACTGTCATCTGAAGTGTCATTATGTTAGTTGAATGTTTGCCATACACGATAATGGATTGCTTAACAATCGAAAAACTTGTTAAAATTATTAAAACTTCATCGCTTCCCAAAAGATCAGTGAAATCATGCATCGTTGCGCGTGGTTAGTAGTTAGATGGATGACCATCAAAACTAATAACTGTGTGCTGTTGGCATGTGTTGTGTGTTCTTCTCTTTTCTGTTCTATCTGCCTCTCTCTGTCGTCTTTCCAGTGCTTGTGAGTGTGTTGACTTCGTTGATTTATCACTGTGAAATTGTAATGACAAATAGTTCTAAGGTTTCTGAGCACGACTGCACGGAGAGAATTGAAAAATCACCAATTGCGAAATATTCAGTTTCAATTTACAAAACATGTTTTTTTTGTAAATCACGGCGCTTTGATTCGAAACGGATAGAAAAATTGGCAATTTAACTTTCAATTCATCTCAAATTACAACAATTCCTAAGTTGAGATTTACAATTAAAAGTTATAATTCAAGCTTGTGCCCTTCAAAGTAAATTACAACCTTGTTGTCGCAATTTACTACTTCAAGGGAATAATTCCATTTATACTTTTTACCCATCTGGATTTGCTACATTTTTTTCGTGATTTACAAACTCTGAGTATTAAAATCAACTCAAGTGTGTCTGACGGCTACGTCGAAGGTCCGGAGTTCGATCCCTGCCTCGAACTAATAATTATCTTTTTTTTTTGGTACTGTCTCTTTTGAGGAAATGTAAAATCCTCGAAAAATAAATCTGGTTAATATTAAAAGTGGATCTTTGTAAGCCATTCGGATTCAGCGGGAAATGATATTCCACCAGAATATCAACGCACATACAGGAATCGTTCAGAATATAAGTCATTAGGCCCTGGCCCCGCTTGTGTCTCCAATAATGCCTTTTTTGTAGTTCTATTATGTACATAGGGAGTACAAGGTTGAATTTCAACTACACATTATATACAATTTCTTACCTTTATTTAAATGATCATCACAAAATTTGTACATTAGAGGTTAGACGTCCAAAATAAGACGACTATATTTTTCTCGCCAATAAAACATAGTCTTAATTCAAAACACCCCTAAAATGTAACTCATATTCAGGTTGCTTCTTAATATTAATTTTGATATCCGACTTGGATGAATCACCATGGCCTAGTAGATGTGTGCTAGGTTGGTATGCAGAGGGTCTCGAGTTCGATTCCTAGAATCAGCCAAGTAAGTAAAAGTTACATTTTTCAATAAAAAATAATAAATGCTTTTCAATAAATAGAAAACGTTGCTACTCTCAAAGCAATATAATTTGTTACAAATTGAGTAAAATGGGGTTGCAATTTACGACTTTACCACTCATTTTTTCAAAAACATATTTTTGATTCAAAACAAAGAGATGGAAATCTACGACTCGCTTTTTTGCAATTTACAATCGAGTAAATATAAAATTGATACAAATTTGGATCAATTTTCGATTCGCGATGGCAATGTTTTATTTCTCAGGATCGAATTATTGACCCAAAAAAGTGGTAATTTGCTATTTTTGAGTGTCAATATCTTCATTTCGTTCAATTTTGAAAATTGCGAACAAGGAGTCGTAATTTACAAAACCCCGCGCTAGGGTGAGAAACTGCATAAGATTTTCGTGATTTGCAGCTCATTTTTCTTGATCTGATCTAAAAATTCTTTCCGTGTGGCTCCAGCTTCCATTCTTGTTTTTAAGAAAACCGTTATAAAGTTGATTTTTTTAGAAGATGTTCTAAGTCTAGCTGATGCTGTGCAGCTCTCAATGCAGCTTGATCCGCTTTGTAGTTTGGGTCGCACTGTTGAATTCTGTCAAAAGCTTTGTAGAAGTAACTTTTCCTGTAGCATTGAAAAGTTTTCTTGAGTTGTTCTTTAGTTTTAAAAGTTTTTTGTTACACAAATGGCTTGGGTTTTTTTCGCTGATACTTTCAACTGAACACGAAATCTCATATATGGTTTTAAGAATTTGGTTTAATGTTTCCAACGTATTTTAAATTTTACTAATAGATCTTGATGATAGTGACAAAAGCGTGCTTTTACTTTTCCACAATTCTCCTAAAAATGTTCCCACTTTGTTTTCTTGGAGTTTTAGTATGGAGTATGATATTCTAGTTGTCTATCTTTTGTGAACCCTAGTTCTGTGATCGGAGAAAGAGGGATCACCCAACAGCTTCCAATCGTTTCAGTGAAATTTCTAGAGCTGTTGTTTAGCAATTCCCTTCTTTGTTCTTCTAACATAAGTAGTTCCATTACCTCTGTCAGCAAATACTAAAAAATGTTCAAAAACCATTTGGTGTCTTCCATCCCAACTGTAGGCACATGATTCGAGTTCACATCACTACCTGAGTGCAGGTCCCAATATCTTCTGTGTGTAGGTATACAAATAAACTAGATTTACGAACGAAGAAGTGAAGAAATAATATTTGATAAACATCTCAACTATAATACAATCTCCCAGTCGCAAAAACTAAGAATCACCAACTTCGTTATCAAAACAGTGGTAACCAGTAGGGATCTAAGAATTGCAGGAGGCTTTTCCGGATTACAAAATCGCTATTAATTGAAGTATATAAAACTTGATCTTAGACAACAATCCATATCGAAGAGTGGTGAAACCAAGTAAGCTTTGTTTCAATCCCACTTCCAGGGAACAAAAAGTTACACAGATTAATATCATCTTCTTTTAATTTTTTTAACTCAAAAAGGACCCACATACACTAACAAAATGCAAAAATGCTGGCCTTCCCCCCTTTTTATGAAACCATATTAGATTCCATTGGATTTTCTTCGCAAAAATGTCACCACTTTTCATTTCTATCTCGATGAAGCCACATAGCACTTGGCCTAAAATAAAAACGAAAAGCTGCTGGCAAATCCAAAAATTATTATCGCGATGCCGCAAATTTTCTCCGCATAAAACCGAAAGTGCACTTTTCCTCATCATCTCGCGCCATCATCATCGCGAGATTTTCGCTTAAAGCAGTGTAAATTCCTCACGCACATGTCCCATCTATTCTCCTTATACCGGTTCCAATATATGTGTGGAGTCAACATGGAGTCATATTATGAGACGACTTCGACTCGTCGATAATATATGTTTATGCCAGCGACAGACGGCCAGGCCTTCCCCTCCTTAAAAAAAAAAACGAACCGGTGAAGACCAGACCGGAGACTAGCCAGCTAGCTATGTATAGATGGAGGTGGCTAAGGCGATGGTAACGTGCAGCGGAAAACGAAAAGTCATCCTCCTGGCAGGTGAAGATTAATATAAAAAGTGAAATGGATTTTCCATTTAAGAAAATCACCTCCACTCCACACCCCACACTCTCGATTGAATTTGGAGAGCAAACCGCTGCGCTGCTGCACAGAGTCTACTCTGCTGCCGCGGCCGCCACCACCGACGCACATGCCTTGAGCATTTGGTGCGAGTCTTATCTTGGGATTCATTAAATAAATGAGGTTTTGGCGTAGACGACGTCTCCCGTCTGCCAGAGTCAAGTAGTCGATATGTCGGCCGATATGGCAAAGCGTTTTTTTTTGTGTGTGTCTCCTCCGCGCACTCTGCCAAACCGATGCCATACTGGCCAATTACTGACAATCAAAATAAAATGAAAATACTTAATGAAAAGAAAATTGGAAAGGAATTGGAGATGAAGAGATGGATAGGGGAAGTGCAACGTGCTACCTACCCACTGCGATCTGCGAGTCCAAAAGTGACTTTAAAAAGGTTATATTGAAAATATAAACAAACCATTTGTTACTTGGACTCCTGGGCTTGGACGCTTTGGCGCTTGAGCGATATGAAGGGGTCAACTAGGTTTGCCTGGCGGGTGATTTTAATACAATGTAATATATTTCTTACATAGTTGAAATGATACTATGGAGTTGGGCGTGGCATTTGCTGTTTATTGAGGTTTGGCAGTGCTCAACACTAATGGTATAGTCGTGAAGCAGGATGGGCTCTTGAGGAACTCTATATTTTTTTTTCAGAGATGTCTCATTAGCAAAGGACTTTTGTTTTTAAAGAAATTGAAATCATTGAAGTTATTAATACTTGACGAAAACCCCTTTCGACCCCGATTTGATGGACTTAAAATTAAAGCAAACACTTGGGTCTTATATCGTTGGAAAGGTATTTTTAAGGAGAAGTGCAATATATTATTTACATTTCTAAAGTATTGCATTAAATAAATATAAAACAATGTTAAAAGTAGGAATCTTTGAAAAACATAAAAGAACTTCAAGCTTTGGACGAAATGCAATTCTTTGAAGAGAAAGTTTGAAGTCGCAGTTATAGCCTGATTCTCGCGGGTTCTTAAGAAGTATACTTTCGTCTCCAAGTTCTAAGATCGAAGTTATCGTCAGACTTTTGAAGAAAGGTGATATCTAGAACTATACCTACTGACGTGGTATCACAATATCGTCCAGATTTCTGAAGTTAATGGAAACCACATGTTAGAGAAGATTAAGTCCAAAATCGAATCTTCGTTTAAGAGGCACCAAGAGTACTATTGTGTTTTATAATAATACTAACAGAGGAGTACCTACCATGGACGTCAACTCGGAATCCCATCTCCTGAGTGGAACTCAAGAAACATTAAGCTTCAAGTTTGAATGTATAGTGAAATCCTTGCAGCTATTTACCTGTGAAACCCTCTGCCATCATCTCGAGTTGCTTACAAGCTTTTTTTAACCGTTATCTGTGTCACATCACAAATAATGTCCAACAGCGAACTCTGGACAAATGTGGATGTAGACAATACAGAGAGAAAGTGGAACTGGATTTTCCAAACATTGAGCAACATAGCAAAGCAGTCTTTTGAATAGAATCCTCAAGGTGGTTAAAGGACAAAATAAAACCTAGAGGTTAATTGTGTTGAAACTGAGGCCCAGAAAATAGGTATTATTTTTTCTCTACTTACATAATACCATTTCCAATACTGCCTTGTGGCCAAATGGTACAATTAGTTAGTTTCCCAAGAGCCTAGTTTTTTCTGGATTACTGCTCATTGTATTGTCTCTCCCATAGTTTTTAAGAGGTTCGCTTCTGTGCTGGCCACTGCGTAAGCTTTTCCATGTGTTCTATTCTACATATGTCTTTCCGAGTAGGCAGAAGTAAAATTTGTCAAACCCATTCCTAGAAGTCTTGCCTTCATTCCCCTCAAACTACCGACCTGTTCCACTTACGTCTCTTTTTTTCAAAGCAAAGCTCTTGGATATTTTTTAACAAATATCTTGAGAAACTTCTTAATGGCAGTCCGGTTTTCGAAGTATTAGTTCCATTGGTGTTATGATGGTTTAACTCGCTGTGTATAATTGTAGCCAATCTTTTCAAAGTTATGGCAAAAAGTAGATTAGAGTTTGGCACCAGACTCTTTTATTAAAATGCCTGCATTTTGGTATCTACGAACCCCTTCATGGATGGATAAGAAGTTACCTTTTGGATCGTTTCATTAGTGTCGTTTAAAATTGCTTCCATAGCGATATTGAAAAAAAATAAATGATGGTGTTTGGGTCCGTTCTGTCCCCGACTCTTTTTCTCATCTTAATCAATGATCTCTTGTTTAAGGCTTCTCATCCCCTAAATAGATTTACTGGCGAATGTACGCTCGACTTTTAATATTCGCTTCCAGATTCACAACTTGTTCTTGGATGTGGAAATAAAATGGCAGCGCCTTAAGATAAGCTCATTAAATGCCGATCTTAATAGTAGTTTAAAATGAAGCATTATCAACCGTTAGGAAATTAATGCTTCAAAAACTCAAAGCTGTTCTATGTCGTTAAAGCATAAACTTGCTCCAGTGTGCCAGTATCCATGCAATGAGGTAATCGAACTTTAATTCTATAGGTATGTGTATTATATACCACTTTCACAATGGTACAGTGGATGTAGTGCTTGGTTGCTAACCTAAGAGTTGTGAGTCTGGGCAGCAACTTTTTAATATTCCCCCAGCTTCAACTGGACCCCACCCGTGGGATTTTCATGAGATAAATATCACCTATTTCTCAATCCATTGTACCAACAAAAAATCTTTCCTATCTTTCAAAAGACCTTGGGTCTTACAAGCATATAGTTAAAATTAAAAAAAAAAAAAAAAAATCTGGCTGCAATCTACAAGGTATTACATTTACCAAAAGCTTGAGTAAAATTCTGGTATCTGTTCAGTTGCTCCTATTTCAAATTTGCGTCTCCTGGACAGGATTCCAAAAAAGCCTTAAAATGAACAAGTGAAAGAACCATTACGGAAACAATTGTTTAACTTAAAATATCCAGATGCATTACTCCTCTGCAATACTAAATTTCCTGCAATTTCCCTGCAATACTCGCATCGGTAGAAATGTCCATCAATTTTCTCTTGAGCCCGATTTAAGACGTACATACCTACTTTTAAATATAAAGACTAATTTCTTTAGCTGAACTAAAGGAATGTGGAATACTTTACCTGGCTATGTTTTCCCTCCCTCGATATGCATTATCAATCAATTTCAATTTACAAGATAATTTCAGATACAGATACAACTTTGAAGTAGTCAAGGCCGTGGTCAACAATGTACTGTCTGCACCTTAGTAAGAAAGTTATACAGTTCCAGCATTCATGCATAAAGCAAGGATCAAGCCATGCTCTCAGGATATGTTTTAAAAGACTTCACAAATCAAAATCCTCACAAGTTGTTACAAAAAAAAAAAACCCACATTATTATCGTTTAAAGTATATTTTGTGTATATTTATTGCACACGTGCATATATATCTGTAAAATTCAATACACATTAAAAATAGATACAATATTATTATCTGTCAGTTTCGTTTCTTTTCTTTAACGACAGTCTGGCTATTTACAAAAACAAAAAATTTCAACAAAACAAAAAAATGAAAAAGAAAATAAAACTTATAATTAAAAGTAAAACACATTTTTATGTCTCATTACATTTAGCGACTAAATTAAGGCAGACTTTTACTAGGTACATTATTTTAAACGAAGAATGTTGACCAAAACAAAACATAGTCGTTATTTTTGATTATTAAATTCATTTCATATATTTTTTTTTTTAATATTATAAGGAAAACATAAACTACTATCCTAATGACTATACAAGTAAACAATAAAAATATTTTGTTTTCTTATAAAATTTATTAATTTTTTTTTTCGTATAACTGTGCATATATTGTTTTCTTTTAGTAATAAAAAAAAAAATGTTATCCAAAAATTATCTACTTGTGGCCACATGACGACATATTACTTTTTATATTTTGCTCCGAATATAGAAAGCAAGTCTTGAATTAGGTCTCGTTGCTTTTTTAAAGGCAATTTCTAGTCTAAGTTGGGTTAGGTTGAGGGAGCTGGTGGAACTCCTTCAGCAATGGCATTTAATTGCTTCCGGGCAATTGGCATTTCGACTTTTTTTTTGTTCAGGCCACAGGTCAAAATATAATACAACATGACTTGGAGTTATTTCTTGTTAAAAAAAAAAAAAACTAGACTCAAAGTCATTGCGTGGCATTTCGCGACAAAACAAATAAAAAACACACAATTTTTAAAAAGCAAAGACGTTAGTCGTCTTCTTCCTTCCAACCTCTTCTATACAACTTGCACAGTTGCAAACGCACTAAATGTTACTTTCTTGGGAAACTCTGGTCCCGGCGATCCTCGTGTCTTAATCACCGGTTTCAATGGCTGTCGTGGCTTGAGAGACATTAAGCCAGCCGAAGCGGCCAAGACACGCAGCTTCTGTGAGAAGCCTCCACCACCGCCACCGCTACTGCCACTGCCACTGCCACCGCTTCCAGAGCTGCTGTTATTGCTATTACCACTGATGCTGCTGATTCCATTGCCATTGCCATTTGTAGTAGACGATGATGCTGACGATCCATTGGAATTGAAATTCGATTGGTGTGGTGTTATTCCGGTACCGGAAATCGTTGCTGACGCAGGATGAAGGCGAAACACTTGGCCTGTCGCTGTTGGGTAGATAAGACTGTTGCCGCCAGTTGTTGTGATGTGATGCTGGTTGGATGGGGTAATGTAACTGCAAAGAGAAATGGGGAATTCATGTTAATTATGGTATAGGAAAGTAATGGTTGAATTTTTTTTTTATTTTTTTGGTTAAAAGTTTTGTATAATTGATTGCTTATAATTTAGTCATGAAGACCGGCTGGGTTTCAATTCAAGTTCAAGGATCAAAGTGGCAAGAGAAATTGGTGTCTTGGTTTGTATTGTCCTATAGGCTGTATAGTGAAGTAATCTTTTGACCAGCAGGAACTTTCCCAAATTAAGATAATGAAAAATACAATTATAGAAGAAGTTCTGCTGGTTAGTTAAACTTATATACATTTGTTTTTCTTTCAAGACTTATTGCTTATTTGTTTATTAATTTTTTAACGACCCGGTTAGAAAATACAAGAAACACTTCTAGTTAAACCATTCATTTAAATATGGCTGTACTTTTCATCAATTTAAATGCTTTGTTCTGAATTAAATCCAATAGATGTAAGAATGTTGAAGAAGTACCCGGCCAAATATGAGAATTGTACTCAAGTTTTGATCTCATTTTATGTCTTATAGATTGTGGCCAGATCAGAAGGAAAAAATGTTCATGCACTGTCTAAGGAAACCTTAGTATTTTCCAGAAAACTAAGCAACGTTAAATGGCTAATTGTAATTACTCTATATGAATCACTAACCAGTGATGCCCATACTAAGAATAACAAGGTTGTCAGAATTCGAATCTAATGAGGTTCATTTGAATTTCAGCATATTATAAATACGATACAAACATAACCCATCTGAAGAAAGTTGATATTGAGCTTAAAACCAAATATATGACAAGCTGCGGGCAATACCGAAACAATTAAGTTGATAAGAAGTTTTAGATAATAGATCATTGATGAAAATATGAAATAGGTTTGGAGACAAAAGTGATCCCTGTGGTATACAGCAATAATTTACCGGATATCGGACGTAAGACCATTTAAAACGACTTGAACTGTTCAGTTTGGCAATCTAATCAAACCCATAAGATACTTATCGATGTTAAATGAACATATTTCCGATAAAAGAGTTGGGCTACAAAATCTAGCTAATGCCTTTGAAATAACAATTGCGATTTCCTTGCTTTCGCCAATGAATAGACTTCTTAGACTTTTCTGTAAGATAAAACATCAAATCACCAGTGGATCTGTTGCTACGAAAGCCGTGTTAACCGTCATTAAAAAACTTCATACCTTTAAGATATTTTTTTTGCTGACAGTTAATCAGCGTTACCATGACATTTCAGATGATGAATGTACTAGTTCGAGAAAAGATTTGTCCAATGGAGGTGTTAAATTTTTCATGTGCAAGTGGTGTAAAATCGCTATGAGCTGATAGCAGGAGTATTATTGACGACAAGTATTGGAACCGATGATGATGAGTTCCGAGTATTGTTTAGCTTCACTTGAGACATTGTCTGTATTTTTGTTTATCTAGAAATTTAGTTCTTGGAATATGATATCAGGTCTTCCGAGCTTGTTTGAATTGTATCCGATTTTCATCGGTACGGTTTAAAACTTTCCTCTTTCAATCCGATGACAGCATTACAATTAGCATTACACCTGTCATATCAGTACTGGTATCCACGTAACTAACGAAGAAGCATAGTTAGGAGTTGAAGATCTTTGAAAGATTATTAAAAGACCGTCTCATTTTGCTTTCCCATATTGCCATTCGATTCTTTTTGAAGACAACAAATCGCGAGCTCATATCCTTTTCAATCAACCGCTGTAACATTCGTTAATCGACGGAAATTAAAATGAAACTAGCACAGGGTTGAATGATACAGTGAACTTGTTAAAAAAATTCCCGTATGCAAGTTTTGAGAAAAAGTGTGTTCTGGTTCATAGGCATAGCAGTTCAGAAAAGCATATTTATCGTTATTTTCGAAGTTCTTGCAAGACTTTTCAGGGTTGCCTTTTATTTGTTGTTGCATTTTATGTAAAGCATTTTCACAAAAGAGATTTTCTAGTATCATACTTTCACGATGAATTTCTGGCACACCGACTGCTTCGAATAATGCTATTAATGATAGTTTGACGACTAAACAAGATAACACCGGTCCCAACCAATACAAAATATATTCAAAATCTATGTAAGTTCTATATTGCCTCAAAGAGCATCGTTCATACTATCTTCTAAAGTTTTTTTTAGAGGTATATAACTTTAAGTTGGCAACACTATTTTAACTGGCGGCCATTTTGAATAGACTGAGGTTTTAACAACGCTACCAAATTGTGCAAATTTATTTTGAAAATCATGGTTCTGTTCAAAATACTTATCGCGCACTACGTCCATTTTCATAAGTGAATTTTGCTATGCGATGAAGTTCATTTTTGGTTGAATGGATGCGTCAATAAACAAAACTGCCAAATTTTAAGTGATGATAATCCTCAAGTGCTCTATGGTTTGGTGGAATAATTAATTCGTACTTATTTAAAAACGATGCTGGCCAGAACGTTACAGTCAATGCTGACCGCTATAGAGCCATGATCACTGACTTTTTCGTTCATTAATTAAACAACCATGATGTGCAGGAGCTGTGGTTTCAACAAGACTGCGCAACATGTCACACAGCTAGTGCCACAATTCATTTGTTGAATGAAACGTTCGATAAGCGCATAATTTCACGTTTTGGTCCCGTAAATTGGCCTCAAAGATTGTGCGATTTAAAGCCGATTGACTATTTTCTGTCTGGATATGTGAAGTCTCTAGTCTACGCCGATAAGCCCAAAACGATTGATCACTTGGAGGACAACATTCGCTGCGTTATTGCCGATATACAGCCACAAATGTTTTAAAAAGTAATAGAAAATTTGACCTCCAGATTAGACTACATCCGAGCCAGCCATGGCGGTCACATGCCAGAAATTATATTTAAATTATAATGCCAAAAGGTTATCAATTTAAAAAAAATCATCTTTGTTTTATTCCATTCAAAGTTCTATACCTCTAAAAAACACCATTAAGGTATTTAATAGTAAATGACAGAAAAGCAGAAAAATCCGGAAAGTTTATTAATCAAACAATAAATATCAAAAATCAATTAGTACTTCTTCTTTATTCAAAATCAATGCTCCTAATGCTAAGAGAATGCATTAACGATGTTTGTATAAATAAGTCAATTAGGAACGGTCTTCAAGGTTGTTCCATAAAATCACTTACAAACTTTATTACAATAATTTAGTAGCAGTGATTATAGTTAAACAAGAAATCTCAAGTTTAATATTAATTTTTACAAGAATAAATTATTGAATATTTATTATCATCTTATTTTTAATTGTTTTTAAAAATTACAATAAAAGAAACGAATATTTGGATTAGTTTCCAATATCAATAATACAAAAAATATATGCTCAGCTTGTGGCAAACATACTTAATTGCATGACTTATAAAAAAAATTATTAGTTTAAGCCACTAGCTTCGTATCGAAGCCATCCGCCAAGGAACAACTTTCTGTAACATAATTTTCTTTCAATAACTTTTTAAAACAGCATTTTGTTACTTCTTTTTTATACTTGTTTTCAATGTCTGACTTGAAAAAAAACAAGGTAAGTTAAATAAAAGTGAATCTTGTTTTTAAACTTGATTATAAAACACATCATAATGAAATGAGTAGGTAATAAAAAAAAAAAATATTAATTCAGAGGGGATGTTCAATAGGAAGGCAGGTTGTTGAGAGGTGAGAAATAATTGTTTTTGAATGAGTGTGTGCAGAAACAACCTTGCCGTGTGCTGCTGCTGGAAATGTATGATTTTTTGGTTAACATGGGACAAAAGACAATTTATTGCTTAATAAACCCAAACTGCTTTGAAATTGCTATTGGTAAGGTCATTTTTATTAATTTTTTTATTCGTTATTGATTTATTAAATTATATACATTCCATTTGAAAATTAGATGGTCAATTAACCACAATTTTGATATAGTGTTGAATTAGTTGATTGATTAATATCCGGAATGTTTATTAATAGAACATGCATTAGTAATCCATTTCTTTCTTTGGTCTATGACGAAATAGAAGTTCATATGCTTTGAACTGTTTAATCAGAAGCTTTGTTGATTTGAGTTTGCGGTTTTGCGGATGACATTAGTAACCGGTGCCTTCACTCTACTATCTATGGAGTCAGCAGCAAGCAGAATGGGACTAAAAATAAACGAGGACAAGACGAAGTATTTGCTTTCACCAACAAAAATCCAATCTCACCACCGACTTGGTGAGAACGTGACCATTGATAGGTATAACTTCAAATTAGTCAGTGAATTTGTCTACCTGGGTACTGCTGTAAACACAAGCAACAGCATCAGCGCTGAAATCAAACGCAGAACAACTTTTAGTAATCGCTGTTTCTTTGCGCTGAATTAGCAATTGAGGAATAAAGCCCTATCAAGAAGAACCAAGGACACTGTATAGAACACTCGTCATCCCGGTCCTGCTATATGGTGCAGAAGCATGGACTCTCTCCCAATTGGATGAAAAGTCACTTGGAGTATTCGAGAGAAAAGTTCTTCGTACGATTTATGGTCCTGCCTGCGTAAACCGAGAAGACAACATTTGACGACTAACTATAAGTGCTGTACAGCGACATAAACGTAGCCACCAAAACTCGAATTTAACGTCTAAGATGACTGGGCCATGTAGAGCGAATGGACATCAACGCTCCAGCTCGTAAAGTCTTAAACTCCAAACCAGAGAGTGTTAGAAGCCAATGTAGACCTCAAGTCCGATGGAGCGACCAGGTAAAGGGAGACATCCAACAACTTGGAGTGCGAAATTGGAGACGGCAGGCTAGAGATCGAGACGGCTGGAAGAGCATACTTGGCAAGGCCTAGGAGTACTATACGCTTCAGTGTAGCCAACAGTAAGTAAGTATAAGTAAGGGGCTTATAATATATTCCGCTTATCTCCTAAAAAACATTTCCATGGATAAAGGTGGACATTTGTACCACTACAGATGATTAAAATTCAACAGCTATTAAAGTTATTACTGATGGATCCAAAATGGAAATTGGTGTTGGTGCAGGTTTCTAACTAGAAACACAAATCAATCAGAGTCTCTGATAATAGCAGCGCCTTGCTGGAAGTGACGGGGAAAGTTCTCATCCCTGAAACTCAGCTAGGCAGACACAACGGTAAAGATAACAACCTGTAACATCAAACTGACAATTGGGAATAAATTACTCGCTGCAAATCACGAGAGATGGAACTCACTCGATTCCTGTGTCACAACCAGATTTTTTAGGTCACATGCTTATAGGGTCCAAATTCCATACAACATCAAAGATCAACCATGTAACATTTTACCCAAACTATCAAACACGTTCACATGGTTTCTACTGTTGCTGGAACAACTTTTCAATGGAAGGACATTGAAACATACATCATAAAAAACAATAATAATTAGTGTGCAACTAATACCATGAGCAATGAGCTATAGGCTTTATGTTTAACGTTAAATGCATTTTCAACCTACAAAAAACCTTCCGTTGATGCCCCGCGACACATGTCATCTCTAAAATGTTGTTCAATTCATTAATTAAGGTGCTAATTTTACCACACGTATGTGAATGTCATGTGCCGAATACAACGTACGACCCTGCGTGATACTTTCTGACATCACGCGCTCCAGCAACAAACGAATACCAAATACCTAAGAAATTTTCTATTTTTATTAATTCAACAATAAAACAATCAATCCCTTTCACCAATTAGCACAGAATTTTACTCGAAGACGAAGGAAGGTATTCATAGCCCAAGCAGCAACCAGCAACAAATATCCCCTTTTGAAAGCATTGATTACCAGGTTGAGTGTAATTTACTAACAACATTGACGAAGGGTAATGTGTTACGGCCTTAGGCTTACATCATACAAACATTCCAAAGGAATGGAGCACTGATTCCATTGGAATCTAAAAACAAGTGTAAACAAACAAACCTCTAGCGTGCGTCCGTCGTCGTCGGTTATGGTCGTCTAGCATCAAGACTTCCAACTGGTTTTGTATAAAATGTAATTGAGTTTTATTTTCCCCACTTCAGAGCTGCAGGATAATGATAATTATTTTTTTATAAAAAAAAAAAATCGCCAACTATGCGACAATTTCTTTCCAATCGAAGATACCTTTAGCATCACGGTGTAACACAATCACCTTATGGTATAGCAAGGAATATTACATCTAGGAAGAGCTACTCCTCGAAGACTTCTCTATTCTGATTACATTTTGCGCGCAATCGTTCCAAAGATAAATTATCTGCCATGACAGTTCTATGCTTTTTGTATTTTATTACAAGGATATAACTGCTTTGGT
This sequence comes from Platycheirus albimanus, assembly GCA_916050605.2. Classification (NCBI taxonomy): domain Eukaryota; kingdom Metazoa; phylum Arthropoda; class Insecta; order Diptera; family Syrphidae; genus Platycheirus; species Platycheirus albimanus. Next base: position 289,907,509 of record OU696696.1, on the reverse strand, counting down.
GATTTGCATACACCCAATGTCACGTCGCCATTGCCGTTGGTCGTCCGTCGGTTGACGGTTGTCGCATCGGTGCAGTGCGGCTAGTTCGTAGGGTGTCGCGTCCGTCGTTTGATGCTATTTGTACGCGAGCGTAACGCCATCCTTTGCCATGTGCCCGCATCATGATGACGATGAGGAGAGCAAAATAACTTAATTTGATATTTTAATTTTAATTTAATCACGCAACTTTGTGGTTGGCGATGTGGTAGGATTGATAAATTAAAATAAAACGATGGTTGTTTGTAGTGAAATATAACCGCCAGGTACAATTCTACATAAGAACACAATGTTGCTTAATTGAACTTAAATGGATTGAAAAGTTATTACTTCATCTCTAGCTAAAGGCTTCTTAGATGCGCAAGGAGTTTGTATACTTCGACAACGCGGGCTTGTGGTCATGTATTTACGTACTATAGAACGGTGCGTAGGTTCACACTAGCTGTGACCACAAAGAAGACTTGATGGGAGAGTGCCTCTGATGCAATATCGGTTTCATTATTATTTCTTTGGATATAAATAGGATGTAATTTTCTAAGTTCTGTCTAGGCTGCTTTAAGTTCATAAAAGACTAAAAAAAAAGTGAGACGCTTCCAAACCAATTCAATTGATAACAAGAAGAAGTAAATAATAAACAAAATTAAAATGGCCAACGAAGGGCATTTTAAATGTAAAATAAAAAAATGTTCCGGTTCTTCATTTGGAATGAGAAAAAGAAATAACAGCGTGCTTAAATTAAATAGTTCAGGGCGAGCTCGATATACTTGAACTCCATGATACAACTACTAGAGATAACGCCTTCCAATTTTCATTTTTGATTTGTTCTGCGCTACTACGTCATAAGAACACCTGAAGTTTGCGCCTTCTCGTTTTCGACTTCCCGTTTAACTTTTGTTTCGTTCTATTCTCTATACGATCTACACATTTACATAATATACATGTATATAGTATGTCAATGTAGTTGTGCGCTTTACGTCATAAGAACACACGGAGTTTTACAATGATTTGATGTTTTGTAGCATCATGCGCAATGCCATATCTTTATTAGTTGTATCATGCTCGAACTCTGTTCAGGGCTCTTTTCTGAATTAAAAAAGAAAAACCCTTATATAAAATCATAATGGCTGAATCACAACGACGCGTTCACGTCAGCTTCGCGAACGTACGTCGAACAAGCTTTACGCGACGCGTCGAGATGAAAGATGACATTTGAGTAAATCAACTAAGCGAAAATAATAAGTCTGAGGAAACAAATATTTTGTTTGAAGTATTTTATTATTGTTTGTCTTGAAATTCAGAATGGATACAGAAAATCTGATTTCAATTATAGAAGTTTTTGGGAAAGTGGTTTATACAGCCACGAGATCCTCAGTCAAGTAAACCTTTTCTTAAATCCCCAAAAAAAAATTGGGGATAGGCCTTTACTGTTAAACAATTTTTCGCTTAAAATGTACCCAAGAACCATCATCTAAAATATCGCCTACGAATTAGGGAAGACCCTGTATAAATTCACACAATTTTCAGACTTTATTTTGTATTAGATATTTGTTCCAAATCCTCTGATTAAATGCTTAAAACTTTGAAATCAATGCACACACATAGAGGACGAAGGGTATCAACCCATTTTTGAAATTGAAAAAACTCAAAAGGAAACATACAGGAACAGTAACAGTAGTTTGAAAAGTCAAACGCGCGTAATTGTTCAAATATTTCGACTTTTGCTTCATTTTCGCTTCATGCTACGTGGTTTGTGTACTTACTTTTTGATGCCGAAACGTAACGTTAAAGCTCTACGCCTCATTGCAAGCATTTGGTGCGTTCTTTTTCTTACCATAGTCAACATTTGTTGTTATGTCAAAAAAAGTTTTTGTTGGAGTGTCATTGTTAGGATTTGTTGGGTTTTTTACAAACTATTTAGGGACGATATGTTAGATAGGATTTGTTAGACTGTCAAAGGACCACTTTCAATTTATTGAATTAAACTTGCAGAGAAAAAAACAAGTAGAATAAATAATGGAAAATAATAATTTTATTATTGGAAATGAAAACTCATCGTCAGAATCAGAATATTTGTGTTTCTGGTCATAATACGTAGGTCATTTTGGGGTAGTTTTTTTTTTCAAAAAAATTTATAGGCATTTGTTGCTGTTTCTTTGTCGAATCGATATCGTTGAAAAAAATCTTTATCATTTAACTCGAATGGATTGAACAATGCCTTATATATTTTTCTGGCTGGTGTGGCACATTTTCATACGGCAAATGTATGTCTTCCAGGATTAAAATATCTCCTTCAATTGCCACATCTATTGACACTCTAAAATCGTATTTTCAGAATTTATTATTTGTTCTAAGGTATTGTTTTTATGTATCGACTTACTAATGGCAGACAAAAGTACTTACCAATACGTTTTTCAATTATTGTATGACATGTTGTAGTTTAAAAGCCACTTTTAAAGTTAGACCCCAGGTTAAGTGCTAATCATATAGGTATAAATACGTTTATGAATAGCTTAAACTCCAGGTGTGGTTGATCACAACTTAGCAGCAGTTTAAGATACGTCTATAAATACAGCCCAATATGTGTTTATCTTTTCACTCTTCTGTGTAATAACGTATACTAAGCTCTCTCCCACTTTTCTTTTCTATAGATATTTGCAGATCAATATATTGCAGAGCAATGTGAATCCACCATACAATTTAAAAAAACAACAAAGCCTTCATACCTTACAGTGTAAGCGCAGTGCAACAAACGATCTATTACATTTCCTTTTGTGCAACTTCTTGTTGAACTAAACTAAACCATATCCGGTTAAGTGCTTTTCTCATCTCGTCGCCGTTTCCGTTTTCAATCGTGAAATATTTTTTTAAAATAAGTAATTAAAGTTATTTAAAATGTATATTCAACTTGTTTTTTTTTTAATACTTTGTCTAATTATTGTTTTATGGCAGAATACTTCTCAAAAACGAGAAAAATATTAAATCATTTGCAATAATTTAGTGTATACCACAATGGCGTCGCCTAGACGAATTTCCGTCTCCGGGTATTTCCGATTTGTGAACATTTCTTTTCGGTTAAGAAATTTATCATGGCGTCGTGTCGTGTCGGTCTCGGTGTCTGTCGTAATGAAAAAGTGAATAAATTACAAAAAAATCGGTTCTACAGTGATATGTGTTTCAGTTAATAATAATTTCGTTCGGTTTTTCTCCTTTTTTTTTGAGAAATAGTCCATTAAATTTAATAAATTAATTTATTAAATGGCGTCTGGCGTATTGTTTCCGTATCCCAATATTTCCGATTTGAAAAATTCATATTAAAGTTCCGAATATGGCGTCGTCGTCGAATCGGTTCGTGGTCAGTGGTCGTTTAGAGCTCCAAAAAATGCTCCAAAAATGTCGCATCCGTCTTCGTGTTCAGTGATCAGTGTTCACCACAGCTTTGTGTGGTCATTTGCTTAGTGTAAAAAATGTAAATATATAGTATGCCGGTGCGGTATGGGCTCCGGTGGATGAAGTGCGTTTTATTTGTCTTTACGATCTTATCATTCAGTGTTTTTTTTGTGTGTATTCTAAGTGTTTTGTTTTGTGAGAGTTAAAGCCATTTTGTAGAGTTTGGTGCAATTTATTCAAGGTGTCTTAAATAAAAAATTGCAATGAGCAATTTGTGTTAAAAAAAGCTATCTTGATGTTGGGAATATATCTCGACTGAAAAGGTAAAGTATCTTAAGTCAATTTTGATAATTTTTCAGGAGAGCAAAAAAATGATTCAAAGCTGCCTCCCAAAAAATCTTTCAAGTGTAGACTTTATTGAACAAAGCATTTAGATGTCAAATTTTATGATTTTTTTTTTAAATTTATTTCAAAAAGATATTTTTAAAGTTTCGCCCGTTATAAGGAAAAATATGACTTAAGATAGTTTTAAATAGTATTTTATATTAATTTCCCAAATCTTAAGTTGAGATAAGATATTTTGCCTCGTCTTTTCGAAGGACGTTTTCAATTCATATGTCCATTTAAGATGAGTTGAGCGTGCAAAGGTGGAAAAAAAGAGATTTAAGATGATAATTTCTGGTTTTTATTTTAAAAATTTCAAGTCCTTAAGTCTATAGAGATAGACTTTTATATTTAAAAAATATAGAAGAAAAAACTTAAACAAAAAGAAAATAAACCAGATTATAAATTCATTGCAAAAAAACTTAAATAAACTTCATTTTACATTGTTTTAAAATTTAAATTAATAATAACAAAAAATAATGGAAAAACTGAACAAAAAACTTAATTTGATTTTATTTAGCATTGTTTTTTTACGTGCATACGGTCTTAAAATTAATAAAAAAAAAATAATTACGAATTCAAACATTAGGTTTCTTATTCTGATTCGGCTGATAGATTTTTTTTTTGAATTTACCATTCGCAGAATGGCTGCAGCACGCGAGTTGCTATATGTACATATGTACATTATACCAATGTATCTGAAAAAAAGTATTTTAAAAAAGTTATGTATGAACTATCCTTGAAACAAAAAAGCTTTCTTGTAATTTATAAAGTATTCACTAACTAGCCTTTACCCGCGGCTTCGCTCGCGTTTCAGATGATCAAGAAGTAGACTGTAGCTTGAGAAGTCGTCTATTGTAATCTAGGTTCTTCTTCTTTTATAGCTTTATAATTCCATACCTATGTACATTAAACCGTGATAAAAAGAAACCTTTGTGCTATTCCACACTATAATCTATCTCTGTGCTAAATTTCATTCAGATCCGTTCCGCCATTCTGGTTTGATTTCAAAAATTAAAACAAATCTATCCCACGGGAACCATACATTTTACCGGGATAAAAAGTAGCCAATATGTTTTTCCAGACTATAATCTATCTCTGTGCTAAATTACATTCAGATGAGTTCAGCCATTATTGTGTGATTTCAAAAATTAAAACAGATCTATCCCACAGGAACCATACATTTTACCGCGATAAAAAGTAGCCAATAGCATATGTAATTTCAAAAATTAATACAAATCTATCCCACGGGAACCATAGATTTTACTGGGATAAAAAGTAGCCGATATGCTATTCCAGACTATAATCTATCTCTGTGCTAAATTTCATTCAGATCCGTTCATCCATTATGGTGTGATTTCAAAAATTAAAACAAATCTATCCCACGGGAACCATACATTTTACCGGGATGAAAAATAGCCTATCTGCTATTCCAGACTTTAAGCTATATCTGTGCCAAATTTTATCCAGATCCGTTTAGCCGTTCTGGCGTTTATTAGCAACAAACATCCAAACATCCAAACATCGTAACTTTCACATTTATAATATTAGTAGGATAAGTACATTGTACATACCTTTTTTAGTTGTATGAATGTGTTTTATTAGTAATAATTTTTCTATAACAAAAACAACACTATCTGAAACACTAATTGACACACTAACTTAAATATTAACTGAAACACTAAATGAAAAAAGGACTGAATTATTAACTCTTACCAAAAGAAAAACTTTCGCTCAAAAAGAAATCCAGAATCAAACTACGCTAAAAAATATCGTATGTTCTTATTACTACGGATATTTTGTTTAGGTTTGCAAACGGTAAAGTATCCTATGACTACTTAGGGAGAGAAAAATTTCAGTTTTAAATTCAAAAAATCATGTTATGTCGACATAAGATGATTTGCCTTTTCACACTTTTTCAGAATTTATTTAAGTATTTTATCCTATGTCGACCTAAGGATGGCTTTTGTTTATGTTTGCGTGCGTGAAAATATCTTAAGTCAACTTAATATGATTTACGATTTTACAACAATAAAAAAGTCTAAAGTCAATATAATCTTAAGTCTATTTTAGGTTTTAAAATTAAGCAGAACACACAATCTATTATGTGCACTTAAGATATTTACCTCGTGTAGAGATGTGTCTTTTGAACATAAGATGAAGTTGTTTTTGTATATAATAAAGCAAAGGAGTGAGATAGAAGGTTGTCGATAAGAGAGAACTGTAGTCCTTTCGAATGGCACTGAGGTTCAACAAAAAAACGCTAAATATCTTAAGTCGACCTAAGATACTTTACCTTTTCAGTCGAGATATATTTTCTGGAAAAACAACGAAATTTTCGAAATTCCATTGCATAATCAATGACGCCAGTTATATTTGAAGTCGGGGTAAGTGGTTTTTAAATATATATCAAAATATATATTCTAAATTGAAATATTGAATTATACTTCAACTTACCATTTCCTCATTTTTATTTTCTTATCTCAAGAAATCAGGCATGTTAAAGTTAAAACATTGTTCTATTAACTGTTGAATGTTTGAAAACTTTATTATCCGTTTGGAATTGGTTTCGAATATTACACAAAAGTTTGGCTTCTATCTGTCTATCTGTCTGTCTGTCTGCTATCTGGTTGTCTGTCTGTCTGTCCGTCTGTCTGTCTGTCTGTCTGTTCAAATTTACTAAGTAGCGGTTAGTCCTTGTCGTTATTAAACGAAAACCTCATATACATACAGGACCGAATATAACCCGAAAAATATTTCTCTCAAAGCACCCCAGCCTGTATTCATCCGTTTGTGCCAGTTTCCACGCTTTTGCCCCATACAGCTGGACTGGGATGATTAGGGTCTTGTACAGTGTCTCCTTGGTCTTTTGAGAGAGAGCTTTGTTACTAAGATGCCTTCTAAGCCCGAAGAAACAGTTGATAATGTTCTGCACCCGAGGACAGCATATACGGGGTGGTTCGTTTAAGGTGCATCAAAAAGCTAAAGCAAGTATAGGTTGGGTTGGGACAAGACTAAAACCGTATGGGTTGGGCGGTCTATTGCCCTCTGTTTAGCTGGGAGGGACAATTTTCTAAAAACATGACAATGTGTTTTCTTAGAACCAAAAAACCCAGGTGTTTTTGACAATTTTTGGGGTTGTCAAAAAACCTGGGTTGACAGGCCTTATAGAAGTTTATTTAGCAAACTTTAGAAAAGTTATTTTAGTTTTCTTAAGAATTTATTAGAAGCAATAACGGCTTATGAATTACATAAATTAAGGCCTTAAGCTAGCATTAGACGGTCCTTGTTAATGGTCTTTGCAAATGTCACTCTGACGTCACAGAAAATGTGCCCTTGTACTGTCAGTGTATGGTCATTGTTCACCATGTCATTGCTAGCTAAAATGACCATTACACGAACAAACCAAATCTGTCATTGTTGTCCCAAAACTCAATGTCCAGCAAGTTTGTCATTGTTACTTTTGCAATAAAACTTTGACAGTTGGTAGTGAATGAAACCGCAGGGCCATTGTCCGTGTACATTGTAATGGGTTTTTGCAAGGACCCAAAAATTCGTGGCATTGTGCAGGCCATTGCGTGGGTCTTTGAATGATTGCATTTTACAATGACCATTACACGACATTACGACTTTAGGGCAGATAAATACGTCATAATGACCTCAGAGGCACATTGCAGTGACCATTACAAGAGCCGTCTAATGCTAGCCCTAGAAAAGCTTGATGAAGGAAGCATGGCTAACTCAAATAGGCTATAGCTTTGTCGTCGAAGCCATATAGCTTTCTAAAATTAGTTATTCTAAGGCTTATAAAAACGAGTTACGGAGATTTTAAACTATGTAAAAAGAAAGTGAACAGAAAAAATCTTCTGATGCTTGAATTCAACTGGACCACCAACTTTAACCACTGGCTTTGCCGGAACCCATTTTCGTGATGGTGAGTGTGGTTTTATTAGCAAGATCACGGGTTGGACCATTTCCTGGTGAAGAGGTTAACGTTTGATCCCTTAGTGGAGCAATGGCAGGATCAAGCAAGTAAGACAACAAGTGAGCACACACTCAAGAATCAAAAAAGCTTCAAATCTCCAGTCTGATTTCCAAAAAAAAAAATGTCAAGAAAATCTATTAATAACTCAAAAGTTGGATACTCGACTTCGAATAGTTGTAGTAACTCCATATGTGTTTGGTCTATTTGAAGTACATAATCAAATAAAATGCGATTCTATCCAATTCACATTCCAATGTTAAGATCTGGTTTGTGATGAGTTACGACCACCTCATTTCTTGACGTAACATTTTTCAATGCAAACAACTTCGACCACCTCGGATATCAAATAAACGTTCTTAGCCACGCGTCATGTATGAAAAAAAAAACACGACCTCCACCCACATTGCCACATCCCGAGGAATTCATTGCATGACCATCCGTCGTCCGTCATCCGTCAGATGATTCTCTATACACCATACATACAGGTATAACTGCCGCCGGAAAGCGTAATTGAATCCCATCACTACACCATACCATATTGTAACCGATCATATTGTCTGCGGTCATATGCACATTCGGAATCACAGCCCGCAGCTCAGATTCTAGCTGTCGCCTCACTTTAAGCTTAGATTGCCAATTGCCTACTGCAAAAATGTTGCTCTAAGTGGTCCAAACTGCGCAACCGACCGTCACAACCAAACCACTGTCCATGTCACATATAAGTCACATTTTGTGGAAAAAATCTAAACAAAAAATGGAAAAAACATAGAAAGTTTATGTTTCTTTTGGTAATGGATACTACTTGGATTTGCCATGATATACCTACTCGCGTTCATCCAGTCCAGTGATGGCTTGAAGGAGCTACTACACAAATTTCTTTGTAAGTCCATAAAAGTGATGAAACAAGCCAGTCAACGCCACATGAACATTTTTAAGCTCTCAACTTAGTTTTTATTTTTTTTTTATCTTTTAAGTAACAACACCTTGCTAGGGTTTCTTATTTTTGTTTTTGTTTTTGTTCACAATCCTTCAACCATTAAAGCATAAAACAGAGGATTGAGTGCACAGAAAGTGACCGCGGTAAGGTACATAAATTTGTGGTTAATGTGATGGTGTTATGGGCAGTTTGGAAAGTTGGATGTGGCATATGGCACGGAGGGATTATAGATCTTAATGAGTATCTACTTAGGTAAAGGTTGCTGTTAACCTTGAACTACAGGGTGTATCAAAAGTCAGTATCTATTTTTAATAAACAAATTCAGGGAACGCAACCAAGTTTCTAGGAGGAGGGGGGAATCACTTGTCATTTGATTGGTGTGCTTTAAGGATTCAGTTGAATAGAATTATTTTACACAGGAGAAAAAAAAAAAGAGTGTTGGAGACATTATTATTGGCTTCTACGAGACCCCAATTTGTATTTTTTCCTAAGATAAAAGTTAGCGTTCGTAAGAAAACATTTTCGATACAAATCAAACATGACATTACGATGATAGCGAAGTCGACAAAAGTGCGGGGTGACACCGTTCTGGTTACTTAGTGCATTTATGGTATTCCACAGAGCAAATCATAAACTAACGGTAACTGTTATATAGGTTTTCCAATAAGAGGTGTTATTTTGAATAACGCGCTATTTCGATAGATGTCAATTTTGAAGCTTTTTTGACATATGACAAGTAAAACTACGCCATTAATAGAAAATGGAACGATACACGCTTCAACAGCGCATTGAAATTATTGAAATTAATAAATAACACCTCTTATTGGAAAACCCTATATAATCGTTATCGCAAACATACATTTTGTTCCAAAACGTCTCCAACGATTTTAATTATTCTTTTTGTGTGTTGTTTTGAAGGTTTAGTTTATCTTTTAACGTGAATTTGTTTTGTAGGTCTTAAAGCAGTACATACAGTATAGACAAAGTTTTTCTAATAAGACTTCCTCTTGAACCACTCGACTGGTTTTTATGAAGTAAATTCCGAATTGAATTAACATTGCCCTTAGGAATTTCAAATGTTTTATTTATTTATTTCAGTATTTATTCAGTATAATGATACATTACTTAAACGATACTTAAGGCATAGAGATGAGAACAATATAAATTCTTAGCAACTATAAATTTAACAAAAGGAGGAATAATTTATTAGGGAAAATGTAATTTGTTTTGAGAAAGGCTTTTCTTTAAAAACTCATTTTTGTTTTAATTTTTGGAAGTCTGTATCTTGAATACGGGCAAGTAATGTTTTCGTGCAGAAAACGCTGATGGAGAAGCTCAGAAAAGTAGTTTTCTCCATGCCGATGCCGTTCATCTGTGTGTCTGTTCGCTTTTCATGTCAAGCTACAGCATAAACTTAAAAAGGTCGGAAGTTAATGAAACTTGGTGATTTTGTTCAGGGATAGTTATTTAGTATTTTGATAAGTTTTTGACCTCGAGGGCTTGTGGAAAAAGAGGAGGTGGGAGGATCTGCAAAATATTTGACCTTCCTCCGTTTTTCCCTCAATTACTTTTTTTCTTACTTTCTAGGGAAAAAGCATATGCTGGATTTTGTTGTAGACAATTTAACATTTTTTACGATTTGTATAGTAGAAAATTTGCTATATGTCGATTCGTTACCAAACCGTTTTTCAAATCGATAAAAATGACAAACATTTTTGAAAAATTAGCTGTTTTCCGAAGCACCATATCTTGGTAAACGCATTAGCAGACAACAAATTTTGTACCAACGTAATTGCCGAAAATTGAACGCACCAATTTAATCCCAATATGCTTTTGCCGTAGGATGTAAGGAAAAAAGTTATTGAGGGAACCGGAGCAAGGTCGAAAAATTTTCAGTTTTTCAACGCCTCCTCTTTTTTCACAGGGCCCTTGAAAATCAATAACATAGCAAAATGTTAGTTAACTACCTTCGAACAAAATCCCCAAGTCTCATTCACTGAACTATAGCAGTTCAAAGAAAAAAGATTTTAGTGGTTTTTACTTGCGATTAGGTACGTTATAAGGCAAGTTATGGATTCGTGCAAAAAAAAAAAAATTGAGATAACAATCACACATGACATTGCGATGTAGAGAAGTCGACAAAAGTGGGTCTGAGAAATTTTGGCAATTTGTCTGTCTGTCTGCACCTCTGGAGCCTGAACGGATGGGCCAATTTGCTTCGAATTTGATATTTAGTAATTATTTAGAATTCCCTAGGGGGGTCTTTTTTCATTTTTGCTCCTGGTTGAAAAATAACGGTAACTGCCATACAAGTGTAAGTAAAAAAAATGATTTTAATAAAACTTTCAGAATGCTATTTTTTAAAACAATCTTTTGGTTAGAAAAGATTTTTCAAAATTCAAATAGAGCCAGTTTTTTCAAATCAAATTTTCTCGTACACTATTCATTAGATTTCAATAAAATTTTGGACACAGGAAGTAATTTATAACTTTATTAATATGTCATTTCAAAATTCTCAAAAACTTTTTTTTTGATTTTTAATAATTTGTTTCAAAAAAAATGTTGGTTTTCGAAATAAATTGGAATTGGGAATTGGAAATGCAATTGCTTAGCATAAGAGCAAGTTCGTGCGACCCAGTCGTGCATTTTACACACTAAAGGTAGTTCCACACTATCCTATACAGTGTAATACGACATGTCAAAAATGTGTGATGAAACAGATGTATAATAGTGTGGAAACAGAATATGACAGCGCAGATCTCATACGATTTGACATGTGTTAAGATCTGAAATATTTTTTTAGGATTGAATGTAAAACCATCACACATTCCTTCACACTTTTTTTGACATGTCGTACTACACTGTGGGATAGTGTGGAACTACCTTAAGCAGCATGCACGAATACAATGTGAAGCACTGAACTCAAACAAAAATTTTGTCTGCCATTTTGGTTTGTTTTTGTTCGTGAAGTTGGAGTCGAGTCGACTTGTACTTCAGCTACTCTCTGTGTTGCAGCTGCTACTTCACATTATAGCCATATATATGATTTACGTACATTTAACTGTGACAGTGCTTCACTATTGTGCTCAGCCAGTTAAGCTCGCCTCGAACTTTTAACTTTCAAGGTAAGTTTTTTTAGATTTGCTCGAAAGCTGCTCTAACGATTTTAATGTATTTCATGATTTAACAATAGTGGGTCTTTTTCTACAAAACTGCATTTGGTTTTTTTTTGTAAAGGGACATAAGTTGGCAACCGCTTGATTGAATTTATAGTTTCCTATTAGATGGCTTGGCCAGTTTTACTAAGATTTGTTCTTCGTATATCTAAATCAAAGGGTACTTTAAAGAAAACTGAAGTTTATTTTTTTGCAACAAATTCAAATATGGTTTTAACATGTTTGGATGATAACATTTAGTATATGTTACATGACTGACTCTATTCCATGAAAAATTAAAAATATGTAAAGGCTTTAAAAAATAATTCTAAAATTAATTATAAAAAAAAAAGAAAAAAACTAGTGTCCTCATACACAAAGTACATCAAATCGTTTTTACTAAACTCCCTGGCACTTGATGACGCAGAAGGAAAGAGACTAATAGCTGACCTATTAATCGTATTAATTGGATTCTGAAAGCAGTTTGAAGCATCTTTTAAAAGTTTGAATTATTCACCTTTTCTTGCGACGCGACGTTTTATAGGTATTTGTGCGGTATTATTTCTGCTATCTATTAAGTTGGAGTGAGAACTGCTACCAAGACCTCATTTAAAAACAATTCAACAAAATTGCAACTACTTCTTGCTTCCTACATAAAAAGAAATAAAAACATTATTTAGCGTTAAATTTTGTGCTAATAATTTGAAGCGTAACCTAACAAGATACTAACAAAAGTTATTAGCCTCTTACACAATGCTATATAAGGAGTCTTTAAAGTATTGAAGTGTTTTAATAGTTTCCTCCTAAATTGTTAACCAATTAGTTACAGACGTAAGTTTCTCCTCTAATTTGTCTGCAAACGAACCTCATTCACAATGGTCCACTGAACCCATCATAAAACACAACCAGACATACTCATACACACGCACAGAGACAAATTATTTTTTGCTAACAATATAATTTGTCTGCACCTTAAAGTCTGTCCGAACTCTGGTGGCATTAAACTGCACAATCATCTTTGATAAGTAAAATTGCTGACGAGTTATTCAAAAATGTGGGAAAATATTTAATGGCGACTTTCGGCCAGTTTTTTTGCGAAAACATTGTCATCGCAAATTATTAAGTATTATTAATGATTTCTTTTTTTCTTGTTTTGTGCAAATTCAAAACTGCATGGGAATGGTAAGTAAGATTTTTTCGGTTTACTGGAGGGAAGTGAGGGTGTTGGAAGCTAGCGAATATTGTTTTTTACTTCTTCCAATCTGACAGTTAAAAGTTGAGCATCAGTGGTAATTAGTGCCAAACGTCTATTACGATTCTGACAGTTGTGCGGTTTAATTGAAATGTCATTTAGTTTGACACGTTTTATTTTTCACTGAACATACTCTTAGACAACATCAGTTCCTAAGAAAGTTAGACGTAAAATATAAAAAGACTGATAGCTATGTTAATCAGAGCTTCAAAAAAATCTTTGGAGACATTTTTTTTTTGTTCCACAATATTCAGTACCTATCTACCATTTTGCAAAACCTTAAATGACAAAAGTGACAACTGATGCGGTTTTAATAAGAATGCAAAAGAAGGTAAGGAACCATCCAGTGAACAACATTTTCCCAGCTGGAACACTGTGCAAGATTTACTAGACCGGAAAATCAGACAATCGCAGAAGAAGAAAAAGCATCACCATCACCGCACAATTGTTGCCACGGCCATAATATATTTCAATCTTGCTCTGATGTGCCTTTGCACCGGGAACCGCACCGCACAGGCACAAGGTGAAAGTACGAGTATACACTTGTGAATGTCGACTGAGCGCATTCAGATAAAAATCGTACAAACTGAATTGAATGAAATAAAAGCACATGGCGATGGCGATGACACTGCCAGACAATCTGATTTCCGTCAACAACGACAACGACGTCTTTGTCAATCATGTGGAAAATTTTTTTGCAGAAAAAAAGGGAAATTCATTTCTTATTGCCATCAGCTTCAGCTATAGTAATTGATTGAGCGTTCATCTAAAGAAAGTGTGTACTGTACTCTGTATCTGTACACGGGGACGGGGACAACAATGTGTTGGGAATAACTTTGGTGGTCCGATTTTTGTCGCGATTTATACGCGTTTATGGTTTTGGTTTAGAACATCCGTGTTTCTCCTTAATGTTCACATTATGTTAAAGTGAAGGGAAATATTCTAAGCGTGTTTGATCCAAGATACTATATTATGTTTACTCAAGATTTTTACAAGATATTGGCGTCGCAACTCAGTGGACATGAGCTGGATTGTATCTATACAGAAATTTCAAAAGCGTTTAATCCAATTCTTACATTATTTAAGAGCTGAAACTGTTCTTAGTTAATGAACTATTCTTTATTCTTTCACAGCATAATCAGGGGTACCAAAAGGCAGTCAACTGTGTCCGATACTTTTTATACCGGGTATTTTTTTTAAGGCATAGAACTTTAAGTTGGCAACACTATTTTAACTGGCGGCCATTTTGTCAGCTGTCAAGTGATTTTTTTTAGTTTGTTTTGGCATTTCAACATGAATAGATGGATGTCTGAACAACGCTTCCAAATTGTGCAAATTACAGACCGCTATAGAGCCATGATTACTGACTTTTTCGTTCATCAATTGAACAACCATGATGTGCAGGGGATGTGATTTCAACAATACGGACCAACATGTCACACAGCCCGTGACACAATAATTGATTTGTTGAAGGAATCGTTCGGTGAGGATATGTGAAGTCGCTAGTCTACGCCGATAAGCCCGAAATGATTGACCACTTGGAGGAAAAGCCATTGAAAATTGGACCTCCGAGCCAGCCGTGGCGGTCATATGCCAGAAATCATATATTTAAATTATAATGCCAGAAGATTATCTTTCGAATAAAGTAAATTTCATGTCATTTTAAAAAATCATTGTTTTATTCCATTTCAAAACTCTATATACCTCTAAAAAAACACCCTTTACTAGTTAAGCTTTCTATGACGTAACATCTTGCATTAGTTCTATTGAACTCTTTTAATGATGCAATGCACATTTGTGGCGCCAATGTCGATAAACATTGTCGATGTCGATCATGAGATTGAAAAAAGCTTTTCCCCCCATTTGGAACTGCACATTGCATCCTACGTAAAAATCTGAACGAAACTTGATTTCACTGGCGCCAGTAAAGTTGGTATCGAACCCCATTTTGTTTGCTTTTCATAAATTTGTTCCAACTGACGCTTGCGTGAGTTTAGACTTACAAGTTGCTTTTTACTTGCACGAAAGTAGTCACTTGCACCAGTTATATCATTGCCATATGAAATTTCTATTAAAATATATTTGTTTGCCGATAGGGTATCAAAATGTTCTATCGTCACATTTTATTTCCGAATGATTTTCGATTCCCAGGGGTATCCATAAAGTCCCAAAACTTCTTCTTGTTAACTTTACAATGTACACTTAACAAACTTAAGATGCTATCAAAACAAAGATCTCCATTAACCAAACACAAACATTTTTAATTACCCTCGATTATAAACAAAACAAAAATAAATATAAACAAAAGAGTTAACAGAAAACGAAAACCACCCAAAGCTAGCAATTACGGTCAATTGTTTTGGTCTAGATTCTTGGCGTCGCGTCGCCGTCGGTCGCGTCGTCATCGCAAAGACAATTTATAAGAAGTCACCGCAATTTAAGATGAAGAGTGACATTTTCCCAGAGCAAAATTAAGATTCCAAAAAAAAAAAAATTTTTCTGAACGCGCTTTCAGAGAAAGTCAGTCTTTCGCATAGACCCGCGTTCCCGCGTGAGCTGCCATTTAAGTTTAACGAAAAAAGTTTTAGAATTGTCATTAGCAATTTTTTTTTAATTGGCTTTTCCTTTCCTTATGTTCTTTTCGATTCTGTTTTGAGTACTTGGTTTTAATTACTCAGCAATGAAGACTTTTACTCGTAGAATTTTGTGATTCATGAAAAGATTATACGAAGATAAATAATCTGGCATCATAATTAAGAAAAACAAAAAAAATGTAGAATTTAATTGATTTGCTTTCTTTGCTCTGACCTTGTTTTGCTTGCTGATTTTGTTTAGCGGAATTTAAAGTACTTACTTTTTACTTGCGTCTGTCTGCATCTGCATCGACACCTACAGCCTAAACGACTAGACCGATTTGCTTTAAACTTGGTACGCAGTTATTATGACGTACTATACAAAAGGGTTTTTACAATTAGCATTCTAGTTTCAAAACTAACGGTGTTTTTAACGAACAATTTATTTTTTTCTAAAACACTTTCTGAATGGTGTTTTTAGTGTAAATTTAATTTTTTGGTTGGAATACATATTTCAAGAAAAGTCTCATAACGGTACCTCTCAGGACTTGACGGATTTCGATGAAATTTTTTATGTAGAAGCCTTTTATAGATGAAATAATATTTATTTTTTGTAATTTTTCTAGTAAAAATTACAAAGTGCTAGAATTTGGAATACTCAAAAAAATTGGGAATATGTTTTTGAAAAGTTTAAAAAACAGTTTTTGAAAAAACTTTTTGAACGATTTTGAAATTTTTTTTCTGAAAATTCAAAACAGTTAAAGAAATTAGATGATTTACTTTATTTAAAAAAAAACGTTGATTTTGAAGTGATTAATAAAATTTCATATATGATTTTTTCCTTGCTTTTTCCAAAATCTCAAGCCCCAAGACCAACTGTTCACACATGAGAGCAAGTTCGTGTGACCCATAGTGCTTTTTACTTGCGATTATAGGTACTATAAGGCAAGTTATGCATTCGTCAAAAAAAAAAGTTTTGAGATAACAATCAAACATGACATTACGATGATAGCGAAGACGAAAAAAGATGGTTTAAAAATTCTGTCCGTCTGTATGTCTGTCTGTCTGTCTGTCTGTCTGTCTGTCTGTCTGTATGTAGACCTACAGCCCAAACGAGTGGGCCGAATTGCTTCAAACTTGGTATATAGACTTTTTTAGGTATTGTACAGAGGGGAAATTGAAATTTTTTTTTTAGCTCAAAAAATAACGGTACCTGCCATACAACCGTTATTTTAAAGCTTATTTTTCTATGTATTTGCTGAATACCTATGAACTGGCGTTTTTGAATTTTTTTGGAAAATTTTTTTCAAAAAGTTTTTCAAAAAAAAATTTTTTTTCTCCAAAACCGCTCATAAATTCAAATTTATAAAAGAAATAAAATGGCGTACTTTTTTATCAAAATCTCAAGCCCCAAGACCACTGTCAAACATTAGAGCAAGTTCGTGCGACCCAGTCGTGCATTTATTTATTTTATTTTATTTTGTTTGTTTAAGGGAGATTCGAGAGCTATATATATCGTAGGGTATTTACCAAAAACCATGTAAACTTTTTAATTTATGTTGGCAATACTGTACTGTGTTGGTTTTTTTTTTTAAACGGCACACGAGCTCAAGGGGTTTGTTATAGCCCTTTTAATGATTAGTCACAGCGCGAGCGATAGGAAATTAGGGATGAAGGGGTGTCGATGAACATTGATCTTGAATGTTTGGAGATTAAAATGGGTAGACAAATTTTGCCAGGCAATTCATTCCACATTCGTGTTGTACGGCTAAAGAAAGAATCCCTATATTTCACGGTACGTCCGAAATTGTGCTCAAGTGTAAATTGATGAGCGTTCCTAGCAAGACGAGTATTACGGGGGAAATGTGTAAGGGGTGGAACGCAGCTGGCTACCTCGACGTCGAATGAGCATTTTTTGTAAGAGAATCTGTAAAATAAGGAAAGACATGAAACATTTCGACGATGTTGAAGTGATGGAAATGTTTTCATAATGCTTCTCTCTCCTATCAATTTAAGCGCTGTCGAGCAGGTGTAAAAAAGTTTGAGAAGCACCTGCCCAGAGATGGGAGTTATACTCAAGTTTCGGGCGTATAAACGCCTTGTAAATTGTAGCCAGATCAGAAGGGGTGAAAAACTTCTTGCATCTATTAAGAAAGCCTAAGCATCTTGCAGCATTCTTAGCAATCTCAAGTATATGATCATTCCAACGAAGGTTGTCACTGATACACATACCGAGTACTGAAAGCTTTTCGGCCTCCTCGATGCAAGTACCATTCATGGATAATAGCATAGGGGGTATGTTTAGCTTTAACCACAAAAGAAAGCATTGAGTTTTCGACGCATTAAACTCCACACGATTTCTGATACCCCAATTCACAATGCTGTTTAAATCGGAGTTTAATGAGCTTATCATACGGTGTCGTTGTAATAACTCGTCCGAAGGCGAAGGCCGTGAATTATCAAACTTATATGAAAAGCTGAGGGTTGTGTCGTCAGCAAAACAATTTAATGGATTAGAAGTCACAGACAAGAGATCATTTATAAAAATGAGAAAGAGAGTCGGAGACAGAACGGAGCCCTGGGGCACACCAGCATTTATTTTGTGGAGATCAGACTTGAAACCGTCTAATACAACTTGTATTGAACGGTCCAGAAGATAGCTTCTAATCCAACGAATAAGAGTATCATCGATACCAAATGCACGCATTTTCGATAAAAGAGCTTCATGCCAAACTCTATCAAATGCCTTTGAAATATCAAGCGCAATAATCTTGCTTTCGCCAAAGCGATGCAAACATTTGTTCCACTGTTCGGTGAGATATGCCATCAGATCACCAGTAGAACGATTACTGCGAAAGCCGTACTGTCGGTCATTTAAAAGCTCCCGGCTTCTTCGAGATGTCACGCAATTCGTTGAAGAAATATTCTCAGAGGGCTGCCTTGATAGTCCGTGCCAAGCTGGGACATTCGCATAGGAAGTGAAATGCGAGCCTTCTTCCGATTATTCATCTTGACACCTTTTGTAGAAATCAGATGTGTCGATGATTATTATCCTCATGTTGGTTTCCATTGAAATTAGACCCGTTAGGATTCCAACCAAAAGGGACAGTTGAAGAAGGCTCAGCTTAAAGAACTCAGTTTATTTTTCTTTGACAAGAATAATTGACAAGTTTTTATCCAGGAACATCTTTCGTTTGCGATTTTGAAGAATTGTGAATTCTTTTCATTCCCTGGGAAATGCCTAGATTTTCGAAACAGCATTAACGATTGGCAACAAATTACATGGTGCCAAGTCGGGGTCTGCTTTGAAATTCAATTTTGGGATTGCCCGCTGGATAAAATGAAGAGTCCGCTTTCAATTAGTTCACAATACTGAGCGTCTACTGTATATCGATGATACGAAAACATTGTATATATAAATATACCACCCACCGTTTTTTAAGGTACAAAATCCGGGTTTTACTTGTTGATTACCATAAGGAGCTATAATCCCTTAACTTATTAACAGCTAGTAAGATCGCAAAATAAGGTGTGCCAAGGTTGTATTTTACTCATTTTATTTTGGGTTTAAAGAAGAATGAAGCATGTGTCCTAGGTCCGCAGAGAATTCGGCATTTCTTCCAGTAAAGTTGCATTTTCCGTAAACAATAATTTGAATAAAGCACTTATCCTAAACACACATCTACAATTTCCAGAAGAATCCATAAACGTTTTTCTACGACTGAACAACATCAAGTCAAGACCACCCATACAGATTTTACGAATCAAAATCACTCACACGAAGTTCTTCTTTACTCTAAGACCTCACAAAAAAGTCTCCTCAAAAAGACTTCCGCAAAGCAGTTGGTTTTTACAACCAGAACAAATTCTCAAAACCCTTTTCCTCAATACGACGATCAAAAGAATCATATCTTGTATACATATGCATTGTAAGCCCAAATAGAAGTCAAGTGCAAGAGTCTATGGCTTCATGGCCAACCTCCTATTATGCCATGATCATCATCCTCATCATGCATGGCCATTGTTTTCCAACATAAAAATGAAGACAAGATACAAAAAAAAATGGAAGAATATCAATTTGAATAGATAAAATCACAATTAATGCAAGGAGAGGTCTGGCCTGGCCAGGCCAGGCCACAACATCTTCTGTTTTAAACGGTCACCGACTTCCTTGTGTCGTAAAACGTTTAAGCGAAAAAGAAAGTCGCTTCTTTTTCTGAAAAAAAACCTAAAAAAAGGGAAAAACACAATGAGTTCGCGAAAATGTCTATCCGCATCTAATTATCGTAAAAACTTATTTGCTTAATAGAAACGTAAAGTCTCCAAGTTCGCCATACAATGCTAAGGTCGGCCAGCTAAGCCAATGCTATAATGGTGGGGCTTTGAGTTGAGGCAAAGGTATAGAGATAGGTTCTCATGATTACGCATGCAGCACCCGTTGCGCCGCCGCATCGCGTTTCGCGGCAGCCCAGCTTACTCGGCCGACGTGGAGGCGCAGATAGAGTTTTCATGTTTTGTGGGGATTTAAGGAAATTGCTGTAAAATGCGACACCAATAACCGAAAACGATTTCCGACTATGAGAATGAAAAGAAGATGAGGAGGCCGTGTGATGGCATGGCAAGACAGCACAACGCAGCTTGTAACGACTACAGTGCCTGTGCCAGAGCCAGTGCCATGGTTGGAGAAGCATTAAATTGGCATAAAGTCGTCGACGTTTATGATGGGGCTAAATGGGCATTTAGTGTGAGTTCTGTGTGTGTCTCTCTGGATCATTGATTCCGAATTCATTTTGGATGAATGGAGGGGTGAGCTTCTTTATAGGTTGATGTTGAAGTCCATTTGGCAAAGAAGCATATGGCTCCTCACCTCACCCATTCAAGATGATATTATACAATTCTTAATCGCAATGGAACGTACATACAAGTATGTAATTGGCAATGCGTGATCATTAATGAGTGGCAGCACGTGAGCATGAGCTGAGCATGAAGGTTAGTCAAATGGGTGTTGATTGCATTTTTAATACTTTAATGGGGTCTTAAGTTAATTGAACCCATTTAACCTCTCTATCGAATGTCGTTAATAATTTTATTGTTATTATCTTGGGAAGTCGTGTCGTGAAGAGCATCTTTGTAAATTTCTGAATGAAAACCCTTACGATTGTTGGATACTACATTTAAATATTTTGATGGTCTCAGTTATGAATAAATCTAAATCAATGCTGAGAATACTTTTTTTCTTGCATCTTAATTTTTAGAAAATTATTTCTACCGTTTCGAATGTCTCAGTTTTTAATCTTAAACATGGTCTTCCAGTCTTAAAAGTTTTGTAAAACACCTTGTGTAAGCTTACGTTATCTGAGACATTCAATGCATAGTATAGTTAAAAATAAAATTAATTTAGCTTCAAGGAAATAAACCGTAAGGATTTTACCTTTTTTTGAATTGACGATGAAATGGTTATGTTGATTTGTTTTATAAGATACTTTTTCTTTCATCTATTAAATAAGCAATTGTAAAAAGAAGTCTTGATTACCACTTAAGGTAAGTACCTCCAAGTGTTGCATGGTGTTAAGCTATTGGCTTATATTGCGAAAGCCGTTGTTCTTTTGAAGTGTGTAAGCATATTTGACAAGCTTCGATAAGGACATATAAAAGAAGGTAATGTTGTACTGTCTATTGGTACTGTGATAAGTATGTCCAAAGGCCACTAAGTCGAGTGGAATTTCGGATTCCATTTTATTTTCTGGGTCTCTTGCGAGGAAGTGACAATTCCTCCTTGTTATGAAGTGTTGGTCCCCTCCATTCCTGAAGAATTTCAAGACACAGACGAATATTTGAAAGTGAAATTCACTTAGTGGAGCTGATTCAAAACATTTAAATAAGGCCGAAGTGAAGTCAATGTGGAGAGAAGGGTTGAAAAAGTATTTTAAGCATGAGTAACTATTACGGTTATAATGTATAAGTTAGGTCAAGTAGTAAGAATGCAAAGTGATATTGGATGAGATGATACCTCTGTTCGCGTACATTTTGTGCCAAAAAATGAAAACTGTCAAAATTTCTCAAATGAGAGAAACATTTCTCTCACTTACCGAAAAGTACACGAACGCTTTTTGTGTAAAAACTTGAAAAACGTCAAATTCGAATTTTTTGATTGGTTAGCTCTTCGCGGTAAGGGTCATCTGCAACAACAAATGTTTGCGTCATTCGATTTTGACAGAGTTCAAGTTTTTACCAGATGAAATTTCAGTGGGCAAAAACTTGCAAATAAATGAACGAAATAATAAAACAGCTGTTATTTTCTTTCGTTCATCTTTCGTTCATCTCTCAGTACGCGAACGCTTTTTGTGTTAATGTAAACGTATGAAATCGAATGCAAACTGTTTAATTTGGGTACGCGAACAGAGGTAATCAAACTGAAACAGCGCCTTCTAAGAAGGTGAAGAAAATACCAAGGGTATATTCCTGGAAAACCCAAACGAACGAAATTAATTTGAAGGAATTCAACTCAAAACTTCAGTAACAATGCTTAGGGTCAGCAGTTCAATTTCCTACGACAGTTTTTTTTAATAATTTACGCACTCAAGGGGCTATGAATACCCTTAACATGAATTAACACAGTGCGAGCGGTTAGGAAAGTAGGATAGGAGATAAAAGGAGATACCGATGCACATTGGTTTTTAATGTCTGTATATCGCACTGGGAGAGAAAAATTGAGACGGCAAAGCATTCCACATTCTTGTAGTGCGGCTAAAAAATGAGTCTATAATTTTTGGTACGTTCGAAGTTAGACTCAAGGGTAAACTGATACGGGGAAATTTTTAATTGGAGGAATGCATCCGGCTATTTCGCTGGAGCACTGTTAATGGAAGTTGCGATAAAACAAGATTAGACAAGAAACAATACGGCTATGTTCAAGGGAAACAATTGTTTTGGAAATGGATCTTTCTCCTATCAGTTTTAAGGCTCTTCTTTGGATCCTATTCAGGAGGCGCAAGTGAGTACCAGGAGCACCTGCTCAGATATGAGAATTATACTCAAGCTTTAGGCGAATGTATGCCTTGTAAATTATAGCCATATCAGGGGGGGAAACATATTTTTTACATCAATTTAAGAAACCTAAGCTTTGCGGCATTTTTTGCAAAATCAAAATCCACATGGACAGTGGCAAAGGCTACCCCCTGTGCTTTTACGACAGAAGGCAGCATTGAGTTTTTGAAGCATTAAATTCTACGCGGTTGATAATCCCTCATTGGAAAATGTTGTAAAGATCGGAATTTAATGAGCTTATCATACGATACCGTTTCAGTTCCTCATCCGAAGGACATGGATGTAAATCTGGAAATGAATATGAAAAGCTGAGAGTGCTGTCGCCAGCAAAACAATTTAGTGGATTAGTAGTACTAGACAAAAGATCATTTTTATAAAAAGATTAGAAAGAAAGTCGGAGACAAAACAGAGCCTTGGGGCACACCAGCATTTATTTTGTGGGTAGCAGACTGAAAACCGTCTATAAAACAGCGGGAATAGAACGGTCCGAAGGGTAGTTTCTAATCCATCGAAAAAGAAGTTAATCAATGCCAAATACACGCATTTTTGATAAGAGAGCCTGGTGCCAGACTCTATCGAATTCTTTGAAATATCGAGCTCAATAATCTTACTTTCTACAAAACGATGTAAAGTGGGTTCCATTCTGTTTGGTGAGATATATAATCATATCAACAGTGGATCTATTGCTACAAAAACCATACTGCCTTGATCTGAACATCTATCAGGTTTCCATGATCTTGGAAAGAAGGGACGTAAGCGCAATCGGTCGGTAATTTGAGCTGGATGAAGAAATGCCTTTTTTTGAAAAGGGCTGGACAAATGCTTTTTCCATCCATTCGGAAAAAGAGACCTGTGGAAGGGGACATATGGAACGGCTTACGAAGTGGTTTTGCCAGCGTGGAAGCAAACCTCTCCAGAACTATGGGGAAAATATTATCTAGGCCAGCGGATTTGTGTGTATCGAGATCTTTAAGAACTCTTGCAACTAAACGACTTCTAAAAAAGAGATTTGTCCCATTAAATCATCTACGCTCTCAAGAATAGGAGGGGAGTCATGTCACTCTGTCGTAGTGTCAAATTGGCAGCTAACTGTGCTGCAAATATCAGAGAGAGCTTACACAAGAGTGTCATTGCT
This sequence comes from Platycheirus albimanus, assembly GCA_916050605.2. NCBI lineage: Eukaryota > Metazoa > Arthropoda > Insecta > Diptera > Syrphidae > Platycheirus > Platycheirus albimanus. The sequence goes on along the minus strand of OU696696.1, from coordinate 289,883,618 downwards.
GACAAGTGTGGGAACCGGGGACGAAGTTTAGTTGCGTACGTTTTACTACCTTTGGGACATAGTAGCATTTTTTGCTTCAATTTGTGTTCATTTAAAAATTTGTTTCATTGAATATGAGCGTAACAGGTCTTTCTAATAGCTTGTTTGAACTTATTACGGTTTTGCTCAGAAGGGTTGGATTTGTAACATCGAAAACTTACTTCTCTCACATCGAAAGCCTCTTTACAGTTAACTGCTTGGAAACGCTTTTAGAGATGTCTTTATTTACAAATCAATAATACGCAGATAATATCTTCGTTTATGGGTTGCGCTGTGGAAGTTTAAGTAGAGTCCGATAAAGATACCGCAAACTTTATCCTAATCAACGATTTCCTACGGAGTATTAAGAAATAAGTTTCGGAGGCTTCAAGAAACAGGAACAATTTCAAACACGCATTCTGACGATTGATGTCCACACGAAAGAAGGATTTCGGCTGATGAAAGAATACTGGAAGTTGTTAGAGCTGCTTCATCAATCAGCATAAAACGTTTAGTTTGGCAATTCAATTTTTATAAAATTAACATCCTTTTCCATACAACCATACACCTGTGGAAGAACTGTTTCCCACTGGTTTGGGGAGCCATGTAAGTTCATTTCATTGCTGACAATATTATCGATAGATGTGAAGCTGTCACTTCTTTTTCAAAGATAAATGAGATCTACCTAATTATACATTCGTTGTAGTATATTTTGAATATAAATCTCTACTCGCAAATTGAAAGAACCTTACCTTGATATCTTTTAAAAGTGGACTCTATCAGCAAATGTGTTGATCTAAAATACACGATGTGATGACAGTAGTTGGACATAGTTAAACTTTCTTCAAACGTTGGGAAACCTCAATCATGACTGTCTTGAGTATAAATACTCATAAGATGGGTGTGTCTTTTCAAATTAACTTACACTTTTTATACTATGACCCAAAAACTTCAAAATATCACAACCATAATAAAAGACACGAAACTAGATCTCATACTACAATGCGTTAACTTCCCCCCAGAAACCCCACAAAAAGTTATGTATCCACTATATTTTTGTTTTATGAAATGACTTATTCTCCAGTAGATGTCACAAATGTAAGATGTCATATCTTTACAATGTGACCCACTTTCATTGGACAAATATCTTACATTCGCAATCAAAAACAAAAAAGATAATCATAAATTTTCGATGATTACCACTTGGATATGCAAATATAGTATCTCTATCTGTCACTTATGTCATCTTGCAATCGAGCGTGACACATTCGTGTATTCCAAGGTGATAGCCCATGAAAACACTTTACCTACTGTCATCATCATTTATATTTCCACAAGTGTGAGCCATTCACAATCATACGTCAATTTGCTGTCAATAGATAAATTCATCATTCAATGTGAGATGCCATCAAATGCAAAATTATATAACTGTCGTTGTTGACCTACATTACCGACTCATTATTTTATTGAATTTGAATTTATCATTATTTGAAGGTTGATTGAGTAAAAGCTTATACATTTTTCTATTATCCAATCAGTACTTACTTTGTTTAGGACTAACAACTACAATACAACGTAATAATAAACTAAATTGATTATTTTTCCCAGTTGAACAAAATAATACGGAATCGCTTCACCCTAATCGATGCCCTATATACCCAATGGAGCGTGGAAAAAGAACTTTCTTCTACTACTACTTTATAAATGGCGCAGCCCCACCGCATAACCGCTTACTAATCTCTTTAAATTAGATTTCCTGTTAACTGTTATACAGTGTAATACGTAGTGTACCCAGCCCCCTTAAGATACACCTTGTTGTATACCAATCCCATCGCATCGACACGTCCAAATCAAATTCATGACCCGCTAAAGAATTTATAGTGTATCCTATATCTATCTACAAGCATAGAGTATACCTGTATGAAATAAAAAGAAAAGAATCTAAAGCTGGGAAGGGGGAGACAAGTGGAACGTTATAATTCTAAAGCCAACAAACTATAGGCGCATTAGTGCGCTCAGTGAATAATTAGAGATCCATTGAAAAGCCGACCGAAAATCACCGCTGGAATCGCACATACAGCAGCGCTTTAGCATCGCAGTGCAACCCAACTGTTAGGAGACCAAAGTCAAGGTGAAGATTCCTGCTGCAGATAGACCAATGGGCAATAATTGTGGAAATATTTCCTTGCTTACACTGAAAGGAATTTGTCGCGTAAAACAAAGTGAAAAATGTTTGACCTTCAAGAAGTCGAATGTGAATTAACAAATTATGCACTTCTGACGTCATGTTGACGTCAAATAAAAACTGGTGCCTTACGTCAAAACTCAAAATAAATAATTAAGTTTTGAAGAGTCATCTAGAACTGGCTTTATGATAAAAACGAATTGACATTTAATGGCGGCGGTCTTTGCTCCTTGGGATATAAGCCCAGTGGTTCAGTTAAGACAGAACAGCAGGGTTATTGCTGTTGCTCAGATTCGTAGCTCAATTGCTTGTTGCTGGTGATTGTTCATAATTTGACCTTCGCTCATTCGTCATTTGTCGTTGATGTTCCACATTTCATATCGCACAGCACGTTGCTGGTTGAATGTTGCATGTTGCATGTTACATGTTGCATGTCGGACAGTTTGCTTATTGTTTGTTGCTAATTGCTCGTTGGTCGCTGCTCGTTGGTCCGCGCTTGTTGGTTGTTGATTGCTGCACATTTTTCTTTCGTTATTTGTTCGTTGTATATTAGCAGTTCTTCGTTAGTCTTTGCTAGGGACTCGTCGCTCGTTGCTCTAGCTCATGGTTATAATTGCTTGTTGCTCGATGATTGTTCTTATTTTGAACTTCGCTAGGTCATCATTCGTCGTTGATAAACGTCACTCTTTGACCATTGCTTATCTCTCCTTCTGGTTGAATGTTGCATGTCGCACGTTGAAGTTTTCTTATTGTTTGTTGCTGATTGCTCGTTGGTCATTGATTACTGCTCGTTAGTCTTTGAATACTCCTCGTTTAAAAAAAAATAAATTGCTGGCACAACAGCTCCAAGTGGGGCCGGGGCCCGTGACTTACACTCTCAAACATTCCTGTGTGTGCGTTGATGTTCTGCAGGAATGGACTCCTCGTTTATTTTTCGTTATTTGTTCGTTGTATATTAGTTGTTCGTTACTCTTTGCTATAGGTTCTCCTCGCTCGGTGCTCTTGGATTCCATGTTGATAACTGCTTGTTGCACGTTACTGTTTTTTGTTGCTTGTTTGGTACTTGTTAGTTGTCAAGGAGATACTTTTCTTTGTACTTTATTTTGTTAAAGAAAATAGCTTGACTGTCAACGCCAATGTTATTTCTTTATGTCGAAAGCTTTCTTTTACCCCTTTAACGTCCCTATATTCCATTGGAAAACATTCTGTTCCAGCAATATGGCACCATCTTCATATAAAGGGTGTTTATTTTAGACGTTTGGTTTTCAAGAAGAAATGATTTCGGGCAAGTGGCCGCCGCGGCTGGCTCGAATAAATTCGTGGGCGATTATGTCGACCGAATATTGGAACCGAAAAATTGTTTTGGTAATGAATGTGCACGATTTGCAAACGTTGTTCAGGCGTAAGTCTATTCATTAAAAAATAAATAAATTGTTGGCACAACAGCTCCAAGCGGGGCCGGGGCCTGTGACTTACACTCTCAACCACTCCTGTGTGTGCGTTGATATTCTGCAGGAATGGAAGGGACCTACAATTTACCGCCGAATCCGAACGGCTAACAGAGAAGCGCTTTCCATTAATTAATTACATTAATTACTCTTGGAGGATTTGTCACTTCCTCGCAAGAGGCAGTACCCCGGAAAAAAAACTTAAGGTGGCAACGTCAGGGATCGAACCCTGAACCTTCGGCGTAGCAGTCCGACACACTAACCACTACGCCACGGGGTACTACAAGTCTATTCATTATGAATTGCCAAACCAAACTGAGTATAAATCAAGTTACAGCTGTCAAAAAGACTCCGAAAAAAGTATTGCCAGATTGAAAAATACTAGTCTAAAAAAAGACCCTACAACAATAAACTCTTTTTGTTAAGCATTTCTGGCCACTTTTTTCTCGGCTATATGACATGACATTTTGAAAGCTTAGTTCAAATCTTTGTTTCATGGGAAACTATACTTCTTTAAGGTTTCCCGCTTGTGAACACAGCTTAAGAATATAAGATCGTGAATGTCAAAGAAATCTTTTGAAACAGTTGATATACAAAATGTTACACTGACATCTTAAAATGGGTTCTCGAGTCTCATTAAAAATGGCAGTGAATGTGTCGTTGTAATAAAACTTTCGTTAAATCTACGACCGGTTGTAAAGAAGCATAACTTAACAATAAAAACAATTTAAGACGGGACTAAGAAACACAAAAGGTGGCTTATTTTCAAAATGGAATGAAATAATTTGAGGTCTTTTAAAAAAATCATTTATTTAGGCTTCTCAACCAAAACCGAATAACGTCTCCAAGTTTATATTAAGCAAACTTTGTTTTGAGTGTATACCCACCCAATTCATGAAAAAAGTCAAGATGATAAATCCTGCCTAGAAAACATTGTAGAACTCCCTCTGTGTGTGATTATCATGTCCAATCGGCACGAGATCGCTCGACAAAAGCTATTGCTTTCCTGAGTTGAGATGCTCTCTTTGCTAAATCGAATGCGGATTCATTTTGGTTTAACTTGGCTCCTCTATTGTGCCTATATATTGGGTCATCTACCAGCAGGAGTGCAGCAGCAGTAGTGAGGTGGGTCTTCTTATAGTCTCTCTTTTTTTGCTTTATTCCACACATTACGACTTACGAGGCAGAAAATCATTCAATGAAATCTAGAGCAGTGGCCGAACCCTAATGGATATCTTTTGGTTTATTGCAGTTGTTTCTTTGGGTTTTTGTCGGTCGTTTAAGGTTTATTTTGGCCAGCGGGTGATAGTATTTATAAAGTAATGCAAAAAGCAGTTCGAGATTTGGTTGCTACGAGTATAGTGCAATCTATTGGGCTACAAGTTGAATTCAATTGGAAGGCGTAGCGGAGTATATTCAATTATCGACATCTTCGAACAAATCTTTTTTTGGAGGGGGGAATTTATTTTTTTTTGTTTAGTTTTTTTTTTCTTTTTCGTGGGGATAATCTACATATAATAGAAAATAAAACGGGACTTATGTGACTACTAACTATAGTAAATATCATGTGGGATGTAGGAAGGGTGTGTGCTTTGCATCTTGGATAGGTATATTAAGTGGGATGTGAAAAAATTACTTACTGTTACACAGTAGACCTTCTTAAGATTTATTTTAAATGATAAGGATGTTCTTGACTCCAACTTACCTGAAAAGATAAAGAAAAAACAAAATTAGGTCGTGAATCTTTGTGAAGGTATTTAAAAAAGTTAGGTAATTCGATAAGAAGAATAATTGTGGTGGCGACTTGACGCCAGGAGCATTCACATAGGTAGTTAGTTACGGTTTAAGAAGAATCTCTTTCCTAAAAAGTCTTCTCTCATTCTGGAGATAGATACTTAAGAAAAGAAAAAAAATTATGTATATTTGGAAACATTTAACAATAATGCACATTTTTAACTTGGGAATGTCTAAAAAAATACAAGTGCCTTACAGCTCTACCATAATGTTAACCTAAGCCAAGATATCATTGTACACTCCGTGCCACTTGCTTTAGGACAGATATTTATTTTGGTTGATTTTTTCTTATCATTTTCAAAACCTGGGGTAATTTGTTTGTGAAAGGTTTGAAGTGAATAGAAGGATCAAAGAGGTTCTCTTTGTATACAAAACAAAAATCCAATACATGTTAGAATATACATGATTTCCTTTATATCACTTGTTTAAGGACACATATTAAATCAACTAGCTACGAAATCAACTAAGAGTTTATGTAAGAACCTTAGATAATGCACTTATCACTTATATGTTCTCCCCAAAAATATTGGCAAAGGAATTACATGAACTGGAAAAGAAAATGACCCAATTCGAGCTGGGAAAGAGTTCAGACACGGTATCAGATTCATGACGCAAATCATTGATGGCGGTGATAAACAATTGTACCAAACTACTGTGATGCCTTTTTGTACTAGGCTGAGGTTAGCTCGTCGAAGGCCAGGGTGTTCCCAAAAGAAAGCGAAAACTCAGGGTTGAAGAGTGTCGAACTCCGAAATAAACAATATTTTTGGCGTGATAACGTCTAATAAATCGGTTCGGAATATATAGGCAGCAAGCACGAAAAAATGTCACAGTCACAGTCACGTTACATAACTGCTTTGATAGCTTAGAAAGTCGATAAAGTGGGAGGGGAGGGTGTTGGGTGGTTGGTTATTGGTGGTGGTAGTGTTTGTGGGCAGGTGGAGGGGGGGGGGTAGTGTCGGAAAGATGAAGATTGTCAAAAATGGTTGGTGGTTGTAGCTGGTTTGGGTGTTGAGACAAAAATTGTCAAAACTAATGTGTTGTTCCTTGGTGGTTGTAGGTGGGATGGGTGTTTGGTGTTTTGGGGATTTGGTATGGTTGGGGGAGGGGGGGTGAATTGTCAAATGTGGTGGGTGGTTGGTTGTCGGTTGTAGGTGGGTTGATTGGTTGGCAGTTTTGGTGGTGGGGATGGTTGATTTGATGGGGGGCGATGAAAAGGTTGCCAAAAATGGTGGGTGAGTGGAAGGTGGTAGCAGGTGGGGTAGGTGGTTGGATTCGGAGGTTTTGGTGTTGGGAGGGGGTGAGGAAAAAAATTGTCAAAAAGGGTTGGTGGTTGGTTGGTGGCTGTAGGTGTGATGGGTGGTTGGCGGTGTTGGGTGAGTGACAAGTTGTTGTAGGTGTAATGGGTGGTTTGATTTGGGGGGAGGGTGTAGTGGAGGGAATTGTCAAAAATAGTTGTCCTGGGGCGGGGTGGGGGGTGAGGAAAAAATTGTCAAAAATGGTGGGTGAGTAGCAGGTGGTTGGTAGATTGGGTGGTTGAATTTGGTGCATGGGGGAATTAAACGCTAGGTCTATAGAGTTCAAAGAACTGCCCACTACAATAAACGGTTTCTTTGAACTAGGTCCGCAGAGATTCCTCTAGAAAAGGAAGAGCTCCACGACAGTAAACGGGTTAACCTAATGCCGGTCAGCATTCCACTGCGACCAACAGCGAAGTGAAAAGCTGACAAAAAACGGTTGAGCAGGGCGCGGACTATGGTACTCCTTCAGAAAAGGAGCAGCCACTACAAAAAAACGGGTAATTTAAACTTGGTCTATGGAGAAGCTTACAAAAGCAGCAACGCCACGACAATAAACGGTGGTCTGCAGAGATTCCTCTAGAAAGGAAGAGCTCCACGACAGTAAACGGGTTGGAAATTTGACAAAAAATTGAAAGAAACAAAATAAAATTTTTGTTGAACTAAAATTTTTATTTATTTAAATAAATTTCACAACTTTTTGTTTTTGTTTTTTGTGAAACTGCGACGCGTTTCGGGAATTCTTCCATTCTAAAGCGTAGTACACTCTTTTTTTTTATTCTTTTTCTTTCAATTCTATACACAACCAGAGACTACCACAAAATGTATTGACAAAACTCTTTACTACAAAAACTTTGTGAGGCTTCTGCTGGAATTCCTCGCAGCGTACCTTCGGTTGAGATCTCTATTCCCGGTACTCTATTCTTCCAATGGCTGGGAGGTCGAGTCTGATTTTTCATGCAAATTTCACTCCTACTTATGGAATTTTACTGAAGGGAGATACTATGAATTATAAAGTTAAAAAGTAAAAATACTTGCAAATGAGCAGAACTTATATTTCCCTCTCAATCTTCCGACTAATTTTGCCTACAGTACTTCTTTCCAAGATCATGAAAACTCTGTTAAACCTTCAGATAAGGAAATAACGGGCCATTAATTTGGTGGTTTCAAGTTAGTAGCTCTGGCATTTCACAAATGTCAAACTCAGCTGTTATCTGAAGTGTCATAATATTATGTTGTATGCTTGTTTGCCATTTACGATTATGGATCGCTTAACAATCGAACAACGCGTTTAAATTATTAAAACTTACTACAATAGTGGTGATTCAAACTGCTGCTGCAAGTGGCACTGACGATCCGAATTTATCGATTTCACGGCGTTCGGAGCTATTTATCGTGAACGATTTTTTTTGGCCAGCGTTTGAAGATCATGACTTGGACGATATGTAGTTCCAACAAGATGGGGTAACAAGCCACACAACATGACCAGTGATGGCTTTATGGCGTGAAAAGTTTCCTGGTCTCCTAATTTCAGGTTTTGACGACGTCAATTGGCCACCAAGATTAGGCGATTTAACACCGTTAAATTTTTTCCTGTATTGCTATGCAAAAACTTGTGCCTGCGTGAAAAATTTCGGAACTCTAGACGAATTTAAAACTAACATTTCTTAAGTTATGGCCGCGATACCGTCCGGAATTCCTTAACGCTGGTTCTGTGTAAATTCACGATAATCCTATCTGTTCTACTTGACGCAAAAGTTTTTCCCAGATAGTCACTTTAATATGCCTTTGAGTATTTAATTGTTGATACTTCAACAACAAAATATTTTATGGAACTCCACGGCACCTCACGTCGTCAATATTATGTCCAATTTTCTATCAAAATAAAGACTTATAAGTTGACTCATTGGTGTTTTGCGTGTTTAATTTACTGCCGAATTGGAAAGGCGGGAAAAGATGTACTTCTTCACGAAAAGGTGCATTCATCGATGGTTTTTCACTTCCTCGTACAAATACCATAAGTGATATCAGGGATTAAGTCGTCCAAGCCTTCCTCGTGGCTGTCTTTCACGCTAACTATTAAAGAAACGGGGTACGTCAAAAGTGCACCTATTCGGTCCATGGTAGAATGGTCTGTTCCCTTGACTTTCGTCCGAATTTCCTTTTTTTTCAAACTTTTCCCAGATTTCAGCTAAGAAGCTATACACCTATTTTAGAAATAGATTTATTTTGAATAACTTAAGTCATTCATAGCAAAAATGAAGGTTACACTTTTGTTCCCCTAAGTAACTGGGCGTACTGATCCTACTGACTTTTTAAGGGCTTGACAAATATCATTTGACTGGAACAATAAACTCAGATAATAGTATTCATGCACAGAACGGAAATGCACGAATGCTACAAATTCTAATTACAGCTATAGGTGGGCCAACGTCATAAAAGTCAACAAAAAACTAGCTTCACTTGCAGAACAACATCATGTTAGATTTTTCATTACCACTTCCAAATCCCACATGATGCTCTTAAACTTTTTTTTTCTTTGCTCATATCCACACTCGATTCGAATCCATTTCATAACCAATTCAATAGCCCCACCTATTTAAGGAAATAGATTTCCAAAGTCTCTCTGTCTCTCTCACTCTCTTCTTCAGTGCTTAGCTCCAAGCCAAGCCAGGCTCAACTTCAACTCAATTAACTGATATACAGTGAGCTCCAGAAGATTTTATCTCATGATCATCTAGCTCCAGATCGCCGTCGGCAGCAAAATGCAACCAACCACCTGAACATTGTGCAATACACAATCTTCAACTTTTGATTCTGGGTCTGGGTCTCTCGCATGTGCCAAGCCAACAACAACAACAAAAAACACCAAACAGGAAGAATCAAGCCACGAGTTGAAATTATCACACATATAGCACCCATTAACCTTCTCATGAGTTCTAGCATTGCCTCATCTGAGAACCGGAAATAGTTTTTCTTAGGCTAGGCCAATAAATAATATGCAGCACGAGATCCATAGTGTAGTAAAAAACAAAACCAGAGCTTGTATACCTTGTGTGCTGTATGTTGCTTGTATGACTAAGACTATACATGTGCCATTGCCTCTCCTGAAGCATGAAATAATAACAATTCTAATCCGATGCTGGTGCTGGCCTAATACGAGTATCTTCGGTCCTCTATGGTCTTGTTGGTCGTCCCATCATCATCATTATTATTGACTCTTTGGGTTTGGTCAATAAATGATTTTAAGTTATTAGGTACCCGTTCCGTTTTGTTTTGGGTAACAAGTACTTAGCTTGTATTGCATCTTTATATTTTGTTCTTAATGCAACATTGTTAACGTGTATTTTGATTTCGCTAAATTGAATATAACAACGAGCGCCACCAAGTCACTGTGGTTGGTCTTATCTGATCAGGAATTGAATCTTTATCTCAGGGAGGGATATAAAAAGAGACAGATAGAAAGGGAGAAGTGGAAGGGGATGGATGCAATTTGTGTGCAAATTTTCATTTAATAAAATATTCTTGTGGATATAAATAAGCAAAAAAAAAAAAAAAAAAACTCAGAAGAGTCCTACGGATAGAATTCTTCAAAATGTGGGTTGGCATGGCACACGGAACATCAATTATTGAGAACAGTGTATGTTACAAGAACGAAAGCTATTTGAAATTCTTTATGTGTTCATTTGAGACATTTATTGGTATACATTTGTATTTTTCACAACTAATCAGGGAAGACATACAATGGCGCCCAACGTGGGATCGGAGCCACAGCATTTTGCATAAGCTGGTAAGAAGATCAAGGGTAAGTGTCCAACATTGATTTGGCCAATCCAGCAACAGTATGTTTATTTGGAGTCCTTAGTTAATTATATTCCCACAAAAAAAAAGCAGGTAGGTGTCTTGAGTCCCCTGCTCTTCATTGTAGTCTTAACATCATGCTTGAAGTTAAAGTGTCGGACCCAAAAGTGCATTAGCTATTCTCTGCTGACGATGGAGCCATCATAAGCGAGTATCTTCCATCCCTGTAATGAGAACTTGAAGTAAGGGTTGACGTTTTTCAGGGAAATGGGTATCGCATAAGTCCAAAAAAGACTGAATAATTGTGCTGCGTGTTTTCTGATCCACACATGTCTATTCTAGACATTTCCATGAATAGAACAGTGTTTTCCAAGTGTAAAAAGTTTAAATATCTGGGATCTATGCCATATAACGAGGTGACACGCCTCAATATCCGCGGACAAAATATCCGGGTCAAAATATCCGCGACAAAATATCCGCGGACAAAATATCCGCGGACAAAATATCCGCGGGCAAAATATCCGCATACACCCAACCTCGCACCTACCCCAAGTCCTATAGTGTGTCCAAGCAGGGGGGTTGACTTACATAGGTCATTGCTTATACACCGTAATATTATGCGTCGCGGATATTTTGACGCGGATATTTTGTCCGAGGATATTTTGTCCGCGGATATTTTGTCGCGGATATTTTGACCCGGATATTTTGTCCGCGGATATTGAGGCGCGCAGCCTATAACGAAGCAACTGTGATGATGACATCAATAATTTAAAGTGTAAGCGTGGGGTTAATGAAGTGGCAGGAAAGCTGCGCTATCTTCTATGAATGAAAACTGCCCCGTTAGCTGAAGGGAAGCCCCTACACATCAGTTATGCTTTTGGAACTCAAGGACGGTTCATAATGTTGACAGTTGACAGTTTACAACACGTATGAGGAAAATTAAGAGCAGCTGAGATAAAGATACTTCGTATGACAGCAGGATTAACAAAACTTGACCATAACCAAGGACCTAAATCCGATGATGCCTTGACATCAAAAATACCATCCCTCAAAAAATACAGCATGACCATCTCAGTGGGTATTGTCACGTTCTAAGGAGAGACAGTGAAACCCCATCAAAAGACAATATCATACAACGTTCCAATACGATCGTGAGGGGGAGATAGGGTCCTAAAACTCATGGAACGAATAAATGCAGTAACACTTGCTTTTAGTTGGCCTCAGGTTTGGAACTATCCAAGACCGAGAGGCTTTCTGACTTTATCTGAGGTGATACCGGCGAGCCTCACAAGCGGTTCAATAGTTTGAAGCAGATAAAAGTCAAAATTGCGATCCACCTGAGATAATAAAGGTGCCGAAAAGAAGAAGAAAGAAGAAGTATCAGCTAGGACTCGTCACAAATGGCGCCCAACGGTGGGATCGATTCCTCAGCAGATATAATACTTTGTGCATTTCTATACAAAGAGTTTATGTGTGGAAACAATATTTTTGGATCAATAGTTAACTTCTAGAAAGCATATTTTAAGAAAAAACTCTAGAAAGTTCGTACATACTCACAAATTATGAAGAGTCATACGAATATAAATTCTCATAACGTGGGTTGGCATGGCTCACAAAAAACTATTTGCGAATAGTGAGCAGAAGTGCAAGAATTAAAAATGTTTAACTGTTGACTTTATAAATTTGACGAATTTCACATATTTTTCTTATATTTAATTAAATTTATACTCACATGGAGTTTGTTTTAAAAAACTGTATTTGTTAATTCTCTTAAAACTAAGCCTTAAGGGCATCATGTTCGTTTGAACTTCTGTCTGTTAATGCTCAGTTACAACTAACTAATTATACAAAAACCTCTGTCTTAATATTACCTTACCATACTCATGGTGGCATGGTGGGGGAAAATGATGTCAGCGTATTGTCATCTTCTTTGTTGAGGCTGGAGTATGATGAGTCATGTTGTTCTCATACATCTCGGTGAATGTTCTGTTGTTTGAGTCGGCGTCTACAATCCGGCTGTATTTAAATGATGATTGGGATCGTGTCTTTTTGGTGACTATGCCGTAACGATCCAATGGTTGTACGTGCTGTTAACTTATTATTTAAGACTTGTAATACTGGCGCCCAACGTGGGTTTGATGGCACAGCAAATCCAATACTTCTTCAAAGTCTATAGAAAACATGGCCAATAGAACTGTGGTATATATTTTGGAGGCAAATTCGACTTTGTAGCTATTGCGCTGAATATCAGGCTGACATATTATGTTTTAAAAGGTGTTTCTTACAAAATTTTTAGGACATACTTGAATCACCTTTTGCCTAGAATTTGGCATCTAAAACGGAAGATCAAATAACATAGCTTAGTATGTACTTTCTTCAAGGCTTTAATTTAATATATACAAATAGTCAAGAACTATTTTGTAACACTGGCGCCCAACGTGGAGCCGAGCTGGTATTTTACAGAATTAAAGTCCCAAGTGTCGAAGTCATTATATGGAGCATCAGATTTTTGTTTAAATAAATTGTTTTCATTGTTCACGAACAGAATTCGTTGCGCTGTCAAACTGGATTTAGGTGAATAACTCAAGTCATCCTCTCAGTGCATACAATTTTTCATAGCGTAGGATATCACTTCAGAAGATGACACCAATGGACAGATGTCTGTGCGTATTGGGCTTTGCAATGATGCGTATAAGTCCCAGGCAGTGAAATCGGTTATGAGATATATGGATGATTTACTTAAACGAATTAAAGTCCCAAAATCGCTCCCAGAAATTTAAAGAGATTCTGTTCCCTTTTCGCGAATTATAAATGAGCCCCTATTTTCACCGTTTATTTTACTAAATTGCCCTTAATAAAACAGACATCACTAAAACAAATGATAATTAAGGGTATGATGCCTCCTCATTTATCTTGGTAGCCGTAAGCTGCACACACACAAAATCCGGCTTAAGTTTGCATACACAATTCTCTCTCTCATGGTAGACTTTCTGTGTTATGGGAAATTTTGAAATCCAAAAGCAAAAGCGAATTCAGGAAATATCATTAATTTAATGGTTTTTTTTTTCATGGAAATATGTAGGTTACGCTTAATCGCCAAAATTACTGATAAGCAAAAGTTATATTTTCCCTTTAAGATGAGTGTTTTGTCATAATTTAAGTGTTCATTCAAAATGATTTAAGATGGACATAAGGCGCATGATTGTTGTGTTGTGTAAGTAAGTTACAAATTGGTAGCATGGTAACTCTTTTGCTGAGAATTAAATGCTTTCGTTAAAGTAATTAAATTTCTATTAATATTACACCTTTCTGGCAGAAGAACAACTTTGCATATTTATCTTTTTTATTTAAAAAAAAAATGGTTGCACAAATGGGGTGATTTTTGTATTTATAGTCTTATGACCTGAGAAACAATTAAAACTATCTCATAGTTATGAATGAGTTTTGCATATTTTTGTGCCAGGAAGTGAAAGTACAAGTATTTTTATTTGAGAAAATCAACAATGGATAAGATCCAGATAGTTGCTTATAATTGTTAAAATTACGCAAAAATGTTTTTTCTTATACAAGGATAGCTAGTTGCAAAAAGATTTGGTTATGGTTACAACGAAGACTTTAAATGCAGCTGCAATAAAGTTGAACTCGATAAGCATGCCAGATTTTGAGCTAAATGTTCTAAAATTAATGAGGTTGTGGTTAAGCAGTTAAATATTCAAAACGTTTGAGGACTTCAAGTGAAGCTACTTCCTGAAATCTGATTTGGAGATTTGGCTTTGATGGTTGGGATTTTCCCTTCTTAAGCATCGTTTAAGAGAGCCGCAAATAAGAAATGAAGATAATGATACTGGGTCTAGGTGGTGGCCACCGTCACAGACACAGACCAATACAGACCGCCAACTCGTACTCCTCTTGCCTGAAACACCCTCGAAATATTCTTTCGTGTACATCTCTGCCTGTGCATTTTGTGTTGGCAACTATCCCTGCGTATGCAATTTATTTTGTTGGTGTGTTAACTCCTCCCATTTAAAAAGCAAGGAGGAGCGTCACACTCTCAAAATAAATGGCATATCAGCTGGTTTGCAACTTGTAGACAAAAAGAAAGACCATATAGTGAGTTGGTGGTCTGTATCTTATTGGTCCGTGGTGTAGGTGGTGGTGTTGGCAGCATAGAAAGCGAACATAGAAAATCGACCAACGACGCTCGGAGGCTATCTTTTTTTGCATACAAGCTGAAAATCTGCTAATGTATTTGTGTTTTTCTATGTCCTCTGCCATCTCATTGAAAATGGGAACGATACCATATTCGAGGATCGAGGGTAAAATAAAATACGCATTCGACAGGTCGGACAAAGTGGGTTTAAGTGGAAATAGGTTAGAAGTTATTGAAACTTGTGGATTTTGTTCAGGGATAGTTCACTAAGGTTTTTATACATTTTTGACCTCAAAGGCCCCGTGCTAAAAGAGGAGGGACAGGGGGGAGAAACTGCAATTTTTTCGACCTTGCTCTGGTTTTTATTTAAAAACTTGTTTTTCTTACATCCTATGGCAAAAGCATATTTTTTTTTTCAGAGCGTCAAATTTCCTACAATTTTGTTAGGACAAACATTTTTGTATGTCAATTTGTTACCGAGATATGGGTCTTCGAAAAACAGGTCAATTTTCAGAACTTTTTTTTGCATTTCTTATTGATTTGAAAAATGGCGTGTTTCACCATATTATAGTTACAGATTGACATACCTACAACTATTTTTGTTTTATCGAAATTGTAGGAAATTTGACGCTCTACAAAAAAAAAATTCAACAATTCAAAAATTCACCTTGTTTTTGCTGTAGGACGTAGAGAAAAAAAGTTATTGATGGAAAACCGGAGGAAAGTTGCAAAATTTGCAGGTTACCTTCCCCCTCTTCCTTTTAGCACATGGCCCTCGAGGTCACAAATTTAACAAAATGTTATATTACTTCCCCTGAACAAAATTCCAAAGTTTCATAAACTTTTGACTTTTTTCCACAAAAATTCATTGTAATTTTACTACAAACTCAGTTTAGTAATATTACTTAACAATGTATAGTAATTTTACTACAAACTCAGTTAAGTAATATTACTATACATTGTTTAGTAATATTACTATCAAATAAATTAAATAATTTTATCAAAATCCATTGTAATTTTACTACAAACTCAGTTTAGTAATATTACTAAACAATGTATTGTAATTTTACTACAAACTCAGTTAATGTATAGTAAATTTACTACAAACTCAGTTTAGTAATATTACTATAAATTGTTTAGTAATATTACACTCAGTTTAGTAAAATTACTAAACAATGTATTGTAATTTTACTACAAACTCAGTTTAGTAATATTACTAAACAATGTATTGTAATTTTACTACAAACTCAGTTTAGTAATATTACTAAACAATGTATAGTAAATTTACTACAAACTCAGTTTAGTAATATTACTATACATTGTTTAGTAATATTACACTCAGCTTAGTAAAATTACTAAACAATGTATTGTAATTTTACTACAAGCTCAATTTAGTAATATTACTAAACAATGTATTGTAATTTTACTACAAACTCAGTTTAGTAATATTACTAAACAATGTATTGTAATTTTACTACAAACTCAGTTTAGTAATATTACTAAACAATGTATAGTAAATTTACTACAAACTCAGTTTAGTAATATTACTATACATTGTTTAGTAATATTACACTCAGTTTAGTAAAATTACTAAACAATGTATTGTAATTTTACTACAAGCTCAATTAAGTAATATTACTAAACAATGTATTGTAATTTTACTACAAACTCAGTTTAGTAATATTACTAAACAATGTATAGTAAATTTACTACAAACTCAGTTTAGTAATATTACTATACATTGATTAGTAATATTACACTCAGTTTAGTAAAATTACTAAACAATGTATTGTAATTTTACTACAAGCTCAATTTAGTAATATTACTAAACAATGTATTGTAATTTTACTACAAACTCAGTTTAGTAATATTACTAAACAATGTATTGTAATTTTACTACAAGCTCAATTTAGTAATATTACTAAACAATATATTGTAATTTTACTACAAACTCAGTTTAGTAATATTACTAAACAATGTATAGTAAATTTACTACAAACTCAGTTTAGTAATATTACTATACATTGTTTAGTAATATTACACTCAGTTTAGTAAAATTACTAAACAATGTATTGTAATTTTACTACAAGCTCAATTTAGTAATATTACTAAACAATGTATTGTAATTTTACTACAAACTCAGTTTAGTAATATTACTAAACAATGTATTGTAATTTTACTACAAACTCAGTTTAGTAATATTACTAAACAATGTATTGTAATTTTACTACAAACTCAGTTTAGCAATATTACTAAACAATGTATAGTAAATTTACTACAAACTCAGTTTAGTAATATTACTAAACAATGTATAGTAAATTTACTACAAACTCAGTTTAGTAATATTACTATACATTGTTTAGTAATATTACACTCAGCTTAGTAAAATTACTAAACAATGTATTGTAATTTTACTACAAGTTCAATTTAGTAATATTACTAAACAATGTATTGTAATTTTACTACAAACTCAGTTTAGTAATATTACTAAACAATGTATTGTAATTTTACTACAAACTCAGTTTAGTAATATTACTAAACAATGTATAGTAAATTTACTACAAACTCAGTTTAGTAATATTACTATACATTGTTTAGTAATATTACACTCAGCTTAGTAAAATTACTAAACAATGTATTGTAATTTTACTACAAGCTCAATTTAGTAATATTACTAAACAATGTATTGTAATTTTACTACAAACTCAGTTTAGTAATATTACTAAACAATGTATTGTAATTTTACTACAAGCTCAATTTAGTAATATTACTAAACAATATATTGTAATTTTACTACAAACTCAGTTTAGTAATATTACTAAACAATGTATAGTAAATTTACTACAAACTCAGTTTAGTAATATTACTATACATTGTTTAGTAATATTACACTCAGTTTAGTAAAATTACTAAACAATGTATTGTAATTTTACTACAAGCTCAATTTAGTAATATTACTAAACAATGTATTGTAATTTTACTACAAACTCAGTTTAGTAATATTACTAAACAATGTATTGTAATTTTACTACAAACTCAGTTTAGTAATATTACTAAACAATGTATTGTAATTTTACTACAAACTCAGTTTAGTAATATTACTAAACAATGTATAGTAAATTTACTACAAACTCAGTTTAGTAATATTACTATACATTGTTTAGTAATATTACACTCAGTTTAGTAAAATTACTAAACAATGTATTGTAATTTTACTACAAGCTCAATTTAGTAATATTACTAAACAATGTATTGTAATTTTACTACAAACTCAGTTTAGTAATATTACTAAACAATGTATAGTAAATTTACTACAAATTCAGTTTAGTAATATTACTATACATTGTTTAGTAATATTACACTCAGTTTAGTAAAATTACTAAACAATGTATTGTAATTTTACTACAAGCTCAATTTAGTAATATTACTAAACAATGTATTGTAATTTTACTACAAACTCAGTTTAGTAATATTACTAAACAATGTATTGTAATTTTACTACAAACTCAGTTTAGTAATATTACTAAACAATGTATAGTAAATTTACTACAAACTCAGTTTAGTAATATTACTATACATTGTTTGGTTATATTACACTCAGTTTAGTAAAATTACTAAACAATGTATTGTAATTTTACTACAAGCTCAATTTAGTAATATTACTAAACAATGTATTGTAATTTTACTACAAACTCAGTTTAGTAATATTACTTAACAATGTATTGTAATTTTACTACAAACTCAGTTTAGTAATATTACTAAACAATGTATTGTAATTTTACTACAAACTTAGTTTAGTAATATTACTAAACAATGTATTGTAATTTTACTACAAACTCAGTTTAGTAATATAACTATACATTGTTTAGTAATATTACACTCAGTTTAGTAAAATTACTAAACAATGTATTGTAATTTTACTACAAGCTCAATTTAGTAATATTACTAAACAATGTATTGTAATTTTACTACAAACTCAGTTTAGTAATATTACTAAACAATGTATTGTAATTTTACTACAAACTCAGTTTAGTAATATTACTAAACAATGTATTGTAATTTTACTACAAACTCAGTTTAGTAATATTACTATACATTGTTTGGTAATATTACACTCAGTTTAGTAAAATTACTAAACAATGTATTGTAATTTTACTACAAGCTCAATTTAGTAATATTACTAAACAATGTATTGTAATTTTACTACAAACTCAGTTTAGTAATATTACTAAACAATGTATTGTAATTTTACTACAAACTCAGTTTAGTAATATTACTAAACAATGTATAGTAAATTTACTACAAACTCAGTTTAGTAATATTACTATTCATTGTTTAGTAATATTACACTCAGTTTAGTAAAATTACTAAACAATGTATTGTAATTTTACTACAAGCTCAATTTAGTAATATTACTAAACAATGTATTGTAATTTTACTACAAACTCAGTTTAGTAATATTACTAAACAATGTATAGTAAATTTACTACAAACTCAGTTTAGTAATATTACTATACATTGTTTAGTAATATTACACTCAGTTTAGTAAAATTACTAAACAATGTATTGTAATTTTACTACAAGCTCAATTTAGTAATATTACTAAACAATGTATTGTAATTTTACTACAAACTCAGTTTAGTAATATTACTAAACAATGTATTGTAATTTTACTACAAGCTCAATTTAGTAATATTACTAAACAATATATTGTAATTTTACTACAAACTCAGTTTAGTAATATTACTAAACAATGTATAGTAAATTTACTACAAACTCAGTTTAGTAATATTACTATACATTGTTTAGTAATATTACACTCAGGTTAGTAAAATTACTAAACAATGTATTGTAATTTTACTACAAGCTCAATTTAGTAATATTACTAAACAATGTATTGTAATTTTACTACAAACTCAGTTTAGTAATATTACTAAACAATGTATTGTAATTTTACTACAAACTCAGTTTAGTAATATTACTAAACAATGTATTGTAATTTTACTACAAACTCAGTTTAGTAATATTACTAAACAATGTATAGTAAATTTACTACAAACTCAGTTTAGTAATATTACTATACATTGTTTAGTAATATTACACTCAGTTTAGTAAAATTACTAAACAATGTATTGTAATTTTACTACAAGCTCAATTTAGTAATATTACTAAACAATGTATTGTAATTTTACTACAAACTCAGTTTAGTAATATTACTAAACAATGTATAGTAAATTTACTACAAACTCAGTTTAGTAATATTACTATACATTGTTTAGTAATATTACACTCAGCTTAGTAAAATTACTAAACAATGTATTGTAATTTTACTACAAGCTCAATTTAGTAATATTACTAAACAATGTATTGTAATTTTACTACAAACTCAGTTTAGTAATATTACTAAACAATGTATTGTAATTTTACTACAAACTCAGTTTAGTAATATTACTAAACAATGTATTGTAATTTTACTACAAACTCAGTTTAGTAATATTACTAAACAATGTATTGTAATTTTATTACAAACTCAGTTTAGTAATATTACTATACATTGTTTGGTAATATTACACTCAGTTTAGTAAAATTACTAAACAATGTATTGTAATTTTACTACAAGCTCAATTTAGTAATATTACTAAACAATGTATTGTAATTTTACTACAAACTCAGTTTAGTAATATTACTAAACAATGTATTGTAATTTTACTACAAACTCAGTTTAGTAATATTACTATACATTGTTTAGTAATATTACTATCACATAAATTTAGTAATTTTACAAAAATTCATTGTAATTTTACTACAAACTTAGATTAGTAATAATATATTACTTAACTGACATTGTTTAGTAATATTACTAAACTGAGTTTGTAGTAAAATTACAATGAATTTTTGTAAAATTACTAAATTTATGTGATAGTAATATTACTAAACAATGTATAGTAATATTACTAAACTGAGTATAGCGATGGCTGCCGAGGTCGACAGAAATCCATAACAAAATGCACAGACAAAGGTGTATGTGTATTATATGTCACCATTCTGTGTTGAAAGCTTTAAAAAAAAAACTTACAAATATGATCTCTGTAGCTGGACGGAATTCGAGTTACTTGGAAATGGGTGGAAATCCGGAATCCAAAATGGAGAAAACCACTTTATTCAGGAATATAAAATACTATTTTTGATCAAATTTTACGTTTTTATGATTTATTTTTTGGATTTTGAATTCTTGGGAAAAGTTTTGGGAAATTTTGATTTTAAGAATTTCGTGTTTTCTGTATTTTTGGGATACCGGATTTTGCGGTTTGTTCTGAATTTTGGGTTTTCGGCACTTCTTTGCTGGTGATGGAAACTTTATTTGTTTAATATCAATTTTTTTTTGGCATGCAGGGGAGGTTCCAAATATTTAGCTTCAATTTTTTTTGTCATTTCAAGAAATTGGCGTGAATTTTTGAACGTCTATAGTATTTGGATTGACATATATACCCCTCTTCGTGTTTGCATATTCAAAGTTTAGACAGTTGTTCAAGAGTAAACCCACCAATTTCCACGGATTAAAAAAAGTTGATCGACGGACTAACAATTTAAAAACGATGTTCTGCGCTGAACCTAAAAGGGTGTTTTTTTAGACGTGTGGTTTTCAATCTGGCAATACTTTTTTCGGAATTGATCTTTTTGACAGCTGTCACTTGATTTATGCTCAGTTTGGGTTGCCATTTCATAATGAATAAACTTAATCCTGAACAACGTTTTCAAATCATGCAAATTTATTACCAAAATAATGGTTCGGTCGACATAATTCGGTAATCACCTAAGATATAATCACCTAAGAATTTATTCGAGCCAGAATCGCATTTATTCACGAAGGCTCCCATAAACGTGACCTTAGACGATCAATACCTCCAGCGACCAGATTTCAAAAAAATTCCAATAATAGTGAATCACCAGACGAAATGCACCGATCCTTGCTATCTATCTTAAATAATTATTTTGTTTCACTGATTGGTGTTTTTATCAATTTTTTGTTAAGCAGAGAATTTTAAAACTTGACTTTGAATTACGGGACTTTGATCTTTACTTTTCTTTGTGCTCAGATTGTAACAAAGTTAACCCTAAGATAGTCACAAAAGAATAGCAAATAAATACCTAAGCTTTTAAGCTTGAAAAAAATCATTCAAAACAACAACTCGCCACCGTCAATGTCATGATTCCGCAAAGATTTCTCTAATCCAACCATACTAAACTCTCGCACACCGCCCTGACTTATAAATTATAAATTGCATCGTTTAATTTGTATGCCTTAACCATACACTTCTCCATCTTTAATATTCACCTTCACTATTCATCTGGCATCATGAGCCCCGCATCACACCAGCGCCAGTGCACCGTCCCGGAATAAAAAACTATAAAAAAAAACTTAAGAACTATAAAGTGGAAGGTCACTTCCACTGCGTGCACCTCTTGACGTACTTAAACGATCATTATAAGTGGATCACCTGGTCAGTGGGCCAATTTGGACATACCACACCACACCGTATACCATCTAAACACCGAACAAAAGTGCGCCACATTTAGCATGCAAATTGGCGCACTCTTGGTACATACTGCTTATGCCTTAGAGAGTATTCACGCAAGAAGCGAACCGTACTTTTGTTTTCCCTTTATTCAAAGCTGACGTGAACGGAATTAATTTCGAAGATATCCATCAACCATGCCGTCCGAATGTCCATTGCCGTTGCCATCGGTCGTCTTCAGCATGATGAAACCTCTTCTTTATATACCATACCTACAATGTATTTATGTAAGTTAAGCTCCATTTCTAATCTCATCCGAAACGTAAATGACCTATTTAGGCGAGCTATTGAGTAATTGCCAGTTTGAGATAGCAAAGACCACATTTTGATTCTCGCCTACTTAACTCAGATAAGAACGTTTCAGAGACTCAGAGATCTGCATCATTCTTGAGATTCTGTCTGCACCATTTGGTTTTAGCTTGGAGGCAGAATTTTTTTTGTTTTTTTTTTTTTCTGTGTGGGCTTATGGCGCAGGAAAATAAGGAGGAGGATGATGTGACTACCTTCGGCCTTTTGGGTGAGGTAATTCCATTTCCTCTTTTTTTTCTGGAGTTGATAGCTTTCAAACCAAGGAACAGTTAGATGAGATAAATGTGAGGAATTTTTTTTTTGCTAAGCATCATAGCTAGATTGGAAGACTTGACTTCAGTCTTTGGCGTAGTGGCTCCATCCTATTTACTAAGTAAGCAGCTATTTAAATGCACAATGGTTATGGCATGAAAAAAACAAGCCCTCCTTTCTGTGAGTCCAATTCATTTATTGCAATTTGTACAGTATGTCATGCAGGTAAGTATACCATATATTGGATGGACAGATTTCATATTCAAATAAGAAGATGACGGACGTGAGAAAGTTTGACCTAGCGATTACTTACTTTCACTTGTGGTCCGTTTGCTTTGGTTTTTCTAAATCAAAGTGTTATTGTCATGAGAACAGAAATATTTTATTCTAAGCACGTTGAAGGCGAATTATTTTGAAAAGTGAACAGAATTGTGGATTAATCTAAATACATGCTTTTCTGATCATGTCAGAGCTATACGAAAGGGCTAGTAAGTCTAGTAGAAGTTTTAATATATCATTATAATTTGTGTTCTTGCGTCGAATGCAATGA
Organism: Platycheirus albimanus; assembly: GCA_916050605.2. Taxonomy (NCBI): domain Eukaryota; kingdom Metazoa; phylum Arthropoda; class Insecta; order Diptera; family Syrphidae; genus Platycheirus; species Platycheirus albimanus. The sequence continues at coordinate 289,860,236 of OU696696.1, read as the reverse complement.
AATTGATATTGCAGGGTGTTGGTGTAGGCAGTATAGAAAGAGAACAAAAGATCATAGCGACTAACGGACGTTCTCTCATTTTTGGCTACAATGTTGAATGAAACAACAACCAGTCTAACTACTTCAATGGAATTACGACACCCATAGCACAAAATAATACCCAGCCTAAAAACCTGATACCATTGTAAAATATTTTGTACAGGGTGATTACCAAAATAAGATTTTTGCTGCTCTTAGAATAAAAATATTTGGGTGGGATTAGAATCATTTATTTTACCCCGTGGCGAAGGGATTAGTGTGTTGGACTGCCACGCCGAAGTTTCTGAGTTCGACCCCTGACTCCACCTAAGTTATCTTTTCCGAGGTACTGCCTCTTGCGAGGAAATGACAAATCTTCCAACAGTGCTTCTCTGTTAGCAGTTTGAATTCGGTTGTAAATTGTAGGTCCCTTCCTTGCACCGCTTGGAGGTATTGTGCCAAGTATTTATTTATTTATAGAATCATTTCTACATGGATTGAAATTTAATCGAATGAATTTAGATGTGAATTCTGAAATCTTTCAATCAAACGAAATTTGTTTTGTAATATTTAAACTTTAAATATTTGGATTTGTATGCTTTCTACAAAACTATTTTTGGCACCGGATCGGAACTGGTAAAATAGCCATTCCAAACGTGTCCACTGCGGTGGGATTCATATAACTGTCATATGTATGTACGTTTTGACGAGATGACAATTGTTGTACAAAATTAAATATGTCAAAGTAAACAAATGGATGGTGTCAAAAAAAATAAATGTTTAAATCTTTCTAAATCTAAAACAGCGTTCACACGCAGACAAGACTTTGTGACAATACTCAATTGTATTGTCCGAGCTTCTTGAACGGGGTAGGACAAGACAATGCCAGCCAGTCGATATAGTCCTCAGAGATAGCTCGGCAGGCTAGCTCGGAAGACAATATAATGACAATTCTCTTGTCCTAGAAACAGTTTTTCACATGGAACTATGATTGTCTTGTCTCATTGTCTTGGCCTCTGCATTACCCCATGTGAACCCCGCTTAAAGGTTGAACTATAATGGACGTAACTGAGGGAGAACAAAAAATTCATAAACCTGTGCATACAATAGCCGATTGCTCTGTTTCGTCAAATTTTCGATCAGTCTTGCTAATGGAGGTACACTGTAGGTACACCTTTACGCATTTTCCGGACGAAAATTTGACAGCTGATTGTGAATCATAATACATACATCGAAATGTAAGGTTCTACACTGCAATTGAACTGCACGTATTCTTTGTATGAAATTGTATGATTTACATTTAAATTATATCTACAAAATAAAATAAAGTGCACGACTGGGTCGGACGAACTTGCTATAATGTGTGACAGTAGTCTTGGGGTTTGAGATTTTGGAAAAAAAAGCAGGGAAAAAATGATATGAAATTTTATTGATCACTTAAAAATCTAATTTTGTTTACTGTTTAGAATTTTAAGAATTTTTTTTTTCAAAATCGTTCGACCAGTTTTTTCCAAATATTTTTTGAGTATGCAAACTTCTAGCAGTTCATGGTTTTTATCAGAAAAATCAAATTTAAAAAAAAAATCAACCCGTTTTTGCAAAAACCAAAAAATAAAAAAAAAATTTAATTCTTTTTAAAAACTCAAAAAAAAATTTTTTTTGAAAAAATTTAAGAATTTATATTATTTCGTTTATAAAAAGGCTCCTATGTTAAAAATTTCATCGAAATCCGTCAAGTGGTTTACGAGAAAATCTGATTTCAAAAAACCGGTCCTATGGGAAGTTCCGTTATAAGATTTTTCCTGAAAAATCTATTCCAACCAAAACATAAAGTTTGCACAGAAAACATTATTCAGAAAGTTTTATCAAAATCTTTTGAGCCGTTTTTGAGAAAAATAAGCTTTAACGTAACGGTTGTATGGCAGGTACCGTTCTTTTTTGAGCTAAAAAAAAAATTTCAATTTCACCTCTGTACAATACCTAAAAAAATCATATACCAAGTTTGAAGCAATTCGGCCCACCCGTTTGGGCTGTAGGTGTAGGTGTCTATACATACAGACAGACAGACATACAGACGGACAGAATTTTTAGACCATCTTTTTTCGTCTTCGCTAACATCGCAACGTAATGTCATGTTTGATTGTTATCTCAAAACTTTTTTTTTCGACGAATGCATAACTTGCCTTATATGTAGTATGTATGTACCTATAATCGCAAGTAAAAATATTGCATATTACGACTTTTGACGGAAACGACCCTTAAAAGTGGGCGTGTCTTATAAATTTGAAGCACTAACTGAGCTTTGATCATAAGTCAGTATTTAGGCATATGTGTAAAACTTCAGCTGAATCGAGTAGTTTTTAAAAGATCTTACCTGAACAAAGGTATTTTATTAAAATCCCGCGTTTAAAAGTGGGTGTATTGAAAAAATGTACACAAGAAAATAGATAGATAGAGACATATTTTTCAAATAACGAACGGAAGGAAAAAGGTTTAAATGGAATATTGGAAGTCCCTTTAATTTTTGAGAACACTTGTTTCGTTCTTTTATGAAAAGTGGGCGTAAGCCACGCCCAAAATTCAAAATTACTTTTCATACACAAGCTTTTAAGTTGCTACTAAGAGTAAGAGACGAAACATTTTGGTTTCCGGATTCATTATAAATACCGTTTATTTGCCAAAACAATTTTCTTATAGTTTCTAGTGAAATGTGGGCGTGAGCCAAACTCAAAATCATTTTTTTTTTATTTCACCCGCAAGATGTGTTTGTGCAAGTGATATCCACAAAATGTAATGTTTTTCGCATTGATATAATAATTGTTATTTTATAAAAACAAAATTGATGGTTTTGTATGAAAAATGGGCGTCAGCAAAGCCCAAACTGAAACATTTTTATTTGATTGGAAGAAGGTTTACCCAAAGCTTACGTGTGCAAAATTTTAGCGTTATGCTTCTATCTTAACTGTACAAAAAACATAATTCAATTTACCAAATTGAGGTCGTTCAACAAAAATGGCGATTGTTTGCGGATTTTACCGGTTCAAAAACTTAGCCTTACTCTTGAACCAAAGATTATATATACCAAATTTCAGATTTCTCACTCAAAAATTGCGACCTCTAGTGAGTAAACATACGGACGGACGGACGGACGGACATGGCTAAATCGACTAGGCTTTTGATTCTGAGTCAGAATATATATACTTTTCTATACCTAACGGTATTATTTCTCTATGTTACAAACTCCACACCAACTCCACTCTATGGAATAGGGTATAACTAGGATTGTTAACCGATGCCTTGTGACAATATAACTTCTTTTATCATTGTCGGAGAACACCAATAGACCCAGCAAAGTTTTCGTATTTTAAAATCTGCTTCTGTTGTTGTAAATGACCTTGCACCTTGCTCTTCTGTGTCAGAGAGCTTTCTCTTGCATTCAAAATGCTCCTTGTTTTTTACACGTGATGTCATTGCGCTCTGACACTATCATAAAAGTCAAAACATGCGCATTTATAGATTGTGTCGGATGAACACTTTTGAATTAATAAAATTTGTCCTAAATGAAGATAAACGAAACGATACACACTTTAGATACAGTACCTACAGTAATTGTAGTTGAATCAGCAAAAACCGAGATAATTGAAAAAGGACACCTTTTCGCACCGCAATTGATTGTATGTGTATTTTTTAATTTGGTGCCTTTACGTTTGTATCAAGATCAACTACGTTTGAGATGAATCCTGCATCCTGCTTATGCGTACTAGTAGTTATTGAATGATATGAATAAGATATTAATTTTAGTGATGGGCGCATTCGAATGATATAATCGATTATAATCGATTCAGACAATATCTCGAGATATCTCGATTCTTAAATTGAATCATTCGAATGATTTCCCATACTGATCCTGCCTACTATTTACTGGGGTAAGCACAGGGAGAACCTGAGAACTCAAGAGTCGAGAACTGAAAACGAAATACACATAATTGAGAACTCTAGACGTTGATTGTTTGTGTTGTGTTTTGTGTAGTTTATGTGTATTCGTGCATTCAACCCCTATTTTAATATATCCACAGCTTCTCTTCTTATCTTACACCAAGGCCGAAGAGAAATCCATATAAATAACAAACACACATAAATGCTGTTTTACTGGTGTCATTTCTTAATTTCTCCTACTGTATGAGTTTTCTCTCTCATTCAGTTCTTGGTTTTCGGTTCACTTCCCGGTACTCGGTTCACGGTGCCATGCCAATATGCTTTCATTCGAATGAAAATAGTAATCAGATCACTCATCAGTCATCACTCATGTCTCATATCTCCTATGCATAAATCTCATGTCTCATTTGTAACTTGTATGATGTATCTCAGATCTCGCTTCTCTCCGCCATGTAGATGTAGTATGTAGAGAATGAATGAATCAGGTAATCACTCAAATCTCGAACAACGTTGGAGTTACATGAAAAATATCTTCTTTGTGAGTGATTGCATGTTAGTAGCAGGTATACCTATTTTTTGTTTGTTTATTACCCGTTAAACTTTAAAATTTGTATTTGGTTGGCTCAACAGGTATTCGAGTAGGTTTTTGCTTTGAAGCAAATATTCAAGCATTTTTCTTTATTGTTCTTACTACCTAACTGGAAAAAACACATGAAATGAAAATTGTTAGGTTTTAGTTTGTTAGTAGTATAATTCATATCTCGAATGATCATTCGATTATTCAGATCACTCGAATACTAACATCTCGATTCTTAAAATCATTCGATTATGCCCATCACTGATTAATTTAAAAACAACCCTTTCGATTTGGTCCGATTGCGCATGATTGAAATTTCACACTATTCTATTGGGAGGGATGCAAAGCTAACAATTTTCAATTTGGTCCTCGAGGAAATTTAATTCTCTGTTGAAAGACCACTCCAAAATATATAATAAAAGGAAAGACCCATTTCCCTTTGGGTTTAGCACCATGACATGCCATGACATTGCAAGTATGTTATTGCTGTTCTTGTTATACTTTAATCGGGAATGGCTATGGTACTAATGTAAGATAATGTGCTGCAATTGAGTGTGAATTGAAATGAAAGACAAATTGAATGCCAGAGTAGAGCAGGGATGTTGGATAAGGTTGTGTTCTACTTGTGCTTGTGAAATGTGCAGTGTAATCCTGTTTTTATGTGCTGGAGAGGGATAGGGCTCTGATATGTTTTATTTGTGGTGTACGATAGGATAAGAGATATTTTTTATTGGAATGAGCAACTAGACGTTGGAAAAAGAAACAACAGAATGTATACTGAATCCAATTCTACATCTTAATCTTATGCGTGGTTTTAAGGATGAAACTATAACAGTTAAGTTAGTGTTTGTTAGAAAATGCGTTTTCGAGTGGTAATACTTGCTCAGAATATATTCTAGGAGATATGCCTATGAAATTCTTCAAAAGGGATTTTTGCCATCATACCTTTAATCAATTATTTGATTTGTGTATTTGTGTATAATAGTTTTACTATATTGACCATTGTGCTCATCAAGGAAGCTTACGTTTTAGCATTGGTTTTTAGCGCCTATTTTTCTTAATCTAGTGGCTCTATGAAGCTTGGATTTGTATCTACGAATTGACATTCAACCGAAGGTTAGGTTGCGTAAAACATTTGGTTTGTGTATTGCATTGTCTTCGTTTAAACTGGCAAAACGTGTATTGGATTTAACTTTGGTTGCATCATATAATTTTGAATCGGTAGGATGTGCAAAATCACGGAAATTGACCATTTCCAGTTCGAATTTAAATTTTTGTTGAAAGAATTAAGAGAATCAAGACATGAGGGACGAATTCTAACACAAATTATGCCCATATACAATTTTTCCATACACAAGTTTTTTAAATTCGAACTGAATCGACATCTGCGGGTCCAACTATATTTTTGATCCGATAAGAATATATTTTGATCTAAACCGGTCGGGCCGTATTAGGAGGAGCAGAGTCACCAGAACACGTGCTCCGGAGTTTTAAACATTTCCATTATGTTCGGATTATTTCAGTAGCATCAAATTATCAAATAAGATAATGGTAAATTTTATGGAAATTCACAGCCAACGAAAGGGCCTTATGTGTTGTGGGTGTACTATCAGATTATAATGAGAATAGAAGAAGACAATTCTTAAACTATCTCAACGGAATACTCTATTAGGTGTTTCATCGTCATTGTTCCTGAAAATCACTTATCTAAAAAACGTGGCTAAGAAATTGGAGAACTGCTCTAACTCAAAGTTGTTTTGGGATACAGTGTGCAAACTTGCCGGGCGAAATCAAACTATGGAGTTCTCTTTAGAAACTGAGCAGCTCATGACAAAACTCTTCTTTCAGCTGATGAATATTTTCACAACTTTGATTACGCGCTGCCTTATACTAGATTCTTCGAGTTTGATATAGGTTTTCCATTGTCCAAATTGGCAGTAACGCTCCGAAAAATAAGAAATAATAAGGCTCCTGGCTTGGGCGGCATTCCAGTCGAGTTTTACAAAAACAGCACTACGGACTTTAAAAATTATCTCGTCTCTTTCTTCAATACATTTTATAATGATTGATGTGTTACCAACAGTTTCGATGAATCTGTTATTTAAGCTTTTTTTAAGAAAGGTGATGCCAACGCTCCGGAAAATTATAGGGGCATTTTGATTTTAAATTCAATAAGGACATTTTTTACTGCAGTTCTGAATGAAAGGCCCACAAAATGGACTAGAGGATAACACCATGGATCATATCGTTGCTATTACAAGCATTGCCTGACAATTACTAGATAGTAAAAGGAAACTAATACACATTCTTTGTTAATTGCAAAGTGGCATTTGTCAAAGTCAATAGACAGGCTTTAAAATAAATAAATATAAGAATGTTTCTCCAAATGTATGCCAGTTTTATTTTGTCAACAAATTCAAGGATATGGGATGGTCTCGCATCTCTATCCCTAATCAATTTGAAACAACTGCAGGTGTTTCTCAAGGATGTATCCTTAGCACTTTGTTATTTGCCTTGTTAGATGTCTGTGAACTTCTTAATTGGTGGGGTTAATTTTGCTAACATTCAAATCAAAGTCCTGTTTTACGCTGACAATTTAGTTATGCTTGCTGATAATCCTTTCACGCTACAAACAGTGTTACCGCAAGTTTAAATTTTTATGAGTCCCAGAGGCTAAAAAAATGAGTCGTTTTGAAAATAAATAATATTTTTGAAATTATTTTTCAGACTTATGAAAGATCAATTTTTCACTAACAATAAATGGGCCTCTATAAGTATATTATTAGTTGTTTGTGTTTGAAAGTTTCAATTTTTTAACCTGCCAGTATAACCGGCTCATATAAACAACATTTAAACCCGGTCTCATACAGACATGTACTCATAGGTCACCACTGGTGGGTTAAGCAAAAACGTCCAAGAAAGTTAAGAGAAGCGTAGTTTAAACTGTGCACAATTTATTTCGCATGCTGTCCGTGTGCACTACTCACTCAGCCAATTTGGATCATGTCAATGTTTGTCTTAAAGGCAAACATTAGCGGTAAAACGAACAATAGAAAAACTTTTGACGTGATAACGTCTAATAAATCGGTTTGGAATATATTAGCAGCACGCACGGAAAAATGTCACTGTCACAGTCACAGTCACGTTACCTAGCTGCTTTCATAGCCTATAAAGTCGGTAAAGTGGGAAGGGAGGGTGTTGGATGGTTGGTTGGTTGTGGTGGGAGTGTGTGTCGGCCAGGCAGGCGAGGGGGGGGGTAGTGTCGGGAAGAGGAAAAATTGTCAAAGCTAATGGGTGGTTCCTTGGTGGCTGTAGGTGGGTTGATTGTCAAAAATAGTGGGTGGTTGGTTGTAGGTGGTGTGGGTGACTGTTAGTGGTTAGGAAGGGGGGATTTACTGTGTGCGGGAGGAGGAAAAAATGTTCAAAAATGGTGGGCTGTTGGTTTGTGGTTGTATATGGGGGTGGGAGGTTGGTGTTCAAGGGGTGAAAAAAATTAAAAAAATGGTGGGTGGTTGTAGGTAGGTTGGGTGGTTGGAGAGATACCTATACACATTAAGTGTTTTGTTAACTGGTTATCACGTAAAATTATCGCCCGTAAACCAACTTTACAGACAACCATGCTTTTTTTAAAGAGAGGATTTAAGAAGGAATAAAGATGGATTTAAGACGGATTAAAGAAATATCGAAAATCTCGATTTAATTCCGTAAAAAAAACTTTTCATGAAGGATTTAAAAAGAATTTAAGAGGAGATAAGGAAGTATTGAAAACGTCCCAAATAAACAAAAAAATTAAGAAGGATTTAAGAAGGGTTTCCGAAGGATTAAAGAAGTAATAAACAAACAAAAAAAATCGATTTAAAAAATTCAGATTGAAGAAGCATTTAAGAATTCTATAAGTAGAACCAAACATGCCACTTTAAGTTTTTGGTGGAAATACCTAAAAAAGAAGGAATAAAGTAGGAATTAATAAATGACATATCAAAAATATACTATTTTGTGCTACTTGTGTATATACATTATACATATATTTATAACAATGCCCCAAAATTGCTATTGTTGAATGTGCATTATGTCCCTTCCGCAAGTCGTCCACGTGAATTTCGTGAAAGCAAGGACAAAAGAAATCTATTATCATGGATTTGTAGCGCTTGGAGGTGCCGGCGATGACGTCAACCACCAGCCAAACTTGTGCGTCATTGAAGAATGCATCTGGCTGATAAAGATGCTTTGTCGCCTGAAATTGCGGTCCTCCTCCTAACACTCCAAAGCGTAGTAAGCCAATAAACGGTGTGCGATATAGTCATATGAGCTTCTGCTCCTGGGTCTGTTAAATACTGTACAGCTGCAGGTCAAAGACCGGAAGAGACGTGAGATTTCCAAGGCTGAAGTCTGAGGGAGGGGTAGTTCTTATGTATGCCGATAAATAAAATGCCAATATCATGTTCTTTAAAGGAACAGATGTAGTCTGATTCTTTACGGAACTGGTCATTCTGAATTCGGCTACCAATAGTTCGAGCTTAGGCAAGGCTTCGAAGGGTCGGTAATTTGTATTCTAAAAGGTCCAGGTTTCAGATACACACACTTGCACACAAATTATTGTATTAAATACAAAATGTCTTAGTAAATTGTCTATATTTTACATCGAATGCATTGACTTATAAATAAAGGTGCTAACGTTCGTTGCAGAGATCAATATCGAGCTGATGTGAATAGGTCTCATTTTAATTTCTCACGTTTCTGCATTTTTATACCCTATTCCATTAAATGGGTATATTGTATTTGGTGTGGAGTTTGTAACATAGAGAAATAATACCGTTAGGTATAGAAAAGTATGAATATATTCTGACTCAGAATCAAAAGCCTAGTCGATTTAGCCATGTCCGTCCGTCCGTCCGTCCGTATGTATACTCTAGAGGTCGCAATTTTTGAGCTAGAAAGCTGAAATTCGGTATATATAATCTTTGGTTTAAGAGTAGGGCTAAGTTTTTGAACCGGTAAAATCCGCAAACAATCGCCATTTTTGTTGAACGACCTCAAATTGGTAAATTAAATTATGTTTTTTGATAGAAGCATAACGCTAAAATCTTGCACACGTAAGCTTTGAGTAAACCTTCTTCCAATAAAATAAAAATGTTTCAGTTTGGGCGTGGCTGACGCCCATTTTTCATACAGAACCATCAATATTGTTTTTATATAATAACAACTGATATATTAAAGCGAAAAACATTACATTTTGTGGGTATTACTTGCACATAAACATCTTGTGTGTGAAATCAAAAAAATTGATTTTGGGCGTGGCTGATGCCCAATTTTCACTAGAAACTATAAAAAATAGTTTTTGCAAATAAACGGTATTTATAATGAATCCGCAAGCCAAAATTTTGCGTAATAAAATAATAAAAACGTTTGTGTATGAAAAGAAATTTTTGAATTTTGGGCGTGGTTTACGCCTACTTTTCATGAAAGAAGGAAACACGTGGGTTTTAATATTTAAGGTACTACCAATATTCAATTTTAACCTTTTTCCCTTCCGTTCGTTTTTTGAAAAATATATCTCTACATTTTTTGGTTTAAATTTTTTCAATACGCCCACTTTTAAGGGCGTGGTTTTGATAAAATACCGTTGTTCAGGTAAGATCGTTTAAAAACTACTCGATTCAGCTGTATAGTTTTACATATATGCCTAAATACTGATCAAAGCTCATTAGAGTTTCAAATTTTTAAGACACGCCCACTTTTAAGGGGCGTTTTCGTCAAAAGTCGTATAGTGTATTAATTTTTTAACTTTTTTTTAACTATCGGTCGCAGTTTTGAAGTAAAAAGATGAACACTTAGATTTTCATTCCTTGTTAACGTAGCAGAGTGTCGTTCACGAATTGTTAAAAACACTCATAATTGCTATTTCCATTCAAAATCTAATTTTTAAAAATTTAAGTTTTGTCTTGTTTTGTTCAAATCGATCTGCAAGAATAAAATTAAATGTCACTGAGCTCATAACAATTGCCTTGGCAATAAAACGTTTTAACTTTGGGCGTGGCGCACTCCTTTTTTTATTGTTCCAGTACTAATTGAACATCACACCGCATAAAATTAATGTTATTGAATCTTTTTCTGTCTGGTTAACAAGAATTTTGTTTATGAAACTGGATCATCGACTGGCTGCGGGAGGCGAACGCATACACATACAAAAATATAGGGAATAGGGTATCCAACAATTCCTTGCAAACGTACTGTAGCTCTCGCTTATGTTTTTAGTAAAGTTTTTTGTCTTGGGTGTAACCGAATAATCAAGTCTTAAATTGAATAAACATTTCTTAACTATTTGTTAAAAGGCCTACTTTAGTAAGTTTTTTTTTTTAATTCTCAAGGCCTGTTTCTAAATAGTCAATAAATAATTTACTGTCCCTTAAATTTATGAAAAGAAAAAACCATAGAAATATTGCCAAATTTTTGCAAAACTATTCATATTCATAAAGTTTTTTTTTACCTTCAATCATTAACATTTCCTGATTAATTTTGTAAAGATACTCATATTTATCCATTCAAGACATCCATCATGTCACATTAAGCGATGTCAATGCAAAACGTATTACCTTAACATCATTGCGGTCCCATTAAACATTTTCTGCTTTGTTTGTTACCAACTACCAACACACGAGGACTCGAAAAAGCTTACAAATTGGAACCGTTTAAAAATCTGTATAATTAAACACTCTTGTTTCCAGCATAACTATTGAGCACAGTGTGATTATCGCCAGTGAATGTCCGATGCATTTCCCAACGCCCCATTCCGCCGCAATCTCTTTAAATACATAAAAAATCATAACTTTGCCTATTTAATTGGATTTCAAAAATGTTTCAACAAAATAAGATAGTGGACGACTGATCGTTTAGTTTGAGGGTATTTCAATACAAAATGCCTTAAAAAAGTTACTCAATTTCCACCTTGCGGAGAGACTAATTCACACAAATAAAAACAAGAAAAAAAAAACATAAACTCTGCGTCAAACAAAAATGTCCAAACTTTTGTATGCGAATGCATATGAATATGATAAATCTGCTTGTGGCCATACTTTTGGAATACATACCAAGTTATTAAATAATTATCATCCACTGTCCACACTTTGTTATTATACAACATTCAACACAATAAAGTGTACAAAAATTACTAAATTTTCTACCGAAATCAAGAGTAATGCTGGGAAACAAGTTTGTAGCTCAGCTCTTTTGTTTAACGACATGTGTTTTACATTTTTCATTTTTTTTGTTTTCATTAACATTTTTTATATGCTAATTGAGGGGAATCGCCTATTAATTTGGGTATTATATTGCCGGCCATGGTCACATTATGATAACAATACAAACATGTGCTTTTAGGCAGACATTGTGACTGCTGCTGGCCTAATTGATGAGAGCGAGGCCTTTGTTGCATATGTGCAAGATTCAAAATTGAAATGTTGTTGCATGTGTCAATTGATTTATTTCTGTTTTGCAATAATTAAATCTTGCCTGATGCAACGCATATATTTTTGCTGATGATGCCTTTTGTCATGTGCAAGTTCAAGTTTCCTAAATATAGAAGATTTGTTAATAATTTTTATTTATTTCTTTTTGACTGGCATATGCTGGAGCCGGGGTTGAGAGAGGGCTGTTTTTGTTGTTGTCATACCTGTTTTCAGCGTTTAAAGTTCATTGTCGGCACCGAATATAGACTTTTAATGCACAAGAACGACTTCCAAATGCAGTTGAATTTTTATTTTAATTTTAATGTGGACAGAGTAAAGTGAATTTGTATTTTTGAGTTCTTGAATACCTTGAGAAGCCTTGAAAGTTATAAAGCAAGCTGTTCTGATAAAGCACATATTGCGTGGTGTCAACATACTAATTGGAGGTTAAAGTAGAAGTCGACGCAGTATGTGACAAGACAAAAATGGAATACTTGGTCTTGCAATCGATCGGTAGTCGAGTTATAAAATAAAAGAAACATAGCTATGCGTTACAAATTCGAGAATTAAAAAAAAAAAAGATTTAGTGGTTCACATAAACCACACAGCTGAAGATCTAAATAAGATTGGCTGCTGGTTTTCTAAATTTATTTGCAAATTCAATTTCAATATGGTTTTGATTATGTTTAAGTTTTTTTTTTTGATGTGTGTGTGTAATTCTTAGGTAGAAATTAATGAGGCTAAAATTTGCAATTGAGTTTTCGAGTGCATATATGCAGGTTGGATGGTGGTTTGAATATGAGGTCTTGGACGAGGTTCAATGCTACATGAACCAAACATGCTCTACTTCAAGATTTTAATCTAGAAAAATTTGAATTTAATAAAAATAATCAAGGCTTAAAATAGTTCTGTAGAAAAAAATAAATAATAATTTTATAGATTGAGCAACAGTTTGTGAATTTGTTGAGATGATAAAGCATACTCTTCTTTTAGGAATGCTAATTTTCTATGAAATGGTAAGCCATTTCACGGTAGAAACTTATTTTTCTTTCACAAAATTACTCTGAGAAGACAGGAAAAAACGTTTTTTTGTTTCAATCAAAAGTACATTGCCTTCAAACATCACTTAGACTTCCAGCTAATATAAATCAAACAATCAACGAATATCCCATATGATCCATCGGCAACAACAATAGCGTAAGGTCACCTCTCATCATGAATTAATTCATCAAAATCTATGACATAATCAATGAATAAAATATTCATAAAACTTGCATAACAAATGAATTAACATTATCTAATCGCTCTCTTGGATCTGGATACAAAACTAAACAAACTCCCATTACATTACCATCATCATCATCATCATCATCATGCACCCAACCACATCATGTTAACCCAAAGCTACTGTCACTTCTTGTTATAATATAGATGCTAACATCTCTGTCCTAACTGACATGTCATACTATATATAAAAAAATATATAAACTGCATAGATTATAAAAACAAAAGAGCTGAGCAACGAACCTGCTCAAGTGAAAATTCAATGGAAAAGCAAAAAAAAAAAAAAGCAATGATAGAAATAATTCATTTTTTCTTTTGCACGTCTTTTCATATACAATTTTTTTTTCTTTCACTTCCTCATCGAGATTGATTTCCGTTTGAAATGAAAGAAACTATTACTTCTTTTCAGCTTCCCTTTTTTTCTTGGTTTTTTTTTGTAGCTTCAATGGCAACAGAGCCAACAGATGATCAATTTTCATGTTAATGAACTCTGAGTTCGATTGATTCAAGTCTTTCTCTTTCTGGCTCTCTAACTTCATGTCTGATCTGACCATCCAATCAGCTAATATATTTTTTGTAATTTTTTTATTCTTGCAAAAAAAAAGTAAAGATTTAAAAATGTGCATTCCATCCACCATTCAAAGAGCATTTACGCTTCCGATATGGCAATGAAGTGAAAGAAGTTGTTGCTGATGTTGTTGTTGCAGCTACAAGAAGAAAGGCTATATTGTACATAAAATCTACAGTTAAGAGCTGTATCATTATGACCACCACCATCAGCATCAGCATAAATGCAGCAAAATGTAAAACTTTTTTTAGGGGGTGGATTTAGTTCATTTTATACCTCAGGCCAATGTTTTAAGGGGGCCGACAAAAACAGGTCGTATATTAACGATTGATCACTGAAGATGTTTTGTAATTAGTTTATACAAACATTGTTTTAATGTTTAGATTATTTCTGCGATATTGCGGATTCGAGTGAACAGTTTGAGGGGGCCGCTTTGACCAAGGTAGCCACCGCCAGCTTAACTTTTTAGAAGATGGTTTGTATTTTGGTTTTCTATTTAGAAAGTATGAGCCTTCCTATGTTCTGTATCTTCCTCAAATTTTAAAATGATGGAAGCAAAAAAAAAAGTTTATAATTATAAGTACAGCCCTGAAAATTCACCCAACCAAAATAACAGAAATGACCATCTTCGAACCGGCCACCGGCAAAACGTGATCAATTTGATCTTATACGCGAGTGGGTACACACTACGCTATACTCTTACTTTCTCCTTCATCGGATAGTAGTTTGTATAGTCGATTATGGCGCGTTTTGATGGCAAATCAATAGTCTGTTGTTATGTGGTTGGATGGGTTTTCGCTTTGTAATGCTGAGCACTGAGCAGTCATTGAAGAAAATAGCAAAAAAAAAAAAAAACCTCTTCTACAAGGTATATGATTTTGAATGAAACATTCTTTGGTGCAGTATTATAAACCGCGAGCAGTTTTGAATTCGGTTTTCAAAACCCCGGTTGTAGTTCCATTTTTGTGTTTAATTCACCCGGCTTGGCAGAAAGGTTCAAAGATGATGAAAAAGAAAGTGAAATCGATATTTGAAGTACCTTATTAAAAAAAAAAAAAAAATATAATAAGTATCTCATGGTCTGATGCAAGGTTTCTCAAGCGAATAAGATTGGTATCGCAAACGGTCTTCGAATAGACCCCGGGGTGTTTACTCTTACATAGTTGTCTAGGGCTCAACATCAAGTTCTGTTTGGATCATTTGGTTGTCGTTGGCTTGGTCTTTGATTAAATTGCTGATGCGAATCGGAGTAGGACATTGGATGGCAGATTGGCAGAGATGTTGTATAGAAGAAAAGTCTTTGAATATGGAGCTCGTGGATAGGTTGAAACTTTTCTTCGATACTTGAACAAATATGCTGCGATATTTGTCTCTCAAAGCCAACAATTTACTACTTTTGATCGTCAAGTGGATGTGATTGAAGGGTGTCTGACATAACTTTCAATTTGTGATGCCTCTAGCTAAACTGGCACTTATTTAAAAATTTCATACTTATTATGACTTTGAATAGACTTGGTGATATTAAATATGTACTTAAACGAATGTCAATTTTTTGTGATCGGCAGCAGCAGGGGAGGACAAATAGATCCAGTTAATGTGGATTCGGGTGCAGAAAAGCAGACCACCAAAATTGCTGGGTGGACGACAAGATTTTGCAATTGAATAAATAAGAAAGTTTGTAGAATAAGAAATAAAAAGAAATGGGCAAAATCACCATATCATAAAAACTGCAGCTGGGCCTTCTCCATTTGTTATTTCATGTTTCAAGGAAGGGTACTGAGAATCGCGACAAAAAAGCATTTTTATGTAACATTATATAGAATTGCTAACTTGGAATGAATCCAGGAATTTGTTGACAGACCAACGACCAATACTCAAATCTGGATACCAAGTAGAGTTAGAGTATTTTTTGCTCGACAAAGGTTTCTCAAAAAAAAAAAAAAAAAAAAAAAAAAAAAAAAAAAAAAAAATGTGACCACCGGCAGAAAGTCCTTTTAGAATAATTCTTCTAATCTATTCACTGCAGATAAGGTATTGCAAGGTATGCGGAAATAAAACAAATTAGGATGTTTCGTTACAGGGTTCTCACAAATCTTTCACATACATATTTTAAGAAATGAAGAGTTCATTACCCTGGTTCAACTCCAAAGCAGTATGAGCAAAGCTATAACAGAGGACGGAAGAATTTTACTCTGAACTGAAAGCTATTAATTGAGAACATCCCACCAAAGGCACGTCAAAGGTAGGGACAAAAACGAAACATACGATAACAAGAAATAGAGGAGGATACTTTTAAGGCACCAGGTATCTACTAAATATCAAATTTAATTAGTGTCTCCATTGATCCAATAGAATAGCTAAGAGGACATGCGATCGTTGTTGAAGGTCTACAGAAACTACTTCCAAAATTGTCTAAATAATGGTAAATACCAAAATAATAGATGAAAAGGAACAGTATCAATCACAAAAAAAAAAAAAGGATTCAAGTTGCCATCAGCAAACTGAAATTGGATGAGGCAGGAAGCTGATGATGGCTGTTGAACAACAAGCAAAACACAATGAGTATTACCTATAGCAAGGACCCAACTATAGCCTAGAGAAGTAGTTGCACGAGAAAAAGTCTGACAATTTGAACCCAAATAACACACCTATGAACAATATGTTCTTCTTGATGGTATGTCAAACAGCCACGATTATATTGAAAATACTGCAAAACGGCAGCGCCATTGTAATTATATACCGGGTGTTTTGGTGGGGTATATAACTTTAAGTTGGCAACACTATTTTAACTGGAGGGCGGCCATTTTGTCAGCTGTCAAGTGATTTATTTTTAATTTGGTTTGGAATTTCAACATAAACAGACTTACGTCTGAACAACGCTTCCAAATTGTGCAAATTTAATTTTGAAAATCATGGTTCTGTTCAAAATACGTATCGCGCACTACGCCCATTTTACGGTCAACATAATCGTCCATCACTTTGGTTGAATGGTTATAAGTAAAACTGCCGAATTTGGAGTGATGATAATCCTCAAATATATGTTGAGACACCGTTAATTCCACAAAAACTGACTGTTTGGTGTGCTTTATGGGTTGATGGAATAATTTGTCCGTACTTCTTTAAAAACGATGCTGGCCAGAACGTTACAGCCAATGGTGATCGCTATAGAGTCAAAATTATTGATTTTTTTGTTCATCAATTGAACAACCATAGTGTGCAGGAGCTGTGGTTTTAACAAGACTGTGAAAAATGTCAAATAAAGTGAAATTTTAAAAAATCATCTTTGTTTTATTCCATTTGAAAGTTATATACCTCTAAAAAAACACCTTTTATTTATAAGTGTGTATCCAACTCATGAAAATCTATTTGTTGCTATAAGACCTGTCAACAAAAGTCTTATGTCAGTTAATTAGCTTGCGTAAATGCGCCAAAATGACTTGCATAAGGCCTTTTACTGTTTCTATAGCAGTCTGAAAATAGCTTGCATAGAACCTTATACAAGTTAAATTGTTAGTTGGGTCCAATTGATGCTGCTATATCCACATTCAGAAAAACTTTCGTTTTTCGTCGCATTTCCTGGTTTGATATTATTTTGGTCATCGAATCTCAACAATGCGGTGCAGATAGCAATTTACAAAACACCCTGCATTTGTGTCGAGATGCTTGGCAAAACTTGCCAGATTACCTGTTTAAGAACATACAAATAATCGTCGTACTTTAACTTGCAATACTTCTAATATCGGTCGGTGGTAGACTTAAAAGGAATCAAAATACATATCTCCTTTCCTCCCTCCATATTGCACTTCGAAGGAGTTGGAGATTTGTCCATTATGTAAAACCAACCACAATGCCTTGTAAAAAACACTTTTCGGAAGACTTCATCTCTTGAAAAGTGATTTCTATAATGCATTCATGATTCACTCGATCCCAAGATTCAACCATCTTAAAACCTGAAACTGATGACTAAAACTTAGCTCGAGTACGATCATAAGTCAGATTTATAGAATATTCTCTCAAGAACGGTATTTGCCAATACAGGCACTATAATTAATATGGCTATCCTTCCAGCACCTGAAATAGGTTTTGTTTTCCGATATTCTTTGCAACAAAAGAAATAAAATAAAAGCGGTTATAAAAGACTCTTTTTCGAGAAATTCAGACGAGACGCCATCGAATTCAAGATCCAACTGCAGATTAGAAATCAAGACCTTTTGTTTTCAACGCCACGAAAAATTTACAAATAGAGTTTAACTAGAGATTCAGGTTAGCTATGTGTTCACGAGGATCGTCACTAAGCACGGCCAAAATTTATTCTGTCATCTTCGTATTCACTGCTACCAATACTGTTCAATCCAAAACCAAGACACCGCAGCGATAAACTGTCTAGTGCGCTGAACACTATCACTGAGCCTCGGTCTCTGTATCTTTTGCAACTTTCGAAGTTGGATTTTAACTAAGAAGGCTTGAGATTTGTCTCGTCATGGTCAGTTCCACCTACTAATCAATATCTTTCGTTAAGGGTTTTTGTGAAGTAACAAATGTGGAGACCATCTTAAAATTTTCATAACAAAATTTAAGGGCAGGTACGCTCTGCTTCTAGCCATGATCAATGCTGTATCATGAATCATGGTGCACTTTTTGTGTGTTTTCAGTTTGTCCATCAAGATTTCGCAGAACGTTATTTGTTTTAATACTGTCCCACCCATTCAAAGACTGTTCCACAAAACCATCAAGAACTAAGACTGTCTTAAATGAATTTAAAAATCTTCCAGAATAAAATCAGGAAATGGGAAATAGCGGGCAACATTTTTCATATGCTATACATAAAAAAAAAATTAATATTCCATTTTTGTTTTAACAATATCGTCGTTTCCCCCATGATCGAGGGTCCAATGATGCATCTTGTAAACTTCTTTTGTTTTTCTTTAAAGACCAAATAATTGCGTTGGCGTACTAATATATTTTACCACTCACTCTTCCTCATTGATTGAAGACGAAATAAAAAAAAAACCAACAACAAACAATCGACAAAATGCAAGAAAAAAAAAAACCAAACAAACCATCAAACAAAAACCGATTCACAGTCGGGTAACTCCACAGCCTACTATTATAGCATCATCATCATCATCATCTTATCTTCCGTTGATTGATTTCCATTTTGTTTTCGTTTACTTTCAAAGCATGCGCGCAGTACCTATACCCCGCGCTTCCGCCTACCCTCCCGCCCACCATTATACCAACTCAACATTATTTGTTCAAAGTAAAAGTAAAAGTTTTTCGTCCAAAGCCTCTTAACTCTTGTACTTGATAAATGGCTGATAGATGCCATATTTTTGTTTAACAAAAAGTATATTAAAAAAAAAAAGTCCAACAAATGGACGAAGAGGAGGAGTTGAAGTTGAAGCACGTTTAAGAAAGTCTAGATACTCTATCTATCCATTGTAACAAAACGAAGAAAAAAAAATTATCTTCCCTGGACTACAATTGAAAAAAAAAAAAAAAAATTATAGAGCTCCCCTCGGGCCATATTATCAGGCCCCGAAAGGCTATGTCGGCGGGCGCGGGTGGTTTCCATGGCAGCTAGCTTAGCGCGGCTGCGTAACAGATTCAAGATTCATGCATGAACAGACAGCAATAAGTATTAATTACGGAGCCTCCCTTGTAATACAATTAGTTTCAGCAGAAACCACCTTACCTTAAAAGAGAAATGCTGCCAAAGATGTTAGGAATTTTATTTGTTGCATAAAATCTATCTTTCCTGTCACTTGTTTCTTACAAACAAAAACAACAAAATGTCAATGTACGTCTGTCATCGCAAGGCCAGAAGTAAATGTGGAAGCCATTTTGGACATGCAAATACGATCTTTACAGACGACACGACGACCGACGTGGTGCATTATTTTTTGTTCCAGATCGAGATCGAGATCGATCAATCAAAAGCTATTAGAGCGTAACCTGAATATTGTGAAGACTCAAGTGGATTTTTGTGTTTACAAATTCACTGACAGATGAATGTGTAGTAGATTTATCTAAGAGAAATGGCGGCGTATTTTGACAAGGTCGCATTTCATCTTAAGTCGCAAAAGTAGTAGTGTGATGTCATGTGGGAGTTATTAGTATTTTAGTTTTTGTCATTTGACAACAAGTCGATGAAATCGTTGGTGAAATATTAAGTGATTCACCAATTGAAATGTCAATGAGGGAGCTTAAACAGGTTGGGGGAAGAATTTTTGGTTTGTTGTTTTTTTTTTTTTTTGTGGGGAAATTTGAATAATTTTTAAGCGTTTATTAGTATTTTTGTGTGTGCTAAATTTGCATTTAAAATATTATAATTTATAATAAAAGGTGTTTTTATTTTTTTTTAGCAAAAGGAAGCATGTTTAACTTGTTCTAGTGAGGTTAAAGTTGTTGTGGTTGATTTAATATTTGAAAAAAAAAGTCTTTCCTGTTCACTTATGATGCTTGATTACCATTTTAGGGTGTGAAACATCAAGTTTGACAAATGGATGGTCGTTTTATTTTTTGTATTTATTGTTTATTAGTAAATCGCAGTATACGGCAGCCATAGGCCACTGGTTCGTGCTGTTTGAGAAAATGAAATCTTTCCAAGGAAATGGAATAACGACGATATCGACAAACTTCTGACACGGTGATCTCAAGAAAAGTAATAACCAGCGCGGCGTTATATCACCATTTTACACTTATTTCGAGATTTTAAGGCAACGATTATTCTGACAGTTAAGATGTAGTCTTCGCTAAAGAGACATTGAGCAGATTTCACAACGATATTTCACATTTACACCTTTCAAATTGTCCTTGAATAGTCTTCGAAGCATTAATCGCTGCTGTATCATAATTTAAACGCGATTGCTTTAAAGGTGATCAGTGATGTCATCAAGAGATGACTTGATATGAAAGACATCACTGATATAATTGGGGCTATTTTACAATAAGAATCCTACGAAGTATTTTGTTTTTCAGACTGGATAGCTTTACGAGGAATTTGAAGTGCCACAGGGAGAAGCACTGTCACCAATTTTCATCATTCACATCATTTATTTTTTTGATTAATGATGTGATTGGGGGAGAAAATTAAATGACGAACTGTAATATCTGGAGCGACTTCGACCTGGTATTAAAAAACTGAAAACACAGGGCTTAGATATCTGGGGCATTTAAAACGTATGGAAAAACACGCACCAGCCCGCAGAGTTTTCAATTTCAACTTTGAGGGCCAACCAAGTCATGGTAGACTGGAAGTGGTTCGATCACATGGAGGACGACCTTAATCAACTTGGTGTGCGCAACTGGCGATCACTGGCTTTAGGGACCAGACTGTTGGTTGAGCTGAGGCAGTGTTCCACAATGGATGCTGTGCCACATTAATTAAGTAAGATTTGATGGCTGGCAAGGTGGGTAAGAACGGAACCCATTGCACAAGCCAAGATATTTCATCACAAATTTTTAACAAAATAAGGGGGTTGTAGCTAGTCTTAGGACTACTGCCAAAAAGACAAAATTAATTTACTCCAGGAGGAACCAACAACAGCGGGTTATTTTGCGATGGGAAACCATAGCTTTCCGCTAAGTTATCTGTCACTCAATACTGGAACAGACCTGGACGTCAACAAAGATAAATAAAGCTTTACAATACATTAAAAATTCTTCCTTAGAACTCTAGAAAAAATATCACTTTTCAGTACACTCAGAGAAAAAAATAGTTATTTTTAACTATTTTTCGACTATTTTCATAGTAAAAATCGGGAACACTATTTTAAATAGTTAAAAATAGTTATTTATGACTATTTTTATTGTTAATGCAGAATTTTCGTAAAATCAACTGTGATTAATGGTTAATATTACTATACAAAATAGTAGTTTTTAACTATTTTATTGTCAGTTGATGTTTTTTTCAATACTTACTATTCGGTTGTCAAAATCAGCTATTCAATAGTCAATGTAATTAATTATAATAGTTATTTCTAACTATTTGCATTGTCAATGGATTTTTTCAGAATCAACTTTTTTAATAATCAATTTAACTGTTTAACCATAGTTGAATTTGACTTTATCGAATAGTCGTTGAATGAATCTTAATATCGTCATCTTTGATACCTGTTTTGGAAACGCTTACCTGATAATTTGTCCCTGAAAAGTCTACAAAAAATCAAAAACAAAGTTTTTCTCAAATAATTTCAATTTCACATTTTTATTACAAAAGTTATATAATTTTATAGTAAGAATTTAAAAAAATGTTACATTGAATAAACAAATAATTAAAAATACTTAAGCCTTATTAGTTTTCTATCCATTACAAAGTGAACGTGAAAAAATTATAACATACATATACAGAGTGACATGTATACGCATATAAACTCACCAATGTATATCCCAAAGAATGTCTTACTATCGGCCATGCTTCGAAAATAGTTTTAATATTTAGAGCGCCTTCTTCACACAAGTCTTTTCCTGTAAAAAGAAAGTTGCTCCCACTTTGTCAAACACGTTGTCCAGTCAGCTTGATTGTACTTTAAAATTTCAATTTCAGTTCCTGAAATGCTTACAAAATAAGTGAACATAAAATAAAGCTGATCCGAATTAATTGTGATGTATGTAAATACCTTCAGAGTGCCAACTGCAGATTTTTCAAAAGCGGAAGGTTCTTCAGAGTCAAAAAAATATTTTCTTTTTTTATGTCCTTTTATACAAATTTTTCGTTCGGAGAAGCTTAAGGCGATTATTATATCTATGATATAATATTCCACCTGGTGGAAGTTTGCCTCGGCGTGCGGTGTCATAAAGTCCTTGAGGAGTAATCATAATTTAAGAATATAATTTTAATTAATTTTACCAACCATAAAACTGATACAGCCTTTACCTTATTTTCAGTATATTTCTTTGCCACCACTTAACTTCCAGCAACTTTTTCCAATGAACACTTAGCACAGAATAATCGACATGTAACAAAAAGACCGCAACGAACAAGCGAAACTACTATAAAATAGTTATTTGTATTAAATAAATAATACTATTTCATAGTAGGAATTTATTAAAGAATAGTCAGAATCAACTAGGTTAATAGTTATCGACATCCAGGCGAGACTATTACGACATAGTCATTTGCGCCCATGGTGTTGCTACACATAATCATTTTCAACTATGTGGTAGTTGTTTTTCAATACCATTAGCCATATTACGCATTAAATGAAATAAATACTACTATTTCATGGTTGGAAGCTATTATAAGATAGGCAGAGTAGATTATCAATTCTTATTTTGAAGAAACTCTTTAATAACTATGCTTTAATATCAAAATAGTCAGAATTAACTATTTTGTATAGTCGCTAAACAAAATTATTGACTTTTAACTAGTTTTTAACTATTTTGTAACAATTTTCAGTTTTTTTGTGTGGAAAAATAGTCATTCCACAAATTTCATTGTAATTCATAAAATGACTATGACAATAGTTACAAAAGTAACTATTTTTTTCTCTGAGTGTAAGTTGGAACCGTTTAAATGAAGCTTGTAAATGCTCAACCTCAACATCTCGAGTGGGCTTTAAAAGCTTTCTAAACCGTTTTTCGCACCAAATACTAAAGATAAGGTGGCCAACAACAATCTTAAATTCTGAATTGTGGCTTAATAATCACCACAAAAAAGGAATGTTTATATCAAACAGAGAAAGTTTTCATACATTGAAAGAAACATAATGTTTTTAAAGCAAGGTATTTCATTAAATAGATCCCTTAGGTGCAAAATAAGGTCGACAGGATAAGTTAAAAACACATAAATGTCAACTGTTTTGAAGTAATCTTTGGCACTGATGTTGGGATCGAGCTCACAGTCACAATGGAATTGTTGCTGCTAACAGAGAGATCTGGCGGCTACTTTATAAGTTTAAGTGTTTCTGCGAATAGTATCTTCCGAAAACCAAGAGATAAAAATGTCCAAAAAAGTGGATTTCTCATATTAAAATCTTTAGATTTCCGTTAAGTGGGTATGTCTCCACTAACTGGGCAACTCAGTGTCTTGTGTGATTTTTGATGTGATAACGTCTAATAAATCGGAATATATGGGCAGCACGCACGAAAAAGTGTCACAGTCACTGTCACGTTATCGGCTTGTTGGTTAGTGATTGTAAGTAGTGGTGGTGGTGTGATGGGTTGTTGTTGTTTTTGTGGGTGCATGTGATGGGCAGGTGTGGGTGTTTGGGGAGGGGGTAGTGTCGGGAAGAGGAAAAATTGTCAAAAATAGTGGGTGGTTGTAGCTGGAGTGCGTGGTTGTATTTGGGGGATTTGGTGTTTGCGGGGGGATTGTCAAAAAACGTAGGTGTTTGGTTGGTGGTTTTAAGTGGGGATTGTGGTTGGTGGTGGTTAGGAAGGGGGATTTATTGTGGGGGGAGGAAAAATTGTCAAAAGTGGTGGGCTGTTGGTTGATGGTTATATGTGGGGGTTGGATGTTGATGTTTGGTAGGAAGGGGCGAGGGAAAAAACAATCAAAAATGGTGGGTGGTTGTAAGTGGCGTTGATGGTTGGTGGTTGAAGAGATACAACCTTCACATGAACTGCTTTGCGAACTGGTTATCACGTAAAATAATCGTCCGTAAACCGACTTTACAGACAACCAAGTTTTTTTTGTAACGAAATTTAAAAAAAAAAAATGCAATTTTGATTTTAAATATTAATAAATAATGAATTATCTACGTACATGTTATAAAATTTTTGAAAATATTTTTCCCATCATTATTCATTGATTTTCTAAGTACCGAAATATCAGTCCCCTGGTTTGTCACCAATCCAAAAAAAACATGTTTCAATAAATTATATTAAATGCAAGTAATTGTAAGTAAATTGTTAAGTAATATTTTTTAATACATTTGTAGTTCATTTATTTACAAACTTCATTTCTCAGCCATAGTATTGATTATGAATTGTTAAAAACTGTCCAAAAATTTTGAGAACGGTCCACTGGTTTAACTATAAAATGCTTCCAATAAAATCCTTTTACATTTCTGCGCGATAATTTGAATGAAATGGAAAGTTTGTAGTGTTAAGTTTGCTCCCTTGATGTTTGAGGGCGCCATCTCCGTTTTGTGTAGTGTAGCGCGAACTATTTAAGCGGACAACCACGTGAAAACTAGTTTGAATCACAGTTCTTTGGTGAGTACCTTTTTATACCCTGTTCCATAGAATGGGTATGTTGTATTTGGTGTGGAGCTTGTAACATAGAGAAATAATACCGTTGGGTATAGAAAAGTATATATATTCTGACTCAGAATCAAAAGCCTAGTCGATTTAGCCATGTACGTCCGTCCATCCGTCCGTCCGTCCATCCGTCCGTCCGTCCGTCCGTCCGTATGTCCGTCCGTCCATATGTATACTCTCTAGAGGTCGCAATTTTTGACCTAGAAAATTGAAATTTGGTATATTTAACCTTTGGTTTAAGAGTAAGGCTAACTTTTTGAACCGGTAAAATCCGCCCACAAACACGCCCACAATCGCCATTTTTGATGAACAACCTCAATTTGGTAAAATTAAATTATGTTTTTTGTACAGTTACGATAAAAGCATAGCGCTAAAATTTTGCGAACGTAAGCTTTAGGCAAACTTTCTTCCAATCAAATAAAAATATTTAAGTTTGGGCGTGGCTGACGTCCATTTTTCATACAAAACCATCAATATTGTTTTTATAAAATAACAATTGTTATATTAAAGCGAAAAACATTAAATTTTTTGGGTATTACTGGCACAAAAACATCTTGTGTATGAAATCAAAAAAATTGGTTTTGGGCGTGGCTGACGCCCACTTGTCATAAGAAACTATAAAAAAATTGTTTTTGTAAATAAACTGTATTTATAATGAATCCGCAAGTCAAAATTTTGCGTCTCTTAAGAGAAAGTAAACAGTTTGTGTATGAAAAGAAATTTTTGAATTTTGGGTGTGGCTTACGCCCACTTTTCATGAAAGAACGAAAAACGTATTCTCAAAAATTTAAGAAAATTTAAGAAAGTTTAAATTTAATTTTAACGTATTCTCAATATTCAATTCAAACCTTTTTCCTTCCGTTCGTTATTTGAGAAATATATCTCTACATTTTCTTGTGTACATTTTTTCAATACGCCCACTTTTAAAGGCGTGATTTTGATAAAATACGTTTGTTCAGGTAAGATTGTTTAAAAACTACTCGATTCAGCTGTAGTTTTACACATGTGCCTAAATACTGATCAAATTTTTTAACGTTTTTTAACTATCGGTCGCAGTTTTGAAGTAAACAGATGAACAATTGGATTTGGGTCTAGGCTAATTCACTGTGGGGACAATTCACTGTGCACAATTCACTGTGGTACACAATTCACTGTGGTGGACAATTAACTGTGTTCATTTCATTGTGGTGTACTATTCGCGCGCGCGAATCAATTAACAGAGAACAAAAATCTAAAAATCTTGGTTCCGATTGTAATAATTGTTTCAGTTATTGAAGCGTCTTATTGTTCTAGATGTGGACAGCCTCGGCAGGCACTTATTATCTGCTGTGTGCATATTTCCACCACAGTTGCCCACCACTGAGAATTGTCCACAACAGTTAATTGCCCGCCACAGTGAATTGTGTACCACAGTGAATTGTGCACAGTGAATTGTGCACAGTGAATTAGCCGGCTTCGATTGGATTTATATTCCTTGGTTACGTAGCAGAGTCCAAGTCCAAGAATTGTTGAAAACAACCATAATCGCTATTTTTAAAAATTTGTTTTTGTCTTGTTTTGTTCAAATCGATTTGCAAGAATAAAATTGAATTTCTTGGCGCTCATACCAATTGCCATGGCAATAAAAAGTTTTAACTTTGGGCGTGGCGCACGCTTTTTTTTATTGCGCCAGCACTGATTGAACATCACACCACACAAAATTAATGTTATTGAATTTTTTTCTGTCTGCTAAAGATGAATTTTATTTCTGAAACTGAAGCATCGGCTGGCTGCGGGAGGCAGACGCATACACATTACACATACAAAAATATAGGGAATAGGGTATCCAACAGTTCGTTGCAAACGTACTGTAGCTCTCGCTTATGTTTTTATTTTATTTAGAAGGCTCCAATCGGTTGTCGGGCATTGTAAGTAGGTTTTTTTTTGATTTTGCTAAGCTTTTTGTAAACAGAAATCTTTAACAGTGTTGTAATTTCAGGCCAGTGTGCGAGGAACAGTTAATAATACAAAATTCAGTTCCAATATGAAGGTTGTATAAGTTTCTTCTATGATTACAAGGCTTAGGACTCCACTAGATTTGTTTTCTCATCATAAGACTTCTTCATCCTATCTGCTTTTATATACCTGGCCATAAGAACTCTCCCAAAGCTTATAATAGAAATAGAAAAACAAATTTCATCTGCCAAAAGATATGTATCTCAATAGAACAAGCATCAAAATTTAGCCCTAAGCTTCTCCCGAAAAATAAAGCGATGAGAAATTGAAAGTGAAAAGTATATACAAATTTAAAAGTTATATTTTAATCATGATAGCCATTGTTTCTCCGTTCATAGTTAAAACATGTTAATTGTGTAAAAAAAAACCCACCAAAGTACCCAACGTCCTCATTTTACCAACTTCATCCATCGCCAACCTGATTCCATGACGAATTACAAAAAAGTTCACACGCTTAAAGTCATAATTACAAAAAAATCATTCATCTTCGTTTCTTTCCACAAAAAAAGTCATGGGCTAGAAATGCTCACACCTGAATGATAATTAATTTAATTTCAAAGACAAAAATTTAGTTTAAAGAAAAAGAAAAATCTTTATTAAATAGTATTTATTAACTATTCGGTGTAAAATAACTTTCCACTCGAACTGCTTCCACTCACAACAACAACAACATCGAGAGCAGCTAGGAAACATTTTTTTGCAAACTTATAAACGCGTGAATCATTCAACTGAGACACTTGTGCTTTTTGTTCTGCAATTGTAAGTTGGAGAAAAAAAAACAATATGTATCTCAAATGCAGAAGTTCAATGTCCCTTTTTTTTATGAAGCCTAACTAGGTATCATAAGATACGTACTATGAGGTGCAAGCAAGAAATTCCAGAAGAGCAAAGCAAAAGGGTCGATTAAGGTTATTTGCCTCTAGTTTAATTTATTTTTTTTTGCTCTTGTTGAAATGTATCTCACCATTAATCAAAATCATTAGGATTTTTCCAAACTCACACCCGCTCGTTACTGAAGAATAAATCCGAAATTAAAAGACTCGCACGCAATGCATTAGAAGTATAAACTTTTCTTTCTTTTTTTAATGAATGAGTCGCCCTCACCCACCATAGTATCTTTTCATCTCATGGTTGTTGGTTGCATGGATGAAAAAAAAAACACTTCTTGTATTTTTTTTTCTCTCGATTTCAGCATAAGTGTGGTTATGGTTGAAGCGGGCGAAAAATTTCTCTTTCAATTTCTATCAAGATCGACGAGATTTCAACGTGCACCCAGCGAGGACAGCGGGGTCTGGTGTGTAGTGTGTACATAGTTTTTTTTTTCTTCGCCATATTTCATCTTCATCTCATGATGGCTCAGAGTGTATACTTCCTTGGTAGGTAAGATTTCCCATTAAAAAAAAAAAAATTAAGAAGAAAAAATAATCACTTGCTTCGACAAAATCGGAAAACAAAAAAGAAACTGATTGCACGCCAATGTGAAGATGATGGTAATGAAGATGATGATACTATTGATGCTGCATCTGATGATGATGATTACCTACCCGCTCCTTGAGCACAGGTAGTTGTTGTTCGCTTGCAAGAAGACTTGTTGTCGCGTTTGTCATTTTTCTTCGCTTACATGTAATGTTGTGATTTTTATTTGTTTTTGTTTCTCCTCGCTGGCCTACTTGGACTCTCGCTTGGTAAATGCTCCCAGATCTGGCCAAAGAAGATGATAATATTATCGAATATATATTCTTTTTTGAGAAAGTGCCGGACACACACGGTGTTTTTTTTTTTGCAAGCATGTTTTTTTTTTGGATTTTTGGTTTTCTTCGTGGTTGTGCGGATGACTTTTATGACCGCAACAAGTCCAACAAGTTGGAATTGGGAATTTATTTCGAGGAAGTGCATGATGCATCATCTGAGTGAAATTTTTCCAGAGTTATGTACACCTTCTTATAATATGTTCGCGGAAAAAAGGGTGGCTATAGTAAAACCTTGAGAAAAATTGTCAACTTATTCGTGGGATTTTTAAAATGTAAGCCTTTGCAAAAGTTCAAAAGCCACTGATTCTTCCAACAAATAATTCCTTGAAAATTATAAAATCATACACATACAGGGTTTATAATTTTTCAATTTGGCCAACAAAGAAATATATAGCAACGAAGGATTTCATCATCGATTATTACCAATCAGCAACATATCATTACCATGCGGTGGTGCATAACTATAATCAGGACTCTTACAATGTTTCCATGCCATGATTTGAGACAACATTTCATTGAACAGCGAACCTCTGAGTTAGTCTCAACACAGCACACAACACACTCCACCATTTATTACGTTAAGGTGTCTTTGCGACCATAAATAATATGCCCTCAGTTCTCCTCTTCTTATTTCCTTTTAAGTACCTACCTATCACAAATCGAAATATCTGATTTAAATTTCTATAGGTTAGGTTGCATATACATATATTGCCTTTACTCAATTTTAAACTATAATATAGGCCTTGGCGCTTTCAAAAACTAGGCGAGATAATAATCTGCTCCTTTAGGGAGAGAGAACTGCGTGTACGCAAATTTACAACATTGTTGCAATATAGTTCCCATTGGCTCCCATTTTGAAAATCTAGTGGCACGATCATATTTATATACGTTTCATGTTGTCTGGCTTTTGCCTCCTCTTACACCTCTTCTGTAGGGTCAAGCACAGACTAATTGGAGGTCCATTATATTGTATCAGTGTGTTCAGTGATATAGATATGCAACTTGTATATTCTTCTCGAAATCAATTGTAAAAATATTCTTTTTTTTTCTAGTGTAAACAAAAGAGTTGAGGTACGAACTTGATTTGTTTTTTTATTCTTGCACACGCGTTCGGTTTTTATTATTTTCATTTTTTTTTTGTTCTGGTCAACACGAAGAAATGAGAAAAGAAGAACAGAATCAAGCTTGAGGGGGAATTTCTGTTTTTACTTTCAATTTTAAGCGTTTAATTTGTGTTGTATTGTGTGGATGGTTCGCGTAGGTGGCGGGACGACAACTTTGATTCTTGATCATTTTTTTTTATATTTAGAATTAATTTACTTTTGTATAACCTGATGATTACATAAGCATCTGAGTTCTAAGATGTTATGACATTTTGTTTTGAGTGTTGTCTTGGAGAATGGTAAAGAATATTTCTGATTTGAGGAATTACATTGGATAGTTGTTAACTGTTTGATTTTTCATACGTAAATTGGTTATATTTCTAAATCTATGAAGAATAAGGAATAAGGGTATGTCCGTGCTTTTGCTTTGAATCTCAGAAGAGATCAAAGTCTAAATAAATTATAAAAAAATTGGAAAACAAAGAATCTTCGAGAATTATGGAAGAAATTTTGAAGAAGAAAAGTCATTAATGAGTCAATGGGTTTTGGTTCTTAATTTTTACTTATTTACTTGTGTTGGCTCAACTTCAGCGTGGTGCTCCTAGGCCTTGCTAAAGATGATCCTTCAGCAGACTCGATTCCAAGTTTTTGGAGCTCTCCCACTACCTGGGTCGCTCCATCGAAGATGAGGTCTACCATGGCTTCTGACTTTTCTCCTCTGATTTGGCGTTGAAGAGCTGGAGCGTTGATGGCTATTCGCTCTACATGGTTTAGTCGTTGAATTTGAATTTGTCTGGTTTGAAATTGCTGCCTAAGATAGGTTTGATCCCACAACTCTACGACTGCCACCCGCATCTGTATCTTCTTCGCCAAATGTTGTTTTCTCTGTTAAAGCAGACCTTTTCCCTCGAAACTTCCAAGTGTCTCCTTGGTTCTTCTCGATGGGGCTTTGTTTCTCAATTGCTTATTCAGGCCACAGAAACAGCGACTAGCAAGAGTTAGTCTACGCTTAATTTCAGCACTGATGTTGTTGCCTGTGTTTACAGTAGTACCCAGGTAGACAAATTCACTGGCTACATTGAAGTTATACATATCAAAGGTCACGTTCTGGCCAACTTGGTGTAGGGAAGGGATTTGACTTTTGTTATGATGAAAGCCATTGAGGCCCATTTCCACCTTAGTGGCTAAGTCAACAAGCAAAATTGTCGCACTTGGGACTCGGAAAACCCAAAATTTATCGTTGAAAAGCCTCTCCATCCTCAACGAGTGGCTGTTTGGTGCGGTTTATGGTCCGGCGGGGTCGTTGGATCTTACTTTTTTGAAAATGAGGCTGGAGCAACAGCTACAGTGAATGGATTCCGCTAACGAGATACGATTAATAATTTTTTATGGCCGGAATTGGATTGTATTGATCCAGGACAACGTTTATACTATCAACAAAACGGCGCTGCGTGCGACACAAGCATCGAAACCAGCGATATTTTACGGGAAAAGTTTCCTGACCGTGTTATCTCTCGAAGATGTGATCACAATTGGCCACCAAAATCTTGTGATTTAACATCTTGCGACTTCTTTTTTTGAGGTCACATGAAAGATAATGTCCCAGCATCGATACAAGACCTTAAAGATGGAATTCGTGAAGCTATTGAGGGCATACAGCAGCCAATTTGCGATTTAGTGCTGGAAAATTTTATGAAAAGGATATCGTTGTGTAAGTGTGGCGGCCATTTGGCTAATATTGTTTTGTTTATATCCTATTCCATTGTATTTGGTGTGGAGTTTGTAACTAGAGAAATAATACCGTTAGGTATAGAAAAGTATACATATTCGGACACAGAATCAAAAAGATAGTCAAGAGTAAGGCTAAGTTTTTGAACCGGTAAAATCCGCCCACAAACACGCCCACAATCGCTATTTTTGATAAACAACCTCAATTTTATAAAATTAAATTATGTTTTTTGTACAGTTACGATAAAAGCATAACGCTAAAATTTTGCACACGTAAGCTTTAGGTAAACTTTCTTCCAATCAAATAAAAATATTTCAGTTTGGGCGTGGCTTACGCCTATTTTTCATACAAAACCATCAATATTGTTTTTATAAAATAACAATTGTTATAATAAAGCGAAAAATATTAAATTTTGTGGGTCTTACTGGCACATAAACATCTTGTGTATGAAATCAAAAAAATTGATTTTGGGCGTGGCTGACGCCCACTTTTCATTAGAAACTATAAAAAATTGTTTTTGTAAATAAACGGTATTTATAATTAATCCGCAAGCCAAAATTTTGCGTCTCTTAATAGAAACGAAAAGGTTTGTGTATGAAAAGAAATTTTGGGCGTGGCTTACGCCTACTTTTCATGAAAGAACGAAAAACGTAGCCTTAAGAATTTAAGGCATTTCCAATGTTTAATTTAAACCTTTTTCCTTCCGTTCGTTATTTGAGAAATATATCTCTACATTTTTTTTTGTAAATTTTTTCAATACGCCCACTTTTAAAGGCGTGATTTTGGTAAAATACCTTTGTTCAGGTCTTACACATATGCCTAAATACTGAAAAAAGTGCAGTTAGTGCTTCAAATTTTTAAGACACGCCCACTTTTAAGGGGCGTTTCCGTCAAAAGTCGTATAATGCATTAATTTTTTTAACGTTTTTTAACTATCGGTCGCAGTTTTGAAGTAAACAGATGAACACTTGGATTTATATTCCTTGGTTACGTAGCAGAGTGTGGTCCAAGAATTGTTAAAAACACCCATAATCGCCATTTCCATTCAAAATCTAATTTTTAAAAATTTAAGATTTGTCTTGTTTTGTTCAAATCGATCTGCAAGAATAAAATTGAATGTCACTGAGCTCATAATAATTGCCTTGGCAATAAAACGTTTTAACTTTGGGCGTGGCGCACTCCTTTTTTTATTGCGCCAGCACTAATTGAACATCACACCGCACAAAATTAATTTTATTGAATTTTTTTCTGTCTGCTAAAGAAGAATTTTGTTTCTGAAACATCGGCTGTTTGCGGGAGGCAGACGCATGCACATACAAAAATATGAGGAATAGGGTATCCAACAGTTCGTTGCAAACGTACTGTAGCTCTCGCTTATGTTTTTCATTATTAATGGCATACTTTCCTCCTTACATTGTTATAAACATTCGAACTGTTTCAAAAAATGCAATTTTTCTTTGAATATCAAAATAACACCTCTTATTGGAAAGTTTTTGGAGGAGGGTTTTCCAATCCCAGTAAAACAATTGAAATAATAAATATTGGACAATTAGTCTCATGGATACCCAGGGAAGCTTTCACATCCGTCAGTTGGTACGCTGGTTGGAAATTTTTAAGGATGGATTTGAATGTATTTTTAATCAATGACTTAATCATAAACACACTCAAAAACACTTCTGGCGTGACACAAGGATATCTATTAATGTCTGAGATTTTAGAATGCGTCCAGCGCCATCAAAAAATTGAATGTTTTTCATCTTCTGAAGTCACAACAGTGAACCAAGTGGATGAATCTTTAGTGTCAAGGTGTCAAGCTCAGACGGAACAAATTTCCTTCACAATGGATGATAATCTGGAAAACACAGTTTAAGATGGTAGGGTTTTTCGCTTACCAACACGTAGTCACTCAACTAACTTTTCAGAGCCCACACTCAATCTTATGGATAAGAAAATAAAAATCAATTAGGGATGGATTTAACAAATCAAGAATTTCCCATAGATGGTATTTTTTCTTAACATTTATTGAACATCATTCCATGGCTTTTTTTGTTTTGTTTGTGTGTGTGAAATTAAGTACATCAAAACACGAGGCGAAACTAAACTCAGAAGCGGAAGTTCAACAAGGTCTAAGTCCAAGCCCTAGAGCCATCAATTTGTATCTTATAGCGGCTGGATTAAAACAATTATAAAATTTCTATAGGAACTATCTGGAATACTCTGAAGAACGAATCTGAGCTCGTTACGTATTTTTTGTTTAGTGTCTTCGACTCCAAAAAAAACTTCAAGATGATGGTGTAAGCATTAGAAGTAGCTCCTCTATATGCCATCACAACTTCATCTGAGGCACCAACGACGCCGACGACGGACACGAAATGATGGCAATGGCCAGGCCACAACATCAATCTGATTCCGAGAGAGCAAGAGCATACTTCTTCTTGTTAGTAATAAAATGTTTTATAATTATTATTATGAGGTCCGACTGATGTTGTTGTTAACATTCTAACATGCAAGTAAGTACTTAATTTCGTTTTGGAAGCCCCTGTGTGTTGCTGGTGCTTCTGGAGACTATAGGAGTAAATTTTCGGTATATGATGACGATCGACGACGATGATGGGGAAAATTTAATTACCTATTACACTCCATACATCTGAAGCAAATTGGAACATATATAAGAAAAAAATTAACTTTCACCAGAATGGTCATGGAGTCGAGGAGTCATTTTATTGTTGAATTCGATTTGAATGGATTCTTCGATGGAGGCAGAGATTTATTGAACAGGAAACAGTTTGGTTCCCCCTGGGGAAATGTATTTGGATATAAACAATAAACATGATGAGTTGGATTATTGTAATTACAATTAATTTTCATTACAACCACTGGTTGGGTTTTTATTAGATGCAAATCAATTTGATTTAATTTCGTATTGATACTTACGTTTTGCTTTTGATGTTTTTAGAATCAGAATAAATTAATGCTCAAGGATTGGCAGTACATTTCAACGGATCAAAATGGGTCATTTCGAAAGATACATCGGAATATTAGATATGTGTAGTACATTTAAACTATTAGTGGAGAAACGATTGTCCACCATCGGAATGTTTCAAAGCTCAGAAAAGTTTACGATCTTTCAATAGTAAAAGGTAAAATCAAGAACATTGCGTGGACAAAATCGTTGATAAGATACCTAGTGTGCTTCAGAACAGATTCCACCTCGTAACAGATAGATTTACTTTTGAAATATATTTCTGTAATTGTTGGGTGAAAATGTAATTTTGAGATTTTGAATCGTGTTCCTCAGAGTTTGTTAAAATCTCATCTTCATTATCAACGGTTTGGATTTTTAGATTTTGGCAGCCATTTAAATGTATGTAGATATTTAGTAGCCACGTATACAATACGGCAATATCAAATATTTGTAATTCTATCAATAGTCTTGTAAGACGCCAACGCCATCTGTCTGAATTTCTTGTGGCAATACGAAACTTTGTAATAACATTTATATTTAATGGGAAAACTGTATTTTTATAAATATTTCATCCTCAGCGACACCTACCGGGTTCAAGATTTGCCAAAGACTTTCCTTAAATTTTCAATTATTATCTGAGCTGAATTGGTCCATAAATAAGAACTTCAAAGGAACCAAAGTTATTTTTCCAAGGCAAATACTGTGAGGCTAGTGAAATTTAATTTTAAGCTTGCAGCTCAATTTGAACAAAACAAGACATAACTTGCATTTTTAAAGACTATGGGAAATAGCGGTTATGGATATTTAACAATTCTTAAACCACAACCTGCTAGGTAACCAAAGAATACAAACCGAAATATTCATCTTCTTACTTCAAAACTGTGACCGATAGTTCGAAAACTTAAAAAAATTAATGCGTATAACGACTTTTAACGGAAACGCCCCTTATAAGTGGGCGTGTCCTAAAAATTTGTAACAAAAATTTAAAGTTCTAACTGAGCTTTGATCGTTAGTAAATTTTTAGGCATTTTATGTGTAAAACTACAGCTGAATCGAGTAGTTTTTTAACGATCTTACCCGAATTAAGGTATTTTATAAACATCACGCCATTAAAAGTGGAAGTATTGAAAAGATGTACACAATCAAAAATTTTGAGATATATTTTTCATGGGAGCGTATCGGAATCCCGCTTTTTAAAATCCCGCTTTTCAAAAATCCCGAAAAAAAAGTATTAAAATCCCGTCTGCTAAAATACTGCTTTTTTATAATCCCGTCTTCTAAAATCCCGCTTGTTCAAAATCCCGATCTATTATAATCCCGCTTTTTAAAATCCCGACAAATCCCGCTAATCCCGTTTTTTTGATAAAATAAGCTTATGTTATAAAGTCACGCGCAGTAAAAAAAAATAATGGGAAATAGAAAAAATATGAGTAAAACAGGTTTTTTGCGTCGCATTGCTTATAATATACAAAATTAATAAAATAAAAAAATTTGTTAATGGTTTAAAGTTTTTTTTTTGTTCCCTTTTGAATAATATCGTATAGCACTACTTTATACTTTTTTCTTGTAATTTATTGAAGATTGTCATATTCATTGTTAAAATAAAATGCATTTAAAAAAATCACTCATTGCTTAATTTATTTAAATTTTCTTATTATCTCGCTTTTGCAATCAAAAGTAGTTGTTTTATTTTAAGAAATCGCGCGATTTTTTAAAATAAAACAACTACTTTTGATTGCAAAAGCGGGATAATAAGAAACGGGATAGTAAAAAACGGGATTATAAGAGACGGTATTTTAAAAAGCGGGATTTTAAAAAAGCGGGATAATAAAAAGCGGGATTATAAAAAGCGGGATTTCAAGATCGGGATTTTAAGAAACGGGATCATAAAAAGCGGAATATCGAACCCAACCCATTTTTCATATAACGACCGAAAAAAAGGTTGGAATCGAATATTGGTACCTTAAATTTTTAAAACTATGATTTTTGTTCTTTAATGAAAAGTGGGAGTAAACCACGCCCGAAATTCAAAAATTTCTTTTCATACACAAGCTTCTTAGTTGTGGATTTTTATTATAAGTACCGATTTTATGCAAAAATTATTTTTTTTATAGTTTCTGATGAAAAGTGGGCGTCAGCCACTCCCAAAATCAACTCTTTTGATTTCATACACAAGACGTTTACATACAACACCCAAAAAATTGTATGTTTTTTGCTCTAAAATAAGCATCGTTATTAAAAAAAATTATTTGTATGGTTTTGAATGAAAAGTAGGCGTCAAACACGCCCAAATTGAAATATTTTGTTTATTTGAGAGAAGATTTACTTAAAGCTTGCGTGTTCGAAATTTAAGCGTCGTTCTTTCATCGTAACTGTACAAAAAACACAAATTTAATTTTACCAAATAGAGGTTGTTGAACAAAAATGGCGATTGTGGGCGTGTTTGTGAGCAGATTTCACTGGTCCAAAAACTTAGCCTTACTCTTAATCCAAGGATTTGTATATTATAAATTTATTTCTATCTAAAAAATTGCAACCTCTAGAGAGTATACATACGGACGGACGGACATCGCTAAGTAGGTGACTTAATAATAACTTCGGCGGAATCAAGGATCGCACCCAGAACCTTCAGCGTTGCAGTCCGAACACTTAACACTACGCCACGCTGTGGCACTAAAATATTAAAAACAGTAACTGGTCTTTTTTGATTTATGATGGAAACACACTACTTTATCGATCTATCACTTATTACGCATGACCTTCACATTAAAATTCTCAATTTTTCGTGGCCGGATATTGGAAAACCACATATCTAACTGCAGGAAGTGTTCTTCTTCCGATCCGATATCAAACTAAAAAAGCCGTGAAAACAATAGATAAATACATGAACCCAAAGTTTGAAAAAAAAAAAGATTAATAACTTTGCTCCTATCATTTATCTCGCGCATCAATCTTTCAAAAGCATGAATATCTATGAGATACTTTGTACTTCATTGTCAAATTTCTTTCTTTTAAGAGGCAAATCAATATTTATGATCAGTAAGCCTTGATCATATGGCCTAATAGGTTACATAAGAAGAGAAGCTTCTTCGCCAATAAAAAAAAAAAAAAAAAAAAAAAAAAAAAAAAATAGCCCAAGGCGTTACATTTTATTAACACAATTTTACGATCTTCTTTGCAAATCATATTTCTTGAATGAATACAGACGAAACTCATGATCGATTATGATCTGCCAATTTATAAGTAATTTTTCTGATAGCAGGTGATTTTGATCAGATAAAACATTGTGTTTTAAATTTAAAAAAAAAAAAACATACGCGTCACGTCAAACTTTGAAATTCCATTATCAAAATCTCAACGAAATATTCGGTGTCTTACAATGAATATTTTTTTTTTAAGAAAGTTATTAATCACAAAAAATCTGTGTCTTATGAAAATTATAATTGAATTTTTTATTATTTGACAAGGTCAAGACCAAAAAGATTATCTGATTAAAGATACAAAAAAAAAATATTTTGAAGAAGACTCACTCAGTTTTAAACCAATTTAGCCGAATTTAAAAGTTTACATACCTGAAAAGAAAAATGAAAATTATTAGAATAATTTTGAATACATAAACTAAAATACAAAATGAAGGTTTATTGTTTTGAATCTTCTTTAATACAACTGATAAAATAAAGAATATACAGACAGGGATAATTTCAGAGACAATATTAGCAAATCGTAGGTGATATGGTCTTTGGATGGCTTAGGAACAAAGTATCAAACATTATTAGGAAACAGAATCTTTCTAAACGGTTTTTTAATTGGCGCGGGTAGATCTTAGCAGAGGTGGCGGCCGATTGGGTTCGATTTGTCGATTTTTAAAATGTCGATTTGAAAAAATCGGTCGTCATAATGTCGATTTTCGAAAAGTCGATTGGTAAAAATACCACCAGATCAATATGTCGACTCTTATAAAGTCGGCTTTGAAAATATCGACTCGAAAAAAGTCCGACAGTGGCAAAGTGAATGATGTTCACTACTATGATTTAAAAATAATTAAAAAATTTAAACCGTCGATGCAATCAAAAAGACTACATTTTTTATCAGGATAAAAGTCTACATTTTTACCGAAACTTTTTCAATCGACATTTTCATAGTCTAGATTTTATACTGTCAACTTTTTTTTTTGTGGATCAATTTTCAGATTTTCAGTCGACATTTTGATTGTCCATGAAATTTGTATTTGTCCAGTCGACATTTTGTTTGTCGGCCATTTGTACGTCTTACGCGGCGGCCATGTTGTTTTGGTGACATCTGTCAAATTTAGTGTTTTTTACTCGGTTACTGAAAACAAAACAAATCATCATGTCAAGGTATAGAATTGAGTGGTCCATGCTAGTGTACAGCAGAGAACTCGAGACTGTCGATACATCGCTATACACAGAAATTCAACCTTTTGCAGACTTCAACTTTGAGATTTTGAATCGGGACTTGGGTCTATACGCCGTACAAGATCCAATTGATCTATGAGCTCTTAGCTCATGATCATAAAGCCGACGCTGTTTGCTCGCTGACTGAGCTTTGAAGGGAGCGTTTGGAAGTGGCTATCGCGGAAATTCAGCAGGATCCTTACGGAAGATACGTAGTCCAGAAAAAATAGACACAAAAGTGCCAGAGAAAGGAAAAAAAAAAATTAGATGCTGGTTGAAAATTGGCACGATCATTGGAAAAAGGGCTTTTTGTAAACTGAGAGAGGACCTCAACGATCCGATGATCCCTAGGTCAGTTACGAGGAGTCGAAAAACAAGAAAATGTTTTGTCCGTAACATTTACCATTAAAAAGTTACTTCCAAAAATGACTATTGGTGATGACTATGGTCATAATTTTGTATACAAATTTAACTTTTGAAAATTTTGCGCCCCCAAAACTCTTAAAGAGTATTCTGTTCTTACGTAAATATTTTTTTCCCCAAGCTAGGTGGAATATTTAACTTTAAAAATTAAGCAACTTGCGGAAAAGGGTCAAAAATCAAAAGCAAGAAGTACATAATATGTGATCAATTTTTTAAGTGGCTCATATACGGATACATTTTTGCTTCAATTGCTATAAAGTAGTATAGAACAGTTTACAAAAATTTTGAAGAGAAACTTTTCTAATTTTATTGACGAACATACATGTATGTATGTGTAGGTACCTACAACTGGTTGAAACCGTAGAAAAAGTTTTATTTTATTATTTTGAAGTGTGTACAAAAATTACTAGGGGCGGCAAAATTAGAATGAGCCGGGCGGCCCTTACCCACGCTACCTACGCCACTGCTGAGCACTAACATCTCAAAAGGGTTGCCATCTCAAAAATAGATCAATTAAGCTGAAACTCTCATAAAATACATTTTTTCTTTTAAATATTTTCTTTAAGTTCAAGTTTTCCAATAGATGGCTCTAATTACCATAAAGGTACTAAAAGAGCAATAAAACGAATCATCCAAAGTTTTTAATTTGTATGTTAACTTCGTTCAAAGAAAAAAAACCCCCGTGCATGTTAGACAGTGCATCATCATAGTTTTTTTTTTTTTTTTTTTTGATTTTTAAAATCCATAATATATTTGGCAAAAATGTTAAAATAGCTTAATTCTTATAGAATTGCCAACCATCATCAATAATAAAGTAATCTTTTAAATTGATAATGTAGTGATTTGGCCAATGATGGCAAAACAACCAATTTAGTTTCAGTATCTGAATTCTTACTACTTCATTAATAAAGTTAAAAGTTCTAAAAAGATCTTATTTGGAAAGGAATAGTCATTTAAGAAATGATTCATGGGCTTGTTTTTAGGAAAATATGTTCTCTTCTACAAATTTTATTTATGGTGCAAGTCTTCAGATACTTGTTCCTTTTTTATTGGTTATATTTATTCTTGGCTGGTCAATCTTAAAAAAAAAAAAATCGGAGACCGATGCACACTGGTTATTTAACGATTTATATCCAAAACAAGACTTTGAATCACTTCCTAAATTTATTGCCTTGAATCAGGAAACACCTCGTCCGTCAAAATTGTTGATCCCATAAGATCTCTGCAAAATAATTCCCAGTCTCCACTACTTTTAAAAACCATTTATTCTTAATGACAACGTTTAACACGACACCTTTCTTGCGAATACTGAACTAATTGTTGGGATTTTTAACACAGAAGGGCATAAGATAAAAAAATGGACGTTGGTAATTTTTACATACACATTGTCAAAGACTGCAGATTGAAGACATTACGAAGAAGCTTTGCAGGTTTTAGAATTGCAAGAATGAAAGAGATAAACTACCTTATATTCCCAAATAAAGATAGTATTGTCAAAAATACTGATGGAAGTATAAGTGTTCGAATTCAAAGTTTTGTAAATATGGTGGCAGCCTCTGAAACGATTAGTATGAACCCCGCTGGCAAGCATTCATAAAATAATAACCTTACTAAGTCTTTTCTTTTTAAACTCAAAGCCAATAGGTTCCTCTAGTAAAATACGAAGAAAATAAAATAAACCGTAAATCTGATTTAACTGTAATTTCACACGTTTATGTATGACTTCAAACAAACCACCTAAGCTGCATGTGGGCCTTATGTAAATTATTATTCGATTTAATGATTAATGGTTCCTCAGGCTTCCGTTTAACTTTGGAATTTATATTCGAAATAAACTCCATGATGCTTCTAATGATTTCTATATAAAGAAAAAAATAATTTCCAATCTTCTAATGCGATTGCCCTCAAAGTTCGCACGTTAAACGAAAACGCGATAAACCATTAGAGAGCGAGCTACACAGCTCAGCAACAGAAAGTAAAACAAATTGTATCTATTAATTTTATAACTGTAAAACAAACTCAATACCTATTTGGCTATTTGCCCAGAACCCAGATGCCAAAACAAACCATAAGGCACTTTTAACGCTTCTCCCATCAGCCATCAGCACCATAGTAGCCCCAGAGTAGGATTGGTGTATAGAAAAAATAGAAGAACATTTCTCACATTCTAATGGGGATTTCGTGTAGTGCCTTAAGAGGTCGGTCGCAAGCCCCTGATCCAGGCCGAATATATAGCGAGTAAACTATCAATTGAAATTCATCAATCGTTGCACTAATTCTTTTTAAAAATTAACAAAATTGCTTCGCACACTATGGATCAGCTAACATGCAACATGCAACATAATTTTACACCCCACAGCTGCATCATGATGATGGGCGATGGAACTTCATTGCAGGCAGACTAAAGATGAGCTATGTTATAGGAGCTAAAGATATTTATGTCGTGGCCTGGTATAGTGTTGCCACTTGCCAGCAACAAAAAATTAATTTAATAAATTGAATGTGTATTTTTATTACTGGCCCATACTCAGCAAAGGGTAATGAATACCCTTAAAATGATTCAACACACCGGACGGGAATTAAGAGAAGTTGGATAGCAATCAAATGAAGTTAGATAAGAAGATAGATAAAAACTAAGTTGAGTAAAATATTCCACATTCGTCTAGTGCGGTTTAAAATGGAGAGTTCATAGTATTTTAAAGTTTTAGAGGAGATGTAGATCTTTTTATATTTTATAAACAAAATTGGATCTTCTCAGGAATGATATTAATTGTAAGCAAGATTATAAATTAACGGAATGACTTTCATTTTGATTTGCGCTCCGCAGATCTTAGTTCGTAACCAGGAACGAAAAATTCTTCAAATTTGTTGGTGCAACTGCAATTCTTTGATACTGACTACAGAGGAATAAGTCTTTTAAGCATCGCTTATAAGATCCTGTCGAACGGCTTATGTGAACGTCTCAAGCCGTTTGCTGATGATCTAATAATTCAGACCTGGAAAATCTACGGCCGGCCAAATATTCATATTACACCAGATCCAGGACAAAACCCAAGAATATACCTACCTACGACCAGGAGGGCCTCGTGGCATAGTGGTTAGTGTGTCGGAATGCCACGCCGAAAGTTCTGGGTTCCATCCCTGGCTCAAACCTAAAGTTCTTTTCCGGGGTACTGCCTACCGCAAGAAAGTGACAAATCTTCCAACAGTGCTTCTTGCTAGCAGTTCAGCTGTGAATTGTAGATCCCTTCCATTCCTGCAGAATATCAACACAGACACAGGAATGGTTGAGAGTGTAAGTCACAATCCCTGGCCCCGCTTGGAGCTGTTGTGCCAACAATTTTTTTATTTACCTACGACCTGTTTGTCGATTTTAAAGCAGATTACGATAGTGATTATAGCCTTGAACTGAATCGTGTGATGCCCAACTTTAGAATCCCTGCTTAACTGATACGCCTTATTGAGATGATGTTGGAAAATAATCGCTGCTCCGTGAAAGTTGGTAGGGAATCTACTGAAACTTTCGAAACCATCAGAGGGCTAATACAAGGTGAAGCACTATCATTCAGCTGTTTTACCATTGTGCTGGCAAATGTCATACGGCACATCGGGCGCCTTCTTTACTAAATCGACACAATTACTTGGGTTTTTGGAGACGCGGACGACATTGACGTGATAGGAAGAACAAAGCCTTCAC
This sequence comes from Platycheirus albimanus, assembly GCA_916050605.2. Classification (NCBI taxonomy): domain Eukaryota; kingdom Metazoa; phylum Arthropoda; class Insecta; order Diptera; family Syrphidae; genus Platycheirus; species Platycheirus albimanus. The sequence goes on along the minus strand of OU696696.1, from coordinate 289,817,125 downwards.
TACTATGGAGTCAGCAACATGCAGAATGTGACTGAAATTAAACGAGGACAAGAAGAATTATATGCTTCCATCAACAAAATTCGAATCCCACCACTGACTTGTTCAGAACTTGACCATTGATAGGTATAACTTTGAGGTAGTCAGTGAATTTGTTTACCTCGTTACTTCTGTAAGCACAGGAAACATCAGCGTTCAAGTCAAACGCAGACAAACTTTTGCTAATCGCTGTTGTTTTGGGCTGAATTGAGGAATAAAGCCCTATCGAGAAGAACCAAGGAGACACTGTATAGAGCACTCATCCCGGTCCTGTTGTATGGTGCAGAAGTATGGACCCTCTCCCAATCGGATGAAAAGTCACTTAGAGTCTTCGAAAGAAAAGTCTACGTAGACCGAGAAAACAACATTTGATAAAGAAGATACATCGACGAGTTAAACGTGCTGTGCACCGACATAAGCGTAGCCAGAAAAATTCGAATTTAACGACTAAGATGGCTGGGACGAATGGACATCAACGCTCCAGCTCGTAAAGTCTTCAACACCAAACTAGAGGTAGTCATAGTCAGAAGCCAAGTTAGACCTCATCTTCGATGGATCGAACAGATAGAGGGAAAGTTTCCGACAACTTAGTGCAAAATTTGAGACGGGAGGCTAGAGTTCGAGCCGGCTCGAGGGGCATACTAAGCAAGGCCTAGGAGCACCACGACCTAGTGGTGTAAGTAAGTATGAAGTGGGATGATGATGATGGGCTTACCATGTGTTGCAGTTCAACAGTCAAAGAACTCTGAGTTGTGAATCTAAGAACATGACAATCTAACTCTGTAAAATGTCACATAATAAGATAGGGTAAATAAAGTAGTAGAAACGATGCAGCCTTGTGGTACATCGATTTGTTTTTTGTTTTTTAAGAGAGCTTGCTTCCTGTTTCCATACAAAATAATGTCACTTTCTCCAAAGTGATATAGTAATCACCAGTCCCAGTTTTCGGGAGACATAAGTAGGTACTATCCAGTGGACCTTTTGCCACGAAAAGTATATATTGCACACAACGATGGACCAGGATAAGAATATTTATTGACCTCATTGTTTGTAGCTTGTAGATTGGACGATGTGCAAAATCGGCATACTTATGTATATGCTGCTGACGTTATTTCGACGTCGCTAGATTATCACAGCGTCCAAATTACATCAGAAGGGCATAATTTTGAAGTATTCAATAAAATCACTTTTAAAGACTTTTCGGCAACTAAAAAGACAAACCTATATAGCTCACACATGTCTTGAAAGTTAACGGTAGGAATTTCCAATGATGATGCTGTATAATGAAGAAAACATCGATGATTTTCATAAAATTTCAAAAATTTAAATCGACCAAAGCTGATTCCAAAAAGATTGAGCTGTGGGCTGGGAAAACGTTCAGGACCCGTCGATTGCATTTAATTTTCTCAAAATAAAAAGATTAATAGTATTTTTGAAAATTTGATTTTCTTAAGTTTGATTCCATATTTTAAATCAAAACAATGTTCCCGTTAAAAAAATATTATTTGTGTTTTAAATTCAAACTATGGCAGCATTTTTTTTACTACCCAATAAAATACCCGCCACAGGAACACTCTGAATATCCTCTCTCAATTGGCAATTATAAAGTAATTCCTTCTAGCGCGTTGCTATATATTTTTTTTTTGAATCTTTTACTCGAGCACGTTGTTCTAGTTCCGTCATCATTACACAGCCTGGATCTGGATAGACCAGGCTTGCCTACCATGCCTACTGATGCTGCTGTAGCGAGTAGCCAGTTTGGCACGTTACCTCATCGCATAGGTATATAGAGTAGTATCTTTCTATCTACGGTGTATCTGGAGTGGATTGTCTTTAAAGAGTCGGTTGGTCGCTCTAATGCAATTATTAGCGTGTTACATAATTTTTACTTCTTTGCCTTGTCTTATGGTATGAATATATAGGAGACGAATGTTGGCGGAGTGCGCCCGAAAGCGTTCAAGCTTGCCCCAGTGCACTGCTGCTGGCCGGCCATCATCGCTGTCGGACTATACCACTGCGGCTGAGCCATAGGAACTTATATTCTTTCACTATATATGCGATTCAACTATGTGATTATGTTGCTCAAAAACACACAGATATACACACACACACTCATACACACAGCAGATGGATATAGCCATAGGTTTGCATGCAGGCTTATCGAACCGAACCGTAAGCAGTTCGTCTTTTTGGAGTTTGCTTCAATTTTTTTTACTATTTCGTCGTGGCTATTTGTTGTGTGAATTTTTATTTCTTTTCGATTTTTTCGATTAACACAGAAATTGAAAAATAAAAAAAAAAACAACTTTATGTAAGGAAACCCAAAGTAAACCTCATGGTGAGCTAATTTTTTGATGCAATTCAGTGATGAGTTCGATCGGACAGCATTTTTGCACGTTCCTCAATGAAATACCTTGCAGGTCGGTGGCATAGTATATTGGTTCAGTTACCGTTAGGTATTTCGAAAAATTATATCGATTTTTTTTTTTTTTTTTAGAAAGAAAGAGGAATTGCTTATGCGTTTGCGTTCGTGTGAAAAATAGAGGAAATGCAAAAAATTAAAGGCTTTTCATGATTTTGGATTGACAGGTGCTATCAGGAAGTTTGTAATAATTTTTAAAGGAATCTTACTGCCTTCAAAATTTCACACTATGAAATATGCTTGAGTTACTGAAGAAAGTTATGAAAACTTTCCATCTTGAAATAGCTCGAAAGGGAAGGTTTAAGAAAGATCACAAATTTTAAAAGCAACACCCTATATTCACAATCGCATTCAAGATTGAACAAAGTGTGTAACAGGGATGCCAATGCTGAACCCAAAAAATGAACAGATTGCCGAAAAAAACGAAGTAGATGAAAAAAGTGTAGTAGATTATGAAAAATACAAAATATTTTAAAAAACAAACAAATTTACATATATATATATTTCGTATTCAAAACAATAACAGCCTTTTGTTTTATAACTTCATAGGTACCATATGTAGTTTAGTTAGTTTTAAAATAAATAGGAACTTTAGGTACATTAAAAAAAATAAACACATAAAGTAAAAAGGAACTTTTTGTTTCAATGTTTGGTGGTTTTCGCCATACCGTCCGTCGGTCTGTCTGTGCGGATGTGCGCTTTTTCACGTCATGCTACAGCCTAAACGGGTTGACGGATTTCATTCAAACTTGGTATATAGCAGTTTGAAGAAAAGTCATTGTCGAGGATTTTTTTATTTTGTTTTAGCCCGGCTCAAACTGGTACCTTTCAAGTAACGGTTTTTTTCATTTTTGATTTGCTCGAAAACGGCTCTAACGATTTTGATTAAACGTAGAATTTAACTTACTTAAGATATTTCTAACAAAATTGCGTTTTTTGTTTTTGGCTATCATGGTCGTAACGAAAATAGGTTTAAACATAACTTCGAGACGGCTCGATTGAATTGATTCAAACTTCGTTTGGCATAGGTCTTTATAGTGTTCTATAGGATGGTTATTTTTCAGTGAAGCCTTTCCAAATGGTGGCTCCCATACAACGAGCCGTTCAGTTTTAGCCAACTGTTTTTGGTTTTTTATAATTTGCTCCAAAATGGCTCTAACGATTTTGATTAAATTTTGTGTGTTCTTTTAGTGTTCTTAAGAGAACTGCGTTTTTAGTTTTTGGCGAAAAATGTTAATAACGGGGATCTGGTCTTAACGTCTTTTTTCAATTGGCCAGAAGTTTTCAACGGTTGTATCGAATTCAATCAAACTTTGTTTGGTATAGTTTCTTACAACTCTCTATCAGATGGCATTGCATTTTTTTCGGTTCCTCTTTTTTAAATAGTGGCTCCCATACAAAGAGCCACTTGGTTTTGGCCAATTTTTTTTAGTTTTTTCTAATTTTTTCAAAAAAGGCTCTACCGATTTTTATTAAACTTTGTATTGAGTATACATAGAATGTTTTGAAGAAAACTGCATTTTAGTTTTTGGCTTCAAATGATAATAACGGAAATTTGTTTTTTAAAATTTAAATTATTTGGCCATTAGCGGATATTAATATCATTTATAGCAACCAAAAGATGACATCTCAAATTAAAATATTCAAAGGTTTCTTTAAGTAAGTCAGGTATATCGGGTTTTCCAGTTTTAACCAAAATTTTGTTATTTTTCCCAAATTTTTCAAACATGCGTTTTTCATATTGCTCGAAGACTTTGTTTTCATCGTACTATTGCACCAACAGAGCCAGTACGTGCGACCCAGTCGTGCATTTTATTTTGTTTTTACGTTGCTAAAATCTGAAAACCGTCTTTCGGCTGCTGCACTGCTATGTGGTAGACTAGCTAGTGTAAGCATATAGTCAGGCAACACCAATGTATCTACTATCTGCTCTTTTTCTACACGATAATAAGGTGTTTGGAAAATAAATTGTAGTAACTAGGAGGTTTTTGCGATGAGTGCATTCAGATTAAGTAAATGGCTTTTTCGATTTGCAAAAATGAATCAATTCAACACATATTATATGAAATTATGACCGTTATATAAAAATGAGAAAACCGAAGTAGATTAGAGTTGCTACGTAGTAGACGCAAATAAAAAAATAAATGAAGCAGATCTACTACATATGTAGTAGATTGGCATCCTTGGTGTGTAAGTAGTTTGCACGTTTTTTAATAAAGGAAGCCTAGCAAGAGTTAAGTGACTTCCGCTTAAAATTAAACGTAGAGTGGCATCAAAGAGAGCTTTAACACATGCGATTAATAGTGCACCAAAGAGCGTGTAAAATTGGATATCTGAATAAGAATCAGTTTGCTTAAATATGGCTTACTTACTTTTCGAACCTTAATGTAACTAAATCGCTTACTCTTTGCTGGGTCCAAGGCTACTGTGCAAAAGCGGGGAAGTAAATGGAAGATACAATAATAAAGTAACCACACTCGGTTCTTCACTCAAACCAAGCCAAACAGTATCTCAAATACCTACTTATACCACAAAGAAAGGTGGACCCTGAAAAGTACTTGTCGAATGTCGAGATATCTATCACCAAACCCTTCAAGGGGAAAAAATTATAACTACTGTAGGTACATTTGCAACGAACTCTTCTATACCCTTTTTCCTATTTTTTTTTTTAAATTTGTATGCGTTCGCCCTCGCAGCCAGCCGCTGTGCAGTTCCAGAAACAAAATTCTTGTGTAGCAGGCATGAAAAAATACAATGACATTAATTTTGTGTGGCCGTTCAATAACTGCAGCGCAATAAAAAAGGCGTATGCCACGCCCGAACTTGAGACTTTTTATTGTCAAGGCAATAACTTTGGAGTAAGTGACATTCAATTTTAAAGTTGCAACTCGATTTCAACAAAACAAGACATAACTTAAATTTTTAAAAGTTAGATTTTGAATGAAAATAGCGATTATGGGTGTTTTTAACAATTCTTGGACCACACTCTGCTACGTAACCAAGGAATATAAATCCAAATGTTCATCTGTTTACTTCAAAACTGCGACCGAAAGTTAAAAAACGTCAAAAACTTAATGCATTATACAACTTTTGACGGAAACGCCCCCTAAAAGTGGGCGTGTCTTAAAAATTTGAAGCACTAACTGAGCTTTGGTCAGTATTTAGGCATTTGTGTAAAACTTCAGCTGAATCGAGTAGTTTTAAAGCAATCTTACCTGAACAAAGGTATTTTATGAAAATCACGCCTTTAAAAGTGGGCGTATTGAAAAATGTACACAAGAAAATGTAGATATATTTCTCAAATAACGAACGGAAGGAAAAAGGTTTAAATTAAATATTGGAAGTGCCATACATTTTTGAGACTACGTTTTTCGTTCTTTCATGAAAAGTGGGCGTAAGCCACGCCCAAAATTTAAAAATTTCTTTCATATTTTCTATTAAGAGACGCAAAATTTTGGTTTGCGGATTCATTTTAATTACCGTTTATTTAAAAAAACAATTTTTGTATAGTTTCTAATGAAAAATGGGCGTCAGTCACGCCCAAAATCAAATTTTTTGATTTCATACACAAGATGTTTGTGTGCAAGTAATATCCACAAAATTTATTGTTTTTCGCATTAATATAACAATTGTTATTTTATAAAAACAGTATTGATGGTTTTGTATGAAAAGTGGGTGTCAGCCACGCCCAAACTGAAATATTTGTATTTAATTGAAGAAGATTTACCTAAAGCTTGCGTGTGCAAAATTTAAGAAATGTTCTTTCATGGTAACTGTACAAAAAAAATAATTTAATTTTACCAAATTGAGGTTGTTCAACAAAAATGGCGATTGTGGGCGTGTTTGTGGGCGGATTTTACCGGTTAAAGATTTAAACCGTGCTCTTGAAATAAAGATTATTTATTCCAAATCTCAGCTTAAATTTCTATCTCTAAAACGGCGACCTCTAGAGAGTACATAATATGGACAGATGGACGGACGGACATCGCTAAATCGACAAGGCTTGTTTCTGAGTCAGACTATAAATACTTTTCTATATCTGAAGGTATTATTTCTCTATGTTCTCTCTATGTTTCAAATTCCCATTCTATAGAGTAGGGTATAAAAAGAAACTGTTTGTTTCTGTTCATGTGGCACCATATTTTTGAAATGTCATCAAAATCTGTCAAGTTGTTAAGAACCTATGGGACGTTCCATTGTAACTTTAAGTCAATAATGTTTTTTTGTTTGATTTTTATTAAATGCTAATGAGTTGTATAAACTGATTGCGTGCAAGCAAAAAATGCATTACACAACTTTTAATGGATAGGTTCATCTGCCACGATGGAATCAAAATTTTAATAAAATTAAAATTCCCTAAGCAACCACCTTGTAGTCTCAGAAACTGCATTATATAAAAACGAAAATAAAAAGACCATATCTACTATTACTTTCTTTGGAATTCATCCCGAAAATACTTTTACCCACTAATCCTTCATTTGATACCTTAATTTGTACACCAAAACTGAAGTATGTATCTCAAAATAAAGCTACTCCAATTTAAATTCTTCCAACACGAATTGAAAACAATTTAAAAATAAATCACCAAATTGATACCATAAAATAATATCCTTGACAGCAGCACCAAATAATTGTGAGACGCGTTCTCATTGTTCTCAAACAAAACCTCACTAATGCCTATGGGAACTCCACATCCAATTAATATATCAAGTAACATGTCTCGAAAGATCTTTATTGATAATAATCAGCTGATCACGTATTTTCAACATGTTTTTGTGATTTTTGAGGTGCTAAGTAGTGTATACAACAGTCTAAACAGAACGAAGGTGAAAACGTGACTTGGAAAGTATATTAAACTCTTTCGAATTTAGAACTCCTTACTAATATTAATTTATAAAATATAAAATCAAATAAATAAAAAAACAAAATATTGATCTTGTTGATCGTGCTTATTTTGTTTGACATTACTTTTGTATTTAAAATTAAAAAAAAAACGTATGGCTTTGCCTTGTTTCAAAATATTCTTTTTATAAAAAAACAATTCCGCCATTATTGTTCGTAACCAAAAATGTAGCTTTCCGATAAAAACAGTGATCTTAAATAACTTCCTGTTTCTTTTTTTTACCAATATCAGCTAGAAACGCAATAACCACACAAAACAATAGCATCATTGTGTCGCAAAAAGTTAAGTTTAAAAATTTTAAAATTATCGAATCTTAATGAATCAACACAAATTAATTATGTGAATATTTTTGTACTTTATAATTTTCCCTGAGTGAAACAATAATGCACCCTTATTATCAAAACACATTCTTTGTTTATAGGTTCTCTAAAAAAAGGTTCAAAATAAAATGTCAGAGGTGTTGAATAAAATGGTAATTATTGTTTAGGTATGCTTTACTTTGTATCTTCTGGATTATAAAATTAAATTATTTCAAAGTCAATTTAACTAGATCATTTCGAACATTCAATTTATATGGTTTGTTTCCTCTCCTAACTCCGATAGATTCACAATAAAAAATAAAAATGATTTCCTCCTTTCGTTGCTCCTTGGGTTGTCTTAATGTTTTATTCATTCAGACTCTTATCATTCATAATTTTTTGTTTTTAGAAATGTCGCTTGTTGAACAGCCTATTAAAACGAAATAACCGGCATTTACGTAAGAAACCGATTAAAAACATCAACCAAATCTAATAATATCACGCAAACAAGTTTATGCCTTTGGCGAGATGAAAAAAAAAAGATTGCCTAAAATTAATGGAAATGTATGCTAATAACTCACATCAAAACTAACAGCTAAGAGATACAAGTTGCGCAGATACAGATTTAAAAAATAGATCTCAATGAAAAATGATACAAATTGTCAATTCGAATCAGTTTTACTATCAATAATACAAATTAAATTTTTTTTTTAAATTTAAACTAAATGTCATATCCTGATTAAATTCCTAAAAAAAAAACTTTTAAGACACATTTTGGAGCACCATTAATAACGCAAATCTAAACTATATTTTATTTTAATTAGGTTTGACATTCAAGTTGGTTTCCCAAAGTAGCATAGAATTAAAAACTGCAAAAAACTGCAACTTCGTACATATTTATAGACATTTCTAGACTTTTGTTTTCTAAGTTTTTCTATTGTGAATCGAATGAGTTTGTTTATTGGTTAGTTAATCAACCAGAATTGATAAAATAAAATATCTTCCAGTTCGGGCAAGTTCTTCAAAAATGTAATTGAACATAAAGCGATTGAGCACCACTAAATAAGGAGTCTGATGATCGGGTTAATCCCCGTGATATAGCTGTAACTTCAATCCATGAACTTGGTGGTAGTTGTGCTACATTTTTTCATTCAAAAACTGTAAAAATTCTAATTTCGGGTAGCAGCATAACTGCGCGGATAATAATTCATATAAAAAAACTCCTTAAAATACCTTATAGTTATTGCAACTTTATATTTTTGACATTTTATATTTTTAAGTTTAAGGGATAATCAATTAACCGCAGGCACAAGTTCCGAACACCATTTTGTATTTTGATAAGAACATTTCTTTCAGATCTGATTTGAATGTACACTGAGTTACATAAAAAGTGACTCCCTCATATTCTTAAATTCTTTTTGTCATTATGGCAACATGCTGCCGTTTATTTATTTAATATTTTAATTGTTTCTTCGGTATTTTGTTGATTGATTTGTATGCTTTGTATGCTGGGCTGATTTGCTTCAAACTTGGTACATAGTATTGTTATGACGTTCTACAGAGGGGTTTTTGGAATTGGCATTCTAGCTCCAAAACTAACGGTACCTGCCATACGATTTTTAGTGAAAAATTAATTTTTCTCAAAAACGTCTCCTACGATTTTGATTACTTTCTGAATAGTGTTTTCTGTGCAAACTTTATGTTTTGGTTGGAATATTTTTCAGGAAAAGTCTTATAACGGTACCATACCATCCATAGGACCGGTTTTTTTAAATCCGATTTGCTCGTAAGCTACTTGACGAATGTCGATGACATTTTTAATGTAGAAGCCCTTTTATAAACAAAATAATAAAAGTTCTTAAATTTTCCAAAAAAAAATTTTTTTGAGTTTTTTAAAAAAGTTTTAAATATTTTTTTTTATTTTTTTTCCAAAAACGATTTAATCTATTTTTTTTAAATTTTATTTTTCTGATAAGATCTACAAAGTGCTAGAAATTTGCAAAAAAAAAAAAAATTTGGAATATATTTTCGAAAAGTTTTTCAAAAAAAAAAAAATTCTTAAAGTAAACAAAATCAGATGGCTTACTTCATTTTTTCCCAAAAGCGTTTTAACTAGTGATTTTTAAGTGATCAATAAATTTTATATCATTTTTCCCTGCTTTTTTTTCCCAAAATCTCAAACCATAAGACCACTCTCTCACATTAGAGCAAGTTTGTCCGACGCAGTCTTGCACTTTATTTGTAATTTTCGTGAGGAAGAAATGCAAGTTACGTCAGAAGAAGTCGCAAGTGCAGTAGTTTTAGTTAAGTATAGACGGAATGTGCGGTATGCCGCTCTGTTTATCAGAAACTAGGGCCAACCGTCAGAAAAGCCATCCAAAAGTTCAGAAAAAACATACCTACTCCTTCACCGCGCTGACAAGATTAAGGTCGGCAGAGAGCAAATTCTGCAAGAAGTGACCGATATTTGCTACTTCAAAGTCTTCGAAATGGGAATCAAACAGCGTTTGAACAGTTTCACAAGCTCAAAACTGTAAAAGGAACAACTGTGAATTTCTCAAATGGTTAGGCGACGATTATTGGAAGGTGGTCTGAGAGCTAGAAGATCCGGTCGAGTACCGTGGCTCACTTTAAAGCACAAGCGATGCCGATTAGAGATTGCACGCATGCACCAAATTTGGACCGAGGCTGACTGGAGCAGAGTTCTCTTAACTGATAAGTGCAGATTTTGACTGAGATCTCCAAATGGAAGTAATAGAGTCTAGAGACGTGCAGGTGAGAGATACTCTTCCGCGAAGATTGCCCGAAGGGAAGAAGTGGAAATCGCGGTTATGGATTGGCCTGCGATGAGCCTAAATTGAACAAAATAAAATGTTAAAAGATTTTGAAGTTCTGTGCATTTTCTTTAATTTTTGTTTAATTTATAAATTCTTCCAATTTTTTAAGTTTTTAGATTAATTACTTGGGAGAGGGTGGGACTGCAAAATTTTCGACCTTGCTCCGGTTTTCTCTCCATAACTTTTTTTCTTACGTCCTAAGGAAACGTTTTTTTCTCTATTTTTTTTTTGTAGAACGTCAAATTTCCTAACATGTTGATACTACCAAAATTGTTGAATGTATGTCAATTCGTTACCAAGATACGGCGCTTCAAAAAACAGGTTTTTTCCAGATCAATAAAAATGCCAAATTTTTTTTGAAAACTTACCTGTTTTTTAAAGAGCCATATCTGGGTAACGAATTGACATACAATTTTGGTAATATCAAAATTGTTATAAATTTGACGTTCTACAAAAAAGTCGAAAAAGTTGTCGTAGGACGTAGATATAAGAAACAAAATTTATGGAGGGAAAACCGGAGCAAGGTCGAAAAACTTGCAGCCAATACTTCTTTCTGAATAATTAGAACTGACTGTGCATCTACTACGACATTCCCTACCTCGTTTCTACAGGCTTCTGATCTGGCTTTGTACCCTTTGAACGGATGCTTTACCATTTGGTAGAATTTTTGAGCATTGCTCCTGATGTAGCACCACTATTCAACCACTCGATTTTATAGCTCACTTTTTCTTTTTGAAAAATCGATGTTCCTCCTTCCACTTTTGCTAATCTGGTTCCACGGCCTGTAGCATTTTTTTTTTGTTAGGAAACGTGCATTTTAGAATGACTACCAAGCTTTCGCACTACTATGTTTCCAAGAATGTCTGAACCCCCAAAGGTTCACTTTCACAATTCTGAGTTAAGGCTTTAAAATTACTTTGCACTGACTAGGAGTTTTACTGAGTCACTAAAAGTGTGTTTTTTATTCGGTCAAGTTCAGTATTGCAGTGCTTAGGTAAACTTATTCAAACCACTTGCACAAATTCATAGCTTAAGCTAACCAGGTAGCAAGTACATTTACAATACTTTTGAAACTCAATAGTCTCATCAAAATTCACAAAAACAAAAAGATTAAGACTTGGCTTGTCCCAGTACATTCCTTAAGAAACAAAAAGTTTCCCATAAGTTATTACTATGTTTTCAATCTCAAACATAAATATCTACACAACTTCTAATAATAAACACCTTTCACCAAATACCAAAGCTCGAAACAAAATCCCAATTCCCATGTCCAACTCCATAAAAAAAAAAAAAAAACTCACAAATATGCTTGGTTTCAGATATATTAATTGCCAGCTCCCCTGTAGCACCGCACTAAACACTAAATTACCCTCAATTAACTTTTGTGTTTAATGTTCCGCGCGGCAAATCTGACAAAAAATGCACACCCAATAAAAATTACAAAAAGTTTACAAAAAGAAAAAAATCAACATTTTAGAAAACAATCAATGTTCCTCATAGTTTTCTTATTCATACCCATTAATCCATCTAAATGACTGCTTAATACAAAAACCCTTCCCTCATGCCCTCTGGAGACGACGGCGACGATGGTACGGCCCTGCGGCGGTCGCGGCGGCAAACTGTCTTCTGATGCTCACTGTCCATGATTAATGACACTATAAGATTTTTAATGCAAAAATGACACTAGCACAGGTTCCAATCCAAAAATCCGAAAGGTGCGACGATTAAAAATAAAAATGTATCTTTTGCACAAAAAAAAAAAGGTGTCAGTAGCTTTAAGATATACTTCATCGATATCGATAGTCTTATTGTGTAACGGGGTATTATATTGCTTCTACTATTACGCCGCTGCTCTGCGCTGCCTAAGGTACACGCGACCTTTTTTGCCCGGCGTTCAATGATTTTGCATCCATAAGATACTTTTTCACTTTTACTTCTGTGGATTTTGCCAAGTGTATTGATCTTTGATTACCACGGTTTGCTAAGTCCATACTGATGGCAGTTCCCATTTTGTTTTTTTTTTTTTGCATTTGGAAGATCTCATAGATAGATGATGTTGATGGTATAAGATAAAGATACAAATGTATATACATAATTATGCAGAAGCACAGAGGGAACAAAAAATTCATTAACCTCTCCTCGCAAGAAGAGAAAGTGCGTGTGAGTTATAATTATTATTTTATTTTATTTTTTCTTATTCGAGTAGGTTTATGAATATCTTTGTATCTTTGAATTTTTTTTGTTCGTTTACCTAGAGATTGTTGTGATATTTTCGCATAATTTATATTCACCGTGCACAGCACACAGGATGACTGTGACTTTTGTGGTATGATAATAATTATTCCGTTTCCCACAATGTAACCCGATCTTAATTAGGGTTCAAATAGATCACCTCGACATCAACTCCCGAGTTCGAATTTGATTCGAATTTAATGAAAGGCTTCTCTATTCGCCTTGCCAGAAAGGTTTCCATTTTGGACGAAATTTTGTTTGTCAAGTTCAATGTCCACAAACAACGTTAGACATACAACAGGTGTAGTTTAAGTGAAAAGTGATAATATATCGGTGGTAGCTGATGGTAGGTAGACCACATGAATGTGGGAGCCATATGCTGTCACCTTCGAGTCACCCTCTATAAAACTGTAACAATGCATGACACTGTTTAAATTTGCGGTCGGTTGAGATACAACTTTTTTTTACGGGCTAAGTATTTTTGGAATAACTTCGTTCTGCTGCAAAGGAAGTGCATTGTTTTTCACTCTTGTCAACACATAATGAGTTTTTTTTTTTTTTTTTAAACTTAACCTTATGTAAAGGTATGTTCTTATGTTCGTTGGAAAGGAAGTGAGGGAGTGATGAGTGAGTCATTCGGTTACTTTTTACGTTCATCATTGTGAATTGTGTTGTTATTTTTAGAACCATACGGTGGGAATAGTGACGTTCTTTGTGCAGTCATTTGAAGAAGGAGATACTTGTGCTTTGAAGAAATTTCAATTAAGGGAATATTTTTTTTTTAAAGGATGGCTTGTGTTGTATTTTTGTTGTTGTTATATTTTAGCAGATGTTAGATTTAGATCTGATATAGCACATGCCATAGTTTTGCATATGTCAAGAATAAATATAACAAAGAAAGGTAAAATTAGCAGCTGAATCAGGAGTCAAATAAGTAAGCTACAAGGTGGGCAAAAAGAAATCACCCTATTGAAAAATGCTCTCATTTTTGCAAATGGCCGCCATTGTCGAACCTGTTTTGACATTTGTGGACTAGACAGATGCAGAATACAAGTGAACAAGCCATGGAGCGATACATGAACAGACATGAACCGATATTCTGAAGGTCGCCTCATCTCTCGTCTTGGCGATTTGCACTGGCCCGCAAGATCGCCCCATTTAACCGTTTCAGACTCTTTTTGTGGGGTTTTTTGAAGTCCCGTGTTTACGTGAACAAGCCCGAGACTCTGGGAGCCCTCAAGTTCTCGCTGAAGTGATGAAAAATGCCATAAAACAAGCAATCAATTGTGACGGCGCCCATTTGGCCGATATCATCTTCTCGACTTGACCAATTTAATTCTAAAGGTTCAAACAAACATAATCAAAAAACAGAATCGAAGTTTTTCATTTAGAAAAAAAAGAGAGCCAAACAACATCGGATGGATAACTTTTGTTGGTCCACCCTGTATTAGGGCACATGTTTTCAGCATGAAAACTCATAAAGGTTTATGAAGTTGTATCTATAAATTTTTTTTTGTCGATATACTTAAGGGTTAACTGAAAAATGTTAAAAAATGTAATCAAACATGACCAGAGAGTCCTATGTTAAGCGGGACTGATGTTCTAGCTTCTATGTCTTTAGTTAAAAGCCAATACTATTTTTTGTTACGATTAGGCATGGCATTTTTATTTGCGATTATAGGTACACACTATAAGGCAAGTTATGGATTCGTGCAAAAAATTTTTTTTGAGATAACAATCATACATGACATTACGATGATGGAGAAGTCGAAAAAAGTGGGTCTGGAAATTCCGTCCGTCTGTCTGTCTGTCTGTCTGTTAGCATCTCTAGAGCCTGAACGGATGAGCCGATTTGTTTCAAAGGAGGATGGGCAAATTGGTCCAACCCACCAACAGAAACAAGATATACGTCGTTGGAAAGGTCTTGTCGAGTACATCAATCTTTAGTATGGGCATCCAGCTCTAAACAATGGGAGAGCTGAGATAATGGTCAAACTATGATGCATTTTTCAAAGTTAGCTATGGTTTGGTATCAATAACTTAAAGCAACAATATGTATGTCGTTGAAAAGGTGTGCACAAGGCGACGATTTTTTGCTATGGGCACTCAGCTCTATGTCAAAAGGCATCTGACATAATGCACTTAATTCATTTCTATCTTCTGAGTAACTTAACATTGTTTTGGTAATGTTAACCAACAGATATAAAATATACGTCGTTGGAAAGGTGTTTTTGGGTACATCAAACTTTAGTATGGGCACCAAGCTCTAAACAATGGGAGAGCTGAGATAATCGACATTGAAAATTGCCCTTTTTCTACTGCACCGTTGCATTTTCTTATTCTACCATCAACAACCAAAAGAAAAATAGCATTGGAAAGATCTGTTCAAGTCCAATATTTTTTGATATAGGCATCAAGTTGTAATCCATATCAGACCAGAGATAAAAAATATTATTAATCAGTCTTTTTTGGGTGCATCCTGGCACTTACCTTCCTCCACACCAACAGAAATGAGATGCTATTTTTTTTTTAAGAGTCTATCTTTTGGTTGGAACAGATTTTTCAAAATTTGTCTTATAATAGAACCAGTATTTTTAAATCAAATTTTCTCGTAAACTATACACCCGATTTCAATAAAATTTGGACACATTTTATTAATATGGCATTTCGAAATTTTCAAAAACTTTTTTTTTTTGGTTTTTAATAATTTTTTCAAAAAAAAATTCGGTTTTCAAAATATGTTGGAAACGGGTGTATCGATTTTTTTAGCATTGTTTTTTTTCAAATGTAAAATACAGATTGCCATATGTTAACATACTCAAAAAAATTTCAAAATATTTGTTGGAAAAGATTTTTTCAAAAATAACCTTTAACAAAAAACTGGTCGAACGATTTTCAATATTTTTTTTTCCTAGATAGACATTTAGTTTTTAAATTTAATTACATACTTAATTGTCTCCATCCTAGATCAAAGCTAATTGCTTCAAGGCTTTATGTTGCTAAATGACTTAAAGCACTTATTCGATAACCATTTTTGTATCTATCTTCCAAAGTTTCGGAATTTATTAGCAAATATTTTGATCGACACTTCGGCAATATGTTGGCTAATATCTTTTGTCTTTTTGATGAATGAATATTAAGCTGGCTGATGAGCAATTAAGCGCGTTGCGTGGGATGCGAATTTTCGCATTAAAGATATAAAAATTTCAAATAAACAGTTTTGAATCTTCTGCAATCATTTCATAATTCAAAACAATTTATTTTTTTTTACAAAACGGGTAGGGTTTGAGCCGAAAAGTGAAAATGATAGTTTGACAGTTTTAGAGGCATAAACTGATGTATTGTATTTGTATAGGAGATAGACCATCATTAAATTTTTTTTTAATAAATCAAGCTTAGTGAGGTTGGTTGGACTGTGGGTGAATCGAAAGTGGTTGTGGTTCGGCAAGTGAAAAGAGATTTGCAATTAAATAGAAATCAAATACATAATAAAAGTGATGGATTTTGAATTGACGTTTATTTGATGACATAAAGAAGACAAATGAAGTGCCATCACCAATTTATTGGTACATATGTACTCATTTGTTTCTGAAGAATTTGGCAATGGTTGGGAACTGATATGAGGTGGGAATGTGATTTTGGAATCATTTGTTTACATTACCATTTAATTAAAGTTACAAAACCATTAATACATGCACCAATATAATACACCAAATCCCATAAATCTGTCAATTTGATAAATTCAATAGTTCTTCAAATTTATTTTGGGGATAAAGCATCTAACTAGCAATCAGAAATCCCAAACCGAAAAAAATTTCACAGAACAAGCGTTCATCTGCACGTAGCAGTTTAGTCATTTTCGTCATTGTCAAATAAAAAAAGCCAACAAGATGACTAAACAAACATTCCGTGGAGCAACGAAGTCGTATAAGTGAGAGTGAACAAGAAAAACGTTCTTAAGTCGATTTATGTAGCGAAGCAATTCACAAAATAATTGTCACACTGAATTGCACCAAATTTTTGTGATTGAAATTTTTTTTTCTAGGAGAACAGAAAAAATTGGAACGTAACAGAATATAATATTTTTTCAATTTTTAACGAAATTTTCAATGTGGAAACATTTTTGTTTAAAATGTTTGATTATTTTGAAAACGGTTTGAATTTTTTTTGTAAATTTTCTTCTCCTGATAAAAACTACAAAGTTGAAGAAGTTAAAACCTACTCAAAAACAAGCTTGGGACATGTTTTCAAAAAATTCAAAACCTTTAACGAAATCAGGTTGCTTATTTCATTTTGTTCTTGGTCGACAAATGACAGTAACTGTCATGAAATCGTTAAGATGTTTAGTTTTCTCGAAAGCGGCCCTAACAATTTTTATAAAACTTTCTAACTGCTGTTTTCTTTCTATTGGTCGGAATGAGGCTTCGGGTTTTGTCTTATAACGGTACCCCTAATAGAACCCTTTTTCTCAATCAGATTTTCTTGAAAGCTACACAACTTCTAAATAAAATGTTGCTCATACCTACATATAAAGTATTTAATATGTTTACTCGCGATTATAGGTACTTATAAGGCATGTTATGGATTCGTGCAAAAAAAAAAAATTTTGAGATAACAATTACAACCACACATTATTATTACGATGACGGAGAAGTCGAAAAAAGTTGGTATGTTCGCACCTCAATAAGGTAGCCCGCTTTGCTTCAAATTTGGTAAATAACTTTCAGAATGCTATTTTTTGGACAATCTATCTTTTGGTTGGAAAAGATTTTTTAGAATTTGTTTTAGCGGTACCTCTCATAGGACCGTAATTTTCAAATCAAGTTTTCTCGTAACTATTCATCCGATTTCAATACAATTTTCACCTATTCAATCCTATTATAACCGTATTGATGTAGAGTTTCAAAATTCTAAAAAGTATTTTTTACTTGCGATTATAGGTTAAGGCAAGTTATGCATTCGTAAAAAAAAAAAATTCTAACAATCAAACATAACATTAAGATGATAGAGAAGTCGAAAAAAGTGGGTCCGACAATTCTGTCTGTCTGTCCGTCCGTCTGTATCGGCACCTACAGCCTAAACGGCTGGACCGATTTGCTTCAAACTTGGTTGATAGTATTATTATGACGTCCTACAGAGGAGTTTTTGGAATTAACATTCTAGCTTTAAGACTAACGGTACCTGCCATACGATTTTTTGTGAACAATTAATTTTTCTCAAAAACGGCTCATACGATTTTGATAAAGCTTTCTGAATTGTGTTTTCTGTGCAAACTTTATGTTTTGGTCGGAATAGATTTTTCAGGAAAAGTCTTATAACGGTACCTCCTATAGGACCGGTTTTTTGAAATCCGATTTTCTCGTAAACCACTTGACGGATTTCGATGAAATTTTTAACGTAGAAGCCCTTTTATAAAAGAAATAATATAATTTTTTTAATTTTATTTTTCTGATAAAAACTACAAAGTACTAGAAGTTAGCATACTCAAAAAAAAAAAAAAAAAATGGAATATATTTTCGAAAAGTTTTTCAAAAAAAAACTGTTTTTTGAAAAAATGGTTGAACGATTTTGAAAAAAAATTTCGTAAAAATTCAAAAAAGAAACCTGATGGCCTACTTCATTTTCTCCAAAAAACGTTTTAGGTATTGATTTTTAAGTGATTTATAAAATTTCATATGATTTTTTCAACGCTTTTTTCCCAAAATCTCAAGCTCCAAGACCATTTTAACAAGTTCGTACGACCCAGTCGTGCACTTTATTTTTTTGATTTTTAAGAATTTTATTTTTAATTAATTTGGTTTTTCTAATATTTTGGAAACGGTTGGATTGATATTTTTAAATAAAAGCTTCAGATTTTCTTAAAATGACATACTCAAACAAATTTTTAAATATTTTATCGAAAAGTTTTTCAGGAAAATGACTTTTTAAAAATACTGGTCTAACAATATTTTTTTTTTCTAGACAGCTAGACATTAAGTTTTTATGAGGAAACTTTTAAGCTTATTAAAAATATAAAAGAATTTTCGAAATAATTTTTAATTTTGAACCTACATTATGCAGTCACTATAAGGCTGTGTGAAGTTGGCACACCACTTGTGAAATTTTTTATCGAAATGTATGCAGTTCGTTTGCCCATCGTTAGCCCACGTTTGCCCACTAAAAATTTTCGTTTGCCCACCCTTCAAAAAAAAAATAAAAAATAAAATAGTTTTTTTTTTGGTTGAAAGAGAAAAAAAAGAAAAAAAAACGTGGGCTAACGATGGGCAAACGAACTGCATACATTTCGATAAAAAATTTCACAAGTGGGGTGCCAACTTCACACAGCCTCACTATAAGCAATCATCTAGCATAAGAGCAAGTGCGGCCCAGTTATGCATTTTATTTTTTCCCGATTCTTTACTTTATTTACTAAGTGGAGTTGTCTCTGTTGCTAGTAAGCTCAAAATTCAAGCTTTAAACGAATGCATTAAATTTTTAAGTGTGGTACAGAAAATAGATAATTTTAGCAATGTTTATTTCTTACCAGAAGTTATTTTAGTGTTCACAGATAACAGGCATAATTTGTTGATCTCTATAAAACAATTAAATTGTTCAAAAAATTCTAACTAAAAACTAAATTTTTTTTTTTGATCACAGAGTTCGGTATGCAATTCCAGAAAATATGGAAATTGGTCAAAGCGTTTTCGAGCATAATGTGTATAATTAAAGTTGTCTAAACTCTTGATACCATTTCGAGAGCCCAAAATCTTTAAATAATCCAATAACCTGCCCTTATAGAATCGGTAGAATCTCAGTTGAAAACCTAACCTAACTGAAAAAAAAATTTCAAAAATGTGTTTCTAACCTCCTAATACAAATCAAACAAAAAGTTTCTAAAATAAAATAAATATTTGCTTTAGTCGAAAGTTTTCAAATTGATCTCGATTTTCCTATCCAAAGGTCTTATGCAAAATCTAAAGCATATCAACCTTTCTCCAAACTCCAATATTATTGTCCAATGCTCAACCAACAACATTCCATAAAATCACACGCATATCGCACATCAGATTTATGCAATCACCACTTCTCGTTTCTATAAAGTATCCATCCACTTCCAGACCCTAGCCAAACATATCATAGATATGATCATCTCATCAGATACCCCTGCTGTCATAGAGACCTAATACCTTCACTTTGCTAATTAATCATCAAACCCTATCTCGTCGTTTTGAGTGAAAAGCCACCAAACCTGCAGACTGACCAATTTTTCACACCTGACGAGTCCCATCACCACGGCGCGGCGACACAGGCCATTCTTATTTTTGATATGACGACCAGTTATGAGTAACTTACCGTCTTGCCTGCCTTGGTATAGATTGTGTCCAACAGACCGGAGCTTTGTGTGACTGCTGATTGCGACTTGACTTATATGTTAAGTCTCCACATTCGGATTTCCAAACTTGCAGATTCCCTTCAGCCGGATAGAATGTATACAAACTATTTGTAGAAGCCATCAAATGATTTGAACGAAGTTCGATTAGATTCGAAGTCGATGAGGATGGTGCCAGGAGTGACGAACTGGACAATGGTTGCAGCAAAATTGTTTGGGCTAATGGCATACTTTGACTTTGGCTTCCTGTGACTCCAATTCCAATCCCTTGACCGCCACCCCCAGAGCTTGGGGTGAATTTTGTGAATTTGTTATAGCTTAGAAGGCGGTCAGTGGTGCCCTTGTAGAGTTGTACAACCGGCTCATGCTTTAGCAATAAGCCATCGCGCTGCCTAATTGCGTCCATGGAATGCGATCGAGAACTTGAACCGAGTGGAATCATCATCATGGTTGGAACGCCACCACCACTACCACCACCACCACCCACAGCGCTGGCGCTCGCAGGAGTAACCGCGTTAATCGACGTAGGCAGACTTGTTGGGCCATTATTGCCCGAGGGGGCAATATTACCAACCGCCGACGATGGCAATGACGATGCCAATGCTGATGCTGATGCCAATGACGCCGCACCCCCAGCCCCAGTCGCAGATGCCGACGATAATGACGGAGCTGGCGCTGATGATGGAAATGAAGATGTCTTAATGATGGCCGGTGCTAGGGCGCGTGTCCGCGAACGTCGATAGCCGACGTTACTGGCGTTAAATCGATTATTCGTGCTGTGCGTTCCTTGGCGATTCTTCTGATATTGGTACTGCAGGCGATTGCCAGGAGTGCTCGGGCTCGAGTTGGTGATTGTGTTGGAGATGGTGGGTGGTGGCTGATGTGATGATGATGATGATGAAGAAGGAGAGGCTGTCATTGGGACAGGATTGAAATTGCTGCTGCTGGTGCTTGTGCTGGTGGCGCGTTGTAATGCCGCCAATTTGCTATCCAACGACGTCGATGAAGTTGGCCTGATGTTGTTGTCTTTGAAGTATTTCTCAGATTCCATATCACCTTGGCGGCTGCGGCGTGAAATCTGAGCACGCATTTGTGGCCCATCATGGTGATGGTTGGCTGCTGAAGATGAAGAATGTTGATGATGTTGCTGATGAAGTTTGTCAACTCGATTTGTTGCCTCATATGACATAGCAGTGGAGGCAGATGACAGTTGTGCCAAGGACATTGATCCGATTCGATTGTCATTTTTGGGCGAAGACGAAGGGGATGCCGCCGATTGCTGATGTTGATGGTGATGTTGTTGATGATGATGATGGGGTGGTAGAATCTGTTCCGAGTCAGTCGATATGCGATCCGGATCGCTTTCGAAGCCTTCATCGAGGGATCGAGTTGGACTGAGGATAGGTTTCGAATGGTGTTCCGTATGTTTGCTATCCATTTTTTTTTAGGGTTTAAGTTTCTTTTTTTTTTCTTTCTTAGAATCAAGGGTTTGAGAAGTTTTCAGGGGAAAGTAATATTGTTTTCACTGGGATTTTTCTAGTACACAACAACGTTTTCACTTAAAATCAATTGAAAACATTTTAACACTTCATACAGTGTGTTACTGTATCTTTTCACTAAAAAAATATTTTTTTGTCAGCACAAAAATAATTATAAATGAACCGAAGATAAATTTCTATTCACGCGATCAAAGAGTATTTTTCTTTTTCGAGAAGATCGATGTGTTAGATACTTTTGTATCTTATAGTCCGTTCAATGCGGCTTTCTGATTCATACTAACCAATCCGAGGAATTAATATCATCTGCTTCACCTATAAAATTGCCACAAACAACCAACGTGAACGTCAACGACGAGACGACGAAGATAGCGAGAAAATAAATGAAGAAACTTATAAAAAAAAAAAGAGTAAACTGAGTAAAGTTGTTGAAAGTATCTGATAGAGTCAGGTGGTCGTGCTGCTGGTGGTGGATTTTTGTACTCTCGCAGATAGCGCACAAGCACCTGAGAGCTATCCACTCATTCATGGAGTTTTACTCAATTCGGATGCATTTCTTGGGGAATAAAGTACTCAAAGAAGAAGAGTCATTGTTGTTTGAAGCAAGTGATAAGAAATTTACGTTGAGTTTAAAAAAGTATCTCTAAGATAAGATACAGTTTTGTTAACGATTATTAAATTAAAACCATCATGAGTATCAATTTTGTTGTTTTTAAAAAAACTGGTTGTTTTTACGAATTGTTGTCTTCGAAATCATCGCAATAAGTTAATTGGAACTGTCGAGATATTCTGTTAATAATTTATTCGAAACTTGTTCGATGTAATAATTGGATTGTGTCATTATGCCATATATTTGACAACAAATGTGTCTATGAAATGGTACCGAAAATACTTTGGAAAACATGTAAAATGCTCTGAACTCTGAAGATCAGCGGATTTGTATGATAATCATACTTCTTTCAAATCAATGCCTTCTTCTATTAAATCTCGCAACTTATTTAAACTCATTATTAAGGAATTCTATCAAGCGTCAAAAACAGGCTCATAAAAAACCGATCATTGCGTAAAACAAAGGTTTGCCTCTTAAGTTGGTAACACTGGCATTTGACAACTATAAATCTGAGCTGTCATCTGAATTGTCATTATATTAGTGGAATGTTTGCCATTTACGATGATGGATTGCTGAACCACCGAACTACGCGAAAAAATTATTTAAACTTAGGTACTACAAAAGTGGATATTGGAACAACAGATATTGAACGCCTATTTTTCAAACAACATTTCCTTCAGCGATGAGTCACATTTCTCACTAAGGAGTAAGTAAACGAAATTGCCGCATATGGAGCTCTAAGAACCCACAAGACAAGTGTTCGAAGAGGTGCCTGCATCCAGAAAAAGTGATTGTTTGTTGTGCTCTATGGTTAAAAGGTGTCATTGGTCCGTATTTCTTTGAAGAAGGTAATGGGCAGACGGTTAGGCAATTAGGGAGATATGGTTGAATGATAACCGATTTTTTATCGGCCTGCGATTCAATATCATGACTTCGACGATATGTGGTTCCAACAAGATGGAAGAACAAGCCACTTTGCGCGATTAATTATAGCCTTATTGCGTGAGATGTTTCGTGATCTCGTAATTTCACGTTTTGGCGACGTCAATTGGCTACCAAAATCATGTGATTTGACAACGTTAGATTTTTTGTGAGGAGACTATGCAAAAAACCGTGTCTACGTGAATATTCTGTGAACTCTGGACGCATAAAAAAGGAACATTACCCAAGTTATGGCCGAAGTACCACCCAAAATGTGCGAAAAGTGGTTAAAAATTACCTCAAAAGAAGTGCATGCTGCGAATCTTCCCGAGGCGGCCTCTTGAATAATATTGTTCTTAACACTTAATGGCTAAGTCCAAACTTTATAACAAAATAAAATTTCCATCAAAAATGTATCGATGTGTTTGTTTTATTTAACTTTACTTACGAAACCGAAATATGAATGAACCTATACTAGATCAGCATTGAATCGGAACAGATACAATGTATGCAGAGTCTGGAGGTTGTTAATGAATACAAGCACTTTAAAGTGAAACTGAACAGTATACTCTTCACTTCAGGTCAAACTTAACAGATAAATCGAATACTTCACAAGCTTGGAAAATGTACCATGGAGAAACATCTTCCTAAATCATTGAATCAATCTATAATAATACTACTTATAACTATACAATATTCGACCATAAGCGAGAGCTTACACCACCAACAAACTATTGGGTACCCTATTCCCTATTCACTATTTTTGTATGTGTATGCGTTCGCCCCCCGCAGCCAGCCGCTTTCCAGTTCAAGAAAGGAAATTCTTCTCTAGCGGACATGAAAAAATACAAAAACATTAATTTTGTGTAACTGATGCTCAAAAACTGCTAGCGCAATAAAAGAAGGCGTCTGCCACGCCCGAAATGAGCCTTTTTACTGTCAAGGCAATCACTATGAGTTCAGTGACATTCAATTTTAAATTTGCAGATCGATTTGAACAAAACAAAGCGAAACTTGAATTTAAATAAAGTGCACGACTGGGTCGGACAAACTTGCTCTAATGTGTGACAGTGGTCTTGGGGTTTGAGATTTAAAAAAAAAAGCAGGGAAACAATGATATGAAATTTTATTGATCACTTAAAAATCACTAGTTTTTTGGAAAAAATGAAGTAGCAATCAATAAATGAAACTCATAGAGAATTTGAAGCATCATCTAATTTCCTTTACTGTTAAAAATTTTAAGAAATTTTTTTTCCAAAATTGTTCGATCAGTTTTTTCAAAAACAGTTTTTTTGAAAAACTTTTCGGAACAATATTCCAATTTTTTTTGAGTATGCCAACTTACCGTTTTTGGAAAAAACAAAAAACAATTTCAATTTTATTTTTAAAAAACTCAAAAAAACTTTTTTTTGAAAAATTTAAGAATTTTTATTATTTCGTTTATAGCTCCTATATCAAAAATTTCGAAATCAACAATTTTAAAAGAATTGGTTTACGAAATAATCTGATTTCAAAAAACCGGTCCTATGGGAGGTACCGTCATAAGACTTTTCCTGAAAAATATTCCAACCAAAACAAAAAGTTTGCACAGAAAACACAATTCAGAAAGTTTTGTCAAATTCATAGGAACGGTTTTTGAGACAATTTAATGTTTCACTTAAAGTCGTATGGCAGGTACCGTTAGTTTTAGAGCCAGAATGCTAATTCCAGAAACCCCTCTGTAGGACGTTATACTAATACTATGTATATGTACCAAGTTTAAAGCAAATCGGTCCAGTGGTTTAAGCTGTAGGTGCCGCCGATACAGAAGGACGGACAGACAGACAGACTGAATTGTCGGACCCACTTTTTTAGGATTCTCTATCATCGTAATGCATAACTTGCCTTATAGTACCTATAATCGCAAGTAAAAATGAGATTTTGAATTGAAATAGCGATTATGGGTGTTTTTAACAATTCTTGGACCACACTCTGCTACGTAACCAAGGAATATAAATCTAAGTGTTCATCTTTTTACTTCAAAACTGCGACCGATAGTTAAAAAACGTTAAAAAATTAATGCATTATACGACTTTTGACGGAAACGCCCCTTAAAGTGGGCGTGTCTTAAAAATTTGAAGCACTAACTGAGCTTTGATCATTAGTCAGTATTTAGGCATATGTGTAAAACCACAGCTGAATCGAATAGTTTTTAAACAATCCTACCTGAACAAAGGTATTTTATCAAAATCACGTCTTCAAAAATGGGCGTATTGAAAAAATTTACACAAGAAAATGTAGAGATATATTTCTCAAATAACGAACGGAAGGAAAAAGGTTTAAATTGAATATTGGTAGTACTAGTACCTTAAATTTTTAAAACTACGTTTTTCGTTCTTTCATGGAAAGTGGGCGTAAGCCACACCCAAAATTCAAAAATTTCTACTAAGAGATGCAAAATTTTGGCTTGCGGACTCATTTTAAATACCGTTTATTTACAAAAACAATTTTTTAATACTTTCTAGTGAAAAATGGGCGTCAGCCACGCCCAAACTAAAATATTTTTATTTGATTGGAAGAAATTTTACCTAAAGCTTACGTGTGCAAAATTTAAGAGTTATGCTTTTATCATAACTGTACAAAAAACATAATTTAATTTTACCAAATTTAGGTTGTTCATCAAAAAAGGCGATTGTGGGCGGATTTTACCCGTTCAAGAATTTAGCTTTACTCTTGAACCAAAGATTATTTATACCAAATTTCAGCTTTCTAGCTCAAAAATTGCGACCTCTAGACAGTATACATACGGACGGAAGGACGGACGGACATGGCTAAATCGACTAGGCTTTTGATTCTGAGTCAGAATATAATATACTTTTCTATACCTAACGGTATTATTTCTCTATGTTACAAACTCCATACCAAATACAATATACCCATTCTATGGAATAGGTAGGGTATAAAAACAATATTTGAAAATGTTGTTGAAGCCGTCTGAAATAATTTATTTTGTAGCTCAATACCTGTCCAATCTCTGAGGACGCTACTGTAGTACTTTTATCACTCAAATTAACCATTCAATGGGAGACTTCCACTCAAAATCTCTTTTTAACTTTTCCTTCTTTCTTATTTTCTCTCGTTTTACGAGTCGCAGTTCGAGTATCTTCCTCTACCAATCTCTCAATGAATTTCCTCACTTGCTTACTGCTTTTAGTTGCAAGATCCCACTTCCACTTGCCATCTTGGCAACGATCAATATGTTGCTCTCTTCCGAGCGCCACATGATCATGATTTTCATCAATGAACAGGTGAGTGGTTGGAAAAGATCGCGGATTCGTGCCTCACTCAGCACGACGACGACCACGACGATGAGGACGACTAAGACGACGACGAATAAGCGACGCACCTGTTGATGTTAATCCGCGAATTCACATTTCTCATTGCGGTATAGATACTCTCAGCTTTGTTTCTCAAGCCTTTTAGGCCAAAAAAAGAGCGTCGTCTTGTCGTACTTATAGGTTTCGTTTTAATTGATTTCAGCTCGTCTAACGGATAGAGAGATATTTTTACGAGCTTAGCTGATGTGTTTTTGCTTTCAGCTTCTTTATAGATCCACATCCAGTAACTTCATTTATTGACGTTTGCGTTAACCGCTAGAACATTTAATTAAATCAGTAGCCCAGAGCACACGTGAAGAATAATTAAGCTTGGATTCCATCATGAAAATAAAAAGAAGTCTTCATAAAAAGGCAAATAAAGATGGAAGTTTGTATGACTGTGACGCTATTAAGCTACGCTCACACCTACTAGAACCACCGTTATAAGTTGATGATTAGAACACATTATGGCCGAAACGGCACGGCTCGGCCCGGCACGGCCCGGACTGGCAGGTGTGTGTGCAAAGTATCTCTTTCACAACATCCATTGGATCGTTTGAGAGAGCGAATCGAGAGATTTATGATCTTCTTTCAAGCTCGAACTGGCGGACGATGGGGCATGGGGCTTTATGGATTGGAATGGCTACTCTTCTGCGGAATTCGAGCTCATTTGCGCTTCTCGTGTGAATTCAAGTGGAAAAATGCAGCACACAACTCTATAGCATAGTTAGTATGAAAAGATACCGCGCGCTTCCAGATGGTTATGATGGCACTAAAGTGAGCTGCTGATTTATTAATCTTGTTTTGGACTTCTTTTTTTTTTGCTTTTTTTTTTTTGCAGAACGAGGAAGGTAAAAGTACTTACGTGAAATATTTTTTTACCACGGAATGGAAGATAGACGAGGATTAACAGGAAATAAACACTGTAGTGAAACAATTTAATTGGCGTTATGTATTTTGAGTGAATACCTCTATACACTTACTCTGTATGGTTTATGGCACTGCTGGGGCTGGCGCAAGTGAAGGGTATTTTCATGCAAATATAAAAAAATTTTAAACGAAGATCTCAAGGTGTTGTTAGACTTTGAATAAAATACCTAGCTAATGCTAATTTTTATGACGCTTTTATGAATTGCGACCTTGATTCAAGTCGAGTATGCAAAATTAATTTCTAGTATAGTTCAAGACTTTTAATGTTGGATTGGATGGGAAAAGGTTGCGTGGATGAACTGTACTTACTTTGGAGCTTAAGATTGTCCAATTCTTTCTATTTTTGTTTTGTTTAAGATTTCTGCAATATTTTGCGCAACAGTAAAGTACCAATCTTTAACGTTAAGGTCAGTGTTGAGTTATTCAAGATACTTGATCTTGTCAATAGATTGATTATTTTGTTATTATTATTATGGTTGACGAGATTTTTCAGGCTTACATAATCATGGACCTGGCGATGCCCAGCGTTGCAACTGTTTCATACACATCAATTGTGCTTATTTTACCTCCTAGTGGTAGCCATCGGGTACTGGTCCTTATCCACCTGGACTTGACTTGCTAAACTTATAAGCGCGAGTGTTGAACACAGAAAAAATAGCAACACTAAAATTGCTCTGCCATAAAGCTCCTCTGTTTCTCTTGTTGGGTAGAAGTTTATTCTGTACGAACCCCTCAGAAAGCAAGCGAGCGGCGGATTAGCTTCCAATTAAGTGAACCAACGGCGACGCATGGTAGGCACCCCATTGAGCTACTTCGACATATTCGGAGCTCAGGTCTTTGGGTCCTTTCGCTGCTATTAGTCAGGGTAGTGAAATAGAGAAGCTGGCGGATGAGCCTATATATGACCAACGGTAGCTCTCGCATCCCCGAAGTGGGTTACTGACTCCGGATTTCTCCAGCTCCTTTTGTCCAAGGAGAGTAGCATAGGGCCTGGTCCCCCAGGTTGTGCGTCGGGGTAACTTCTCTGCCACGTAAGAAATCAATGGTTCCGAAACAACCAACTGCTTCGGATGTGGATGAACTTTTTGATCCTATCCAACGATCCTATCCAACGAAACAAGAACAACGAATTTCAGTTCTGAACGTGGAATGCCCAGACCCTTAACAGACCACGTGCAGCCGAACAATTAGTGGAAGCCCTAGATGGTGTCAAAGCCGACATCACAGCCATCCAAGAAGTTCGAAGGGATGGTGAAGGCACAAGGAGGATGAAAAATTATGACATCTACTACGGCAAGTGCTACAGGACAAGAAAACAGCGGCTGTTTGGATGCGGATTTGTGATAATAGGAAGACTTAGGCAAGAAGTCTTAGGGTTTTGTGGCATAAGCGAACGCATTGTCACAATCCGCATTAAATCCAAATTCAGCACAATCTCGCTGATCTGCGTCCACGCCCCCACGGAGAAAAAAGATGACACGACCAAAGAAGAATTCTACGACCTTCTCGAGAAGACGTATGATGAATGCCCGAAGTACGACCCTAAGATTATTCTTGGTGACTTAAACGCGAAGATTGGAAAGAAGGGTAGCTTTCGCTCGATAGTTGAAAAGCACAGCAAACCTCGATATACACATATCAACATACCTTCAACCAAATAGATCATATTGCAATTGATAGCAAACATGCCTTCAATATCATGGTTGTCCGCATCCGCACTTTCCGAGGTGCCAACATAGACTCGGACCACTACCTTGTATAGGAGCTCAAGTGCGAATCCGAATTTCCACCCGCTGTGAGAAAGTTCGATGTTGCGAAGCTGCAAACGCAAGAGACCGCTAGAACCTTTGCCAACCATGTTTTGTCCTATCTCTCAACAAGCCCGGCGGCAACATCTGCGCCAAACCTAGAGGCTCAGTGGCTACATTGTAAACTGGCCATCAAAAACGCAGCTACTAATGTTTTGGGTTTCATTAGCCGACCACAACGAAACACCTTTTTTCGATGATGAGTGCACGACCAAAAATGAAGAGTATCAAGCAGTTCTGCAGGTCAGAACCAGAGCTGCCAAGGGCGCTTCCCGTGCGGTATACCACCTAAAGAGGAAGAAGGAACATCCGCTTTTCGGAAAGAAAAAGAAAGAACAAGAAAAACGAATAGTTGAATCAATTGAGAGGTGCTAGGGCAGAAGCAATGTTCGATACCACAAAATAATCGCTGTCAGGCAGAATTATCCACCCGACCAAGAAGAAGTTCGGATAGCAATATCTAAACTTAAGTCCAATAAGGCTGCTGGAGCGGATGGCCTTACGGCTGAACTCTACAAAGCAGCGGGAGATGACTTGGTGAAGAGTATACACCAACTCATACCGCTCACTATATTTTTGACGACATACTGACAAGTACTAGTATAGGGCCCCTGCATTATACTAGGTGTTGGTAATGATAGGTGCGAAAATTATGGCAGTCTCCTTTTCTCAGAAGTATCTTATTGAAGCGACTTCATACACCACACAAGGCCGATTCTGTGCGACGAAAAATATATTTCGCTACGCAGAGGATAAATGTAAGGACACCGGCACTAAAAATCAAAAGTTTCGATTGCCGCGAAACCGTGCTTGACAACAAGACTAACCTTTTAAATACACTGGCTTAGCTGTCATGCACAAGTGCCATGTGCTTGGATCATTTAATCCTTGCAGCTTCCAGGTAGTAGTCAGAGTCTGGGCGATCAACGCCCCTCAGAACGTGCGGAGTGCGGACAAATATGATCGATTTGGTTCATGGTTCATTGGTCAGTATTAATATATTAAAGTTTGCAAATCTAAGCCATGCTATGATGACGTTCTGTGCTGTGGCAAAGACAGTCCAAAGCCAGTTCCAAAGAGTCAAACTAAAGGTCCCCTACTGTCCGATTTAAGTCGTTCTTTGGGCACTCGTCATACTTCCCCCGAGATGGATTTTCTCTATCTTCTGTAGAGCGTGAGCACAGGTCAGGGATATATTGTTGAACTCGGCCCCTAAGGTTAATAATGACCAGACAATAACGTACGCATCGATAACCTGACACATCTTACTAAAGTCTTCCCCTCGTCCAAATGCCTTGAAGTAGTAGTAATAGAGGTCGCAGTTTTGAATCCTCTTCGTGCCTTCACTTTTCCTAATAAGTTCCTTGAAGACTATTATTTCCGCTTTGTGTTCATGGGTCTCCAACAATTGTTCGGCCTTATGTTAACTTTTAGAGGTCCACACATCCCAGTACGGATCGGACATTTCCTGTTTTTGGTTAGAGCGCTTTTTCATTAATTGTTTGAATCTTCCGTATCCGGGATTATTTGTTGTTTCGGAAAAGTTTTTTGTACGTGGCCGGGAAGAAACTTCGGTCTTAACGAAGGTTGCATATAATAAAGATCCCATGCCCAGCGAAATATATACGAAAATGATGACGTCATGAGTTCTTTAATTCCGTTGCCTTTACTGCAGAATATTCTCGAGATACTTTCGAAAAATGTAAAAGTCACTTAAATATGGTGACGAAAGGAGTGGAAGACTTCAGTGTATGAACAAAATTTCACATTCAAAAGATACTTTCCGCTGAGATGTAATTTAATACAATTAAGCATGGAATTAATAGACAATACTAAAAACAAACCATTTTTTTTACCCAAACAATAAGTTTTTTGTTATTAAAACGCAGAGGGGAGGAGTTACTGCAATTAAAAACATTTCATCGCTACTTTAACCAAGAGCTAGGATAAAGTTATATATGTGTTTCTTGGATGAAAACGACAGATCTAATCGACCTGAGCCACACAATGCATTTCAAATAATTAAATGCAGCATGCAGCACAGCACAAAGCAATAGAAACAACTTAATTTTCTTTTGAGAACTTTTGCAATCTAAAACACTTAATCATCTCAATCAAAAGGAGTTCTTCACCTTTATGTATACGACTACGACGACTACGCGACGCGATGTACGAGAGTATCTATTCATCAACGAAAATAATAGCGATTCGGATTCACCCAAAAGACAAAGAACCAACAAAGCTCATCACACAAAAGTGTTGCGCAGATTGCATTGCATTTTAGCTGCACAATTAACGTTCTAGGAAGCTGCAATGCCAATTGTTTCTCTTTTGGTTTGGTATAGAGTTCTATCTAACTCTGGAGCTTAGCGTGGCTTGGAGCATCGGTGGATCGGTAGATCGGTGGATCGGTTCGGCATTTGGGGGCAACTAACTTCTATCCCCGTGCATCGCCGCTAATGTCGTGTCTCGTCTCGTGTGTGTGTGTGGTTAGTTGTT
The DNA here is from genome assembly GCA_916050605.2 of Platycheirus albimanus. Taxonomy (NCBI): domain Eukaryota; kingdom Metazoa; phylum Arthropoda; class Insecta; order Diptera; family Syrphidae; genus Platycheirus; species Platycheirus albimanus. The sequence goes on along the minus strand of OU696696.1, from coordinate 289,785,407 downwards.
CTTTTCCTTTTCGTTTGTAGCGCATAACTTATATTTATCTAACAATTATATATTACTTTCATCCATAGACGTATCTAATAGAAAACGAAGCCTCAGAGAGCTCACCATCAGTCTCCGACTCCGAAAACAAAAAAAAAAACAAGAGATTCAGGTTTCCGCCTTTTATAGAAGTTGCAGCAGTTTTGCAAGCAGTTTGGCGGTTCTTGGATGAGATGGATGTACTGCTACGCTTACATCATTTAGCAGCACGATATTAACGTTCATCCGATGTGGCATCATCATGCATCAGCGAAATGGCACTGCACTTCTTGCTTCACTTCCTCGTATCGTATCGGGTCGTCACCGTCATCGTAGTCCGTTTTGGAGTTGGTGTCGGTGTTGGAGTCGGCGGTGGCGGTGTTTTGTTTGGCAGATAGCCTCTAAGGGTTGAGAGCAAGATCGGGAAGAATTAGGTATGAATATACATCGAGCCCGAGAACATTCTTAAAGTGAGCAAATAATGATGGGCTATCAGCGACTTTGGTAATTTTTATCTATTTAGAGAAAGTACAGTGATTTTCAGAGCTCAGAGCTCGGAGGAGTTACAGGAGGCGATTGAATTGGATTGTACGATGGTCCATCCTTTAATCTAACATAGAGCCGTATAGAGATTGTCATTAGTTATGTGATGTTGCTGGAAATAAATTCTTGCTACACAATGTGGTTAAAACGGTATAAAGTGTTAACTCGATTGTAATTGGGAGTTTATAGGTTAGTTGTGGGCGTTTTGTGTTTTGATTCGGAAATTGTAGGGTCTTTCAGGATGGGATATAGGTCTTTGTGGCAACATATAGTTTGATGTACTCGGACCAAAACTTAAATATTTTCTGAAAGATGCGAAGTCTTCTTCCAATCACAACTATATCTACTTGTATAGCAACGAGGTAACACTATGATGGGTCAAAGTTAAGGGGAGTTTTTTCAGAAAAACATTAGTATGTTGGACTATTGTGCTCGTTCAAATTGTTTAATTGATAGATCATGGAATTGGAGTCGTTTGGTTACTTCTGGAAAATTTAAGAACTGCTGCATCAGCTCTTCCAAAATAGCCATGGCGCAGTCCCTTCATAAAAACTACCACCTTAAATGAAACTCGCGCTTTTTGGATGCTGGTTTGCTTCAGGAAATGGCCTAGCCAAATCATCTTGAGCTTTTCCGTGATAGAGTGACCGCACGATCCGTATGAGTACGAAACTCCATCATGTAAGCCTCATCCTCACCTGCCGTGAAGTCCTGATTTGCAGTTCTAACATAAATTACCGACGAGTGAAGTATAGCGTATTGTATATAGTAAAATGGCCGCTTAGGGATTCCAGATTTGAAATTTTTTTTCAAACATTATCTACCAACCAAAGTATAAATCCTTGAACAAATGAGTACAAAATAACAAAAAAAATGGTTGATTTACATTTTTTTGCAACATTTTGATCGATCTGCTAATTTCAAGAAAAGTAAAGCGGGAGAGCTAATATGTCATTGTACAGAAGAGAGAAGAGTGAAACACATAAACGTACTCGTCGTGATGAACAGAACAAGTTTGTCTTCTATAATCTACTTCCTATAATCTTGATATCAAGATGTTCTGCATTTGTATCTCCCCTCTCTATCGGGCAAGTATGATTTAATATGTTGTATCCTTCTTTTTTGCAGAAATTAAGGTGTAGAACAATGTAAGTCCACCATAACTCCCCATCAGTGAACATAATGGATGTATTACATTTTTCGCGGGCTTAGCGAAACATTAAATCGAATAGCGGGAAATAATTTTCCAGCGTGACAAATATAGTTTTATGCGACACGTCTGGCATCTCTATGGCGGCCTCGGGAAAGTTTGCAGCATGTCATTTGGCCATATTTCAAAATATGGACATCTGTCGCTTTGTCAAAGTGTCATTTGGCCATATTTTTCTGCGACTTTTAGCTATATGATCCAATGACTCATTTCTGAAAGCGTCGAAAGGCCATACAATTCAAATTTTGCCCAAGAGCGAATCAATATAAGGTGTGAAAAAAATTCGTGGAAGAGCTACAGTTGGTCATGCAAGGATATACGAGTTCTGATGTGAATGATCCTATATAGAGAAAGACGAAAAGCGTGGCTGCAAAAATCGACTTTTTCCAAGTCACGATGGGCAGATATAACTTTGAAGTAGTCAAGGACTTTGTCACCTTGGTTTCCAAAATAACTTCTCAACATAATATCAGTGAAGAGACCATTCGAAAGATCACTCTTGCCGATAACTCTTTCTTCAGGTTTAGAAGGCATCTAAGTAGCAAATGTCTTTCTCAAAGGATTATTAAGACACTAGTTATGACCTTTATCATCCAAGTCCAGCTGAATGGGAGCATAAGCATAGACCCTGACACAGTCGGATAAAAACCGTCTTGTTCTTTAGACTCGTGGTGTCTTACGAGTAGGCTGGAGTATAGTTCTGTGAAGTACTTCTCCACTTCACCCGCTGGCACAAACGCAAGTGCCTTAAACATCCTGACTTCCTGGGAAAAGGATTCATCACCTCCATACATCCCATGTCTTGACTCTTCTCCAAATAATATGCCCAAAATGGAATAGGCAACCGTTTTTGCAGTATTTGGGAAGAAGGGACTGTTGGTATTGATGATCGCCCTCTCAAAGTCCGATATGATGATTTCTGGATCCGAAGCGATGTCTAGATCGACAGCACATCGAAATAGTTGCAGCCGAACTCTTCATAGGCTTCGGTTGAACTACTGCTCATCAATCAGTAGATCAATGGGACAACTATACCGTGGAGGTATATCAAAGTCCGATATGATGATTTCTGGATCCGAAGCGATGTCTAGATCGACAGCACATCGAAATAGTTGCAGCCGAACTCTTCATAGGCTTCGGTTGAACTACTGCTCATCAATCAGTAGATCAATGGGACAACTATACCGTGGAGGTATCCATGCACCGAAAAGAGTTGCCCCATTATGGTTGGAACTACGGCGAACGTGCCATCTACCAACCAACACTTCGATGAGGCAAGTAGTTCAAAAGGTTGTTTTAGTACCCAACAAAATGTTCAATCCACCCGAGTACACGGCCTCTGTAAGCACAAAGAGCTTACCTTCAACGAACCGAAGGTGCTTGGAGATGTTTACGTCTTCCAGACTTTCTGGCTCTCTAATCAAGCTTTCGCGCACTCGGTGGATTTCCATTTTTCTTACACTCTTGGACGGCAGGTTCAAGCGACAAGCTGGGTCTGTAAGCACTGTTACATCCCGTATGATGGCGCTAGGCGGAACACGTTCCTTGGCTTTGTTTTTAAGGCATAATTTGCCATGTGGACTGCTTTTTCAAATGCCAAAGGTGCGTGGCTGTGGTCGCTTATGGTTTGTTGCACTATGATGCTTCCTTCATTTAGCACGGTATGCAATCTTGCCTTGGATTGAAGGCTCTTTCTCTCAGTGCAACACCATATATCTTTAGCGATTTTTCTTTGTAAAAAAGGTAGCCATACTTCACAATTTTTATAAAGCCTCGTTCAGAGTAAACGATATCAACCGTCCATGTTTTTTGTTTGTTTTTTTTTTTAAAGATTTTCCGTGAAAACTTGTCACTAATGGTACTTATATTAATAGTCAAGTGGAGGTGTCCATCTCGGGTTGTTCAAATCCGGTTGTCCTTGATGAGTTGGTGAATTGGCTACTAGCCACGGTGGTAAATCGACGCAGCTTCCTCGTAAAACTGGATAGCCTCGTCGTCGTTGATTCTTATAATTCCTTCGTCCATTAGCGCAGTTATGTCCAGGTATCGTGGTTCAGGATGCCGTTCTTCACTGTTGATTGTGCTCACTAGAGGGTTCGGATGGTTGACTAAATTTGTCGCCAACCTTCTAGCCGATTCCGTCATATACTTGTCCAACGGTGTTATCGCTGCTGCCTCGTAGAGTCGTTTGTTGCTTGGGTACTTCTTCCGTCGTTGATCGAAGTGAAGATCCGTGCAAATCCTTAACATTTTCCTTTCAAATACTCCGATCTTCTTCATACTTGTTTTTGATGTTGTGAACCAAACCGGGAAACCGTATGTAACTATGGGCCTTATTAGTTGCTTATATAGAAGCAACTTCGTCTTTTGATTAAGGCCATTTCTTTTTCGCACTAGTGGATAAATGCGATGAAAGGCGTAATTGGCTTTTTTGAGGAGTGGTGATACGAGTGGGTTAAAGCGTAACCTCTCCTCAAAGTTGATTCCCAAGTACTTCACAATTGGCTTGGGTGTCAATTGGGTTCCATCTAGTAGATTCACTATGATAATGCGGCAAGTAGTGGCTGAACGTGTATTTTGGCATCGCACGGGTCTTCTGAAGCAAGCTAACTCCGACTTAGCAGAATTAAGTTTGATGCTCCATTTCACGTAGTAGTCCCACAGTCTTCTCACGTGTTCTTCAACTCTTCGGGCTGCGATAATTGCTGACATCGATTTGGCGTATGAGAGTGAGTCATCTGCATACAGTAGGTTCATCGCGTTCTCGGGCTGTGGCTGATCGGAAGTGAATATACTGTATAGAAATGGTCCTAGTTTGGATCCTTGAGCTACTTCAGCTCTGATGGCTTTGGTTGTTGACTGGCTGTTTTCAATTTGGACGAAGAAGGATCTGGATTCTGGAAGAAAGAAAACTATAAATTATTTTTATTAATGTAGCTGGAAAATTGAGTAAAGTAAGTTTATGGATCAGACCGTTGATCCATATACTGTCAAATGCTTTCTCAATATCAAGAAAGCATCCAACTACCAGCTGATAGTTGTTGAGAGTGCTGACCATGTCCTTTTGGAACCTTAGAAGAGGATGCAGAGGCGGGAAACCGAATTGCATATTTGGGATGATGTTGTTGCCGTCGCTGTATGACTTAAGTCTTCGTAAAATGAGTCCTTCGAGGATTTTGCTAGTGCTGTTTAGCAGTGATATTGGCCGATATCCTGACGCCGAACCTCTGTCTTTTTTCTTCGAAATAGCTACGATCTTTGCTTTCTTCCATTTTTCCGGTAAATAGCTGTTGTTGATGCAGTTCTTAAATGTATCATCACGACTTGGGGAAGCTTCTTTGTGATGTAGCTGGATATGTTGTCAGGTCCAGATGATTTTTTTGGACGTCCGTTGTATATTATTTCAGCCACTTCTTCAGGGTTGGAGAAAATTTCAGAACCCTCGGGATCACTGGCAGGGTTACTATTACTAAAAATAGTTGTCTGAGTGTCCATCCTTTGAAGTTCCTCAATAGTTGATTCCACTTCCTCGACAAATTCAGGGTCGTTGGGCGGGTTTGGCACGAAATTTTCTTCAAAATATTCGGCAAATGCTTCAACTTTATCCTGGGTTGTGTTGACATCCCCATGTCTGGTTTAAGAAAAAATCGCTCAAGACACTTCCTTAAATACTTACCCCTTGTTGAGTTATTTATACTAATACATAATAGTAGTGAAAAAAATGTAATATAGTACCAAATTTCGTTCTTGGTGATTATCATCATTGGACCCCCTCAATTATATGAAAAAATATTTTCAATTAGTACGAAAAAATATAGTACAATAGTACTAAATTGGCGGTTAATCGTGTTGCGTTACGCGGTAAATCGTTTTACCATCAATCGAAGCCAACCCGTGTTCACGCTATTCAATACGAAATTTTTAAAAAAGTTTTAAACAAAATGTTTTGAGTGAAAAATATAATCATAGAATTTGGAGCTCATAGAAATTAAAACCAGAATTTTGTGGATTAAATTAAGAAAAATAGTTGCGGTTATCAGAATTTGAATATCTAATAGATACTGCAAAAAAGTCTTCCGTCTTTGTCTAGATTTATTAGTAAAAAATGTTGATAGTGAATCAAAACAAAATTATAGATTCTCGTTAACTTTGCATAATGAGTTTGATACGAATTCTAAAACTCTATTATTATTTTTATAGATTTCATTTATTGTAGGTAGTACCAACTTAATTTAATTCATTTCAAACAGAAACAACCGTTTATCTAAGTAAGACTTAGATCAGTGATCCGCAGCCATCAATTTAAAACCAGATTAACTACCTGTTGTGCCACTGCATCTTATTCAACTTTTTTTTTTTTTGCAAACAAAAAACAATCGCAAGCCATAATATACGCCATCTTATATGGAATCCTGGAATCAGCTTCCTCGCATCATACGCGACCGCACATTACATCACCAGCCGATCAGCAGATCAGCAGACAAGCACCACTCACGATCTACGATACAATTGATCACGTCAAAACCATTGACACATTCATTGCACATTGCACAATCATAATCACAGAAGCTGCCGCCACATTTCTGCAGTTCCTTCCGCGACTCAAACCCGACTTGACTTCGAGATGACCATATGTGCCATTCCTTCCTGAATGTAAGAAAACAAAAAAAAAAGAATCCATTGCCACTGCTCCCCCGAACAAAGGAGGCTGCTCTGGACAAATCAAGTTGTGTGTTGCAAATGGGCCATCAGAGTTGGCATTTGTGTGAGGTATAAAAGCCTTCAATCTAGATCTCTTGAGAGATCTCTAGAGTATCAACATTAGCTCCTGTATTACTAACCCCAAGCAATTGCATATTCAATTAGATAGCAGTTCAAATCAACTTTCCAATCGACCAGGAATTTGCGTTCTTCCAACTGATGGAAGGCTTAGATTGAATAAGGTGATGAAGAGTTCTCGCGCTCGCAGAACCCATGAGTCTCAAACTTACTGAAGCCGAAGCTGAAGCTCGATGAAGATTACCAAAGATGATTCTAGTTCTGATTGATGTGCCACACCAGACCACATGATCATGATCATATCTGATGGGAAGTGCATTATGGCAGCATAATAATTGTGGTCATATAAAATACCAAAGTGCCGATGAAGGAAGGTATACTACGAGGGAATATCGCTGGGTCCTCTGCTAACATAAATTTCCATGAAAATTATCCGGAAGAAGGACGATCTTCGCCAGATGGAGTTGAAACTTGAAAGCGTTTATAAAATTTAATAGAAAAAGGATAAATGTTTCAAATTCACAAGGCACAATGCGTGTGTTGCAGTTGGAGGCATGTTTTTGTATTCAGGGAGACAATCTAAATTGACGGTTATAAAGTTAAAGAGGCCTTCCTGATGGACGAGATAAATTTTTACAACGGGTTAGAGGTTATGTGAAAATGGTTCGGTATATTGAATTGGCTGACTGACCTCCCACGGAGCTTAATTTGGTACATCAGAATGATCGCAACTCCTGTCTGTGGGTGAGTAATTCAAAGTGTAAATATAAGAGAAGAAAGCATGAGCATGACAGAGAAGCAGGGATATTTTTATTTAAGTTTACAGACCTTTCCCATCTAGCTGTGTTAATACCGTTTGCATCAATGTAATGTATGTGTTCCTTCTAAGGATAATTTTGATTTTGTAAAGGGCTTTTCAATTGGCGCCGGTAGATTTTGGAAGCCATGTTGTTTCTGGTAGCAGCTGTCAGATCTGTTGTTCATTATTCAGTAACTGATGCCAAATAACCATTGAAGGTTACACTATTAAAAGATATCAGCTTTATAAGCGAAATGAGTTTTCTTTAGTGCAAATGTTGTGCTACTTTCCCGTAGTGGCCCTTCACAGTCGATTAGTCGCCAAATTTTTGCTGACCTGTTCGTAAATCAATAATTCAATATTTGCACGTCGAAGGAAAGCAAGATTGGCCAAGAACATCGTGGCGTTCCGTGAAAGTGTTCAGTAGAACCAGATGCTGTTGATTCCTCACCGTACACAAGAACTCAGCCTTTTGCTAATTTTCCCATTGGGATTTTGGTATACACCCGTATAATATCCGGCTGACCGAGGAGTTCAGGGCTCATGGATATTTGTTCGCTGACTAAGCTTCGGAGCGTTTGGAAGAGGACCCCGAGTTTGGCCGAAAAATCATCTTTAACGACGATGCGCATAATTGGATGAATGGAAAAATTGCCGTATATGCGACGACACACACGAGGTTCACCAGATGACAGATGGATTTAGGAGGTAGTTTTTTTTTTTAAAACGACGATGGTGAAGAGGTCACCTTCAACGGCGAGCACTTCAGATTCAGACCGATGATTAGGTACTAATTTTCCGTGACCCATTTTGAATTATAAGACTTGTAGTTCCAGTAGTACGGCCCAAGCGCACAGAGGACGCCATGATTGACATTCGTAGTAGAACTATTACCCTTGCATTGGCGGGATTTGTCGGCCGTGCCATGTCCAACTTAAGAATCAATACAAAATTGATACGCCTTATTAGGATGACGTTAAAAAATGTTCGCTGTTCCGTCAAAGTTGGTAGAGACTCTACTGAAACCTTCGAAAACCAACAGAGGGCTAAGACAAGGTGACGCACTCTCATGCAACTGTTTTAACATTGAGCTTGAAAATGTCATACGGATCAGCCATGCCAGTACATCGGGCAACATTTTTAATAAATCGACATAATTACTTGGGTTTGCGGACGACATTAACGTGATAGGAAGAACAAAGCGACAGTGCCTTCACTACTATAGAGTCAGCAGCAAGCATAATGGGACTGAAAATATACGAGGACAAGCCGAAGTATATATGCTTTCATAAACAAAAGTCCAATCACCACCGACTTGGTCAGAACGTGACCATATTGATAGGTATAACTTCGAAGTAGTCAACGAATTTGTCTACCTGGGTACTGCAGCTGTAAATACAGGCAACAACATCACCGCTGAAATCAAAGGCAGAATAACTCTTGGTAATCGGTGTTTCTTTGGGCTGAATAAGCAATTGAGGAATAAAGCCCTATCGAGAAGAACCAAGGAGACACTGTACAGAACACTCATCATCCCGGTCCTACTTTATAGTGAAGAGGCATGGACTCTCTCTCAATCGGATGAAAAGTAACATGGAGTCTTCGAGAGAAAACTTCTGCGTACGATTTATGGTCTTGTCTGCGTAAACCGAGAAGACGAGATTATACGTGATGTACAGCGACATAAGCCTAGCCAGAAAAATGTAGTGCGAATGGACATCGACGTTTCAGGTCGTAAAGTCTTCAACGCCAAACCAGAGCGAGTCAAAAGCCAAGGCAGGTCTCATCTTCGATGGAGCGATCTAGTGGAGCCAACATAAGTTAATAAGTAAGGCAGTTTAGCAGTTGGGATAAGTTCTTCTTTTTTTATGAAGTTTGAAGAAAATTCATCAAGCTGTTTCGGTTGTTGCTTAACGTGAAATAGCGCACAGACATGTGGAAACCATTATTTGAGCTTCTTCATCATCGTTTGATTAAGACCCCTATTTTATCTATATCCGAAACCACTACTCGCCTTATGGTTAGGTTGGGTTATATTAAGGTGGTTGTCAGGAAAACGTCAGAAACAATTAGACGATTAGACCAATACTTCGTTAATTGTGAACCATGTACAAAACCGAGGGATTAACACACTGGAACTTTCAGTAAAGCGAAGGAGACGGTAGATCTTCGTTTGTACTAGGATGCTGGTGACGTTGAAGAAAAAATGTTCTAAATGTAATTTGTGTCTTTGTGAGAGAGCAGGACATGATCAGAAAAGGTCATTCATGCAACTTCTTCGGAGGTCGTTTGAGGAAATATCCAGTCTAGGATTCTGCCTTCCTATAAGCCAGTGTCCAGTAATACAAGTTTCTTTTTAAAAATGCAATAAACTGAACGAAATGAAATTTGTTCGTGTATTTTTGGAACACAACGTCGTTCACATGGCTGCCTATTCTGGCTCCGCAGTAACGCATTCTGTCACACCAATTTTCCATCACTTTTTTGATGGTTTCGGGCTGTAGTAGCTCACGAATTTATTGGATGATAGTGAGACTTGAATCGTTTTCGAATTGTTGGCATAACATCGGTCCTCCACAGTTCCTCGGTTAACATGGCTCTGTAACGCCTACCGTTGACCAAAACGTTGTTCCCAGCCTCACTTTCGAAGAAAAATGGTCTAATTATGCCACCACTATCCACAGGATGAAAATAGGCTTTCCGTGGACACCTAGCAATTAAGCCTTAAATTCCACAGCAAGCCTACTCGCATACAGAGTCAAATCGGGCTTAGCCCAGAGCCCTAAGATTTAACCCCTAAGGTAGATATCATAGTATCAATTTTATTGAACATGTTGAGGCTTGTCCACACTCCTTGGTGAGCGGCGAGGTCTATCGTACATCTCTTGCATCCAAGAATAAATCCTTGGATGCCATATGTTGCCGCATTCGGAGTAACCACAGCCACCACGATACTCCCACAAGGGGCCTACCTCATAGATAGTTCCCAGGTGACGAAGCTGAGACTTCACCACCCAGGAGGGCTTATCTCCCGTGCACCCAAAATATAGCTTCCGGTGGAGCTTCGCAACCAAAAGTCACTTCCAAATGAGCACCATCAATACTCAAGGCCTGGCAGATTTAGATATGCACATTCAACCACTTGCCAAGGAAGAAGCAAATATCCCAATGTGCACACCAAACATTCCTCCCTTTACAAGTTTTACCCTGCATACGTTACCGGTAAGAAACCAATACTTCAAGGAATGGGATTTTTTCCCTGCCATTCATATTGTTCCCGGGTTGCCACGTGGAGGCGGAATATAGGCACGTCTATGCTCTCTTAAGTTCCAACTTCTATCTCAGAGCCACATCCACTTCAAAGAAGTAATGGTTGGATAGAAGCCAGCTACAAAACATCGTCATAACTACTCGTAAGCCCGGCAGGTTCCCTAAAGGCGAAGAGGTGCCGCAGCCTCAACGCTCCAAGGATCCTGCAACGGAGCAGGAGTGTTGCGATACATAATTGCGGCCTCGGCTAAGCGTTCAAACCCCTTAAGAGAGTCATAGTTCAACCCCACACCACTATCCGCAATCCGCACCAAGTATTGGCTTCTCGATAATAACGTACGGATTTTTTGACCCACAGATGTGGCAATTTTGTTTGTTAACGTAGTGCCTCGTCAGACAAAATGAATTCTTGCCCAAAATCACTGTTCGAGATCTTTGTGCAGAATTCTCTTCAGGCTAGTGCGTGAAATGTTGAGCTGTTGAGATCGATGGTAAGTCGATGTTCGTGAAATGAGTCAGCCACATTCTCGCCGTTGCGCACAGTACGACAACGGGGAGCATGAGTGTTGTCTACTAGCATACCAGTCTCACGAACGTTTTGCACAAACTTGCGTACAGCAGGCGCGATGGCTGTAAGCGTTAAGCTACTTATTTCGTTCCGCGGAGGTATGATACTGACTTCTGTAAGATTTCGAGCGGGGGAAAAAGTTGTCAGTGTCAAAATCACCTATGACTAAAAACTAGATGGCCCACTTATTATGGTTTAGATTTTTGTGGATGTATCCCAAGCATCCCAAAAACAACATAGGTACTCGGAAAGTTTTAGTCACTCAATTGAAATCATTCTCCAACCAAATAAGCTTCAAGTTCAAGGCAAGTCACTCCTCTTATGGACCATGCGCTATTGTCCACTTGTTTAAGATCTACTGATGAGAAATTTGTGTTGTCCCCGATCTTTGAACATTGTTAAATATTTTTTGTTTTACAAAGAATCCAGCAGCACTAATTTTGAATCATGTTTGGATGTCTGTCTGGTGGGACACAACTTAATTTAATTGCCGATTTAACGTTTCCAGAGCTAAGTATAATTCTAAAGTTGAGATCAAATCACCAAACTGATTACTCGATTTCAAGTCGTTTCTTGAAACAAAAGAAAAACTACTTTGCATAACTTATCGACATATCCTCGTTCTTCATCTCCCTGCCTCCAACTCAGGCCCGTAGCCAGGATTTTATTTCGGAGGGGCTTGCTGTATACAAACATTTTATAAAACTACATGAATGTTTTTTGTTTGTTTTTTTTTTAAAGAAAGGTATTCTTATTAAAAATGCATGCATCTATCAAAGTCAAGACAACATAGAATGTAATTTACGATTTTATATTAACAAAATAGCTTAATATCAAAATTCAACATATCGACGGTTAAACTTCATAACCTCGTAAGTCGAAAAATTCGAAAAAATATTATTGATCAGAAAGTTCAGAGCCATATTTTGGTATTTTCAGCTCAACAATGTTGTTCCGAAAATTTTTCTGGAATGACAACATTAAAAAACAAGTATGTATTATAAATCCCATTAAAAATATTAAGCAGTACCTCGTAAATCTCATACTACGTATTTTTTGGTTTCTGAAAAACTTGCAAAAACGACTTACGAGGTTATGAAATCTAACCGTCGATATATAAAAATATTGAAAACGTACCTAAGTTGCGGATAAAGTTATTCGAAAACAAACAATTTTGATAGAAATGTGCTTTACTGGTGCTGACATCTTGTAAATATAGATAATAATGTTGACACATAAACTGGACATTGTGTATAAAACCTTATTACCTGGGCTTTGTACCTACTAATGAACTAGGTGTTCAAAGAAGTTTATATGCAGAAAAACAAATTTCGCAGTCTTGGATGCGATAAGAAGTCCCCTTATTCGGAGCCTATACGAAATAGGAAATTTATCTTTTTATAAATGAGTGCCGTGAATATGATGGATTGCATTTAGATGAAGTTATTAAAGACTGTATTTTAGTAAAAAGTTGAAATTTTATCGGTAGACATCAACCACTTTTATGTAGTGAAAATAAATAAATTGTTAGCACAACAGCTCCAAGCGGAGCCGTGACTTACACTCTCAACCTACTACTTCCATGACATTGGAAGATTTAAGTTGAATATAAACTTTTCGTTGAGACACCTTGTATAGACATAAAAAGTAACTAACTTACCACATTGGTCTCTGTTTTTTTTTTTTTTTTAAAGTAACAATCGAGCTATGGTGGTGCATTATTTTTGATTTTTTTTAAGTAAAAAAAACGCAACTTTGAGTGTAATATGATAGGACAGTCGAATTATTAATGAGGGATAATAAGTTAAAAATTGGTACACACCTTCGTTTTGGTGTTCTAAAAGTTGTCTCAAAAGTCACATAAGATCTCGCGCCTGTGCCGTAAGTTATCCAAGGTCAAATGTCACGAAAATCTGTTTTTTTTAATTCACTCAAGAACGATTAATTTCATTAAATTTTTTGGTTTCAAAATAGTTCATAATATTAGTTGGATGAGAATCCCTACTATTCCTTGAATAACTTTTTAACGGCCCTACGTCCTAGCTCCCAAATCGACTAACTCCCAATGAACCAATTACCACCGAATATGGGACTTGGTTCATGTGAACTAACTCCCATATTTTTAAGGAACTATGTCCCAAATGTAGAATGACCTTAGTCCCATAAATATGAATTAAATCCCAAGAGTTGAGTATTGTTGGTTTTTCCCAAATGAACTAACTCCCAATCGTTAGAAAATAAAACAAAAATTAATGCTTTGGAATGAAAAAAGTATAAAATTTTTAATGGAATTTTTAACAAAGTAAAAAATTGAAACTTAAGTAACATAACAGAGTGACGAATAAAATAAAATTCGTGCAGTATTTGGAAAATTATTTTGGTAAAAAATCGCATACCAAACAATTTAAAGGGAACAAAAATTATATGAAAAAAAATGAGCAAGGGCGCTTGACGCGTGGCGCAGGGGGGACCGGTCACGCCGCACCCACAGGTTTATCCTATTTTGCCTACAAACATTCAGCACGAAAACAGCGCCACTTCTTCTTTGTGCACAATATGAACTAACTCCCACTGGTTGATGGGTTGGGCCTAGTTCATTGGGAATAAGTTCGAATGAACTATGTCCCAACTGAATTTTCTTCTAATATTATGAACTAAATCCCACTACAAAATTTGGTAGGAGTTAGTTCATTTTGCCTCGTGGGAGTTAGTCGATTTGGGAGCTAGGACGCCTTTTTTAACTTTAAATGTTACGGACAAAACTCGCATAACCATATGTGTTTTGAATTTCCTAAGAAATATACAATTTATAGCTTTAAATTTTTGCTATTGCATTGACTTCATAAAATAATTTTCAGCTTTATAAAGTATGTATCAACCAGATAAAAAAAAAACAATTAACTAAGATTAAGTAAGACAGCCTATACAAAAATGGGCAATTTAAAAGAAAATAATTATGTATATTCATGTTTTAAAAACAAATTAGTCAAACAAAAGAGTAGCCTTAAACAATCTTATAATAATAAAGAATATTACAAAATTTGTTTCGAATAAATCAGTTTTTTAAAACTCACTGAAGATGGAAGCATATAGCTCCCAAAATGTTCATCTAAGTTAAATAAAAAGAACTTGTTTCAAGTTGGGGAAAATTAAAAATTAATTTTATTTACAATGAACTGACCTTAATTCAAATATTTTTTTTTTTAAATCATTTCGGGAGGGGCTTGAGCCCCTCTAGCCCCCCCTCTGGCTACGTGCCTGCGTCCAACTCCCTCCTCTTTGTATTTAATTGTGTGATGGCCTATTAAATTTAATTAACAACACTTTCGTTCGTTACATCGCATAATCCAATAAAAACTCCATAAATGTCCAACATAGGAGGAACATTGCCCACAACTGGATAATTTTGAATGAAAATCTATGCGTTCGCCAAACATCAACTCCAACACCAACATCCCACATCGACAACAAACACACCAACATCCAGCGGGATTCAAAGAAATATCCCGCTGAGGGAATAGAATCATCACCGCAGGCTATAATTTAAGATGCGCAAGCAAAACCTACGAGCTACGACGAAGACGACGACGACGACGAAGCTAATGGCTTCTTCTGCAACACATTTTGCCGCACTATGCTCCAAAGCGTGACTAATTAGAGTAGAATCGCACACATAGGTATACAGATCCATCGCTATCGCTATCGCTACCACAGCCCTCTTGGAGGGAATACCATCAAGAAAGAAGTGTTGCAAGAACTCTGCTCGAATTCAGTATGCCTGATGCATAATTGCCTCCAAAGAAGCACTGGAAGCTAACCTTATCGAGACTATCCTGTGCGTCATCTCCAGCTGGGCGAATTAAAAAGATGCAAGTAATAATAATCGCACTGCACCTCTAAAGAGTTGCTGCTGCATCTACTGTGTCATGATCTAAGCTGGTGCTATTTCCCGCTGCTCACAGCTTCAGGATTAAACTATTAAAATCTAATTTTTGAATAAACTTCCAATTGAAACATGAGCTACGGGATTAGAGCATTAGAGCCGCCAAGTGGTGTTTTGTTGTCTATCGCTTTTGTGTTAGAACAGAACAGTTTTTGTGCAATTAGCTGGCTTTGGCTATGGCTCTGACTCAGGCTCAGTATTTATGTCTTTTGATTGCTTCTTTTTAAATGTAGATCGGCTCCAGAATCCAGGTATAAGCTTGTGGAAGACTGACTCTCATTGAATATAATGAAATTTAAGTGAGTGCAGGTGTTTTATTTGAAAGGACATTTTTTGTTTCTTAAAGAACTAACATTGTTTTGTGGTTTTTTTCTAGCGTTTAATTTGAGGTTACTTTGTATTGAAAGTGGAAGATTTGAAGAGGCGTTCTGTTCCAATCGTCATTCTACTGCCGATAGAGGATGAAAAACAAGATATTCAATTCAAAACGTTTGATGTGGACACACTGTTGGTATGGATACCGCATAGTAATACTTTTTTCGGAGTTGGTCTTTTTGACAGCTGTCACTTGATTTATGCTCAGTTTTGTTTGCCATTTCATAATGAATAAACTTAATCCTGAACAACGTTTGCAAATCATGCAAATTTATTTCCAAAATAATGGTTCGGTTCGAGCGACGCATCGCTCGCTGCGTCCAAGATTCGGTCGACATAATCGCCCAAGAATTTATTCAAGCCAGCTGCGCCAGCCACTTGCCCGATATAATTTTTAAAACATAATGGAAAACAGTTCTCTTTAAAACAAAGCTAAATTCTTGGCCAAAACATTAAATTATAATGCGTTTTATTTCTTCTTGAAAACCAAACGTCTAAAAAAACACCCTTTATTTGCAATACTACTGTGTAGCACACGTTGAAAGCACTGTCCATTGTTAACAAGCCAGAGGGTCGCTGTTAAAGCAGCAAATATCTTCGGTTCTAAAAAAAAATCACTTAAGAAGAATGGCGCTGCTGTCGTTACAAAGATTGGTATACTACAATGAAAACCCAAATATCAATACCATGCTAATACTATGTTGCACACGTGGTATTACCATGGTTTTCCCTGACACATAGATGGTATATGGAATACCAACCAATCGATACCAGAAGTGTGTCAAAGGTATTAGTGACAACATGTCAAAGGGGAACTGATGGGCTAGAGGGTAACAGGCAATAAGATACGATTCCACACAGCAGCGTTTTATTTTTCTAACGTCAACAGTAGAAGATGTCGAACAACTTTACTATACCTTGTCTGTATCGTATCAGCTAATGATGGTACGGACCCAAACTTTGTAAAAAAAAAGCTCGCTCTGACTTCAGTAATATGGTTTGACATTTGGCTCTGGGTGATCTTTCATTGTGTCTATTTCCCAAAAACTGTGTTTTCACTGTAGCAAATTTCTAACCTCCAAATTGGTGGACAAATTCGGATCGTCAACTCCAAGTGGTGCCTGCTTGATAGCCGAAAGGTGAACTAACGACGAGCGTTGGATTAATCGGATGAATAGGTTTTAGACACCACTTCTCAGGAACCAGGAGCAGAATGAAAGATACGCTCTGAAGATCCAACCACCTCCAAGATCTATATGTCATGGACAGGCCTCACAAGCTGTTCATGAAAGGGAAATTTCATTGTGATGAAAACCGCGAAAAATGCCTCGGATGACCAAACCAAAAACCCCCTCCGCAAACAAAAAACAGATAACGATTTACGCATATGCACGTGGAATGTGTTGTCGCTAAACAGGCCGCGTAAAGCCGAGCATCTAGCTGAGAGCCTCGCCAGTCTCAACGGTGATATAACAGCCCTCCAGGAGATGCGATGGGATGTACCGGGCCTGATAATTACAGAGGGCAGTAACTTCTACTATTGGAAATGCCACATTGATGGGAGAGCGCGCTTGTTTGGGTGCGGATTCGCTGTCAGAGAAAGACTTAGGCAAAACGTCTTGAGCTTTAGCGAAGTCAGCGAAAGAGAAAACTCAGGCTCATCGATTTTGCAGCGGGAAAACAATTGTGCTGAGCAGCACACGATTCCCACGTCCCGACATCCATAAGGTCACATGGCGATCCCCAGATGGTCGAACCTGCAACTCGACCATGTTGTGATTGATGGAAGACACTCCTCCAGCATTATGAATGTCCGTACATTCCGAGGAGCTAACATCGACTCGGAACACTACCTAGTTGGTGCAAAACTTAGGTTACGGATCTCCATGGAAGTTCTTAGGCAAACACCGACTACGCCGAGGAAATTGAATGTTGGACGACTTCAATCGAAAGAGACCGCCGCTGCCTATGCCGACCGCGTATACCTTGAGCTTGCGAGAAACCCTTCGACTGATGACATGAACCCGGAAGACCAGTGGCAGATATATCAACAAGACATAATAAGTGGTGCGTCAGAGGTATTGGGCTTGTCAAATCTTCCCCCCAGAAACCCCTGGTTCGACTTCGAATGTGCTCAGACAAACAAAGCCAAAACGGAGGCATACACGTCGTGGCTCCAGAGAGAAACTAGAACATCCAGAAATCTCTTTGTTGAGCGAAGGAAAGATGAGAAACGTCTACTCAGGAGGAAGAAAAAAGAACACCAGCAACGCGAAGTCGAGGAGATGCAGAGATGTTTTTGCAGAAAAGATGTACGAAACTCCTACAAAAGAGTGAAACAGTCTACATCAGGTTTCACAAGCCGCAATGCGCAATGGGCCCTGCAGGATGGAAATACCATAGTAGTAACGCAGGCGATGTTAGCCATCTGGAGAGACTACTTTAACCGGTTGCTAAATGGCGATGACAGCCAAGATCCCGCCCAAGATCAACTTGTTCCAATTAATCTAGATGATGACCACAAAATAGACCCACCCGACCAAAATGAAATCAAAGTAGCCATCACCAGACTGAAGATGAATAAAGCAGCTGGGTGTGATGCCCTGCAAGAAGAGCTTTTTAAACACGCTGGAGATGACCTGGTCAGGAGCATACACCAACTCATCTGCAAAATATGGTCGGAGGAAAGTATGCCAGATGAGTGGAATCTCAGTACCATCTGCCCGATTCACAAAAAAGGAGACCGCCTAATCTGCGCCAACTATAGAGGCATAAGTCTTTTAAACATCGCCTATAAGATCCTGTCCAGCGTTTTATGTGAACGTCTCAAGCCGTTTGCAGGTGATCTAATAGGTCCTTACCAATGCGGCTTCAGACCTGGAAAAACTTCGAAGCCACCAGAGCGCTCAGACAAGGTAACGCACTTTCATGCAGCTGTTTTAACATTGTGCTAGAAAATGTCATACTGGACACGAACACCCATGCCAGCACATAGGGCACCATCTCTTATAAATCGACACAATTACTTGGGTTTGCGGGCGACATTGACGTGATAGGAAGAAAGAAGCGAGCAGTAACCGGTGCCTTCACTACTATGGAGTTAGCTGCAACCAAAATGGGACTAAAAATAAATGAGGACAAGACGAAGTATATGCTTTCATCAACAAAAGTCCAATCCCACCACCGATTTGGTCAGAACGTAACCATTGATAGGTATAACTTCGAGGTAGTCAGTGAATTTGTCTACCTGGGCACTGCTGTAAACACAGGCAACAACATCAGCGCTGAAATCAAACGCAGACTAACTCTTGCTAATCGCTGTTTCTTTGGGCTGAGTAAGCAATCGAGGAATAAAGCGCTATCGAGAAAAACCAAGGTGACACTGTATAGAACACTTATCATCCCCGTCTTACTATATGGTGCGGAAGCATGGACTCTCTCCCAATCGGATGAAAAGTCACTTGGAGTCTTCGAGAGAAAAGTTCCGTACGGTTTATGGCCCTGTCTGCGTAAATCGGGAAAACAACATTTGGAGGAGAAGATACAACAACGACGCTCCGGCGCCAAACCCTAAGGAGTCAGAAGCCAAGGTAGACCTCATCTTCGATGGAGCGACCAGGTAGAGCTTGAGACGTCCA
The DNA here is from genome assembly GCA_916050605.2 of Platycheirus albimanus. Lineage (NCBI taxonomy): Eukaryota > Metazoa > Arthropoda > Insecta > Diptera > Syrphidae > Platycheirus > Platycheirus albimanus. The sequence continues at coordinate 289,766,264 of OU696696.1, read as the reverse complement.
ACAACTTTTAGTGTGAAATTGAAGGCAGCAGGCTAGAGATCGTGCCGGCTGGAGGGGCATACTAAGCAATTCCCAGGAGCCCAAATCACCTCATTTCCCACACTCATTTTGAAATGATCTAATTTCAATCTCGTTTCGGGGAAATTAGCTTCCAAATTAGGTTTGGAATTCATGATGAATTGTCAGAAATGTCAACACAGTTTGACTTTTTCTCAACTTTTAACCCGAGTCGTTAAAACATGAAAACACTTTTTCTTATAATTTCGGAACGCTTCAATTTCAACCCCAAGCATAACACTTACATTTTATGATTAGGTTTCGGGTGATAATGATATGGGGCCCCTTAAAATAAGGCCCTAATATTCATACCAAGTTTGAAAACAATCGATCCAACCGCTTAAACTGTATGTATTAATGTATAGACAAAAAGGCATCTGTCAGAAAATCTCACTTAGCTCAACTTCCCTGTCATTTCTTCTTGGCAATACATAACTTGCCGTATAATACTAACCTGTAATCGCAATCAATTGTTCTATCGCCTTCTTTTGGATTTTATTATACTCCCATAAGAACTTACCAAATTCGATTTGGAACCACCCTGTCTAAAGTAAATGCTTGCGCTAAAAGATATCAGTTGCAATATACGTATAGAACCCCTTGTGACTTGAATGAATGAAATATAGATTTAAGTTGACAACTTGATTATAAAATAAATTCCACAAAATAATTGCTTTACACTCTACAAAGCCGCACGTTGCAGCTAAGTATCTATAAAATGTGAACCCACTGATGACTGATTCAGTATTATATTTTTCTAAGTTATCAAAATGACATCTTCTGGAGCAACAGTCTGTAAAAGTTTAGCGATTTGTATAGCAGCCCTTATTTCGGCAGGTATAGCTAACTTGTTTTAATTTGTTGCCCTAAGAAAATTATTTTCCTAGTAATTCATTCCATTAGCTGCTGGAAATCCCACCCAAATTTTAACACCCTTGATCATATTGGGCAGAGAAGCGCCGGATCCAGTTCCGTTTATAGTTTCGATTCAAAAGAAAACTGATTTCCGTGAATGGACGCACTTTTGTGGGGGCTCGATAATATCTCCCAATTTCGTCCTTACTGCAGCACGTTGTTTGCTGCCTCATTTCAATGACCAGGGTCTCAAGGGATACCGCGTTTCTGCCGGAAGGAATAGTCAAAGGAGCAGTCTTGGGTCCGAACACAGGATTGTTTCCTATACCGCTCATCCAAAATTCAAAGACGAACTCTATGGCTATGACATTGGAGTATTGAAGGTTTTTCCAAGTTTCCAATTCAACGAAAGGACAATAGCTAAGATCAATTTTGAAAGTTCAGAACAAGTGTCGGGCGATGTTCGAGTGATCTTCCATGGATGGGGATGCACACACTTTGGATTTCCAGATCATCTTCAAACCGCAGAATTTATTACATTGTCACATGATAAATGTAAATCGGATGTGGATGAGAATCTTCCCAAAACAGAATTGTGTGTAATCAACAAGGATAGTAAAAGTGTTGCCTTTGATGTAAGTACAAAAGGGATTTACCTATATGATAGATTATATTAGACTTTTGGTCATTTTAGGGAGATTTTGGTGGGCCACTAGTTGACGATAGGCAAACTCTACAAGTTGGAGTTTTTTCATATGTTGCAGATAGAAATTTGCCATTTCCAAGTGTTTTTACCCGAGTATCGGAGTTAAGTGAATGGCTTAAATATCAAATAAAAGACGAATTGGTGGATCATGTTCATGATCAGACAACAGAATATTATTGGTATGGATAAATAAATATTACTTTGTTGTAGATTATCCAACATACATGTTTAGAAAATTTAATCAATATTGAATTGTTGCAGAAAATAAATAAATATTTACAATTTAACCCTCAAAACTTCTTGTTTAATTTCCAAGGATTCGAATTTTAATGCAGTTAAAATACTAGGGTGAGAGTGTTGAAAAACCACACATGAGTTAAATTAAAAGTAACTAGTTAAAATCTTGCTTGCATGTAACTCAGCATCCAATCTTGAAAATACTGTATCAAATTTCTAGAAGGTTTTATTTAAGCATTTAAGAAAAAAGTAATTTTATCTTTGCTTACTTCTAAGCTAACACCCACTTATGGCCAGTTCAATTAAACCGTCAAAATTAATTTTCTTTATTATCATTTGTAGCCAAAAACCAAAAATGCAGTTTTCTTTGAAGCCTTCTTTGTGCAAACAAAATTTAATAAAAATTTGAAAAAACGAAAAAATACTGGCCAAAACCGACTGGCTCGTAGTATGGGATGGGAGCCACCATTTAATAAAGAGTAACTGAAAAAATGTAACGTTATTTAATAGGAAGCTGTAAGAATTTATACCAAAAAAATTTGAGTGAATTCAATACAACCGTTGCCAACTTATAGCCATTTAAAATAAACTGCACGACTGGGTCGCACGAGCCTGCTCTAATGCGTGATAGTGGTCTAGGGGCTTAAGATTTTGATAAAAATACATTTTTCAAATTTCTTAAATAAATACTTAAACTGATTTGAGCTGAAAAAAAGAACGCCATTTTGTTGAATTTGATGAATTTGAAATTATGAGAATAAATTTATGTATATAAATCTGTGGAGCGGTTTTCGAGAAAAAAAAGTTTTTTTTTTGAAAAACTTACGCCATAGGTATTCAGCAAACACATTAATTTAGAATTTTTGAAAAAAAAAAAAAATTAGTAAGCAGTTTTCAAAATACCTATTAATTTTTCAAATTTAAAAAAAAAATGCTTTTAAAAATACAAACAAATATTTTTTAAAAATTTTGGTATGAAGAATAAATTGAGCTACCTACACCTATATGCATATGTGTGAAATTTTGGAAAGTATCGGTTGAGTTGTTTTCGACAGACAGAAAGACAGACAGACAGACGGACAGAATTTTAAAACCAACTTTTTGCGTCTTAGCGTACATTGTAATGTCATGTTTGATTGTTATCTCAAAACTTTTTTTTCGACGAATGCATAACTTGCCTTATAGTACTTATAATCGCAAGTAAAATACAGTTAAGACCAGATCTCCGTTTTTTGCATTTTAAGCAAAAAAAAAAAAACAACAAAAAACACATTTAGTTTGAACACACTCAAAGAATATTACACACAAAGTTTAATTAAAATCGTTAGATCATTTTTTGAGCAAATTAGGTTGAAAGGTTTACTCAAAAAATTGCAATGCCATCCTGTAGAAATTTGTGAGGAACTATGCCAAATTTAATTCAATCAAGGTGTTGCGAGCTTATGGCCATTTAAATAAAAAAGCCGTTTAAAAATGACTTTCGTTGACCATTTAATAAAAAAAAGCGCAGTATTATCAAAAATGAGTTTAATCAAAATCGTTACAGCCGCTTTGGAGCAAATCCAAAATGAAAAGAACTGTTTCTTCAAAGGTACAAGTTTGAGCCGGGCTAAAACGAAATAAAAATAAAGTGCACGACTGGGTCGGGCAAACTTGATCTAATGTGAGACAGTGGTCTTGGGGTTTGAGATTTTGGAAAAAAAGCAGGGAAAAAATGATATGAAATTTTATTGATCACTTTAAAATCAATAGTTAAAAAGTTTTTTGGAAAAAATTAAGTATATATGAATATGAATATGATTTTGTTTATTGTTAAGAATTTAAAGAATTTTTTTTTTAAATCGTTCGAACAGTTTTTCAAAAAACAGTTTTTTTGAAAAACTTTTCGAAAATATATTCCAAATTTTTTTTGAGTATGCTAACTTCTAGCACTTTGTAGTTTTTATCAGAAAAATAAAATTAAAAAAAATATCTTGAACCGTTTTTAAAAATTTATATTATTTCGTCTTTAAAAGGGCTTCTACATAATTTTATCGAAATCCGTCAAGTGGCTTACGAGGAAATCTGATTTTGAAAAACCGGTCCTATGGGAGGTACCGTTATTAGACTTTTCCTGAAAAATATTTCAACCAAAACATAAAGTTTGCACAGAAAACACTATTCAGAAAGTTATCAAAATTATAGGAGCCGTTTTTGAGAAAAATTAATTTTTCACTAAAAATCGTATGGCAGGTACCGTTAGCTTTAGAGCTAGAATGCTAATTCCAAAAACCCCTCTGTAGGACGTCATAGTAATACTATATACCAAGTTTAAAGCAAATCGGTTTAGCCGTTTAGGCTGTAGGTAACTATAAAGGCACACAGACAGGAAGACAGACAGACAGACAGACAGACAGACAGACAGACAGACAGACAGACAGACAGACAGACAGACAGACAGACAGACAGACAGACAGACAGACAGACAGACAGACAAACAGACAGACAGACAGACAGACAGACAGACAGACAGACAGACAGACAGACAGACAGACAGACAGACAGACAGACAGACAGACAGACAGACAGACAGACAGACAGACAGACAGACAGACAGACAGACAGACAGACAGACAGACAGACAGACAGACAGACAGACAGACAGATAGACAGACAGACAGACAGACAGACAGACAGACATGCAGACTGACAGAATTAATGAATGCATAACTTGCCTTATATAGTTCCTATAATCGCAAGTAAAAATAATCTAGACAACCATTTTTCTTTCAACTACATAAAAAGTTAAAAAAAAAAGTGTCAAGTAAAAAATGTCAAAAAACAATGGAAGACTTAAATGCCAATCCCTTTTTTTGAATCTGAAAATTAATTTTGACTTGCGATTATTTTACAGGTTGTCCCCTAATTCGTAAGCAATATTTTAGGGCATAATTCTGGAATATAATTTATGGAAAAAACGTTGTACAGTAAAGGCCTATCTCCAATCTTGATATCATTTTTTGGTGATTAAAAAAAGGCTGACTTTTGTGTACCATGACTCACGATAACGACAATTATTGTGCCTTTAGTACTAACGATAAAAACTTTTCTTGGGTCTTTATATTTGGGAGAAGAAAAGCGAATTTTTAAATCAATTTTCTCGTAAGCCATTTGACGGATTTCGATGAAATTTTTAATGTGGAAGCTTTTTCACAAACGAAAAAGGTTCTTCATGAAATTTTCAAAAAGCGCTCTTTTAAAAAAAGTTAAATTGTTGGTTATGTCAAAAACGGTTCTATTAATAATTTTTTAATCTTAAACCACATAAAAAGACCACTGCGACCGAGTCGTGCACTTTATTTAATTTTTTTGTTGCTTTTGATGCTTTCTTTCATAAATGCTCATGCTTTTTGCTCGCATTTTCAAAATAAATGCACTCACTTCAAGCCCAATATAAAACTTCAGTTTTCAAAACGGCTCCCATTGCAAATATTTGAACTTTTGGTTTATATGTATGTACATTTATTTTTTAACCATCATACTTTTTAAAATTATAATGAAATGGAATACTTACATACAGTGGTACAAAAATTTCTTGTTTCGAAAATGGTTTGATGATTTCTGCATTAAGGTTTGATTCCCAAATATCAGCCACCACATCCAATATCCTGATGACGAATAGCAAAACAAATCCAACGGAGTATTCTCAACAGCAGCCATTATTCGCACAATGTTTTCCGCAGAACAAGCATATCATTTTTTAAAAATCCACGAAATTTGACGACGAAGACAAAAAAGTATTTAAAGGATACGAAAATACAAAAGATCTGGCTCGCTCTGTAAAAATTTTAAGTATAACCACGCAAATCAAAGAATTGATATTTTAAAGAAAACTCGACTGAAAACAAAATCTGAATCGACCGACACGAAATTAAAAATGATTTGTACATTCATAAAAAAATAATAATAATTGATAGATTTGAAAGTCAAAGTGTCTACAAATACTTGTAAGTGGTTTTCAAGCTGAGTAATTTTCAAAAAAAAAACTCCTTAATTGTTTCAAACTATTCAACCAAAAAACACATTCCACGTACAAACGTAGTCGTGTGGTAACGATGAAATTTAATGTCGAACTATGTATCTTACATAACAGCGTTTGGAAGTTCATGCGTAAAATCTGAACTGACTTCAAAAATCAAAACAATTTCTTTATTCCGAATCCCGGAAATCCCAAACAGCAGCGCACAGCTACTACACATCTGAACATGCTCGTGGCTCGTATGTATGTTGTTATGCAATGCAAAAGAAGTCGGCAAATCAGGGAAATTGCTTCCAATTCATTCATAAATTACACTGCAGTCCACAGCAATAGGTAAAGTGGCCAATGGCCAGGGCCAGGCCATGGCACGTTAACCATGGTCATGTGCTAAAACACAACGTTACCGCAGCACAATCCGTTTTCCGTTGTTTTCTAATAGATTTGTTGTTGCCATTTAAAGAGATAGATTTTTTTTTTTTTAAAGAACATACTTAAAACCTTGTTACACTATTTAGAGTTTAGTTACTTCCCGAGGGAAGAAAATTAACTTGTGCTCCTTGTGTTTAAGCGAAGCCAAATATGACCTCGCGCGAAACCACAAAAATGTTTCATGAATTTTACAATAAATTCTTCCTAACAAAAGGGGAATGCAACAACAACAAGAAGAGAGGGGAAATAAATAATCCTTAGCTGGATTATCTGCAATGGTCAAAAGAATAGTTAGTTGGCAGAGGAGTGAGGACCCAATCCCAAATGATATGAGAACCAGGATAAAAAGCTGCAAATTACTTTAATCGTTTGTGCTTAAATATAAATATGAGCTTGCATGATCATTTGTAACACTAAAGAGTCTCCAAAGGCACAATTGGACCGCACATATCCTACCGAAGCCAAGAAGTAGTGCTCCTATCTATAGCTTTCCCGGAGATTTGTGAGAAAGAAACAGCAAATTATCGGCATATATGAGCTCAGGATTTCACATACAGGTCTCTCCTTGTGTCTGAGAGTTAGTTAAACATCAGCTCAGCCAGCTTTGAGGTTTGTTGAGTCTGAGATTGTCCCCCATATCCGTTGAAAGCCATAAATAACTGCGGCAAAAGGAGCACCTCAGAACCCATCAGAGTTGCGGATTGGCTTTGTTCCTTTATTATTTTTTTTTTTTTTTTTTTGTTCTTCACAAAACTGATATAACCGAGATTGTAATGTTAACCACAGAGGCGGCGGCGCGGCAGTGCGGAGGATAGGCAGTGACCATTAGAGGATTAAAAGGCGCACGCCTGTGAATGTGTTCCAACATTACAAAAGACGTTGCGGGAAAAGAATTAACGTAACGACATCATTTCGAGGCTATTTTCTGCATTAAAGAGTTGAACATTCCCATCATATATGATGCGGAGTGATATGATTTTGTTTGACTGCGCCTGCGTTTGCGCGTGCACATTGCCGCAAAAATGCCGCCACCATCATCGCCAACGGCGGCGGCGGCAATGATGATGACGACGCGATGCGACGTCCTCGATGGTAGGTAAGGCTAAGGATATCTACATTATGAAGACCTCACGCACTCAATTACTTAACGTATGCACGTCAACTCTTGCAATGCAATTGGCTCTAGCTCTAGCGGTTAAATGTGATAGGAAGGACGAAAAGGAGGGTTAGAAAAACTTGCGTAATTTACGAGGCTATAATTGTGAATTGTTGCCCAGGAAATTACTGCCGAGATGAAGTAATTTTAAAGTTGTTGGCTCGGGCAAAGCGATTTCATTTAGGATGCACTGGAATGTGATTTGTCGTTAACAAAACAAAACAAAACAAAAGAGCTGAACAGCAAACCTTGTATTGTTAATGGGCTAAGGTGCATTAGATTTTTAAACAAGGAATAGGCAAGAGGAGTAAGATTTAAGTCTTATAATGCTTTGGAGACTTCAGTGTACATTCAGACAGCAATTGGACTGCACTCTGGTAACTTTTGAGGTGATGCGGAAAGGATTGGAAATATTATAATTTTACATCCGTGTTTAGTCGGGACATTTTTGCTTATCTTTTAAATTATTTCATTTTTGATGATCAACTTAATTTAAATTGAGACCTGTTTGTAAAAACTGTTATTTGTAGGCCATTATCTTGAAATCTGCTAGCATATTTATCATTAATCGGTAGCATGTTTTCGAGAAACTAAAAAATAAAAATACTTGTTTCTCAATAAAAATTCTGTACCTTCAACTAGAACTTTGCCAAAACCTAAATTACTGGATCAAATCAAATTGGATCAAACATTACGAGATTGTTGAACTAAAAATTTGTATTGTCATCTTGAAGGAACAATTTAAGAGACAAGCTAAGGTTAAACAAATTTGCTAACATCCTTGCCAATTTATGGCCAGTTTCATAAAAACTTTAAAATCAGATTGTTTTTTTTTTGCAATATGTTTTAGACCGATTGCAGTTTTCTATGAAGGACTGTTAGTATAAATTTAAAATTTAATCAAAAACATAAGTGAGAGCTACAGTACGTTTGCAACTAACTGTTGGATACCCTATTCCCTATATTTTTGTATGTGTATGCGTCTGCCTCCCGCAGCCAGCCGATGTTTCAGTTTCAGAAACAAAATTCTTCTTTAGCAGACAAAAAAAAATTCAATAACATCAATTTTGTGTGGTGTGATGTTCAATTAGTGCTGGCACAATAAAAGAAAAGCGTGTGCCACGCCCAAAGTTAAGACTTTTTATTGCCAAGGCAATTAGTATGAGCTCAGTGACATTCAATTTTATTCTTGCAGATCGATTTGAACAAAACAAGACAAAACTTAAATTTTTAAAAATTAGATTTTGAATGGAAATAGCGATTACGCTCGCTTTTACAATTCTTGAACCACACTCTGCTACGAAACCAAAGAATTTGATAATTTGTCAGTATTTAGGCATATGTGTAAAACTACAGCTTAATCGAGTAGTTTTCAAACAATCCTACCTAAACAAAGGTATTTTATCAAAATCACGCCTTTAAGGCTAGGTTTCCCATCAAAAAATCGACTGGTGCTTTGCGCTAAGCTCTGTAGCGTTCGCAATACTTAAAATATTTAAATGAAATAAAAAGGTTTTGATTGCAAATATATTGAAGAAAACGTTTTTGTAGTTATATAAATTTAGAAAAAATTGTTTGCTCCCAAAAACCGCTAGAAACTTTAGAAATTCATCAAATTTAGGTTAGTGCTTGCGGTTATTAGTGGGGCAATGGTTAAATCAAACTTTTTTATTTTTTTTATATTTTTTTCCCAGAGTAAATAGATAGAATAGATATTTTGTTTTTAATTTATTAATCAATTTCCAATACAAAAATATACAAAACTATGAAAAATAGGGCAAGTTTGCATTGTAGTGTGAATGCAATATTTGATAAAACTTCCAAAGTATAACAGGTAGCAAAGCCAAATTTCCTTTCTTCCTAAGCCAAAAGATGTATGCAGTTATGTGCATTTTTATTTTTTTTAAATATATATCTAAAATAATTTTTTTCAGACAAAAAGACAGGAAACATTCTTTTTTTGTCCAATATTTTGCGCTTTTCCCTGGGGCTTGAACGTATTTTATTTTTTTAAGTAAATATTTTGTTAATCAAAGAACTATAATGTCCTTTAGAGAATAAGACTATTGGAAAAAAAAATTTAAAAATCAGAGCATGTTTAAAAAAGCATTTCAATATAACAACATTTGTAGTGCGGTTGTGAGGGATCGGGAGCCTATACAATTCCAACGTATTTTTTTAATTTTTTTTTGTATTTTGTGTGTTAGATGCAATAAAAATCAAAGTTATTTTTTTCACCTTATTTTTAATTTTAATTTTTAAAAAGTGGTCTATTTTACGTTTTTTGCCAGTAAAATTCCCAAATCACGCACACATAGAAGGCTGCAGTTCGAGAAAATGCCGCTGCCAAATCTGGCACTGCTGAGCCTTCTCTTTATTTTCTTTATTATACTGAGCTCTTTTATTTTTTTTTTTTCCTATTGTCTGACTGGTTTGGAGAGTGCATTCATAATGTTCTTTTTTTTTTTCTTTAGTAAGCAGAGCAGAGTATTCTGTGTTATGCATCGTGTCAGGTATAGCTATGCGCTGTTTTTTTTTTTAACCTTGGAATTTCGTGTGCACTTTTTGTAGATTTGCAGTTTAATTTTTTTTAGGTTACCTACCTATTTGTAGGAACATACAAATATATTTTTTTTTGTTCATCTCTTGTAGCAGGTTCTAATTATTTTGATAGAAGAAATATGTAGGTTATGATCTTGCGTATAGAATTAATTATTCAAAAACATATTTTGGATTTTTTTTTGTTTTTGTTGAAATGTTTGTTGTTGCTAGAAAAACATTTTTAAATGCATTTTTGGATAAGTAATGAAGTCCTACGATAAATGCATTACGTGAATGCAGGTTAACAATTTGAATTATTATTGCGTAATAATAAGTTTCGCAATTCCACTTACTTGGCAATGAATGTGTCAAGCAGTGGCTAGCGCCGCGCCGCTGCCGTAGATATAAAAGATGATACTTAGCAGGTATAATGTAGGTGGAATATCAGCAAGGAGGAAAAAACCAATCACGTTTTGTTTTCGGTGGTTACACATGCACATGATCAGCCGTCTGTTTTAGAGGAAGGGTTCTAGTTGGAGAAATGTGCGATAAGTATGTCATATGTGCATATAGGTATATTTTTGTTTTACATAAGCAAATAAATGTTTCTTCGCTCTCGTTTTCGTTTGAATATGGTATGATGATGATTATGGGTGTTTTGAGCACAAAAGTCAAATTTGCCTTAATTCGATACAGTTTACCAATCTGCATCTTTAAAATTTTTTGCAATCTAAAAAAGAGACAACTTAATCAATTTCCCATTATAGATAACCCAATAAACTTTATAAAAACTGAGTCCAATGAGTTCATGTTTTAAAATATTCATTAATTTGCTGAAGCTGTTCTCTCTATCAGAAAATGTTGCAAGAGTTTGTTTTTGTTCCAATTATCTAGACACTAATTAAGTCAAAAAAGGATTTAGTTCCTAATTTTTTTTTAATGTTTTTAATGTTGTTTTAATTGAAAAACTTAATTTTCAAATCTCTCTTTCTATCTGACGACAAAAAACAGACCGCACAAAATCTTAAATGAAGATATAGGTGCAGGTACCTAAGCCCTCCAACTTCTTTACATCTAAATATCAAAATTCAAAAAGCCGTTTTCGAGAAAAATTATTTTTTCACTTAAAATCGTATGGCAAGTACCTACCGTTAGTTTAAGAGCTAGAATCCTAATTCCAAAAAACCCCTCTGTAGGACGTCATAATAATACTGTGTACCAAGTTTGAAACAAATCGGTCCAGCCGTTTAGGCTGTAGGTGCCGATACATACGGACGGACAGACAGACAGACAGAATTATTGGACCCACTTTTTTTGACTTCTCTATCATCGTAATGTCATGTTTGATTTTTAGAATTTTTTTTTTACGAATTCATATTTTGCTTTATAGAACCTATAATCGCAAGTAAAAATAACGATATCGAAATGTTTCTAAAAGCATGACTTAAATTTGAAAAAAAATTATTAAAAAATAACGGTAACTCCTACGATGCCATGCTATACCTTTTTGTAAAGCCAAAAACTTATTATTTTATTGTAATTTTAAATGAAATTATTCTATTGAACCGATTTCAAAATATTAATTTTCAAACTCAAATTTACAATACGAAAACTAAACGCTTGCGAAATAACAACAAAACTCACAAAAAAGGAAACAAAATCCCACACTAAAAATTCTATCCACCATTCCATTTTGTCCTTTTTCCTTTACCACTCCCTTCCTTTTCTCTGTCCATCATATAACTAGTTCTGTAGCTGCCGGCCGTCTGCCGCGTCGCTGTGTCAACGTTTTTTGATTTTCATGAAAAGTGAATGAAAGTGATGTGCTCTGCTAATATAATAGATAATATTAAGAGAGCGAAACACATGCACTAATACGCACTCACAACTTTTACATGAGTTCTGACTTTGCTAAAAAAGGCAACCTACCCTTAAGAGTGGGCATATTGAAAAATTGTTCACTATAAAATGTAGAGATATATTTCTCAAATTTTTTTTTTTTTTTTTTTTTTATAATGCACTCGCACTCAAAGGGATATTAATACCTTTATAATGAATTAACATGTGCGAGCGAGGAAAGAGAAGGAATAGAAAGATAGGAAATAAAGGTGGTACAGTGGTTTGAGATTTTAGGTGATAATTATCTCATAGAAATTCCACGGGTGGCATCCAGTTGAAATTTGGGAAATAAATAAAAATTGCTGCCCTCGGCTGGGTTTGAACGCACAGCTCTCAGGTTGAGCAACCAAGCACTACATCCACTGTACCATTGCCACCCGCAATAACGAACGGAAGGAAAAAGGTTTAAATTAAATATTGGAAGTGCCTTAAACTTTTGAGACTACGTTTTTCGTTCTTTCATGAAAAGTGGGCGAAAGCCACTCCCAAAATTCAAAAATTTCTTTTCATACACAAACTTTTTAGTTTCTACTAAGTGGGCGTCAGCCACTCCCAAACTGAAATTTGTATTTCATTGGAAGAAGGTTTACCTAAAGTTTGCGTCTGCAAAATTTTAGCGTTATGCTTTTATCGTAACTGTACAAAAAACATGATTTAATTTTACCAAATTGTGGTTGTTCATCAAAAATGGCGATTGTGGGCATGTTTGTGAGCGGATTTTACCGGTTCAAGAACTTAACCTTACTCTTGAACCAAAGATTGTAAATACCAAATTTAAGCTCAACATTTGCGCGCTCTAGAGAGTATACAGACGGACGGACATAGCTTAATCGACTAGGCTTGATTCTGCATAACAACATACTCGTACATATGAGCCACGAGCATGTTCAGATGTGTAGTAGCTGTGCGCTCCTGTTTGGGATATCCGGGATTCGGAATAAAGAAATTGTTTTTGATTTTTGAAGTCATCAGTTCAGATTTAACGCATGAACTTCCAAACGCAGTTATGTAAGATACATTGTTCGACATTAAATTTCATCGTTACCACACGACTACGTTTGTACGTGGAATGTGTTTTTTGGTTGAATAGTTTGAAACAATTAAGGAGTTTTTTTTAATTACTCAGCTTGAAAACCACTTACAAATATTTGTAGACACTTTGGCTTTCAAATCATTTTTTTGAATGTAAATGTTTGCATATCATTTATAATTTCGTCGGTTGATTCAGATTTTGTTTTCGATCCAGATTTGCTTCTTCTTTTTTCTTAAAAAGATAGATTCTTTGATTTGCGTGTTAATACTTAAAGTTTTTATAGAGCGAGTCAGATCTTTTGAGTTTTCTTATCCTTTAAATCCTTTTTTTTTTTTTGTCGTCGTCGTCAAATTTCGTGGATTTTTTAAAAATGATATGCTTGTTCTGCGGAAAACATTGTGCGAAATATTGCTGCTGTTGAGAATACTCCGTTGGATTTGTTTTGGAAATTCGTCATCAGGATATTGGATGTGGTGGCTGATATTTGGGAATCAAACCTTAATGCAGAAATCATCAAACCATTTTCGAAACAAGAAATTTTTGTACCACTGTATGTAAGTATTCCATTTCATTATAATTTTAAAAAGTATGATGGTTAAAAAATAAATGTACATACATATAAACCAAAAGTTCAAATATTTGCAATGGGAGCCGTTTTGAAAACTGAAGTTTTATATTGGGCTTGAAGTGAGTGCATTTATTTTGAAAATGCGAGCAAAAAGCATGAGCATTTATGAAAGAAAGCATCAAAAGCAACAAAAAAATTAAATAAAGTGCACGACTCGGTCGCAGTGGTCTTTTTATGTGGTTTAAGATTAAAAAATTATTAATAGAACCGTTTTTGACATAACCAACAATTTAACTTTTTTTAAAAAAACGTTTCTTCAAAATTTCACGAAGCACCATTTACGTTTGTAAAAGGGCTTCCACATTAAAAATTTCATCGAAATCCTTCAAATGGCTTACGAGAAAATTGATTTGAAAATTCGCTTTTCTTCTCCCAAATATAAAGACCCAACAGGACAGTTTTTATCGTTAGTACTAACATCACAATTATCGTTATCGTGAGTCATGGTACACCCCCAAAAAATGATATTAAAATTGGAGATAGGCCTTTGCTGTACAACGTTTTTTCCATTAATTATATTCCAGAATTATGCCCTAAAATATTGCTTACGAATTAGGGGACAACCTGTAAAATAATCGCAAGTCAAAATTAATTTTCAGATTCAAAAAAAGGGATTGGCATTTAAGTCTTCCATTGTTTTTTGACATTTTTTACTTGACACTTTTTTTTTTTAACTTTTTATGTAGTTGAAAGAAAAATGGTTGTCTAGATTATTTTTACTTGCGATTATAGGAACTATATAAGGCAAGTTATGCATTCGTTAATTCTGTCAGTCTGCATGTCTGTCTGTCTATCTGTCTGTCTGTCTGTCTGTCTGTCTGTCTGTCTGTCTGTCTGTCTGTCTGTCTGTCTGTCTGTCTGTCTGTCTGTCTGTCTGTCTGTCTGTCTGTCTGTCTGTCTGTCTGTCTGTCTGTCTGTCTGTCTGTCTGTCTGTCTGTCTGTCTGTCTGTCTGTCTGTCTGTCTGTCTGTCTGTCTGTCTGTCTGTCTGTCTGTCTGTCTGTCTGTCTGTCTGTCTGTCTGTCTGTCTGTCTGTCTGTCTGTCTGTCTGTCTGTCTGTCTGTCTGTCTGTCTGTCTGTCTGTCTGTCTGTCTGTCTGTCTGTCTGTCTGTCTGTCTGTCTGTCTGTCTGTCTGTCTGTCTGTCTGTCTGTCTGTCTGTCTGTCTGTCTGTCTGTCTGTCTGTCTGTCTGTCTGTCTGTCTGTCTGTCTGTCTGTCTGTCTGTCTGTCTGTCTGTCTGTCTGTCTGTCTGTCTGTCTGTCTGTCTGTCTGTCTGTCTGTCTGTCTGTCTGTCTGTCTGTCTGTCTGTCTGTCTGTCTGTCTGTCTGTCTGTCTGTCTGTCTGTCTGTCTGTCTGTCTGTCTGTCTGTCTGTCTGTCTGTCTGTCTGTCTGTCTGTCTGTCTGTCTGTCTGTCTGTCTGTCTGTCTGTCTGTCTGTCTGTCTGTCTGTCTGTCTGTCTGTCTGTCTGTCTGTCTGTCTGTCTGTCTGTCTGTCTGTCTGTCTGTCTGTCTGTCTGTCTGTCTGTCTGTCTGTCTGTCTGTCTGTCTGTCTGTCTGTCTGTCTGTCTGTGTGCCTGTATCGGCATCTACACCCTAAACGGCTAAACCAATTTGCTTTAAACTTGGTATAAAGTATTATTATGACGTCATACAGAGGGGTTTTTGGAATTAGCATTCTAGCTCCAAAGCTAACGGTACCTGTTGAAAAATTATTTTTTCTCAAAAACGGTTAATACGGTTTTGATAAAACTGTCTGAATAGTGTTTTTTAAGTAAACTTTATGTTCTGGTTGGAATAGATTTTTCAGGAAAAGTCTTATAACGGTACCTCCCATAGGACCGGTTTTTCAAAATCAGATTTTCTCGTAAGCCACTTGACGAATTTCGATTAAATTTTTAATGTACATAGAAGCCCTTTTAAAGACGAAATAATATAAATTTTGAATTTTAAAAAAAAAGTTTTTTTGAGTTTAAAAAAAAAAATTTTTTTTGCTTTTTTTTCAAAAACGGTTCAAGCTATTTTTTTATTTTTATTTTTCTGATAAAAACTATGCTAGAAGAAAAAACTTTTTTTTGAAAATAACTGGTAGAACGATTTTGAATCACACAAATTCTTAAAATTCTTAACAATAAACAAAATCATATTGCTTACTTCATTTTTTCCAAAAAACGTTTTAACTATTGATTTTTAAGTGATCAATAAAATTTCATAACATTTTTTCTTTTTTTCCAAAATATCAAACCATAAGACCACTGTCACACATTAGATCAAGTTCGCGCGACCCAGTCGTGCACTTTATTTTTATTTCTTTTTAGCCCGGCTCAAACTTGTACCTTTGAAGTAACAGTTGTTTTCATTTTGGATTTGCTCCAAAACGGCTGTAACGATTTTGATTAAACTGAAAATTTAACAAACCTAGCTCATTTTTGATAATACTGTTTTTTTTTTTTTTTTTTTTTTTTTTTTGATTAAATGGTCAACGAAAGTCATTTTTAAACGGATTTTTACTTGCGATTATAGGTACTATAAGGCAAGTTATGGATTCGTGCAGAAAAAAAATTTCGAGATAACAATCACACATGACATTACGATGATGGAGAAGTCGAAAAAAGTGGGTCTGGGAATTCCGTCCGTCTGTCTGTCTGTCTGTCTGTCTGTCTGTCTGTCTGTTCGCGCTTCTAGAGCCTGAACGGATGGGCCGATTTGCTTCAAATTTGGTATGTAGGATTTATTTGGCCGTCCCTCGGAACGTATTTTTTATTTTTGCTCTAGGCCCAAAAATAACGGCACCTGCCATACAATCGTGAAGAAAAAAATTGATTTTCTCAAAAACGGCTCTAAGGATTTTGATAAAACTTTCAGGATGCTATTTTTGTAAGACAATCTATCTTTTGGTTAAAAAATATTTTTCAAAATTTGTCTTATAACGGTACCTCTCATAGAACCAGTATTTTCAAATCAAATTTTCTCGTAAACTATACATTCGATTTCAATAAAATTTTGGCCACAGGAAGTCATTTATAATTTTATTAATATGGCATTTCAAATTTTTCAAAAACTTTTTTTTTTTGATTTTTTATAATTTTTTCAAAAAAAATTTTGGTTTTCGAAATATGTTGGAAACGGGTATATTGATTTTTTTTAAAATTATTTTTTCAAATGTAAACTACAGGTTGCCATATATTTGCATACCCAAATAAATTTCAAAATATTTTTTGGAAAAGTTTTTCAAAAATAACCTTTTTAAAAAAAAACTGGTCGAACGATTTTCAATATTTTTTTTTCCTAGATTCACGTACAGCTTTGAAATTTTATTGTATACTTTGTTTTTCCGAGAAAACTCTTAAACTAATTTAAAAAATAAAAGAATTTTCGAAATTATTTAAATTTTTTTTAAATCCATATATGCAGCCACTAAGCAATTGCTCATCATAAGAGCAAGTTCGTGCGACCCAGTCGTGCATTTTATTTATATAACCCTGATGCAGCAGTCGCGCACCAAAAGAGAAATTAAGAATTTTGTAGTAGTGGATTACAATAGTAATTGTTGTTGTGCAATGCTGGGGAATCAACTGCTTCGAATTCTGCTGAACACTTTCATGGACCTCAGTGATATTCTCAGCCGATCCTACGTTCCTTTGACGTACAAATTGTGGCTGGTTGATTACAGAACCGGTCGGATCAAATTTTACCCACACAAGTTGAAGAGTCGGCAGTGACCACGTGCCACGTCTAGCGTCTGTACTGTCAAAAACTAATTTTATTATAAGTTTTATCATTTGAACGTGCTGTTCTTTCATATGACAATAGTCATTTGGCATCAGAAATTGAATAATAAACAACAGGTTTGACAGATTTCACAAAATCAACATGGCCGCAACAGGCCACAAAAATCTACCCACGCAAATTGAAAGCCATTTTAAAGGTAAAGGCTGTTGATGAAGCCATATGTTATCTTAAGCTCCAAACTAATATTTTCACGTCAGATCAAAAACAGTTTACAAAAAAGAAGTTAGCGTTTACACCTAATATT
Organism: Platycheirus albimanus; assembly: GCA_916050605.2. Taxonomy (NCBI): domain Eukaryota; kingdom Metazoa; phylum Arthropoda; class Insecta; order Diptera; family Syrphidae; genus Platycheirus; species Platycheirus albimanus. The sequence continues at coordinate 289,748,676 of OU696696.1, read as the reverse complement.
TGCTCGTTTCTGAATGTTCTTTCCCTGCCAAACTTTAGTAAAGCTTTCAATTTTTGTGTGAAACGATATTTTTAGAAATTCAGAAAATTATAATTTTGACTTTAAGACTATGCTCACAGAACGCAGAGTTTTTTGAATGTGTCAATTTTCAAGCACCAGAAATCATTTCGTTGAAAAGATTTGTGTTTTGGAATTGTTTTCATATAATGTCACTTTTAGAAACGGGCCACGACGACGACCACTCAAAACTATTAAGTTTTTAAATTGCTCACCATTTTTGGTTTGACTTTTGTTTTCAATTTCTGAAGCCTCGATGCTCTAGTGTCTTGTGTACTATCGAACATAAGACACAATTTGTAATTTAAATTATATTTTCCAAAAACATTGTAATGGAACTTATTGCTAACAAATTTCTCCAGCACATCCTCGCCTTCGAAATCCAATCCAATTCGTACAAAACAAGACACCAATTTGACAGTAATATCTTATCCAACAAAGTAGAAACCTCAATGCTCAGGTGCAGCATGTTACCACTGACTGCAACAATGCTACTGCATTTTAAGTTGGAGTTGAATGGTCCCTATACGAAGCATAATCTACATGTGCATGCGCATAACAAAAGGCCAGCAATGCACCCAGCACAGCACCCAGCACCACCTAGCACCCATTGTGTTTTGAAAAATGGAAAATTGAAATCACATCACACATACACAAAAGCCCTTGCCAAGCCCCGGATAACAACATGATTCATAACTATGGAAGCAATCAGCGGCAAAGTTTGCGAACTTGATCTTCAAAACAATCTCTCGCTCACTCGCTGCTACTTTGGTTGCTTTCTGCTTCGCAAAAATATCGTGAGACCGCACCACAATTCACAAGTTACTTGCTTGGTTCGTTTACGTTGCTATAGAGACGTACTTTTCCGATGCGATGTGAAATATAGACAATAGGCGCGCGCAAGCGCCAAAGACAAGACTTAGCACCAGGGAGGCCTAGCGTAATTCATATCGTCGGCGCTGCTGTCGTCAACATCGTCGCCGCGCCGCGCCGTCGGTCTAACCCAAGTAGGTTAATTTCCTTGGCCAATGTTAAGGTCTTGTGCATTCTGAAGTGACAATAGTTCCCATAAATGGTGGGCCGAGACGGAAAGGACTGCTGCTGCCAGTCACCTTCTTTGTCAACTGGAACCGACTTCTTTTGTTCACTATACATTTGTCTACTTTAGGGTAAATTACAATGTTGTGATTAGATTAAGAAAATTGTTTTGATCACTTGACTTTTGTTTTGCAGAATTGTGATGCGTTAAGAAACTTTGTATTGCCACGCCCCTTTTTAAATATTTGGTTTTTTTGTTAATCTTCCAAAACTGCGGGTGCCCAGCATAATGATTAAAACGTTTATAAAGCCTTTTGACTGTTTAATAATCTCCAAAATACTGAAAAATATATTAAAGGGCTCAATGCCACGCCCACTTTTCAAAATTTTTGTTCAACTCGGAATAGTTATTTACAAGATCCAAAATGTCAGTAGTTTTATTTTGGTTTCTGTTTTTTTTGCAATATCCCTGTTAACGCCCACTAGATCATAGGGTACATTCGATTCAAATTCAAACTAACTGTAGCTTTTTGTACATATTTTTTTTTTGTAAGGGGAATAGTGTGCACATTAAACATAAGCGTTAAGTATGCTTTACCTTTCCTATAGAAAGACTGGTGCAGCAATGACAAATGTAGGAACAGACCCAGAATTAGGTGCAACATCATCATCTTGGTAGTTGGTTGGTGGTGCGGCGGATGCGAAATGGGCACATGGGTCTCTATCTCTATGCATAATGCTTTTTGTTTTCAGTTTGGTGTCGTCTTCTTTGCCTTGTGCGACTTCCAGTATTTGGGTTAAAGCTGGAAGAGTTTTGCTAATTGCTAGAAATTTATTGCTGATTACTATCCTATGATGATTGTTTGTTTGAAATATAAAAAAAAAAATGGGAAAGAGAATTCTATTAAGAAGTTCGGAAGGAAGCAATTTCAAGGGAAAGTCAAAGTGTAAATCTAAAGGAAAGAAGGCCTTTTTTTGTGGAACTTACTTTGAAAGTGTGTATTCTGCTAACGTGACCCGATTAGAAAATTTTATTGAAATTTTCTTTGTGAACTCGACATTTAACATTTACTTACTTAAGTGGCGCCTTATACCTATAATTCATTTAGGAGCACGGCTCCAACCAACATAAGTGGTTGCGCAGTACTCCCCTTTATATTTTCAGAAAGCAAATTGCTGCTTGTTCAGGAACAAGTCTGAAGGTGATCTCACAGTGGATAAATATAAACTACGGCCACACCAATTAACATGGACTATCCTAACACTTCTGTAGTACTCCGTGGCGTCCGTAGTGGTTAGTGTGTTCGACCGCAATATCGACGGTTCTGGGTTCGATCGATGACTCCATCTAAGTTCTGTTACGGGGAACTGCCAATTGCGAGGAAGTGACAATTCTTCCAAGATTAAATAATGTCATGGAAAGTTCATTTCTGTTAATCCTTCGGATTCGACGGCAAATTGCAGGTTTCTTCCATTTCTGCAGAATGTCAGGAATGGCCCCGACTCTGATTGGAGCTATTGTGCCAAGTATTTCCTTATCCTCACACTTCTACCACATTTTGATTAATCTAGATCACTTTCGGAGGTAAAAATGGGGTTTGTTCCATTCGGAATTAATAGCGATGAAGGAGGTTTTATTTTGGCTTTAGGAATCCTGACATCCTCTAAGGACATAATCATTTTCCCGGCTGCGCTGAAATTCCTAAACTCCATCTCCACTCTACCTTGAACAGCTCGCGATTGTCAATCATCATTCAGGGAGATGGTGGAACTGTTTAACAGTCACCTCTGTTGGGTGCCAGGGCAAAGCGATATGCAAAGCCGACAAACTTGCCAAGTAATTGACGACGACAGCTATCTGGGTATTTTCCCATTGCTGCATGTTATTTTTTGGTAATGCAGATGCTACTGAGAGGACACATTTTTGGTGGACTGGTGGTAACACTCTTGTTTAGTGAAAAGGCGGATTTGGCCATAGCTGGATCCATCGTCATTACAAGAGACTGTTTCATAGTTCGCAAACTACTTTTGAAGAATCTGTATGGGCGAAGAAGAGGAGGAGACAGTTGTCTATCACACATATGTACATATATTGTATGCCCTGCACTTGCTATACACGTAAACTCTTTTTAGGAGAACCCTTTTTAAATGGCATTGATGTACTCATGGATTTGGACATCAATTATTTCGTGCGCTTCGTAAGAAGCTTTAATCAGTTCTTAGTTTGTAGGTTTTTATAGAATACACCTTTCAAGCTGACAGCCATCTTAACCTAACTTCACCTATCCCGAGAAAAACTTACATGGAATCAGAGATTTTACCGAGATCCTCCAACACAGTTACCACTACCCAACTGGATATTTCTCGTCGTTAGTGAAGGGGCACAAATAATAACTGACAATTAGGCTCAGTTCAAGGATTTATCGGGCATAAAGTATTGAAATTATATTCATCGGGCATAGATACAATCATCCGACCGAATGGCACAGATAAGTTGGTGTATGGAGCTGTAAGACAAATTTTTTAAACATTAATTTAAATTGTACTTGTCTTTGTTTCCCTTTAACGCACGCCTAGAAATGACAAGTATTTCTGGTAAACAAAATGCCAAACTTTGAACGCGAGTATAACCCTAGCTGATGGAAGCATTTAAAAGAATGATATGTTTGTACCAAAGACTTTCGAACGCAGTACATCTAGCTGTTTATTTGGCATTGCTTTGCCGAAGGTTTGGTTTTGGGCCTAGTGCTTTTGTATCTTCAAAACCAACCCAAACTTTTACCTTCAACGAGATCAAGCATATAAAATACCAATTTGCAATGAACTGTCATATTGAAAAGTATTTTATAGAGGCATTGATAATGAATTTCCAACTCCAGAAAAAATCTTGGTTGTCTATAAAGTCGGTTTACGGATAATTTTACGTGATAACCAGTTCACACAACAGTTCAAGTGTAAAGGTTGTATCTCTCCAACCAACCGACATTTTTGAATTTGTTTCCTCACCCCTTCCCCCCAAACATCAACCTACCACCCCCATATAAAAGAGCCAACCGTTTTTGACAATTTTTTCCTATCCCCCACACAATAAATCCCCCTATCTAATCACCACAAACCCCCCACCCCACCCCACCTGTCAAACAGAAATTGCACATATAGAACATTTTTTAGTTAAGTCACTCCACCTGATTTTTCGATTGTTAAATAGTGATAGAAGAACAACGATAAAAAAAAAGGAAGTAGAAACAACAGCTATCTTGAGGAGCGCCGACCAATAGTCAAGCTTACAGCGGCGTGGCGTAACTTACCCTTGAGAAACACAAATAAATAGAGAACACTTTTAAGCAGCCTCTTTTGGCAGAAATAAGAACCTTAAAAAGATCCAAACAACATAATATTAGAAGAAGGATGGTGGCATTGACAACTTTCATCCATGAGTCTTTAACAAGATTACATGATATAGTAATCTGAAATAAAAGTATACCATTTAAAAATAAACAATTGGTCGTCAGTACTTACTCCTGGTGCTGTCAGACGAAATCGCTGACGAAATGGTGATTTGGGTACCCAATGGCGTTTACTTTTTTATCAATACACATAAATAAAAATGAAATGTCTGTTTGTTATTTCAAAATAAAAGCTTTTTACCTAATGCATATGAAAGAATTAGTATTTTTAATACATGAATGAATTTTGATGGAACGAAGTTCGCCGGGTCAGCTAGTCCAAATATCAATTAGTCCTAACACATTCACAGCCTTTATTTAAAGTCATCCAAATTCTGCTGCATATGTGATTTCATACTTTCTTTGTGCAAATTGCATCAACACATGCCGCTTTCGGCTTCGTTTTTTTCGTCCATTTACAATTTTAAGCTAGAAGTAGGAAGACAGGAAGACATCATCTAATATCCTGTGACGAAATTGAAAGAGATCCGGGAAAGACAACTCCCTTTGTTCCTTCAAAACATATGTTCTTGGAAGTACAAATGGTGGTATAATAAATTTTGTAGAATTTCACAACCTCCCCCCACCTTCCAAAAAAAACGTTACCAAAGATTCAAATCGCTTGCTTTTAGGGAAATAAACAATATTGCTAAATAACCGCCCAAAATAGCACTAATCGTTAAATTCTGTTTTTTCTGGGCTAACCTTTGACAAACAAAACTTGGCTAATATTAGCACAACTATTGTGTTTGAGCATACATCATTGTATCCTTCTATTACATTCTACTATAAGAAAAAGCATCATCGCACTTTTAAACAATAAAAAAATATGTTAATTGAAAAGACATTAAATTCAAAAGCATACAACATAACATACCAAGGGTACCTATTGAAAAAAAAAATATTAATTTGCCAAAACCATGAAGCATCTTTTCATCCGTAAAATATTATGCCACACACGAAACAAGAAGCCAATAAAAAGTACACTTTGCCACTACTCACTCACCTCGATAATAGGTTACTCGAAAACATATAAATAAAATATTGCTTGCTAATTTGGTGTGTTTTTTTTTCACTTGGCCAACGAGTATGATCTGTTGTTGAACCTAGGCTCTGTAGCACTTAACAAATGTTCGTTAATTAAAGGCAATTCTCACGCTAGTCCAGCAACAACATGAACCTTCGTACACGAGATATGGAAGCATCTTCATGATGCTAAATTAGAAAATACTATTAAAATTTTAGGGTTAAGGGGGTGGTATTGTTGTTACGCAAAACTACACAGACATTTTTATAACAGAGCAATTTTAAAGAACAAAAAAACTGCTTTACCTACTTCCGTTTTAACATTTCACAAAACAAGCGTTTATCCACACGTAACATTTTAATTAGTTTCGGCATTGTCGAATTCAGAAACTATCGCGATAAATGCCAAACGTTAACAGCAGCAACTAAATGGCATAAGCGAGACTGAAAGTAAAATGCAATTATCCTGCAAAGCGATCCACATAAAATATTGTCCCACGCCTTTATAGTCCGGGAGCCAGCGACTTTTAAAGGGTAGTCATTCCACAAAAGATGAAAATGTTTTCCAAAGCTTAATTTGGTGTCACTAGTAAGAGAATGGACCTCCAGCTGGCACACTTCCGGGGGGTGTGCCAGCGGCAGCCTCCGAAACACGTAAAATATTAATAAAAAAAAACTAATACCACAAAAGCTCAAACTTTGTAAAGATGGTAATTATGGTATATTTTAACATAAAAACGTATCCAGCCGCACTTCGAGTGGGGGATTATGCTCCAGCTTTTCACGTAAATATGTAAAAAATATGGTCTGAGTGAACTCATACCACAAAAGCTGAAATTTGGTACACTTGTACCTAATATAATAACTTTAACGAAAAAAACATCCAGCTTCACATTAGTGGGGGGGGGGGAGTGTCCAGCTGGCGCAAAGAAGGACGCTGCGCATGGGTATGCAACCGAAAAAAGCGTATTTTTGACTTTATCACCTGGATAGTTTTCCCTCACTAAATATGAAGCTGGATACTTTTTTTTGTTAACTTATTTAATTAACTATTATATTACTGGTGACACTGCTGGTGCGGTGATATATACGCCATGTTTTTTGATTTTACTGCAAGCAAATTTTCTTTTTTTGACAGAAATTTCCCACGGGAACAGGAACAAGTTGGAACTTTTCCTGATTTACAGCCAAGCTATCTTAATTTTTATATATGAATAGTTGACTGTGCTTAACTGGCTGCGTTCAATAGTGTAGCTGCAGCAGTAGCACGTAGCAATGTCAAAGTTGATCCCAAAAATTAGCTCACAAAGCAGCATACACCAATACAATGTGTAGCACTGAACTCAAACAAAAATCATGTCTGCCATTTTGGTTTGTTGTTGTTTTGCAGCGCAGCAAGTTCGTGAAGTTGGAGTCGAGTCGACTTGCACTTCAGCTACTCTCTGTGCCGCAGCTGCTACTTCACATTGTAGCAGTGTAATACGATTTACGAACATTTAGCTTTGACGTTGCTACGTGCTACAGCTGTAGATTCACCATTGTACGCAGCCAGTTAGTCTCTATACAATGCGATATCTTGTTCTTGTATCTTCTTCGCCAATTTGTTTCGGTTGTTTCGCCAGGGCCATCAACAGTAACGAAGAACTTTTTCCTCAACTACTGCAAAGGAGCCTTCATACGTCTGGGCAAGGCTCCCCGACCATGCTTTTTTACCACAAAGCAAGAACCATATTTTGAGTGTTGTGTACGTCTCTGCTTGTAGGTAACTATTGTTTTTTTTTTTTTTTTTTTTTTTAGAGGTATAGAACTCTAAGTTGGCAACACTAATTTAACTGACAGCCATTTTGTCAGCTGTCAAATGATTTATTTTGTATTTGGTTTGGCATTTCAACATGAATAGACTGACGTCTGATCAACTCTTCCAAATTGTGCAAATTTATTTTGAAAATCATGGTTCTGTTCGAAATACGTATCGCACACTACGTCCATTTTATTTTTACGGTGTTTAGCGATTAAGCCCACTTTTGGTTGAATGGATACGTCAATAAACAAAACTGCCGTATTTGGAGTGATGATAATCTTAAATTTTATGTTGAGACACCGTTACATCCTCAAAAGCTGACTGCTTGGTGTGCTATATAGGTTGGTGGAATAATTGGTCCGTACTTCTTTAAAAACGATGCTGGCTAGAACGTTACAGTCAATGGTGACTGCTATAGGGCCATGATTGTGACTTTTTCGTCCATCAACTGAACAACCATGATGTGCAGGAGCTGCGGTTTCAAAAAGACTGCGCAACATGTCACACAACTCGAGCCACAATTGATTTGTGGAAAGAAAAGTTCGGTGCATAATTTTGCGTTTCAGTCCTGTGAATTGTCCTCCAAGATCGTAAGATTTAGCGCCGCTTGGCTATTTTTTGTGGGGATATGTGAAGTCGCTATAGTTTACGCCGATAAGCTTGAAACGAAGGACAACATTCGCCGCGTTATTACCGATACAGGGCCACAATTGTTGGAAAAAGTCATCGAAAATAGGACCTCCAGATAAGACTACGTCCGAGCCAGTACATTTAAGAGCACCGATACTCTTGAGAAACCGAAAAAAGCTGACTATGCTGAAAAGAAAGGAGGTCCTGAATGAATTCCTGTCACTTTCAGCGTTGGCCATGGGACTTATTAATGGTCATTGTAACCTATCAACATAAGTACATATATTTTTGTATTGCCGACTGATCCGTGAGATATCTTTTTACTGACGTAATTAACGCAATCATTTCTTGACAGTAGCACAGCCCTCTCGCAGGGCCACACTTCGTTACTTATGTTGTTTTGCAAGTTCTGATTAATTGGTTATTGCAACTTTACCATCTTAGTCTATTTTTACACATATAAGACTCCCACAAATTTGCAACAGCGTAAACTCAAAGTCAACAAATTCCAAGTCGTTGAAAAGTTGAACACGCATTTTGCAAGTAGGTTAGAGTTTTTCTACCTTGGACTTGGCTTAGGCACTCATTTATCATTAAGGAAAACAATCATCCAAAACATTCAAACTTTAACAATTAACCCTCCTCCACAGTCACCATTCATTATTCAATAACAGAATTCACATCCTTCTTAACATACATGGTATAAAAGGAATTTACCCTCTTGTTTATCCGCTAACTCCTTCTAAGCCACGCAACGGATTTGGAAACGGTTTTCAATAGCATGTAGTTAATGTTATCCTCAAGGTTTAAGTCTATTCAGTATCTTCTATTCCGAAATAAGTACTGAAAGCCGTTGCAGCGCACCATATAATATGCGAACGTTGATATAATCTCCTGATAGTATGCAACGCTTTTAGAAATAGAGAAACGTCGATTGAGCTTGCAAAAGGTCTGAGTCTTGATCTATGTGCCAGAGGGTCTCTCTTTTAACGTGAAGTTCGTACTAGTCGTGACAGGGACCAACATAGCTTCTTCCATTAATCTTAAAGTTTGTCTTATTCGTGACAGAAGTACACATAGAACTTAGGTATCCAATGCATTATTGTCAGAGCGTAGGTTCACCAGTTCCAGAGAATAGATGACGGAGACTCAAAGATACATATTTTTCATCGCTAGTGTACAATATTAAAGCACAGCACGGGACAACGATCTTTGGAAGAATTCAATTTTACACTCGTCAACGACTCAACCATACAAATGGAAGATTCAACTTGAGTACCTACTTATCACTTATGAGCAAATTCCTACAACCCAGTTGGATGCATTACCTTCAGATTTTCATTTCAAATTGAATAGTCACTTAAATAGCTCTTCCAAGTTCAAATGTAAATCCGTTTGAAGAAGCAAGTACAATAAATTTACTTCTGCAAATAAATCGATAAAACAAAACCAGAGTTATAAGTGGTAAAATGTTTATATCACTTCTGGGATGCTTCGAGTTGTGCTGTGGCATCGCATTGCCTCATGCATACGTAATTGGGTGCGAAGGTGCTATCCGTGGCATCGGCGTCATCATCATTGGTATCTTTCTCAAGCGATCGTTTTGATCCCGTCCGTCGGCGTCGTCGGAAGCCATATGCAGTGCGAGATCTTCCGCATTGCTTTACACCAGCCGGCAGCTAGCAGCTAGCAGCTAGCAGCGGCGTGCGGCAGTTGGTTGTAAAACAAACGATATGGCCAAATAGAGGAAGCTGCAGCCTTGGCTTATGATTAGTAGGTGGTTCCTGCGCCCACTTATTACAGTTGGAAAAATTAATTTTAATTAGAACATAAAAGATGCATTATTAGTTCTGCTTGACTTGCGGCATGGTTGTGCATTCTGCAGCGGTGTTTGTACAGGCAAAACAGCTCTGAGATGACTCAACCAAAGGTTTTTATTAGCGTGGCCAAAGAGCAACAACCAACAATGCTCTTGTGGTAGATTAATTTGAGTACACGGTGCACCTAAAAGTGGCAAGTGCAAGGTACTCAGTTGCATATGCTTTCAGGATCTTCAATTATTACACTCAAGCACTTATCTACTATTGCAAAGGCGCGGTGGTTAATAATCAAATCTTTAGCAATACTGTTGAGTTCCATTCGCCGTCCGTCTGTCGGCGTCGGCTTCGTCATCGTGTAATTCGTAATTAGGCAAAGGGCTCTCATTTAGAATGCGTTTATGACTTGGAAAATCGTTCGGGGCAGCATCGTTTGCGCGCATCTTCAAGGCAAAATGAAGTATATTTTTAGTGTCCATAATTTGTTGCAGGGATTTGTTGGAGTTTATGTTTCGTATTTAAGAAACAATCAAAACGCAGGATGTTTAAATGGTTTTGCGAAATGGAAAACTGTCTATCAATTGGTTATTCTTTCCGGTGCGGTGATGAGTCCAAACAGATGGAAGCATAATATAAATTCATGAGGTTATGATTTGCGAGCGTTCCTATTTGATATACCAAGAACACAAAGTGAGTATCATTTTAAAAGGATCTCGTAAGAAAAGGGTGGAGAAAAACCCAGCGATTTGATTCAACGTCTTTAAGACATACTGCTAGTTATCATAATGATCAAGTGCAAAGACCCTGACTGAAGCATGGTCCGATACTTCTTAAGATCGTTGGTTTTCACCTTTTTTTCGACTTTGGAACGTGCCTGATGGTTTAACAAGCATTAATGAGACTACACCAACTACGCCGAGGAAATTTAATGTTGGACGACTTCAATCGGAATAGTCCGCCGATACTTATGCCGACCGCGTATCCCTTGAGCTTGCAAAACATCCTTCGACTGAACCCGGAAACCTATGGGAACTATGTGAACAAGCCATAAGAAGTGCTGCTTCAGAGGCCGCCACTCAGAAACGCCTGGTTTGACTCAGAAGGGGCTCAGGCAAAAAAAGCTCCAGAGATATATTAGAGCGTATAGAAATATCTATGTTGAGCGAAGAAAGGATGAGACAACATGTTCAGGAGGAAGAAAAAAGAACACCAACAACGCGAAGTCGAGGAGATGCAGAGAAGTTTTTGCAGAAAAGAGGTGCGAAACTTCTACAGAAAAGTGAAACAATCTACATCAGGTTTCACAAGCCGCCCTGGGCCCTGCAAAGATCAGGATTTAAACACCATAGTAGAAACGCAGGCGATGTTAGGCATCTGGAGAGACTACTTTAACCAGATGTTAAATGGCGATGACAGCCAAGATCCCGCCCAAGATCAACTTGTACCAGTTAATCTAGATGACGACAATGAGCTGATAGTAGCCATCACCAGACAACCAGACTGAAGATGAACAAAATAGCTGGATGTGATGGTCCGCTTTTTTAAACACGGTGCAGATGTGCTTACACCACGGAGGAAAGTATGCCCGATGAGTGGAATCTCAGTAGTCAGTACCATCTGCCCGATTCACAAAAAAAGGAGACCGCCTACTCTGCGCCAACTATAGAGGCATAAGCCTTTTAAACATCGCCTATAAGGTCCTGTCCAGCGTTTTATGTGAACGTCTCAAGCCGTTTGCTGATGATCTAATAGCAATAGGTCCTTACCAATGCGGTTTCAGACCTGAAAAATCTTCGACCAACCAAATATTCACATTACGCCGTGACGTAGGAAAATGCTCGCCGTTCCGTCAAAGTTGGTAGAGACTCTATTGAAACCTTCGAAACCACCAGCAGGCTAAGACAAGGTGACGTACCACTATTGAGCGTTTCCAAGTCTCCCGGTTTGGGAATATTACATTTCTGAGGCCAAGTAAATACTTGGGTCGCTGTATTTGTTTGTATCAGTAATTTTTAGGCGTTCCTTTCCCCTTTCTTTTTCCCGATCGTACTTTTGGATCTCTCAGTGATTTGTACATTGTCCAACATTGTGAAACGTAGTCTTTCCATTTAGCGCAGGGGGCATTCACCCTACGCTTACGCGTCACCGAAAGTTGCTTCGCCATTAATCGTGAATCACTAATACATATTTTAAAATGTTCACACTCGGGAAACACTCTTCCATTTAAATAAATGTCTTGGATAGAAATGGATCAGAAAACAACAGTCAGCAATTTATAGTATTCAGCCTTTTTTGGTCTTATACGGTATCCATATTTCCCTCCAAAATGGCACTAAATCGTGCATTTCACAGATTAATAAACAGTTCATGCAAAGAAAGTGTTCGGCAATGACAAATCCTCTCACAGTTCATTTTGTAACGAAGAAAGTGAATCCCTACTAAAAATTCGGATTCCGCACTAATTTCTAGGTCCCTTCATTACTGCAGATTAGCAACAGTTAGCAGAAGTTTAAATTCTGGCGTATGAAAACCCAGTCAAAGAGAAAGTCACAAAAAAAGCATTCCATTGCGAAATGGCCAAGAAAATTCCCACTACAAAGAAATAATGCAAAAACTCCAACACTTTGTTGGCCAAGTATGAGGAACAACCCAAGTCCGGGAGACATTAAATTTAAAAAAGGCATAGAGTTTTTCAGTCGACGCGTTTAGATCTTTGATGACTCTTCCGTTCATCTTTGTTTTGGTGACATCTGTGAAATATGTTTGTGTATTTTTCAATAACTGATGGATCACGATATTGTATATAGAATTGATAGTAATATCACTTGGGAGTTCTTACTAGTTCTCTTGTTTTGCTGCTTAAGAGCGCTTTTGAAGTGGCAAATGTGTAAGAAAGTCACCAAAAGCAAGACCGATTTCCATCTCTTCCATCTTCGCAAATAATCTGAAACGAGTTTATGCCTTGTTTTGCCGTCCGCTGCTTACCATCAAAACTCCCAAGTGATATTACTATAGGTTTTTCATCATACATCTCTATGATCTACCCGCCCTTATTGAAAAATCCTATATTATATGGGAAGTAGTTGAGAATCAGATCCTAGTCAAAAATATCATCAAATCGTAGCGTCTGTCGGTAGTGTAGAAAAGATAAACTCACAAACAAAACGCTTCCATTAGCTTACTGTGACCAGTTTTGGGTTATGGTATTGCTGCAGCAGATTTAAATTCCGTAGCCATGTGTGGCGCCACATAGTGGCATAAGTGTGAACCACAGGTACATATTTTTCGACAGCCAGTATCAGTATCAGCCGTTTGACATTTTTTTAAGTGGCATATAAAATGAGTGTCAGTAATAAGCTTGTAAGCAGCGATGTTATAAGTGCAGGTCAAAATGAACAAAAACCCGGTGATAAATAAGATGTCTTCGTACTGTTTTGTAATAAGCAGTGTTGGATAGTTACGCGTAACTTTGAAATTTTATTTAGTTACACGTAACTAATGTAACTTATGTAACTAATGTAACTAATGTAACTTAATGTAACTAATTGTAACTAAATGTAACTAACTATAACTAATAGAATTTTTTAAATACAAAAACTCACATTTTATGTTAAATTGAAATTTAGAAGTTCCGTCCACAAACCCGTTCGAATGACGATTGACTATACTGTTTTATGGCAAAGCTGAATGATTGAGATTGCCGTCGCATTCCTGGCAAGGAAAACATTTTTAAATAACTATATTTCTGAAAAAAAAATTTTTAAAATAATAAAACAAAATAGATCTCGTTTGATTTCCTTTGGGCGAGCCAAATCTGAAACTTGAGACCAAATCTGAGATCAAATCTGAATTTACCATACAAAAATAAATCACAATAAACAAAGAAATGTCCAGGAATCTCAAGAAAGAAGGGAAAACTTTAAATGTAAGTAAAAATCTATTGTATGCTCCAAGAATATAATATTTCATTAGATTTCCTTTTCATCAGGAACATAGTAATTTCAATATGTATTCCTTGCCAGGTTGCCGTTTCCCTTGCTAATAAAAGAATTTTGTCAATAGTCGATTGGGATTCAGGATGAAATGTGATTTTTTTTATTTTGTACTATTAAGTTAGAGTTAGTTTTGTTTAGTTACAGTTAGTTACATTTAGTTACATTAGTTACATTAGTTACATTAGTTACGCCAAATATTGGGCGTAACTAATTCATATTAGTTACGCGTAACTAAACGAGTAACTTACTTCATGTAACTTACTTGCCAACACTGGTAATAAGTTGCGCTTGCGATTTGTTGCTTGTTCCAATCCTTGAACGGTTTGCATTAGTTTCGTTTAAGTCGTTTTACGGGTCACATTGTTATTAAGTGTGCCATAAAATGGAGTAAACATATTGATATCGTCATTAAGTCTTACTAGACCAAACAAATTATGTTAGATACTCATTAAAACATTTCCCTTCTTTGAGTCACCGCCAAAGTCAAGGACCATCTAACATCTTAGGACGCTAGCTTAAAAAGTAAAAAGAATGTCTTGGCTTAGAACTTTATATTATCAGGCATAATGACTATAACTAAATTATTTTGAGTCCAGAGATAGCCACATCACTCAGCTGTACACCTCGAGAATGGCCCGTATTGTAAGAAACTTATTTTGACCTCATAATCTCAATAAAAAACAGACTTTCCGCCATCATAATAATCATATGAAACCGTTGTCAAAATTCACGAAGCCCACAATGAAAAACTCAGCAGGAAAATTTATTACAACCAGCAAACTTAGTTCTTTCCGACACTTGAAATAACTGTACCTACCTTGACTGCATCAGCCATATCATATACACTTAGTTACCTTCCCTTTACCCAGGATACATTTCCAAAATCACGCACAATTCAACTCACTTACTGTCTCAACGAAAATGACACGTGGTAAGGCATAATTTCCTTGATTCCGACACATCTTTGAAGCCGTTTGTCTGCTCCAAGTTCCAACTGCGCGGTCTCCCTTCTTATGGCGTCTTCTCTGGCAACGGAACCGTAGCGCACGCTTCAAATCAAAACAAGTAACATAAAACTTGAACTTAATCTCGTTCTCACCACACTTTAGGGGAACCACGTGCTCGGTGTATCTTCGCACCTCACTCGGCCGACAGGCGCGATGTGGTGTGGCGTGGCGGAGAGTGATCTGTTGCAGCAATCATATAAAACTGCATGTGTCCTTTGATTCCCCTCATGGCCAGCAGTCATATGGAGGAGGGCTTTGCGTTTGAATCTGCCGCTTCTGCGGCCAAAGTAAAAGGCTCCTTCATATAGAGACTATCTGGATGCATAATTATGGCGAGCGAGCGTGTGAGAAAAGGGCGCAATAATTTCCACCACATAAAGGTGATAAGATGCGGGCGAATATATGTTTTTCGTTTTGTATTTTTTTTTTTTTTGGATTGGACGAGTCGTGCAGCAGTTTTTGCTGCATCCGCATTGGAGTCAGGAAACAAGATTGTTGAAATGACAGGAGGGAGGGTAATGAAAAGGAGGAACATTTAAAACTGCCTCGTTACCTCTTCTATAGTGATGTTTAATAAGGCGAGCGACAACAACTCGACTCTCGACTCGTTGAAGATGTGATTTGCACGGATGGGTTCGTCGTCTTCATCGTCGCGTCGTCGTCGTCAACTATCTATCTTCTGTCGGTAGATGGCCAGGCCATTGATGTCGCAGAGTAGCAGAGTGAAACAAGACGAACGCCTCCACCAGCTATATGGACCTGGCTGAGTGACAAATGATGGATGATGAAAATTAATATGATGCCAATGCCGAAGCAAATGTTTGCCCCTGTCAATTTCTGCCTGCATGCGAAGAGTTAAGTTTCTGTAAGAAAAAGTGTATAGATGGCAACGGCAAACGGGAAAACTGCAACGCTGGATGTATGTTGTCTTTGCGCGCCAAATTCACCGCAACTTGGTGGCCTTATCGACCGTGAAAGTTGCATTTAATTACTTTCAGTTTTGTGCGGCATCTCTTGGTTGATTTATTTATCTTTTTTTCTTTTCTTCTTTTAAGCTTCACAAGCTGTCTTTCTTTTTCATAAATTTATTTCGGGAACCAGAGAGTCTGGGATTTTTTTGTTCGGAGTTAATTTTTTTGTATTTGTATATGAGCAGGTTGGACCGTGGAGTTACAAGGCGGGTTCGGTCTTCGGTGGGATCTTTTTTCTTCTTCGTGCAAATGAAAGTGAAATGCGGGAATTCTTTGAGTGAAGAAATTTGACTTTCTTTCGGTTACGTGGTTTTAATTCACATAATGGCCTTAATAAGATTGGGTACTTGCTTTGGAGGATCATATCCTGTTAGTAATGTTCATTGTTCACATCATTAAGATGTTGAACAAGTGATTCAAGTTATTGTATTTTTTCCGGAATAGTTTATGATTAACTGAACCGGTTGGAGTAGAATATAAGGGAATGGAATTCGTTTCGATAAAACCCTTTTATTATGTATTGGATTGGATTATGAAAATTCCGTTTTATAAGAAATAAAGCTTGTATATCTTGAAATGATGTCAGTTTTAATCAATTTTCTTTTCAAAGTTTGAGTGACAGAACCATTTTCATAGACATCGAAGAGGTTCTTCCATCGTTTTAAACAGTAAACCGACAGATTCCAAAAGTTTTCAATGGATTCTGAAAAGCCTTCAGATATGATTCCAATGTGTACAAGTTCATAAATACACTTTCATTAGTTACGGTTGGATTACATTTTTTTCCTCCACCTCACAGACATATAATACAGATCGCCAACTCTTTATAGTTTATCTTTTTTCCTACAAGCTTGATGTGCATTTTATTATGAAAATATGAAAGCTCACCCGTCCATTTTAAATGGGAACCAATACATGAAAAAATATGAGTGTTTTAGGCAAGAGTACTACGAGCTGGCAGTCTGATATAAAGATCTTGGCGACACACAAGATCAAGTGTTATGGGATTAGGATACAGACCGCCAACTCGTACTCTACTCTTCTTGCCCGAAACACCCTCGAAATATTTTTTCGTGTCTGTGATTACGTGTACATCTCTGTCTATGCATATTGTGATGGTAACCATCCCTAAGTGTGCCATTTATTTTAAGGGTGTGTTTACTGCTCCCATTTAAAAAGCACGGAAGAGCGTTACACTCTCAGAATAAATGTCACATCAGTTGATTTTCAGCTTGTAGCAAAAAAAAAAGACCATACAGTGAGTTGGCAGTCTGTACCTTATTGGTCCGTGGATTAGGAAGTGATGTTAAAAAGAGCGCAAGGAAATGCTGCAGTTTTTCGACGAGTTCGCATCATTGACATTTCGTGGTATAATGGAGCATAAGGGTTGAGTATAACTCTGTCTTTGTCTAGTGCTTTATGGGTCATTTGTATGGTTTTTAGTTTTAGTTGAACCCGGATTGTTGATATCCAGAATTTCGTTTTTAATGACCCATTTGTCAGTTCTCTAAATTGGAATTGGAACTAATCGCGCCACCTATCGGAAAGGGCTAAAAAAGTTGTCTGTTGCAAAGGTTCATATTTAATTCTTTTAAATGTTCGCTTGCCCTGAAATTATGTCGAATATATTTAGAAGTAGTTAAACTTTTTTAAGAATCTGCAGGGTTTTAATTGACACTTCCAATTCAATATGTGAAGAAACTCTGTCAACAAAAAATATAATAATGACCTTGATCGGAATAAATCTCCGAAAATTCTCCTCTTCTCAAGAAATGCAAAATACTTTTTCAAGGTTCTTAGTGAAATTTTTTTCCATCGCTTCAAATTTGTTTGTTCATCTGTCGCACGCCGCAGCATGCAGCATACGTCCATACTGCAAAAAACAGGCCAGCTGTTTTTGGCATTAAGTGAAACCCAAATAGGTGAAAATTCTGATCCATTGGAATTTAACCTACACGGGTACAACTTAGTGCCATTATTCTTCGCTTATCACGGCGACGGCCTAGCTGTATACGTCAGAAATTATGTTGCTTACCAGCTTCTACCCCAATATGGTCAGTGTTCAAATACTGACCTTAATTTCATGTGGTTTAAATTCAACGTTCAAAAGCACATCATCCATATATGTTTTATTTATAGAAGCCCGGGTCAGGACAGTGACTCGACTTTTAACGAATTCGATGCGCTGTCGGACTCAATCCAAAGAATTGTTTCCCATTATCCTCGCACTGAAATCGTTGTTACGGGCGATTTGAATGTACACAATTCAACGTGGCTTCGATATTCTGGCCAGACAAACCCGAAGGAAGGTATGCCGAGATTTTCGCTGAGGTCAACAACTTAACTCAGCTAATTTACCAACCAACAGGAATCCCTGACATTGCAGGTCACACGCCAAACACACTTGACTTGTTTCTAACATCTCATCCTGATAAATACACTATTGATGTATTATCGCCTCTAGGCACGTCGGACCATTGTATCATTTCAGCTTTTTTTCTCGTACTCCAACAGTCAAGTTAAAGAAAAAATCTCTAGGAGAACCGTATGGCAATACGAGAAAGCCAACTGGGACGGTCTCAATAAATTCTTCGGAAACTTTAACTGGTCACTATGTTTCCTCGATAGTGACGTAGACTCCAGCGCTGAAATGATTACAAACATTATTCTCTGCGGAATGAGAAATTTTGTTCCGAATAGGACAAAAAGTATCAAACCAAAAGAGAATTCATGGTTCGAATTGAGCTGTAAAGAAGCTATCGAGGTGAGAGAAGTTAGTTTCCGTTGTAACAAAGCCAACCATTCTGAGGAAAACCGGACCGAAAACATCAGCGTAAGCTTTTCCATCTGTCCTACTTTACAGGTCTCTTTCCGAGTGGGTGGAAAACAGCATTTGTCTAGCCCGTTCCAAAAAAAGGCGTATCTTCATCCCCCTCAAACTACCGACTAATTGCACTTACATTCCTTCTTTCCATGTTCATGGAAACCCTGATAAATTTTCAGATCAAGAAATATCTTGAGAAACGAAAACTTCTTAATGAAATGACCGGCAGTACGGTTATCGTAGCAATAGGTCCACTGGTGATATGATGGTATATCTCACCGAACAGTGGAACCAATCTTTACATCGTTTTGGAGAAAGTAAGATTATTGCGCTCGATATTTCAATAGCATTTGATAGAGTTTGGCACCAAACTGGTGTGCCCCAAGGCTCTGTTCTGTCTCCGACACTCTTTCTTATTTTTATTAATGATCTCTTGTCTAATACTTCTAATCCACTAAATTATTTTGCTGACGACTGTACTCTCAGCTTCTCATATTCGTTTCCAGATTCACGTCCATGTTCTTCGGATGTGGAACTGCAACGGCAGCGTATGATAAGCTCATTGAATTCTGATCTGACAGCATTATCCAATGGGGTATCGTCAACCGTGTGAAATTAAATGCTTCAAAAACTCAATGCTGTTTTCTGTCTTTAAAGCATAACCTACCCCCTATGCCACTATCCATGAGTGGCACTTGCATTGAGGAAACCAAACAGCTTTGCGTTCTAGGTATGTGTATTACGAACCACCTCTTGTGGAACGATGACATATTTGGCGTCGCCAAAAATGCCGCAAAATGATTAGGTTTCCTAAATCGATGTAAGAAATATGTTTCCCATTCTGATCTGGCGACAATCTACAAGGCATATATTCGCCCGAAGCTCGAGTATAATTCTCATATCTGGGCAGGTGCTCCTGTCACTCACTTGCGTCTCCTGGATAGGATCCAAAAAAGGGCCTTAAAACTGATAGGAGAAAGAACCATTACCGAAACATTTGTTTCACTTGAACATCGCCGTAATGTTTCTTGTCTATCCTTGTTTTATCGCTACTTCCACAAACAGTGCTCCAGCGAAATAGCCAGATGCATTCCTCCCCTTAAACAATTTCCCCATAACACTCGCATCGCTAGGAATGCCCATCAATTTACCCTCGAGCCTAACTTCGGACGTACTGTTAAGTATAGAGACTCTTTTTTTTAGCCGCACAACAAGAATGTGGAATGCTTTACCCGGCTCGATTTTTCCCTCCCATTGTGATATAAAGACGTTCTCCTATCCTACTTTCCTAACCGCTTGCACTGTTTTAATTCATGTTAAGGGTATTAATAACCCCTTGAGTGCGCGTAAATTATAAAAAAAAATGGCGGCGCCGATAGCTCGCATCAGCTTACCATGTAGCATTTATATTCTCACTCATTCGTGCATGTGCTCTGCGTTATGAGTGTGTTTTGATCAGTGTATTGATGTAAATATTGTTGTTCAATTTATCGTGATGAACAACGATGAAACGGTAAACAAGGCAAAAATCAAGAATAGTGCGGAATGCCAATGATCCAAAAAAAGTTTCACTTGCATCATGTTTTCATAAAACCTTAAAATTTTTTTCTTCTTCAGTTCATGATTCCTCTAAATTCCAATCAATTTGATACTTTTTAGAGCTTTAGCAAAATCACAATAAAATGAAACATCTTTAACTAACTGCTTGAAATCAGCCCTTGTCTCTTACTTTGTTGCAAATATTTTATCTTCTAGCCGTATTGACGACAAACCATCCTAATGATGAATCGGTCCAATGATGATGGTATATACCGTAGCGCGGCCATAATAAAGCGTTATAAACAGTTTTAAACGACAAGTATCTTCCTGGCACATATCCATAACTCTACTTCATCTTCAATCGGATAAGGACAACAACCACTAATCGAACTATGAACCGCAATAACCAAAGTCGACTTCTTCCTTGTTGCTAGTGACACTCGGAAGAATAAAACTCAGTCACACAACATATTCAAATGCCGGGATTCCAAAACATGATTCTTTTTCTCTCTCACCGCAAATGCCTACAATCAATCACTAAGTTTATCAGATGAAATCTTTCTCTCTCTCGCTCTCTAACAGCATCACATATCACAGAGTCATGAAAAGAATCTCCATCTTATAGAGGCCAAAAACCAGAAAACCAACAACCAACTTGGCATTTCTGACAAATTTTTCCTCATCCAAAAAGGAACCTTCACATTTTCTTCACAAAGTCTGACCTCCAAAGCAGGCGCTTTTCCATCCACCACCGACCGCATCTAGATATGGGTGGCATCTCTCCAAGAATTCCATCCATCCACCCACCTTCCCCTGTCGCTGACATTTTGTCGCACATTCAAATTCGCTAACATGTGACGCAACATGTCTGCATACATTTCTCAGTGGCAAACTTGACAAATGTCAAACGTTCTTCACCCAAGTATCCATCAATCTTTATGGGCCTTTCTTAAAGATATCTGTCTGTCTGCTTGGCAGAGCGAATAGCAAAAAAAAAAAGAAGACGCAACAGTTCTTCCTGAATCTTGAATATTGTGGTGGAGACTTAGAAGGTGATGCACCATAGGAACACAGGTGTTTCGCCACCAACCACACATCACACATGATCGTCCCGTCCAGCCAGCCAGCGGTCCACTGACGCGCGTTCCTTAACTTTGGAAAATTTCTCCGCTTCTTGTTTGCTCCTCGGCTTCCATACAATGCAATAGCTACTGCATCTTGATAGTGAAATATTGTATCTCATTTGGAATGGGACAGAGATGAGAAGAGGATGACTGTGGCAAGGCGTAAACTTGACTCTGCTTAAAATGGCCTGCACTACGCTGCGCATGCCAAAACAATACATAGCTCAGCGATGCGACCGACCGACGGGTTTCCAAAGAAGAATCAGCTTTTTCCTGGAATCATTAACGGTCCATGCATGATGCGCGGTTTGTAGAGAACTTTCTTTTTAACGATTTTCTTGCCCAGCACATCACATTTCACATTCACATCGTCATCCGTAACAATCCAAGGAGTGCGAAAAATTAATAAAAAGACATCGTCTTTTGTCGGGAGCACACACACACACACACAAAAAAACCTGGAAAATGAAAACAACAGCGGGAAAATGAAAAGTTATCAACTCTTTGATGGATTTGCGGTTATCCACGCTTCCACGCGATGAAAATGCATTCTTCTCCTTTTTTATTGTCTCCCCGTCCGCTTGCGTCCATCGATTTTTTTTTGAACGTGATGTCTTCCGCCATGTAACATGTAAGTTGTCTTTTGCTGACGATGAGTCTTCTCTCATGCATAAGACATGGTTGGAAGAAAAGCATTTCATAACAAGCTTGTAATTATTATTTTTATTTTATGATCTGTAGATACTTCCAGATCTATATTGCTGGGACTGGCTAAGGATTGGTAGCTGAGTTATTCTGAAAATTTAAAATCTTTCGTAGAATATGGTTTATGGCCATCTTAAGCGGCATATACAATACACGGGTCAAAATCTCATCAAGCATGTGAGAGTCTGTGTGAAATTTAAATACGTACATAACGTTGAGTGTTTGAAGAAAAATCAATTTTTTTTATTTCTTATCAATCACGGTGCACACACACTCACATGATGTTGAATCGTGTATATGCCGCTTTACAAGAAGAACGAACTTTATAATAATATTATATGAATGGTTTTGCCATTGGTCACAACTCGCCTAAGAGACTACTGCATTAATTATGGTCAAACATTTACTTGAGTTTTGATAAATTTGAAAGCTATAAACGCTTGGAAGCAACTTGAATGGTTTCGAGAATTGGAACATTCGAGACTTTAACCTAGGTATATATAGCAGCATCTGAAAGCCAAACAGGTCAATTTGATTTCAACCGTAGTGACAATTAAATGGTGTATAATTAGTGGTGCTAAGATAAATAATAAAGTAAAGAGTTTGAATTTAAATAAAAGTGAGTTTGATTTATAGAGACGGAAGTTGTGGTACAAAACAAAAGTAAAGAAAAAATGAATTTTATTTTTCGAACCCAAGAAAAATATATCACAAAAACAAGAACTGATTTACACTCCTGAAGGTATGCAGCACTTTAAGCTCATTGTCTCAAACGCCTATAATTATACCGTGTTTTTTGTACTTCACTCTCACGTCTAAGCTACTCAAATGATACCTAACAATGAAATTTTTAGCTGAAACTGTCAGGACAATGTCAGAAATACCGAAAAGATAGAAAATATACGAGCTTTGATTTACAATCCAGAAAGAATGCAACACTTTAACTCGCCTAAACCACCGCCTAAAACTATACCTAGCTTTTTATTCCTCTTGAAGATATTCGACAATTATAACTCGATTCCACCTCCTATATAACTATTGCCTAATTTTTGTTGCTCCTGAAGGTATGCGACACTCGACTACAAGGCCTGTAAGTATACCTCGCTTTCACAATTTTACTACTCAAAAAATGATAGCCATGAAATTTCGAGCCACCATTGTCAGAAGTACCGAAAGAGATAAAGGCTTTCTAATATACGAGCGTTGCTTTACAACCTATAAAGTATGCAACACTTTAATTCGATACCAACGCCTAAGACTATACCTCTCTTTTTATACCTTCTGAATATATTCTACACCCTTAACTCGATTCCACCTATTATATAACTATTGCCTTTTTTTGTGGCTCCTGAAGGTATGCGACACTTAAAACTCGACTACAACGCCTGTTAGTATACCTCGCTTATTTTTTGTTCCGCTTTCATAACTTTGCTACTCAAATAATGATAACCATGAAATTTCGAGCCACCATTGTCAGAAGTACCGAAAAAGACAGAGGCTTTATAATATACGAGCTTTGATTTACAACCCAGAAAGTATGCAAAACTTTAACTCAATACCACCGCCTAAAAGTATACCTCGTTTTATTCCTCCTGAAGATATTCGACAATTATAACTCGATTCCACCTCCTATATAACTATTGCCTGATTTTTGTTGCTCCTGAAGGTATGCGGCACTTTAAACTCGACTACAACGCCTGTAAGTGTACCTCGCTTGATTTTTGTTTCGCTTTCACACCTTTACTCAAAAAATGAAAACCGTTAAATTTCGAGCGACCATTGTCAGAAGTACCGAAAAAGATAGAGGCCTTAGCATTGATTTAAACTCAGAAAGTATGCAACACTTTAACTCGATACCAACGCCTAAATACATACCTCGCTTTTTATTACTCCTGAAGATATTCGACACTCTTAACTCGATTCCACCTATGTAACTATTGCCTGTTTTTTTTTTGCTCCTGAAGGTATGCGACACTTTAAACTCGACTACAATGCCTCTAAGTATACCTTGCTTTCACACCTTTACTACTCAAAAAAATGATAACAATGAAATTTCGAGCCACCATTGTAAGAAGTACCGAAAAGGATACAGGCTTCATAATTATTTACGATCGTTAGTACCTTCATATATCAACAACCCTGCACGTATTCAACGATCTAAACTCGACTCCAACGCCTATAAGTATACTTTAAACAAGAAGTGAATAAATTTCAATGCAATCCCTTAGAAAACTACAAACAACAATGCCAAATAAAGTATGATCGAATCCGATCAACCCACTGCCAACTAATGGCCATTTGAAAAAAAAAGGAATTTAAGCCTGATCCTGGTGAACGCAGTTTTGTGAAAAATGCACTGGTTTTGGTAAATAATGGTCTCATTTTTGTCATTTTCGAGCGAACCCAAAACGAAAACACCGTTACTTGAAAGGTACCAGCACGGACCAAAAAGATACAGACCGCCAACTCACTGTATGGTCTCTCTTTTTGCCTACAAGGTAAAAATCAGCTGATATGCCATTTATTTTGAGAGTGTGACGCTCTCCCTTGCTTTTAAAACCCATTTAGCAAACACACCTAAAAAATAAATGGCATACGCAGGTATAGTTACCATTACAAAATGCACAGAGAGAGATGTACTGTACGTGTACACGTATTCACAGACTGGAAAAAATATTTCGAGGGTGTTTCAGGCAAGAGGAGTACGAGTTGGCGGTCTGTATACTGGTCTGTGGGTACCAGTTTTAGACGGGCTTCGACGAAGTTATATATAAGCCTGGACAACCGTTTTTCATTAAACTGCTTTGTATTAAATTTGAAGGAAATCTATCAAACCGTTAGGCTGTAAAACATTTTTTTGGTCATATCAGGCGCAGACAAAAAGTTAGTATGAGATGAGTTTGAGAAAATTCCATTAAAACAATAAAAATGAGCGAGCTATCAGCTAACAAACGATTGTAAGGCTTCAATTAAAAAATGGTCATAGCCAAACACCAGGTTTCTAAAAATGAAAATTCAGAATCACTATCTAAAAATAAATTAATTTAAAAAAAATTCCTGCGGTTTGCGTAAAGTTCAGCAAAAGTTATTAATAGATATTCAATTCTACAATCAAAAGGAATCATACAAATTCTTCATCTCATCGATCAAAAATGAATCATTAAGCACCAAAGCAAATTAAAAACTTTGCGATAAAATAAAATACTTAATTTTATTGCATAACTCTAAAGTCGAAACTGATTTCTGTTTCTATTCCAGTTACAAAAATAAAATTAGTACCTATAACTGAGCGATAACGATCTAATCTAAATCTAAAAATAGAACGCTGGCAGACAGACTGATAGACAAGCTTATTTGACTGAACGTCTTTTCTATTCTGAGAACATGACTTTGTGCTATCCCAACTCCGATCTTTATACGAATACCTACATAATTTAACCTTACAATACCTATTTCCCAAGTGGAAACAGTAATATTTTGAATAAATTTTTGTTTCCAATCACGAATCTGTGGTACCTACATACTTTTCTATTCTAGAATTTAGAATCAAAAAATGTTATTAAGGTGTAAATTGATAAGTTTCTAGAACATAAACATAATATATTCATCCAGTCCATACGACTTTAAATTGATTTCTATTGTCTTTGAGTGTTAACAAATTTATTAAGAATCACGATTTGAATTAATTATGAGCGACTTTCTATCATCTGCACTTCAAACAAAGAATGAAAGTCAGTTTTTTTTGTATTGAACGGTTTAAAGTTTGTTTTCGAAAACAATGTGGAACTCTCGTTGCAATAAAATATTGGAAATATCTGCTTCGAACATTAAACAATAAATTTAATTTACTCAGTCAAAAGATTGAAATCAAAACCAAGACTAGGTGTAGTCTTTATTTTAGAAGTAATGTTTACTTCTGCATTTTTTTTTATATTTAAAACACCCGAAAGACAAATAAAGGACAGTCGTGTTTAGCTTGCGTAATACAAATTCCCAGAGCTGGGACAGGCCTGCGACACAAAAATATTGCAAGAGAAATCTTTTGAAATGTATTTATGTAGCTTGAAGAAGATAAACAGAAAACGACTGCTGATGCTGTCAGGAAAGTGCTCTACGCTAAGCCTGTCATCTGCCAATATTTACAGAAGCACTCTTGAACAAATATGTGAACATGCGCCAACGGCTTGAGTGCATGTTACATCGATTGCGATTGGCACATGTGAAATAAGGTCAGTGTTGATGTAAACAGATGGGCGCCGCGCCGCGCCGCGCCGTCATCTAATATTATGATTTAAAAAATGTTTTTAGAAAAATAAACAATAATTTTATTTTATTTCAATAACACTTGCTATCAGGGTATTGGAAAAATTAATGAGTAAAGAATACAACATGACTTGATTGTTGCACTTTGTGTATGATTTGGGATAACGATCTCAGTTCTCAGCTAATATCTATCACTAATACATATCTATTGTCCAAAAATAGTAACCATGAGTTTGGTATCGATATCAACAGTTCCGTGCCCAAAGACAATTTTCCGTGCGATCTTAACCATAATGTCTCATGTTTACTTAAGTGCCTGTACAAAACAGGTACGTTGCTTTCATAACAATGTGTTAGATATTCTGATGACTGTTCAATGGCAGTGTGTATTCGCACGCTCATATCCATTTCACCAGTGCCCTATCAAGATAGGTCGCATACTGTCAAACAAAATTGTTTTCCCCAGCAAAAAAATATAAAAATCAATTAGTTTTTAAAACATTCAAACTTGAATTTTCTTCAATTTTGTTGATACAAAAATTGTTGTATATATTCGTACCCGAGATATTGCGCTTCGAAAAGCAGGTCATTTTTCAAATTTGTTTAGCATTTCTTCTAGATTCGTAAAATTGCCTGTTTTTTTAAGTGCCATATCTTAGTAACAAGTCAACATACCAAAATGTTCGTCCTATCAAAATTGTAGGAAATTATACGCTTTATAAAATAGTCGAATGAGCTTTCGCTGTAGCACGTAAGGAAATAAAATGCACGACTGGGTCGCACGAACTTGCTCTTATGTTCAATAATTGCGTAGTGGCTGCATATATGGATATTAAAAAATTTAATAATTTCGAAAATTCTTTTATTTTTTAAATTAGTTTAATAGTTTTCTCGGAAAAACTAAGTATGCAATAAAATTTCAAATCTATGAAAAAAAAATATTGAAAATCGTTGGACCAGTTTTTTTTTTAAATGTTATTTTTGAAAAACTTTGAAAATATTTTGAAATTTATTTGAGTATGTAAATATATGGCTATACGTAGTTTACATCTGAAAAAATAATGTTAAAAAAAATCAATATACCCGTTTCCAACATATTTCGAAAACCAAAATTTTGTTTGAAAAATTATAAAAAAATCAAAAAAAGAGTTTTTGAAAATTTTGAAATGCCATATTAATAAAATTATGAGTCACTTTCTGTGCCTAAAATGTTATTGAAATCGGATGTACGGTTTACGAGAAAATTTGATTTGAAAATACTGGTTCAATGAGAGGTACAGTTATAAGACACATTTTGAAAAATATTTTCTAACCAGAAGATAGATTGTCTTAAAAAAATAGCATTCTGAAAGTTCTATCAAAATCGTTAGAGCCGTTTTTGAGAAAATCAATTTTTTTCTTTACGATTGTATGGCAGGTGCCGTTTTTTTTTGAGTCTAGAGCAAAAATAAAAAAAATTGTTCCGAGGGACGGCCAAATAAATCCTAAATAACGAATTTGAAGCAAATCGGCCCATCCATTGACATACTATAAATGGACTGCTAGTTGCCAACTTCACGATGGTTCCACTCATACGCCAGCGCGACTGTCTCTAACACGGCAAAAAGGTAGAACTACTATTTTGACATTTCATTTGTTGCTGTCCTTGTCGTCGTCGTAATTTATAATTGGCGCGATTTTTACTTTTTGTTTTTCTTTGAATCCAAAAGTTTGTTGTGTTTATTGTTCTCCGAAATATAAAATATCTGCGGTTTTTAATCGACTACCAATACCGATACCGGTAGTCACCTTACTGTGTCTACTGATTGCATGCGTGCCGTATCTCGAATCACAGTTGTAATTATTTAAAAATTTCCATTCGGATAGTAATTATCTTATATTAATTTACTATCGTGACCACAGGAGAACGTTGCTGTTGGGATCCAAGGACTGGTATTGGCCGGTATAGAGTTTCCGACGCATTGAACCTAGATCCATGGGTTCTTGGACAATATCTTATAACTTTTTTTATTGTTAACATCGACAAATTACTACGAGGTGTGTGGAAGCCGACACTACTTAAAAAAAATATCTGAAATCCGAATTAAAAGTAAAATTCGAAAATAAAAGAAAAATAACACCAAATTTTATTTACTCTAAATTCACTTTGGCAGAAGTCTTTTGACATTTTTGTCATTTCTTCTTTTTACTTTATAAAAATGACAATAGATGTCCCTGTTTGATACTGTCTATTCGCACGCATTCTTCTAATAGTTTTGACAGTATGACACTTACAGCATTGTGGAATAAAGATTTGTATTACTTTTGCGTAGTCAATCCTACGCACGCAACATTCTACCTGCACTACGCGTATGTCCAGTCATATAATTTTGAATTGAAAGGTGAAAGAAAAATTTTCAATCTCATCACGCATCTTATTGGCTACGTATGAATAGACACATCTAAGGATTTTGTTATGCTTTCGACAAGTGGCAATAGATGTCGCTACATGTTTTTGAAAATATAATTACAACTTTTGCCGCTTTTGAGACAGTGGAAGCACTTATACCGGAGTCAATTTTTCCAAGCGATTTGTATGAAAATGACATTTCACTAGCAGTCCATGTATAGTATGTCAATGGGCCCATCCGTTCAGGCTCTAGAGGCGCGAACAGACATACAGACAGACAGACAGACACACGGAATTCCCATACCCACTTTTTTCGACTTCGCCATCATCTTAATGTCATGTGTGATTGTTATCTCAAAAAAAAAATTTCTCCACGAATCCATAACTTGCCTCATAGTACCTATAATCGCAAGTAAAAAATACCAGTAAATTGAAAGTAAAACAAATATATTTAGGTTACTTCAAAATAACTCTTTTCTAATGTATTGATTGTTAAATTGATTTTGAATTTCTTAGGCTTCTTTTTTAATAAAAATTTTATTAGAATGTACTTTCTTTTTCTTTTTCTTTTTCGTATCACTTGATTTGAACAAAATTTATGAAATTACTGCATTTTTTTAATACAGCATTAAACTGTTTTACTGAGATAAAAACATTTAGAAAAAATTATGATTTTTATCTAAGGATAGATCCCTCGACTGAAATCTCTGGTGGTGAAATGTGTTTAGTGTACAAACCTTTTCAACGTCAACGGGTCAGTAGTAACAACAATCTACATCCCTAAATGCACAAAATTAATGATTCGACTGCAATGCAATCAATTGACTACAGTTTGAAACTAGAATTCCAAATTATCTGACTCAAGGTTTTTTTTAACCCATTAAATAGCCTTTTAAAGTAAAGCTACCTAGAAAAAAACAATATAGTGGTTTTTTTTTTCCTCCAGTACAAATCTGGTGGGATTTTTGTTGGAATTTGGTGGGATTTCATATATTTCATCTGGCATCACTTGCCTAGCTTCATTGCAGCCACAACAACAAACGAAAAAATTGAAAATAATTAGTATCTGGCATTATACTAATTTTGACAGTTTTGCCCAAAACAGATGTGCGGCGTTTACTCGCACACATAACACCAACGTCCAACTTCGCTAGAGTCGACACAATTGCATTTTTTGAACGGAGAAGTTGGGCTTGGCTCTAGCCAGAAAAGAAAACTTAACATAATATTAGTAGAGAAAAAATTGGTGCATAAAGCAAGTAAACATTGATTACTTGATAATTTCTGTTAAATAAAAACTAAAATGTAAAAATTAAATGCTTAAATTGTTTATACATAACAAAATTAAAAACAATGAACAGATATTTTCTAAATTTTCAATTTGCAAACATAATCCAAGGCAACGGCAGAAGTAAACAAAACAAGAAAAAAGAAAGAAAAGAAAGATATAGTTTGGTGTCAAACCAAATGCGCAAACCTAGATGAAAACACTTTCTTAGCAAATTTCAAATTACTTTATTTGGGCCCTAATGAAAACGTAGTATAAGAGCTTAAAATCATGTTATTAACATTTAGTTATAAGTGTGCATAATCGCCCTCAGTGAATTTTGAATGAGGACTAATTAATCACAGGAGTAAAATAAAAAGCAAAAAAATTAGATATTGGAAGATGTGCCAGCCAATTACATCTTCCAATTTTCAATTGGCAGATTAATTTTGTCTTTGGTGGAAGAGGGTAACAACGAATTATTAAAAACAATTGACAAAGTGAAATATCATTGTCATCATGCCAAAATTATATGTACATGTACATGTATACATTTTGTTTTATTTAGATAATTCGAATTTTGCCTTTAAACTTTCTTTTATTTAAGTTACAATAGATTTGAAAATTTGTTGCTGAAATATTTGCATTTCAATTATATTTTCTTCTCTTTCATGTTTGTTTGAAAAATAGATTTTTGGATCTTTTGTTACAAACATTGTTGCTCACACCAATTTGTAAGTTATAAAAGTCTTTAAACAGTGAAGTTACCAATTGTGAAACATTTTTTTTACAAAATTCAGCTTTCAAAATTCTGCTTTTCAAAATTCTGGTTATCAAAATTCTTCCAATTATGAAAGAAAAGCTTTGGAATATGTTAAAAATCGCGCGCTTTTTAACATTTTCCAATCCTTTTCTTTCATTATAATTGGTAAAGTTTTAATAATCATTGCGAACTCTTACTTTTTAAAGAGTACCTATAGAAAAGTAGTTTTTTTGATTTCTTTAGGGCCTGTTGTGCAACAGTGGTTCATCCACGGATCAAAATTTAAAAACGATTTACCTCGGTTCGTGCATGTGTATTATGCAAATCAAAGTTTAGACGATGCGACGGTTCAAAACTGGTTTAAGAGTTAACCCAACAATTTACACGGATTAAATAAAGTTGATCTACGAATCAAGAATTTAAAAAAGGAGGCTCAGTGCAAAACCTCGATTGTACAACTGGTCCCGTTTACCTTTGTAGGGACCTAAGTTTTTTTTTTTTTGGTTTTTTGGTTTTTATTTATTTTATTTTTTTTTCTTAGTAAGAATTTTTTTTTTTGTGAAATACACAACTATAATAATTTGATTTGTAAATAAAACATACACACCTTTATTACGGCATTGTAAGGAAGATGTGAAAAATCGACATTGATATTATGCCGGCAAAAAAGTTATGAAGGTCAAAAGGTCACGAAAACCTAAAAAAAACCGTTTTTCGCAAATATCTCGGTTTCTATAGCTCCAATGCTACAATTTCGTTAGTACAATCAATTTTGTATGTCGATTAGTTACCGAGATATGGCACTTCAGAAAACAGGTCATTTTTCAAAATTCGCCAAAAAATGAAGAATTGCACCTTATTTCTTCGGATATACCCAAGAAATCATGAATTATTGCTGTTTTTATGGCTCCTTGTTAAAATCACTAACTTCTTACACCCCCAACGATCCCCGCTTGGCCACCAGGTACCAGGCCATGCCCATTACTATTGTCATTCCGCCGTAATTTTTATATATTACTTTGTTCTTAGTACAGTGGGCAGGTAGAAAAAGGTCGGAAGTTAATCAAACTTTGAGATGTTGTTCAGGAATATTGAATTAGCATTTGACGAAGTTTTGGACCTCACTAGCCCTGTTGAAAAAGAGGAGGAGGGGAAACTGCAAACTTTTCGAGTTCGATCCGGTTTTCGCTCTATAACTTTTTTTGCTTACGTTCTACGGCAAAAGTCTACTAGACTTTTTTGTAGAGCGTTAAATTTACTAAAATATTGTTTGTACAAAAATGGTTGTATGCCATTTCGTTCCCGAGATAAGGAAAAAGAGGAAAAGGGGGAATTGCAAAATGTTCGACTTTGCTCCGGTTTTCCCTCAATAACTTTTTTTCCTTACATTTTACGGAAAAAACGTTTTGATTTTCTTGTAGAGCGTTAAATTTTCTTCAATTTTAATAGTTCAAAAGTTCTTCTGTGTCAATTCTTTATGAACCGAGATATTTGCGAAAAACGGTTTTTTTTAGGTTTTCGTGACCTTTTGACCTTCATAACTTTTTTTGCCGGCATGATATCAATGTCGATTTTTCACATCTTCATTACAATGCCATAATAAAGGCGTGTACCAAAATTCAGCTTGGTTGGAATTTTTCCGCAGATTGGGGTTTAAAATGCCTAAAATGACTGGGCTATATATTTTTGTATGTGTATGCGTCTGCCTCCCGCAGCCAGCCGATGTTTCAGTTTCATAAACAAAATTCTTCCTTAGCAGACAGGAAAAAATTCAATAACATTAATTTTGTGTGGTGTGATGTTCAATTAGTGCTGGCACAATAAAAAAAAGGCGTGTGCCACGCCCAAAGTTAAGACTTTTTATTGCCAAGGCAATTAGTATGAGCTCAGTGACATTCAATTTTATTCTTGCAGATCGATTTTAACAAAACAAGGCAAAACTTAAATTTTTAAAAATTAGATTTTGAATGGAAATAGCGAGTATGGGTGATTTTAACAATTCTTGAACCACACTCTGCTACGTTACCAAGGAATTTAAATCTAAGTGTTCATCTTCTTACTTCAAAACTGCGACCGATAGTTAAAAAACGTTAAAAAATTAATGCATTATACGACTTTTGACGGAAACGCCTCTTTAAAGTGGGCGTGTCTTAAAAATTTGAAGCACTACTTGAACTTTGATCAGTATTTAGGCATATGTGTAAAACTACAGCTGAATCGAGTAGTTTTTAAACAATCTTACCTGAACAAAGGTATTTTTTCAAAATCAAGCCTTTAAAAGTGGGCCTATTGAAAAAA
Source organism: Platycheirus albimanus (assembly GCA_916050605.2). Lineage (NCBI taxonomy): Eukaryota > Metazoa > Arthropoda > Insecta > Diptera > Syrphidae > Platycheirus > Platycheirus albimanus. Next base: position 289,715,716 of record OU696696.1, on the reverse strand, counting down.
TTTACACAAAAAAAATGTAGAGATATATTTCTCAAATAACGAACGGAAAGGAAAAAGGTTTAAATTGAATATTGGAAGTACCTTAAATTTTTGAGACTACGTTTTTCGTTATTTCATGAAAAGTGGGCGTAAGCCACACCCAAAATTAAAAAATTTCTTTTCATACACAAACTTTTTAGTTTTTACTAAGAGACTTGGCTTACAGATTCTTAAAAATACAGTTTATCTACAAAAACAATTTTTTTCTAAATTCTAGTGAAAAGTGGGCGTCAGCCCCGCCCAAAATCAATTTTTTTTGATTTTACACGCAAGATGTTTATGTGCAAGTAATACCCACAAAATTTAATGCTTTTCGCTTAAATATAACAATTGTTATTTTATAAAAACAATATTGAAGGTTTTGTATGAAAAATGGCCGTCAGCTACGCCCAAACTGAAATATTTTTATTTAGTTAGAAGAAGGTTTACCTAAAGCTTGCGTGTGCAAAATTTAAGCGTTATGCTTTTATCGTAACTGTACAAAAACATAATTTAATTTTACCAAATTGAGGTTGTTCAACAAAAATGGCGATTGTGGGCGTGTTTGTGGGCGGATTTTACCGGTTCAAGAACTTAGCCTTACTCTTGAACCAATGATTATATACCTATACCAAATTTCAGCTTTCTAGCTCAAAAATTGCGACCTATAGACAGTGCCAGATTAAGCAAGCGCGGGGCCCGTAGCAAATTCTTTCAAAGAGCCGTCGATCTACTATGGGTTCTTAAGTATAAAGTGGTAAAAAAAACAATTCAATACTCAATACTCAATACGTTTATTTGCTATCTATAGGTTACAATTTTGTGGGTAATTAATAGTGTAGTAAATTACTATAGGCGCTGTTAGGCTCTGACAAGTACAAAAAGCCTGAGATGAGTTCTGGCAATTTAGAATAATTTTGATAGGAAACTAACAATTGAAAACTGATGATACTACACAAATTATTTTTTTCAATACATATTTCAAAGTTTTAATTTAATACAAAGTATATTATATTTTTAGGAATAGCTAATGTTATATTTTATCAATGGTATACTTTAAATTATGTTTATATTTTATATTTATTTATCTGTTCCCCTATTATTTTTTAAACTTTTACAAAGTAACTTTTCTAGATTTTATGTGGGTAAATTTAGAAATAATACTATTCATATCAATTTTTCTGAGCAAATCATATTCTATATTCATCAAAGCGAGATAATTCAGACGTTCTTGACTCATAGTGTTCCTTTACTCATTTTTTATGCGCTTTAATGTCGAAAATGAACGTTCGCCACTGCAGTTTGTGATCATGAGAGATAAATAAATGCGCAAAGCATTTTCTAAATTGGGGAAACATGATTCTAATGAATTGACCATTAGCAATTTATAATATTGAATTTCCAGAGCTTCGTTTTTCGTACTGTCAATCGCATTAACCACATCCGTTTTGAGCAGCTCGGCAAACTGCACTAATTCGTTGTCTAGGCTGTCTTCCAAATCATTTTCATAAGCACTGACTATAATTGGTGTTTTTTTTTTTAAATCTCGTCTGCAGTAATAGATTTTAACTGTCGAAATATTCCAAAAAACACTAGTTAGTTTTTGATATACTTTCATGCGTTTGTCTAAAGCAGATAGTGTGTTATCAATAATGACAGCAAACACCTCAATTTCAAACTTTTTACCAGGTGTTTCTTTCTAGAACAGCTAAAATCGTCGTACTTTGTGTTCCGCTTGCATCGTCTTGAAGTATGTTGCTGATATTCATGACAGCCTGTCAGCTCTTTGGCTTGTGCTTCAATATTTGAAAATGTAGATCGCATTGTTTGGACATATCCATGTTTGGACATATCCATGATAATGATTACAGCAGGGAAAGAAGAAAATAGTTCTAATCCCAATGTAGAAAGGTATTTATTACTATGTTACATGGTAACTAAGATTTTTTAGCGATGAGAGCTACGGGTAGTCTAGTCGAGAAGTGAGTTTCCTACGAAAAATCCTTAGAATTGTGGCAAAAATATGAAAAATATAATTTTTATTTAATGTAAAAAATGGGGTTCCAACCCCAAGTGCAGCACCACAACCAAGCGTTTTCTTCCTGCACCGTACTGAGTCGGGTGCAGAACAGAAGAAGGGCTCTAACAAGAATTAGATTTTAGAGCTATTGTTTAGGCATTTTTTTTATTATCAATAAAATCAGTCCACCGGAAAAAATTAGTTGATTAACAATCACTTAACTTCTTAAAAATCAATGAAACATTTTTTTTCCAACGGTTTCTTGGTTTCTTTTAGTGTTTGGATCATATGAGAATTTTATCAGATTGTTATATTAATATTTTAGACTCAAAAAAATTATTTCTTGGGTTATACCCTTCTAACGTAGGCGCACTCGTGCAACAGCAGCCACGCTTAACCCCATTTGCAATATTAAATAAAATTATTGTCTATAGGGCTAGAGTTCTGAGTCAAAACTTTTTTTAAGAAATTTCTTCCTCTTTAAGAATATTTTTTCCAATTTTCAACATCGCAAATGGTTATTAAGTTGTTATCATAAAGCTGAGACCCTCTTTTTTGTTTATGTTTATCGCTAAAAAATTGGCCAAAAGTTATCTTTTCAAAATATATTTTTAATACACATTTTATATATATTTATATATTTTTTATGCATTTTTAATATTTGTTTTTATACTTAAAATATTTATTTTTTAGATTTTAACATACATTAATTTTTTTTATAATTTTTTTTCTTGAGGGTTATATACAATGTAACGTAGTAATGATTACCATTCTACAATTAAAACTATTTTTGTATCTCCGTGTGGAAAGATATAATAATCTAGTAAAATATATCTTACCTTAAACGTCAATAATTCTCAGAATCACTCTTCTATCTCTTGAGGTTTTAGAATTAAGTATTTTGCTGAATTATTCACAACACTGTGATCGTCAAAAATCAATAAATAAAATAGAACTAAAACAAACCTCTTTCATAAATGGCTCACATCATGTTTACACATAGAAAGATTAAAACTTACAAAATAAAATATTCATCGATTTCTTATTGGCTGGTAGCTAACAGAACTTTATTTTAATTGGCGGATAGTTTGTTACGATACTCGATGGCAATGTCAGGGAATCCCCAGTTAATTTTTCAGTGTTACCAACTTCGATCACAATTAATTTGCATTGGCCGAGTGCCCATTGTAGCGATAAGGGATAGGATACCTATCATTAGTTAAAAAAAAAACACGCGTGAGACACTCGCGTCTAGAATTTAAACTTCTTTGGTTCTGGAAATAGTTTATTGAATGCATTGCTCTTTATGCATTTGGTAATGATCTTACTATATCAGGATTACGAAATGGTTATGGAAAATTCAATTTGAGGAAATCTCTCTTTTAAGATTAATATTAATAATTAATATTTTATAATTAATATTTTAAACCAATTTATTACTTTAGTAATAAAATATTTTTTTTAGTCATAACTTCTATAACCCAATATATTCTAGAAAGTAGGTTTTTGGTATATGGTTACTAAATTATACTAAAAATAATGTAGTCTGTTAATTTTACAAATAAAGAGATAATTTTAACAATTAAAATCGAGCCATTTCAATTCTGCTACACATCCACACTAAGTGTCGGGTAAGAGTGCTTGCATACGTCAGACTTTTTGTAGAGCTGATTATCAGGCCGACTGAAATTCTACACATTTATGCGCAACTTTTTGTAGAACTTGTGCGTTTATCGTATGAAATTCGGTGATTTATTTACGCCAAGGAAATAGTCGGGTACCGAGTGTCTGACGTGGATTGTCTCAATAGGAAAAGTTGAAACGTTTCACGTTCTTGTGACATCAAAAAAATTCAATATACCACATCTTAATAAGTTTCACTCAAAAAAAATTACGCTCAGGCAGAGATGAGTGGATTTAAATATGCGGGGCCCCCTTTCGCGCGGGGCCCGTAGCAATTGCTACTCTTGCTACGTGGTTAATCCGCCACTGCCTATAGAGAGTCTAAATACGGACGGACGGACGGACGGACATGGCTAAATCGACTAGGCTTTTGATTCTGAGTCAGAATATTTTTTATACTTTTCTATACCTAACGGTATTATTTCTCTATGTTACAAACTCCACACCAAATACAATAACTATACTATTCTATGGAATAGGGTATAAAAAGTAATAAAAAAAACAGCAGAATTTTTCCTCTGTTAATAATAGTCAGAATTTGGAAACCAGAATTTTGACCCGCTCCCGTCTGTATCGGCAACTACAACCTAAACGGCTGAATTGATTTGCTTCAAGCTTGGTACCACTGACCAATAAGATACAGACCGCCAACTCACTGAATGGTCTCTCTTTTCGCCTACAAGCTGAAAATCAGCTGATATGCCATTTATTTTGAGAGTGTGACGCTCTCCCTTGCTTTTTAAACCCATTTAGCAAACACACCAAAAAAAACATAAGCGAGAGCTACAGTACGTTTGCAACGAACTGTTGGATACCCTATTCCCCATATTTTTGTATGTGCATGCGTCTGCCTCCCGCAAACAGCCGATGTTTCAGAAACAAAATTCTTCTTTAGCAGACAGAAAAAAATTCAATAACATTAATTTTATGCGGTGTGATGTTCAATTAGTGCTGGCGCAATAAAAAAGGGAGTGCGCCACGCCCAAAGTTAAAACGTTTTATTGCCAAGGCAATTGTTATGAGCTCAATGACATTCAATTTTCTTCTTGCAGATCGATTTGAACAAAACAAGACAAAACTTAAATTTTTAAAAATTAGATTTGGAATGGAAATAGCGATTATGGGTGTTTTTAACAATTATTGGACCACACTCTGCTACGTAACCAAGGAATATAAATCCAAGTGTTCATCTGTTTACTTCAAAACTGCGACAGATAGTTAAAAAACGTTAAAAAAATTAATGCATTATACCTTTTTTGACGGAAACGCCCCTTAAAAGTGGGCGTGTCTTAAAAATTTGAAGCACTAACTGCACTTTTTTCAGTATTTAGGCATATGTGTAAGACTACAGCTGAATCGAGTAGTTTTTAAACAATCTTACCTGAACAAAGGTATTTTACCAAAATCACGCCTTTAAAAGTGGGCGTATTGAAAAAATTTACAAAAGAAAATGTAGAGATATATTTCTCAAATAACGAACGGAAGGAAAAAGGTTTAAATTAAACATTGGAAATGCCTTAAATTCTTAAGGCTACGTTTTTCGTTCTTTCATGAAAAGTAGGCGTAAGCCACGCCCAAAATTCAAAAATTTCTTTTCATACACAAACCTTTTCGTTTCTATTAAGAGACGCAAATTTTTGGCTTGCGGATTAATTATAAATACCGTTTATTTACAAAAACAATTTGTTTATAGTTTCTAATGAAAAGTGGGCGTCAGCCACGCCCAAAATCAATTTTTTTGATTTCATACACAAGATGTTTATGTGCCAGTAAGACCCACAAAATTTAATGTTTTTCGCTTTAATATAACAATTGTTATTTTATAAAAACAATATTGATCGTTTTGTATGAAAAATAGGCGTAAGCCACGCCCAAACTGAAATATTTTTATTTGATTGGAAGAAAGTTTACCTAAAGCTTACGTGTGCAAAATTTTAGTGTTATGCTTTTATCGTAACTGTACAAAAAAACATAATTTAATTTTATTAAATTGAGGTTGTTCAACAAAAATGGCGATTGTGGGCGTGTTTGTGGGCGGATTTTACCGGTTCAAGAACTTAGCCTTACTCTTGAACCAAAGATTATATATACCAAATTTCAGCTTTCTAGCTCAAAAATTGCGACCTCTAGAGAGTATACATACGGACGGACGGACGGACGGACGGACGGACGGACGGACATGGCTAAATCGACTAGGCTTTTGATTCTGAGTCAGAATATATATACTTTTCTATACCTAACGGTATTATTTCTCTATGTTACAAACTCCACACCAAATACAATATACCCATTCTATGGAATAGGGTATAATAAATGGCATACGCAGGTATGGTTGCCATTACAAAATGCATATAGACAGAGATGTACACTTGTACACGTATTTACAGACAGGAAAAAATATTTCGAGGGTGTTTCAGGCAAAAGGAATACGAATTGGTCTGTGCTTGGTACACAGTATTATTATGAATTATGACTCATTTCAGAGGGATTTTGGGGATAAGCATTCTAGCTCTAAAACTAATGGTACCTGCCATGGTGCAGGGGCATAAGGCCCAGGGACATAAAGCCCAAATTTTTTTTTTGGGTGTTGTGACCCACTTACGTGGGACATAAGACCGAAATTTAATTTGGGCTTTAAATCCCAAGTGGGTCATAAGGCCCCCACAAAAAAGTTGGGCTTTATGTCCCACATAATATGACTTGACAAATGATAAAAATAAATGTATTTCAATGCGAGAAAAGTTTTTTTTTCTTCCTGAGCCCTTAACTTTAATGCTTCCGCGGTTTAGTTGACATTCAAACCAGTTTTTTAATCTCTCCCAAAATTTGAAGCGCTCGTTGGTTTTGAAATTAAGACTACTGTTATATTTGAATGTTGAGAAAAAAAATATGCATATATTCAAACCTTCAAAGTACATTAAGTGTTGATTGAGTGTTGTTCTTATAAGAACTGAAAGTTTAAAAAAAATGGAAAATCGTGGTTTTGAATTTTTGCTATTGACTCTTCCTTCAGGGTTGAAAAGCAACTACTACATGTTTTAAAATGATTACAAGGTAAGAGCAATAGATTTCTTGGGTTCTCGAAACATGCATATTGAATTTAAATTTTAGAGGTTATATAAAATTAAAGCCCGAAAAATCGCGCGATTTTTTTTTTCACAAAAGATTCCTACGAATTTGATAAAACTTTCCGAGTGGAGTATTTTGTGTAATCCTTAGGTATGTATCGGGAAAAGTATTATAACGGTACCTACAATAGGACTGGCTTATTTAAATCAGGTTTTCTAGGAAGCCACTCGATCGTTTTTGATGAAAATTTAAATGTGAAGGCCTTCTTATAAAGGAAATAAAATTAATTCTAAAAATTTTTGGGCGTGGCAAAATTTGCAGAATCACATTGCTAAAAAAATTATTTTGTTATAGTTTAGCATCTGGGTTCGGGTTCGGTATTGAAAGAGTTAATTTAGGTATTGATCCTAGTGCTCACTATTTTGTGAAATTGAAAATGAATACTATTTGTTTGCTAGCGTATAAAATAAAACGCTCAATGAAATAATCCTCCGAAAGGTGAAGAGTTATAAGCTCCCAATTTAGAATATCGCCAATAAATCTGAGATGAAAATGCCCCAAAAAAATGTATCACATAAGTGCCCAATCCTGAAGAGGTCTATCTTTTTTTTTTTAATCATCTTGATTATATTTTGCACAAGCATGTCTTAATTCATTTTGTGGTACTGAAACCCATATCAGGAACCAAAATGAAATAAATTATCAACTAACCGGATATAATGATGATAAGGTATCTAATTGCCTTGCAAACACCTCATACGAAACACACCTCCAGCTTTCGTTCCGTGAGTAAGTGCTTCTCATTTTCAGATACACAATACCTCAATAGTTTGTTCAAAGTCGAGAGTGATGTTAATGCACTTCCAATTATTATACATACTTTCTTTTTTAATTTTTAATCTCACGAAATTTTGAACCACAATCCATAGAGCTGAGGTTAAGACGTAGTTGTTGACGAAGTGACTTCATGTAAATTACTTCCCAATACAATTAAAAAAAATATATATTCGAGTTTAATCTGCCACTTGCCATGTGTGCCTCTCCTTCAAACGAAACCAGATCCGCTCATTGAGAATGAGGAAGTGTGATCTGTGATGCACTCCTCGTGCCTGCCAGCAAGGCAGCACAAAACAATCGTCTCATTGTGGTCGCATCGGAACTCTCTCATAGAGGTGACAAAAATCTGCGATAAGATACTCTGAAATGCCAATATAGGAAGTCGCGATGCATCTTGCAGATATTCGTACGCATTGCCACTAGTTTGGCGGCATAAATCAATGCTGGGTTATAACTAAGTTGCAGTTCCAACAGCAATGAAATCTAACCCTGGTCACACGATTGGACTGAGATGGGGCCTGAGGCCACAACGTTCGGTGTTTTCATTGTCATACTCATGTCGACTTCGAGGTGTCACTATTTCTATACACATTTGCATAGGAAGCATTTGAGGTGTATGTCGCGTCGCATCGTGGGCTTCCTATATTTTATAAAAATGAGACAGCAAGTAGGAATTCAAATGGGATGCACGAAAATCTGGAGGACTTAACATTTTCTATTGAAAGATCAAACATGACGGAAATAAATAACGCAAGTTCGCTAGTAAATCATCAATTTAACAGGCGAAAAGAGTTCTGAATATAGACTTGACGCCTCACTTACATACGATACAGGCTTAGTCGTCCATAAGGTTACTGACACTTAAGAATGTGAATTGGAAACAACTGTGCTCAGTTAAAATTTGTATAGTCATTTGGTAGGTGCATCAACAGGTACAATTCCCTGCAGTATGCCTGTGCCGTGGGACCCAGCAGATGTAAATGCCGAACTGTTCTACAATCATGAGGGATGATCGGAAGTCGGGAGCTATTTCAAAGAAAGTGGCTGTGTAATTCAGGGATTTCAGTGCAGCCACAAGTCGTGGCTCAAGAGAAATACTAGAGCGTCCAAAAATCTCTTTGTTGATCGAAGAAAAAAGAACATTAACAGTCGAGGGAATGCAGAGTAGTTTTAGCAAAAAAGAGGTACGAAACTTCTACAGAAGAATGAAACAGTCTACATCAGGTTTCGCAAGCCGCCCTGGGCCATAAAAAGATCAGGATGGGAACACCATAGTAAAAACGCAGGCGATGTAAGGCACCTGGAGAGACTACTTTAACCGGTTGCTAAATGGCGATGACAGCCAAGATCACGCCCAAGACCAACTTGTACCAGTAAATCTAGATGACGACTATGAGGTACATCCACCCAACCAAAATGAAATCAAAGTAGCCATCACCAGACTAAAGATGAATAAAGCAGCTGGATGTGATGGCCTACAAGCGGAGCTTTTAAAACACGCTGGAGATGACCTGGTCAGGAGCATACACCAACTTATCTGCAAAAAATGGTCGGAGGAAAGTATGCCCGATGAATGGAATCTCAGTACCATTTTGCCAATCCACAAAAAAAGGACACCGCCTAATCTGCGCCAACTATAGAGGCATAAGTCTTTTAAACATCGCCTATAAGATCCTGTCCAGCGTTTTATGTGAACGTCTCAAACCGTTTGCTTATGATCTGATAGGTCCGAACCAATACGGCTTCAGACCTGGAAAATCTACAACCGACCAAATGTTCACATTACGCCAGATCCTGGAGAAAACCAAAGAATATAACATCGACACCCACCACCTGTTCGTCGACTTTAAAGCAGCCTACGACAGTGTTAATAGAGTTGAATTGTATCTTGCAATGTCTAACTTTAGAATCCCTGCTAAACTGATACGCCTTATCGGTATGACGTTGGAAAATTCTCGCTGTTGCGTCAAAGTTGGTAGAGACTCTACTGAAACCTTCTAAACCACCAGAGGGCTAAGACAAGACGACGCATTGTCACGCAGCTGTTTTAACATTGTGCTTGAAAATGTAATACGGAGCACCCATGCCAGCACATCGGGCACCATTTTTAATAAATCGACACAATACTTGGCTTTGCAGACGACATTGACGTGATAGGAAGAACAAAGCGAGCAGTAACCGGTGCCTTCACTACTATGAAGTCAACTGCAAGCACAATGTGACTGAAAATAAATGAGGAAAAGACGAAGTATATGCTTTCATCAACAAAAGTCCAATCTCACCACCGACTTGGCCAGAACGTGACCATTGATAGGAATAACTTCGAGGTAGTCAATGAATTTGTCTACCTGGGTACTGCTGTAAGCACAGGCAACAACATCAGCGCTAAAATCAAACGCAGAATTACTCTTTTGAGGAATAAAGCCCTATCGAGAAGAACCAAGGAGACACTGTACAGAACACTCATCATCCCGGCCCTGCTATATGGTGCAGAAGCATGGACTCTCTCCCAATCGGATGAAAGTCACTTGGATTCTTCGAGAAAAAATTTCTACGTACGATTACGGTCTGCGTAAGCCGAGAAGACAACATTTGGCGAAGAAGATACAACGACGAACTATACGTGCTGTGCAGCGACATAAGCCTAGCCAGAAAAATTCTAATCCAACGACTAAGATGGCTGGGCCATTTAGAGCGAATGGACATCGACGCTCCAGCTCGTAAAGTCTTCAACGCCAAACCAGAGGGAGTCAGAAGCCAAGGTTGACCTCATCTCCGATGGAGCCTCTAAAAAACTTGGAGTACAAAATTGGAGACGACAGGCTAGAGATCGAGCCGGTTAGAGGGGCATACTAAGCAAAGCCTAAAAGAACAACACTCTAGTGGAGCCATCATAAGTTAAATTAAAAAGTAAGGATCAACGTGCGGAATTTCACTTTTCACGGTAAAGCGGAAAATTCTCATAGGCTTGTCCAGTTAGATATCTTCTTAAATGCAAGTAGAAGGAGTTCAAAGTAGATGTTTTTCAGAAGCGGCAATAGTCTCTTCTCCCTTCTCTTCTAATATTACTGACAGTTTACTTATCACCATGTATCAGAGGAATGGGCAATGGTAGCTCTGTAGGCAGAGCATCTTATACAGACGTTACACTTTGTGTTGATCGTCCTTATCAGCTCGGCTTAGTGAGCTATTCAACCTTTTAATAACTTTATGGGTTGAGTTGAAAAAGCTTTAAAATAAATGACGTATGTCAAACCAAATTGGTGCGTTCTTTTTCTACTCATAGTCAACAATTATTGTTAACAATATAGTCAACTACAACTACAAGGGTTCCTCTAATCCAATTTAGTAACGATTTGTAACTATATGACGTTATAGCAGCGTTCCTTAACTCACGTTAAAGTGTCAAATAATTACGATTTGTTACTATTTCCATCTCACCTATATGACATGAGTTGAGATTGTTGATCTGTCAAATTAGACGTATTGCTTTAAACAATTCAAAGTCTTTATTAAAGTCAAACCAAATCATTGCAAGTTCTTAAAAGGAGCAGCAAGAATGTCTTTACTTTCTTTGAGTGATCAATAACAAAGAATAAAATGGATTTTTCGCTAATTTTTAGCGATGAAGGACTATAATTTGACAGTTTGACAGTTTAACAAAAAAAAAACCAAGAAATCCTAACAATGCCACTTCAACACGTTTTTTTTTTTTTGACTTAACAATTTATTGTTGACTATGGTTAGAAAAAGAACCCACCAAATGTCTGCGCAATGCAGAATGTAAACACTTAAATTGCAACTGTTCTGTAAAAATTTTGAAATTTGACGATTTGTGCGCTTTTTTCTTCACTTTTTTAAATCTGACAAACTGAACCTGATATATTTTTCATAAACTCCTTGTTAAAATAAGTGACTCGTCTTCGGTTAAAACGACTTAAAAATATGGAGCGTTTCAAGACACAATTTGACTACTACAGCTTGCAAATAGAAACTTAAAATGTCAAACAAAAACTAGTATTATATCGTCAACGGTCTACTCTTTTTTGTAAACGAACAGCAAAAATTTCGATTTATATAGACTTTTTAAATTGGAGCTGGTATAGATTTTGGCGGCCACGTTGTTTTGGCGACATTATTGGCAAAACTGTTGTTTATCATTCAGTTACTGATGTCGAATCATCATGGTTTGTTACACGATTGAACAGAACATCGATATGATAAAACATTATTATCAAAATGAGGGTTCGTAACGTTTGGTCGTTCGGTAATCAATCGTTTTATACATAAAACGAAATTTTTGCATGACCAGAAGTTACGGCAAAAAATTCTGCAATGTCCCAAAGGCAGTAAAAACTTCTGGTCATTTATAAAAAACGTCAAGAACTCAACGTCATCATCAGTTCCAACGCTCATCGTCGACGATAAACCTATTGTCAGCTCTTCAGAGAAGGCGAATATGCTCGCAGCTCATTTTACTGCAAGTTCTACGTTGCCTGCAAGCAACAATGCCCCTCCTGTACTTGAGAACGTTAATTCTTCTATGGGACAGGTATTTTTCCGCACTCGTACAGTAGCAAGAGTTCTTCAAGATCTGGATATACACAAATCCGCTGGCCCGGATGGTACACCCCCTATTCTTCTGAAGAGGTGTTCTTCATCGCTGGCAAAACCACTGCGTAAGCTTTTCCATCGTTCCTATCGTTCAGAAATCTTTCCTAGTAGATGGAAAACAGCATTTGTTCAGCCCGTCCCTAAAAAAGGTGACTCCTCCTTCCCCTCCTCTTACCGACCAATTGCACTTACATCTCTCCTTTCCAAGGTCATGGAAACGCTGATAAATCGTCAGCTCAAGAAATTTCTCGAAGATCGGGAGCTTTTAAATGACCGACAGTACGGCTTTCGCAGCAATCGTTCCACTGGTGATCTGATGGCATATCTCATCGAACAGTGGAACAAATCTGTGCATCGCTTTGGCGAAAGCAAGATTATTACGCTTGATATTTCAAAGGCATTTGATAGAGTTTGGCATGAAGCTGTTTTATCGAAAATGCGTGTATTTGGTATCGATGATACTCTTATTCGTTGGATTAGAAGCTATCTTCTGGACCGTTCAATACAAGTTTTATTAGACGGTTTCAAGTCTGATCTCCACAAAATAAATGCTGGTGTGCCCCAGGGCTCCGTTCTGTCTCCGACTCTCTTTCTCATTTTTATAAATGATCTCTTGTCTGTGACTTCTAATCCATTAAATTGTTTTGCTGACAACTCAACCCTCACCTTTTCGTATACGTTTGATAATTCACCGCCTTCGCCTTCGGACGTGTTATTACAACGAAATCGTATGATAAGCTCATTAAACTCTGATTTAAACAGCATTGTGAACTGGGGTATTAGAAATCGTGTGGAAATTAATGCGTCGAAAACTCAATGCTGTCTTTTGTCGTTGAAGCTAAGCATACCCCCTATGCCATTATCTATGAATGGTACTTGCATCGAGGAGGCCGAAAAGCTATCAGTACTCGGTATGTGTATCAGTGACAACCTTCGTTGGAATGATCATATACTTGAGATTGCTAAGAATGGTGCAAGATGCTTAGGCTTTCTTAATAGATGCAAGAAGTTTTTCACCCCTTCTGATCTGGCTACAATTTACAAAGCGTTTATACGACCTAAACTCGAGTATAACTCCCATCTCTGGACAGGTGCTTCTCAAACTTTTCTCCACCTACTCGACAGAGTTCAGAAAAAAGCGTTAAAATTGATAGGAGAGAGAAACATTATGGAAACATTTCCGTCACTCGAACATCGTCGAAATGTCTCATGTCTTTCCTTATTTTACAGATTCTTTTACAAAAAATGCTCACTCGAGGTAGCCAGCTGCGTTCCACCCCTTAAACATTTCCCCCGTAATACTCGTCTTGCTTGGAACGCTCATCAGTTTACACTTGAGCCCAATTTCGGACGTACCGTGAAATATAGAGATTCTTTCTTTAGCCGTACAACACGAATGTGGAATGGATTGCCTGGCACAATTTTTCCTTGCCATTTTGATCTTCATCGGTTCATCGACACCTCCTTTCCCTTCCTTCCTAACTTCCTATCGCTCGCGCTGTGACTTATCATTAAAAGGGCTATAACAAACCCCTTGAGCGCGTGTGCATTATAAAAAAAAAAAAAAAAAAAAAAAAAAAAAAAAAATCAACACAAGCTTAGGTGAGCACGTCACCAAGGTCCTTGAAATTCTGCAGCAATCGAGGCAGTCAATTCCTTACCGTACACAAGAACTCGGACTTTCGCAGAATTCAGCTTGGTGAATTTCGTCGGGACTTAGGCTTAACCCCAAAGCTTCAAGCTCATGCCCATAGATACCGCCGTTTGTTCGCTGACTCGTCTTCGGAACGTTTGGAAGAAGACCTCATTTTTGGCCGAAAAATCAACTTTAGCGACAGGGCGTATTTTTTGATGAATGGCTGTGTAGTAACCGAAATATCTGTATATGAGAAGACACCAACCCGCACCAGGCGACAGTGCACCCTGAAAAAGATTTGAAATCGGGTATTTTGATAGACACAAGCGTTTTGACTACTGCCTCCAGCAAATTGAAGCTTCAAATGTCAAACAAAAACAATTAGTAATTCGGTGTGAACGCTAGTTTTTGTAACATCAAAAAATTTTGTTTTTTTAATTTGGTGTCAACAAGCTAATCTTTTCAAATTCTAATCAATCCATTTTATGATTTTTAAGAATAAGAACACTATGTTGTTAAAGATAAAAAAATTTTCTTCAATTAATGTGCTTCTATGATTTAAGTTGAATTTTAATTCCATTCTTCTTCCAGTGTTAGTTTATACCGGATAAAACGAAAAAATCTATGTTTTTTTTGTAATCTGACATTAACATTTGATAACACAGGAATTTCCAAGAATTTGAATTGATTCATAATTCAACGAAATAGTAAACAATAACATTCAAAAGAATTGCTCGAAACAGCTCTTCCAAAATCAAAACACGAAAAGAAACGGTTAAAGATTATAAAGCCAAAAAAGAGACAAGGCGCAGTTTAGTTTTAATTATCAAGCATCAATTGGCAATTATAATCTCTTCCAAAAATTACGTTTTTCCGAATAAATTCGCAATCATTTTGATAGTCGTGTCTTTACTCAATTTCGTTATCACTTTAAAGAAGGAGAAAAGAAAAAATTGAAACAAAAATATTTCGAGGTCAAACAGTTTCTGACCTACATTTCCCCAGCCAGAGATAACCAAATAGCACTGAGCTGGAGCTGATGCTGCTACTGCCGCTGCTGCACTTGTGATCTTTTTGTATTTGAAAAATCCCGGCTGATTGAAAGCAAGATTGATTAAAAATAATAAAATTAATAATAATTTCCAACGTAATTCCGTGAAAGGTTATAAAATCAAATTTTTAAGTATATTTTATTTTGAGCGACAGGGATAGCATTACACTACGACTGCAATTTTATTCTAACATTTTGCGGTTTCATGTGGAATCCCTATAAATTTCTTGGCAATAAGTCAAATTGATATCACTTAAGCATTTCAGTTTGAGTTTAAGTTTCATTGCGAAAAGTTCTTTCAAGTTAATTTTTTTTACAATTTTACGAATCGAAATGCGCTTCATTTTGGCATTGTTGGTTGTAGTGGGTTGTGTTGCAGTTGCATACACCCTTCCTATCAGCGATGAAGAATCGACGGAAGAAATCGACATTCAACCGGAACCGGAGGAGAATTTAGAAGAAGCACGTCATACTCGAATGATAGAAACTTCATCATCATCTGAAGAGTCCGATGAAAAGAAAACGGAAAAGAAGTCTTTAGCTGGAGCAGTAGTAGCAGTAGCAGAAGGTGAAAAAAATGATTCAAACACTCGTCGCCGTAAACGTTGCGCACATCATCAAGCACCACCAGTTGAAGAAAGCTCAGAAGAACTTCAAGTTGAGAATGATGCCAAAGAAGAAAAGTCTGATCCCACTTCTGATTCAGATGAAACTGAAAAAGAAAACGTAGAGGATAACGGAAATGAAAGAGACACAGAAGAGAATCCTAGTGAAGATTGAAGCTGTATTTTTTAGTTTAAGTAGATTTTGTATAATTTTTTGAGAATTTAAATAATTGTGATGTTTTATAGTTAAATAGATGAAAAGAGATTTTTTTTTGCGACGCAAAACTGTATGATTTTGAAAAATAAAAAAACCAAGTTACAGTCATGTTTGCTAATTTAATCCTTTGGAAACCATATTGATTGAGTGGTGCGTGTTTTGTCAACGAATTTATTAAAACAGATTTTTTGAAGAAGGTGATGTATAAGACCGATTGAAAAATCTTTCATTTATTGCAATTTATCTTAGCCCGGTTTTTGTGACACTTATAATACAAATAAGCCATGTTCTAGACAAAACATTGTTCGTAGATGATCTTTGTTACAGGTGTGGCACAGAGTTTGGTTTTTAAGATTGAATCCAAATTTTGAGTTCATGTCGTTTCAAGGAAGTGTTTCTTTTAGTATGTGTTAAGGCACTAGAAACATTTTAAAGTAATGTCCATCCACAAAAATATATATTGGAGTTAATAGCTCCGGGGAGCCAAGACCTAGTAATTTATAACCTCAACCATTCCTGTGCGGACGTTGATACTCTGCAGGAATTGAAAGGATCTATAATTAACCGCCGGATTCAAGTACGTTTGTATTTTCTCAATAGGTTGTACCTACTTTTGGCTGACTTGGCATTTCCTCGCAAGAGGCATTACCCCGGAATAAAATTTGGTTAAATCAGTTATTAAACCCCGAACGTTTGACACTTTAACAACTACGCCACGGAGTACCACACCAATAAATAATTTAATCTTACCAAACAATTTTGCGATTTATCTTTTTAAAACAATTCGATTTTGTAACCAATCACAAGTTAAAGATGAGGTTCAGCTGTAATCTGTTGAGGTTAGTAATCCCATACACATCCCTACATCGGTTCACATTTAATTATCTTTCACAACGAAGGGAATTTTTATTCGGTGGAATAATTTATAAAAAAATGCGCATCAGTAATGATTGCATGGAACATGACTAATGCAGTCAATACTAGATAATTTTGGTTTGGTAATTTTTATTCTGACCTTAACATTGTCCAAGTCTTAGCTGGCTGTCAATGGCACAGAGACGAAATATTAATTTATTCATTAGGGGTACAAACCGCCTTATCAATGACAGATAAGCTTCAGCAATTATTTCTCCACAAAGGATGGGCGATGACTTCATATCTCTCCAATATTCTTAAGCTTCTAACGATTATTGCTATGATATCCCTTCCAAAAGATCGAGCTCCTTTGGTTTATACGTATATGAAATTGGAGCCTTTAGCCTTTGTTTATTCGGAGCGTAGCCCTTTCTTAACTCTTAGTCAATAAGAGTAGCTTTTTTCAAGGAAAAACAGGCTAATTTTTGGAACACATATTGGTATTGGTGTGGTTTACAATCTGAGAAACATTTCCATCTTTCCTATGTAAGCTATAGGTCACAGGTTCAAATGTCAAAAAAAAACAGTGAGCCAAATTAGCCTGCTCCAATTTTTTTACTTTGTCTGAAAATTTTTTGTTTGTTCTTACTGGGCTAGTATAATTTGTCCATCCGAACCTTTTTGAAACAATTTTGTTTCCTTTTCAGATACGGACAATGTCAATTTTGATTTTTCACATGTTTATAAACCTATACGGAATAATTTTCAGAATGTTTTGATGATTCATTTCACCACTAATAACCACGATTTTTGCTATTATAACAAATTTAAAGAAATTTGGGAATATATCACATCAAGAATTATATCCAAGAGGTAAGCCACATAGTCGATTCATTACGCGGATGACGTTTAGATTTCATAGTTTACTGGCAATACATACACATGGGTTTTCAGATAGATTCTAAATTTGATTTTGATTTTGATTTGATTTTGATTTGATATCTATTTATTATGCTTGCTTACACTTATTACATAATTTAGAATATAGACATAAAGAACTTATACATTAATACATAATAATATAGAATTGGATTAGATTATAGTGGCATTTTTTATTATGAATTTTTAATAGTACTAAAAGCCACTCTAGCAAATATTAAATAACAGTCTTAAGCGAACATTAATGTATGGGGTGAGATGTGTTTAAAGAATATGTTTTTAATTTAATAATAGAAACTTAAACAGAATACAAGAACAAATTGAACATTAGTGGACGTAGGTTAACAAAACTTCGATTTGCCTATGATCGCAATCAAAAAGCCAAATTTTAACTTTCTTCAAGTATAGCGGTAAAGAACGAATACAGCGAATACAAAAGGGTAACGTATTAAACAGTTTACAGGACACAATGGAGTAGAAGTTTCTTAAATGCGTGGTACGGAAATGTGGGACAGATACAAGACATTCACGAGAGCTTCTTGTATTGAGCATATCAGAAATTGGGCTCTGTAAGTAACCACCTCTCATATAAAAAATCTTAGAGGTCTTAAAATAGTAAAGGTGTCTGACAGGCAAGATGTTTAAGGTTCTAAATAGCTCAATAGTGGATGTTAACCGCGTAGCGCCACAAATCATTCTTACTGCACTTTTTTGTAGTATGAGAAGAGGTTGAATTTTCGAGTGATATGTTCCACCCCAGCAGCTTATGCCGTATTGAAGCTTGGAATGAAATATACCAAAGTAAGTAGTTTTTAAGGTACCGTTATAGCAGAGTATTCTGAGGTGGTAAAGATTGCGAAGTGTAAAGCGTAAATATAGCTTTAAGGCAGCAATATGGCTAGACCAGCTCATACCAGTATCAAAGAGGACACCGAGGTATTTGAATTCATCTACTTCATCTACTTTGAAACAACTATCACAGCAATTTTTTTCTGAATCGTATGTTAAATGATTATCATTGCCTAAACAATTAGTGATCTTATATTTCAAACAGTTTTGAGTATGAAAAACAATTTGCAAGTCAGGAGAATCTCTAGTTTTTAAGCTGAAATACATAACTTTCGTCTTGTTGCTGATGTTAAGCTTGTGTTTAGAAAACCAGATACGCAAAAGATGAATATCATGATTCAGATCAGCTACTAGATCAAGAGCACTTTTAGAATTATAGGCTAACCCTAAGTCATCTGCAAACGCTGTTATTTTAGCTGTAAATTCAAGTTTGAACAGAGAATTTATATAAATAAGAAACAAAATGGGACCTAAAACGGACCCTTGGGGAACACCGATGTTCGAGATCCTAATGTCACTCAGTTTATCCTCAATTTTAACTCTTTGAGTTCTATCCTTAAGGTAGGACTCAAACCAATAGAAAATAAAACCTCGAAAGCCCGCCATGTATAGTTTATGAAGGAGAACCTCGTGATCAACGGTATCGAACGCTTTGCTAATATCAACAAATAAACCGGCACAATATAATTTGTCATCAAGGCCCTTGTTAATGAACGAACAAAAGTCAAGAAGTGCATCTTCGGTAGAAAGACCTTCTCTAAAGCCGAACTGCGACGCATTGAAAAAATTCCTGCGGTTCAAAAAACAAAGCATTCTGTTTTTAACTGCTTTTTCGAAGACTTTAGAAATCGAGGACAGCAGAGATATAGGTCTATAATTATTAGCCTCCTTCTTACAACCTTTTTTATAAACTGGAACTACAACAGCACATTTTAAAATCGCAGGGAATTCACCAGAACAAATGCTTAAGTTGAACAAATGAGCTAGGATGTCAGATACATTATATGCAATCATTTTCAAAATATAATTGGAAATTCCATCATCATTTATAGGGTGGTCGTCTGGTGGAATGTTCTAGACACTATAGCAATAGGTCCAGTAAGGTCTAACGCACTACTTGTATCTGTGGAAGAACAATAAATAATTCAAACATACCGAACACACATCTTCATATGTTGGCTCTACTAGAGCGTGGTGCTCCTAGGCCTTGCTTAGTATGTCCCTACAGCCGCCTCGATCTCAAGACTGCCGTCTCCAATTTCACACTCCAAGTTGTCGGAGGTCTCCTTCTAACTGGTCGCTCTATCAAAGAGGAGTTCTATTTTGGCTTGTACTCCCTGTGGTTTAGCGTTGAAGACTTTGCGAGCTGAAGAGTCGATGTCCATTCGCTCTACATGGCCCAGCCATCTAAGTCGTTGAATTCGAATTATTTTTCGGGCTAGGCTTATGTCGCTGCACAGCACGTACAGTACAGTTCGTCGTTGTATCTTCTTCGCCAAATGTTGTTTTCACGGTTTACGCAGACAGGACTATAAATCTTTCGCAGCACTTTTCTCTCGAAGACTCCAAGTGACTTTTCATCCGATTAGGAGAGAGTCCACGCTTCTGCACCATATAGCAGGGCCGGTATGATGAGTGTTCTATACAGTGTCTCCTTGGTTCTTCTCGATAGGGCTTTATTCCTCAGCTGCTTATTCAGCCCAAAGAAACAGCGATTAGCAAGAGTTAGTCTGCGTTTGATTTCAGCGCTGATGTTGTTGCCTGTGTTTACAGCAGTACCCAGTTAGACAAATTCACTGAATACCTATCAATGGTCACGTTCTGACCAAGCCAGTGAAGGGAAGGGATTGGACTTTTGTTGATGAGAGCATATACTTCGTCCTCGTATATTTTCAGTCCCATTCTGCTTGCTGCTGACTCCATAGCAGTGAAGGCACTGCACCGGTTACTGCTCGCCTTGTTCTTCCTATCACGTCAATGTCGTCTGCAAAGCCAAGTAATTGTGTCGATTTATTAAAAATGGTGCCCGATGTGCTGGCATGGGTGTTCCGTATGACATTTTCCAGCACAATGTTAAAACAGCTGCATGACAATGCGTCACCTTGTCTTAGCCCTCTGGTGGTTTCGAAAGTTTCAGTAGAGTCCCTACCAGTAGTAGTAGTGAATTTTATTAATCATCATAACATTATTTACAATTTGTTTACAATTCATAAAGCAATGGCAAAAGCCGTCAGCCTGATAATGACAGTTTAAATGATTTGTAGGAGTGTATAAACTAATTTATTTCATTAATTCGTATAATATAAAGTTTGATATATACATAGATTTATGTGATTCTAATTTACTTAGTAAAATACTTTCTTTTTTTTTTATTTTTACTTTACATTTTGGCAATGATAGGCAGATTTTAGAACTTTTAATTTTCTATTCTTCCATGTATTGGTTTCTATATGTAAGAGTCCCTACCAACTTGGACGGAACAGCGAGCATTTCCCAACGTCATCCTGATAAGGCGTATCAGTTTAGCAGGGATTCTAAAGTTAGACATGGCACGATACAGCTCAACTCTATAAAGACTGTTGTAGGCGGCTTTAAAATCGACGAACAGTTGGTGGGTGTCGATCTTATATTCTTGGGTTTTCTCCAGGATCTGGCGTAATGTGAATTTTTGGTCGGTTGTAGATTTTCCAGGTCTGAAGCCGCATTGGTAAGAACCTGTAAGATCATCAGCAAAGGGCTTGAGACGTTCACATAAAACGCTGGACAGGATCTTATACGCGATGTTTAAGAGACTTATGCCTCTATAGTTGGCGCAGAGTAGGCGGTCTCCTTTTTTGTGGATTGGGAAAATGGTACTGAGATTCCACTCATCGGGCATACTTTCCTCCGAACATATTTTGCAGATGGTGGGACCAGGTCATCTCCAGCGTGCTTACAAAGCTCAGCTTGTAAACCATCGTATCTAGCTGATTTGTTCATCCTTAGTCTGGTGATGGCTATACTTTAATTTAATTTGGGTCTGATGGATGTAGCTCATGATCGTCATCTAGATTTACTAGTTCAAGTTGGTCTTGGGCGTGATCTTGGCTGTCATCAACATTTCAAAACTGGTTAAAAAAGTCTCTGCAGATCCCTAACATCGCCTGCGTGTCTACTATGGTGTTCCCATCCTGATCTTTGCAGGGCCCATTGCCGCTTGTGAAACTTGATGAAGGTAGACAGTTGCACTCTTCTGTAGAAGTTTCGCACATTTTTTCTGCAAAATCATCTCTTCATCTCCGCGACTGCGCGTTGTTGTTGCTCTTTTTTCTTCCCCCTGAGTAGGTGTTTGCTATCCTTCCTTCGTTCAACATAGCGATTTCTGGACGCTCTATTACCTTTCTGGAGCCACGACTTGTATCCCTTAGTTTCAACTTTGTTTGCCTGAGCACATTCGGAGTCGAACCAGGGGTTTCTGGGGGAGGCTGTGAGAAGTCCAATACTTCTGACGCAGCACTTCT
The DNA here is from genome assembly GCA_916050605.2 of Platycheirus albimanus. Classification (NCBI taxonomy): domain Eukaryota; kingdom Metazoa; phylum Arthropoda; class Insecta; order Diptera; family Syrphidae; genus Platycheirus; species Platycheirus albimanus. Next base: position 289,693,823 of record OU696696.1, on the reverse strand, counting down.
TATGGCTTGTTGATAAAGCTTCCATTGGTCTTCTGGGTTCATTTCATCAGTCGAAGGATTTTTTTAAGCTCAAGAGATACGCGGTCGACATAGGCAGCGCCGGCCGCTTCCAATTGAAGTCGTCCAACACATCGCATTTTAAAAATCAAAAAAGCCCTAACTAAATTTTGATAAATTTCAAACTATGTAAACCCCCTAGATCACTCAAAGAGGATAAGTTTGTTGAACAACGAACACCGATGGTTAAAACCAAATGATGGGACGGTGAAAGTAGTTACTTTAACAGACTAAAATTCAGTTTCTTATTCGTTCTTCAAAACCTCTGTAGTTGGTGGAATTAATGGCAATTAAGAAAGTTTATCTTGGCTTGATTAAAATATTATAGCTTCCAAGGACATCATTATTTTCTCTGAAAGCCGTGCTGCGCTGATATCCCTGAATTCCGATTCCATAAACTGCGAACAGTTCTCGACTTTTGACATCGCTCAGTGAGAGGGGGAAAACAGCTCAAAATTCACCTGTGCGATGTTCCATGGCACAGAACTATAAGGCCGACAGATTTTCTTGCCCGCATTATGGTCGGGAAGATAAGGATGAAAACAAGAAAAGTATAGACATCAAGGGGGGTCTTATACTGGTCGGTCAGTCCAACACCTTGAGCGAAATTCAATTAACTAGCATTCATCTGGGTTTCAAAAAATTCAATTACAATTCAAAAACTTTTTTCCTAAAGAGCGTTATATAACTTCGGCAATGACTTAAAACTGATATCAACAGAACATAGGACATACCTTTTTCCAAATAAAAATATTACTGTGGTTCTAACGATCCTTTCGGTACCATAGGTAACCGTACGGCCCAGAATACACGGACAAATTTTGCTGGACCAATATTGAGGTATCTTTGGGTGTTGCACTTACTTACAACAATTCACAGACACTTTCAGTATATAAATGACTTTCCTAATCAAGGCTTGAGTTAAATATAAAGTCAGTGTCTTGTGTCAATACAGTTTGAATTTCTCACATACCTATAGTTAGTGAACAATATTTTCTATAATATTTTTGTTTGCATGGCGGGACGGTATCTATAAAAACGACTTGCAAATCACTGCACACTGTTTCACAATTCCCACTAACCCATTGCAATAAATATGAAAATACGGAAGCGATACTTGCGAAAAACTTCTCATCATCTATTCCGCTCACAATCACAACTAGGTACCTACTCGTATTCTGTCTGCTCTTCACTTGAATCTGGGTTAACAAGCTTAGACACTTAGCAAGCCAAATCTGTCCTGGGAATATTGGCTCTGAAACTAGCATTCGTATATCTATACATATTTATCTGGTATCTGAGAATATACAAAATTCCCATAAGCGAAATTGCTTCTTAAAATTCAACCCCACGTTCTCGAAGCCACCGACTTCCTCTCCACTCGCCGCTCTCCGTGTCGTTGTAGTTTAAGAGTCTGTTCCCATGAATAAGAACATTATAGGGTGGTGCGCAAGTGCGACCAACCGACGGACGACGCTACGAAGAACCAAACAACGCGTAACCTTGCATTAGATATCTCCTTGCAGCAGCACGCACGTGTTGATTAAGTCAAGCAATGTAAAAAAAAAATATCCATGACTATGCATCTAGAAGTATCTAGTACGCAACGCATACCGATGAACCCGGATGTGTTAAGCAAAGCTGCAACAACACGAAAGATTCACACTTTGCAATAAATTTCTGCCCCAACCAACTATGTTCGCGCGAGCCATCAATGATGCAATGAACCCCTTTTTCTGTGCACCAAACTGCCGGCTCGCGGTTGCTTGCACCCAGCACAAAGTCCAATAGGTCTCACATAATGGTGTAGACCCCGAGAACTTTCGCTACCTTCATGGAAACATCTTCTAGTAGTTGGGTCGCTAGATGATGATTCAAAGTCTATTGTAGCTCTGTCTCTGTATCGCACCGCACACACGCTGAAAGGCTGAACGAAAAACGTAGATGATTCCCATAAAATTCATCTCTTAGAAAATAAGTTTATTGTGCAGCACTCCTTGATGAATGAAGGGAAACATACTCCGACAGCTGACCAGCCCAATGCGTGCTCAGCTCGCCCAATCCTCATAATTTCTCCCATGCCATCAAGGCATTTGAAATAATATGTTCTTTCATGCAGCCAATAAATTGCCATAGTTATGGCCGTCCGTTCAGCGTTCACAGAAGTTGAGGAAACCATAAGCTCTCAAGACATGCCATCCCTGGACTCTAACTCAGGCATGTGATTACTTCTAATGCCGATATATTTATTCGTAATCGTTCGTCCCATTTGCCATTTAGTAAATTGTGAGCGTTATTTGCCTATTTGACCGGTTGTTTTTCGACAAGGTTGCCATATTGTGTTGAATAATTTTTGAGAGAATTAAGTTTTGTTTTGCAAGCGCCGCCGATGAGCAAAGGTGAATTTTGTTACGAAAGAGGAGTTTTCCTGCTCAAAGTGGAAACAGTCAGCATGGTAGGCACCCCAATGAGCTTCTTCGAAATATTCGGAACTAAGGTCATTGGGTCCTATCACTACTATTAGTGAAATAGAGAAGGTAGCGGATGAGCACTTAAAAGGTCATAGAGTAGCACTTGCATCCCCGTTGTGGGTTACTGACTCTGGATTTCTCCAGCTAATATTGTCGAAGGAGAGCGGAATATGGTCTGGTCCCCCAGGTTGGGGGTTGTGCGTCGGGGTAACTTCCCTACCACGTACAAAATCAATGGTTCCGAAACAACCAACTGCCTCGGATGTGGATGAACTTGATGTGGAGCAAACGAAACAAGCCGAACAATTAATGGAAGCCACAAATGGTGACAAAGCCGACATTTTAGCCATCCAAGAAGTGCGATGGGATGGTGAAACAGCGGTTATTTGGATGCGGATTTGTGATAAGAGGAATAATTAAGGAAGAAGTTTTAAGAATTCGTGGCGTAAGCGAACGCATTGTCAAAATGCGCATCAAGTCCAAATTCAGCAACATTTCGCTGATCTGCGTCCATGCCCTCACTGAGGAAAAAGATGACACAGCTAAAGATGAGTTCTATGATCTTCTTGAGAAGCGAATGTTTGATGAATGCCCGAAGCTCGACACTAAGATTATTCTTGATGACTTTAACGCGAATAAAGGAGGGTAACTTTGGTCGACAATCGGAAAACACAGCCTGCACGACAACACTTTCAGTAACGGACACAGGCTAATCGACTTTGCTGCGGGGCGAAGTGTCATCATAGCTAGTACGTACTTCCCACACCTCAATATACACAAGGGAACCTGGCGGTCTCCTGATCAATATACCGTCAACCAAATTAGATGTCCGCACTTTCCAAGGGACTCGGACCACATCGTCGAGCACCCACCGTGAGAAAATTTGATGTTACGAAACTGCAGTGGGAAGAGACCGCCAGAACCTTTGTCAACCATGTCTCGTCTTATCTCTCGACAAGACCGGTGCCTGCGCCAAACCCAGAGGCCCAGTGGCAATATTGCAAACTGGTCAAACAATGAAACACCTGGCTTGATGATGAGTGCAGGCTAGCGCACACGGCAAGAAACGAAGCTCATCACTCATCAGGCAGTTCTGCATACCAGAACCAGAGCTGCCAAAAGCGATTCCCGTGCAGTATACCAGCTAAAGAGGAAGGAGGAACATCGGCTTTTCAGAGAGAAAGTGAGAGAACTGTGAAACGTATTTTTGACGTTATTGAGGGGTGCTACAGCAGGAGTGGAAGCCTGTAGAGGCAAGCTGGAAATGTAGTAGTTGATACGCAGTTGGTGCTGAGAATTTGGAAAGAACACTTCTGCAGACTGTTAAACGGCGAAGACAACCAACTAATCGCTGTCAGGCAGAATGATCCATTCGATTTGGATGATGAAGAACAAAATTTCCGTCCTCCCGACCAAGAAGAAGTTCGGATAGCAATATCTAAACTAAAGTCCAAGAAGGCTGCTGGAGCGGATGGCCTTACGGCTGCACTCTTCAAAGCAGCGGGAGATGACTTGGTGATTAGCATACACCAACTCATCTGTTTCATCTGGTCGGAAGAAAGTATGCCTGACGAGTGGAACCTCAGCATTGTGTGCCCTATCCACAAGAAAGGAGATACTCTAAGCTGCGCCAACTACAGAGGTATAAGTCTCCTAAATGTCGCCTATAAAATCTTGTCGGCCATTCTGTGTGAACGTCTGAACCCTTTCGCACGTGAACTGATTGGCCCCTATCAGTGTGGTTTTAGACCCGGTAAGTCAACCGTCGACCAAATTTTCACACTTCGGCAGATTTTGGAAAAGACCCAAGAATTCCAGATCGATACTCACCACCTCTTTATCGATTTTAAAGTCGCCTATGACAGCGTAAACAGGAACGAGCTATACAGAGCCATGTCGCTTCTTGGCATCCCTGCCAAACTCGTTCGATTGTGCAGGATGACTATGGAGAACTCTCGCTGCTTCGTCAAGGTTGGTAAGAACACCACCGACTCATTTTATGTCGAGAAAGGCTTACGACAGGGTGACGCGCTGTCATGTAACCTCTTCAACATCATTCTTGAGGCAATCGTACGCAACTCGCATGTCAACACCAGCGGTACGATTTTTTTTAGATCCGTTCAATTACTTGGCTATGCTGATGATATTGACATTATTGGAAGAACGAAGCGCGCTGTCAGTGGAGCATTCGCAAGTATTGAAGTGGAAGCGGCTCGAATGGGTCTGGCTGTAAATGAAGATAAAACAAAGTATATGCTGTCCTCGGGTGAAGTAGATCATCACCGTAGGCTCGGACAAAACGTCACAATGGACAGATATAACTTTGAGGTTGTCAAGGACTTTGTCTATTTGGGTTCCACTATAACCTCTCAGAACAACATCAGTGAAGAGATCAGTCGAAGAATCACTCTTGTCAATCGCTTTTTCTTCGGGTTAGAAGGCACCTTAGTAGCATAGCCCTCTCTCAAAGTACCAAGGTGACACAATATACAAGATCCTAATTATCCAGTCATGCTGTGTGTAGTAGTAGCGTATAGACTCTGACACAATCGGATGAATACAGGCTGGGGTGCTTTTAGAAAAAGATTCTTCGGGTGATATTCGGGCGTGTATGTATCAATGGAGTAAGGAGGAGAAGATTCAATGACGAACTTTACGGGCTATACAGCGACATTGACCTGCATAAGAAGCTGAAAATACAGCGGCTTAGATGGCTGGGCCATGTGGAGCGTATGGACGAAAACGCACCAGCCTGGCAAGGTTTGTTGGGTGAGGCCGTGGTCCACAATTGACTGTCAATTCGACAATATTTCAATCTTTATTTCACTTGATTCGGACATGATAAGAAATTTTGTAACTACTAAAACAAAATGGCTATCGGCGTTACATATTTTAAAACTATATAAAAATCACTTTCTAAGGGTTCTTTCACTATAAGTTTTTGTAAGAATTTTGTTTTGTTTAATACAATCACAGCGGCAACCCTGGTTGGGGGGCTTATGCCACGCATCAGGGCGAAAGTTGCCCGATTTTATTTTCAGGAAATATATGGTCTATTGGCCTGAACGAGAGATTGCAAATCTTTTCTCCATCAGCATCAGCAGCCACCACAGGAAAAAGAGAATGTACATTTCTTTAAATGTAACGCATACAATGTCGTTGGACTTGGACTTTTAGTTTTGATGATTGCGCAATACAGCGAAGGAGACAAATGGACGTAAAAAACAAAATGAACATGCAAAGAGTTGGGTGCGAGCAGGCGCACTTGAATTTTTCCATTCAGATTGGGATGTATCTATACTTTTATATATCTACCTATTGAGCTAGGTTTATCTTTTGGAATCGAAGAAATTCTGGCTTTGGAATGAGGATGTGAAGGTTCTTAATGTTGAATTCTTTTATGTTTGTAGTTTGTTCGAATGGGAAGCCCAAGCCAAGCCGAAGCCAGTGTTTTGTGTGAGAATTCAAGTTGCGGATTTAAGAATTGTGCTACTGATTTGTGTGCGGATTAACAGAGTTTGTCACATTGGAATAAGATTGGTATCAAAATATTATGCAATCCAATCGAGTGGTATTGAGATATTTCGATTAAAATTGTATATTTATTTCAGAGTGGATGGGAAATGTGTTCTGGCGTGTTGAGTTTTTGTTTGGCTAACGTTTGAAGAAGCGAGAGGAATATTTCACTGTAAGCACACAATTCGAGGATAAGTTTTTATTTTATGTCTACAAGATGTTTTTACAACAGTTTATGCACAGGGTGTTTCAAAAGTAAGGCTTTAAACTAAAGTTTGTGAAAGGATAGATGATAGTGTCTTCGAATTTAGTAACTAACTATCCCGGATAGATTTTGGAAGCTTGTTAAGGCCATGTTGTTTTGGTGACATCTGGAAAGTCTATTGTTTATTATTCAGTTACTGATACCAAATCCCCAAGGCAAGTTAGATGACCAAACAGCTCGACAAAATGATGACTGGGCTTCAGACAGCTTCAGAGAGGACCTGAATTTTGGCCGAAGAACCATCTTTAGCGACAAGGTGAATTATTGGATGACGACACCAACTCACACAAAGCTTCCCAGGTCACAATTCATTATTAAAAAATTATCTTTTGGTGTGGGATTAGAACCGGCAGTGCTAACGGTTCGGAAAAGACGTTGGTGAGGCGGTCACCGTCAATGACGAGTGCTGCAGACGACATGTAGATAGTTGCAGCAGGACGGTGCTACGTGCCACACATAGCGCACGCCACTATTGACATTGTGCATGAAGTATTTGAGGGTAAGGTAATTTCTTGAGGCTCTGACGTGCATTGACCAACATGGTCACACGATTTGACCCCGCTAGACTTTTTCTTGTAGGGTTTCCTGAAATCGTATAGGTAAATTCAAATAAAACACAATCGACCTCTGCACTTAAGGTTAACATGAACATAGCACATGATATCGCTCAAATTCAGCCTGACCTATGCGGAAGTGTCGATGAAAATAAATTAGACAACTCGAATCCGTGCCACCGTAAAAAGCCAGCATCCCTAGCTATTGGTTTCACAACGATTCATAAATTTGAAGTCTGTTGGATATGTTGACAGATAAAATTTCAAATTTTGAAGGCATATAGAAGCACAAGATTTCAGATCAAACCCTAACCATCGAAAAGAAATGCTTGCTTTCAGATGATTTTTAAAGCTTATAAGTAATCAAATCATTTATTTAAGACAAATTTAATTTAATTTGGGGAGCATAGTATGAACTTATTACACAATTTGAAGTCCCAGCAAAAATGTCAAATAGGTGATTAACAAGTCTTAGTCTAATCAATACTAAAAGAGCACGTGTGTCATCGCACACATAAGGTGTTTTTTTACTGCCGAAAACAAAAAAATTTCTACGAAGTTCTGTCAAAATTTGAATTTGACGGTTAAAAAAATTTTACCATCAAATTTTACTAACCTATGTGCGTTTTTATGTTGCTGTTATCTTGGGATACTGACCCTTTCGCCCACTTATATTTTTTTATGGCTGAGTGTTTGGAAGGTGTTAGGAAACTTATATTTTTCAAACAAAGACCCTGTAGTTCTGAAATGAGTTACAAATATTCTTTTTTCGGAAAGGAAGGAACTTGCGATTCTAAGTATACCTACTATAAGGTAAGTTATGCATTCGTAAAAAAAAAGTAAAATGCACGATTGAGTCGTACGAACTTTTTTTTTTTTTTTTAAATCTTTAATTTTTTTTAAGAGCAAGAGTTTTTTTGGAAAAACTAAATAAGCAATCTTTTTCATTGCTTAATATCTATCTAGGAAAAAAATATTGAAAATCGTTCGACCTTTTTTTTAAAACTTTTCGAAAATTTTTTTTGAAATTTATTCGAGTATGTAAATAAAAATAAAGTTTGTAGTTTGCATCTGGGAAAATAATTTTAAAACAGAAGCGAGAGCTACAGTGCTTTTTCAACGAACGGTTGGACACCCTATTCCCCATATTTTTTTGTGTGTATGCGATCGCCTCCCGCAACCAGCCGCTGTTCCAGTATAGGAAACAAAATTCTTCTTTAGAAGACAGGAAAAAGTTCAATAACATTTATTTTGTGTGGCCGATGTTCAACAACTACTGGTGCAGTAAAAAGGCGTGTGCCACGCCCAAAATTGAGACTTTTCATTGCCAGGGCAATTATTATGGTTTCAGTGACATTCAATTTAAAGCTTGCATATGGATTTGAACAAAACAAGACAAAACCTAAATTTTTTAAAAATTAGATTTTGAATGGAAATAGCCACGGGTGTATTTAACAATTTATTTTTGAACCACACTCTGCTACGTAAGCAAGGAATACAAACCGAAGTGTTTATCTTTTTATTTCAAAACTGGATAGTTTAAAAACATTAAAAAAAATTAATGCATATTTTTAAACGATCTTACCTGAAAAAAGGTATTTTATAAAAATCACGCCTTTAAAAGTGGGCGTATTGAAAAAATTTACTCAGGAAAATGTAGATTTATTTTTCATTATAACGAACGGAAAAAAGGTTAAAATTGAATGGAAAGTGGGCGGGTAGCCACACCCAAATTGAAATATTTTGATTTAATTGGATGAAAATGAACCTAATGCTTGCGTGTGCAAAATTTAAGCGTTGTGCTTTTATCGTAACTGTACGAAAAATACAATTTAATTTTACCAAATTATGGTTGTTCAACCAAAATCTCGATTGTGTTCGTGTTTGTTGGCGGATTTCACCGGTTAAAGAATTTAGCTTTACAGTTTGATCAAAGATTATATGGTATTTCTGACGCAAATTTTTCATACAAAACCATCAATACTGTTTTTATAAAATAAAAATTGTTATATTAAAGCGAAAAACATTAAATTTTGTGGGTATTACTTGCACATAAACATCTTGTGTGTGAAATCAAAAAAATTTATTTTGGGTGTGGCTGACGCCCACTATAAAAAAATTGTTTTTGCAAAAAAACCGTACTTATTATGAATCCGCAAGCCAAAATTTTGCGTCTCTTAGTCGAAACTAAAAAGTTTGTGTATGAAAAAAAATTTTTGAATTTTGGGTGTGGCTTACGCCCACTTTTCATGAAAGAACGAAAAACGTAGTCTCAAATATTTAAGGTAGGTACCTCCAATATTCAATTTAAATCTTTTTCCTTCCGTTCGTTATTTGAGAAATATATTTCTACATTTTTTTTGTGTAAATTTTTTCAATACGCCCACTTTTAAAGGCTTGATTTTGAAAAAATACCTTCGTAAGATTGTTTAAAAACTACTCGATTCAGCTGTAGTTTTACACATATGCATAAATACTGATCAAAGCTCAAAAGTCGTATAATGCAATAATTTTTTAACATTTTGTAACTATCGGTCGCAGTTTTGAAATAAAAAGATGAACACTTAGATTTGTATTTCTTGGGTACGTAGCAGAGTGTGATTCAAGAACTGTTAAAAACACACATAATCGCGATTTCCATTCAAAATCTAATTTTTAAAAATTTAAGTTTTGTCTTGTTTTGTTCAAATCGATCTGCAAGAATAAAATTAAATGCACTGAGCTCATACTAATTGCCTTGGCAAAAAAAAGTCTTAACTTTGGGCGTGGAACACGCCTTTTTTTATTGTGCCAGCACTAATTGAACATCACACCACACAAAATTAATGTTATTGAATTTTTTTCTGTCTGCTAAAGAAGAATTTTGTTTATGAAACTGGATCATCGGCTGGCTGCGGGAGGCGAACGCATACACATACAAACAAATAGGAAATAGGGTATCCAACAGTTCATTGCAAACGTAATGTAGCTCTCGCTGGGTCACCTATGTTTCGGTTAAAGACGTTATGCATTTTCTTGTTTCGCCGTGATCGTTTCGACCTTTTTTTGTTTTGCAAACCTTATTTGGCAAAAAACACTTGGCATTCGTTCATTTTGTTTCCTTAGCAATACGCAATTATTATTTGGCATATCATTGTTTCACCTTAAATTGAAATGATTTTGGAACAGTATGCAAATATCATTTGGCAAATTGACTTAAATATAGCTTTTAGTAAATTAGTTGGATTCTAATGTGTGATAAAATCGGTGCGTTGCGTCGTCTGTTTGTTGTAAGGTTCTTTGAGTGGTTGGAAAGTTTTTGCAGTGGAAAATTTTGACAAGACATATGAGACATTTATGTCGAATAAGGGGAAACTTAAGTTAAATATCGATGGGTTTGCTTTCGATTTTGAAGCAGAAAACGCGTCTAAGGATCTTATTTGGTGTTGCGAATTTCGCAAAAAAATCAATACAACTCTAAGGTCCGGGTTAATACGGTAAAAAATGCAGATGAAACTCATTCAATAAAATGTTTAAGAGGAGAAGAACATAACCACGAGCCAAATGCTGTAAGAAAACAATTGGCGAATGGTATTTTTCAATTGAAAACATCCGCAGGAACCTCCGAGGGCAAAAACAGCCGTCTTATACAAAACATCACCTCAAGCTGTTTAATGGAGTTTGGTGCTAATCTGCCCTCAAAAGAAGCTCTAAGGCAGCGAATACAAAGGGTAAGGAAGAAAAATATCGATTTGATCGTGGAACCCACCACGATTGATTTTGAGATTCCAGATTCTGTGAAATATTTAGATGGTGAGCTATTCATAGTCAAAGACATTGAAATTGGATACGGATAGACTTCTTATAATGTCTTCGAAACAAGCTACAGGTTTCATGCAAAAAAGCAAATTTTGGATGATGGATGGGACTTTTAAAATAGTGCTAACTGTATTTTACCAGCTGTACGTTATCCATTGTGACGTTGATGATTCCTTAAAGGCCTATGCTATGGTCTATGTTTTGATGCCTGGGAAGAGTACTAAATTATATAATGCTATTTTTCTTCATTTCAATGAATATGCGTCTGAAAATGGAATAACTTTGAATCCGATATATTGCATTTTAGACTTTGAAAAAGCATCAAGCAATAGCTTACGTCACTCCTATGACGGGTGTCTTCCAAGGGGCTGTAACTTTCACTTTTTCCAAATAATTTATCGTCACTTGCAAAAGTGTGGACTTTTGCTAACAAGTAAGATACGGAACAGATGCAGAGTTTGCCTTAAAAATTCGACAGATACCTAGGTGCCCTTTCCTTCTTAGAACCCCATCAGATTCCACAATCACAAGCATTTATGAAATTAGAGGACATAATGCCAGAAGAAATTAAACCATTGATGGAATGGTTTAGTGAATACTATGTTAATGGTAAAAATGGGAAACCTCCTATGTACGATCCTGCTTTTTGGAGTATTGCTGGTCAGGTTGAGATGAAAATACCAACGACGCAGAACCATGCAGAATCTTTTCATCGCCATTTGAATTCCGTAGTTGGTGATACACATGTTGGCGTTTACAAAATAATCCAGGAGATAAAAAAGGAAACAAGGAGTGTGCAAATAGCTATAGAGAAGGTGTCAAGAGGCTTTCCAATACCGAAAAAAAACGCAGAATCCTTGACAAAGAAACAAGATTGAATACAGTTTTAGAAAAACGTCCGGATTATTCCGATATTGGTTTATTGAAGGCCATTGCATTTAATATAAATCTATTTCAAGGCCAATTTAATTTTTCCATAATTTGAATTTTTGTTTTCCTATTGAAGTTCCATTCTTAAATCTCCTTCCTGTTATTTCTTTAAATTAAATAAAACCATATAGCTATGTATGTGAAGTTGTTATTTGCGAAATTTGTTCTTTTATTTTCTTTTATTATGTTTCAGTATTTATCGAAAATAATTTTATTTCCTTATAGAATTCTAGCAAAACACTTTTCAAAAACCTGCTCAAAAAGAACAATTTTTACATATAAGTTTGTATTTGGCATTTTTTTTGTAAGGCTCTTTTTTATTTGGCATTCAACTTTTTTCCTATTTTTTGGCTTGCATTAAATAGCATGCTTTAAAATTTCGCGCGAAATTGAAAATGTTGAATGCCAAATAAAAAGGAGCCTTACAAAAAAATGCCAAATAAGAAACAGCCAAATATTAAAATGCGAACTCTATGAATGCGAACCAATAAAATTCTAATCGACCAATTGCTAAACAAAAATTGCCAAACAATCATATGCAATACGTATTTTGCTAATCAAAAATATGCCAAATAAGGAATTGCAAAATAAAAATTGCCAAATGATACACTGCGAAACGATTTTTGTCCAAACAATTTTGACGAAATATAGCATACCCGCTCTCGCTTATCTATATCTATACATATAATAAAATTGTAACGGGTCGATGTCTGTACATTGAAGATATAGATGCAAAACTAATATGGGGAGTCTCTATTAGACCCACAGAAGCCAAAACAACCGTTTTTAGAATTTTTGTCTGTCTGTCTGTCTGTCTGTCTGTCTGTCTGTCTGTATGTTTGTACGCGCATCACGCAAAAACTACTGCATGGAATTGAATGCGGTTTTCGCAGATTTATTGTTAGTACGCCAACTTAAAATATAGGCTATATTTTATCGCAGGAAAATATATAATTCTGGTTGTTTTTTTAATATTGCTGCAATCGACCGTTATTCAATGAATTTAACGCAAAATTAAAAGATTTTTAGGAAGTAACTTACATAGTGGCGCTGTAAATCACAAAACAAGCGCAACACTTACCTCCAAATATACATGAATAGAAAAAAGTTAGTCGTTCTGAATAGAAGTTTCATCAAAAACATCATAGATGGCGCTATTTATCACCATATAGACAATGTCTTATTCAGCGAAAGCAGAAATCGAAAAATAATGTAACCATGAAGAACGGTGAACGAGCAATACTTACGCCCAAAACTGATGAAGCGGAGCTGCCATAAATAGCAGTATCGGCGCGCAGCATCGTTTTGAAAGTGGGCATTCCAATTAGGTATATTCGTATACCTATTGCTTCAGAACTTAACCCTCCAACTTTGCAATTTAAACCGTTATGATACTTCGAAATAATATTATACAGAAGCCAAAAATCTTACGGCTGTAGAGCTGACTTTATAGCTTTCATACCACGCATACCCTCCATTTTGAACCGGTTGTGCAAAAACAAAAATATACTGAGATACCTACTTTATTCTAAAATCTACGCGTACGAAGTAGCGGGCAAAAGCTAGTTTCGAAAATAAGTTTATTTATTTTTATTTATTTATTTCATTTCAAAAAAAGGCAGTACAAAAAGAATTGAATTCTTATTATTAGTACTTAAAACTATATTTAATTATAAGAGGTCAAGAGCGCAAATATTTTTTAATATAATGCAGATTAAAGTATTTAAGTTAATTAGGTTAGGAGGATAGGTACTAAGGAAGAAAAATGGGACGAAAAAGGGAAAAGAAAGAAAGAAATAGAAGAGAAAGAAAGAAAAACGACCTAGAAGTTTCTCTAAAACAAGGTACCATTAGTATTGGGGGTCTTAACATACTCATATAGAGATTTCCTAAAAGTTTGATGGGTAATACAATTACGGATAGATAAGGGTAACGAATTCCATAGCCTTATGGAATGAAAGAAAAACAACCTCTTGCTTTCCAAATAGTTAAAGGCAGGTAAAATTATATTACTCGTTCTACTGGATGCTGCAAAATTTATCTTTTCAAAAAGGTACGATGGCTCTCTACTTCTTATCACATTGAAAAGTAGGATACAGCTTCTACAATTTAGAAACTCTTGAAGTGACAATCCCAAGATTTGTTTGCCAAACATAGATACATGATCAAAACGGCGTAAATTAAATACATAGCGCACAATTGTATTGTAAGCCACTTGCAACTTTCTCATCGAAACTGAATCGAGACAACTGTAGACTGAAGAACTATAACTGATTATAGGAATTAACAAAGTTTTTGCAAGTCTCATTCTAGTGGCTTGAGGCGTAAACTTTGCGGAGACGTAGAGCTGCCTTACACTACCATAAATTGATTTAGTGATGGAATTCACATTATCAGCAGCAGAGAGCTGAGAGTTTAAGTAAAAACCGACGCTCTTTGCATTATTAAGATACGGTATTGTTTTAGAAGATATTGAGATAGAAGGCAGATACGATGTATCTATTTTGTGCTTGGAGAAGACTATACTTTTAGACTTATCAGGGTTGAGATTGAGCTTGTTATATAACGCCCATTTTTGAATTTCCCGCAGATCTTCGTTTAGTCTGAAGACACAGTCCTCGGAAAGGCCAATTTGACAGGAACGGTAAATCTGCACATCATCAGCAAACATATGTACATTAACGTTATTGCAGACATTTGGCAAATCATTTATAAACAGTGAGAATAACAGGGGTCCCAAAATTGATCCTTGAGGAACACCCGCTGTAATGAATGAGGGATCTGAGATATCACAGCCCACTTTGACGATTTGGCTTCTCTCCGATAGATAGCTTCTTATTAACGCAGTTGATAAATGACTAAAACCATACAAATTAGACAGTTTACTACAGAGAATCTCATGATTTACGCTATCAAAAGCTTTAGAAAAATCCAAAAGGCACAGAATAGTTAAGTTATTTTTATCGAACTCCACCCTTATATCTTCCAGTATTTTTATTGTCGCTGTTACACAACTATGATTAGATCTAAAACCAGACTGGACAGCACTAAGCAAATTGTTTTCATTAACATGGCTATTTATCTGGTTTCGAACAATAATTTCAAAAATTTTAGAAAGGCAAGGTAAAATACTGATGGGCCTGTAATCTTCAGCGCCCTTACATTTTGAATTTTTAGGTATCGGAGTTACCTTCGCCCTTTTCCAAGAAGAGGGAAATTTCGAAGTTGTTATACAAGAGTTTACCAGATGTGTTAGTGTATATAATATATGCGGCATAATAAGTTTTATAAACTTAAGCGGAATGCCGTCGACACCGATAGCATTTGACTTTATACTATTCACTGCTTTAAGAACCTCAATTTCCTGAACACAATTAAATTCTAAAAGTGGAACATCATTCCTTGTTTCTAAAGACGTCATAGAGCTTAAATCTGTTGTTAATCCTAAGTCATGTTGAGAGGAGGACCCGTGGGAAAGAAAGTAATTGTTGAGTTGATTAGGATCTATGATACACCCATTCTTATTAGATTTACTCTGGATGCCACATCTTTTGATATTTTTCCACAACAGTCTACTTGGAAGGTTCACATTAAGTTTGGAAGAGTAGTATTGCGCTTTAGCTCTTTTAACTAGATAAACAACTGAATTCCTTACCATTTTGAAAGCCCTAAAATTTGTTTCACTCCTATATCTCTTCCAACGAGAATAACACCTATCCCTTTCTTTAATGAGTGTTTTAATAGCGTTGTTGAACCACGGAATACGAGAATCAATTGAATTTACTATTTTAGTTGGGACATGATTATCAAACAATCTTAAAACAAGAGATTCAAACACTTCAACTTTATCATCCACAAGAGGCGAATTCCAACACAAGTTCCAAGGAGTAGACACACAGTCCAGAACAAGCTCATTCATTTTAATATTACTAAAGTCTCTAAAACTAAATTGCTCGGGAACTGGAGCTTCATTAAAGCAGATGTCATAGGTCAGAAAGATCAAATCATGATAGGAAGGGATGCCAGGCAAACTCAGCTGATCAAACAATAATATCTTACCAAGATTTCCAGAAAGGAATATATCAAGCAAACTGGGTACACAATTTGGACGAAAGTGGGTTGGAAAAGTTGTGTTAACAACTTGGAGTCCACACGAAGCACAATTATCTAAAAGGTCAGCGGAAGCAACATTGTTTACAAGCATATCCTTATTCAAATCACCACAAACTATAATGTCAACAAAAACAGCACTGAATTCTAACAACTTCGAAAACAAACAATCCAAAGGAAATTGCTTGTGGGGATTATATACACATGCTAAAAGACATTTTGAGACATTATCGAAGATTTCAAGGAATAAAAATTCAATATTATCTGATTCTTGTGAGTTGCTAACAATACGGCACGAAAGGGAGTCTTTGCAGTAAACTGCTACACCACCGCCCCTTCTTAATAGCCTGTCATTACGATAAAGCGTATATCCAGGAATATCTATCTGCTGGTTAAGTATCTCAGGTTTTAACCAGGTTTCAGATATACACAGAGCATCAACCGGACCATTTGAAAAAACGTCTTTAATTTCTTCTATATGCGCAGGTATGCTCTGGGCATTGATGTGACACACCTTAAACCCAGTGTATTGGTTAGACAGAACTTTAACCATAAGTCTACAAGAGTTATACTCTTCCAATCGACCTGTTCTATGTGAATTCATCATAAAAGATTAGTTTATCAATCAAAGCATCAAGAAACCACCTGGAAGTGTATTTTAGAAAAAATCTAGATCGAGAAAGAAGGAAGATAGAAGAAAAAGAAATTAAAGAGTATGTTAAAAAAAGTTTAAATTTCAAGGTTAAAAATAAAAAAAAGAATTGAAGGTATATACAAAAATTATGAAAAAAATAATGATACAATACAAAATACTTCTAAATTAATTAACTGCTTCAGCTTCCAATGACGAATCATCTTGTTGTTTATCATGTTCCCCTTCCGGAGATGTATGGCCAACGACAACATCACCCTCTTCATCTGCTATCAGCTTCAGTATCTCCTCAGTCGTATTTACAATTTTATTTACTTTCGTTCTCATACCTTTGACATGTACTACTCCGCCGATAGTGATCACACCCGCAAGTTTTTTAGATTTCTTAAGCAAGTAGGCATAGTTGAATAATTGTTTGTCATGCGGTGAAAGGCTTTCAGATATAAAAAAAGCTTGCATCGAGCCCTCGAAACCAATGTTTGATAAATTAAGTTGTGTGGTGTTAGATTTGATAACCGAGTACAATGATTTCATAAGTGTTCTCCGTTCGTACATATTAGCAAGTTTGGCTATGATCACTGGTGTGTTTGTTTGTGCTTTGCTTTTTGTAGACTTAGAGTGCACACGGAAAATGTGTATCAATTTGATATTCAAGCATCCAATAAGATTACAAATTCGATTAAATATGTCAGTGAGATTCTCATTTTGTTTATAGGGAATCCCAGAAATGATGACATCCGACAAGTAATTTTTCCGGGTGTTACGTATCAAGTCCTCCTCCATGAAACTATGTTTGGCAGATAACTTGTCAACTTCATGTTTTAGGCTAATATTTTTCTCTGCCAAGTTTTTAACCTCAACTTCCAAGTTAGCCATGCGATTTTCAAATTTTTTAGTTAATGCTTTCTCCATTTCCTTGAACTTTTTTTCAATAATTTTGATAAGTGATTTTTGGATACTCTGCATTGTGTCTGCTACATCACCTTCGGCAGATCTGGACCTCGTGGTTGTTCCTTCAGAGTTGTTCGTGGGTGACATAATTATGTTGTAATGCGAATTAATATATATATATATATATTTTTTTTTTGATTCTTTTTTTGTAATAAATATTATTTATTAAATTTTTGTAAACTTGAAACAAATCAAAGAAGAAAAACTAATTTTTTTTAATTTAGCAAAGGTACGAGAGATTTATGATATTTAATTATGTGGATAAATGCAAAAAAAAAAATACGAAGAGGTTAAGAGAAACTAGTGTGCACTCATTGACGTCTGTCAATTTTTGTTTTTGTGTTTAATAAAATAATTGAAATGTAAACAAAAAAATTGGGTATATTTTTTTCGAGTGAATTTCCTTACTTTGTCCCACATTTTAACTTTTTGGGTCGGGTCACTTTAACCTACAGCCAAAGTGGCGACTGTATGCCCAGTATTAACTACCTGACCTGAGTTTCTACGGTTAATTGCATTACAACACCACCTTAGCTCGTAGTATATGGCAGTATATTTGCTTGAATCTCTCACTATTCATACAAATACATTGGATTCATTTTTCGTTACTTGCATGTCATCACGTTGTGCTCGGTAATTTAAACATTTCTGAAAAAATTATCAAAGAGATGTTTCCTCGATTCCTAGAGACTAATCATAAGTTAAACTGAGCTTCTCAAAATGTATAAATCAGTGCCTTCGCTAAAATGTAACTAAAATGGCTTTATAGTTAAAATGAACTTCTACACTATTTTTTTCCAAAATGATGTTCAGTACAAAATACGTTCCTAAGATTTGGGCTTACCTATTTCGGCGATTTTTATAGGGTTTATTATAGACGCTTATTTACATCAAAAACAAAATAAATTTAAATCTATTTTCTTTATTCCGCTATCCCACCTCTATTTAAGAAACAAAATAGTCTATAACTGCCACCCTCTGCTGAATAAATCACTCAACATGCCAATCCTCTTTTCATCGAAGACTGTTTGGCATTCCGATTGCATTTGCCCCATTAAACCATGTTAACATCAAAATTACAACACTCTTAGCCTGTCTCCTCAACCTGTAGGCTACCATCATAAACCACCATTGATCGTGTCGATCTCCAATCACATTGCGTATGTGCTCTCCGAGCGTCCGCTGCGCCGCACAGCACCGCCATTAAGTTCAACAAATCAGTCTTTCATTCCTCCACCATTTTTCAATTCGACCCACAATCCCCTCGAAAGAAGAAGAAGAAGACTGAATATTGAAACAGAAAAGAAGAAAAAAATTGCACAATAAAAAATTGGCAGCTTAAAGCCAAAACCAAATCTGGCGACGATCGACAACGACGCGACGATATAGCGATGGAAGGGAAGCATTCAAGTGCTGCCCCAGAAGTGCTTGATCAATTTCATGCTCCAACTCTGACAGTTCGGTCGTTAAGACGTCGATTTTCACACGTTAAGCCGAGAGGTTCATACTCGTATAGAAGCTCTGCGCAAGCACTCATTGCTGGGGTGCACCAGCAAGGACAAGTTGTGTGTGGGTCGTAATTCGTAAAACACACATTGCACTGATGTATCTTACCAATGTATCTAACCTATTACATTTCTTCTGCCACCGCGCTCCACCGTGCTGCTTTCAACTAAATGGGGATGTAGAATGCGAAAAATGTAAACAAAGCCTTGCAGTTGTTACCTGTCAACGCTGCTGCTCCACTCACTGACGCCACCATTTAGCTTTAGTTGGTTGAAAGAGAGGATTTTGCAATTTGACATATAGCTTCGTTAAATTATCCCAAATATAACGCCGCCGCGTCGCGTCGCGACATTTTTTCTTTCCAAAATGTTTATATACTTTTGATGCCTCGCTTAGTCTCAATTGCATATTTTTGTGAAGCAAGACTAACGGATAAGGAAGACCATTTTAGCAATGTCTGCCTTCGGAAATGGGCTTTCGATTTCAATTTAGATTTTTCACATGCTCCGGCTGTGGCTTTATGGGCTCTTTGTGTGAAGATGGTTGAAGTCAGGGGTGCATTGGGGGTTGTTCGGATCAAGGCGCATTTTTTGATTAGTTGGATTTTTTCGTTAAAGCTAAATTATCTATGATGTAAAGGGTGTTTTTTTTTAGACGTGTGGTTTTCAATCTGGCAATACTTTTTTCGGAGTTGGTCTTTTTGACAGCTGTTACTTGGTTTGTTCTCAATTTGGTTTGCCAAATGAAAATGAATAGACTTACTGCTGAACAACGTTTGCAAATCGTGCAAATTTATTACCAAAATAATGGTTCGGCTGCGTCCAATGTTCGGTCGACTTAATCGTCCAGGAATTTATTCGAGATACAGGTGGCGGCCACTTGCCCGATATCTAAATTCTTGGCCATAGCATTATATTAGGGGAAAGCGGGGCATATCGGCCCCTGGGGTATAATAGGCCCCCCTTGTATTTCTTGATTGAATAAAGTGGCAACTCCGAATTAGCATCTATCTTTTTCAAATTATCCATGGCAAAACGAGGGAATCCCCTTTTTAAGTGCGAATGACATCTGTGGTTCGTAGTGAATAAAAAAAGCTTTTTTACTCAGTTGATGTTTTTATGAAGTGAAGCATGGGTGCCCATTATACCCCATTTATTCTGTTATTTTTGTTCGTATTTTCATATTCTTTATTTTAAACAACACACTTTTTTAGATGGTTCGCAATTACAAACGAAAAACAAATCATCAAGAATGGCACGCTGATAATTTACGGCGAGCTGTTGAAGCTGTAAGAACAAACAAAATGAGTTGTAAGGCAGCTTCCGTAAATTATGAAATTACGGCGATGAAGTGAAAAAATGGCTAAGGCAACATCCTGGAAGGATAGTAACTCATTATCAAGTTGGCCAATTGTTTGGTCAAGCCTATTTAAAAGCGGCTACAATGTCAGTGGCTATAAACGGTTTCAAAAAAAAACTGGAATATGTCTATTACCCTGAGGATTTCATTCAAAGGACTGTTTCGCTATCTTGTCATTAGGTTTCCTCAGCTTATGGCCTATCCAACACCACTTCTGTTGCCTAATGTCAACATCCAATTCTTTCTATCCGGTCCTATTCAACAGATCTA
Source organism: Platycheirus albimanus (assembly GCA_916050605.2). NCBI lineage: Eukaryota > Metazoa > Arthropoda > Insecta > Diptera > Syrphidae > Platycheirus > Platycheirus albimanus. The sequence goes on along the minus strand of OU696696.1, from coordinate 289,673,384 downwards.
CGTTCGATATGGTTTTGCGGCCACGGGATCTTCAAAATGTAACGCAGACAACGGTTAACGAAGGCTTGCAGCTTGCTCGGGATGTTTGCAGAGCATTTCCACGTTTCTGACGCATATAACAGCACAGATTTCACGTTGGATTCGAAGAGTTTAATCTTGGTGCGTAGCGATATTTTGCTGGAGTTCCAAACAGGAGAAAGGATTCTAAATATACTACGGGCTTTGTTTGTTCTACTGTTAACATCCAGGTCTGTTCCGCCATCGAGTGCTATGAAACTACCCAGATAATTAAACTGTGTGACCTCCTCCATGGGCCCCTGCCTTACAATAACTTGTTATGTGCTTTGTCCAGTAGTCATTATTTTGGTCTTATTTTCATTGATCCTTAAGCCAGCCACTTCCCCATTAAGTTGCAGCGAATGACATAGTTGATTTAAGCCAGCCGTGTTGCTTGCCATGAGACATAAGTATATCGGTCAGCATAGTCTATGTGACTCAGTTTGTCAAACAGTCTCCATTGGATACCATGCCTTTCAGTTTCGCCCACCGTCCCCGTCATCACATCGTCAATTGCCGGCAAAACAGAATTGGTGACCACACATCTCCTTATCTCACTTCTTGACGCACATCGAAAGGGTCTTAAAGCTGTCCATTATGCAAAACGAAACACCTTGCGTTATTGTAAGACTCTTTAATAACAGCGAAAATTTTCTCAGGATACCTCTCGCAATAAGCGATCTCCAGATGCATTCCCGATTAACCCGGTCAAACGCTTTCTCACAATCTACAAACATGAGGTACAGCGGTGATTGGTACTCAGACGATTGTTCAAGTATAATTTGCAAGGTGTTGATGTGGTCGACACACGATCGGCCACTACGAAACCCCGCTTGGTGCCTCTTGAGGGTGGACTCGATCCTTTAGATGATGGATCGCGTTTCTAATCTCTGTACTTGTTGGAGGACTGGTATCAATACCCCTAGAAGATCTGCGCATGTTGGTTAATTCTGGATTTAATTCTGCATTTTGGTCGCCATTTAGCAGTGCGCAAAAGTGCTACTTCCATATTTGTAGCTGATCTTCTATTGTCACTTAAAGGTTGCGATTCAAATCTAACACAGGATGGTTAGTGTTAGTGCTGCTACTCTGGCCGACAATGTTCTTAGTGATTTTGTACCTTGCGTCCCCGCTCTTCCTGCAGCCTGTTCCGCATTTTCCGCAAGTTTGTCCACCCTTGCCCTCTTATCACCCCTCACACACCGCTGCACTGTCTTATGAGAAACTCTGTACTCGTTCCGTAGGATCAATTTACGCTGATCATCATTTTCTGAATTGATCCTTGCTTTACGTGTTCTGCGATATGTGATTTTGTCCCAGGTGTCGTGGGATATCCAGGAATCTCTTGCTCTTGACTGTCTTGGTACAGTTTCAGTTCCAGCTTCCATGAACGCGCTCTTAATTTGACCCCACATGGCATCTATTGATAGCCCAGCATTCTGTAAATTTGACGTTTTGACGCCGAGTTTGGTGGTGAAATTACGACGCATTTGGGTCATTTAGAACGCTTGTGTTGAATTTTGGTCTTCTTGTTGTACCTTCTGAGGGATGCTGGACAACAGCTGTTAGTAAACGAAGCAAGCCGAGTAGTAAGTGGTGGTCACTACCTGCGTCAGCCTTTCTTTCTTTCAGCGAACATCGCACAGTCAATTTGATTTTTTGTTCGACCATCAGGAGATTCCCAGGTGATTTTGTGGCAGGTCTTGTGCGGAAATAAAGAGCCCCCAATTACAAGTTGACGACCATTGCAGAAGTCGGCAAGCATATCACCGTTTAAGGTTCCAGTGGCTTGGTTGTTTTTGTTTTTGATGTTTCTTTTCTAGATGTGACCAAATGGTTCTGAAATAATAATAAGAATATGATTGTCCTCGAAATTTTTTTAAAGGATTCAGTAGTGGCACGCGCGTGTAGGCAAACTGAGTATCTGATAGTGAGCCTAACAGTCTCAGTCCAACGAAACCATCTCTCAAAGGACCAATGAGCATCGGAGACCTGCTTTCTTGTTGTGTGAGTTGATAGTAACCCTCGAGTGATTAGGCTCCAGTCCCACAGTACCCCTCAAGTGGTACTTCCAACCCCCACAACAAGAAATGCTTCGCCGGATAACATCCTCCGGATTATGTCATTTGATTATGCTGCAAGAAAGTTTTGCTCAGGAAAGTGCAATCACTGCACAAATGGAATTCTGCATTTTTTGGCATTTTTTAGCAAATTTTAAAAAACTCCCTGTTTTTCGAAGCGAAATATCTCGATAACGAATTCTCATGCAACAAAATCTGTCCAGTAAAAATTGTAGAAGATTCGACGTTTCAAAGCATTAAATTTTTGCCTTAAACCGGAACAAAAAAAAATATTGAGAAAAAAGTGAAGAAAAGTAGAACATATTGCGCCCCTTCCTCTTTTTCCACAGGGCTCTCGAGGTCCAAAACTTCGTAAAATTTTAACTGTCTCTGAACAGCATCCCAAAAATTCATTAACTTCGGACCATTTTCCACCTAAAAATACCAGTCGACTTTACTTCATTTGTTTGATTTTTTTCCCGATTACCTGGTTGTATACTCTATACTAATGCGGCCCTGTTGTTTGGCTTTTGGAAAGTGCATATATGGCTTATGGCTTGAAGAACAATTGGTAGTTCTTGTATAACTGCATTAGCAGAGGCGAAACATGACAGAAAACATTGTTGCTGCGGTTGTGTGCATGGCACAAACATGGTTGTGGTACTACACATGTTTCCAGAGGCTTGAGCTGTTTGTTTGCTAGTTCCTGTACACATTGTACAATGTACGTAGATACACAACCATATCTTGGAGTTTGGAGCACAATTTTTGCGGCAGACTGCCCATGGGGTCAGTGTTAGGTATGGAGCGTCTCTTATACTGCGTTGGCGGTGTCGTAAGAGATTTCAATTTCAGCTAATGCAAGTAATTGTTATTGGATTGCAGATTTTCCAATATACCGTCAAAAGTGGTCGGTTATCTTATAAATAGTTTGGTTTCAGCAAACAGTCTAGGCTGTGTGTGGTGTGTGGGAAAAAATATTTTGTGTGTGTTGCTGTGGGAAATTTTTTTTTCAGATTTTCGATTGATTTTATTTGGTTTTGTGATTGCATATCATATAATGCAATATGAGATTAGATATTAAATTATGAGTTTGAATGGAATTTTTAATCAAAATATCTTGCAAATTTCGACCACAATTATTAATAATGTTGTTTGTCTAATTTAGAAGTTACTTTCAAATTTTGGAAGCTAACGAAATACTTCTGCTAATTTCATGTTCTTTATTTTAATTGCTTTGCATGCGCGGCCTCAAAATAAGACTTTCAAAAACTAAACAGTCTTTCTGACAACCTGTCAAAATATTGATTATTGAAACCAATTAATGATATGTAAACCGTACCCATAATATCTTCAAGTTTAGGATATTACTTTATTTCTTTTCTTTTTTTCAAATTAAAAGAATAAAAACAAAAAGGGCAGACAGGAAAATTGTGAGAATTGTGGATTTAAAATTAATTTGTTATCCCTTACTTTTCTGGCCTGGTTTTTCTCAGCGGAAATACAAATGGTTTAACAGTTCAAAGACAGTTCTAAACGTCTCGCGTTTTCTTGACAAATTTTACGTCTGAATAAATAATAACGAAGAATAGGGCAGCAATAAAAGGAAGTGCAAAATAATACAAAAAGGCTTTAATTACTTAAATCGGTTACAAAACGTCCCTTTCATTTTATTTGTATGTATATTCGCACGCACCAGTTTCAAAAATATTGCCAATGTCAAACAGATTTGCGCGACCCTATTTGCGGTACAAAGGGATTTGTACAAGTTCCTCGTATAAAATACTGCTTCGTTGTTAGGATTATATCATCACATTTTGGTTCACCAATATATCACATGTGTCGAATCTACCAAAACATTTTGCAATGCTGCATGCGAATACATTTTGGGTGTGCCTGACGCCCACTTTTCATTAGAAACTATACAAAACTTATTTTGACATATAAACGGTATAATTATAATAAATCCACAAGCCAAAATTTATTGGTCTGTTAGTCCAAACTAAATAGGTAGCTTGTGAATGAAAAGAAATTTTTGAATTTTGGGCGTGTCATACGCCCACTTTTCATAAAAGAACAATAAACATAGTTTTGAAAATTTCAGGTACCAATATTCAATTTTAATCATTTTTTTGTTCATTATAATGAAAAATAGATCTCCGAATTTTGTTTGGCTGCATTTTTTTTCAATACGCCCACATTTAAGGGGATTTTATAAAATACCTTTATTCGGGTATGATCTTTTAAAAACTACTCGACTCAGCTGTAGTTTGCCTTAAGATTGATAAACGACCGAAGCTCAGTTAGTGCCTTACATTTTTTTAATTTGTTTGGACACGCCCACTTTTAAGGGGCTTTTCAGTTCAAAATCTTAATATGCATTAAATTTTTAATGTTTTATAACTATCGGTCGGAGTTTTGAAGTAAGAAGAAATAAGATGAACAAAGTACCCCGTGGCGTAGTGGTTAGTCTGTCGGACTGCCACGCCGACGCCGAAGGTTCTGGGTTCGACGACTCCACATATTGAACGGCCACACAAAATTAATGTCATCGTATTTTTTCCTGTCTGCTAAAGAAGAATTGCACGGGCGAACACATACACATAACAAAATAGGAAATAGGGTATTCAATAGTTAATTGCTTTTGAGACGTTATCACGTCAAAAACGTAAAAATAGAGGTAAGTTCATTGCAAGGAGGTACTCGTATTTTCATATTCATATCTAATTATCTACCTTTCCTCTTTTGGAACTTAGTGTGGAACTTTTGGCTGATGCAGAATATCTGTTCTGGTTGGGAGATAGGTAAATTGTATCAGAATGTGTTATCGATTTTATCTCCCACAATTAAGCATCAATTAATCTGAGGAGTTAAACAACATATAGTGCACTGTGCATAAGGCGTATAACCATAAAAAAGCTGTATGGAAGATAAAGAAAAGATTATTTTATAATTTGCGAGCTCCTTCACAAATGCGTTGATCTTCTGAGCGATCTGCCAATCGCGCACCTCATAACAACCTCTTAATGGTTGATCGGAAAAAAAGTTTTAAGATTAATGTTGTGGTATCACAAATCACAATATAACTACCCAGCCATGGGCTAACTGTGTCGGTATATCTTTTTGTCAGGAGCTAAATCTTACAACTTGATCTTCTGTACCTACAAAGATATACCTAAGCATAAAGAACAATCGCTGAAATATAATTAATGCAAATTAACGTCTTTTTGTAATCACCGTAATGGAATATTGCAAAGATTTGATAGATTCAACATTTTTTTATCACAACACTAACACAATCGATCCAAGGAACCAGAATACTGTACCTTTCTATTCTGCAAAGAAAAAAGCTAACATGACCGACCAAAGTGCATTGAAACAGGGCTTTTAACTTATTTCCAACATCCAGCTTCTGCACTGCTGTCGTCTGGATTATAAAAGCACCAATCGCGTGAGTGATCTTCAATATGGCGCCAACACAGGATGTGAACATTGAAAATTTGAAATAGTCATCAGAAAATTTGACAAATGTATGGACCCTTCTCTAAAATATTTGAAATTTATTTCTTAATCTTAATAAAGAATTATTTTTACTTGCGATTATAGGTACTACTAGCTTTTGTCCGCTACTTCGTACGCGTGGATTTTAGAATAAAGTAGGTATCTCAGTATATATTTTGTTTATGCACAACCGGTTCAAAATGGGGAGTATGCGTGGTATAAAAGCTATAAAGTCAGCTCTACAGCCGTAAGATTTTTGGCTTCTGTATAATATTATTTCGAAGTATCATAACGGTTTAAATTGCAAAGTTGGAGGGTTAAGTTCTGAAGCAATATACGAATATACCTAATTCGAATGCCCACTTTCAAAACGATGCTGCGCGCCGATACTGCTATTTATGGCAGCTCCGCTTCATCAGTTTTGGGCGTAAGTATTGCTCGTTCACCGTTCTTTATGGTTACATTATTTTTCGATTTCTGCTTTCGCTGAATGAGGCATTGTCTAAAAATTCTAAAAACGGTTGTTTTGGCTTCTGTGGGTCTAATAGAGACTCCCCATATTAGTTTTGCATCTATATCTTCAATGTACAGACATCGACCCGTTACAATTTTATTATATGTATAGATAAGGCAAGTTATGGATTCGTGCGAAAAAAAAAATTTGAGATAATAATCACACATGACATTACGATGATGGAGAAGTCGAAAAAAGTGGGTCTGGAAATTCCGTCCGTCTGTCTGTCTGTCTGTCTGTCTATCTGTATGTCTGTTCGCGCCTCTGGAGGCTGAACGGGTGGGCCGATTTGCTTCAAATTCGGTATTTAGGATTTATTTGGCCGTCCCTCGGAAGAAATTTTTTATTTTTGCTCTAGGTCCAAAAGTAACGGCACCTGCAGCATACAATCTTGTAGACAAAAATTTATTTTCTCAAAAACGGCTCTAACGATTTTGTTAAAACTTTCAGAATGCTATTTTTGCAAGACAATCTATCTTTTGGTTAGAAATTTTTTTTTTTAAATTGTCTAATAACGGTACTTCTCATAGAACCAGTATTTTCAAATCAAATTTTCTCGTAAGCTATAAATTCGATTTCAATAATATTTTGGCCACAGGAAGTCATTCATAATTTTATTAATATGGCATTTCAAAAACTTTTTTTTTTGTTTTTTATAATTTTTTCAAAAAAAATTTTGGTTTTCGAAATATGTTGGAAACGGGTATATTGATTTTTTTTTTAATTTTTTTTTTTCAAATGTAAACTACAGATTGCCATATATTTACATACTCAAATAAATTTCAAAATATTTTTTGAAAAAGTTTTTCAAAAATAACCTTTAAAAAAAAACTGAGCCAACGATTTTCAATATTTTTTTTCCTAGATTGACGTATAGCTTTGAAATTTTATTGCATTATTAGTTTTTCCGAGAAAACTCTTAAACTAATTTAAAAAATAAAAGAATTTTCGAAATTATTTAATTTTTTTTAATATCCATATATGCAGCCACAAAGCAATTGCTTATCATAAGAACAAGTTCGTGCGACCCAGTCGTGCATTTTATTTTTAAGATGCCTACATTGGTTGGGACTAGCACAATCTCTGGCAAATTCATAATCCTTCAGATTTTTCTAGACTGTAAAGCCAAACGAGAGATTAGTTGTGTGTGTGTGTGTCACTTAGTTACGCATCGAAGATGATGCAGAAAAAAACAGTATTATTAATACGCTTTTTCTGCTGTTGTTGTCACTAAAGTTATCGATTTTTTTCAGAATCCAACGAAAAAGTTGCGAAACAAGGGCTGCATTCTTTATCTGAGTGTTGGGTATAGCCTGCATTCCTTTCATTAAATATCGTTGAATTGGACTTTTTCACTTCTCCAATATATTTTCCTGTTGTTCTCGAATAGATTTAACCTGCAGGACAAAAATTGTATATTATAGTTTTATTCGAATTCAGTTTCAAAGTTGTTCTTATTGAATTTTAAAAAGGCGTAAATATTCGTAACTATGATTATTTTTGTGTTCATATTAAATATAATGAAAATACTGGAAAAATAATTATTGTTCCACAAACCCTGAAAGTACTTCTTGTGATACTAAGGAATGTAATTTCTGGTTTGTGTCTTAGATTATTTACGATATAGATACATAATACTCCTAACAATATGCAGCATACTTATATAACGAGACGAGAATGCACCTAAGCACAGACAGGGCATTAGTTCACAATGGTTTTTGAAATAAATAATATTTATTTACATCACAAAATATAGAATGTATACAAATTTCAAATCACAATGTTCTAGAAACGTGAAAAAAATTAGATATTTGGAAAAAATTTATATTTCCTGTGTGCACCGTGAAAAACTGAGATTCTGTAAGAAGGTCTTTGCAGACGATTTACTGCTTCAATCTGTTGCCATTTTTAAATATGCTTAACTAGTAAGCTAAGCCAGATGGATTGCCCAAGCAGCAAGTATACAGGGTGATCGGTATTAGGTGCACCAAACAGCTAGCTTGCTATTTGGGCGAGAGGGATAATTTTCAAAAAAATTGACTTAAAACAGAAAAAGATAGATAGATAGATTTTTTATTTCGGTATATGATTCACAAATGGTAAGCTACCGCACAGTTTACATACAGAGATTTGATATTTTAGGTATACGTTATATCTTTCTACTGAATAGGTTTGACAATTTTCATTGAGCTTAGTAATTTAATAGTAATTAATTAAAGGAAAATACGAACAAAAACCTTTAACATAAATAATAAAAGGTATCAGGTACATTGTGACTAAAAAAAGAATGACAAAAAAAACATTTCGGAACTTAAGTTAAGGTGGAATAAATAACATTTATTTATTAAGATACGTAGTATACAATAATAGAATAATTAACATTATTAGAAATATAACATTAATAAATACATAATAGCTATTGACAGAATGAATAAACAAGAAACATTTGTGTATAATGAATAGAAACAAAAAGGATAACACAAATTGGTGGCAAAAAATTTAAAACTAAATTACAATCATGACAAACATAGTTGCACGTATATAATTGAACATAAGTAAAGAAAGTAAAGTTGTCAATAAATTGATACAATAAATAAAAATTGATAAATAAATAAATAAATAAATATATATATATATAATTTAATAAATAAATAAATAAATATATAAATAAATAAATAAATAAATACGAAGTTAATAAAAATAAATAAATAAATGAATAAATAAACAGGCAAATAAATAATTAAATAAATACAACGTAAAACAAAAAAAAATTAGCTATACCTCAAAAATTTGGTTTATCAATGGATTGTCAGAAATTCGACACTTATGTAAAAAGGAATCGTTGAGTTTTCCGATTCTCGTAGAAATCATTTCAACATTAGCTCTGACGTGCAGATCAGTGGTAGAATGGTAGCGAGGAAGGTTAAGCATCATTTTAAGTAATTTGTTTTGGGATACTTGCAATTTATTAAGATGACATTTGACAGAAAAAGAATTATTTAAAAACAAAAGTAAAATTAACAATGTCATGTTATACTTTTTTAAGAAAACCAGAAATTTCTTTCCTTTTTTTTATTTCAATTAAGTTTATGTAAGAGAATAGTTTTTGAAAAATCAATTTTGAAACTCGAAATTTTGAAAAAAATCGAACAAACTTTTTTTTAAGTTTTATAAAGTAAAGTATAATTTTTGTTTTCAAAATTCACTGACCTTTTTAATTTTCAATAATAAATTAGAAAACTGGATGCTAAAATGTAGGTATGTATATTATAAGTTTTTGAAAAATCGAAAAAAAAAAATAAAAAGTAGTTACTTTTTTCCAAAGAAAAACACTTTTTTCGGTTTTTATTTTATTCAATTAGTGGATTATCCCTTTTTATTGCATATCAACTGGTTTTTAGCAAATAATAAAAACAAAAATAAACTGAATTAGATTTAACTTTTTTTTAAATTGATGCACGTGTGCAGTTAAATAGAATTGACCTGCATGCAGCTCCAGCATTCCTACCTGTTAGGTACCGAAATAAAAAGGGATTAGTACTTACCTAACCACAAATAAACATGAAAGTATACATTCGGTTTAAAACCCACTTCTAAATTGCGTATCAAATCGTTAACTCAAAGCGATGTCAAGTTACTCTCGGGACGAATTATTGCCAGATATACACTATTGCTACGGTTTAGCGGATGGTTCATGGTTGAAGTCGGGAAGCACAGAGATTGTAAAGGGTATTTATTTTAGACGTGTAGTTTTCAATCTAGCAGTACTTTTCGGAGTTGGTCTTTTTGACAGCTGCCACTTTGATTTCTGCTCAGTTTGATTTGCCATTTCATAGTGAATAGACTTGCTCCTGAACAACGTTTGCAAATCGTGCAAATTTGTTACCAAAATAATGTTTCGGTTCGCCGTAACGCATCGTGAGCTGCCTCCGATATTCAGTCGACATAATCGCCCAGGAATTTATTCGAGCCAGTTGCGGTGGCCACTTGCTCGAAATCATTTTTAAAATATAATGGAATCCCTTATCTGTATAATAAAGCTTAATTCTTGGCCATAGCATTAAATTTTATGCGTTTCATTTCTTCTTGAAAACCACACGTCTTAAAAAACACCCTTTTTCTAAAAGTTTCGATGATAGGAAATGTCCCGACTATTCAGTTTTTGCAAGACTTCACAATCGTTTTCGGGCACATGGAGAGCTGGAGACTCGAAGGAGAGGAAGGTCATCTGGTGGATGATCAACACAAATAGAAGAACAGATTTCGGATGTGGTACAACGTAATCTTACCCTTAGCCATTGTATATAAACTATAGTATTACCACTTGAGGTGCGCCATCTATCGACGAAAAACTAAGCTCTAGAATACCATGGGAAGCAACAACAACAATTTACACCATTTTAATTGTTGTTGTTGCTTCCCATGGTATTCTCGAGCTTAGTTTTTCATCGATAGATGGTGCACCTCAGGTGATAGTACTATAGTTTATATATACAATGCCTTAGCACCTTAGCATAGGATACAACTATGCTTGGATTGCCCCAGAAAAAAAAAATGATTTTAAATAATAAGATATTGAGGACTGAAAGAAAACTGATTTTCATTTTTTTAATTTCTTAAAAACTAAGATACATTTTAGCATTTAGGTTCTGTTGCTCCCATATAATTTTTTGTCTTAACCCAACCTACTCGCTTTTGGTGCACCTTATTCCGATCACCCTGTATACCTTTCCCGAGCTAGTACATACCAGAGATTAAAATGAGTATGTTCGAATAAGTTCGAACACTGCGATTTTTTCTATTTGATCGCTCATACCCGATCGTTTTGCTTCCATGATCATAAGTCATTTTGGTCATGAATAAAAAGAATCACGAATAAAGACAAACGAACTGATCGAACTCATGAGTATCTTCTGACTTTCATACCCAAGAACAAAATTATTCGCAAACAGTTGTAACCAGTTTCGGGTACTCGAAAAAAGACCTACTGATCGTTTTGATCGTTTTGATCGTTCTGATCGTGAACAAAGCGAGTACTCACAAGTCACAAGCAATGCGTGAACAAAGGAAACTGCTGGCGCTACCTGATTTATTATCTTCTATATCCGTTGTATTTTAAGGGTAATGTTTTGTATTCGCAGAAAATAGACCAGAAGAAAAAGGGTTTCTTATTTTGGAAAGATTTATGAATAGGTAGGTGGATAGGTAGGCAAATGATGTAATTATAAAACAAAAGATGGCCAACATTCGCGGTTGGTGTATGTATTTAAGTGAAGTCAATTTTTTCTTTTATTGAAGGTGCAGGTTAAAATTAACCGAAACAGGTACTATTTTCTTTGTTAGTAATTTTATTAGGTCAGTGGTTTTAATTACTTATTTAATTTACTGTTTTTTTTTCAAGTTAATAAAAATAAAAATCATTGTGACTTATAACATTATTTACTGCACTTTTTCCTAATAATAATGCCTTATTTGCATACGCAAACTAAGTATATTGAATCATGAAGCAAAATCAACCAACACCGATCTGCCCCTAATGATAAAAGTATCTTAAATACAAAAACCAACCCCAATAACACAAGAAACAGAATCCTTAAAATACCAACCCCGAATACACATTTTACACAGCGAGTAGTCGAACGATCGCGATCGATCGCACTGATCGTGAACATTTTGATCATGAGCACTTTATTCGTTTTGTTCAAACTCGTTCATACTCGGTTGGAAGGTATACTCGATCTTATTCGTTTGAAATGTGTTGTTATTCACGGGTCATCATACTCATGAACAAAAATACTTGTAAGCATAGTTTGATAGGTTGACTCTGTTTGTTCAAACTCGCTTTTTTCGAGCAAGTATTCGTTGATCGTGAACAGTACTCGACTCGTTTTAATCTCTGGTACATACCAGAAATCATAATTTTCAAATGAAAAAATCCTGAAAGTATACCTAGTAATTTTAAGCAAGTTTTCCCAATGTGTCTAAGATTTCGCTTACGATATTAAAAGCAAAGTAAATTGTGGTACTCCTGGCATTATGCAATAAAGAAAGTGTTTTAATGTCAAGCTGGTTCACAATTTAAGTTCAACGAATTTGTAAAAAATTTAATTCCATTTCCATAAATTTTTTTTTTTTTTTTTTAAGAATACACATATCATGGGAAAGAGTGAATTATTTGGCGAGCAGTTAGAAAACAAACAGTTTTATACACACAAACATCCAACGAAAAATTATAAAATTATTAAAAAATGCAAATTTTTGTTGTAAGAACTGATCGCTGCTGATATATGTATTGTATAATCGTTCAGGTTCTGTTCGTCTTAACTTCTTATCACAAACATTGCTTTATGCATAGGTACTAGGTACGTTCACATGAACGTATACTTATAATTTTTCTTTACTTTGTTAATAATATTAAGTAGATACACTTTATATCAAAAACAATTAATTAAAAGCCTTCATATGGAAGACTCACCCTCATTTTCTCAGACAAAAAAGTAATAATCGTAAATCTTCTTCTTTTTTTATTTTTGATATAATTTTCATGAGAACTTCCCACGACGACGTTGTGATTAAGACATACAAACTACTTCTTAAAAATGCAATGACTACGTCTGCATCTTAGCCAACAACTCCTTGCCTAACAGCTAACACAATGCAAGCTAATTAAAATTGAAATTAAAAATAATTATTTCCGCAAACAAAAAATTTCAAGTGCATTGTTTTTTAGCGGAACAGTTGTTTTAACTGGAACTGGAAGCCAGTACCAGAAGAAATAAATGTCGGAGTATATCTGAACTTGAATAGAAAGTGCATTGTGTGACTTGAGGCTTTTTTATTTGGGTGGTTTAATGTGAATATCTCTTGAATGGGTTACTAAGGTTTTGGGTTTAGAGGTGGGAAGTGGAAGGAGGTTTTTTTTTAAACATAAATACCCTACATTGGTTTTGAACCACTTTGCTTGGAACCTGGAAGGGAGGATTATATTGATAGTTGACTAGAATGAAATAATTTGTATGCTTTTAAAATAGTATTATTAAAGCTTTATAATTTGAAGAAGCCTTTTGGCAGCACTATTCAGAACCAGGGATTTACTTTAAGAGGGATTTCGGCAAGCACTTTCCTTTTTTTTTAAATCAAATCCATTTCAAATTATTGTGTTCAGGTCGTCAGTAAATCCCAGAAATCGTGACATTTTTAAATAATACTGATCATGATCACGGTCTACATTTGGAACCAGACAAATTTTGAAAAACTGCAAGACTGCACGTATTCCTTTAATTTACTGTCCGTTTTGGTCGATAGCCAGGGATACTTAAGCTGGAAAGTTCTTCTTTGCTCAATCGCATGGTATTTATTTTTTATATGATTTCCGGCATATGTCCGCCGCGGCTACGAGTTACATAGTCCATTCAATCAATCCAATTGTTCACAATTTTTTCAATAAATCAGCCTCATAAAAAGTTATCGAGTGGTTTAAGTCGCACGACAGAGGCCAGTTAACAGGAACATTTCGGGAAATAAAGTTGGCACCAAATTTATTTTGCAATAAATTGATGGTTAAGCGCGCTGTATGGCAAGGCGCACCATCTTGGTGGAACCAAATGTCGTGGATGTTTAGCTGATTAATTTTTGGAAACAAAAACCACTCAATCCATTTAAAAGCGATTGGCTGAAAAAACTGAAACATAATTTTAACGGAAACTATAAAAGACTTCACCGAACAAAGTTTACGTGAATTTGGTCAAGCCGTTTCTAACTTATGGTCATTTGAAAAAACGCCAAACATAAAAAAACCAAGTTTTGTCAAAAATGTCCCATGTTTGTTAAATTATGAATTCAATCAAAATCGGTAGACCCGTTTCCAAGCAAGTCCAAACCATCAGCCCTATTCTACTCCAAGAATATTATTTGTATGGATCCAGCGTCTTTTGAAAGCTTTAGCATATCCGAAATATCAACTCTATAAACTTTTAATCTATTGATGGCTACTTGTACATCATTTTTATTATACAAAAGTAAAAAGGGCCTTGAAATTCATAAAATTGCAAGTAAAAATCTATTCATTGTCGAACGGTTTGAGTTTTCTTGGTTTCAGATACGAATTGTCTACGTTCATACATTTTATCTCTGCGTGTTAGAGCACATCAGGAGTCAAAGCCAAAGGTGGTGCAATATTATTAATCATCCCTCTAACCTTCCTGTTTGGCTGCCTTCTCTGACGCTTGCTGAACCCGGTGTTAAGCTTTCTGACCAACCATGCTAATTATGCTAACTATATGACAGGTGAAGTCCGAGATGTCCTGGGCACACCCAGAGTAAAACCAACATAAAAACCAAAGAAAACCACTTTGATTTGAGCAGATTTCAGAATGATTCGGGGTTGAAGACGAAAATTTTAGAATGAGAGAGGAACAACCTTAATTCAACTTAGGTATGTCCTTTTTTAATTCAATGGTAAATCGACTACGGTTCACTTTAAAACAAGAATGAACCTCCTAATATTACCGTTGCGATGTTAATAAAAGATGTTTATGTATACTTATCATACAACGTAAAATCAAATACGATCTATTAAACTTTACGTTGCGTTTTTTTCCCCTCAGTGTATATGACTCATCCTGAAGTTTGATTTATAATGTAAAATCAAACACATACATTTGAAAGTAAATTAAAAATTTGTATTATCAGTTAAAAGAACAATTCATGGCATTTACTTTTTAAAAATGATACAATGTTGGCCACGACTACGTCTGAGGTGGTCCATTCGGAAGGTCAAATTTTGTGCGACTGGTTTGAGCATAGCAACTGGTATCACGCGCATAACACGAGTAATGTTGGCTCTTAAAGCGTCAATCGTAGCTGGCTTATTTCTGAAGACCTGAGACCTTACCTAAATCTCCAGAGAAATAAGTCCAAAGGTGTGATATCGCACGTTCTAGGCGGCCAATTTAAGGTAATGCTCACCGAAATGATTTCTCAACTAGACCATTTTTCCGGCGCTGTATGGCTCGCATCGCCGCCTTGTTGAAATCCAAGCTCACCGAGACCATGGACTTGAATTTCACAGGAAGCATATAGTCTGTTAACATTGACAACGGTAACATTCCGATTTACCTCATTTTTGAAGAAATATGAACCAATGATTCCGCCAGCCCATAAAACACTCCATACCGTTGTTTGTAATGGATGTAATGAAAGATCATGCTACTTTTCGGGTTGCTCATAAGTCCAAGTACGGCAATTTTGTTTATTAACTAATCTATTGAGACAGATATGGGCTTTATTATTGAACGCTGATTTTCGTTAAACAGCTGCATAATTTGGAGATGCCAACCAATACTGAATAAAAATGATACAGTAGTTTGATAGCAGTGACGCGTGATCTATCAAAAAAAAAAAAACCTATTCAAAATCCAACCTGACGATGAATTACCCATTACATATATGCATAATTTTAGGGTTTTTGCTGGTAACACTTACTTACTTACTTAAGGTGGCGCAGACAGTCCATTGTGGACCACGGCCTCAACCAACAATCCTCACCAGCTAGGCCGGTCCCTAGCCAGTGGCCTCCAGTTGCGCACACCAAGTTGGTTGAGGTCGTTTACCACTTGATCGCGCCACCTTAGATGGGGTCTTCCAGAACTGCGTCGGCCCTCCGGGTTGGAATTGAAGACTCGTCGGGCAGGAGCGATTTCGTCCATACGCTCCACATGGCCCAGCCATCTAAGCCGCTGAATTTTCAGCTTCTTAAGCAGGTCAATGTCGCTGTATAGCCCGTAAAGTTCGTCATTGAATCTTCTCCTCCTTACTCCATTGATACATACACGCCCGAATATCACCCGAAGAATCTTTCTCTCAAAGCACCCCAGCCTGTATTCATCCGATTGTGTCAGTGTCCACGCTTCTGCCCCATACAGCAGGACTGGGATGATAAGGGTCTTGTATAGTGTCTCCTTGGTCCTTTGAGAGAGGTCTTTACTACTAAGATGCCTTCTTAGCCCGAAGAAACAGCGATTGGCAAGAGTGATTCTTCGACTGATCTCTTCACTGATGTTGTTCTGAGAGGTTATAGTGGAACCCAAATAGACAAAGTCCTTGACAACCTCAAAGTTATATCTGCAAATTGTGACGTTTTTTCCGAGCCTACGGTGATGATCTTCTTCACCCGAGAACAGCATATACTTTGTTTTATCTTTATTTACAGCCAGACCCATTCGAGCCGCTTCCAGTACTTGCGAATGCTCCAGTGACAGCGCGCTTCGTTCTTCCAATAATGTCAATATCATCAGCATAGCTAAGTAATTGAACGGATTTAAAACAAATCGTACCGCTGGTGTTGACATGCGGTTTGCGTACGATTGCCTCAAGAATGATGGTGAAGAGGTTACATGACAGCGCGTCACCCTGTCGTAAGCCTTTCTCGACATTAAATGAGTCGGTGGTGTTCTTACCAACCTTGACGGAGCAGCGCGAGTTCTCCATAGTCATCCTGCACAATCGAACGAGTTTTGCAGGGATGCCAAGAAGCGACATGGCTCTGTATAGCTCGTTCCTGATTACGCTGTCATAGGCAACTTTAAAATCGATAAAGAGGTGGTGAGTATCGATCTGGAATTCTTGGGTCTTTTCCAAAATCTGCCGAAGTGTGAAAATTTGGTCGACGGTTGACTTACCGGGCCTGAAACCACACTGATAGGGGCCAATCAGTTCACGTGCGAAAGGGTTCAGACGTTCACACAGAATGGCCGACAAGATTTTATAGGCTGGTAACAAGGCTCCCTAAAAATATATATAATTCACAGTGCACTTTGCACTGAAAATTATATATAAGTGTCGATTTTATCGAACATGTGCGTCTTAGAAGAGTATGAACGGCATCTAACTGATGAGCCCACCGTTCATGCTTGGGCGAAACGCACACAAGGCCAAAGCAACTACTTTTTTATTTTTTATTTCATTAAAGTGTTATTTGAAAAAATATTTGATTTTCTTTTAGGAATAGAAACAAATTTAGAAGTGTCTAAAGCTTAAGTGGTCCTTTTTGCCCCACTCTCCCCTAGTCGAGAAACATCTTCCTTCTTTTCAAACATTAGCAATAATTTGGTGGCATACATTTGACCACTAAGAACAAATCTTTATGAGAGCCAAAATTAATAAACCTGGTCAGCGGCGCCAACGTATTTAAAAATTTCATTTTCGTTATGTACATAAATGTGCAAAATTTTCGTTCAAACAATTTATAATTTTAATCTTCAGATATTTTTTCTCTAAGCCAGGATTGTAACGGAAAAAAATGTGTAACTGCTGCCGTTTCTTCTTTTTATATTATTTCAAGAGATCGTTGTAACTTGAATTTTAAATTAGAAATACAAAATTTCCTCTGCATTTGTAATAAGTTTTTGTGTGAAAAAAAAAATTAATTATTTAGAATAAAAATCGAAATAATATTTTTAACAACAATACTAACAAATAAATGGAACAACAGATCCTAGCGGTCCGGGCCTGGAATTTACACTTTTAACGTTTCCTGTGTATTATGCAGGAATGGAATAAACTTGTTCTACAAAAACAACAAGAACTCTTGGTAAAGTGTTCATCAAAAATTCAACAAAAACTATAATCAGGTCAACATCTTTTCGAAGAACAATATTAATGACAAGTTCTTCTTGAAAGCGTTCCCACACATATCAACTTTTTTTTTAAGACACTATGTCTAAGACACTAAAAATCGATTTCCCAATCGAATTTTGGTTTTCAATTAAACCAGAAAATCAACATTCCAATGAGTGTTTTCGGCCAGTCAATCAACGAAAATCTAATTTCGTCAATGAAAGTGAATTCATACCCGTACAAGGTATCCCGTCTTTAAGTTAGCTCCAAGCTTCAATAATATGTCCCGATCGACTTCACTTTTCATTTCATTTCATTAAATTAATTCATTATGAAAAAATTACAAAAAAAAAGCAACATCAAAGAAAGAAACTCAATCAATGAACTTGTTCACCTCCCAGAGTCGGCGAAGATAGCGGCGGCAACGACGCAGCCACTGCCATATTATAGCCACTAGCTGTAGATTATGGCTCACGCTAATTAGAAAGTTGCAGCCGCATTTTAAAGTGGTGCGATACCTGCATATTTTTTGAGTTGAGCAAATAATAATAAATGTTAAGTTGAACTCCATACTTTGAAATAACGAAGTTTAAGGCCAACTACAATAAATTAATAGCATCTTAGAACACTCCTGCCAGCATTTCTTTCAGCACAAATCCATAGTTACACTACTTCACTTTCTCTGATAAGAAAATCAAAAATTTCTGACGGAACTCTCATCAGAATAAAAGAGAAAATGTACCTACAACATAGGTATCTGCCCAGCCCATTGAACAGAAAAAAAATCGCAAAGATTCAAGAAATCATGGCGATGCATAAACATAAACCAAACTTAAAGTCGATGGCACTTTTTGGCCAAGTGACCCATATTGAGCACATATTCTTTGAAGCTGTGTGAATGTGTCCGCATGCTGCGCTGGTGTAGAAGAATTTCTCGTACATCATTGAATATGAAATATTCACACACACATGCTCTTTTGTCTGTCTGTCTGTCTGGGCATATGCTTGGAGTGCTTTCCAGCAGTGCCAGTCAGTGTGGCATCTTGTCGAGAGTTATCTCAAAGCAACCAGTTGGTTACACGTTCAACATAGACACCAAGCATTGCCGACATGGTTGGACTAAGCCATGTAGAGGCCTCAAGTTTACTGTTTAAATTTACCATAATATTGGAAACTTCTGGGCTTTTAACACCGTGAACTAATTAAGCAAGATTTTTACGAAGCTGATTTGGGAATCTGCCTTGGTGATGTATGAGGAGGAGAGGCTCTGATAAGTGTGAACATGGAACAATTTCTCTGTTTTTGGGTCTCAGATAACCTAAATGAACTCGTCAGAAAGTGAGAGAGTGGCAGATGAGTTCCAATTAAGTTATTAAGTAAACCAAGCACACAGCTTTAAACAATGCTTATCAGGCAATGCTGCAGAACAGAATCAGACATTCCAAAGAGCGCTGCCTGTGTGATCTACCAGCAAGAGAAAAAATAGTAACATCGACTTTTCCAAAAGAAAAGGAAAGAGCTGGAAAAGTGTGCGGTTGAATTTATTGAGGGTTGCTAAGACAGAAAACAGACAAAAGAAATATACAGATGTAGAATAGTAGAACAAAAGCATGTTCTAAAAAAATTCAAAGCTAGCATACCGAAACCGAAATCTAGCATACCTCATACTCAAACATGTCCGAGAAATTGACTTCCTTCGAAAAAATTAAACATACGATTACCATACCATACATCCATACCAAAAAACCAGTTCCTTTCCTAGTCCTACGAATACGAACCACGGCACGGTGGAGGGTGGAGTGGAGGAACTGGAACGACGAAAAAATTTCAATCAACCCTCAAATCCTCAAGCTCAAACAGTAGTTGAGTTGTGTTTTTGTGATTCCTTGATCGTGGTTCCAGTTCCACCACTCCACCCTCCACTGTGCCGTGGTTCGTATTCGTAGGACTAGGAAGAGGAACTGGTTTTTTGGTATGGAGAGGTTTTTGTCTAAACTGCTATTAGAAGCAAAAACAACAATAGAAGACATTTGATGTAAAGTAGATAAGACAATTAGCGCCGCCATTGACGACGTTCAGAACTAAAATAAAATGTTCCATGAAATTACTATAAAAATGTATATACAATGGGTATGCTAGCTTTCCTGCGGCCTGCGGTTGCGGCTGGTTGCTACGTTAGAAAAATTAAGTTT
The DNA here is from genome assembly GCA_916050605.2 of Platycheirus albimanus. NCBI lineage: Eukaryota > Metazoa > Arthropoda > Insecta > Diptera > Syrphidae > Platycheirus > Platycheirus albimanus. The sequence continues at coordinate 289,653,444 of OU696696.1, read as the reverse complement.
GAAGATCTTATTAAACTTGTGTGATCATACCACCAACGAAAAATAGTGTAACTGGTGCCATCTACACTAAAGAAGTGAACTAAACTCGACGTAGCCCATATTTTACATCTGTATATTTCTTTTGTCTGTGACAGAAGCAATGTTCGAAAAGGGAAAGCTTTCGTCTAAGAGTTTTTAAAAGAACACTTCTGCAGACTGTTAAGCAGCGAAGAAACCCAAATAATCGCTGTCAAGAAGAATGATACATTCATTTGGGACAATGATGAACAAAACTTGCGCCACCCTACCCGGGAAAGTTCGTGTAGCGACTCTTCAAAGCAGCGGGAGATGACTTGGTAAAAACACACACCAACTCATGTGCACAATTTGGTCGGATGGTATAATGCTTGCCAAATGGAGTTTCAACATCGTGTGCTCTGAAGTGCGGTAACTGCAGGGGCATTGTATTAGCCTCCTTAATGTCGCCTATAAAATCTTGTCAACTATTGTATGTGAGCGTCATAATCTTTTCGTGTGTGAAATAATTGGCCCAGTGGGTCAACCATCGACAATATGTTCTCACTTTGACAGGTTTTAGAAAAGACCCAAGAATTCCGTGCGATATTCGCGAGCTATACAGAGCAGTGTCACTATTTGGCATCCCTGCTAAACTCGTTTCATTGGGATAACTAATGACTATGGAGAAATCAAGCTGCTCCGTCAAGGATTATAAGAATACCACCGACTTCTTTGATATCGAGGGAGGCTTACGACAAGGTGACTCTCTACCATGTTACCACTTCAACATCCTTCTTGAGGTAATCATACGCAAGTCGCATATCAACACCGGTGGTACGATTTGTATTGATTCGTTCAATTCCTGGGCTATGCTAATGAAAATGAATTTGATATCTTCGGAAGAGAGATGGGCACTGGCAGCATACGCAAGTATTGAAAAGGAGGTGGTGGGAATGGGTCTGGCTTTGAATGAAAATAAAACGAGGAATAAGTTGTTCTCGGGTACAGTACATCATCATCGTAGACTTGGACAAAACGTCACGATTGACAGATATAACTTTGAAATAGTCAAGGAAATTGCCTATTTGGGTTCAACTTTAACCTTCCAAAGGTCCAGACTTGCAAGCGGGACATGTTGATCGAGGTCATGGTCCAAAATGGAATGTATGCGTCACCTAACGGAAGTAAGTAAGATAAGCAAACCTCTCTAAATATCTCCGTAAATGTTAAAACTCCGAGTTTTCATAAAACAGATGTAAGGAATGGATTGCCGAATATTTCACCCAACGTTATATGTAAAAGGAACCAGGACAATTTGGTTAAAGTTGTCGTATGTGTTTATCATCCACTTGATACAACTTAAGTTGTCACTAAATATAGCCATGTACCCGGTAAGTTTGACGCTGGCATCTTTTCTTCACCAAGCTGATCTTCAGCGGAGCCAGGCAAAAATGGAAGAACACGAAGTTTCAACGATCCAACTGTTACGACCCAGCAAATGCGTTATGTGACATTCTTTAGATTGGTGTTACACTAGTGGGTAAGGTAGAGAGGGCCCTCAATATTTTTCTTTAAAACTAATCCAGCCCTGATAATATACCAATAGACACAGCACTTTTCTGCTATAGAATTGGAAGATAAGTCAAAATTATTATAATTTCTTATGAAATTTAACCAAAACCAGATAAGTGGTTGTTATAAAAATACTAAATAATAATGAAAAAAATCTGAGGTAGGATCGGCTTAGGTTGGCTGAACTTTTGAAGTTACTATCTCAAGTTCAGCAGTTGAAATTTTGTCCATATGCTAATTTTTGTTTTATTGATTTGTGTCGATGGTTTGTAATTTTTGTAAAGGCATTATATCCTCAAACAGCGATTTGTGCTATTTTGGCAGACGAAAGCTCCTTGACGAGGGACGAACATAATGGAGAGTGACATATTATTATGTACATAGTCCATTGTTTAAATTTCCATACATACTAAAAGTTCAGATTGTTTTTGCTTATTTAAATTCGTCTGGCCAACAAAATTTTGTCAAACAAATTCGTCTTATCCGATGTCGAAAATATATATTTTTAATCCTTGTTAACAGTCGAAAAATGTCGAGCATTTATCGACTGGAAAAATTAAATCAATAGATACAAATTTTTGCACGCACTGTACAGCTCCGACTACTGACTTACATTTTCAACATTTCCTGTCTTTGCGTTGATAGTCTGCAGTTTTACTTCTCAAGGATTCCTCAATTATATTAAATTTTTCAAGCAATCATTTTTCCAATGTTGTTGTTGCTTTACTTACGTGTTTAAAATCCAAGTTTCTTAAAAAAAATATCTTGTGAGTATTTCGGAACATTTTTTAATGCAACTGCAATTGAACAATTAATTTTAGGCAAAATACCTTTCAATATTAGTTTTAGTGTGTAGGAATCCAATCAGACAGACAGAACTGTCTGACTATCTTTAAGAGTTTCTTCAATAAATTGTAATATATAATAAATTGGTTATCATCGTTCTGTGGTGCTCGCCGTTGACGGTGCTTACTTCATCAACGTCATTTTCGAAAAGTACAGACCAATGACGCCTCTGGACCTAAAACCAAACTGAACGGTAACATTTTGAGGATCACGGTGAACCTTGTATGAGCTCGCCGTGTAGTCCCATATACATCAATTTTGCTTGTTTACAAATAACTATTCTTCCAAAAATGCACCTCATCGCTAAAGACGATTTTTTGGCCAAAATAAGTGTCTGTGTTGTAAATGGTAAAAAAAAATGAGTGATGTTCTAAGTCTCGATGAAAAATTTGAAGTCTGCAAAAGGCCGAGTTCTTGTGCACGGCAAGGAATCGAAAGCCTCGATTTGTTGTGTACACGTTCACGGACTGCGGCAATGTTTTCAGGAGATTTTGCGTTCCTTTGACGAACGAATATTTGCTGATTGATACTAAACCGGTCGTCTCGAATTTGGCCACTCAAAGTAAGAGAGTTGACTGTGAAGGTCCATCACGTGTATCGTAAACTGGGGCTCCATTTGCCTTTCCTTGCACTAACTCATTTCGATAGAGAAGTTTAATCATTTGGATGGCCTTTCCAATTGTGTAACTCGCCATGATGATTTGGCATCAGTAACTGAATGATAAATAAACATTAGACTTGACAAATGTCATTGAAACAACATGGCTGCCACATAGTCCGCCAATTGAAAAACCTTTTAGAATATAAAATAAAATTAAACCTTATTTCTGAACCTGCCACTCTCTATTTAATGAAAATATTCGTAAATACCAAACAAACAAACCAAAAATACTTAAATTCCTTGTGTTTTTATCTCAAAAATCTTGATAAAAATCCTTTCTTCAAAGAACAAAATAGCACAAGGTCATTCAATATTAGTTCAGGTATTTATGAGCCTTAAAAATACTCTAGACTACCTACCCAGTTTTCCAGAAACCTTTTAACTTTTAAGAATTTTATTTTAAACAATTCCAAAAGGTCCCAATACACTTAAGACTCTAAAAGCAAAACGGAAACTGCATGGCAGCAATTAAATGTCCATTACCACACTCAACTAAAATCCCATTAAACTGCCATTAACAGTTCTCCTTTTTTTCGTCGGTTTCCATTAATCAATATCGGAACTCAATTTCTTTTATCATTTTTGCAAAAGTGTTTCGCTACCGCTGCGCTGTTGAGTGAAGAGCAATATGTCGATGGCACTTCTATCAACAATATCACGAAGAGAAAAATGTTTAAACAAAATAAAAAAATATTATTTACAAGAATAAATTCACACCATGATTATACTGGGATGACCTTGTTTGCCCACATAGGTATTCGAATTGTTTAACATAAACGGCAGTGGCAGAAGTGCAACACGGTGGCCGGTTTGGCGGGTGCGGCAAATTCAGTTCTGGAGCCGCATGCATTCCAAGCATTTGCCACTTTTCACAAACACCCTACAAACAACTACAGACCTTCCATATGTTGTGCGCCATAACACTGCTTTTGTCTGTGGTTTAACACACAAATACAGATCACATAAATGACTTCTTGTAAATACCATGTTTCTACAGTAAATCCCGTTTATAAGCGTTTTCCTTAACAAACCTTAAGTTAATCGAAGGCCTCCAATATACAGAAAAGTATCAAATCAAAGTGTTGATAGATCTATTCAATTTGGTGACAACTTTATTTCCAGAAGTGGTCCTTTTAACTGGACTTAGCGCCTCTCGATTACTTTTTTATGTGGCTATGTTAAGTCATTGGCTATGCGGAAAAACCAGCAACTTTTGAAGCATTGGCAGCCACCAATGACACCATACGGCCTGATTTTTTTGAAGATAAAATGGCAAGGAAAAATTGTGCCAGGCCATTCAATCCTATATTTCACGGTATGTCCGAAATTGGGCTCAAGTTTAAACTGATGAGCGTTCCTAGCAAAACGAAAAATAAATGCCACGAAACTATCTACCAGATTATAGTAATAAAAAATGCATTCCAACAATATTTCTGTCTTGTATTATTATTTAAATTCTCAAGCTCTCAAAAAACACCTGTTATAATATAAAATTTTTATCATTTACTTGTATAGGGTGTCTTTTTTTAAACGTGTGGTTTTCAAGAAGAAATAAAACGCATATAATATAATGTTATGGCCAAGAATTTAGCTTCACTATAAAGATAAGGGTTTGCCATTATGTTTTAAAAATGATTTCGGGCAAGTGGCCGCCGCGGCTATCTCTAAAAAATTCCACGGTGATTACGTCAACTGAATATTGGACGCAGACGCAGCACGCCATGCGTCGCGCTAATCGAACCATTATTTTGGTAATCAATTTGCACGATTTGCAAACTTTGTTTAGGAATAAGTCTATTCATTATGAAATGGCAAACCAAACTGAGCATAAATCAAGTGAGAGCTGTCAAAAGGACCAACTCCGAAAAAAGTATTGCCAGATTGAAAACCACACGCCTAAAAAAAAAATACCTTTTGTTACGAGTAACATATACATTATACAACTTTAGAGATTTTAGGCGTATTATTTTTTTTTACCGTTGATGCAGTGACGTGAAATACAAAGAAAGATCAATTTGTGGGTCCGCTCATCTTCCTCTTTTTCCTTAGTCCCAATTAACCGGGTGAAACTGTACCTGAATAAACAAGGCTGGTCGGCTGGTGATATTTGCACCTCCTGCGTGTTCCTGCCCCGGTTGTTGTTGGGTGTCTTTTTGCTTAAATATCTGTGAGTTTCTTTGTGTGTTATGTATCGATCCATAGAAATATGGAAAAAGTGGGTAAATTTACTGCATTCCATTCCAATGAAGGAAAAGCAGCATAACTCGTATCAAAAGAAAAGTAAAAGAACTGAAAAACCAAATCACAAGCAAATAAGAGAAAAGGAGACAAACAGAAGATATCGATAAAAAACAAAAAACAACAAGTTAAAGTACTTACTTGCAGCAGGTTGAGCTCGGTTGTCGGTGGCAATGTGGCAGTAAGGTGGTTGAGCATGCATACACGACCTGCCAGCCAAAGTTGAGGTTTCCGCTAGTGGTTTTTTTTGCCTTCCTATTGCGGTAACAAGGGAATGTGTTTCTTTATATATTTATGTATAAATATATATTTATTTTTTATGGATTGATATTTAAAATATTTCAAATAATTATACTAGAATTCCGCGATATTAGCAATTGGGTGGTGCCCACCTTTATCATGTTAATCGACAAAAGTGATAAACATTTTTGTATACTAACTCGAAAAGTTTGAGATAACTTGAAGATTTTTTTTTTAACTCCTACCTCCCAAGGACAATGTTACAATATAAATTGTTTGAGTAATACAGATTCTTCTTTCTTAAAATCTTCCATATATTCAAAATTTCAGTCCATTGAGTTTAATAGGTTCTGCTTAATTTGGTGTTGTTTACCTAACTTAAAGCATTATGTTCTTCGCAGATCTGGTTAAGATATATTTATGTCATTTAAGTCAAAGTGATAACGAGCATTACTTGTTGGCTGACTTAGAGGCAACGGTATACTATGAATATGATTGTTTAAGAAGATGAAATAACTCTCAATCATCAGTTATCAGTTATCAGTTATCAGTTATCTGTCATCTGTCATCTGTCATCTGTCATCTGTCATCTGTCATCTGTCATCTGTCATCTGTCATCTGTCATCTGTCATCTGTCATCTGTCAGCTGTCATCTGTCATCTGTCATCTGTCATCTGTCATCTGTCATCTGTCATCTGTCATCTGTCATCTGTCATCTGTCACCTGTCATATGTCACCTGTCATATGTCATCTGTCATCTGTCATCTGTCATCTGTCATCTGTCATCTGTCATCTGTCATCTGTCATCTGTCATCTGTCATCTGTCATCTGTCATCTGTCATCTGTCATCTGTCATCTGTCATCTGTCATCTGTCATCTGTCATCTGTTATCTGTCATCTGTCACCTGTCATCTGTCATCTGTCATCTGTCATCTGTTATCAGTTATCTGTCATCTGTCATCTGTCATCTGTCATATGTCATATGCCATCTGTCACCTGAAAATCTGTCATCTGCCACAAAATGCTGCCACCAGCATCCTGTCATATGTCGTCTCTAATCTGACATCTGCCACTCTAATAGCTTTGTTCCAAAAGATTACCAAGTGATAATTCGGACTGTATTAAATTTCCTTCAATAAAAAAAGTCAAGCAGCTGATAAGAGCTAAAGAAATATAAATCTAATTTTAATCGGCAGCCAATCAATGTTTAAACTTTAATTCACCGTCAGTAAAGCGATCGAATAACAGCATTTTAAACTTGTGGTTAAAACCGTCTAAAAAACACAACTCCATTCTTATTCTAAGTGTTTTACTCTATTTTCCATCAACAACGTCATGTAAATTCCAAAGCTTCCTTCTTAAAGCCCACCTTTATTATTTTTAAGCCAGTTTGGTTATTGGATTTAAATCTAGCACTTCCAACATTTATCCAACTATGCCATAAAACAGTTGGCCTGATGCACAACTATTTACCCAAACTCACCATGCAACTTTACTATAGATACAAATACCAGCTCCTCTGGTACATGTGCACTTGCTAAGCCACAATTTTTGCAAAAACAAAAACAACAACACCATAATATTAAAAAAGAAATCAAAGGAATGTGGCGCTTTTGAAGAGGATGAATTATCTCATTGATGAGCTGTATAATTTGCGTTGTTAGCTAATAACAACTCATCCGATCTTCTAACGATGTGTTTTTTTTTCTAAACCAACAACACAACTAGCTAGCTAAATTTATTTTTTTAGAGATACAAACTTGATTTTTAGTTTCTGATGGTGTCTCAGTTTTTTTTGTATTATTTGCCTGCTAATCTTTGTGAGTATTTGGGCTTGTCTATGCAGATACTTGTTTTATTCATAAATTTTACATCTTGTCTTGTATATTTCAATCGATGACGACTATTAAAAAAAAACTCAAGTTGTCATTTAAAAAGCTTTTGGCAGCATTCTTTCCATAAGATTGTGAGATTGTTTGTTTGAGTTTTAAATAAAGAAGTATCATCGGCAGATTTGTGGTAATATGCGGAATTTGGGTGCAGCAGGTCGGATTTTATTTCAATCTGAAGGTGTGGTCCGACAAATCCAGCTTAGGCAGCTCAAAATAAAATACCAAATAAATATTTCTGCATTTCTTTTTTTGCACTCAAATGATAACATTTTTAAGAATAGCCCAAACAAACTTGCTTAAGGTATGCAGTGCTGCAAACTTGAAATATTCAAGCACCTATGTTCCCATGTATCTTCAAACTTAAAAAATGTGTTTAAATACGCTAAATTGATGACATAATGTAAAATTATGGTAGAACTGATAAAATATATTGCATACTGCACATTGTGATATTGTACAAAAATTAATATGCACGACTGGGTCGCAAGTACTGGCTCTGTGGGTGTAATACTGGTGATAACAAATTTTTCGAGCAAAAACAAATACTTTAAGTTCTATAAAATAAGCAAAGAATTTAAAATTTTTTGTTTAACTTAACTTTTTTCAGAGTTGGTCTTTTTGACAGCTGTCACTTGATTTATGCTCGGTTTGGTCTGCCATTTCATAACGAATAGACTCACTCCTGAAGAACGTTTGCAAATTGTGCGAATTTATTTTAAAAAACAAGATTATGCTCGTGAAATGATTTTCGATTTTCACAAGAAAATTTTGTTCAGCGATGAAACTCCCTTTAGGTTGAATGGATACGTCAATAAACAAAACTGCCATATTTGGAGTGATGTAAATCCTCAAGTGTATGTTGAGACACCGATACATCCACAAAAACTGACTGTTTGGTGTGCTTTATGGGTTGGTGGAATCATTGGTCCATATTTTTTTCAAAAATGAAGCTAATGTTACAGTCAATGGGGAACGCTATAGAGCAATGATTAATGACTTTTTCGTGCCTGAATTGGAGGATGTTGATGTGGACGACCTTTGGTTCCAACAAGACGGCGCTACAAGCCATACAGCGAACGAAACAACCAATTTATTAAAGTAAACTTTTGGTGAACGCATTTTCTCGCGTCGTGAGCCTGTGGCGTGGCTTCGAACATCGTGCGATTTAACACCGCTGGACTATTTTTGTGGAGCTATGTGAAGTCGATTGTCTACGCAGATAAGACCCGATTGACGCATTTGAATAAGAAAATATTCGGTGCATTGCTCACATAAGGCCCCAATTGCTGCAAAAAATGGTCGGAAATTGGGCCACTCGGCTGAAATTTATTCGAGCCAGCCGCGGGGGCCACTTGCCCGAAATCTTTTTTTAAATATAATAACAAACCCTTATCTTTATAATAAAACTAAATTCTTTTTCATAACATTTAAATTATATCCGTTTTATTTCTTCTTGAAAACCACACGTCTAAAAAACACCCTTTTTTAAGACTTCCTCTGGATTCGGATGTCCTTCCAGGTTTCCTAGAATCCAGCTGGATAGCTGGATCATGTGGTCGTCAATGGGGATAATTCCTGATTTTTCATATACAGCACCTTGTTCGGCCAATACTTCCTTGTTGTATGGGGTTCCGGTATAATCCTGTGCAGACTCGCAGAACTTTCCTCTCAAATTTTTTGATTGTTTTCATCGCTGTTGGTGAAATGGTGAAATAAATTGGACAAGCATATGTCAGTACTGGGCGGATGAGCTGCTTGTACATCAACAATTCGGTTTTTGTGGTCAATCCATTTTGCTTCTCTCATAAGTGGGTGCACCAGGTGAAAAGAAAAGTTGGCTATCCTCACCATGGCTTCAGCGTGCTTGTTGAATTTGAATTTGTTTGAAAAGCTTACTCTAAGATATTTTGTAGAGTCATTTGCTTTTACTACGGATCTGTCTGGTAGCTGAATGCTGATGTTTTGGCATCTTGTTGCAAACCTTCTTCGTCCTCTGTTGCTGGTTACCGGTATCCGGAAACAGATAAGTTCCGTCTTATCACTGTTGATTTTGAGGCCCCACTTCAAGTAGTATTCCCACAGATTGGGGATGTGCTCCTGTACTCTACGTGCTGCTATCTCTGGAGAGAGTGAGGTAGAGAATGTGAGTGAATCATCGGCACATAATTTCGTCTTTGTCCGCTGGGTGTTACTTGGCTGGTCGGAAGTGTATATGTTGAAAAGGAACGGCCCCAGTTTCGATCCCTGTGGAACTCCATCTTTAATCCTTCTTGTTGATGAGTTTTCCTTAATAACCTGAACAAAAAACAATCTATTAGTTAGGAAATTGTAAATGATTCTTACCAAATGGTTGGGGAACCCAAGCCTAGTCAGCTTAAAAATAAGTCCATTGATCCAAATGCTATCAAAGGCTTTTTCGGTGTCCAGAAGGCAAGCGACTGTTGTCTATTTCCTGTTTAGTCCTGATGTTACGTCCATGTGTAGTCCCATGAGAGAGTGAACGGTTGAGTGCGTGGTCCTGAAGCCAAACTGGAAGTCCGGGATGATGTTCCTATCCGTATAGAAATTTCGTACCTTTGAGGGAAGTAGTGACTCCAGAACTTTGCTCACACAGCAGAGCAAGGAGATGGGTCGGAAGCCATTCACGTCTGTTCGATTTGTTTTCTTGGGCACTGGCACAATTTTCCAGTGTGTTGGAAAATAGGTGTTGTTAATACAATTAGTAAAAATAATTGTGAGTAGTAGAAGGGCAACATTTGGTAACTTTTTTAAAACAAAGTTAGAAATGTTGTCCGTTTCGGCTGATTTTTTTGAGTTTCCGTGAAGGATAACGTCATTAACTTCCTCGGGGGTTGTGAATATTTCATTCTGATTGGGATTTCTGGCCGGATTATCTTCATTGAAAGCAGTAATTGTTCTTGTATTTGGCTTCTCTATCATCGTAATGTCATGTTTGATTAAAACCCCGTTTTTTTGCCTGCACGAAACCAGTACTTGCCCTATAGAGCAAGTAAAAATCATAGGAAGATACACTTTAACAATATCATTCCAGGAATAACGAGTGTCCATTTCGTTTATTCTTTTGAAATTCAGGCTCTTTAAACACTGCCCTTTACATGTCATATAATTCAACCAAAACTGGCACAATTTCATACTCATTGATCCAATTCAAAATCATCAAATGCACGTGTCGTCAATTAACAGTAAATTATTATTATATCCAAAAACGTTAACTTCTTCTATTCCCTTCAATTCCTGCTCAAATCCACGTACCTAGTTTACAAAAATAAGAATTCCAATAAAAATATTAAAAATCAGGTTCGCAAGTCAGCTCTTTTGTTTTGCATTTTTTTTTTTTCCGTCTTCACATTTATATTGTTATTTGGTTCCTTTGTTATCTTTTCTTTTCTATAAACTACCAAACAACTAACGCAATTAAATTCCATCCCATATCAGAGCATATAAATGTCTATAAAAGATAAAATAAATTCATCTATTTTGCCAGAGTATGCATGTGTATTTGTGTGAGTGAATGTACAAATTGGTGATATTATATTCCGAATAGGCAATAGAGAATAAAAATTGATATGAAAGAAAGCAAACCAGCTAGAAGTAGAAGAAAAATAAATTAAAATTCTTCAAATGTAGAGAACGCAAAACACAAATAATAAAAAAAAAAAAATGAAAACAAAAATAATAAAGAAAAGACAAAAGAGAAACGACGAACAAAAAACAAAAAGTATTTTTTGTTTTCTACTATTTTTTCTGTGACAAACTATGAATAGTACGCCCAAGACATAAGGCTTATCTATATCCAATCCATGGATAAACGAAGATAAAGTAAAATAAACTTCACAGGTCCATTTCATACGATTGGCATGCGCATTTAAATTAAAATACTCAACAACAACAACAAAACTACTAGAAAAAGTCAAAGAAATTGTTTTTTTTTTTTTTGTATAAGAAAAAAACAAATTTTGAAGTAATTCTAGCAGAAGGAATTATAAGGAAAAAGAAGAAAAACCGGTAGATTTAGTGAAACACAATCAAATGCCATAAGAAGAAACAGCATATTGGTTGGTGGTGGTGTGTCTACTGTCGACTACAACAAAGGCGTTGGGATAGAGTGTGCAACGGAGACCAAGAAGCACACAGATGCTTCTGTGTTGTCGATGTATTTCTATAGGTTAGGTTAATTTAAAAGAGCAACTAGTTTTGCTCGCGTAGTGTCTTTAAATGGTGAGAAAGAGTGCTTGCCATTTGAGAAAGAAATAAAGAAAAGAACGGATCTAGGGGATAGTGTTAGCAGATTTGGAGTGACTATGGAACTCGTAAGTAAGACCAAGTACATTTAAAGAAGCTGTAGGCCGCATTAGAAATCAAGGATACATTTATATTTTATAATTCACTTGTCTTTGGACTGAAACGTGCAATTTTTACTTCCGATTATAGCTCCTATAATGTTTGGAATAATAATCACACATTACATTACGATAATGAGGAAGTCGAAAAGTGGGTCTGGAAAATATGTCCGCTTGTCTTCGCAACTCTAGATCCTCAACGGATAAGCCGAATTGCTTCCAATTTGGTATTTAGTATTTATTTGGACATCCCTCGGGAAATATTTTTAATTTTAGCTCTAGGACCAAAAATAACGGTACCTGCCGATACAATCGTGGAAAAGAAATTGATTTTCTTGAAAACGGCTCCAACGATTTTGATTAAACTTTCAGAATGTAATTTTTTAAAGACAGTGTATCTTTTGGTTGGAAAAGATTTTTCGGAATTTGGCTTAACCGATACCGCTTCATCAAGTTTTATTGTAAAATATACATCCGATTTCAATAGAATTTTGAACACAAGTCATTTTTAATGCTTTTGATGCCATATCAACAGAATTTCAAAATTCCCAAAATCTTTGTTTTTGATTTTTAAGTATTTTAGCTTCCAAAATATGTTGGAATAAGGTATATTGAATTTTTTTAACATTTTTTCCCCAGATGCAAACTACAAATCGACGTATACTCAAAAAAATTTCAAAATATTTTTTCGGAATGCTTTTTAAAAATAACTTTTTTGAAAAAAAAACTGACCCCACACTTTAAAATTGCAGCGAAAAAAGTTATGAACTATTATTCAGTTTAATTTATATATTTATTGTAATTTTTTTTTGATAAAACTTGAGAGAATACCTCGTTCCGACAAACACATCACTGAGTGAAAATTAACTGTGTCAAAATATTCCACTCACAGAAGCTTAAATCATGCATATTTAAATCAAGTTTTCCGAGATTGCTAATATAATAAAAATTATTATCGCACTTGAATTTAGACTCTGCTTCAAAGTGGTTTAAGACTTAATCCACTGATATCCACGGATTAAATGAAGTGGATACACGGATTAAGAATTTAAAAACGAGGTTCACTGCTGATTCACTTTTATACATCTGGCCCTAACTGTATTGTCAAGCTCTTCGTGTCACTTTTTTGATAGAAGTTAGTTCCCTCTTCATGCTTCAATGCGCGTTCCGAGTTCACATGAGAAAGTGGTGTACTTTCGCATTTTGCTAAGTCCACTTCACAAGTCGATTTAGTTATATGTAGACTTTGTTACCGGGAACTTATTTCCATGCACCAGATGATACTTGATTTTGATTTTTAAAAATCTCAAGATTTTCTTTTCAGATCTTTTATCAATAATATGCGTAACTTTATTCTAGATTTTTGGAGGAATTTTTTTTAATATTTTATATTTGCGACCCATGCTAAAGGGCAAAAAAAAAACATAAGCGAGAGCTACAGTACGTTTTCAACGAACTGTTGGATACCCTATTCCCTATATTTTTGTATGTGTATGCGTCTGCCTCTCGCAGCCAGCCGATGTTTCAGTTTCAGAAACAAAATTCATCTTTAGCAGGCAGAAAAAAGTACAATAACATTAATTTTGGGTGGTGTGATGTTCAATTAGTGCTGGCAATATAAAAAAAGGCGTGCGCCACGCCCAAAGTTATAACGTTTTATTGCCAATTCTATTGGTATGAGCTCAGTTCGTTCAATTTGATTCTTGCAGATCGATTTGAACAAAACAAGACAAAACTTAAATTTTTAAAAATTAGATTTGGAATGGAAATAGCGATTATGGGTGTTTTTAACAATTATTGGACCACACTCTGCTACGTAACCAAGGAATATAAATCCAAGTGTTCATCTGTTTACTTCAAAACTGCGACCGATAGTTAAAAAACGTTAAAAAAATTAATGAATTATACGACTTTTGACGGAAACGCCTCTTAAAAGTGGGCGTGTCTTAAAAATTTGAAGCTCTACTTGAGCTTTGATCAGTATTTAGGCGTAAATATGTGTAAAACTAAAGCTGAATCGAGTAGTTTTTAAACAATCTTACCTGAACAAAGGTATTTTACCAAAATCACGCCTTTAAAAGTGGGCGTATTGAAAAAATTTACAAAAGAAAATGTAGAGATATATTTCTCAAATAACGAACGGAAGGAAAAAGGTTTAAATTTAATATTGGAAGTACCTTACATTTTTGAGACTACGTTTTTCGTTCTTTCATGAAAAGTGGGCGTAAGCCACACCCAAAATTCAAAAATTTCTTTTCATGCACAAACTTTTTAGTTTCTATTAAGAGACGCAAAATTTTGGCTTGCAGATTCATTATAAATACCGTTTATTTACAAAAACAATTTTTTTATAGTTTCTAGTGAAAAGTGGGCGTCAGCCACGCCCAAAATCAAATATTTTGATTTCATACACAAGATGTTTATGTGCAAGTAATACCCACAATCACTTTTTTCCTCACGTCCTACGGCACAAGCATATTTGACTTTTTCGTGGAACGTTAAATTTTCTACAATTCATGTCAACTCGTTGCCGAGATATGGTGAAAACAGGTAATTTTTCAAAATTTGGCAAAAAATGAAGAAGTCCACATTATTTCTTCAAATATACCACAGTAATCATGAAATGTTGTTGTTATTATGGTTCCTCGTTTAAATCACCAACTTTCGACACTCCACACATTCCCGCTTAACCACCAGGTGTCAGAACATACCCATTATTATTGTCATCCCGCCGTAATTTTAATATACTATTTTGTTCTTAGTTCCGTCGGCAGGTATTTTCAAGGGGGATCTGAAAAATGTTCGACTTTGCATTTGGTTCCCTTCAATAACCTTTTTTCCTTACCTCGCGTCGTACGAGAAAAGCATATTTCACTTTTTTATAGAACGGTAAATTTCCTACAATTTTGATAGTACAAATTTGTTATGTTATAGTTAATTCGTTACCAAGATATGGAGCATTTTTGAAAAATGGCCTGTTTTTGTGACTTCACAATCTTTTTTTTTAGATTTCTAAGAAAGATAATATTTTTGGCAATTCAGAACTTAAACTTAATGCTTAACAAAATAAAAGTTTAGTGACCTTTAGTCCAAATGCGTTTCGCCCAGGTACAACAGTTGGGCTCATCAGTTAGATGCTGTTGTACCCTTCTAAGACGCAAAATTTGGTCGATGGTTACCGACATTTGATAAAATTACAGCATGAATACACTGTGAATTTGGACTAAAGGTCACTAAACTTTTATTTTGAATTTCAATTCAATAAAGTCCACTAAAAACAAAAAAACTACTTCCTTAATGCTTAACGACAGTTTAACAACAATTTTTTTCAAAAAAAAATATTTTATAATACGTTTGAGTATTGTAAATACATGGGAATTTGTAGTTTGCATCTAGAAAAATTATGCTAAAGAAATTCAATACACCTACCCGCTTCTAAGATATTTCGAAAAAGAAATTTTTTTTAGAAAATTATTAAAATTTAGAATATCAAAATGCCATGTCAATAGATAAATTACTTTCTATGTCCGAAATTATATTGAAATCAGATATACAGTTTACGAGAAAACTTGATTTAAAAATTCCGGTTCTATAAGACAAATTCCGAAAAATCTCCAACCAAAAGATTGATTGTCCTAGAAAAAATAGCATTCTAAAAGTTTCATCAAAATTGTTAGAGCCCTTTTCTCGATTGTATGGCAGGCACTGTTATTTTTAGAACTAGAGCAAAAATTGAAAATACATTCCGAGGGACGATGTCCAAATAAATATAAAATACCAAATTTGAGGCAAATCGGCGTACCCGTCCAGGCTCTAGAGATACAAACAGACGGACAGACAAACGGACAGACAGGCAGACGAACGTAATTTTCAGACCCACTTTTAGACTTCTCCATCATCGTAATGTCATGTGTGATTGTTATCGCAACATTTTTTTTTTTTGCATGAATCCATAACTTTATTAAAGTATCTATAATCGCAAGTAAAAATTAAAGTTTTTGTTTAAAATTAAAAACAAAACTTCTTTCAACAATGAAACAAATTTTTGTTTTCTTAAAAAAAAAATGCAAAAGGATTATGTAATGATTTCTCATGTTTTTCCAAATTTCCATTTCCTATGTCCCGATTTTATACATTACAGCCAGCCAAAGTACTTTATGAATTATGATACAACGCAATCTCTAGCAAACTTAGAAGTGCATAATACAGGTTTCGTAGATTTTGAATTAGTTATAGGCACAATATGAGTGCTATACTAAAATTGGACGTAACTTAATGAACTAATTTCACTAGGTGAATTTAAAATGGATTAACAAATGTCCATTATTTTATTTTGTATTTTAAGAGTTTCTAAGGTCCTTCCGGATGCATCTTCCATTGAAAATGTGCTTCTTGGGTTGAGATAAACATATGTCGACACCTAACTTATTTTTAATTCATACCTTGAAGCCCCGGTTTCTGTTTCCAAATCACCACTCAATTCATATTCACTTTTAAAATCCTTTGTATTCAACCTGCCTGCTCAAAACAAACCCAGTTCTATTAGCACATTTCAAAAATGTGCTCTCACCTGTTAGACAATAATTTTTCGCAGCCATTCGCAAAACACCTGAATGCACACATACAAACACTCCAAAGCCAGCCAACAAAATTCACAGATACACACCTTTGAATAACCGAGCCCCACTCACACCTGAATCTACATCACAAGACTTGTTGGACTTGCGGAATGTGGATATTACGAGGCAAAAGATATCAGAAAAAAATACCACGTCGTCGCTACGGTCTCTATTCTTGAGCATACCTGCGCCGTGGTAACAACTCGAGTAAGAAATCGATAACCGATATACGGGTCCGTAAGGAGTTCGCGCGTTCGAACAAAACCGAACCACGGAAGAAGTTATTTTTTTATTTATTTATTCAAATCAATAAATAAAAAAAAATTACAACAACAACAAAATATCTTCGTTGAAAAAAATCAAGTGAAAGATACCGATAATGTGAAACGATCGATCGCAAAAAAAAAAAATAATAAGAAAAGTGATCTGTCCTAAAAGGAAGAAACTTCCGCCATATTTTTCTTGATGTTTCCATGAAAATAAATTGTTGTATTGAGCTCAGTGAAGATTTACAAGATAAAAAGATACAAATTAAAAAATAAAAGTTTCATTTTATACAAAAAAAAAGTGATCTACCCTAAAAGGAAGAAACTTCTGCCATATTTGCTTCGACGATCTTTTGATGGATACAACCAACTTCCAGCTGGCTTTTGTATTTGTGCATTTTAATTTTTGTAAGATACCTACAAATTTAATTGGAAATGTACAATTTTTGGATTAAAAAACAAGTGATCTTGTAAAAAGTTGAGGAAAAAAAAAATAAATTCGTAACTCCGACAGAAAAATAAAATGTCCAACGTAATTCGCGCTGTGTAAGTGTCAAAGTAAAAGGAATTTAACACAAATACAACGATAAAAACTTGTGTGTGTCAGTGGTGGAATAAAAATTCTTTTATGATCGCACTGATCTTTAACCATCATCTTCCTTACCTCTTCATCTATTGCTCCTTCTTTTTCTTCTTCTTCGTTCGGTTCTTTTACGTTAAAACATTAAAGTTTTATTTTGTGTTTTCGTCGTCGTGTTCTTTGTGCCTTTGAATTTATCTTTTGAGGCTTGGTGCAACACCTTGGGTTGGTGTATTGAATATCACGCCCTTCGAGAACGTGTTATTGATGATCAAATAACGTGAAATATCAAATAATTAATGCGAATTAGCGGTCGCGTGTGACAATAGATACTACGTTTTCCATCTTTTCCTCTCTTCTCCTTCTGTTTAGATCCACGACTTATAATTTACGATCATGATGGGTGACTCGACACCGATCTGCCGCTGCCGGGTTCTCTATCTAGGCAGTGCTGTTCCACGACAAAGTAAGGATGGCCTACAGGGCATCCAGGAGCCACTGCGAAGCCTTTATCCATCTGAGGGCGCTGTTGGTGCCAAAGGCATCGATTCTTGGCTCAGCGTCTGGTCCAATGGCATACTCCTCGAAAATGTCGATGAAAATCTCAAACAAATCACCCGATTCTTCCCGATTGAGTCGCTGCATTATTGTGCAGCAGTTCGACAAGTTCTCATACCTGAACGAGGCAATTCGAATCCAGAACCGAAATTTCTGCCACTTGACTCACCTTTTGCCCGAATGCCACGTGCCCAGCATCCGCCAATATTTGCTGCGATTCTGCGCAGGACGACCGGCATTAAGGTCCTCGAGTGTCATGTGTTCATATGTAAGCGTGAGGCTGCGGCCAACGCTCTAGTCAGATGTTGTTTTCATGCGTATGCAGATAATTCATATGCCAGACAATTGGAGACAGGCGGCGGGGGTGGTACAAGTGCGGGTGGCAGTAGTGTTTATGGAACTTTAAAGAGTAACGGTGCAGCGAGTAAATCAAATGGCGATCTGACTGCAGTTCCAGGTGGCAGTGGATGGCGATCGCGAGCCGGCAGTACGACAACATTGAACAGTGTTGGACGGCAATCGAATGGACATGCACACCATCATCATAACATGATGAACGGTGGACTGAGTATGAATGGTGGGGGCAGTAATAGCAGTGCAGCCGAAGGATATACGTCTGTTAAGAATTGTAAGTATTTTGACGGATTTTTTGGCTATAACCTTTTAGTTCATTACGAACTAACTTTTTTAACTCATAAACTTAAATTTTCTTAAGAAAAATAAGAGGCTTTTCTAAAACTGTTATAAATTTTATTTTGAAACTTTTGTCCCTCTTCCGAAATTTTTGAATTCAAGTTTAGCTAAAAAAAAAAGCTGATTCATTATTGACAAACTTTGATGTCAGTTTAAATAGCTTTTTTTCTTTCATCTTTCTCGACTTTAATATACTTTGAAAGTGAATAAGAATTTGGTTTTTGAAAGGAAATGATTAAGTCTTTAGAAATCTTATCTCAGCTGTGTTAACAATCCGATATCCTGTCTTCGGGCTCCTGCTTGTGTAGTAAAATTTGTATTGTTCTGACGTATCCTACATACCTACTTCCAAGCTCTTTTAGAAAAATACTTCTTCATTGATTTTTCCAGCTTTTGACCATATCTGTTAAATAAATTTCTGTACTTAATGACGGTTATTAAAAGTCCTCGAAAGATGAAAGATGAGTGAAATATCAAGAATTGGATACCAATAGTTTGGATCTGGTAACATAGCAGGGTAAGCATTGCCATCAAAGAGGCAAAAACTGTCAATACAGGTAAACTGTAAGACCTTCTTGTGGTTCCTTGTCTCAGGATAATCTTTTTCTCCTGCTTTGAGAAACAAACTATCAATATTGGACAAAGTGGTAAAAAGTAATTTCAAGATGTGGTGCTAGTTTAAAAAGTTGTTGGAGAATTCAAAAGTTTGTGGAACGTTGTGATTCAAAAAAAAAACTTGGTTGTCTGTAAAGTCGGTTTACGGACGATAATTTTACGTGATAACCAGTAAGTAAAACAGTTCATGTGTAGGTTGTATCTCTCCAACCACCAAGTACCCAATACACTCACACCACAACCAACCAACCACCTAACACCCTCCACTCCCACTTTAACGACTTTCTAGGCTATCAAAGCAGCTAGGTAACGTCAGTGTGACTGTGACATTTTTTCGTGCGTGCTGCCCATATATTCCAAACCGATTTATTAGACATTATCACGTCAAAAATTAAGCGCCGCGCCGTTAGTGCATATCCAGATTTGAGAGGGAGTAATAGTTTCTAGCTGACTTCGGAAAAACCAACACAACGAAAACTTAAGATATTGCAGGTTATAATCAATATTTCTGGTGGGTGGCAATGGTGGAAGTAGTGCTTGGTTGTTAACCTATAGTTGTGGGTTCGAGCCCAGCCTGGGCAGCATTTTGTCGATAGTCCCCCATCTTCAACTGAAAGCACTCCGTGGCATTTTAATGAGATTAAATAACCTATCGATGTATCAACAACAATTTTTCGTGCGTGCAGCCGGTGTTTATAGATTTATAAGACGTAATCACGTCAAAAATTTTGGAATACATGCTATCATGCCATGATACAACTATTAGAGATAACGCCTTCCAATTTTCATTTTTGATTTGTTCTGCGCATCTACGTCATAAGAACACCTGAAGTTCACGCCTTCTCGTTTTTGCCCTTGCCATTTAACTTTTGTTTCGTTTTACTCTGTGCGGCGCTCTACGTCATAAGAACATACGGAGTTTGACAATGGTTTGACGTTTTGTATAGCACCATGCGCAATGCCATATCTTTATTAGT
This sequence comes from Platycheirus albimanus, assembly GCA_916050605.2. Taxonomy (NCBI): domain Eukaryota; kingdom Metazoa; phylum Arthropoda; class Insecta; order Diptera; family Syrphidae; genus Platycheirus; species Platycheirus albimanus. The sequence continues at coordinate 289,633,329 of OU696696.1, read as the reverse complement.
TGTATCATGCTATCATGTAAAGCTGCGTTTCCTTGCTTTCGGAAAACGATATGTTTATGTTTACTCTTTAGTCATTTAGTTCTTGGTATGCGTTTTCACTCATTGGTTATCATTTGACGGTCTCCTTGTGGAATTATAGGTCTTTTTGTATGTCCGATATAACAAAGGATCAATTTATAAACGGGTAACTTTTGAGCATTTGGCTTGTCAGTTACTCGTCAATAACGATGTTATCTGATTGAAGCTGAGAGACAAAAGAAGGTTTCTTCAAAGTTAAAAAAAAAAAATAGAAATACAAAAATAAATACTTGGCACAACAGCTCCAAGCGGGCTGGTAGCAATGTCAAAGTTAATGTCAAAAAAAGTAGCTCACAAAGCAGCATACACGAATACAACGTGTAGCACTGAACTCCAACAAAAATCATGTCTGCCACTTTGGTTTGCTGTTGTTTTAGAGCGCAATACGTGAAGTTGCAGTCGAGTCGACTTGTACTTTAGCTACTCTCCATGCTGCAAGATGCTACTTCAAATTGTAGTCGTCTAATAAGATTTGCGTACATTTAACTTTGACATTGCTACTTGCTACTGCTGCAGCTTCATCATTGAGCGCAGCCACTTAAACTCTCAACAATTCTTGTGTGTGCGTTGATTTTCTGCAAGAATGGAAGGGACCTACAATTTACCGCCAAATCCAAACGTCTAACAGAGAACCACTTTCCATGACATCTTTTCTTTAATTTTCTTTTTTTAAGGTTAAACTCTTTAAAAGTTACATCAATGTATGCAGAGAACATTTTTTTTTATTCTGCGATTGAAGGCGCTAAATTTAGTTCCTGAAGAATAGTACGCAGCTCGAACTAAAATTTAGCTCCCATACAAAATTTTCTCCAAAATTTAGCCAAGCTAAAATTTAGCAAACCATTTAAGGCGAGTGCTACGCAGCTCTAGCTTAAATTTTATTTCGTAGGGTACATTTTTCAGCACCTACATTTTAACAGATTTTTTTAAGCGTAGCTAAAAGGGGGAATGGTATTGGTTAAATCTTACAATTTATTTAATTTTGTTTAAGGGATACAAATGTTATTTCGAGTAGAGATACAAATACAGATAACAATTGTTCTGTTAAAAGAAATTCAAATTTACATAAAACAGTTCCAGAAAGACGATATTTTAATGCCCCTCTTTAACTTTTCTGTTGGTACGTTCATGAATTAGAGAACAGCTGTATTTTGATTTTCATTTTTGATTGAAGAGTGTTTTGAATTTTGGTTTGGCGACACAGTCAAACGCCATCTCCAAAGTAATGCAATTATTGCCTTAAACTGATCCTGTTGAGGCAAGAGCACTTTTTAAAACTCACTTAAAAATCTTTGAAAAATTTTTTACATCAATTTTTAGAGAACAGCTGTTTATAGTGGCACTTTCTACATAACGCTCTTCTGTCGAAATTTAGTTGGATTTTTAGCTTATGTTTGGAGAGAAAAATGTGAACTAAAATTTAGTTCGTACCTACTATGCTTTAATCTTAATTCAGTTATATGAATTTCAAAAAAATTTCAACTCCTGTAAGCGATAAGAACCAAGCTCAATGCTGCTCAGATAACCTAATTTTAATGTTACGAAAACTTAATGGCCTTAAAATTGTTACCACTTTTAACAATCAATCAATAATCTGAATTCGTTGGCAATGTCACGGGTAAAGAGTATCTTCAAATATTTTCAAATTCAGGTTTTGCTTATAAAGTGACAATTATTTGATTGCAGCATTAAATATAAAATTTAATTGTTCAAGAAGATACGCCTTGATAGCTCCGCTGCTGATTCAACACAAAACTACCAACTTAATGAACATTTTTTTTCCGAGGTAAGGCATTATAATTATTATCTATTTTTAAAGTTTCTTTCATCGGTGTCCGCCCTTAATTCTCACGAGATATTACACAATTAAAAGTTATAAAATTATGACAAAAACGAAAATTGCACCAACCACGCATTTTTGAAACATTTAATAACTACACAGTCGAGTCGAGACCCCAATTCCTCAATAATTTTTTTTTTTGGTTCCCTTTTTTAAAATCAAAACACGATGACAATTATTTTTTTTATTTTAACTGATTGCATCAATTAAAAAAAAAAAAAAAAAAAAACCAACAACACTGACTGGCACACGGGAAATAAAAAAAAATACTTTAAAATGCACAGCCATACAGTACCTGGTCGGCAACATGAACATTGAACAATTATTGCATAACATTCGCTCATTATACTGCAGCAATGAAAAAAAAAGTATATTTTTTTTAATAAATTAAAACGATCAAATAAAAATAAATTCCTCGCTTCTTATTAAGAGTTTATGGGTAATATTGTCCATGTCCGACCAACTGACGGCTACTTGAGTCCGTGATGGAATTTGAAAGTAGCTACTTTCAAATTTGATTGCATTTAATTGATCTAAGACTGACATCATATTGTTAAAAAGAAAAACTGGAAGAGAATTTAAAATTAGATAAAGACCGAAGATAATTTTAAAGCTATTTGAAACTTACTTGCACTATGGTTTCGGTTTCATTTCAAGATTCAGACACGCTTTTAATCACAACGAAATATAATTCAAGCTGGAAATCTTATTACAGTTTGTAAACTGCAACTTAAATTCTAATTATCAAACTATGCGAAGTTCATTTCTGGGAAATGTGAATGCGCATTGTCGTTTAAAAAACCCATTTGCTATTGCCAAGTCCTTAGAAATCGATTAAACAACATTCACAGTTTGTTTTAAAAGGTGGTCCGTATTTATTTACGTCCAGTGTATTTTTCTTTTGAACCAAATGTCCTATTCTACAAGTAAGAAATAGTTAACACACCAATAAATATATTTGTACCAGATAGTGTTTCAATATTCGTTCGTCTTTTAGGATACGGTGGACATATTCCTAAGGCTCTTTACCACTTTAAGGAACCCCAAAAGAACCCAAGGGAAGTCCTTCTATGTGAATTCTCTGACTACAAATGCTATCATCAGCGTTATAGGGAACTTGAACCTCGAGAATATCTAGGAATTGGAACCCCTTTGCCTGGTTATGGTGCATTTAGAATCTATCACCGAGCCACTGGTATTATACCGAATTATGGCGGCCATGTTCCAGGACAGAAACTGCAGTATGGCAAAACATTTGGGAGCAGTACAGTGGATGCGAGGCAGTGGTTGTAATTTTGTGTCTTTGTATTTGTTTTAAGCCTATAGGAAATATTCGTAAATTGTAAAATTTTAATAATGTATCTGTGTGTGTTTGGAATTCGTAAGATAAGATTTTTTAAAGAACATTTTCGTGGAGCAAATTTGCTTCTTCTTTTATTCCTTCAAGTTGTCGTCGTATCGATTGATATTTAAAAAAATGATATTTAAAAACATTTGGACAATGAAAAAATAAACGGTTTACCGATATTAGCTTCCCAGTGGCATTTTTTTCAAAACAAAGGTATTTTTACTTGCGATTATAGGTACTATAAGGCAAGTTATACATTCGTCAAAAAAAAGTTTTGAGATAACAATCAAACATGACATTACGGTGATAGCGAAGACGAAAAAAGATGGTCTAAGAATTCTGTCCGTCTGTAAGTCTGTCTGTCTGTATGTATAGAGACCTACAGCCGTGGTGGGCCGAATTGCTTCAAACTTGGTATATAGACTTTTTTAGGTACTGTACAGAGGGGAAATTGAAATTTTTTTTAGCTCAAAAAATAACGGTACCTTATTTTTCTCAAAAACATCTCTAACGATTTTTATTTAAAAAAATCAGTGTTGCTTTTTAGGTACGACCAATCATATGGCTGAAAAAAAAAGTTTTAAAAAATGGCTTAGAACGGTACTTTCCGACCGAACGACTCAACCGATTATTTCGAAATTTCACACACATATAGCTGTAGGTAGCTAAATTTGTATTGCACACCAATATTTTTGAAAAATATTTTTTTTGTATTTTCAAAGGCTTTAAACAAAAATTAAAAAATTAATATTTTGAAAACTGCTTATTAAATTTTTTTCTAAAAATTTTAAATAAATGTATTTGCTGAATACCTATAAACTGGCGTTTTTGAATTCTTTTTTTTTAAATTTTTTTCAAAAAAACTTTTTTTTCTCAAAAACCGCTCCACAGATTTTTATAAATTTTTTCTCATAAATTCAAATTTATCCAAGAAATAAAATGGCGTACTTTTGTTCAGCTCAAATTAGTTTAAGTATTTATTTAAGAATTTTGAAAATTTTATTTTTATCAAAATCTCAAGCCCCTAAACCACTGTCACACATTCGAGCAAGTTCGTGCGACCCAGCCGTGCATTTTATTTTCAATTAAAATGGTGTTTCCAGATTTGAAAGCAATAAATACTTTTGCTTAAAAGAATTGAATTTTATTATAATAGAGGGAAAATCCGGGGAGCCAAAATGCCATTCATGTATGTGCTTTAATATTCTGCAGAAATAGAAGGGACCTACATTTTAGCTCAGTAATGCACTTTTCTCAACATGTTCTGGGCTTTCGTGTCATGATTAAAATGAGTGTCACCAAAACTGGAAATTTCACGAGAAGGGAAAATATGTCGAAATTTATATGTGTTGAAACTAAACACGTCGGATATCCCATTTGTTTTGGAGTGGAAACATGTAGACAAATCCAAACTACGCCTTAACGAACGATTACTAATGCCACAAAAAACCAAATTAACTTGATTTTGTGTGATTGGCTGTTAACTAAGCCTGAACACAGCATTATATACAGAGAAACGCATTTTTGTATACATTTTAACAAACGCAGTTGTGCATTTTTTGGTTGTGGGCAGAATACTCAAAGCGTCAATTTTGAAAAAAGTGGAAAGCACTTATTAGAATATAAATGAAAAAAAAATTCACATTAAGTCCCTTAAAATTCAACCGATCACGTAACCCACTAGTGCCTATTTTAGTACTTTCATTTCATAATGTTTTATACGACAAAATGATCGACTGTCAAAGTCAAGAAATTGAATGAATTTTATGTCAATTCTAATGATTTTTTTTTTTTGCTTAATTAGCTGCCCTAGAGGTCTCCACAAGTGTTAAATCTGCGAAACCTTAACTCACCCTGCGATGAAAGTTTCCGGTTTGTTTTTAGTCCTGGATGTTACACTGAAGTGGATCCTGGTATTTTTTAAAGTGACGTCCGTTGTGAAGCATTTCTTGTGGATCTATGCATTTTATTTTTTAATCATTTCTGTTTTGAAAGAAACTAAAATAAATGCAAATGGATACATTAATCTGAGCAAACGTAAATATTAAAATTAAATAAGTATTGCAAAGTGGAAACTTTTGAAATTGTGGGTTGTGAAAGGTACGCAAAGCAATCGGTAGCCCCAACGTTGTTTTTGACAACTCTATGGGTTTTCAAGAAAACCTGGACCGGCTCTGGGTTAATTTCAAAGAACAAAGCTTCTAAATATTGCAATGTTTAGTTACAGATCATGGATACTGTTTGTCAGCATTTTTACTAACTCTTTCTTATATTGAATACGGATACTTTATCTGGCTCTTTCATAATAAATAAAATAAATAAATACTTGGAACAACAGCTCTCAACCATTCCTGTATGTGGGTTGATATTCTGCAGGAATGGAATGAAATACCGAACCGAAACGGCGAACAGAGAAGCAATTGCCATTACATGATTTGTCATTTTCTCTCAAGAGGAAATACCCCGGAAAAGATCTTAGGTGGAGATAATCATACATGACATTACTATGTTGGAAAAGTCGAAAAAAGTGGGTCTGGAATTTCGGTCCGTGCGTCTGTCTGTTTGCACCTCTACAGCCTAAACGGATCGGCCGAATTTCTTCAAACTTGGTATTTAGTAATTTTATTATTCAGTGGTAAAAACGCAACGGGGGAATTTTTCATTTTTGCTCTAGGTCGAAAAATAACGGTACCTGCCATAGGTACAATCTCTAACAAAAAGTTTGATTTTCTCAAAAAACAGCTCTAACAATTTTGAGAAAATTTTCAGATTGCAATTTTTTTTTACAACAGTAGGTACATCTTTTGGTCCAAATGGATTTTTCAGAATAAGTCTTATAACGGTACACGGAAAGAATTTTTAGATCCGATCAAGAAAAATGTGCTGCAAATCACGAAAATCTTATGCAGTTTCCCACCCTAGCTCGGGGTTTTGTAAATTACGACTCCTTGTTCGCAATTTTCAAAATTGAACGAAATGAAGATATTGACACTCAAAAATAGCAAATTACCACTTTTTTGGGTCAATAATTCGATCCTGAGAAATAAAACATTGCCATCGCGAAACGAAAATTGATCCAAATTTGTATTAATTTTATATTAACTCGATTGTAAATTGCAAAAAGCGAGTCGTAGATTTCCATCTTTTTGTTTTGAATCAAAAATATGTTTTTGAAAAAATGAGTGGTAAAGTCGTAAATTGCAACCCCATTTTACTCAATTTGTAACAAATTATATCGCTTTGAGAGAAGCAACGTTTTCTATTTATTATTATTTATTGAAAAATATAACTTTTACTTACTTGGCTGATTCTAGGAATCGAACTCGAGACCCTCAGCATCCCAACCTAGCACACATCTACTAGGCCATGGTGATGCATCCAAGTCGGATATCAAAATTAATAATAAGAAGCAACCTGAATATGAGTTACATTTTAGGGTGTTTTGAATTAAGATTATGTTTTATTGGCGAGAAAAATATAGCTATTCGTCTTAATAGAACTACAAAAAAGGCATTATTGGAGACACAAGTGGGGCTAGGGCCTAATTACTTATATTCTGAACGATTTCCGTATGTGCGTTGAAATTCTGGTGGAATATCATTTCCCGCTGAATCGATCACATCAAGTGAACACCAACATTTACATCAATATACTGATCAAAACACACACATACCGCGGAGCACGTGCATGAATGAGTGAGAATATAAATGCTACACGGTCAGCTGATGCGAGCCATCGATTGCGACATGCGACATATGACGAACAAATTTGAGGCGATGGAAAAAAAGGTTCACTTTAAAAACACACTTTTTAAAAAAATCTTCGTAGAACGATTTTCAATGTTTTTTTGTTCCTATCCTAGATAGACATTTAGTTTTTGAGAAAACTATTAAAGCAATTAAAAAAATAAAAGAATCTTCTGGTTTATTTTTAATTTTTTTAATGCAGCCATTAAGCAATTTTCTAGCATAAGAGCAAGTTTATGCGACCAAGACGTTGATTTAATATTTAATTCATATTTCCATATCTAACTAAGTTAAAAACAAAAGCTGATCTCAACACTGAACACTGTTTTTATATACGTACTTGAATTTGATTCAGTCGACTTATCACAAAAAGCCTTTCCAAGTTGAATACCTCCGCTAAAATGGGCCAAATAATCTTCAAGACAAGGTCCATCAAAGTAGCTGTAAGCCCTACCCCTACACAAAATACAAACTCTTAATTGATTTGTGAACTGTTTAGGTACACATGTATATGTATGTAGCTTTGATGTGAGGAAATCAATACATGCATCTAAGTATTTATAAATAAATCTTACAAAATTCTATAAACGGCAGTCATAAATACCTCATTAAGCGGCCAATTAGAAAATATTTAATAAATCACCATTTCAGAAAATTAATTGAAAAAAACACTAATAAAAAATCCACAAACAAAGTTGCAGTTAACTTGTCATAATGTCAATGAAAGAACTACAATAAAGATACATCGCAATCGAATATCCAAGTTGTTGTTGTTAGTTAGCAAACACATTTTACAATGCCAACAACATTTTTGTAAATTTTTTTTTTTTAATTGGAACTCACATTCCAATATCGAAATGGTGAAGGTTTTTTTTTTGTATCCATCCGGTGAATACAAACCTGTCAACGAATATTGGAAAAGAATTTTGAAATCAGTTTAATCAATTTAAAAGATACATTTTGTTCGTATCTAAATGGATCGAAAATTAGTCGATCACGAAAAATAAAAAAACGTTTCTTCATGCAATAAGATTGTGTGATACCTCAATTTGCATAATGAATTAGCATACTTAACCGAATATTTCCGAAAACAACACCAACTCTTACATTCCTTCCAATCCAGGTTCAGCAGACAGAGAGGTGACTTGAAGTTTATAGAAACTAAAAATAAAAAAATCAATAGAAAATGGTCATCCTAACCTAAAAAAGTTGGGTAAATATTTGTACTTTTGCCAAGAAACGGTCAGCAATTTGGTCTCGAACCAACCAAAGACACGTTTCGGATGAATACTGTAATAAGAAATACCAATAACAATAATTAATGTTACTTCAGATACTTTTTATAGATACCAATGCCACTCGAATACCTATACCTACCTACCAACAGTTGGATCGAGGTTCCATGATGATTTTCCAGCAAGACTTTGTGTGTGTCTTTGTCAAGTAAAAACGCGTCAAAGAAGAGAGCTAGGTCGCGATTAACATTTTACTTGTTAATGACAGGTGCTATTGGTTTGGTAAAGTAACTATCATCATCAAAAGCAAGGTAGCCATAGCAAGCAAGTTAAATGTGCTTCAATCTTATAGTACGAAGACCAAGTTTAAATTTAAATGTGACGACGAAGAAATCGATAGGCCACTCTGAAAAGCCGCACTATGCTGATGGTCTCGACAACGCTATGCGAGGCGTCGAGAAGCGATGGTGGTGTTGATGATGGACTTTTAGAGGAGTGCCCAAAAGGTATAAACTTGTCTTCAATGCAAATTGTGCTGTGCTCATCAGAGCTCTATAAGCACGAGGAATGCGGAAGAGTTAACCGTTTAGTTTTTTTTTTTTAAATACTAGTTTTATGAATTGTTGCTTTTGATGAACTGGCTTACTCGTACGTAGTTTTGATGGATAAAATAATGATGATCTAATATTTAGGAACAAGGTTTAAGACAATTTTGCTATGCTTCTTCAATAAAGTGATGCATCAAGAGTTACAAGCGAGAGAGAAGTTGCTTCAAAATGAAACACAGATCAACGAACACGAGTGCATTTGGAATTGACGAACACCTTTTTCTTCTACTGTGAATTTGAGTGTATTAAAAACTCAATGCTGTCTACTATCGTTAAATCATAACCTACAGCATGTGGCACTATCCATGAGTGGCAGTTATATTGAGGAAACCGAACCGTCTGTTCCAAATATGCCGATAAATGTTAAGGTTTCCTAGTTCGATGCAAAAAATATGCTTCCCAGTCCGATCTGGCTGCAATATTCAAGGCATAAATTTGAACATTTAATTCGCTCGAACTTCGCCGTAAAGTTTCTTGTCACAATGCTCCAGCTAATTAAGTCAGATGCATTCTTCAATATACCTTCGAGCTAAGCTGGCTGTTCTTTCCGAAATTCAATCGAAGTCCTGGAGAATGTACAAGTCAAAGTTTGAAATACAGAAGTGGATTGACAAAAAGTAACGCCGATCAACCGATTTTTTTTACTGGAAGGCAGGAATAAGGTGATCGTGTTCCACAAGATGCAAGAGAGTTCGAATCTTATAAGTTTCAAAAAACGGCAATTCTTAACCAAAAAGAGAGGGATCAAACAAGCTCTGGAAGGGGTTTTTGGGAAATAATTTTGTTCGCTGAAAATTCGAATGGTGGCAGGGGTCCATTTTCAATTACTCTGCAGCATTTGTCATGTAAAATTTGAGCAATGGCCCCATGGTCATCTGAAGTGCTCACCGTTGATGATGATGCCCCTGCCAAGGGCACGAAAAAGAATGGACCAATGACGGCGACCGACGTCATTTGTATGGAAAAATTGTTACCTTGTGAACTTTGTATGAGTTCTCGCCGTCAAATATGACAGTTCATCCGAAAATGTGCCTTGTCGCTAAAGGCTATTTTCCTCCAAAATAAGGATAGGTTCTCACTGCTCATCCAAGCGCTTGTAAGCCCAAGTAAAAGATTAAACACCATTGGCATATAATCGTTTAGCTTCTAGGTCAGTTAAATCTTGCACTAATGGAGCATGCCCCGCACGAAATTCGCCAGTATGAAGTCAGCGAAAGTCAAAGTTCTTATGCACCAGTGAGGAATCGACTGCGCTACAAGTTCTCTGCAAACTTTCCCGGATAGCAGCCATGTTCTTGTATGAGTATTGGCTTACTGCTTACCAATCCGGCCATGGACATCTCGATTTTGGTTACAAGAAGTAAGAGAGAGGGTATACTTTGAATCTGCCATTGTAAAAACTTTTGATTCCTGGTGTTGCAAACTAAATAAAGTGCACGACTGGAACCCACAAGTTTGCTCTTTTTTGTGACAATAGTCTTGGTTTTGATTGTGAAAAAAAAATTAAGGAAAAATTATATGAAATATTATTAATCACCTTACTAGTTAATTGTTTTTCTGGAAAAAAAGTAAGATATCTGAGATAATTTGAGAGAAAAAAATTTTCAAAACAGTTCGACCAGTTTATTCGAAGATTTTTTTGAAGAACTTTTCGTAAACTTATTCCAATTTTTTTTAGTATGCCACATTTTAAGACTTTGCAGTTTCTGTCAGAGTAATAAAATTTAAAAAATTGATCAAAACCGTTTTTTAAAAACTCAAAAAGACTTTTTTTTTGGAAAATTTAAGAATTAATATTATTTTGCCTATAAAAAGGTTTTACCATTAAAAATTCCGTCGAAATCCGTCAAGTATTTTACGGGAACGAAAGATACCGTGTTAAGACTTTTCCTAAAAAAATTATTTCAATAAAACATTAAGCTTACCTACACAAAAATCACCATTTAGAAAGTTTTATTAAAATCGTAGGACCCTTTTTTGAGAAAAATATATATTTTTCATTAAAAATCGTTTGGCAGGTATACCGTTAGTTTAAGAGCTATAATACTAATTCCAAAAATGTATGACCGCATAATAAAACTGTGTATCTACCAAGTTTAAATCGGTCCAGACGTTTACACTCTTGGCACCGCACCGATACAAATTAGATAGACAGACTGTCATACACACAGACAGACAGAGGACTATTGGACCCACTTTCTTCGACTTTTCTATCGTTGTAATGTCATGTTTGATTGTTAGAATTTTTTTTTGTTTTATATGAATCCATATTTTGCTTATGGTAGAGTAAGTGCGCCAAATATGGCCCACCCTTAACATTTTCTTAAACAAAACTATAGGTACATTTAAGTCTAATTCATTTATTTTTTTCATAAGCAGTCTTACAAATTACTTTAACTTCAGTCTTTAGAAACTTTAATTGGAAAAACAAACATAATAAAAAGTTAAAAACAAAAAATGTAAGGAACTTCATTTCACAATAAACAAAACTGCTGGTAATATGGCCCAGTTAGTTTCAAATATGGACCAGGGTGTTACTTGTTTGAAACAATATGCTTTTTAAATATTTTTTTATGGTAAGGCATGCAGAATTAAAAAATAAATGATTGCTTTCCATTCTCAGCCATGATGTGATTCCTTAAAACAAAACAAAAACATTCGGTTTAAACCATGTTTCGAATTTGCCCACTGGTTTATATCAAAACCCGGAATGGCCCATATTATCGACTCTGACAATTTCACTTTTTTCGATACCACTGATCAACTACTGTCAACACAATGATGCAATGCCGGTTTGATTTGGACGGTTAGCTCAGTGCTTAGTATGTTTTATTCAAAAAATATTGAATTGGGCCATATTACCAACCTGGGCCATATATGCGACCACTTACTCTACCTATAATCGCAAGTAAAAATGACCCAATAGTTATGGCTTTGTATTTTTGGGATGGCTTAAATATTTTGACTGAATTTTTACCATACGATGAGAACGTCAATTTAGAGATATACTGCAAGTCGAAATAACTTAAAGGGGATGCTGCAGAGAATGTGACAAGTGTCTTGAAGCTTCTAACTTAGCTTGTCCCTCAGATCAAAAATTTTTAGAATATCTCCTCCTAACCACCTCAAGGCGAACACGAGGGCACATAATTTTAATCCGACTTATGTATAAGCGAAGTTTGAAGATATTGAGTTTATTAATGACCGAATGAAATTTACTCAGACACTATCAAAAATATTATCCAATGTCTTGATTATTATTCTATCTTTTGTAAATTTGTTTTGTTGGAATTTTTCCCTCAAGAGTTCAGATGACTGAACTCTCGCAAGTATCGTAAATAAGTTCAAGTATTTAAAATGCCAAAACTTACTCATACAAAATAATAAACAAAGGACGATGATTTTAAGATCGTAAGCATACCCAAATCTTAAAAATTATTTAAGTAGTAATTTTGGGTCCAACCAGATAGATGAGTGCATTTTATTCTGATTGAAGCATTCACTATTACATGCATTATGAAAAATATAAAAGAAATAATTTTATACAACACATAACATTTTCAATTCATCAAAAATGGGTGTGCTTACACGACAATGAGTGCCGTCGACAAAATAAAAATATGTATAATCAATTACTTGAAACCTGAGTGCTCATTTTCATGTGCAGTCATAGCGATGAATTCAATCATTAAACTTTCTCCTTCAAACCTCATGCCTTCATCGTATCGGCTTCCTCCACTCAGAAGCCATGAATTCCAAATATTAAATCATTCAACTAAAAATAGTACCTTCCTCATAGCTTTGAAATTCGCTGAGAACATCAAATTATTGCGCTCATCGCACACGCGTCAGTCTCCGGTTCATAAGTCAGGTTTAATGCATCGTTAAGTAAGTATTCACTTAAAAGATTTAAAGCTCAAAAACTCTAACTAAATGATGACTAAGTTTCAGTTACTTAATGCCACATTGACATTCTACGGACGACGACAGATAGGGGTTTTAAACTGATAGAGATACTATATCTGCCATTGAAAAGGTTGTTGTCTTAATTTAAAGATTAAAAAAAGTATCTTTTGGTACAAGATCATCTTCATCTTTAAAGTGACGATGATGACGACCATCATAGACGATGTCGACGACATTCAAAACCTCTTACACAATAATTATTCTCCTGCTTTTCTTGATCAGCCAAGCGAGTCTCAGTTTCTGGTGTCGTCGTCGGCTCACCGGCTCACCATATTCTTTGCCTTCTGCTTAATGTGCTGTGTGCTCTAGAAAATCAAGCGAAATATAACGATGTTACATGACATCAAGACTACCACGACGGCTCGAGAAAAGCCAAGCACAAAATGAAAAAAAAAAACCCACCTGGTTACCGGCCGGCCCACAATCATCCACGACATCCACTAACAGCCGTACCGTAATAGCGTGAGAAAATCTGCTTTTGGCACGAAATACGGAATCCATTGAACTTTGGTTAGCTGCCGTAGTCACCGAATGGTGTTGGCACCCAAGCACCTCCTCAATCCTCATTTTTGTTCTTCTTCTTCTTTTATATTAATGCTCCAAGCAAATCAACAACAACAACAATAAAAAAAAAAAAAACTCTGAGAATTGGCCTGGCATTGTCTTTCACGGAATGACTCACCCAAATGGTTGCTATTGTTGCCATCCAGTGCAGTTCTTATTAAATAATTTGAAAGAAGTCAACTACTACAACTACTACAGGTTGGTTGGTATTGGGTAAATGACTTTCCATCACGAAGTATGGCATTCTTTTTTTTACTAGTTGAGGAGCTGCGTAACTATTTTGTACCTGGTGTTTGCCAGTTTCGAAGTCATAACCTAGAATTTATTTGCTGAATTTGGATTTTTCTGATGAAATTTAGTTCCATGTTCCATGTGCGGAAACATTTCGCACAAAGCGCAATTGTTTTTAACGCGGTATTGCAGCGAAATATGATAAATTACGGTTTCTTGCAGTCCTTTTTTTTAGTAGGTACCACGGTATAGTTTGCTGGTTTCGAAATAATGTGTGTAATTGTTGACAGAAATAGAGGTATCTGAACGAAATCAATTGAGTAATTGGGATAGGGTGCTATTGTAGCACATTTATGCTGAAATGTTTAGTTTATTGTTCAGATTCAGAATAGACCTATGCAGCTGGAATCAAATCGGAGGTACCTGCATGGTGAATAGAGGCATTTTTGTATTTATTTATGAATTCTTGGCTAAATTTTTAGGAAATAAGTCGATTTGACCTGTTATGTTTTGAAGACAATAAAAGAAGCAATAAACCTCTGTTTGAAGCTGACATTGTTATATTTTCCGGTGCTAAGACTAACATCTTTGTTGGACTGCTGCTAGAGGTGTTGATATTGTCATGAGGTAGTTCCGTTTTCCCAGGTCAACCAACAGCAGTATTTGGGCAAAGTTTTTTGAAAGATTAAGCGGTTCCATTAGTTAAGAATTAGGTGAGATATGTCAAAGTGGCTGTCAAGAAAACGACTGCCACACCTAGACCAATAATAATAGATCCACCGTGATGCCACATAGACATAATATGCGAGGAATTGGAATTACTTCGCAAATTAAACCATTTCTAGCTTTCACTAAAGCGATGGAGAGAGCGGATGGATGTGTCTAGGAATTGTTTGGTATCGTTGAAGAAAAATTCCTCTGAATGTGATTTGCATCTTTGGGAAAGTGCAAGGTACGCACAGAGAAGGTGTCTCCTCGTCCATTTAACTTCTGCACAAGTAGTTTAAAGAAAACGCCAGGTCTACTAGCGTTTCTACCTGTGAGACAACGTCCAGTTATGACACCGAATACGGAGTTAAGATAAACAGTAAAATCTGATTTTTAGTGACCTTTTTATCGTTAGAGATAGATATTTAATTAATTTGTGGGCTATAGGTCAATAGTAAATAAAAGATGTTATTTCATCGCAACGTTTCGAGTATGTTTATACTCTTCATCAGGCCTTTATTGGTTAATGACAAAAGATAACTATTGACCTATAGCCCACAAATCAATTAAAAGTTAAGATAAACATTCAATTGGTGCGTTTTAGATCTAGTTCTGAGTACCTAGATCTGTTTAATCACTAGACAGGTAGTCATGGGCTTACCAAAGTTCGTCGCACACAAAAAAAAGGTGAATGTTAATCTGCTTTGCCACCTCAATTAGAGATGAACGAGGCTTATGGGCTGCTGCTGAATTTGTGGAAAAAGCACCGAATGATGTAAGGGCTGCGTGGCTGCCAGAGAAGATACGGATATCCAATGTGGATACCACGTTTTCTTTGAGCCAGCATAGAACCTCTTTTTTAACCAGAATTTCCGCGTGAAGCACATTATGGTGGTCCTGGTCAGTGACACTGAGAATGAGAGTTTTTAGACATGAACTGAATCATCTCTCGAAAATTCCTTCTCGTGCCCAAATCACTCCGGCTACACTATTCCCATTTTGGAACAAGAAAAATATTCTTATTTAAATAAAACCTAGTCACGACAGGTTTTCACACCATTTTCTTAAAAAATTCTTCAAAAAGAAATCAAAGACATTTTGTGATTG
Source organism: Platycheirus albimanus (assembly GCA_916050605.2). Taxonomy (NCBI): domain Eukaryota; kingdom Metazoa; phylum Arthropoda; class Insecta; order Diptera; family Syrphidae; genus Platycheirus; species Platycheirus albimanus. The sequence goes on along the minus strand of OU696696.1, from coordinate 289,617,898 downwards.
GTGCCTCATCATCTGCGTCGATTTGGTACATTTTAAGAAAGAATGCAAACTGTGAATAAGTTAGTGGTAGGTACTCTCTTTACGGACAAATCCTAGGGTTCTCAATCCTGTTTGTGAGTTGAGAATTCTTGGCAAAAGGTTTGTAGAACGGGTTGGGTACCTTAGCCCCATAACCAAAATCCCCATATATATCTAAGAAATTATGTCTGGCGTTTTTATACCCTATTCCATAGAATGGGTATATTGTATTTGGTGTGGAGTTTGTAACATAGAGAAATAATACCGTTAGGTATAGAAAAGTATATATATTCTGATTCAAAATCAAAAGCCTAGTCAAGCCATGTCCGTCCGTCCGTCAGTCCGCCTGTCCGTCCGTCCGTCCGTCCGTCCGTATGTATACTCTCTAGAGGTCGCAATTTTTGAGCTAGAAAGCTGAAATTTGGTATATGTACATAATCTCTGGTTCAAGAGAAAGGCTACGTTCTTGAACCGGCAAAATCCGCCCACAAACACGCCCACAATCGCCATTTTTGATGAACAACCACAATTTGGTAAATTAAATTATGTTTTTTTTGTACAGTTACGATAAAAGCATTACGCTAAAATTTTGCACACGTACACGGTTAAAAATTTTGGGATATTTTGTAATACAGCTCCTGTATTACAACTGTATGCTATACACAAAATATTACTTTTTAATATTTTCAAATTATTACATTTAATTTTGATATATTTTGTATTAAATTTTAATATTTTTGTCTTAAATTTATTATTTGTAATACAAAAAGATTAGAATTTAATACATTTGGTTTTAAAACCAAAATTTAATACCGGTTTTCCTACATTCTAATACCCTTATTTTGAAAAACATTAAATTTTGTGGGTATTGCTACATCGGGAGCGTATCGGAATCCCGCTTTTAAAAAATCCCGAAAAAAAAGTATTAAAATCCCGTCTGCTAAAATACTGCTTTTTTAAAATCCCGTCTTCTAAAATCCCGCTTGTTCAAAATCCTGATCTATTATAATCCCGCTTTTTAAAATCCCGACAAATCCCGCTAATACCGTTTTTTTTTATAAAATAAGCTAATGTTATAAAGTCACGCGCAGTAAAAAAAATAATGAGAAATAGAAAAAAATATGAGTAAAACAGGTTTTTTGCGTCGCATTGCTTATAATATACAAAACTAATAAAATAAAAAAATTTGTTGATGGTTTAAAGTTTTTTTTTTTGTTGTTCCCTTTTGAATAACATCGTATAGCATTACTTTATACTTTTTTCTTGTAATTTATTGAAGATTGTCATATTCATTGTTAAAATAAAATGCATTTAAAAAAATCACTCATTTCTTAATTTATTTTAACTTTCTTATTATCCCGTTTTTGCAATCAAAAGTAGTTGTTTTTATCGCGCGATTTTTTAAATTAAAACAACTACTTTTGATTGCAAAAACGGGATAATAAGAAACGGGATAGTAAAAAACGGGATTATAAGAGACGGGATTTTAAAAAAGCGGGATTTCACAATCGGGATTTTAAGAAACGGGATTATAAAAAGCGGGATATCGAACCCAACCCTGCTACATCTTGTGTTTGAAATCAAAAAAATTGTTTTCGGCTTGGCTGACGCCCACTTTTTACTAGAAACTATAAAAAATTGTTTTTGTAAATAAACGGTATTTATAATGAAACCACAAGACAAAATATTGCGTCACTTAATAGAAACTAAAAAGTTTGTGTACGCAAAGAAATTTTTGAATTTTGGGCGTGGCTTACGCCCACTTTTCATGAAAGAACGAAAAACGTAGTCTCAAAAATTTAAGGTACTTCCAATATTCAATTTAAACCTTTTTCCTTCCGTTCGTTATTTGAGAAATATATCTCTACATTTTCCTGTGTAAATTTTTTCAATACGCCCACTTTTAAAGGCGTGAATTTGATAAAATATATTTTGTTCAGGTAAGATTGTTTAAAAACTACTCGATTCAGCTGTAGTTTAACACATATGCCTAAATACTGACCAAAGCTTAGTTAGTGCTTCAGAGTTTTAAGACACGTCCACTTTTAAGGGGCGTTTCCGTCAAAAGTCGTATATTTTTTAACGTTTTTTAATTATCGGTCGCAGTTTTGAAGTAAAAAGAAGAACATTTTGGTTTGTATTCCTTGGTTACGTAGCAGTTATTTGTTTGGCTTTAATTTTATCACATGTTAAGAAATGTCGGTCGGTATTTTTACCAATCGACTTTTCGATAGTCGACATTATGGCGATTGATTTTTTTAAATCGAATTATTTTTAAAAATCGGCAAATCGTACCCCACCCTTTCTTCCTCTTAGGACTTAGCTGTTAAGGTCGGAACTTACCAAACTTCGAATCTGATCTAAGCAATGGAAACACTTACTGTTTCACTTTTTCAACATAATTTTACATTCTTATTCTTATTTTTTTATAGAGGATATCCCATGACTATGACGCACTAGAGACTAGACTTTGACTGTAGGTTCTCGAGACCACACTGAGTCGAAGGAATTTAAAAGCCATTTTTAGATTTTCAATTTGTCAAAGTCTGAGTTATAACAGATTCAATTTAGTCTCGTTTCTTCCCTGCCAACTGCCAAGCTTTAGATGCCTTACGTTTATTTCGCTCCTTCCCACATGTCCATTGACTTCAAGTGTTGACTTCCAGAACTCCCCATTTCGTAAGAAGTTGTCTTTCAAAAACATTTTCGAAACTAACTAAATCAGTTGACAGTTTATGCAACGAATCATATTCATTGTGAGTGGAAACTGTTCAATAAAAAGTTTTCCGGAATGAAGTCGCGTCGGAGTCACAGAAAGTAGTATCTTAGCATCCTCCTAGAAAAGGAGTAGCATTAAAACACTATTGAGTAACATTGGGAAACAAATTTCCTGAGCATTTCTCCTTTTATTTTCTAGCGGTATGATTTTAAAGACTGTGTCGGTTGCCTGAACACTCCTTCTAGTAAACATTACTTGCACTCATTTATGTGAATTATTTTATTCATGACAGTGAGGACTCCACTCGAAAATGAAGCTTAAGTGTTATTTTGGCTGCCCTTCAATAGAAATTTCAAATTGCATGGACATTTTGACCAAGTTTTTTGAATCTATAACTTATTTTCAGATCTAACTTTCGACTCTCATTGTCATCAAAAAAACATTCCATTCGCACCACCAATCACTTTGTCACTCATAACCTCAAAAAAAAAAATTGTATAAAAGGAGTGCCACTGCAGCACAAAGCCAACAGCCAACTCAAATTAATACAAAATATTTGAAATACCAACAAAAATCCAAATTGTTGTAGGTTTAATCTTGGAACAGATATCCCAACTAGGACACACCAAGACTAGACCAGGCCAAGCCACACACTCTAATCTACGACGTGCCACATATTATAATATGCAAATGCAAATGGATTGCCTCATTTTGTATTGGCAGCACAACTCAGCTCAGCATCGCACCGTATCCGCTGCATCAGCAACAGCAGCCATGTTGCCATCAAAATGTGCCATAATCGCGCATAACAATGGATCGCGGGATGCCTTAGTGTTGTTGCAATAGACCTCAATCTTGTACTGAAACTGAACACATCCACAACAGATGCAACTAAGATATTTTTTTTTTTGTTTTTCGATGTTTTTGCTCCGTTTGCATAACACACAAAATGGTTGCAGTATTTTGTGATTTTTTGTTGCAAAAATGTTAACTGTTTGTTGCTGTCATGGTCAAGTGGTCACTGGTCACTAGTTTATAGCAGGTTCCTTTATTTTCCATCGCTGAATGTTTTCAGCTTCAATAGACAAACACAAGAGGCAACAAATTGCCTCATTACAGTATTCTTCCATTCACAGTTTGGGCCAAAAGAATGACAAAAACAACAACAACAATTTACAATGTGGTCTTAAAACTGTCAGCAGTTGAACGTACTCAAATGCTGTATGTTAGAGGCAAAGGGGGCAAGTGGTGCAAATAGTTTCGATGTAGATTCAGAGCCGATGCGATGGTATTTTTAAGTGAAGAGTTGATATAAAATAATTGCTTTCGGTAAATGGCTGCACGTGTTCAGCAATGTTGAATGGTAAATTATACCAACAACGTCAACGAGCGCAACAATGGGTTAGCTTTTTGGCTTTTAAAAGTATAATTACGTTAGCTTTTTGTTGCCTACGACAATAAAACAGCAACAAGGATGGGGAGGGGAAGGGGTCGCAAACGTGATTTTGCTGGCCCACTAAACAGAAATGTATACCTACAAATTTTTGTAGTAACAATATTTTTTTTTTTTTTTCAAAAAAAAATTAATTTAAATGAAACTGGTTTGTATTGACATTTTGTTGAACATAAAGCCAGACTTGAGACAGTCCTTTCAGTTTTATTTTCACAAATTTGATACATTATTTTGTGCTTGCTTTCATTTGCAATTTGGCGTGGTATGCAGTTCGATTAAAATAATTTATTTGATGAAATTAAAGATTAAGGTCGGCAGGTTATTCTCGAACAACCCTATTGCTATTTGTGTCTCTTTAAAGCTTTCTGTTCAAGAATTTAAGAATTTATCGTGCCAGTTTCAGTACGTTTTTATTTTCTAAAAATAAAAGAAGTGAAAAACTATGTACCCATATTGTATGTATTGTGTGATAGCCTGTGAATTTATAAGAAATCGAAATCTCTTCCCCCAATCAAATACAAACCAGTTTAATGTATCTTAAAAACATTTCTTAAACTTTCTTAACTAAATTTCTTTTCGAAAAAGCATTATGCTTATTTAAATTTTTCGGAATGGAAAAATATCCAATCAAACAGTAAACCTATGAAAGTTTAATTGTTTTGTTTGGTGACTGTTTTGGAGACTGTTTTTGGGTATAGGTACGCTGAAGCTTAAATACTTCAACTTTGTGCAGGGAACAGCTGCTGAGAAAAACCTTAAATTTGGTTTTGGTTGATCGGTAGTAACAATTCATTGTTTATATGAAAAATTACAGAGAATGGACTTTGTAGGTTGCCAAACGTGCTTCAGTTTTATTGGGTCGCGAATGAATATTATGCCAATCATTGACATACTATACATGGACTGCCAGTGAGATATCATTTCCATACAAATCGCTTGGAAAAATTGACTCGACGACAGTGCTTCCCTTGAACCAAGTAGCGGCAAAAGTTGTAGTATTTTTTCAAAAAATTGAAGCGTCATCTATTGCCACTTGAAGCATAAGCGAAATCCTTAGAAGTGTCAATTCATACGAAGCATTCTTAACAACTTAACCAGTCTCAAATTGAGAAGTTGTAAACATAGTTGCCTGCCAGGTGTATGGACATACGCTTAGTGCAGCTAGAAAGTTGCGTGCTTGGGACTGACTACGAAAAAGTAACTAAAATCTATTTATTCCACTAAGCTGTTAGTGTCATACTGGCGAAACTGGTAGAACTATGCGTGCAAATATAGCAAGTCTCAAACAGAGACATCTATTGGCATTTTTACAAAGTGCAAACAAAAATAATGATAACTGTCAAAAGCCTTCTGACATGTTTTTGTTTTCACACTTTGATCAGTCAGTGAATTGTTAAAAAGAATAATTCTTTTTAGGAAAGCAATCAAAGTTTTTAAATAATAATAAATAAAAACATACGGTTCAAGTGAAAATAAATTGATAATTCATAGATTAATAGGTATGAATATAAGAAATAAAATTAAAGGAGTGTAATGAGTTAATTTATTGTATTCGTGTGCAAGTGAAAAAATAAATGTGAATTTAAATCAGTGTACAATGTACAGAATATATTTAAAACCATTTGAATCTTCAAAATCAAGCTATTACTTTTGCAATGAGAGTGTTTTGTAAGTACCAATTACATGAAATTTCTTCAAATTGGAAACTTTTTTAAGGATGTCTCCATATACTAGGAAAACAATAAATATTACCCGTGAAAGGAAACACGCTTGGAATAAATGTTTTTGCACCCAATAACAAAGCACTTCATTATTGTTTTTATTAATTTTTGAATATTTTCTCGCTTATAAACTTTACAAACTTTTTTCTTCTAAATAAAATCAAAGGTAAAAACTGCGCCAAATTAAAATGACAACGAAAGAAAAGGACAACAACCAAAGAAATGTCAAAATTTTAGTTCTATCTTTTTCCGGAAGGGATCAAGCGCGCTGGTGTAAAAGTGAAAGCAACGTGAAGTTGGCAACTAGCAGTCCATGTATAGTATGTCAATGATGCCAATATTCCTCCTCTAGCTCCTTAAGGTAGTTCCACACTATCCCACAGTGTAGTACGACATGTCAAAAAAAGTGTGAAGGAATGTGTGATGGTTTTACATTCAATCCTAAAAAAATATTTCAGATCTAAACACATGTCAAATCGTATGAGATCTGCGCTGTCATATTCTGTTTCCACACTATTATACATCGGATTCATAAAAGAGTAATGTTTACAAAAACAGGTAATTTTAAACTTAAATCATTTTGGCATGGCCGTAAGGGCCGTCAGCCATCTGTTCATCACACATTTCTGACATGTTGTATTACACATGGTAGTGTGGAACTACCTTTAAAAGTTCAGCCTTTCTGTGCGAATATGACTGAGACTGACTGTTCTTAATGTATTATAATTCGTCAACCAACCTTCGTAAAGCTACGTGTACACGATCGCCGGATCTGTGAGTGAAAAATTTGTTTCGAATGGCTGACAATCCTGTACACACCAAAATTCATTTGTAGATATCAGGCAATCGTGTACATGCAAGCTGCTAAACGTGTACACACCAAATTAATATGCAGAAAAATGTATTCATTAATTATTTTGAAGACAAATTAATTTGCAGGGTGGCAATCGTGTGAACACAAAATTTATCACCAAATTTTGTGTACCTGCACACAAATTTAATTTTCAGCTCATTGTCAGCTCATTTTCAGCCATTGTCAGAGGTTTGCCAATCTGACAGTGATTGTCAGGCCTGGCAATCGTGTACACGTAGCTTAAGAAGTAACACTAATTGAAAAAAAATCGCAATTTGAAGTTGAAGTTGCCCAATACCTCCTTGGCCTCGAAAAAAACAATGATGGGATGTCAGATATAACTCTTCCAATACAATCCTGATAATTTCCCTGTTGACATTGACACTTTCGAGAGACCTGTCAAAATCTTTTAAGGTGAAATCACGAACGAAACTCACCACGATACTCGATTATTATCCATCAGAGTGTTGACGTGGTTGAACCAGAGCAAAACGCTGTTTCGAGGAACCACTCATATTCAAAAGCAACCGAAATCTCTTCTGCTCAATTTTGACACAATTTCAGTTTCTCAAATGTTATCAATGTCAAAATAAATGCGCCGCCCGCTTCGTGGATCAAAGAGATTCTTAATCATGACTTGTATTATTCGTTCATTGCAGCTCACTCAAGTTCGTTGCTAGACTTGGCATGAAGCTCTTTTATCGAAAATGCGTGCATTTGGTATCGATGATACTCTTATTCGTTGGATTAAAAGCTATCTTCTGGACCGTTCAATACAAGTTGTATTAGATGGTTTCAAGTCTGATCTCCACAAAATAAATGCTGGTGTGCCCCAGGGCTCCGTTCTGTCTCCGACTCTCTTTCTCATTTTTATAAATGATCTCTTGTCTGTGACTTCTAATCCATTAAATTGTTTTGCTGACGACTCAACCCTCAGCTATTCATATACCTACGTTTGATAATTCACGGCCTTCGCCTTCGGACGTTATAACAACGACACCGTATGATAAGCTCATTAAACTCCGATTTAAACAGCATTGTGAATTGGGGTACTAGAAATCGTGTGGAGTTTAATGCGTCGAAAACCCAATGCTGTCTTTTGTCGTTGAAGCTAAACATACCCCCTATGCCATTATCCATGAATGGTACTTGTATCGAGGAGGCCGAAAAGCTATCAGTACTCGGTATGTGTATCAGTGACAATCTTCGTTGGAATGATCATAATACTTGAGATTGCCAAGAATGCTGCAAGATGCTTAGGCTTTCTTAATAGATGCAAGAAGTTTTTCACCCCTTCTGATCTGGCTACAATTTACAAAGCGTTTATACGCCCTAAACTCGAGTATAACTCTCATCTCTGGGCAGGTGCTTCTCAAACTTTTCTCCACCTGCTCGACAGAGTTCAGAAAAAAGCGTAAAAATTGATAGGAGAGAGAAACATTATGGAAACATTTCCGTCACTCGAACATCTTCGAAATGTCTCATGTCTTTCCTTATTTTACAGATTCTTTTACAAAAAATGCTCACTCGAAGTAGCCAGCTTCGTTCCACCACTTAAACATTTTCCCCTTAATACTCGTCTTGCTAGGAACGCTCATCAGTTTACACTTGAGCCCTATTTCGGACGTACCGTGAAATATAGAGATTCTTTCTTTAGCCGTACAACACGAATGTGGAATGGATTTCCTGGCACAATTTTTCCTTGCCATTTTGATCTTCAAACATTCAAGATCAATGTTCATCGACACCTCCTTTCCCTTCCTTCCTAACTTCCTATCGCTAGCGCTGTGACTTATCATTAAAAGGGCTATAACAAACCTCTTGAGCGCGTGTGCATTATAAAAAAAAAAAAAAAAAAAATCTACATTATCGGATTGTGATTCAACAATATGTCACATGAGTGTTGACACGACGATGCTGCATGCAAATAGACACTACCCACTGAATATTTTGTGTTGGATATGAGTTATAAGTGTATCTGTGCTTATTCAGTGGATTCTAACTTTAAAACAAGAAGCGAAATTCTCTTCTCAAAATTGTAAAAAGTGTAGTTTATGTACCAATTTAAAGGTTTCAGGCGCATGTGTCAAAATTCTTTAGTAACCACAGTGACAAAAATGAAGAAACTGATGACACATGTGCAAGCAATTTAGAAACAACTTGTAGGTACTAAGCACAATTGTCAAATTGTTTTCTAAGACTAAACGGTCTTATTTAACTCTCACCATTCTTCAGAAACCAAGAGTGGGGATGTTCCACGTAAGTATAATTTCTGGTAGAGTATGATAAATAAGATGGCATATAAGTCTATGAAAACGTCAAATGACTTATCTTATTTTAAAAGCAACAAAAGCTTTCTTCTACCAATGACAAAGTCCTTTTATAAAAACAAACAACTGGCCGAGTTCTTCCTACATTTCAACACCCAATTGCAACGAACTAGCGTTTTCAACGCCCCCTTGTGAGCCAAAGAGCATTTGCATTATACGTAAATGTCAGTTGATATAAATTTCAAGTTTCGAATTAGCTTTATACCCACAACATGATCTGTCATTTTGAATTAACTGTCAGAAATACTTTAGTTGTTTATGTTTCGTACATTACTCATAAACTAACCTTGAAAATTGTGCTTGTAACTGTCTGTATGCTTTAAACTTCACTCGAGTGAAAATGACATTAAGTAATATTGATTTAAACAATAGTTACAATGGAAATTAACATAGCGGTTATGTCGAGACAATACGCCTCAGCTGCTTGGACCACATACTCAAACATAAGATAATGAACACAACGCCGCGCCAGCGTGGGCTTTAATAACAAAAAACGTATCGTTTACGGTTCCATTGTCTTGAGACAATATAAAAAAGAAACACTGACATTTATCCAGTTAGAAAGACGCCCAAGGCGTTCGTGATGTGTCTTTTCTTCCAAAACAGCAGCTGCAATATACTACACATGTTATGTAGGTACTTTTATGCAAAAAGTCAAATTTGTTATGGGTTTGTTGAACCTTGGACAAAAAAAATTAGCACTGGCCAACACCAATTAGGGTTAATATCGCTTTCCACTCCGAATCCAAACAACAAAGACGACGTTTATAAATCGATCTCATTTCTGGTGAATCATAGTGATTCCAGTCGAAAGTGCCAAATGCCAATACGCCCAATGAATATGCAACACAATCTTTAAGAACAACAATCTAGAACCAGTTTGACAACCAGAATATCGTAACTCACTTTTGTGAACGATAGTAGGCAATAAAAAAAAAAGTGGACAAAAATGTAAGCTAAGGAACAAGACTTGCTGTTATCTAACCTCTCCGTAACGAAATATAGTAGCACCAGCGACCAGACTGTGGCATCTATCAACTTTTTTTCAAGTTCTTCTTGCCATCACAACTTCTCAAGAAGGCTATTGGACTGCACTTAACTGAGACAGAATATGGAAAAAGAAGATGATGACACCACAAAGTCCAGGAAGAAGAAGAAGTATCAGACGAAGACAAAAAAAAAAACTTCCAAAAGTGGATATTCTTCATTTGGCTTCTTTGGATTTTTTTTTTTTTGCGATTCCACTATTCTCTTGGCCCCTGAAGAAACATTATATCTACTTGATGGTCTAACGGTCGAACGTGGGTTTTTTAATACATTTATGCCATATAATAGTCGAAATGGCTAGTATGAGACTAAATGAACATTTCCGGTGCCGGTCCTTAGCCATCAGAGAGAATATTCACTTGATGGGTTGGTTGTCTTGTCTGTCAAAAGAAGTTAAGGCCCGAAACGAAAATTTTAAATAATTTGTTGGCACAGATTTTCGTTTTAGTTTTTTGTTGTTAAAATAAGCTTGAAGAATATCAGTTAAGATAATGATGGTATCATTAAATATGTTAGAAGAAATAGTTTTTTTTTTTTTTACAAATTTTAACTAACAAGATGTCAGAGCCTTTGTTCAAAACGAATAAGAAATAATTTATTATATTATTTAATAAAAAAAAAATTTAAACGGAAACCTGACTTTGGGGATCCATCTTTGAATTTGTGATGAAGGTACAAAATGAATTCTACAGGGTGATCCAGAAGGTAGCTTATTTTAATGCTGTTATGTATATGAGACCATTTGATCGATTTATTGTGCCATCACACTAAGATCAATGTGATCCAGTTTGATACCCTGAGGGGTTTAATGCCCAATACGCCTGGGACCTATGAAAAACCTTTACATTTTCTCAAACAATATGAGTCTTTGATAAATCTACTCAGGTTTGTACCCGTTTAGTTCTTCTAAGCCCTGGAAGAAGTGGCTTCTTAGAACTAGTGCTGGACAGTGACAAAGAAAACGCGTAGTGTTCTCATGCACATCTCTAAAGCCACAAGTCGTCCGTGCCAAGCTTCATTTTCTTTTCGTAGCAATTTTTTGTTGAGCTGTAGAATCTTCTCTGTTCTTTTTTTTATTAAAGAAGAGCCAAAGTTTCCTGGTAATGATACAGGAGTCGAACAAGTTTCATCTCTCGTTAGCTGCAACGAGTACTTTAGTCCCAATCGTCTGTTTAATGTTACAGGTTGGGATCTTTACCGTTGTGTCTGCTCGATTGAGTTCTAGGGATGATTCCTTTCTTGCCAGCTCATCAGCTCTTCGTTTCCTTGCACACCACAGTGAACAGGAACCTAGCATAGTCTATTGTTATGCTGCGCATCAAAAACCTTAAGCTCTTCGCGACAGCAAGTTACAAGCTTTGATTTTATTTCAATGGCTGTCAACGAAAAAGTTAATATAAGCATGTGATATTGCCTTCTTTGCAGCTTCTTATCAGGTGCCGTGTTTGCCATAACCTCAGCCTGAAAGACGCTGCTGTAATCGGGGAGCCTAATTGATCAGGCTGGTTCAAGTGCTTCTGAGTAGAAACCTGCACCAATACCAATTTCCATTTTGGAGTCATCTGTAAAAATTTAAATGGTTGATTCGTATGGTGTCTCTATTAGGAATAGAAGTGGTGAATGGTCTTTCGAAATTTAAACGGGGTGTTGTGTAATCTGCGAATGACGTGTTTGACTCGGTTTAGAGGAGCTCATAAGGTAGATTAGACAGATCGCACGAATTAGTGTAGATCGCTGAAGAACCTGGGGGAAGAGTAAAAGCCAGGGTGCTGTATACAATCAATAAGGGGATTCAAAGTCATTGTTCTTGATACAAACGGAAGTTTTTAAAATGTCCTTGAAAGCCAGAAAGAAGATTGAAGGAGCACTTCCATGCAAATGCATAGCTCAAAGTAAATAATTAACTGCCAGGCAGAGGATGATCTTCCAGAGGCTATGATACTTCTGAGCATCACCCCCCCCCCCCCCCCCCCCCCCAAGTATAGGAATAAGGACCGCGATCCTACACTTGGAAAACAACAAAGCAGCTTGAGATGATAGCATATCTGTCGAATGTCTGACACCCGAACCCGACTTCGCAGCATGTATTTTAATGTCACTCGGTCAGGCTCTTAGAAAAACGAAACATATCCCAGTGAATATAAGGACGAAATTGTCGTCAAGTTACCGGTGAAAGGTGATCTCAGGAACTGCGCCATTCAATCACAATTTTTTAATTTTTTTAATTTTTCCGAGTAAAATACCAACCATTATTCTAGAGAAAATATTGTCTAGAATCGAGTCTTATGGATTTAATTTGATAGGAGGATGGATGAGGCTTGGTGAAATGGAAAAATGTTAAGATGAAGTGGGGGTAATGGAAGATGGCGAGGAAAGGGGTTACTACGGCGAGTAAGGCAATTATGTCAGTGTGGGTATAGACAAACTTCTTGTGCGTCACAATACCTCGACGCAAAGCTTGGTATGAGTATGAGCGGTTCTTACAAGAGGTCAAGATTCCACTCACAAGCAAGCGTGCAGCCGTCCAAACATTCCAGCAACGACCCCGATGGCAAAAATGGAACCCGCAACAATGGCGGAGTTTTTGATAAAATCTAGAATCTAGAATGCAGATAATCTAGCGTATTTGGAGATCTCTTGGTGCTGGAGGCATCCCTAGTAAAAAATTTGCTATATTAAAACAGTATTTCAACTCACTAACTCAAGTCGTTTTTCGATTGAAACGTGCGGGATTATAAAAAACAATGCTCTGCCAATATTTCTAAGCAACAAAAAACTTTTCTAATGAGGTTCTTTTTAAATCCGAAGAAACAGAGATTGACAGTATTGATTCTTCGACTGAACTCTGTGTTGATATTATTTTGAAAGACTATAGTGGAACCTGAATAGACAAAGTTCACTTTACTTCTCAGTTAGACTAAAAAGTCATATCTATCCTTTGTGGGGTTTTGTCGTCCAAGTCTATGATTATGATGCTCTGCACCCGCGGACGGCATATAATTTAACACGTCCTCATTAAGTGGCGGGCTACATCAGGTTCATAAGGTTGCTTCAATCTTAATAAAACTTAACCAAGTGGTTCATTCGGAAATCAAGGTGATATTTTTGTATCGCCATGTTCGAAGTGATGCTTACACCAAAGAATCAACCGGAACAAAAATTTCCATCGGGATCTTCTTCCCGTGTAATATTGAAATTGAAAGTGACAGAATTTAAACCAAAAATAGTCTGAAAAAGCCCACAGCTAGCCTTAAAGCGGTATAATTACCATCAAGAATTTCAAGGCCCATCAATTTAGTAAACATAAATAATTCATAAATTGTGAAATACCTACCATCTTTTCCAAATCTTTATCGCTGACATTTTTCATTTAAAAAACTAAACGTTCAATATACAAACTCAAATCAAATATCTTATCTGCTTTATAAATAATCCGATTAACATCCATTAAACCATAAAACATGTTGGTACCTTCACATTACCAAAACAGAATTAAAATGTACGATCAATATAATTTGGAGCTTACTTTCAAAAGCAGGTTTAATTTTTTGTTCACAGGTGACTGCAAAGTATCATCAAATATCATGTTTCTATACAATAAAAAAAAGATACTTAATACCCGATCGGCTCAGAGCCAACCACAACTGTTATGTGTGATGACGTTGACTTTTAGCTTCCATAATCCATATAACTACCCATGAAATACTTACATTTTATTTCCGTCTTTTTTTTTTTACTTAAAAAGATAAATTTACTTATTCCCACTCGCGTTGATATTCATTTGGGTTTGAAATCAGAAACAGAAAATCAGGTTCTCAGATAAAGAATTACAATAATTAAAATTAAACCTGTCGTGTCGTCTATTAGCTTATCAGTTTACCTAAACGCCCTTGCATGAAGGGCGAGAATACGACTTGTGTCTAAAAGCTTGTTTGTAATATTTTGATTTGAAAATTGATACCTCAAGGTATGGGTACCTATACAAAATTTGATCACCAAGTTGAGGCGATCTGCTTTTGTGGTGCAGTGTGGTAGAGGCTTGTATAGGTATCAAGGTTTTTGGTTTTATAATGAAAAGAGAACCTGCACTGGGGCTTGGGAGTGACATCGATATGTTTTGTTTATAAACAAAAAGTTCTTATGTCAAGTCGAACAGGAAGAGGAATAATATAAAAATAAAACTGTCTAGTTGCGGCAATGGTGTCTGCACTTGGTGCTTATGAAGATCGGATTGAATTTCTAAGTTCTTTTGAAGTTTTTTTTTTTTTTTTTTAATTTGTTGACAGACGGACTTTCTTTCTGCTTTGAGAAACTATGCCTGGAATACGACTTTTTTTTTTTGTTTAAAATAAGTTTCGTGACTATATTATTGACGTGAGTCGAAAAGTTTTTGCATCTCTGAAGCCTAAATGAATAGGGCGATTTCGTACAGGGTGGGTGCTAAGTACTTCTTATTTGGATGTCACCCGAGGCTCTTTTGGAATTGGCATTCTAACTTTTTAGGTGCTGTTTTGTAAGAACTGCTTGTTTTTTGGAATGCCTTTTAACGGTCTTTCAAAGTCAGGCTTTCTCGTGAACCACAAAACATATTCCAATGAAAACTACTCCACATTTCTTCTTCGTCTTAAGTCACACCACGATCTTGCAAGTCTCCTGAATCCAAATTTTATAGATTTATCAGACAATCATTGTTGACCTTTACAGCTCCGAGCTTGAATGAAATAACATACATGTGTCTGACTTTCTCAAGAAATTTTAGCCCCAGCTATTACTGGGCTAGAAGCCTTCTACGAAAAAAAGGGATTTTAATAAATGCTTTCACCTGAAGCTGTGCAAAAGCAGACCTACATTTTGTTATACATACTAATTATTCTCCTTATGTCCAAAGTGTAAGAAGTACATTCGTTATCCCCCTGTAAATAAATATTTGAATCGAGGATTTTGATCTTCGGAATTGCTGGACCAGGGCCCCAAGCGCGACCTTAAGTAATTAAGTAAGATATGATTCGATCTTCACAGATATATCATTCCAACTTTCTAGACTAGTCCGTGAAATTATAAAAAGTTCAGCTTAAAAAGTTACTATAATTTCATTTTGCAAATTTAAAAAAACTGAGATGCCGTCTTAAAAAATATTTTTTTAAGTTTTTCATTCTAAGATCAGTTTTTGGGCACCCGAAGGATTAAAATTAAAGTAAGTTTAACACAAATATAGAAATTGAATTTTGTACGTGTAGTGCGTTCTTTTCCTAACCATAGTCAACTATTGTTAACAAAAGTCAACAAAAAGGTGTTTCTTTAATTCAAATTATTTACGATTTGTAACTATATGACGTCATAACAGCGTTCCTAAACTCAGGTTGACGTGTCGAATAGTTACGATTTGTTACTATTTCCAACTCACCTCCATAAGTTGAGATTGTTGATCTGTCAAATTTGACGTTTTTTATTAAACAATTCAAAGCCTTTATTAAAAATCAAACCAAAAAATTACAAATTTTCGGTTTGAGCAGATCAACAACAAAGAATGAAATGGCTTTTTCGCTAATTTTGAGCGATGAAGAAGTATAATTTAATTAGGTCTTCAGCACACCAAAAAATGTTAAAAGTTTTCGTTTGACATTTTAACAAATTCTAGCAACGAATCGTTCCTAAATAGTTTGTAAAAAAAAATCAACAAATCTTAACGATGACACTTCAACAAATTTTATTTGACATAACAACAAATGCTGACTAATGATGGTTAAAAAAAGAACGTGCCACTAGTCTCGCTGTGTGTCCACCTATGATACAGTATCCTATAATGACACCTATTAATTTCGTTGTTTCAAGTTGGTAGCGCTGGCATTTGGCACCTGTCAAACTCAGCTGTCATCTTAAATACCATAATATAAGCTCAATGTTTGCCATTTACTATAATGGATCGCTTTACAATCAAACAACGCGTTTAAATTATTAAAGGCCCAACCATAATACGCGAAAGAAAAAGTAAGCAAGTGTCAAAACCGAACGAAAAGTTTCCTTCCGATTTGTTAAGTACATCAGTTGCCCATAATAGCCTTTAGAAATAAGAAGAAAGAAAGAAGAAAAATACTCTTTAGAAAAAAAGGAATGTCAGATTTTCGTACGTAATGTACGACTCAAAGCGTACATTACGTACGAAAACGCAAGTGAACGAAACTTGCCGAAACTTAACAAAAAGTCATTTCGGGTTGGGTATACAAATCACATGTATTTCTACTGTTTCGTAAGGCAACGTACGTTACATTCTTCAATTATGGTTAGCCCTTAAAACTTACTACAAAAGTGAGTGTTGGAACAACAGACATTGAACACCAATTTTCGCCCAACTTTTTATTCAGCGATAAGGCATATTTCTTGAGGCCCCGACCCATAGAATCCGTTGAGTCCGTGAGTCCGGCGAATCAACTGACAGCTCGATTAAATACACGTGTTCTTACGAGAAGTGGTCCATAGGGAACTGCGACGAGTAGCTCAAATTGTGAGCCACTCGAAATATTCGCTGCCTAATGCAGTATTCCAGCACATTCCATTTCACCCAAGGCAATGCAAGCAATGTATTCGCTAAAATGGAATGAGCCGAGCCCGAGCTCATATTCGTTTGAGCGAATGAGATTCAGGCAGTGATTCGTTTTCTGTATACTGGAATGTGCCTGAATACTGCATAAGGCAGCGAATATTTCGAGTGGCTCACAAATTTTAGAGTGGCTCACAAATCGTGATTCTCTACAATGCTGTGTGTGTGTATATTCTATACTCTGTAAAACTAAAAAGGGTGTATGTAAATTGTTGCTAAAAAAATAAGTCATAAAACCATTGTCACTAATCGTTGGCGTTGCTTTTTTACTTTTTTTTGGCTCGGAAAAATTGAGAGTGCACTCTCAATTTGAGAGTGCACTCTCAATTTATTAGATCTATATGAATCTATGAGCCTTTGGTGTGAGAGTCTATAAAACACTCTCAATTCATATAGGCAAGCAGTAAAACACACTAAGGCTCGCGAATGTTGTGTTCATGTCCTACACGATTCAAACTCGTTTCTTTTCTTTGAGTGCGAGCTTGTGTGCGGCTCGTAAAAAAGGGGAGGATTCACAAGTGCAAATGAATGTATTCATGCAGTTCTCTGAGTCCATAGGCAACGCATGCGGCAACGCAACGGACAGAAGTAGCCGAACTTTTAACTTTTTCTTCTCCGGCAATCCGTTGACAGCTGGTTGACAGCAATTTTTTTTCGATTTGAAGTGGTTTCGTTTTGGCATTAAAGAAGAGAAATATATTTCTTCTCCTAAGGGTTTTGGTTACAGTTGTAATTATGTAAAGCATAATTTTTTGCAGCATGTTCGAAGAAAAAAAAGGGGCAAAAATGGAACGCTAACGCATTCATTGGGTCACCCCCAATCCGGCGATCCGGCAAACGTCAACGGATGAGTTGCCGCAACGGACCAACGGATTCTATGGGTCGGGGCCTTTACTCGAGCGAAAATCCACAAGTGATCGAAGAGGTGCCGGCCGTTGCGTCCAGAAAAAAATGGCTGTTTGGTGTTTCTAACAGTCGATTCGATAACCGTTTTTTTTTTTTCAGCGCGGCCGGCGTTTGAAATCCATGACTTGGGTGATATTTGGTTCTAAACAAGACTGAGAAGTTTTCTGTTTGCGTAGCTTTATGTTTTAATCCCCGAACTCTGGACGCATGTTAAACTAACAATACTCAAGTTATGGCAAAAATACCACCCGAAATGTGAGAAATAAAAAGTACTTCAAAAGAATCGCAGGCTGGGAATATTCTCCAGGCGGCCATTTGAATGATATTGTTTTTAACACTTAATGGCAAAGTCTAAAATTTATACCGAAACAAAATTCCTATCAAAAATGTATCGTTGTGTGTGTGTTGTATTAAGCTTTACTTCCGAAACCGAAAAATGAATGACCCGTATAATGGAGTTATGTGCCGTCTGCTAAGAGATCAAAGATTTAGAACGTTGCGGAAGCAGCAAGTTCCTCGACTTTTGTAGATCTCCTCTTTGTCTAGGCACCTATCAGAGATAAATATTAAACTGTTCCGCCATCTCTCTGAGAGATGATTGGCAATCGAGAGCTGTGAGTTAGAGGAGATGGAATTCAGGGATTTCATCGCAGCCGACTGCCCGAAAAAAATGATGATGTCCTTGGAGGATATAACGTTTTCCATTAGCCAGGATAAAACCTTTTTAACCTAAGCTCAAGAGCTACTGCCTGCAATTTCCAATACAAACTATGAAAATGTGATGTTGAAATAAAAGATTGCTAAGTAAAAAAAAAGCAATAAAGAAATCCTTCAATTTGTGTTTGAATATCATAAAACGGCACAGACGAAGGTCGGAAACGAATTCGCCTTCACGGCCGGCATGGCTTGTGGCGGCAATGCATTCAAAAAATGCGCTACTAAATCAAAAAATAAAGAAATACAAAAAAAAAACTTGCATTTAATTTAATTGCTTTTTCTTTCGAAAGTAACAAACCGAAACGAAAACTATTTTAACAAAAATAAATGAGCAACACAACATGGTAGTTTATACTTTTATAGTGTATTCTATGATAGCTTTGATTTTGTTTAAAGCATCGGGTAACACGAAACGTAACGCTAAGCCGGCATTATAATTGGCGCAAGTCTGTCTTAATAAGATACGTGCGCAAGCAAAACCATGGTTACTTAGGTCAGGGAAAAAGTGAAGTTATACATATTTTTTTATAAAAAGTATCTTTTATAGGAAAAACAAATCTGCTTCCTATTTGAAATTTTTGTAAGCTTACATAACCAACTACTATACTGTAGATACAACAACTGATGAAGAAATGAATTTTCACGCACGCATGCATTTTAAAATTGCACCTAGCGCGTTGTGGAAGTCTTTGCACGTTTTTTTATCATTTTGATTTTGAACTTGAAGACTATTAAGTATACGGTACGGAAAAAAAGCCTCCAATCTCCAATGATGTTTTATGTCGTATGTCGTAATTATTTATAGTTAATTGTCAATGCTTACGTGAGCACTATCCATGACAAGCGGATTGGCGCAGATAAATATGTATAATTAAATCAGCTGAAATTTAATATATTGTAATTTTTTTCTGTTTGCACTTTAGCTTATCTGAGTAATTTGTGTGTGATTCTAGGTTGAGGTTGCATGTCAAAGATAATGAATAACTTTTATTGAAATATAAGTATCTAATCATTATCAGATGGGTTAAGGCTAAGGGGAAATATACTTGACGTCGATGACTGAATTGCATCGATGATATTCAAATCTAACTGAATATTTTGGCACTTTTAATTTATTAATGTCATCAGTTGTAGATCAATTAGAAAGAGGTGAAACTTTGTGACAATGTTGCAACTCGTAAAAGTTAACACATTTTTACATTACGAAGGGCAACTTAACCATGTCTTTTGTCGTTAAAGCTAAAAACATAACCCCTATGCCACTATCCATGAATGGAACTTGCATCGAGGAATCCAAAAAGCTATTAGTATACTTGGTATGTGTATCAGTGACAACCTTCGTATTGAAATAACCACATACTTGAGATTGCTAAGAATACTTAGGCTTTCTTTATAGATGCAAGAATTTTTTCGCCCCTTTTGATCTGGCTAAAATTTTTTTACAAAGCGTTTTTACGCGCTTAACTCGAGTAGATATAACTCTCATATATGGGCAGGTGTCTCTTAAAATTTTTTACTTCTGCTCGACAGAGTTTAGAAAAAAGTTAAAATCCCTTCATCTCGCTAAGCGGACCACCCTGTCAGACTACTGAACGTACCCTATGAGGAGAAAAGCATAGTTGCGTGAGCGTGTATGCCGCAGAAACAGGGAGTTAAAATCCATTGATCTCACGAACTGAGCCACCCAGGTGCTGTTAATTAGGAAACCTGTTGTCATAGGCGCCTGCTAAACTACTGGACATACCCTAAGCCGAGCAAAGAAGTTTCCTGAGTGGGTTTGTCGTCGAACGAGGGAGCTGACTCCCTTGATCTCGCGAAGTGGGCTAGTCAGGTGTTGTGAATTAAGATAGCTGTTTACATAGACGTCTGGATATACCCTAAGGGTCAGTTGAACAATCGTGGTTCATCCTCGGATCAAAATTTAAAAACTATTTACCTCGGTTTCTGTTAGCAAATTCAAAATTTAGACTGTAGTTCAAGAGTGGTTCAAGAGTTAACCCACCGATTTCGGTGGATTAAATAGAGTCAACCCACGGATCAAGAATTTAAAAACGAGGTTCAGTGCTGAACCGCTATTGTACAACTGGTACTTAGTGGAGCAATGGAGATGTCTAAGCGAGTTAAGATTCTTTAATTATGCGGGTCACAGTTACTATTGAATTTAATTTAAATCTCTTTTTGAAACATTTGTCATCCTGAAATTTAGCTCTTGTTGGTTCTCATCATTTAGTGTGATGAGTGACCGAACCACTATGATTTTTTAAGAACAGTAGGAAATCTACGGGCAAACTTTGCACCGGATTTTGATAGACGGGTTTTTAGCGAATATTGTGTTGAGGGATTCTGCTTATCAATATTACAGTACAACACTTTAAATTGCACTGACTATTTTGTCTAGGTTTTCGATCAATTATCCGGGTGGTTCAATTAACGAAAGCCCGCTTTATTGACCGACCTGTTTGATTGATCATATAATTGCGTCAGTCAGTTAATTAAAAGATAAAATATTCAAGGAATTCACTTTAAACATTTCGAGGTCAACTTACGAAAAAGTAACAATTTTGACAGAAAGAGCTGTTCCTGAAGCTCTCATATGGCCGAACCAGGTTAAAGAGCTTCTTCGACCTCTTTGTACGGCCTTATTTTCTCACGGTTGTGTGATAATGCAAAGCTTCTAGATTTATTTTCAGTTTTTTTAACGTCACGAAAAACTCGTGCTGAAAAAACGCCTATTCTTATGCTATTTTTTTCTCGATTCAGTCAAAATTTAAATTTTTGTTTAATAAATTGCTAAGCCTGTGTATTTTTTTTTGCACTCATTTTTATTTATTTATGTTCATTATTATCATACAATTAGGGCACAGCAGAGCCGCAAACAGGGGGCGTCGGCTGGCAACCAACTGCATTGGTGTAGCTGCAGCTGTAGTACGCAGCACTGTCAGACTTAATTGAACGTTAGATATTCGTATTGCACAAAAAAGTAGTTGAAGTACGTATCGACTTACCTCCAATTTCACGAACGTATTGCGCTGCATTTTTGTTATTTCAATAAAACAACAAACGAAATGGCAGACATGATTTTTGTTTGAGTTTGTGCCTGCTCCAGTGAGCTTTTGTCGACATTTTGAACTACAGCTTTACTTTCTTAGCTTCAGCTATTTTATCATTTTGCCCAGACATTGAAATATCCAATGACGAAAAGCAAATAATAGTTGCCATTTGCTATTTAGTGAGCAGTGCTGCCAATTATTTTAGTGCTTCCAAGATGCTACAATTTGTTATTAGGTTTGATTCATAATTATTTTTTGGGCTGTTCAAAAATGACTATGTTTTCAGTTTTTCAGCTGCATTTTTTAAGATCAATTAAGCGAGCAATTCAATTTAGAGGGGTTCAATTAATCATTCAAAAAACTATTCTACTTATACGGGAAACTTTCGAACATAATTTTGTCGGTCAATTAAATTATGTGGGGATATGCTTTGGATGGTATTCTATTAAATTATTAATAGGGTTTTAAAAAAACGTATTTTGGAAAACAATTCGTTTTTGATGAAACGTCTAAAAACGAAAACGATAAGCGTTCCCAGACACAGACCATTCGACTTATGCTGTTTTGTGAATTGACATTCTGAAAAACAACAGCTGACATGTTACTGTCAAGAAAAAGTATGTGTTCAGAATACCGCCGAGACTCAAGTCATTTGTATTTACTGTCAAAAATATTGTATAAGACTTAAGGCGATAGTTTTCTAGATGCGCTTGCTAATAGTTATGATTTGTTTCAGACAAATCACTTGAATCACCACAATTTTGATTAGGTAAAAGCTTATTAATTTTTTTAGCATACAAAACTACTCTAAAATGACCTATTATATGGTCAGAAAAACAAATAACGGTTTTTCTCAGCATCTTTTCATCCGATGTTGATGATTTTGGTGTTTCCTAGTTCTGCTGGATCCGCAGCGGATGAGATGGAAAGATATTTTAAAAATGTTTTCTCTTTCATTTCCGTTCAAATGGCGGTTGGAATGTATTAGGAACTCCATTTTTGAACACACCTGCTAAATGAAATGTCAAACGAGAACGACTTAACGTTCGGTGCAAATGCTCTAGTCGTTTTTGTCACCGAAGAGCTTTATTTTATAGTTTAGCGTGATTAAGTTCTTAGATTAAAATTTATTAATTTATTCAAAATTGAAAGACACAATGCAAAATCGGAACAGACATCAGAGTTGTCAAAATATGACTGTATTTGAAAATTAAAGTATTTAAATTTTTTTTTTTCACTATTTTCACTTATTTTAGCTAAATTTAATATGAAAAGGTCTGGTGCTTGTCTTTGATCTTTATACTTGTTAAGTGAAATTTTTTGAATGCTTCACGAATTATTTAAACCAATTCTGGTATAGCAGGTCCTTCTGCGGCTTTAGCTCCATTGTTGCTGAAACCACAGACCATACACAGACCGCCAAATCGTACTCCCCTTGCCTGAAACACCCTCGAAATATTTTGTCCTGTCTGTGAATACGTGTACATCTCTCTCTGTGCATTTTGTAATGGCAACTAAACCTGCGTATGCCATTTATTTTTTAGGTGTGTTTGCTAAATGGGTTTTAAAAGCAAGAGAGAGCGTCACACTCTCAAAATAAATGGCATATCAGCTGATTTTTAGCTTGTTGGCAAAAAGAGAGACCATATGTTGAGTTGGCGGTCTGTATCTTCTTGGTCCGTGGCTGCAACCTTGAATTTGTTTTCCAATTGAAACTAGGAGCAACAGACATGTAGATACAGACCGCCAACTCGTACCTTTTTTGCCTGAAACACCTTTAAAATATTTGTTCGTGTCTGTGAATACGTGCACATCTCTGTCTATGCATTTTGTGATGGCAGCCATCCCTGCTAGTGATATTTATTATTGTCGTGTGTTTACTGCTCCCATTTAAAAAGCACGGGAGAGCCTAACACTCTCAGAATAAATGGCACATGCACATCAGTTGATTTTCAGCTTGTAGCCAAAAGAGAGACAATACCGTGTTGGCGGTCTGTATACTGTATCTCTATGTCTGTGTCTAGGAACAGGGATGGCAATGACAAGTAAATCGTAACACAAAAGTGTCAACCTTTGCTTTACATTTATTTGGAATTGGAGTAGGCAGAAATTTATGTTTAAAAAATTGACCTACAAACTTTGATGAATTGAATAAACACACTGTGAAGGTTCATATAAAAGAAAAGTAAAAAAAAACATTCGAAATAACTTTTTGAATAGTAAAATCTGACAAGCTTAAAAAACTTAAAGCAGGAATCAGACGTTGATTCTAAGGCACGTCCATTTATGCCGATCGGCCAAGCTGAATGATTTGGAACCGGTCGGCCTTTGCTTGTGCCAAAAGCCAGCTCAAACTGAACCAAATCAAATTCGTACTTATTCGGCTCGGCGGATCGGCATAATTCGGCATTAAATAGACGCAGCTTTAGAGTTATTTTTTAGCTTTTAAGTACACAATCAAAGCAAAGTTAACTTATAACTCAATCAATATGATAAATCAGTAATTTACTTTAAAAAAAAATATCACTCCCATTTTTAACCTTTTTTTAATAGCCTAATCAATCACATCCAACCTTTCTCAACTATAATAATTGATTGAGCCTAATTTAAGATCATGAATATCTGAGCCCAGAACCGCGTTCCATTTATCCACAAATAAAACATTAGCCTTGAAATCTCAATCCGAAAGTCACACACGTGATTATGATCGTAAACCTAATCAAAGTAAGACGGTTAACTTAATGTGTGTGTTTGTTAACAATTAACCCTGCTAAGTCAATAAGCCTCCAAGTTGGAGATATAAATCTATCTTTTTCAACAACAAAAAATTAAAACTCCATTAAAAATATTTTAGTTTCTCTCTTCGATTTTCTTTTGCGCACTTTCACTGTTTTGAGGTTTAGTATCTTAAAAATACGTGAGCTGAGTTATAGAATGAAAAATTGCTATTTTTTTTTATTTCGATTCTTTTTTAATTTCAATTTTTTGTTTTTTTTTGCAGTTTATGGCAGCAGTGCAGACATTCACGTCGTGGACGATGGCGATGGATCAATCTACAACGGCGATGAGAATCATAAAGTCTGGAACGGTTCACAGGACCAACTTGACGGCATTGCTATGGAAAGTCCATACGAGGTATTCTCGGGCAACACATCTACCCTGGGACGGCCGGTGCGTGCTCGTCAAATAAGTGCCCCCATCGAAGTCCCTCCTCCCCCAATGAAGGAGGAAAGTAAAAAGAAAAAAGATAAGAAAGCATCAAAATCATCGGGTGGAAGTCAGAGCCTTTCGGGAACTCTAATTCGACCCAAACCAATACATGCAAACTCTTTGCAGCGACCAGGAATGCATCATGGTGGTGCAGCCAGCGTTATGTATGGTCCAGTCAGTGGTCCGCCACAATCGAGGCACTATCACACAATCAGCCATCGAGGTTTCCCCATGAATGGCGGTCCACCTCCGCACCATCCACAACATCCACAACATCCACAGCATCCACACCATCAACATCATCCACATCATCCGCCTCATCCGATGATGGGACATCCTGCTGCCCACCATATGGGTCCGGTTGGAATGCCGATGCAGGTTATGATGCCACAGCAGTATGCAACTCTGCAGCCTTCCCGGACCTCGACATCATCGAAGAAGAAGAAAAAAGACAAAATGAATGGAGGAATTCCCGTTGGCATGCCTATTGTTCCATCACTCTATGCCTACCACGCGCATGGTCCACCTCCACCCGCATCAGCTCAATCAATGATCGGCGAACCAAGACCTTTGGGGATGAGCAGTCGAAAATTGGCAGCTTCAGTTGGCAATGGTTTGGATGAGTCTGGCAATTCGGGAGCTGAATCTCCCGGTGGCACCGGCATCTACAGAAGAAAGGGTCATCTAAATGAACGCGCATTCAGCTATTCCATCCGCCAGGAACATCGAAGTCGAAGTCATGGATCACTTGCTAGTCTACAATTCAATCCGCCTGACATGAAGAAGGAGCGTGAAATTGCTCAAATGGTGGCAGGATTAGATCTGAATGAGGCCGATGCAGCGACACTACATAGGAAAACATCACAAGGACCTCCGATGATGAATGGTGGTCCTGGAAGTAGTGGACAGGCGATATATGGAAATGGTGGTGGGGCTGTAATTTATGGGAATGGTGGAGGACCTTCGGGAAGTTTTGGAAAACCAAGAAGATAAAATGGACGAGCAGATTATTTCTTAGAGAAAATAGTAAGGAGGAGGTTAGATTAGTAAATTGTTATACTTACATTTAACATTAATTATTTCAAGTAAATAATAATTTAAAAAAAATGTAAATTGTATTAAAATAAGAAGAAATGATAGTGTAAACTATAGTTCATGGCTTCAACTGAAGACCATTTGAGCAAAAGTCAAAAAGAACGATGATCAAAGGACTGGACATAGGACATACTTAACTATCTGGCACTGGCTTCAAATATAGTCGGAGTAGTGGGAGGCTTTCTTTAAATATTTAATAGTGCGAACTGTAGGAATTGGCCGAGCAAGAAGGATCAAAAACTACATCAAGATTTTGAACTCTCCCCCGAAAAATCACATTGGCCATGAAATATGAATCAAAAACACCTTATCGATCCTTTCGAAAATCTCACACGGGCCAAAATCCCTTGCTTTACCTAATTTTTTTGAAGTTATTTTGGTCCGTGTTGGCCAACAAGACATGAGTTATTTTATGTATTCGTTTGGCTTGAAGAAATATGTTCATCCAACTCGAAGGACCAAAATTTTAGAAGTCAATTGAAAAACTTACAGCTGAGAAATTTCAAACCATTTTTTATAATTTTAAAAATTTAATTTCAATCAACATATTTTAATCCTTAATGTAGACACCTTCCGACACTACTTGAAAAATATTAACTGAAAGACCAAAGCCAGGAAAAATAGACTCTTTATTAGAATCGAAGAATCGAACAACTGAAAAACAAAAGAAATTTCTTAAAACATTAATCCAAGAATATTAAAAAAATATTTTTAACCGAATATTAAATTATATATACATAAATTATAGATGCCAAAAAGAAATATATACCACAAACAAATATAATCGGTCATACAACGAACATCACAAATTCGAACAATAAAATCAGTTAAGTAGTATGAAAAATAAAATTATTAAACTTATAAATAAATAAAAAAAATATATTTTATATACAAAACGAAGAAGAAAAAAAAAACTATTATATGTGCCTTATTAGGTTTTAACGTTGAAAATATTATATAATATAAAATAAAATAATTATTTATAAATATCTACACGAAAATATATTTTTTGTTTTGATTATAATTTAAAACATTTATAAAAATAAAAAATTACTGTACATTTTGATTAAAAATAAACATTATTTTATTTTCAAATTTTAATTGAGGAAAGCAAAAAATTCTGTTTAAGGTTATTATTATTATTTTATATGATTTGTAATTTTTATATTACACATAATAATATTTAACCCATTTATTAAATCATCCATAATAATTTGTGTAGTTATATATTTTTAGTTAAAAAAATAATTAAAAATGGATTATAAGAATAATTTTGAATTATTGGAAACAAAATAAATCAATTGAGCGAATTTTGTTTTTTTCTTGCCAATTTTTCATTTTCAGGAAAAACTGTTTATTTTTTAATAATCATTCAAGGAGTCGTTAATACGCTTATCGTAGATTTACCCATCGCAAGCAGTTAGACAGTAGACAAAAGGAGTATCTTTTACTGGCATTGATTTTGAAAGCCTGCAAGTCGAAATGGGGGGGGGGGGGGGGAGGAGCAGTGAGATAAAGCATTCCACATTCTTTAAGTAGCCGAACTTAAAGAAACAAAATTTGTTTCTAGCGATATAAATATTACTGGGAAATTGTTTAAAGGGAGCCTATTTTATTAGAGTTTTTCTGTATACACTGAGTCCGTATGTCTGTCTGTCTGTATAGTTACCTAAAGCTCAAACGGCTGGACCGATTTGCTTCAAACTTGTTACATAGTATTATTTTGACGTTTTACTGAGGGGTTTTTGGAATTAGCATGATAGCTCTAAATTCTAAAACTAACGGTACCTGCCATACGATTTTTAGAGAAAATTGATTTTTCTCAAAAACGGCTCTTACGATTTTGATAAAATATTCTGAATAGTGTTTTCTATGCAAACTTTGTGTTTTGGTTGGAATAGATTTTTTCAGAAAAAGTCTTATAACGGTACCTCCTATAGGACCGGTTTTTTTTAAATCAGATTTTCTCGTAAGCCACTAAAATCTAAATTTTTTTTTATTTTTTGTTTTTTTCCAAAAATGGTTCAATCTATTTTTTGTTAATTCTGTTTTTCTGATAAAAACTACAAAGTGCTAGAAGTTGGCATACTCAGAAAAAATTTAGAATATATTTTTGCGAAATGTTTTTCAAAAAAACAGTTTTTTGAAAAAACTGGTTGAACGATTTTGAAAAAACAAATTTCCTAAAATTCTAAACAGTAAACGAAATCAGATGGCTCACTTCATTTTTCCCAAAGGAACTTTTAAACTAAAGATTTTTATTGTGATCGATAAATTTCATATCATTTTTCCCTGCTTTTTTTTCCAAAATCTCAAACCATGAAACCACTATCACACATTAGAGCAAGTTCGTCTGACCCAGTCGTGCATTTCATTTAACTTCTTTTTTGTCATTTTGCCAACATGCTGCTGTTTTTTGGAAAGTTTGATATTTTATTTGTTTCTTCGGTATTTTGTCGATTAGTTTGTATGCTTGTTTTCAAAAACTTCTTTTCTGTCCTGCGTTACGAGTACCAAGTAAACAAAGAGTCGTTTTTTCGTAATTGTAAGTATATAAATAACTTTAAGGATTCGTACTTCTGTAAATGTTTTGATGAGTCCATATAAGACTTGTTGCATTTGCATTATCTATTAGTTTTTTGTGATTTTCGTGAAAAATGTAGGTATGCAATTATGTCAGAAGAAGTAGTAGCTGCAGTAACTTTAGTTAAGAGGCCAAGAAAATCCATTTAAAGGTTCAGAAAAAGTCTTCGAAATGGGAGTCAAATGGCTGTTGAACAGTCTCACAGGCTCAAAACGGTAAGGGGAACAACTTAAACGCTTAGTCGACGTTGTTTGGAAGGTGGTCTGAGCGCAAGAAAACCCGGTCTAGTACCACGGCTCACGGTAGAGCACAAGCTATGCCGATTAGAGTTTGCACGAATTCACCAAGTTTTGACCGAGGCTGACTGGAGCAGAGCTCTCTTCACTGATGAGTCCAGATTTTGTCTACGATCTCCAGATGGACGTAAATAGAGTCTGGAGACAACCAGGTGAGATATAGTCTTCAGCGAAGTGAGACCAAAGGGAAACAGGTGGCCAGAAGCCAAATCCAAGGTATGCCCCCTTGGATTAAAGTTTTGATTAATGTTTTTATTTAGATTAAGTACTTGTTTTCATGTTAATAAACTGATTAAAATCTGATCTGTATTAAAAAACAGGATTTTCACTTTCACTTTCACTTAAAAATATTGCAAAATTTCAAAGTGTGTCATTTATATGTAACTCAATGTAGAAGTAGTGATAGAATAAGAAGATAGGTACAGGACACATTTCGACGACGTTCAAGTGAAACAAATGGTTTTTCTACTTCTCAATTCTTAGGTTTTTTTCTGATTTCTATCCAGAATAACTGAATATGTTACATGTATGCAGATTACAGAGTTATACTCAAGCCTTGGGGGAATATATGCTTTTTAGATTGGAGCCAGATCAAGGGACAAATAATTTTAACAACAACTATTTAATTTTTGGATCGTTGAATTTTATTCGGCAGAATGTGGTTTGTAATACACTTGCCCAGAACGCGAAGTTTATCCACGGTTGTAAAATCCCCGTTGGACAATGCTTTCAAGACCGGAGTTTTATCAGCTAACCGTACGCTGCCTTTGCAGTTCCTCATCCGAAAAAAAGGTTGTGAATACAAGCAGCTTGAGAAAGCAAGTATCAAATCTGAAGAACTATGGCTATGAGGAAATATAACTGCAAATGATTACTGTAAAGACTTAAAACCGAAATAACCACACTAAATTAATTTTGCAATAAAATGATGCTTAAGCGCGCTGTATGGTTAGTTGGGCCGTCTTGTTGGAACCAAATATGTCGTCGATGTTTAACTGATTAATTTTTGGAAACAAAAATCAGTCAGCATGGCTGGATAGCGCTCGTCATTCAACGTAACGGCAGCTTCTTCCTCATTTCAAAACGAAAAGGGCCGCGATGATGCCACCAGCGTGTAAAAAGTGGTTGTGGCATTTAAACTTGATGGTTTTGAATCGAGAAGAGTAAAATTAGTGCGAGGCTATCAATAACTTCACGAATTATGTAAAAAATGTACAAAGTGCTCTATGAATTTCGCGAAAATAAATCTGATTTTGTTCAAAGTAAATTTTCATAATTTGGAAGACTTGTTCCGTTAAACGATTAATGATGAATAACCAAACCTTACTGAACAGAAATGTCAACCCAGTTTGACATTCTCAAACGTCAAACCATAGACAACAACCATATAAACTTCTCTTACGTCATTCAAAATAGTTGCAAAATCGTAAGAGCCGTTTTCAAGAAAATAAGAGAAAACTAAACCCGTTATGTTGAAGGTATTCATAACAGCACTCAAAGATTTTTATCGATATCGTTGGAGTCGTTTTCTAGAAAATAACCTTTTTTTAGGGTTCCGTACCCAAAGGGTGAAAACGGAACCCTATTACTAAGACTTCGCTGTCCGTCTGTCCGTCTGTCCGTCTGTCCGTCTGTCCGTCCTTCACAAGGCTGTATCTCATGAACCGTAAAACTTAGACACTTGAAATTTGGACAGATGATGTATTATTGTGTTCCCTATAACAACAAAACTAAATAAAATAAAATATTTATGGGGGCTCCCATACAACAAACGTAATTTTTTGCTCGTTTTTTCTATGTTTGTCCGTCCATCACCAGGTTGTCTCTTTTCTTCTTTAGAAATTTCGTGAAGTCTGTCCCTGTTAGTTCTTCTTTTTTGCTGATTTGCGACTTTTCCTTCACTCACACAAACAGCTTTACCTACATGTAAATTCCAGAAATTCTTTTAGAAGAAAAGAGGCAACATATGTATGCTTTTAAAGCTAAGTTTTCTTCTATTCGTGTTCGAATTCGAATTCGAATAGAAAAAATAGAAAAAAAAAACAAATATCAAACCACAATCAACAAGTCGGTATTAGATTCTCTCATAAAATAATATTAAATCAGGATTTAGGGTTTTTAAACGTAAGTACGCCTTTCTTCTTTATTTTATTGTAAAAAAAAAACACTATGCTGAGAAAAAAATTACTGAAATTTCTCAGTGAAATATTTGAGCAGGATTGACAAAAGACATCTTGGTGACAGTTTGTTTAGGAAAGATCGCGCCAAAAATGTTCTCGTTTGTGTGAGTGAGAAACAGCTTGACCTACAGGCATATAAATTCCAGAAATTCTTTTAGGAGAAAAGAGCCAACCTATGTATGCTCAGTTTTCTTCTATTCGAATTCGAATAGAAAACAAAATAAGAAAAAAAAAACGAATGTCAAATAAAGAACAAGAAGTTGGTATTAGATTTTCTTACCGACCAAATTTTAAAATCTTAAAAATTAATATAAATAATAATAACTTCTTATTAAAAAAAATTCTATATAATTGCTTCTTGCTGCTTCTTCTTCTGCTGCTAATCACTGAATCACTGAATTAATTATGAATTATTAAAACTACTGTTAATCCTAAAATATTAAATTAAACTTACAAAAGAACTACTGGGAGGTCTCGATCTGATTTTAAAGAAGTTATTATTCATTTATACATACATATTTATTTTTGAGACGTTAAAAACTAATTGCAAATTTAATACGGACTTCTTGTTCTTTGTTTGACATTCGTTTTCTTTTCTATTTTGTTTTCCATTCGAATTTGAATTCGAACACGAATAAAAGAAAACTGAGATTTAAAAGCATACATAGGTTGGCTTTTTTCTTCTTTGCGGATTTCTGGAATTCTTGAATTTACATGCATACCTGTCTCTATTTCTTCTTCTTTTTGCTGATTTGCCAGTTTTCTTTCACTCACACAAACAAGATCATTTTTGGCGCGATCTTTCCTAAACAAACTATCAGTTCGTCGTCTTCTGCAAATCGTAATCGCCTGTTACAATGAGAAATTTAAGCAAGTGTTTATTGAATAAAATAAATGTTTAAGGGGGCTCCCATACAACAAACGTGGTTTTGTTTGCTGTTTTTATAGATAATGGTACGGAACCCTTCGTGCGCGAGTCCGACTCGCACTTGCCCGTATTATTTAACGATTGTATGGCAAGTACCGTTATTTTTTGAATTATAAATAAATAACACTCTCACACCCACCGCTGGATAGGTGCCAGGTGACCGGATCAATGATTAATAATAATATAGCAAACTAACTAGATGGATTTCGTGGCTCTATAAATTGTATACTATTTTACGTAGCTAGCTTTACAAAAAGGACCGTCTATAAGCAAGTGCGGGGCAGGTTTAAAGGAGATGGACAGTGTTTTTCTCCTCTTGTTAGTCTGAACAGTAGGTTCTGCAAAAGTCATTTGCGATTCTCGCACCGGGGGTCCACCCATGAGGCAGTGTTCTGTAAGTGCCGTCTGTCTAGAGAAATCAAAGCCTTAGATCGTTTCGGCTTAATCCGTTTTGTCAATAGACATGACTTACCAGCTCTCTACCTAAGATTTGTCTTCTATTGCTTTAGCAATAATTTACGTGTAGCAATGAGAATACCCTGTAAACTGTGTTTAATTAAAATGGGATATGTTGTTCCTTGTTTGACAAGTTCATCTGCTTTGCAAATCCCTGGAATATCTCTGTCCATGCCCCTAACAGAAGTGAATGTTGAACTATTCCGTAATCTCTGTGGGAGATGATCGACAGTCGAGAGCTGTTTTGGAGTTATTGGAGATGGAATCCAGTGATTTCAGCGCAGCCTGGCTATCCGAGAAAGTATAATGATTTCTTTGAAGGATATTTCGTATTCTTTGAGCCAGGATAAAACCTCCATTACTTCCGCTACAATGGTTAGGAAGATGGAACGAAAGATTTAGATCAAATCTGTTAGATTAAATACCACCTTCACTTCTGCAATTGATTTTTCTGAACCACAATCAGTTGAAAACAAGATTTGATTATCTTACGAGAAGACACTACTCATCCCACAATTATCTGTAGACTATAGGAGGTATGCTGATTCGGAAGTTTTTGTCTAAATGTCACTTTGTGGGAAACGGAAAGTATTCAGTGTGTTGGCGTGGCCGTAGTGACTAATTCTTCTACTCGACTTTAGGTGAGAACATACATGGGATGTTTCTTTTTGGACCTTATATTTCCATGTCGAATACTGAACAACTGCAATAAAAAGCTCGTTTTTTTGTCAGTTCTGCCAGTTTGGCTGTTCCTGTCTGTAACGAAACGTCCTTATGAGTCATTTCAGATATTCAATGCAGACTTAAAACTTTAAGTTTGACATAAAACGAATTTTGCTTTTTGTATGTTTAGGCTTGGTTCACACAAAGTTGTGTAACATAGGTACATGTTTAAAGATTTTTTCACAATATTCAGGATGCGAAAATTATATAAACGGAAACGAGCTATCGAAATTATCCGAAACCATTAACTATCCGAAAAAGTTTTCTATCTAAAGCAACAACAATTTTGAATAAAAACGATGTGAAAAGGACTCCAAAAAGTCTCCAAATTCTGATGGAGCTCTGAGGCGCTGATAGATTTGAGTTATAC
Source organism: Platycheirus albimanus (assembly GCA_916050605.2). Taxonomy (NCBI): domain Eukaryota; kingdom Metazoa; phylum Arthropoda; class Insecta; order Diptera; family Syrphidae; genus Platycheirus; species Platycheirus albimanus. The sequence continues at coordinate 289,584,644 of OU696696.1, read as the reverse complement.
AGTTACTCGTTAAGCTTTGGGGAAGAACTTCGCATCTGCAGAATGCCAAACAGCTTACTTGTGGATGAACTGGACTACTTTATTTGTTCAGAACAATAATTTCAAATGCACATGCAGACGCATACGTCATTAATGCAAATCCAAACAATAATCTTTGATCGGAACGGATAAGGACAGTCTTCCTGGTAACATGTTTGGTCTGATATGAATATTCAATTAAGGTTTAGGCTACTGTTATAATGTCAATTTTCTTTACCATCAATCCCAAAGATGGATTTTGAAATCTGCATGCATCAATATGTGAGGAAAGAGATAGTATTTTCTATCTGCAGGAAAAAAAAAACATCGATTATGAAATTAACAATTAAAAATGTTGTTATATTCATGTGGGAAAGTGGGAATAAAAATATTATTTCATTAAAGTCGGTTTATCTTTCAATCGCTTCTTTCAAAAATTAAAACAACAACTCCTACATCTCCGTCCATTCGAATTGGTCCTTCGAAGAACTAGTTTCTCAGTGAAGGACCTTTCAAAAATTGTTTAGTATTTTTATGCACATACAACTATACAGTGTTAAATGATATATAATAATACTCCTTCTTCACATTACCTTAAAATAATAAAATTTGCATGTAGCCAATTGTTTTATTTACTTCGTTAAACTACCTAAAACGCTCATATTATTTTTATATGTATATACCTAATTATAAATATAAAATAGTTTGTACTATATAGTTGCACGTATATCACATAAATTAATCACAATTTCTGGCTTTAATTTAACATACATTTTGGAATCAAGTCAATGTTAACTTTATGAGATATGAAAACACTTTTAGTCCTGGCTCCTACAATGTTGCATTTAAAGCTATTTACATATCCATTGTTCTATAGTCAAACAGGATATAGGAGATAGGACCGAGCCAAACCAGCCCACTAATGCAACCATCCCTATAGCTCCTTTTATTACACCAACAATTGTGATGTGAGCTTTCTTCTTTTACTTGCGCACATTATAGAACTTTTCTCTCGCAATATGTCCCTCCGAACAATGGTAGTAAGCACAGGAACATATAATTTATTCAGAAGCTGTTGTAATGGAAAGCATGATTTAAAGAACGCTTTTTGAAAGTTTTATGGAACAACGACGCCAAACGGCAATATTCTGTACCAAAACAAATAAGCTTAATTTCAAATATTTATAAGCTTCCCGTTTGAAAGTAATGTATACTAAAGAACTTATAACTGAACAAAAACCAAACAAGAAAACTAGCGGTATTCAAAAAAAGAACAACTTACTGCTTGCCCTAATTGAACATGGAAGCATTTAAAAAACTAAATATCGGCCCCGTCATTGCCTAGTAACTCACAATTAAGCTCCAACCAAACCACTTTATTTGCGTTGATACGCTGAAATAGAAGGAACCTACAAATTATTGCCGAAATAGAATAGCTCGCATTTTTTCCAATGAACTGTTGGATACCATATTTCCTATTATTTTATGTTTATCTATGCGTTCGCTAGTGCAGTAAAAAAGGCGTGTGCCACGCCCAAAGTTGATATTTTTTTACTGCAGAGGCAATTACAATGAGGTAAGTAACATTCAATCTTAAGCTTGCAGCTCGTTTGGAACGAAATAAGACATAACTTAAATTTTTAAAAATTAGATTTTCAATAGCGATTATGGCTGTATTAAACAATTCTTGAACCATATCCTGCTACGTGAACAAGAAATATAAACCAAAATGTCCATCTTCTTACTACAAAAGTGCAACCGATAATTAAAAAAACAAGAAAAAGATAATGCGTATTACGACTTTGACGGAAACGCCCCTTAAAAGTGGGCGTGTCTTCCAAATTTGTTAAAAAAACTAAAGCACTAACAGAGCTTAGATCGGTAGTCAATTTTAAGGCTTATTTGAATTGAGTAGTTGTTTAACGATTTTACCCAAACAAATGTATTTTATAAAAATTACGCCCTTAAAATAGGGCGTCTTGAAAAAACTTACACAAAAAAAAAAATTTTAAAAAAATTAAACTTTTAAAACTCAAAAAAACCTTTTTCGAAAAATTTAAGAATTTATATTATTTTGTTTATAAAAGGGTTTCTGCATTAAAAATTTCATCGAAATTCGTAAGTGGCTTCCGAGAAAATCGGATTTCAAAAAACCGGTCCTATGGGAGGTACCGTTATAATTTTTTTCCTGAAAAATCTATTCCAACCAAAACATTAAGTTTGCACAGAAACACTTTTCAGAAAGTTTTATCAAAATCGTAAGCGCCGTTTTTGAGAGAAAAATAATTTTTCACAAAAAATCGTTTTGGAGCTAGAATGATAATTCCAAAAATCCCTCTACAGGACGTCATAATAATACTATGTACCGAGTTTGAAGCAAATCGGTCCAGTCGTTGAGGCTGTAGGTGCCCATACAGACGGACGGACAGACAGACAGACAAAATTGTCATATCCACTTTTTTAAGCTTCTCTATCATCTTAATGTTATGTTTGATTGTCCAAAAAGTACCTATAATCGCAGGTAAAAAGATAAAACTGAGTTTTATTCAGTAAATTTTTTTCGAAAAGTTGCAATTACTGAGTCACTACATTTGGATGTTGCTTTAACCGAGGTATTGCGTTTATCGAGGATTGCTTTTACTGAGGGCGTAGGTACTGTATGTCAACTTGAACGGACGAGCGTCATGTCATCTTGCCCGACACGAACGAATAACGAAAACGTTTTCAATACAAAATGCACTAACACTTTACGATCTGGCAGTTATATTACACAAAAATTACGTCGTGCATTAAACACTGTACCTATTTAAAACTTCAGACACAACACAGTACTCACCTTAGCGGAAACATCTTGTTAACACTATTGACAAAAAAAAAATATATTCGAGATTCAAATTTTTCTCAACGTTTCGGTAGAAAAACAATCGCAAACTGAGATCATTTGCAATATGCTGATTGTTGCCATTGTAAAACTGTACATTTAAGCGTGTTCAAAAAAACTCTATCACCTAGTTATTGAATAAATGCAAGTGGGTATGTCATCTTAAGCAGATCTCCCCTTCATAATACAAATATCATTTGACAGAGATTATTACCTACGTCACTAACTAATAAATTGTCATGATTTTGTTTACGCCTTATCTAATGTTCATATACGACCAAATAGTGCCAGTATCCAGTAGCCAATACTTGTCATACGGACTAAAGCGCAATCAAAAATATGGGATTGGGAAGCAGAAGAAGGACTTATTATCATTTCAACAATTTTTATTGAGATGGTGAGGATATTTTAATGCTGAACAGGACAATCTTCCTTTTCTACGAAGCAGATATTTTGCAGATTCCTTTGCGCCCAAGTCCCAAGCCAAGTGCTTGTGTTATAATTTCTTTCATCCCTCTCTCACCTTCATCCCTCCCTTATAGCAATCAAAAACTGACATACGGTACGGACCTGTTAAATTGTATTTGCTTATCAACATCACTCAAACAAACTTTGTAGGTATACCTACCTATAAATTATGTACAACACAATTATAATTCTGTCTCACTCTCACCATTCACCAACTAAACTACTGTACTGAATGCTTCGGTTGTGGGAATTGTATTACAAATTTGAATTTGCTGTTCTCTATCAGCCAGCGCCAGCGTTCTCTTCTTCAGTCTTCGTTTAAATTGATATTATTTGATAACAAAATAAAAATGTTTCTTGTGTTTTGCTTTCCGTTCATCTTTCGTTCGGCGACGCGGTGCGGCGGCGGCGTTTGTATGTATAGAGAATTCTGAAATGGAGGATACGGTATGATAAACCGAATGCGAAACAAATTATTTGCATTGGGTTGAGTGTTTTGTCTATGTGTTGATTAATCTATTTTTTCTTGTGAAATTTTGTCGGGTATGTGTATTTGTGTGTACACACAAACATGTGTTTTGTTTGTGGAATAAAGTTATTCTATGAGTATTCGGTTGTGATGAATAGATAAAATACGATTGTGTGAACTGACGCCGCGCTTGTCGCAACCACATAATGTTGTTTCTCCTCTTCGTATTTTCGTTCGTATCAAGAAAATCACAAAATGACTCACAACACAATGTTAGTATTCTTTCAGTCATCGCAACGTGGTGTTGTTGTTTGCAGTATTTTAGCTAAAAAGATAATAAAAAAATTATATAACCTTGTTAAAAACAAAGAAAAAAAGTGGAAACATTTATTTAAAAATATTAAAAGCATAGAATTTGTTTTGTAAAAACGTAATTATTGAAAAACAGTTAAAAACGCTCTATAGTAGAAAAACGACACCATAAAATGGACAGAAAACGTAGCAATGGGGAAAGGAACAGTCATAGAGGGTTGCAAACATCTGTCTCTCGACTGCTGAATGCCGAGGTGAGTCCGAAATTTTAATGTGCGTTTGAGGGTTGCTAGTTGCTACTTCAATTTTGAGATAGAAAAGAAAAGTAAATGTATATAGGTACCTATCTATTCATTCACTATCGAAAATGAATATATATTGTCTATCAAAATGCTTTCTATGAATATCAGTACGCTTTTGCAAGCGTTTCAAACAATTTTCGAAAGACTTTTCCAACTCGGAGGTAGGTAGATAGGTACCTTTTGTTAAAACATGTACTTTGAATGTTCTTCGCAGGTGTCGATATTGAATTACGGGGAATGACTTAAGAGCACTTTCTACCTCGAATCGGGCTGTGCATAATACTTTGATATTGGCAAAACTTGTGTAACTGGTGCATGTGTAAAGAAGACATTGAACTGAAGGAATTTTGCTTGATCCATTGATTCTTAGAATAATTACAGGTACCATAGGAAAATATTAATACATACCTAGATACACAATTTGTCACTTTAAGATGCGGCAAAGATTTATAACTCGGTAACAGAATTGATAAAATCAATGGGCACCATAGTTCAACTCTTATCAAGAAATAATTATAAAAATATTATGTGAGCTGTATTAGATTTTGTCAGCAATCCATTTAAAGACATTAGTACCTAAATACTAAATACAAATTTTTAGAAACTTTTAAGGAACTATCAGTTTATGAACCACCAAGAATATTTCTTTTGAGAACTTCTATTGCAGAAAGAATACAACTAGGTTAACTGACACTTGCAGAAACCTTTTTCAACTACTATCTCATGCCAGTTCGATTTTAAACAAAGATATTTTTCGAGTTCCAAATTGTTTTGAAAAATACAATGACAAACTGCTATTAAATTGTAACTCGACCTTTGAAAAAATAGACATGCCATTCCATTAATTTTATAGGTATTTTGACAATTTCGAAATTAATAATCCTTTGGGCTCTCATAATGTTATAGTGTATGTGCAGCCTATTACATTTTTCCGAATATTAGCCGACCTTTTTAAATTAGATTTTTTATTTCACTTAGGATTTTTCAAAACAAAATTTACAAATTACATATTACTGAATGATATAAATTTTCCACACTTAGTAAATTTAATAAAATATCTTGAAGCATAGAATCAAAATTTGCATCGATAACATAGTTGCTCGCATTTATTTCGTTTTAGGCACAGTTGTTGGTGACAGTCTCGCTTTAAACAGCATTTTAGGATTTTCATGATCCTTCAACACTAATTTCTTATGAAATATATATTATTATGATTTATGAAATATTCTTTTTAACGAAAACGAAAGTAATAACTCTCGCCCGATTAAATAGTAGGTAGAAAAGGTTTTTTTTTCGTGGAAATGGAGGTATTTAAAACGTCGATATCAATTGAAAGCCACAGGCTTAAGAACACGAATTTAAAAATGACTGCACGTGAATGTTGGACGTTCTTAAACTTCTTGCCATTCATTATTGGCGATTTGATTCCTCGGGAAAACAAGCCTTGGAAATTATTACATGTATGTACGTCCAGATTGAAATAGTTAATTTTAATTAATATTATTTATTAAGAGCAACTAATATAATATGTTTTGTAGGGTAAGTCGGGTGAATAAGCCAGTTTGGATAATATGCCACTTTTCAATATTTTATACATCTAAGTAGATATTGACAATGCTGAAGATGCAATTCGTTAAGTTTTGCTTTGTTGTTTGGACAAACAGGTGCGCATGTTACTAGACCATTCGTTCTAGAAAATATATCGTGACGTATAAATCCAAGTGTCTTTATAAAGTTCAGTGTAATTTATAACGTTTGTTTTTCAAGTTTTTCAATTTATGAAGGTTTCTTCAAAAAAGGTAAAATTTGTTTTGTATACAAAGTGTTTCTCCGTGTCTAGAATTAATATGTTCCCTCAATTTTTGTGCAGGGATGTTTTTATATTTTTTCGACGTTCTGGGGTAAAATCCACATTTGTTCCACACCAACTGGGATTTTACCCACTTTAGTAGCATATTACGATTTTTGCTTTTAATTTCTTTCAGAATGCTTCGAAAATATTAAAGAAATATTGAAAGAGCATCTTGGTCAGAAGAATGCTTAGCTAAAGCTGTAGGTGAAATCAAATGTTTGCTGGCATTTCACCCCTTCAGAAATGCCTTATTACCCGCAAAATGCCACTTTTTTAAGATTTTTTTTAAACTTTACAATGACTTTTAAGAATTAAAGCTATGTTTTCTTTTGTTTGTTGAATAAATTAACAATATAATGAAATTGAGAAAATCTTGTACTAAACTTTGTCATTTACCATTTATTTTTATTTGTTTACTGTTTTGTGTGGCATATTCACCCGAATTAGAATACATATATTATTATTTGGGGATACTCTTATGCCAAAGCACCATTTCTTGACACATTATCCTTCTGCAATCAAGAAATGTGGTTCTTTACAGCTCATTTGGTGCTTGAGGTTTGAGTCCAAGCATAAACCATCAAAAATGTATACCAAAAGTATAATCTACATTGACTACCAAACAGAAACTTATGATCAATAATGCCTCAGTCTCAGGATATGTCACTCATGACAAACTGACGTAGCAACCCTCGTAAAAAAAGCATATTGAAAAATTGAATAGTTCATATTTTTACCCTTTTTAATTTTTCTAGAAACTAAAGAATCTAACAAATATAGATTTTGTTGTTATTTATGCGTTTTTCAAACAAAAACGCGTTCTAAATAATATGCAGAAGGTAAAAGTCACCAAAATAATAATTCAGCATTTATTGGAACACAATGTGAACTTGGAGTAAGGATACATTTTAGTATGTAATTTCGTTTTGAAAATAACACCGGTTTTTTTTTACTTTTTCGAATACAGGATAAACCGCCATGACTTTATTTATCTTTCTACGATAATTTGCAAAGTTTTTCCATCTGAAATTCCAGAGGAATATTACACCTGCTCAACGAATGGCCAAAGACCATCTGGCAAGTTGTACGATTCATATTCAAATTATAGAAGGTTGTTAAGTACTGCCGGCATTATCAATAGGAGAAGAAAAGCCTCTAACAAGACATCACCTTCCAAAGGTAGGTACGATTGAAAAAATAAAGGTTGCCCCTTGATTTGTCAACTATAATTTAAGAAATTATCCTTTGGAATAAATAGTTCCCCATAAAGGATATAGGGTCAAATTTCTTAAACTTTCCTCCAAATAAGAGATAGACCTTTAATGTTGAAAAACGTTTTTCTTAAAATATGCCAACACAAAGAATCATGTAAAAATTATCAATGAAAGTTAAAGGGAAACCCTTTATAATGCACTAAGGTGAAAAAATTTCATGTAGGTATTTATTTTTCTTAGAGCAAACCGAACCCGATATACATTCAGACTTTAATTTCATCAAAACCTTCACGGGATCCCTTGAGGTTTTTACGGAAAAATGGAACAGTTGTTTCACTTTAAGAAGAAAAATGCTGGACGAAGATAAATTGACCCCGAAAGAGTATATCTCCAAATTCCAAATGTTTTCATCAGACAACACAAGTATATTTAAGCTGGTAAATTTAATCTTTTGATTCACCTATACAGTCAAAAATGTCTCTATCTCTTCAAAATTGTCTTAGTTATTCGAGGATTGCAAAATCCTTCACCCGGATATGTGTGACAACTTGATATGGGACTTTGCTGAAGAAGTTTTAGAAAAGGCGAGAGAGATGAAATTGAGACAATTCAATGTGATCAAATGGCTTGCAGGAAGTGAAGGCTTCAGTGATAGTAAGTTCAAGTTATCTTTTTTTCTAATTTCAAACACTTATTAATTTTGTATTGTGTTCTTTTTAGGTGCCAAGAAAGTATTGAGCCTTCTTATGCTGCCATATCTCTTTCCTTCGACGAAAATACAATCTACTCAAAACAAGGATTCATTTAAAGTTACAAAAGTCGAGATGCAGGAGAACTTCATTCGATACTTTGAGGTTTGACAAGAAATAAACACAATCAATATCTTTTCGTCAAAATTAAATTTATAATTTATTTCTTAGTCTCATGAACAAGCTGCAGAGTATCAGAAGTTACACATCAATCAACAGCAACCACAAACAGTTTTTGTTGGACCTTTTGATAATCCTTCCGCGTATGTGGTCCTTTTTGATAGGAAATATGACTTTGTTAGTCCATTGGAGGCATTTGAAGCGTGTTTTCACGTATACCACGCCCTGAATATAAAATATCCACCTGAGAGTCTAACAATTTGGACGTTTATTCAAATCTATGTGTTCAATGTCAAGACTAAGTTAGACAAGAACTCGTCGAGTATCAAATCAATTTGGCACAGCCTGAACTCAACACCAATTGATAAACGTATCAAAATAGAAAGCCTCGATCAAGAAGAAGACCCAATAAAAATTGAATGTGAAACTTAAAACCAGACTTGGCTTTTATTTGTTAAAGTATAATTCATAATCTAATTAATTAAAATACAGAGACAGATACAGATGTTGGGATTGCTTACCAAATCTTCGAAACGATTACACTATAGATAAGTATTGTGAAAAACATTTAACATAATATACGCAGCAGTCACAAATATTTGCTTATTAAAAAATATACCGTGTATATTGGAAAACAGGCATAATATGCGGTAGAAATAATGTTGAGCAAATATTTACTGAATAGCATTCGAAACTACGTATACAGGGTGATTCACCAGCGTTGTGCCAAAAGCTAGAACGTGTAGGTAAAGTTGAGACAAGAAAAAAATCGTATGGGAGGGGGGGTCTATTCCCCTCCGTTTAGCCGGGAGGGGCAATTTTCTGAAAAATTGACTTATTTTGTAAAAAAAAATATTTAAAATCAACGGGTTCGTTTACAACACCGTGTTATACCTTTTTGAAAAGCCAAAAACTTCTTCTTTTATTTTGTTTTTAAATTAAATTGAACTGAAATTTTAGTTCATAAAGACTCCTAAGAAATCCAAAATCAATTCAGCATCATCCGCTCATTTAAAACAAAAAAAAAAGAATATTAGCAATTTAAAATAACTGAAATAAAATTTTTTGGGGCCTTTTTTCAGAATGGTATATTTTTCCAAAATTGTAAGGATTTTTAACTTGCTCTATAGGGCAAGTATCGGTTTCATGCAAAACAAAAACGAGGTTTTAATTAAACATGACATTACAGTGATAGAGAAACCCAAAATGTGGTTTTCGGCATACCGTACGTGTCGGTCTGGTACGCTACAGCATAAACGGATTGACGGATTTTCTTCAAACTTCATATAGGGGAGACTGGCCTAAAATGGCCCACCTAAGGAAAACGTTCTATATCTTTTTCAAAATTTGACTTAACTTCATATGTTTTATTTTTTTCAAATTTTAATTAATAAATCCAAGATATATTTAAAAAAATATTTTCAAAATGTCTTTAAATTCTTGTCACTAACATTGTTTGGGTAAATTGAGATACTAATAATGCCATTTACTAAACTAAAAAGCGTTTTCAATAATTCAATAAAACTTTATTTAAAACAAAATCAAAGATCAAAGTAAAATAAAAAAAAATAAAATTAAAAAAATAGCAATCACCAACTCATTTCAAACAACTTCAATTGAAACTTAATAAAGAATATACATAAATAATCAATTATTGCAAATGTCGCAAATGTAATTTTTTATGGATTTGTTTACATCTGCGCAGTCAGAGTGTGCCCACAACTGGCACTTGATGCATTTTACCCAAAACTCTGGGCTTAGAGCGACTAAATAAATCACTGCAATAGATACAAGCCGCATCTTCATCGTCACTGACTTGGAAATCTGGTTCGTTATCGCTTTCATACACAGGTATGTATGTATATGTACTACATATTCATAAAGTTTTTTTTTTGCTTTTCTTGTAGTTTTTTGTATTTCTATTGCGTTTTTTTCTACAGCTTTTTCTTGCACAATACGCTCTTCTACGTAAGGTGCTTTTTAGCACTCCAAATGATTCGGAGGCCTTCATCCAGCCCATTTCTTTTGTTTTTACTGTTTCGTGCGCTTTTAACAATGTTTTCTCCTTCAAGGACTGTCTGGCAGTAGTGCATTGATATTTTCCAACCATTTATCCTAAAAAAAAAAATTAAAAAAGTGTTTATCTAAAATGGCACCCTATACCATTTTAGCCAGGCGCTCAGTAGGCCATTTTGCCCATTTTGGTTTTTTATACCCTATTCCATAGAATGGGTATATTGTTTTTGGTGTGGAGTTTGTAACATGGAGAAATAATACCGTTAGGTATAGAAAAGAATATTATTATTTATTATTATTACAACAACTCCGTCGATGAATCGAACGGAGTAGACACACTTACAAGCACTGGCAACTTAGGCCTTCGGCTCAAGACAACACACAGTAATACGACAGAGAGAGACACAGACAGAACAGAAGATAGAAGAACACACAAACGAATGCCAACAGCTCGCAGTTATTAGTTTGACGGTCCTCCATCTTACTACTAACCACGCGCAACGATGCTTGATTTCGCTGATCTATTGGGAAGCGTTGCTTTATCGGAGCCAAGGCCGTTGGCAGAAAAGAATATATATTCTGACTCAGAATCAAAAGCCTAGTCGATTTAGCCATGCCCTGTACGACCGTCAGTCCGTATGTTTGTATACTCTACAATTTTTGAGCTAGAAAGCTGAAATTTGGTATATGTATAGGTACTCTTTGGTTAGAGAGATAGGCTAAGTTCTTGAACCGGTAAAATCCGGTTTTTTTACTGTTGCGGTAAAAGCACTACTTCCAAATAAATAAAAATATTTCAGTTTGGGAGTGGCTGACGCCCACTTTTCATACAAAACCATCAATATCGTTTTCATAAAATAACGATACATACATAAATACATATATTTAACTAAAAAACCTTAAATTGTGTGGGTATTAGTTGTAGGTACGCAAACATTTTGTGTAAGTGACACCCACAAATTATTTTTGCAAAGAGCTAAACGGTATTTATAATGAATCCACAATCCCAAATTTGTGCGTCTCTTAGTCGAAACTATTAGTCGAAACTAAGAACCTTGTGTATGAAAAGAAATTCTTGGATTTTGGACGTGGCTTACGCCTACTTTTCATGAAAGAACGAAAAAAGTAGTTTTCAAAATTTAAGGTACCAATTTTCAATTTTAAGCTTTTTACTTGCGATTATAGGTATACTATGTATAAGGCAAGTTATGCATTCGTAGAAAAAAATAAAATGCACGACTGGGTCGCACGAACTTGCTCTAATGAGTGACAGTGGTTTAGGGGCTTGAGATTTTGATAAAAATAAAACTTTCAAAATTCTTAAATAAATACTTAAACTAAAATGAGCTGAAAAAAAAGTACGCCATTTTATTTCTTTGATAAATTTGAATTTATGAGAATAAATTTATAAAAATCTGTGGAGCGGTTTTTGAGAAAAAAAGTTTTTTTTGAAAAACTTTTTGAAAAAAATTTTCAAAAAAAATTCAAAAACGCCAGTTCATAGGTATTGAGCAAATACATTTATTTAAAATTTTTAGAAAAAAATTTAATAAGCAGTTTTCAAAATATTAATTTTTTAAATTTTTTTTTTTTAAATGCTTTTAAAAATACAAAAAAATATTTTTCAAAAATATTTGTATGCAATTCAAATTGAGCTACCTACAGCTATATGTGTGTGAAATTTCGAAAGAATCGGTTGAGTCGTTTTCGAGATAGTCGAAAGCAAAAAAACGGTCCTATGGAAAATACCGTTCTTAGCCATTTTTTAAAACTTTTTTTCCAGCCATATGATTGGTCGTACCTAAAAAGCAACACCGATTTTTTTAAATCGAAATCGTTAGAGCCGTTTTTGAGAAAAATAAGCTTTAACGTAACGGTTGTATGGCAGGTACCGTTATTTTTTGAGCTAAAAAAAAAATTTCAATTTCCCCTCTGTACAATACCTAAAAAAGTCTATATACCAAGTTTGAAGCAATTCGGCCCACCCGTTTGGGCTGTAGGTGTCTATACATACATACAGACAGACAGACAGACAGACAGACATACAGACGGACAGAATTTTTAGACCATCTTTTTTCGTCTTCGCTATCATCGTTATGTCATGTTTGATTGTTATCTCAAAACTTTTTTTTTTCGACGAATGCATAACTTGCCTTATAGTACCTATAATCACAAGTAAAAAATTTTTGGACAATCAAACATAACATTAAGATGATAGAGAAGCCTAAAAAAGTTGGTCCGACAATTCTGTCTGTCTGTCTGTTTGTCTGTCTGTATCGGCACCTACAGCCTAAACGGCTGGACCGATTTGCTTCAAACTTGGTACATAGTATTATTATGACGTCCTACAGAGGGGTTTTTGGAATTAGCATTCTTGCTCCACAACTAACGGTACCTGCCATATGATTTTTAATGAAAAACTCATTTATCTCAAAAACGGCTCCTACGATTTTGATAAAACTTTCTGAGTGGTATTTCTTAAGTAAACTTTATGTTTTGGCTGGAACAGATTTTTCAGGAAAAGTCTTATAACGGTACCTCCCATACGACCGGTTTTTTTAAATCAGATTTTCTCGTAAACCACTTCATGGATTTCGATAAAAATTTTAATATAAAAGCTCTGTTATACACAAAATAACATAAATTCTTTAATTTTCAAAAAAATATTTTTTTGAGTTTTTTAAAAAAAAGTTAAATTTTTTTTTTGACTTTTGGTTTTTTCAAAAACGGTTTGATCAAAATTTTTAAAATTTTTGTTTTCTGATAAGAACTTTAAACCGCTAGATTTTGACATACTCAAAATAAATTTGGAATATGTTTCCGAAAAGTTTAAAAAAAAACCGTTTTTTGAAAAAACCGCTCCAACGATTTTGAAAAAAAAATTCCTTGAAATTCAAAACAGTAAAAGAAATCTAATGGTTTACTTCATTTTCTCCAAAAAACGATTTACGTTGATTTTTAAATGATTAATAAAATTTCATATGATTTTTTATTGCTTTTTTTCCAAAATCTCAAGCCCCAAGACCACTGTAACGCATTAGAGCAAGTTCGTACGACCCAGTCGTGCACTTTATTTTCATCCGTTATTTGAAAAATATGAGTACATTTGTTTATATTTGTTTGGGTACATTTTTTCAATACGTCTAGGCGTGAATTTTATAAAATGTCTTTATTTATATTCAGGTAAGATAGTTAATAATCTGCTTGATTCAGCTATAGTTTTATTTTGCAAATTTTTAGGACACGTCTACTTTTAAGGGGCGTATCTGTCAAAAGTCGTAATATGCATTAATTTCTGTGAAGTTTTTTAACTATCGGTCACAGTTTTGAAGTAAGAAAATGAACACTTCGGTTTTTATACCTGGTTTATATAGCAAAGTGTTGTTCAAGAATTATTAAATAGACCCGTAATCGCTATTTCCATTCCAAATTTAACTTTTAAAAATTTAAATTTGGTCTTGTTTTGTTCAAAAAACAAAAAATTGAATGTCACTGAGCTCATAGTAGTTGCCCTGGTAATAATAAATAGTCTCACTCTCAACTTTGGACGTGGCACATGCCTTTTTTTATTGCGCTAGCAGTTATTGAACAGCCACACCGCACAAAATAAATGTTATTGAATTTTTTCCTGTCTGCTAAAGAAGAATTTTGTTTCTGAAACTGGAGTAGGGAGTAGGGTATCCAACAGCTCGTTGAAAACGTAGGTATGTTACTCTCGCTTATGTTTTTATCATTAAATAGGTTTTTTTATAAAGCACACACGCTCATGGCTTTCAGATAGCCCTTTTATTGTTTCGTCACAGTTATACCAGGCAATTTGTTCCACATTCGTGTTGTACGACTAAAGAAGGAATTCCTATATTTCACGGTACGTGCGAAATTGGGCTCAAGTGGAAACTGATAAGCATTCCTAGCAAGACGATTATTACAGGGGAATTGTTTAAAGGGTGGAACGCAGCTGGCTATCTCAAATGGCCATTTTTTGTAGAAGCGGTAAAATAAGGAAAGACATGAAACATTTCGAAGATGTGAAAAGTTTCCATAATGCATCTCTTTTCTATAAATTTTAATCGAGCTGGTGTAAAAAAGTTTGAGCAGTATATCTGCCTTGAGATGTTAGTTAACTGAGTTTAATTTACTAGAAGTGTTAGATTTCCCTAGCCCGCTATTGTGCACCCGTGTGTAGTTATAAACAGTAAAACAAAAATTCAGTATTTTCGAAAATATGTAGGTATTAAAAATAATACGGGCAAGTGCGACTCGGACTCGCGCACCAAGGGTTCCGTATCATTATCTAACGAGCAAAAACGTTTGTTGTATGGGAGCCCCCATTAAATTTTTATTTTATTTAGTTTTTAGTATTTGTTGTTAAAGCGAACACAATAATACATCATCTGTCAAAATTTCAACTGTTTAACTATCACGGTTCATGAGATAAAGCCTGGTGAGGGAAGGACAGACGGACAGCGAAGTCTCAGTAATAGGGTTCCGTTTTCACGCTTCGGGTATGGAATCCTAAAAACCGGTACGGAGTTCGCCGGGTCAGCTTGTTATACATAAATAGGTATGACGTCTGAAAGAACTAACAAATATTTTTTGTTTGTTTAATTGAATAAAAATGTAATTAAAAAAAATAATAATTAGGGGTACTTATAGATTTATATAAAAAAGGTTCATATAAAATCTACTTCGATTGTGTCCCTAAGTAGTTGATAGTTGTAGCTACCTTTTACCCAACTTGTTTGTCTATACAAAACACAATAGAAAAATGTATAGGTATCTTGAATCTTGAATGAGAAAAAAACAAAATGCTCTGCGTCTGCAGCAGCAGCAACAACAACTGATAAAATTAAACATAATAAAAGACGAACCTTTTTCCCCTCGCCGAGCCCAGACATTAGACAAAAATATCACACAAAACGAGTCACGATGACGACGACAGCGACAGCCATACAAGATTTTATATATATAATACGAATACGACTCACCCTTCACCAACCGATTTGAGTACGAAACGAATTCTTTTATTTATTCTTTTTACTTGGTCTATAGGGCAAGTATTGGTTTCGTGCAGAAAAAAAATCGAGTTTTTAATCAAACATGACATTACGATGATAGAGAAGCCCAAAAAAGTGGTTTTCGCCATACCGTCCGTCGGTCTGTCTGTGCGGATGTGCGGATGTGCGCTTTTTCACTTCATGCTACGGCCTAAACGGCTTGACGTATTTTCTTCACACTTGATATATAGCAGTTTCAAGAAAAACGGTTTTCGAGATTTTTTTTTATTTCGTCTTAGCCCGGCTCAAACTTGTACCTTTCAAGTTACGGTTTTTTTCAATTTGGATTTTCTCGGCTCTATTTGATTGATTAAATTTAAAATTTAGCTAACTTTAAGCATTTCTAACAAATGGTCGTAACGAAAATCAGGTTTTAACGGCTTTTTTTCAAATAGCCATAAGTTCACAACGGCTTGATTGAATCAACTCAAACTTTGTTTGACATAGATTTTCATAGTGTTCTATAGGATGGTTTAGTAAATTTTTCACTGAAGCCTTTCTAAACGGTGGCTTCCATACAACGAGCCGTTGAGTTTTAGCCAACTTTTTTTGGTTTTTTCTAATTTTCTCGAAAATGGCTCTAACGATTTTGATTAAACTTTGTGTGTTATATTCTTTTAGTGTTCTTAAGAGAACTGCGTTTTTAGTTTTTGGCTACACATGATAATAGCGGAAATTGCTTTCAACAGTATTATTAATTTGGCCATATGTGGACATTTGTATCATTTACACCCAAAAGATAACGTCTAAATTTTAAATATTAAAGGTTTCTTAACGTTAGCTCCCGTATATTGGTTTTTCCAGTTTCAGTCAAATTTTTTTAGGTTTTACCAATTTTTTCAAAAATGAGTTCTTCTCATTGGTTGAAAAGTTTGTTTTCATCGGACTATTGTACCAACAGAGCAAGTACGTGCGACCCAGTCGTGCATTTTATTTTTAACTGCCCTACCCTACTTCCTACTGTCTTCTTAATTCTTACCCTTCCCCTCCCTATCAGAATTCAGAACACAACAGTATAAACATGACACACTTGTACAATTAATATTAATAGTAAATTGTTAAAATTAGGCCTCAAAGAAATAGGTCTTCGAAGGCCTCCAAAAATTAAGTAAGTAAGTAAGTAAGCGTGAAGTTTACCCATAAGAGGTTCTTCAATCTTCTATTTACAATTTTCATTTCACAATACCTTATCGGGTTTCAGACTTCATCTTGTTGATATTCTTACCGAAAGTTAATGTGAGCTTAATAAAATAGAAAAACAAAAATTTTGGTTCATGCGCAATTGCTTGGATCAAAGTGGTGGGGTTTGATTCCTCGTTGTGGATTGTGGTGCGTTGCGTGGGTGCGGGTGGTGTGCTTCCTACCCTTCGGCCCGATGTTCTATCAACTTCTATCCATTCATTTCGTCATACGCGCGACAGAATTCTGTTTAAAAAATGAATAATTTGTGAAACCAAACAAATCGGAAAAAGAGTCCGGCTCCAGGCTTCATAGTTTGGGTAGTGAAATTAATTAAAAGCCGTTTAGGAATGGAAGAGGGTAGCTTTGTAGGTAAGGTGGTAACTGGTTACAAACATTTTTGAGTTGATATGTTTGGATCTGTATGATAGATGCGATGGTTTTTGGAATTATTTTTTAAACATTTTATTTACTTAATAATAACTGTCATGGTACGCAACGAAACAAATTTTTATTCAATGTAATGTTTCAATGTTTTAAATTCGTAAGAGCGGCTTTTTAAAATATATTTTTCTATATTATTTCAAGGCCTTTTAAAGACACACACAAAAAAAACATTATCGAGAGCTACAGTACATTAACAAAGAGCTGTTGAATACCCTACGTTTATGACAACCAATTTTTCTTAAAAAAATTCACGCCCTAAGTGGGCGTATTATTTTATACATGAAAACTAAATTAATTAATTTTGTGTGGCCTTTATTTTTGACAATATTTTTTCCTATGCGTATAAAAAGTTGGCTTCAGTAGTATCTCCTTTGCGACCGATAGATAGGTAGTTAAAATAAGAACATTAATACAGATTTGGGTTTTTAACGAAAGCTACCCTATGAAGTGGCTGTGTCCTAAAATTTTCTTTAAAAAGAATCAAACACTAACTGAGCTCATACCTTAGTCATTTTTTAAGCCTACAATAAATTACAGTTTTATTAAATTTTTAAGCTTATACAGTCGAACTTCGATAACTGGAACCAACACTTGCCAGCTCGTACGCGGTGCTTTTGTTAAGGTTGCTTATAAGCCTGTGTTTTTTTATAAGAGTGGTTCTTATAAGCGTCATTTACTGTAAAAAAAAAAGGATTTAGCTTTATTATAAAGATAAGGATTTGTCATTGTTTTAAAAATGATTTCGCGGAAGTGGCCCCTGGGCCTGGCTCGAATAAATTCCTGGGCGATTATGTCGACCGAATATTGGACGCAGCGCGCGATGCGTCGCGCGAACCGAACCATTATTTTGGTAATAGATTTGCACGATTTGCAAACGTTGTTCAGGAGTTAGTCAATTCATTATGAAAAGTGACAGATAAAAGACCAACTCCGAAAAAAGTTTTGCCAGATTGAAAATCACACGTCTAAAAAAATAAAGTGCACGACTGGGTCGTACGAACTTGCTCTAATGTGTTAAAATGGTTTTGGGTGCTTGAGATTTTGGGGAAAAAGCGTTGAAAAAATCATATGAAATTTTATAAATCACTTTAAAATCAATACCTAAAACGTTTTTTGGAGAAAATGAAGTAAGCCATAGATTTCTTTTACGTTTTTGAATTTTGATGAAATTTTTTTTCAAAATCGTTGGACCAGTTTTTTTCAAAAAACAGTTTTATTTGAAAAAATTTTCGAAAATACATATATTCCAAATTTTTTTTGAGTATGCCAACTTCTAGCACTTTGTAGTTTTTATCAGAAAAATAAAATTAAAAAAATATAGATTAAACCGTTTTTGGAAAAAACAAAAGTTAAAAAAAAAATTTGAAACTTTTTTTAAAAACTCAAAAAAACATTTTTTGGAAAAATTAAGAATTTATATTATTTCGTTTATAAAAGGGCTTCTACATTAAAAATTTCGAAATCCGTCTAGTGGCTTACGAGAAAATCGGATTTTAAAAAACCGGTCCTATGGGAGGTACGGTTATAAGACTTTTCCTGAAAAATCTATTCCAACCAAAACATAAAATTTGCACAGAAAACATCATTCAGAAAGTTTTATCAAAATCGTAGGAGCCGTTTTTGAGAAAATTTAATTTTTCAGAAAAAATAGTATCGCAGGTACCATTAGTTTTGGAGCTAGGATGCTAATTCCAAAAACCCCTCTGTAGGACGTCATAATAATACTATGTAGCAAGTTTGAAGCAAATCGGTCCAGCCGTTTAGGCTGCAGGTAACTATACAGACAGACAGACACACGGACAGACAGACAGACAGACAGACAGAATTGTCGGACCCACTTTTTTCGACTTCTCTATCATCGTAATGTCATGTTTGATTGTTAGAATTTTTTTTTTTTTACGAATGCATAACTTGCCTTATACATAGTACAATCGCAAGTAAAAAACGGACTTATTTAGAAAGTTTTTTTTTGTTTTTGTAGATTCTCGCACGGACAAAAGCGTTCATCTTTCCGAATTGTTCATGTTTTAGAACCGTTCATGTTTTCGAGATTCTACTGTATGCTTTTTATGCCTAACTGTATTATTACTTTATGTTACAAACTCCACACCAAATACAATATACCCAACCCATTCTATTGAAGAGTGTGGAAATGCTGTCAAATAGTCGTTGTAGCCACATTATCACGAGTTGGATCATCCATGCGCCTGCGCCTTCGCCTTCCCAAAAAGTTTTTTTTATTTAATTTTACAAAAATAAAATCGTTAGTTAATACGAGTATGAGTTTTATTTAAAGTTCAACTAACCTAATTTTTATATTTAAAGCCGACTGACCAGCTAATCAAAATGGATTGCGTAAATCGTACGACACATTGCGAGTTTACGACGGACGCAGCTGGACCAGCCACCAGCATTACCACATGAAACTTGAAAGCCTGATATGAGTAGGGTACCTACGTGGAAGACTGAAAAGAGGTCGAAGGAATTGTGCGATGATTATGCTCAAACTTTCAAGTTTTGCACTTTAAAAAAACCAGACCTCTCAGTTTGTTGCAACCAGTATTTTGTTTTTTTTTTTTTTAAATAACAACCTCTCACATCGCTGTAGGTCCCTTTGGTAAAAATATCGGGGTCTTTGGGTTTTCTTAAACTTTTTTTTACTCATAAATTCATCAGTTATGCTGTTGTGACCTGGAAATTTGCACAAAATTTTTCCTCATTCAGTTTAAAAGAAAAAAAAACACACAAAAAGCCATCGGACGTGATGTTAGCCGGTGAACGGAGAAAGAAAAATTCCTTGCAACTTCAACGATGCAATCGTTAGTTCAAGTGCTAGATGGCGCGTGGTACGTGATTTGATGTCGGGAAACTAGTGCAACATAGTAATATCATGTGCGGCGTATTTGGCTTGGGGGTTATAGTCTGTATTTGGAGTAGCATGCTGCATGCAACTTGGTAGTTGGTACTATCAATGGCAATAGGAAATACTTTATTTTATCCTATTGTATAAATTATTAAATACTACAACTTTACCGTTAAAGTTTTCTACAAAACTTGATGGTTTTAATGTTAGAAATTATTTAAATACAAAATTAATTATTAACATTATTAAACGAGTTTTAACTGAAAATTAACCACCACCACGATCTACACGTCATGCATATACCTCACAAGCCGGTCATGATCATGAAAGGGAAAAGATGTGATGAAAAATGCAAAATATGCCTCTAATGACCACACCAAAAATGTATACGACACATCTTTAATAGGACAATCGGAAAATACAGCCTGCTCGACACCACTTCCGATAACGAACTCAGGCTCAACAAGAGCTTGGTGCTACTAGGCTAACCTAATAGCTTTTCCAGTCGAACCGACCTCTAGACTACCGTCTCCAATGTCGTATGCTAAGAAGCCGGAGACCTCCTACTGACTGGTCGCTCCATTGATATTGAGCTCTTCCATTTGGCTTCTTCTGGCTCTCTCTTGTAGTCATTGAAGACTTTACGACCTGAAACGTTGATGTCCATTAGCTCTACATGGCCCAGCCATCCTAAAGTAGTTGGGTTCGATTTTTTTCTGACTAGGCTCATTTCGTTGGGAGAGTGTTCATGCTTCTGCACCAATAAAACTGTGCGACAAAATTTTGTGTGGATCGATTCGTGGGATGAATGTATCTTCTTAACCAGCCTCGCTCATGCAACTTCGTTGATCCACTTCACGCTTGTTAAGACGTCTGGTTTTGGCGTCTATGTCACAAGAACTTTAAAAGCTGGTGGATAAATGTCAAACAGACATAATTCCTCTCGATATCCTTTTCCGCTAATCAGGAAAAAATTCCACTTTTCACCTGTTTCGACTTTTTTTGATGGGTATTCCTGTTCGCTATAACTCCCCCCCCCCCCCCCCCCCCAGAGCTTCATGGTGATTCCATTTTCTCATTCTCATTTTCTTCATTCAGCTGATTCAGGATCTCGTAAATAAAGTTGGTCTGAAAAGTTGTGTTAGATCTATCCTTCAAGAAACTGTGCTGCTGTGGGGAAAAGATCCCAACGAGATAAAGTGAATCGTAGACAATCCTTTCGGAAAGCTCGAAAATTGGACAGAACTTTGTTATAGGCCGATAGTTATATAAATCGTTTTGGGCGCTTATTTATGAAATCAATTTCAAATAAAAGAAACTTTGCAGTTTGTCGGGAACTTCCCGACAGGAAGATGGCTTGAAACAGTGAAAGTTGAATTGCGGGTGGAAATAGTACAGTCAACGTAGTGTTTGGTTGCTTACCAAAAAGTTGTGGGTTCGAGCCCCAGCCTGGCAGCAATTTGTGTGTACTTCCCCATCTCCATCCATCTACTAAAAATTTTCGCACTACCAATTTCAGTTCCTTCTTCCCGTTCATGTCATGAGATCCAAGCTAGTAGAGGAGACTGTCTTAATACTCACTGAACTTGCAAGGAATAATTTTGTAATTCTCCATTGGATCCCAGCACAAAAGGGGCTTTTGGGTGGCAATGGTACAGTGGATATAGTGCTTGGTTGCTCAACCCGAGAGCTTGGAGTTCAAACCCAGCCTGGGCAGCAATTTTTATTTATTTCCCAAGTTTCAACTGGATGCCACCCGTGGAATTTCCATGAGATAATTATCACCTAAAATCTCAAACCACTGTACCACCTTTCTTTCCTATCTTTCTATTCCTTCTCCTTTCTCGCTCGCACATGTTAATTCATTATAAAGGTATTAATAACCCTTTGAGTGCGAGTGCATTATAAAAAAAAAAAAAAAAGCACAAAAGGGGTACGATGGTTGTTATAGGGCCGCCACCCTGGCCAAAGAGGGTGCCTCACTGCTAATTGTTGGTTTCTTCTGCGGGGTAAATAAAAACTACTTCAAAAACACTGCCAAGAACATCCTACTCTTTAAATCCAGTGCAGCTTAACAAATAATTCCTGGTCAGATCTGCTCCAAACAATTTGTACCAGAATATTCAAACAAAACAACAAAATTCCTACTCAACCTAGATAGGAAAACTCTCAAAATAGTGACTTGAATCATAACCGGACTCTGTTCTCTGAAAAAACACCTTCACAACAGGAGACTAGCAACAGACTCTGTTTGCTGTTTGGCGACTCTGCCCCGAAAGTGAAGAAACATCTTTGCACATCCTCACGGAATGCCCAGCACTATACTCCGCTTCAGAAAGCGGACACTTGGTGACGAGATCGTTCCCTTGGAAAAACTCAAAACCTTCCAATCACAGAATATCTTAAAGTTTTGGTCTCAGTCTGGAGCAGCAGAACTGCTCTAGAATAACACACGGGCACAATAGGCATCATCGAGATACAGCAGTATCGAGCTGTATATAAGCTCTCATTAACAATAAATCTAATCTACCGTACAAGAGAATTGATGTCCAAATCCATCAATTCATCAATGTCATACAAAAAGCATTCTCCTGAAAAGAGTTTCCGTCCTTAGACAAATGCTGGAGCTGGCCTATTGTCTCCTCCTCTAAGTCATCCATACAGCTTCTGCAAAAGCATGTCTTGTCTATTAATGTGGTAATGTCCTGAAATGACATCTTTAATGAAGCTCATATGCCGTCTGCTTAGAGAGATCAAAGCCTTAGAGTTATAGCATTTCGGATTCAGTTTTTGCCGAATTTGCTTTGTCGTTAGAGATGTGTTACCCCAAACCTGTCCACATATGATTTGTATTGTCAGTAGCATATTGCTCTGTGTCTGATTAAATTGGATGTTGTCGATCCTTGTTTGGCAAGTTCGTCGGCTTTGCAGTTCCCTGGCGGATGGCACCCAACAGAAGGGAGTTTCCAACTATTCCGCCATCTCTCTGATAGATGATCCAAAGTCAAGAGCTGTTTTGGAGTTAGTGGAGATGGAATCTATAGATTTCTGCGCTTCCTGGCTATGCGAGAAAATTATATGTCCTTGGCGGATATCACGTATTATTTAAACCATGATAAAACCAATTTGAGTTCTATTAATTCCACCTGGAACACTACAATGGCTTGGAAGACGAAAGGATGGACTCAGATTTAGTCTCTTAGAGTAAACTCCGACCACATCTCATAATTTGTTTTTGAACTGTCAGTGAAAAATTGGATCTGTTCGGTGGTATTTTCTCATTATGCAAAGTTTTAATCAAAACGTGGTGTTGAGTAATCTATGTTACATTGTAGGAAAGGCAAAGTATTCGGATTGTTGGCGTGACCTACATATATTAAAATTCACTGTGGGATCACTGTTAGGCGAGAAGTCCATTGTCGACGGCGGCTATTCAAAAATCAAAGATACTCTACCAGTATATCTTCCGATAAGGAACCAAAAGATATTGTGAGGAATGACGCATCGCACCGTCTACAAAAGATGTGTCGTCTCGAATCCCCTTTATTTGCAATCTTTTAGAACAATATCTCGGAGCTATTCAACGCTTTAAACATGATGTTGCAGGACCCGAAAATAACTCTTGAATCTGCAGTTCGTGCATTAAAATCATTCGTGGAATCCGAAAGAAACAATTTTGATAAATACGAAGAAGCAGCCAAAAAATAGCCCATACTGATCACTATGAAAATTTGCACGCTGCAGCAGAGGCATTGGTGGAAAGGTACAAGGATAATTTAGGACCTAGTCTTGGTAATGAGTTTGTTCAATTTGTATTTTTGATCGACGTGTATAAAATGGACTATGGAAAAACCAATCTCCGGAGCTGTTTTACTACCAAATTCTCGAAGACCAAAATTTCAGAGCTACATTCCCAAACATCGAAATCGCATTCAGAATGTATTTGGTTTTAATAGTGTCGAATTGCACTGCAGAGCGTTCATTTTCAAAACTGCAAATTAAGCAAAATAGGCTGCGAACCACGACGGAACGATACCTTTTATCAAAGCTATCGCATTAAAAGTGATAAATTATTTGTTGACAAACTCGAGTGAAACAAATTGTTCATTTTATTTGGGAAATAATTTGGGGTGGGGCCTCCATTTCTTTGTTGAACAGGGCTTCCAGACCTCTAAATCAAGCACTGGGCTAGATTAAATAATATGTCCAATGTCCATGTCCACAGCTGCAGAGGAGTTTCTTTCAATAACAACCACTGATGAATCTGCATGTCAAAACGTTTTTTATGAAAATGATTTTAATTCAAAAACTCGCCATATCAATTAGTATCCAGATACTCTTCAATTTTGAACGACTTTGAAATAATTTATAAAAAAACAATAATTTTGTAAATATTATGTGGAGTTGCTGATGAACCAGGCTGTTCTTTTTGTAAATATGTATTAAGCAACGATCAAAACAACCACAGTTTCCGGTTTCGTAACATGTAAACTGTTTTATTGTCCGTTCCATTTATGTATAAGCTTTAAAAAAAACTGATCCACTGTATTTGAATAACATTCTCGTGAATTAAACATACAAGTTTGAATTTCTAAAAAAGAATCCAGTCTTTGATTTTGTCTCAAATATAAACAAATTATTTTTTTTTTTTTTTTTTAAATTAGCATACAAACTGAGGTGCGTTTTGTGGTCTCCTTTTGGAATCTCATTCATTTCGACGCAAATGGCTTGTTGGTAGGTATACAAGCCCCTCTCCCCTAATAAGTTCACCATTGAATTCAATCCAATAACGGATACTTGAATATTCTTGGTTCTTTTGGATTTGAATCTTTGCGTTGTTGCCCTGAATACTCGTTGTTGGTGGTTTTTATTATTAACTTCGCAGATAGATTTTTTATTTGTTTGTCTCAAGCGAAGTATCTACGGCACTCATAAGAATTTTGAATTCGAAAATTTCCATCTAAAGCTGAATGCATAATTCAATTATGCTAAATATTTGTCTAAGTTTGAGTAGGTAGGTAAAAGGTATACGGGCAATGGGAGTATGCCGCATGCGTGAGCCTGACTACACGCAGGAATCTCAACAGGCGTATATATGGGCTAATTTGAAAAGGCGGGTTTATGTTACAAAATATGTAATTTTAAGACTTAATTTCTTAAATTGTTTTAATGCTGAAAGTTTCACAGAAACACCATACTTTGTAAAAGCTGATATGAAAGAAAAGTTGGTAGCGATTTTATATTGCTTCAGGAGTATCAATGAAAATAGCTTATTTTTAGAACTGAACCCACAAGCAAGATTTTTCGGTTTTCGTTTGATTGAATTAAGGCTATTTAAAAAAAAATTAATAATTTAGAGGGTGTCCAAACCCAAGTTTTTTTTCGGGCTGACGATCACGGATTTCTTGGGAAATATATTGGCCTTAAGTGATATAAACGCTTCCGGATTGTTAGCATAACGTCGGTCTTTCACGGTTTCCCACAAAAAAGTCCAAAGTAGTCAAATCGCAGCTCCGAGGCGGTCAATCGATAACATGATTTTGGAATTTAGTGAGCAAAAGATCGATTGTAGAATGGGCTGTGTTTTATAGCACGTTAACCTGCATGAAGCAGAGGTCGTCCAAATCCATGTCTTCACATTGCTCTGTAACACCCACCGTTGACCGAAACGTTGTTCCCAGCCTCATTTTCCAAGAAAAATGGTCTAATGAACGATAAACCCATCACTTCACAATTCGCACCAAACTGTCACACTCTTTGTGGATGCATTGGCTTCTCGGCAACAACGGGCGAGTTTTCTTGAGACATTTTGTTTGTTAACGTAGCCGCCGAGATGAATATGCGCCTCGTCAGAAAAATTGATTTTTCACCGAAGATCGTTGTCCAATTCAAGCTGCTCTTATCCCCAACGAACTTACACAGCTGTTCAAGCATAAAGCCACTCATTTCATTCCGCGGAGGTATGATACTGACTATCTTTCAAGTTTTCGAGCTGTCAATGTCAAAATAACCCTAGATGTAGATTTTTATAAAAAAAAGTTAATTTTGAAATCTACTTCGATTTTTTTCAATCTACTTCACTTTTTTCTTCAAATCTGCTTCGATTTTTTTCCTGAAGTGGTAGCACTGGTGAGAAGCTTTTCCTCAGCTTCTCTTCTCTTGGTTAATAATAGTTGGTGGAGGTCTACCTACTTACTTATGTTGGCTCAACTAGACCGTGGTGCTCCTAGACCCTGCTTAATATGCCCCTCCAGCCGGCTCGGTCTATAGCCTGCCGTGTACAATCTCACACTCCAAGAATTCGGAGAATTCGCCCAGCCATCTTAATCGTTGAATTCGAATTTTTCTGGCTAGGCTTATGTCGCTGTACAGCACGTACAGTTAGTCGTTGTATCTTCTTCGCCAAATGTCGTTTTCTCGGCTTACGATAGGACCATAAATTGTACGCAGAACTTTTCTCTCGAAGACTCCAAGTGACCTTTCCTCCGATTGGGAGAGGGTCCATGATTCTGCACCATATAGCAGTACCGGGATTGTGAGTGTTCTGTACAGTGACTCCTTGGTTCTTCTCGATAGGGCTTTGTTCCTCAACTGGTTATTCAGGCCAAAGAAACAGCGACTAGCAAGAGTTAGTCTACGCTTGATTTCAGCACTGATGTTGTTGTCTGTGTTTACAGCAGTACCCAGGTAGACAAAACTCATTGACTGCCTCGAAGTTATACCTATCAATGGTTTTGTTCTGACCAAGTCGGTGCGGTGGTGGTGGGATTGGACTTTTGTTGATGAAAGCTATTCTCCGCCTTGTCCTCGTTTATTTTCAATCTGATGCTGCTTGCTCCTGACTCCATAGTAGTGAAGGCACCGGTTACTGCTCGCTTTGTTCTTCCTACCACGTCAATGTCATCCGCAAGCCCAAGGAAATAATTGTGTCGATTTTTTAAAGATGGTGCTCGATGTGCTGGTATTGGTGTTCCGCATGAGGCACGATGCGATGTTTAAAAGACTTATGCCTCTATAGTTGCAGTCGGTCTCGGTTGGTTGAGGTCAATAGTGGCAAACAACGAGGAAGTTGGACGACTGTTAATAGAATTATCTGTAAAACAAGGTGAGACAAGAGACATTACAGCTATGTTCAAGCGAAACAATTTACTCGGTCAGATCAGATGGGGACAAATATTTCTTACCTCGATCGATGAGGAAACCTTTCGCTGAATTTTTGACGATGTTATGCTTTAAAGACAGATGACACGAGGACAGTATTTAGCCTTCGAATCATTTTATTCCACGCGGTTTGTATTTCCCCATTGGTCAGTGGTGTCACATTTGCAGTTCCACATCCGAAAAACGGCTGGGATTCTAGAAACGAAAATGAAAAGCTAAGAGTAGGTTCTTTCGTCGGCAAAACAATAAAGTGGATTAGAAGTCTAGGACAAGCTATCGTTTATATAAAAACTAGGAGGAAAGTCGGAGGCAGAACGAGGCATTGGGGCGTGTGGTTAGTATATCTACTGAAAGTCATGATCCGGAAGGTAATTTCGGGTTCGTCGATACTAAATACACGTATTGTCGATCAGAGAGCTTGAAACTCTATCAAATGCTTTTGAAACATCAAGCGCAATAATCTTACTTTCTCCAAAATAATGTTAAGATTGGTTGCACTTGTTTTGTGAGATATAACGCATCATAAAATCATTGGATCTATTTCTACGAAAACCGTACTGCCGGTCTTTAAGAAGTTTCCGTTCTTCAAGATATTTCTTAATCTGATATTTTATCAGAGTTTCCATGACCTTGACAAGATGGGACTTAAATGGTAGTTTGAGTGGATGGCACGCCCCTTTAAGGAACGGAATGGAAAAATGTTGTTTTCCATTAACTCGGAGAGACCTGTGTGTGTGCAAAAGGACAGATGGAATGGAAAAGCTTAGTGGTCTTATTAGCGTGGAAGCACACTTCTTCAGAACTATGGGGGAGACTATCCGGGACAGCGGATTTGTGTATTTCGAGATCTTCTAGTATTCTTGCAACTGAACACTTACTGATGGCAGATTTCGAACATAAAACCGTCTACGCTCACGAGAACAGGGGAGGTATGTCACTCTATGGAAGTGTCAAGAGTGAGTTTTAGCTTGAGAGCTTACCACAGGAGTGTCAACGAAATACGTTTCACCAATACGTTTCACGACACTGCATAAATTAGGCCTCAAGACGTAAGAACTCCATTGTTTATTTTTCTTACAAATACATTGCTGTATGATCATTATTAACCGCTAAGAAAGAGTCAAGCCTTAAAAATGATTCTATCCTGTTCGTTCTTGAGTTTCTTGGACATTTCATGAATCATTTTCTAATCCATCGAATTTGAAATATTTGAGTTCCCATGAACATGTCTATATGAGCTGCAACAGTATATCTTTAAACTTTTCCTAAATAAAAATGTTGTCATCTTCCCAAAACAATTTTAATCCCATATCAATGTGAAAGTAGACTTCATTCATATAAGTAGAAACATAATTTCTCTTTCGTTTCCGCGAAAAGAGTAAAAGGAAAACCCTACCAACACCTTCTTCAAATCGATCTCAGCTCACGTTCACCAGGTTTGTACATATTTTCGCGCAAAACCACATTCAGTCAGCAAAACCTCGCGGCCTCTGGCTAACAATGAGTCAATTACATTGGTCACCTCAGCACAGCCGATAACCTCTTTCGCGACCCATTCTCATAAAGCCGCCGCATAGTCCCATGAGTGTACAGCCAGAGCCACCAGCTTGTGCCACATTTTTGCCAGTCAGCCTCGAAAAACTTTCCCAAAATCCCAATACCTATAACTAAAAAACATTGCAGCAGAAAAAAATATCGAAAACGCATTTCCTCCATCGATATCGATGGTCAAAGACCAGACTTGGCTGAACGAAATAATCTCATTGATCGATTGGCAATGGCAAGTAGCCCATTCTCCATTTGAGTGATGTCCATAAAAAAATGTTTGCGGAAAAGGCCTTTATTTTGTTGGTTTCGACTGCGAGACATTCCACCGGACATCATGATTGATAAATAATTTTCGCAAAAGTCGCTGTACCGCATCAGTGAAAAATATGCATTGAGCCAGAGCCAGGCCTATTTCCCGGGCCCAATTATGCAAGACGATGAGCAATGGTTTGCGATTTTATGCACAGCACTTAGTTGAAATCGGTGACTTGTATTCTGAGCCGGGTTTGCACAAAGATGCTGCTGCTGCTGCTGGTTCTCCATTTGATCTGGTGGTGCTATGATGATAGGTTTGGAGAACTCACCCGATTATAACCAGTTCATTTGATGAGTGTTGGTGGCCTGTTGGCAAAGCAGCGGCGGCTGTGGAGTACGGCGACACAGTAGACAACGTGGATTTGTATCTTCTTTTTGGGTGGAGTAGCGATTAACAAGTTTCAGATACACTCTTATGTACAATGACCAGTTGTATCTATCTATGTTTGGACTTACTTGTGAGACACACCTGTGAGGTTGTTTAAGCCTCCGGCGCAGTTCGTTGGTACTAAACCACAAAAGTGAATAATGTTGGCTGATGTTTGATTGGGATTTTTTTTTGTATTCTTTTCTTTTCGATGACCCAATGGAATGTGGACAGTCTGCTTGCACAGTAAAGCAGCTTATGCCAATTTGTGGGCGCAGTTGAGCAGGACCGCACCAACTCACTCTTAGACCAGGCGCAGGCTATAACGTTGGACTCTATTGATTTTGCAAGAAGTCAGCATTAACAAAGATTGTTGGACATGCTACTTGAAAAGCCTTTTGGCAAACAAGGCCAAAACGAAGAAGAAATGTCAGGCTTAGCCGAGCTCTATTTTAAGTGATGCAATAGGCACTTGCCTGAGGAAAACTCTTTCATGCCGTGAACTTTAGAATTCTTGCTGAACGGCTAGGTATTGGCAATGTATAATGCTCAATTTTCCATTGAGGATTAGACAAGATGAATTCTGCCACGCAACTGTATTTCATAATACTTATTTACTTAAGGTGGCGCTGAGTCCATTTTGGATCACGGTCTCAACCAAAAAAAAACGCCAGTTAGCCCGGTCCCTAAACAGTGCGGCTTCCAGTTGCGTATACCAAGTTGGTTGAGGTCGTTGATAGCGCCACCTTAGATGAGGTCTTCCAGAATTGCGTCGGCCCTCCGGATTGGAATTAAAGACTCGTCGGGCTGGTGCGTTTTCGTACATACGCTCTACATGACCCAGCCATCTTAGCCGCGGTATTTTCAGCTTTTTGACTAGATCAATGTTGCTGTATAGCTCGCACAGTTCGTCATTGAATCTTCTCCTCCATGCTCCATTGATACATACAGGACCGAACATCACCCGAAGAATCTTTTTCTCAAAGCACCCCTGCCTGCTTTCATCCGATTGTGTCAGTATCCTCGCTTCTGCCCCATAGAGCAGGTCTGGGATGATAAGGGTATTGTAAAGTGTCTCCTTGATCCTTTGAGAGAAGTTTTTGCTACTGAGATGCCTTCTAATCCTGAAGAAAAAGCGATTGGCAAGAGTGATTCTTCGACTGATCTCTTCACTGATATTGTTTTGAGAAGTTATAGTGGAACCCAAATAGCCAAAGTCCTTGAATACTTTAAAGTTAGCTATATCATTATTGTGTATAGTACCCAAGACCCAGAAGAGAATATCAGTCACTATCTTCAAGAATCAACGCATAACTTTAGTTTTCTGACGGCTTTGACGTGTTAGAAAGAGCAAAGTGAGTAATCGCGGAGAGCTTATTGAATGAAAAAGAGTCAGAACAGACTGATGAGCAACGAGAACAAATAATTCGAAAATCCCCCATGAAGACTTCCCTAGAATGTGCTTGAGAAATTGATAGCTATAATTTTGTGGTAGCTAGTAGACGGGAAACGCCATCAATGTGGATATCCAACGTATAGAATAACTCCGTCTTTGATAGTCCAGAGCTGACCATAAGAATGGATTTAGGCCAAGTAAATGACATACATTTAGCAACTCTATGGTATATTCAGTTAGTCCGTTGAATCTATGACGAAAAAATGGAAGAACAGTTTTTGTCAACTGTCGTTTTAATCATACTTCTTCATAATTGTAGAAACAAAATCAACTCAGAGAACGTAGCCAGACTTTCAATTTTACCAAAGCTGTCTATTAGCATATTCAATTGAATTGACAAGTACTGATTGGACCATTTGAATAGCACGGATTTTTTTTTTGCAAAAGTCCACCACAACTTAACCTCTTGGAGTTTACAAATCTTTTAAACAACAAAATTTTAACCTTTCTTCAAACTTATGTCTCCTATATCGACCTGAGTAAAGCTTATGATAAGGTACGTTCTCAGTTTGTCACTTTAAAACATTGCGTTCCTAATCCAATCAATGTTTTATCCGGAGTTCCTCAAGAAAGACACATTGGACCATAATTATTAAGGGAACTTTTTTTTTGCAAACACGGGCAACTGAATCGAAATCGCATTGTTTTATAACTACACACGTTTTTTTTTTTCATTTTGTAGTGGGACCCAAAAAATAGGTACGCCCTGTGGTTGCTCCCAAGTTAGTCCGCCCATATTAAAAATATTTTCAAATTAATGTAATTGCAAAATGATCTTTGCTCATAAAAGAAAAAAAAAACAGTTACTATTGTGAATGAAACAAAAATATTACATTGACACTTAATTTTCCATGTCAATGACACTTTCAATAAAGTAAGAATGAACTCTTCCCTGAATTAGTGAAATCGAAAATGGCTGTTCACCTGTTCCTATACTGTATAACGTTCACGTGACCTGAATCCCGAAGGCAGACCAACAATTTTACAACTCTGTATAAACAAGTAAGATACGTGGTTAACCTTTTAATATGGGCTGAGGCCTGAACGACAAAAACGAATATTTCCACCGGAAAGCCCTTTCAAGTGGTATTGGGCTCTTGGACAGTTGTTGCCTCTTCTTCCTTACAAACACGTTTGTATGGTACCCAAAAGAATTTAACAGACAATCGAAAGTTTATCCTGGTTTTTTTTTTTTTTTTTTTTGAAAAACAAAAGACAGCGTCCGATCTAGCACATGATCAGAATTCGTAATTTCTACGAAGATGTCCGAAGAAGCACGGCAGAAATCGACATAAGGTACATCGTAAATTAAAATAAAATGCACGACTGGGTCGCACGTACTTGCTCTGTGGGTGCTATAGTACGATGAAAACAAACTTTTCGGTCAATAAGAACAACTCATTTTTGAAAAATTTGGTAAAACCTAAAAAATGTTGACTGAAACTGGAAAAACCGATATACGGGAGCTAACGTTAAGAAACCTTTAATATTAAAAATTATGATGTCATCAAATGTCCACTTATGGCCAAATTAATAATACTGTTAAATCAAATTTCCGCTATTATCATGTGTAGCCAAAAACTAAAAATGCAATTTTCTTTGAAGTATTCTATATATGTAACATACAAAGTTTCATAAAAATCGGTGGAGCCTTTTTTGAGTAAATTAGAAAAAATGAAAAAATTGGGCAAAATCTAGTGCCTCTTTGTATAGGAGCCACCAATTAAAAAAAAGAAAATGAAAAAAAATCAATGCCATCTGAAAGGAAGCTGTAAGGAACTATACCAAACAAAGTTTGAGTGAGTTAAATGCAACCGTTGACAACTTATGGCCATTTGAAAAAAAAGCCGTTAAGAGCAGATCTCCGTTATTTGCATTTTTAGCCAAAAACTGAAAACGCAGTTCTCTTAAAAACACTAAAAGAATATAACACACAAAGTTTAATCAAAATCGTTAGAGCCGTTTTCGAGCAAATTAGAAAAAACCAAAAAATGTTGGCTAAAACTTATCGGCTCGTTGTATGGAAGCCACCGTTTAGAAAGGCTTCAGTAAAAAATTTACAAAGCCATCCTATAGAAAACTATAAAAAACTATGTCAAACGAAATTTGAGTCGATTCAATCAAGCCGTTGTGAACTTATGGCTATTTGAAAAAAAGCCGTTAAAACCTGATTTTCGTTACGACCATTTGAGGCAAAAACAAAAAACGCAGTTTTGTTAGAAATGCTTAAAGTTAGCTAAATTTTGAGTTTAATCAAAATCGTTAGAGCCGTTTTCGAGAAAATTCAAATTGAAAAAAACCGTTACTTGAAGGGTACCAGTTTGAGCCGGGCTAAAACAAAATAAAAAAAACCTCGACAACCGTTTTTCTTAAAACTACTATATATCAAGTTTGAAGAAAATCCGTCAAGCGGCTTAGGCTGTAGCATGACGTGAAAAAGCGCACATCCGCACAGACGCACAGACGCACAGACGCACAGACAGACCGACAGACGGTATGGCGAAAACCACTTTTTTGGGCTTCTCTATCATCGTAATGTCATGTTTGATTAAAACCTCGATTTTTTTTTTCTGCACGAAACCAATACTTGCCCTATTGAGCAAGTAAAAATCTTCTCAGCTGAAGTAGTGATTTTGTTAGGTATCGTGCCTTCCAAGTGAAACTGGAACCTTGAGTCAGAGTGACTCCTCACGTCGCGTCATCGTTGAATGGATCACGAATAAAGAAAAAATCCGTAC
This sequence comes from Platycheirus albimanus, assembly GCA_916050605.2. Taxonomy (NCBI): domain Eukaryota; kingdom Metazoa; phylum Arthropoda; class Insecta; order Diptera; family Syrphidae; genus Platycheirus; species Platycheirus albimanus. Next base: position 289,551,112 of record OU696696.1, on the reverse strand, counting down.
TAAAGCAATTTGGTAACCTTTGTTCGAAATTAATTTAGATTTCTTTTTTATGCTCCTGAACTTGAACTTTTCAAATAATGACAACGAAAACAACAATTTGTCAGTTTGGGTTAATATGTTGGGTTAAGACTCACGAAATTCAACAAAAGTCAATAACTCTAACCAAATATTTGTTTGGGTTAAGGTTTTCGATTAAAAAATATTATAACTTAACTGGGTCGCATGATCTTGCTCCTATTTTGAAATAAAGTTTTTTAAGTGAAACGTTTTCGAAAAAAATTATTTTCAAACTCAAAATTTTGAAAAAAAAAATAAAAATTAATTTTCAAACCAATTTATTCAAAATTGTACGTAATTAAGTACTATTTTTGTTGCCAAAATTCAATGCTCTTATTTAATTTTATACAAAAATAGAAAACCGCCTGATGCTTAAATATTTTGTACTTTTTGAGAAATGTATAAAAATAACAAAAACCACTGTTTCTAACGAAAACCTTGTTTGACGTGATAACGTTTAATAAGCGATGAACACCGGCTGCACGCACGAAAAAGTGTCACGTTCCGCCTGAGCCGAGCGCGCAAGCTAGAGCGCGGAACAAGCGATAGAGAGAGAGGCCGATGCGTTCAAGTAGGAGAGAGAAAAATGAATGTAGTTTGAGTGTTACCGCAGGTTAAAATTTGTATGAGTCGCAGAGGCTAAAAAAATGAGTCGTTTTGAAAATAATTGAGTCCTTTTGAAATGATTTCATAAACCAACAATAAATGCGCCTCTATAAGTGAATCAAAGTAATAGATGTTGTTTGTGTTGGAGCGTTTGAATTTTTTAAATCAAAGCGTCTAAGCGTAGTTCACACTATGCATTAATATTTGAAAATTATTTTTTGTTCTGAAAATTGAAATAAAAGACTTTGAACTTGCAAATTGACCATATTGTGTTTATTTTTCTACTTAAAAAAATGAGTCCCTGAGTCAACCTAAAAAAAAATGAGTCCTTTTCGCTCATATGAGCCACTGTGGTAACTCTGGTAGTTTCCATTGATTATTACAACAACAATTGCGGCAAAAAAAGTTAGAAATCAAGTAAAATTATCCGTATACCGACTTTACAGACAACCATTTTTTTATTTGTTCTTACGTGAAATTAGATTAACGTTCCTTTTATTATTTTTAAATAGCCAGCATCTTCTAAGCCTACAATAAAGTCATAAAGTAATGGATTAATCCTATTCTACCTTTTTACCATTGATAACATCTAAGGCAAGTTATGGATTCGTACAAAATTTTTTTTTTTTAAATATCAATCTCACTTGAAATAACGATGATGGAGAAGTCGAAATAAGTGGGTCTGGAAATTCCGCCCGTCTGTCTGTCTATCTGTCTGTCTGTTCGCACTTATACATCCTAAACGGATGTGCCGATTTGCTTCTCGGTATTTAGTATAATTATTTGGAATTTGGGAGATATTTTTTTTTATTTTTGATCTAGGTAGTAAAATAATGGTACCTGCCGTACAATCATAAACAAAATGTTCGATTTTCTCGAAAACGGCTAAAAAGATTTTGATAAAACTTCCAGAATACTATTTTTTTTTGGGACAGTCTATCTTTAAGTAAAAATAAATTTTTCAAAAGTTTTCTTATAACGGTTATAACGGTATAATTTTACCAGGTGAAGACTAAAGATTAACTTATAACTACTTACTCAACAAAATTTTAAAATACTTTTTCGAAAGTTTTTTTTTTTAAATCATTTTTTTTAAACGATTTCCAATTTTTTCCTAGATAGATATAAAGCATTAAAATATTATTGTATACCTAGTTTTCCCAAGAAAACTCCCAAAAAGATTAAAGATTATTTCAAATAATTCTGAGTTTTCAAAATAGGTACATAGCCCCTAAGCAAATATCTAGCATTAGAGCAAGTTCGTGTGACCCAGTCGTGCATTTTAAAAAAATTTTAATACAGCAAAGTGAAAAATTGGTGTTGTACGATGACAGATTACAGTTAAGCGGTCACAAAATCCTATTATCGTGACTTTTCTTTGTACAATATTAAATAGACCATTCTCATTCTTTCAATGTAGGTATCCAAGCAATATTATAACATGCACGTATGCAGTAACCTTAAAATTTATATATGTATATTCCTCAAAACAAAATATGGGCCAACCGAATGTTTTTACTTCTAGGGTAGTTTTTGCTAAACAGCGAAGTAACACAAAATACGTTCTAAAAGGTTTTTTAATTGCATTCATATTAATTAAAATTGATTAAGATATTCATTGTTTTATTATTCTTAAGACTGAAAACGGGGTTCCTGGCAAAATGAAAATTATTGGAGTATTAATAGTGTCTACTGGCTTTTATTTTGTTTTGATGAGTATAGTATGCGTTTTACCTTTTCTCTATTAATCAGTGGCTTACCATTGCATTTACAAACCATACAATTCACTCCGTCTTCTACTGCCCTGCGACGATATGCAATCACATACCTACTATTAGTAATATTATGTATAATTAAGTATAATAAAATTAATTATGATTCAATCATCGGTTGACTTTTATTTGTGGTTTATTCAAACATCACAACACAATAACTAAATGACGTTCTTTCTTTGATATGCCTATGATGTTTTATACCCAAAAAACATACGTAAATAATAAAATGTTTACTTCAGTTGGCAGCTGGTAACACCAACAAACATATTCATAATGTTTGGTTGATGTCTTCTATGATCGTAGAATATAAAACCGTTTCCGATTGATATAATTATCAGAGACACGAACCACAAGTTAAAATTAGAGACACGAACCACATTGGTAAAATTATTTGACAGGACCTTTTGTTGGAAAATGAATAATTTTTCTATAATCGCAACATCATCGCTCTCGCTTGACTATCTTGTTACGGTAAATTTTACCGCAACAAAAACTTCCCTTCGGTCGTTCTTTTTCCCTTTTCTTTTTCTCGTTGTGGCTGCAAAATATTGGCGAAGTTGAGGGCAACCATGGTCTCATCAACCAGTGGTGTACCTAGCCTTATTTTGCAAAAGCAACAAAAGCAGGTGTTCGAGTACGACGTGATAAAACGAGAAGAGAGCCGGCGGATGAGCCGAAGAAGTAACGAGTCAGGCGGACCCTTACTTACTTAAAACGACCAACAACAACTTAACACCTTTTTATTAATATCTTTTCAACGTAATTTTAACATTAACTTAAAATAACGTAAATTTGTTTAATGTACAAAATGGGTTTTTAACGCGATTAGATTAGTTCTGTAGAATTTTGAAAATGATTAAAGTAACGCTCCTCTCTGTATTTCCGAAAATAGTTTGTTGAATAATTCACGCTTCGAATCCCGCGCGATAGTTGTAGAGTAGTAGGAAAAAGCCTATTTGAGACTTCTCCTCAATTTTGTTTCTTATCAATTTTTCTCGAAAAGAGTTTTAATTGTAAAATAGTCTGAACTCGTCCATAATGTTTCGACAAGTTTTGGAAACACATCCAACAACTAGTCGAAACGTTGTTTGTGTGCGTGAGAGTAAGTTTTGGCAAGTTTTGGAAACACATCCAACAACTTGTTAAAACCGTGTTTGTGTGTGCGTGAGTATGTTTCGTTAGATCCCACCACGGTTGTTTTCTAGGAGAGCGTCATGCTTCCAGAAAGCCGTGACCGATGATCTCGAAACGAATGGTTGTGTTGTATCGTTGTATGTATGAGTGAATGACTGGAATGGACGAGGGAAGAAAGTTGTTGTTAAAAAAAATTAGCTTGGAAGGCACTCTTGTGAGAGCCTTAAAAGCGTAAACTAAAATTTTGTGAAAAAGAAAAAAAATCGAGAAATTTGGAGAAGGAAAAAAAAAAAAATCGAGGAGGAGACATTATTTATTTTTATTTTGGATCGAGGATTTCTTTTGGAATTGACTAGAATCAGGATTCGAGACGTGAGGAGTTGAAAAGGAGATAGGAGAAAGGAGCGAATATAAAAAAAAAGAAAGATAAGTAGTTTATGTTGAATTTTGAATGTAAATATATAGTTGGAATTTCAATTATATATTTATATTCAACCGTGTTCGAGTTTTCCATTTAATTTTCGGGACGCGCCTTAGTTTTTCTCTTTTTTTAAGAAAACCCATTTTCCTTGATTGCATTACTTGCTTTTAAATTCATTTGTTCGATTCCTTATTAATTTTGTCTTTGAGCCAAACGGCCATTTTAGAATTATTGTACATCTCTTTTATTTTGAAAAGACTTTTGGGTTTTAGTCCAGGGATCTTCTGTCCCACGGTTTCCCAAAACAATAAAATAATTATCTTCATTTAACTTCCTTCTTTTTATTTAAAATATCGGTCCTTATAATCCTAAAATTAGTTTTGGAATTTTCTAATTCGGTTTCAGAAAAAAAATTCCTGGCGCCTAACTTTTTTTGCACCCTACTGTGCATACCTACATGTTCTTTTGATAAACTATTTTGATTCGATAAATCAATAAAGTTTATCAGAAGAAGCCCAAAAATTCTTCCACCGAACCCACCCCAGCTGAGCAGCCGTGGTGACAGCTATTTTGATCTAGCTGTTATTACACTTTTTTTTCGCATTCGCTTTCGTGTTCTTCATTCGTGGCAGATTGAGTTTCGAGTTAGTAAACAAATAGTTAATTATCGTGTCTGTGTCGCCGTCGGTGCGCGTTAAAATCTTTTTATTCTTTTTTTTCTTGTTAATTTAATTGCTCGCGGAACTTATTGTGTTTAAATAATAATTTTAATTAAATAAATTCCCCTCCCCCTATCGTGATCGTGCCGCGAAGAAAAAGTGTAATAAAGTGGCGCCCAACGTGGGGCCCAAAGTGGAAGAGTTTTTTTATTGTTGTGTGTGGTGTTTTTTGTTCTTGTCAATATTTTGATTGGTTTCTAATTCATTTTTTTTATTGGTGTAGTTTTCTCGGGGAAACAAAATTGTTGTGAAGAAAAGGAGGAGCAGCGATAAGGGCATCCAGCAAAAGAAGCAGTAGTAGCAGCAAGGAGTTTTGGTGATATTTTTTTTAATTTATTTTGTTAGTGTTGTAAACTCGTTTTTTTTTAATTCTGTGGTGTCTTTTGTTTTATATATATATATTTTTTTTGATCTCTATTTTATTTTATTAATTTTGTTTGTGTTCATATAGGTACCTTGTTTAGAGTTTTTTTTTTGTTTTGTTAGATAATTGTTTTTTTTCTCGCGTGGGATACCTATTTACATAAATAGTGATATTTATTTTCGTGTTTGAGTGGAAATCAAATTGAGTTTTTTGAGTGATAGCTGATAGTTTTGTATGTGTTTTTTTTTTCTCTCGTGGGATATTTTGTGGTATTATTTTGTGCTTGTAAATCGAGTGTAAATTACATTGAGTTCTTTTCAAGGATAGGTGATAGTTTTTTTTCTTGTTGTTTTTTTTTCTATTCTATATTATATTTCGCGATATTAATCTTAAAAATTGAGTGAATATTAAGTTGAGGTTTTTTTGGTGATAGCATATTATATTATTTTTTTTTGAAGAAAACAATTTCTGGGTGATAGTTAATTTTTGCTTGGGTTACGAATCGATTGTGATTGGTGTTTACGGTTGCCACCAACGTGAAAATTTCTGGGTGAAAATTTTAATAGAGTTTTCTTATTTAAGATCGGGAAGTAGAAAAATATAAAGTTTCGTGTTTTTTTTTATTGAATATTTATTGTTTTGAATATTTTTTTTATATATATAAATCGATTAGGGTTGACTGTTTTTTAACTTTAAATAATTTTTTTTTTTCTCTCGTGGTTGTTTTTAATTAGTTTTTTATTAAATATGAATATTGGGAGATTAGCACAGGACGAACTGGCCTATGAGATGAAGGTCAGGGGTTTAAAAGTAGGTTCGGTAGATGAGATGCGAAAAGCATTGAGGTCATCGAGGTTGCTCGTTAAGAGGAACTCGATGGAAGTTAGCATGGTGTATCCGTTCACCTATGATGAGGATAAGGAGGCTATAGAAGCGAAAATTGAGGAGATTAGGGGCCTTCTTAAAGTACCTCCGAAGAATCCAAAGTCTTCGGAGTACATTAAGATTGTAACAAAGATTGAGTGGTGTATAGGTAGGTTAGCTAGGACACCTTGTGAAGCAGAAGACGAAGAAGATGCTATTAGCTCACTTCGTAATAAAGTTTTATGTTTATTAGGAGATCTCACCGGTGATAGTGAGAATAGTGATAGGGAAGAAGACTTGGAGAAGGAAAAGACTCCGAATAAAATGCAAACCCAACTTCAGGTACAAGTTGGTCAGACCCCAAGTAGTGTGCGGTCTGCGTTAGGACTGGCTGGAGGGTCATTGCCTGAACCAAGTCGTTTTGGCAGTAGTCCTTCAGTCAGTGGTATTAATGTTAGGGTCCCATTAGGACATAGGGTTGATAGGGGTGACACTTTTGCTGAACAGATGGTCGTTCAACAGAAGTGCATTGAACGTGTAGGGAAGTGGGGGGTGAAATTTACTGGTGACTCTAATGGAGCATCAGTGAATTCATTCCTGGAAAGAGTGGAGGAACTTCGTCTGGCTAACGATGTTCCGGATTCCCACCTTTTCAAATCCGCTTCGGAGCTTTTGTCGGGTAGGGCCCTTATGTGGTATAGGACGGTTAGGGAAGATTTAGGAGATTGGCAAGAACTCGTCAAGGAACTCAAAGCGGAGTTCCTTCCTGCGAATTACGATGATCTTCTTTTGGAAGAAATCAATCGGCGTTCGCAGGGAAAGGATGAAACTTTCGGCGCGTATCTTGCAACTATGAGGACATTGTTCCGAAGATTGTCGGAACCTTTGTCAGAGGGAAGAATGTTATCGATTTTGAGGAAAAATGTAGATCCCTTTTATCAGGTTCAGATAGCGAGTGCCAAACCAAAGACGGTTAAGGAACTTGCTGTCTTAGGTAGGGAGCTAGATACCCTTAAGGTAAATGTGGATAGTTTTACTCCACCAAGTAGAGGTAGGCATTTGTTGGAACCTGAATGTGGTTACCAACCGAGTTCGTCCGGACAACACCGAGTTGCGGCTGTTGCTCCAGTCCCAGAGAACCCTTTTAGACAGGTGGTTAGGTGTTACAATTGTAACAGGGATGGTCATTTGGCACAAAACTGTTCTGTGCAAAGGAAGTGTTTTGGTTGTGGGGCTGTAGGTGTATATCGTAGGGACTGTAGGCGGTGCTCGGGAAATGGGGAACGGGCTCTTGTGACAGCAGGACAGGAGACCCGTCGGCGTTAGTAAGGTCGTCTGCTGACGATCAGCTGGAACGTCAAGTTCACTTAAGTTTCACTGTAGCGGCAAGCGGTAGGGACAGTAGGCCATATTTAGGAGTTAGGGTTTATGGAGTCAAATTTTTGGGACTTCTTGATTCAGGAGCCTCTCGTACCATTGTGGGTGGTGACGGGTGGAAAGTTTTAAAAGAATTAGGGCTTAGATTAGAGAAGAGTAGTGTTGGGTCAGTAGCGTTAGCAGATGGGGCAGGTGTAGGAGTAGCTGGGTCTATTTCTCTACCAGTGGAGGTTGAGAATAGATCCATTTTAATAGAATGTCTAGTTATACCGAATCTCCCACACCAATTGATCTTAGGTGCCGACTTTTGGGCACTATCGGGCATAGTCCCGGATTTGAGATCTGGTATGTGGAGTTTTTCGAGCCAGGAAATGGTGGCTTCGGTAACAGACATGATAGCGATTAGAGAAAAATCGGATTTGAACGATTTAGAAAATAAGAAGTTAGAACACTTGTTAGGAGAACTTTTTAAATCAATGACCGAGGGACTAGGGTGCACCAACTTAGTTGAGCACAAGATTAGGACGTCCGCAGAACCAATCAAACAACGATATTACCCTGTTTCGCCCGCGATTCAGAAACATATCGATCAGGAACTCCAAGAGATGTTGGAAGCTGGAGTGATCGAGAAGTCGAAGAGTCCTTGGGCATCGCCGATTCTTCTCGTTAAGAAGAAAGACGGCAGTTATCGGTTCTGCGTTGACTATAGGAAATTGAATGAGGTTACTGATAGGGATGCTTATCCACTACCTTTTATTTCGGCGATTTTGGACAAGCTTCGAAACGCGAAGTATTTGTCCTCATTAGACATTAAATCTGCTTATTGGCAGATTCCAATGGAGGAAGAATCGCGTAAGTACACAGCCTTTACCGTGCCAGGGAGGGGTCTTTTTCAATTTTGTAGGATGCCATTCGGGCTCCATAATTCACCAGCGACATGGCAGAGGTTTATTGACGACGTTCTAGGTCCCGATTTAGAACCGTTCGTCTTTGTGTACTTAGATGACATTATCATTGTCACCGATTCTTTTGAGAAACACCTAGAAATTCTCAAAGAAGTTTTTAAAAGGCTAGGAGAGGCGGGTTTAAAAGTAGGTAGGGAAAAGTGTAATTTCTGTAGGCCTTCTTTGAAATTTCTAGGTTATGTAGTTGATAGGAACGGGCTCCATGTAGACCCGGAAAAAGTGGAAAGCATGATGAGGATTCCTCCACCGAAAAACGTGAAGGAAATTAGGAGTTTTGTAGGGACTATTTCTTGGTATCGAAGATTCGTGCCAAATTTTGCAATTTTAGTTAGGCCTCTTACCGATCTCTTAAAGAAAGGTAAGAACTTTGAGTGGACACAAGAGTGTGAGGAGTGTTTTAGGAAAGCCAAAGAGTGTTTGGTTACGGCACCGATCTTGACATGTCCGGATTTTTCCCGGCCGTTTGTTGTTCAGACAGATGCGTCAGATTTTGGTATCGGGGCCGTACTTTCGCAGGAGTTTGAGGATGGCGAAAAAGCCATTTGTTATTTGAGTCGGTCATTGAATAGGAATGAAAGGAACTACTCTACGACCGAAAAAGAGTGCTTAGCGGTTCTTTGGGCGATCGAAAAGTTACGGCCGTATCTCGAAGGTGTTCGATTTACGGTTGTGACGGATCATCACTCACTGATCTGGCTTAGCAATCTTAAGGATCCACAGGGTAGGTTAGCTCGTTGGGCCATTCGGCTCCAACAATTTGATTTCAAGATCATCCATCGAAAGGGCAAAGAACATGTCGTTCCTGATATGTTGTCGCGAGGAGTCCCCGAAGTAGCCGGTGTCTCTGAAGCGGATTCGGACCCTTGGGTGATCAAAATGAAATCACAGGTAGAAAAGAGCCCGTTAGAATACCCATCCTGGCGAGTTGAAGATGGGCGGCTCTATAAACATGTTAGGGTGAACCATATTATTGTTCACAACGAGAATGAGGAGTGGAAATTAGTTGTAGGAAAAGGTGATAGGGCAAAGATTTTAAATGATTGCCATGATGCTCCGCTTTCAGGACACATGGGTGTTAAAAAGACTTTTGCTAGGGTAGCAGAGAAATATTACTGGCCCAAAATGAGGAGTGACATAACGAAATATGTTAGGTGTTGTAAGACTTGCCAAAAAGTGAAACCGGTGAATGAGAGGCCAGCTGGTCTTATGACTGAGAGGGTGGGAAATACCAAACCGTGGGATATGATTTGTGTGGACTTAGTTGGTCCACTTCCGAAGTCGTCGCGCGGTTTTATATATATTTTAACGGTCGTCGATTATTTTAGTAAATTTCCCCTGTTGTTCGCGTTACGGTCCGCAACGGCGAAAGCGGTTTGTCGAGAATTGGAAGAAAACGTTTTTCTTCTCTTCGGGGTTCCAAAGTGGATCGTCTGTGACAACGGTCCCCAGTTCCGTAGCAAAGAACTGAAGACGCTTAGTGAAGCGTACGGGTCACAACTTCGGTATACGGCGCATTACCATCCGCAAGCGAATCCTGCGGAGCGCATCAATCAAATAATTAAGACTACGCTCCGAGCGTATGTCTCGGAAAACCAGCGGAGTTGGGATACGCAATTGGCAAAAGTGGCCTGTGCTATCCGAACTTCGCAACATGAGGTGTTAGGTGTTTCGCCATACTTTGTTAATTTTGGTAGGAACATGGTAACTAGTTGCCATGATGTAGGGCTTAGAGATAGTGATAGGGACCAAGATAGAGGGGATACCGTTAGGCAGTTTCAGAAACTGAGACAGGAGATAGCTAGGAAGTTGGAAGCGGCGGGAAATAAGACCGCTAAAACTTATAATTTGAGGAGAAGAGACATACAGTTTCAACCTGGTGATCTCGTTTGGCGTAGGAATTATTCTCTGTCCGATGCGGCGAATTATTTTGCTGCTAAATTAGCGACCAAGTTTGTTGGTCCATTTAAGGTCAGTAGGAGGGTGTCACCTTGGACATACCTCCTGAAAGACGATAAGGGGAAGGATCGAGGGACGTGGCACGTAAAGGATTTAAAGCCATTTATTGACACTTAGTCAAAAGTCCCTTAATCTTTCTTTTAATTCGTAATTTTTTTTGTACTTTGTTTGTTTTTTTTGGTAAATTGTCCAATTATATATTTTCAATTCGTGCCACTAATTATGTTTTTTTTTCTTTTTTTTTCTTTTCTTATATGATGGTAACCCTGTGTTGTGTTGTACACCCTGTTCTTTTACCCTCCAATCCTGGCCGAGCCTTAAGAAATGGTTTATTTTTCTTGAAAAGTAAACACATTTCTTGGGAGGTAAGGGTGGAATTTGTTACGGTAAATTTTACCGCAACAAAAACTTCCCTTCGGTCGTTCTTTTTCCCTTTTCTTTTTCTCGTTGTGGCTGCAAAATATTGGCGAAGTTGAGGGCAACCATGGTCTCATCAACCAGTGGTGTACCTAGCCTTATTTTGCAAAAGCAACAAAAGCAGGTGTTCGAGTACGACGTGATAAAACGAGAAGAGAGCCGGCGGATGAGCCGAAGAAGTAACGAGTCAGGCGGACCCTTACTTACTTAAAACGACCAACAACAACTTAACACCTTTTTATTAATATCTTTTCAACGTAATTTTAACATTAACTTAAAATAACGTAAATTTGTTTAATGTACAAAATGGGTTTTTAACGCGATTAGATTAGTTCTGTAGAATTTTGAAAATGATTAAAGTAACGCTCCTCTCTGTATTTCCGAAAATAGTTTGTTGAATAATTCACGCTTCGAATCCCGCGCGATAGTTGTAGAGTAGTAGGAAAAAGCCTATTTGAGACTTCTCCTCAATTTTGTTTCTTATCAATTTTTCTCGAAAAGAGTTTTAATTGTAAAATAGTCTGAACTCGTCCATAATGTTTCGACAAGTTTTGGAAACACATCCAACAACTAGTCGAAACGTTGTTTGTGTGCGTGAGAGTAAGTTTTGGCAAGTTTTGGAAACACATCCAACAACTTGTTAAAACCGTGTTTGTGTGTGCGTGAGTATGTTTCGTTAGATCCCACCACGGTTGTTTTCTAGGAGAGCGTCATGCTTCCAGAAAGCCGTGACCGATGATCTCGAAACGAATGGTTGTGTTGTATCGTTGTATGTATGAGTGAATGACTGGAATGGACGAGGGAAGAAAGTTGTTGTTAAAAAAAATTAGCTTGGAAGGCACTCTTGTGAGAGCCTTAAAAGCGTAAACTAAAATTTTGTGAAAAAGAAAAAAAATCGAGAAATTTGGAGAAGGAAAAAAAAAAAAATCGAGGAGGAGACATTATTTATTTTTATTTTGGATCGAGGATTTCTTTTGGAATTGACTAGAATCAGGATTCGAGACGTGAGGAGTTGAAAAGGAGATAGGAGAAAGGAGCGAATATAAAAAAAAAGAAAGATAAGTAGTTTATGTTGAATTTTGAATGTAAATATATAGTTGGAATTTCAATTATATATTTATATTCAACCGTGTTCGAGTTTTCCATTTAATTTTCGGGACGCGCCTTAGTTTTTCTCTTTTTTTAAGAAAACCCATTTTCCTTGATTGCATTACTTGCTTTTAAATTCATTTGTTCGATTCCTTATTAATTTTGTCTTTGAGCCAAACGGCCATTTTAGAATTATTGTACATCTCTTTTATTTTGAAAAGACTTTTGGGTTTTAGTCCAGGGATCTTCTGTCCCACGGTTTCCCAAAACAATAAAATAATTATCTTCATTTAACTTCCTTCTTTTTATTTAAAATATCGGTCCTTATAATCCTAAAATTAGTTTTGGAATTTTCTAATTCGGTTTCAGAAAAAAAATTCCTGGCGCCTAACTTTTTTTGCACCCTACTGTGCATACCTACATGTTCTTTTGATAAACTATTTTGATTCGATAAATCAATAAAGTTTATCAGAAGAAGCCCAAAAATTCTTCCACCGAACCCACCCCAGCTGAGCAGCCGTGGTGACAGCTATTTTGATCTAGCTGTTATTACACTTTTTTTTCGCATTCGCTTTCGTGTTCTTCATTCGTGGCAGATTGAGTTTCGAGTTAGTAAACAAATAGTTAATTATCGTGTCTGTGTCGCCGTCGGTGCGCGTTAAAATCTTTTTATTCTTTTTTTTCTTGTTAATTTAATTGCTCGCGGAACTTATTGTGTTTAAATAATAATTTTAATTAAATAAATTCCCCTCCCCCTATCGTGATCGTGCCGCGAAGAAAAAGTGTAATAATCTATTACACATTTAAAAAAAAAAATGATCAAATTCAAAGTTCGCAATAATCTTATTTAAACTTTCGACATACATCAAAAGTCGTTATTTTAAACATTTGAAAATGCAAACAAAGCCAATCGCAGCCTAATACTATGCAATGGTTATTGAGAAGTCCAATAGACACAGTCTATGACGAAAAATAGTTCCCATTTAACTTTTAAATGAAAATTTATTTTTAAATGATTTACTTTGTTGTGATGTGAAATAGTTACCTACAAGATGAAGACAAAAAAATTGGTCGGACAATTTAGTCTGTATCATGAAAAAAGAGTAGTTTTAAAAATTTACTGGCAATATTCAATTTGAACCTTTTTCCCGTTCGTTATTTGAAAAATATATCTCTACATTTTTTTGTGTTATTTTTTTAACGCTCCCACTTTTAATTGGGTGATTTTTATAAAATGTCTTTGTTAAGGTAAGATCGTTAAAAAAACTACTCGATTTGGCTGTAGTCTTACACATATGCCTAAGAATTGACTAATGCTTCAAGCTCAGTTAGTGCTTTACACTTGTTTTTCAAATTTTTAGGACACATCTACTTTCAAGGGGCGTTTCCATCAAAGGTAGTAATATGCAATAATTTGTTTGATGTTTTCAAACTATCGGTCTCAGTTTTGAAGTAAGAAGATGAACACTTCGGTTTGTATTCCTTGGTTACGCAGCAGAGTGTGGTTCACGAATAAATTATTGATTAATACACCCATAACCGCTTATATTCCATACAAAATTTAATTTTTAAAAATTCACGTTATGTCTTGATTTGTTGAAATCGAGCTCCAAGCTTAAAATTGAAGGTAACTGAACTCATCTGTAAATAAATAGGCAAGAAGTTTTTTGGTGGTACCAATTGCGAGGTGGTTACCCAACCGATTGAGATGATATATATATCGTTGGAAAGGTATTACTGAGTAGGTGTGATGGGAATATTTTGTTTTGTAATTTTTTTTTTTTTTTTTGAAAATACAGGTGAAAATGTCTTAGTGTGTTTTTTTACCATTTTGTTCGTATAAATTCGCTGCAAAAATTTTTCCCCACAGTTTTCGTCATTTTAATGGCCGAATTTTGGCCACCGGGCGGTTCTAGTACTAATTGAAGAAGAATTGTGTTTCTGGAACTGGACACTGGCTGGCTACGGGAGACGAACGCATACACACACAAAAATAGGAAATAGGGTATCAAACGCTTATATTTTTATTATTATTTGAAATCGTGTCTCTGAATAAATGTAAAAACTAACAACGCAAAATAAAAATCAACACGAAACCATAAGTGCTGAGAGTGTATGCGAAGTTTTACGCAAACCTTCGCAGCACTTATGATATATGTAGGTATACTATCCAATCTGCTTGTGGGCAGAATGAAATTTTCTGCAAAGATTAAACTCTCCGTTTATATTCTCTCTGGTCGGGATAATGAGGGTGCTCCTTGGTTCTTATAGGTAGAGCTTTATTCTTATTGTGAAGGCACAGGTTGTGGGTGGCTCGCATTGTTCTTCCTATCACGTCAATATCGTCAGCAAACCCAATTCATTGTTGCTTTGCCGAATTGAATTAAGGCCCAGTTAATCAGTTAATCAGAGATTTAAACTAAACCTGAGAATTCCACATGCAGCCCTTACTAAAATTTTGCATCGTTGGTTAACTGGAGTTAGTTTTATATCCAGTTTAGGTTTTAAGCTACATATTATTGTATTTGGTGTGGAGTTTATAACATAGAGAAATAACACTATTTTGTATGGAAAAGTATTTAAGCCTAGTCGATTTAGCAATGTCCGTCCGTCCGTCCGTATGTACATATATACTGTCTACAGGTCGCAATTTTTGAGCTAGAAAATTATTTTTGCAAGTAAACGGTATATATTATAAAAAATTCACAAGCCCAAAATTTGTGCGTCTCTAAGTCGAAGCTAAGAAGCTTATGTATGAAAAGAAATTTTTGAATTTCGGGCGTGGCTTACTCCCACTTTTCATGAAAAAAAAACAAAAAAACAGTTTTAAAAATTTAAGGTGTACCAATATTTAATTTTAACCATTTTTTCGTTCGATATGAAAAACACATCTCTAAATTTTTGTTTTTGTAAATTTTGTCAATACGCCCACTTTTAAGGGACGCAATAACCTATCCATTTTGTGAAGCTGGTCATTGCAATGACCGTGTCCCAAAAAGAAACAGCAGAAATTACCATCCAAATGACATCCTTGCATTCCATTTTGTTTTGTCGATTTGATCCTGAACATGATGATCGCCGGCCATCGGCCTGTCTGTGTGGATGTTCGGCTGTGAGCTTTTTTACGCTAAAGCCTTACAACAGCTTCTGTTTGACGGCTTTTCTTCAAACTCCGTATGCAAAATGTTTTATATTTCGTGTATGGCCAGGTCAAGCTGATACCGCTCAAATAACGGGTTCTCAAATAAAATCTTTTCTTTTCGATTTAAACATTTTCAAAAAGCCTTGAGCCTTAAGTTGATGCCATAACACAGTTTTTCTTTGTACATTTTTTTTACGAAGAGCTTCCGTATAAATCGTTTTTTATTTATTTTCTGCCAAACAAATGCGGAAAAATCCAATAAATTGGCCAATCTAAATCTACAGCACAGCGAAAATTGCCTGATAACTATTATTACTTACTTTTTCCAGCACATAATTGGACCACATAAAATGCATCCAACGTTCAATTACAACATCAGCTTCTTAAGGTGTCACAGCAGCTATATGTAGATATATTTTTGAAAGAGGTCTCCATTAAAATTGAATTCTTCATCGCTCAATGACCACGTCTAGTATCTTTTTAGGCGTATACATCGTACAATAATTTCTATAAGGCTCCTAGTATATGATATGATACTAACAATTACTCTAACGGGTGAATTACCCCGAAAAACCTGCTCCATCTATCATTTACAAAATATTTTCATCGATAGAAAAATAGTTTTTCCCTCCCCGAGAAAAAAACGCAGAAATCAAACCACTACCAGCCAGCCAGCCAGCGCCAGTAAAGAAGCACCTATAGCTTCTTTCTCTCTTGGAAATCTTTATCGGACGGAATCGTGCATCATTGTCGGTCTTACCTTGGAACGAATCATCGTCTTATTCGTCGTCGTCGTAGTCTTCGCGTTCATCGTATATTTCTTGTTGCTTGCAGATTTTTCTTTGATTTATATTATTTTCCTTTGCTTCGTCCGTGTTTTTCTCGACGTCCGTCGGTCGATCTTGAAATTCGAAGAAAAAGTTGTTTAAATAAGTTTTTTTTTTTTGCAAAGCAAAGAAACATGAATTTCTTGAAAATCTAGTGAAGTGGCAATGGCACAGTTTTTAAAGTGCATTTAAAATAATTTGTATTTTGGGCTGATACAGACAAACCAATGCCTTTAACTAAAGGTCACACCATTCAAGGTAAGTTGTATTAGATTTGTATCTTTGGAAAGATTAGAGTTCATCTTAAAGGTGCTAAAGCCAGGTTGTGAGCAAAACAAACGAAATTTCAAATTTAGGAGTGGAGAAAGCTAAACTGACATTTCATCTTTATGCAATTGTCTGATGTAGGCTTGTCCTTGTATATGTAACCTTAAGGGTCATTTACGAGATCTCAACTCAGAGGTATCTATAATTTTACAATTTTTTTTTAGAATTGGTGTACCTAAAGTGAACTTGTTTTGTTTCATAAAATTTTAGCTTAGTGCGATCGGATCGGTGCGATTTATTGTTCAACGTTTCGTCAAAAAAAAACCTTAGAAGTTCAGCTGACAGTCAGGGCCGGCCCGAGCTAAATTAGCGCCCTGTGCGAGCTTTATCATTGGCGCCCTCAATTGCGAAGATTTTTGGAAGAAGTCATTTCCTCATTACCCAAGGGGTATACTTTGCAATGCGTTTTTTTAAATAAAATTAAGTCAAAAAATATATTACAAATTATAGGAGATATACAAGATATATTTGAGGTAGGTTGTGTAACGTACAGTTTGTGAATTTTCATAGGCGAAAGCTTATGAAGGGTAATTCACTTAAGGTGTGCCAAACTGCTAGAGCGAGTAGGTTGGGTTGGGACAAAAAAAACTCATGTGGGAGGGGGGGTCTATTCCCTTCCGTTTAGCCGAGAGGGGCAATTTTCTTAAAAAATGACTTAAATTGGAAACAAAAATTATTAAAAAATAAAAAAATACCTTCTACAACGCCATGCTATGCCATTTTTTAAGGCCAAAAACCTCTTTCTTTTACCTATTTTGTATTGAAAAATATTTATTTTAGTGAAATTTTTTCAAAATATTAATTTTCAAACTCAAAATTAAAAAAAAAAAAGTTAAAATCAAATTTTCAAACTAATTTTATTTCAAAATTTTACCTTATTTAGTATTTTTTGCCAAAATTCAATGCTCTTATTTGATTCAAGTCCAACATTAAAAACCGTATGTCTATAGGATTTCTTGTTGCCAAGCTATTCAAAAATAAAAGAACCTATTTCTGCAAAAAAAAAAACACGAAAATCTAGCCTTACGAGATGGCACAAGTAATGCAAATTT
The DNA here is from genome assembly GCA_916050605.2 of Platycheirus albimanus. NCBI lineage: Eukaryota > Metazoa > Arthropoda > Insecta > Diptera > Syrphidae > Platycheirus > Platycheirus albimanus. The sequence goes on along the minus strand of OU696696.1, from coordinate 289,534,020 downwards.
TTGTGTGTTTCTTATGAACAAGAAGGTTCGGATATTTTTTGAATAGCTTAGCAACAAAAAGTCATAGAGCCATACGGTTTTCAGTGTCTGACCCAAAACTAATAAGAGCATTGAGTTTTGACAACAAAAATAATACTGGAATATACATCAAATTTTGAAAAAAAAAAAAATAGTTTGAAATTGTTTTCTATTTTTTGTTGCTTTAATTTTGAGTTTGAAAGTTAATATTTTGAAAACTGATCACTAAAATAGCTTTATTTAAAAACACTAAAAAGGAGGAAATTTCTGGCTTTACAAAAAGATATGACATGGCATTGTAGTTGTAGGAGTTACCGTTATTTTTTAATTATTTTTGTTCCAATTTAAGTCATATTTTTAGAAAATTGCGCCTCCTGGCTAAACGGTGATAAATAGACCCCCCTTCCATACGATGTTTTTCTTGTATTTTCATCGATAGAAAAATAGTTTTTCCCTCCCCGAGAAAAAAACGCAGAAATCAAACCACTACCAGCCAGCCAGCCAGCGCCAGTAAAGAAGCACCTATAGCTTCTTTCTCTCTTGGAAATCTTTATCGGACGGAATCGTGCATCATTGTCGGTCTTACCTTGGAACGAATCATCGTCTTATTCGTCGTCGTCGTAGTCTTCGCGTTCATCGTATATTTCTTGTTGCTTGCAGATTTTTCTTTGATTTATATTATTTTCCTTTGCTTCGTCCGTGTTTTTCTCGACGTCCGTCGGTCGATCTTGAAATTCGAAGAAAAAGTTGTTTAAATAAGTTTTTTTTTTTTGCAAAGCAAAGAAACATGAATTTCTTGAAAATCTAGTGAAGTGGCAATGGCACAGTTTTTAAAGTGCATTTAAAATAATTTGTATTTTGGGCTGATACAGACAAACCAATGCCTTTAACTAAAGGTCACACCATTCAAGGTAAGTTGTATTAGATTTGTATCTTTGGAAAGATTAGAGTTCATCTTAAAGGTGCTAAAGCCAGGTTGTGAGCAAAACAAACGAAATTTCAAATTTAGGAGTGGAGAAAGCTAAACTGACATTTCATCTTTATGCAATTGTCTGATGTAGGCTTGTCCTTGTATATGTAACCTTAAGGGTCATTTACGAGATCTCAACTCAGAGGTATCTATAATTTTACAATTTTTTTTTAGAATTGGTGTACCTAAAGTGAACTTGTTTTGTTTCATAAAATTTTAGCTTAGTGCGATCGGATCGGTGCGATTTATTGTTCAACGTTTCGTCAAAAAAAAACCTTAGAAGTTCAGCTGACAGTCAGGGCCGGCCCGAGCTAAATTAGCGCCCTGTGCGAGCTTTATCATTGGCGCCCTCAATTGCGAAGATTTTTGGAAGAAGTCATTTCCTCATTACCCAAGGGGTATACTTTGCAATGCGTTTTTTTAAATAAAATTAAGTCAAAAAATATATTACAAATTATAGGAGATATACAAGATATATTTGAGGTAGGTTGTGTAACGTACAGTTTGTGAATTTTCATAGGCGAAAGCTTATGAAGGGTAATTCACTTAAGGTGTGCCAAACTGCTAGAGCGAGTAGGTTGGGTTGGGACAAAAAAAACTCATGTGGGAGGGGGGGTCTATTCCCTTCCGTTTAGCCGAGAGGGGCAATTTTCTTAAAAAATGACTTAAATTGGAAACAAAAATTATTAAAAAATAAAAAAATACCTTCTACAACGCCATGCTATGCCATTTTTTAAGGCCAAAAACCTCTTTCTTTTACCTATTTTGTATTGAAAAATATTTATTTTAGTGAAATTTTTTCAAAATATTAATTTTCAAACTCAAAATTAAAAAAAAAAAAGTTAAAATCAAATTTTCAAACTAATTTTATTTCAAAATTTTACCTTATTTAGTATTTTTTGCCAAAATTCAATGCTCTTATTTGATTCAAGTCCAACATTAAAAACCGTATGTCTATAGGATTTCTTGTTGCCAAGCTATTCAAAAATAAAAGAACCTATTTCTGCAAAAAAAAAAACACGAAAATCTAGCCTTACGAGATGGCACAAGTAATGCAAATTTTTGTGTGTTTCTTATGAACAAGAAGGTTCGGATATTTTTGAATAGCTTAGCAACAAAAAGTCATAGAGCCATACGGTTTTCAGTGTCTGACCCAAAACTAATAAGAGCATTGAGTTTTGACAACAAAAATAATACTGGAATATACATCAAATTTTGAAAAAAAAAAAATAGTTTGAAATTGTTTTCTATTTTTTGTTGCTTTAATTTTGAGTTTGAAAGTTAATATTTTGAAAACTGATCACTAAAATAGCTTTATTTAAAAACACTAAAAAGGAGGAAATTTCTGGCTTTACAAAAAGATATGACATGGCATTGTAGTTGTAGGAGTTACCGTTATTTTTTAATTATTTTTGTTCCAATTTAAGTCATATTTTTAGAAAATTGCGCCTCCTGGCTAAACGGTGATAAATAGACCCCCCTTCCATACGATGTTTTTCTTGTCTCAACTCAACCTACTCGCTCTAGCTCATTAAACAACCTCACACCAAAAATAATACAACAAGTATTTTGTGTTATATTAGGTATCTTTGCTAACACCGATTACCCTGTATTAGTCAAAAAATTCTTTTTTTTTTTAATGGAAACAATGAGTGGCAGCGGCAGACAAGAACAAAAAAAGAGAAAAAGAAAATTGAACAAAAAAGATTCACTCAATAACGACAAACGACAAACCTCATTATTAGTCATCGCATCATCATCAGTCATCACTCATTATTTCCATATTTAAATTCCAACTCAACCCTTTGTCATCTCTCATCTCTCCAGACGAGTGATAAGATTACACTCATAAAGAGAAGGCATTGACAAACTTAAACATAGTACAAAAAACACTCAACAGAAAGAGTTAAAATTCATAGGTGCAGTTTTTAATTTTGCACACTGTTGTGTACATGAGTATGAATTTTGTACCTCAGAATTTCTGTTGAGTAACTTTGCTCACTTTGATTTCATATAGAAGCACTGACATCGTGTGCATGTTACCAACATGCACACTGTTAATTATCTGTATTTATGCTGTTGACATTTTTTTTATGATACACTGCATAGGGGTGGGTTATGAAAATAAAATAAAATTTCTCATACGTGGTGATGCCTTATAAAGAGAAAAATAGCATATAGCTAGGTAGGTAGGTATCTATTGAAGCTAACTTGGTAGATAAAGTTTTGTTTTTACTGTGGGACTGTGGGGTGGGTGTGAATAAAAAGGTAAACGTGGATTAATTTTTGGAATAGTTGATATTATGTAAATACATAATTGTATATCTGTCATTAAATTCAAATTAGCTGTTAGTTATATAATGAATATCAATATTGGTGTGAGCTAAAAAAAAAAATGAGAATTAAAAAAGAAGGTAGTGGTTACGAGGTGACTATTTAAACTCTCGCCCAAGGCGCCCATTGGTTTCAGCGCCCTGTGCATTTGCACCGCTTGCACGTATAGCTTGTCCGGCCCTGCTGACAGTTATAACTTATAAGTTTTGATTTTTAAAGCAACGTCGTAAGCTTTGCCGTGTTGCAAAATTGTAAAGTTTACTACACATATGCGTAATTTGCTAACTTTGCTCTAAAATAGTTTGTATTCCGGGTGTCTTTGGAACTAATCAATGTTAAATCTTCAAGTGTAGATAAAAGAAACCTGTAGCAACTATTTATAATAAATACCTTAAATTTGAATTTAACAACACAAATCAACACTCTTAAACTAAATCAAATTTTCACCCTTACAAGTATTGCAAGACGTTTTATTGAGAAGAAATCTAGTCTGTACGCTTTCTTCGTTGACTTCAAAGCAGCGTTTGACACAATAAATAGGAAGTCTCTTCTATTCAAACTTGCAGCCATTGGGTTATCGACCAAATTTATAAAAATTTACGAGCAGCTCCTATCAAATATGACTGCAGTGGTGTCAAATGGGAAAAATAAATCAAAACAGTTCCGGTGTGATACAGGTGTCCCGCAAGGCTGCATTTTGAGCCCTTTAATGTTTTCCCTATTTATAAATGACATAGAAGATCATATTCCGGGGGGGTGTAACTTTTGGAAATGTGGTAATTAAAGTTTTGCTTTATGCAGACGACCTTGTCATACTAACTGATAATCCTGTGATGCTTCAGCTTCAAATCAACAAGTGGAAACAATTTTGTGGCATGTGGGACCTCATTACCGCTAAGTTGAAGATCATGGTTTTTAGATCTCAAACTTAATCTTAGTTTGGAGATGCGAATTACTTTCGGGATGAATTCACTGCAGCGGAAATAAGTCTGATATTTATATATTGCCAAGGTATTCAAAAATAACCGAACCTACTTCTTCACAAAAACAAGAAAACCTAGCCTTACGGGATGCATTGTATATATAAACTATAGTACTATCACCTGAGGTGCACCATCTATCGACGAAAAACTAAGCTCGAGAATACCATGGGAAGCAACAACAACAATTAAAATGGTGGTAATTGTTGTTGTTGCTTCCCATGGTATTCTCGATTAAAAAATAATACTGATGAGATATTAAATATTAATATTTAATACTTTTTGTATTAAAAATTAATACAATTTATATTAAAAATTAACAAAATTTTATATTAAAAGTTAATAAAGTATTGTATTGAAAAGTAATAAAATAATGTATTGAAAATTAATTAAATTTTATATTTAAAATTAATATAACTTTGCATTAAAAATTAATACAATTTTATATTTAAAATTGATACAATTTTATATTAAATATTAATAAAATGTTGTATTTAAAATATATGAATTTTTTTATTAAAATATAATAAAATTTTGTTTAAAAAATTAATAGAACTATATATTTAAAATTAATAAATCTTTTGAAAAAACATTTGAAAAAATATGGAAATTCAGATGAATTCGAAAAATATCGAAAAGAAATACTTTCTGTATAACTTTTTGACTTGGAATACAAAATATAAGATACTAATGAATAAATCAAATTAAAAACTATACAAACCATTTTCATCGACCCACCAATAGATTAGGAAATAAAATTTTATTAAATTTTAATACGAGGGTATTAAAATGTAATACAGGCGGGTATTATATTTTAATACAAGGGTATTAAAATGTAATACAAGAGGGTTTGTTTTTAATAAAATTGTATTACTTTTTAATACATGGGTATTAGAATGTAATACAAACAGTATTACATCTTAATACAGTTACAATGTAATACAAACGGGTATTACATTTTAATGCAAGGGTATTCAAATGTAATACATGAGGGTTCGTTTTTAATAAAATTGTATTATTTTTTTTCAAAATAAGGGTATTAAAATGTAGGAAAACCAGTATTAAATTTTGGTTTTAATTCCAAATGTATTAAATTCTAATCTTTTTGTATTACATATAGTAACTTTAAGACAAAATTATTAAAATTTAATCCAAAATAAATTAAAAATGAAAAAAATTATCCAAAAACATTAAAATTTAATACAAAATATATTAAAATTAAATGTAATAATTTGAAAATATTAAAAAGTAATATTTTGTGTATTGCATTCAGTTGTAATACAGGAGCTGTATTAAAAAATATCCCAAAATTTTTAACCGTGTATGTTCTTTAAGTTTATGTACATATTTGTAATTGTTATTAAGAAAAATAAAGAGATTAATAATAAACATAAGCGAGAGCTACAGTACGTTTGCAACGAACTGTTGGATACCCTATTCCCCATATTTTTGTATGTGCATGCGTCTGCCTCCCGCAAACAGCCGATGTTTCAGAAACAAAATTCTTCTTTAGCAGACAGAAAAAAATTCAATAACATTAATTTTATGCGGTGTGATGTTCAATTAGTGCTGGCGTAATAAAAAAAGGAGTGCGCCACGCCCAAAGTTAAAACATTTTATTGCCAAAGCAATTGTTATGAGCTCAGTGACATTCAATTTTATTCTTGCAGATCGATTTGAACAAAACAAGACAAAACTTAAATTTTTAAAAATTAGATTTGGAATGGAAATAGCGATTATGGGTGTTTTAACAAATCTTGAACCACACTCTGCTACGTAACCAAGGAACATAAATCCAAGTGTTCATCTGTTTACTTCAAAACTGCGACCGAAAGTTAAAAAACGTTAAAAAAATTAATGCATTATACGACTTTTGACGGAAACGCCCCTTAAAAGTGGGCGTGTCTTAAAAATTTGAAGCACTAACTGCACTTTTTTCAGTATTTAGGCATATGTGTAAGACTACAGCTGAATCGAGTAGTTTTTAAACAATCTTACCTGAACAAAGGTATTTTACCAAAATCACGCCTTTAAAAGTGGGCGTATTGAAAAAATTTACGAAAGAAAATGTAGAGATATATTACTCAAATAACGAACGGAAGGAAAAAGGTTTAAATTAAACATTGGAAATGCCTTAAATTCTTAATGCTGCGTTTTTCGTTCTTTCATGAAAAGTAGGCGTAAGCCACGCCCAAAATTCAAAAATTTCTTTTCATACACAAACCTTTTAGTTTCTATTAAGAGACGCAAAATTTTGGCTTGCGGACTCATTATAAATATCGTTTTTTTACAAAAACAATTTTTGTATAGTTTCTAATGAAAAGTGGGCGTCAGCCACGCCCAAAATCAATTTTTTTGATTTCATACACAAGATGTTTATGTGCCAGTAAGACCCACAAAATTTATGGTTTTCGCTTTAATATAACAATTGTTATTTTATAAAAACAATATTGATGGTTTTGTATGAAAAATAGGCGTAAGCCACGCCCAAACTGAAATATTTTTGTTTGATTGGAAGAAAGTTTACCTAAAGCTTACGTGTGCAAATTTTTAGCGTTATGCTTTATCGTAACTGTACAAAAAACGTAATTTAATTTTATTAAATTGAGGTTGTTCAACAAAAATGGCGGTTGTGGGCGTGTTTGTGGGCGGATTTTACCGGTTCAAGAACTTAGCCTTACTCTTGAACCAAAGATTATATATACCAAATTTCAGCTTTCTAGCTCAAAAATTGCGACCTCTAGAGAGTATACATACGGACGGACGGACGGACGGACGGACGGACGGACGGACGGACGGACGGACGGACGGACGGATGGACGGACGGACGGACGGACGGACATGGCTAAATCGACTAGGCTTTTGATTCTGAGTCAGAATATATATACTTTTCTATAACTAACGGTATTATTTCTCTATGTTACAAACTCCATACCAAATACAATATACCCATTCTATGGAATAGGGTATAATAACAAAAAAAAATAAACTAAATCCGGCTGTCTATACAAATATAAATAAAATAGCGCAAAGAAGGAACAACAAACGACAATCCTCTCAACTTGGTGTGTTCTTTTTTTAACCATAGTAGTCAACAAGTCAACAAGTCAACGTTTGTTAACAAAAGTCAACAAAAAGTTGTTCCTTTAATCTAAATTAGTTACGATTTGTAACTTTATGGCGTCATAACAGCGTTCCTAAACTCACGTTGAAGTGTCAAATAGCTACGATTTGTTACTATTTCCAACTCACCTCCATGATATGAGTTGAGATTGTTGATCTGTCAATAGACCATTTAAGTCAGTCTTTCTCAAAGTGGGCGCTAGTGCCCCCTTGTGGGCGCTGGAGGCCTGGAGGGGGAGGGGGGGGGGGAAGGAGCCCAGAAAAAATGTGGGTCTTGAAGTGGTTTAGGGGGCGATGGCTGATTTGCAATTGTATCTACTTAATATTTTAAAATTATCTTTAATTAAAACCAACATACTACACAACATACATTTTATGATTATTATATCGGGTGTTTTTTTTTAGAGGTATAGAACTTCGAATTGAAATAAAACACAAGAAAATCGTTTTAATGTCCATCAATTTGGCTTTATTGGAAAGATAATTTTATGCCATTAATGTTTAAATATGATTTCGGGCATGTTGCCGCCGCGGCTGGCTCGAATAAAGCCAAGTCTAGAGGTCCAATTTTCAACCACTTTTTCGAGCATTTGGGGCCGTATGTCGGCAATAACGCCACGAATATTGGCTTCCAACTCCCCTAACTTTTCTGGTTTGTTGACGTAGACGAGCGACTTCACATATCCCCAAAGAAAATAATCCAATGGTGTCAAATCACACGATCTTGGTGTCCAATTGACAGATACAGATACACAAGGACAAAACATATTCAATACTCTGGAAAAGTTTTACGATGAGAAGGAAATTCTCTTGCACAATATTTTATCAGTATTGCTACGGATGGTGCTCCGGCTATGACAAGGTGTCATAAAGGCTTCATAACGCACATAAGAAACAAAATACTGGATGTATTCGCTGTACATTGCGTCCTTCATCGACAACACTTGGTTGCCAGAAATTTAAGGGAAAGACTGTCCCAATCACTGCAACATGTAATCAAAGCAGTCAATACAATCCGAAACAGCTCTTTAAATTACAGATTATTCAATCAGCTTTGTTTTGCGATTTGCGAATTATGAATATTTCAACCGATTGCTGTTTCACACAGAAGTTCGTTGTCTATCAAGAGGCAAATATCTGGCACGATTTTACAATTTATGTGACTCAGTGATAGAGTTCTTGATTTTGCTGTTTCACACAGAAGTTCGTTGTCTATCAAGAGGCAAATATCTGGCACGATTTTACAATTTATGTGACTCAGTGATAGAGTTCTTGAAAAACGAAGATAAGTACGGTATTGCGCGACAACCTCATCACGTCAAATAATGACATTGGCAGACTTGAGTTCCAAAATTTTCCAAATTTAACATTATCCTTCAGCAATGACGACTTGTTTGCCTACGGTCAACATTTGGAAAACCTCCACAGTGATTTTATGGAACGATTCAACGACATTTTAAAATTGGAAATACCTGACTGGTTGTTGGATCCTTTTTCGAATTAAATAACAGCAATATCATCCCAGCTGGAAGAAGAACTCATAGAACTGACAACGAACGAACGAGTTTTGGCTACAAAAGTCAATCCCACAACTGTACCCGGAACTGTGGTTGATCGTCCAACGATTTCTGATAGCATCGAAATCGTCATGTTTGTGTGAACGTGGATTTAGTACTGTGACAACGCTGCTTACTAAAAAGAGAAACCGTTTGCATGTTACCGAACGGGGTAATTTGCGGCTGTTTTTGAGCAAATTCGAACCGGATATCGACAAACTTGTCAGAAATCAACAGATTCATTCTTCACATTTGCTTAGTTTATTCTCGACTAAAACAAATCCAATGCAATTGTAACGGAGCAATGAATTGTTAACAATCATAACGTTAAGATTTTTCCCTTGAATTGACAAATGGATTTGTTCAAAGGTCTACTTCCCAATGAAGTCATACAAGGACTGTTTCTTTGGCCATATGCCTCTCAAGGGTACAAAAACGGCTAGATCTCTCAAGTCACTCGTCAGCTCATCTAAATAACTGCATCACCACAATTTTAATTTAATGCCTATTTAGTTTTTGACGTGATAACGTCTAATAAATCGGTTTGGAATATATTGGCAGCACGCACGGAAAAATGTCACAGTCACAGTCACGTTACCTAGCTGCTTTCATAGCCAAAAGTATGCAATTTTTTTAATGGTGTTTTAATAACAAATTTAAACTGCGTGAGCTTCTCTATGACCCCTTCGTTAGAATAACTTGTTGGGTGTTTTGGCCCGTGGTCATTTTTTTTTTTTTGTATCTTATTTGCGTTAAGATGCCTTGAAAAGCATATAAGGACCTACGCTAACAGTCTAGGTTCAATCGCTGATATCACCTATTCTATGTCAATGGAAGATTGAGGAAATTTCAAAACCTCCAAAAAATATAGTCAACAGAAATACGCCATGCATACTATTCGGATTCGGGGGTAACTTTAAGGTCCCAACAATTTTTGCTGAGTATCAAAACACAGTCAGGTTGTTAAGAATGTAAGAATGTTGAGAGGCTGCCGCATCAACCTAACAGTTGTTTGGTTTTTGTATTTTGATGTTCCCAAAATCTCAAACCTCGCATTAGAACTATAAATCAAACCATTAATTCTCTATCGGGAACTTGAAAACTTCAAAGAAAAGAAATAAGTAGATACATTTTTGGAATGCTTTGATATATTTTTCACTAAAATCTACACCACAATTTTTTTCTGTTTGGATACAAAAAATTTATCGTCTAAGTCTCTCATCGAACTATTACGCCGGGGTGGTCCTTAATCCTTAACGTCCAAATCTCATGTGACCGTAATCATCAAATTGATCCTCTCCGCCACGCTTACCAAACCGCATGTGTCCATAATCATCAAATCGTTTCGTTCGCTCGTTATCATTTTCATTGTCAATAAGAAGATCTAGTTCAATTGGAATTTTGGAACGAGATAACTGCATCATCCTTGGGCCGAAACCATACACTGATCGAAGATTTCTATGTGATCCGAAGGATCTGATGCTACCAGCTCCACTGCCATCGCGAGTTTCCAGCTTTTGTGAACTATCAATGTATTTATCATTGCTTGCCGATTGTCCTGGTACAATAAGTATATAACAGGATAGCAAAAAAGTGCACAGGAACAATGGTGTTGAGCAAGCTAACATTCTGAGGATAACTACTGTGTTGTTCAAAGGAATACTCGCCTTAGACTGACTTTTCGATGTATTTACCTGTTGCTTTTATAGGTGAACGGAACTTGAAGAAGGACGTTCGTTGTTATTGCATAAAAAAAAATATTGTCTGCATCAGGAAGACTTCAACAATATTATTCGCGAGGAAATTGACAGCTCATTTTGACAGTAATTGATGGTTGAAAAGTTAACCTAATTATGAACACTTTGAGGGTGGATTTGAGGATAAATATTTTCACAGAATTGTCTGCAACGACGAAAAAGGTGTTAAGGCGTCAGTCAACGCTATGTGGAAAACAATCACGTAGGTTTAAGTCGAAAAATATGAACAAGTATTTTTTTCAATTTTACTTTGTTGTCTTAGTGGATGATTTTAACGGACGAAAAATATGGCGGATTTAGATTGAAGCTAAATGCTCCTTGAAAAAAAATTTCATCATATGCAGTTACTAGAGTTATATTTTGCCAGCAGCAGTGACCATCAGTAGACATACCATGGCTTACAGCTAAATGGTAGTCCTTATACGTTTCTGAATTCTGAAGGATTTTAAAAATTTAAATGATTTTATTTTTCTTACATAAAAAACAAATTACCAATATAAATTAACAAAAACCATGGTCTGCCTGATTGACGAAAATTTAAATTATTCAAATTCTTTTGAAGAAGTTGCCCATGAAAATCCTGTCTCTATATTCGAGTGCAATTTTACAATATTGGTTAAGTTTTGGAACATTGATCTCATTTAACATCAAAATTATTTGTTCGTTTGATAGGTAGTCGCTACCGAAAATATTCCGCCTATAGTCTCGCGCATAATTGGACATCTGGCCACAAAATGATAGATGTCCTCTCGTTCCTCCGTATAACAGATACCACATAATAAAGGCAGAATTTGCCTGTGTGGAATATAATTGACTCTTAAGAGTTCGCCTCTCAGTCGAAACAAAGTCGCTATTTCGTCAATACTGCAATCATCTCTGCAATAATTCCTTTGGCACAAATTATGATTCAACTGGCTGTAAAGCATCCAATGCAACGAGCCCGAAGATTGTTCGAGTAGTCTCGTTCTAGTCAGCTCATCAAGGCGTCTGATGAGTTCATAGAGTTTGGGTAGCCAACAAGCAAGCTCTTCGATATCCATAAGATCAACTCCACACCGCTTTCCTGAGCTTTCCATTCTCTAAACCCTAGTGTTTGACTCTGGAATGCTTGTACTGCAACTTTTCATAGTAATCTGTGGTTTGGCATTTTTAGAACTTTGATAATATAGTCCACTCGCAGTTTAAGAGTCTTGATAAATAGAGGCGACAGTCAAGTTTCCAGCAATACCATGTAATTGGGAGAGTTAGGTGGTAATCGAAATATTCTTTTAATATAAAATCTGAGGAGTTTCTCAACAGTGAACTCTGAAGGAAAAACATACAAATAAGTAAGCATAAGATGATTTTAAATGTTTTGTTAATGTGGTTAACAGACACAGACTACATTAATTTGAAAATGACACCCTGACCCTGCATCCTAATTTTGGAAATCACTTACTACAACGTTGATGTTATTTTAAAGCGCTTTCCATTTAACGATTATAAAAATTATGTTTCTTGAAATCAGAATCCACAGCAAAAATAACATATGCAACTCAAATTAATGCTTCAGTTTAAGCATTTTTTTGGGGAATGTCTATTCGCACGCATTAGTTTTGCGAATTCCTAATAAGTTTACGCCAATGGTAAGCAACAAAATGTCGTGAAACAAGAAAGGTTTGGGGGAAGTGGGGGGGGGGAATTGGCAAAACTTGTGTGAGCGAATAGATTGGGAGGTAATTTTCCGGGTAACTACTAACTACGGTGAAAATCACTTTTATTATTTGTATTATTGATGATTGAACAACTTGCTGACAAATGATTCCAGATGCAATACTTTGAATTATGTAGCTACTGCTGTAGATATATGCCAATTTCAGCCTTAAACACGTTGAGATGGAATTTGAGGAGAACATTGAATATCAAGACCAAAAAAAAGTACTGAAGCATGTAAAGTTTTTAATAATCGATCTGAATTCTCCAAACTGATTTCTGTCTGTGATACGACTATGTAGTTGTTTAGTTATATAGTTATTGTCATTGTTATTATTGTTATTGTTACTGTCATTGTTTTCAATATTTAGATTTCTACATCCACTTCTTATTTCCAAAATATTTAATAAAAAACAAAGCAAAAACGAAACAAAGTTGTTGAACATTTTGAAACGCATTACCATGTACCGGTGGCTTACAAGAAAATCTGATTCAGAAAAATCAATTCTAACCAGAAGATACATTTTTGTGACAAAACCGCATCGAGAAAGTTTTATCAAAATCGTTGGAGCCGTTCCTGAGAAAATTTAACTTTATTCACAATGTCATACGGTTAGGTTATTACCATTAATTTTGGACCTAGACCGGTCCATCCATTAAGGCTGTAAAGATGTGAACAGACAGACAGATTTTTCAGACCTACTTTATCGACTTCCCTGTTATCGTTATGTCATTTTGGATTTTCATCGGCTTTAATAATAAGTTTTTCCTTAATTTGACTTTTCTTTGGACTTAATTGACTGGACTATATTACAGAAGGCAAGGTAAACTAGTTTTAAGTTGAAAAACAGTATACCTCATTAATTTTCGAAAAATTATTATAATATTCTTATGCGCACGACTCAAGCGCCTCTATATGTTCAACAACCGAGACGGTGGTTTCACTTTTTTGACAACAGCAAAAATATACATTGAACTCCATGCAGCCAAAAAACCACCCTCGATTTGATCTCGAGTTTGTGGAAGATGACTGACTACGAAAATAAAGTTTATCCTTCAAAAGATGGCCATTTTGAAACAAGTGGGAATGGTGCATAGACAGGAATAAAATTATTTTTTAAAGAATGAAATTTTATCAAATTGTTCTAAGGGCAGGCAGATCTGTTTAAGGTGCATGCGGGCTGACTGCATAATTGTTTTCGGTTTAACAGTCTGCCCATTGGCATCTTTTAAGAAATACGAACTAATGACACTTTTTGACCGAATAGCACACCAAACAAACCAAACAGTCACTTTGTCTGGATGCAACGTCATCGGTAACTCTTAAATAACTTTTCGGATTTTCCATGCTGAAATTTTTAGTTTATTTACATACCCACCGAGTGAGCAATGTGCCTCACCACTCAAGAAAACGTTGTTCGCAAAAGCGGTGTTTATTGCCTGTTGTTCCAAAACCCACTTTTGTAGTAAGAGTTTTAATCACTTTAACAGCAAACATTCAACTAATATTTTGACAGATCAGATGACAGCTGAGTTTGACAGGTGTTAAATTCCAGCGCTATCAACTTGAAGGCACGAAATTAATGACCCGTTATTTTTATACATTGTAATGGGTGATTTTTTAAGAGGTTTAGAACTTTAAAAAAAAAAAAAACACAAAAAATTCAAAAAAATGAATGAAATATTTATTTGAATCGATAGTTTGAACCTTGCAATTTAATGTTTAAAGATAATTTCATGCAAATGTTGACCGCGGCTGCGTCTCAGGTAGCCCATCCGCTGAGTCCAATTTTGGCATACTCTTTCACACATATCGGCCGGTATCTCACGAATAAATGCATGGATGTTGGCTTCCAGTGCGTCAATCGAAGCGGGCTTGTCCCTATAGACATTAGCCTTGACATACCCCCACAAAAAATAGTCTAATGGTGTCAAATCGCACGATCTAGGCGGCCAATTGACCGGCCCGAAACGTGAAATTAACTGTTCACCAAACTCGCCTCGCAATTGCACCATTGTTTCGCGTGCTGTGTGGCATGTGGCACCGTCTTGTTGAAACCACATATCATGCAAGTCAAGAACTTCCATTTCGGGCAAAAAAAAGTTTGTTATCATCGCTCGGTAGCGTTCACCATTGACAGTAACGCTGCGATTCGCATCATCTTTGAAGAAATATGGCCCAATAATGCCGCCGGCCCATAAACCGCACCAAACAGTGGCTTTTTCGGGATGCATTGGTAGCTGTTGCAATGCTTCTGGCTGATCTTCACTCCAAATGCGGCAATTTTGCTTATTTACGTACCCATTCAACCAAAAATGAGCCTCATCGCTGAACACAATTTTTCGATAAAAAAGCGGATCCTCGGCCAGCTTTCCAAGAGCGAATTTTGATAGTAAAATTCAATAATTTGCAAGCGTTGTTCATTTGTAAGACGATCCATGGTTAAATTGCAAACCAAACTGAAGCTGTTTGACAGTGACACAAGGTACTAAACACACGTCAGCTGTCAAAACCAGTGTTGCCAAAACCAAACCAGCTAAAAAATCACCCGTTATATCCCTCCGCCTCAGGAAGTTTTTTTTTTTTGTTGTTAGAAAAGTTCCATATACATATGTACATATATGTATGAATGTTACTATGTACAATATTTGTACAAAATTTCAAAATGATCGGTTAAGTAGCTAAGGCTTCAAAACATCACAAACAATCTCACATTTGCATTTATTTACAGTTAGGATTGATGAAAAAAAGAATTAATGAATATTTGCTGCTCAGTAGTGAATTTTGCTTCAATATGGCGGCTTGAGAAGCAGTGTCACAAATAAATAATTTCTAGTCCTTTCCTGTCTGAACAGTCTCAAAAGGTCTTCCTAGAACAAGCTTTCCGGTTTCCGCCTGAATGAATTTAGAAGACCCTCTGTTTTTGATAATAATAAGTTATCAAATTTAAGCTCGTAGTTATTAAGGCAAACAGAAATGTTTGATTTTAAGCGATCCAAATCAAAAATTTTAAATATATATTACATAAGCAATATCATTATGTAAAAGTCCATCCAATCCATATCATTCAATAAATTCAATTTATTTATCTTCATTATTCACAAATTAACATATGGTATCTTCAATGAAAATTTTGTGCTTCTTAATTCATGATATGATACAAATTGGTTTCCGTTCGCTACTTTCGCCTAATAAATTTATCATTTGAGTGCACGATTTGTTGTCATGCTCGATTATGCTAATTTTATTGATTAGTTTGTAATCTTTATCAAGAAAAAAGTGGAGCCAATAAATTACTCAAATTCAGACGATATACATTTTTATAGTTTTATAGTGATTTAATTTAATAAAATATTAAGTGGTTACGTTTAAAAAGCAAAAAAGAAAAGTTATTGACTTGCGAAAGCATATTGTGATCAAGAAGAAAAAATAACCAAGATATTTCCGGCCATAGTTATTAAAATTCCATTTAAGATACAATTTTCTGTTTTCGTGTAAAAGCGTATAATATATGTACTCGGTTTCGTTACAGTTAGTGGATCGGACTGCCATGTTCATATTGCAAAGAAATGGCATTTGTCATGTTAATGGGTTTTCAGTAAGGGCGGGTAGATATTGAAATCGAATAAAATAAAATGCACGACTAGGTCGCACGAACTTGCTCTAATGAGTGACAGTGGTTTAGGGGCTTGAGATTTTGATAAAAATAAAATTTTCAAAATTCTTACATAAATACTTAAACTAATTTGAGCTTGAAAAAAAGTACGCCATTTTATTTCTTGGATAAATTTGAATTTATGAGATTAAATTTATAAAAATCTGTGGAGCGGTTTTTGAGAAAAAAAGTTTTTTTTGAAAAACTTTTTGAAAAAAATTTTCAAAAAATATTCAAAAACGCCAGTTCATAGGTATTCAGCAAATACATTTATTTAAAATTTTTAGAAAAAAATTTAATAAGCAGTTTTTAAAATATTAATTTTTTAAATTTTTTTTTTAAAAATGCTTTTAAAAATACAAACAAATTTTTTTCAAAAATATTGGTATGCAATACAAATTGAGCTATCTACAGCTATATGTGTGTGAAATTTCGAAAGAATCGGTTGAGTCGTTTTCGAGATAGTCGAAAGGAAAAAAAACGGTCCTATGGAAAGTACCGTTCTTAGCCATTTTTTAAAATTTTTTTTCAGCCATATGATTGGTCGTACCTAAAAAGCAACACTGATTTTTTTAAATAGAAATCGTTAGAGCCGTTTTTGAGAAAAATAAGCTTTAACGTAACGGTTGTATGGCAGGTACCGTTATTTTTTGAGCTAAAAAAAAAAATTTCAATTTCCCCTCTGTACAATACCTAAAAAAGTCTATATACCAAGTTTGAAGCAATTCGGCCCACCCGTTTGGGCTGTAGGTCTCTATACATACAGACAGACAGACACATACAGACGGACAGAATTTTTAGGCCATCTTTTTTCGTCTTCGCTATCATCGTAATGTCATGTTTGGTTGTTATCTCAAAACTTTTTTTTTCGACGAATGCATAACTTGCCTTATAGTACCTATAATCGCAAGTAAAAAGCTTTGTGCGAGTTATCAAAATACTATGCAATGCATGCCGTTTGGTATAGAATATGCGACGTGGTTCAAATGCCCGCCTCTGATTCTTACGGTGGCACCGACTCTTCCGCATACAGATCAGCTGGATTTGAGCTATGGCCTGTGCTATGTTCACCTTAAGTGCATTAAGTTGATTGTTATTAACGTGAACATTTTTTTCCATTAACTCAAATTTTTTCATTCATCTGTCGCATGTCGCAATATGGCGGCGCATCAGCTGACCGTGTAGCATTTATATATTCTCACTAATAGGTACGTGCACGTGCTCCGCAGTATGTGTGTGATTAGTGTATTGATGTAAATTTTGTCGTTCACTTGATCGTGATGGATAGACACCGATACAGATTTTGAGTCAAATAAACCGGTAAACATGTAGGAAAAGCCAAAAATAGTGCGAAATGCTAATGATCCGAAAAAGAGTTTCACTTGCATCGTGGTTTCATAAAAGCACACAATTTTTTATTTTCTTAGAACTGTCACTTCAGGAAACCTCACAAGAATCGTAGTCAAATGATATCACTCTGGTGGCCGATTCGCGTCATCTCACTAGCCTTACAAATCGTTCATAACAATCGCCCAAAATACACTTCAAACGGTTATTTTTCCAAGATGCACTGCCACCTGGTGAGCCTCGTGTGGGTTGCTGTTATCCGAAATATTTTAATTTTCTTGTCACAGTCAATCATCCGAAAATGCGCCTCGTCGCTAAAGATGAATTTCGGCCAAAATTGGGGTCCTCTTGTTAACCCATTTTGATAATAAAGTTTTATGCTGTTCAATAGCGCTACTATAACAATGGTGATTTGACATCATTAAACTGAGAAACAAACAACAGATTTGACATAATGTCACCACTCACCAAACAACATGGCCGCTAAAGATGGAATGATCATTTCCTGAATTATTTATTATTATCGAAGAACCATAGTAGTTCAACTCCTTGAAGTTCTAACTCTTGGGTCCATTACAATTATTTTGAAGCAATAACTTTCTCGAAAGTCCAGATTCAACTTATTAAAAATGTAGTTAAAAAAAGCAATATTTTCCAACGAATGATTTAGTTCTTAATTTCATTTTATGAAGCTTAGCAACAACTAGTTAGTAGACACCTTCACAATGTTGTTCACGAAGACAAATGACTTCGATGAAGGCATCCATAATTTATTGTGTATACAGTATACGCACAACACCGGCCGCTATTCGCCGCTGGGGTTTTACGACTTTTAAGTTCATTAACCACAAAATGTCAACATTTTGAAGTCTCGTGATTAAATTGCCGGTGTTAATATGCAATACATTTATCAGCAAAAGAAGTGTGTTGGGGCCTTAGGTGAGTCCTACATTTAGTTTGGTATGTTAGTAGGGGAATCGTTTATGAAAATATCTTAATTAAAACTTTCTTTAATTTTTGTTTTGTTTTTAATGAATATTAACGCATTAATAAGAAGATTATAAATGAGTTTATTTAAAGGATGATTTTTGAATAATACTTGTTTTCGTTTTCCAATCGAAGACGGTGAATGGACAATTGATAATTTGCATTCAAAAATATTATGAACGTGTGCTGCTAGGTGGCCAGTAGTTGCCAAGGGAAACTATTTCACATTTATCTCAAAAAAGACTCATTTGATTTTAATTACTCCTTCGGTTTTCTGAGTAAACTTTATGTTTTGGTTGGAAAAAAAATTTTCAGGAAGAGTCTTATACGGCACCTCCCATAGGACCCGTTTTCTTACACCAGATTTTCTCGTAAGCCACTTGACGGATTTCGATGAAATTTTTAATGTGGAAGCCTTTTTATTAACAAAATTATTTCGCTAGGTACTTACAATTACCAAAATAACTTTCTTTTTTTGAATATAAATAAATATAATAAAAAAAAAAGCTAGGGACATGAGATTTTGATAAAAATAAATCTTTAAAAATTCTTAAATACCTAAATACTTCAACTGATTTGAGCTGCAAAAAAAGTACGCCATTTTATTTCTCTGATAAATTTGAATTTATGAGAATAAATTTATAAAAAGCTGTGGAAGTTAAGAAACTTGGGGATTTTGTTCAAGGATGGTTTGGAGGAGGGGGGGGGGGGGGTGATTGCAAATAATTCTGCTTTACTCTGGTTCTCCCTTAATAATACAACAATTTGTTTACCAATAAAATTGAAGGAAGTTTAATGCTTTTGTCGTAGGATGTAAGGAAAAGAAGTTATTGCGGAAAATCCGGAGCAAGCTCGAAAAATTTGCAATCCCCCTCCTCTTTTTACACACCCCTGAACAAAATTTTCAAGTTTCATAAACTTCCGACCTTATTCCACCGTAAAGTTCTTGTCGCCTGGACTATAGCTTCCGTTTACTTTCTTCCATTGTAGGTCGTCAGCCCTTACCTTTTTGAATATGAAAGAGGCGAATGAAGATTTCCGGAAACCATATCGAATACACAACTCTGAGGTAGCAACCAAGCGCATCCAATGCACCATTGCCACTAGCAGTTTTACTCTGAAACTTTCGCATCAAGGAATTAGATTCCTACATAGGTTTTTCATAAGCTTTCTAAAATGTTCCTCTCAATCAGATTGTTCAGCAGGATCTGCACTTTTATTCATATTTCTATATCTTAACTAAATTCTTTATAACATTACAGCCTTGTAGCAATTTTTTTCACTATTCGAATTCTATTCATCCTTACTTATCATCGACCTTAACAAATTTATTTGAAACCAATTCTCTTGCATGTATACTTCTAGCCATATCTTCCAAAATGTTGTCAGCACTTTGTTTAATTGATCCCGTCCCGATAAAGCTATCGACTTACTTATCGACTTACAAATTCCACTTATCTTTTATGGACAAGTATAGCATTTCAAATTAATTTGATACAAAATTGATTTTCAAACACTTGCCGCTAAACTTGACTTAGAAACCTCTTTTCAGAGCAAGTGCAATGTCACATATCTGTTAGCAAGTCGAGGCTTACACACAAAAATGCCAAGTAAACATTGAAGGAATGACACTTCAACTAGAACAGCATCACCTCCAAATCCAAATGATGATGCTTTCAGTAATTGACATATTTTTTTCTCACATTTTGCTTAAAGCCAGACTAATTATAAAGAATTCCAAAAAAGGATGTAGAACGGATTTGAATAAAAAGTGACAACAACAAAAATACAAGTTCTAATATGGAACAGATAGATGTCAAATAAAATCGCATCTAAACGAGATTTTTGGATAGTCTAATAAATTCGAAGTTTTCTTTTTTTCCATTATATATATACATTTGCATATTTGTATAAATGTATCTTTTATCTTCAATGTGACACTTAATTGTCACTCATGTTTTCATCTAACGCAACGCAACGGTAAGACATCATGCTTCGTTTGGGGTTGCTATATGCCAGCTAACAAGTCTTTAGTAGATGTACAAATATCCTGCTAAATGACTTGAATTTGAAAGTAATCTAATTGGTTTCTAATTTATCTGGTCACTTTGTATTAATTTGTGCGAATGAACGCAGACTTTCTACGAAAACTACTTAGTCAATTTTATGAACCAAAAATCATTTGACAGCTGTGTTTCTATTTATTTTAAAAATTTTAAAAGTCAGGTTCAATGCTTTGTGCTCTTAAAATATGGTTTTGTTCCAAAGTCTGTTCTTTTTATTCCCCAACACTACGGACGCCCTGAACTTCTTGCTTCTTTCATTGTTCTGTTTAAGGTTTGTTCTAAGAATGAGCAATTAAGAAAATTAAGCTTTATTTACGTCATAGTTCTAACCGCCCTTGATTTCATGACTCATGCCTATCGAGATTTCTTCTTGGAAAATGCACTCATAACATTAAGATGTGTCTCAATGCACCCGGTGGGGCGCTCAACTTTACGATTGCAATTTGTCATTCGAGCATCCAACCATAGATACAAGTATAAGCAATAAAAAATAATCTTTAATTTATTTATAGCCGGTGTTCAACATTTAATGGCCATGAACTAATTTAGGAAAGAAGGGTCATCTTTATGAACTTCGTACCTTTTTTTCGTTATTTTTTTTTTTTTTTTTTGTTAATGGTTGTACGTAGAAATGAAAGTTACTAAACGGGAATTTGTCTAATTAATATGTTATGCGTGGAAGCAATTTGGTTTAAGGGCTTGGAGTCGTTTCGGGGGAACAACTCTCAAGAATTTCATTAATTATTCGGAAGTGTCGGAGAAATTGCAGACCATTTGAAACAACAGACACATACGCAATGACTATAAGTTGTTGTTAGGTGATGTTTTTAAAGGAATCATGGGATTACTTCATGGTAAGTAGGGATTTCCCCTAGACTCTTATAACAAGGGTTTTTGGAATAAGCATTCTAGCTCTAAAACTAAGGGTCCTGCCATACGATTTTTAGTGAAAAATTAATTTTTCTGAAAAACGGCTACTACGATTTTGATAAAACTTTCTGAATAGTGTTTTATGTGCAAACTTTATGTTTTGGTTGGAATAGATTTTTCAGGAAAAGTCTAATAACGGCACCTTCCATAAGACGGGTTTTTTAAATCCGATTTTCTCGTAAGCCACTTGACGAATTTCGATGAATTTTTTAATGTAGAAGCCTTTTTATAAAAGAAATAATATAAATTCTTAAATTAAAAAAAAAAGTTTTCTGGAGTGTTTTAAAAAAGTTTTAATTTTTTTTTTTTTCAAAAACGGTTTAATCTATTTTTTTTAATTTAATTTTTCTGATAAAAATTACAAAGTGCAAACAAATGGCATATCAAAAAAAAATTGGAATATATTTTCGAAAACTTTTTCCAAGAAAACTGATTTTTAAAAACACTGGTTGAACGATTTTGAAAACAAATTTCGTTTAAATTCAAAAAAGTAAAAGAAACCTGATGGCTTACATCATTTTCTCCAAAAAACGTTTTTTAGTATTGATTTTTAAGTGCGCATTAATAAAATTTCATACGATTTTTTAAATGTTTTTTCCCCAAAATCTCAAGCCCCAAGACCATTTTAACACATCATTACATTATTTAAACTTATCTTCAGCTTATATTTAAGTTTTCCTGCACTTTTTCAACTATTTCCACTGGAATTTGTATAGGACATGTGTTCGAATGTTGTATTTGAGGGCTTCCAGGGTCTTAGGGTAAGCACTGTAAATGAGGTTGCCCTTATAACTGAACAGCAGGTTAACATATCGGAAGAACTCAGGTAGATGAAATGGGTAGGAAAAATATATTTACATGGCAAAAAATCCATGCAAGCAAATTATTGCCTTATGTGATGTTGCCGTTTCATGTGGAAACCAGGTATCTTCCAGCTCCATCTGTTAAAATTCAGGAAAGCAAAAATTAAGTCAAACACTGGGGACGTTATTTAATCCTACCTCCAGGCCTTTCGATTATTTTCGGGTTAGAGACAGTTTCGGAAGAAAAGAAAAAAAAGAAAATTTAAGGAAAACTAAACGAAAATTAAAATAATTTATGTTTATTGTGGGTATTTAATTTAATGAATTTTATAGGAATTAAAGTCCTCTAAAGCAAGAAGCAAAAATTGAATTTACACAGATAGCACTAATCTTCCACATTTGAATACACACAAAGATAATTGGCTGTCTCCTGATCAACGTACCGTTTACCAAATGTTTGATGTTCTCCGATGCATGTGCTTTCCAAAGGCCGTTTAGTCCAGCCGACAGATCGGAAAAGTGGGTTTAGGTGGAAAAAGGTTGAAAGTTGATCAAGCTTGGAGATTTTGTTGATGGGTGGTTAACTAATATTTTGCTAAGTTTTTAACCTCGAGGGCCCTGTGAAAAAAGAGTAGGAGAGGGGGATTGCAAAATTTTCGGATTTGGTCCGGTTTTAAATCTATAACTTTTTTCCTTACGTCCTATGAGGTTTTCTAGAACGTTTAATTTCCTACAATAGAACAAAAATTGTGTATGTCCCTTTGTTACCAAGATAATGGCGGTTGAAGAAACGGGTCATTTTTCAAATCGATACAAAATGCCAAACAAAAATTTGAAAATGGCTTGATTTTTGAATCCCCATATCTCGGTAACGAATAAATATATACACGATTTTCCTCCTAATAAGGTTGAAGGAAATTTAACGCTCTGCAAAAAAGCCCGATATGCTTTTGCCGTAGGATGTAAGGAAAAAAAAAGTTATTGAGGGAAATCCGACACAAGGTCGAAAATTTTGCAGTTTACCCCCCCCCCCCCCCCCCCCACTCCCATTTACTGCAGCATACACATGAATGGTTGAAAGTGTAAGTCAAGACCCCTTTAACTGCAATTTTATGAATTTTTATTTTGGCATTTGTTTAAACGAATTTTATTTTCTCTTGACATAAAATTAAAATTTTTTTCCAGTTCAAGAAAATTTCTTCATTCGTTATTTTGTTTTTTTTTTTTTTTTAATTTTATAACGCTCATAAAAATAATAGATGACATGGTTTAATTTTTTATTAATTATAAAGCTATCAAAAATGACTATCAATTAAAAACCGTCTGAGGTATTTAAACGAACAAACTCTCTATCGGAATGGTTTCTGCATTCATTTGTCTTAATAAACACACACATTTATGACTTAAGAAAAATAATTTGTTTAACAAATCACATTGGCTATTAACACAGTCTGGACTGATTTGAAATATTTCATCTTAGTCCTCTTTTTTAAAGTCTTATATACGATCCAAGACCGTTGCGGTGAGCTAATTTGCAAATTAATTCATCAATCTCGCACGATTTTAATTCACAAAGATTAAACAGAACTATCACTTTAACTGTATATTATTTAAAAAAATAAATCTGATTGATAGTACGAAATGAATTAATTTGCAGAAATTTCAGCAAAGTTTCTGGAGATTAGTAGGTAAGCTTACCGGAAGTAGAACATCATCAGGTGGTTGAATGATTCATATACATCGGAGAAAATTGGTAATATTGATTTTGAATAATATTTTTTGTTTGGTTTAATTAAAATGTGGGACTTTAATAAAATTATAAATATTATAATTGCGGTACAGAAAATACTCTGAATATCAATTTTTTACAAACTTTTCATTTTAAGAATAAATTTGCAGTTAGTTGCTTAATCAAAAAGTTGGACTAACTTAGCTTGTTATTGATTCCCTTCAGATTGAATACCGTGGGATCCAGTTTAGGCCTAGATTACACTGTACATTCTACCTACCACTTTTTTAAGTCTCACAGAAGTAACTTACAGCACAGGTAGGTTTACAATAGTGTGATGAACTAACAGTAAGAATTGCTTCCCGTTAGTTGTTACACATAAAGCTGCACACTGTAGTGTGCACATTTTCTCACCCTCAGATGTACCTATACATTCATTGCATTTCTCCATACAATAAGGCATACAAAACAAATAGCATAACATATATGATATTCCCATAAGCAAGCCACAATACTTTTCACCATTCAATTTTAAATAAGCAAGGCATCAAATTACATACTCACAAATTTGTCGTCACTAGGTCAAATCCAAAATCAAGCCCCAGCCTAAGCATTCAAACTATGAGCAAGAGATAACTGATTTTCAATCCCCAAAGCACAATACCCTGCTATTGCGAGCATTGAGGGAAATCCCCAAATAAAGAAAATGCTGATAGCGCTGGTGGAGTTTAACATGCTAAATCGGATAGCAGCGAGGTGACAAATGAAATTATGACAAGGCGACTAATTTTTTTGGACTAGTAACTATGTTTCAAAAGAATTGGAATTTTTGATGATGAGACATAATTACATCGAAACTCGAAAGGTCGTAGCCTAGCATTGAGACAGCGGGCCTTATAGTCCGGTCAAAATAGACAAAAAAATAGTGCTAGGTTTGCAAAAATTTGCATAAAGCTGAAAATTGGTACAGACGTTAGGAACAACATTTCAAATAAATTAACCAACATCCCCATCGATCCGACTGGTGCTTTAGAAGTTATTCAAGGTCAAAAGGTCAAATAAATAGTTTTTACAATTTTTCTGGTAAACGGTAGGTTTTACCATAAAAATACATGAGACAAAGTTGTAGACCATGAAATTATCTACAAAACTTGTTAATATCATTTTTTTGTAAAAATATCAATTTCGGAGATATCTTGATTTTAAAACATGAAGGAGTCACGTTCTTCATGATAATGCTCATATATGCCACATGCATAAATTTAGTCCAGTCGACAGGTTGGAAAAGTGGGTGGAAGGTGGAAAAAGGTCGGAAGCCAATGAAACTATCAGATATTGTTCAAGGATAGTTAACAAATGTTTTACGAAGTTTTGGACCTCGAGGGCCCTATGGAAAAAGAGGTGGGGGAGGGGGAAGGGGTCACTGCAAAATTATCGACCTTGCAACGGTTTTTCCTCAGTAACTTTTTTCCTTACGTTCTATAGCAAAAAAATTTCCATTTTATAGTAGAACGTCGAATTTCCTACAATCTTGATGGTACCAAAATGTTTGTATGTTTATTCTTTATCGAGATATAGCTCTTCGAAAAACAGGTAATTTTTCAGAATTTGCTAAAAAAAATTCCAAAAATTCAGCTTATTTCTCCTTATAGACGAAAACTAGTGCGAGGTGTTTGTATTACGAGATTTTCCTATACGATTTGTGCTGTTTAATACTTTCGCAAAAATATCGTATGAAAATCTCGTAATACAAACACCTCGCACTAGTTTTCGTCTATAAGGAGAAATAAGCTGAATTTTTGGAATTTTTTTAGCAAATTCTGAAAAATTACCTGTTTTTCGAAGAGCTTTATCTCTATAAAGAATAAACATATAAACATTTTGGTACTAACAAGATTGTAGGAAATTTGGCGTTCTACCATAAAATGGAAAATTTTTTTGCTATAGAACGTAAGGAAAAAAGTTACTGAGGAAAAACCGTTGCAAGGTCGATAATTTTGCAGTGACCCCTTCCCCCTCCCCCACCTCTTTTTCCATAGGGCCCTCGAGGTCCAAAACTTCGTAAAACATTTATTAACTATCCTTGAGTAATATCTGGTAGTTTCATTAGCTTCCGACCTTTTTCCACCTTCCACCCACTTTTCCAACCTGTCGACTGGACTAAATTAATGCATGTGGCATATATGAGCATTATCATGAAGAACGTGACTCCTTCAAGTTTTAAAATCACGATATCTCCGAAATTGATATTCTTACAAAAAAATTATATCAACAAGTTTTGTAGATAATTTTATGGTCTACAACTTTGTTTCATGTTTTTTTATGATAAAACCTACCGTTTACCAGAAAAATTGTAAAAACCATTTATTTGACCTTTTGACCTTGAATAACTTCTAACGCACCAGTCGGATCGATGGGGATGTGGCTTAATTTATTTGAAATGGTGTTCCTAACGTCTGTACCAATTTTCAACTTTATACGAATTTTTGCAAACCGAAATGTCTATTTTGACCGGACTATTAGAGTTTAATAAACGATATAATAGTTTTAAAATACAAACCTGCTGTTTATACCCTATTCCATAGAATGGGTATATTGTATTTGGTGTGCAGTTTGTAACATAGAGAAATAATACCGTTAGGTATAGAAAAGTATATATAGCTATTCTGACTCAGAATCAAAAGCCTAGTCGATTTAGCCATGTCCGTCCGTCCGTCCGTATGTATACTCTCTAGAGGCCGCAATTTTTGAGCTAGAAAGCTGAAATTTGGTACATAATCTTTGGTTCAAGAGTAAGGCTAAGTTCTTTAACCGGTAAAATCCGCCCACAAACACGCCCACAATCGCCATTTTTGATGAACAACCTCAATTTGGTAAAATTAAATTGTTTTTTGTACAGTTACGATCAAAGCATAATGCTAAAATTTTGCACACGTAAGCTTTAGGTAAACCTCCTTCAATCAAATAAAAATATTTTAGTTAGGGCGTGGCTGACGCCCCTTTTTCATAGAAAACCATCCATATTGTTATTATATAATAACAATTGTTATATTAAAGAGACAAACATTACATTTTGTGGGTATTACTTCCACATAAACATCTTGTGTATGAAATCAAAAAATTTGATTTTGGGAGTGGCTGACTCCCCCTTTTCACAAGAGACTATACCAAAATTGCTTTTGTAAATAAACGGTATTTATAATGAATCCGCAAGCCAAAATTTTTCGTCTCTTAATAGAAACTAAAAAGTTTGTGTATGAAAAGAAATTTTTGAATTTTGGGTGTGGCTTACGCCCACTTTTCATGAAAGAACGAAAAACGTAGTCTCAAAAATTTAAGGTACTTCCAATATACAATTTAAACCTTTTTCCTTCCGTTATTTGAGAAATATTTCTCTACATTTTTGTGTGTAAATTTTTTCAATACGCCCACTTTTAAAGGCGTGGTTTTGATAAAATACCTTTGTTCAAGTAAGATTGTTTAAAAACTACTCGATTCAGCTGTAGTTTTACACATATGCCTATATACTGATCAAAGCGCAGTTAGTGCTTCAAATTTTTAAGACACCCCACTTTTAAGGGGCGTTTCCGTCAAAAGTCGTATAATGCATTAATTTTTTAACATTTTTTAACTATTGGTCGCAGTTTTGAAGTAAAAAGATGAACACTTAGATTTAATTCCTTAGCAGTGTGTTTCAAGAATTTTTAAAAACACCCGTAATCACTATTTATATTCAAAATCTAATTTTTAAATTTAAGATTTGTCTTGTTTTGTTCAAATCAATCTGCAAGAATAAAATTCAATGTCACGGAGCTCATACTAATTGCCTTGGCAATAAATAGTCTCAACTTTGGGCGTGCCACACGCCTTTTTTACTGTTCCAGCACTAATTGAACATCACACCACACAAAATTAATGTTATTGATTTTATTTCTGTCTGCGAAAGAAGAATTTTGTTTCTGAAACTGGAACAACGGCTGGCTGCGGGAGCCGAACGCATACACATACAAAAATATGGGAATAGGGTATCCAACAGTTCGTTGCAAACGTACTGTAGCTCTCGCTTATGTTTTTAATTTATTTTTATTATTTAAATCAATTTTGTTTACAAAAGTCCCTTCCGTCTGAATGCTGAAAAAAAGTCCATCTACCTTACAGTTTTTGTTTCCTCATCCAATTCTTCACAATTACTCTAGCTTTTCGTCGCACCTCGCATCTTATGCCAAACACCCTGTATGTGTCGTATTGATTGTATAACCGGGAATTTTCGACATCGTTAAGTCCGGATAAAATGATGATGATCGCTAAGCAATCGGATGAGTTT
Source organism: Platycheirus albimanus (assembly GCA_916050605.2). Classification (NCBI taxonomy): domain Eukaryota; kingdom Metazoa; phylum Arthropoda; class Insecta; order Diptera; family Syrphidae; genus Platycheirus; species Platycheirus albimanus. Next base: position 289,505,748 of record OU696696.1, on the reverse strand, counting down.
CAAATTTAATCCATGCAATCATTCGAGGTTTGAGGATCATTAATCTAGGAACTTTACAAGAGGCTACATCTAAAGGTAACAATCAAAGGCTTCTTGGCGAGGTATCATCTAGGCTATATCTATTACAGATAGAGCTCAGAATATGATTGCAAAGATTATAGTTTGATTTTTATCTTAAATCTTAGTGCACAAAAAGAACTTCTTGTTAACAGCAACGTCTTTCACATTACATAAAAATCCATGTAAACACACCATCTTGTTGACAAGTCAACAGAAAATGACGTCAACTAGCTATCCATCTTCCGTCCATTGTAACCGTGTGTGTAAGCCCACTGGGATACGTACGAGAAAGAATCTCCGTTTTAGCCCGTGCGAAGATAATTTATTATTCTTGCATCTCATTCTCAATCGCAATCACAGCAACCGCAATCAATTTAATATGCAAATTCCCTCCAGACTCACACACCACTGAGACTGACCGGCCGGACCTATCCGCATCTTATTTTCGCTCTCACATAACCCATACCGTTAGATTCTGCGATGACTCTTATTTATTCACCCAAGTTGAAGTTATACTTTGTCACTAATATTTACTTTTTCTCAAAATGCCTTCCCCCAATCGAGAATAGGTATTGGTAATGGCAATCCAAACATTAGGTTGAAATCATGTTGAACAATAATTAAGCGGACCATGTTGACCTAATTCTAACACACAAGGCGATAAAGATATAGCCACACTTCACACTCCTCTCAAGTAGGTACTGCCAAGTTAGAAGAGTAAAATCCTCGCATGTCGAGTGTCGACTGTCGACCCATTTCCTATCAAGATTCCGTCAAAACAAGTTAACCAAACGGACATTCTAATATTGCTTCTTTTTGACCCAATCCCGAGCGACTAGAACCGTTCATCGGACTCCTTTTTGGTTTGCGAGCTACGGAGCCAGAATTGGTGCTGCAGATGCAAAATATATAAGTCAAGGCAGTCTGGGCAAGAATTTGAATTTATGTTCCCGGGCTGACCTAAAAATATTAGAAGAGAGAGGATCTAGCGATCTTGTCCGATGCGATCGTAGGAAACAAGTTTGTTTGAAAAAAAAAAAAACGAAAATGATCCCCGCCGCGCAGGCGCATATATAGTTTGCTGCATATGCACGCCGCGCTGCGGTTGATTCTGTCTAATTGAACATTTTTGCGGATAGGTTTGGATATTTTCGCAAAACAGAATCCCTGCGGTCCATGCGCCATAGATGGGGATGCAGTTGTGGCGAATCTCTTGGCTCGGTCGGTAATATGATCATCGTCAGCCGCAAAGACATGAGGATCGTTTGCATAGACAATCGGAAGTTTTCTGCTTCTTCGCTTATAGACGAACGCACCTGGACCCGGTAGGTGCTGTTGTATATAGATGCTTCTGCCGCATTTCGCGGTGTGTTATCACATTATTCCAAGACTTCATGAATATGTGTGAACAATTAAAGTTAAATAATGGAATTGTTGTATTTTTTTTTTTTATTTGAAAACTTGAAAAAAAATATTGTTTTAATGTGAAACGAAGCGACTGAATATTCAAAGTGATCTGTCTGTTTGTTTTGACCTGATGGAGTGAAAGTGATGTTGTGTGCTGATTTGTTTTTTTTAAGAAAAGAAAAAAAAAATTAACTTTGAACTTTTTTTTATCAATTGATGGAAGTGATGGAAGGAAGTGTATTTTATATTTACGGTAGCAAGTCGATTGCGTAATTGTTTCAACGCAATAGTTAACAATTATTACTGGATTATGTAAATATATGGTATGTATAATGTATATAACGGAAAAAATTGTAAATTATAATATTGTTTGATGGGAGATGAGGTGTAACGAATATTTTTTAAATAATTGATTCATATGGGCGTGTGAGCAAAACGCAATTGGAATTATTATAGTTGGATTTTTGTTGGGAGATATCATTAACGATTAACAGAACATTTTAAGAAACCATTTATTTAGGCAAAAAGGTTAAAAAGGTTTAAAAAGATAATAAAAAGAGAAAAGTTGTTTCTTAAATGTTAAAAATACTTTTGTGAAATACGCATAGGTATAATAACGGCGCAGGGACATAAGGCCCAGGGACATAAAGCCCAAATTTTTGTTTTGGCGTTATGACCCACTTACGTGGGACATGAGACCGAAATTTAATTTGGGCTTTAAATCCCACCCAAGTGGGTCATAAGGCCGAATCTTTTTCTGAAAAATGGGACATAAAACCCAAATTCAAAAAAAAAATAGTTTGAATAAAAAAATAGTTTATTAGTTCATTTTCATGTTATAGGTATTTATTTCAAAATCAAAAAATCCAATTCAACAAAATAAATTAAACAGCTTATATAAGCATAAACATAAACAACAACAAAAAAGATAATTCAACAATAATCTTGAAAACGTTAATTTTATACATAAATAATAGAAGTATTTTGAATTATCTGTCTGCAAAATGGACATAATAATCAATTTTTTCGAGCTATTGACTCTTCCTTTAGGGTCGAAAAGCAACTACTACATATTTTAAAATTATTACATGGTAAGAGCACTAGATTTCTTGGGTTCTCGAAACAAATGCTGCAATTTAGGGTTTCGTTTTGTTTTCCAGCGAAGGTGTCCACATCTTCTTCGCTATCAGTTGAACAATCGGACTCTTGGTCCATATTGTCCATGTTAAAACAATTTTTGGCAAATCCATACAATTTTGACGTCATTTGGCTTAAAAATTCGGAAATGGTTATTATTCGTCTGTCGAGTTTTTTCGTTAGAATATAAATAAATTCATTCCTTTTCTCGAATTTCGCTTTTGGGCGCTCAAACATGTTCCACGTTTCCCCATCCAACGACGAAGAAAAATCAACTGTGGCTTTAAATTCTTCGGACAACAAAGTGTCGCAAAAAGTGAAAAAATTACCATGTTTCGGTAACATTTGACTTAACTTTTGGTTATAAGATTCCAACAAACTTGTAGTTCTCATAGGTTTTTTATATAAAGAGAATTATTGTTTTGAAGGATCCTAAACAAATAAAAAAGATTTTAAAATATTTGAATCTTGATTTTCATAAGATGAATTACCTTGGATATCCATTGCTTTTTGAAATATTTTGCAAAATCTTCAAAATATTTATATTTTAAAAGCGATCTTTTAAATATATTCAAGGCCTCTTTTATTTATGATGGTTTCACTAAGGGTAGCACAAAAAACGGATAAAAAGTTTACGACTTTCTTTATCTTTTTTAATATGGTTTAAAAAGTTTTTAGTTTTTGCAGCTTTTCTTTTAAGCGCTCTGATGTAATGAAACCAACAGCCTCTGACTTCGACATTTGGAAATACTTTTTGAAAATCGCGCGATTTTTTGGGCTTTAATTTTATAAAACCTCTTAAACTTAAATTCAATATGCATGTTTCTGTTATCATAATTTAAAAAAATAAAATTTATACAGAAATATTTAATAACATAATATATTTTTGTCTTATCAAAATTTTAATGCTTGCCTCAAGAATCAATAAAGAAGTTACTTACATGTTCAGCATGGGCTATGTATATGATTATCAATTGCCTACACCCGCATGATGGTAGAACACTAAATGGGCCATCAATAAGATAGTGTCTTTTAGACTGAGGCAATGTTTGAATAAGTTCGACGATCTTAGGTGCCAGGAAAATCGTGTATCCAAATTTTTTTTCCAAAATAGTATATTTGTAAATTGTTTTTCATTGTCGTATTTCGACATACCATAGTCACTCATAACCTTTTCGTTTATAAATGCTTCTTTTATTTCCATTAAACTTGTGGGTGGTTTCGGCAATAAGGAACTTTTTATTCTGTTCATATGACGCTTTATCGAAGTGAATTGAACTAGGTTTGCTGCGTCTGTCATTTTTAAGCGTTTTTCGTCAAAAATTTGTTTCGCCGACGTTCTTCTTTTAGTTGGAACGGAACAGTCGCTTTTAATTGAATTTAACAGTTTCATTTTTTTTCATTAAATCTTCCTTGTCACCATGTGTATGAATGCCATCGTTGAACTTTATTATTTGATTTAGTTCACTGTCAAATGTTAGTCTTGCTTTGCATGTTTTTACATAGCACGTATAATGTTTTATATTTTTTTTATAAACACTTTTAATAACATATAATTGTTTTTCAGACTTTAAATACAAGACACGACTATTTTTTCTTAGACCTGGCAAAAATTCAAAACCACGATTTTCCATTTTTTTTAAACTTTCAGTTCTTATAAGAACAACACTTAATCAACACTTAATGTACTTTGAAGGTTTGAATATATGCATTTTTTTTTTCTTAACATTAAATATAACAGTAGTCTTAATTTCGAAACCAAAGAGCGCTTCAAATTTTGGGAGAGATTAAAAAACTGGTTTGAATGTCAACTAAACCAGGTGCGGATTCTTCTAAGCATTAAAGTTAAGGGCTCAGGAAGAAAAAAAAACTTTTCTCGCATTGAAATACATTTATTTTTATCATTTGTCAAGTCATATTATGTGGGACATAAAGCCCAACTTTTTTTGGGGGCCTTATGACCCACTTGGGTGGGATTTAAAGCCCAAATTAATTTTCGGTCCCGTAAATCATCATTCCTTGCCTTTTAAGTAGATCTGCTATGTTTGAAATATTTTCTTTAAGAAATTTTTAATCCTAATTCTCGTCCAAAAGTAAAGCAGCTTGACCAACAAAATTTTCAAAAATTAGTCTTAATCTAATTATTTTTGAAGGGTGAGCTTAGTTCAGGAACTGCATGAGCTTTCCTCATTTCCGAGATAAAGCCAGGGGAAGTGCGTTCTTTTGTTTTATACTAGCTGCAGTTATCTGAGAGTTGCAAGCAATTTTATTTCCCTTGAGAGCAGTTTTTGTTCTTATGAAAAAAAGTAGCTACTTTCTGTACCTTTTCTGTACCCCTTATACTTATATGTGTGAAAAAATAAAATGCATGACTGGATCACACAAACTTGCTCTCATGCTAGACAATTGCTTAGTAGCTGCATAACGTAGGATTAAAAAAAATTAAAAATTGTTTTGAAAATTCTTTTATTTTTTCAATTAGTTTAAGAGTTATCTCGGAAAAACTAAGTATGCAATAAAACTTCAAAACTAAATGTTAACCTAGAAAAAAAATATTGAAAATCAATCGACCAGTTTTTTTAATAAGTGTTTGTTTTTTTTTTTTGAAAAACTTTTTGAAAAAATATTTGATAATTTTTTTGAGTGTGTCAGTTTGCGAAAATCTGTAGTTTTATCTGGGAAAGTAATTCTAATTCTCCACCCGTTTCCAAAATATTTCGAAAACCAAATTACCTAAAAAAAATAATATTAAAAATCAAAAAAATAAATATTTAAGAATTTTATGTCAATAGGATTAAAAATGTTTTCCTGAGTCCAAAATTTTATTGAAATCAGATTATGAGAAAATTTGGTTTGCAAATTCCGGTTTAATGAGAAGTACTGTTATAAGACTAATTCCGAAAAATCTTTTCCAACTAAAAAATAGATTGTCCCAAAAAAATAGAATTCTGAAAGTTTTATCAAAATCGTTTTAGCTGTTTTTGAGAAAATCATTTTTTTTCTGTACGATTGCATGGCAGGTACCGCTATTTTTGAGCCTAGAGCAAAACTTAAAAATATGTACCTACATTTCGAGGGACGGCCAAATAAATAAACTAAATATCAAGCTTGAAGCAAATCGGACCATCCATTTAGGCTATAGAGGTGGGAACAGACAGACAAACAGACACACGGATGGAATTTCCAGACCCACTTTTTTCGACTTCTCCATCAACGTAATGTAATGTGTGATTGTTATCTCAAAATTTTTTGTTGCTCGAATCCATAACTTGCCTTATACAGGGTGTCCCAAAAGTCAACGTCAAAACGAAAACGGGTGATAGGGTAGGTGGTGACAGTTATCAAAAAAATAATAAAAAAAATCTTTGCCATGTATTTTGTGAGTTAGAGGCATTCGAAAAAAATATCGAAAAAATGCTCACCCTCTGACGGCCTTTCAAGTGCCGTGATTACAAATCTTAATTTTTCTCAATTTTTTTTTTCTGTTATGGAACCTCGAATAACCCCCGCTAACAATTGCATTAAAAAATTTAAACACACCTGCATCAGTTTTGAAGAAAATTTCACTTTTTTGCCCAACTAAATACTCAAAATTTTTACATGACCCTAATTCAATGGGCTGTAGTGTAAAAAATAATGTACTACTAAATTTTGGCAAGTTACCTTAAAAGTTGGCGCGTTCAATTCTCCTTCCAAAATGGTATAAAAAGAATATTCCATAAATAACGGAAAAAAAATGTTTTCCTCAAATAAACAGGTTTTAAGATAATTCTTTTTCATTCATTAAAAAAAAATCTGAATGTACTCCAGGCTTTCTCGTCCAAGTTTACGTTCGAGGAGAGTGACCGTTATTATTTGAAGTAACTACTAGCAGGCCCAGACGTCCAAGGGTCCAAGGGCTATCAGATAGTGATTCATTTCTTGTCGTTTAGTAAAACTGATCCGGTCCTTGGAATATTTTTGTTGTCCTTTGGATTTAAGTGCGTTATAATCTCACTTAATAACATCACGATGCCATCTTTGTACACTGCGCAGGAATATGCGAACATGCACCTTATTTATGGAGAATGCAGAAGCAATGCTAGTGCTGTATCTAGACTTCACCATGAGAAATATCAAATGCTGAGCGTTATCCGGATCATCGGGTTTTTGTGAATTTGCACCAGTCATTCTCAGAAGGTCGATTTCCATACCAAAGAACTAGTGAAGGCAGGCCCCTCATGCCTCAGTGCAGTGCCAGTTGCATATATTTTTAAATACCTTTGATCCCATACAGATATATTGTTGGAATCATGATGGTTATTATAAAACGCATCACAGAGATAATAGACTATTTAAGATTTCCTGAAGGTTTACACTAGGTAATTCACAAAAACTCGAAATCAATAGCTGTTTCCAATTTATGAGACATATAAGTAAGTCTCGAATAGGACGATGTGAACTGCATTTTTTTAGGTCTTTTTAAAGGGACAATTGACAATTTTCCAATTTTTACATTCATTCATTTAAAGTTATTCAAAATAATTTTTTAACAACAATAAATTTTCCCAGCAACTTATGTATATCTGATGTACATAAGTCCAAAAGTCTTCACAATCAATTAATCAGATTGTATGGCCGGCCCAAAACGTTGAGGAATTCTATTCAAAAATAATTTTAATGATACAAATTTTAAAGAAAAATCGCAGTTTCTTTCATTGACAAGACGATTGCTAAGCAGTTATCCACAAATAGTGTATCCAATAGAGAATTTCTTTCTGTATCTTTGGCGTGGATCTTTGGCCACTTTCGACATGATTCAGCAAACAACGCCTCAGTAAAAAAAAAAAAAAGTTAATTGTTTTATATTATTTTATTTTATTTGAAATTAAACCTCTTTATTTATTAATACTATTATAGGTACAGCTTACAGAAAAACAAACATCTTATCAATATTTATTTCAAGGCAGCCATCACTTGCGATGAAGCCATACCTGCTTCAATTAATTTTTTCCAAAATTGAAATTGCCTTGTACCTAGGTATTTGAAAATCAGTGGATTGAACCGGCAGAGTTTTTCTTCGTAGTTTCAAGAACAAGAACCATCTGAACAGCTTAGTTTCAAAAGCAAAGTCAAAGTGTGAAAAACACACAAAGGAATATTAAATTGTTCAGAAAAATAGTTGACATTCACAGGCGCATTGCGACAGAAAAATTTTTCGTTGATTTTCGCCAAAAAAAATTATGAAAAATAGACAAAAAGATCCTGGCTGAAGATTGACACGATCAATATTGTAATAAGGCTCTTTATAATCTGAGAGAGTTCCTTGCCGATCCAATAACCGCCACGTCTGTTAAGAAAATGGTTTTTTTTAATTTACTCAATAACGATTAGTTTTAGTTTAGTTTTCCATAGCATTTACCGTTAAAAAGTTAGAGCAATTCAAAGAATCGCAAGTATTACACGGATAAGTTAATTTGAATTTTTGGGACCAAAATAGTTTATTAAACAATATAAGTCAATTAGTACCTATACGATTCTTTGCATGGCTGTATTTTTTTGACGGTATATGTTAGGGACAAAACTCTGATACTTATTATTTGTGTTTGAAATCACCTCAGCTACACGTTTTTGCAACAATTTTTTTTTCTCTAAAAAAACCGTTTTTGAGTAAATTAAAAAATAATATTTTCGTGATCTTTGACCCCTCGCAACTGACCTAGCAGTTATCGGCGAGGAACTCTTTCAAATTACCAATGATCGTACCAATTTTCAGTCAGTAATCTTTTCCTTGCAAAAAGCTATTTTTCCTGGACTATACATTGAGATTGAATGTTAAATTTTGGTGGTTCACTATATTGGATAGTTCACTACACTATGACAAGCGCCTATTGTTATAAGTGCAAATAGTTCAAATGAAAATATTGCTTTAATAAGGCAACAGCGAGACCACAAAGTATGTAAATCAAAATTGTTTGAGCCATTTCATTTGCGTTTCAAAATTGGTAAAAACTAACAAATGTTGGCTAAAACTGAATGAGTCGATATATGGGAGCTACAGTTAGCAAACTTCGATCTTTGAAAATTCAATGCCATCTTGAAAGTTCCTTTTAAGATCTTACCACATCTTAATCATTTCGTTATTGTCATTGTCAACGTATAGCTAATTTCATAAAAACATTTAAACCAAATTTCCGATACATCTTTGCCATATTAGCCAAACATTTTAAATGCAGTTTTCTTTAAAGTAATCTTAGTATATAACATACAAAGTTTAATTTAAATAGTTAGAGCCGTTTTTTAGGCAAAATAGAAACAACAAAAAATGTTGGCTAAAACTGAGCGATTTGAAATGTGTAACTCAAAAAAAAAAAAAAATGTAATGCCATATGAAAAACTAAGCCAAACAAAATTACATGAATTCGATCAAGCCGTTGCCAACTTATGTCCATTTGAAAAAAGCCGTTTAAAACTGATATTCTTGGTATTGTCAAAAATTGTCTTGGTTTGTTAGCTTATGAGTTTTATCAAAATCGTTGGAGCCATTTTCGAGCAAATTCAAAACTAAAAAAAAACAATTACTTGAAAAATACCAGCTTCAGCTGGGCTTTAAAGAAATAATAAAAAATCGACAGCGACGTAGATCCGCACAGACAGATCGACGGATGACATGTCAGAAACCACTGTTTTTGCCTTTTCCATCATCGTAATGTCATGTTTAATTAATTTTTTTTTACAAAAATGTCTGACATAAATGTTAACAAACCCTAATTTCAATTCATTACCGCGCCAAGCATAGTTTTTAAATGTTGAATCCGAGAAAAATGATTTTTAAATATCTTCATTGAAATTAATAATTTCAAGAGAAGTAACTCTGAGATAAAACGGTTAATCCATAACTAATTTATATATAATTTTCCTTTTTTAGGTATTTAAAGTAATTAGGGCATATTACTGCTCTCCAAATCACCAAACAAGCATTCTTGTATTTTCCAAAACAAGAACTCCTATGTTGCCATCAATCTTTTAAATAATGCAACAGCAACACCTTAAGGCTCATGTTTTTTTTTTTTTCAACCGATCATTCCTTCAATCTAACTACTAGATCAACTAACTCTTCACATGATAGATCGATGGCGATGGCGATGGCTCACAATTTTAAATCAGTTTGTAGCCGACATTTCATGTCAACATCAAAACAATCTTCACGTTCCAAAGCGTCCAATGGACGTCAACAGCATCAACAAAGAATCCAAAAGCCAACACATAAGTTGGCCAATTAAGTTCATCCAAACTGAGGAACTATTATATTATCTCAACACAACAATATCCCGATCAAAGAATTAATCCCTGAGCTGCTCCTCGCAGCCAGCGTATATACAGCATCATGGTCCATTGCATCTCAATTAATTCTGTATCAATGGCTGGTCAGCTAAGCATTGTGTGTGACTTCTTTCGAACAAAGATACCACGGCGACGGTCGGTCGGAGCGGCGACTAAGATTTAAAACCATGGAAATGGAGAACCATCTTGGCGTCGAATCCAGTTTTAATAAAATAATTGGGTCACTGGTGACAGAAATTGCATTAACTAACTGGACCTGAGACTTGCGAGACAACATTTGTGGAACAAAAAAAAAACCAGGTCTCCTGTCTGAGCTCTGCGGACAACACACCAAAGTGGTCCACAATTGAATCTTCCCGATGCCATGCAGAGTTTTTTCTTTCACGCGTTGGCAATAGATACCGTTCCAATAGAACAACAACAGCGCGCGCCACACGGAAGCCTAATCGCCTTGCGTTTCGCAAAATAGAAAACGTCAAACGAGTTTGGAAGCCACATCAAGCTGTTCCCCTGGTCTTGGTCTATAAGAGATTCCCTGGTCTTGATCCCCAGGTTAGATTCAACGACAGTTAGTTGCAGTTGCAGCACCACCTTAGGATGAAGCTTGTGTTATAGTTGGATGGCTTAACTACTGACTGATGATGGAGTTCGCATAAGATCAGAAACTAGAGCAGATCCAAACTGCGATCCAAGAAGCTGGTCAATCCAGCTCCGAAGGTAGGTCAAAGGCATAACTTCTAATCAAGTAGAGATTTACTGCTTGGTGATGCTGATGCTGCACCGAGATGGATAACTGTTATATTTTGATATTCTCCTCTTCAAGGCATGGGGAAGAGGGAAACTATAGAAAGACTGTTTTTTTTATAGAAGATCTCACTGGTGGACTTGTATGGTGGCAATTATTGCAAAGCGTTACGCAATTGATGCAAACATCATGCATCGGGAATAAATAATTGAAAAAATGTTCATGAATAGAATACAAAATGTCTGGAATGATCTGCGCCTGAGCCTTGGAGCTTGGACTGACATACAGAAGTTGTGCTGTTATTATGATGCGAGCAGCGAGACCCAATGCAAAAGTTGGCTAATGAACTTTAAATAAAAGGTGAGGTATTTCGTTATGATGATCATCATATCAACTTATGGATTAGTTTTGGAATTACGTACGGGATGTTTCAAGATTGTTAATTAACTCAGTTAGCATAAATGCATTCCCGAATGGCAATTAAGGAGAATTTTAATTAAAATTACGAAGCTGCATGGATTTGTATAAATGTTTTAGTCCTTATCGAGGGAATATCTTGGGCGGCTTGACACTATCCATTATTTGCTAGTGTTGCCTTACAATGTGTACAATGTGTTAAATAATATTTTTTTCAAAAGAATTTAGGTTGCGAAAGGAACGAGAGGATGTAAATACTTATTTTCTTAGTCACCAGTTTCTCGACTAGGATCACAACTCTCTAATCCAAATTCTTCAAGCTAGTAATTTGACTTTTCTTAGGAATGCCTTATTACTTTCATTGGTATCATCCGATTGTATTAGCACCTACCTATATTTTATGATATTTAACAAAACATACCTAACCACGCTATAGGTTGAGGTCGTTTACCACTTGATCGCGCCACCTTAGATGGGGTCTTCCAGAACTGCGTCGGCCCTTCGGGTTGGAATTGAAGACTCGTCGGGCAGGAGCGTTTTCGTCCATACGTCCACATGGCCCAGCCATCTAAGCCGCTGAATTTTCAGCTTCTTAACCAAATCAATGTCGATGTGTAGCCCGTACAGATCGTCATTGAATCTTCTCCTCCATACTCCATTGATACATACAGGCCCGAATATCACCCGAAGAATCTTTCTCTCAAAGCACCCCAGCCTGTATTCATCCGATTGTGTCAGTGTCCACGCTTCTGCCCCATACAGCAGGACTGGGATGATAAGGGTCTTGTATAGTGTCTCCTTGGTCCTTTGAGAGACGGCTTTACTACTAAGATGCCTTCTTAGACCGAAGAAACAGCGATTGGCAAGAGTGATTCTTCTACTGTTCTCTTCACAGATGTTGTTCTGAGAGGTTATTGTGGAACCCGCTTAGACAAAGTCCTTGACAATCTTAAAGTTATATCTGTCCATTGTGATGTTTTGTCTAAGCCTACGGTGATGATGTTCTGCTCCCGAGGACATCAAATACTTTGTTTTATCTTCATTAATAGCCTGACCCATTTTCGCTGCCTCCACTTCAATACTTGCGAATGCTCCACTGACAGCGCGCTTCGTTCTTCGAATAATGTCAATATAATCAGCATAGCCAAGTAATTGAACGGATTTAAAAAAAAATCGTACCGCTGGTGTTGACATGCGAGTTGCGTACGATTGCCTCAAGAATGATGTTGAAGAGGTTACATGACAGCGCGTCACCCTGTCGTAAGCCTTTCTCGACATTAAATGAGTCGGTGGTGTTCTTACCAACCTTGACGGAGCAGCGCGAGTTCTCCATAGTCATCCTGCACAATCGAACGAGTTTGGCAGGTATGCCAAGAAGCGACATGGCTCTGTATAGCTCGTTCCTGTTTACGCTGTCTTAGGCGACTTTAAAATCGATAAAGAGGTGGTGAGTATCGATCTGGAATTCTTGGGTCTTTCCAAAATCGAAAGGGTTCAGACGTTCACACAGAATGGCCGACAAGATTTTATAGGCGACATTTAGGAGACTTATACCTCTGTAGTTGGCGCAGCTTAGAGTATCTCCTTTCTTGTGGATAGGGCACACAATGCTGAGGTTCCATTCGTCAGGCATACTTTCATCCGACCAGATTGTACAGATGAGTTGGTGTATGCTCCTCACCAAGTCATCTCCCGCTGCTTTGAACAGTTCAGCCGTAAGGCCATCAGCTCCAGCAGCCTTGTTGGACTTTAGTTTAGATATTGCTATCCGAACTTCTTGGTCGGGAGGACGGAAATTTTGTTCTTCATCATCCAAATCGAATGGATCATTCTGCCTGACAGCGATTAGTTGGTTGTCTTCGCCGTTTAACAGTCTGCAGAAGTGTTCTTTCCAAATTCTCAGCACCGACTGTGTATCTACAACGACATTCCCACCCTCGTCTCTACATGCTTCCGCTCGGGCTTTGTAACCCTTGGACGAATGCTTTACCCTTTGGTAGAACTTTCGAACATTGCTTCTGCCGTAGCACCCCTCAATAGATTCAACCATTCGTTTTTCCAGTTCTCTTTTTTTTCTTCTGAAAAGCCGATTTCCTCTTTTCTCTTTTGCTGGTATACCGCACGGAAAGCACTCTTGGCAGCTCTAGTTCTAGCATTCAGAACTGCATGATAGGCTTCGTCTTTGGCCAAGTGTGTGAGCCTGCACTCATCATCGAACCAGGTGTTTAGTTGTGGTCGCCTAATGAAACCCAAAACATCCGTGGCAGCGGTTTTGATGGCCATTTTGCAATGTTGCCACTGGGCCTCTGGGTTTGGCGCAGGCGCCGGGCTTGTCAAGAGTTAAGAGGAGACATGATTGGCAAAGGTTGTGGCGGTCTCTTGCGATTGTAACTTCGCAACATCAAACTTTCTCACAGTGGATGTTCGATTCTGCGGTCTGGTGGAGATCCGCATTCGCACTTTAGCTACAACAAGGTAGTGGTCCGAGTCTATGTTGGCCCCTCGGAAAGTGCGGACATCCATGACATTGGAGGCATGTCTGCTATCAATCGCAATGTGATCAATTTGGTTGACGGTATTTTGATCAGGAGACCGCCAGGTCCCCTTGTGTATATTGAGGTGTGGGAAGTATGTGCTAGCTAAGATGACACTTCGCCCCGCAGCAAAGTCGATTAGCCTGTGTCCGTTACCGGAAGTGTTGTCGTGCAGGCTATGCTTTCCGACTGTCGAGCCAGTCGAGCCTTTCCGATTTTGGCGTTGAAGTCACCAAGAATAAACTTATTGTCGTACTTCGGGCATTTATCATACGTCTTCTCGAGAAGATCGTAGAATTCTTTGGTCGTGTCATCTTTTTCCTCCGTGGGGGCGTGGACGCAGATCAGCGAGATGTTGCTGAACTTGGATTTAATGCGGATTGTGACAATGCGTTCGCTTATGCCACGAAACCCCAAGACTTCTTGCGTAAGCCTTCCTCTTATCACAAATCCGCATCCAAATAGCCGCTGTTTCCTTGTCCTGTAGCACTTACCGTAGTAGATGTCACAGTTTTTCATCCTTCTTGTGCCTTCACCATCCCATCGCACTTCTTGGATGGCTGTGATGTCGGCTTTGACACCATCTAGGGCTTCCACTAATTGTTCGGCTGCACGTGGTCTGTTAAGGGTCCGGACATTCCACGTGCAGAACCGAAATTCGTTGTCCTTGTTTCGTTTGCTAGGGTCGTCATCAGTAGGGTCATCCATATCCGAGGCAGTTGGTTGTTTCGGAACAAAAGGTTTTTTACGTGGTAGCTGGTAGGGAAGTTACCCCGACGCACAACCCCCAACCTGGGGGACCAGGCCCTATGCTACTCTCCTTGGACGAAAGGAGCTGGAGAAATCCAGTCAGTAACCCACTTCGGGGATGCGAGAGCTATCGTTGGTCCTACAGTAGTGAAAGGACCCATCAAAGACCTGAGCTCCGAATATGTCGAAGTAGCTCAATGGGGTGCCTACCATATTGTCTGTAAGCGTCGCCGTTGGTTCACTTAATTGGAAGCTCATCCGCCGCTCGCTTGCTTTCTGAGGGGTTCGTACAGAATAAACTGCTACCCAACAAAAGAAACAGAGGAGCTTTATGGCAGGGCAATTATAGTGTTGCTATTTTTCTGTGATCAACACTCGCGCTTATAAGTTCAGCAAGTCAAGTCCGGGTGGACAAGACCAGTACCCGATGGCTACCACTTGGAGGTAAAATAAGCACAATTGATGCGTATGAGACAGTTGCAACGCTGGGCATCGCCATGTTGATACCAATCAGGGTCTACCCTATTCATACAGCACCCAGCCACTCTTACGGTTTGTAAACTAGAGAACATATTAAAGATCAAGATCCTACATTTTAGCTATGGGGTCACTGTTTAGTCTATTCCTACTTATACATACCTTAAAATCCAAAACATCGAAAGACTAAATCTCAAGAACTACAATTCTTAGTTCTTTTAAATAGAAATCTCCAAAAATCCTTTATTTATTAAACGATGCTTAAGATTTGCTGGCACAAAGAAGCTTTATTCAGTCGTCTGGTCGGCGCTATACTATTACAATTTTCCTGATATGTCAAATTTGGGTGAATTCTGGGAATGTACAAAGCTTTTTCCTCAATGTTTTTTTTTCGAAATATTTTCGAGATTTCGTTTATTTCTTCGAGCTTATTTATAATTTAAAAGAAAAAACGGGGTAATCCAGCACTTTTGAATAACCGGGCAACGCTTACTCTTCATCAAAATTTGTTTGAAGATTTATCACAGCACCTTGGCATTTTAAATTGTAACCCCTTTCAGTAAAGGTGAAATTACATACGAACAATTCGCCGTTACCCATATTGTCATAATTACCGTGCTCGGCTGAGAAATCTTTTGCTTCGGCAAAACATTCAATACGAGATGTGCTCGTTTCAGATAAAATGAATCCTGGCTTATGATCGTTCCATCGTAAGTAAAAAAATAACTGAATCACTTTGAAACAGTAACTTTACCTTGAATTCGCTTGACTACCTAATCAAGCGAATTAAATACTTATCTCAGGTTGCTCTTAGCCAACAACATTCCACCCAACCAGCTCGGCTCTTAATCAGTTGGCTCCGATGACGCCCATCAAGTTGGCTCAGGTCGTCCTCGACTTCATTGCGCTTTAGATAGGGCCCTCAAATGCTGCTTTGTTGCAAGCGTTACCAACCATTATATTCCACATACCACATGAGAAGCGTACGAATGGTCGACAAAAAAAAATGTAGACTGGATTAATTCAAATTTCATCGAATGTCAAAATGTCGACTGATGTTTGATCGACAAAAATTAAAGTTGACAGTTTAAAATCCAGGCTATGAGTTGACTAAAAACTGTGGGTAAAAATGTCGACTTTGGTCCTGATAAAAAATGTAGTTCTTTGGATTGCATCGGCAGTTAAAATTATACTAGTTAAGGGTGCAATACTGATCGACATGGAAAAGTGCGTTATATGATGCGGTGCCGAATGCATGTGAACATCACTCACTTTGTCACTGCCGACCTTTTTTCGGGACGATATTTTCAAAATCGACATTATGATCAGTCAGAATTTTTACCAATTGACTTTTCGAAAGTCGAAATTATGACGATCGATTTTTTTAAATCGACATTTTAAAAATCGACAAATCGGATGTTGGTCTTGTTTAATGTCTTCTCGGTCCTTTGAGAGAGAGCTTTTCTATTCGAAGAAGATGGGCAAAGTGATTCTTGGATTTATCTTTGACTTGACTACTTCAAAGCTATATGTTGATGCCCATTGGGTAGATGAGAAGTCTTCGTAATCATCGTCAAATCGAATAAGAAGTCTTGACCATTGGCTCTGCTGTAGCACCCAAACAAAAACTCGACCGTTCACTTTTCGAGCTCCCTTTGTTTCATTCAGAATGTCGATGTTCCTCCTTTCTTAATAGCTCGTAAGGTACACAAGGAGCACTATAAGCAGGTCTGATTTTGGCCTGCAGCATTGCCTGATTAGCTTCGTTTTTATCTGTATGGGCCAGCAACCAGCACCCATAATACTCGTAATACCAAAATCGTTGTTTTAGCTTAAAAATCAATTAATACCTACTATATTTTTTACCCCATTTCACCCTTTAAGCAGCTTGTTACAAAAATCACTCCTCAGGCCTTTAAGAACGTATTAATGAAAAGGAAGAATTTCTTAAATCGGATACCACATTTTTGCTTTTAGCCCATTTCACCCTATAAACAACTAAGTATTGTAAGAAATATTATAAATCTTTCAAAATAAAAATAATTGTTTGAATTGGAGGTGTGGTTTCTGTGTTTAGTTTTAGCAAACAAATTAATAAAGAAGCTTTTCAAGGACTTGGCGTGTCTTTTTTCGCCTTGTGGCCAAACTGCATAATCTGTTTGTTTCTGTCAAATTTTAGCATCTCACTACTTCAATGCTCTTTCAAATACCTAAGTTTGCTGGTACGATACGCGCACCACCTGCTGTAATTTAATTGTACTAAGCTTATAGCTTTCGCACAAGTGCAAACAATAAGTTGCCGCACATTAAAACCCATAACAGAAAGGCAATAAGCCCCACGTTGTATGTTTTGCTCGTAAAATTGCATTGTTGCAAACCAAATTTTTTTTCTAATTTTGACCAAACTTTACAGAATCCTTAACAGAATTTTGACCAATTTTTTTTGAAACACTCTCAAATCAATACAAAAGATTTTCGGAGTCGATAGCATACTTACAAACAAAAATACATCCGTTTATAGATACTTAAATCATCAAAAATATTGCTTGGTTAGATTTTGGCGGCCATGTTGTTTCGGTGATATCTGTCAAATCTGTTGTTTTTTACTCAACTACTGATGCCAAATCACAATGACAAGTTACAAAAACGAACAGCACGTCCAAATGAAAAAACTTTGTTATCAAAATGACTTCGCAGTCGATTCTTCAACGTTTGGTAACCACATCCAGCTGATATAGGAGTTTAAAGTTCATGACTTGGACATTGCTTCGGAGCGATTGAAAGAGGACTTCAATTTAGGTCAAAAAGGTGTCTTTAGCGATGAGAAGAATTTTCGGATGAATCGCTGTGTAAACAAGAAAGAATACCGTGTATGGGACGACACCAAATCCACTCGAGGTACACTAGGTGACAATACATCCTCAAAAATGAACAACTTGGTTCGGATCTAAGGTCAGCTTCCTCATTGGTCCGTCATTTTTAGATAACCACGTTGGTGAGGCGGAAACCTTCAACGGCGAACGATACAGAACTTCGATAACCACTTTATAATGGTTAAAATTGGTGTTTGAGCAGTAGCAGAACAGTGCTACGTGCCACACTGCGGACGCTACGATTGACATTGTGCATGAACGATTCGAGAGTAAAACTATATTACCCTGCTTGACTTTTTACTGTGGAAATAAATTGAAAATATATGTATACCAACCAACATAAGTCACTGTACCAATTTTAGAGACGAATTAGAAGCTAGCTGATGATATTTATAAGGTTTCGTTATGCACAAACAAAGATAAGCTATTGTGATCTATGAAGCCCCGCACCAGTCATTTGCTTATTAACTCATTATGCAGGCTTGTGTCTATTATGTTTCAGCCTGTACTATCTAACACACGTCAGACATTATTTGGAAGAATAAATTTATAGCAAACCATTAATTAAGCACTAAATTATCTCCGCGTTAGCATCTCATTTCACGGAGTGGTGAAGCCTTATAGTGCAAAGTGCACCTTGGCGGATTTATCTTCCAAAGTCTTCCATATGTACTTGCTTTATTGTGGTTGGCGGATGGCAGGCGCGTTGGTGTAGATCACTTTAGTTTTCTCCTTTCACTCGATGAAAATTTTGGTAATCTCCTAAACCTAATCCTATAAACAATTTGCTTCCTCAACCAAATGACCTGTTTCTAACTTTTCCAGAAGGTACGATATATCATTACCTTCCCATTTGGCCACAATTATCTCAAATTGAACATAATAATAAGGAAAAAAAATATTACACCAATACGCTTACAAAATTGACCGCATTTCGCCTCTCATTATATGTAGACGATGAGGCAGCCATCACCATCAGCATATGTAGCATAGGTGAGGGGTTGTGAATTACAGGTTCATGACCAAGATCGGCCAACAGCACCTCAGTCTCAGCTATAATAAGAAGATGAGCCATAAGTGCAGCTCTTCATGAAAATATAAGAAATAAGGTAATGAAACGGTTTCACGGTCGAGAAGAGCTTCACATTTTTGCCATTTGGATGGGTTTTATGCGTTTTGCGCGAGCGTTTGGTTTGGCTTTTGGAGTGCATCATTATGAGGGACACTATATACTCGTAGTTCATATAGCACCATCACTATCGTCATCGTGTGTGCCTGCAGCTCAGTGGGCTATGATTTGTGATTCTTCTTCGCATTTAAGGTTGGAGTTGGCCGTTGGATCTACGGAAATTGGTTAAGAACAATGAAGATGATTTGTAAGCGAATGGCCGCAGGAACTGTTATTAAAATCATTTTTCAAACAAAAAGATCAGAGTGGGAGTCTTCAATTTTCAAAGTGGAAATTTTTGAAAAGAAAAGATTGAGTTATAAATTGAAAGGGCCCCCAGGGTGCAGGTTTATATGGGTTTGGATTTAAGTGATCACGATGTGTCTCTTTACGAGCCTTAATGAAGTTGTTTTACTTTTAGGCTAATCTTATAACTTGCAGGAATCTATTATTTTTGCTTTTTAGGACAAGAAGAATTGATTCGCACGATTTTATGTGTGATTGGAGATTCGGATCACTTAAGGCAATTCAAAACTGTTAAAAGAAGAAATTGACGTTTTCGCGGTAATCTTAAAATAAACCAAAACTAGAATTTTCTAAGTGTTGCTTTTCTTTACTCTCAAAACCATTTCTTCTAACGGTTACTTTTGGAAACACATTTTTTCCAGTTACGTTTGATATCGTTGAAAGGGCCCCATTCAGTTCATAAGCTGGGGTTTATACGGAAACATAATTTCACCAACAGTCCGTTAGGTAATGAATCAACGAAACAAAAAATGCTCTTTCGGTTTGATAAGAATGCGAATCTATCAGATCTCGAAAGTAAGAAGCTTAAGAAAAAATTTGGACGACGGCGACGTTTGGGAGAATTATACTTTTGCAGTTTGGAACAGTTCTGGGTATCACCTTTCTTGTGGAAAGGGCACACGATGCTGAGATTCATTGAGTCATTTCCCAATTCTTTGAAGTGCTCGGCGTCGGCCGGGATGCCATCTGCTTCAGTAGCCCTTTTGAGTAGCCCTTTTTCGAGCACTCACTCTTCGATTCTCTCTTTATCTGGCATGCAGCTTCGTTCATAGCTGTGTGTGTCAGCCAGGACATCATCGAACCAGGTAATTCGTTGTGGTGGCCAAGTGAAACCCAGGTGACATTTTTGATGGCCAATTTTCAATGCTACCGCTGGTCTGCGGAAGTCGGGATTTGGCACTGGTGTCGCTTGCAAAAAGCTAAGACGAGGCGTTGTTGGCAATCATTTTGGGGGTCGCTTCTTTTCTCACAGAAGCAATTCGGTGATGCTACGGTCTATAGTGCATATCCACCCGCATTCCCACTATAGCTATACAACAGGGTAGTTCGAGTGTATGTTGACCCCTGGAAAAGTGCATACATATTTACGCAAGTGATTGGTGGCATGCCGTCTATCGATCTCAAGATGGTCAATTTGGTTGACGGTCTATGTTGATCAGAAGACCGCCAAATCCCCTTCTGTGTATTAAGAAGTGGGAAATAAGTTTATGTTTTGATAAAACTCCAACGACATCAGAGTTATTTGTTGGAAACATTTTCATAAAGACAGTTCTTTCCGACTGTCATCGAATGAAAGTTACCCTTCATTCCAGTTTTCGAGTGAAAGCTTCTCTAAAAGATGGTTGTACTCTTCTTTGGTTGAATAATGTTCTCCCTCAGCGGGAAGCGTGGACGCAGATCAGTGAAATGATATATATAATCCGAATAGGTATATTGTATTTGGTGTGGAGTTTGTTACACAGAAAAATAATACGGTTAGATATAGAAAAGTATTATAATATATTCTGACTCAAAATCAAAAGCCTATACTCTATTCAGGTAATTCGTTCAGCACATGCCTTATGAGGGAGCTTTTTATCTACCAATGATGCCTGCAGGTAATCCTAATGGCAAACTAAAACAGAAACTGCCTCTGAAATTAAACCCAAACCACTGAACTAACACAAGAAATGTTGTTGTGATTTTCTATAAATTTGTCCGCATCCATGACCTTTCAGTTTGACTGCAAAAAGCACACATTTTTTTTTTTTCGTTTTGCTTAGTGATCTCGCTACTGCATTTCTATGTTGAGCTTTGGATTTTGTAGCTTTTTCAGCTTTTGATTGAAGGGAGGTGTTGTCATTTGATTTAATTTTTGTATCCTTTCTCAATAACCGCTTGGTGTTGTGAAAAAAGATAAAAAAAATTTTAATTTTTGTTTAAAATCAGGAGATGGTAGCCCTAATGTAGAATTTACTCGATTTGCGGCAATTTATTATGCAAAGTACGGAAACCCTGTGAGAGCTTTAACTTGAGACCGATGTATGCAAGCCAATATAGCCAGACTGAGAGGCAAACGTCCTATTTTCCCTGTACTGAACGAATTACTGGAATAGAGTATGGTCGATTTAGCATTGTTCGTCCGTCAATCAGTCCGTCCGTATGTATTCTTTCGCAGAGAGTTAGAAAGCTGAAATTGGCATATACATATAATCTTTGGTTCAAGAGTAAGGACACATTCTGATAAAATCCGCCCACAAACACACCCACAATCGCCATTTTTTCACCAACCTCTATTTGGCAAAATTGAATTGTGTTTCTTATACAATTACGATCAAATCACAACCCTTAAATTTTGCACATGCTAGCTATAGGTAAATCATCTCTAAATTAAATAAAAATATTATAGCTTGGGTGTGGCTGACGCCCACGCTTCGTTAGAAACTCTAAAAGGCTTATTTTTGCAAATAAACGGTACCTACAATACATAAATCTACATGCCCGAAGCATCTCTCTTGGTTTAGAGAAGGTTGGGAATGAAAAGAAATTTTTGAATATCAGGCGTGGTTGACGCTCACTTTTCATGAAAGATCAAAAAATATAGTTTTAAAAATTAAAGGTACAAATATTCAATTTTATCAATTTCTTTTCGTTCGTTATATGAAAAATATATCTCTACATTCGACCTGCAAGCTTAAAATCGCTTATAGTAATTGCCCTGGCAATGAAAAGTCTCAACTTTGGGCGTGGTACACACCCTTTTTTTATTGCGCCAGCAGTTACCGAACATCGGGCACACAAAATTAATGATATTGAATTTTTTCCTGTCTGCTAAAGACGAATTTTGTTTCTGAAACTTGAACAGGGGCTGGCTGCGGGGGGGCATTGTATATACATTTTTATAGTAATTTCATGGAACATGTTTTTTTTTTAGTTCTGAACTTCGTCAATGGTGGTGCTAGTTGTCTTTTACTTTACATCAAATGCCTTCCATTGTTGTTTTTGCTTCCCATGGCAGTCTAGACAAAAACCCTCCTAATTCACAAATCATGTGTTTGTGAACTTTGTCCATAGATGGCGCACCAAACGTTCCTCTTATTGGGAGTACTATAGATTATATATACAATGGGGAAGAAAACGCATTCACATACAAAAATATAGGGTATCCAACAGATCGTTGCAAACGTACTTTAGCTCTTGCTTATGTTTTTTAAATGTTTTTTTGTTTGAGAAACTTTTCTTTGAGTTTGATTTTCAGAAAATCCGTAACTTTTCATCTGAAAAATTTATTTAAAAAAATTCAAGTCACTTGTTTTTAAAATATTTCGAAAAGTAAATTTTTTTTAGAAAATTAATAAATTTAAAAAAAAGTTTTTAAATTAAAATTTTTATTGAATTATTTATTAATCGGAAGTATAGTTTACGAGAAACCCCAACTTTAAAAAAAACCACTTCAATTAGAGGTACCTACCGTTATAAGACATATTTCGAAAAATCTATTCTAACCAAAAGATAGATTGTTTTTAAGAAGTAGTACACTTATCAAAATCGTTGGAGCCGTTTTCGAAAAAATCAAATTTTTGTTTATGATTGTATGGCAGGTATACTGGTATTTGCGACCTAGAGTTAAAGTGCAAAAAGACCCTCGAGAGAATTCCAAATTTGAAGAAAATCGGCCAATCCGTTAAGACTGTAGAGGTGCGAACAGACAGACAGACGGACGGAATCTCCAGACCGACTTTATTCAACTTCTCCATCATCACAATGTCATGTGTGATTGTTATCTCAAAAATTTTTTTTTTGCACGTATCCATTACTTGCCTTACATTAATCGCAAGTAAAAGCCTTAAAATTTTTAACGTACAGTTAAGGAAAGATACTCATTTCTAAGGCGCACTACATGAATGTTGAATGCTTTACCTTCAATACCAATGTGCATTGGTTACTCCTTTTATCTTTTGTTCGTTTTTTCTAAATTCTCTAAATTCATTAAAAGGCTATTAAAAGCCCATCA
This sequence comes from Platycheirus albimanus, assembly GCA_916050605.2. Lineage (NCBI taxonomy): Eukaryota > Metazoa > Arthropoda > Insecta > Diptera > Syrphidae > Platycheirus > Platycheirus albimanus. The sequence goes on along the minus strand of OU696696.1, from coordinate 289,482,557 downwards.
GTATACTTCAAAATGTGCAACCAATTTAATAAATCACCCAAACTAGCTCATTCATAGATAATGACCTACATAATCTCGGCCAGGTCAACTACATTTTCAAAATCTTCCCAAAATTGATCAATTTGTATTAAAAAAAAAATATGAAAAACATGACATCACCCAATTGGCTTTAACGCCTTTTAAATTGCAATTTCAAACTTACCCATCACAAACATTTTCAAATTAAGTAAGTTACAACTAGTTCATGGTTACTTTTCCAAAGTGCTCCCCTATTAGAGCAGGCACACAAAAGCATGACAATAATCGCCTCTAAAATGTCACATTTGTCTAGTTTGTTTTGTTTTTTTTTCAACATTTTTTCTAAGCGCTTCTTCCATAAGTTAAGTGCATCTTACACCATAAGGTCGTTTTTGCAATAAGCTTGGGTTAAACGATTCCCAGTGATCGTGCATTTGGCAATCACGGCTAGAAAAAAGGGCTCGTGTCGCTCAACTTAATTATGTTGCTTCAGTCGCGGGTTCTGCTTGCACCTTTGTAATGAAAGTGAAGGCTTTTTTGTGTGTGTGTCTATTGTGACTTGTACTTTTTTCACAAGACAGTTTCTTGCCTCATGTTTGAAGAGGTGAGAAAAAAGTTTGTTACGTTGTTGACAGATTGACTGTCAACTTGTGCGTGCTTTGGACCTTTTTTGTTGTCACTTGCTTGTCGGATGAATCCAATTAATTTTCACTCTCAATTTTCATTGTTGGTGTTTGAAGAAGTAATTAGCTGTAATTCGAAACCGAAAATGGCTAATGTATATAATATACGGGGGAACAAGTAAAAACGAAGGTAATGAATAATGACAAATTGTTGCATCGTGGATGATACGAGTAACGATAACTCGTATACAACGGATATAATGAGAATATTTTGTGAATTTAATGGCTTCTTTTTCAAGGCCAAGAGACACAAGACGCCATTGTTACACAGACATTTTCGAGAATTAGTATTCCAAGAAATCACACAATGATACTATACTTCCGATATAATAAGACTCTGTGAATGCTTGCAAGTAGATTGCTGTTCCAGAATAATTTGAAGAAACAATCATAATCATCCCTAAAGATAGCTCGGAGATGGAGTGCGGAATGTGTGCTGTTGTCTAATCAGTAACGCTTAATTTGTCCAAATCCTTTCGGCTTCCTTATTCTGCTAGTGTATTCCAAGCAGAAGTTCTATCAATCAGGGAAGCTTTTAGACTATAGGTACTATGTCAACATTAATTGATAGGCAAACAAGTTTCAAAGCAATAAATTAGACTGCCACATGCTCTAAGAAAATTCTAGCTTTAACTCAATGGTATTAGGTTATTCTTCTCTGAGTTTCAGCTTTCAGGGCACTTTGCATTCGGGAAAACAAGGGATCCGATGAGCTGATCAGGCACGAACCACTCATCATTCTCATAGGGGCTGTAATAGGCATCGACTCTTTGCACTTTATAACCGAATCTAAAAGCAGGTTTAGCGATCTGACTTACTGCCTTATATCTAAGAGGATGTGGCTAGTCTACAATAACTCGCCAACAAATGAATCGCTGAGTTAAATCAGGTCTGACGTATACCAGGGTGTAGTGGAAATCAGTACAAAAGATTGCGCGATTCCTTCGTCAAGCTTTTTAAAAAGATCTTGGGAAATTCTGCGAAAAAAGATTAAGAACTTGGTCCCTTTAACGATATGGTAAAGTATAAGTCAGTTATCACTTTCCTATACAAAACAATCACCCTTTAAGAGAACTCCCCTTTTTCGAACAAAACAATCAAATGGTTAACAGAGGTCATGTCTTGGGACAATACACTTCGCCAAGGTGACGGCTTCGACAAATCAAGGTGGGGCGGGAGAAACACCAACAGATAATATCCATTTATGTATACTCGTAAGTACCTTATATGTCAGCTAAGACATGGTAAAGTCGAGAAATACTGCGTCCGAAGTTAGAATTCCAGCAACTTCAAATTCGCCAAGGTAAACAGGTAAACAGACTCGTAATGGTCAGCTAAAAGATGTGAATACAGAATGAAAGAGACCAAGATATTAAAAAAGCAGTCGTTAAAGCTCTACACTGACCCAAGGAAACAGGAATGACTAATACGCGCCCACTAAATTCTCATTTCTATCTACCCCATGAAAGTCGAAAACGGCTGCTATTAACTCTTTATATAGCGACTTCAGAACTGGAAAAACTATCTAATGACCAAGTTCTGGAGAATCGAGACTCATTGATTTGAAAGCTAAAGGGTGTTTTTTTAGGCGTGTGGTTTTCAAGAAGAAATAAAACCCATAAATTTTAATGTTATGGCCAAGAGTTTGGCTTAAGGTTTTGCCATTATGTTTTAAAAATGATTTCGGGCAAGTAGCCGCCTTGGCTGCCTCGAATAAATTCCTGGGCGATTATGTCGACCGAATATTGGACGCAGTGCATAGCGCGAACCGAACCATTATTTTGTTAACAAATTTGCACGATTTTCAAACGTTGTTCAGGAGTAAGTCTATTCATTATTAAATGGGCAAACCAAACTGAGCATAAATCAAGTGAGAGCTGTCAAAAAGACCAAATCCGAAAAAAGCATTGCCAGTTTGAAAACCACACGTCTAAAAAAACACCCTTTATTTATTACAGTTTGAACAGATAGGATCTTAAGCGTACAATTAAGGAAAAATACGGATGTTTAAAATAAAAAGAGATGCTTCGGAAAAGCTCAACACCACATGGTATACACTGTTTCGGTTTGTGGTCTTTGTTAGATGGACAAAACAGTTTTCGGCAAAGCAGATACAAAAACGCCCCGTGTTTCACGGCTGGACAAGCGGAATGAAGCACTCAAAGTTTTCGGCTCCATATCACAGAAGAGAAGTAGAAGAAGTGTGGTGGGAACATGTAGAAGGAGATCTTCGTCTGCTTGGTGTAAAAGTTGGAGATAACAGGTTTGATACCAAGCCCTGCGGAGGCCTAGGATCTCTTCGTTTTGCGATATCATCATTATTAAAAGAAGTGAAATTCTCCTTGTAGGTCCTTTCACGAAAGGTAATCTTGGTAATTATTTATTGTGTTTTTCTAAGAGCTTGAGAACTTTGAATCCTTTTTTTTATTATTATAACCTGGTAGATAATTGTATGGCATTTATTTTTTAAATATAATATGACTTTGGCATAATGTCCGCCGGCGCCGCGGCTACGATTACATAGTCCATTCGATAAGTCCTATTTTTCCAATTTTTTAGTATTGCGCTCTCCACCGGCATGGCCGATCCTTCCTCATTTCGAAAGAAATAAGGACCGATAATGCTGCCAGCGTGTAAAAAGTGGTTGTGTCGTGTAAACGTAATGGTTTTGAAGCGAGAAGAGTAAAATTAGAGAGAAAACAATCAATAACTGCATGAATTGCTCGCTAGGCCGATTATGTTGAACGCAATATGGGCGAAGTGCTCTATAAACTTTGGTAACAGATTATTATTTTTTCAAAGTAAATTTCCATAACTTGGAAGTGTTTTTCGCGGCGTTAAGCGATTCATGATGAATTGTCAAACCTTACTGAACCGAAATGTCAACACAGTTTGACATTTTCAACTGTCAAACGAGATACAACAACCTTCGAAACTTCTCATGCAGCTAAAAAAACACCCTTTAGTATTAAAATATGCATAGTTAATAATTGACAAACCAAATTAATTTTCTTTTCAAGGTAATGTTATAAATATTTTAAGGATATTGCGGGTGAACATTTGAAAGACACCCCATCAAAATGGGAAATCTAGGTAAATAGGTTCTCTTTAAAAAAAAATTATTATTATAAAATCTCATTTCTGTAAAACTCACAAACCTTGAAGAAATTAACTAGACAGTAGGCACATTTTAATTCCTTAAAAAATATATTTTACTATCTTAAAGCCAACCAACCGATCCAAAAATTATAAAAAAAAAGAAAGTGAAAGGTGTCATCGAAGCTAACAATACGATGAATGCTTCCGTGTTATGGTTTACTTTAAGTAGGCTTTACTCAACAGGAGGCGTGCAGTGTAGTATCTAGACTGAAGTTTATAATTAATCTGGTTTTGTGCCGTACAAAATGTGTAGTTACACATGTTTTACCATACACTAAAGTTATAAATTAATTGCTATGAATAAAGTTTGCCTAGTTAAAAGTTAAATACAATGAATATGTAGTAGATCAGGTATTTGTATCTTGTATATTTTCTTGTCTTATTTCGTTAATTTTGTTGTTAGATTGAAAGCTCGCATGTGCAGAAACTTGATTAGATTGTCGATTGTTACATAAAAATACGATTTCAGAATAAAGATTGAATCAAACAATTATGAATTTTACTATTTCGTTTGGTGTTTAAGTCTGAATCAAAATAAGTTATTGTAATTCGAGTGCAAGTAACAAAAATTCGATTTAATAAAAACAAGCTACTCTTTCCTTATTTTATCGGAGTCAATGCCTCTTAAATGTGGTTTCCAATTTATGCAAATCAATACAAACCTGGCGATTTTGCATAATATCTCTTGTCACTTGAAGGATATTTTTTGCATTCACTGTCGTTTATTGATCATCTTAATAGTTGAAATTTGCAAAACGATATACAAGGTGGGCCAAAATAAATCACCCTATTTGAAGATGCTCTTTTTTTTTGCAAATGGCCGCCAATGTCAAATCTGCTTTGACATTTGTGGACTAGACAGATGTAGAATACAAGTGAACAAGCCGTGGAGTGACACACTCCCCAAGAGCAACGGAATAATCGTGTCTATTTTTTTGGGTTACAATTCGTCTGAAGTGTTGGCGCAGCGCGAATTCCGTAGCCGATTCCACGGCCATCCGACACGAACTACGCAAACACTGCGCCGTTTGGCCACCAACCTTGAAGACTATGGGACCACACGAGACGTTGCCAAGAGTGACCGGCCCCGGAGAGCCCATTGTGCCGAGAATATCGTCGCTGTTGACGAGGATGTCGAGCTGTCGGCGGAAACATCGAACAGACGCGCGCCGTGCCTCGCAATTAGCCATCAGCCGGTTGGCCCTAAGGCGAATTTTGGTCAAAGACTTGCGCATGTTCCCGTACAAAGTCCAGTCCGTGCATCAGCTGCTGCCTGTCGACCGCCAAACGCGTGTAACCTAAGCCCAAGCCATCCTCAATCTCGAGGACGAAGTGGACGATTTTTCGACCAAAATCATAATGAGCGATGGAATCATTTCCACCTCAGCGGACACATGAACAAGCAAAACTATCGCTTCTGGGGCATCGAAAATCCACGAGTAATGCACGAGGAGCCGTTACACCCGCTCAAATGTACTGCATGGTGCGCTTTTCACGCTGGAGGAGCCATTTTTTCGAGAACGCCGCTGGTCAAACGACAACAGTGGACGGTGCGTGCTATAGGGCCATGTTAACCGAGTTTTTTCTGCCGCAATTAAACGAATTAGGACTTGAGGACATGTGGTTCCAACAGGACGGAGCTACGGCAAACACTGCGCGAGCCACAACCGATATTCTGAAGGCGGCGTTCCCGGGTCGCTTCATCTCCCGTTTTGCAGATTTGCACTGGGCCGCAAGATCGCCCGATTTAACCGTTCCAGACTTTTCTTTGTGAGGTTTTTTGTAGACCCGTGTTAACGTGAACAAGCCCGAGACCCTAGAAGCCCTCAAGGTCAAAATTCGACACGAGTGCGAGAATCTGTCGCCAGAAGTTCTCGCTGAAGTGATGAACAATGTTATAAAACGAGCCCGTATGGCAATCAATTGTGACGGCGCCCAATTGGCCGATATCATCTTCTCGACTTGACCAATAAAATTCTAAAGGTTCAAATAAACATAATCAAAAAACGGAATCGAAGTTTTTCATTTAGAAAAAAATGAGAGCCAAACAACATCGGATGACTTTTTTTGGCCCATCTTGTATAACTATATGGGATGAATATGAAGTTTCTTGTACCATATTCTAGAAGATCCTTGCGAAATGTTTCGAATAAAACATCTAGGTTTAGTCGCACAAGCCGTTCGGATGCATTTCTTCGGCACTTAGCATTCTGAAACCGGCACTCCCAGTGCTCCCAAGCTTGCTCATGAAAACCAGCATACTTTTTCCAGATGCTATAGTTGTCGCGTCGTTATGTCGGAAGCTCCACTTTGATCTCCCAAAAAACATTCCAATAAATTTTCTGAGAACTTTGTTAAGTTAGGAAGCCACAGTTCATTGTTGAATATAGTTTACAGCTTCGATAGTTTTTAAAGCGAGTGAAACATTTGGCTAGGAGCCGTTTTCCATACGTAACAGATGCCATCAAATCGTTGACCGGTCATCACCCTGTTTCAGTTTCTGACGCACTTCTGAACTTCTGATGCATCGGAATGCTGTCCACTGTGCAAAACTAAACACCTTGGGATGTTGTATTACTCTTATAAAAGCAACAATTTTACTAGAGATGCCTCTAGCATCAAGAGATCTCCAAATAACAGCGATCAGAAACCTTTTCGAAATTTACCGCAATTTGGTAAACTGCTTGACCGATTTTGACCGAACTCCACAAAACGCTTTCGGACAGCTAACTTTAGGTTTGTTAAAAAAATCACCAGAAATTGATTTCACAGCTTTGTTTACAAATATTTTACTATATTTATTTTTAGGTTAAAATTTTTCATGAACTTCAACTTGAGTCACTCCAAAATGGGGTTCTAGGCAAACCAAAACCACTTTCCTACCAACTTAAGAAGGCCTAAGAATTCGAATTGGATCGGATTCATAAGTTTCAGATTCATATATACCTTTTTTTCAATTTTTAAAAAGATCCGAAAGAACCCATAGGAATTGAACGTTTCTTGTAACCTCTGCAAATTTTGTATAGTTTATTCTACGAAAAGTGCATAAGTATATTTTATTTTCTCTTCCGTTTAACTAGCTCATCACAATTATATCTCATTTTCAGAGATTAAGGTCACTTAAACGGTCATGCGCCCATATCTGCTAGCCTTTTTCGACCTCATCTCACATTACCAACTCGCGTACTTTGTATGTACAGTACATTCACTATCCAAAAAGTGGATTCTAATTTTCTTTTCATTTTACATGAAAGTGCTTCCAGTAAGATCACTCCGCAAGTCACCCAAAAGCAAGAGCTGTCTTACAAAAATGTAAACCTTAACGAATGGTTTCATTGGATTTTTTTTTTAATTTTTCTGTTACTTGTGCATTTGGTGTAGCAAATCGGCCTTAAGTAGCATCGACTTAATTTTTGCATCTGGAAGATACAATACTTAGGTCTTGAGTGCGATTATTTTCCGCAATGCAACACTGAACTGCATTTCCTCTCTGTCTATCCTTTGGCGTTGCGAGTCGTCGTCTTCGACGTCAAATGATTTTGTACTTCTGTTCTTGCGGCGCGGCGTTCTGTGATACTTAAAATTGTATCTATCAGCAGTTAAATAGGAGAAAATCGCAAAGTATAAATGTATCTTTTAATTTATCTGTATCGAAAAAAGTTTCGTAGTTGCACAAGTCGGTCAAATGAAATTGAATTTTTATTTAGTTACCTCAGAGATTTTGTGCACACTCTCGGTGATGTTAGTCATAGTCAGATGCTAAGGTCATAGAAGAGTGACTTTTCTTCAAGTTAAAGATCATGGGGCGAGAAATAGTTAAAATTTTACTTTTCTTAAAGTGCCCCTGGGCTTTGTTTTGGTGGAGATTTAACGATCCAAAAAGGTGGCTGAATGTGTCTTGAAGGCACATAGACTTACTTACTTACGTACTTAAGAAATTGTAATTAAAATGAACTAATAAATAATATCAAGCAGCGCAAAAGATACACAAATTTATGTATCTTTATTTTTGCAGAAGTAGAAGCAGATTTACTATACTTTCTCTTCATGGTATACTGGATGGATGGTTGGGTTGAATGGATGCGCCGAGTATTTTAAGATACATTTTTATACATTCTTCTACTACATCTTATATACCAACTGATGATGACTACAATTGCGTATTTTTTTTTTTTTTTTTTTTTTTTTATTTGTGTTGGAGTAATCCACCATAAACCACCACATGGGAGTGCATAATTCTTTTTAGAAGCGTTCAACCATTTTGTGGTTAAGATGAAGTAGGTACCTTTTCATATATTTTAAGTTGAAGTAGGTAGTTGGGGCCTAAGAATTTTATTGCTATTTTATGCGGCTTTCAGTGACTATGGGTTATTTAATGTAAATTCAGTGAGTCGTGGTGATGTTCAAAAGGGGGAATTATAAACAGTTTTCTTCGAAACGATTACTTACATAATTATAATTTTAAAAGAGTTTGAAATGAAAGATGATCGTAGTATATCGCACGTTGAGAAATATAACGTAACTATGTACTATCAGTTCTTTGTAAGAAGCATAATTTTTCGTGCAAAAAAGAGCGTCGGTTATCTCCAGTACTTGCCACTAGAGAGCATCAGTGTCGGAGTCGGTCATCTATATTGTTTCTTATAAAATGTTCTTATGAACACTATCAGCCATTACCATATACAGCGTTTACAGTGATACAAAAGGCTCAAAGAATACGGAGTTTTGTAGCCTAGAAAAACTTTTTGTAATGTTTGTAGGGCTGATTGTTTTTGGGTACACAATTTTAGAATGTACGTTTGGGTGTAACGAGTGTAAAGCTGTCTTATCTAACTATTCTTACCATGCGATATAAGCTGGCAAGAAATCACAGGCCTCCTCATGACTTAGAGCACCTTTCCAAGGTTATATAATTAAATAATAAAATATGTTTAAAAATTTTAGACTGAGCTTTCAATGTATGTATACTTTTCAATATTTTGTTCACAAAGAGCTCTTCGATTAATTGTGTATCCGTTGATGAAATTGTGCATGAGCTGAACAAAAATTTGGACAAACAAACATAACATTACGATGATAGAGAAGCCTAAAAAAGTGGGTCCGACAACCGATTTTTTGTTAAAGTAAAAGGCATCTGATGGCTTCCTTCATTTTCTCCAAATAAACGTTTTATTCATTGATTTTTAAGTGAATACAAAAATTTCGTATGATTTCTTTGATGCTTTTTTCCCAAAATCTCATTTTAACACATAAGAGCAAGTTCGTACGACCCAGTCGTGCACTTTGTTTCTTATATCTAGCCCGTTCACAAGATGTTCTTAATAACATTAATACTAAATAAGCGTGCAAGTAAGAAAAGAAAATATATTTCCATGTAAAATATAAGCAGTTATTTTACAAAAATAATATTAATGGTTTTGTATATAAATGGGCGTCAGCCACGCCTAAACTAAAATATTTTTATTTAATTTAGACAAAATTTACATAAAGCTTGCGTGTGCAAATTTAAGCGTTGTGTTTTGATCGTAGCTGAGAGGTTGTTGAACGAAAATGGCGATTGTGGGCATGTTTGTGTGCGGATTTCACCGAGAGTATACATACGGACGGACGGACATCGCTAAATCGACTAGGCTTTTCACTCTAATTCAGAATATATATATACATGTACTTTTCTATACTTAACGGTATTATTTCTTTATGTTACAAACTCCACACCAAATACAATATAGGTACCCGTTCTATAGAGGCGTTAGGAAATAACGCCCAAGGAAATATCACCCAAACTGATTTGGAAATAACGCCCAAAAAAAAATTTTAACGCCCAAAATCAAGAAAAAAAAACGAAATAAGGCCCAAAAGTTTAGGCTTAACACCCAAAATTCCATATCGCCCAAATCAATAAATGGCAATATCGCCCAAAAATTTTATATGGAAATTGTTTTTGCAATATTTGGGATATATTTCCAAAATTTTGGGCGTAATTTCCAATCACCATTTTAAGTAAAAATGTTTGGTTCTCATCACCCAAAAACAATTTTGAAGCATGTAACATTTACTTAATCTCTGGTAAAGTGTATTGAATAATATCCTTAAGATGTGGAAATTAAATTCGGTGCGTGGGGGGGGGGGCGACGCGGGGGGCACGCGGCTTTGCGACCGCAGTGACCAGGCGGGAGCGTGCCGTCGCATGTGGAAATTAACTTTGGTGCGTGGGGGGGCGACGCGGGGGGCACGCGGCTTTGCGACCGCAGTGACCAGGCGGGAGCGTGCCATCGCATGTGGAAATTAACTTCGGTGCGTGGGGGGGGGCGACGCGGGGGGCACGCGGCTTTGCGACCGCAGTGAAGCATTTAACAACACATTGAACGATTCAAAACTACACAATACACAGATGACGAGACAAAATTATGGCAGTATGGTACATTATAAGCTCAAATCTGTTCACTTAAAAGGCCCTATGTGCAAAAATTTGCTATTTTCACTAATTTTTTTGTTTTGTCACTGCGGTCGCAAAGCCGCGTGCCCCCCGCGTCGCCCCCCCCCCCCCACGCACCGAAGTTAATTTCCACATCTTAAGGATATTGTTCAATACAAGAAAACTGTTTGTGTCCATTATGCAGGAAAATAGTGGTAGACAGTATACAAGTATTGGTTTGAAAAATAAAATTTTGGGCGATATTTCCCCTATTTGGGTGCTTTTTTCTTTTTGTACTTGCACTTTTGGGCGGTTATTCCTACTTTTGGGCTTTAATTCCTTTTACACCATTTCAGCTTCATATTTTGGGCAGTATTGCCTTTTATAAAAACAAACTAAAACAAGGAAATAGCACCCAAAATGGAAAAATAAATACAACAACAATTTGTTCGACTATTTTTTGGGCGTTATTTCCAAATCAGTTTGGGCGCTATTTCCTAACGCCTTCTATAGAATAGGGTATAAAAACTGTAATTTAAACAATAATTGCATTCAATCATTTTGTGATGACTCGGGCGTATGCGTACTTTTCTTGCCACACATTTTTTTTTAGTTAGAATTATTGTAAAAGAGTTGCAATACTAAAAACATTCAAATTTAAAAATTAAAAATTTTGACTTTTCTGACACGGTGTCTCACACAAGCAAATACCATGTTTTCATTAGGGCAAATGATGTAATTTCGTAACGAATTTCCAAATGAGATTCCAAATTACCTCATTGCCAATACAAATTCTTATTTCTCATTTGGATGAAACTTAGTTGCAAATTATGTGAAAACAAGTCGAACGCAACTAAATTGAAAACAATACAACTTCAATTATTTAACAGACATTTTATAAAATGTCATATGGAAACAAAATCCAAGGCAACAGCAGTAGTAAACAAATCAAAACAAGAAATTCTTTCTTCTTCTTTTGATTTTTGTCCGAAAGAGAAGGTAGAAAGAGAAAGAAGTCAAATAGCATGGTGTCAACGAAATTAGCAAACTCAAATGAAAACACTTTTTCTTCTAATTTCGAAATGAGCTGATTTCGGCCCCAATGAAAACATACTAAGTATTATGTTTTTCTTATCTTTATTTTATTAAAGACAAGTAAGAAACCGGCCCTGTACATATGTTTTTTTTCGGAGGGAAGAAAAACGGGAATAATGAAATGATTTGTGGGAAAAAGGGATTTTGAGGACTGGCAAAAGGGAATTCTCACAAAGGTGAGCATTGAGATGAGCTGAGAAGCATTGCGTGTGTTTTGTGGAGGAATAAGGAGTGTTATATAGGCGCAAAAATTAATTTTTCCCGCAAGATTAAAATTGCAAGTAGGTGCGCGAAAGTATGCGTAAAATACAAGCATACATACATACATACATAAACCTAAATTTTACATTTGAGCTCCCCCAAAAAAAAAAATTCTGGATACGCCACTGTCTAAAAAAGTAAAAGATATCAATTTGAGCTTTAAGTGCCATTAAAACGGGACACTCGAATCCCCATATAATAAATAACTAATATTTTTATCAAAATAGTTAGGAACGTGTAAAGCAAAACAAAACATAATTGGATGTAATAAATAAAGCAAGTATTTAGGAAACATCCCAAAAGATTTTTCACCAAATTCTTAGTTATCTAAGTAGTCCACTGTGAAAAAGAGATTAGTATGTCTCCCTGCTACACCAAAGGTTCTGGGTCTTCAATCTCTGATTCCACCAGAGTTTTTTTTCCTGGGTAAATCATGTCGAGAAAAGCGGATCTCTAAAAGCTGTTCAAATCCGTGTCATGTCTATTCAAGTCAATCGGTTGATTAATTTCAAAGTTATTCCCTGATTACAGCCGACATAGCGGATGGCTCTTCAAATATTTTAAGACAATATTCGACCAAATCACTTAGGTCTTTAAAATGCATATACGCACAACATTTTGGAGGGATTTATCATAAAAGCAGAAAAAATACCAAACTCAAGAAAATGGGCGTTTGCAAATGTGAATATGTCCTATGTCAAAACGCCGAAAAAAGCACTTGTGGGTGATTTGTCATTTCTAGATGTCAACGGATTCGGTTTTGGGTGATTTGACACTAAGTCAGACATCTTACAAAAAAAAAAACACACAACAGGCATGTCAGTATAAGGATCCATTATTGTTATCTTCGTAAGATAACTTAAACCATTTACGGAGGCTTCAGAATTTACAAAAAAAAAGTCTTTTTTATCATTAACACTTTCTTTGCTACGAAATTTTTTTTTATTTATTTCCTTCCGACATAATTAATTATGAAACAAAATTGGATGGCACCATTTAATAAACCATTTCAAATACCTATCTACACACTATTTCAAACTTCAAGTACCCTGTTGTATGCTTCATGAAATTCAATTAATATACACAAATCCGGCAGCAAAAACCTAACAAAACAATAAACTTCAAAACTACTTTTTGCTGAGCCTTAAACCTCACTTAAAAAGTATTTCACCACAATTTAACGAGCCATTAAACCGTGCAAAAACTGTCACTTTGTTTGCACAAAAAAAAACAATACTGTGCGAAAAAGTATATCATTACAATATATCTAACCGCAACGCAAATGCATCAATCTTCAGGTCTTTAACACGTAAAACTTAACTCATAACATTTTCATATTGTTTAATAATTTTTTAATTAATTATTCGTACACAAGATACAAGCTTGTGATAAGTAGGTAGGTGTAATTTGAATGAAAAATCATCCTCGGATCATTATTTAAAGTGCAAACATTAGCAGAGATACTCCATCTATCAACACGCATGCATATTGTATCTTGTACTATGATTTTCAAACAAAATTCATTTCATGAGATTTTCTTTCATCTTTGGTTTTATTTTTTTCAGGAATTCGAATCTCATCATTAATCCACTCAATCATCGGAGCACCTGATGGTAATAATAATTGAATAGAATTGTGCATACTAAATTGTGGTTATATGCAGATCGACAGATGTAACAACAGGGAAGGTAAATTGTTCAAATTTTCCACGCGTATTTTACTCTCAATCATCATCAAAAAACAAAAAAACTATGTGAACAACAACTATACAACAAGATAAAATACAACAACCTATCCCAAGATCGGCAGCGGGGGGATGGGTCGAGGATCGATCAACACGATCATCGGCAGAGCACGGCATGGCTGAGCGAATTCTTTTCTAAAAGAAAAAGCTTATTAAGCCAAAAATTCATAAGCCCATAAGCCTTTTGGATGGGATGGAATGAAGAAGAAAAAAAATAGGAAAAAACAGCATCAAATAACCGTTACAATAAAAACATAACATAGATACAAACAACTCCGTCATTGAAGAAGAAGATCACTAAAAAAAACAACAACTGAAAAAAATATAGATACAGATACTAGGTAAAGCTTTAACTTTATTGCCTATGTTACGATTTCAATTTACCTAGCCAAGTCAGTTTACGTAGACCATCAGCAAAGCGCACAACTCGCATATCACGCGCATGCGCCGCACGTCGTCGTTGCTGCATTTAGCACACGCTAGGAAGATCAGTGATCGGGAAACACACTGAAAGTATCTGTATCTGACACCTTTTTTCTGTTTGATAGAAGATGTATCTCAACATTGAGCATCGTGATTTGTGTATCCAACAATCGGTCGTCTCTAGATACATTTAGTTTTTCATTCAAATGACGGTAGATACTTTGTGTTTAAAGTTTCTAAGAGATACTTGTGAAAATATATTTTCCCCAAAAAAAAAAAGAAGTTTCCAAAACCAACAAAATAATCGATAAATTTTCGAGTGAAAGTGCAGTTGTTATTATTTTTCCCTTTTATTTCGCGTCTGATGTATTTTTACAAAACAAAAATAAAAAAAAAACCAAGTGTTTAAAAGATGAAAAAAATAAGTTTGTTCAACTAAATAAAATATCTTAGTTAGTGCGAAAACTGAGACCATTCATCGTCTTTTAATTAGACGCTGCCGCCGTGGCCGCTGGATAAAATATTTGTGTACACATTTGTGTTGTTAATAGATTTGTTCATGCGTTTTTTTTTAATAAATAATTATTAATTGATTTATCTGATTAAAAATAAGAAAATTTGAAGATAAGAAAAAATAATAATTTTTTTGAGTAAATCAACAATAAAAACATGGTTACGTGCAAAGTGGATACAACTGTTGCCGTACCAAAAATAAATATCAGTAAACTAGTTGGAAATAGTGTTGGTAATAGTGCTGGTGGTAACGGGGCTAGTGCAGCTGGTGATCGTCGTCCAAGAAAACCATCATCTAGTAACTCATCGGGATTTCGTTTGCTGGACGCTGACCAATTGGAAACAGCATCAAGTGTTAGCAGAAATTCAATCTATAAACTAAAAATCGATCTAATGTTTGACGATACGAGGTGAGTTATTTTTTGTTTTTATCGTAATTACTATGGCATTATTATTGAACGTACAAAAAACTGTGGGTGGGAGTGTAAACACTATAAAAGGTCACTGTGACATTTGAAATGGCATTTTAAAGTGCAACTTTTAAAACTCGCGAGAATGAAGTTTTTTATGCAGTTTGTTTGTAATTTCGGAAGGAAATATAACTGAAGTATTTATTTAGCGCCAAACTTTGGAAGAATGATTTGCAACATTGATCTTTTGATTTATAAAAGTCTCTTGATTCGTTACGATTAGACTTGGGTTTCAATTGTTGCTGTTATTCTATTCCTAAAGCGATATATGCATACTTTTCTGTTTTGAATTAAGAATTTTCATTACATTTCACGCATTTAGAATATTTCAAACACTTTTATAAACACTTGAAAAAAAATCCGATTTGCAAGCTAACGAAATTTCCCAACAAATGTTTTTTAGATCTATGTACGCAGTTTTTCTATATCTATGGTAAAAACGAAAAATGTAATACCAAATTTCAATGCAGCCTTTCAACATTTTATTTTGAGACAATATTTGTCTTCCCGAAGGTTCTGGGTTCGATCCCTAAACATACCTAAGTTCTTCTTCGGGGTACCTACTGCCTCTTGCAAATTGCAATTGCAAGGAAGTGACAAATCCTCCAAGAGTAAATTATGTAATGGAAAGTGCTTCTCTGTTAGCCGTTCGGATTTGGCGATAAATTGTAGGTCCCTTCCACTTCTGCGGAATATCAACGCACACACAGGAATGTGTGAGAGTGCAATTCACAGGCTCCTACATCGCTTGAAGCTGTTGTGGCAATTACTAATTAAAAATGTATTAGTTTGTCTTCCCAAAGAAATAAAGTATAGAGAAAGAAAAATAATGTTTGTGTTACTATAATTATGTACACTCCGCTCCACTTGAATAGAAACAAATTCTTTTTTACTTTCAGAGCGTATAGCGCTTTGGTAAGTTTATAAATGCACGTTTTTGTTCTTTCAATAGAGGGATCTTTTGCGAATAAATTGCATGGGCAGGATTATTTGGAAAAAGGCCATTAGGTTATTTTATTGTATTATTGTTTGAAAATTTATTTAGAATTTTTTTTCGAAATTTTGAGTTTGAAAATACTTTTTTTTTAAAAACAAACACCAAAAAAACTAACCTTATTTAAAAACACAATACTTGGTATTGTTAGAATTACTGTTATTTTTTAATGTTTTTTTTTTAATTTAAGTAATTTGTTCATTAAATTGCACCACCCGACTACACAGAGGTTAATAGACCCCCCTCCATACTTTTTTTGTTGTCTTAACTCAACCCATTGTATTTATAAACTATAGTACTCTTAATAAGCGGAACTTTAGGTGCGCCATCTATGGATGAAATTTACAAACACTTGATTGGGGAGTTTGGAGTGGTTTTTGTCTAGATTTGCATGGGAAGCAAAAACAACAATGGAAGACATTTGATGTAAAGTAGATAAGAGAACTAGCGCCACCATTGACGGAGTTCACAACTAAAAAACATGTTCCATGAAATTAATATAAAAATATATATACAAGCTACTCGCTCTAGCTTTTTGATGCGCATTACATTGATCACGCTGTATAAATATGTGCATTGTGCATACTTCTGTATATGTGTTCGTCACTGAACTCTTTTATTCATTAGGTAACAGCTCGAATAATTTTGATGCAAATTTTTATTTGTGTTTGCTTGGGTCACTTGGCTTGGATTGAGAACAGGAAAGTTGCCAAGCTATTGAAAAATAACCAAACCTTTTTCTTCACAAAAACACGAAAAAATTGGCTAAATGATCACTTGTGCCATCCCGTAAGGCTAGATTTTCTTGTTTTTGTGAAGAAGTAGGTTCGGTTATTTTTCAATAGTTTGGCAAAAAAAAGTCATAGATCAATACGGTTTACAGTGTTGGATTTAGAATTAATGGGGGCATTGAATTTTGGGAATACAAATAATACTTAATTACGTAAAATTTTGAAAAAAATTAGTTTTAAAATTATTTTTTTTAATTTTTTTTTTTCAAAATTTTGAGTTTGAAAATTAATATTTTGAAAATGGTTTATTTGAATAACTTCATTTAAAATTACGATAAAATAATAAGTTCTTGGCTTTACAAAAAGGTATGGCATTGTAGGAGTTACCATTATTTTTTAATCATTTTTTTCAAATTTAAGTTAAGAGGGGAATAGACCCCCCCTCACACAAGATTTTTTTCTTGTCTCAACACAACCTACACGCTCTAGCTTTTTGGCACAAAATTCGTGAATCACCCTGTATATGTTCAAAAAACTTTTTTTTTTTTTTTGAGCATGCGAATTTCTGGATTTTTGTATTCTTAAATAATCGAACTGTTTTTGAAAAAACCAAAAATTTTAAATACATTTTTACTTTTTTAATTCAAAAAAAAGTTCTTTGATAAAAGTGCTTCCGCATTAAAAATTTCATCAAAATCCGTCAAATGGTTTACGAGAATTTTAAAAAAGTCGGTCCTTTAGGGGGTACCGTTAGAAGACTTTTCCTGAAAAAAACTTTTCTAACCAAAATATAAAATGTATACAAAAAAACACCATTTAGAAAGTTTTATCAAAATGGTTTCAGCCGTTTTTAAGAAAATTGAGTTTTTCTTTAAAAATCATATGGCAGATACCTTTAGTTTTAGAGCTAGAATGCTTATTAAAAAAACTCCTGTGTAGGACGTCATAATAATACTGTGTACCAAGTTTGAAGCAAATCGGTCCAGTCGTTTAGGCTGTAGATAACTATATAGACAGACAGGCAGACATACGGACAGACAGACCGACAGAAATGTCGGGCCCTTCTCATCGGCTTTTCTATCATCATAATGTCTTGTCTGATTGTCAAAAAAAATGTTTTGTACGAATGCCTAACTTGCCTTATAAGCGCAAGTATAATAAAATGCACGACTGGGTCGCACGTACTTGCTCTGTTGGTGCAATACTACGACGAAAACAAACTTTTCGATCAATAAGAACAACTCATTTTTGAAAAATTTGGTAAAAACTAAAAAAAATTTGGCTAAAACTGGAAGACTCTATATACGGGAGCTGTTAAGTAACCTTTAGTATACCAAATTTAGATGTCGTCTTTTGGGTGATATAAATTTCCGCTTATGGCCAAATTAATAAAACTGATAATACCAATTTCCGCTATTGTCATGTGAAGCAAAAAACTAAAAATACAGTTTTCTTAAAAACACTAAAAGAATATAATACACAAAGTTTAATCAAAATCGTTAGACCCATTTTCGAGAAAATTAGAAAAAACCAAAAAAAGTTGGCTAAAACTCAACGGCTCGTTGTATGGAAGCCACCGTTTAGAAAAGCTTCAGTGAAAAATTTACAAAGCCATCCTATAGAAAACTATAAAAAACTATGTCAAACGAAATTTGAGTCGATTCAATCAAGCCGTTGTGAACTTATGGCTATTTAAAAAAAAAAGCCGTTAAAACCTGATTTTCGTTAGGACTATTTGAGCCAAAGACGAAAAACGCAGTTTTGTTAGAAATGCTTAAAGTTAGCTAAATTTTAAATTTAATCAAAATCGTTAGAGCCATTTTCGAGAAAATCCAAATTGAAAAAAACCGTTACTTGAAAGGTATCAGTTTGAGCCGGGCTAAAACAAAATAAAAAAAACCTCGACAATGGTTTTTCTTCAAACTGCTATATACCAAGTTTGAAGAAAATCCGTCAAGCCGTTTAGGCTGTAGCATGACGTGAAAAAGCGCACATCCGCACATCCGCACAGACGCACAGACAGACCGACGGACGGTATGGAGAAAACCACTTTTTTGGGCTTCTCTATCATCGTAATGTCATGTTTGATTAAAACCTCGATTTTTTTTTTCTGCACGAAACCAATACTTGCCCTATAGAGCAAGTAAAAACTCAGATGTGTAGGACGTCATAACAATACTGTGTACCAAGTTTGAAGCAAATCGGTCCAGCCGTTTAGGCTGTAGGTAACTAAACAGACATACGGACAGACAGACAGATAGAATTGTCGGGTCCTTCTTATCGGCTTCTCTAGCATCATAATATCATGTTTGATTGTCAAAAAAAATAAAATGCACGACTGGGTCGCACGAACTTGCTCTTATGATAAGCAATTGCGTAGTAGCTGCATATATGGATATTAAAAAAAAATTAAATAATTTCGAAAATTCTTTTCTTTTTATACCCTATACCATAGAATGGGTATATTGTATTCGGTGTGGAGTTTGTAACATAGAGAAATAATACCGTTAGGTATAGAAAAGTATATATATTCTGACTCAGAATCAAAAGCCTAGTCGATTAAGCCATGTCCGTCCGTCCGTCCGTCCGTCCGTCCGTATGTATACTCTCTAGAGGTCGCAATTTTTGAGCTAGAAAGCTGAAATTTGGTATATATAATCTCTGGTTCAAGAGTAAGGCTAAGTTCTTGAACCGGTAAAATTCGCTCACAAACACGCCCACAATCGCCATTTTTGTTGAACAACCTCAATTTGGTAAAATTAAATTATGTTTTTTGTACAGTTAATATAAAAGCATAACGCTAAAATTTTGCACGCGCAAGCTTCAGGTAAACCTTATTCCAATTAAATAAAAAAAATTCAGTTTGGGCGTGGCTGACGCCCATTTTTCATACAAAACCATCAATATTGTTTTTGTAAAATAACAATTGTTATATTAATGCGAAAAACATTAAATTTTGTGGGTATTACTTGCACATAAACATCTTGTGTATGAAATCAAAAAATTTGATGTTGGGCGTGGCTGACGCCCACTTTTCACTAGAAACTATTAAAAAATTGTTTTTGTAAATAAACGATATTTATAATGATTCCGCAACCAAAATGTTGCGTCTCTTAATAAAACTTAAAAGTTTGTATATGAAAAGAAATTTTTGAATTTTGGGTGTGGCTTACGCCCACTTTTCATGAAAGAACGAAAAACGTGGTCTCAAATATTTAAGGTACTTCCAATATTCAATTTAAACCTTTTTCCTTCCGTTCGTTATTTGAGAAATATATCTCTACATGTTCTTGTGTAAATTTTTTCAATACGCCCACTTTTGAAGGCGTGATTTTGATAAAATACCTTTCTTCAGGTAAGATCGTTTAAAAACTACTCGATTCAGCTGTAGTTTTGCACATATGCCTAAATACTGACTAATGATCAAAGCTTAGTTAGTGCCTTAAATTTTTCTTAAATTTTTTAGGACACGCCCACTTTTAAGGGGCGTTTCCGTCAAAAGTCGTAATATGCATTAATTTTTTAATGTTTTTTAACTATCGGTCGCAGTTTTGAAGTAAGAAGATGAACACTTTGGTTTGTATACCTTGTTTACGTAGCAGAGTGTAGTTCAAGAATTGTTAAAAACACACATAATCGCTATTTCCTATCAAAATCTAATTTCTAAAAATTTAAGTTTTTGTCTTGTTTTGTTCAAATCGATCTGCAAGCTTAAAATTGAATGATGAGCTCATATAGTGATTACCTTGGCAATAAAATGTCTCAGCTGTAGGCTTGGCAAATGCCTTTTTACTTGCGATTATAGGTACTATAAGGCAAGTTATGCATTCGTAAAAAAAAAAAAAAAATTCTAACAATCAAACATGACATTACGATGATAGAGAAGTCGAAAAAAGTGGGTCCGACAATTCTGTCTGTCTGTCTGTCTGTCTGTCTGTCTGTCTGTCCGTGTGTCTGTCTGTCTGTATAGTTACCTACAGCCTAAACGGCTGGACCGATTTGCTTCAAACTTGGTACATAGTATTATTATGACGTCCTACAGAGGGGTTTTTGGAATTAGCATTCTAGCTCTAAAACTAACGGTACCTGCCATACGATTTTTTGTGAAAAATTAATTTTTCTCAAAAACGGCTCCTACGTTTTTATAAAACTTTCTGAATTGTGTTTTCTGTGGAAACTTTATGTTTTGGTTGGAATAGATTTTTCGGGAAAAGTCTTATAACGGTACCTCCCATAGGACCGGTTTTTTGAAATCCGGTTTTCTCGTAAGTCACTTGACGGATTTCGATGAAACTTTTAATGTAGAAGCCCTCTTATAAAAGAAATAATATAATTTTGAAAATTTTCCAAAAAAAGTTTTTTTGAGTTTTTTAAAGAAGTTTCAAAATTTTTTTTTAATTTTAGTTTTTTCCAAAAACGGTTTAACCTATAATTTTTTAATTTTATTTTTCTGATAAAAACTACAAAGTGCTAGAAGTTGGCATACTCAAAAAAAATTTGGAATATATTTTCGAAAAGTTTTTCAAAAAAAACTGTTTTTTGAAAAAACTGGTCCAACGATTTTGAAATTTTTTTTCGTAAAAATTCAAAAACGTAAAAGAAACCTTATGGCTTACTTCATTTTCTCCAAAAAACGGTAAAGGTATTGATTTTTAAGTGATTTATAAAATTTCATATGATTTTTTCAACGCTTTTTTCCCAAAATCTCAAGCACCCAAGACCATTTTAACACATTAGAGCAAGTTCGTACGACCCAGTCGTGCACTTTATTTTATTGTGACAGCAGTTATTGTACATCGGCCAAGTTATTGTAAATCTAATTTCTAAAAATTTAAGTTTTTGTCTTGTTTTGTTCAAATCGATCTGCAAGCTTAAAATTGAATGATGAGCTCATATAGTGATTACCTTGGCAATAAAATGTCTCAGCTGTAGGCTTGGCAAATGCCTTTTTTTATTGTGACAGCAGTTATTGTACATCGGCCAAGCAAAATTTATTTTATTGAATTTTTCCCTGCCTGCTAAAGAAGAATTTTGTTTCCGATACTGGAACAGCGGCTGGCTGCGAAGGAGGCGAACGCATATGCATATACATTATACATATACAAAAATGTGGGGAATAGGGTATCCAACAGTTAGTTGCAAACGTACTGTAGCTCTCGCTTATGTTTTAAATTAGTTTAAGAGTTTTCTCGGAAAAACTAAGTATGCAATAAAATTTCAAAGCTATACGTCAATCTAGGAAAAAAAAATATTGAAAATCGTTGGACCAGTTTTTTTTTTAAAAGGTTATTTTTGAAAAACTTTTTCAAAAAATATATTTTGAAATTTGTTTGAGTATGCAAATATATGGCAATGTGTAGTTTACATTTTAAAAATAATTTTAAAAAAAATCAATGTATCCGTTTCCAACATATTTCGAAAACCAAAAATTTTTTTGAAAAAATTATAAAAAATCAAAAAAAAAAGTTTTTGAAAATTTTGAAACGCCATATTAATAAAATTATGAATGACTTCCTGTGGCAAATTTTTTTAAATCGAATGTATAGTTTACGAGAAAATTTGATTTGAAAATACTGGTTCTATGAGAGGTACCGTTATTAGACAAATTTTGAAAAAAAATTTCGAACCAAAAGATAGATTGTCTTGCAGCCGTTTTTGAGAAAATCAATTTTTTTCTTCACGATTGTATGGCAGGTGCAGTTATTTTTGGGCCTAGAGCAAAAATAAAAAATACGTTCCGAGGGACGGCCAAATAAATCCTAGATACCAAATTTGAAGCAAATCGGCCCATCCGTTCAGCCTCCAGATGCGCGAACAGACAGACAGACAGACAGACAGACGGACGGAATTTCCAGACCCACTTTTTTCGACTTCTCCATCATCGTAATGTCATGTGTGATTGTTATCTCAAATTTTTTTTTCTGCACGAATCCATAATTTGCCTTATAGTACCTACCTATAATCGCAAGTAAAAAATTTGTACGAATGCATATCTAGCCTAAAATCACCAAATAAAGATTCTCGAAGTAAAGGTCCCAGTGCTAGTTATAGCTAATTAGTAAACAAAACTGGGGTTTAGTAGGTATATATGGTATACAAATAATGCTAATGAAATGAGTCTTGGAAAATGTAAAAAATACTTAAATCTGATTTGTACTTTTCCTGAAATCTACTTTTATTCTTTTACTGGCAGACATCAAAATGAAAACGTCCAAGGAAATAAATAATGGCGTAGTTCACACTATGCATCATCTATGTTTGAAAATTATTTTTTGTTCTGAAAGTTGATAAAACATTCTTTACATATTAAATTATTTCTATTCGAGCCCCTAAGTCAACCTAAAAAATTGGTCTTTTTGGCTCAAATGAGTCCGCGTTGTAACTCTGCAAGTTATGATCCATATAGTTTTTGGGATTTCCTGAATGTAACCAATGCGAAAAACCAAGCCAAAAACAACAGTTGTTGTTAGCACAAAATCCATCAAATTCACCGATGAAACCTATTAATGATCCGTGTAAGAAGAGATCAATGGCCATTAAATTTATTCATTGATTTGTGTTTGTTTATGCACTGAATCATTGCCCTTCAATTTTTGAAGCATATTTCCGATACCGTTATATCATTTTTATTTTTTTTCATAATTGCTTGCCAAAAACCAACGCAACGCAGGGAATTTATTAACCTACTAAATAGAACCCGTTTTCTTTAGAGCCTAATTTCCATATGACACACATATATTCCTCCGAAACTGATAAAAAAACGTTTTGTAAAAAAACAAACATAATCCAAGTTGCGTGCTGTGCGTGTGCGTCTCATCTCTCATCTCATAGATGGAATCTTTAAAAAGAAGAACATTCTCTCAGCTCCAGCATCAACCATCAACAGGTTTCTTTTTTGATTCCAACTAATTCGTATGATTTATCAAATAGCATAGACTATAGAGTATCTTTTATTTACAAAAGATAGAGATACAAAAAAAATTCAGTGTTGCGGATGGTAAGGGATTGATTTCAGATTGTCTACGAAAGTTGAAGAACTGGTTCGATGTTCGATCGTTCAATGAAGAAGATTGCCGATTTGATAAGTGATTTTAGTTTAATCTTGGTCACAGTTCTATTCAATTAAATTATAAATATCAGATTGATTTTTTATTTAATATGTGGTGTTAGGTCACAAGTCTCATATACCGTTAATTTGCATATTCCTTCATAATGTGGTTGAACCAGAATAACTGTATTCCAATCAAAAAAAAACTTATAAAATTGGGTCTACGTCTGCGTGGAGGAAAACTAATTGACCTCCATGTTTGTTTTTATTAGGAACATTGGTTCTGGTCTGCGTCTGTATAGTATTGGAGTTGGCAACTTGTTTGTCCATCAGGAAAGGCAAGTTTCCGTCGATGATATTGCCGTAAATTGTATGTTGTTCTAAATATAATTTTGGCACACTTCCTTGTGGTAAAGATTGAAGATACCGCAAAATAACATAGTTTGCATCTGGTTGGATAAATAGTTTCGTATATGATGGGTGTTTAAAAGAGGATAAATCAGGTACCTATACAATGTTGCAACCCACATACAGTGAAGAATAATGAATTGTTTCGGTAGATAATACTACTCGTATAATAAGAGGTAATGGCATATTGATTTTATATTGGTATTAGATAGTTGTTCATGCGCATTTGGCAGCGATTGAGAAGAGTTTTACTTCTGTGCAATGGTTACAGGTTACAGTTACAGGAGATTAGGTAAGGTGTTTTAAGATGGCTAATAGAAACAAACAAAGAATAACCAACATGACCATGAACTAATGAACTTTATACTCCAAAAACCATTCTATCAGAAGAAACCATAGACAATGTAGTCTTTACTTTATAGGCAGAAAGCTTAACAATGATTGCCATCCCAGGTCTATGCATCTCAATCTAAGCTTTTACCATGTAGAGTATTTTACCGAAACGAATAAATACGAGCAGCTGCAGTAGTAGCGAATATTTTTTGTCTAGTAAAATTTGGTGAGTTCCTTGGATCTATAATGATCTTGAACGTTCTTTATGCGACAACCGTGTTATGATACCGTAAGGCAAATAATCTCACTCAGTTCCATTGTTTCCCCAGAATAATTAAGGAAGATACAGGTGGAGATGAAGTGAATCCACCAAATTGTGACATCCAAGACACTTTCAAATTCGTCTCAAAATACTCTCCAAGGACAATACTCCATATTCGAGCTGAGCAAGGGCGTTCACAGTCAAAGTCGTTTAAGCTCTCTTCTTTTTCCTTATCCAAAGAAATCAAGATCCCCTTCATAAATTAGATGTGTCAACGTCCTTTCAATAGGGACCGTTGAGGTCGAAATAGTTATATTTTTTTTTTTCTAGAAATATCCCATCATAAATTCTGATTGTTGACAAAATATCAACGATAGTTGAACGAATGGAATGTTTTAGGAAAATTTTCACCAATGATGTAACAATTACCTGGGATCCACTAAAGGGTGACGGAATGGTTAACGAGTTGACTGCCCCGCCGAAGGTTATGGGTTCGATCCTTGACTCCATCTAAGTTCTTCTCCGGGGTACTGCCTCTTGCGAGTAAGTGACAAATCCTCCAAGAGTAAATCATGTCATGGAAAGTGCTTCCCTGTTAGCCGTTCGGATTCGACGGGAAATTGTAGGTCCCTTCCATTCCTGCAAAATATCAACGCTCACACAGGAATTGTTGAGAGTGTACGTCACAGGCCCCAGCCTCGGCCGCCTAGTAGTCTAATCTGGAGGACCAATTTTCGATGACTTTTTATTCGTGGCCATATATCGGCAATAACGCGGCCAATGTTGTCCTTCAAGTGGTCAATTATTTCAGGCTTATCGGCGTAAACTAGCGACTTCACATATCTTCACGAAAATAAGTCAAGCGTCGTTGAATCGCACGATCTGGGAGGCCTATTCACAGGACCAAAACGTGAAATTATGCTCTCGTCGAACGTTTCCTTCAACAAATCAATTGTGGTACAGGCTGTGTGAGATGTTGCACCGCCTTTTTGAAACCACGGCTCCTGCACATCAGGGTTGTTCAATTGATGAACGAAAAAGTCAGTAATCATGGCTCTATAGTGGTCACCATTGACTGTAACGTTCTGGGCAGCATCGTTTTTAAAGAAGTACGGACCAATTATTTCACCAACAGTCAGTTTTTGTAAATGAAACGGTGTCTCAACATAAAATTGAAGATTATCATCATTCCAAATACGGCAGTTTTGTTTATTGGCGTGGACCAAACCAAAAGTGAGCTTTCTCGCTAAACACCGTAAAATGGACGTAGTGCGCGATACGTATTTCGAACAAAACCATGATTTGCAAAATAAATTAGCACAATTTGGAAGCGTTGTTCAGACGTCAGGGTATTCATGTTTAAATGCCACGCCAAACTTAAAATAAATAACTTGAAAGCTGACAAAATGGATGCCGGTTAAAGAAGTGTTGCCAACTTAAAGTTCTATACCTCTAAAAAAAAAACACCCGTTATAAACATCATCATTCCTTACTTATGCACGGAGTTACTACTACTACAGAATAAGTTTCCGAGGCCATTATGACCATGTACGTCATCAGCATACGACGACACTACGCTGGCTGCTTGCGGTAAAGATAAGACCCGTATCTGTGGAATGTCTCATTTCTTGTTTGAAACCTAGTCAATTCAACTAAAAGTATCGAGTTGATTTTGATAAAGTCTATCTTAAGCTTGTCGTTTTGCATTATTTTCATTAATATTGAAGGCTTCTTTCTTGTCGATTATTGCCGACATTGTGAATTCCTTAAAAACATCTGAGGAAGTTAAGTCGCTAAAATACGTTAAACATCATACATCACATAAAGTTGAGCCATAGTTTCTTCTTAAGGGTTAATCACTTTTAAACGTATACAATTTGAAAAAAAAAAATCTGGAAATTGCTTCTTCATCTTTCTTATGTTGCAACAACCAACAATACTCTCAGTTTTGTTTTTGTCTAAAAGGTTCACCCATATTGGATCTCAGATACGACCTACCTACACAGAGATATGTATCTGTCTATACATTCATGTAGGTATATATTGAGAGCATAAGAACATAGTATATGTCAATAATATGCAAATCAATCTTCTTAATCTTTAAAGGAAAACTTCATTCTCATGTACATATTTCGGCTGCATCTTGTTTTCTTTGAGTGAAAGTTTTAAAACCGAAATTAAGTCACCAAGAACGAAAAAACCTGAAGTTCTTTAAAAGTAAAATCTCCGAAACTAATTTAAATAATTCAGCCTTTTCATCAGCTTCTTTTGGAGTTAGGAACAATTTTTTAACTTCATTTCCCAAAGACACCAATAAATTACGGTCTCGATAAATTTTGATTGAAAGAATTAAATATTTCAAATTGAGAAGCAGCACCGGTTCGTAGACTTATGTGATATTTGGAATGCAATTTTTTTTTATCAAATAAGAAATAGTGTTGTCAAAAGTGCCATATATTTTTACTTGAGATTATAGGTACTAAAGTATAAAAATCAAACATGACATTACGATGATAGCAAATACGAAAAAAAGTTGGTATACAAATTGTGTCCGTCTGTCTGAGTAGCTTTTTAGGTATGAACTATCATATACAGGGTGATTCACCAGCGTTGTGCCAAAAAGCTAGAGCGTGTAGGTTAAGTTGAGACAAGAAAAAAATCGTATGGGAGGGGGCTCTATTCCCCTCCGTTTAGCCGGGAGGGGCAATTTTCTGAAAAATTGACTTATTTTGTAAAAAAAAATATTTAAAATCAATGGGTTCGTTTACAACACCGTGTTATACCTTTTTGAAAAGCCAAAAACTTCTCCTTTTATTTTGTTTTTAAATTAAATTGTTTTAACGAATAGTTTAAAAAATATAAATTTTCAAACTCAAAATTTTGAAAAAAAATTTGAAAAAATAATTTTAAAACTAATTTTTTTCAAAATTTTACGTAATTAAGTATAATTTTTGTTCTCAGAATTCAACGCTTCCATTAATTTTTAATCCAACACTGAAAACCGTATGGCTCTACGACTTTTTGTTGCCAAGGTATTCAAAAATAACCGAACCTACTTCTTCACAAAAACAAGAAAACCTAGCCTTACGGGATGGCACAAGTGACCATTTAGCCAATTTTTTCGTGTTTTTGTGAAGAAGTAGGTTCGGTTATTTTTGCATACCTTGGCAAGAAAAAGTCGTAGAGCCATACGGTTTTCAGTGTTGGATTAAAAATTAATGGAAGCGTTGAATTCTGAGAACAAAAATTATACTTAATTACGTAAAATTTTGAAAAAAATTAGTTTTAAAATTATTTTTTCAAATTTTTTTTCAAAATTTTGAGTTTGAAAATTTATATTTTTTAAACTATTCGTTAAAACAATTTAATTTAAAAACAAAATAAAAGGAAAAGTTTTTGGCTTTCCAAAAAGGTATAACACGGTGTTGTAAACGAACCCGTTGATTTTAAATATTTTTTTTTACAAAATAAGTCAATTTTTCAGAAAATTGCCCCTCCCGGCTAAACGGAGGGGAATAGACCCCCCCTCCCATACGATTTTTTTCTTGTCTCAACTTAACCTACACGCTCTAGCTTTTTGGCACAACGCTGGTGAATCACCCTGTATAGCTGGAAAAAAAATAACATCAATGGCTTAGAACGGTACTTTCTATAGGACCGACTTTTTGTTTTCGACTATCTCGAAAACGGCTCCACCGATTCTTTCGAAATTTCACACACGTATAGACTTAGGTAGTTCAATTTATACTGAATACCAATTATTTTTTTTTTAAATACCTCTTGTATTTTTAAGAGTATTTATTGAAACTTTTTTTTAAAATGTAATATTTTGAAAACAGCTCATTACATTTTTTTAAAGAAATTATAAGTATACTTTATTACCTCGGTTATTCGAACTATTAGAACCGACCCTTAATCGAACCGCGAAGGTCTCCGAATAGCATCTTGTGTACGAAATCAAAAATTTTGATTTTGGGAGTGGCTGACGCCCACTTTTCACAAGAAACTATAAAAATTGTTTTTGCAAATAATCGGTATTTATAATGAATCCGCCAGCCAAATTTCCGTCTCTTGGTAGAAACTAAAAAGTTTGTGTATGAAAAGAAATTTTTGAATTTTGGGCGTGACTTAAGCCCACGTTTCGTGAAAGAACGAAAAACGTAGTTTTAAAAATGTAAGGTACCAACATTCTATTTTAACCTTTTTTCCGTTCGTTATTTGTAAAATAGATTTCTTTATTTTTGTGTGTAAATTTTTTCAATACGCCCACTTTTAAGGGCGTGAGTTTTAAAAAGTACCTTTATTCTGGTAAGATCGTTACGATACTACTCTATTCAGCTGCAGGTCAACACATATACCTAAAAATTGACGAACGATCAAAGCTCAATTAGTTCTTTAAATTTTAAGGACACACCTACTTTTAAGGGGCGTTACCGTCAAAAGTCATAATATGCATTAATTTTGTAATGTTTTTTAGCTGTTGGTCGCAGTTTTGAAGTGAGAAGATGAACACTTCGGTTTGTATGCCTTGGTTATTTAGGAGAGTGTGGTTCATTACTGTTATTTTTATTCAAAATTAAACTTTTAAAAATCTAAGTTTTGTCTTATTCTATTCAAATCGATCTGCAAGCCTTAATTTGAATGGCACTGAGCTCATAGTAACTACCCTGGCAATAAAAAGTCTCAACCACACAAAATTAATGTTTTTTTTTTTTTTTTTGCTGTCTGCTAAAGAAGAATTAAACTGGAACAGCGGCTGGGTACGGGAGGCGAACGCATATACATACACAAATATAGGGAATAGGGTATCCAACAGTTCGTTATTGAAAACGTATTGTAGCTATCGCTTATGTTTATATGCTATGATTTTATATGATTTTAAGAACGGTAAATTTTTCTGAAATTTTTAAACCAGCCGGATCCTTTAATTTCCCGGGGATAAAATTAGCCGCAGACAAAAATGAATCTCTTTTTATGAGTATTGAAAAGCGTCGCATTAAATGGGTTCTGATTTTATGGGGAAAACACTCCAAATAAGTTAATCAAAATCATTCTTCAGATACATATCACCCACTCTCACTCACCAAGAATTTTTCCCGAAAAAAAGATTTTAGTTTAGTGCTTCATCCATCATTCATTCAAATCCGTTCGGTCGATAAACGTGATAGTGCAACCAGCATACAAGCTTTCACAATCGGGGCAAGAAAACAAAACATAAGAAAGAGGGGTAATTTCATCTCGTTTGGCCGGGAGGGGCTATTTTCTAAAAAAAAAATTACTTAAATCAAAAAAAAAACACCGACAATATCATGTTATGTCATTTTGTAAAAACAAACATCTCATCAATTTAAAAAAAATTGCTTGAGTGAGCAGTATTTGAATAATTAATCTTAAAACTTGAAGTTTTGATAAAAATAATACAAAACAAATTTTAAACTATTTTTGTTTTTGTCAAAATTTTGTACTTTTTGAGGAAATGAAAAACATTAAAAACAACTTTTGTTTTTAGTTCTTACGTTACCTGATGAATTTTAAAGTTAATTATTTTAATTAAAGGATCAACCTTCCTTTGATTAATTTTTTTTTAATTTTTAGCAAAATAAAGAAGAAACCGACTGAATGATCATTTTTTAACCGTTGAGTTGGATAGGAATAAGAGGATCCATGAAATGGAATGAATAGCAAAGCTGAAACGTTAAATCTGCTTATGAATTTTTTACTTGCGATTATAGGTACTATAACACAAGTTATGCATTTGTAAAAAAAAAAAAAAATCTAACAATCAAACATGACATTACGATGATAGAGAAGTCGAAAAAAGTGGGTCCGACGATTCTGTATGTCTGTCTGTCTGTCTGTCTGTCCGTATGTCTGTCTGTATAGTTACCTACAGCCTAAACGGCTGGACCGATTTGCTTCAAACTTGGTACATAGTATTATTATGACGTCCTACAGAGGGGTTTTTGGAATTAGCATCCTAGCTCCAAAACTAACGGTAGCTGCCATACGATTTTTTGTGAAAAATTAAATTTTCTCAAAACCGGCTCCTACGATTTTGATAAAAGTTTTCGAATGATGTTTTCTGTGCAAACTTTATGTTTTGGTTGGAATAGATTTTTCAGGAAAAGTCTTATAACGGTACCTCCATAGGACCGGTTTTTTGAAATCCGATTTTCTCGTAAGCCACTTGACGGATTTCGATGAAATTTTTAATGTAGAAGCCCTTTTATAAACGAAATAATATAAATTATTCATTTTCCCAAAAAAATATTTTTCTGATAAAAACTACAAAGTGCTAAAAGTTGGCATACTCAAAAAAAATTTGGAATATATTTTCGAAAAGTTTTTCAAAAAAACTGTTTTTTGATAAAAACCGGTCCAACGATTTTGAAAAAAAATTTCGTCAAAATTCAAAAACGTAAAAGAAACCTGATGGCTTACTTCATTTTCTCCAAAAAACGTTTAAGGTATTGATTTTAAAGTGATTTATAAAATTTCATATGATTTTTTCAACGCTTTTTTCCCAAAATATTAAGCACCCAAAACCATTTGAACACATTAGAGCAAGTTTGTACGACCCAGTCGTGCACTTTATTTATTAAGTGCGCCAAATGTGGCCCACCCTTAACATTTTCTTATAAAACTAGACATTTAAGTCTAATTCATTTATATTTTTCATAAACAGTCTTACAAATTGTTTTTATTTCAGTCTATAGAAACTAAGTATAATTGAAAAAAACAAACATAACAAAAAGTTAATAACAAAAAATTTAAGAAACTTCATTTCACAACTTTAAAAAAAACTGCTGTTAATATGGCCCACTAAGTTTCAAATTTGGACCAGGGTGCTACATATTTGAAACAATGTTTTTTAAATATTTTGTGATTGAGAGGCATGCAAAATTCACATACAGAGTATTGCTTTTCATTGCCAGCCATGATGTGATTCCTTAAAGCAAAACAACAACAAAACCACGTTTCAAATATGGCCCACAGGCGTATATCAAATCCTGGAATCGACACTATGACAGTTTCACTATTTTTAATTTTTAACACACTCAATTAATTGCAATCAAATTTTGAATTTCACATTTGATAACATAAAACATAACACTTTGTACATAACGCAAAAACTTATTTAATTTCCAAAAAAATTTCATACAAAAATCCTTAAGTAAACTCACCCAAAAATTAAAATGAACACGAATAAAAATAACAAAATGCACTCACTCCCAACACTAATCAACAGGATGTCTCCAAAACACAATGATGCAATGCCGGTTTGAATGTGTTTTATTTGAATGGTAAGTTCAGTGTCTACTATGTTTTATTCAGAAAATATTGCAGTGGGCCATATTACCAACCAGGGCCATATTTGCGACACTTACTTTATAGTTTGTATTTCAAGCTCGCTAAAGCAACATTAAAAAAAAATGTGACCCAAAAACAAATATTTATCATAATAATCTATTTCCATTTCATAAATGAGTTGAGTTATGGAAAATAATAATATTCTTTTTTCATCGCTTCGCTGATCCCTTCTTAACATTCTGAGAAATTAGGTGTCATATTTCTAATTTATCAGACAAAATGTTCCTACCGAAGGTTTACTCGAAAAATATTATTTAGATCATTTTCTTGCGTTCCAGGGCCACTCAGTTGGCCAAGCCTAAAAACTAAATCACCTAATTTGAAAAATTGTCAACAGCAACAGCTAATTGGAACACAAAATGTCGTTGTCTTATTATAATTACAGCAACATACATTCATTATATATACTATAGATCATGTATCCGCTGTAGCTACATTATTTCTTTAGACAAATCTTCAAGCTGGAATCTTAAAGGTAAAAGCGTGCCTAATGGCACCCATTACGAATAAAAGTAGGCACATTGTCACAACAATGTATCTATGTTCTTATTAGATTCTATCTCAATCTTAGAGTTTATTTTTGTATGTTATTGCTTTCACTATTATAGATACAAAAACATTGCAATGTTCATTTCCTTAATGTTATTCTACACCTCTTTCTTTTTTACTTGTAGATCAATTCGGAGCAACCGCTTGGATGATCCTCGCGGTTCTCATCGTACACGTTCCATCATCATGTATGGTCGCAGTGAGTTGGCCAGTACGGCAGGTGAGAGTGCAAGATCAATTCTACTGGAGGAGCCCAACGAACCAAAAGCAGCTATAACGGAAACCATGAAGAAGGATGTCCGAAGAATTAGTAACAGTGTTCAAGCTCAAATTGAACGAATGTTCACCGATGTGGCCAAAGATGCCACATGTAGTTTCGCTGTTACCTGTCTTGGATCACTGGCACTCAAGGACAAAGTTACTAGTTTGCAAGGACTGCAAGAGCCCCTCCGGGATTTATATTTGCGGTCGATTTCTAAAGATGTAAGTTTGGTTTGATTCTTTTATAAAATGACTCACTTTTCTTCAACAATTTGCACACAAAAAAAATCAACTTCCAATCAATTTAATGTCATTTTCACAAACAATGCCAGTTTAATTAATTTATTCACTGACTGAGACATATTATTCAATAGAAGACATTTCTTTCTCTTCGTCAAAATGTATTGAATAATTTCAAATAAATTAATCTATATTAAATTATTACCGTTAATTTATTCGAGTGTTTTTTTTTTTTTTTTTTTTTAATTCATTCGAAGACATTTTGCTGTAGCCTCTAGATTTAAATACATATCGTTTTGAGTGAAGATGAAAGATAAACCATATTTCGGTTGATTATTAAAATATCTTATAAATACAATAGAACAGAAGCGGTTAGATAGCGAGATTTTCATAACAATAAAATATTTAAAGGACCCGTAGCAGAAGCTTTTGGAGTTTTAAGGATACCCAGTTCAAAAATTAAGTTTCTGCATCAAATGGTAGCAAAATATATAATATCAAAAGTGAGGTTATTGTGTCGTTGTATTTCAAGCCTCTTCAGCCAAATCAACCTCTCGACTTTTGCAATGTCGTATATCAAAGTCGTAGAAATTTCCTTCTGTATTAAGAAGTGCTTTGGCTTCTACTGGAGTGTAAGAAGATCTACTGATATGCAGGTAAATCTTGTATGATGTTTATCAAACCCTGATTTAAGGGGCGGCTTCACTACCGTCAGGTGAATGAATTTTTTTGCGACGCCCTTCTAAAGGAAAATAGCTAAGTATGTGTTACTCTAGACAAAATTTAGAATATTTTATTTTGTATACAAATAATGAAAACTCAAATGATTGTAGCACACTAATTTCTTACTATTTATTGAAACAAATAAAGTGCACGACTGGGTCTTACAAACTTGCTCTAATGTAAGACAGTGGTTTTGGGGTTTGAGATTTTTGGAAAAAAGCAGGGAAAATACTATATATGAAATTTAATTGATCACTTAAAAATCAATAGTTAAAACCTTGTTTGGAAAAAATGAAGTAGGTACGCCATATGATTTTGTTTATTGTTAAAAATTTTAAGATATTTTTATTCAAAATCGTTCGACCAGTTTTTTTCAAAAAAACAGTTTTTTTGAAAAACTTTTCGAAAATATAATCCAAACTTTTTTTGAGTATGCCAACTTTAAGCACTTCGTAGATTTTATCAAAAAAATAAAATTTAACAAAAATAGCTTAAGCCGTTTGGAAAAAACAAAAAATAAAAAAAAATTGTAAGCTTCTTTTAAAATACCCAAAAAAACTTTTTTTTGTAAAATTTAAGAATTTATATTATTTCGCTAATAAAAAAAGCTTCTACACTAAAAATTTCATCAAAATTCGTCAAGTGACTTACGAGAAAATCGGATTTCAAAAAACCTGTCCTATGGGAGGTACCATTATAAGACTTTTCCTGAACAATCTATTCCAACCAAAACAAAAAGTTTGCACAGAAAACACTATTCAGAAAGTCTTATCAAAATCGTAGGAGCCGGTTTTGAGAAAAATTAATTTTTCACTAAAAATCGTATGGCAAGTATAAGGTTAGTTTTAGAGCTAGAATGGTAATTCCAAAAACCCTCTGTAGGACGTCATAACAATACTATGTACCAAGTTTGAAGCAAATCGGTCCAGCCGTTTAGACTGTAGGTAACTATACAGACAGACCGACATACGGACAGACAGACAGAATTGTCGGACCCACTTTCTTCGACTTCCTTATCATCGTAATGTCATGTTTGATTGATAGAATTTTTTTTTTACGAATATATAGCTTGCCTTAATCACAAGTAAAAATTATAACAATTATAATCAAGGAGAATGATGAGATTGTTTTTCTAAGCATAAAGGCCCAACCACATTTGAAGAATGGGTACGTACGTTGCCTTACGAAACAGTAGAATTACACATGATTTGTATACCCAACCCAAAATAACTTTTTGTTTTTGATTAGTTTCGGCAAGTTTCGTTCATTTATGTTTTTGTTCTAGTCTAAAAAAAAAAAACAATTTATACATATATTTCAAAAACAGTGAGCCTTAGACAAAAAACATGTTCTACAAACTTATAGCTTAGTAGATTTCAAATAAAATTGCTGATAAAAGTTTTCAATACCATTTACCATTTAGAAGTTATCGGTATTTCTTCAAAATTGTATGTTGTTCCCAAAAGTATGCAATGGTACCACTTTTCCCCAACCAAAACTCCTGGCAATGTTATATTTAAATTAAATACATAAAGCTTTAATAAGACACCAAATCTAGATCTCTATAAAACGTTTGACAAATAATTTTGACAGTAAAGCACCTTAAAACATTGCATACTTTTGGGAACCACATACAATTTTGAAGTGATGAAGTCGTACATATCGCACGAAAATCTGACATTTCTTTTTTCTTCAAAGAGAAGGAAAAGACAAATGCTTCTTATTTCTAAAGGATTATATGGTCAACTGATGCATTAGAAATATCGGAAAGAAAATGGTCGCACTTGCTTCCTTTTTCTTTCGTGTATTATGGTTGGGCCTTAACTTATCAAATCGGGGCTGAAGTTTTGAAATAGCTAATTACCTATGTCATTTCTTTTTCTATATTAATTTTTGATCTGTATTTTGACTTGATAACTGCAACTACAGAGAAGCCAGGTTCACACAGGAACGAAGTGGCAATTTAAAAATATCCTTCAAGCTTTAGCTCCGATTTCGGGATGTTCTTGTAATGCATTACTCCAAAAATGAAGAAGTTTGTCTTTCTCGAATCGAATCGAAGTTTAAGCTCGTTTCACAAGATAGTTCCAACAGTTGTTCTTTCTTCCTCGGTTATTGAAAGTTCAGATGGACAAGAGGTCCATTGGTATGGATTTCAAATCGAGGAGTTATGGTATTGTTCAAGATTCCTGAAAATATTTATCAAAATGGATGCTCAATGGATAAAAATGTTGGTCCAACATCAGTTGTAAGCTAGGTCTTAGATCTTGAGTAAAATTTTCATGCACTTAGTCTTTCAGAACAGCAAAACAGTTCCTATTTCCTTGGTCCTATTCCATTTGTGTTTTCCACAACAGTAACTTCTTTTGAAGCCCCGTAATTTTGTCAGGCAGTTGCAGAATATTTAGAATAGAACATTTTTAACTTCTCAAATATTAGTCAGTATTTTTAAACCTGTTTGCGTCACGATGTGATTCTGTCAATAAATACGCGTTGAACTCATTTCTTAATTCGTATTAGAGTGAGATTATGTTACCTTCTGAAAACCAGCATGAGTTACAGTAATATAGACGCCCCAGGCCCCAGGGCGTCGCAACGCACAGTTGGGTATAGCCCGTAGAGTTCGTGGTAAAATATTTTCCTCCACCCACTGTTAATACATACAGGACCGAATATATTCCGAAAAATATTTATCTCAAAGCACCCAAGCCGCTTTTCATTCGATTGTACCATGGCCTACGCTTCTGTCCTGACTGGTAATTATTCTCTTGTATATTGTCTCTCTGTCCCTGGTCCTTTAAGTGAGGGCTTTGCTAATGCTACTGAGATGATTTCTTAGCCCGAAAAAACATCGATTGGCAAATATAGTTGAAGCCAAATAGAGAAGGTCTTTGACTAATTTATTACAAATTCATGTCTGTATATCTTGACCTTTTGTCCAAGCTTCGATGATGATATTCTAAATCTTAAAATACCATATACATTGCCCTTTCTTTATTAATTAATAATAAATAGCCGGACCCATTCTCGCAATCTCTACTCGAGCTGTTCAGGCGCCAGTCTATTTATGATGACAACAAAAAGTATTGCCAACTTAGTATACCAGTTGTACAATTGTGGTTCCGCACAGAACCTGGATTTTAAATTGTTGATCCGTGCGTCAACTTTATTTAAGCCTCGGAAATCGGTAGGTAACTCTTGAACCACTCTCGAACTAACGTCTCAACTTTAGCTATGTACGAGGTAAATCGTTTTTAAATGCTCATCCGAGGATGAACCACTATTGTACAACTGGCCCTAAGTGTTATATAACTCCATAAAAAAACACTCTTTTTATTCTATAACTAATAGTGTAATGTCTTCAATTCTTCATCGTCAATAACCATCACCGCATCACTAATACACCGAAAACCTTAAGCTTAAGAACTAAAAATATATGTTGTGTGGTATCCCAGATTTGGAGAGTCCCCGAGAGTTATTCCGGATTACCAAACAAAAACATAATTAAACTTTCTTTTTTTTTTTACATAAAAACTAATAGCTAGTTGTTTTTTGTTTATTTCATGCAACTAGTCCCAGCTTGTTTCATTGACGATTGAAATTCTACGTCATTAGTCTTAAATTTTTAGCATTCAAAAAATTGTTTGATCTTTATACACTTATATCTTTTTCCATACCTTAAAGCTATTCACAAACAAGTTGGGTGCCCCATGTTAGGATGCCAATTGTTGTTTATTTGCAGAAATTGATATAACTTTAATTGTCACGCTTATGCTACTCTCGTTTTCTCTATCCTATAACAAGCCTTCATCTCGATGATTCATAGATCATAGCCGACAGCCAACCGGGCAAACTGGCGGCTAACTCACTTCAAAGCACAAGTAAAAAGAAATTGACATTTATCCAACTACAATATGGTTTTACAACCATGAGATACTTCATATATCTATCGCTTCAAACTTGATTCAAGCTCTGAATTAAAAGAAGCAATTAAATGAAATTTTCAATCAATCGTAACAAGAAACAAGTTTGCCAAACTGGCTTCACTAATTTAGACAGCTAAACCCACCAAAACACAAAAGACAAAGAAAACTTGCTGCCATTATTATTATTAACACACACGAATTGATTTCATTTTGACAGTTTGAAGTTGAAGTGTTTGAAATGCATTTTCTTCAGATTGCACAAGTTCCAACGGATTAAGTTATTTTTCAAAGAATCCAATATGGAAACCGAAATGACGAAATTTGAATTGCAAAATTTTTATTGAATGCATGCGGCTTTGAAGATTCACTTCTTTATTTTTTTTTGTAAACTTGCAACGCGCGTGTTGAAGGTAATTAATTTTGTAAAATACATATTGGCCATTGCTCCAGTCTTTGATGGTTTTATTGTTTAAAAAAAAATAGAGGGGTGACTTAATTGGGGAAACATTGTATAGAATTGTAAATTTTCTTATGATACGGGAATGTACAAAAAAAAAAGACAATACCGGGAGGTTTCTTGGAAACATGCTAGCCGCGCTTTAGAGTTTTTTTCAACACTTTAAGCTCTGATGAACTAGAGTCAAATTTATTTAACTTCGTTTACATCGCGTGTTTGACGCGTATTTATATTGTTTTTGTTGTTAAATTTCGTAATATATTGCTTTTGTTGAATTTTGTAGAATAATATGTTACATGTTTCGTGTTACAGAAAGAATGCACTTTCAATTAGTGTAATGGGCGATTAAACTCGGTGGCATATTAAATTTAGATTTTGACGTAAGGAATTTCACTTTTATGTTGAAATTTCTAGACGAATTTATAGTTTACTATACTTAAGGAGGAGTTAACATGCCCTTTTGCCAATTTTGTGCATCAAGTTGGTAGGGGTCGTTCTTTTCTTGTTCACGTCTCCTTAGCTACTTGGTTTGCCACTGATTCATTTTCTCGCAGGAATTTAATTCTCCTTGGCCTGGGGTGTTGCCGTTTATACGATCCACGAGTTGCATTCATAAAAGTCGTTGAACTTTCAGATTTGTTTACCAGGTTAACGTAGCTGTACAGTTCATACGTGCAGTTTGTGGTTAATGGATATTCTTCTGAATGTAGAAAGTTTTGGACACATAAATTATTCGATTGTGACTGGATTCATGTTCTTACCGATACAGAAAGACTGGGATGATAAGAGTCTTGTATTGCCTGTTTAGAAAGTTCAATTATAAAAGACAGAACCCAATGATGTGCTTGCTCCATCACAAGAAATACACAATATTAGCTTTCTTTGATACAGAAGGCGCTTTTAACAACGACAACACATCTGCAATCCCAAATGCACTCTCAGGTCTAAGGGTAGATAGCTCACTTGGCGAGTTAATCAACCAAATGCTTAATAGCAGGGTGATAAAATCAAAGCTGGGTGCAACATCTGCAAGACGATCTGTCAGTACAGGCACGCCACAAGGTTGTGCCCTATCTCCACTTCTTTGGAACTTAGTTGATAATGAAATACTTACAATCAAGGATGCCAATCTACTACATATGTAGTAGATCTGCTTCATTTATTTTTTATATGCGTCTACTACGTAGCAACTCTAATCTACTTCGTTTTTCTCATTTTTATATAACGATCATAATTTCATATAATATGTGTTGAATTGATTCATTTTTGCACATCGAAAAAGCCATTTGCTTAATCTGAATCCACTCATCGCAAAAACCTCCTAGTTACTACAATTTATTTTCCAAACACCTTACTATCGTGTAGAAAAAGAGCAGATAGATACATTGGTGTTGCCTGACTATATGCTTACACTAGCTGGGGCACGAGTACGATAACTGAGGCGCCAAGATTTAATAACGGTTTTGTGTAGGGGCGTCAAATGCAAGTATTTTTTACTATGGGAGGGGGGGGGGGTCTACCTCGCCCCGTTTAGGAGGTAGGGGCGATTTTCGAAAAAAATGTCTTGAATGGAAAAATAAATATTAAAAAACAACGGCAATACTTAAAAAACATTACTATAACGGTTTTAAAAGCCAGAAGTCTGTTCTTTAATCCTACATTTAAATTAAGTCACTCATTACAATAGTTTTCAAAATAGTTGCATTCAAACTCGAAATTTCGATAAAAAAACGTAAAAAAATATCTTTAAACCGATTTTGTTCAAAATTGTGAAATGGAAAATAAATTTTTTTTTCTGTGATCGATGCTTCAATAAATATTTAATCGAACGCAAAAAACCAAAAGCTTTTATGTCTTCTAGTGCTTGCGAAAATTGAAAATTACTTGAACTACTTTTTTATGAGATTTTTATTTTTGGTATTTACGGTGATCTAACTTTAAGGATTAATCAACAGTACCTGAGTGGCACGCTACGCTGGATCTAGGGATTTTAACTCCCTTTTCGGGCTGCACGCCTCAATATCCGCGGACAAAATATCCGGGTCAAAATATCCGCGACAAAATGTCCGCGGACAAAATATCCGCGTCAAAATATCCGCGACGCATAATATTACGGTGTATAAACAATGACCTATGTAAGGGGGGGCATGCTGCCCCCCTGCAACCCCCCTGCCTGGGCACACTATAGGACTTGGGGTAGGTGCGAGGTCGGGTGTATGCGGTTATTTTGTCCGCGGATATTGAGGCGTGTCACCCCTTTTTTCGGGGTCACATCCACTCACGCAACTTCGTTGCCTGGCAGGCGCCTGTGTCAATTGTATTTTTAATCAACAGTACCTGGGTGGACAGCTTCGCGGGATCTAGGGGTTTCAGCTCCATTTTCGGGGGCACACCCGCGGACATTGGACATACAAAAAAGTATAGTCAGGTCTTGTCTATGGGAGAGAAAGTGTTGGTCTGCAACTTAAAGACTTCGACCATCCAAAGTGAAAACCTAGACGATGACTTCATTGACGAGACTGACATACCCTTTAAATACATCATGTGAGTTGTAAATTGACTTGATTTTTTCATCTGACTCCTTACTCACAAACTGACTGACTAGAAAGTGGAATGCAACGCAATTCTAACTCCTCGTCATGCATTCTGGGTAACGCTAACTGAATTGTTGTACTTTACTTTCAAAGATAAACCTTTCATCAACATTAATCCTCTAATGAAATGACAATAAATGCCAAGAATCTAGAATTTCATAAAAAAGTAGTTTCAGTAATTTTCAATTTTCACAAGAACTAGAAGACATAAAAGCTTTTGGTTTTTGCGTTCGATTAAATATTTATTGAAGCATCGATCACAGAAAAAAAAATTTATTTTCCATTTCACAATTTTGAACAAAATCGGTTTAAAGATATTTTTTTACGTTTTTTTATCGAAATTTCGAGTTTGAATGCGAATATTTTGAAAACTATTGTAAAGAGTGATTTAATTTAAATGCAGGATTAAAGAACAGACTTCTGGCTTTTAGATAGATAGATAGATAGATAGATTTTTATTCAGTCATTTAAACATTTATGATACAAACATTTTTCATTTAAAAGAATAAATTTTAAGGCATGACAAAAAAAATGTCGTCTGCCCGAGTGACAATGTTATTCTATTTTGCATTCATTTTAAAAATTCTACGTAGACATACAATTTACTTTTTTTTTGATACTTTTCAAAATACAAATTCAAAAGTTGTGACTTTTAGTTTAGTCGAAACAAAATTATCTTTAAGTTATATTTAACTGGCCAAAGGAAAAACGAAAAACAGAGGTTAAAATGTATATAATATCAAACCAAAACATAATCAAAAGTTTTCATTGATGATTCTACTTCTGTATGACATCGCCTCGGCAGTATACTTCTGGATCCGCAACCAATCTTCTCCATTTAGGTACATTATTACTTCATTTTCGCTGAGATAGCTTTTTCCAAAGAAGAGTCTCCTCAGCTCCCTTAAAATTGGGCATACTCCGATGAAGTGGTTAATGTTTTCATCCACCCGCATGTTGCACAGGGAACAAATAGAAGCCAAATCATTTCTATGTGGCATATAGTTAAGGTGAAGCAGCTCTCCTCTTACTTTAAAAATGGTTCCAATTGTCTTCCTTGTGAAATTGTGTTTAAAGTAATTATTTTCATTTAGGTTATAATTGAGTTTTGAATAAATATTCCTTTCAGTAGACGCTCTCGCCTTTTCAATAAATATGTACCTTTCGTTTTCATCTATAGCTTGGATAACTTCGTACAGTGCTTTTCTCACCTGAACACCATTAAATCCACTCAGTTCCAGGATAATACCACAGTTTGCAGCATGATCTATCCAATCCTTGTAGAATCCAGTTTTTCTCCGCATTTCACTGCGCAGCATTACATTTGGTAAACGGTTTCGATCCATATTAATCACCTGTACCAAATAGTCCGCACTCAGCTTAAGGGTAGAAACAAAGAGTGACGAAAGACCTGTTTCCAAATGATACATGTACTTAGGTGTACTAATAGGAAGAAGAAAAATTTTTCGTAGGAAGAATCGTAATATATTCTCAACAGTTTCATATTTTCTAACACCCCAGATCTGTGCTCCATAAAATAGAACTGCTTTTGCTGTTGCGTTGAAAACCTCATATTTTGCGTTGATTGATATATTTTGATTATTGAAAATTTGTTTCCAGTTGGAACAAATAGCAGTTCTAGCAACATTGGCCTTGACTTTGAGGTGTTTGTCCATATTCAAGTTAAAAGTAAGCGTCATTCCTAGGTACACATATTCCTTAACTACTTCCAGTTCCGCTCCATCATATTTCCAGTTTTCTCCTCTTGCGATCCGTCCTGAGCCGTTTTGAAAAATCATTATCTTAGACTTCGCCGAATTAACCTCCAGTCCCCATTTCTTGCAATAATCAGATAGCCTGTTGATCATAAGCTGAAGTGAGGCTGGAGATTCCGCCAGAATGACAATGTCATCGGCATACATGATGACTTTTATTTTGTAGTTTTCAAACTCTACTCCACAAGGAAGATAATCAACAATGTCATCAAGAAAGAGCGCAAATAATAATGGGCTAAGATTGCAGCCTTGACGCAGTCCTCGAGTTACGTGAATTTCTTTTGATTTTGCACATCCATTGTGCACGCAAGCCGTCGTGTGGTTATAAAGTTTATCCAGTGATTTGACGAACTTTGAAGATACACCTTGACTGTACAGTTTATAGATCAGGGTTTTTCTATCAACCGTATCAAATGCAGCCTTGAAGTCAACAAAGAAAGTGTAAAGTTTTGAATGTTGGTTTAGTTTGCTCCTTATTAGACTTCCAAGTATAAAAATATTATCAGCTGTAGAATATCCTTTCCGAAATCCTGACTGAAACTCACTCAATTTATTGTTAACATTTACCCAGTTACTAAGTCTTCTGTTGAGTATTGCAGTATAAATCTTCAAACCCGCATTAAGGAATGATATACCCCTGTAGTTCGCTGGGTCGTTTGGGTCACCTTTTTTGAAGATTGGCCATATAATACCCTCATCAAAGCAGTCGGGCTGTACAGCAAAATTGAAGATGGTGTTTAATGCTTGCGCTAATATTTGCTTAAACTCGACTGGCGTGTACTTAAAAAATTCTACGGGAATACCATCTGTGCCGGCTGCTTTTCCATCTTTAAGCGACCCTAAAACTCTTTCTACTTCCAACGTTGTTATCTGCGCATCAAGGATATCATCTTTAACATTCGGCGTAGCATAGCTCCATATCAGTTGTTCGGAAGAAGTACTCAGTAATCCTGCGTAATGAACTCTTAAATTGTCCACCGAAATTCCGATAACTTTATTTTCTCCATCACTTCCGTTTATTTTTTTTGTCAGTTTCCAAAACTCTGCAGTGTCTTTGCAAAGGCTCAATTTTCTTGCCAAGTTTTCATCATAAGTTTGCTTTTTTTCTCTGCATAACTTCTTAAACTGTTTTGTGGTCTCAACATACTCTAATCGAATTGAGTTAATGTTGTATTTTCTAAAAAAGTTAAGCAATGCAAAAGCCTTTTTTCTAAGATTCTCACAAGACTGATCGTACCATTCTGACTTTTTTTTGAAAACATGAGATGTGTTCATCACGCTTGCTGCAACTCTTATAATGTTTTGAATTTCTAAAAATGGCAGATAATTTGCTCTGCAGTTACTTATTTTATTTTGCAACAGTTCAACGATTTTAGTTTTGTATACATGTTCCAGCCTCATCTTCCATCGCAGTACATTTGAGTTTTTGACCACAGTATTTTTGGTGGTTTCATTAGTACATTTTATTTCAATTTCAAGTTCAATGGGAACATGATCCGAGTAGCCAGCGTTACCTACCATCAAATCCTTGCAGATCGAAATCCATTCTCCACCAATAAGACATAGGTCAATTGTTGAACTTCCCTGTTTCCCAATGAAAGTAAATTCCCCATCTGCGTCAGCATCTGTACATCCGTTTAAAATACCAAGTCCGAAGTCATTGCACATCTCTATAACCTTTTTCCCCTCTGCATTTATTTTAGTATCTTTTGAGCATCTTTTGCGAGTGTTAACTTTAAATGCTGTCTCTTTATCTGCTGTTCTTGCATTCAGATCTCCTATGACCATAACATTAAGAGAATTTAGATTACATAAGACATCGTATAAGGATTCGAAGTCTTGTTGCCAATTATTACAATTTAAATACACTGGAACGATAAACAGGCTCCTATCATTGATTTTTAATTCAATAAGTATATTTTTTTTTCTGGCTTTTAAAACCGTTAT
The DNA here is from genome assembly GCA_916050605.2 of Platycheirus albimanus. Taxonomy (NCBI): domain Eukaryota; kingdom Metazoa; phylum Arthropoda; class Insecta; order Diptera; family Syrphidae; genus Platycheirus; species Platycheirus albimanus. Next base: position 289,438,157 of record OU696696.1, on the reverse strand, counting down.
AGTAATGTTTTTTAAGTATTGCCGTTGTTTTTTAATATTTATTTTTCCATTCAAGACATTTTTTTCGAAAATCGCCCCTACCTCCTAAACGGGGTGAGGTAGACCCCCCCTCCCATAGTAAAAAATACTTGCATTTGACGCCCCTACACAAAACCGTTATTAAATCTTGGCGCCTCAGTTATCGTACTCTCCCCCTAGCTAGCCTACCACATAGCAGTGCAGCAGCCGAAAGACGGTTTTCAGATTTTAGCAACGTAAAAACAAAATAAAATGCACGACTTGGTCGCACGTACTGGCTCTGTTGGTGCAATAGTACGATGAAAACAAAGTCTTCGAGCAATATGAAAACCGCATGTTTGAAAAATTTGGGAAAAATAACGAAATTTTGGTTAAAACTGGAAAACCCGATATACCTGACTTACTTAAAAAAACCTTTGAATATTTCAATTTGAGATGTCATCTTTTGGTTGCTATAAATGATATAAATATCCGCTAATGGCCAAATAATTTAAATTGTAAAAAACAAATTTCCGTTTGAAGCCAAAAACTAAAATGCAGTTTTCTTCAAAACATTCTATGTATACTCAATACAAGGTTTAATAAAAATCGGTAGAGCCTTTTTTGAAAAAATTAGAAAAAAACTAAAAAAATTGGCCAAAACCTAGTGGCTCTTTGTATGGGAGCCACTATTTAAAAAAGAGGAACCAAAAAAAAGGCAATGTCATCTGATAGAGAGTTGTAAGAAACTATACCAAACAAAGTTTGATTGAATTCGATACAACCGTTGAAAACTTCTGGCCAATTGAAAAAAAGACGTTAAGACCAGATCTCCGTTTTAAGCATTTTTCGCCAAAAACTAAAAACGCAGTTCTCTTAAGAACACTAAAAGAACACACAAAATTTAATCAAAATAGTTAGAGCCATTTTGGAGTAAATTATAAAAAACCAAAAAAAGTTGGCTAAAACTGAACGGCTCGTTGTATGGGAGCCACCATTTGGAAAGGCTGCACTGAAAAATGTATAAAACCATCTTATAGAACACTATAAAGACCTATGCCAAACGAAGTTTGAATCAATTCAATCGACCCGTCTCGAAGTTATGTTTAAACCTGATTTTCGTTACGACCATGTTAACCAAAAACAAAAAACGCAATTTTGTTAGAAATATCTTAGGTAAGATAAATTCTACGTTTAATCAAAATCGTTAGAGCCGTTGTCGAGCAAATCAAAAATGAAAAAAACCGTTACTTGAAAGGTACCAGTTTGAGCCGGGCTAAAACAAAATAAAAAAATCCTCGACAATGATTTTTCTTCAAACTGCTATAAACCAAGTTTGAATAAAATCCGTCAAGCCGTTTAGGCTGTAGCATGACGTGAAAAAGCGCACATCCGCACAGACAGACCGACGGACGGTATGGCGAAAACCACCAAACAATGAAACAAAAAGTTCCTTTTTCTTTATGTGTTTATTTTAATGTACCTAAAGTTTCTATTTATTTTAAAACTAACTAAACTACATATGGTACCTATGAAGTTGTAAAATAAAAGGCTGTTATTGTTTTGAATACGAAATATATATAAATTTGTTTGTTTTTTTAAAATATTTTGTATTTTTCACAATCTACTACACTTTTTTACTTGCGATTATAGGTACTATAAGGCAAGTTATGGATTCGTGCAGAAAAAAAAATTTGAGATAACAATCACACATGACATTACGATGATGGAGAAGTCGAAAAAAGTGGGTCTGGGAATTCCGTCCGTCTGTCTGTCTGTCTGTCTGTCTGTCTGTCTGTCTGTCTGTATGTCTGTTCGCGCCTCTGAAGGCTGAACGGATGGGCCGATTTGCTTCAAATTTGGTATTTAGGATTTATTTGGCCGTCCCTCGGAACAAATTTTTTATTTTTGCTCTAGGTCCAAAAATAATGGCACCTGCCATACAATCTTGAAGACAAAAATTGATTTTCTCAAAAACGGCTCTAACGATTTTGATAAAACTTTCAGAAAGCTATTTTTGCAAGACAATCTATCTTTTGGTTTGAAATTTTTTTTCAAAATTTGTCTAATAACGGTACCTCTCATAGAACCAGTATTTTCAAATCAAATTTTCTCGTAAACTATACATTCGATTTCAATAAAATTTTGGCCACAGGAAGTAATTCATAATTTTATTAATATGACATTTAAAAATTTTCAAAAACTTTTTTTTTTGATTTTTTATAATTTTTTCAAAAAAAATTTTGGTTTTCGAAATATGTTGAAAACGGGTACATTGATTTTTTTAAAATTATTTTTCAAATGTAAACTGCAGATTGCCATATATTTGCATACTCAAATTAATTTCAAAATATTTTTTGAAAAAGTTTTTCAAAAATAACCTTTTAAAAAAAAAACTGGTCCAACGATTTTCAATATTTTTTTTTCCTAGATTGACGTATAGCTTTGAAATTTTATTGCATACTTAGTTTTTCCAAGAAAACTCTTAAACTAATTTAAAAAATAAAAGAATTTTCGAAATTATTTAATTTTTTTTAATATCCATATATGCCGCCACTACGCAATTTATTGAACATAAGAGCAAGTTCGTGCGACCCAGTCGTGCATTTTATTCAAATCTACTTCGTTTTTTTCGGCAATCTGCTTCATTTTTTGGGTTCAGCATTGGCATCCCTGCTTACAATGCTGAAAGAGAGGGATTTCAAGGTGATTGCTTATGTCTGCCGTTTCAGGAAACATCATAATCTTGCAAAAAATCTGCTGGAAATGAATGGTATCTGGAATCCTGAGTAGTCCAATGGTTTCACCCAGCAGTTATTAAACCGATTCCCACTTATAGGGTGGTCGTTTGGTTGACCGATTTTGACACAATGACAAATTGTGGTGCACAAGTTAGTGATGCGTTGCGCACTACTTTTGCAGATCTGGACACATTATTTAATCTAAGCCCCCTTGATATTTTCGGCAAAAAAAATGCTGCTGGGTTAGCAACTCTCTTAAAGACGATATCACAGTGGAAGAATAGTTTTCACGACCACGCAGTGAATATACTTTCCATATCCCATAAAGCAACATGGACTATTCCACACTTCTCTAGATCAATCTGGGAGAAAATTGCATTCCTGGAAGAAGAACAAATTCAGTTTTTGAAAGGAAGTTTTATCCTGTTTAAAAAAAAAAAAAACATTATATCCTCCAAAGACATCGTCATTTTCTGGGGGAGCCAGAATTCCCTGGATTCCATTTCCAATAAATTTAAAACAGCTGTTGACTGTCGATCATCTTCTCCAAGAGTTGGCGTAACAATTTAGGTGCCAGGACATCGATATAATCAAGGAAACTGCAAAGCCGATGAACTTGTCAAACAAGGATAGATCCATTTGTCATTGCCATTGTAGTGGTTTTCAAGGTATCCGTATGGTTCGTAGTGCTACGATCCTTCGGCGGTTTTCGATGACTAACATAGGTCCCGCTTGAAAGCAGCAGTGGCACATTCGCGGTTGCACGGCCTAATAGCTCACCGGTCGGGTGGGGTCTTTCTGCTAGAGTGAACCACTTACAAAAAAATCTCGTGCCTTGCTTCAAAAGAACTGGGTGCCGAAGGGGTAGGGGGGAAAGGGAGTAGAACCAAAGACGACGGTTGCGGAGTGTCAAATGTCGGGACGACGCTCTAAGGCTTTGCTCTCTAGAAGCAGACGGGCACATAAGCTTCACTATAGGTGACATTACAGGATACTGTCTTATCGGTAACCACGCCACCTTCGACTTTACATGCTAGCAAACGACTTTTGCAGAAGTTGCTGGACGAAGAAAAGGAGGATATAATGTACAAGAACTGCTTAATGTTGTAGTTCAATGTCGTTGATGAACTGTTGGAGTCTTGACAAGATTTTATACCCGATATATATAGTCTCCTATAGGAGACCATTACCCCTCCAAGTTGTCAAGTTAAAGGATTTGCTTTTGAGGCGATAGGGCTTCCGTTAATCGGGTATACTTTCATCGGACCAAGTTGTATAATAAGAACTTGTTGTTTTAAGTATTTTGAAAACACTATAGCAGCTCAGATTTCATGTTCTGTATGGTACTTGAACTCAGTCAGGTTCGTAAAGCGTTAACAATGTTTTCTTTCTTTCTTCTAGAAATCAAACTCTGGCTTCCTGGACATTTGTGCAACTGGACTGCGAGTTAAGCCAGGGAGCAACAATAACAATGATTGCAACATCACCCCTTTCCACAACATCGCCGTATGGTCAGCTGTTAAATTTGTCGTCTCCGAAAAGGAAGGAGGTGCAGCATTCCTGCCACTCATAACCGACCCAGAAAATATAGATAAATCCACATTATTCCAGCCGTTATCGTAAGGTTTTCAAATAACCTTTCAAAATAACCTGTTTAATTTTTTTTTTTTTTTTTTTGAAGCTCCTCCGAACAACGCAAGATCGCTTCGAGCTTGCACGCCCCAATTTTCGCGGTGGTAATGCGGTCATCGGGTGTCCCGAAAGTTCTCGAATGCCATGGTTTTGTTTGTAAGAGCACTGAAGATGCAATCGTCATTGCTGCCACACTTTATCAGAGTCTGATGGCACATGTCAGCGCAAGTAGTCATCGCAGCACAAAGCGACGAACTCCGAGGAATCAAAATGGTGTTAGTTGCATAAGCATTGCCAGCAGCTCTGCACTCACCGGATCAAACTACCTGTCCCGATCAGCAGTGACGAGTATTTCGGTGGGGCGTAAAAATTCTGTGCGCAGTTCACATCGCGGAGGACCAGCAGTGCCATCGCGAACAGGTCGAAAAAAACGTAGTACACCAGGGAACTCTCTCACCGGCAGCACAGACATCATCAATGAGAGTGTTGAAACAACGACTGAGGAACGCAAGCGAAAGTCCCATAAAACCAGAAGAGCTCCACCCATTCCAACAAATATAAACGTCCAGCAAAAGGAGACCATCAACAGCCGGATGTCCCAAAAAGACGTTATTCTGACCAAACATCGACTGCTGTCTGAAAATTCAGACCTCTGTGACTCATCGTATTCAGGTCCAAATAACTGTGGCATGATGATGGAAAGACGAAACAAGCATTCAAACCACACAACTGACAGCATCTATCGGACAACAAACACAGGCACTGTAGGACGGGGTTTTGACACAAATGGCGACATCCTAACTCGAGTGGCAATACCTAGATCCGGTAGCTTCCTGAACACGGGAGGGCTTACGCGGTATAAATCTCGTGCTGCTCGGCGTCACTCTGGTGGTAAAATTGGCGGAGGTGGTGGGTGAGTAGTGTTGCCAAATTAATTGTTTTATCGTGAATGAGAACAGCTTTTACTTAAATCAGATCACCTCTGGGATTCAGTGAACTCTTCAACGAGTTTCGATTGCATGAGAATCTTCATTCATTGGATGATATATTGAATGCCATTATCGATGCGGACGGGATGTCGTTTAATGATTTAAAACCAATCTACAAGGAATTTTTACTGAAATTGGCTGTAACGCTGACAAAAGATGAACTTTATCAGCGATCGAAAAATATTATGCGAAGACAGAAAAAGAAGAAATTGAAGAGAAGAAACAGTATAAATTCACAGGTAATTGTTTACATTTGTCAACTATATGTATATTAGATACTAAATTTTTCATTGGCCTTTTCAAATTATTAGAAGAAGCCTAAGACTTTGTTTTTTGGTGCCAAAAGCCTCAAAAAGGTTTTTCAGTTCGGTCAGTTTCGCGCGTGCCGCGGGAAACCTCCGAAACCGCCTCGGAATAAAGACAACTTACAACAATGTGTCTCTCCACCACCACCCCTTATGACCAAAACCTTGTCCGCAAATCTACCGAAATCAACTGCGGCACATCTCCAGCAACAACAGCAGATACTTCACAATCGAAGTCGAGTAGCAACAAGTGGGTCAGACGTTTCGGTAGCCCGCAATGAACACGCTTTCAATGGCATCAACCGAAACAGCTCAAGTGGGTAAGTGATGTGTTTTAAAATAGAGAAATATGTAGAGTATTGTCCCTAAAATTAATAATCCTACTCTGTCATGTCATGTCATGTCAATGTTTCCAGAAAACATTTTGAGTAGCATGGCAGCCTTTGTTTACCATATTCGATTCCAAATTTTAATGGTATTCCTTGTTTTCCTTCCTACAGGTATGTGTCATGTTCCGAATGTAGCTACGACTCAGAAGCATGCACATGTGCTTCCGCAGATCGATGTTACTGCAGCCTGGGGGCCGATCACAATCAATTAAACGAGAAACTACGGAAGAAAGGCTCTCAAACAATGAACAGTAGCGGAACGTTCATCAAAGCCCATCGAGCGCACTCAAAAAACTGCAGCATGAAGCCTCCATCCCAGCCGAACGCATCGATAAATCGCCAATCGCTGATATCCTGTAAGTCTGAGGATAAGTGCTATTGCTCCATGGTGGAGACGACCAACGGTGAAGAGGACACTGGCCACTCAGACACAACAACCTGGTGCGACACTGACAGTTGTGTAAGTACAAGCAAATGTTACTGCCAACGTCCTCATCGGCGCATCGAAAGCCCCCAGCGACGACCATCAAAGCAGAGTACGACACAGACGACGACGACGCGCAAAAAGCCATGCGACAAACTCGCTTTGGATTACGAGCTATTCACGATCGGTGGCAATGGGAAATCCGTGCAGCCACACGAAGCCCTAAGCGTCAAGAAAAGCGTAGAAGCGGCTGCACTCTTTGCCGATGTTAAACTTAGCCAGACCACCGACATCAAGAGCTTGTGTGGCGGAGGAGGCTCAAATAAGACATCTGTGACCAGTTCGAGCAGAAGACAATCTAAGCGGCGTGATCGGGACTCATTATCGAGCTCAACTGATCGCCACAAGCAACGAACTCCAGGATCGATCTCTTCATCGGGTGGTGGTGGTGGTGGTGGCATGGAAGGCTCATCATCCCATAAATCATATTCAGCTGATGACCTCCTGACCAAGCTTAGTTCGATCGATAAGATTGGTACAAGCGGCACCTATAGCATCAGTGATAAGCTGAAAGAAAACTCCTCCTTGGGTCATTATCAATCGATGCGAGCTGTAAGTGCATCTCTTGAAGATACGCTTGGTTATTTGCCATGATGCCACTGGCCACTGGCACTGGTGCAGCAGACTGCAGATACTCCTGTAAGGCATAATGTGTCTTTTGAAGATACATCATACATGTTCTGTTTTTATGTTTTATATATGCCTTGTGGCCTCGTCTTGTATAGAATGGCATTCTTTTTCGTTCTTCTTGTCGTCTGATGTTAATGGCATGGATGATGAACAAGAAAAAAAGGAAATCATGTCACCACTTACATGAGATACAGATACTTCTTCTATTATGTTTTATTTTTATATCTTAAAGTCTTTAATCATCATCATTACTGCGATGTTGTTAGATTTAATTGAGTATAAAGTTTTTGTTTTGCAATCGATTTGTTGCCAGAAGAATATGTAGAAAGTAGGTAAATATTTTAATCAATTTTAATTAACAATGACATTTTAATGGTTTTTTTTTCAAGCGCAATTGATTTGAACTAATGATAGTTATGTAGTTATGTTATGATAGAATTCATATTGCGGGAACAACTTACTTGCGAGACAAAAGCATAAAATTTTCAATTCTTTATGTATTAATTTTATTTTTAATTATAATTTTTAATTTAATTCACAAATAATTAAGAAGGGGAAAAAAGAAATTGGTAATGGAAAGCTATAATTTTCTTTGTTGAATTAAAATATATGAATTTTAATTTTTATATAAAGCCATTGTGACTGTATTATGTCCTCATATTTTTATATATAATTTAGAATTTACTTAATATTTATATATAACTTAATGTGCAATAAAAATTACCACTGCAAATCATAAGATTTATACGTTTAAACACAGAACAAAGTAAAGTGCAATATTTATAACCGATTAGTGTTAGAAACTGTATTTGGAGTTAAGAGGAGTTTTTTTTTATTATTATTATTTTATTTTTATTTCTTTTATAAAATAAGAAATTTATCAATAATAAATCCTTTATGTGAAAAATATTTTAGTTTTAAACTTTTTTAACTTTTTAAATTTAAGGAGGTTGTTACGTAAGTCTTGAGATATGGCAACACAGTGTGAAAACGTCAAAACTGACACATCATCTATTGTTGTTCCAGTAAAAATCGATGCCGTCTATGAGCTGATGTTGCAAGATCACCATATGACATACCGTAAGATTGATATACATGTGCTAGGGTACCTATACATTTAACTTTGCATTTGGCCTACAAAAATTAAATTGATAATTTGAGAATCCTTAAAAAAACGCTCGTGCAAATCGCGCACCTGGTGCACATAAGCCCGAAACTAAGCATCAATCAACTTTAAAGCATTGTGAAAATTAAGCAATTAAAAAACATAAGGGAGAGCTACAGTACGTTTGCAACGAAATGTTGGATATTCTATTCCTTATTTTTACTTGCGATTATAGGTACTATAAGGCAAGTTATGCATTCGTCGAAAAAAAAAAAGTTTTGAGATAACAATCAAACATGACATTACGATGATAGCGAAGACGAAAAAAGATGGTCTAAAAATTCTGTCCGTCTGTCTGTCTGTCTGTCTGTCTGTCTGTATGTATGTAGACCTACAGCCCAAACGGGTGGGCCGAATTGCTTCAAACTTGGTATATAGACTTTTTTAGGTATTGTACAGAAAGGAAATTGAAATTTTTTTTTAGCTCAAAAAATAACGGTACCTGCCATACAACCGTTACGTTAAAGCTTATTTTTCTCAAAAACGGCTCTAACGATTTTTAATTAAAAAAATCAGTGTTGCTTTTTAGGTACGACCAATCATATGGCTGAAAAAAAAGTTTTAAAAAATGGCTAAGAACGGTACTTTCCATAGGACCGTTTTTTTTGCTTTCGACTATCTCGAAAACGACTCAACCGATTCTTTCGAAATTTCACACACATATAGCTGTAGGTAGCTCAATTTGTATTGCATACCAATATTTTTGAAAAATATTTTTTTGTATTTTTAAAAGCATTTTTTAAAAAAAAAATTAAAAAATTAATATTTTGAAAACTGCTTATTAAATTTTTTTTTTAAATTTTAAATAAATGTATTTGCTGAATACCTATGAACTGGCGTTTTTGAATTTTTTTCGAAAAATTTTTTCAAAAAGTTTTTCAAAAAAAACTTTTTTTCTCACAAACCGCTCCACAGATTTTTATAAATTTATTCTCATAAATTCAAATTTATAAAAGAAATAAAATGGCGTACTTTTTTTTCAGCTCAAATTAATTTAAGTATTTATTGAAGAATTTTGAAAAATTAATTTTTATCAAAATCTCAAGCCCCAAGATCACTGTCACACATTAGAGCAAGTTCGTGCGACCCAGTCGTGCATTTTATTTTATTTCGTTTTAGCCCGGCTCAAACTGGTACCTTTCAAGTAACGGTTTTTTTCAATTTGGATTTTCTCGAAAACGGCTCTAACGATTTTGATTAAACTCAAAATTTAGCTTACTTTAAGCATTTCTAACAAAACTGCGTTTTTTGTTTTTGGCTCAAATGGTCGTAACGAAAATCATGTTTTAAAGGCTTTTTTTCAAATAGCCATAAGTTCACAACGGCTTGATTGAATCGACTCAAATTTCGTTTGACATAGTTTTTCATCGTTTTCTATAGGATGGTTTAATAAATTTTTCCCTGAAGCCCTTCAAACGGTGGCTTCCATACAACGAGCCGTTGAGTTTTAGCCAACTTTTTTTGGTTTTTTCTAATTTGCTCGAAAATGGCTCTAACGATTTTGATTAAACTTTGTGTGTTATATTCTTTTAGTGTTTAAAAGAACTGCGTTTTTAGTTTTTGGCTAAAAATGCAAATAACGGAGATCTGCTCTTAACGGCTTTTTTTCAAATGGCCATAAGTTGTCAACGGTTGCATCGAATTCACTCAAACTTTGTTTGGTATAGTTCCTTACAGCTTCCTATCAGATGGCATTGATTTTTTTTCATTTTCTCTTTTTTAAATGGTGGCTCCAATACAAAGAGCCACTAGATTTTGGCCAATTTTTTCGTTTTTTCTAATTTACTCAAAAAAGACTCCCCCCATTTTTATGAAACTTTTTATATAACATATATAGAATACTTCAAAGTTAAATGGATTTTTAGTTTTTGGCTACACATGATAATAGCGGAAATTGGTAATATCAGTTTTATATCATTTATATCACCCAAAAGACGACATCTACATTTGATATAGTAAAGGTTACTTAACGTTAGCTCCCGTATATCGAGTTTTCCAGTTTCAGCCAATTTTTTTTTAGTTTTCAACAAGTTTTTCAAAAATGAGTTGTTCTTATTGATCGAAAAGTTTGTTTTCATCGTACTATTGCACCCACAGAGCAAGTACGTGCGACCCAGTCGTGCATTTTATTTTATGTGTAGATATGTGTTGGCCCCTGCAGCCAGCCGCAGTCCATAGTTTCAGAAACAAAATTCTTCTTTAGCTGACAGGAGAAATTACGAAAAAATCAATTTTGAGTGGCCGATGTTCAATAATAGCTGACGCTGTAAAAGAAGGCATGCACCACGCCCAAAGTTGAGACTTTATATTGCCAAGGCAATTACTATCAGGTTAATAACATTTAATTTTAAGCTTGCAGCTTGATTTGAACAAAACAAGTATAGGTAACAAGACATAAATTGAATTTTTAAAATATAGAATTTGGAAAAAAGAAATAGCGATTATGGTTGTATTTTACAATTCTTGAACCACAACCAGCTATATAAACAAGAAATACAAACCGAAATGCTCATCTTCTTACTTCAAAACTGCTTCCGATAGTTAAAAAACATTTTGGCATTAATCCATATTAAAACTTTAAACGAAAACGACCTTTAAAGTGGGAGTGTCCTTAAAATTAAAAAACAAAAACAATTTAGAGCACTAACCGAGCTTTGACCGTTGGCCAATTTGTATGTAGAGTAAGTATCGCATATATGGCCCAGGTTGGTAATATGACCCACTGCAGTATTTTATGAATAAAACATACAAGGCACTGAACGAACCATATTAAATCAAACACATTCAAACTGGTAGTTGATTAGTGTTGGGAGTGATTGCATTTTATTATTTTTATTAGTGTTCGTTTTAATTTTTGAGTGAGTTTACTTTAGGATTTTTGTATCAAAATCTTTGTAAATTAAATAAGTTTGTTCGTAATATACAAAGTGTTATATTTCATGTTATCAAATGTGAAATTAAAAATTTGATTGCAAATAATTGAATGTGTTAAAAATTAAAAAAAAGTGTAATTGTCATAGTGTCGATAATATGGCCCATTCCAGGTTTCTGATAAAAGCCAGTGGGCCACATTTGAAAAATGGTTTAAAATGGAGTGTTTGTTCTTTTTAATTTTGGCTTAAAGAATTACATCATGGCTGGCTATGAAAATCAATATTTAATATGTGAATTCTACATGCCTTCCCATCACAAAATATTTAAAAAACATTGTTTCAAACATGCAAGACCCTGTTCCTTATTCGAAACTTAGTGGGCCATATTTTTTTTATTAACTTTTTGTTCTGTTTGTTAATTTAATCAAAGTAGTTTCTAAAGAATGAAGTAAAACTAATTTGTAAAACTGTTTACGAAAAAAATAAATGAATTAGACTTAAATGTATAGTTTTATTTAAGAAAATGTTAAGGGTGGGCCATGTTTGGCAAACTTACTCTGTATGTGTAAGACTACAGCTGAATTGAGTAGTTTTTTTACGATCTTACCCGAATAAAGGTATTTTATAAAAATAACGCCCTTAAAAGTGGGCGTAGGTATTGACAAAATGCAAACACAAAAATTAGATACATATTTTTCATACAACGGAATGGTTTCTTTCATGAAAAATGGGCAGAAGTAAGCCAGACCAGAAATTCAAAAAAAAATTCCATACACAAGCTTCATAGTTTCGACTAAGAGACGCACAAATTTGGCCTTGTGGATTTTTTTTATAAGTATACCGTTTAATTGCTAAAATAAGTTTTTTATATAGTTTCTAATGAAAAATGGGGCGTCAGCCACTCCCAAAATCAATTTTTTTAAGGTTTTTTGATCGAATATAATTATTCAATAAAAACAATATTAATGGTTTTGTATGAAAAGTGGGCGTCGGCAACCCCCAAACTGAAATATTTTTACTTAATTTAGTGTAAATGTTAGCGTTGTGTTTTGATCGATACTGTACAAAAAACACAATTTAATTTTGACAAATAGAGGTTGTTGAACAAAAATGGCGATTGTGGGCGTGTTTGTTGGCGGATTTCACCGGCTCAAAAACTTAGCCTTACTCTTGGACCGAAGATTGTATGTATTTACCAGATTACAGCTTTCTAGCTCAAAAATTGCGACCTGTAGAGAGTTTACATACGGGCGGACGGACGGACATCTCTAAATCGACTTGGCTTTTGATTCTGAGTCAGAATGTATTTACCTACACACTTTTCTACCTATACCTTCATCAATGACCAAATACAATAATACCCATTGACATTATATTCTATAAAATAGCATAGATATGAGCAAAAATATCTTAGAACATTTGGTACCTATGAAACAATTCACAGAAGGGGTACCTATATCATCCATGACTATAGTTTAATAGTGCATCTTTCTACCCACATAGTGGCAGATTAATAATAATAAAAATAATTTTTAACTATACCTAGGTATGTCTGTATTACCTACGGTCTTTGAAATGCAAATTGCACGGCATTAGTTAGAAGGAATAGAAAGATAGGAAGGAATTTTTGATGGTACAGTTGATTGAGATTTAGCATTTAGGTGATATTTATCTCTTGAAAACAATTACGACTTTAAACCTTAATATTAAGGAGGATTAAGTTATGTAGTTATGAAAGTGTTGTCACTTTACCACAATTGTGGTAGATCTACCACACTTTTTTATATATACCACGGTAGTAGGGAGTTCTACCACTATTTTTAGATTTATTTTAAAAAGGAAAATGGCGTATACAAATTTTAATTCTCAGTTCTCAGGAATGCAGGTATTTACGACCTTATGGAAACGTGTAAGGGGATGTGATTTTGGTGCGTATTTTAAGAAAAACAACTAGGGGAAAAGTAGGAACAGTGAGGCAGTACGAACAGTGAGGCAGTACGAACAGTGAGGCATTCCATTTGTGTGCTTCCCCGAAATACGCACAGACATTTCGATTCACACAATAACATTCTTTTTCCATTTTCCATATTTTCTTTCAATTCCGACCAACATTCAGTTGCGCGTGTGCTCTCAGTACTCAGTGAGTAAAGTCAAAAAATAAAGTGCAAAAGTATTTTTGATGTGAAACATCTATTGGCGCACCTAGGCAGTAAAATCGATCGCAATTGTAACAAAAACATAAGCAAGAGCTACAGTACGTTTGCAACGAACTGTTGGATACCCTATTCCCCATATTTTTGTATGTGCATGCGTCTGCCTCCCGCAAACAGCCGATGTTTCAGAAACAAAATTCTTCTTTAGCAGACAGAAAAAAATTCAATAACATTAATTTTATGCGGTGTGATGTTCAATTAGTGCTGGCGCAATAAAAAAAGGAGTGCGCCACGCCCAAAGTTAAAACGTTTTATTGCCAAGGCAATTGTTATGAGCTCAGTGACATTCAATTTTATTCTTGCAGATCGATTTGAACAAAATAAGACAAAACTTAAATTTTTAAAAATTAGATTTGGAATGGAAATAGCGATTATGTGTGTTTTTTTTTAACAATTCTTATACCACACTCTGCTACGTAACCATGGAATATAAATCTAAGTGTTCATCTGTTTACTTCAAAACTGCGACCGATAGTTAAAAAACGTTAAAAAAATTAATACATTATACGACTTTTGACGGAAACGCCCCTTAAAAGTGGGCGTGTCTAAAAAATTTTAAGCACTAACTGCGCTTTGATCAGTATTTAGGCATATGTGTAAGACTACAGCTGAATCGAGTAGTTTTTAAACAATCTTACCTGAACAAAGGTATTTTACCAAAATCACGCCTTTAAAAGTGGGCGTATTGAAAAAATTTACAAAAGAAAATGTAGAGATATATTTTTCAAATAACGAACGGAAGGAAAAAGGTTAAAATTAAACATTGGAAATGCCTTAAATTCTTAAGGCTGCGTTTTTCGTTCTTTCATGAAAAGTAGGCGTAAGCCACGCCCAAAATTCAAAAATTTCTTTTCATACACAAACCTTTTAGTTTCTATTAAGAGACGCAAAATTTTGGCTTGCGGATTCATTATAAATACCGTTTATTTACAAAAACAATTTTTGTATAGTTTCTAATGAAAAGTGGGCGTCAGCCACGCCCAAAATCAATTTTTTTGATTTCATACACAAGATGTTTATGTGCCAGTAAGACCCACAAAATTTAATGTTTTTCGCTTTCATATAACAATTGTTATTTTATAAAAACAATATTGATGTTTTTGTATGACAAATAGGCGTAAGCCACGCCCAAACTGAAATATTTTTGTTTGATTGGAAGAAAGTTTACCTAAAGCTTACGTGTGCAAAATTTTAGCGTTATGCTTTTATCGTAACTGTACAAAAAACATAATTTAATTTTATTAAATTGAGGTTGTTCAACAAAAATGGCGGTTGTGGGCGTGTTTGTAGGCGGATTTTACCGGTTCAAGAACTTAGCCTTACTCTTGAACCAAAGATTATATATACCAAATTTCAGCTTTCTAGCTCAAAAATTGCGACCTCTAGAGAGTATACATACGGACGGACGGACGGACGGACGGACGGACGGACGGACGGACGGACATGGCTAAATCGACTAAGCTTTTGATTCTGAGTCAGAATATATATACTTTTCTATACCTAACGGTATTATTTCTCTATGTTACAAACTCCACACCAAATACAATATACCCATTCTATGGAATAGGGTATAAAAATGGTACGACCGTTGATAAAATTTTTCAAAGTGGAAAGAGTTGGGTGGTTGGTGGTTGTAGGTTGGGTGGTCGCTGGTGATGCTGGGGCGGTAGTGGTGGAGGGGGTAGGGTGATAGTGGAGTACGGTTATGGTGGGGGGGGGGGGGTGAAAAATTGTGGATGGTCGGTTGGTGGTTGTAGGATGTAGGTGGGCTGGATGGTTGGTGAGGGTTGTAGAAAGAATTTTAAAAAATGGTAGATAGTTGGTTAAAGGGAAAAATTGACTAAAATGGTATGTGGGTGGTGGTAGGTTGGGTGGGTGGTACTGGTGGGTGGTTGATGTGGGGTGTGGGGAAGTTGGTGAAGAAAAAAATGACGAGACAGGTGTGGGATTTGTTTTGGGGTGGGGTGGGTCGTTACTGTTAGGAGGATTTGGATGGTGGTTGGTTGGCGGTTGTAGGTGGAATGGGAAGTTACGGGTGCGGGTGATTTGGTGTGGGGGGATGAGGAAAAGATTGTCAAATATGGTGGGTGTGGGGAAGTTGGTGAAGAAAAAAATGACGAAAATGGTGGGTGGGTGGTTGTAGGTGGGGTGTGTGGTTGTAGGTGGGGTGGGTGGTTACTGGTGGGGTTTTGGTTTGGGGTCGGGGGGAATTGACAAAAATGGTGGGTGGTTGGCTGTTGGTTCTAGGTGGAGTCGGTGGGAATTACGTTTTTCATTCTTTTCACCAATCAGAAAAAAATTGTTAAAAATGGCGGGTGGTTAATTGGTGGTTGAAGGTTGTGTTGGTGGTGGAGTGGATTTTTAGGAGGATGTTGGGGGGTGGTTGAGACAAAATTTACAAACATGGTGGGTAGATGGCGTTTGTGATTGGGGGTTGGTAGGGGGGAAATATTGACAAAAATGGTAGGTGGTTGGTTGTAGGTGGGGTGGGTGGTTACTGCTTGGGGGGATTTGGTGTGGGGGGGCGGGGTGAGGAAAAAATTGTCAAAAATGGCGGATGCTTGGTTGGTGGTTGTAAATGGGCTGGGTAAATGGGCTGGGTAAATGGACTGGGTAAAAGGGGGGACTTACTCTGGGGAGGGAATCGACAAAAATGGAAGGTGGTGGGTTGGTGGTTGCAGGTGGATTGGGTGGTTACTGGTGGTAGGTATTCGGTGATGAAAAACTTATAAAAAATGGTGGGTGGTTGGTTGCTAGTTGTAGGTGGGTTGGGAGTATGGCGGTATCTGATGGGTGGGTTGAGGAAAATTTTGTTCCTATGTGCTTATAAATGAATTCTTATAATCTGTAATAATTGATATTATAATAAAATGATAAGACAAATATATTGATTTAATTAACGAAACACTAAATTATTAAAAATTATTTCACTCCATATTTGTTTGATGGTTTTTCAAAATTATGAATTATAATGTAAACTTGGATGTTTCACATCTGCCGGGCATCCCGTGACGGCTAATTTTTTTTTTTTTTTTGTGTTTTTAAAATTTGTGTACCAAGGTCAAATATTCAGGTAAGCAAACCGGTTTTTTTTATATTTGCTTGTTGTTATGTGTTCTTTCATTTTATAAAAAAAAATCTAAGTTGGCCTTGCCAGTTTTCTGTAAACAAATTTTTTCTTAGAAATGTCATAAGTTAAACAGTGAGGCAGATTCAAAAACCAAACAGTGAGGCATGGCTCACTGTTCGACCCCTATGATTTTTATTATGTTTGCCGTATTCTTAGATGTTTTAATTTATTATATTATTTATTTATCAATGTAGCTTTTGTCGCATCTTAGACAACGTGAGACAAAGAATTATGTCTGTCGATCCTGAACGTTATAGCTATGGAAAAACGCCTCCACCCTCCAGAGGCCATGCAATAGGCGTAGACATGGTCATAGGTGGATCTTCGATGCGAAAAGCTGCAGAAAGAAATGGAGTGGCACACCAAACGCTAGTGCGCTATGTAAAAAATATAAAAATTCACCCCTAGCCAGAATGAGCCCTAACTATGCCTTTAATGCTATTTTCACCACCGAAGAAGAGCAGTGCTTGGTGACGTACATATATGTATAAAAAAAATGCTCACAAATGTTCTATGGATTGTCTTTTTTTTCTCAAAAACGGCTCTAACGATTTTTAATTAAAAAAATCAGTGTTGCTTTTTAGGTACGACCAATCATATGGCTGAAAAAAAAGTTTTAAAAAATTGCTAAGAACGGTACTTTCCATAGGACCGTTTTTTTTGCTTTCGACTATCTCGAAAACGACTAAACCGATTCTTTCGAAATTTCACACACATATAGCTGTAGGTAGCTCAATTTGTATTGCATACCAATATTTTTGAAAAATATTTTTTTGTATTTTTAAAAGCATTTTTTTAAAAAAAATTTAAAAAATTAATATTTTGAAAACTGCTTATTAAATTTTTTTCTAAAAATTTTAAATAAATGTATTTGCTGAATACCTATAAACTGGCGTTTCTTAATTTTTTTTTTTAATTTTTTTCAAAAAGTTTTTCAAAAAAAACTTTTTTTCTCAAAAACCGCTCCACAGATTTTTATAAATTTATTCTCATAAATTCAAATTTATCCAAGAAATAAAATGGCGTACTTTTTTTCAGCTCAAATTAGTTTAAGTATTTATTTAAGAATTTTGAAAATTTATTTTTATCAAAATCTCAAGCCCATAAACCACTGTCACTCATTAGAGCAAGTTCGTGCGACCCAGTCGTGCATTTTATTTTTATTCAACATGAAAATTTTTCTCATTTAATTTTATTTGTATAAATATGAATTAAAAAATGAAATGTAAAACTATGAATTAATTTGATTTATTTAAATTTTATTTAAAAAACTATATAAACTCCAATGTGATCTAAGTTATTTTTTTTTATCTTACATGTGGGATTGAGTATCCCTTAATGAGAACAACAACAACAACTTCACTCACTCATTCCCTCATCATTCAACCAATCTTCTTTTCTCTCAATACGATTGCGAGAAAAGAGTTAGTCTGTTCGATTTGTTGAAAGGACACACACGTAGTGCGGTACCAATCTTAGTTAATTACATTTTTTACTTTTATTGCTCCTAAATACATTAACTCTTTATTTCAACTTTTGTTTACTTTTATTTGTGAATAAACTCTTATTCCCACAACTTGGGGGCTCAACCGGGATATTTGTGAAAATAGAAGTTGGAAAAAGTAAAGGAAAACGGTGGAAACGCGCAAAATACAAAAAAAAAAAAAAAAGAGTTAAAATAAAGGAAAACGGTGCAAACGTGCAAAATATACATTAAAAAACAAAATAAAAAAAAGGGCGACAGCATAAAGGCGACAGTGCGTGGTCACAAAAAAAAAAAAGAAACGAAGTTCAAGTGGTGTTTTTTTTCAAGCAACGGGATCGCTAAAACCCGCTGCACACAAGTTGTGAAGCCAACCGCGTCGTCGCTGTGCGCTCCAACGAAAAAAAAAAAAAACAGTTTTAAAATACATAGAACACATACAAAAGTGCATCAAAAGCAGTGTCAGTGGTATATAGACGGAAGGAAGAGGAGAACGAAGAGACTCAACAACCGCATACAACGTCGTACAACTGCAGCAAGACGAGAGACAACGGCATCGAACATTTTTTTTTGTTTTTGCATTCCATTTCATGTAAGTACCAAACTGCGTGTGTTTTTTATTATTCCCTTTCTCTTTTCTGGTAAAGTAGGTGTATATATATTTTTTTAAACTCAAAAGAATTATGTATTCGGGAAGGAAGATTGAGGGGATGAAGAGGAATGAACTGAGGGATTGTTTAAAGAAATTGGGAATCTCACCTACAGGGGAAAAAGAGGAATTGGCGAACCGACTCATCGAGTATGTCAACTTGCATCACATTAACGATGCAGAGGACGACACAAAGAGCAATGGAAAAAACAGTAAGGAAGAAGAGGAAAACCAAGATTTAATTGGAACTGTGCACACTAATGCACAAAATATTGAAAGTGATGATGACGACGAAATAAATAGCAAAGCAGGTACTCATGAACAATATGATGATGAAGACGGTGACGATAGTGGCGATCAGCTGGACGTTGGGCGAATTGGTGCTGGTGAAGGTGGTGGTGGTCAATCGGATGTGGCGACGGCAAGGTTTGCTCGAACTAGCACAACTTTTGGTGGCCAATCAGATGTGGCAACGGCGAGGTTTGCTCAAACTAGCGCAGTATTTTCGTTTAAGGACGTTGAAGAGAGTTTAACCAAATTTAGTGGCGAGAGTAATGAGAACATAAGCACTTGGGTTAAGGATTTTGAAGATACGTGTGCTGTCGTTGGATGGAATTCCTTGCAACAATTTATTTTCGGCCGGCGGCTTATGACAGGAGCGGCCAAGAGCTTCATTCAAAGCGAGTCGGGAGTAAAAGATTGGAACTCATTGAAGAAGAAATTAATTAAAGAGTTCCAAGTTCCCGTAAACGCAGGCGAAATACATCGAAAATTACAGATGGCCAGAAAATCAGCTAACGAGTCATACAAACAATTTTTATATCGATTGCTAGAGATCGCTAAACCTTTAGCAATCGATGAAGAATCGTTGGTTGCCTACTTTGTTGAGGGGTTAAGAGACGAAAAGGCAAACAAATGCTTTTTATATGAAGCGCGCACCCTTGAAGAGTTAAAATTAAAAATAAGAACGTACGAACGAGTGAAAAGCGCTGCAGCATCAACATCATCCAATATACAGTCATAAGAGGGACATCGGAAATGAGATCGTCTCCACGGCCACAAACGTCATCCAGGAAAAATTGTTTCAAGTGCGGTGACTCAGCACATTTAGCGGCGGCATGTCCAAAGGGGTTTAAATGCTTCAAATGCAATTTATTTGGACATCGATCTCACGAATGTAAAGCCCAAGATGAATCACATTCTAAAGATGTAAGAGTCGTGAATGCAAAGATGGGAGTAAGGACGTCACACATGTTGAAGGAGGTGTTCGCCGATGGGGTCAAAGTAACTGCACTCATGGACACAGGGTGTGACGTGTGTTTAGTTCGACAAGACTTCCTCCTTAAGATGCGTAGATACAATATTCTCTCTCCTCGTATCACATTATCAGGGCTAGGAAGTAATCAAATCATGACGGAAGGATTTATCGAAGCTTCTCTGATAATAGACAAAATTCATTTTCAAGCCAAACTTCACGTTGTTCATGAAAAAGATTTGATGTTCGAACTAGTGATAGTCAATGACCTAATTGAGGAAGCAGTCGTCGTTATTGAAGCAGGAGAGATACGTTTTCGAAGACCTCGTGCAAAAGAAGAAATTGAAATGGAAGACGCTGGGAGTTACAAAACTCAAAAAACTGTTGCGAATTCAAATGGTTCATCCACTAAGAGGAACCAGGAGAAAAGCACAGTTACAAGCAAGACGAATAAAGCAGAAACTTTTAGCCCCAATACAAAAGAGAAGATGAACAAAGAAGAAGCCGGACTAGTAGAAGAACTACAAGCTGAGTTTAGTGAACTGATGTGTAACACTGCAAATTGGTGTCAAGAAGAGTCTCTAGACGTGGACTTAACACATTTGTCACGCGAAGTAAAATTTCGAGTGGAACAACTGGTGAAGACGTACAGTCCTAGAGCAAATGCAGATACTCCAGTGCGGATGAAAATCATCCTCCAAAATGAAACACCATTATACCAACGTCCGAGAAGGATGGCACAAAGCGAAAAGGAAGAAGTGGAAAGGCAAGTTGACGCGTGGTTAAGAGATGGAATCGTGCAGCCTAGCAATTCAGAATTTTCCTCACCAGTGCTCTTGGTAAAGAAAAAGGATGGGACTTACAGGATGTGTTGCGACTACAGACGAATTAACATGCAGATAATTAAAGACCACTTCCCAATGCCACTTATTGAAGACGTCTTGGACAAATTGCAGGGTGGAAAGATTTTCACCACGTTGGACCTTATAAATGGATTCTTTCACGTTCCAGTTGAAGCAGAGTCTAGAAAATACACCTCTTTTATTACACACAATGGCCAATTCGAGTTCCTCAAAGTTCCATTCGGTATCTGTAATGCTCCAGCCGTCTTCACCAGATTCATACACAACGTGTTTAGGAAGCTGGTCAGTGACGGAGTAATGGTTACTTATATGGATGACTTGGTCGTGATTGCAGACAACGAGGAAGAAGCGGTAGAGAAGCTGAAGATGGTTCTGGACGTGGCCGAGGCAAATGGACTTCACATCAAATGGAGCAAATGTCAATTCCTTAGAAAGAAAATTAACTTTCTTGGCTACGTGATAGAAGATGGGACGCTGAGGCCATCACCTGAGAAAACAAGAGCTGTTCAAGAATTTCCAAAGCCTACCGATAAGAAATCACTGCAGAGATTTTTAGGGCTTACGTCTTATTTCAGAAAATTCATCCCTAACTTTGCCGCGGTAGCCAAACCATTGAGTGATCTTTTAAGAAAGGAAGCTATATTTAAGATGGAAACGGATCAGCAAGTGTCGTTTGAAATATTAAGAAACGCACTTACTCACCCACCTGTGCTCAAACTTTTTGAGCAAGATGCTATCACAGAAGTCCACACTGATGCGAGCAAGTACGGATACGGAGCTGTCCTTCTTCAAAAGGACAGCGAAGACCAAACGCTTCACCCAGTTCAATACATGAGCAGAAAAACAAACCAGCAGGAAGAAAAATTCAGTTCGTATGAGTTGGAAGTACTGGCAATAATAGAAGCTCTGAAGAAGTGGAGGATTTATTTAGTTGGAAGACCAATAACGATCGTCACAGATTGCAACGCTTTCACTCAGACCATCCAGAAGAGGGACCTTCCAGATCGAGTTGCACGATGGGCAATTATGCTGAACGACTTCAACTACAAAGTGGTTCATAGATCCGGCACGCAGATGAGACACGCTGATGCTCTTAGTAGGATGGCTATGCTGGTTGTTGATACCCTGAGCTATAGGATCAAAGAGGCGCAATGTCAAGATCCTCAACTGAGCGCGGTAAGGAAAGTCTTGGAACACACATCGTACAACGACTATTATTTAAAGAACGATGTACTGTACAAAGACCCGACCAAGGAGCTAGTCGCTATACCAGCTGCCATGGAAAAGGAAGTCATCGAATTGTTACACAAACAAGGACATTTTGGAGCAAAGAAAACTGAAGAACTGGTTTCAAAAACATATTTTATTTTGAACGCTTCGAGTAAAGTTAAGAAGATCGTCAGCAACTGTATCGAATGCATTCTGGCAGAGAAGAAGGCAGGAAAACAAGAAGGATTCCTCTCACCAATCGACAAGGAAGATCGACCATTGCAAACTTATCACATCGACCACATAGGACCAATGCAGGAAACAAAAAAGATGTACAACCACATCCTAGTAGTCGTCGACGCGTTTGCAAAATTTGTCTGGTTATACCCCACCAAGAGTACAACCAGTCAAGAAGTAGTGTACCGTTTGCAAAAACAAGCGTAGACGTTTGGAAATCCAAAGCGAATCATTTCCGATCGAGGCACAGCGTTTACCTCCAAGCTATTCCAAGAGTACTGCGAAGAGCAAGGCATCAACCATCTGGTGATAACAACAGGTGTGCCACGCGGTAATGGACAAGTGGAACGAATAAACAGGCTGTTGATACCACTACTAACAAAGATGTCTATACAAAACAACAAAAACTGGTACAAACACGTTGGACGTGCGCAGCAATTAATCAACTCTACTCCTCCAAGAAGCACAAAGTACTCACCATTCAGAATCCTTACAGGATTAGAAATGAAAATAAAAGAAGACCAACAACTCCAAGAGATGCTCCACCAAGAGCTGATCGAGGAAATAGACTCTGAAAGAGAGGAAACTCGACAAGAAGCAAGAGACAACATAATGGAACTACAGCGAGAGAATATAGCCGATTATAATCGCAAAAGGAAGATGCCGTTGAGGTACAAGCTAGGAGAGCTAGTGGCCATTAAGAGGTCCCAATTTGGTCCAGGACTCAAACTAAAACCAAAATTCCTTGGACCATATAAGGTAACTCGTATTAATAAGCATGATCGATACGAGCTGGAAAAACTGGGAGACAGCGAGGGACCAAAGAAAACGACAGCAGCAGCAGATGGCATGAAACCCTGGAGACGAACATCCGAGGCGGATGTTAGGTCAGGACGGCCGGATGTGGGATTGAGTATCCCTTAATGAGAACAACAACAACAACTTCACTCACTCATTCCCTCATCATTCAACCAATCTTCTTTTCTCTCAATACGATTGCGAGAAAAGAGTTAGTCTGTTCGATTTGTTGAAAGGACACACACGTAGTGCGGTACCAATCTTAGTTAATTACATTTTTTACTTTTATTGCTCCTAAATACATTAACTCTTTATTTCAACTTTTGTTTACTTTTATTTGTGAATAAACTCTTATTCCCACATACATGAATATGTTTTTTGTGTTTTTTGTTTTGTTTTTATAAGTTAATAAATAATATGTTAAAGAACATAACACGCATTTTTATTATATGCAAAATTGTTTAAGACAAATTTTTATTAACATTACTATACTGTCCCACTGTGCGCCTACACTGCCTCAGTCTTCGACCCACCGGCGAACAGTGGGACAGTTTGACCTTCTTCAATATTTCCACTCATGGTGAAGTTGTTTTCATTTATTCATTAAAACTTTTGATAGCAAAACGCAGGGAAAACATGTCATAAGATACCATCAAAGAATCATTTTGATGGCTCTTAAGAGTATGGAGATATAATCGCTTGAAAAAAAAAGTGTCTCACTGTTCCAACCTTTCCCCTATAGTTTTAGTCGAGTCGATAAACTTTTTCGTCGAAAGTCGTCAGAAACAGCTCTGATTTCGATATTTTTTCTTAAATTACTTATTCAAATTCAGAAACCTTTCAAAAGGGTGAAGAAATTATTTTTCTTTTCTACACGTAGCGTGTAGATTGGGTTGAGAAAAGAAAAAAGCGTACGTATTTCCCTTTGTTTTCTAAAAAAATCATCAAATTGAATATACAAAATTATTAAAAAAATACGGTAATTCCTAAACTTTTTCGTAGGCCAGGAATATCTTCTTTTATTTAAAAAAATTGGGTTTGAATATTAATTTTCCAAAAACGGTTTTATTAAACAAAATTTTTTAAAAAGCGTAATAAAAGAAAACAAAAAAGTATAAAATGGCATTGAAGGAGTCTCCGTTATTTTTAAATAATTTGTTGGTCCATTTAATTTTTTTTTGAAAACTAGGTACCCTTAAAATAAAAAACTTGGCACACCTTAGGTGAATCACCTTGTACAAAGAACATTATATTATACCTATTGTTTAGTTTAAAAAATAGAAATAATTTTTTAACCCCCTGAAGTTTTCTAATTTTAAATACCTAGTATAAAAAACAAAAATTAAAAAAAAAGTTACCAAAATCGCAGCTCTTTCAAAGATCGCCTGTTTTACGGCTTCATTGACTCTAACTTTTAACCTAGTTTAAATTTTTTTTGCAAAGTTAGAAAGAAATTCAATATGCTGCTGTTTGAGATTGATAAAAGAAGAAGTTATAGGTATAGGTACCCACCTACCACAAAAAGTCGGCTAGTAAGAATTCTTGATTATTTTCAGTTTATTTAGAAAAAACTTAAACTTAAATCTTCAAATGACAGGATTAATAGATTTACGTTGCACAACTGTCTAATCCTCTAATAATTCAGTATAAAATTTAAATTGTTATATTTAATTATCAGCAAAATTTCATGCCAGTTCTCTAATGCTTCAACTATCATAACAACCCATTTGTAGCAAAATTTTCATTACATGAACAGTTTTTCTAAAAAGACGATATAGTTTCTGTTCTCGTTTTATAAAACAAAAATTAAGTCATGTTTCAATAAAACCATTATTTTCTGTGGTCCTTCACATGAAATAGCATAGCACCTACAATTGCTGCTCTATAGCTAAATACAAATCTTGTGACATCTTGGCCAAAGAACTCTAGCATACACTGTTCACACTGTTCAGCAGTCTACCAGCTCCAGTCACCCTCACCATAGTGTATACGCTTCCTTGTTTTCATCAATTTACACAAATCATTTTTGTGTAGTATTGAATATAATGATTAGAATTTTTTTAAATCTACCACTACCACACAAAATCTGAATCTACCTCTATTTTGTATCCCATTCCCAATCTACCACGTTCTTTAAAATGAAAGTGACAACACTCTTTCTTACGAGTATGATAAACATTTTGTATTCAAAACTATTCAGTAAACCCAACTTAACAAATTTACATTAAAATTACATTACATTAAAAATTTTTGATTAGACAGAGTGGATATAACGAGTTTCGGGTCTCATCTACTTCTACTCATGTCGGACCGGATTAATTTTGTTTACATTATTTATTGGCTTTTCGAGGAAACTAAATTCTCTTTTGACAAAGCCATTTCAAAAACTGAGCTCAAATGTTTTTCCTCGGAAGGAAATACATACGTGAGCAGCTTTAATATTATGTAATTATTCTTGCAGACCGACAAACCTAATATCGATTTCATAGCCTTCACTTATGTTTATACCATTTCTGCGTCATTACTCAATGTGAACTATGAAGACCAGTTGTAAAACGCGGTGCGATCGAGTCATTAGCCTTTACCCGAACCTTTTCCTATACTTCTGTATAACTGCCTTTGGTGTAGCGGTGTAGGTGTAGCTGTAGCTGCAACTGAAGTAGAGTTGTGTCAATAGTGATTGATTCGGTCTTTATGACCCGTTCATTATAAAGTATTGTTGATTGCAATCACAATTCCATGACTCAGTCGTTCACAATATCAATACTATACAAATGATCGAGAACGATACGATACAAAATTCAGTTTTATGTACGTACAATCGAAATGAACGAACGAAACGAACCTAGAGTGAAGTGAAATAGGACTGAAATTAAACACAGCGAAACCATTGTAGGTAATTGTATAATGTAGATATATGTACATGGTAAAAATAGGGACTAGCGACTAGGGAGTGAGAGAGAGATGTGTACTATTTACATGTATTCAATGTTCTTTGGCATTTACAAAGATAAATAAAATGCACGACTGAGTCGCACGTACTTGCTCTGTTGGTGCAATAGTACGATGAAAACAAACTTTTCGATCATTAAGAACAATTCATTTTTGAAAAATTTGGTAAAAACCAAAAAAATTTGGCTAAAACTGGAAAACTCGATATACGGGAGCTAACATTAAGAAACCTTTAATATTTAAAATAAGACGTTATCTTTTGGGTGTTATAAATGATACAAATGTCCACTTATGGCCAAATTAATAATACTGTTAAAAGCAATTTCCGCTATTATCATGTATAGCCAAAAACTAAAAATGCAGTGTTGTTTGAAGTATTCTATGTACCTATGTTACATAAAAAGTTTCATAAAATTTGGGGGAGCCTTTTTTGAGTAAATTAGAAAAAATGAAAAAATTGGCCAAAATCTAGTGGCTCTTTGTATTGGAGCCACCATTTAAAAAAGAGAAAATGAAAAAAAATCAATGCCATCTGATAGAAAGCTGTAAGGAACTATACCAAACAAAGTTTGAGTGAATTCGATGCAACCGTAGTTGACAACTTATGGCCATTTGAAAAAAAGCCGTTAAGAGCAGATCTCCGTTATTTGCATTTTTAGCCAAAAACTAAAAACGCAGTTCTTTTAAAAACACTAAAAGAATATAACACACAAAGTTTAATCAAAATCGTTAGAGCCATTTTCGAGCAAATTAGAAAAAACCAAAAAAAGTTGGCTAAAACTCAACGGCTCGTTGTATGGAAGCCACCGTTTAGAAGGGCTTCAGGGAAAAATGTATTAAATTCAATTCAATCAAGCCAATGCGAACTTATGGCCATTTGAAAAAAAGCCGTTAAAACCTGATTTTCGTTAGGACTATTTGAGCCAAAAACGAAAAACGCAGATTTGTTAGAAATGCTTAAAGTAAGCTTAATTTTGAGTTTAATCAAAATCGTTATAGCCGTTTTCGAGAAAATCCAAATTGAAAAAATTACTTGAAAGGTACCAGTTTGAGCCGGGCTAAAACAAAATAAAAAAAACCTTGACAATCTTTTTTCTTCAAACTGCTATATACCAAGTTTGAAGAAAATCCGTCAAGCGCACATCCGCACAGACAGACCGACGGACGGTATGGCAAAAACCACTTTTTTGGGCTTCTCTATCATCGTAATGTCATGTTTGATTAAAACCTCGATTTTTTTTTTCTGCACGAAACCAATACTTGCCCTATAGAGCAATTAAAAACCCGGAAATGGGTGTCGGAGGGTGATACGTCCGAAAGATTTCACTCTCCTTTAGGTCCTCTGTGGCCAAGGCACACTATGAAAACGGACACAATAGATAAAGGATGAAAAAATAAATACAGTAGATGACGGATATAAGAAAATCTCATATAAAGAAAGACACGCTTATATGACGGATATTCCAAAATACCATGCACATTTGTGTAAAATTTACCTCTTATAAGAAAGACGTTTATAAGAAAAACAATGATATAAGAACCTAATTCTGATACAAATCTTATTCACTACATACAAAATTAAACTTTTATAAGGAATTTTCACATGTAAGCCCCGTGTAACTTCAACAAAAAATTCTGAACGCACCCTTATTGAATTGCTAAAAAAAGTGACATTTTCCACTTTTTATTTCTTATAATATAAATTTTTCTTTATATAAGAATTTGTTTTCTTACATAAAATGATTTTATACAAGAAATCACGGATATAAGAAATTAATTGTTTGGATTTTTTGAATTTCATATATCCGTCATCTACTGTATTACATACTCAGGCATGTTAAGATAGACTTAGAATAGAAGTAATTTTAACTTTCGTGGTGGTGTTGGATGATTTTTTTTTTTATTTTCAACATTTTGCTTGAATGCATTTATTAATGGGGATGATGCCTTTTGTACGATTCTGAATATGTCTGGGATCTTGTTTTATGAAATTGTATATGCGCATTTAAATTTGGAAAGTGAAGCCACCACATAAAGTATTCTTCAATGTATCCAATACACACCAAAAGAATAAGGATTCCTAGAGATGTTTATTTTGAACCTTTTGCAATGCGTTTGGAACTCTCATATTATATGCAAAGCACGCGTTTCGTGTTGACTTCCTTCCCAATTTTTTAGTCCATTCTTTATTTGTTTTTATTACTTTGTTAGGTAGGTATTCTATGTTCTGTAAACAAAACCAAAATAGGTAAAATGCCCGCCTGCGTCGCACGTACTTGCTCTGTGTGTGCAATAGCACTATATGATAACAAATTAAAAAAAAAAATACCAAGATCTACAGTTGAATTACAAGTTGTTTGTATACTGATGTCCATTACTATTGTAATTTTTGAGAACAACTAAGAACGCAGTTATCCTTACTAAATACTCTCCAAAAATACCCACAAAGTTAATCAAAATTTGTTTAATCTGTTTTTGAAAATTTGGTAAAAACCAAAAATTTGTTTGATCTTTAAAACGTAGTTGTCATCTTGTTGGTTTTATGAAAGATATACCTTTGCAAATCTAAACCATTTGGTTAATGCCTTTGTCCACTAATGGCTAGTTTGATAAAACCGATTTCCGTTATAATATTTTGTAAAAACCAAAAATGCAGTTTCTTCGAAGCCTTCTACGTTTATTACATACAAAGTTTAATAAAAACCGTGAGAGCCTTTTTTGAGAAAATTAGAAAACATTAAAAAATATTGACCAAAATCAATTGTTTGAGTGAATTCGATGAAGCCGTTGCCCATTTATAAACATTTGAAAAAAAGCCGTTTAAACCTGATTTTCGGTAAGACCATTTAGGCCAAAAACAAAAAACGCAGTATTATCAAAAATACCTAAGGTTTGATACATTTTGTGTTTAATCAAAATCGGTAGAGCCGTTTTCGAGCAAATCTAAAATGAAAAAAAAACCGTAACTTAAGACATACGTTTGGGTCTGGCTAGAACGAAATAAAAAAACGTTTTCATTAAAGCTATAGCATCACATAAAGAGCGCACATTCGCACAGATGCAAAGACAGACCGACGACGACGTACGGTATGAAGGAAACCACTTTTTTGGGCTTCTCTATCATCGTAATCGTAATGTCATACCTTATCGATTTTTACTTGCGATTATAGGTACATACTATAAGGCAAGTTATGCATTCGTCGAAAAAAAAAGTTTTGAGATAACAATCAAACATGACATTACGATGATAGCGAAGACGAAAAAAGATGGTCCAAAAATTCTGTCCGTCTGTATGTCTGTCTGTCTGTCTGTCTGTATGTATAGACACCTACAGCCCAAACGGGTGGGCCGAATTGCTTCAAACTTGGTATATAGACTTTTTTAGGTATTGTACAGAGGGAAAATTGAAATTTTTTTTTAGCTCAAAAAATAACGGTACCTGTCATACAACCGTTACGTTAAAGCTTATTTTGCTCGAAAAGGGCTCTAACGATTTCGATTTAAAAAAATCAGTGTTGCTTTTTAGGTACGACCAATCATATGGCTGAAAAAAAAGTTTTAAAAAATGGCTAAGAACGGTACTTTCCATAGGACCGTTTTTTTTGCTTTCGACTATCTCGAAAACGACTTAACCGATTCTTTCGAAATTTCACACAAATATACCTGTAGGTAGCTCAATTTGTATTGCATACCAATATTTTTGAAAAATATTTTTTTGTATTTTTAAAAGCATTTTAAAAAAAAAAATTTTTAAATTAATATTTTGAAAACTGCTTATCAAATTTTTTTCTAAAAATTTTAAATAAATGTATTTGCTGAATACCTATGAACTGGCGTTTTTGAATTTTTTTTGAAAAATGTTTTTCAAAAAAAACTTTTTTTCTCAAAAACCGCTCCACAGATTTTTATAAATTTATTCTCATAAATTCAAATTTATCCAAGAAATGAAATGGCGTACTTTTTTTTCAGCTCAAATTAGTTTAAGTATTTATTTAAGAATTTTGAAAATTTTATTTGTATCAAAATCTCAAGCCCCTAAACCACTGCCGCTCATTAGAGCAAGTTCGTGCGACCCAGTCGTGCATTTTATTTTTTCTGTACAAAACCAATACTTGCCATATAAAGCAATTAAAAAAGTTAAAAACTAAAAACATTGCCGGAGGTACAAAAACAAAACATATTATACACTCCGCTCCACTTGAATAGAAACAAACTTTTCTTTTACTATAGCAAAGTGTGTAGCGCTTTGGTAAGTTTATAAATCCACTTTTTTTTTGTTCTTTTAACAGGGATCAATTGCGAATGAAGTGCATGGGCAGAATAATTCGGAAAGAGACCATTAGGTTATTACCACTTCATTAAAAACGCTGTTTTTTTTTTGCGCCACTTGAATAGAAACATAAGGAAAAAAATTGGAAACATTTTTCCTAATTGTAGGGTAGTTTTTTATTTACACTCAAATTTTAATAGTGAGTGTGTGCTACCACCTTTAATTAAAATAACTTCAAAAACTCTGTTGGGAAGTGAATCATATAGTTTTTTTTATAAAGGTAATTTAAAGAAATTGCACTCCATGCTTCTTTGATTGCAGCTGTAAGTGATTCCTCGTCTTCAAATTGATGTCCAGAATCGTACACTTTACGAACCATCGATACACTTCTGGTGCCGTGAAATAACGCCAAGTGAAATAAGGCCAACTTTCTGAAGTTGGCCTTATTTCACTTTCCAAAAGTGCAATAAAACCAACTTTAAGTAGTTGGCCTTTATACTTCTATTATACGATTTTTCGTGAAAAATTAATTTATCTCAAGAACGGCTACTACGATTTTCATAAAACTTTCTGAATTATGTTTTCTGTGCAAACTTTATGTTTTGGTTGAAATAGATTTTTCAGGAAAAGAGTTATAACGGTACCTCCCATAGGACCGGTTTTTTGAAATCAGATTTTCTCGTAAACCACTTGAATGATTTCGATGAAATTTTTAATATAGGAGCTTTTTTATAGAAGAAATAATATTAATTCTTAAATTTTTCAAAAAAAATTTTTTTGAGTTAAAAAAAAAATTAAATTTATTTTTCATTTTTTGTTTTTTCCAATTAAATCGAAAAATATCAGTTGTAGGCAAAAAATTGTCATGTACAAAGTTGTAGGAAATACAATTCTAAACAACTTTTGTCAAAAGTATTTTTAGTGAAAAATTGAAAATAAGCGAGTTATTTAAGAAAAACAAGTTTTCCTTAAATTCAAGATGGCGGCCAACGCAATAGAGTTACGAGGTCGAAAACCGATACATATGCTCCTAATGAACCCCTCTAACGATAAAAAGAAAAAAAACCCCTATCTAATTTTTTCTATTTCAGCCCTTTTTTTGTATAATTCGACTGGGCTATTTTACCTATCCAGATCCAGAATCAAGCAAGAGGTTTCGCATCATCCCCATACTCCCATCCCATGTGAAAATCCACCAACACCACCAAATTTTAAACTTGTACTACGTTGTAGAGTTGGTCTTCATTGTTCACATTGAGTCTTGCCGTAGAAATATTTCAAATAAACCTGGGTTGGGTGTGTTTGTGTTGTAGTATGTGCATGTGCATGCATGATGTCATGTACTGTACACAAAACTCGCATTTTCTCATATTTCCTTAGAAGGAAATAAGAGCTCTTAGTTTTTGAGATGGCTTTTTTTCAAAAGAGAATTCAGTTTCCTCGAAAGCCAAATAACTTCACAGATTAAGTCACGGGTCACGCACGACACAACTGCACCAAATAATATAACTTCTTCGTTCGTCCTATAAAAGTTATTTCAGAAAGGAGTTTTTTCATTTTTTAAGGGTGTTTTGTGTGTTTGCGTGATGAAACTCGGAGTGTGAAAATTGATATTCGCCGTTTCACAATTTTTTTGAAGATTGCATTTCTTTTTCTTTCCATTTAAGGCAAGGTATGGATTCGTAAAGAAAAAAAAAATTGAGATAGAAATCAGACAGTCCCTACTTTTATTATCCAATGTACATACTTAAATGAAATCGGGTTCATTATCAATCAAACATCAAAACACTTTTTGCACATGACATACAAATTTACAATTATTGACAACAACTGTGCTTTCACCTTGAATCAGGACAGGAAGCAGGAACTTCAAAAGATATCTAACTGGGTATCCTATTAAAAAAACAAATGAAAATGCCTGGTTATCTTACGAAAGGAACTAGACTTATAATACTTTCCTTCAATAAAACTAAACGAGAACGTCTTGGAATTTTGTAAAAAAACATACCTTCATACATATAAAAGAATCTATAGGTGTAATTTTCAATAGAACATTGACCTGAAATGACCATAAAAATTCATTCATTGGTAGGAAAAACTTATGGAACGCTCAGTTCAGAGCTCTGTGGACTGCCCAGTTTTATTTCTCGAAAACTGTTGTTTTTCTTAGAACAATGTCTTCGTTAGAAATGATTTTTCGGAATTTGTCATTACAGCTGTTCCCCTTATATTCCTGTTAAGAAATAAGATTATATTTTTGAAATTTTTACGGATGAAGTGGAAATTCGCGCGACGGAAATGTGGGATGTTTCTGTCCCAGAAGAGGGAGAGAGGTATTGAGAGATTGAGACCGATTGACAGAGAGTGAGAAAGGGCAAACGTAACATGATGCATGAAGCACAGTGCCATGGGGAGAGAGAGCTGTAGGTTAGGTTAGGTAAGGTTTGTATTTGTAGCACAAACTGGTTCTGCATATCAACTGTGGGTAGGTCGGCGGCTGATGGTTAAAAATAGAACGGTGGGTAGCAAGGACGGTATGCATTGCATTATGTGTCTTAGCAGACAAAAGTGTTTCGTATATCCACTGTAGGCAGTCAGGCGGTTGATGGTTTTAAATAGATTGGCGGGTAGCAGGGATGTGACTTGGTGTTTTTTTGTATAATGGCACACGCGTTCAAGGGGTTTGTTATAGCCCTTTTAATGATAAGTCTCAGCGCGAGCGATAGGAAGTTAGGGAGGAAGGGAAAGGAGGTGTCGATGAACATTGGTCTTGAATGTTTGAAGATAAAAATGGCAAGGGAAAATTGTGGCAGGCAATTCATTCCACATTCGTGTTGTACGGCTAAAGAAAGAATCCCTATATTTCACGGTACGTCCGAAATTGGGTTCAAGTGTAAACTGATGAGCGTTCCTAGCAAGACGAGTGTTACGTGGGAAATGTTTAAGGGGTGGAACGCAACTGCGTACCTCGAGTGAGCATATTTTTGTAAAAGAATCTGTAAAATAAGGAAAGACATGGAATATTTCAACGATGTTCAAGGGATGGAAATGTTTCCATAATGGTGTGTGGTTAAATTAGCGCTGGAAGGTTGATATGAAAAATGTGATGTGTATAATATTAAATGTGTTAGGTGGGTAAGCGGCCTTAAGAAGCTGCACTGGTCGGTTGGTGCGGTGCGAAAAAAAAATTGTTTGCCAAAGAAGTTTCACTTCTGGCATGTGTCAGAATTCGGAGAAAGGCCATTAGGTTATTTTTTACCACTTTTTTAATTACTTCATTAAAAACGCTGTTTGTTTTTGCACCACTTCAATAGAAATAGTAGATATGTGATTTGTCTCTATTGGTTACTATAAGAAGAACAAATATTATTGCTATAATAGAAGTGTGGTGCCGTGAAATAACGCCAAGTGAAATAAGGCCAACTTTCAAAAGTTGGCCTTATTTCGCTTTCCAAAAGTGCATTAAAGCCAACTTTCAATAGTTGGCCTTATTTCACATTGACAAAGTGCAATAAGGCCAACTGATTTTGCGTAATAAGACCAAGTTGGCCTTATTGCACTTTGCTAAAGTGCAATAAGACCAACTTCCAACAAAATAATATTTAACACATTTTTTTCTTTGCGAAAACAAATTAATACCAAATAATAGGATTGTTACAAGAAAGAAACCTGTTTTTTTTAAGATAACGGAAGTATTTGTCGTTTGTTAAATCGAAATGTTAATAGTTTTAGAAAAAAATTGAGGCCAATTCATTAGTAAGTGAAAGTTTGCTAAGAAGGAAACAGCTTGTGTTTATTGGAATGGAAAGTAACCTTGTATTCCCTTTTGAGTTTTTAACAATTATTTTCTCACATTATAAAAAACGTTTAGCATGAATTTTTTATTTAAATAATTGTAAAAAATTCGCGCGAATTTTTAACAATTATTTAAATAAAAAATTCATGCTATACGTTTTTTATAATGTGAGAAAATAATTGTAAAAAATTCGCGCGAATTTTTTACAATTATTTTCTCACATTATAAAAAACGTATAGCATGAATTTTTTATTTAAATAATTGTTAAAAATTCGCGCGAATTTTTTACAATTATTTAAATAAAAAATTCATGCTAAACGTTTTTTATAATGTGAGAAAATAATTGTTAAAAACTCAAAAGGGAATACAAGGTTACTTTCCATTCCAATAAACACAAGCTGTTTCCTTCTTAGCAAACTTTCACTTACTAATGAATTGGCCTCAATTTTTTTCTAAAACTATTAACATTTCGATTTAACAAACGACAAATACTTCCGTTATCTTAAAAAAAACAGGTTTCTTTCTTGTAACAATCCTATTATTTGGTATTAATTTGTTTTCGCAAAGAAAAAAATGTGTTAAATATTATTTTGTTGGAAGTTGGTCTTATTGCACTTTAGCAAAGTGCAATAAGGCCAACTTGGTCTTATTACGCAAAATCAGTTGGCCTTATTGCACTTTGTCAATGTGAAATAAGGCCAACTATTGAAAGTTGGCTTTAATGCACTTTTGGAAAGCGAAATAAGGCCAACTTTTGAAAGTTGGCCTTATTTCACTTGGCGTTATTTCACGGCACCACACTTCTATTATAGCAATAATATTTGTTCTTCTTATAGTAACCAATAGAGACAAATCACATATCTACTATTTCTATTGAAGTGGTGCAAAAACAAACAGCGTTTTTAATGAAGTAATTAAAAAAGTGGTAAAAAATAACCTAATGGCCTTTCTCCGAATTCTGACACATGCCAGAAGTGAAACTTCTTTGGCAAACAATTTTTTTTTCGCACCGCACCAACCGACCAGTGCAGCTTCTTAAGGCCGCTTACCCACCTAACACATTTAATATTATACACATCACATTTTTCATATCAACCTTCCAGCGCTAATTTAACCACACACCATTATGGAAACATTTCCATCCCTTGAACATCGTTGAAATATTCCATGTCTTTCCTTATTTTACAGATTCTTTTACAAAAAAATGCTCACTCGAGGTACGCAGTTGCGTTCCACCCCTTAAACATTTCCCACGTAACACTCGTCTTGCTAGGAACGCTCATCAGTTTACACTTGAACCCAATTTCGGACGTACCGTGAAATATAGGGATTCTTTCTTTAGCCGTACAACACGAATGTGGAATGAATTGCCTGCCACAATTTTCCCTTGCCATTTTTATCTTCAAACATTCAAGACCAATGTTCATCGACACCTCCTTTCCCTTCCTCCCTAACTTCCTATCGCTCGCGCTGAGACTTATCATTAAAAGGGCTATAACAAACCCCTTGAACGCGTGTGCCATTATACAAAAAAACACCAAGTCACATCCCTGCTACCCGCCAATCTATTTAAAACCATCAACCGCCTGACTGCCTACAGTGGATATACGAAACACTTTTGTCTGCTAAGACACATAATGCAATGCATACCGTCCTTGCTACCCACCGTTCTATTTTTAACCATCAGCCGCCGACCTACCCACAGTTGATATGCAGAACCAGTTTGTGCTACAAATACAAACCTTACCTAACCTAACCTACAGCTCTCTCTCCCCATGGCACTGTGCTTCATGCATCATGTTACGTTTGCCCTTTCTCACTCTCTGTCAATCGGTCTCAATCTCTCAATACCTCTCTCCCTCTTCTGGGACAGAAACATCCCACATTTCCGTCGCGCGAATTTCCACTTCATCCGTAAAAATTTCAAAAATATAATCTTATTTCTTAACAGGAATATA
The DNA here is from genome assembly GCA_916050605.2 of Platycheirus albimanus. NCBI lineage: Eukaryota > Metazoa > Arthropoda > Insecta > Diptera > Syrphidae > Platycheirus > Platycheirus albimanus. Next base: position 289,402,139 of record OU696696.1, on the reverse strand, counting down.
AGGGGAACAGCTGTAATGACAAATTCCGAAAAATCATTTCTAACGAAGACATTGTTCTAAGAAAAACAACAGTTTTCGAGAAATAAAACTGGGCAGTCCACAGAGCTCTGAACTGAGCGTTCCATAAGTTTTTCCTACCAATGAATGAATTTTTATGGTCATTTCAGGTCAATGTTCTATTGAAAATTACACCTATAGATTCTTTTATATGTATGAAGGTATGTTTTTTTACAAAATTCCAAGACGTTCTCGTTTAGTTTTATTGAAGGAAAGTATTATAAGTCTAGTTCCTTTCGTAAGATAACCAGGCATTTTCATTTGTTTTTTTAATAGGATACCCAGTTAGATATCTTTTGAAGTTCCTGCTTCCTGTCCTGATTCAAGGTGAAAGCACAGTTGTTGTCAATAATTGTAAATTTGTATGTCATGTGCAAAAAGTGTTTTGATGTTTGATTGATAATGAACCCGATTTCATTTAAGTATGTACATTGGATAATAAAAGTAGGGACTGTCTGATTTCTATCTCAATTTTTTTTTTCTTTACGAATCCATACCTTGCCTTAAATGGAAAGAAAAAGAAATGCAATCTTCAAAAAAATTGTGAAACGGCGAATATCAATTTTCACACTCCGAGTTTCATCACGCAAACACACAAAACACCCTTAAAAAATGAAAAAACTCCTTTCTGAAATAACTTTTATAGGACGAACGAAGAAGTTATATTATTTGGTGCAGTTGTGTCGTGCGTGACCCGTGACTTAATCTGTGAAGTTATTTGGCTTTCGAGGAAACTGAATTCTCTTTTGAAAAAAAGCCATCTCAAAAACTAAGAGCTCTTATTTCCTTCTAAGGAAATATGAGAAAATGCGAGTTTTGTGTACAGTACATGACATCATGCATGCACATGCACATACTACAACACAAACACACCCAACCCAGGTTTATTTGAAATATTTCTACGGCAAGACTCAATGTGAACAATGAAGACCAACTCTACAACGTAGTACAAGTTTAAAATTTGGTGGTGTTGGTGGATTTTCACATGGGATGGGAGTATGGGGATGATGCGAAACCTCTTGCTTGATTCTGGATCTGGATAGGTAAAATAGCCCAGTCGAATTATACAAAAAAAGGGCTGAAATGGAAAAAATTAGATAGGGGTTTTTTTTCTTTTTATCGTTAGAGGGGTTCATTAGGAGCATATGTATCGGTTTTCGACCTCGTAACTCTATTGCGTTGGCCGCCATCTTGAATTTAAGGAAAACTTGTTTTTCTTAAATAACTCGCTTATTTTCAATTTTTCACTAAAAATACTTTTGACAAAAGTTGTTTAGAATTGTATTTCCTACAACTTTGTACATGACAATTTTTTGCCTACAACTGATATTTTTCGATTTAATTGGAAAAAACAAAAAATGAAAAATAAATTTAATTTTTTTTTTAACTCAAAAAAATTTTTTTTGAAAAATTTAAGAATTAATATTATTTCTTCTATAAAAAAGCTCCTATATTAAAAATTTCATCGAAATCATTCAAGTGGTTTACGAGAAAATCTGATTTCAAAAAACCGGTCCTATGGGAGGTACCGTTATAACTCTTTTCCTGAAAAATCTATTTCAACCAAAACATAAAGTTTGCACAGAAAACATAATTCAGAAAGTTTTATGAAAATCGTAGTAGCCGTTCTTGAGATAAATTAATTTTTCACGAAAAATCGTATGGCAGGTACCGTTAGTTTTATATCCAGAATGCTAATTCTAAAAACCCTCTGTAGGACGTCATAATAATACTATGTACCAAGTTTGAAGGAAATCTGTCCAGCCGTTTAGGCTGTAGGTGCCAATACAGACAGACGGACAGACAGACAGAAATGTCGGACCCACTTTTTAGGCTTCTCTATCATCGTGATTTTATGTTTGATTGTCAAAAAAAAAAAAAAAATTTTACAAATGCATAACTTGCCTTATACTTAGTACCTGTAAACGCAAGTAAATACGCGCCTGGAACTCTACCCTCAATATTTTGAACCTTAATAATTAGTTTTAACCCTTTTTAACGGAGGCTTTACCGTAATGTACCCCGTGGCGTAGTGGTTAGTGTGTCGGACTGCTACGCCGAAGGTTCAGGGTTCGATCCCTAACGTTGCCACCTTAAGTTTTTTTCCGGGGTACTGCCTCTTGCGAGGAAGTGACAAATCCTCCAAGAGTAATTAATGTCATGGAAAGTGCTTCTCTGTTAGCCGTTCGGATTCGGCGGTAAATTGAAGGTCCCTTCCATTCCTGCAGAATATCAACGCACACACAGGAGTGGTTGAGAGTGTCAGCCACAGGCCCCGGCCCCGCTTGGAGCTGTTGTGCCAACAATTTATTTATTATTTATTACCCCTCTGCGGTGGTGAGGAAGTTTTATCTGCAGTAAAAACATTTATATATTTTATAAACATGCTTAACTTGCGTTTAATGCATTTTTTGTCAAAAGTTGGAAAATAGCAAGATATTAAAAAAAACATAAGCGAGAGCTACAGTACGTTTGCAACGAACTGTTGGATACCCTATTCCCCATATTTTTGTATGTGCATGCGTCTGCCTCCCGCAAACAGCCGATGTTTCAGAAACAAAATTCTTCTTTAGCAGACAGAACAGAAAAAAATTCAATAACATTAATTTTATGCGGTGTGATGTTCAATTAGTGCTGGCGCAATAAAAAAAGGAGTGCGCCACGCCCAAAGTTAAAACGTTTTATTGCCAAGGCAATTGTTATGAGCTCAGTGACATTCAATTTTATTCTTGCAGATCGATTTGAACAAAACAAGACAAAACTTGTTTAGATTTGGAATGGAAATAGCGATTATGGGTGTTTTTAACAATTATTGGACCACACTCTGCTACGTAACCAAGGAATATAAATCCAAGTGTTCATCTGTTTACTTCAAAACTGCGACCGATAGTTAAAAAACGTTAAAAAAATTAATGCATTATACGACTTTTGACGAAAACGCCCCTTAAAAGTGGGCGTGTCTTAAAAATTTGAAGCACTAACTGCACTTTTTTCAGTATTTACCTAGGCATATGTGTAAGACTACAGCTGAATCGAGTAGTTTTTAAAAAATCTTACCTGAACAAAGGTATTTTACCAAAATCACGCCCTTAAAAGTGGGCGTATTGAAAAAATTTACAAAAGAAAATGTACAGATATATTTCTCAAATAACGAACGGAAGGAAATAGGTTTAAATTAAACATTGGAAATACCTTAAATTCTTAAGGCTACGTTTTTCGATCTTTCATGAAAAGTAGGCGTAAGCCACGCCCAAAATTCAAAAATTTCTTTTCATACACAAACCTTTTCGTTTCTATTAAGAGACGCAAAATTTTGGCTGGCGTATTAATTATAAATACCGTTTATTTACAAAAACAATTTTTTTATAGTTTCTAATGAAAAGTGGGCGTCAGCCACGTCCAAAATCAATTTTTTTGATTTCATACACAAGATGTTTATGTGCCAGTAAGACCCACAAAATTTAATGTTTTTCGCTTTAATATAACAATTGTTATTTTATAAAAACAATATTGATGGTTTTGTATGAAAAATAGGCGTAAGCCACGCCCAAACTGAAGTATTTTTATTTGATTGGAAGAAAGTTTACCTAAAGCTTACGTGTGCAAAATTTTAGCGTTATGCTTTTATCGTAACTGTACAAAAAACATAATTTAATTTTATTAAATTGAGGTTGTTCAACAAACATGGCGATTGTGGGCGTTTTTATGGGCTGATTTTACTGGTTCAAGAACTTAGCCTTACTCTAGCTCAAAAATTGCGACCTCTAGAGAGTATACATACGGACGGACGGACGGACGGACGGACATGGCTAAATCGACTAGGCTTTTGATTCTGAGTCAGAATATACAGTAGAATCTCGAAAAGATGAACAGATATAAAACAGGCCCTATTCATCTTTTCGAATTGTTCATCTTTCCAAGCATCAAGCATTAGCTTAAGAAAAACATAGGTATACACTACCTTATCATTTTATTTAAAAAAAAAAACTTAAAACATAACAGAAATGCATCATCAAAATGTTCATAAGGATTAAACAAAAAAGCTGACTTATTTAAACAATTTTTTTTAAACTGCTCTATGGTAGGTTGTCGACGGGGTAAGCGTTCATCTTTCCGAATTGTTCATGTTTTAGAAACGTTCATACTTTCGAGATTCTACTGTATATACTTTTCTATACCTAACGGTATTATTTCTCTATGTTACAAACTCCACACCAAATACAATATACCCATTCTATGGAATAGGGTTTAAAAAACAGTGCTATGCGCTAGTAACTTTTTTTGCTTCTTTCATGATTAAGTCGAAAAATATCAGTCGTAGACAAAAAATTGTCAAACCTGCCAACGATTTTTAGTGAAAATATAATTTTTCTCAAAAGCGGCTTCAACGATTTCATCACGCAAACACACAAAACACCCTTAAAAAATGAAAAACTTGCATCCCCTTTCTGAAATAACTTTTATAGGACGAACGAAGGAGTTATTTGTGGGTGGCAGTCGTGACTCGTGAGTCGTGACTCGTAATCGTAACCTGTGAAGTTTATTTGGCTTTCGAGGAAACTGAATTCTCTTTTGAAAAAAAAGCCATTTCAAAAACTAAGTATAAGTACTAAGAGCTCTTATTTCCTTCTAAGGATATGAGAAATGCGAATTTTTGTTTACAACACAACCCAACACGCAACCCACCGTTGGCAAAGAAAGGTTTATTTGAAATATTTCCACGGCAAAACTCAATGTGAACAATGAAGACCAATTCTACAACGTAGTACAAGTTTAAAATTTGGTGGTGGTGGAGGTTGTTCTTCTAATGATTTTCAAATGGGATGGGGGTATAGGGATGATGCGCATGCGATACCTCTTGCTTGATTCTGGATATAAAGATAATGATGAGAATGACTGTGGGAGTGGGTTTTTGTGTTTGAAATTTGTTGCAGTTTAAGATTTTTACTTGCGATTATAGGTACTAAAAGGCAAGTTATGCATTCATAAAAAAAAAATTCCAACAACCAAACATGACATTACGATGATAGAGAAGTCGAAAATAGGGCGCAAGGTCAAAAGTCCACAGGCCAAAAGGCCACAATGGACTTTTGACCCACTTGGGTGGGTCAGAAGTGCACAAATATATTATGGACTTTTGGCCCATTATAGTGAGCCAAAAGTACACAAGAAATCGCTGTGGACTTTTGGCACATCGATTATGGACTTTTGACCCACTCAGGTGAGCCAATAGTCCATAATGATGTACAGCTCTCAATCTTTTACTTTTTGTGACTAAAATGAGTCACAGTTCTGTATTGTAGTCTACAAAGGGTTATTATAATGCTTGGACCAAACTCAAAAAATAAAATTATAATCTTAGGATATTGAAAAACGATCATTGAAGCATTCTAACGTCTAAGTTTCTTTAGCGTACGCAATTTGTTTTTTTTTTTTTTTTTGAAAAATTCATTCACTATCCATAATAATTTCATCTCCTAGTTTATTTAAAAAATAAAACTAAGGTGATTCATAAAAATATCGGTACACCCTGTAACCAGCTGTGAAGAGCAATGGTGTTAATATTCTCATTTAAAGATTATATCGGTAAATGCTTTGAAACAATCGCGCGATTTTTTAATTGATTATATTAATAATTAATACAGTAATCAATTAAAAAATAGCAGTGATTTAAATAAAAGATTTTCAGTATTTATTTGATCAATTAAAAAATAAATAATAGGTACAGTAAATACTGAAAAGCTTTAATTTAAGACACTGCGATTTTTTAATTGATTATTGAAGTAAATATCAATATAATCAAATAAAAAATCGCGCGATTGTTTCAAAGCATTTACCGATATAATCTTTAAATGAGAATATGTATTAACACCATTGCTCTTCACAGCTGGTTACAGGGTGTACCGATATTTTTATGAATCACCTTAGTTTTATTTTTTAAATAAACTAGAAGATGAAATTATTATGGATAGTGAATGAATTTTTCAAAAAAAAAAAAAAAAAAAACAAATTGCGTACGCTAAAGAAGCTTAGACGTTAGAATGCTTCAATGATCGTTTTTCAATATCCTAAGATTATAATTTTATTTTTTGAGTTTGGTAAAAGATACGGCCAAACGTAACAAAAATGAAGTGCTATGTCCATTTTGCAGGCAAATTATAACAAATAGCACAAACGTTTATTTGTAACTAATTTATGTCTTAGTCATTGAATTGTCGTTTATTTTGATTTTTTTTTTCATGTGTTGTTATTTTCTTTAAAAATAAAAAGAATAATTCTTAATTTTTTTTCTTCAATATGGACTTGTGACCCACTTTCCTCTAAATTGTATGAACTTGTGGCCTAGTTCCTTGTGTACTTTTGGCTCACTAGGGTGGGCCAAAAGTCCATAATATATTTGTGCACTTTTGACCCATCCAAGTGGGTCAAAAGCCCATTGTGGACTTTTGGCGCCGAAAATAGTGGGTCCGACAATTCTGTCTGTCTGTCTGTCCGTATGTTTGTCTGTCTGTATAGTAGTTACCTACATCCTAAACGGCTTGACCGATTTGCTTCAAACTTGGTACATGATATTATTATGACCTCCTACAGAGGGGTTTTTGGAATTAGTATTCTAGCTCTAAACCTAACGGTACTTGCCATATGATTTTTAGTGAAAAATTAATTTTTCCCAAAAACGGCTCCTACGATTTTGATAAAACTTTCTGAATAGTGTTTTCTGTGCAAACTTTTTGTTTTGGTTGGAATAGATTTTTCAGGAAAAGTCTTATAACGGTACCTCCCATAGGACCGGTTTTTGGAAATCCGATTTTCTCGTAAGTCACGTGACGAATTTTGATGAAATTTTTAATGTAGAAGCTCTTTTATAAACGAAATAATATAAATTCTTAAATTTTTCAAAAAAAAATATTTTTGAGTTTTTTAAAAGAAGTTTAAAATTTTTTTTTTTTTATTTTTTTTTTTTTCCAAAAACGGTTTAAGCTATTTTTGTTAAATTTTATTTTTTTGATAAGATCTACGAAGTGCTTAAAGTTGGCATACTCAAAAAAAATTTGGATTATATTTTCGAAAAGTTTTTCAAAAAAAAACTGTTTTTTGAAAAAACAATAAACAAAATCATAATGGCTTACTTCATTTTTTACAAAAATCGTTATAACTATTGATTTTTAAGTGATCAATAAAATTTCATACAGTTTTTTCTCTGCTTTTTTCCAAAATCTCGAACCCCAAGACCACTGTCTCACATTAGAGCAAGTTTGTCCGACGTACACTTTTTTTTTTTAATTGGCACACGCTCTCAAGGGTTTCTAAAAGCCCTTTTAATGTCTAGTCACAGCGCCTGCTCCATCGATAGGACATAAGGGAGGAAGGGAAAGGAGGTGTCGATGAACATTGTCCTTGAGTGTTTGAAGATCAAAATGGCATGGGAAAATTGTAACAGGCAACCACATTCGTGTTGTACGGCTGAAAAAGAAATCTCTACATTGCACGGTACCCACGAAATGGGGCTCATTTATAGCTGATGAGCATTCCCACCAAAACGAGTAGGTATTTAAGGGACGGAACGCAGCTGGCTTACTCGACTGAGTACTACGAGCCATACAGCGCATGGAACAATGGAATTGTTGAGAAACTATTTTGATGAGCACTTGATTTCACGTTTTGCTACGGTTATTTGGACGCTTAGATCGTGCGTTCGCGAGATACCAATCGCTCTGCTCGAACGAGTACCAAAAAATTGGACCTTCCGACCACCTAAGACGTAGTCGTGGCCAGCATTAACATGAGATCATTTTCAAAAAGTAAATGCCATGACTTGTTTGAATGAATGAATCACCCTTTACAAGTAAAAAAATTTTTAAAACATGGAGAATTATTTTTTAACAATAAAAATAAGTACAGAAATGTATTTTTACTTCTAACATTTCAAAATCAAATCAGGCTTTCTCATAAGCCGCTCGCCGAATTTTAACTTTGATAACATTTACAAAGGAAATTAGTTTTTTAAAATTGGGTTAAAATTTTCATAAACGACAAAAATCAACTAGGTTTAATAATACAACCAGAGGAACAGCATTTCTTATTTTTTTTTTTTTTATTTTCTTCAAGACTCACAATTATTTTATTATAGGGGTTACATTTAACCAACTACAATGCCAGAATAGCCACAACAACAGTTCGAAAAAACACAGGGTGTAACACACGGAACTTGGCATGTTGGCACATAATTACTATATGAACCACATCCATATCCACCATATCCATATCCACCGTAGCCCCATCCACCATATCCACATCCACCGTAGCCATATCCAAGCCCGTTGTATTGGTATCCAGGAATCTGTGGTGACACAATTTTTTAATCGAGTCAATAAAAACAATTTATTTTACAAATTACCCCCCACTGTGGACTCGGAACAGGTGTTGAAGTTGAAAAATCAAAACTAACTGCAGCAAAGCCCACAAGCGCGTACAAAAGCCAATATTTAAAAAACATATTGAATATACCGTCAATAGGAACAGATTAGCGCAAACTGCTTCCAGAAAGGGAGTCTCATCTCCTTTTAAATGAGCCCTCATTCTGGAAGGCAGAACACATTGCTCTTGTTAGGTAAGTTCTAAATAAAATTCTTTATCAGATAATATTTCGAAAAAAATGATGAATGGGTTATCTGTTATCTCTGAGGAAGGTACATAATAGCCAGCCATGTTTCACATCAACACCGTTTACATTGTATCACCGAGGACTTGTTCCGGGGTCAATAGATTATTCTCATACCTGAAAATAGGGCGAAAAATGATAAGGGAATGCAGCCAAATATGTACCATATCTTCACTTGCGATTATAGGTACACATACTGTAATAAAATCGTTTGTTGAAAATATAACATGACTACGGTGATATTAAAAGACAATGTTGTGTTCTGCCTGTCTGTATGACAGACTGTACGACTAGGCTAATCTGCTACAAACTTGGTACACAGTATTTTAAGAGCGCCCCGTAAGGGAGTTTTTGTAATTCGAAATCTAGTTCGCTGCCTGCCATATAACTAAAAAAATAATTTTTAAAAAATTAAATTATTGAAACTCGTTTTTCGCAAAAACAAGCACAACGATTTCGATATATGAACAAGCCATGGAGCGATACATGAACCGATATTCTGAAGGCGGCGTTCCCGGGTCGCCTCATCTCTCGTTTTGGCGATTTGCACTGGCCCGCAAGATCGCCTTATTTAACCGTTTCAGACTTTTTTTGTGGTGTTTTTTGAAGTCCCGTGTTTACGTGAACAAGCCCGAGATTCTGGAAGCCCTCGACACGAGTGCGAGAATCTGTCGCCCGAAGTTCTCGCTGAAGTGATGAAAAATGCCATAAAACGAGCAATCAATTGTGACGGCGCCCATTTAGCCGATATCATCTTCTCGACTTGACCAATACAATTCTAAAGGTTCAAATAAACATAATCAAAAAACAGAATCGAAGTTTTTCATTTAGAAAAAAAAAAGAGAGCCAAACAACATCGGACGGATGACTTCTTTTGGCCCATCCTGCTAAAAAAAACAGAAAAGTTCTCTTATAATAGTATTTCCTAGTTAAAATCGAGCACTTTATTTTATATACAAAACCATTGAACCAAACAAACAAATCTCAATTATTTAATCTCGAGCACTTTTCGTTTTCCATGAAGCCAAAAAAATAATCTAGATTTGATCTCAGATTTGATCTAGATTAATTTTTGCGAATCTCGATTCAGAGTCAGATTTAATCATATACTTTCAACACTTCTTCGTCGTAAATGATATACAATCTTAGAGCAAATGGGAAATTGTATTGGAATTCACCATTAAAGAAATTTATCACTGATATAAGAACGCAGGTATAACAGGATTGCCAGACTTGTCGATTTTCAAAATTAAAATTAAATGTCCCGCGCTTACAGGCTCAGTTTGAGTCCCACTTTTCGGGGATAACTTGGCCGTGCGTGTAGCGTTCTGAGGAAGTGCGGCCATGTTGCACAGATAAGTGTGGGCTGGCCGCCCGCCTGGCGCGTAATGAAGAAAAGCGTGCGGGAGTCATACGAAATGGCACCAGCTCTTTGAACAGTTTCAAAAAAAAAATATATATATATAAGGAATATGCTTGAACGAGTGTCTGTCATATTAAATATCTATTCCAACATCAAACTATGCTTTCCTGAACGCGTTTTTGTCCAGATGAAATTAAAATGTGTCGGATGTCAGAAATAAATGCTCCGTTAATTTAATAAAAGCAGAATAACTCATCCAGTTTTATCTAGAGCTATCTTGCACAGAGTTCTTAACTTTTATTTAAGAGAAAAAAGAAACTTTAAAAGAAGTTAGATCATCGTAGATATATATCATGAATACGAAATACACATTCCTCAGACAATTGTTAAAACACTTCATTTATTTGAAGAATACAACTTTTTTGGCTTTGATTTTTGTTTTTATTATTTTTTATTCAGAAAACACAAACAAAAAGATAAGTATTTAAAAACATCGTACCTAAAGGTTATTTTTCTATGTCCCACTTTCGATGAAAGAATATTTCTTTTTTCACATAAAAAGATTCGATATTCCGACTTGCAAAAACAAATCTGGCAACGCTTGCAAGTACATACATAAATCAAAGCCAAAATAGAATTTGAATACAGGTGTAATTTTTTTTTAAATTATTTTTGCCATTAAATGTTAAAATATTGTTATATAGAAGAAACAAATGACATTTTGTATGCAGATTCGAGATATCGAGTAAAAATCTAGGAAAATCCAATCCGAGTATTTCAGCACATGCATAAAAAGATGTGTGTGAAGTTAGCCCAGCCATTTTCTGATTTTCTGAAAATAAAAAAATGTGCTACAATGTGCCCGACATGTGCTACGATGTGCCGCTTTAAAAAAAAATCGGTCCAAGGCAAGGTTTTTATAGCGGGTGCAATTTTTTGGCGTGAAGTTATCCATAGCCATTCTTTTAAAATTTTTTTTTAAAGAATGTGCTACAATGTGCTCCGGATGTGCTGCGATGTGCCGTAAATTAAAAACAAAAATTTCAAAGTTTTCGGATTTTATGAACCAAAAACAATTTTTTGGTGTGAAGTTAGCCCAGCCATTTTTTTTTTTTTTTTAATTTTTTAAAGGAATGTGTTGAAATGTGCTCCGCATGTGCTGCGATGTGCCGTAAATTAAAAACAAAAATTTTAAAGTTTTCGGATTTTATGAACCACAAACAATTTTTTGGTGTGAAGTTAGCCCAGCCTTTTTTAAATTTTTTCATAGAATGTGCTGCAATGTGCTCCACATGTGCTACGGTACATGTCTGGTCGAAAAGTTTTTCTTACCGAAAGACTGGAAGCGCAAGAGAAACAATGTTATAAATCACTTAAAATGCAGCAGGCTTCTTAAAATTTTATTCTTCCCAAAAATTTGCCTTTAGATATATATAAAATATAATTTTGATCAAGCATGTTCCGTAGCACATGCGGAGCATATCGCAGCACATTCCTCGAAAAAAAAAAAATTAAAAATAAAATGAATGGGCTTTGAAATTTTTGTTTTACGGCACACCGTAGCACATCAGGTGCACATTGCAGCACATTCTTTAAACAAATTTAAAAAAAAATGGCTGGGCTAACTTCACAACAAAAAATTCCACCCGCTTTAAAAATCTTGCCCTTGGACCGATTTTTAAAGCTGCACATCGTAGCATTTGAAATTGCAATACAGTTGAAATATTTTGAGCCAATAAAAGCAACACAGCAACGCGATACGGTCAAGATTGTTATGCATCAGCTAAACCCTTGTATTTCACGAAAATTTGTATGAGAGCTATGAAGAATTGACAATGAGCGCCTCACAAACGTCGTTTTCGGAAAATTACGGACTAAAGACGCCGCCTGCCGCCCGCCGCAAAATATACACCAAAGACAAAACCACCACCTTTGACGTACGAATATGGTAATCCGGAGAGAAACGTCAAACGAAATGACGTGGAGGACAAACAAGAAAATTCAACTTCGTTTGCGCCTTTCTTTATTCTTTAAAGAAGCGCCAAATATAAAAAAAATTTCCTGTATAATAAATTTGGCAGCTGTCAAAAGGTATAGAGCCCCATTGGCTGATTGAATTGCTCTTCTCAAATTTAGCCAACAAACGTCAGCGTTAGTCAACTGTGAAGGGCCACCACCACCACATTTACGGTGAAATGAGTGCTACGCGCCCAACGTTTGTACTAATGAACGAACATGATAATAAAGTTTTATCATTTGGACGTGCTGTTGAGTCGTGTCCATTGCGATGGTGATTTGGCACCAGTAGCTGAATTTAATAAAGAACATATTTGACAGCTGTTATCACAACAAAATGGCCGCCAAAATCTAAAAGCACTTTCCATTGGAAGAAAAGAAGCATTCAGAAGCATCCGGAAGTCTTCGCAAACCATTCTGTTGGGCAACAAATGACACTTCTGACTTCTCAGAAGAGGATTTCTCTCCTTGAATCCACTCAAGAAGCACAAATACAAATTTGTATTGTATTGTATTGTATTTTATTGAGTCTTTTAGGAAAATTTTACAGAGTGTAGATATACTTAAGCTAAGTGTACACGATTGCCAGATCTGCAAATATTGCCAGATCTGTCACTGAAAAATTTGTCTCGAATGGCTGACAATCGTGTACACACCAAATTAATTTGCAGACATATGGTTTGGCTCTTAATTTGCAGACAAATATCTGCCAATTAATTTGTAGATATCTGGCAATCGTGTTGACGTAAGCTGATAACCGTGTACACACCAAATTGATTTGCAGAAAAATTTGTTCATCAATCATTTTGAAGACAAATGAATTTGCAGATGTGGCAATCGTGTGTACACAAAATTCATTGGGAGATCACCAAATTTTTTTCATTTTCTAACGTTTCTGCAAACGTCTGACAATGAATAAATTTGCAGATGCCGTTTGAGGAACATTTGCAAATTTATTCATTGGCAGACAAATTTGGCGAAGACTACAAGGTAAATTTTAAGGTGCTTTTTTCATTTCAAAGAAAATGTATAAAATTGTTAACATTTATTTTCAGATATGGATGATTTGATTGAAAATGAAAGTGCTGAACATTTTTAGCCTATTACGGTTGAGGCATTTACCCGGTCACCGCCGCCTGAAAACTTGCCAAAATAAAATGCACGACTGGGTCGCACGTACTTGCTCTGTTGGTGCAATGGTACGATGAAAACAAACTTTTTGATCAATAAGAACAACTCATTTTTGAAAGATTTGGTAAAACCTAAAAAATGTTGACTGAAACTAGAAAACCCGATATACGGGAGCTAACGTTAAGAAGCCTTTTAATATTTAAAATTTAGATGTCATCTTTTGGGTTTTACAAAAAATATAAATGTCCGCTTATGGCCAAATTATTAAAATTGTTAAAACCAATTTCCGCTATTATCATGTGTAGCCAAAAACTAGCAATGCAGTTTTCTGTGAAATATTCTATATATGTTACATTCAAAGTTTCATACAAATTGGTGGAGCCTTTTTTGAGTAAATTAGAAAAAACGAAAAAATTGGCCAAAATCTAATGGCTCTTTGTATAGGAGCCACCATTTAAAAAAAAAGGACCGAAAAAAAATCAATGCCATCTGATAGGAAGCTGAAAGAAACTATACCAAACAAAGTTTGAGTGAATTCGATGCAACCGTTGACAACTTATGGCCATTTGAAAAAAAGACGTTAAGACCAGATCTCTGTTATTAGCATTTTTTGCCAAAAACTAAAAACGCAGTTCCCTTAAGAACACTAAAAGAATATAACACACAAAGTTTAATCAAAATCGTTAGAGCCATTTTTGAGCAAATTAGAAAAAACCAAAAAATGTTGGCTAAAGCTGAACGGCTCGTTGTATGGGAGCTATCATTAAGAAAGCCTTCACTGAAAAACTTACAAAACCATCTTATAGAACATTATAAAAAACGATGCCGAACGAAGTTTGAGTCAATTCAATCAAGCCGTTGCGAACTTATGGCCATTTGAAAAAAAGCCGTTAAAACCTGAATTTCGTTAGGACTATTTGAGCCAAAAACGAAAAACGCAGTTTTGTTAGAAATGCTTAAAGTAAGCTAAATTTTGAGTTTAATCAAAATCGTTAGAGCCGTTTTCGAGAAAATTCAAATTGAAAAAAACCGTTACTTGAAAGGTACCAGTTTGAGCCGGGCTAAAACAAAATAAAAAAAACCTCGACAATGGTTTTTCTTCAAACTGCTATATACCAAGTTTGAAGAAAATCCGTCAAGCCGTTTAGGCTGTAGCTTGACGTGAAAAAGCGCACATCCGCACATCCGCACATCCGCACATCCGCACATCCGCACAGACGCACAGACGCACAGACAGACCGACGGACGGTATGGCGAAAACCACTTTTTTGGGCTTCTCTATCATCGTAATGTCATGTTTGATTAAAACCTCGATTTTTTTTTTCTGCACGAAACCAATACTTGCCCTATAGAGCAAGTAAAAAATTAAGAAATCGTATCGGAAGAGGGTAGAGAAGGAGTGGACCCATGAAGATACGATGAAGCTAATTCAAGAAATTGAGATGAGGCAGAGTTTGTGGGATGTTGGTTGTCAAGAATACAAACTGCCAAAAGAATTGTTATGGCAAGAGGTCGCCCACAAATATGACGCCAAATAATTGTAAAGGCAAGCGGGCTAACTTAAGGATAACATTTAATGCAAATCTTGAAAAACGAAGAAAAAAAAAGTCAGGTCAAGGCACTAGTGAAGCAATACCTATCACCTGGAAATATTTCCATCCAATGTTATTTTTGGAGTCAAATAAGGTTTTAAAATCAACAAAATCAACGACCTCATTTCAACTTGTAAGAATCCCCAAGTTCACAAATATCTAAAATTGTTGTATAAATGCACTTTTCTTTTTTTTAGAACTCTGCCATTGACGACGCATCGTTTTTAACGACTCTCGAGGAGGAAGTGCCTGTTCAACAACCAAACAGGCGTAAGACTGACGTCTCTACGCCTTTTGATAGTGACACCAGCCAAAGCCGGGGCTCGAACATCAAGGCAATGGCGGTGGACGTGGAGGCATTACAAAGTATGCGTTCGGCTTCTGAAACCCCGAAGACCCCATCCGTCCTCCTTTGCGAGTACATGGCTTCAGAGTTGGACACACTAACAACGGAACAGGCTACACTGGCACGGTTGAAACTGCGAAGAGCGTTCAATGATATAATGGAGGAAGTTATACTGGTAAGTCTATTTTTTTTATTTTTTTTTACTCAGATTTATGTACAATTTTTGTATTTTAGCCATCTTCATCTCAACAGGAGCACTCGCGCCATGTAAATTTCGACACAAACCAGATTCTTTATGTTGCACACGATCCAGGAGACACTAGCGAATCATATTATGAAAATGACGATTCACATGATTACAATTATGGACATGGTGAAAGCGCAACGAAATGATAATATGTACATGCCTCATTAAAAACTACATAATGTCTCATTTATGAATTTACTTTTTTACTTTTCCAATAAAAAACATTTTTGAAAGCAGACTTTTTTAAATTTATTTAATTTTCAAAACACAAAATATTTTGATTTGTTTTTGATGGTTGCTTTGTTTTGGTTGATTTGTTTGTGCTGACTTGTCAATAAGAAATTTTTAATAGGGTGTTCAGTACTTGAAAATAATTAAGACCATGTTTAGACTAGCGCTGAGCTGAAATGAGGTTGAGTTTAACGAAGTAGGTATGTATTGGAACTGGACTCCTTCTACTAAAACCAATAAGAACATTGTTGATTGGAAAATAAAACAGTGTAATATTCCACAAACATAAACAGTTTATATTTAATTTGAAATTTAATTTTAAAATTTTAATATTTGATTTTTTAAATGAATCTGTACTGCCATTCCACCTCACCCTCTTCGATGAAGTACGATTTAAATTCGTCTCGTATATATTTGGCTTCCAATGGAGGATCAATACGGGATCTTTCTAATGGATACAACGTTTTAGCTTCTGGTTCTAAGTCTTGCCGCCAATCACCTAAAATTAGTTCATGATTTTCGTTGTAGCGATCAACATAATTACGAGGTGCGTTATTATTTGTATTCGTCGTCATCAAGAAATTATGCAATACGCAACAGGCAAGTGTAACTTTCTTTGTCTTTTCAGCGTTCAAATGTATGGGTTTACGCAAGACTCGGAAGCGTGCAGACATAATACCGAAAACATTTTCGATGATTCGGCGAGCACGGCTCAAACGATAATTAAATACTCTTTGCACCATGGAGAGACCGCGTTCGCCAAATGGCTTCAATATGTTTGGTCGTAAAGCAAACGCGTCGTCTGCGACAAGGACATACGGAACAGACAATTGTCTACCGGGTAGTGGTTTGTGTGGTGGCAAGCACAGCTGATTGTTATCCAAACCTTGTCCAAATGTGCAGCGGTTGAACACACCACCGTCGGAAAATCGCCCATTGCGGCCGACATCGATGTAAATCAATTTGTAGTTCGCATCGGCTATACCCATTAATATGATACTATATGTACCTTTATAGTTATAAAAAATGCTGCCAGAATCAGGTGGTGCGACCATGACCACATGCTTCCCATCCACAGCTCCAATGCAGTTTGGGAATTGCCAAATTTCGTTGAAATTGTTGGCAATAGCGTTCCAAGCCTCTTGTGTTTTCGGGGCCTAAAAATCGCAATTATTATACATTCAACAATTGAATTATGTAAATTTACCTAAAGATATTCGTCCACGAGAACTTTATATATAGCATCGAGGACATGTGGAATTATCCTCGAGATCGTTGTAGCAAGAATGCGAAACAGGTATTGCAACGACCGAAAATTGTTGCCGGTAGCTAGGTATCGTAGGGTTAACGCAAGACGCTCACCTGCAGAAATGCTCTTGCGCATATTCGTATCTTGTTTTTGAATCTGTGCAGCCACCAAAGCTAAAAGGTGATCAAATTGCTTGCAATCCATTCGCAAAAAATTTCGATACAGTTCTGGTTCCTCTGTTCGCAATTCGACCATCAATTTTGCGTAAAATCCCTCCTGCTCACGACGGGCCACCCAATCCTTCGTCCATACCCTACGACACATCTTTTTGGGCTGTTTGGCTGTTTCTTCATCGCTGCTTTCTAATAAAAAAGCACTCAAAATAGTCGCAACTGCCACGTTTTTTTCCATTTATCTTATTTTTACTTGCTCTATAGGGCAAGTATTGGTTTCGTGCAGAAAAAAAAAATCGAGGTTTTAATCAAACATGACATTACGATGATAGAGAAGCCCAAAAAAGTGGTTTTCGCCATACCGTCCGTCGGTCTGTCTGTGCGTCTGTGCGTCTGTGCGTATGTGCGGATGTGCGGATGTGCGGATGTGCGGATGTGCGCTTTTTCACGTCAAGCTACAGCCTAAACGGCTTGACGGATTTTCTTCAAACTTGGTATATAGCAGTTTGAAGAAAAACCATTGTCGAGGTTTTTTTTATTTTGTTTTAGCCCGGCTCAAACTGGTACCTTTCAAGTAACGGTTTTTTTCAATTTGAATTTTCTCGAAAACGGCTCTAACGATTTTGATTAAACTCAAAATTTAGCTTACTTTAAGCATTTCTAACAAAACTGCGTTTTTCGTTTTTGGCTCAAATAGTCCTAACGAAATTCAGGTTTTAACGGCTTTTTTTCAAATGGCCATAAGTTCGCAACGGCTTGATTGAATTGACTCAAACTTCGTTCGGCATCGTTTTTTATAATGTTCTATAAGATGGTTTTGTAAGTTTTTCAGTGAAGGCTTTCTTAATGATAGCTCCCATACAACGAGCCGTTCAGCTTTAGCCAACATTTTTTGGTTTTTTCTAATTTGCTCAAAAATGGCTCTAACGATTTTGATTAAACTTTGTGTGTTATATTCTTTTAGTGTTCTTAAGGGAACTGCGTTTTTAGTTTTTGGCAAAAAATGCTAATAACAGAGATCTGGTCTTAACGTCTTTTTTTCAAATGGCCATAAGTTGTCAACGGTTGCATCGAATTCACTCAAACTTTGTTTGGTATAGTTTCTTTCAGCTTCCTATCAGATGGCATTGATTTTTTTTCGGTCCTTTTTTTTTAAATGGTGGCTCCTATACAAAGAGCCATTAGATTTTGGCCAATTTTTTCGTTTTTTCTAATTTACTCAAAAAAGGCTCCACCAATTTGTATGAAACTTTGAATGTAACATATATAGAATATTTCACAGAAAACTGCATTGCTAGTTTTTGGCTACACATGATAATAGCGGAAATTGGTTTTAACAATTTTAATAATTTGGCCATAAGCGGACATTTATATTTTTTGTAAAACCCAAAAGATGACATCTAAATTTTAAATATTAAAAGGCTTCTTAACGTTAGCTCCCGTATATCGGGTTTTCTAGTTTCAGTCAACATTTTTTAGGTTTTACCAAATCTTTCAAAAATGAGTTGTTCTTATTGATCAAAAAGTTTGTTTTCATCGTACCATTGCACCAACAGAGCAAGTACGTGCGACCCAGTCGTGCATTTTATTTTATATTTCACTTTGTTTTTAATAGTTTTAAAATTTTCTGACTGATGCGATGTGTAACAATGAGCTGAAAATAAATTTGCAGATCCAAAATTTGATTTGGTGTGCACACGGTTGGCAGAAAATCTAGAAATGTTTGCAAATCTATTGCTAGCTATTTGGCCAAATTAGTTTGTCGACATTGTCAGACAAATATTTGGCAACAGATTTGCAGTTGTTTGTAGATATCTGCAAACCGTGTACACACAAATTAAATTTTCAGCTCATTGTCATCTCATTTTCACACATTGTCAGACGTTTGCAGATCTGACAATGATTGTCAGACCTGGCAATCGTGTACACTTAGCTTTATACAATTTGTCAATTATAATTAGAAAACGGCGGCTGTAATGTATGGTCTGCACTGGAGTTATATTATGTTTGCCTCATGGCTGTCAATTAATAGTGTTAGCTTGCTCTTGCTCATGGAGCTATATAGTATATACTGTTGCGCGTGACGTATTGTCACTTTTGAATATTTACATATGTATATACAAATAAATACTTAATCTAGCCTACGATAAACCTAAAATAAATAACCAGAAAATATAAACTATATAGACTATATAGATTTGTTTCGTTTAAGTGGAAATTTTTAGAGCGAGTACGCTCTATATCTTATTGTATGGAAAATGAAATCACATTGAAAATACATGAAATAAAAGAATTATTAAATGAACAAAGAGTATTTTTTAGAGCAGGAACACTCTATTGAGTTATGAAAATTGAATAAATCACATTTGTACCATGAAATCACGAATTACGTTCACATAAAATCTTTTCTTTTAGACGATTACTTTACTATATGAATTAACAATCACTGGTTAGATGAAAAAGAAAATTTGTAAAGGATTTCTATGTGAATAGAATATTTTATAAACCAAGTTGCTGCATAATGGCGTTGCTGCTGTTTGCGGTTGTGGTGCTTGTTGCTCTCACACCAATGTTAAATGTAATGCCTTTTCTTTCAGTTGATGGGTTTTGGTTAAAACTCCAGACAATATGTTCCTTGTAGATTTCTGTAGCCGATTAAATGATTTACAGTTGCTGCTACAGGATACGTTGTTCGCATTCCCCAAGTTTGCGGTGGATGTTAATACCGAAAGTTTCCGCTCAGCCTGTTACTTTAACTGTACACTCTCCCCAAAGTTACAGTTAATAACCGTGAAGTGACTTCTAGCGGTGCTGAAGGTTGCGGGACTTTCGGATGACGAGTTGCTGGTCACTGTTTGTGCCCTGGTTGTTTTTCGGTAGACCGATGAATTTTGTAAATTAAATTTACTCTGTTTCTTTTTTATTCATGATAAAAAATGAAAATAGTTGCCAATAAAACTTTTACTTTTTTTGCTTTAGATTAATGGACGACAGTGCTTGGCACAGCACAACCGTCCTCTATTCAATTTATTGTTTGTTTTCAAAAATACAAATTTGTATGCATATATCTCAAATGTCAGTCACAGAATATTCATTAGAAAGTGTCTATTCGCATGCAACATTGCCGAAAGTTTTGCTAACACCGACAGATGTAACATATTGTTGAATCCAAGACTGATGATTTATCGGTGGAAACTAAGCAACAAAGTTGAGTGAGTACTATTTAATACGAAAAACGATTTAAAGTCCTTTTGTACCGCGAATCCGGCTGCGCACACCTGTTTGACATTGGCAAAACTTGGGAAACTGGTGCGTGTGTATATCAGAATTAGTGGTTCCTCGAGTGATGAAACCAATGGAAAGGACTATATACTCGGGAAATCATGTCTGCTTACTTTCATTGTCAACGTCTGTTCTCATGCACTAGTTTCACAAGTTTTACCAATGTCGTGGATTTTTATTCATCCCTCATATTCAATACCACTCAATCAACTTCGTTGCTAGGCGTTGAGTCGGCATCTGAGTTAGTTTGACTGACTTCGAATCAAGAAGCTAAATTCTCATCTCAGAATTTGTCAGAAGCATTATTGTTTTAACAAAATGGTTACGGTTACATAAGACTACCGGCTATGAGTGCAAAATACAGTTGCAAGCGCTAAGCTTCTTGTTCAACTTGTTTCAGTGAAATACAATTGAAAAGAAGCATTCGTTTAAACTTTAAAACGTTACATTCCAAAATGTTATCGATTTGATAACCAAAGCATATACCTACATACGTACATATATATGCAGCTTTGATTGTTTTTGATTTAAAAACCGCGTTGTCATCCAATAACAAAACATCAAAAACAAGAATTAACGTCATCAAAATTGACACTCTATATGAAAACAACTGAATCAATAGAAATCATGACTTGATAACAAAAAAGAGTCGAGCACCCAGTAAGCTCAGATGCTCAAATGCTCAGCAGAGTTTGCCTTTTCATACTTCAAAAATCTAACCTTTCCAAGCACGCCCGACAAAAAGCTTTTCTCCTCTAATCAGATGCAAAATTTCGTCAGAAAAAAAAAACTTATAGCATCGAAGTTCAAGCCCAGAATGTTTAGATAAGACCTCGTCGCCGTGTCGTTGAGGGCACGTATTTGAACAGATGATGATAATTCTGTCTATTGGAAATCATCTTAGCTCACAGTCACTAATCGTCAGTCAATTTAAAATATTCAAACCGTAAGGATGTCAGCCACAGCCGATAGTGTATTTGTATCCCGTTCTCAGGGTATCTCCGCTGAAGGCATTCGCGATCAGTACGCCGACGGCAAGGCAGCTAAAGTCTGGGAAATATTTATTGGAGACAAACGTTCTCGCACGGATAATTACAAACATTTTCTTATTGATTTATTGAAATCGAAAGGATGCAAACGGTTATTGGATGTCGCCTGCGGAACGGGGTAATTTATTTTTTTTTTTGATTAGACACAGTTTAGATATAGGGAATTTTTTTGAGCCGACTCACTTACATAAATTGCATACAATTTCAGAGTGGACTCAATAATGCTTCTCGAGGAGGGTTTTGAAGTTGTATCTGTGGACGCATCGGATAAGATGTTGAAGTACGCCCTAAAGGAGCGCTGGAATCGTCGTAAAGAACAAGCTTTTGATAAATGGGGTAAGTTTCTTCATATGTATACATGGACACAAAAGAACATGCTTGAGACGACAAAAGGCGTTAAGCCAATAAGACCAGCGCAAAATACGTGTACTTTTGACAAAATTCTGAAAACAATATTGGGGCATTATTAGTCGTTATGCCTCATTTTGATAAAGTTGTTGAGTTCAACAATTTATTTGATTTTAATAACGAAACAACGAAAGCAAGTACAAAAAGTTGTCAAAAAATCTGAGTTTTTCGTTTCTCAAAGAACACCCTAGGGCTGCCACTCTTGTATATTCGCCACAACGCACAACATCTAAAGTTTGCATTCTGTATTATTTGTTTCATTGAAATGTAGGTACATTTACTTTTAGTTTCTTTCTTAAACATTAAATGAAAACCGCACACGCGTATATGAATCCACACACAAAAACCATGAAAACAAACGTCACTATGGCAGATGATTCGGTACCTCAACTCGCCACAGCGAAATACCTAAATCAACTTAAGGGCAACGCCATGTTTCAAAAATATCGTTGCGGCGAGTTGAGAGGTTTTTCAAAAAAACAACCTGTGGCGACCCCAGCTCGAATTCAGGGCTCAACGAACAAAGCTAATGCAGCCATTGCATATAGTAATAAACTATAGTATTCCCACTTGAGGTGCGCCATCTATCGACGAAAAACTAAGCTCTAGAATACCATGGGAAGCAACAACAACAATTTCCACCATTTTAATTGTTGTTGTTGCTTCCCATGTTATTCTAGAGCTTAGTTTTTCGTCGATAGATGGCGCACTTCAAGTGGTAGTACTATAGTTTATATATACAATGATGCAACTGACAAATATGTCATGAATCACAATTTCTACACAAATATGAAAAATTGGTCTACGTTATGTATATTAATGCAAAATAATACTTTTAATTTTTAGTTATTGAGGAAGCCAATTGGTTGACACTATATGATGACATCCAACACGAAGTCAAGGACGGTTTTGACGCTGTCATCTGCTTGGGTAATTCTTTTGCTCATATGATGGACTCATTTGGTGATCAACGAGAACAAAAGACAGCTGTCAATAACTTTATGAAATGTCTCAAGCCCGGTGGAATGCTTTTGATTGATCATAGGAATTATGACAACATTTTACAGACTGGAGCTACACCAGCTAAAAGCTTGTATTATAATGTGAGTCAATTTTATACCAACTTTTTTATTTACATTTTTCCCAGGCAACCCCAAGAACTGTCAAAAACCATGGGTTTTCCGGTTCTTAAAATTACGATTTTCTTATTCTTATTTTAACAAATGCAGTTACTTTCGAAAAAAATTAAATTGATCATAAGCAGCGAATGAGTTCGTAAGAAAAACTTGACAACAAACGTCACCTAAACAGTCAATACGTTACTTCAACTAGCCCCAGCAAAATACCTATAGGTTCATTTCAGGGCGATTCAGATTTTAAGAAAATAGAGAATTTTCTTGTCAGAACTAGTTGAGGTTTTTCAAAAAACTTTTTGTGGTCCATCTAAGCTGGCTTCAGGTCTCAAAGTTTTTAATATGAGATGAGGCAGGTATATTTTTAGAATTTGTTTTGACAAGAATTCACTCGGTGATAATGATTATATGACTATGAAGGCCTTAAATTGGTCCTTATCGCAAACTTTTTATTTATTACGATTCCTTTTGATACTTTTATATGTGAGCTTGACTTCCATGATAAGTCCTAATCAATTGAGAGGCACCTGGGGTCATATATTTTTTTTTCAAAAACGACGTGACGACGACATGTTTTGAGTTGTGTTTCTATGACGTGCATATGTAAATGTATTTTTCAAATGGTTGACGTCATTTCAATTTCTATTAAAATGCACTTGACTTGTGGTAAGTTTGAGAGGACCCCGCGTTGAAGTGATCTTCTTGGCCTTATAGATAACGACTCATGTAAACAAAAGTTTTGGATCAGTTTTCAATTTTAAAGAGATTTCTAAAACTTTTTTTAAAGACGAGTTTTGATCCTTAGAAACGAAGAATGCACGACTGGGTCGATCGAACATACTCTTATGTTCGATAGATCCTAATTGGCTGCATAATGTATACATAGTATGTATGTATTACAAAAATTATAAATTATTTCAAAAGTAAATATGTATGTATCTGTCTTGAAGAAAAAAACTTGAATATCGTAGTATACCTGTTTTTTTTTTTAAAGTTGTTTTTTGAATAACTTTTGGAAAAAATATTTGAACATTTTTTTGAGTACGTCTTTTTAAGAAGATCTTCAGTTTTTGTATAGAAAATAATTTTGATAAAATTCAATCCACCCCGTTTCCCAAATTTTTCGAAACACATTTTTTTTTAAATTTTTAAAATACCAAAAAAAAAAGTTTTTAGAAACTTTGAAATGCAATATTAATTGAATTATAAATTACTCCTTTTGTGAAAAATTGTATTGGAATCGAGATAATCGTTTACGACAAAACCTGATTTGAAAAAATCCGGTTATATGAGAGATACATTGCACCCTGAAAGTTTTATCAAAATCGTTAGAGCCGTTTTTGAGAAAATCAAACTTTTCGTTAAAGATTGTATGGCACATGTACCTATATTTTTCGACTTAAAGTAAAAATGAAAAAAGACCCCTCTAAGGGAATTCGAAATAATTACTTAGTAGGTACCAAGTTTGAAGCAAATCGGCCCATCCGTTAAGGCTGTAGAGTGTAGAGGTGCGATCAAACAGACAGACGGACGGAATTGTAAGATCCCCTTATTTGGAGAAATCATCGTAATGTCATGTGTGATATTTTTTTTGCACGAATCCATAACTTGCCATAAATAGTACCTATAATCGCAAGTAAACAATTCAAAACCTTTTCATCAGTGATATAGGAATTCCAATTTTTTTTTTAAACTTTTCGAAAATATATTGCAATTTTTTTTTTTGAGTATGCCAACTTCTAGCACTTTGTAGTTTTTATCAGAAAAATAAAATTAAAAAAAAAAATGTTAAACCGTTTTTGGAAAAAAAACAAAAAATAAAAAAAAATGAAAAATTTAATAATTTATATTATTTCTTTTATAAAAGAGCTTCTATATTAAAAATTTCATCGAAATTCGTCAAGTGGCTAACGAGAAAATCGGATTTCAAAAAACCGGTCCTATGGGAGGTACCGTTATAAGACTTTTCCTGAAAAATCCATTCGAACCAAAACATAAAGTTTGCACAGAAAACACTATTCAGAAAGTTTTATCAAAATCGTAGCAGCCGTTTTTGAGAAAAATTAATTTTTCACTAAAAATCGTATGGCAGGTACCGTTAGTTTTAGAGCTAGAATGCTAATTCCAAAAACCCCTCTGTAAGACGTCATAAAAATACTATGTATGTACCAAGTTTGAAGCAAATCGGTCCAGCCGTTTAGGCTGTAGGTAACTATACAGACAGACAGACATACGGACAGACAGACAGAATTGTCGGACCCACTTTTTTAGGCTTCTCTATCATCGTAATGTTATGTTTGATTGTCCAAAAAAAAAATTTTTTTTTACGAATGCATAACTTGCCTTATAGCATTGTTATATAATAAACTATAGTACTACCACCTGAGGTGCGCCATCTATCGACGAAAAACTAAGATCGAGAATACCATGGGAAGCAACAACAACAGTTAAAATGGTGGAAATTGTAGCTTTATTATAGAGATAATGGTTTGCCATTGTTTTAAAAATGATTTCGGGAAGTGAGTATGGGTGAGTATGTCGCGCTAGCGTAGCGCGAACCGAACCATTATTTTGGTAATAAATTTGCACGATTTCTAAAAGTTGTTCAGGAGTAAGTCTATTCATTATGAAATTTCGAACCAAACTGATCATAAATCAAGTGACAGCTGTCAAAAAGACCAACTACGAAAAAAGTATTGCCAGATTGAAAACCACACCTCTAAAAAAAGCCTACTTTCCCAGCGTATCCTATAGTTTCGTTGAAAAAATAAAGCAAGTTGGGGTTTAAATGAAGAAAGTTTGAAAACGGCCATCTTTTAAGAAAACGACAGGTTGAAAATCCTGATTTTTTTTGAAAAATTTGTATTGCTTGTGATCGTTAATGTTTACTTTAACTGCTGGAATTAAATGTAAACAATATTAAGAAACATTTAAATATATTTTGTAAAAAAAATCCTTATGGGGCAAAAGGAACCAGTATAAATGTATGTAGGTTCCACTTTCAATGCAAAACAAGAACTTAAGATAAGTCTGTTTCGCTTCATGACCATGACCCTACCGAATATGTTTTTCACAACTTATTTTATGAAAGTACCTATTGCCTGTTAAGGTATTTAGTTGTAATTTAACATTTAACAATCAATGGTTTGATTGGCCACATTTTTTGCCCCGTTTTGTCCTTTTTACAAAGCAAGTGGCAAACCTAGATACAAATAGAATTTTCGGTCACACTTTGTTTGGCTTCCCCTACACAAAATTATATTATTTCTAACAACTTGCCTAACTGTACAAAATTGAAAGAAAAAAAAATTGAAGAAAAACATAGGTTACATAATCGAAAAGTAGTTTGGTTTGGAAAACTCTTTCTGATGTCCGTCAATTTATTCGACATTCTTGGAATCTCCTATAAGTACCTTATGTTTTTCATACTGGTGCAGACATTTAAGACTTGACTGTTTAAAAATTGCTCCGAATCTGTTAATTATTCATATCTCCTTTCTCAAAAAAAAAATTAAGAAACAAATTAAATAAACACTAACTTACATTTTTATTTTTAGACCGCCCACACTGCTGACATCAAGACATCCGTCCTATTTTACTGTGGTAAGCCCGCCCTGGTGTCCATGGACTATCAAATCGAAGCCAATGATGAAACAAGCGAGTTCCGTCTTTCGTATTATCCCCACGAGTTAAAAACATTCACTAGCATGTTAAAAGATATCTTTGGTGACA
Source organism: Platycheirus albimanus (assembly GCA_916050605.2). NCBI lineage: Eukaryota > Metazoa > Arthropoda > Insecta > Diptera > Syrphidae > Platycheirus > Platycheirus albimanus. Next base: position 289,375,468 of record OU696696.1, on the reverse strand, counting down.
AGGCCATTCATAAAATTTACGGAGACTTCAAAAATATGAATGTTATTTCAAATCCTGCATTTTACATTCACCTGATCGAAAAAATTAAATAATTTAATATATCCTCATATAAAGAAAATAAATATTTTTTTTTTATAAAATCAAATTGGTTTTTCTTTTTTTATTGAACAGTGTAAAAGTGTACATCCAACAAACATGAGGAATCAAATGAGTATAAAAATGAATGCCTAATTATTGAAATTCAAAAATACTGGGGCAACGATAGAACTGCCACGCACTGAAATGAGCTGGTAAGGCAGTCTAGCCTAGCTCTAGTAGTAGTCAGATGGGGCTTTTGCCTTAGGCATACATATAAATGTACATAGATACATATATGTGAATTTATACCATAATGGCGGTCAGTTCGTATTTTCAATCAGTTTTCGAATATTATCGAGATAAAATGGAATTTGTCGTTGATGTTGCTATTTTTATTTTGTCCTTTGGGGCAATTCTTAATAAATATTTAATTGTATAAGAAAAATTAACCAAAAATAAAGTGGTGAAGGAGAAAACTTGATGAATAAATAAAAGGCCGAAATTGAATATACCACCTTCTTCATACTTTGGATGTTAAAACCGACTGTGAAATATGTAGAATAAAAATTAAATTGTTTTGTTTAGTTTTTTTTTTTTCTAAAATTTTGAAAACCTTTACAAATGTCTAGCTAAATGAAAAGTGCATTTTAATGTTCTAAGCTCATTAAAAATGTTAAAACATAAATGTATGCAGTTTTTTATTTATTTTTATTTAACAATCGTTGCTGAAACAACAGTGGTGTTTTGTGGACAAAGTACAAAATGATAAAATAAATGCATATTCAAAATGTAAATATGCTTTGGAATATCTACAAATATTTGACGAACATGGTTGGTATTGGAAATCAACTATTAAAATCAAGAATAAAATGGACTTGGAACGGGCAGATAAACAGTGTTAATTTGTGTGTAAAATAAAACAACAAAAAACTTGATCATTTCTTTTTGAACAACATTTTGGTGCTCTCCTCACAGGAGTAGCCTTTGTTTGTTGAGCTCTGTAGTCGCCTTGGGGTCGCCACAACTTGTTTTTGGAAAAACCTCAACTCACCCTAACGAAAAAAATGTCTGTTTTTTTTAAACTTGGGGTCCGGTCGCCCTGAAGTCGACCTGGGTATTTTTCTGAGTGATATACCATATTCTATAGAATGGGTATATTGTATAGGGTTTTCCAATAAGAGGTGTTATTTTGATTTTCAAAGAAAAATGGCATTTTTTGAGATAAGTGATCGGATGTCTATTTCAATGTAAAGAGGAAAGTATCCCATGGAGGATAATATCAGCCAAATGGCCGCCACGGCTCCGCTTACACAACAATATCCTTTTCATGAAATTTTCCATCACCAAATCGCCAAGTGGCTGCTGTATGCCTTCAATAGCACCACGAATTCCATTTTCAGGTCTTGAATCGACGCTGGGATATTGGCGTAGACCTTATCTTTCACGTGGCCCCAAAGGAAGAAGTCACAAGGTGTTAAATCACAAGATCTCGGTGGCCAATTGTGATCACCTCCAGAAACTTTTCCCGTAAAAGATCTTTGGTTTCGTTGCTTGTGTGCCACGTAGCGCCGCGCCGTCTTGTTGAAAGTAAACGTTTTCCAGATCAATACCATCCAATTTTGGCCATACAAAATTATTTATCATCTCTCGATAGCGCAATCCATTCACCGTAGCTGTTGCTCCAGCCTCGTTTTCGAAAAAGTGACATCCAATGACCCCGCCGGACCATAAACCTCACCAAACAGTTACTCATTGAGGATGAATAGGCTTTTTAACAATAAATCTTGGGTTTTCCGAGCCCCAGATGCGACAATTTTGCTTGTTGACGTAGCCACCGAGGTGGTAATCGGCCTCATGACTCGAGATTTTTCCATGAAATTCCGAAATCATTTTCATGCATTTCAAGAGCCCAATGTGAAGATGCTCTTTAACAATGAATTTGAACTTCTTTGCTTTTTTATACAGCTCAGAGCCAAGGGCGTATGCAGGATTTTGATCAGGGGGGGGGGGGGGGGGGTAAACACATTTGAGAACCAAAAAAAATGTAAGTGATAATACAAATTTTACCTTCGCTTCGTTTGAAACAGATTAAGGGAATTTGAAAATTAATTTAATAAATTAATTTTTAATTTCAATGTACATACATATAAAGATTTTTTTGTTTGGGTATTTTATTCATTGTGAAAGTCACAAAAGATATGCAAATATTTTAAAAATAAATAAATTTAGGTTTATAAAATTGTTTATATAATCTATATTAATACCAAACGGCGCGGCCGGCCGGCGTGGGTCTTGGGCGAATCTTTCCAAAACTTCTTTTACAACTTCTTCTTCATTTTCCTTAACATATCTCCAGTGGAAACTCAACATGCATAAACCTGCAAATACAACAATCACCTATCTATCATCTAATTTTTTTAGATTATTCTTTTACCGTTTAAAAGAGTTTCAACCATGGTTGAACGGCGCCAAGTTTGGGAGCGTATCGGAATCCCGCTTTTTAAAATCTCGCTTTTCAAAAATCCCGAAAAAAATTATTAAAATCCCGTCTGCTAAAATCCCACTTGTTCAAAATACCGATATATTATAATCCCGCTTTTTAAAATCCCGACAAATCCCGCTAGTCCCGTTTTTTTTTACAAAACAGTCTTATCAAAAAAAAAGACGTTGGTTATATGCTGAAGCGTGGCACCGCAGACTGAAAGTTTTGGTTGGACGAAAAAGTGCTGGCTTGTATAAACTCATTGCAGATTTGAGAAAGGAAGCAATTTTCGTGCAAACTGAAATAGAAAAATTGAAAAAATGGAAAAGAAAAATTATATTAAAAAAAAACTAATGTTATAAAGTCACGCGCAGTAAAAAAAAAATGATAAATAGAAATAATACGGGCAAGTGCGAGTCGGACTCGCGCACGAAGGGTTCCGTACCATTATCTATCTATAAAAACAGCAAAAAAAATCACGTTTGTTGTATGGGAGCCCCTTAAACATTTATTTTATTCAATAAACACTTGCTTAAATTTCTCATTGTAACAGGCGATTACGATTTGCAGAAGACGACGAACTGATAGTTTGTTTAGGAAAGATCGCGCCAAAAATGATCTTGTTTGTGTGAGTGAAAGAAAACTGGCAAATCAGCAAAAACATTGTATTTATATTTTATAGTAATTTCATGGAACATTTTATTTTAGTTCTGAACGTCGTCAATGGCGGCACTAGTTGTCTTGTCTACTTTACATCGAATTTCTTCTATTGTTGTTTTTGCTTTCCATGGCAGTTTACACAAAAACCACTAAAATTACTGCACAATCAAAGCTTGTGAACGTCGTTCATAGATGCCGCACAAAACGTTCCGCTTCTTGGGAATACTATAAAATATAAATACAATGGCGATGCGACGCAAAAAACCTGTTTTACTCATATTTTTAGGGTTCCGTACCCAAAGGGTGAAAACGGAACCCTATTACTAAGACTTCGCTGTCCGTCTGTCCGTCCTTCACAAGGCTGTATCTCATGAACCGTAAAACTTAGACACTTGAAATTTGGACAGATGATGTATTATTGTGTTCCCTATAACAACAAATACTAAAAACTAAATAAAATAAAATATTTATGGGGGCTCCCATACAACAAACGTAATTTTTTGCTCGTTTTTGCTATGTTTGTCCGTCCATCACCAGGTTGTCTCTTTTCTTCTTTAGAAATTTCTTGAAGTCTGTCACTGTTAGTTCTTCTTTTTGCTGATTTGCGACTTTTCCTTCACTCACACAAACAGCTTTACCTACATGTAAATTCCAGAAATTCTTTTAGAAGAAAAGAGGCAACATATGTATGCTTTTAAAGCTAAGTCATTGTATTTATATTTTATAGTATTCCCAAGAAGCGGAACGTTTTGTGCGGCATCTAGCGACGACGTTCACAAGCTTGAATTGGAGAGAAATTTGAGTGGTTTTTGTCTAAACTCCATGGGAAGCAAAAACAACAATATATGTAAAGTAGATAATACAACTAGTGCCGCCATTGACGACGTTCAGAACTAAAATAAAATGTTCCATGAAATTACTATAAAATATAAATACAATGGCTAAGTTTTCTTCTATTCGTGTTCGAATTCGAATTCGAATAGAAAAAAAAATAGAAAAAAAAATAAATGTCAAACCACAATCAACAAGTCGGTATTAAATTCTCTCATAAAATAATATAACATCAGGATTAATTGTTTTCAAACGTAAGTTCTTCTTTATTTTATTGTCAATGGAGGGAGGTGATTTGAGTGATTTCTAGAAATAGTAAAAACAAAACACTGTGCTGAGAAAAAAAATTACTGAAATTTCTCAGTGAAATATTTGAGCAAGATTGGCAAAAGGCATCTTGGTGACAGTTTGTTTAGGAAAGATCGCGCCAAAACTGTTCTCGTTTGTGTGAGTGAGAAAAAGCTTGACCTACAGGCATATAAATTGCAGAAATTCTTTTAGGAGAAAAGAGCCAACCTATGAAGCTCAGTCATTGTATTTATATTTTCTAGTATTGTAATGTTTTTAGTCTTGGGTTCGAAAATAAAACTTATTTTCCTTTACTTTTCAATCACTACTACTATCTCTATAAATGAAACTCACTTTTATCTAAGTTCAAACTCTTTATTTATTTCTTTATCTTAGCACCACTAATTATTCACCATTTATTCGTTACCACGGTTAAAATGAAACTGTCCATATCCGAATAAAATGTCCTATTTATACTTGGGATCAAAGTTTCCCGAACAGTCTAAGTCTCGAACCTTTCGGAATTGTCAAGATGCTTTGAAAGCTTTCAGAGCTTTCAAATTCAACATTGTTATTCAGCAGAATCATTCAGCAGAATTGTTCAGAATTTTACTGTAGTATAGACAAATTTCTGTAGTAGAAACAAAAACCATTCATAAGACTGTAGTTGGGACAAACACTATTCATGTAACATTGCCCCCTTCTTAAGATTGTTCGTCCCGAACAAGTCTATCACTTCCCTGGCCATTGTAGCGGCATAGTCGGTCCCTGTGAACAACTTTCATTTTGCCTCTAACACCTCTCTGAATGCGGTAAACAACATCATTGATTCTGGTGACAACTTTGTAAGGGCCTTCCCAATTTTGCTGGAGCTTCGGTGACAGTCCCTTTTTCCGATGGGGGTTGTATAACCACACAAGATCTTCCACTTGAAACCCTGTCGTCGTTGCATGTGCATCATAACGTGTTTTCATGCGATCACTGGCATCCTTTATCTTTGTTCTGGTCCTTTCATGAATGTACATGAGTCTCTTTTTGAGATCCTCCACATATTCTTCTTGGCTTTGTGGCTCATTTGGAGGGCATCCAAATTTCACTTCACTTGGTAGTCGCATTGTTGAACCAAACAAGATTTCATAAGGAGTATGTCCTGTAGTGCTATGAACTGCGCTCCGATAGCTCATTAAAAACAGTGGAATGCATCGGTCCCAGTCTCGTTGACAGTCTTCCACTACTTTGGAAAGGTGTTCTTTGAGAGTTCTGTTAAACCGTTCTACCATTCCATCTGATTGTGGATGCAGCGGTGTTGTCCTTGTCTTATGAATGCCAAGGAGTGAGCAAACCTGTTGGAATATATTTGACTCGAAGTTCCTCCCTTGGTCAGAATGGAGTTCTTTAGGTACACCAAATCTACTTATCCAATTGAAGACAATCTGATCCACAACCGTTTTTGCTTCTTGGTTTGGAATGGCAAACGCTTCAGGCCACTTGCTGAAGTAATCCATGATCACGAGAATATATCGGTTTCCATCGTTGGTTTCAGGAAAAGGACCTGCAATATCCATTGCAATTCTTTCGAAGGGTGCTCCAACGTTGTACTGCTGCATCGCACTTTGAATTTTTCTGCCTGGTCCTTTTGTAGCAGAACAAGTGTCACATTTCCTGCACCATCTTTCGACGTCTTCTTTTGCATGAAGCCAGTAGAAACGATCTCGGATCTTTTCCAGCGTTTTGTTGATTCCCAAATGGCCTCCAGAAGTGCCATCATGCATCTCAGGGAGAACTTCATTGACTTTGGACCGAGGCACAACTACCTGCATCACATAGGACTTGCCATCTGCGGATTCCCACTTCCGTTTGAGTACACCTTCTTGTACATGGAGAGAGTTCCATTGAGCCCAATAGGCTTTTAACACCGGGCTTCTATTGGAAATGTCAACCCATTGTGGTTTCTCCTCGTGCTCTTTCCATGCAAGGATGGGTTCAATGTCAGAATCTTCTTGTTGAGCATTCCTAATTTCCTCGTTACTCCAGCCGGCAATGGGCTCGACTCTCACTCGTTGAGTGACTAGGGACTCCTTTTCTTCCTGACGTGAACAATGCTTGCAGTTCGATTTACATGGTCGTCGGGATAATGCATCTGCGTTAGAACGTAGTTCTCCTTTTCTCTGTGAGTTGGTTCTTACTCGTTTCCCGGTTCCAGCAGGGGTTTTAGGTGTCTCTTCTTGGCTGTTTTTCCTGCTGCCATAATGTTGGCGAACTCCTCTTCTTAACGGCATACGACACTGGCGCTGGAGATGTCCGGTCCTGTTACAGTTCCAGCATCGGAGAGGCCCATCACGGTGGTTGCTCTGGAATGTCGTTCTCTGGCAAGCGCACTCCTCTACAGTTACTTCTTTTACCCGATGAATGCTTTGAGAAGCCTGTTCTGCTGCTTCTATGGTGAGGGCGAACGCCAATGCTTCAGGAAGCGTCCGTTTTCCGGCTGTTCGTACTGCTCTCTGTAGGTTGATGTCGGCTAAACCACGGACAAATGCTTCAGCAGCTACTTCGTTGATGATTTCCTCACCCGCTGTTGGATATGCTAGATGAGCCAGGCGTTCGATGTCTGCTTGAAGCTGTTGAAGAGTTTCACCTCTTTTCTGGACCCTGGTGTTAAGTTGGACCCGAAAGACTTCCTGCAAATGGCCATCTCCAAAACGTTTTTCAATGGCCTGAGCAAGAGCATTGAAGTTGCCATGTAAGTCTGCTGGTATTGTTACCAGAAGTTCAGCAGAAGTTCTCCGAGGGCCTCGGAGAGCAAGTGTCAGTGCAACAAACCTTTCTTCGTTGTCCCAGCCATTTATTGTCGAAGCTGCTTCGAATTGTCTCTTGTAGATCGACCAAGAAGTTTGTCCATCAAAGGTTGGCGGATGCATTTCCTTTCTTCGGATGCAGTCACCAGAACTTTCTCTAATTTTAATTTTTCTTACCTTGTCCAACTCCTTTGCATATTTTTCGAATTTGTCTTCAACTTTCTCGAACCTTTCATCTACAGTCAAAATTTGTTTTTCGATGCTTTCGAGACGCTCGTCAGCAGCAACAAACTTGCTTTCAATGTCAGAGAACTTTCCTTCAAGGAGGTTTTTCTGGTCTTCAAGATTCTTCTCTTGTGTTTCAAAACGTTCTAGAAGTTTCGTTTGTTCATTCTTTTGTTCGTTTCTTTGCTCTTCTAGAAGATTCTTTTGTTCATTTCTTTGCTCTTCTAGAAGATTCTTTTGTTCGTTTCTTTGCTCTTCTAAAAGATTCTTCTGTTCTTGAAAACGTTCGAGAAGGAAAGCCATCATATTAGACATGTCGGAGCTTGTACTTACTTGCTCTTGTTCGTCTTGTATTTCAACATCCAGAAGAAATGTTTCTGGATTTTCATTTTGCTGAGTCATATTTTCCTGCAGTCTAATAATGAGGTCATTTTTGGTTCCAGCAGTAGGAAGACCCCGATTCTTTAACACTGCTCTAAGTTCAATCAAGTTAAGGGCATTTACAAGTTAACCCATAGTCACTTTATCACTTTTCACTTTTATTTGTCCAAATGAATTATGCACTTAAGTTTTATTTCACTTCTGACACCACTGTAATGTTTTTAGTCTTGGGTTTGAAAATAAAACTTATTTTCCTTTACTTTTCAATCACTACTACTATCTCTATAAATGAAACTCACTTTTATCTAAGTTCAAACTCTTTATTTATTTCTTTATCTTAGCACCACTAATTATTCACCATTTATTCGTTACCACGGTTAAAATGAAACTGTCCATATCCGAATAAAATGTCCTATTTATACTTGGGATCAAAGTTTCCCGAACAGTCTAAGTCTCGAACCTTTCGGAATTGTCAAGATGCTTTGAAAGCTTTCAGAGCTTTCAAATTCAACATTGTTATTCAGCAGAATCATTCAGCAGAATTGTTCAGAATTTTACTGTAGTATAGACAAATTTCTGTAGTAGAAACAAAAACCATTCATAAGACTGTAGTTGGGACAAACACTATTCATGTAACATTGCCCCCTTCTTAAGATTGTTCGTCCCGAACAAGTCTATCACTTCCCTGGCCATTGTAGCGGCATAGTCGGTCCCTGTGAACAACTTTCATTTTGCCTCTAACACCTCTCTGAATGCGGTAAACAACATCATTGATTCTGGTGACAACTTTGTAAGGGCCTTCCCAATTTTGCTGGAGCTTCGGTGACAGTCCCTTTTTCCGATGGGGGTTGTATAACCACACAAGATCTTCCACTTGAAACCCTGTCGTCGTTGCATGTGCATCATAACGTGTTTTCATGCGATCACTGGCATCCTTTATCTTTGTTCTGGTCCTTTCATGAATGTACATGAGTCTCTTTTTGAGATCCTCCACATATTCTTCTTGGCTTTGTGGCTCATTTGGAGGGCATCCAAATTTCACTTCACTTGGTAGTCGCATTGTTGAACCAAACAAGATTTCATAAGGAGTATGTCCTGTAGTGCTATGAACTGCGCTCCGATAGCTCATTAAAAACAGTGGAATGCATCGGTCCCAGTCTCGTTGACAGTCTTCCACTACTTTGGAAAGGTGTTCTTTGAGAGTTCTGTTAAACCGTTCTACCATTCCATCTGATTGTGGATGCAGCGGTGTTGTCCTTGTCTTATGAATGCCAAGGAGTGAGCAAACCTGTTGGAATATATTTGACTCGAAGTTCCTCCCTTGGTCAGAATGGAGTTCTTTAGGTACACCAAATCTACTTATCCAATTGAAGACAATCTGATCCACAACCGTTTTTGCTTCTTGGTTTGGAATGGCAAACGCTTCAGGCCACTTGCTGAAGTAATCCATGATCACGAGAATATATCGGTTTCCATCGTTGGTTTCAGGAAAAGGACCTGCAATATCCATTGCAATTCTTTCGAAGGGTGCTCCAACGTTGTACTGCTGCATCGCACTTTGAATTTTTCTGCCTGGTCCTTTTGTAGCAGAACAAGTGTCACATTTCCTGCACCATCTTTCGACGTCTTCTTTTGCATGAAGCCAGTAGAAACGATCTCGGATCTTTTCCAGCGTTTTGTTGATTCCCAAATGGCCTCCAGAAGTGCCATCATGCATCTCAGGGAGAACTTCATTGACTTTGGACCGAGGCACAACTACCTGCATCACATAGGACTTGCCATCTGCGGATTCCCACTTCCGTTTGAGTACACCTTCTTGTACATGGAGAGAGTTCCATTGAGTCCAATAGGCTTTTAACACCGGGCTTCTATTGGAAATGTCAACCCATTGTGGTTTCTCCTCGTGCTCTTTCCATGCAAGGATGGGTTCAATGTCAGAATCTTCTTGTTGAGCATTCCTAATTTCCTCGTTACTCCAGCCGGCAATGGGCTCGACTCTCACTCGTTGAGTGACTAGGGACTCCTTTTCTTCCTGACGTGAACAATGCTTGCAGTTCGATTTACATGGTCGTCGGGATAATGCATCTGCGTTAGAACGTAGTTCTCCTTTTCTCTGTGAGTTGGTTCTTACTCGTTTCCCGGTTCCAGCAGGGGTTTTAGGTGTCTCTTCTTGGCTGTTTTTCCTGCTGCCATAATGTTGGCGAACTCCTCTTCTTAACGGCATACGACACTGGCGCTGGAGATGTCCGGTCCTGTTACAGTTCCAGCATCGGAGAGGCCCATCACGGTGGTTGCTCTGGAATGTCGTTCTCTGGCAAGCGCACTCCTCTACAGTTACTTCTTTTACCCGATGAATGCTTTGAGAAGCCTGTTCTGCTGCTTCTATGGTGAGGGCGAACGCCAATGCTTCAGGAAGCGTCCGTTTTCCGGCTGTTCGTACTGCTCTCTGTAGGTTGATGTCGGCTAAACCACGGACAAATGCTTCAGCAGCTACTTCGTTGATGATTTCCTCACCCGCTGTTGGATATGCTAGATGAGCCAGGCGTTCGATGTCTGCTTGAAGCTGTTGAAGAGTTTCACCTCTTTTCTGGACCCTGGTGTTAAGTTGGACCCGAAAGACTTCCTGCAAATGGCCATCTCCAAAACGTTTTTCAATGGCCTGAGCAAGAGCATTGAAGTTGCCATGTAAGTCTGCTGGTATTGTTACCAGAAGTTCAGCAGAAGTTCTCCGAGGGCCTCGGAGAGCAAGTGTCAGTGCAACAAACCTTTCTTCGTTGTCCCAGCCATTTATTGTCGAAGCTGCTTCGAATTGTCTCTTGTAGATCGACCAAGAAGTTTGTCCATCAAAGGTTGGCGGATGCATTTCCTTTCTTCGGATGCAGTCACCAGAACTTTCTCTAATTTTAATTTTTCTTACCTTGTCCAACTCCTTTGCATATTTTTCGAATTTGTCTTCAACTTTCTCGAACCTTTCATCTACAGTCAAAATTTGTTTTTCGATGCTTTCGAGACGCTCTTCAGCAGCAACAAACTTGCTTTCAATGTCAGAGAACTTTCCTTCAAGGAGGTTTTTCTGGTCTTCAAGATTCTTCTCTTGTGTTTCAAAACGTTCTAGAAGTTTCGTTTGTTCATTCTTTTGTTCGTTTCTTTGCTCTTCTAGAAGATTCTTTTGTTCATTTCTTTGCTCTTCTAGAAGATTCTTTTGTTCGTTTCTTTGCTCTTCTAAAAGATTCTTCTGTTCTTGAAAACGTTCGAGAAGGAAAGCCATCATATTAGACATGTCGGAGCTTGTACTTACTTGCTCTTGTTCGTCTTGTATTTCAACATCCAGAAGAAATGTTTCTGGATTTTCATTTTGCTGAGTCATATTTTCCTGCAGTCTAATAATGAGGTCATTTTTGGTTCCAGCAGTAGGAAGACCCCGATTCTTTAACACTGCTCTAAGTTCAATCAAGTTAAGGGCATTTACAAGTTAACCCATAGTCACTTTATCACTTTTCACTTTTATTTGTCCAAATGAATTATGCACTTAAGTTTTATTTCACTTCTGACACCACTGTAATGTTTTTAGTCTTGGGTTTGAAAATAAAACTTATTTTCCTTTACTTTTCAATCACTACTACTATCTCTATAAATGAAACTCACTTTTATCTAAGTTCAAACTCTTTATTTATTTCTTTATCTTAGCACCACTAATTATTCACCATTTATTCGTTACCACGGTTAAAATGAAACTGTCCATATCCGAATAAAATGTCCTATTTATACTTGGGATCAAAGTTTCCCGAACAGTCTAAGTCTCGAACCTTTCGGAATTGTCAAGATGCTTTGAAAGCTTTCAGAGCTTTCAAATTCAACATTGTTATTCAGCAGAATCATTCAGCAGAATTGTTCAGAATTTTACTGTAGTATAGACAAATTTCTGTAGTAGAAACAAAAACCATTCATAAGACTGTAGTTGGGACAAACACTATTCATGTAACATTGCCCCCTTCTTAAGATTGTTCGTCCCGAACAAGTCTATCACTTCCCTGGCCATTGTAGCGGCATAGTCGGTCCCTGTGAACAACTTTCATTTTGCCTCTAACACCTCTCTGAATGCGGTAAACAACATCATTGATTCTGGTGACAACTTTGTAAGGGCCTTCCCAATTTTGCTGGAGCTTCGGTGACAGTCCCTTTTTCCGATGGGGGTTGTATAACCACACAAGATCTTCCACTTGAAACCCTGTCGTCGTTGCATGTGCATCATAACGTGTTTTCATGCGATCACTGGCATCCTTTATCTTTGTTCTGGTCCTTTCATGAATGTACATGAGTCTCTTTTTGAGATCCTCCACATATTCTTCTTGGCTTTGTGGCTCATTTGGAGGGCATCCAAATTTCACTTCACTTGGTAGTCGCATTGTTGAACCAAACAAGATTTCATAAGGAGTATGTCCTGTAGTGCTATGAACTGCGCTCCGATAGCTCATTAAAAACAGTGGAATGCATCGGTCCCAGTCTCGTTGACAGTCTTCCACTACTTTGGAAAGGTGTTCTTTGAGAGTTCTGTTAAACCGTTCTACCATTCCATCTGATTGTGGATGCAGCGGTGTTGTCCTTGTCTTATGAATGCCAAGGAGTGAGCAAACCTGTTGGAATATATTTGACTCGAAGTTCCTCCCTTGGTCAGAATGGAGTTCTTTAGGTACACCAAATCTACTTATCCAATTGAAGACAATCTGATCCACAACCGTTTTTGCTTCTTGGTTTGGAATGGCAAACGCTTCAGGCCACTTGCTGAAGTAATCCATGATCACGAGAATATATCGGTTTCCATCGTTGGTTTCAGGAAAAGGACCTGCAATATCCATTGCAATTCTTTCGAAGGGTGCTCCAACGTTGTACTGCTGCATCGCACTTTGAATTTTTCTGCCTGGTCCTTTTGTAGCAGAACAAGTGTCACATTTCCTGCACCATCTTTCGACGTCTTCTTTTGCATGAAGCCAGTAGAAACGATCTCGGATCTTTTCCAGCGTTTTGTTGATTCCCAAATGGCCTCCAGAAGTGCCATCATGCATCTCAGGGAGAACTTCATTGACTTTGGACCGAGGCACAACTACCTGCATCACATAGGACTTGCCATCTGCGGATTCCCACTTCCGTTTGAGTACACCTTCTTGTACATGGAGAGAGTTCCATTGAGTCCAATAGGCTTTTAACACCGGGCTTCTATTGGAAATGTCAACCCATTGTGGTTTCTCCTCGTGCTCTTTCCATGCAAGGATGGGTTCAATGTCAGAATCTTCTTGTTGAGCATTCCTAATTTCCTCGTTACTCCAGCCGGCAATGGGCTCGACTCTCACTCGTTGAGTGACTAGGGACTCCTTTTCTTCCTGACGTGAACAATGCTTGCAGTTCGATTTACATGGTCGTCGGGATAATGCATCTGCGTTAGAACGTAGTTCTCCTTTTCTCTGTGAGTTGGTTCTTACTCGTTTCCCGGTTCCAGCAGGGGTTTTAGGTGTCTCTTCTTGGCTGTTTTTCCTGCTGCCATAATGTTGGCGAACTCCTCTTCTTAACGGCATACGACACTGGCGCTGGAGATGTCCGGTCCTGTTACAGTTCCAGCATCGGAGAGGCCCATCACGGTGGTTGCTCTGGAATGTCGTTCTCTGGCAAGCGCACTCCTCTACAGTTACTTCTTTTACCCGATGAATGCTTTGAGAAGCCTGTTCTGCTGCTTCTATGGTGAGGGCGAACGCCAATGCTTCAGGAAGCGTCCGTTTTCCGGCTGTTCGTACTGCTCTCTGTAGGTTGATGTCGGCTAAACCACGGACAAATGCTTCAGCAGCTACTTCGTTGATGATTTCCTCACCCGCTGTTGGATATGCTAGATGAGCCAGGCGTTCGATGTCTGCTTGAAGCTGTTGAAGAGTTTCACCTCTTTTCTGGACCCTGGTGTTAAGTTGGACCCGAAAGACTTCCTGCAAATGGCCATCTCCAAAACGTTTTTCAATGGCCTGAGCAAGAGCATTGAAGTTGCCATGTAAGTCTGCTGGTATTGTTACCAGAAGTTCAGCAGAAGTTCTCCGAGGGCCTCGGAGAGCAAGTGTCAGTGCAACAAACCTTTCTTCGTTGTCCCAGCCATTTATTGTCGAAGCTGCTTCGAATTGTCTCTTGTAGATCGACCAAGAAGTTTGTCCATCAAAGGTTGGCGGATGCATTTCCTTTCTTCGGATGCAGTCACCAGAACTTTCTCTAATTTTAATTTTTCTTACCTTGTCCAACTCCTTTGCATATTTTTCGAATTTGTCTTCAACTTTCTCGAACCTTTCATCTACAGTCAAAATTTGTTTTTCGATGCTTTCGAGACGCTCGTCAGCAGCAACAAACTTGCTTTCAATGTCAGAGAACTTTCCTTCAAGGAGGTTTTTCTGGTCTTCAAGATTCTTCTCTTGTGTTTCAAAACGTTCTAGAAGTTTCGTTTGTTCATTCTTTTGTTCGTTTCTTTGCTCTTCTAGAAGATTCTTTTGTTCATTTCTTTGCTCTTCTAGAAGATTCTTTTGTTCGTTTCTTTGCTCTTCTAAAAGATTCTTCTGTTCTTGAAAACGTTCGAGAAGGAAAGCCATCATATTAGACATGTCGGAGCTTGTACTTACTTGCTCTTGTTCGTCTTGTATTTCAACATCCAGAAGAAATGTTTCTGGATTTTCATTTTGCTGAGTCATATTTTCCTGCAGTCTAATAATGAGGTCATTTTTGGTTCCAGCAGTAGGAAGACCCCGATTCTTTAACACTGCTCTAAGTTCAATCAAGTTAAGGGCATTTACAAGTTAACCCATAGTCACTTTATCACTTTTCACTTTTATTTGTCCAAATGAATTATGCACTTAAGTTTTATTTCACTTCTGACACCACTGTAATGTTTTTAGTCTTGGGTTTGAAAATAAAACTTATTTTCCTTTACTTTTCAATCACTACTACTATCTCTATAAATGAAACTCACTTTTATCTAAGTTCAAACTCTTTATTTATTTCTTTATCTTAGCACCACTAATTATTCACCATTTATTCGTTACCACGGTTAAAATGAAACTGTCCATATCCGAATAAAATGTCCTATTTATACTTGGGATCAAAGTTTCCCGAACAGTCTAAGTCTCGAACCTTTCGGAATTGTCAAGATGCTTTGAAAGCTTTCAGAGCTTTCAAATTCAACATTGTTATTCAGCAGAATCATTCAGCAGAATTGTTCAGAATTTTACTGTAGTATAGACAAAAACCATATAGTAATATTTCTGTAGTAGAAACAAAAACCATTCATAAGACTGTAGTTGGGACAAACACTATTCATGTAACAGTATTCCCAAGAAGCGGAACGTTTTGTGCGGCATCTAGCGACGACGTTCACAAGCTTGAATTGGAGAGAAATTTGAGTGGTTTTTGTCTAAACTCCATGGGAAGCAAAAACAACAATATATGTAAAGTAGATAATACAACTAGTGCCGCCATTGACGACGTTCAGAACTAAAATAAAATGTTCCATGAAATTACTATAAAATATAAATACAATGGCATCGCTTATAATCTATATACATATATAAAAATGGATGTGTGTATGTATGTATGTATGTGTGTTGCGTATGGACTCCTAAGCCGCCCAATGGATCTTTATGAAATTTTCAGGGTAAATATAGTTTAGTCCAGTGATGGTTCATGTGAAGGTTTGGTTCCGATCGGGTGAAAGACAAAAATAAAATGCAGGCTTTTAATATTTTTTTTTTTTTTGGTTTTTTCATAAATTTTTTAGCGGTTTGAAACATCAGCGAAAACTCTGCAATGGCTGATCGGGTGGAAGACAAAAATAAAATGCAGACTTTTAACATTTTTTGGATCATTTTCTTTTTTTTTGATTTTTTCATACATTTTTTAGCTGTTTTAAACATCAGCGAAAATTCCGGAATAGCCGATCGGGTCGAAGACAAAAAAAATGCAGGATTTAACCAAAAATATTGTTTATCCGCTAGCATTGATATGAAATAAATAAATACATTTTATTTCACATTAAATAAGGGTTTTTTTTAGCGTAGCAACGCGCGCCGGGTATCGCTAGTATACACCAAAACTAATAAAAAAAAAATTAATGGTTTAAAGTTTTTTTTTTGTTGTTGTTCCCTTTTGAGGAATATTATATAGCATTACTTTATACTTTTTTCTTGGAATTTATTGAAGATTGTCATATTCATTGTTAAAATAAAATGCATTTAAAAGAATCACTCATTGCTTAATTTATTTTAATTTTCTTACTATCCCGCTTTTGCAATCAGAAGTAGTTGAAAATAAAACAACTACTTTTGATTGCAAAAGCGGGATCATAAAAAACGGGATTATAAGAGACGGGATTATAAAAAGCGGGATATCGAACCCAACCCGCCAAGTTTTCACTCTTCTTAAAGTGCTGAAAGTCCTATCAACCGAGCTTGTTGTGCAGGGTAACGCTAAAGCAATAATGAAGAGCAAGTTTTGTTACCGGGAAAAAATCTTCTGCTTATTGCAAAAGATCACACAAGTCAAGTTTTTGAAGATCTTCTGGGCTTGATTTCATACGCTTCCAGTGATCGTACCATAATTCAACCTCTCCATTAAAACCTTGTAATGAGTAGAACTCGGTAAAGATTTTTGATCTTATTTTGAAGTCTTGAACATTTATTTTCAACATGTCTGTCTGTACACTGTGCTTGGTACAGCCTAAACCATAGAGGAATAATAATAAAGAGAGAAATGTTTCGTACTTCTTACCCTTCAAAACCCATTTGCTATTTTTTTTTTTTTTAATTTCGTGTCTGTGAATAATAATTGTGAAAACCAAAAACAAAACAAAGGTGTCCAGTTACATTAGTTGCGAGGATATGCGTGTTTTTACACACACTCTTGTACCTAATGCGACTTTTTAGCTTGTGGGCAAAATGAATTTGTGTGCCTACATTACACTCTCCATCTAATTCCTCTATGGCCTAAACGGGCTGTCGAAAGTACTCCTATAGGAGCATTTTGCTCCTCTGCCATAGTTAATGCTCCCCAAGCAAACAAAATACTCCTCAAAATTTTCTTATAAGGTACGGGGGCCAAATGAGGCCCAGCTAACAGACTTTTCTAAATATCTGCCAAATTTTTGAAAATATCGGAGTGAACTAAAAAGATTTTAAATCTGTATCATTTTATCTATGCAAAAAAAAGTTTTTTTTTTAATTTTCTTACTTTGGAAAATATATTTTTTTGAAATTTTACCAAAGCTTACGTTGGGCCTTATTAAGAAAAGGGGGTCTTAAACTTTTGACGGAACTCAACACAAAAACGCGTGCTTTGCATGTGAGAGTTGAATCGGCAACTTCCAAACGCATTTCAAAAAGTTCAAAATAAACAGCTCTAGGTTTCCTTATTCTTTTGGTGTATTGGATAGGTACATTGAAGAATAATTTATGTCTGGTGTTTAGTTCACATGGTGGCTTTACTTTGCAAATTTAAATGCGCGTAAAATATCATATAACAAAAACCCAGTCATACGCAAGAGGCATCATCCCCATTAACAAATGTATTCAATCAAAATGTTAAAACTAAACAAAAAAAAAATTCAACCACTACCACCGGAATGTAAAAATTCGTTCTATTCTAAGTCCGTCTAAACATGCCTGCGGATGTAATACATTAGATGACGGATATAACAAAATCAAAAAATCCAAACAATTCCCTTCCTCTATTGGTTTTAATCAAACATGACATTACGATGATAGAGAACCCCAAAAAAGTGGTTTTCGCCATACCGTCCGTCGGTCTGTCTGTGCGGATGTGCGTCTGTGCGCTTTTTCACGTCCTAAACGGCTTGACAGATTTTCTTCAAATTCCATATTATGTAAAGCAGTTTTAAGAAAAAATGTTGAGGTTTTTTTATTTCGTTTTAGCCCGGCTCAAACTGGTACCTATCAAGTAACGGTTTTTTTCGCCTTCATGTATCATCGAAGTGGGTGGCAATGATACAGGGGATGTAGTGCTTGGTTGCTTAACCTGAGAGCTGTGAGTTCAAACCCAGCCTGGGCAGCAATTTTTATTTATTTCCCAAGTTTCAACTGGATGCCACCCGTGGAATTTCCATGAGATAATTATCACCTAAAATCTCAAACCACTGTACCACCTTTCTTTCCTATCTTTCTATTCTTTCTCTCCTTGCTCGCACATGTTAAACCATTATAAGGCTATTCATATCCCCTTGAGTCTTGAGTGCGAGTGCATTATATATATAAAAAAAAAAAAGATGTAAGCCCTCTGGACACTTATCCATCAGATAATAGGCTTTTTTGATGATTTTTTTAAAATCAAGAGCAGTTCATAAGAGAACTCTGTCGCATCTTCCTTAGGTACTATCCAGCTTCCTTTTAGATAGCGTTGCATTTTTTTCAGTAACTTTTTTAGGTGGTGGCTCCTATCATACAACGTGGCAGCAGGTTTTGGCCAACATTTTTTCGTTTTTTTCTAATTTGCTCAAAAAAGGCTCTAACGATGGACAACGGCATTAACGAAGTAACCTCCGTAGGTATATCGGATTTTCCAGTTTTAGTCAACACTTTAGTTTTTATTAATTTTTTTTTAAATTACTTTAACAATTTTGATTAACTAAGTATGGGTACCTATATTTTGGGAGTATTTCAAACTCAAGTTTTGGCTAAAAATACAAGTAACGGACATGTGTTTATAAACGACTTACGTAATTTAATTGAAGGTCATATAGTTTAACGAAATAACTGGCAAAATTGACGTATCTTTTATAAAACTGCCAATATGCTCAAAATATGGGACATAAACACTTTACTTCTTAAACAAAGAATCTGAACTTCTTTGCTTATTTTCTTTATCCTCACCAACCCGCTGTGTATGTAACAAAGCTTTTGGAGAAACCGATGACTTTATTGTATTGTTTATACATACATGCATATATGTATACATGACCATGGTGAATAACATACTTTTGCTCTAGTGTATGTGAAAAACTCATCTATTAACAAAAGGGTGCCAAGTCCCAAGTGCCATTCATGTTTGTAAAATTGAGATTGTGGAACTTGGAAGTATGCTTTCATTGAACAAATGTAAAGTGATGACATCTCTACATCCTTTTTTTTTTTTGATATTTGTTTTTATGAACAACGAATTCGAAAAATCAATATAAATGGCATTACAAAAAGGAAAATGCACCAAGCTAAAGCAATATGTACAAATATTGGTTTTGCAGTACGTTCGACAGCATTGGTGCCAATGCCAACCAAGGCAGTTATACAGAACTAACGGAAAAGGTTCGGCTAAAGGCTAATGACTCGATTGCACCGCGTTTTACAATTGGTATTCATAGTTCACATTGAGTAATGCCGCAGAAATGTTATAAACATAAGTGAAGGATATGAAATGAACAGTTACAATAGTTTTGTCAACTGTTCACGTCGTTACAAGCGAGCTGCTTGCACATGTATCTACTTTCGAGGAAATACATTCGAGCAATAAATCCTAGTTTTTGAAAAGGCTTTGTCAAAAGAGAATTTAGTTTCCTCGAAAAGCCAATAAATGACAAAAAAATTAAACTGATGAGAACGCGATTAGGTACATACATAGTTTGGGATTTGGGAAGGGATAGGGAAGCTGGGAAGGACGAAGCAGGGATACCATTACCATTACCAGTACCAAATTGAGGAATGTTTCCCTTTTTGTTGGATCTTTCTACCCTAAAAGGAAAAGGGTAGAACCTACCCAGAGAACCCGGTACCCGGAAAATCGACAACTCCAAAACTTCTTTTATCGCTGATTTTGCTGCTGCATCTGCAGCTTCGTTGCCGGTGATTCCAGTGTGGCCGGGAATCCAAACGATTCTTAATGTGTTGCTATTTGATATGACCTGGTTCCGTATTGTTTCGATGGAGTTCGAAAGAATTGAAATATTGATGAAAAAGTTAGTAGCATAGCATAGCAATCCCTTAGATAAGACTGAGCCGTTTTCGTTGACTACTGCAAACGAAGTGTGGTTGTCCGTTTTTGAGGCGTCGTCGTCATTAAAAAGAAGATTCCAGCCAAGGGATCTGTATTTGTCGGATAGGGCATAGGGCCAGGAAGCAGGAATAAGGATTTGTATATACGTCATCAGAGGTGGTGGGTTTGGGATAGTTGCCAAGTTCAGTTTTTATGGTGTGCTTTGGAAGTATCCAGGGTGGTTGACTGTAACACAAGTGATTTTTAAATGTGAATGGAATATTTTAATCCTTTGCAAAAGAAAGTGCATTACATAGGGTTGATTTAAGTCCCTGGGATCTCTTTCGATTTAAAGCTTTCTTGACTTCCTTGTGGATAGGTGATTGAAGTGACGCAAGGGTTAAATTTTTAAATGATGTTGGCCGTTAGGAGGTCGATTCTTTCGGTGAGTTGGGGAAGTCCAGCTAAATTGTTGATAGGGGTTGAGCGGAGGACCTTTAAACGTGTTCTAACGGCAGCGTGATAGGGGTTGTAATGAGTTTTAAAGATGTCTTGGAGAATTTTCCGTATATTGGTAGTCCGTAGCCAAGTTTTGAAAGTACAATAGATTTAGTTATGTTTATTAGAGTGTTCCCATTTGTGGTCTTAGTACATATAGATAGGTAGGTATAACAAAAAACAAATCAACAAATGCTCTTTAACAATGAATTTGAACTTCTTTGCTTATTTTATACAGCTGAGAGCTAAAAGCACTTAGCTACTTAGTTGTTAATTTAATCGTGCTATTGCACCCACTGCACAGAGCAAGTAGGTACGTGCGACATTTTATTTTTGTTTTGTTTACAGAACACAGAACACCTAACACAAAAATTAAGAATGGACTTTACCTTTTGGAGGAAATCAATACAAAAACGCGTGCTTTAGGAGTTGAATCGGCAACTTCCAAACGCATTTCAAAAGGTTCAAAATAAAATCTCTAGGCATCCTTATCCTTTTGGTGTGTATTGGATATATTGAAGAATACTTTATGCCTGTGTCTAGTTCATATGGTGGCTTTGCTCTCCAAATTTAAATGCGCATACAAATTTATAAAACAAGAACCCAGACATAATTCAGAATCATACAAAAGTCATCATCCCCATTAATAAATGCATTCAAGCAAAATGTTGAAAATAAAAAAAAAAATCATCCAACACCACCACGAAAGTTAAAATTCCTTCTATTCTAAGTCTATCTTAACATGCCTGAGTATGTAATACAGTAGATGACGGGTATATGAAATTTAAAAAATCCAAACAATTAATTTCTTATATCCGTGATTTCTTGAATAAAATCATTTTATGTAAGAAAAAAAATTCTTATATAAATAAAATGCACACAGAAAAAAAAATTCTTATATAAATAAAAATTCATATTATAAGAAATAAAGTGTCCCTTCAATCACTGACTTCAGAATTTACGGCTCATTTTCTGACTCACCTGAGTCAGCGTTTTACGAGGCCTCTCATAAAATTGCATGCATGGCATACAAAATTTTATTTATGTATAATATGTTTACTTTTTGGTTTGCATTAGAGACGACAGCACAAAGAAAAATTCGCGCCTATAAAAAGTTAAGAAAAATCTAAAATAAAGATAGAAAAAAGGTAAAATTTAATATGAATAAACGTGAATATTACAAAATAAATCGCGATGTTGCATTTATTTACTAACGCTTAAGACAAAATGACAAAAGAAATGGGGAAAACAATATAGGACATGCAGACATTACATTTTTGTTTTCAAGTCAGTTTTGGGTACATATTTCGCTGAGCGGGATGAGCTCGTTCTCTCTCTCTCTCTCCCAAGTGAGTCCGTGGGAATTCTAATTTACATTCTAAATGGAGCCGACAAACGTCGTTTTACGGCTCCGTATTCGGAGTCTAGTATGTGAATTTGACTACGAGAGCGGATCCAATTCGGATCCATTTGCTTGAAGGGGTGGAGTGGAGAGTGTATCTGTCAATGCGTGGGCTTCTTTTCTTTCTCGCTCATCAACCAATCTGTCACTTTTTTTTGGCAATTCAATAAGGGTGCGTTCAGAAATTTTTTTAAAGTTACACGGGGTTTACATGGGACCATTTCTTATAAACGTTTTATTTTGTGCGTAGTGAATGAGATTTTGTATCAAAATTAATTTCTTATATCAGCGTTTTTCTTATAAACGTCTTTCTTATAAGAGGTAAATTTTAAACATGTGCATGGTATTTTGGAATATCCGTCATATAAGTATGTCTTTCTTGTATGAGACTTTCTTATACCCGTCATCTACTGTATTTATTTCTTCATCCTTTATCTATTGTTTCCGTTTTCATAGTGTGCCTTGGTGCATTGCAGTAGTAATGCGCTGTGAAAGTTAAAAGTACATTATTCATATATAGCACGGCTACAAATAAAGCTTTCCCTGTATCTTAAAAAGCAGTTGAAATTCAAGTGCATTCAACTTGAGCTGCAGCTACACCTACACCTACACCGCTACACCAAAGGCAGTTATACAGAAATAACGGAAAAGGTTCGGCTAAAAGCTAATGACTCGATTGTACCCCGTTTTTACAATTTGTCGTCATAGTTAACATTGAGTAATGCCGTCGAAATGTTATAAACGTAAGTGAAAGAAGGTGTTTCGGCCTGTCAAGCGTGATTACTGGTTACATAATCATAATGTAAAAGGCGCTCACATATGTATTTCCTTCCGAGGAAATACATTTGAGCGCTCAGTTGAAGTTTTTGAGACGGCTTTGTCAAAAGAGAATTTAGTTTCCTCGAAAAGCCAATAAATGTAAAAAAAAAATAATCCCGTCCGACTATATGTACGCATATAGCTAGGATTTGGGACGAGATAGGGTAGGGATGGACGAAGCAGGGATACCATACCAGTTGTACCAGATCGAAAGATTTTTCACTTTTTTCGGGATTTTTCGATCCCAAAGGGAAAAAGGGAAAACATACCAAGAGAACCCGGGTACCTGGAAAAAAAGACAACTCAAAAACTTACATAATTTTGATACCAAAACAACATTCAATAAAACAAGAATCATCATAATGGGGGGCCTATCATGGTAAGCGATCGGAGAGAAATTTCCTCAGATTCGGACGAAATGTACGAATTTTGTTTCATGGTAGCAGTTCCGATTGATTAACCAGACATTCTTCCGAAAAAATTGAAGCATGCGTTTAAATGTCGAAATCACAGCGACGCAGATTGAATTCATGCGATCCAACGCGCCTATTTGATTTGTGTTTCTATCTATTCTCCTCGACAGCAAATCACATGCGGAACTTTGTCGGATGGTAATAAAAAAAAATACATATTTTCAAATAAAAAGGAAAGACAAACTATATTAAATTTCTTGTGTATTTGTTTTGTGATTCTCTTTTCTTTGTTTGAGGTTCTCTGCTTCTATTAATATTTTTCATCCCTTAAAAATACGGCTGTGCTGTCTGCTGTGCAGGATTATTCCACTTCAAAAAAATAGGTTCACGTCGGTACGCATTTTTATTTCTCTTCAGATTTGGATACCGTTCGGAGTATTCTCCGAACGGATACCATGATAGGGGCAGCGCTACCACTTTACTTCAATTGAAGTAGATCTGCTTCTTTTTATCAAAAATTTTTAAAATCTACTCCCTACTTCGCACCATCACCAAAATACTGAAATCTGCTTCAGTTTAAAAATATCTGTTTCAACCTACTTCAATTTTACAGAAAAAGGTGAATTCTACTCCCTTTTTCTCCATTTCAATCTAATTTTTGTTTTACATACTACACGTGTAGAAATGAAGATGAAAATAATTTTTTTTATTAAATTAAATTAAAGTGTTATGAAATAATATACAGTGACGAGCAAAAGTCATGGTACCCTTGCGGTTGATCTTGATAAATGCTTTGTATAAATGATATTAAGACACAATTTTGATTTTAAGTTTTGATTAATTAAAGTTTGAGTATATTTCACAAATTAATACGAGAAAAACAAAAATATCCTTCAAGGATCTTGAAAAAAGTTAAAATAATAGTATTAATCCATGGAAGCAATAGTGCAAAAGTCTTGGTACCCTAGAAAGACGAAGAAATTAAATTCCTCATCAAACGTCGTATGTTAATAAAATGGTTACCTAATATTTTGTGGGAAAACCTTTGAGCCTAATAACCTCTTTTAAACGATTTGGCATGGAGTTCACCAGGTTTCGTGTGACATCTGACCCTATTAATTCCCATTCTGATACCAGCAGCTCTTTGAGCTGCGTTTTGCTTGTTATGTTGTGTTTGCGAAGTCGTTTCTCTAAGACATCCCATAAATGTTCGATGGGGTTAAGATCTGGACTTTGTGGGGGTGTAACTAGCATGTGGGGCGTGTTGTAGGCAATCCACAACCTAACATCTGTAGCCGTATGCTTGGAATCGTTATCCTGTTGAAAGTGAAATGTGTCTATGATCCCAAGTTTCTCTGCACTTTGTTTTAAATTTTCTTTTAAAATGTTTAAATAAACCTCCTTATTCATGATTCCTTCAATGATTTTCAAATTCCCGACACCACTGGATGACATACACCCCCATACCATTACACCACCGCCACCATGTTTCACAGTTTTAATTGTGTTTTTAGGATTTAGAGCTTCACCTTGTTTTCTCCATACTCTTATGCGACCGTCTGAGCCAAAAATGTTAAATTTCGACTCGTCGGAGAATATAACCTTGTCCCAAAATTCATTTGACTTATTTTTTTACAGGTTTGCAAAGTCCAGTCTCTTCTTTTTATTCACTTCACTTACTAATGGTTTTTTTCGAGGTGTGCACGACTTAAACCCAGATCTTTGAAGTGATCTTGCAACTGTCCACGGAGAAACTGTTTTATTTAAAGTAATTTCTATATCGGTAGCAATCTTTGGAGCACTTTTAAATGGATCTTTTTTTATCATATTCGCGATTTTTCTTTCATCTCTTTCAGTAAGCTTTCGCGGACGACCAGACCTGACTTTGTTTTCGATTCGGTTTTCCTTATTATAACGGTTAATCACATTTTGTAGATTTTGGTCGTCCAACAATTTCAATAATTTCCGAATAACTTTTACCTTGGTCATAACAATTAATTATTATTTGACGCTCATGTAAAGTTAATTCTTTACGACCCATCGCTTTTTTTTTAAACACTAAAATTTCCTTCGCTTTAACCTGCACCACCGATCGCTTTGTACTGATTGACAAACACACATTTTCTATTGCAAGCTACATGCAAAAACAAAACAAAACTAACGGGCCGTTAAAAATTTTAACAGTAAAAATCGGTAAAGGGCAGAAGTACCTAGACTTATGCACTGCTTTTTTCATAGATTTCAAGGTTTTTTTATTTTTTTCTTGAAAATGGATTTTTTTTTTAATTTTTTGCTGTTGGTAAGAAAATCATAAAGGTTTTCTTATAATGTTTAACTTGATTAATGAATATTTAGTCCTTAATTTTTCTAAACTTTCAAAGCTTTTGATAAGAGCGCTTTGAGTACCATGACTTATGCTCGACACTGTATATTCTCGGAAGTCGAAAAGCCTTTTAGTTTGGTTTTCGTTTGATTGAATTAAGGCTATTAAAAAAAATTAATAATTTAGAAGGTGTCCACACCCAAGTTTTTTTCCGGGCTGTAGCTCACGGATTTTTGGTAAATATTGGCCTTAAGTGATATAATCACTTCTGGATTGTTGGCATAACGTCGTCGGTCCTTCACGGTTTCCCACAAAAAAGTCCAAAATAGTCAAATCGCAGCTCTGAGGCGACCAATCGATAACACGATTTTGGAATTTAGTGAGCAAACGATCGATTGTAGAGTGGGCTGTGTTTCATAGCGCGTTAATCTGCATGAAGCAGAGGTCGTCCAAATCCATGTCTTCACATTGCTCTGTAACACCCAACTTTGACAGAAACGTTGTTCCCAGCCTCATTTTCGAAGAAAAATGGTCTAATCGATGTACGATGAACACTTCACAATTCGCACCAAACTGTCACACTCTTTGTGGATGCATTGGCTTCTCGACAACAATGGGCGAGTTTTCCCGAGACATTTTGTTTGTTAGAAAAGTTGATCTTTTGCCGAAAATGGTTGTCCAATTCAAGCTGCTCTTAGCACCAACGAACTTACACAGCATTCACTTTGGAAATAAGTTTTCAACATTTTCCAACGCTGTTCAAGCAAAAAGGCACTTATTTCGCGGAGGTATGATACTGACTATCTTTCAAGATTTCGAGCGGGAAATAGCTGTCAATGTCAAAATAACCTACGATTTAAAAATAAACCACTAAAAAGCCCACCCTAGATGTAGATTTTTATAAAAAAGGTTAATTTTGAAATCTACTTCGATTTTTTTCAATCTATTTCACTTTTTTCTTCAAATCTGCTTCGATTTTTTTCCTGGAGTGGTAGCACTGGATAGGGGCCAATAAATTGAAAATATTTTATGATGACGACAAAGTCTTTAAGCTCTTCGAATTTATTTATGTTTATCCAGCAAATTTGAAAAATATGAATATTTCTTCGCTCATTCTACTTTGCAGACATTTTCTTTAGTAAGTTACTCAATCGGAGCTAAGCTATCTAGATTCTAAGCCTGGATGTAATATAGATCACTAAGAAATATTGAGATTAGACACCTTCCGAAAACGTTCAAGAATTTCGGAACGATATTTTGCAAACGAAATTGGACATGGATCAAAACAAGTAGTATCTATACCCTATTCCACATAAACAGGCAGTACAGTGAAGATAGTAATGTTTGTCTCTCATTCGCACTCTTTTATTTTCTGTAAGGGCGTTCTATACAAAAGCTCTTGCAGGGGTTTCCGTAGTAAACATTTCAAATAAGCAACAATCTTTAAAAAAATTCAAAGCTCTAAAACCAAAAGCTCATCAGCAGAAACCCAAGAAAAGAAAGCTGAACGAGTTACCAAAAGAACACTGGTAAACTCTGAATGCACATCAATTAAAAAGGGGTTGAATTTTAAATAGCAGCAGCAAGCAGCCACAGAAAATCAGTGCACATTTAGATGTGCTATGAATAAGACGTAGGATTCACGTCAGATGCGATTAGAAATTCACTGACGGGTCAACAATTTTTTTGGAGGATTTCCTTCAATTTAGTATAGTCCAAAAATATTGGACGCAACTGATTTAAAAAAAGCTTCCCCATAAGACATGTACTGCCTGTTTATGTGGAATGCCCCAGCCTGGGCAGCAATTCTTCAATATTCCAGCTTCAACTGGACGCCACCCATGGGATTTTCGTGAGAAACCAGCCCTATAAGGAAAGTTACAAACGAATTTAGTGATTTTGATACTAATTTCTAAGGATTTATGATACCTAAACCTCAACCCAATGTACAATCAAAAATTAGAGAAATAATACCGTTAGGTATAGAAAAGTATATACATTTATGTACATATGTATATAGTATATAGTCGATCTAACGATGTCCGTCCGTATGTATGTACATATATGTATACTCTAGAGGTCGCAATTTCTGACCAGAATGCTGTAATTTGGAATATATGTATAGATACATACAATCTTTCGTTCAAGAGTAAGGCTAAAATCTTGAACCGGTAAAATCCGATCACAATCGGCTTTTTTGTTAAAAAACATCAATAAAGCTAAATTTAATTGTTTTTTGTATAGTTACGATAAAAACACTATATGCTTAAATTTTGCACACGCAAGCTTTAAGTAAATTTTCACTAAAGTACAAATATTTCAGTTTGGGCGTGGCTGACGCCCACTTATCATACAAAACCATCATTATCATTTTTATAAAATAATCTTAAATTTTGTTTGTATTATGTATTGTTCGAAAACATCTTGTGTATGAAAATAAAAAAATTGATTTTGGGCGTGGCTGACGCCGATTTTCATAAGAAACTATGCATACAAAATTTATTTTTGAAAATAAACGGTAGATTACTTATAATAAATCCACAAGCCCAAATTTGTGCGTCTCTTTGTCGAAGCTTGTGTATACATTTTTTTTTTTTTTTGAATTTCGGGTGTGGCTCCCGCCCACTTTTTATGAAAGAACAGAAAAGGTAGTTTTGAAAATTTAAGGTACGAATATTCAATTTTAACCATTTTTTTTCGTCCGTTGTTTGAAAAATATATCTTTAATTTTTTTGTGTGCATTTTATCAATACGCCCACTTTTAAGGGAGCGATTTTTATAAAATATGATAAACTACTCGATTCAGCTGCAGTTTTACACATATGCCTAAAAATTTTCTAACCATCAAATTTCAGTTAGTGTTTTTTTAAGAAACATTAGGACACGCCCACTTTTAAGGGGGGCTTCCCCTTTAAGTCTTGATATGCATTAGTGTTTTAATGTTAGAAATCATCGGTCGCAGTTTTGAAGTAGGATGATCAACATTTCGGTTTGTATTACTTGGTTACGTAGCAGGGTATGGTTCAACAATTGTTTAATAAGCGCAAGTTCCGTTTAACATCTAATTTTTTTAAATTTAAATTTTGTCTTTTTTTGTTCAAACCAATCTACAAGTTTAAATTTAAGTGTCACTTACCGTATAGGAAAGCTTGGCAATTAATTCTCAACATTGGGCGTGGCACACGCCTTTTTTATTGTGCTAGCAGTTATTGAACATCGGCCACACAGAATTAATGTTACTGTATTTTTCCTGTCTGCTAAGGAAGAATTTTGTTTCTGGAACTGGACAGCGGATGGCTGCGGGGGCGAACGCATACACATAAAAAAATACGGAATAGAGTATCCAAAATTTTGTTGCAAACGTACTGTAACTCTCGCTTAAGTTTATTTTATGTTTTAGCTTCTTTTGTAACAAAAAAAAAAATTGCTACCTCGAAATTATACCTATCAATTGTCACGTTTGGACCAAGTCGATGTTGTGATTGGAATTTTGTTGATGACAGCATATACTTCGTCTTATTTTCAGTCCCATTCTGCTCGCTGCTCTGACTCTATGGTAGTGAAGGCACCGGTTACTGCTGGCTTTGTTCTTCCTTTTATATCAATGTCGTCCGCGAACCCAAGTAATTGTGTCGATTTATTAAAGATGGTGTCCGATTTGCTGACATGGGTGTTCTGTATGAGATTTTCAAGCACATACTAGAATCCCTATCAACTTTGATGGAACAGCGAGCATTTTCCAAAGTCATCCTGATAAGGCGTTTAGCAGAGATTCTAAAGTTGGATATGGCACAATACAGTTTAACACTGTCGTAGGCTGCTTTAAAATCGACACCCAAGTGGTGGATATCGATAGTTGGCTCAGAGTAGACGGTCTCTTTTTTTGTGAATCGGGCATACTTTCCTCCGACCATATTTTGCAGATGAGTTGGTGTATGCTCCTGACCAGGTCATCTCCAGCGTGTTGAAGAAGCTCCTCTTGTAGACCATCGCATCTAACTGCTTTGTTCATCTTTAGTCTGGTGATGGCTACTTTGATTTCATTTTGGTCCGGCGGAAGTAGCTCGTGGTCGTCATCTAGATTCTACATTAATTGGTACAAGCTGATCTTTGCCGGGATCGCGGCTGTCATCGACATTTAACAACTGGTTAAAGTAGTCTCTCCAGATGGCTAACATCGCTTGCGTATCAACTATGGTGTTTTCATCCTGATCTTTGCAGGGCAACTTGTGAAACCAGATGTAGACTATTTCACTCTTCTATAGAAGTTTCGCACTTCTTTTCTGCAAAAACATTTCTGCATCTCCTCGACTTCAGGTTGTTGGTGTTCTTTTTTCTTCCTCCTGAGTAGGAGTTTCTCATCCTTCCTTCGCTCAACATAGAGATTTTTGGACGCTCTAGTATCTCTCTGGAGCCACGACTTGCATGCCTCCGTTTTAGCTTTGTTCGTCTGAGCACATTCGGCGTCGAACCAGGGGTTTCTGGGGAGAGGCTGTGAGAAGCCCAATACATCTGACGCAGCACTTCTTATGACTTGTTGACATATCTGCCATTAGTCTTCCGGGTTCATATCATCAGTCGAAGGATTTCCGGCATAAGCAGCGGCGGTCTCTTCCGATTGAAGTCGTCATTGAATTTTCTCGGCGTAGTTGATGTTCGCCTAAGAGCTTCCATGGAGATCCGTACCCTAAGTTTTGCACCGACTAGGTAGTGGTCCGAGTCGATGTTTGCTCCTCGGAATGTAAGGACATTCAGGATGTTGGAGGAGTGTCTTCCGTCAACCGCAACATGATCGATTTGGTTGCAGGTTCGACCATCTGGGGACCGCCATGTCGATTTTTCGCTGCAAAATCGATGAGCCTGAGTGCGTTATTGGAAGTGGTTAGGGGCAGGCTGTGTTTTCCGATCATCATACCAAAAATGTCCTTCTGCTCAATTCTTTCATTAAAATGTCCCAAGAGGATTTTAATCTCATGTTTGGGGCACTGCTCATAGGCTTTGGAGAGGAGCTCGTAGAACCTTTTTTTGGTAGTGTCATTTTTCTCTTCTGTATAGGCATGGGCGCTTATGATATGAGGCTTAGGTGGTAGAATTAGGCCTCAATGCGAATTGTTGTCACTCTCTCGCTGACTTCGCGAAAGCTCAAGACGTTTTGCCTTAGTCTTCCTCTGATAGCGATCTCCCATCAAGGTGGCATTTTCCATTATAGAAATTCAGGCCTCTATAATTCTCGGTCTCAGTCCATCCCATCGCATCTCCTGGAGGGTTGTTATATCAGCTTTGAAACTGGCGAGGGTCTCAACTACTGTTCGGTTTTACGCGGCTTGCTAAGCGTTCGCACGTCCATGTGCAAATGCGATGTCCGTTTTTCGTTTGCGAGGGGGGTCTTCAACATTTTTGGTTTTGCCATCCGAGGCATATTTTGCATCTTTCATCAGAATATCATTTTTCCTTTCATGACCGGCTTGTGAGACATGTGCATGACGTGTAGATCGTGTTGGTGGTTGGATCTTCAGAGCGTATCTTTCCTCCTTCTCTTGGTTCCTGAGAAGAGAACTCAGGTATCTAAAACCTATGGATCCGTTGGATTAAACGCCCGACGTTAGTACACATTTCGGCTATCCAGCGGGCAACGGGTAAAAGTGACGATGCAATTTTGTTTACCGAGATCCCATTTCAATTTTTATATCTAATTAGGCAGTTTGTTAGTTGGGTGGTGTCTGCTTTTTCGTCTCTAGACTACGGCGGCAGTTAGCGTTTCGCCAATTGGACAGAGTTCCTTGATAACAGCAACAGTCGTGTCTATATCTGGAAGGGTCAAGCGTAGAAACTGGTTAACTGAGATCTCTGATAGGCGATTCACAATGTTCTTGATGTAGATTCGCTCCCAGCTTACTCTATCAACTTCTGATATACTTAAGAGCAACGAAGGTCTTCCTTCTCTTCCAAAACGTCCTATCCGTGTCGATTTGAATATTCTGCTTCCGAGCTAAATTTCATACTGTTCATCAATGTGTTGTTGTTGGTCTTGAACCCGCCTAAAAATTTGGATTTACATTCGAAGGGCTTTTCACTACTTTGCAGTCTAGTTTCGTAAGTGTAAGTGCCACTTCAGCGAAATGTTGTTTCTTCGTTGTCCATTGTCATGCATTTTTTTTTTAAATAAAAAACAGAACCCTTTCTTTTAGTTTGGAATTTGATGAACACATTGTAACGGCGAAAGAGTATTCAAATAATTTTTATTGACTATATAATTATTTCACACCATGAACTTGGCCTATTTAGGATGAGGCACATTCTTAACTGGCACTTAAACGAGCAACAGCGAAACAATGATTGTGCTTACATACATACATTATATAAAGCATTAGAAACCTATGAGTTGTTGAGTTTATAGTATGTTAATTAAAATTGAGAGATATTGTTAATAAAAATTTGTTGCTTGGACATCACAATATGTATGTGTTTTTTTTTTTTTTCTTGTTTTCTTATAAATTATCTAAGAACTTTTACTCTTGCTTATTCTACTTAGGATCTATAAATTAAGTTAAATCATGCTTACAGTCTTTTTTTTACTAATATTCTCTGCTAGAGTTCTACATTTGTTAAATTAGAACCGGATGCTTTTGGTAAGTCAACATCATTAGGTGGAATGAATGTACCCATTGATTGTACAGATTTATTCTTCTCAGCTAATTTTTGCATTTCAATTTTTAGTTTATCTAAGATGGCATAGTTGGGTTGGTTGATGGCGGCTTTACTCTGAAGGACTGTGATTTCTTGTTCCTCGAGTTTTTTTTCCTTGAATGTTTTTATTGAGTTATTGCCATAGAGCCGCAGTAAGGAACCCCAGGTTTTTATATGTGGATGGAGAATCTGAAAAAAAAATAATCTCTTGATAGATTATTTATGATTATGATTGAGTTAAGATAGGTTTGTGAAGTCGACGCAAGAAATATGGTAATATGAAGCTTCTTGAAAATATAAGTAAACCCTTTACATATAATTTATTAACTAACTTAAAATCGAAGTACTCATGGCAAAAGTCCACTGTTTTTCAAGCTTAAAAGGTTCTAATATCCTAATCGTACTCTGATAGTCAAGCAGATTTTATGAGCTCTCTCTTCGAATATAATAGATTGAAAATGATACCCTGCCGGCACCGAAATTCCGGAACAGCTAACTAAGGCTGGCTTCCTCATCTGTTTTCCAGGAACAAAAGATCTATTCAATGGGAAAAGCTATCACGTTGACAATATGAACCTGAGAGCGAACTCAGTGCAGATTTGTTTAGAGGAAAATCAATCTTCTGTTCACATTCTGCCTTAGTTTCTTTAGCAGAGAACACTTCTTGAAATGTAGTTAGAAAGCACAGCTTTCGTGATACTGCGTTCGATAATCGTTCTGAACTGATTGGGTTTGGTGATGACTGATGAATGATGACCAATAAGTGGTTCCTACATATTGAGATTACCAAAATTTAAATGGCGTTCACCGGGCGCTCAAAGTTTGAGCCTCAAACTCGCACATCAAATCGATTTTTTGGGAATACACTTAATATAATATTCAAATTTATTAAATATCCGTCTGATTGCAAAGAGCCAACATCAACTTGAACAGCAACTGGTTGGTATCGGTTCGAAACTGATCTAACGAATATCCATCTCCAAGTTGACCATACATTTTAGCTCATATCAAAAAATGATCCTCTTTTTATATATGGCACACGCACTCAAGGGTTTCGGATAGCCCTTATTATGGAAATTATGGAGAGAAAATTGTACCAGGCAATTTATTCCACATTCGTGTTGTACGGCTAAAGAAAGAATCCCTATATTTCATGGTACGTCCGAAATTGGGGTCAAGTGTAAACTGATGACCGTTCCTAGCAAGACGAGTGTTACGGGGGAAATACTTAAGGGGTGGAACGCAGCTGGCTACCTCAAGTGAGCATTTTTTGTAAAAGAACCTGTAAAATAAGGAAAGACATGAAACATTTCGACGATGTTCGAGTGACGGAAATGTTTCCATAATGTTTCTCTCTCCTATCAATTTTAACGCTTTCTTAACTCTTTCGAGCAGGTGTAGAAAAGTTTGAGAAGCACCTGCCCAGAGATGGGAGTTATACTCAAGTTTAGGCCGTATAAACGCTTTGTAAATTGTAGCCGGATCAGAAGGGGTGAAAAAGTTATTGCATCTATTAAGGAAGCCTAAGCATCTTGCAGCATTCTTGGCAATCTCAAGTATGTATGTTGTCATTCCAACGAAGGTTGTCACTGATGCACAAACCAAGTACTGATAGCCTTTCGACCTCCTCGATGCAATTACCATTCATGGATAATGCATAGGGGGTATGTTTGGCTTTAACGACAAAAGACAACATTAAGTTTTCGACGCATTAAACTCCACACGATTTCTAATACCCCAATTCACAATGCTGTTTAAATCTGAGTTTAGTGAGCTTATCATACGGTATCGTTGTAATAAAAAGTCCGAAGACGAGGGCAGTGCATTATCAAACGTATATGAAAAGCTCAGGGTTAAATCGACAGCAAAACAATTTAATGGATTAGAAATTACAGACAAGAGATCATTTATGAAAATGAGAAAGAGAGTCGGAGACAGAACGGAGCCCTGGGGCACACCAGCATTTATTTTGTGGAGATCAGACTTGAAACCGTCTAATACAACTTGTATTGAACGGTCCAGAAGATAGCTTCTAATCCAACGAATAGGAGTATCACCGATACCAAATGCCTTTGAAATATCAAGTGCAATAATCTTGCTTTCGCCAACGGTTTTGCCAGCGATGAAGACAACCTCTTCAGAAGATAAGTTGGTTTACACATCCGGGTCAGCGGATTTGTGTATCAAGATCGTGAAGAACTCTTGCTACTGTACGAGTGCGTCATTCCACCACTTGATACCAGGTCATCTTCCTTAAAGAAACTAAATAGGAGGGGGCTAAATACATTAAAAGCCACAATGCATTCATAAATAAAAGGTATCAGAAAAGTTGCCCAAGATGCATTCGTCATGTTTCACTCTCTTGAGATATTCAGTTGGTTCAAGTCTGAATGCGCTTGGGCTAACGGAGATAACTGCTATGGAAGCCACTTGACCGAGGCGTAACTGAAGAAAAGATGAGATTGAAAAGAGACCATCAGCATATTGGGAGAGATTATTGAAACGACTATGAAAAGATGTTATACAATACAAAGTCGTTGACTTGCAGCAAAGGTTAAACATTTGTCAAAGCTAATTCAACCGTTTGACAAATAGTAACAACAGCGAAGATCTCAATAAAATCCTAGTCAATTTGGATGACAACCAAGAGTTTCAACCTTCAACCAACCGGCAAATAAAATCGACATCAAGGTTTGAATTACCAGATCTCGGATATTAACTTATAAAAATTGTTGCTCTTATAAAAGAATCGTACAACAACGCAAGGTGTTTCGTTCTGCACAGTGGACAGCTTTCCGACGCATTTGAAGTTCGGCAAGGAGTGAGACAGGGTGATGTTCTGTCACCTATTTTACTCTTACTTGCAATCGATGATGTTATGACTGCAACGGTGGGTGAAGGTGAGAGACTTGGTATCCAGTGGGGCCCCTTTCACAAGTTAAGCCACTTGGACTATGCTGACGACATCTGCTTAATGGCAAATGGAGCTGGAGCCTTTAAACAAATGTGTGACTCCCTTCAACAGAATGGTGAGGCAACTGGCTTAAGGATTAACGCCAAGAATACAAAAATAATGAACACCAGCAGGAACCAACAACAGCAGGTTATTATGAGGCAGGAGACAATGGAAGAAGTCACTCAGTTTAACTGTCTGGGTAGTTATCTATCACCCGACGGTGGAACAGACTTGGACGTCAGCAATAGAATAAATAAAGCTCGTAGTGCATTTGGAATGCTTTCTTCTGTGTGGAGCTCTTCAAAAATATCACTTCGTACTAAGTTGAGACTCTTTGAATCCAATGTCGGTGCTGCTTTATGCCTGTGAAATGCTCAAAAACATCTCGAGTAGGTTGCAAGGCTTTGTCAACCGTTGTCTGCGTTACATCCTAAAGATCCGATGGCCACAAACAATATCCAATGATGGACAAACAAAAGCGGATGATGACATCAAGCAAAGAAAATAGCGCTGGATTGGCCACACACTGAGGAAGCCTGATGACAACATAGCAAAGCAGTGCTTTCAATGAAATCCGCAAGGTGTGAGGCGGCTTGGGAGACCAAAGGGAACATGGAGGTCAACTGTCATGAAGGAAGCTCGGTCCCAAAATTTGCAGTCGTTTGCACAGCTGAGGTATCGTGCTAGGAATAGAGAGAGATGGAAGGATCTGGATGCTCCAGTAGAAGTTAAAGTGTTGCTGCTAACGTAGCTTCCGGAAACTAAGAAGAAGAAGAAGAATATTAACTTGTACAGCTTTTGAAATTGGCCTCACATCGGTCAAAACCCCATGCTTTATTTTTCCTGTTCACAGCCGGCTTCAGACAGAATTGGTTCTATTTTATCTGAATTCCTTGATCAAGTCTAAAATCAAATTCCTATCAACGGAGTATGTTTGCTTGCTTACATATGCGACAGAAAATATTCTGCAGTCTGCATTGATTTAGGAGTTATCATAAATGTTCATTAAGGACACTGATTTTAATACAGAGGAATACATTTTTAGAGACCTTTAATAACTTTGTATGATATTACCTGTAAAATAGCCTGTGACGCCAGTTGTTTGCCTTCCTTTTTATTCTTACAAATCACCTTGGCCTCATGCTTGCCCACAGTCATAGTGAATTCGTTTTTCTTATTCTTCTTGCGACTGATTTCGTAATTAATTTGAACGTCACCAAGACCAAAATTCCTTTGTAAACATGTCAGCAGAATAGCGTGAGGTGGTGGTTCAGTTGTCTTATTGCAAAATTCTTCCACACGAGGATCTTCAATTTTAATATCATCGAACACCTAAAACAACAACAAAACAAAATCAGAACAACAACAAAATTAATAAACAAAAAAAAACAAAATTCCTACAGAAAGATCCTTGTAATTTGGCTTCGATGCAGGTTTATCAGTCTTAAGCCCAGTTATCTTGTCCTTCATTTCTGGAATTAAAATTTCAAGAGTTTCCCTGGCTGCGTCAGATTTTGCTTGTTTTTTACTAGTCCCATATCCTGTTCCATATTTAAGATCATTTATCGATACAGTCGCTGCATAAGGTGTTGCAGCATTCTCCAACTCAATAAACTCATAGGTGGGTTGTTTCTTTAAAGCATGTTGGACATACTCATGTAGTATACAAATATAACTCTTTCCATTGGGATTCATGATCCACTCCTTGCGAGCTCGCGAATTCTTGGCTGCTTCACCTTTTGGGACTAAAATTGGAAACTTTATTAGTTTTGTCCCATCGGGGAGGGTAGGACGTTGCAGATTCTTTATTTGTTTTCGATTTTTGGTAAATCGACGTCGTTCATTCCAGGATTCGAATCTCAAAACTTTGATCTTTTTAAACTTGAATAACTTTGCACAGTAGTCGTTAAGCTCTTGAGCTGAGATAGACTGAGCTGCAGTATTTTCTTTTACAGTTACAATTGTGGCAGCCGGCACAGATACAGGATATGATGCAGTCTTATTGTTGATGTTGTTGTTGTTATTGTGGTTGACTTCAGTTTCTTTTCCATTTAGTTCAACTTTGTCATCACTGCTGTTAGATTGACTATTCGATGCGTCTGCAGAAAACGGACACTGGTTGGAATTAAATTCCGCTTCAGCTAGGGCTTGTTTTTTTTCCTGCTCTTCTTCTTCTTGGAGAGCTTTGCGATAACCCAAACAAGGAACTGCACCAAGAGGTATCTCATGTTTCTATAGAGAAAAACAAAAATTGAAAAACCAATCGTTGGTTATCCTTTCATGCTTACCCTTACACTACCTGGGCCCAGAAAATAGGGCTTCGATACACAACAAACTCGCGATTGTTTATGCAAGAACAATGGCATGCCACTATTGTGGGTCACTTGAAGCCAACCTTCGGGCAGAACTTCGAAATGATTATGGACTTTTTCTATTTAAAAAAAAAAAAAATTAGCTAAAGTTTAAAGATGTCGACAACATTTGTACCGTCTAATACTGTTTTGAATCTTTCCTCGTACTTTGGTTTTTGGCGACCTTTTAAGTCTTCTGGGAGACCTTCGTCCAACAAATTGTCAAGCTCTTCATCGTCAAAATCTAAGTCGGTGGATTCTTCTTCCGGGTCACTGACATCTTAAAATATAGTTCATTTTGTGTATTAAATGCAACTCTTAAGATGATGGAGAAAAGCGCTTAACGAGGTAAAAAAAATTAGAGGAGTGTAGGTACAGGAAGTGGATTGGGCTCTTGAGGATATCTTCAAAACAATTAGAATCGAGAGTGAAACTGAAGCTCACCGAAAAATTATTCTACAGAAAGACTCTAATAATGCAGCAGGAGGGCCAGATTAAAAGAGGTATAAGCAAAAGGACATTAAAGGCAAGTAGCATCAATCAGAGTTGAACAATCGTCTTAGTTCCAGTCACAGCGACATTTAAAAGAAATTCGATCGCTTCAATTGCAATTAGTTACATCTGAAGATAAGATACTTCGAGCATCCCTGATCAAATTGTACCTATTGTTTCCTTATATTGAAATGTCTCACAACAACGTAAGGTGGATATACAAACTTTTCCTGATACGATGGATCTTGCCTGTAGTGCTGCGGACCTCAGACCTATAAATTGGGGGTAACCATTATAACCCGCGAGTTTTTTTTTTACCGCCAATGGTCTTGCGGATCTGATGGAAAGAGATCTCCATTACACAGATCCGATACCGGGACTCAGCAGTCACCAAAGGAGCATGCCTCCTAGGCAGCAGAAACGGAAAGTTTAACGAGGCGCATCGACGCTTCTCCTCACAAGCAAGATGCAAATATTTCTTGTGGAATATCTACTCAGATGAGAATACCTTTCGGGCTAGCACAAGATGATGCAAGAACAATTCAAGATAAATGTGGTATGAAAGCCACAACACCACAGGCGGAAACCGCAACCACATCTACCTACCTGCTGTCGCCGCTCCATTTCACTACCAAAATTAGGCAAATCAGATGCGTTGAATGATCTGCTCAGAAAAGGGTTAACCAGAGCGGTTACCAAGTGTAAGCCAGAAAAAGGATGGATGAAAGCAACATAGTTAATTAGAATGCCCCGCAAAAACAGACAGGCTAAAAGGGACAGTAGCCACATAGCTGTGGGACCGAGCCCTTCACAAGCAAGAACTAGTGAGACAACAATAACATTCTTGGTACTCGGAAACGCATATATTCACACGGGACAGTATCAGCAGAGGCACGTTCCGGACAACATTTACAGATAATCATCACAACGAAACGAAGGGTAGTGATTCTATGTTCTTTACAGTAGTGGGCGGGTTCTTAGAACGTCTAATTTAACAAGGCATACGATTTTTTGGCTTTGCAGTCTATGGGAAGTAAAAGGGCTGACTATAACGAGGATGAGATGCTTATCAGTGGATTAAAACCTGAATCTATCCAAAAACCAGAATTACACCATCTACAAATAAAAGACTTCTTTTGGGAACGAGACCTACCAGCTACCATTCGATTCAAAGAAGGGTCAAACTCATGTAAAACCAAAACTTTGAAACTATGGTCGGGGAAGTGGACAGATCTCTGAGTGAGCTAATAAATTGTATGCTAAAAAGTAGGCTAATCAACTCAACCCTAGGAGGTGTCTCCCTAAGAAGATCAGTCAGCAGAGGTACACCACAAGTTGGAGTCATATCCCCTCTTCTATGGAACTTAGTTGTCCTGAACTTCTAGTTGACCTGGAAGCAGAAGGGTTCAAAGTGATTGCGTACGCTGCTGACGTCGCCATTGCGGTATCGGGAAAACATGCTCAAATTCTTATTGAGCTAATGCAAACAGCTCTTAGCAAGCTTCTTAAATGGACAGGAAAATTTGGGCTAGGAGTAAACACTCACAAAACTGAACTGGTCCTCTTTACAAGGAAATATAAAATTACACAACTAAATGCTCCGTCCATCAATGGAACTCCACTAATTTTCTCAAATGAAGCTAAATATCTAGGCCTCGTTCTAGATAAGAAGCTCACATGGAAACCCAACATTCAGGAACGAGTAAAAAAGGCCACGGTGGCAAAAGGGAATAAATGGGGTTTATCCCCACAAATTACCCACTGGCTATATACAGCGGTCATAAGACCGATACCCACTTTTGCGATAACAGTATGGTGGACTGCTTTGGATAAAATGTCCTACCGGAACCACCTAAGCAAAGTCCAAAGATCAACGTGTCTATGTGTCACTGGAACACTGCGTACGACACCTTCAGCTGACTTAGACATTTTTCTTAATCTTACACCCCTCGACATCTTTAGTAAACAAATGGCCGCCCGCACAGCAATTTTTCTCAGAGCCACCTTTCAATGGCCCAATAACTCAATTGGACACACTTTTATTCTGAATTCATTCAGCACAATTCCAAGTCACTCCGACTACACCATACCCCAACTGGTTTTTGAAAACAACTTCCGAGTCTCCATTCCATCACGGTCTGATTGGGACGAAGGATATTTCTCGAGAGATGATTCGATTCATTTCTACACTGGATGGTTCAAAAACCGAAGATGGTGTTGGGTGCGGTGTGTACTCAGAAGGACTAGATCTTAGTCTCTTTCCGACTCCCTAACTATTGTAGCGTGTTCCAAGCGGAACTTCTGGCATCATAAAAGAGGTTCTATCCTGGCTCAAGGAAAACGTGATATCCACATCGAATATCCGCATCTTCCCAGACAGCCAAGCAGCCCTTAAATCATTCGAGGCTGTTTCCACGAACTCAGTAACAGCCCGCAACTGTCGGCCATCTCTCGTGGAGATGGCAGAACAGTTTAACATTCACCTTAGAGATACTATAGGAAACTGCAAGGCCGATGAACTCGCCAGAAATGGAACTACTGAACCACTTTCACACGACAGGAGGAATATTGGTATACCTATCGCTACATGTAAACTCATGCTAAAACACGATGCCATGAACGAAACAAATCTAAGGTGATCAAACTTGGCCAACTGTCAGGCGACAAAACATATCTGGCCAAAACTAGATCCAAACGCCCCAAATGTTCGTTATCTCTTGGTAGATCTCACCTTAGCTCCTTAATCGGTGTCATAACTGGCCACTGTCTTATAGGCAGACATGCTATTAGACTCGGTGTCTTCTCGAACGACTTCTGCAGTGAAGTTACATGGACGAGTAAGAAGAAGAGACTATAACTCATCTTCTTTGTTCAAGCCCTGCTCTCTCACAAAGACGAAAATTACATTTGGGAGAATTCTTCTTCAACGATATTAATGATCTAACTCAGACAGACATACACTGTTTCCATCGCTTTATTAAAAGTTCCAATTGGTTTTAAAATTAGTGAGGTAGTGCCTTACTTTTATATGTGGTATCACAATGGACCTAGTATAGTGTAATCGTTTAAGAGCACTGGATAGGAGATACAGATACACATTAATGGAGCCGGGTAGAGTATTCCACATTCTTGTTGTGCGGCTAAAAAATTAGTCTCTAAACTTAACAGTACATCCGGTTATGCTTGAGGATAATACAGATGCAGAATGATACATTCGATTTGGACGGGGATGAACAAAATCTCCGTCCACCCGACCAGGATGAAGTTCGGGTAGCAATATCTAAACTAAAGTCCAACAAGGCTGCTGGAGCGGATGGCCTTACGGCTGCACTCTTCAGCTGGAGATGACTTGGTGAGGAGCATACACCAACTCATCTGTACAGTCTGGTCAGATGAAAGTATGCCTGACGAATGGAACCTCAGTATTGTGTGCTCTATCCACAAGAAAGGAGATACTCTAAACTTCGCCAACTACAGAAGTATAGGTCTCCTAAATGTCGCCTATTGCACGTGAACTGATTGTCCCCCGTCAGTATGGTTTCAGGCCCGGTAAGTCAACCAAATGTTCACACCGACAGATTTTAGAAAAGACCCAAGAATTCCAGATCGATACTCACCACCTCTTTATCGATTTTAAAGTCGCCTATGACAGCGTAAACAGGAACGAGCTATACAGAGCCATGTCGCTTCTTGGCATCCCTGCCAAACTCGTTCGATTGTGCAGGATGACTATGGAGAACTCGAGCTGCTCCGTCAAGGTTGGTAAGAACACCACCGACTCATTTAATGTCGAGAAAGGCTTACGACAGGGTGACGCGCTGTCATGTAACCTCTTCAACATCATTCTTGAGGCAATCGTACGCAACTCGCATGTCAACACCAGCTGTACGATTTTTTTTTTTAATCCGTTCAATTACTTGGCTATGCTGATGATATTGACATTATTGAAAGAACGAAGCGCGCCGTCATTGGAGCATTCGCAAGTATTGAAGTGGAGGCGGCGAAAACTGGCCTGGGTGTAAATGGAGATAAAACAAAGTATATGCTGTCCTCGGGTGAAGAAGATCATCCCCGTAGGCTCGGACAAAACGTCACAATGGACAGATATAACTTTGAGGTTGTCAAGGACTTTTTCTATTTGGGTTCCACTATAACCTCTCAGAACAACATCAGTGAAGAGATCAGTCGAAGAATCACTCTTGCCAATCACTTTACAAGACCCTAATCATCTCAGTCCTGCTGTATGGGGCAGAAGCGTGGACACTGACACAATCGGATGATATACAGACTGGGGTGCTTTGGGAGAAATGGAGTATGGAGGAAAAGATTCAATGACAAACTGTAAGGGCTATACAGCGACATTGACCTCTTAAAGAAGCTAAAAATACAGCGATTTAGATGGCTGGGCCATGTGGAGCGTATGGACGAAAATTTTAAAAGTCCGACTAGTCTTCAATTCCAATCCGGATGGCCGACGCAGTTCTGGAAGACCCCATCTAAGGTGGCGCGATCAAGTGGAAAACGACCTCAACCAACTTGGTGTGCG
Organism: Platycheirus albimanus; assembly: GCA_916050605.2. Lineage (NCBI taxonomy): Eukaryota > Metazoa > Arthropoda > Insecta > Diptera > Syrphidae > Platycheirus > Platycheirus albimanus. Next base: position 289,333,250 of record OU696696.1, on the reverse strand, counting down.
CAACTGGAGGCCACTGGCTAGGGACCGGCTTAGCTGGCGAGGATTGTTGGTTGAGGCCGTGGTCAACATTGGACTGTCTGCGCCAGTAAGGAAGTATTCCTAGCGATGTGTTGGTTGAATTTTTTTTAAGTGTACGAATGCAGCTGTCTATATCATCTTTGGTGACGTCAAAGAAGGTGATTTTTAATACACATTTAGCTGTTGAGTTTCCTCAATACAATGCCTGAAAATGGGTCTTAGTTCGCAGTGATGTTTATGGCAACAAAATAGCAGAAAATCAAGCGAAAAAGTAGGTAGGTATGCAGCACAAATAATTAGCGAAGCAGTTTTGGTTTTTATGGTGTAAGGAAAGGAAAGGAACATAAATCCACCTGGCCTCAAAACAGCTGGTGACAGATTACCAACTTTAAAGGTATATGAAGAGCGAGGAAACACTTGCCCCCAATGGGAATTCATATGAGAAGGATGCGCTTTAGCACACTTGAAGTTAAGGCATAATAGGTACTTAATCAGAAGGTCAGACAATGATATTTCAAATGGAATCTTAATGGGAGCAACGATAGCAAGTAGGTAGGACATCAGAAACAGCATCGAAATATTTATTTTAATCTTGTTTTAAACAAATCGATACCCAATTTCCTGTTTTATTTTAAAATAACAAGTATTTTATAGTTCAAATTATTCAAGAAACAAAAAGACTAAATTACCAGATTCATCTGTTCCAGATCCAACTTCGTCCAGCACCTGGAACTCTCTGAGCTGTTGTCCGATTGATTCTCCAGTCTTGTCTTCAATACTTTGTGTCTTCATCTCCTCAATAGCACTCAGGGAGAAGCCAGCAACTTTCATAGCTGTGGCACATTCCGAGATGGCAGTCTCCATCCGAGGCTTCTTGCATGGTTGATGGTCTTCGTCCATTTTTTTAGGTATTATATTTTTTTTTTTCTATATGCAACTTACACACGCGATTTTGTTCTTTTTGACTACCGAGTCAACTTTCAATTAAATTGTTTCTTTTTTTTGTATGAATAAAACTAAAATAACATCTATGTTTATTAAATTGGCAGTTGTTTGCGGGTTCTTCTAAAAAATATCCAATACTGATTGAATCCAACTTTTGTTCTTTAAAATTGGATGGTCACATTGGTTATTTCAGAAAACCCAACACCACTTTTTCTGTTTTATCGATTTTCTTTTTTTATTTAAAAAAAATTAACTTAATAAATAGAAATATTAAAGAAAAGGAGTAAAATTGAATTTAAATAGTTCATCCACAAAATTATACTTCAATATATATTTACATATATATCTCTAGAATCTAGATCTTACCAAGAAATTGGAAAAAAAGTTTTTGTCTTCCACCAAGCTGTACCTATGTATTTGCTGGGAGGATGCTGGGCGGATGTGGTTGCTTTTACAAGTTTCAACAGCCTTTGGCCTTTGGATTCTAATGATAAAATAATCTTATTTTTATTCACCTTTTCTTCTTGTTCTTGAAAAATTGGTTTTGAAACGGAATTATTGATTTTTGTTAGGAAATTATGCTGCGAGAAAAATTTTAGCCGAAATTTATGCGAAATAGGAGATTTCTTGACCTCGGCTCGGCTGCGGCTGTGCAGTTTTTGACGTTTTGAAAATGCAAAATGTGACAGAAGACCAAACATCATTTTGCAGATGGCAGCGCCATTGATTCCATTCGAGTCTCGGAGTGTATATTGGGCACTAATGCTATGGTACGTTCACACTCAGTTTGCTTTTGTTTGCATAAAGTAATTTTCTACGATTTTTTTCGAGTTTCTAGAAAATTGTTTAATGTTATATTGAAATGTCATATTTTTCGTTTACAACACATACAAATAACCTAAATCAATGAACGAGAAGGGAATTCTTTAACTGAATCGAGCACTAATTGCATTTTCGTATTCATGAATCCCTAGTGGATAGACATTATGTATGCATGCAAATTATATTGTTTCCGGACAAAAAACATTAGAATTTTAGAACATAGAACAGTATACTATGAATCTACTGATTTTTAGCTGTTCGGGCTTCTTTTGCTGTAATTTGCGCAATGGCAATCTTATAAGGAAAACTGAGTTAGCTGTGCAAATCTGCAGTGGTGCGAGATTTTTCTGACTACTGGCGTATAAGTAAACTCATATATATGTGCAGGCCAGCCATTTGAGCTTATAAAACTTCGGTAAAACTAGATTTTAGTTTTTACAATAAACATAAACCTAAGACGAGTTGTATATTGCTACCACCATCCATGTAATAAATTGTTGTCAAAAATACATTTATGAAGAGGCAAATTCTAATTACCAAATTTAAGCACTGAGCAAACACTTTAAAAAGGCAAACAAAAAATTAAGAAAATGTGCCGTACTTCAACTACAATTCAAAAATGCGATTTAAATACAATAATAATTATGGTTAGTGCAGTACAGCTCCGCCTAGTTTATTCTTCATAGTTTGATTCTTGTCAATAGGTATATTTACGTATGAAAAACTACAGAAAACATAAAATCTACGAAACTGCGATGACTACGAACGAAGTACGGAAAGGCATTATTACTAAATTTGATAGTCTAAGTGATCAAAAATTTGATAATGAAGTAGAAGATAAAATACGCTATTTAAAAATTACATTTCAGTGTATGCAGGTTACAGAAAAACTGTTTACTTAATATTAGATGCGGGGAAGCCTTCTGCTAAAATACACGCTTCCAAGTCTGGGGGGGCTCTCATAATTTCAGACATCGTTATACAAACACGAATTGCGTAAGATGAATTCTACTAAATGTGTAGAATGATATAATCATTTTATACATGTTTTTTGTTCGTATAGATTTCTTACGTAGTCATTTATATTGCCGAATTACCTGCGTTCATTGCAGCGTCGGATTTTAATCATAATTAAATTTAAATTCGCATTTTCATGGCCACAAGTAATTTTAAATTATCTTATTTAGGTTACTTTGTGTTCCTGCATCATATCCGCAACAATGAATTTATTTGCTTGCCGCACTCAATATCGTGACGGACTAATATTATTTTTATCCAGGAACTTAGCTCTATTGTTCCAAAGCCAGCGTGTTAATATTGTTTCTTATCAGAAAACATGTGATTATTTTAATACTTTCGTACAGGTTTAATAAAGATATTCTCCACCCCATGAAATAAAAACTACGAAATATTCCGAAATTCGTTTCGATACAACTTAGTACATCACCATAGTCTTATAATCATTTTACCAGTAAAATGTATTTTCATATAATGGCATTTCCCAAATGACATCTTTGAGATATGTAATGACAGCTCTGATTAGCGACCTGAAGAAATAAAGACGGAGTCTTACGAACTTGCTCTAATGTGTTACAGTGGTCTTTGGTTTTGAGTTTTTGAAAAAGCACCGAAAAAATCATATGAAATTTTATTCATCACTTAAAAATTACTATAGTTAAAACGTTTTTTGGAGAAAATGAAGTAAACCATCTGATTTCTTTTACTGTTTTGAATAGTAGGTATTTAAACGGTTTTTCTTGCAAAACTTTTCGAAAACATATTGCAAATTTTTTTTGGAGTACTTATTCCAACATCTAGCAGTTTAAAGTTGTTATCAGAAAACAAAATTTTTAAAAATGTTAAACAGTTTTTGAAAAAACTAAAATTTTTGAAAGAAATTTAGCTTTTTTTCAAACTCAAAAAAACTTTATTCTGGAAAATTAAAGAAATAATATTGTTTCGTTTAAAAAGGATTTCAAAAAACTGGTCATATGGGAGTTACCGTTATAAGACTTTTTCTGAAAAATATATTCCAACCAAACATAAAGTTTGCACAGAAAACACTATTCAGAAAGTTTTATTAAAATCGTATTAGCCGTTTTTGAGAAAAATTAATTTTTCACTAAAAATCGTGTGGCAGAGGTACCGTTAGTTTTAAAGCTGGAATGTTAATTCCGAAAACCCCGCTGTACGACGTCATAATAATACTATGTACCAAGTTTGAAAAAAATCGGTCCAGCCGTTTAGGCTGTAGGTAACTATACAGACAGCCAGACGGACAGACAAACAGACAGGCAGAATAGTCGGACCCACTTTTTTCGGCTTCTCTATCATCGTAATGTTATGTTTGATAATCCAAAAAAAATTATTTTTTATGAATGCATAACTTGCCTTATAGTACCTATAATCGCAAGTCAAAATGAAGGGTAAGTTAGTGCAGTAACACTGGGGTGGAAAGTTTTGAATATAATTTCTTAACTGAATGTTTAGTGCCACTCGGATTGAATAGGGTTTTTCAAAAACAAGTGTGTTAACCGATCACGATCACATTCAAACCATAAGCAAAGTTAATCCAAATTATTCCAAAAGTTTTCTAGGAAATGAATAAAAATCAGACGATTTTTTGATTTCTTCTGCCACCCCTTCGGTGTCGTCCAAAAGTTGTGCAGTTTTTAATTTAAACTTTTGACCGTATTTTGTTCGAACATAGGCTTAAGGAGCAAGTAACTTGACTATGGTCGCATTTTGTTATACTTTTCATTGCATTTGTCCCCACTGTGATAACGTTTATTGGTCTGCTTTTTTTGCACCTACACTTGTCAGAGCAATTTCACTTTTGGGGCGTCTTGATTTTGTATGTCATCACTTTCATAGCTTTGTTCTACGTACTGCTGCTAAGGCCTGCGGCACATATACCTACCATCAGGTATCAGCTACTGGCAAAGTATATCATTGACTTATATAATATCCTTTAGTACAATCATGAAAGGGTTTGGAGCGGGAAAAGAAGACATTAACTCATTTCACATTATTGGTGAAGAAGAAACTGATGGAAGGGAGCACCTCAGCAGCACTCTAAAGTAGCAGAACAAGACAATATACTAAAATTTTTTAAGTGATATTAGGTACTATAAGTTATATATTATACAATGGCTACATAAACTGTCAAATTCTAGGTTTTTGCTGTGACGTAGGCTGCAAATGTCAATTTTTTATTTCAAGTAATGTTGATTTTGATCCTACAAACTATCGAGGACATTCCAATTTTCCAAAATGGAGAAGCTTGTGGATCGACCCAACATCGTATCCTGGCTTCGTACTTGAGCCCATCTTAGCCTTCCTTCTTGTCAGTGTATAATGTCAAACGAAAAGATTTAGTTTTAGTTGTACGTCCTCCGCGTTCGTGAAAATTTTGAAAGCAATGTCAAATCAACTGGTTACAGAACTGCCAACAAAATAGCCTTGCCACTTGCCAGTTGTTTGGCAAGTTGGCAAAGTTTGTGTGTGTGAGTGCAAAATATGAGTGTATCGCAACTTGCTTACCGCATAAGTTGGCATGTATGGCGTGGGCACCTGGACGCCCATAAAAAAAAACTTATAAAAATATAGAAGCAAAAATGGAACATTTTAAAGTTTGAAGTCACCTAATTTTTATAAAACCGAATAAACCTAAGCTGTCTCGTGAAGCAATGCATTGCTTTAAAAGTTATTTATCTTTCTTGCATTTAGTTATAAATCAAAATATTATATCTTGTACATATTTATACAATATGTAGGTACCTACTCTATAGGTTTCTCTATTGCTTGGCAAAGCGAACGTCAAGACCAAGAGAGATAATAAACTAAAGAATGAATTTGCACAACTCGAAAGTCGAAAGCCTGCAATAGAAAACAACGAGCATTCAGCATTAGTCGGCATCAAACGATCGTACAATCCGCATCTATATTCCGAAAACGAATCAACTTGTTGCTTTTTGTATCTGTGTTATTGGCGGTTAAAAGTATTTAACAATAGATTTACACGGAAAGTGATAATTGCAGTACAAATTGCAAAACCACTTTTGTTGCTAAGTTATAAGGAAAAGTATACAATACACACATACTAAAAAAAAAGAGGTGAATAACGATATCAAAACGATGGTTATTTAAAAATTGTATCTATAAAATTTTGTACCTACCTAATTATGTATCACAAAAATAGTTTTGCCGGTTGGTTTTTATTTTAATTGAAATCAAATTTCTTGTGTTTTTTTTTTGTCATTCATTCGATCTGCTTGTTAATAAAACAAAGTTATTAACGTTTTCATAAAATATTAGGTCAATTTCATCTAAAACAATAAATGTAGAGCGGACTAATTATTGTTTGGGTGAACGCTTACTCATTCCCTTTATTGCTTTATTGGGTTGAATAAAAAAAGGCTTGTGTGATATCTAATTATTGATTTGTTGACAAAACAATTAAATGATAGAGAAATTTGTTTTTGTGAGCACAAAGTTAAAATTAATTTAAGCATGAATTTACACCATCCACATACATATACGAGTACATAGTGTTGTCGAATTTAAACATTCTTATCTTGAGATAATAAATCAAATTCGTCACTTCAAAGAAAATATGCATTTAATCAAAAGAAATCGTGTTGTTATGTTAATCCGTGTGTGTAATATGATCATGCAAGTGCTACCGGATAGTGTGACGTTAGCACAACAACAAATAGCATACGTACACATGTAGGTATGTACGTCTCGCCGATATTAATTACCTCCGTGGAAAAAAAAATTAACCTGTTTTTCGATAAAAGGTTGCCGGATTGCTGCATTCATTGAATTGATTTGCGAAATTCTACACAGTAGCGGTTATAAGGAAAGAATTAATCAGGCCCATTTTAAATCTGGGATCAGTTTGGAAATAAGTGATAGGTATATCAAAGGATACTAATCTAGTTATCTACCTTTTCTTTGCTCGTTTTGGTGGTTAAGGCCTTGTGTCAATTGCCTTTAAAAGGCTGGCTTCATTTTTGACATGGCATCAAAATGGACACAATTTTAGCTTTTTCGCTGTCTGTTAATTATGGATTGAAAGGATATTTCTAAACTATTATTTGCTTTTATTTCCCATTTGAATAGTAAAGCGAAAAAGGTACCTTTTGACCAAGAGTATTAGTTTCTTATACAAAAGACAGCCTAAAAATTACAAGATAAAAATTAACTCACATAACTTAAATTTTTAGGTAGCTACTTATTTTTAATTGATTCAATGTTTGTTCTTCTGAAAAAAAAATTTCTTTTGATTATCTCAGTACGAGTACTGCCAACAAAATACAAAATATTTTCACTTTCTGCCATATTCCAAATTTCGCAAAGTAAAGCACGGTGTGGAATAAAGTCAATAAAAGCACTTTCCATTGGAGACAAAGAAACGTCCAGGAGTCATCTCAAACCGTTCGATTGGTACAAAAATGATACTTCTGATGATTCTGAGAAGAGAATTCAGAATTCACTTATAGCAACTTTCATTCAAGTAAAGATTTTTTCTTTTTGTTAAAAGATTTGGTCTTTTTCAGTTTTACAATTTTCATTGTAAAAAAAAGAACAATTCTAGATCGATTCTAGATCGATTCTAGATCGATTCTCAACACGAAAGATTGCATCTCTGATGGGCTGGAAGATTCGATCTGAATACACGCATTAAAAAACACAAATGCAAATACACAAAATACGACTCAAATATCCGTTACAGAATAATTTTTGAAAGCTTCTTTTCACATGCATTAGGCTTTTCGGTTTCTCTTTATTGTAGACACAGGCAAATTATTTCAATCCAAAAAGTGTTAACAAATAATATAGGCACCAAACGAAGTTAAGCAAGGAAGTTGCGTGAGCGGTAATGAATACTAGGATGGAGTTATAACTCATTTATTCCGTGAATCGGGCCGCACACACCACTTTGACACTTGAAAAAGTGGTGGAAATGGTGCATGCGAACAAACACTGCGTGGAAATTGAGAAGTAGCAATTTTACTTGTTCTATTGGTTTTAAAAATGAGTAGTCCCTTAAGTGAAACCAATGAAAAGTCTAAGCATTCTTTATATTTGTTCTATCGTGAAGTGATTTAGCTTCCCCATTCCGTAAATTTATTTTTCTGCTTACTATTGTATTCTTCTTTTAAACGATATTCTATGTGAAGGTTGCAACTGACGAAAGCAATAGCCAAAACTGAACAAAACGCGTCCATCTCCATTCTGATAAAAGTTTTTGTCAAACAAAAAATATGTTTTGTTCGCGGTGCCATGACATAAGTATAGTATCATGACTCATGAGGCCATATTTCGAAATATGGCCTTATGACGCATTCCAAAGTGTCATGTGACCATATTCGAAGTGATGGCCTTACGTCGCTTAGCCAAAGTGTCATAACGCCATTATGGCCTTATGACACCATTTTATAGGGGCACTGTTATGGAACAAAGATTTTCTTACACGGTATTTATATCGCCCACAATAGCAACTGCCATTCAGAGCTTCTGGATAGGTTCCACCAGAAAATATTTGTTTGATGGAACTTTTAATATTTTGCGAACTTGCGAACTTCATAATCATGTAAGTTATTTTAGTTTAAATTTTTTTTCTTAATTGTTAAAAGTAATAGCTTAGTTTTTTCGCGTGATTGAATCCTTTTTGGGATATATTTTTTATTTGTTCAAAGTATTTTATTTATTTGGAGCTATAAATATTTTCTTTGGATAGAAATTTAAATAAATAAGATCATCCTACAATTGTTTATCCATTATTCTAACGGTAAAACACTTTATTTTGTTGTTTTCAGTAATTTTATAGTAATTCTTTAAATGACATATGGCCTTATGACACTTTCTCAAAGCGTCATAAGGCCATATGCAATATGGTCTTATGACGAACAAAAAAATAGTCTCATGACGCTTTCGCAAAGTGACATAAGGCCATAACGTAAATTATGGTCTTATGACATTTTGGAATGAGTCATAAGGCCATATTTTAAAATTTGACGCTATGGTCTTATGTCACGGCACCTTTATTCCCATTTACGTTATCATATTTACTCAGAAGTATGTTGAGTAGCTTCATTAAAAAAAAATCTATGGTTTTCTTGCGATGTCACAATCATGTTAGCTCTTCTCTACCACAACGTCGCAGTTTAAATTTTTGAAGATTTTAAGTATAGAACTGCAGTCTATCTCTATATTAACCTTACATCAATGCCGAATGAAAAAGTCGAACTGATCTCATTTGATTCGGGATGTTGCAAGTCTAGGCTTTGCCTTAAGGGTATTTTATACCACCATGGTGTTATTTTTAACTTTAAAGCCTTTTGCAATCAAGCATTAAATCCTCGCATAAAACATCTAAAATCTCTGTCAGCGTTTTAGATCTAGCCGAAATTTTAAGGTCCCATCCATTTTTCTGCATCAGAAATCCATTTTAAGGCCGATCGTCTGATATTTCAAATGAAATGAAAATGATACCTTATTTTGAGATTTCATTAATAGATTCTATGAGGCGAGATTAAAAGTAAGACATTAATTTCTAAAAATGTTAAGAATATTCAATCTAATCTTTAACTTTGGCATTAGACTTTTTAGTAAGCCAAGTAGGTATTTTATTCCTCATCATTGTTTTCTTAGCTTATAGATTAGGTTTTTTTTTACTGCTTCGTCTATGTGTCGCTATCTTATCTAAACATGACCTCAATACAAAGACTAGAATAAGAGATTTAAAATAATCAAAAATTTTCGCACAAGAAAATATTGAAAAAGCAAGCTTTATATTTTTTTTTTGGTCAAGCTTAACTCGATTGTACTAGGAAAACTTCATACAAAGATCATACAATGATCGGACGCCAACTACGAAGCTAGTTCACAGCCGAACGAAAATTCTCTTCTCAAAAACAGCGATATTTTTTGTGCATTTGAAAGTAGCTGTCAAATGTTTGTCCATAAGATGTATGTTACCGGTGCCTTAATATAACGCCGTAAGTTAAACTCATGCGGACCTATTATGTATGAACTGCTAGTCTAATGTCAGCTTCATACAATAATTGTTAAAAAAAAAATGTGGCCAAAATAAAAGATCACGATGCTAGCTCCTCACACGCGACTTCAGGGAAAATTTACAACTTAAAATTTTGACATAGAAGCTCGCGACCGGGCCGGTGCAGTTCTTGTTTTCGCTCAGCCAGATAAGGTATACTGCTCCGTCTGCGCCGCCGCTTCCTCCGCCCGATGCCCGATCACTTCTTCCCGTTTAACTGAAAGAACAAAACAGAAAATCTGAGATTCACAGAGTGCTTTAAATAATAGACTTGCTGTTAAGTTTGAAATTATTTACTTTTTAATTGATTAATTTCATTTACATATTTCCACGGAACTGTAAAAGATTTGAAAGATTTTCTGCATAGTTCTCAAAACTGCTCACATATAAAATTCATACAAACTTTATATAATGTTATATACCTAATGAAGCTAACGCAATCATTAATTACTGGCAAGCAAGTTGCAATTGATTCATATTCTTAATATCAACTTATAGTTACTTTTATTTGCAAATTTTATGGTGTTTTCCATTGATATAGCGAAATTAATTATATGTTTATTGTTTCATGTGTTTTATTTGAATTTTCAAAGGAGTAACTACTTGCACGAATACGTCCTTATATCGAAAGCCAACTAAAGATTGTGATTTAATCTATTCAGTCAATCATGTTTGTCCTGTTTCCCAAGTGAATCGAATTATTATATCCGTTTGATAATTTCATCCATTTGATTTATTATAATGATCGATCAAAGAATGATCGTTTCTCCAGATAGCACATCTAATGCAGCCCTTACTCAGGAGTTTTTAGATTTTTTTTAGGGCTTGAAAGTACTAAGGGCTCCCATGGATTGGTTTATGAAACAATCCCAGGCCTAGTCCCGTCTCAGTGACTTATATACGCTCTCATAGTTAAGAAGTCAATACGACAAACTCTGCTCCAACGAGTACAAACAAACGCAAGTGACATGATTATACGAAATTGTTCATCACACTATGGCAGTTTCAGCTTTTGTCAATTAGTTTCATTTATTGTGAATCAATTAATTGGGGGTGCAACTCACATCAACCGATACCAGTCCTCGATATACTGTATCTAAGTATATCTTCATTAAACGTTATACAATACAATCTCGACATTGATGGCCCGGAGAGTCTGAATTGTAAATTTCCCGTCCTGAAAATGTTTATACAAAAAGGTCATGCTTCATGAATGCATGCAAAATAAATGCACGCAGAGATGAATAGCATTAGAGCAGCAAAAGTAGATTTAATTAAATTGCACGCAGGTACACCCAATCAAGCTGGTGTTCTATAAGTGAAACATGTATCCATATGGTATTATCATTAGGTTTAACATTTATGAGACCTGTCACGCGTGTGTCATTGTCAAAAGTGGAAGATAATAATTTGTATGCTATTTTTTATTTCGTAAATAATTCAGATGGACATGATCGTCTCTCGGAACTTAAATGAACGCAATTAGAAATCTGTCACCCAACTGATTTTTGATCTATGTTGGCTGGTTTCTTGTTTCTTGCAAGTCAGTTTGTAAGGTGTCGGTTAAGTGCTAGTTGCACAATAGATTGGTTGCTTATCGGGTCAAAATTTATTATCTTTTATGAAGAAAATGAAAAATAAACAAGTATATATTGATACATGTCTAAACTTTCTTAAATCCCAGTACTGGCACGCAAGTAGCTTACATTACAAAACAAATTTCTTGTATTTTTCAATAAGCAAAACACTCATATTCTTCTTACAATGATACAAACTTTGACAAGTTGTCCTCCATTACAACATAAGTCCTAAAGGCATACAAGTTTATTACATATTTTTAACAAATATATCGAACTCATCTTTTATTTTCAGCATTTCTGACCGAACATGTGTGACGCTTCCTCTAATATTAATGATGAGCCAGAGTGGCTGAATTCCGACTTTGTTTTAAAAGTAGTCACCAAACATTCCAAACTGCCAGTCAAGGAAATAAAATCCTTTACAACGCAACCGGCAACTGCAAAAGGAGAAAACTATGCCAGTGCAATGACACTTTTAAATGTACAATACGCCACCGAACCTAATGGTGCAACTGAATCTGTATCTTTTATTGTTAAATCCCGCCTGGACAATGAGCTTATTTCTGCCATTGAAGAAGAATTTAGCATTTTCCAACGAGAATCACAGGTCTACTCAGTAGTTTTAAATGAAGCCGAGAAGCTATTGCGGTCAATAGGTGATGACACAATTTTTGGACCAAGGTTTGTTTGGGCTATACCTAATTATAAATACTATTGTTTTAATTTAAAAAACAAATTTTCCTTTATATTTTAGAGCTATTCATCTGGAAGACGGCATCATTGTCCAGGAGAATCTAAAAGTCAAAGGCTATCATATAGTTGATGTTAAACAAGGTTTAAACTTGGATCAGATCACGGCCGTTTTAGTAAAATTGGCCAAATTCCACGCAACCAGTATGGTTTTGTATGAAAAGGTAAGAAGAACTGATATTAAGACTATCTACTCTATACGAAATGAAGCTGTATTGCGGCTAATATATCAGAAACCGAAACGCGTTTTTCATTCCATGACAATAAAATTGGCTGTAGGTATGGGTTGGTTACTCTCAGATGTCCTCCCTAGGCGGAATACCTGCAAATCAGAAAAACAATCTACTGTCCTTTTATCTGTTCCAAAATATTCAGCTCTGTCGAACTATCTTATTAAGAATTCAACCTGATGAATTGATCGAAATCTAGAATTGACTTCAAAAATTTAACTCAGCATAAATTGTTTATGTACTCGGCCACTTTAAAAAGGGAGCAAGTTATGCATTTTCTTAACTTGTCGTCCTAATCTCGGCCCGAAGTAGTCCAATGTTTTCCCACTTGGGTGAGCTGAGGTAACGAATTTATTATCAAACTGTCAAAGTTGTCAATATTTATTTTTGGGACAGCCCAAGGTTGTTTTTTAAAAACAAATTTTTCGAAATTCGTTCACGACGTGTTGGAAACTTTCTGACGATGTCGACGTTACCGTTGGCCTAAAGCTGTTGCATGGCTTGTTCATGTTTAATCAGACTACAACATCAGACGCCATTTCGCTAAATTGTTTTTTGTTTAAATTGTTTCCTTTTTTTTTTAATAAGACAAGTATGTACACTCCGTTGGACTTGATTACGAACACGTAGTTTTTTGGTTTAATTTAAAAATTTTTTGGTGATCTTTTGATAATCTTATTTAACTGTTATCATACTTTAAATCAAAAATAAAAGCATTTAAAGTATTAAAGACCTTAATTCAAGGTATAACTTCATCGGAACAACAATACTTAATGAGAAAAAATTCATTAACCAATGAAGAAGTAGGCCAAATCCGAGCTTACAAGGAACAAGGCGAATCTATCCGTTTCACAGGCAGTTAGGTTAGTTGTTTGGGCTTTCCCACGGTTTTATAAAGTTCGTAAAATTGAACCAAAAAAACTACATGTTAGTAATCATGAGACCCTGAGTGTATTTAATTTTTTTCTTGATAAAATAAAACAAAAAACGGCTGGCAGAACTGTAATTTACAAAAAAATCTTTACAACTAGCCCCAGTCCCAGCTTAAGCCCATAACCTACTTTGGTCATCTCAGATTTTTGGAAAATCGCTTTGAGTGACTCTGGTCATTCCATGGAAAACTAAAATCGTCTTAAAGCCTGGAATTCAAACTTTCAATCATAACATGATTACGCTCACGTAACTTGTCCCTAATTACAAGTCGTACAATTCACAAATGTACCCGACCTTTTGCAGGAAACTTGACTTTTTCCTTTTTCTTCATGATCAATCCTTTTTAAATCCTTTTTAAGTTTGTATGGTAGTTAAACCGTTTATCTTTATGAGGTAATCTTTTTGACCAAATTTAAAATTTTTTTTAACAGAACCCACAATTATTCAAATACCATATGGCAGGGAATGTATCGGAAGCCCCGACACCATTGCACGGTGTTTATATCAACTGCATCCAAACAACTATCGACTACTGCAAGAACAATCCAAACTTACAACAATATGTACCTAAACTAGAAGAATTTGGCTCTAAAATCATCCCAAAAATGATAAACGTCTTCAGTAGAAACAAAGTGGACCGTTTCCATGTTCTGAATCATGGTGATATGTGGGTGAATAATATGATGTTTAAGAGTGATACGGATGTTCTTTTTGTAAGTTTAATTATTATGCTTGTAAAATGTTGAAAGAGTTTTTTAAAGCACCATTCTGTTTCAAGGTGGATTACCAAGAAGGTTACTTTGGATCCCCAGGAATCGACTTGAACTGGTTTTTGTTCTCATCATGGCCAACGAATATCTTTTCAAATCAAAGAGATGAACTAATTGGGGTGTATCAAACAGTTCTGGAAGATACTCTGCAAAGGTTAAACTACGACCAAAGGATACCTAATGTAGAAGATGTAAACAGGGAGATTGTAAATAAAGGATATCATGGTAAATTTGAAATTTAAGATTAATCCAAATAAAAATTATTAAACTTATCTTCTAGGACTTTCAACTGCAACATGTATGCTACCAATTCTGATTAATGATAAGGAAGAACTTGCTGATGCGATGAATTTTCTTTTAAATACCGACGAAGCTATAGAAAACCGACGAAAAGTTTTTGACAATCCTGCTTTTGGAGATCGGTTGGTTGTCTTCTTCGAATTTTTCAAAAAGAATGGTATTTTATAATTAATGGGTCTCTACAGAGGCTGGAAACAATATTGTATAAATAATTGTTTGGGTAAAACTTTGAAACTGTTTAAACTTGTCTTAAATATTTGTATAGTCTAAGCTTAAGTTTAAATGTAAATATACTTATGCTTAAAGCAATCGAAAAATTTTGTTGTTTTTTGAAGAATTAATTGATAAAATGTTGTCAGTTGTTTTTTTTTCTAATCATTTCAACCTTATGAAATTTTAAACTTTTCTTTAGCCTTTCTATTCAACACAGTCGGGTACTTTATCCTGCAAGCACATGCTAAAGGCAAGTATTTTTTAAATTCCGATTAGTAGTCTGGGAAATAGTTTTTTCTCGTGGGTCGTGAGAACCTGAATTGAAGACAAATCACCATGGAAAGGCTGAAACCTCGAATTATTGAATAATTTGGATACTGTGCCATGAAAATCTGCTCTGTGAAACATTTGTTTTGTGCGCTTTCTGAAAGACAGGGCTTCAGAAATAGTAGGGGAGCCTAATTCGACTTTTGACCCCCCCTCCCTCCCCTTGAACAAGTCCCTAGATCCGGCGCTGCACACTACTAGCGAAACTGTGACTTTTATTGAGCAACATTTTTGGTGGACAGCTAACTTTAAATTTAAGCCTTTTTCTTTGTGTTTATATGAAGTCAAAAGTCTTCGCTGATAAGCCTGGATTCAGAAGCCGACATTGCTCGCGTAATTCGGTAAATATCGGTCTCATATTTGGAAGAAGGGGTTCAATATTTGACCATAAAAGTGAACCATGTAGGGGGTAGTTGCATGCAAAATATATTTTTCAAAATAATTGTCGGACACAGTTTTTTTCAGGTCTAAAGCAAACTTCTAGAGTACAAATTCATTTTCGACGTTAGATCTTATCGCCCAAGGTCATAAGGTCCAAATCCCAAATAATGTCACAGTACCTACCCAAAAACAGAATTTTTTGTTTGAAAATTTAAAGCAAGAAAGCGACAGAAAGTCCAAAGAAATGTCACAACGCCCAATCATTTTTGAAATGTCCAATTTCCCAAAACCCAAAAGCATTGTAGTTTTTGAATTTGGGCACTCTGGCATTAAATTTGAACGATATGACATATTTTTGAAGTTAAGTGGTGTTTTAAATTTTAAAACTTATACTTCTTGTGTATAACACCCAAAATAAAAAATGTCATAAGCCTCAAAAACTGACACACTACCCAAAATGCCCCTTCAAATAAAATCATGTAAATACTCAACGTCACTAGACCGCACATTTTGGTTAAGTATCACTTCTTCATTGAAGAAAATTTAATTTGGCTGTCAATTTTTTTGGCAGTGAGAACGTTTTAATTGTGTATCAATCAAATATTAAATTGTTTTTTTTTTTTTAGTTTTACAAAAAAAACAAAATGTAACGTTGCCATAAGCATTATAACCATCAAACACAACCTTTATTTATGTACCATTCACAATATTGCAGTGCATTCGTTTTGACACTTAACCAAGTATCATCGTGAATTTGTCTGTTTGTTCGGTAAATTTTTCTCTAACGGGCGTACCGCGTACCAATAAATCCACTCAATTCAAAATAAAATCAGACGGAGTAGAGGTGCAGGTGACCAAAGAAGGTAAATTTTGCTTGTGTAACTTTTTTTTCTCAAAAATCTATTTTAAAATAAGTTTTCCTCTAATTTCTTAGTGTAAAATTAAAGTTAACATATAAATAATTACTTTAAAAACATTCACAATCAATTTTCTTATAGTATTTAATCATAATTAGTGTTTTAAAAATGAAGGAATCTAGTTCTCCCCTGTGAAGAAAAAAAATCGTGTATGTGTATTATTTTGTTTCATTATTTCAAATTATGTTTTCTCCCCTTTCGGTTCAGTGTATAGAATATACAAACAGTATACATCTCATTTTTTGAGTGGGATTGGATTTAAAATTTAAAAAAAAAACTTGAAATTCCCGGTGAGTGTAGTTTGTAATGTAGGTGTATAAAAGATAATGAGTGTGAATGAATGAATGAAAGCGAAAACGGCAGAAACAAGTGTATGGATGCGCAGGAGTTTTTTTTGTGATTTGTGAATTGTTTTTGAGATGGTTTGTTTATCTTGTTTTCTATTTTCATTCGCACTCATTGAGTGAGTGGAATATGTGTATATATAATTTATGTGGATTGAATGTATGTGGTTGTAAATATTTTATTTGATTTGACTGTTTTTTTTTTTTCTCAATATTATTTGTTTTGTATTGTATTTTGTTGTGTTGGAATCTTCGCACTCATATGGTTTTGAGTGAAATTTAGCTCTCAAACTTTGACTCGGATCAATATTGGTTTTCCGTCTGAACTGAAATTTTCAGATTTTCACATTTCAAACGAAAGAGAATTGCTTCACACACTTCGACGTTCGACTTCGAATCACGTTCATCGTTCACATCCATTTCTGTCGCGTAGACGGGGTGAGACCGTCGTCGTTGTGCATGTCCAGAAATTATTCGTGCTTAAAATTTATACTTTTTCCCCCAAGTGTTTTTTTTTTTTTTTTATTTGTGTTTCTGTATCGAGTTCATGAAGTTTAATCAAATTCCTTTGGAAAATTTGTCTAATTAATTGTATAATTTGCCTTGTGTGTGTATTTTTCAAAGTAAATTTAATTTCTGGCCAGAAAATCTGGTATACCTTCCCCGTCAAAGGCGGATAGCAAGCAAAAAACACGTAATTGCTGCTCGCTGCTCCTATTGTTTGTTCACAATAGAGTCAGTTCCCATAAAAAGATAAAAAAAAACCACAAAAGTGAGAGTAAAAAAAAAAAGTTTTTTTAAGAAAACCCCGCAGTGTCATGCAATAAAAAATAAAAAAAGTGAATTAAAAATAATAGATAGAGATTTATTGTGGAGTTGTGGATTCGTCCCTTCTGGTGAATCTTTTTTTACCTAACGTCTCCATCTACACATGACAAGAACAAGAGAATAGATACGACATCAAGAAAAAGGAGTAGTTCAAAAAAAGGTGGGAGGAATTATTATTTAATTTAAAAAATTAAATTATTGCAATACATAATTTTTTTAAGGGATTTTTCGTTTTCATTATTTTGTTGGGTGTAGATAATCGTGTAATTCATATTGCAGATTTTATATTTTGTTAAAAAAAAAAGAGAATATTTTTGAGAATAATACACAAATCACTTAACAGGGACAGGGGCAGACGCTGGGGAGTTATCATTTTTAACTCAATTTTTTGTTTTACTTTACTATGTTGTCCGTTCAAATTTGGTCATATTCACAATAAATTCATATACATTCATACAAGACGATCAAGTTGTAGGAAGAGGAGAGTGAATATTTTTTGATAACTTGGATTTGGATCCTTTTTCTCTTATTCAAGATGGGGGGTATTGCCAGTAAGGTGTACCTAGATGTTTGTATAAATTCAGTCTGTACCATCTGTGACCGTTAACTGATTTTAATCAATTTTATATTTTAAAGGGGTGGAACTGAACCTTGCCATTGCAACCCTCTTTATATTTTGACGTACGGATATAGATAGGTACAGATTTAGTTTTAGATAAATTTTACAAATTATACCTAGCCCCCTTGCAGGCAAATTGAAATGGGGCTGAAAAGATTATTTCACATGGTTGGTGTGTTTTAAAATCTTTTAACAAGGATTTGAATTTAATATAGTAGGTTTTGCATTTTCCTAATTTTTGTCAAGGCATTTTGGCCTTAAACTCAAATCTGCGTCAAATATTGTTGAAAATAAAGAAACTTACTTTTAACAAACCAATTTTAAGTTAAATGATTCCAACAAAAATTTAGAACAGATAACACAATAAAAACGTTCTTCATTCAGCTAAAAACAGTTAATAGTTTGCATTAGGTAAGTCAGGTGTGGCAAAAAAAGAACATTTCTTCATATATATTTATCACTTGCTTTTACCCACAGCTTGCTTCGCTCGAGTTTTAGCTGATTTAGAAGTAGCCTGTAGCCTGAGGAGTCGTCTCTCGTAATCTAGCCACTGTTAGCTCTCTTATTTCATACATTTTACCGGGATAACAAGTAGGTAGCTTATGTGCTATTTCAGACTGTGCTAAATTTCATCCATATCCGTTCAGCCATTCTGGCGTGATTGGGAAATTTAAAACAAATCAATCCCACGGGAACCATACATTTTACCGGGATAAAATTTAGCCTTTATGCTATTCCAGACTATAATCTATTTCCGTGATAAATTTCATCCAGATACGCTCAGCCGTTCTGGCGTTATTGAGCAACAAACATCGAAACTTTCACATTTATTATATTATAAAGGTATAGTAGGAAAAAATACAATTATTAACCGTACCTATATTAAAATGCATTATTCTAATGAACTTGTCTCTTGGGAATAAGTTGGATCCAAACAGTCTTAAAAAATCCTAGGTAGGTAGGTATTTCTTTTTTTTTTCCATTGCATGTGCATTGGATTTAACTTATTATTTTTAGACCATGGTGAATGTTAAGCTGTTTGTACGAATTTGATAAATTTGAGAATTCATAAATGCAGTGAAAATGCAATAAGACTAAGAGCCCAAAGCTTACTTTGGGCTTAAACAATGCAAACATTGTTTAGTATTATTTAATGGGCCCTTGGATTTCATAAAAAATATACAAAAGCCTTGCAGACTGTCATTGAGGTCTAATTATCATTTTTTTGTATCTTAGACGGTTTGCCTTAGACCTTTATATCCGGAATAATGGAGTTTGAAACTCTTAGTACTTCGTTTGAGTGCCCTGTTTGCGACAACCTCTTTTTTGAATCCTTCCTACATTTTTACTAAACATTATTTATGATTTCCTCTCCAAATCTAACAACAAACAAGTAGGTAACTTTTATTACCAAAAATACTGGGGTTTTTCTCCATCTCGATATATAAAAACAGCAAACCCAGTTTTTATTAAAAAAAAATTAAACAAAGTCTTAACCATTCCTGTGTTTATGTTGCTATTCAGCAGGAATGGAAGAGACCTACAAAATACCTGAAAAGCTAGCAAAGACGAAGGTTTTTTTTTCAATTTCAAGATTTGCTCTATTTCACTCGTAGGGCAGGAGAATGCAAAAGATCGACACTTAATAAGAGTTGCAAACAAGTCCCTAGAAACTCTGTCGGCCTTTTAAATTTTGGATTGTTTCTTAATCAAACATGAAATTTGAAATGATCAAGAGACTCATACATTTTAGACTATATTTGTATAGCCTTCGCAGTGTCCGTCTTACAATAAAACAATACAATATAAATTCAAGCCTTAACCGAGCCAATTTGAATTGATAAATAAAACAAGATGAACTGGCAACGCTGCCTACGCAAGTTGTAAATATTAATTGTCCTAACTAGCAGCATCATCCGAATTCCGAATAGGTACCCACCTATTGCTATCTACTACAAAAATTTGCAAATAATTTAAATATTTAATCAAAACCCCCTTATCATTAAAAATGCTTCATCTTTATTTGTACATACATAGGGATACGTGAGTGTACATTTATGTATGTAAATACAGCAGGGGGTGTATGTAGGTATGTATGTGAATAATTTCTATTCCGCAGTCCACTCTCCACTCACTCGTAATTCACAAATTGCAATTAGAGAGTCATATATGCAGGCAGCAGCGAGCTCGAGCAGCAGCCAGCAGCAGTTAGCTGTAACATTTCACTTTTCACCCCACCAGACAATGAGACAAGCTTTATTTAAAAAAAAAATGCTGCTGGCTGAGGCTCTATCTTCTATCAAAATGTTTGTATGACGAAGCATTTGTCCAGAGTAGTAGAGAGGTAGAGTCTAGAGGTGCACCATGCACCCACATTAATTTTTTTTTTATTTCTATTCATTTTGTATGGAAATAAGAATTTAAAAAAAATTGACAAAGTGTAAAGAAAAAAAAAATTGCTTGTTAAGTGCATGCAATGAATATGCATGTTGCATGATGAAAATGAAAACCGACTCAATTGTGCTGTCATTCTGTAATTTACTTTTGAGTGGTTTCCTCATTCTCTTGCTTTCCTTTCTCGTTGCTCTATTCGATTTGGGTTTCGTCGTCTTTCGTGTTGAAAAATTGTTGTTGGGCTTTGCGGTGGGCATTGAATTGTAGCAGGTATATAAATAAGCGTTGCCATTTCACTGCAATAGCCTTTGTTGCAAAGAAGTTGCACGAAAGCTCTACTTTTTGCTTAATTCCAAAACTCCCTTGTTTAACTTAATTAAGTAAAAGCTACTAATTTTAACTAAGTAGGTATAATGCTAAACGAAACGAAGGTACCTATAAGCTAAACATTTTTTTTTGTTCAGTATAGGTACCTACCTACATCCGTCTTAAATAATTTGAAAAAAAAAATGGCCAATTGATTTTTTAAATTAAATTCTTCAAAAAAGAGTTATTCAAGTGCATACGAAATATACCTGAATTATTCATATAGTTTTGTCATTTTTGAATTTTAAATACATTATGCAAATTGAGCAGTTAGGTACCATTAGTCATGCTCAATTGCTCATGCATGTTCTATCAGCTCAATTTAAAAGCACATCAAGCTTTTGATTGCAGATCCCTGAATGGACTTTTAATACAAATATTCAAAGACTCATTTTCACCCAACAAAAATGCCTTTAACCACCTCTGTTCAATTTTGTTTGTATATTTCGAAACCCCAAACACCAAAACTTGTTTTTGTAAACGAATACATGTAATGCTGGCAATGCTAGTCTGTTCCTGTCATTTTTGTATACCTAGTCGTGTGGGGCGTGAGATGTAACAATATGTGCGTTGCGTGTAGTGGTGCCAATGCCGAGGGGTGAAATGAGTAATTGCTTGCGTTCATTTTCCACTCGAATCCCCTTGTATAAAAGAAAATAAGGGCATGAGATAGGAAAACAAAAACAAAGGCCTGGCTCAGCTCTGTCAACGAAACGACAACGAGTATAAACATAAACATATAGGTACATACTCTTCATTAAAACAAGTGAACAAGATGTGAGAAAGGAAGGGAAACAAAAAACGAAACGAAAAATAGAAGAAGTTGAACAATAATAAATAAATAATAAACAAAAATTGTAATTGCTTGTTCGATGGTGGTAGTATCTATCAGTGTGAAACGAAAACGAATGTTGCGTGCGTGTGACTGCGATATTGTAAGAGTGTCAGTGTAACTCTATAGAACGTCCACTCCAAAGTGGATAGCCCCAAACATTTTACAACTTTTGTTGTGGACGTGGTCGTCCTCCAACATTTAGCCTTTTTTTTTTTTTCTTCCTCCGGTTTTTTGTTTGCTTTTGCACTAACTGGGTTGGGTATTTCGTATGGCTAGGGTACTGCTGCAGATGATTGCATTTTCATTGCATCGGGTTCAGGGCTGTCGTTTCAGTTTAAAATTCAGCTGTATTACAAGGAATGTGAAGCACCCCGTTTAAAGTCGATGACCTTGTTTTTTTAATACTCGCGAGAAATTACACGATTTTGAGCTTGTATACTAAAAACCAAGATCGGATACAAATTTATTTGTGGATCTTTATTTATGCTATTTCAAGTGTCACTTCAAAACTTCATGTTATTTTTAAGGCAATAATGTTTTAACTCTATCTTGCCTTAAAGTGTGCTTATATTAATTTCTTTAATTCATAGCGCACAATACATCACAACTGAACAATAAAGTTTCGAGGTTAGTCGCGCAAAAATAATTTATGTGTAGAGTGTGGATGGTAGGTATTTGGAAGGCGAATAGAGTTTGACAAATAGTATAATCACATTGAACTTATATAGGTAGGTACCTTTTATATAAATAACACTTTTGAATTCGTCTCTAATCTTGAGTCATAAAATTGGCTTTACAAATGCCTTGAATCGGATTTGCTCATCAATTTGTTGGTCCGTCGCATTTGAACAGACCCTTATTGCCATCGTTGAAATGCTTAATTTTCACTTTCAAGTGGAACTAAATTAGGGTTTCTTGGAATGCGAAAATAAACGTTCGGGGCCTTAATGATCCATCACAAAGTCTTTAAATGTGTTATAGGTACTTGACCAGTCATAAATGAATGATCATTCACATATATGCATGTATATTTAAAATCACTTTATGTGAAATGAAATGGAAATTCAAGTTATAAGCTACATACCTATGTATGTATATCTTTTTATTAAAGACTCACTAATTAAGCTTTTTAAGTCTGAAAACCTAAATCTAAAACAACATTGTTAATTATTTTTTAAAATCCTTTCCACTCTAGATTTTTAATTTCTGGAACCATTGAGAAAAAAGTCAATTCCTTTGGTTTGGTTTAGAAATTAGAATCTGTAAAAAGTGGAGGTGTAAAGGCAACGCCTACATATTTTTATGGAGCTTGCTTTTTCACTTGAACTGTATGCTACATAACCTGGAAACGATTTTCAAATTCCTATAAGCAGCCACAATAAGCAAAACTAACTAGCATGTAAAAGATAGTACATTTTTTCTTACATAACTTGTTTTGTTTCCAAATGGAATTTCTGTAAAGCAAAATTGTGCATTTCATGCCAATACTAATTAAGTCATTTTCCACCATCTATTCCCACCAATATTTTTATTTTATCAGTGTTCGACAACCAGGGAAAATGTGGCGTGTAATCACACTTTTCATTCTAGTTTCTTATGGCTTTTACCAGTCATAACCACAGCACAAATTTTAATTTATTTTTCAGCAAAACGTCGCAAATCAACTTGAAATGTATTGTTGCAATCAAAACCAAAAAAATATTATTGTTTTGAAAAGGAAGTGTTTCGGTATTGTGAACAGAATGCCAATCAAGTTTTAAAAAGAAAAGAAAATCATATACCACGACAGCCCTGACCGGAATCCATATTTTTTTCTTATTTCTTATCAGAGTTTCTCTCCCCCGCTTTGTAAACTCTTTTTATGTGTATTGGTGAGATTTAATTTGATTAGAAAAAATGTTATACCTACCTACCATCAAAAATATATAACTTCTTTTATTTTTATACTCATACCTATCTTTTTCTTTATTTTTGTATCATACTTTGGATTTGGATCTATTTTCTTCCACATGGTGTGCGTAAATTAACTGAATTTACACGATATCAGATAACGATTTTTCAGATATTATATGGGCGTGTTTTTTTTTCATTCGATGCTGATGAGTATAGATACATTCCTAGTTACTTGGATAGGAAGATATTTTTGAGGATATGATAACAATTATTGGGTATTGTAGGTATAGATGACTATTAGATAAAAAGGAAAAAAAAAATGCAAATGACTTCTTTTTAAAGTCTCGGTTTGTAGTTAATACGAAGGTTACTATAGTTTCTGAATGCGTATCTAAGAATAAAAATTATTTTGGATGTGGACATGTAAATAGGTATACCTACAGCTGAAGATTTTTGTACATAATCCTGACCAATCTTTGATGCATCGTGTGGTACCAACTCCAACCATGACTAAATGACTATGATAGGAATAGGCGATTACAGCGCCAAGCATTCAGTTTTAATGTTTCAAACCCTGAAATAAAACCCCCTAAACTTGGACGAGTGTTTCTGTTTCGCAGCAAAAAAGGGAATTTCCATTCCACTAAATTCAGTTGTAGAAGTTGTGTTGGAATAAAAATAGACAGCACTATGTGGGGCACATCCAACATTTGTCTTTGTCTTTTCTCTTTCTGTCCTTCCTCGTTGAATTTTGGTCAGATCAAAAAAATTTATAGGCATTTCAAACAACGTTTGTACTAAGTACCTATTTGGGTGCTAATTTATAAATTATTAAAGATTTTAGTATTTAAAATTATTTAATTTTATCTGTTTGTAATCTCGTCTTCAATTGGCATTTGTTTTCCAACCAATGGAAAATCTTGAGACGAAAATATGCATCATATTGTAGCCGTTCTGCAAATAATATGTCGGTCCCTTTCATTCCTGTAGAGTGTAGAGCATCAACGCACACACAAGAACGATTGATGGTGGATTTACACTGTTCATTATTCTGCAACATATTGATCTGCAAATTTCAAGAAAAGTAAAGCGGAAGAGAGCTATCCGTCATTGTACTTAAGAGTGAAAAGATAACACATATACCTGCATACGTACTCGTCAAGATGAACATGTTTGTCTTGATCTTGATTTCTCCTACTTCCTTTAATCTTGATTTGTCAAAATGGTCTGCATTTTTATTGAGGAAACTAAGATGCAGAACAATGTAAATCCACCATGAGAGTGCAAGTCACTATGCCTTTTTTTGTCATAAACTGAATAATAAGTAAAACTCATAGGTACCACAATTTTAATAAATAAAACAAAATTGAAGAAACATTGTTTTTGAAACCTTATACGTATTCGGTCCGAGTTTTTATCTGTAAAAATAAATAATCAAGACCTCCATAGTTTTGCCTTTCAAGGTCGAATGGTCTATAAATTTGGCTTTTTTGCGGAAGAAATAATCTACACGAATATTTTTAAATATGTAATTCAATCTGGAGCTGGAGCCGAGGCAAAACATTGTTTTTTTTTAAGTCACAATAGCGATTCGCTAATTGATCAGCGATATGTTGAAACTCTTACTTTTAAAATTGACTTCATGAATATTAATGAAGATAAAAACTTTGTCTTTTTTAAACCTTATTAAAAATTATTTAATTTTGATTAAAAAGTCTTGTAAGACTAACCCAAAGCGAAATAAAACAAACACGCTGATATTTTATTTAATTGATACCATTCTTAGGCCTCCAAAAAACCTACCAGGTTGAATTTACGTAGTGCCTATTAGCAAGATTTTATTTTTCGTATCAATTACTATATTTTTCTTATAATGAGCGCGCAATCAAGGGGTTATTAATACCCTTATCTTGAATTATTACAGTACTAGGGTTTGAGCGTGTTGGATAAGCCAAAAGGAGGTACCGAAACCGATGCACATTGGTCTTGAAGGTCTGTAAATCATAATTGAGGGAAACATTGAGTCCAACAGGATGTTCCACATTCGTGTGGTTCGGATAAAGAAGAAAACTTAATATCACTTCCGAAATTTTACTCACGATTAAACTGAGTACCTAGGTAGCATTCCTACCCTATCGAGTATTATAGGAAAATAGATTCATAACGATTAAAAAAAGGTTACATGTGAAACAAATGTTTCCGTAATGATTCTTCCACCTATCAATTTGAGGGTTCTTTTCTCAATTCACTGTGTTTTGGGACCACTTGCCCCAATATAAGAATTACACTCAAGCTTTTATACCCACTGCTACTGCAGCCAGATCCAAAGAGGACAAATATTTCTTGCAACGACTTTTTGCAACGACCTAGGAAACCTAAACAATTTGTGGCAGTTTTGTAAAGTTCATAACTAGTATTTACGCAAAGCTGTTCGATTTCATTTAAGCGAGTGCCACTCAGGGAAAGTGGCATAGGGAGTAGATGTAGGTTATGCTCTAACGACAGAAAACAGCCGTGAGTTTTTGAAGTATGTTCCACACGGTTGTTAGTTCTCCATTGAACAATGCTGTCAATATAAGAACTAAATGAGCATATTATCCGCTGGCCACAAGGCTATGAATCTAGAAACGAATATTAAAAGCTGAGGGTATTTTCGTCAGCAAAACAATTTATACATCCCTATGTACTTGTTGAATCGAACTAATGGTTTCAAGTTCGCTTTTTCATCAGATGCAACACTTGGTGGGACAACATGATATCTTTTTTTTTTTGTTAACTAAGAACGCCATTTCAAAGTTCGATCCTCCATTTTTCTTTAAAGATGAAGGTCGTTAGCACTTACCTAGGTACTTATTAGTCATCTGGATTTGGCGGAAATTTGTCTCGCAAATAGTATTCTTATCTACTGGCTTCCTGAATCACGAATAGGTATATGTTTCCAACAATGTTGGATAATATTTGGGATCGGTCAACGGATCTTTATTGGAAAATCACTACAAACAACGATTCACAAAACTGCACTGACTTTCCATGTTACAGAGTACCTACAGACTAAAACTCGCATTAAAGAAGATATAACAATCTATAAGTTAAGATTATTACGGCCATTGTTACAAAGCACCATCGCCTAAAAGCTTCTTCAGCTTAGTCTTGTGTTCCTACCTATTTTGAAGAAAACCCCTCAATTCAGGGAGGCCAAAGTTTGCTTCTATTCGCATTATTTCTTCCTAATTTCAAAACAATCGATAAAATTAAAATTGTCTGTCAATTTGTAATCTGGTTTATAATTAGCACAGAACCCATTTGTCACTCTTATAAAACCCCTTCCCTAAAATCAAAAGAAAATCCCTGTGGCAATTTGAAGATGAATGTTCATACATGTACAGTATATTTCTATTAAATAAAATCCCTTTTCCAAAATAAATTGAGAAGAATTGCAAAAAAAAAAATCCTGCCAGCTTTTAATACAAATTAATGACTGGTTAGACATTCTTGAGCCGAAGCTTTTGTCCTTATAACATACACTTTATGCAAAGTAGTTCACATACGTACATGTATGTACATGTGTACATATGTGTGTTCTGCTACTATAACAATTACTGAAAACAAGCATCCCTAAGCTAAGCTGGCTTATAGAGCTTGATTAATATGAGAATAGTGTATCCATACAAGAGTCACAACACTACTCCAGGAACTCTATTCTATTGCTTCATCTTTGGCCTTAAGTGGGATCTCTTGTTCAAAAAAAAAAAAAGAAATGCACAAACACATACGACTGTGCATTTAATTTAGAAATAAATATCAAGTGCCAATCCTTCGACGTACTATACGATACGAAAAATTCTATCCTTTATACAGTTCTTCCTCGAAGTTCCAACTTCCAATTCAAACAATCCCACTCCCAACCCACATCGATTTACTTGCCTTTTACTAGAACATGGAGTGTGTGTGTGAGAAGCTTCTAAAGGAAGCTCAAAAATTAAGCCAATTTCATCGAGGACGTAAGTGTAAGTGAGATGGCAATTCACAAAATGGTTACATTAACTCCTTTGGGAGAATGTACGGGGATGCGGAGTCCTCCTTGAGGCTAAAGTCTTATACATTACATTCGACGACCCCAAAACAAGAAAAGAGAATCAGGACGTACAAAATAAAAACAAGAAGAACGAGAACGTAAAGAAGAAGAAAACGACAAAGACAAAATAAAAAAAAAATGTTTAAAGGCAAAAGTCCATAAGCATTATTTGTTATTATGCCAAGCGTGGTGTTCGTTTTGTTTACATTATGCTCTTTCATGCCACAGTATTTGGCAGCCATCGACACGACACACTTCATATCTACTCTACAGAAGCCTCCCAATTGCACAGGTACTGTTCTATTCAGTGGCGGATTTATTAAATTGAAAAAAAAGTCGAAGGAAATATATATTTTTTCAAAGATTTTGTAATACCCGGCATGATTTTTTTTTTTTTACAAATATTTCAACCGCTTTGAAAGTTAAGCAAAACCAGTCAAGTTTTCTTTTTTCTTTAATTAAATTATCAAATAAAAAAAAATCGAACCGAGTCCGGTCCTGGTTCTTAATATTTCCTTCGAATACGCGACGTGACGTGGTGACGTGACGTCGTGTTGTGGAAATCAAAGTTCAAATGTTGAGGGTGTTTTGAACACACCATTCCTACAGTACGTTCCTTACAGTAAAGCACAACAAAAACGAACAAACCCCCAAGAATTTTGTGGATACGAAACGAAGACGAACGTGGAACTTGGTTCTTTTTTTAGTTCCTGTGCGGGGCTGCCAATCACCATCCCTTCCTCGTGATGTATGTGTGCCACTTGCCACATAGTGCTATCTTTTCTGCTTATGGATTGCTTTCGTTCTGCTTTTGTTGGTTCATTCTGCTCTTTTCGCTCGTTCATCGGGTTTTGTTATTGTTTAGAGTTCGTTTCTCCCACCTTGTGCTTGTCGTGTCGTGACTTTTTACTCCATCGTAGTTTCCATTTTCCTTAAACCCCACCCCAACGCCCAACCTTCTTCCATCGAAACATTCGAGCCATATGTTTCAGTTTCAGGCATCGGCGTTGTCGGTCGGTGCGGTGAACGGGTTAATCTCTTTGGTTTTTCAACTCAACTTAAAATACATGACTCCTTAACTAGTATAACCCACACGTACTGTGACTGTGAAGCTCGTGACGTTATGCTTACCATGGTCTGTGCTTGCTTCCCTTTACTTGGTACTTGGCATAGGTATCTGTTAATCTGTAACTTTGGGGACAAGTATTGGATTTGTTAAAAGTGAAAGGAATTTAAAGAACTTTTAAGCGAATTCTCTGAATAACAAGCTTGTCTGGAACCTACTGACGCATCAGTATGATTTTTAAACTAGAACTTTTAATTTCGACCATTCTTTTCGTTCGTCCTTAATCATTCTCGAATGCGGCAGATGATTTTCTTTGCCAGAATTTAAGAACTTCTTGATGTTGGATTTTAAGAAAGATTTTGGTGCCGATAAATGAAACTAATGGACTTACTTTTCCTCTGTTCAGCTGATAGTTTTGAGACCCCTCGTGTGACTAAATAAAAGATTAATTCTGCAAAAAGTTGGTCCCTTCCATTTTGTGCAGTGCTTCCAACAATACGTATCTTTTCGGTCGCAACAAATGGGACGACAAAACAGAAAGGAGTTAGGATTTATACCTATCAATGGATTGTAGAGAACAGAATTGTTTTCCAAAGCATTTTTCCTTTTAGACAAACAAAAATATAACCATTCTGTTTGGGCACTTTCGAACCTCCTTAAGAAGTCCGTGCTACTAACTTTTTTGCATGAAAAAAATTCTCCAAAATTTTGAAAATATTTTGGACACTGTGTTAAGGGTTGAGAAACAGGGTTGTTCCTGCTCAGTATGTACATATATATGCAAATGCACTTTTCAATTTTACTCAAAGTTTGACCCAACAAATGGTCGACGACGTCCCAACCAGTACATGAAACTCCTTCATGAATTTTGTTGATCTTTGTTGGCTGGCTTTCGAGACTTTCATATCCTAATCCCTCCTGCTCGTTCCTGTTTCATCACACCAAGACCATACCATATTGAAAATGGTTAAATAAGGTGTGATTTTGTGTGTTGAAGAGGAGCAAACTTCGTGGTTAGCATTGGATAGTTAGAAAAAACTCTCAAGTAGAGTAGGTACATATCTTTATAATGTTCTGGAAAAAGAGAGCCATAAACGTTCATTCTAGATTCTACGTCCCTTAAGAATCTTTACACACCGATTTGGTTAACTACTCTCATCGCTGAACTGAATTGAACTCGTGGTAATTTTCCTTTCCTACTTTGTTCGTTACCTCACGTTGTTATACTTACTTAGTTAAGAAATGTTGCCTCAAGCTTTATACTGATGGGTTGTTGGATACATCTATATATTCCTGGCTATAGGTTGAGAAGCAGAAGTGCATTTGTGCGGTATAGTCGTTGTGATAACAAAAAACAAACAATGGCTTTTGGATTGTTGCCTCTTCTCTCATTTTCCCGGGTCGGGTGTCTGCTGTTACGTTTAGATATACTTGTACTCGGGTCTCATGTGGCGAGGCGATGATGATGACAACGACAACGACGACAACGACTGATATAGCTAGCGCTTCCCTTGATGATTACGAAACGTCCACATCCACGTCCGTCGATTGTCATCGTTGTCTTCTTCAACGAATACTTTCTTTCAATATAAGACGCATAAAATAAATGAAAACGTAAAAATGTATCTGACTTTACGTCTTCCTTCACTCCCTCATCTATAATCACTATCACAATTCAGTCCGAACAAAACCAAGATGAAGATACAAACGAGGTCGAACTTTGAGTGAGGAAATTAACTGAATTTTTTTAGATAATGGTTCACAGAAAATTAAAAAGAAAAAGCACATCATTATATGATTACTGAAGGGTTCTTACCTTACCGTGCCGGTGTCGGTGGTGGTGTAAACAAGGGTTGGTTCTTGATTCATAAACCACACGCACAAATTATACCCAAAATGTAGGGTTCAGATAAAAATAAACACAAAATTATATAAATTTAGCATCCGCCATGCCATCATAAACTAAGGATTTTGTACTCTTATCAGCACAGCAGCATTCAGCACACTATGGTCATCGTCCATTTTTTTTTTCCCTCGCTTTTGTCACATAATGGCCGAAGCGGATGTGATGTGTTTTAATACTGAACATGCAAACAGTGTTGCAACTTTACAACATTTTATTAGTTTGCTTTTTATTTTTTAAGGTGGTGGAATAATTAAATTTGCCGAAAGTTTAAATTTAAACTAAGGGGGTCCTTCCTTCCGTAATGCTTTTTTTTCTGAGTAACTCGTATACATTCAAAATACCTACTGAGTGAGACAGCAGGGTCCTTTTTAATTATTCTCACTGTTGGGCGTCCGGTGAAAGAAAAGCAAATATTGAATAGGAATTAGATTTCAATTGTTGTTCCTCCCTTTTAGTTATCTAGACTAGACCATTTTACTCTCGTTTTGTAGTCTTCTGTCTGGTAATTTGTATAGATTGTTGAAATAAGTTTTAGTGTGAATATCTTTTGAGTTTCTAGCACACGTGAATGAAAATTATTTTCACACATCACTGGTCACGTTATATACGTGCTTTGTTTCTTTTAAGCAATAAAGATACACAATTGAATCAGACTTTGCTGACATTTAGTTATCAGAAGACAACGTGACATTGTGAAGGTGTATTACCTGCAATATACCTAGTCTTATTTAGAAAGGTCACTAATCTTTTCAAGAAAATATGATTATGAATAATTTTTTCTTGGTAATCATTTGTCAGCAAAAACTGTCCCCCATTTTTTGTTGATGTCATAATCTATACCCACTCAATTATAACGCTACAATAGATGAACTAGAGCAGATTCTAAAGTTATAAGGTCTTGGACGTCATCAAAGTGGAAAGAAATTTGATAAAAAAGATAATTGCTTGCAGCTGTGAAATTATAACTTTAATATTTTGGCTTATGAAAACTAATACGCATCTTTGACGTATGTAAAGGGTTTTTTTTTAAAAAACAAAGATGATTTTTTTAAATTGACGTGAAATTTACTTTGTTCGAAAGATAATCTTCTGGCATTATAATTTAAATATGATTTTTGGAATATGACCGCCACGGCTCGCTCGGACGTAGTCCAATTTTCCGACATTTGTGACATATCGGCAATAACGCGGCAAATGTTGTCCTTTAAGTGTTCAATCGTTTCGGGCTTATCGGCGTAGACTAGACACTTCAATTATGCGCTCACCGAACGTTTCCATCAACAAATTAATTGTGGCACGAGCTGTATGACGACATTAAGAACTTAAAAACATAAACTCGGACAGATCGATTAAAAAAGATTAAAAAAGTTTTCACTTTCTTAACTATCTGTCACAAAAACTGCCTTCATTGTGAATCGTCAAACCAGTAACGATTGTAAAAGTTTAAAAAAAAAATGACGGGAAACAGGCTAGCCAATTTTCTAAATTTTTTTTTAATTTCATCTCCCCTCATTCACGATGGCCTCACGCGCATCTTCATGTGAAAAATCAATACGAAAAGATGAAAGAGTAAGAATATGAAGATGGGAGATAATCTCGTTATATTCTGTAGGTAGTAATGTTTTTTATTGAGATCCTTTGAGCTTAGGTACATAAAATATATTATATCAACTCACTATGGAGCTAAGTGAACATTTTCATCTGACATAAGACACCATATTCCCATCTTTGAAACCACTTGATTTTAAAGTGAGGTTCCAAAAAATTAAATTAAAAAAAAAAAATAAGATATGATTTCTCTTTGAGTTTTGATTTAAAAAGACCTTTTCATTAAAAGTTTCTTTTAAAAACAAAGCCGGAAATCACTCTCTCAGTATCATACAATTTATAAGTTCCACAAATTAACTGATACGTAGGGTGTAATTATGTTTTCTTGTATAAAACAATTTTCAAAACGAAGAAGACGAAGCTTTTCTAATTATAGGTAATTCGAAAACATGTACAAGTACATAATTATACAGACACACTTTTAGAAACAATAGCAAGCTAACACAATAGTCTGTGTTATATGTCAATTGTTTCAGGGGTCAACTACATTACTGCGTGTCTCTTATCATAATATCTATTTATTAAAACAAAAACAAACTTCATTAAGTTTAATTAATCTTATTATTTTGGTAAACTTACTAATTGGTTTATTGATTTTTTACTTTCTTCATCTACTCTGTATTCAGCCTCATCCCAAATTGATTATTAATATATGCTACTATTGTGACCTAATTTTTTTAGGGCCGTCATGGATCACTATAAGTTGTGCCATCATTTATTTTTTTTTTGTTTCTTTTCTATGCATTCGTTGTTATCTGATTGATGTGTGAGCTGAGGGTCATTTATTGATGGGGCCAGGCCAGCTAATCGTTTTCACACCCAAAAACTAGTTCACTTTAAAAATGTCTTAATTTTTGAATCTTATTGCGTAAACGATGGTTAAACTTTATTAATGGTGCATATTATTTATACCTATGTAGGTATGTGATGAGTTTGATGAGTGTTCGACAGTTCTAAGTATGGATATGTAATGTAGTGTAGGTACTTAATGTAAATTTTGTTTATTGCTGCCAGTTTTTCTTTTTAAACTATAATTTTCAAGCTAGATTATTGTTAAACTGTTTTCACGAAGGCTATTCACAATGAACAGTGGAACCAATCTTTACATCGTTTTGGAGCAGTAAGTTTATTGCGCTCGATATTTCAAAAGCATTTCAAAGAGTTTGGCATCAAGCTCTTTTATCGAACCAGTTCTTCGATGGATAAGAAATTACCCTTCGGAACGTTTTTATCGAGTTGTTTTGGACGGTTTCTAGTATGATATTCATATTCATAAAATAAATGCTGGTGCTCAAGGCTCCGTTTTTTCTTGGACTGAATGCATTGCTAAGAATGTCCATCAATTTACTCGAGCCTTTCTTCGGAAGTACTTTTAAAAGTATAGAGACTAGTTTTTTGCCACACTTAATGAATGTAAAATGCTTTACCCAGCTCGATATACAGACATTCAAAACAAAATGTCCATCGATATGTTCTTTTTTTATCAAACTAAAATAAACGCTCGCAATGAGTTTCTTCATGTTAAGGGTATTAATAACCCCTTGAGCGCATGCAAATTTATTAACAAAAATGCAGACAAATGTTTTTCCTCGAACAGCTCGTTGATCTGTCTCTAAGAACGACAATTTCAATTGTCTTCATTGCTTTGTGATCATCTGCACAAATGAACGATTTTCTTTTATGAAATTTAGATTAGTTAAAATAATTTTAAGTTTGATTCTTCCTCATAAATTGTGGTCTTGTCTTGTTATTGCCTCATCATCCTGAACCGTTTGTGGATAAGATCATCAAGCGAAGAGTCCTATTGTCTTTTTATCATGGAATGTGAAAAACCGAGATTAACACAAACCTTCCCTCAATCTTGACAAACCACAAGATTAGCCATAGAAATAATATGTATGTATGGATGTTCTACAAGATTTAAAATTAATCTCCTGTAAATCTCCTATAGAGGACATCAGTTTTACAAATTAAACATACCTATTTGGTCTTCTTCCGAACGTCTATGTTCATTTTACACAGAAGTACAAGGTATGCCGAGTTGCTACGCATTAGTATTTTGTGAATAAAACTTTGGAACAAAACTCTGATTTTGAAGTTTTGGTTGAAACAAAGTAAGATAGTTAAATCTAGATCAGGTCTGAATAAATATTTATGTCTAAAAAAAAGATAGATAACCATTCTGCATATTAATAATTTTTAATTTTTAAATGTGAAACTGAAATCTACATGTTGTTTCAATTTTATAGTTGATTTTAAAAGCCTTTGTTCAATTTCGACACAACATTTTCAAAAAACATCGCATGTATTATTGTGAATTTATTTTATATTCATATATTTACTGAAACTGCTAATGCTTTCGGCATCATAAAATAGTATACTCTGTTGGCCGTGGGAATTTAAACAAACACCGAATGTATTAAAGAAGGCGAACTGGTAGGTAAGTTGCGCCTCTGGATTTGTGTGTGATTTTTTTGTTTTGTTAACGCTCCAAAGTTACGTTACGTGATGTTGTGGAATTTTTGAATTTTAAAACAACAAAAGAAGATATATTTTTCTTGTGATTTCTTATCTCTTGCTTTATATATGTACGAAAAATGTTAAAGGGTATTGCATTAAAATACCTACCTGAAGGTGCATTTGCATTACATACATACATATATGTGAAAACTGAAAAGAGTAAAGTTCAGTTCTTTGTAGTGAAACCAAATTTTAGTTAATTATTATGGATGACGTGAAAACATGCTTGAAATTTGAATATTGTGAATTTGTCAATGTGCTAAAATATGACTACTGTGACTACTGTGCGTGCAAATGTCAGGAAATTGATTAGGTCACGTCAGTATATGAGAAAAGTTCCGTGAATGTAGCTACCTACGTTCACAAAAATTATGCACTCATTGAGGGTATTACTTTGCTTTGTTCTTTTTTAAGTGAGAAATTAACAATAATTTGACAAAGTTATAGTTTTTCTTTTCATTTACCAGTACTTTATCGCCACTGGACATGGAACAAAGTAATTTTTTTAATATTAAAATCGATACGACTTGCCTCATACTAAATAGGTTATTTTTAAAATATGCGTTACATTTGTATCGTCAATAAAATTGAAGTTGTAATTTCTATAAATAATGCCCCAGCAAAAGAGCCTATTGCATTTGTCCCTGAAATTACTTCCCAATATTAATTGCTTCTCTAGTCGTCAGTTTACCCACGACGCCAATTTTTGGTAAAGTATTGATATAGAGACTCCTTCTTTAGCCGCACGAAACGAATTTTGAATGCTTTGCAGGCTCAAATTTTACAGGCATCAAAAGCTTTGTGCATCATAAGGTTTAATCCGCATTCAGCGACAATACCACGCGTTTAGAAAGATGTTTTCCAACCTCATTATAGCCTTACTTTAAGCTTCTCACTCACGCTTTAAAATCTTACCAAATCAACACTGCGGGACGAGACATTTTTGCGATTGTTTTTGCTTGCACAATCCGAAGACACCAACAATTCGCAACACACGAACAGAAATCGAAGAATGAAAATCGGGTACAAAAAGTAAACGTTAAAAAAATAAGCGCAAAAAAAGTACCTAAACGTAAAAAAGTAAAAGTGAAAAAGCCAATAAACTATTCTATGTTGAAGGAACACAAAATCAATTAAGCATTTTTTTTTTTTTTGAAGAAAACAAAAGTAGTACATGTGGACTAGGCCTTAGTTGTCTGTCACAAATGCCCACAGTGGTGCAAAAATGGATTTGGTTTGGTAAATATATTTTATTGGTGGTGCATCCTTTCCATCTAAACTCATTCAATTTGAATTGGCTTAAAAGTGTGTTTTGACCAATTATGTTCGCTCCAGCTCTTCTGTACTCATTAAAAGTTGTTCTATACTGTTCACTGAGTCTTGACTTTCTTGTGAGTGCCTACGCAAATTGTGGTCAGAAACAGTAAGAGAAACAATTTCAGTTCTAGAAAGTTTCGCTTAAGTAGAAAACAAAAGCGGCGCTACTGTCGTTTAAATGTTTTGTATACAAATCTAAAATTTAAATTTATGATGGTGTCACAACGGTATTCCTTAACACCTAAGCTGTGGTTAAGGTTCTCGAAAACCATGATATCAATACCAGCAGTGTGTAATATTGTATTACATACTTTATTATCTTCATACGAACATGTTTTCTATAGTTTTTATACTTTCGATTGTGAATGAGTAAAAGATAGGTATCAAAAACCTTGTCCATCTACCCGATGGAATTTTATTTTCCCTTTAATTTTGTTTTTTTAAATTTTTATTTCCCAAAAAAAAAAAAACTCACTTTTCTTTAAAGACAAGCGGTGTGCATAGAAATTTCTCTTCTTTTGCATCAGCTACAGCTAACCGACCCACGACTACAACGATTCAACGATGACGATGACGACTATAACGACAAGAGAACTTATGAATTATTCAACAACAAAGGAAATTAAAAATTCCCTTTAAAACTCTCGGCCTCTTTTTATTCCCTCTCGGTTTTTTTTTTTTTTTTGTCATTATACATTTTATAAATTATATAAAATAGAAATGCTGGTCTCTAGTCGGTTATGCGCGTGAATTTTTGATTAACTGCCACATCTTCCGGTCATTCCAAACGAACCTCAGCGACAATACCTTTACTTTTTTTTTTTAATGAAAGCGTTAAACAATCTGAAAACTTACATCATGGAAAATATATACACATTTATATTTTTTTAAAGCGAAATAGAAATTCACTTCGCATTTAATGTCACAATTGAAGTATTACAGAATACGTCGCATAGATCTTTGTGTGACATGGCATGATGGCATGGCAATTCGCTGGCAACAAACTTTTTGACATCGATTGTTGTTGAGAAATTTAGATGAAAAAGTTATACACACCACATTTGCACACTTGACACATACGAAAATGGCGGCAATAGTGAATTTGTGGTAGGAGTAATTGACAAGTGACAGGTAAATAAATACCTTCAGACAACTGCACAGGAACACCGATAAGGGGATGTAAAAAAAAAAAAATTAAGTGAAAACAATGCCAAATGAAAAGTACCTACCTACTATACCCATACAAATGAAAATGTCTCGTCGAAAATACATACTAAGATAATAATGAAACAAAAGAGAAATAAATTCATGAACTTTTTTTGGCTAATGGTGGTCATGGAAAAACCCTTTAGGGTGTCATTAGAGTTACTTTGTTGTTCGCGCTCGGAGAAATTATACTCCCTATCAGCTGAAAACTGTGGGTATAGTTACCCCTTTGAGGCTCATTAAGCGCCACAAAAAAAAAAGGCGACCGAAATAACAAAAACGGATAGGGGCATTGCATGCGTACATAAATCGAAATTCCATATAAGGGTGTGGTTGCTGCTGCCAAAATAATTTTCCTAACTCTCCTCCAATTCGAAAGATGAGAACAGAACGAACAAGCAAGTGAGTTGAATTCAAAAAAAAAATATATAAATGTATATATGTATCCCGATAACGCTAAGGGGGATTATGGTTGGTAACCATCATCATTTAGATGGCTTCAAGCGTCTGTTATTCCACCATCATCCCAATTTCGTTCATCCAACACCCCCTATGGCTCTGATGTACAAATGTTCCATCGTGTATTTGAAAAGACCAACCAACCAACCCTTGCATTAAAGTTGAGCTAAAATCGGTATAATCACCATAAAGGACCAAACTGAATAAATTTTCCTACGCCACTGTATTTTTTGGGAGTCCTCACTCACTCACTCACATGTGCGAGTGACTCGTGCCAAAAAATATTTCCCCCACAATAATAACACTGGAATGAAAAAAAAAACTTTTAATGGTTTCCTGATAATAAAAGTTTATTTTATTTTTTTTTTTTTGCTTGCTTGCTTGCGCTCCTGGGTGATCCTGTTCATATAGCCAAAGCTAGCCTCTATTATGTAGGTTTGTATTTGTCCTATCCTGATTCGGTATCAAATTTTGTTTTTGTTTCTATATAGTTGGCACCGAATCACGCAAAGGGAAGTGTTTTTTTCTGAATGGCGAAACGAAAATTTACTGTTATATCCCACCTCCTCTTAATTTGTTTGGCATTTGGGCAGTGTTCCCAATTAAATGCAAATGGCACGATTTCTTAATAACCTGATATAACACCATGGTGATATTGGCATAAATTGCTTATCGCTTTGGTGTGATGTGCCAAATGAAAGATACATATCTTTGCAATGGTGTGGTTTTACCAAAGAAAATAAATTCACATGCTGCACTGCCAACAAAAAGTTGGGTCATAGTTTCGGGCCTACTAAAAGACTGGTTTAGTTGTTATACCTTTAACGGGTCAGTAATACAAACAAAATGTAAGTTTTTTTTGTTATGCCACTAAACACTAACTGATTTACTGAGCAAATATCAATAAACGTTCGATGAACGCGTCCAGAGACTTGATTCCCGTTCTATGGACACGCTGAATGCACAAATTCTGTATAATCCGATTAATTTAAGATGAAATGAGCTATTTATCATCGGTCTACCCCAAACTATCTAAGCCTTTAAAATTGTACAACATCGCTATTATGACAATTGAAAATTATCTCATTTCCAACTACTTTCGTCGGATTGAAGTAGTAAACAAGTTAGTGAAAGCTTAATTTATTCAATGCACTGCATGAGTATGCAGCTACTTTTAAAACCGGTGAAAACCAAGTTATATTTGGTTTTTCGACGAGACTACCTTCAAATACAGCGGACAACGGTTACCAAATCCCTGTAGCTTACTCGAAATGTTTTTCTATGTTTCAGAGGCATACGAGTATAATACTGTTTTTTCATTGGGCCAAATGGGGTGATTTCGTAGCATATTTAAAAATTCGATTCCAAATTACCTTATTCCCCATACAAATTCTTATTTCGAAATTATCTCATTTCAGACTGCCAACTAATTATAGTTTCTTTCTTTGCCAACAAGCTTGATGAGCATTTTATTTTGAGTGGGGACCAATACGCAAAAAAAAATAAAATGCACAGGAGGGACAAATAAGGATAAACCGTGCTAAATAAAATATTTTAAGGGTGTTTTTCTCAAGAAGAATATCAGTTGGCGGTCTGCATTGTATGTCTGTGGTGAAATCATTCAACACCAAACTTTATTCTAGTACAATTTCAACTAAATAAGAAAAAAGGGAAGCTAAAAATGAAACGTAGTATAACAGCATTTGGATTCGAAGAGTTTAAATGGTGCGCATCGATATTTTGCTTTAAACCTTAAACCTCAATCTACTACAATTCTATAATCTTTCCAAAAATGTAATAATTGTACTTTCGAAAAACACAAAAGCATTTATGTATATTGTTTGGCAATTAATTTCTACTAATTTCGAAAAACACAAAAGCATTTATATTGTTTGGCAATTAATTTCTACATTCTTTTGGAATCTAGTACAACTACATTATGTCTTTGAAACCAAAATGGCCGATCCAAACATTATCAGTCACGTTACGTCTATGACATCGTCACTCGTAAAACGTTACGCACATATTATCGCTCATACGTACAGGTAGGCTCGCAAATTTTGCTCGAAAAATTTGAAAAAAAACTGCCGTATAAAGGTTTTAATCAGTCGAGTGGGGTTTTCAGTTAAAATAATGTATTAGTACTTAATTCGCTTCGTTTTAAATTCTTTTTTGAACATATACATTCATTGCAGGTGTTTCATTATTCAATACACCTTCCTTAAGCTAGTTAATCGTTATCATTAAATACCAGAACAAACAAAAATGTTCATAGTTATTTTTAAGTATTAACGATTTTAAAACTCATTTGTCATTATAATCAACGTGACAGCATTGTTAAGTATTTATCAAACCCATAAATAGCATCGGTGTTGTTGTGTTTTTGTTTTGTTTTTCAGTTTTTTTGCTTTTTTGCATATTTTTTAATATAACTCGAAGCATAGCAAGTACTTATTCAATTTTAAATATAAATTTTATTATAATTCACAAGTTGTGTGTATCTACTATACGTATATGTATGAATACTTATGTCCTGTGGGAGAGCGAGTATAAATAGTGTGAGATTTTTTTCTGTAAAACATCCTATCCTATCCATCTGGTCCCTTTGCCGTTAAATAATATGACAACATAGTCAATGGAAGTGGAGTGGCGGTGGCGGCCATAAATTATGAAAACGCTTAACATGATTTTAAAAATTCTCAACTCGTAGCACTATATTATCATGCAATTTCTCGCATCGTTACGTAGGTTGTGAAATATATGTTTGTAGGTATACATTTTTATACATAGTATGTATGTATGTATATAAAGTTTTATTTTTTGTTTCATAAAAAAATATCATAATATTTTAAACACAACACACGTAGAACCCGCAACTACTTTCCTCCTTTGAAAGTGCCTTCCTTTTTCTCTGTTTTCTTCCTTCCAAGGTTTTTCACATTGAAATTTTATAAGCATGCTACTCTATCTACCTACATGGAAGTTTATTTATTTTCCTTTTTTATTTTTGTTTTACTTTTTTTTATTTAAGTTTCGAATTAAGAAAGTCTCATTGAGTTGCTACTCGTATGAGTGTAATAAGAATGAGTTACATGTATATTAAAGCCAACGACGACGCACGGCCGGCGGCGGTTAAATTATGCAACTCTTTGTATTTGTATTTGATTGTTTAACGGTTCTTAATTATCTAGGAGGATTTTTAGTTTTGTCAAATTATGTGATGTAACATTTGACATTTGGAATGTCACTAATAGTTGCATCCTTAATATGTTTGTATACACAAATGTTCCTTCATAGAACCTGTCAAAAATAATACAAAAAAGTGACACTTGTATTGATAAAAAACTGTCAAAATGAAACGTCACAATCACAAAATGTTTGATAGCTGTACAAATATTATACATAGGAACACACATTCTTTTTTTTTTAAACGGAACTTATCAGTCGAAAGGTAGCTTACAGGTAAAAACATACAATGTAATATAACTCCAGGAAGTTTTATGTAGGTACTGTACATGTGCCTTAACTAACAATGCGAGAAACGCAATTTTGAATCCGCCGCACGTAACGTTGCTGTGTGTCAAGTAGAATATTGAATTAAGTATAATATTCGGATCGTATAGTGCAAAATGTCTTGAGGGTAATTGATATAATAAGCCAGAAGTCAGCTTTAAAATGTTTGCAGAATATGCCTGTCATTTGGAGGAGCGCGACCTGTAAGAAATTGGCAAATTGAGGGGATTGAAAAGAGCAAAAATGGTTGAAAATTTAAAGATATTTTAAAGCACTCAAGAATATGAATACATAAATGTTAAGGTACTTTGTTGTGTAGATGATGTAACTTCCGTCATTTTTTTTTTTTGCTTTAGCATAGGGAAGGTTGACGTAATATAATTCTTCATACCTATGTGTTTTTTATTCATAATCACATTTCAATAGAAAATAAAATGTACGACTAGTTCGCACGTACTTGTGGCTCTGTGGGTTTTATCAAATAAGGAAATAAGTGTTTTAAGAAGTCATTTTTACATGATAAGCTAAACTTAAATCTTTAACTGGATAAAGTTATAACACCTTATTGCATTAATTTTTGAGGAAGTTTGTAAATACAAAGAATTTGGCTTTAATTATAAAGGCCATCTATGTGAAGATAATACAAAAAAAAAAAAAGACTTTAACTGGACGGACGGTTCTATGCGCTTAACTCCTAAAAAGCATTAATCTACAAAAATGTAACGACTTATGGTGAACAGTTGAAACCAATTTTTGCACATTTGACTTCTTTGTCAATTTGTGGTCAATTGAATTAGGCCATGGAAACTGAGCTGTCAAAAACTGAAATTGCATTTTCCATGGAAGAACTTCCAATATGTCTTATACGAAGATTGAACCCAAAAGTTCGAGCTATGTCGAATGTAATATAGAAGCTACCGTTGACAAAATATTGATATGCAAAATTGCGAAAATACACAAATTACCAAGTTTTGTAGATTTCTTGTTTAGCTTTTTCAACTTATGGCCTCTTAAATTTACCCATCAAAACCAGATTGCCGTTACTTATATTTTAATCCAAAAACCAAGAACGCAGTTCACTTAATATTTTTACCCACAAAGTTTGTCAAAATTGTTCTTTTCGAAAAAAATATGGTAGATATTAAAAAAAAATGTCTCTTAACTGAAAAGCTTAATACATGGGATCTACCGTTAAAAAAGCTCAATTATACTTAATACATGGGATCTACCGTTAAAAAAGCTCAATTTTTAAAACTCGAATGCCATCTTTTAAGTGCTATACTCGTATAGTAAGCAAGCAAATCTGAGCCACTGCGTAAATGTCATGTCGTTGTCAACTTTTGGCCGTTTACAAAAAAGTTGTTGAAACTGGATTTTCGTTATGAACATTTTAGACAAAACCCGAAAATGCCCTAATTCTTTAATTATAAGTTTCGTTAAAAATTAAAAGGATCCATTTTAAAGCGAATTTTAAACAAAACAAAAACTGTTACTTGAAAGATACCAATTCCAGGCGGACTTGTAATAATACAAAAAAAAACACTTTTTATCAGAGAAACAGGAAACCAAAAGATCAGCTATTATTGTCAAGCTCGAGGACCGATTGTTTCTGAGAATCCCCTTTATTTAAATGAACACAATCGCAAATTTAGTGGAGTCAATCAATGATGCTTAACTTTTCAAGTATAACCGATCCGTTACTACTGAAGTTAAAGGAAAATGACAGCAGCTTACTAATTTTCGTAAGTCAGATTATTAGATCTTACTTAAGTTCTTGATGGGGAAATCTAATATCATTCTCGATCAAATTTTAATTCTGTTAGAACTTTCGAAAATATGAAACATCGGAACACTAAACAATTGCTGCTATGCTACCCTGTGTATTACATGTTCATACATAATGTTTGTAGTTTCGATAAATTTGACTGTTAAAAAAGCTGACAATGAACTCATGTCAAATGCATTTTCCTATTATGTCAAACAAAATGTTCAAATAGATTTTTCGAATTCAATAAAATCAATCAAATTTACTGTCAATGACATAACCACTGGCATTTTAAAATTAATTCTATCATCGACTCATAAATCTGTGTTCACTGCCGAATCCATTTGAAATTTAATTTTGTTTTATTACAAAAGAAAAACCTGACACGTGTTCGTGTTTTCCACAAATTTATAAAAATGTTGTATGCATGACA
Source organism: Platycheirus albimanus (assembly GCA_916050605.2). Lineage (NCBI taxonomy): Eukaryota > Metazoa > Arthropoda > Insecta > Diptera > Syrphidae > Platycheirus > Platycheirus albimanus. The sequence goes on along the minus strand of OU696696.1, from coordinate 289,289,849 downwards.
TATGTATGTATGTTTTTTTTTTTTTTTGTATTTCGTTTTTTAATATCTAAAGAATATTTAACATGCCAACATAACCGCGCACACATCACATTCCAATTTTATTCAACCCACAACAAATTCGTGTTTTGCATGTTAGTTTTTTTTTTTTTTTTGCTTTTTGACGGGGAAAATCCAATTCGCTAAAACGTATTTTGATGCCCATTATCATATTTTTGTTTAATTTTTTTTTTGTTTCTTTAAATATATGTAACAAAGAAATTTTAAAGTTAAATTGTTCTTAAATTAGAATTAGCTTGCTGGTTTTTTTTGGAGACATGCGAATAACACATTTTTGTAAACATTTCAATATACCCGCAACAATGGGGCAGTAGACAAGAAAATTTTATAAAATGTTTTAAAATTGAAAATATACTTTGTTTTGAACTTGTGTGTATTTCTAAACAAAAAGACTAAGTAGAAATGAATACAAAATAATTGTTTATTTACATTGAATGGGGGTGAAAGGGTAGTCTGAGTTGAAGTGATGAATAAGAGTTTTTTGAAAAATGTTTGAAGGTCGTTTTTGAAAGCAATTTTACTATAATCCATTACTAATAAAATTTTTGTGTTTTTGTGTTTCTTTTAACATAACTTAATGCCTTTAATTTTTTTTTTTTCTGAATAACCTAATTGTGTTCTATTTAAATTTACGATCGATAGTTTGATGTCAGTTCTTTTTTGTGCGACAATATATGAACACGCGCTTGAACAAACTAAAAAAAATTCTTTCTATATTCAGTCAGTGTTTCTGATTTCTGTTTGTTCCTGCTTTATATTTCTTAATTTTTGTCAGAAAAGAAACATAATGCCAGCTTGATCGTGTAATACAGTTGATTAAGGGAAGCAATAATGTCGCTATGAAATAAAGTCTATGTTACTCGCTGACAATGTAGCTTTCTATTAATGAAATTAAAATCGGTTGAGTGGTTTAGGTGTGAAAGCGTAACAAACAAACACACTCACTTTCTCATTTATAATATAAGTAGGATGTATGAACATTATGTGCACATACTACCCTTTCTAGTAGACCCCAAATATCTAGGTAAATTACTTATAGGTAGGTATTATCTAACTACAAATTATGATTTAAAAATTTGTAAGGCCGCCCCAGACTTTTCAATGAATCACAATTTTCCTACGCCATTTTGCAATTAAATAAAGATGCACAATCCTCCTACTCATGACAGAACCAACTGTCAAATTTATCTTAAATGCTTTGATTCACAATAATCGCAATTTCAGTTGTTTTTTTTTTTTTTTCAAATATAAAAATAACAACCTGACCAAATATCCCTTCGTTTGTATTTTTCGATACGCATGTTTTTCTTTCATAATCATGACATCATGTCGCATATTTTTTCCTTCCAGCTGTTTTTCTTTCCGCTTCGTTTAAATTCCCTTTCAAAGCAGCAAAATAAAAGAAAAGGAAACATATTATACACCAAAGCAAAATCGTTGATACAAACATCTGCTTTTCACTGCTTTTCATATTCATAAGCGAAAAATCGAAGAAAAAAAAAATATGTATTAACCCCACGATTTCCAATTTATTTTCTTCTTTGTCTCTGGTCTCCCCACTTTCCAATTCCAATGAGTTTCTTATGGATTTTATTTTTTTGTATACTATATTTCTTTTCTTTCTTATAAAACTTTTATCTGTCATTGTGACATCTGTTGACGTTGCATATTATGTATACAAAGAAGCAAGGCAGAAAATAATAAGCCTATTCACAATAACAAGGGCATGGCTGGCCGGTGCACTGCGGTGGCCCGGTGGTGGTCGATTGCTTGGCGGTGTGGTAGGTCACTCCCCCAGCCCATTACCATGATTTTTTGTTTGTTGGTTAATAACCCCCACTATATAGAAAATGCATTCCGTTTTATTTTTATTTTTACCTTGTTGATACATTGCAGAAATAAATTCAGAAATTATTTTTTTTGTCATTAAAGTAAACGTTCTTCTTTAGACAGAAAAAGAGAGAGAGGATGATTGTATTTTTTGGCTTTTGCGTCCTTTTGTTTTAGTTTTTTTTTTTTCTTGGGGAAAAATAGGATGAAAATGGGAAATTTAATTAATTCGATGATAAGTTTCGTTATTTGCGCTTGTAATAATAATCAGTTGGGGGTAAATTAATTTTTAGGTGAGATACGATACTCCAATGGCTGGCACAGGGTGGTGCAGCCGGCGAGAGAAATTAATTAAGATTTACAAAAATGATTTAATGCGTTTCTTTTTTTAATTAAATTTATTATTCTGTAGATGTGTGGATAGTTTCGTGTGGGTAGGTAAATACCTGTGTATATCAAGATTAAGTGAGATACAAATTTAAGGATTTTTTAAATTTATGTTGATTTGATAGTCATGGTGTCGAAAACAATTTGTTTTTACAAACCTGCTGCATGTCAGTTTTTAAAAGAAAAGTGACAAATTTTTCATGATGAATAACATGGTTGTTTCGAAATTTTACAATGAGTTCTAATTTTTTTTATAAAATTGACAATTATGGCGAAAAAACATGGTTTAATATTAAAAATTTGCGAAACATATGTGGTAGTTTGATCAAGAAAGGCTTTTACAATCATTTTAGGGGGCATATTCCCGTTTTGATTTAACAGTCGTCAATTTGAGGTTAATCTTACGTTATAGAGTGGAACTAATTTAACGAAAGGCGGCGCCCGCAGCATACGACCGAAAAAGAAATTCAGACGGGAGTGTCAACATCAACAATAAAGTATGACGTTTCATGGCTGTCTTCAATAGTTAAATTTTGAATTGAACTTTCATACAATACTTGAAATTTTTGGAGAAAACCTGTTTTGAAATAAAGACAAATTAAAATTGCTCGTATTTTGTTGTTTTCTTACATTTCTTACAAGTTGTCCGAGTGCAATGATTGAAATAAATGAGACGGATCGTTTTATAAGCCATGTCTCAATTCCGGCCAGCTTGACATTGGCTTGAAATTTAAATGTCAGGTGCATGTTTCCAGACAGTTTCGCTCTTTCTTAAAGTTTTCCAATTTTGACGTTTGACCGGTGGAACGAGCCAAGGTTTTTGTTTGATTTTCTTCAAACAAAAAAAACTTCCTCCCCCTTTGAGATTAATCTCTGTTTTAACAGCTTGCACAGTGCTCAGGCAAATTGATATGTTTTTGTGATACCCGATTGAAATTTAAACGCTGGAATACATCGACAAAAAATGTATAACACTGAAAAACTTGGTCTTTTTGCAGCTTTGCGTCCTATCCCTTCGAAAAAGACATTTGTCCCTTAAATCTACAAAATATGACTCCCTTGAAAGTAAAAAAGGATATCCCTAGCGCGAAAAATGTACCACCATTTATTTTCCACCCATTTTCGTAAATTTAAAAATATATCATTCAAGCTCATGGCAAATCCCCCAAAAAGTATACCAAAAGAAAATCTCTAATCCTATTTCTCTCATCACACACCGTTTTATCCTTCCGAGTAAAAAAAAAGAAGAAAAATAAAAAACTCCGGCGACTATCACATTTTAAACACCCTGATGGATGATGAAAACATTTAAAATACACAACAAAAACGGTATAGAAATGCAAATGGCAATCAAAACTTTGTATTCTGCAGCATTTTGGTCCTTCTTGCCATATCTTTTATCCGGGTTCGGATCCGCCGAACACAACACACACACACATACAAAGTATTCCCATTCGCTCATCCATCAAGTTGTGTTTCATTTCAGTTTTTGTTGTTGTTGATGTTGAATGTTAAATAAAAAAAAAAAAAAAGTTTATCATTAGTTTGCCATCCGTTTCATTCCTCAGTCACGCATAACGATTTCAACCAACTTCAAGAAGAGGCACAAGATTTTGTTTATTCAAATGGCAAACCGAAAATGTATTTGCATGGAAATCCACCAGAGGCCTCCCTTTTATGGGCCTTTTTGTGTTGTTGTTGTTGCCTACACACAACAGAAGATAACTGTAGAAGGGGTTCCCATATCTTCACACATCAGCCAAACTTTGCCCACCCAAATAGTGTATCAAAACAAAATGTGTGCTATCTTTTATAAATAGTTTGGATCGGTGCGATTGTGCGAGGAAAGCGAATATACTCCACTCGTAGTCGTATCGTATAGAATAAAAGCAAAAGCGGAATAATGAAGGAGAAGAGAAGAATATTTATGCGATGATTACCCACTGTACTTTGTATCTACACATGTGATTGTGTGTATGACTGCATTGGGAGACCCGTGTGGCGTTTTTGAATTAAGTGACTGCCGGCGTTGCCACCTTACGAAGATTGCTTTTTAAGTTTTGAAATGGAAAAGTAAATTTAAATGTTCAAAATCGAAAATGGCGTTATTGTTTTTCAAAAAATTCTCCATGAACATCGATACACTGCATGCATGCGCTTGAACCAATTTTCGAAGCACTTTGCCATTCCCATAGAAGTTCATCTAAAACATGCATTTTGAGTGTAATAAGCTCTTCTTCAGGCGTGGAAAAACGTTGACGTTTTTTTTTTTATTGTTTGATCTGAGGGAGTAAGAAGGAATCTAAGGTGCAGAATCAGTACTGTACTGTAGATAATCCATGAAATGTACTAGTTTCAGCATTACCGTAATGGAGGATGATTCGTCCTCTGGGATTGGTTTCCCTTATTTTTCTGAACACTTGTCAAACAAATGGTGGAATATGTTACACTTATGGGACGGTAGTGCCATGTTCAATTATTGCACGCAAATGTTTATCATTTAATAGCATTTTTGACCAAGATGAATGTTTCGACACGCAAATTGCATTGAGTACGATTACCATAAAGCATTTCAAACTTTACTTTAACAATGTCAAATTTGACATATTCACACTGGTGTTGCCATATCTCAAGACTTACGTAGCAACATCCATATAATCGCCGACAGTGGAAAGGAGACCAACATTATATATATGTACATATGTACTTTACTGCTTTAATAAATCTTGTACTGAATGTATGAGTGTCGTAAATGTATTTTTGTCATTTGAAAATACATAGCAATCATCTTCCTTGGGAAAGCTTATGCACTTGTCGCTAATTCGCGATATTTTATTCGCAGACACATCAGTCAAAAATATTCATGAAAAAATTGTCACTAAACAATTTAACAAAATATCCCTAAGGTAGAGCCCACAGGCCCTTAAAATGTAATCCCGCACAGATGCGAATGAAAAAAATACACGTTTTCCTGAATCTTTGCTTCATATGGGGAATATTTCATTAATCAGAATAAGTCTTTCGGGTGTTTGAAAATTGTTGTTTTTTTTCATCAAACATGCTCATTCAAATGAACTTTTGATATTTGTTTTCACAGATTTTGTTATTAGTTGGTGATTTTTTTCAGAATTTCGTATTTGACAGTAAATTTTTGAAGTTTTTTGATATCCTGAAATGATATTGACAAATGAACTCATATCACCATCCCATGCAAGTACCAGTAAAAAAAATGATGGGAAACTTTCAAAAAGCCTGCTTATTTCCAACGCAAAAAATGATCGACTAAGATGGTTTCGAAACTTAAGTTTTTTTTCAGTCTCAGTTAAGTCAAAGTGGCAACGCTGTTTTTATTCACAATCGAACATTCCGCATAGACAGGCGGCGAACGGCGCGGGGCGAGAAAAGGCTGTTGGTAGTGAAGATAAACAAAAATAAATAGTTAACACTAAATTCCAAAAAAGTCCAACAGAGGGAAAATTTAAATTAGTTTTTTTTTGTGTGTTATGTTCCTATTTATGTAGTAGATTCCTAGTGCTAGACTGTTGTAGCCGCATACGTTCATATACATACAACCAAATGAAAATCGAAGCAGAAAACAATAAAAAAAAATCGTTTCTTTTTTGTATTTTCGTACTGAACGAGCCGCCGCGCCACAACAAACACTGAACTACCCCCTGCCTACACCCGACCCCACCCCCTTGAAACCACAAAACCAAATTCAAACTCAATGGGCTCTCATCAGTTTTTGGTATCGCTCTTTATCATCACTGTTATTGCCAAAGTTTTGACCTCCATCCTCCATGATATAATGATACGATGCGATGGATGGTTTTCAATAAAGTCGTCGACAGTATGGAGAACAGGAAAAGGACACTTCATTCAAAAATTGCAAAACATTAAGAGTTTTTAATATGATTTTCCATTTCGATTTATGGAATGTGAGCAGTTTGTTTTTAGTGTCAAAATGAAGTGCCAAAAAATGACTTATTTTAGGATATTCATTGAACTTTTTAATAAGTCCGTTATCGTTTATGTTCCATAGCTCACAAGCTTCGAAGCTTGCCCCCGTTACTTGAAGTCATTAACCTTACTTTTTTATAAGGAAGTACGAATTCAATAAGAATAGAGACCATCTTAAAAATTGGCATAGGAATATCTACTCTTTGTAATTTGTTCGTAGTCATCTTACGAAACTAAGACAACTACAACAAAAACAAATCATCATATAAGCTAGTTTTCTAGATTCGTATAAGTGCTCTGCAAGCGCAGGATAACAAAAATGTCCCATTTCGATAATTTATAGAAAAGACTTTTAAATTTTTCCAATGGAAAACGACATTAGATAATGACGTTCAAAACTAGCAAAACGTAATAGAAGGTTTGATTTAAGAATCTAAGTGTAATTCAGGAAAAAATTACTTAAAGCTTGCAGGTGATGAAAAGTGTAAACCCAGTGTTGGGCGTTTCATCGGCAAAATGTCATTTTGACATAACAAAACTGTCAGTTGAGACATATCAATGTGATTGATTTCCTTTTTGGTGTTAAGAACATGTTATTCAAATCAATGTTCTATCAAAATTATTCTTAAACTTCAACCTTTTCTTCTCTGTGTAAGATTACTTTGCTAGGTTCTTGATTATATTTTCCATTGTACCTATGTATTAAAAAATTACCCTAATCGTCTTTTTAACTCAACTGCATACACTACCCATATTCAAGTCGACTTGAACAGCAGAATCTAATTTAAGTACATATGCATTGTGTGATTTGTTCGACACCAACCATTTGTGAGTTTATCGCCCTTCAACATGCAATGTTATCCTTATTGATTCACAAACTTGAAAGGGCATTGTTCGTAAACAGCACCTAATCGCTCACGGTGAATGCATTAATTTGAAGCAATGGTATACGTGTATATTTGTATAAGGTGGTCTTTGATTGATAACTGCGGGTATCGGTATATATTGATGTTTGCTCTCAAAATTGAAGCTAATTAACAAAAAAAAAAGATATTATTTATGTTTCTCATACTATGTACATTACATATACTGTATCTCCCCATCCTTAAACTGGCCCAATAAAAATCCTTGTCCAAATATAATGATAATAATTCCAAAAGTCTTATCAAACGGCTGCACCGATAAATATTATTTCCCATCCCTCATAATAATCATTAAATAAATATTGAACTTTCTGTAGCAATCGTAATATAGCAGCCAGTGTGCTCACGTATTTTCGAAATAATATATTTTACACTCACACTCACACAGCATACGATTATTTTGTTTGCATTATGCGCATGAGTGTGTAATTACAATTCAGACCAGCTCGTCTAAAATTGGAACGTTAACCGAAGATAAGAAACTAACTTATTACTTTTCCACGATAGGATATCAAAAGAGCCCCTTCCCTTACCCCTCCTCTATCAAAGCCATAACGTCACTTATTCATAAAACGAGGTCAAAAAACCCCCTGCAGAGGGAAACATATTGTAAAAGCGGATAACTGAGTCCGTAATAATCAAAATGGGAAAATGCATTCACCACCTTCCTGTGTCCTGCTCCTACTGCTGGTATCACGACCACCTATAGCTGTTGGCTCTCCTTATCATGCATATGTTATGAGGACCTTTATCGAACCTCGAACCAGTCACCTCACCTCTCAACTCAACCCTTCGCCTTGTGCTTCGTGTACAGTTGTAATTTATGGTTTGAAAATGGACGCAAATTACACATGAGACTTTGGTTGTGCTAAAGGAGGAGAACAGTTTTTAAAAGAAATAAAATACTTCCAGAAAGAAAAAAAAAAAAGAAAAAAGATACGTTTTCTTTCTTCAAGTGTGGTCGAATGGAAGTCGTTCGTTATTCGATGGGAACAAAAATAAATGATGACGAGAATAAATTGCCGAGCAAGACGAAACAAAGACTTAAGATTTTTTTTTGTTCGGATAAGGGAAACGATGATTGTACCTGTAATCTAACACCAAACAGCTGTCCAAATGAATGAGCACTTTCGGTGAAAGATTTGTACCTTCAAAAATAATGGTCCCTGTGTAGGAGACCATACACAATATTGGAAGAACAAAACAAAACAAAAAAATGCCTTAAAAGAGGAAAATCGATTTCAGATTTTAGTTGAATACTTTGGAACACACCGGCACTGACTACTCAAAGAACCTGACAGTGTTTATTCAGGTTATTTTTTTCTTTCGAATATCCTTTTTTGAAATAGTAGGATATTATAAGTTTGTTAATCGTTTCAAAGCGCATAGTAAGTTATACTGTTCTCTAAAATTGGAATTTGGAACTTTTGAAAAATTTGGTTTTTAAAAATTTCAAGTTTCAGAAGGTTGACATGTCAAATAGTTTCTTGTTTTGATTTGTCCATGTTTGCTTATATTCCAAATGTACCATTCGTTTGATTGATTCATTCCGAAAAAAACAGATTTTGGTCAAAATTTTAAGATATTTGAAGTGTTTTCGGAAACTAGACAAACATCCGTACGGTATCTGTCATCAAACATTACCTACTTTAAAAATGTTTTTCAGTAAGGGCGGGTAGATTTCGAAATGCTATAAAACGAGGTGTGTGTAATGTGTTTACAAAATTCTGTCTTTATTTGAAAGTCCAATGTCTGAATACGCAATCGTTCTAATGTTAGCCTCGGCTTCTTTTGAAGGCACGGATTCATAGTGCTCCTATTTTTAACTACTCTTACGAGTAGATATATGGCCGAATTTAAGCGATAGACTGTGTTATGTTCACTTTAAGGGAATCGTTCGATTGCGGTTTATTCGCATGGACCTGCTACTACAGAAAACCTCACAAGAAACAGCCTAGCGGGGTCCAATCGCATGACTTTAGTTGCCAATTTACGTCACCGCTACGAAAGACGTTCTTACCTTCAAATCGTACATGCAGAATCGTGGGTTCCGCCTTGTATGATGTAGAGAAGTTTTGCTTTGACCACATGTCGACCAATAATCCACCTGGTCACCTGGTGAACCTTGTCGTTATCGATAGTTTATTGGCCAAAATTGGGGTCCACTTCCAAACGCTCAAAACATAAACGCCACAGGCCGCCAAAGTATACCCCCGCCAGTTGAAACAACCTTTTAATTTAAAGCTCGAACTCTCTCCCTTAAAACTAGAGCAATCTTAAAACCTGGCAAAAGAACAATTTTTTCTAAGATATAATTTTAATTTTTTAAAATTGTTATCACAAACATGCGTTTCCAGTTATGTACATATATTTCATCTTAACCTTTGTATCTACTGGATTATGAAAAAACAACGCATAACTATTATCCATAAAACTTGCGACTTTTTTATGTAGCTTTAAATAAATATTATTTAAATTTCTCTTTAATTCGAAAATTCTTGAAAATAGGGTATTGTATATTTTAAGTTTCATGTAACTTAGGTTTTCTTGTATTTATTTTTAGAGCTAGAACATGTGCGAACCCCAACAAAAAAAAGAAAAGAATTCATTTTCATCTCGGTATCTTCTTCAATAAATACGTGTGATTATTGTGCGGGGTTTTGAGGAAATGAAAAAAGGACACACACTTCACAGGCTCACTCATACAAACGAACTTATTTCATTAAAAAAAAAAACATGAAAACAATACCTCTTGTCATTGGAACTGAAAATCTCAGATAAGCAGTCGACACAGACGAGGTCATTTAAAATATAAGAATTTATAACAAATATAAAAATAAGGAATTGTGTTAATGGCAAGGAAATCTAGAGAAAGAACCAACAAAAAAAAAATAGATAAAAAGATCGGTGACGGAGACGGAGAGGTTTTTTTTTATGTTCCATATAAAAGTTTTTCCTTTTTGTTTTTCTAATGAAATTTTCCTTGTGAGTTATTTTTTTGTTAAATCTTATAAAATCTTATAGGAAGATGGGATAGAAATAGGGTATAGAGGCGATAAAACGGGATTTGAGCATTTGAAGAGGACTTCGTTTATCCTTCTTTAAGAGGCGATTTGGTTGTGGTTTATGTTTGTGGGGGATACAACTGAGAACCCCTAGAAGAGTTGGTTTCAGCTGTAATTTTCACAAGTTGATTTTATTTATTGAATTGCAGCTAAAAGTCAAACTGTACACAAATTTGTATCATACCTGATTTTATTATAACATTTTGTGGACAAGATTTTTTTTGGAAGGCTCAGCGATACATGAAGCTACTTTCAAAAGTTAATCATCATGGTATTTGTACATATATAATATGAAAAAATAATTTATAACATTGAGCTTGGAACTTGATGCCTTTCAAATATCCACAGCTCCACGCAATTCAGAGGTCTAGTTTTTAAGGGCTTTGTTGCATAAATTTAGCTGTTTCATCCTAACGGCTTGCTTTATGTTGACTCTGAACGTATCAACTATTTGAGGTTAGTTCGCATAGACATGTGATTCAGTTAGGGTCCTAAGAACGAAGCTTAAAAGCATTAAATCGCCCGACAGTTCAGTTCGCTTTCCCGCGAAGCAAACATTCCCCAACATCGCTCGGGAAGATTGTCCATCGTAAGTTATGACATGTGTGGAGCTTTCTTTGATGGTTACTGCAATACCGTAGTTTTAAAATAACTATACAGGACTATGCTTCCTCCAAACCCAAAACCACTCAGTAACTTTCTCAGGTTGCATTTGGTACCATCGCTTTGCTAGTATGCTTAACGTTACTTGTTTTAAATTTTCCTTGTTCACACATCCATCCATTAAAAAGGGCCTTAGTGGGTTGCACACTTATGATCAACTCTATAACCGTCCATGGTGATTTGCCGCACTACCAAACAATTGTCAACAGATTTGACAGATCCAATATGGCCGCTACAATATTATGTACAAATTTCAAATATCCCTACTGCAGTATATTTTTAAATAGTTCACCATGCGTTGTTTGAATTCTTGTGTAATAAGATCTGTTCACAATGCATTTGGCAACGTGACGCAATGTAATGTTGAATGTTTTTGAATCTAGATAATGTTGCTGATACACTAATAATTTCAACTAACATGAGTAGGTAAAAGTTTAATAGAGAAATGTTAATAAAATCTGTTTACCAACCAGAACACGATTACTTGCTATCTATACAATTTGATGACTCCAGAAATACTTTCATATTAATCATTTATTATGTTCTGCGTTAACACTATTTAAAACTCCCTTTAGTAAGACTGTCCTATAGAAATATATTTTTTATTTTTGCATTTCTTAGAGAAACCATCGCAATCTTCTAATGAAAATTTTCCTATCAAAACACTGACACCCATTACCGCAGATCTAAATCCGACAAAATCCAGATCAAAAATTGACACTCCGCGCTAACAAAGAACCCTTTGAAATCAGGACATGGTTGATTTGCCTCCGGCACTAAAAGTTTTTTTTTTATCTCCGAAGCTGTGTTGGAACTCGTTCCCACCATCGCTTTATCCTCTGAAGCATATTAAATGCATGATGGAGCCTTCTAGCTATAGACATAGGTCATAGTAATACACTAACGGGATCCGTCACTCGTTTTTTTATTTCTTTTTTTTTATCTTTTTCAAAAGAAACTCAATATCTTGTAACAAAGTCGCCCCCCTCTCATCACTCATTCAAGTGTCCATCGATATTGTTGTTGCTGTGTATTTTTCCTTTGGTATTCTCCTTTTTTTTCTTAAACTTATAATCCACATTGCTGCAGTTTATTGGCCTCTATATTTTTCCATTGTGCACTCTATAGTTAGTTCGGTGGATTTGAATCCTTAAGAATCTTCATTCATTTGAGATTCTTTTTTTTTTAATTGAGGTTTCCTACTTTTTATTTTTTAATGATTGATATAGACCTTCAAAATAGATTTCCACCCAAAAAGGTCCTTTTACCACTTCCTCCTTTCATCTTTAGCTACTTGTATTTTATTTGCTGCTTTCTCTTCGGACAAAAAGATACATTTTGTAAAAGAGTCCAATCGTTCATTTCGCTTTCTTCTTTACCAAGTTCGATTTTATTTTTTCGGAGCATGTTTGAAGTAACAAAATTACTAAGATTACAGGTCTGAGTTCTTCTTTTTTATTTTATTTTAATTTGCGGTTCAAAGAGGTTGGTTGCATGCGAAAAAAAAAAGAAAATTGCTGCCCGCAAGAGCTGTATAGACGAACACAAAAAACGAACGTATTTCATGCATAAATGAGTTTGAAGTGTTCAAATTTCGTTTTTGTTTTCGAGGTGAGGGAGCAGGGGTTAGTTAAGACTTTAATCACGATTAACAGCTTCTAATTTTTGTTATTTTGTTCGCAAAGATGGAGAGAGGAAGTCCTTTATTTTTGTGTGTGTGTTGCCTTATGGTTTGTGGTCAATAACCCTTCTGGGCGTAATTGGAGTAGATCTTAAAAATTTTGCATTTCCTTTGTTCTGAGTGAAGTGAAGAGCACACGTGTATAAATTTTTGTAAATTAAGGACCAAAGAGGTTAAAAATCACTTGAAACTTTTGTTAAATATTCCATTTCTTTCTTCTTTTTTTTTGGTTACCTACTCTTTTGAAATATGTACCTATGTACCTTGCATCACTTGGTTACCTACTCTTTTGAAATATGTACCTATGTACCTTGCATCACTAAACAACGACAAAAAAAAAACATGCAAATCTTAAGGTTAATATTTCCTAGGTCATTCGAGTTCAGAAGTAATTTAACTCTTTGGAACGAACTTTTATTCTTTTGAAATAAAAATTAAAAAAAAAAAACTCGTTTTCAACAGATGCTTTGTAATTACAACTTCGGATTTTTTTTTTCTTGTAGTTATATTTCAATTTTTTGATGATTAACAAATTTGTTTTCGAGAGCGTTATACCAGAATAAAAAGGTTAATTGGTGTGAAATGTGAACGCCCTTGAAAATAATCAGCACGCTTTGCTTGAGTATTTTTTTTTTGTTATTATTTATTGGATATGATTTTTTTTTTAAATAAAATTTTAAATTATTCAAATCTTAATCTAACAGTTAATTTGAGATTTCGCCACGAGCATTGCTTTATGTACCTAAAATATATGTTTCCAATTTTATATCCAACCTAACGTGAATGAAATGAATGTTGTTACTTTTATTAAACGAGTTTAAATTTTTTTTTTTTCAAGTAGACAAGGTGCAGATGATTTTGTGTGGATTGATAGTATATTAAACGTTTTTTAAACAAGAACACTAAACACTGTGCTGGACAGAACGAACTTGCTTTCAAACTATACCTCGTTTAGTTACCAAGGGATATAACGTTGTTGAAAGAAAAATTTTGATACAATGTGATTTTATATGGGGGAGATATTTTGGAATCAAATGTGGAAATTTGAAACAGCAGATTACTTGCCCACATAAAAGCGTACCTAGAATTGTGTTTAACAAGAAATTGTAACGCAGTATTCTACCGTATAACAGAATAGTTTAAATTCAGTACAAACAATGGTCAGACCATATACAGTTTGACATTAATAAAAACGAAGGCGAGAACCCGTGACGCTATCTCTTTGTAGATCCAAAAGTTTCACTTTATCGGTGTCCAACGCTGTCTCCTTGTCTTAGTATCTGTCACTATCAGCGTAAATTCACAGCGCGAAACGCTATCTCAGTGTGGATCCATGATGTCCAATTTTATATCAACTGGATTCCATTTTTTTCTTAGCTATCTCAGAGTAAATCCATAGTTTGAAATGATATCTCAGTGTGAATTTATGATGTCCAAAGCTAAAGGCTGATTCATCGTTAGGTTTGATTTATAATGTAAAATAAAACACATACATTTGAAAGTGAACTTAATATTTTTATTATCGGTTAAAAGACTGCGTCTGAGGTGGTCCATTCGGAAGGTTCAGTTTTGGGCGACTCGTTCGAGCACAGCGACTGGTATCTCGCGAATAACAGGAGTAATATTGGCTTCCAAAGCGTGAACCGTAGATTATTCCTGGAGGCCTGAGCTTTTACATATCGCATATCTCCAGAGAAAAAAGTCCAAAGGTGGGATATCGCACGATCTACGCGGATAATTTACCGTAGTAAAACGTGAAATTAAGTGCTCACCATTTGTTAACGTCTTGTTAAAATCAGAATTCTTCGAGACCATTAGCGTGAATTTTTGGAAGCACATAGTCCGTTAACACTATCGCGATAACGGTTACCATTGACGGTAACATTCTGATTTACCTCATTTTTGAAGAAATATGGACCAATGATTCCGCCAGCCCATAAACCACACCATACCGTTGTTTTTAATGGATGTAACTATAGCACGTGTTACTCTTCGGGTTGCTAATCTGCCCAAATTTTGGTAATTTTATTTATTAAAGTATCCATTGAACCAGAAATGGGCTTAAAAACTGAACAAAATTTCACGATAAAACACCGGGTTTTCATTGAGTTTTACATTACATTACATTACATTACAATCTACTCCGTCGATGAATCAATCGGAGTAGACACACTTCAGCTCAAGACAACACAAACACGACAGAGAGAGACAGACAGAATAGAAGAAAGAAGGACAGACGGACCGTCAAAACTAATAACTGCGAGCTGTTGGCATGTGTTTGTTTGTCATTGAGTTTTTTCAGAGCCCATTCATGCCTGATTCACAACCTCGCGTCACGACGAGACGAGAGCGTCGCGATTATCGCTGTATTTTTTTCTCGTTCTGAAAAATCAGAACGAGAAAAAGTGACAGCGATATTCGCGACGCTCTCATCTCGTCGTGACGCGAGGTTGTGAATCAGGCATCACTGAAAATAGAGACGCTGTTGTGGTGTGAGTCTTTCCATGATGACTTTGACTTGTCAAGCAATACTGAACAAAAATGACAAAGCACGTGATCTGTCAAAAAAATCCAATTGAAAATCAAATCTCACAATGAAGCACCTGTTAGTTGTGAATCCAAATCTATTGTTCTTCTTTTTCTCGTCTTGAAGCCTAGAAAATCTCAATATCAATTATTTTTATAGGAATTGTATTAACTGAGGATGTAAGGCTTGTGGAGAATAACTACATATGTACGAGTATATATGATTTCGAAATCGTGCATAAAGCAGCCTTCTAGAAGTTTAAGTTCCTGCTTCTTTGGAAGATCCTAACACCGTTGAGCTTAATCACAGCAATACTTGACAGCACCCCACAATGTCATATTATACAAAAAGACAATATATTCTTGATTTGGCGAGGGGGTTGTTGCATAAAATGTAAATTCTGCATTCGAATCAAGTGTTTTTTTTTTTTTTGTAAATTATGTGAATTCTTTTTGAGTTTTGAAATTTCCATTCAGAGAAACAGGGGTAAAATTTTCCTTTTCTTTTCGTTTGTATGAATTCTAAATTACACTTAACTTTGCAAAATGCAATCCTTTCAAGTCACTACGCAACGCATGCATCTGGTGATTGTCACGTCATTCCGAAATTAAAAATCCGCATCTACGGATACAGAGTTCCAATTGCGTGTTCACAATCCTGCTCAAATGTACATACAAATGTACCTACATTCTATATACCGTTTCCCAAATGAAAGTGACAAATAAAATTACACTTTTGCATGGTTGATTTTCATGTATAAGAAGACGACTGCTAATTGCTTTTTCTTTTCATTTAATTTTGTCTTTTTCTTGCTGCTATCCAAATGAATAAAAAAATAATGTTTTTTATTCTCTTTTGAGTCACCCTTTAAAAAAACTGAATATTTTCACCCTGCTTCTCAATTCGACTAAACAAATAGGAATTGCAAAATTTGGCTTTTGTCAACCATTGGAATTCGGTTCCATCGTTCCGTCAGCGATTTCCTTTTTTTTTCGTAATTAAAATAATGAAGAGAACCTATTTTTTTAGAGCTTTTTTATCCATTTTGTGTGATGGTGGCTGATGGTGATAGTGCTTGCTTCGGTTTGTTGTTTGTAGACTTTATGGTCCATCATTATGACATCATAAGGCCATGAGACCAAAAGTCAACAGCTGCACTAACAAAAACAATAAAACGAAAAATCTTTTGAAATTAATCTGTTGAGTTTCAGTTTTTGCTATTTGAGCAAGTTTTGTTCAGGCGACCAACCGCCGCCGGCCGCCGCGCTGCCCGCCGCTGGTCACTGATTGGAGATGACAGATATGAAATGAAAATTGTATACGTAAGAGATTCCATGGTTTTTAAATAGTTGCACAGTGAGGATGACAAGTGTGGGTAGAATGTTAAGGTTGTTTTCTTTTTTTTTTTTCTAGAAAAACAAAAATGTCAGAGAGCCAGACATCATAAAATTAAGCAAATTTTATTTATCAAGATTTCATAAATTAAATGATAATCCTCAGTTTTTGATTAACATAAATCTTTTGAATTAAATATCTTATATCAGGAAGTTGTGCGCGATTGACGAGAATTCGCGTAGACCTGAAACATTTTGATATGTGAACTTATATCACGACAGCACTTGAATGCTACCCTAAGGCCTAGTCCACACCTAGTGATTTCTTGCAATTTAAAGTTTGTCCTTTGTAGAACATTTAGCTTCTGGGTCACCTTGCGATTCAACAATGTCAACAATGTACCTGCGTTGTTGCGTTTCAAAATCCGCTTTCGAGTGATTGCAGCATTTATATTCAAAGTGCGTATAGAAGTAATGATGGCTCAGCGTTGGAAAGAAACTGTCACAGCTTGGTGTTAGTGCATCCATTGTTAAAAAACAAACCACAACAAATGATTTCAGAGGGTCGCTGTCAAAGACGCAAATAACATTAGTTCTAACAAAAATCACTTAAGCAGAATGGCGCTGCTGTCGTTAAAAAGATTCGTATGCTACGATGAAAACCCAAGTATCAATACCATGCTAATACCATGTTGCGTTGTATAGATACCAGCAGTGTGTCACGGGTATTAGACACTGTGATCTATGATTTGAGACAAATCTATTTTTTATATGAATGCATAATTTTGTTGCTTTTATGACTTAGGATTCAGGTACCGTCGGTACGGTATACTTAGCGCCAAAAGAAGACAGACTTTTATAATTCCTTATTGCGTTCTCCTGTGTCCAATTCCAACAATAATTGTCAGACCAACTTTGTGGCTCATATCAAGGTATTCCATACACGTATATGCCTCGTCTATAGAAATAGCCCGTATAAATTAAATGTTCCTTTTAATTTTGTTTCGAAAATATTTCACTCATTTCCCTAAAAAAAAAAATTCAATTTTCAATCAACATATTGCTCATATTTCCATTTAACAAATATTTTAATTGTGATTAATAACTGTAAACAGTATTCCGGGGTGTTTTTTTATCTGTTTCCATTTTTTTTTATCGTTGAAATGAAATTATGACAAGTGACGGTGTGTGGCATATACATAATCGCAGATAAATACAAATTAATTCCATTGGCTCCTTAATGTCATTTCGCAGTTGCCTTGATAAAATTGTTTATTGATAAAATAATAACTTTTAAGTATTGTTTTTTTTTTTTTATGTATGATAAAGTTTATGTGTTAATAAATTTATTGAAATAATTGAACAATAAGGTAGTGATGGGCATAGTCATGCACAGTAGGAAAAGGGTACCTTGCTAATGTGAAATTTTTGCTTCGTTGTCATTTTTTTGTTTGTAATGTTTTCCTTTAATATTTGCAATTTTTAATGAAATAGCTCGTACATTTTGTTATTGAAACATTTTTTATTCTCTTTGTTCGGTTTGAATTAAAATGCTTAAATGAAGGCACCTGTATAATTATTATTGCAATGCATAAATTATTTAATTGACAATTCTCTCACTGAACATATAGGGATGTTACTTCAATTTGAAGGACTTTTGAACATTTGGTTTTAAGGAACTAAATTGCTTAGCCGCCTTCAGTAACCACTGAACTAGTGCGTATGTAAAAAAGTGTGTCAAGTTTGGATAAATGTCACAAACTTGAACAAAACTATTTGTGCAATACTTACTTATACTTGCTGAATGGCTAGCGCCTATTGATGCTACAAAGCGTGCTGCCTTAGCCTATAACTTAATAAGCCGCTTCAGCTGGACCAATCTCTAGTTTGCCGTCTTTTACTTCGCTATCCAAGTTGTCGAAAGTCTTCCTCTATCTGGTTGCTCTATAGTGAAGCCAAAGTCTTCCTTGGCTCCCGACTCAATCTGGCACGGTTTTGAAGAAACTACGAGCTGGATCGTTGATGTCCATTCGCTCTAGATGACCAAACCATCCTAACCGTTAGATACGAATTTTTCTGACTAGGCGTACATATATCGTGAGGACTTTTTTTCAGTCAAATACTGCAAGGGACTGATGTTGTTAACAGTACGTGCTTACAGCAGTGCCTTAGACAGACAAATTCACTGACATACATATAAAATGAATTACTGGCATTAGTGTTACGTATAACCTTTTCAAGCACAATATTGAAACAGCTGCATGACAGTTCATCACCCTGTCATAACTCTACGATGGTGTCGAAGGTCTTAAAAGAATCTCTACCAAGTTTGACGGAACAGCGAGCTGATAAGTCGTATCAGCTTTGCCGGAATTCTGAAGCTGGTTATGGCACGACATAGTTCAGCTCTGACAGGGTGATCGGTATATAAGGTTGTTCAAAAAGCTAGAGCGAGTAGGTTGGGTTTAGACGAGAAAAAAATCGTAAAAAAAGAAAGCCTGTTTTTTCTAAAAACATAATTTAATTTGATAAAAAAAATTATTAAAAAATAACGGTAACTCGTATACAATGTCATGCCATATATGTTTGTAAAGCTAGAAATCTCTTTTTTATTGTGTTTTTAAATAAAGTTATTTTAGTGAACCGTTTTCAAAATTAACTTTCAAACTCAAAATAGAGTGACCAAGTCCGTCCCAGCCGTTAACGATTAAATTGCTTACTACATCACATAGCCGTATCAACCAAGAATTTCGGTGAACTACTCGACTAACACTGCTCAACACTTTCGATTGTTAAGTATTTCTCACCAGAGAACATTTGCGAAAGTTATCAATTTAATAACTTTCGCTTTCTTTGAAATGGTAAATCGTTTTTGAGAATTGAAAAAGTAAGCTGAAGTATTCTAGTGAAAAGGTCGACATTCAACGAATCAACTGTTTAATATTCAGGCTACCGTAGAGTAACACCCTTTCGTCAAATCTCAGAGCTTCTGGCTTGCATCAAAATATAATTTTCTTCCAGCTTCTGTAACTAGTCCACAGTTACCACGGGCTTAATCACGGGTAACTAAATACTAAGCATTCTTGAAATCGAACTTAGAATTCGGCTTACGTCTTCTTTATATGTTCCCTAAACTTCTGTGTGGGATTTTACTAAAAATGTACTATGGGTACAATGAATGGTTTATAGTTATTCCGTTAGGTGGCGCTGTAGTCGAGTGCTGGAAAATCGGTAAAACTGGTCGCTAATTATCTCAGAAGCGTTTCTGATAACGCTTGCTCCGAAACCATCTATCAATATAGCTTTTATCACTTTTTATTCACCTTGTCCGCCATTTCATAATTTTTTTTTTAATTTTCTTTGTTTCTGACCTTTTGTCATTTTACTCAGTCAACGAACTCTGGGCTTTTGAATTACAATGTTTTGTTTGATCTGAGCTCTGAGCTTAAAGTAAATACAAAGCAACTTAAAAAAAACAGTTTTGAAGATTGAACTATAAAATTCCACAAAAGAACTCGTCCACCTACAATTCTACAAACTTATTAACCTACTTACATTTTTTTACATTGCATGTAAACCTTAAACTATCTAGAAGCGACTTCGTCATTTTAGTTTCTTCTTTTAACCTATTTTTTTTTTTTTTGCTCGTCTCACAAAGAGGAAGATAATAAAAAACGAACACAAAAAAAAAAAAATAGACACATCACAATTAAACCAGACAAAGTACCCATTTCCTATGAAGCTTGAAGCTTGAAGCTTGAAACTTATCAGTGTGACCTTGGCACGGTCAGCGAATTCGTGCTATTTGTTTCCTTTTTTGTCCCGTCCCAACCATATTATTATTACAATCAATGCCGTCACATAACATTAAACAATATATTGTCAACGTGTGCGCATACGTTTACATACATACATATATATGCACGTACATTATTATCAATTGTGTACAAAGTTATGAGGAACTCAGCGAGCAAACAAAGCGAGAAAAATGAGGAAATTTATATAAAAAAAAAAAAAAAAAAAAAAAAAAATGAGAATGTTTTCATTTCAAATAATAAAGAGGATGAGAAGATGTTAAAAAAAATAATATATGTGTCGGTTTTAGGTGGATTACACAAGGGACATCCGGAGATACATACATACAGGGATGGCAAAAAGAAACTAAACCATAAGCAAAAAACTTAAAAGGTTTAAGGAAAAGTCTGTTTAGATTTATGAGCATTTTGTTTTTACGACTAAGCTTGAAGTTTGATTGTTTTTTTTTTTTACAAATTTGTATACAAATAAACATAACACAGTTATGAGAGAGGGAGTATATTATGGGTTGTAAAAACATTTTGCTGTTGATTTTTGTTTAAGTATTGTTTTTTGTAATGTATATTGCTTAAGGTCCGACGCGACACTCTACGTCTACGACATTCGGCGCCATTTTTTTTCGAGCTGTCACTATTTGTCAACTTTTTTAATGTTTCGTTACTATTTTGAACTTAGCGGTGCGACACTGTGCGACGGAGTTTGTCTGCTCATCAACGTTGTCGCAGATTTCCATATCGTGCGTAATGGCGGTGCATGAGTGCGCCTGTAATAGCTGTCATGCACTATCTCAACTGACACAAAGTGTAGCTGTCATATGCAATTTGCTTTTTAATTTCCTGTCGTCTTTGCTATATGAAGAAAACAAAATCACTTTTGTAAACATTGTCTACTAGTGAGCGCTGCTATCTTCAGAGTGTATTTTACATAAGCGAAGTTTTGAGAATAAAATGTCACTCCAGAACGATAGATTCTGTATAATCCGATACTGGCGCTTATGAATGTGCAAAAGCAAATGCTCACCAACGTTAGGTCTGGTTCTCTATCACCTCACATGTGAGCTTTAGGAGTAGTGAAATTAAAACTGTCAAAACATTTTCGATCAACATGCGGTCTCCTTTGTCAGAAATTGTTCTGTTATGTACAAACAATTATTAAATAGAGACCACCTTATTGCAACCAGCAAATCTGCCACAGCAGGACTCTCTGGCTGTATAGGTGGGCAGAAATTTAAACGGATTTTGACATTTTAATCATTTTGACATCTGTCAAAAACAAAAACAGATGTCATTTAAGCCTACAGATTGTGATTTTCCAAACTATAAAGTTAAGAAGAAGTGACAGCGATAAAATCGCAGCACCACCGAGATGTGACACGATGTTTGGCATCAATTGAGAATTTTAACATCGACTTGGTGTAGAACAAAAAATTCGCTTCGAAAAAGATATGTCTGAACTGTGAACTCAGAAATACGTCCAAGCTCACATACCTACCTTATTACTGATTTCTAATTTAACTATGAGTTCGATTAAGTTGTTTCTTGTACATACTTATATACAGAAACATCTTTTCGTCCACGGTGAATTTCGTATTTCAATTTTGTTCGATGATACAATAATTCTAAATTGAAGTATAAATCTGCAATCATGATTCAAAAAATGGACAATTATTTAAACTTTTGTAAATAAAAAGAACAATATCTATTATTAACAGACCTCAAGCCCACAGGAGCAACAAGTTTTTATTTGTTCAACTGCCATTATTCGGGATCAACAGACTTTAAACAATTATTGTCTTAAATATAGCTCAAAGCTAAAATTCGTGAGCATTGTTTAAATAAATTTATTATTTAATGGTTTGAAACACGAAAGGTAATACACTATATATAATGTTTGAATTCATTTGAATGTCATCCTGCGGCATTTCTTCTTTTTTTTTTTCTAAAATACAAATGCCAAGTCAAATCAGGGCGTTAAAATGAATGGCCAGTTAATTTGTATTCAATAAGAGGTCTTGAGTCTTGAGAAGTACTTGTCTTTTTTTTTTTAAGTTTCGAAACATATGTACGTTCTAAATGAGACTTGGAAGTCAATTTAATATTTCGGAAAGAATTTATTGACTTTAGTTTTTAAATTAGCTTTCTTCTGTATAAGAAGCTATCTTTGTTTCAAGTAAAGACCCAAACATAAAAGACAGGATCTTGAGTTGTCAAATTTAAGACTATAAACAATTTCAATAAGTTTTGTCTTAAAAAAAAAAATATTTTTTTTAACTACACACACAAAAGCATTTAAGTTAGAAAAAAGTTAATTCGTCAGCTGTTTCAAGGTGCGTGTGCCAGGAAAAACAAATTGCCATGATCCTGTTTGAAAACTCAAAGGAAAAAATATATTTTGCACACTTTCGTCGACATTTTCCAATCAACATCGAATTGCAAACAAAACTCCTGAGGTCAAATCATTAATGCAATATGCTAAAAGCCTTGTCATAAGGTTTTTTAAGACCGATTTCTTATAAATCACGACACAACAAACACAAACAGTTAAACCAATAACCTTCCCATATCCAATATCTGTAAATACAATAGTCTGAGTTCCTTTTATCATACAACAACTTCTCGCACTTAGTACGTACATAATTTTTTTTTTTTTTATATATAAACCAGTTTCCATGTCGAACAATAATATAATAACTGTCCCTGGAGTTCAATGAATCGACATTCTACGCTAAAAATAAAATCTCTGATAAATACATGTATTTCTCGTCATGTAGAATAATACATTCTCTTGGTATGGGGTAACAATATTATGTACATTAACTTGACGCGCCCCTATTCAATTATGCATTTGCTATTTGCTAAATTGCTGCCGACCTCTACATACATATACGAGTATACAACATGTCCCAATCCCGACCGAACAAAAAGAATTGCAATGAATCAGACTTATATACAAACAAACAAAATAAAGCCCCCAACCTATAAAAAAAAATAACAATATTACTTTAGTTTTCCAATTGCAAACTGAAATTTATTTTAAAACAAATATTTTCACTCGAAAAATATCCTTGACTTTCAAAAACACAAAGGAAAAAAAAACACAACGTCATACAAAGCAAAAGTACACTCAAACTCATAGCATGCTCTTCCCTTGACTCAATCAAAATAAACACAAAGAAAAACTAAACAAAAGCATTGCGAAGGTCTCTTGAAATTACAAAATAAGAAAATTAAAAAAAAAATCATTTAGAAACTCAGGTAAAAAAAAAATTTACTCGAAGGAATACCTATACAAAAAAATACACTCAACAACGCAACGTGACTACGGTTGAGTTGCAAAATGTTAACCTTTTCAATATCTTAATGCAAAAATTGTGATTCACGTTTATATTTTGTATCCGTCAATGCAATTCACCTCCCCGTTTCTACTACTGGATTTTGTCAAATGCCAGTCAAATAACAATGAAAGTCAAAAAACTCGTCAACTTTGAAAGTAAAATGAAAAAAAAAATTGCCATTTATTCTACACACAATAATTAGGGTTTTTTTTTTTTACAAAAAAATGTAGGTACGTATGCAAGGATGATTGTGTACCCATTTTCGCCATCTTCAAAATATAAAATAAAGGTACCTACACATTCATCCAATGAATTCAATTTTTTTTTTAACACCGGACTATGGTGTCTTTTGCCGAAATTTGTAGAAAAAATCGAATTCTCAAAGGAGCTCCAAAATCACTCGAAATTATAATGTCATTTCGAGCTAGACTTAAGTTCCTTCACCCAGAAAATTTGCAATTTAACTTCCTAACTCCAATTTCTTCAGATCGGCACTATAAACCGCACTATGGACGATTTGGGTTTTGTTTGGTGATTTAATGAAACTCGTTTCTAACTTAAATGAAATTACTTTTATTTACATGGAAAGAGATAATGGCTTCCGACACGCGAACACGTGACATACATTCGTTCATGCGTGAAACTCGGAAACTCTTTGTTAATCACTACAAACTTTCAATGACTGTCATTGTGAATTGTCCATAGTCATGCCGAGCGTCAGACGCTCGGGGAATTGCAGGCGTTACAAACCCGAATAGCAAGTCCGTTCGTATCATAGAGATGCGCTGAATCAAAACATCCTTTCCTTTGTTTACTTCATGGTCGTCGTCTCAATGACGTTGCTTGTAAGCTTTTTTTCATAGCCCATCTCATTGCATTGCACAATATAGATTAATAATTGATGTTAAGCAACATGATGATGACAGAGCTTACTTTCAATTGCAATTTGTTAGGGGGTAATTGGAGCAGTTCTAGCGAATTCAAGGATTGTTGTTGGATAGTTCACTACTTTATCCTAGTTGACAACTGTGTTGTTGTTTTTTTAAGGAAAGAAAAAAACTGTCCAGGAATAAAATTTTATATTTTGAAAATTTGCCCGTCGAATAACTCTTTCTTCGATTTGTTCAACTGGCAAATCTTCACATACCGCCACAAATGTGATAATTTTTTGGGTTAATAAGTGTCATTTTCGATTTCCACGGATAATTTAAAACGGATAATTTACACAATTGTACAACTGGCCTTTAGATAAAGAAATTTCATTACAAAAAGTGATAAGTAATTTTAGCTACAAAACGACTTATTTTGTCCCACTGTTTGTTGCCAAATGAGAAGAAACATACACACTCCTTAACAGCAGCACCAGCTTGCTGAACAAGGGAAAGTTGTTTAACAGAAGAAACAAAAATTCAGAAAAGAAACAAAATATGAAAAAAAACAAAAATAAACCAACGAGGACTCAATTTTTCTTGAGCTCAGAGCTCGAACCCACTCCATACCGGTCGTCTCATCGATCGGTTTGTTAAATTTGAATTCCCGAAACCGGATGAATTCGACTCTGGTTTCTTTTCTTATAACTTTCGATCAGAATACAGAAACAAAATAAAATAAAAATATTCAAAATAAAAAAAAACATACTCCCCGATGAAAGTGAAAAATACATAAGTTTGTAGTTACATGTTGCTGACATACTTTGTTGTTTAGTTTTAAAGATAACTCCCCATATGACTGTCCATTTGTCATTGAGTTGAACTTTTTTCTTAGAAAAATAAACCAGTAGAGTGTGTTATTTTAACTCAATCTAACTCGGTGACGATTGAAAGTGTTCTAAAAAAAAAAAAACCTGCTGTGTACAATAATTTATTACATCATGAGATACAACAAAGAGAATGATGCTAAAAATATATAAATTACATTTATTTAAGTATCTAGTTGTAGCTTGTAGAAGTGTATAGAATCTCTATTGTAGCGACGACGACGACTCACGATGATGTTTTTAAGTGATAAATGAAGTCATTAGCATCAGCTTGGAGAATTATGCAAAAAAAAAAAAGAAGAAATAAAATAATAATTAACGCAAAATTGGATACGTAAGTTACGAGAAATGTTATAACATAGATTTACATTTTTATCTGAAGTGATTTGCATTTTAAATTAATCAAAACCTATAGAATTTAGATTACAATTATTTTTATTAGATACTTGTTACTTGATTGCATTGAAAACTAAATTTCAACATTTTTTTGGAATGTTGTGGAATTTTTTTTTGTATATCATAAAATAATATTAGAGTTAGAGATTGTTGGTGAGTGGTCCAAAGATAAAAGTTAGTATTTTGTATAACAGTCCATGAACATTGAGAGCTCTGCTCTGTTCTTTGGTTCAGTTTTGTTTTGCTGAGATAAAAACAAAAATCTTACGTTTTCTGATAGCATTGTCTGTCGTTTATATTTTTGTTCTTCCATTCTGCTTAAGTTCATCACATTCAGTTGATTTCAATTTCTGAAACAGACAAGAAAATTACAAACTAGCTTATATTACAGTCGATTACTTATTAGTTGATGGAACATCAAAATAATAATTGTGTTAACAAACTGCGATTTCTCGAGTCCAAATTTTGTTTTGAAAAGACCGATTCGTTTAAAATTGCAAGATACAAAAACATGGAATGCATCGTATCCATATGTAATGTATTTATTTTATTGACAGGTAGTTATTTTTTATTACATGCTATGTGAGAACAGAAAGAAACAGTTTATTAACAATTGAAATGGGTTCTTGGTGAACTTTATTCGACTTCACTTGAAGTATTAATACTATAACAAATTCTAATTGATTAAAACTGTCAAATGTATTTTTTCGGCCTGTGACCAGTTGGCAACTTCGTTGCAGGAAAATAAGCTAATATTTATTAACTTGAAAATATGGATAGCAAAATGTAATAATTGATTTGATGAGTTTTTTATTCAAATTTGTTGTTAATTTTTGCTCAATTTAAAGGAATAAATTACGGGACTTTAGTTTTGTTCCTCTATTTACTTGAAAGGTGCGCACTATGAGCATGCTTTTATTTTGTAAAGTATGTATAGTCTCGTGTTTTTTTTTTTTTTGAAATTTAAATCTCTACAAGCGAAAGAATCGCTTTACGGTGTATTGTGTTGTATTGATTGACAACTTTAACGAGACGCAATTTCTCGCCCGTGAAGTTTGTGGCTCATTTTGACGCGACATTGTGAAACAAGCATAAAAGCATTTAATTAAACAAAACGTTTCGAATGTAAAATGAATGGAAAATAGTTAAATACAAGCTATATAAAGGGTGATTTATCGTCAGGTTTGATTTATAATGTAAAATAAAATAAAGGATGTTTTTTTTTTAGACGTGTGATTTTCAATCTGGCAATACTTTTTTCGAAGTTGGTCTTTTTGACAGCTGGCAGTTGATGTATGCTCAGTTTGGTTTGCCACTTTACATTGAATACCGTTATTTTTAAAAGATGTAATGGTAGCTCTTGGTACCATCATCAGTCCAAAGACGGCAATTTTGTTTATTAACGTATCCAATATCCATTGAACCAGAAATGGGCTTCATAACTGAAGAAAATTTTACAATAATACCACGAAAAACATTTCTCCCAAAGCGCTGATTTTCGTAATACAGCTGAAAAATTTAGAAAAGCTCTTGTGGTGTGAGTCTTTTCATGAAGACTTGCAATGCCAAACGATACTGAACAAAAAACACAAAGCATTTTGATAGGAGTCACACGTGATCTGTAAAAAAAAAACCTATTGGAAATCAAACCTCACGATGAATCACCCTATATTATGTATTTTGGAAGACTTGGTTTTTTCTCCTCTTTGTATCATTTTTTCGTATCGTAAACAATTTTCCAACGATTCACGCTAAACGTGGGAATCACATAAAATTAAAAAAAAAATTAAAAGTTTGTGGTACAAATGTACGCCTCTTAAACGCAACTTATCAATATTAAACCGATATTAATAGACAGGTAATTTTTATGAGATGTGCAGAACATTATGATTTATATTGTTAGTTTCAATTATAAACTTCACATCAGGCAAAACTACAACAATAACAAATATAAAATTGAATGGTCGAATCTATTGAAGCATGTAAGCTACATTAACCTTTCTAAATCTCTCTACGTAACAGATGAACAATTTACCAAATGGGCTTTACTTGTCCAATAATTCCTTAAAGTCTTTCCTCAATACTTGTTCGAATACCTAGGAAGTTAAAAGAATAATAGGTTCCTCATTAACAGCGTAAAAACATCATTTAAAACTTTTCTCTAGTGTCTGGGTAAATCAATTTGAAACTAATTTGTCTGTAAGGGGTGATTATAACAATAAATCTTAAAACAAATCACCATAAAACTCTATTCCCTACCTGATGTGCTTCCCAAAGATGTGAGTCATTATAATATTGCAAACAGTATACCAATTTTATTGTAGTATAGTAAGTAATGATGTCAACGGCAGTATGTACCTGCTTGATTACATGGTGATTAGATTTTCTTTGAAAAGTGATTATTAATTTAATCGACAGAAAAAAAATCTTAGTTGGAAATAATTCGTTAAAATGATATAAATTATTACTTTTCTTTAAAAATCACTTCATATTGACACTGCTTGAAAAAAAATGTATACAAATTTTAATCCCCGTGATCTCTGTTAAACCTAGTTAACATAATGATAAAAAAATATATATATTCTTTGGTCAAAACAGCCATACGTTCACTATGACTCACTCAAAATTTACTTCTTGATTTAGTAATTTAGAACAGCCTTCTCAAAATGGTGTCCCAAATGGAGCGTGTTATTATGTCGTTAGCTAGTTTTTTTTTTTTTTTTGTTATTTAAACTTAAAAAAAAAAAGTTCAAAGTATTTTTGCTTAAAAATTGATATATTCATGTCATCGCACCCAGAGAGCAAGCACGTGCGACCTGGTAATGTTTTGTTTTCATTGCTGCGATTTGGCCTATACTCCTCTGAGGCAGCTTACTTTAATATTTTAATGCTTTTTTGAAGGCGAATTTATTTTTTAGTGGAAAGATTTGAGATTTTATTTTAAATGGCTTTTGTAACCTTACACCTTTCTCATGTATTATTCATTTTACTTGTCTAGGGCTTTCATAATGCTTTTGGAATCCATTTTAATAAAAATTAAAACATTGATTACTGTTGTTCTTCAATTACTTTGAATGAAGTATCAATTACTTTTTTTAAATATGGTTGACTAAAAGCTTTCAAACAATAACTACAAGATATTCGTACTGGAACTTTTTTCATTATCGTTAGTGGCGTTGGCTCCATACAAGTCGATTTCCATCGACTTACCTTTTATATTTCTCACTCTCAACACAAATAAACTTTTTGCAACATGAATCTAAACAAATCATACATCAGCACCATGTGTTCATTCCCAGTGGGAAATTTCATAAAATTCATTGAGGAATAACCTGCTTTTTCTTTGAGGAAATGGGAGTTGCAACAGTTCTTTTCTGCTGATTCCTTTGAGGAATTTAAAATGGGGGTGTCCTAGGCCAAGAAGCACATGCTTACATTCTCGATGAACATTCATTAATGAAATCACTACTTCCTCAGAAGTTGGTTATTCATCAGCTTGGGTGATGAAAAACTTCATGTATTCTCATCAAACAGAAAAGTGGATTAAGGCAACGAACTGATGAACTTATGCATGACTTTTCCTTATGAGAATCACCGCATACTTTTCTTTAATAAAATAACTATTTCAATTCCGTACAAAAGACAGTTGTTTTCTTATGTGTCCCAATCACAAAAGCAGATGATGGGTTTCGAGTCATGAACTGAGGAAACGTTGCATTACTTTTCACTGACTTTATCATTGCATTTAATTTTTCTACTTTTTCTGCTACTGAATTCATTGAGGAATTCAGCAAAAATTTTCATTGACGCCGAATTTCCTGCTGGGTTGTTCTTTTCTTCCCATACATCATACTTAGTTTTACTCGCTAGCTACATTACATATTTCATGCAACAAAAACTTTAACACGAAATATCCCGACTTACGAAATTCATCGCTGGATAGAACAGATTTGTTTCTTGTTCCTCTTTTGCTTTTACTTCTCTCTGCGGCCATTGTATATATAAACTATAGTACTACCACTTGACGTGCGCCATCTGTCGACGAAAAACTAAATTCTAGAATAGCATGGGAAGCTACAACAACAATTAAAATGGTGGAAATTGTTGTTGTTGCTTCCCATGGTATTCTAGAGCTTAGTTTTTCGTCGATAGATGGCGCACCTCAAGTGGGAATACTATAGTTTGTACATGCAATGCTGTGGCATAACCTCTTTTTTCAACAAACGCTTTCTTAAGGAAAGAAATAACGCGCTTGTCATCAGCTTATTTGGTGAATCTTAATTTGTATGTATCATTCATTCACTAGGTTGAGGAAAGAAGAAGCAGGAAGCAATTGCGTTCATATGAGAAATATGCACTGAGCGAACATGTCAGGTGTGGTGGGTTTCTGTTAAAAAAATCAGTTCATTCTTAGAGAAAAAAAAAATACAAAATAACTTTCATTTTGCCGACTTATTTGACAGAGGGAGGAGGGTTGCCAGGTTGCCAGGTTGCCAGGTTGCCACTCAAAAAAAAAAAAATTTGCAAAAAGTTACTGCAATTGCAGTTAACTAACACAACTGGCCAAATGAAACAAATGTAAAGTGAGGTAGGTTTAAAAACTAAGTTTACAAGCAGATTGCAATTTACAATCTTAAATAAGTCTATCACTTTTTATAAATAGTTAGGATCATTGAAACTTTAAGACTTAAGGTATGTATAACAAAATTGGCTTCAACTTCTTAACTAATACGGCGTGAGATGCAGAAATGCATTAAGTGTCGAAACCTTTTGCTCTAACAAAATAGGTAAGCAAAATTCTTCGGCTTACCTGTTACCTTTTGAAATTATTCACGCCACGCCACTGATGGTTAGTATATACCTTGTTATTGTGAAAAACTCACAAATTATTAGGTATTATTAAGCTTGATGATGATTTTTCCCATCATTGATTTGGAATTATAAACTGCTCTGCGAATGCTGGCTTATTTATAGAATACAGTTAGTTAGGTGCACCTTTTAAAAATGCTTAATTTTAATAAACTTTGAGCAAGCTTTTCTGTGGTATTTGTCCATAAAATTAGCAGAATTATTTGGACACATGGGTCATATTAGACGTTCTGGGCTTAACAAAATAAAATATTGTTTTTTTGTTTCATATCTGCTTGAATGAATGTGTTCTAGACATAAATACATACATACATTCAAAACCAGTAAATATTTGCAATGTTCATATCTTCCAATAACTTGAAGCTTAAATCTTTTTTTTGTTCTTGATGAATGGCCACGGTATGTGTGAATGAATGTTGTGTTTTTCTTCCCTCAATCTAAATGTACAATTTATTTGTTTGCTGTTATTTTTTACTCTATAGAATTTAATTAGAAAATGAATTATTGATTGTGTTTGTTTTTGAGTAATTTTTTAGACTTCATATAAATAAAATTTTATATAACAATATGAAAATAAAACTAACAAACTCACATATTTTCTATTCTCTGCACATTTATTAAATCTTTTAATTTAAAAATAATAATAATTTTCATTTCTTCATTTGCCCATTTTGCTATTTATACCTATACAAAAAAAAAATTAATAAAAATATAATCTTCATAATTATAATGTATTTTTATTTTCTGGTTTTTAATTTTAGATAATGTATGGTGGTTTGGTATTTTATTTGTGATAAAAAAAAATAATTTA
The DNA here is from genome assembly GCA_916050605.2 of Platycheirus albimanus. NCBI lineage: Eukaryota > Metazoa > Arthropoda > Insecta > Diptera > Syrphidae > Platycheirus > Platycheirus albimanus. Next base: position 289,258,440 of record OU696696.1, on the reverse strand, counting down.
AAATATTATATGCTCTCATAAAATCTGCATCACAATGTATATTAAATAACAATACAAAACAAAATACTATAAATTATATATTTCTGTAATGATTTTTTGTTTCCTTTTTTTTCTTAAGTTTAAACAAAAATCTGTTAAATGGGTGAAAAATAATAATAATAACTGTTGATGTTGCTTTCACTTTTTTGTTAATTTTGTCATTTATAATTTATTATTATAAAAAAAAAAATAGGTAAAATTACTTATAAATTGTTATTGAATGTCTTATAAATTTAATCAGTAAATATGCAACATTTTTAAAAACTCAATTAACAAATACAATTTGTTGATTTTGTATGCATCTGCATTTAAATTGTATGTAACATTGTATAAACATTTTAACGAGTACATAGTGAAATTATTGTAATTTTTATTTATTTGTCCTTAAAAAAAATCAAACGCATATGTTGGCTTATTGTGTACATTTTCATTATGCATTTTATTAATATATACTTTAGAAAAAGCAAATAATAGACAACCAAATAAAATAAAAAAATTTATACATTTTTTCATAAAATTATGAAACTGCAATTAAAAAAAAGTGTGCTATTTGGTAAGCGTTTCCTTTAATGTACCTACCTACTTATTTTATATAATTAAAAAAAAAACACATCTAGACTAATTTTATTGTTAAACACATTTAAATTAATTTTAAATCGCCATCAATCCAGCGACAGTAAAATATACTTTACTCCTTTATTAAAATAATTTAAAAAAAAAAAAACACCCTTACTCTATTGCATGGCTTTAAATTTATATTAGCTGATACATTTAACAAATATATAATATAATAATGAATATTAGTTTTAATTGATTTTCCTGTACAAAAATATAATAATAATAATAATTAAAAAAAAAAAAACAATATACATATATTACTATCTCACTTAATTCATTTTGTAACCTGCATCTGTTTTCTAAGTGTTTCACTATAACTTTATTTAAATATTTAAAATATTGATATACAAAAATCATTAATATTAAATTTTACAAAATATGTGTAATCTTTTTTTGTAGATTTTTTTTTATAAAATAATAAAAAAAAAAAAAACAAATTATTTGAGAGCAAACAAAAAATGCTGTTGTGCTGTGTTTCACTTATTTAGGACTGTGTGCTGCCGTATTTCATAATGTTTTTTTTCTACTGGGCTAACTGTATTACAAAAAACTGCATACTTTTGGGATTTGGAATTGTTTGTTGCTGTGTTAAAATAGTATGGATTAATTTTTGTTTTTTTTTTTGTAGAATTTTTACTCTCTTCCTATTATGTTACTTAACGCAAATGAAATCTTTGTTAAAATAGTGCACCTTTTGTTAAAAAAATAACACTTAAAATAGAAGCGGTATTAAAAATAAAAACAAAACAAAAAATGCTTTAGGTGTATGAGTTCCGGAAAGTGTGTATAAGTAAGTAGTGCAAGCATAAATAAAATGGCGCATGACAGGGGCACAATGAAAAAAAATTTAAGATGTTTCAATTAGAACTGAGATATTTTATTTTCTGAAAACAATAATATTCTAATTTGCACGATTTTTTTTGTTTTGTAGATTTGTTTATATACTTTTCTATGTAGTTTGTCAGGGCTTTAGTGGTATTCAAGAGCTAATTTTATCAATTAAAAGCTATATTATGAAAACAGTAAATATTTTAGTAGGGCATGATTCTTATATAAATACAATGTTTTTTTTTTTATAAAATTAAGGAAAATATTGTTTTGCCACTTTAACATATCATATTTTGGTCTCCAAAATGTTTTGAAACGATTTTAAATTATTCGTTTAATAAACTTTAAAGTTGATGAATGTTACTGAGGGTTGTTCTTCCAAAAAAAAACCACACATGCTTTGAAAGGAAGAGAAATCAAAACACCCATACTCTGTCCAACAAAAATATTCAGTACATGCCTTATGGGAGATTTTTTTCAAAACAGTGGTGTTGGTGCCTGTTGCCGCTCGCTCAGGTCACCATGTTTCACTTTAAAATCTAAGACTTAAGACGGTAGTTCTACTAATTTTTGTGTGTCATATACATGTACATAAAAACATATAAATCATTGCTAACAAGTGTTTTCTAGAAATTGTAATAATTTAATTTAAATAGGACTGATTTTGTTCTCAGTGCAAATATTCGTTTTCCATGATCCCAGAAGGATTCATAGTTCTACCTGCCTTTGTAAATTTCCGCTTAAACTAGATGCTACTCAGGTGATAAAACTTGGGTGGGCAGGTATTAACACATGTTTAAGGACAAAACGGATTTGGCCAATGCTGAATCCGCAACGCTCTAATGCTCTTTCTAACCAGACTGCACATAGGCTCCTATATAGGTGTCATTACAGGACACTGTCTCATAGGCAGACACGTTGGAGTACTCGCAAACGACTTTTGAACAAGCTGTATGGACGAAGCAGTAGAGGAGACAATAATTGTCCAACTCCTGTTTTTTTTGTAGAGGTATAAATCTTTGAAATGGAATAAAACAAAGATGATTTCCTTTAATTGACATATAATTTACTTTGTTCGAAAGATAATCTTCTGCCATTATAAGTTAAACGTGATTTCTGGCATATGACCGCCACGGCTGGCTCGGACGTATTCGAATCCGGATGTCCAAATTTCTATGACTTTTTCCGTAATTACTGGCCGTATATCGGCAATAACGAGGCGAATGTTGTTCTGCAAGTGGTCAATTGTTTCGGGCTTATCGGCGTAGACTAGCGATTTCGCATATCCCCACAGAAAATAGTCAAACGGCGTTAAATCGCACTATCTTGGAGGCCAATTCACAAGACCAAAACGCAAAATTATGCGCTTACCGAACATTTCTTTTTGACACCCTGTGTCTCAAGTGATTATTTGTATCCCATGACAGTTTAAAAAAAAACAACTGTGAAAAACAAATGAAAAGTGATACAATCTTCCTCGATATTTTGACAGCTAGGCTACACTGTCATTTTTGTTTTTGACATGAAAAACAACAAATATAAAATTTAGTTCCGACTGACTGGTATTTCAAATAAACAATTTTCCAAGTTGTTCAGGGAATCTTAAGTGTGTTTTCGAAACCGGCCAACTTGTATAATTTCGTCCACAGTTGTTGGCGTGTCGATTGATTGTGTATGGGATAATCCAACTACGAACACAGCGAATACCTAAGATTAAAAAAAAAGAAACATTTTTCTGCACGACTGCGCTACTAAGCGCACTTGTAAAGTTATAAAAAATCATTATTCATAACCTTTGTGTAGTGTATTTACGAATTGATACGGCGATACTGCTTATAAAAGGAAATATAAAAATGCGATACTGCAACCGCAAACCAAGAACACGCTATCCACTATACATTCAAGTACAAGTTGAATTGCTGACATTGATCGATATTTGGTTAAATTCTTATTAAATTAGATTGTCAAGGTTTAATAAATGGAGGAAGTATTATATTATTTTTATATAGTCCATTAGAGGAGATATCAATAAACATTTGCTTGGATTAACCGATTAAATTAAATTCTCATCATAATAACTATTGCAAAAAAATACAACTTTTTTTTAAAAAATTAGCAAAAGCACCCTTCGATTCCAAACAGCAAAAGTTGGTTAAGTTCTTGATTGATTCTCTTAATTCTAGAATATAAATCGGCAATGTTGGCACTACTTAGGTACTCTAGCAAATGGAATTTGAAATATAAATTTGACCCGTTCTATGATCTGTTCTAGGTACTTCTAATAGCTATTTTAAAAGACAGATTTGTGTAATCCTAAAGCATGAGAATTTGTGGTGAGATAATATGATTTTTCTTTGACCTCGTAGCGTTTTCCGGTGATAAATGATAATCATAGTAACCAAAAATTAAAACACTCATGTTCTCACCGCAAACAACTTCAATGAAATTTAAAAAAAAAGCACACACAATAAAAAAGTATTCTTCCGTACAAAGCTTCCATATCAGCTAAACACAATATTCCACCCCAATTTAAATTCAATATACTTCAACAAGTACACATGACTTGGCAAGCGTATAATATGATGCTTCAACAAAAACCATTACTGCGAAAGATGATGCTATTCTATTACAAAGCAAACATGATACCTACATTATATGTATAGCTACATGTATCTCAAACTAATTTGAAACCATTAGTGAAGGTAGTGAACAAGTCTGTTTTACAAGTGTTTTTTCCATGTCATGTCGTCACTAGAAGGGTATTTCCTCAAGTCATAGGCACAAAAAAGGTAAACCGAAACAAAAGAAAATGGTATAGCTTATGCCAACCAGCCTATTCCTAGGCCTCTATAGGCAATTATAATATAATTTGTTCGACCAAAATTTAGGGGGCCATCGACCATGATATTTATTTTCTGTTTTCTTAGACACTCTTAATTTCAAAACTACTAAACAAAAAGAAAAGTATATATCCATAAGGTTCGTATAATCGTTATAAAGTTATTAAGTTAAACCTGCATTGTAGTTCAATTAGGTTGTTCGGTGAGGTGGAAATAATTGTTTGGAAATATTAAGCTCTAGAAAAATTAATTATGAAGTTAAATGTTCACAACAACAATAATTCAGAGCAATTAAAGAAAGAATGGAAAGATTTGGAAAAATGATCAGCAACAAATGAAGTTCAAAATTAACTGAACTATCGCGATTAAATAAAATAGTTAATGTGTGTAAAGAAATAAAGAGATATATAATAACAAAAACGCGAATTAAATTACAACCTTGCGTTTTTTCAAATGTTTTTTATTTTTTTCATACGTTTTTTTTTGCTATCTTTTCCTGCAATCGATATATACACAATAAAAGTGCTTAACCGATAAAAATTACTTGTTAATTAAATCACTGATTTAAACTTTAAAAAAGAGTTAATCATTAAATCTGCAAATATATGAAATGCTAACCAATGATAGGAAATATGGTCACTGTGGCGTATACGTACTTTTTGTTTAAAAAATCCCACAACTGTGGTGCGTTCCTTTATGCAGCTATTGTTAGCACTATAGCATCCGGCGTTCCTTCAATCCGAAATTTCAACAATGTGTAACTATATACATTGCATTTTTTGAGATAAATATTCGGATGTTTATTTCAATGTAAAGAGGAAAGTATGCCATTTATAATAAAAAAAAAAACAATATCAGCCAAATGACCGCCACGGCTACGCTTACACAACAATATCCTTTTCATGAAATTTTCCATCACCATTTCGCAAAGTTGCTGCTGTATGCCCCCAATAGCTTCACGAATTCCATCTTTGAGGTCTTGAATCGACGCTGGGCTGTTGGCCTGTAGACCTAATCTTTCGTGTAGCCCCAAAGGAAGAAGTCTCAAGGGGTTAAATCACAAGATCTCGGTGGCCAATTGTGATCACCTCTTCGAGAGAACACGGTCCGGAAACTTCTCCCGTAAAAGATCGATGGTTTCGTTGCTTGTGTGGCACGCCGTCTTGTTGAAAGTAAACGTTTTCCAGATCAATACTATCCATTTCCGGCCATAGAAAATTATTAATCATCTCTCGATAGCGCAATCCATTCACCGTAGCTGTTGCTCCAGCCTCATTTTCAAAAAAGTAAGGTCCAATGACCCCAATGACTGCACCAAACAATTACTCGTTGAGTATACAATATCAATATTCTGAGTTGTTCTTGGAGGACGTGCACGGGTTTTATTCTTCACATCGCTAACTTGTCCCAACAGCTCAAATTTTTCCACAAATTTCTGAATTGCGATCCGACAAGTTCACGACGACCAAAAAATGTTTTAGTTTTTACGAACCGTCTCTGCCAAATTTGTATAGTGAATTTTAATAAGTTCAATGCGTACTTGAAGCGATACACGTTTGCATTTTTAATTTAATGGCGCAGTTTCTACTTGTCAAATGTCAAAAAATTAGAGCTTCAAAAGTGACTGAAATAGCGGGCTATTAAAAATAACACCTCTTATTGGAACACCCTTTATTAGACTTCATAGTGTTGAAAGAAACAAAGTGTGGTTTTTATTAAAATTATTTAAAAAATTAAATTAACTCAAAACAGAATAAATTAAAACGGATAAAGATGGCAAATACATAAAAATATAGATTTCAGCATTTTGTAACTTGTTTTAACAGTACGAGGACGAACATTTGACTTGGTTTATTTTTATTAAGTACATTTGAATTACACAGGCACTCTTAGGGCCAATTGTACAACATTGGTTCTTCCTCGGATCAAAATTTAGAAACCATTTACCTCGGTTCGTGTTCTTATAATCAAAATTTAGACGGTGGTTCAACAGTGGATTAACAGTTAACCCACCGATTTCTACGGAGTAAAAAAAAATTGGGCAATTGTGTAATTGTACGACTAGAATTGTATAAACAGTTTTATCTTGCCTCCTCATTTGAAAAGAAATTGTAATCGTAAACAACTGTTATAAAGTACAAATCAGCATATCATTACAACAAGTCGTTATAATAATAGGGAAGACAAAAAACGTCGATCTGGCAATTCTGTCCGACTTTGACGAAATTTTATGTAGATGTGATAGCCAACCCAATACCACTTTTGTGCAACTCAGCATAGTGCTCCCTATTTTCTTAACAAAGTAGGAATGCTATTAAAAATGTAATAAGAGTCGGAAAGTTTATTGTTGGTAAAAATTTTATAACAATCACGAAACACTAATGGTAAGCTTGAAAAATATGGTTGCTACACGGCCAACCCAGGAAGAATCTTTTATTAAGGCACTGATTTGCACTCCTGCATTTGTTGAAACCTTAGTTTGATGGAAGAAATAGATTCTTAAATCTAAATCGATCACTTTGTGCTTGGAAAATGGTAAAATTAATAACTATTAATTAAAAACAGTAAACGTAATGTATGTAATATCTTCTAACTGCTCCAATCCGAATCTAAAATTTGTAGGTAAACGAAAGGTATTAATATATATTTTAGTGTAAAGAACTAGCCTTGTTAATTTGAAGTTAAGACATTTTTAATATAAACAATATTTTAGTGGAAACATTTTTTTATTACTTTTACTGATATTAATCCAATGTTTTTTCCATACCAAGATGTATTAGTTTATTTATATTGGTTTGATTTGATGTTTTCAGTTGATTTCAATACTTCAAACAAACAACAAAAACCAAGAAGAACAACTTCCATTATTATTACAAAGGATTTATTGAGTATAAACGTTTTCCCAAGTAAGATTTTCTTTGTTTTTTAAAATATCGAAATCGAAAAAATATATTTAAATGTCTACTTATCTTTTTTAATCGTAGGTTACACTCGTTACCATCCCAGCCTCTCCACTAGTAGGTAGTGGAAGAGTATCATCTACCTTACCACAAAAACCAAAAAAAAAATATATCTTTTTTTTCAAAATTAATAACAAAACTTTAAACGAGCATTTCAAAAATATCAGCGCCATTATAAAATACCAAACGATAACCGACACACAAAAACAAAACCCTTCGGAAAAACAATTTCTCGAAGAATAAAGCCCTTACACAGCATACCAACACCAGCAGCAAAATGCTTAATCCAAATCATCCCGGATCATCCAGACGTCCATTCTCTAGGAATGCTCCAGCACGAAATCATCGCGGACGTATGCTCTTTTCACCCCATCCACATCATTCTCAAAGGAATAATAATCACAATCATGGTCAGTGGTATAAGGACATGGATCCTTGGAATTCACTTGGGTAAGAGTTTTGTTTATCGATTTATTTATATTTGTTTGGCCTCCTTAAATATATACATACACACACCGAAAAAAAAAATTCAAGAAAAAAATTTTTATTATCAAATAATTAAATTAAAAAAAAATATCCCAAATTCCATCACTACCACCATTTACCAAACCACCCACCCCCTGAAAATAAATTCCCCTTCCCCCAACTCAGAAAATAACAAATTAAAATAAATTTTATGGTAGTATACATCTTCCACCAAATGCTTTCCATCCTTTGATCTCCTCCTTCTAACTGAATTGAAAAAAAATTAAAAAATTACAAAAAAAAAACATTTGCTTTAGGTTAAAGGGTGAATTTTGTAATTAATAATAAAAAAAACAGAAACAATAATAAAAAATAAATCAATTAATAATCATTTAATCGTACGTTGCTCCTTAATTTGTTTCGTACTTTTATTACTCTCATTTTATTTCGCATTTTATTTCTTTTATTGTTTATGTTAATTTTTGTTGGTTTTTTTATTTTATTTTATTGGCACCATCGTAATTTATTTGTAAACGTTTTTCGTATTACTCTTGCTTTAAAATTGTATCAAAATCTATAAATTCATTAAAAATTAACCCATCCAATCCACCTTAAAACAAAGACAAAAAAAAAACTATCTTAAACGATATTGGATAAAATTTAATCAAAAACAAAATCGTATTTCATGATTTTATTAATTTTTCTTCCTCCTTATTAGTGCACTGGTTTTAATTTAATTTGTAATTTTAATTTTGTTCAATGTTTCGTTTAATGATTTATTTACATTGGTTTTGAGAGAATTTTTAATTCTCCATTTTAGACAAACAAAGGGTGTTTTCATTTTCAAACTTAATTTTGTTTCTCTTTCGTGTTCGTTTACTTTACTACTTATTTACATTTTTACTATAATATTTATAAAACTTAATTAAACTACTAGAGGAGCCTAAATGTTGAACTCAAGAATGTATTTGTTTATCTGTCACAATTTGTTGAAAATTTTGCAATAATTATAGTATTTTCTTTACATACATATATATTTTTTTTATGAACAAAAAATGTATACATTATACTAACTTACCACTAATAATTTAATTTAAAAAAAATGGACTTTTAGTTGTAGTAGGTTTGCTGCTGTTATGTGTTTCTCTTATACAAATATTTATTTCAATTATTTTTAAATGCTTTTTTTGTGAAAATGAATGCACTGAAACATAGAAACAAAAAAAAATTATACTATATTGGTACCGTGAATATTACTGTATAAGATTAAATTTATTAATTTTGCTTTTATTTTGTATGCTACTATTATGAAGGGTGTTCCAAAAAAATGCGTTTTGGGTATTTTAATTGTTAACGTAAATTAGAGTGTTTCCATGAATGCTTAAAGTTTTTTTTTTCTGAAGCGATTAGTTGATGCAAATGCTTCTCATAATTTCCAGGAGAGGGAGCATCGTGCAAATACACATTAACTCCATCAACCTTTGGAAACTAATAAGTGATTGGAGTTGATATTCCTTGCTTGTATTGTCACATTCCCTCTTGATGAGAATTTCTAAGAATTGGGGAAAACACAAAGATACTTTCGTGCTAGCTTTAACCTTGCTACGGTACAATAGACTTTGACGTACTTTATCTTTTGACATCTATCAAAAAAAAAAAAAATACAAAAATCAAAATACCTAAGTATGGACTTAAAAATGAGAATCCACAAGACGATATCTGTCGTGAAAATAGCAAACGCGGCGTATAGTGCGAATGGAAGATACCTTAGACCTTCTAGTAATTGAGGAAAAGCAAATTCAGACCAAACGACGTTATTGGGTTCCTGAACTTAATTTAACGAGAGATGAAACTGGATTCTACGCCCAAAATTTCGAACGGATGAAGGAGCGAAACCCAGAACATTTTTATAAAATAATAAAAACTCGCAACGCGCTTCCTTTTTAGATACAATTAAAGAATATGAATGACAAACAAAAATAAAAGCCAATTTTAGATTTTAAAGTTGAAAAATATTTAACTTTTCCTTCGCATCATCTATTGCCACGTTACGTACATTACGTTATTTTACGATTGTCACAACAAAGTCTGACCTATAAAGTCGTTTTGTGATTGCTTACAATAGTTTTCCACGATACAACTAAACAAGATATCGCCTTCCAATTCTCATTTTTGTTTCGTTCTGCGCATCTACGTCACGGACACGCATGAAGTTTTCGCCTTCTCGTTTTCGCCTTCCCGTTTTAATTTTTGATTCGTTCTACGATCTACATGTTCATTGTGCGCTCTACGTCAAGGACACGCAATGGAGTTTGACGTTTTTTATTCTAACATGCGCAATGCCATATCGTTAGTATTTGTATCATGATAGATTTCTATGTTTCAACTTTAAACGTCATTCAAAGCTTACAGCAGATCATCTTTGTGTTTTCCGCTATGCTTATTTATTTGTTTTACTAAAATTAAATCGAAAACTTGAGAAAACAGAATAATCCAGAGTATGGTTTTTATTCAGTCAGTTGTGTTAGGGCTTCGCAAGCCCACTTTATTGTTCTGCCCACGGACCAAGAAGATACAGACCGCCAACTCACCATATGGTCTCTCTTTTTGCCACCAAGCTAAAAATCAGCTGATATGCCATTTATTTTGAGAGTGTGACGCTCTCCCTTGCTTTAAAACCCATTTAGCAAACACACCTAAAAAATAAATGGCATACGCAGGTATATAGTTGCCATTACAAAATGCACAGAGAGAGATGTACACGTATTCACAGACTGGAAAAAATATTTCGAGGGTGTTTCAGGCAAGAGGAGTACGAGTTGGAGTTGGCGGTCTGTATATGGTCTGTGGTTCTGCCTTAAAACCACAGTAAGCAAACATTACATTTCAACGGAACTGCGCTAACTTCCAGTTGAACATTAAAACTAAAACGTTGTTTTTTTAAATTCATATATTCTTAGTCTATTCGACCAATTATTAAAAATCAAGAATGGAAATATGTATTTCACATATTTAAGGCGCAACTGTAATGAGCATGACGAATCTTTTGGTTCTGTCAACAATTAACGATTTCCTTTTATTGTTGACTATTGACAAATTCACATGTGTCAGAGCGGTTTCGATTGAACGAAACTTAACGAAAGGCGTAAGTGTCCATTTAGTATAGTAGATACTTAATCATGCCCATTTTAATTAGGCTTTTAAACGAACATAATCTCAGAATAAAAGTTCGTCCTAGCGATGCCGTTAGTGGTTGACATTTTGCACAATACTAAACAGCGCTGATGTGGTTTTTCCATTAATTTAAAGGTGGCCCCAATTAAAACAAACCCCCGAGAATATGCCAATTTGTTCTCCCATTTAATTCTCCAACACATACCCTCGAATTTGTGTGTTTTTTTAGACACCGAAACTTCCCCGGAGTTGACACCGCACAATTTATTTAGAAGTTCTCTTCTTCTTAAGCTATCCGCTTAAATGTCAAAAAAAGATATGTTAATATGATAAGTGTGTTCAGAAAGATTTCAATGTGTGTTGGTTATAGATCGGGAGGCCTAAAATAGATCTTCACTTTCGGCCTCACTTGATCAGTGTTGTGGGCTCTGATCATAAAAGCTCTGTGAAAATGGCGTCAAGTTTTACAAGCCATGTTTTTTCAAGTGCCTTGACCGAGGTTTTACTTTTGTCCTTAAGCGAAAAGCAGAACCTTACTCCGAACCGAACGAAACATTAATTTCCGTTTTCTCTGACCGAAGTACAAGAAAACATCTGCCAAAACTAAATACTTATTAGCAGCTGTTTTTAAATTAGCAAAATAGGTATTAAGTTTTGACAGATACTTTCGCACTTCACGTCCGTAAGCAAGACTTATCGAAAACTTGACGAAACGTAGGCAAACAAATATAATTTCTTGTATTCACTTAGTTGAGTACGAGAGACCAAACTCTGGATGCTGGTAGCTTATTATAGTCCTTGCGAACAGGAAGCTTTTTGAGACACAAGCATTCGCGTTTTCTGATCGATTTAACGAGTAAAAGCTGTAATAACAGTAGACGCTCTATATAGTGAACCAGTCAGTCTGTAGAAATTGTGTGTGTTGATGATACTGAAATGTTCACTTTATTGAGATTCATTGAATCGAACGTCTTTTGTAATTACACCGCATTTATTCACTGGAATGATTAATTTCGTAAGCTATGTCAATTGATACCCAATATGGTGCGTTCTAAAATAAGTTTGTTGGCTTCAAAGAAGACGTCATACCCTTGGCTAATTTCGTTGCCACTGCCTACACCATATTTTCCCAGTATTTCCTCGTTGTCTTTGCTTGCCTATTATTATCTTAGTGATTTATCTAGGTGCAATTATTGTGTGTTATTATAGACATTAACCAGCTAATTAAAAGGATTCCTTTTTTAAGCATCATCAGAAAAGAGTTACCGTGGCGTATACGCGAAAACTTCCTTTCGGAATCATGTCATCGTTGAGGTCAAAAATCGTCCTCTCACTCCAAAAACCCATCTTTGTTGAGTTGGATATTGTGCGAGGAGTATAATAGCCAAAAGGCATAGTGTCAGCTTTATTTGTGGATCAATACCACACACAGATATTATTCAGGAACTCTATCCTAATTGATGGCTTGGGGTTGATCAAGAAAAGTTTGAGGACATTTTAATTTGCAAGAAACCTAGACAATCCTTTAAAATGCTATACAGCTTTCGAAAAAATGTAAACCTGATGACTAGCTGGATTCGTAGTTATGTCTTAAAATTCAAACATAATCGCTGAGGGCATTTGTAGACTGTACCTATAATATACCTCCCTTGCTGTCATCATGATAAAAGGGGAAAGTACTCTGTATTCGTTTTACCCTCCCCAAGGTAAACTTTTCCTGCGGCATCTTTAAAACAATGGACTATACAAACCACAACATTTTTTTTCGTTCTTAGAATTCTGTCATTTCTTAAAAGCAACATTTCCATTTCTGTACACAAGCATTAGCAAAGACAAATAAAACCAAAAATAAAGGAACACTTTGAAAAATACTTTTATATCTTTTGTATGAAAGGTTACGTATCTGCACTCAGTTTGATACTGTTCTGCGTATCTGTGTTTTGTAAATTGTATTTTTAGTTTCTTTTAATTTGGGTGAATGCATGTTATTCTATATACAAAAGAAAACTCTCGTTCGTAGAATTTTTACATTTTATACAAAATGAGTGTCAATAATTTAATGGTTGCTGTTTTATGAACTACATTTTTATATTTAAGAAAAAACGAAGCTTCATTTAACGAATGGAATACCCTCTCTCCTAAAATTAAAGAAATAATAATATTTTAGTGCGTTGATTTTCATAAAAAAAAAAAAATTACAATAAATACAAATAACACATTTGATTAGAATTTATTAATTTAAGGTAATTTTGCATCATACCAAATTAAAATATATCTATAAAAATAAACAAGGGTTAGTTAAAAAGCAAGCATTTTTTTACATTTAAACAAATCAATTACCTAGAAAACACATTTTATACCTCTGCTTTTAATGTTTTATTACAAAAAATTAAATTATATATATAAACCTACTCGTACATACTTCCATATTCTATTTTATATTGCAATGTATTTTGTTAATATAATATTTCTTTGGCTGTGATTAAAACACATTCAAAATGCATCAGCTAACCAAAAAATAAACAATATTTTTTTATAAATATGTACCATATATAAGTTTTCCGTTCTAGCTTCTTGATTTTGGTTTAAAAAATAATCTTTGGGTCTCACGTTTTTTGTGTATTCCTAGTATCTTAGCCTTCAAACAAAAAAATACAACGCTTGATTTGTGTAAGTAATACTTAGAGCCATGGTTGCATTTTATTCATACATTTCTGGAAAAACAAAAAAAGAAAGAAAAAACTTAGATTTTGCCAAATTAAAGAAAATTTTTTTTTATATTTCTTAGTAAAAATACGGGAAAATATTTAGGTTCGAGAAGTTCCTTCGTCTTATAAATAAGCATTTATTTCTATTTATATTCGATTATGTAGGATATTGACTAATGACGTGAAAAACTAATTATGCAGTTAACAAACTACTATATTTTTTACCAAATTATAGCTATGAAGGCAAGTCTATATTAATAGGGCCACTATTTCTTTAACTAAACATCGGTTTCTCACGATGCATTAAGATCCATAACGCAATTTAACACACAAACAAATCGCATTGCAATATCGCTGCGCTAGTATCGCATAGTGCGAAACCTAAAATCTCTTAATTGCAAGCATTCGGCCTTCATATTGAAAAAGTTTTCACTGATTTGCCTCTTCCACCCACGAAAACTGTACATTTTATGAACTTCTTCATTCTTAATGTCATTTTTGCGCAAAACAATTCGTAGAAAAAGAACATAAGGAAAAACGTCTCCATGAATGGTTAACAAACTGTCAAAAAAATAAATGTTCTTCTTAGCGCAATTTTTTCTGTAAAATAGATAAAAGTTCAAGTTAATCAAATAAAAATCGATAATTTATTCTTCTGCTTTTATTAAAGTTTTTAAATCTCTGTGTTTGATGCATAAATATAATTTAATTTAATTCCACAATCACTTTTTTTTCGCTGCGCACGCTTTAAAGAATGTTTGACAAATCGATAACCATCTTTCATTTTATTCTTACACGGTTCTAACCTGACAGGAATTTTCCCACATGCCAAAACTTCATTCGTGGACGCACTCATACTAAACGTCATATTCTTCAGTGTTCGGAAAAGAGAAGTGTCAATATATCATATTTCACATCCTTTGGCTCAGAATAAAATCGAAAAAAAACATTCTCTCGTCAAAGACCGAAAATAGTCTTTCAGGTTTTAGGCAGTTTGACGCCATATTGTCAATTCTTACTTGCTTAGTGCGGGATGTCAAAAAAAACTTACATAGACGACCGGCTGATTGAAATTTCAATTAATGTGGTTGACAGTTGCTTACATGTTATTCAGAAGCAAGCTAACAAAAAAATATTTTGATATTTTGTGTCCTCCAATCCGAAACATGACTGAGAACTGTCAATGTTCGTATCGATATCTTCCCATAACATTCTTCTGGTAAGTTTTTAGGCCCAAATATAGTAGGAATGACCGTGTATGGCGGAAGGTCAGATCCATTTGTTTAAGTTTTGTTCACATTGGAAAACACAATCGATAGCGCTCGATGAAGATGAAATTTTTGTAGTGTCTATCCGCATGCACTAGTATCGCCAGTGCTGACAATGGTGACATCTTTTTGAATTATAAATAAAGTAGTTGCACGGGAAACGATTGCACATCCAAATTAGTTGCGTGAGCGTGATTATGAGGAAGGTATTTAAATCCATTTCCATTTGTCAGTGAGCTAACCCTTTCAGGATGACACTGGCGAAACATGTGCTTGCGAACAAACACTGCCTAAATACAAATCTTTAATTCCGCGACAGGTAGCTATGAGCTCAAAAGTGCATTATTGTTATATATCGGACTTTGGAAACCAATTTGTAGGATTTTCACGTAAGCTCATGTTTGCGAAAAGACGGCTTGTAAAGGGTGTTTTTTTAGACGTGTGGTTTTCAAGAAGAAATAAAACGCATATAATTTAATGTTTTGGCTAAGAATCTAGCTTTATTAAAAAGATAAGAGCTTGCCATTATGTTTTAAAAATGATTTCGGGAAAGTGGCCGCCGCGGCTGGCTCGAATAAATTTTAGCCGAAAGGACCAATCGCTTAACAAAACTTGCTTATGAAAACTGGGATATTTCGTACGAAACCATGATTTTCAAAATAAATGCGCACAATTTGTTAGTGTTGTTCAGGAGTTAGTCTATTCATTATGAAATGGCAAACCAAACTGAGCATAAATCAAGTGACAGCTGTCAAAAAGACCAATTCCGTAAAAAGTATTGTCAGATTGAAAACCACACGTCTAAAAAAACACCCTCTACCTACATGCATTTTCCGGAGCACGAATTTCAAAATTATATCATTTGGTTCCAAAACCGAATGTTGTCTGGGGTTTCAAATCTTTTTATTTCCTGTCTGAAACGTCTCTATAAGTATGAATGGAACTAAGCAAGGACTTAGAATTAAGTATCAGAAATCAGAAATCTAATAGCTTTCGAGGCGCAATCCAACCAGGAACCGCAAGGCAGTTTTATGACCTTTGCGAAGTAAAACTAAAAATTTAAAGTATTAAAAACAAAGATTTTGTTATTGTAACTGCTCCACAAAATAAAAAACTAAAAAAAGAAACTTTGCGAAAGATAAACAAATAATTGTTCAGGAGACTAACATTAAGAGTTCTCGGCAGGCAAAATGTATAGTTTTGTTTTAATTTCGTTAAAAAAAATTATTTCAATCTAAGAAAAAAAAATAACCAACAAGGAAAACAAAGTTTACAAAATTTCCTCTTTATCCATAGATTGTAATGTTTTATTATGCAAAAACAAAAAAATAAACTGATTCAATTAGAAAACTTTTATTCCTACCAAGAAATAATCCTTTAAATAAAATTTAAAAAAAATCTTGTTTTCGCAAAAATAATCCCATTTAAATTTTTTTACTTGAATCATTTTATTTTTTCCAGTAATAATTTTTGCATTTTGCACACTGCGGCTTAGATTAAATATTATGCGTTTTGAAATTAATAATTTTGATTTGTTCGTACAGTTTTAATTTTTAAAGTAAATCTTTTTTTAAAAAAGAGCATTTTTTACTTAAATAGTCTGTGCTTTCGGTACCACAAAACAAGTAATTTGTTTAATAAAAAAAGTCCTTAAATATGTGTTTTTTTCAAATTTTATTTTACGCAATGGAATCCTTTTATCTCAATGTGTGAGTGCGGCTGATTTTGACAAAAACAATTAATTAAATACAAAAATATTTATCATGTTAATATCGTTATTGATTTTTAGTATTATTAACTAGATTTTTTTTTTAAACTGCGTAACGTGGTGAGCAAAAAAATCAATGTTGGCATGTTTTCTTTTAAATAAATCTTAAGATTTTGTGTTAAACTTTAATTTGTACTTGGCACACAATTTACAAAAAAAACTCAATGTAAAGTATATATAAATTAATATTCTTTTTGAAATGTTATATGAAAATTCACTTTGAAAATTTCTATCTAGCTGCATTTTCGTTTTTTTTTTTGTATAAATAAAAGATGTAAGAAGTTGGGTGTTTCATTTGAATTACTTACTTTGCAGATATTTGAGAGGAGCATGATATTATGTACATAAATATATTTTTTCAAACAGAGGTTTTAAAAAAAAGTTTCATGAGCTTTTATTGTAATTTTTTTTTTCATCTTCAAGAACATCAAAAAATGTAAAAAGAGATTTATGTATGTTTTTTTTTAATTTCGACTTTTAAAGACGAACCTAGATCTGTAGTGTCCTATAGATTTGTTTTAAATTTCACTGAGTCACTATATATTGCAATATTAAATATTTCCCTATCCAAGAGTAGTTTATGTTTGTTTCATTATTATAGCTGTTCCGAAAACTCTTGCTCCAGCCTAGAAAAAAAAGGACTGATTAAAAAGTCAACATACAACTTAAAAGTGCTCGATTTTGTTTTAACTCCTTTTTGTATTTATAAATATATACAAAACCTTGTCATAGATTCCTTAAGGTAAATTATGCTTTGCACAGGGTTGGCTGAGCTTTTTTGACAGACCCCCAGGAGGAGTCAAAACTTCCCCCGAACTTTTCTAAAAAAAATTCATAAAGGTTACCAAGTGTAAAAATATAAAATTAGCTATGTTCGTTGAGCCCTGAAGCCACCTTTAGGTCATCCCACATTGTTTCCTGGAAAACCTCGCACTGCGCAGATAATTCACTAATTCTTGGTATTTTCCTGGGGTGAGCTTAGGTAAGAAATTTGCTGTTTTTAATGACGTCTGTTGTGAGGCATTTCTTGGGGACACACGGGGTTCATGTTATTTGTTCTTCCCATTTTTTCAAAGGAAACCGAACGAAAATACATTTATTTTTATGAAAGTAAAGATAAATCCAGTTAATAAGAAAAACAAAAATGGAAACTTGACGCAAATGGAAAGCCCTTAAGTTTTGTTCGAAAGTGGATTGGCAACTCCTGGGGCTTTCAAGAGAATTTGGCTTAAGTTCAAAAATATAAATAAAAAATATCACGTTTGACTGTTTTTTTAGTTACCCAAGCTCGATTCGGCAAAAGTCTATTATATATTTTAGATCAATCCCAAGACTTAAAAAACAACAATATTTGCACTCAAGGTTGGCTTTTAACTTCTTTTTAAATATAATTGAGGAACAACATGCTTTCCAATACCGAAACGAAAATTTGGAACGAGAAATGAATGATGTTTTATATTTTTACTGACCAATTTAAGACTGTTGGCTGTTTTGCAGATGAGAATACTTACTCAAGAATAATTGAAAAAATCGGTTTGTTTTACGTGTTGACGCCATTTTCAACTTCATTAAGTCCGAATCAACTTGACTTTGGTACGGTTTAGTCAAAGTTCAGAGCTCATGGCAGGATTTCATTTCTCTCTACCAGCTGTACAAATAAATGCTCGAAGAACTTACATACATACGTAACTTTAATATCAGTAAAACCTTAAAACGGTAGATATATTCTAGATTTACTTACATCGTACAGAGTGTCCCAAAAGTTTGAGAAATATATTATGTTCAAATACGAAGAAGAACATACCTACATTCGGGAGATATGATAGGGTCCAATTTTTAATGAAACTTGAGCATAGATCCGACTGAGATTGAGCGATGTCCTGTGTCATATTTGCATTAAGGGCATCGATTGTAGATTATTCGCATCGACCTGCAACATCAGGATACCCCACAAGAAAATGGTTAACGGATCAAATCCCATGACTTTGGTGGACAATTAACGTCACCTATGCAAAAGAAAGCCTTATGGCTCAATTTCGGCCGTGTCTTTCTGTGAAATATATGTTTTCGGCCAAAATTGGGGTCCTCTTCCAAAAACATTTTGAGAATAAAGATTAATCATTTGGGCGTTCTGTTCAATCGAGTCACTTGCCATGTTGATTTGGCATCAGCAACTATAAACAATCAATTTGACAGATGTCACAAAAAAAAAAACATGGCGGTCACAGGCCGTCAAAATCTACCCTCGCCAATTAAACGTTCTGTTCACTGGTGTCACTTACCATGGTGATTTGGCATCAGTAACTAAATAATAAACAATCAATTTGACAGGTGTCACAAAAAACAACATGGCCAGACAGATTTAGTCTCAGGAAACCCTGTATTTATGTATTTCTCATATTTTTAGTTAAAAAAATTTCAACGTGAAAACTCTCACTGTCACTTGCAATGGGTTCTTTCAAATAAACACCAGATTTCCATCTTTTTAAGCTTATAATTTAGTAAATTATTTCATCGAAATATTTTTTTTTTTTTAATTTAATTCAAAACCGCCACCACAGTAATTTTTTCAAGCACATTCTTTCAAAAATAAGTAAATATGAATTTAAAAAAAAAAAAATCTTCAACAAAAAATATAAATTATGTTTGAATTTCCCATGAAAATTTCCGTCTTTGTAGAATTGTTTTTTATATGTCACTGTTGTTTAACCATTTTTTTAAATAAACTACTTTTCAGCTGCTTCCTGTAAGAGTGAGATTGGGTTTTGTATTTGGGGAATGCTTCAAGGGAAATTCAAAATTAGGCTAAATGTATATACAGGTATTATGCTATATATACAAAAAAAAAACCAAAACACATCAAATTCAAGCATAAAACAGCATAGTTTTGATTTTAAATCTCAGTCCGTAGTGTGCATTATTTTGAGCAAAAAAAAAAATTATTATAAATAATTGTTGAAATTAAGTATATATAAAATTATTATTTCTTTTTGTGGAATAATGAAATGTAATTGTTCTTAGTGTGCGTGTGTAAATATTTTTAATACCTTCTACATATATATATATATATATAAATATTATATATACATTAATTAATATTTTTAAAACATATAAATATTGCATTTTGGCATTTATTCTTGATTTTTTCTTTTTTCGTTTTTTCTTTCTTCTTCATTATGGGTTTGTTTAACCACTGCATATTTGATTAAACAATAAATAAAACAATAAAATTGTTTCATACTCTATTATATATATTTATTATATAAAATATACCCTGTAAACAGCGATGTACAAACAAACAGTAATAATATATTAAATAATAACAGTAATAACAATGGAAGTTGTCCCAATAGCAAAGAAAATCTATTCCACAACCACACCAATCACCACCAAAACCACAGTCACAATCACAATCACAACAATCATCATTTCCATCATCAGAGTCCTTTGTCGCCACATAATTACCATCATACCTCAATACAATATCCTAATCACAATCCAAATCCCCCGCCTCTATCTTCATCACCATCATCATTGTCTTCCCCATCCCCGCCAAATACACCACCATCCAACCATCACAATAATTATCATCATCATCATCATAATCATTATCATCCTGCACATTCACAAACATCTAGTACAACCATTATATCCCCGCTAACAAACCTTTCAACAACATCTACTACTACTACTTCTGCTACTACTACCGCTTCCAAACTGCCAACAAAAAAAAATTCAACAACTACAACATTGAAAAAAATCCTTACCAATCCACAACCAACACAAAATTCCCCGCTATTAACAAGTAGTGGTAGTGGCTTTATTGGTAACACTACTGATGTTGTGAATGTAAATTCTTGTACTGACATAATTCCAATCAATAATCATCATGCGCCTTCAACTCAATTTCTCCAACAACAACAACAACAACAATGCCGCCATGAATTGCATCAACAATTCCAACAACAATTCCACCAACAATTGCAACAACATCACCAAAATCAAAACCAAAATCAACAACAACCGATCTCACCTCATATAAATATTAATATTAACTTGAACAACACGATAAATGTTATAACAAATAATGTTGTTGTCAATTCAACAACTTCAACGTCATCAACGATGTTCAATAACAACAACAATACAAATTTAAAAAATAATAATAATACAAATTCACTTGTACCTGTTAGTAATAGTAATAATCAAAGATCTCAACAAATGATACTAAACAGAGGGGCAGGACCAAGCCATTCGAATAGTATCAATCACAGCAACAATGGTATGAACATGATCAATCATCCAAACAACAATATGATCGGCGGTGATCATCAACAAAATCGTCGTGGTAATATGATGAATAGTAATATGCCACCAATGATGATGCAAGTCGATCATCGCCGTCACAATGGCGGCGGTGGCGGCGGCGGTGGTGGAAGCAATTTCATGAATATCAGTCTTGGAAATACAGGAAACACCAATAACAGCAACAATGCTAGCAATAATAGCGTAAACGCAACCAGCTCAGGGTTATTTGATAGACAAAATATGGTAAGTTTTATGTACTCGTATTTTGGTTGTATTTTTGATGAAGAGTGGTGAGCTAGGAGATAGTTAAACAAACAAAAAGGAAATCATGGCGCCCTTAAGGCTGAACTATAATGGACGGAAACAAACGGAAGCTAGTTTCAAAACCGAACGAAACGTTGCCGTCAAACCTGTGAAATGAACACGCTATCCATAATGGATGGATTGCCGCGGAAGCAAAACATGTATTTTCTTCTGAACAATAAAATGACTGTGACGTCACACTCAAAGTCAGCATACCTCTCACTCTCATATCCATTCACAGGCAGATGTCAAATTTTCGTCTGTAAAGTGCGATAGCGAGCGCAGTTTACGTTCGTGAATTAAACTGATCGAAATTTGATGAAACGGTGCAATCCGCTAAATTTCGGGTGTAAGACACGAATTGCTTGATCTCGCACAATTACAGACGGGCCCGTCCGCGCCGTTCGGACTATTATAGTTCAGCCTTTAGACAACGCAATATTATTCCGCAAACTCTTTTCCAAACAATATAGTATGTGAAAATAAATTATCCTTAAGGCCCAACCATAATTTATTGAAGAATGGGTATACGTTACCTTACGGAACAGTAGAAATACATATGATTTGTATACCCAACCCGAAATGACTTTTTGACAAGTTTCGTCAAGCTTCGTTCGTAATGTTCGCTCTCAGTCGTACATTTCGCACGAAAATCTCACATTTCTTTTTTCAAAGAGAAAGAAAGAGACAAATGCTTCAGCTGATGTATTTGAAAGATCGGAAAGAAACTTTCCGTTCGATTTTGACACTTGTTTCCTTCTTCTTTCAAGTATTATGGTTGGGTCTTTACACGTTGCAATATTATCGACGGTCACGATTTTGCATTCGTTAAGTAACGGGTGTTTTTTTCAAGAGCTTGAGAACTTTAAATTATAATACCAGACAAAAATATTGTTGGAATTCATTTTTTATAATTACAATCTGTTAGATAATTTCATGGCATTTATTTTTTAAATATGATTGCCGGCATAATGTCGGGCGATCAGTCCGATTCGTCACTTGCCGCCAGCGTGTATACCGCACCAAACAGTTTGCTCATTGAATTTGCTCACTTGGCCGATTATGTTGACCGTAAAATGAACGATGTATTCGATGCACTAGGCGAACAAAGTAAATTTCAACAATTTGGAAGCGTTTTTCCGACGTTAAACGATTCATAATGAATTACCAAACCTTACTGCACAGAAATGTCAATACAGTTTGACATTCTCAACTGTCGTCAAACCATAGACAACAACCATCGAAACTTCTCATGCAGCTAAAAAAAACGTTTAAACGTTAAGCAGTGTCAAAAACGACTCCTTCGCATTTGGTCATCTTTTAACTCAATAAAGTTGCCATTCGGCTCAAGAACTGGTAACTGGATAGTTGGTACTTTTTGTACAGATAATGTGATTAGTTATTTTATGCAGCTCCCTTGAGTTTCCTTTTCGAATAGCGCTGGCCCCTTAATCAAGCTTTACAAAATAACTTGACTAAAAATACTAACTGGAACAATATACAGCAGGTCACTCATTCTGAAGGTTATTTCAACGTTGGCTTCGCTTCTATGATGGATGTTGTTTTATCGCTTGAAGTCGCATTGGATTGACATCTATCTTTCGAAATCCCACTTCTGATCGTTCAGATTCTCATATTCTGAAAACTTAAGCTGGCTGAAATCAAAAACTCAGAAATATTTGAAAAGTATAATAATTCTAAATAAGCAAAAACAAATCATCACTTCTGACTTTCTCTGTTGATTTCGTTTAAGTATCTTGGGAAGCCAATTGTTGAAAAACAATCCTAAGCCACCGCTGTTCAAATCGAGTTTACTTAAATTTTTCTTTTTTTCTTCAATAAATATCGCTTCTGATCTCTTTTGATTTGAACACATTGTCCATCGAAATAAAATAAAATAAATTTTTTTTGAAGCATTTCGAGAGTCATGGAAACTCCAGAAACGCCGAATTGCTCATTGATACCAGGTCTAGTGGAATGATGGAAAGAAACAGCAATAACAACAACAGCAGAATCGTCAGTCCACAGCAACAACAAAACTATCATCATAGCAACAGCAACAATAATCAAAATATTAATAGCAATAATAGTAGTAATATTAATTTGAATAGCAATAGCAACAGCAACACTCAAACAACAAGTCCATCGTACTGCCCAATCAACAATAACAGCAACAACAACAATAACATTAGCAGCAGCAGCAGTAGCAGCACTGGTAACAACAATGCCGGTAATGATCACCCCCACTCAAGCGGTGCAGCAGGTAGCTCAAATGGCAACAACAATAATAGCGGCAACAATATCAACGGCATCAAGTCCGATAGTCCATCCAGGAAACGCAGGCGTATCTCAGCTCGCATGCCAAGCCAGTCGCCACCTGCTTTGTGGGAGCAGCGGCGCTCACCACGCGTTCAAACGCATTCGCACCAGGTGAGAAATTTTGAACAGAATTCTGTGTTAAGTGCATTGTCAATTGATTTAAAGTTTTACAATTCGCAGTCCCAAATGCAGCAGCAGGGCAGTCCTCCCATACGTCGTCCACGGCTCCGCGAGAACCAGGTGCATCCACACTCTCATGCCGCTTTGCATCATCATGCACAACACCATCACCAGCAGTCGCAGCAACAACAGCGATCCCCATGGGAACTGTTGCAGCAGACGCCACCACCGGCACAGCCTCACCAGGCACCACCCCCACCACCACCACTTATCGTGGACATAAATCAAGTTCCTGTTAGTTTGCCACTAAGGCATGATCCCATTTGGGCTTATTCGTCCGGTCAGCATGCATCAATTTGTGCCTATCCAGCGCCACCGCGTCTGGCACCTTGTCAGGTGGTAAACCATACTCCGACCAACATCTGACAATCTTTTTTTATAAATCAATTTTGTTGCCTTTTCTCACAGGTTCATAGTGTATACTCGCAACAGTTTGCTCAACCCTGCAATTTAAGTAATCATCAGTTTGGTACGTTCCCCTCAAGTGCTCCACCGATTGCAGTGCCACAACCGCAACCACCACCGCCACCAACGCAACCTCATCAGCCTAGCTATCACCCGGCTCATATCACTCAACAGAGGCCCGATAGCATTTCGCTAGAGTCACTTGAACACCACGGTCCTCATGGGCCCCATGGACCACATGGACCGCATGGACCGCATGGTCCACATGGGCCACATGGTCCACATGGTCCACATGGGCCTCATCCTCATGCACATGCCCATGCTCATCCCCACCCACACCCAGCTGGGGCCGCATCCTCGATTCACATCACACCGATTACAGCGGCTGCCGCCCACCACATGCATTCCACAGCACAGGTGACTCAACTGTCAGCGGCTCCGCAGCAGATTTTCATCTCTACTGAGGTAAGATTCATTAGACTTGAACATGCAAATACAAAAAAAAAAATATATATATCAATTGAACACCTCACTTATTAGCGTTTCCTGCAGAGCCATCCAAACCAAATGGAACTGTTCCGTCAGGCCCGGCGTACATTCCCAGCACAGCGTCGCTTTGCTAGATTCCACTGGCCACCAGGTGCCCATCCACATCACCCTCATCATCATCGTGCTTTGCCCCATCAGGCTCTCGGTGGCCAACATCCTACACCGGTGCAAATTCAAGCTGGCATCATTAACCCAGGATTTTTACTCAATTTCCTGTAAGTTAAAGAGTACTGATTTGTTTACCGTTCCTCATGGTCATGTTTTTTTTTACTAACATTTACAGTGCCATGTTCCCACTTTCCCCATATGGACAGCATGAGCTAAGCTCACCAGACTCCAACGAAACTGAAAATTATGAGGCCTTGTTGAGCTTAGCTGAGCGTTTGGGTGATGCCAAGCCACGTGGTCTGGCACGAACAGAAATTGATCAATTGCCAAGCTATAAATTTAATCCAGAAACTCACACAGGTACTAAATAAATTTATAAAGTTTCTTAAACGGAGAATTATTTAATAAAATTTAAATATTTTCGTTTTAGGTGATCAAACATCATGTGTAGTTTGCATGTGCGACTTTGAAGTAAGACAAATTCTGCGAGTTTTGCCCTGCTCGCATGAGTTCCACGCCAAGTGCGTCGATAAGTGGCTAAGGGTGAGTTATAAAATTAAAATATAATTTTATAAATTAATTATGTCAGAAAGCCCTTCTTATCCAGGGGGTCGTAGAGACAATTTAAATGGCCAAGATTTTTTATCCGAATCATCAGACGAAAGTGCTCATTATAGTTAGGCTTTAAAACTGCGTATAACTCAATTTCAATGAAATTCGAACATAAATATTATTAATGCAAAATAATCAGAAAATTCAGAGCCATCTTTTGGTGTTTTCAGTTCAACAACATTGTTCCGAAATTTTTTTATGAATGACAACATTCAAAAACTAGTACCTGTAAGTCTCCTACATCGCAAGTTAATCGAATTGAATACTTACGAGGTATTGCATAAATACCACAATCAGGTTTTTTTTATTTCTGAAAAAAACTTGCAAAAACGACTTACGAGGTTATGAATTGAAGTTTAACCGTCGATATATATACCACTGCCAACTATTTTAAATGGTGCTTTGACATTTGTCAAACGGATCATACATCTGTGAAAAATATGCAGTTTTTATTTGATTTTCCACCACCGTAGCGCCACAAATTTTACAACCGATTTTCACAATTATTCAAAAATTCGTTTCCGTTTAAAATGCTTAGGTACTTTCAACTGAAGTACGAATGTCAATTGTTTTGTTGCGAAAACTTTAATTGCAGCTAACTTCCTAATTTGGAAATGTGCGTTTTATTCAAAAGCTAAATATTGCCAAAAAAAGGGTATATTGTATTTGGTGTGGAGTCTGTAACATAGGGAAATAATACCGTTAGATATAGAAAAGTTGCCTCAGAAACAGAATAAAAAGCCTAGTCGATTTAGCGATGTCTGTCCGTCCGTCCATATGAAGTTGTATAGTAAGTTGAAATTTGGTATACTTATATAATCTTTGGTCCAAGAGTAAAGCTAAGTTTCCTGAATCGGTAAAATCCGCCCACAATCGCCATTTTTGTTAAACAACCTCAATTTAGCAAAATTAAATTATGTTTTTTGTACAGTTACCATAACCCTAAGATTTCGCACATGCAAGCTTTAGGTGAATTTTCTTCCAATTGATAAAAATATTTCAGTTTGGGAGTGGCTGACGCCCTATTTTCATGAAAAACTAGATCGAAAAACATGAAATCAGATTCCTTACTTTATTTTTTCCAAAAAACGTTTTAACTAGTGATTTTTAAGTGATCAATAAAATTTTTTACATAATCATGTTTTGCCGACTTTTTTCCCAAATCTCAAACCTCAAGACCTCTGTCACACATTAGACCAAGTTCGTCCGACCCAGTCGTTTACTATATTTCTTTCCACTCATCATTTAGGCAATTCAATAAGGGTGCGTTCAGAAATGTTCTTAAGGTTACAGGGGGTTTGCATTATCTTATATCTTATAAACGTTAAATTTTCTATGGAGTGAATGAGATTTTGTATATTCAAATGTGTGATCGCCATCGCCACCGCAGCCGCTTTGGTTTGCGCGAGCCTTTATTCCTATATAGCACGGCTACAATTGAAGCTTGAAGCTACAGCTACACATACACCGCTACAGAATAGTGCCAAGCCAACGAAGGCAGTTATACAGAACTGACGAAAAAGGTTCGGCTAAAAGCTAATGACGATTGTACCGCGTTTTACAATTGGTCTTTATAGTTCACATTGAGTAATGCCGCAGAAATGTTATAAACATAAGTGAATTCAATACTAGGTTTGTCGGTCTTCAGGCGTGGTTACCACAATGTAATCGTTGCTCACATATGTATTTCCTTCCGAGGAAAAACATTTGAGCTCAGTTTTTGAAACGGCTTTGTCAAAAGAGAATTTAGTTTCCTCGAAAAGCCAATAAATCCTACTAATCTTACTTCTTACTAATATTATAAATGTGAAAGTTACGATGTTTGGATGTTTGGATGTTTGGATATTTGTTGCTAACTCACGCCAGAACGGCTGAACGGATCCGGATAAAATTTGGCACAGAGATAGCCTATAGTCTGGAATAGCAGATAGGCTATTTTTTATCCCGGTAAAATGTATGGTTCCCGTGGGATAGATTTGTTTTAATTTTTGAAATTACACCAGAATGGATGAACGGATCTGAATGAAATTAAGCACAGAGATAGATTATAGTCTGGAATAGCATATTGGCAACTTTTTATCCCGGTAAAATGTATGGTTCCCGTGGGATAGATTTGTTTTAGTTTTTGAAATAACACAAGAATGGCTGAACTCATCTGAATGAAATTTAGCACAGAGATAGATTATAGTCTGGAATAGCATATTGGCTACTTTTTATCCCGGTAAAATGTATGGTTCCCGTGGGATAGATTTGTTTTCATTTTTGAAATCACACCAGAATGGCTGAACTCATCTGAATGAAATTTAGCACAGAGATAGATTATAGTCTGGAATAGCATATTGGCTACTTTTTATCCCGGTAAAATGTATGGCTCCCGTGGGATAGATTCGTTTTAATTTTTGAAATCACACCAGAATGGCTGAACGGATCTGAATGAAATTTAGCACAGAGATAGATTATAGTCTGGAATAGCATATTGCCTACTTTTTATCCCGGTAAAATGTATGGTTCCCGTGGGATAGATTTGTTTTAATTTTTGAAATTACACCAGAATGGATGAACGGATCTGAATGAAATTTAGCACAGAGATAGATTATAGTCTGGAATAGCATATTGGCTACTTTTTATCCCGGTAAAATGTATGGTTCGCGTGGGATAGATTTGTTTTAATTTTTCCAATCACGCCAGAATGGCTGAACGGATCTCGATGAAATTTGGCACAGAGCTAGATTATAATCTGGTATAGCACATAGGTTTCTTTTTATCACGGTTTAATGTAGGTATGGAATTATAAAACTATAAAAGAAGAAGAAGCTAGATTACGATAGACGACTCCTCAGCTACATTCTACTTCTTGATCAGCTGAAACGCAAGCGAAGCCGCTGGTAAAGGCTAGTGTAAAATAAATTAATCCGGTCCGAGGTCCGACTATGCATGAGTAGATGAGAACCAAAACTGGTTATTGTCGTTATATCCACTCTAATAAAAAATTCAGATTTTAATGCAAATTTTTTAAGTTGGCTTTGGCTTTACTGAATAGTTTTGAATAAAAAAATATATAATAACTAGCTAAATTCCTTCTTAAAATTCAGGTTTAAAATCGTTATTATTTGCAAAACTCTCCATGTCCACTACGAGGTTTCTTCATATCCATCGCAGTAGCTTTGCTTCCAAGTTTCTTATCATCCACTAGTCTCTTCAAAATTACATGCATTTCATAGCGGTTAACGAGTAAGAACGATTTCAAATATAGATAATTCTTTCCCAAACTTTGCTGAAGGTAAAGGCAAAACAATGCTAGATAATCGGAATGCATTTACAAATAAAAATAAACTGCCCGACTGGGTCGTACGAACTAGCTCTTATGTATTAAAATGGAAAATCATATGAAATTTTATTAATCACTTAAGAATCATTAGTTAAAACGTTTTTTTGGAGAAAATAAAATCAGACATCAGATTTCTTTCGCTTTTTTGAAATTAAATTCGTTTAATTTTTTGAAGATTTTAAGATTTTTCTTGGAAAAACTAAGTGCAATAATATTTCATTGCTTAATATCTAACTAGGAAAAAAAATATTGAAAATCTTTCGACCAGTTTTTTTTTCTAATGGTACCTGCCATACGATATTTAGTGAAAAATTATTTTTTCTCAAAAACGGCTTTTACGATTTTGATAAAACTTTCTGAATAGTGTTTCCTGTGCAAGCTTTATGTTTTGGTTGGAATAGAGTTTTCAGAAAAAGTCTTATAACGATACCGGCCGGTTTTTTGAAATCCCATTTTCTCGTAAGCCACTTGATGAATTTCAATGAAATTTTTAATGTAGAAGCCCTTTTATAAACGCAAAAATTAATTCTTAAATTTTTCAAAAAACTAGTTTTTTTAAATTATTTTTTTTTTTTTATTTTTTGTTTTTTCCAAAAGCGGTTTAATCTATTTTTTTTTTTTATTTTTTTTTTCTGATAACTAGAAAGTGCTAGAAGTTGGCAAACTCAAAAGAAATTAGGAATATAGTTTCGAAAAGTTTTTCAAAAAAAAACTGTTTTTTTGCTGCTTTTTTCCAAAATCTCAAACCCCAAGACCTCTTTCACACATTAGAGCAAGTTCGTCCGACCCAGTCGTGCACTTTATTTTACTGCGCTAGCGGTTTTAAACATCGGCCACACCAAATAAATGTTATTGATTTTTTTTCGTGCTAAAGAATAATTTTGTTTCTGAAACTGGAATAGCGGCGGGCTGCGAAAGGCAAACGCATACAGATGAAAACTTACTGTAGCTCTCGCTTATGTTTTTATTTCGTCTTAGCCCGGCTCAAACTGGTACTTTCAAGTAACGGTTTTTTCATTTTTGATTTTCTCGGAAACGGCTCTAACTATTGTTTAACAAACATAGGGCATTTTTGATAAAACAGGGTTTTTTGTTTTTGGCTTAAATGGTCATAACAAAAGTAAGCTTAAACGGCTTTTTCCAAATGGCCATAAGTTGGAAGGCTTTATGGAATTCACTCAAACTTTTTTTGGTATATCTCCTTACAGCTTCCTATTAGATGGCGTTGCATTTTTTTCAGTTACTGTTTTTTAAATGGTGGCTCCCATGCAAGATGCAACCACTTGGATTTGGTCAACTTTCTTCCAATTTGCTCAAAAAAGGATTAAAGGAAAAAACTTCGAAGAAAAAGAAATTTTTTTTAGTTTTTGGTTACAAATGAGAATATAGGAAATCGGTTTTAACGGTGGTATTAAACTGGCCATAAGTGGATAACGATATTAACGCAATGATGACTTGCTTTGGTATACATAATGTATATGTATATATTTAATAGCACCCAATGATGGTTTCTACATTTTAAATATGTATTTAAGGTTTCTTAACGGTAGCTCCCACATATCTATATCGGGATTTCCAGTTTTAGCCAACATTTTTTGGTTTTCACCAAATTTCTATTACTATATTTTGATGTGCTTTGTGGATTTTTTTTTTTGGAGTATTTCATTGATATCTGCGTTCTTAAGCTTTGGCTAAAAATACAAGTTACGGGCATCTTTTTATCAACGACTTAATTTAATTGGAGGTCTTAGTACCTATAACGAAATAACTACTGGCAAAATAAACGTATCTTATAAAACTGTCAAATGCGGGGCATAAACAGAGAACTTGAACTTCTTTGCTTATTTTATACAACCTGAGTAATTGTTATTGCTCGAACAATGTGTTATCATCATGCTATTGCACCCCTCAACAATAAACTTTAAACAAAAATATTAAAGATATTAAATTAAATAAAAATTTAAATAAGATACATTTTATATTTCCATTGTTTGATATTTTATTCATATATTTTCAGTCAAATCGCACATGTCCCATTTGTCGTGGCAATGCATCCGATTACTTCGAAGCTCATGAACAGCACTAAGCAACAACGATTCCAAACAACTTTTTGCTCCCCTGCTATAGCTCACTGTTTTACAAAATAAAAAAGAATTAAAAAATTATTAAAATGTAATATGATTTCAAAATGACTACACCCTATGGAATAGGGTGTGCAACTTAACTTAAGCCCTCCTCCGTGTGATGCCATGCTTAAAGGAAACTTCACCAAATACAAAACAAAAAAATTAACATTTACAACTAACCTACCACAAAAAAAAAATAAATAAATAATAATTAAAAATGAATTCACCACATTAATGTGTATGTATTTTAACACTGACTTGTATAGGTATATTGTAAAATTTAATTATGTATTTGTATTGTTTAGTAACTTAAAATATAAATCTATATATTTATATCATACATTATATATGTATAAACAAAACTAACAACGCCTCTACATAGTTTTTATTGTAAACAAAGACAAAAAACATTATGAGTGCATTCAAATTCATACATGAGTTGCAACATAATGTATATTATATACATATTTCCCCCTTCTCCCCTTAAAAAAAAAAAAACAAGCAAACAAAATGTACGCTACACAAAAATCAACAGAAAGATTTTAATTAGAAGCAAAAAAAAAATATTATTTAGCACTAACAATTATTAACAATTTTACTAGAAGTTATGTAAATTTAAATAAAACAAAAATTATAAATGTAAATGTATATTTGAAAAAAGCAATCTTTTAATAAAAAAAAAAAAGAAACTTTGAAAATATTATTAAAGTATATCGTGACAAAATTTAATTTACTACAAAAATGCCAATTTACTTTATTATTGAAGCAAACAAAAAAAAAAACTATAAAAACAGTAAAAATTCAAATATAAAAATAAATATATATTGTTGTCGTCGTGTCGTGTGAAACATAATTTGACAAAATATTACATTTAAATACTAAACAAACAAAAAATATAAAACTTTGTATAGCTGTGTACAATGTAATAAATAAAAATAATTTATCTAGCTCGAGAAAGTATGCAATAAAATATACAAACAATAATCTGTAAATTAGTAAAACAAAATCATTTCACATACGAAAATCTCGCCCCTTCCTGCCCTCCGCCGCACAGAAAATATAACTTACAAAAAAAAATTACATAGTTCAAAAAAAAAAATTAAATAAAAATAAAAATGCCTGCATAGAGCTGTTTCCAACATTTTTCCACCCAAATAAAAACAAGTACATATATTTAAATTTTAATAAATATTTTCTCGTGGTTTTCTTGAAAATCCATTCGAATAAAAAGATATGCATACAATTTTTAAAGTAAATTGAAATTTTTAATGAAAATATTCATTAAAAGAAAATATGTAATAGAAAACTTAAAACTTTATCCAACATAATAATGTAACTGTGTGAAAAATGTGTCTGTAGTCGTGTTCTTTTTTTTTATAATTTTGTCAACCACAGATCTTTGTGTGTCCTTCAACGGCAATGAAGTTAGCACTGAAATAATTATATTAATTTTAGTCTATCATTGATACAACTGAATTAAGTATTATAAACTTTGCTTTAAAAAAAGAATTGCCAACAACGCTCGGTTACCCATGAGATGACATAATTTTTAACACCTACATTTAAATTGTGGAGACTAATTTTATAAATTTGTTCACATTTAAAAAACAAACGTCTTTCCAACAGGAACATATAAAACAAGCTAAAAATGCTTGTATCACCTAATAAAAGAAATGACCTGGGTCTGAAACTTCATCATTCAATTTATCTTGTCGGAACCTGAGTGTACAAGTAGCTACTTTGGAGATATTTTTTCTATTTTTTTTTTTATAAAGGGTGGTTTTCAAGAAGAAATAAAACTCGGCAGGTTCGAATAAATTCCAGCGGAGGGGCCGAATTTTCGACCACTTTTTGTAGCAACTGGGGCCGAATGTCAGCAATAACGCGCCGAATATTCTAGTTTATTTTTTTAGATGGATTCTATCCTTTATCACTTTGCGTTCCTTTTTTGCACTAAGTTTTAATATAATCAGGCAAATGATGTATTGCTAGAATGTTTGCAATAAAATATGCTGTTTTGGTTACATTTGTCATCACCGCAGCGCCACATGTTTGGTGTCTCACATCTCAAACATTTTCTTCAAAATTGGTTGGTTTACCAGGCGCTCATAAATAAAAGGAGGCTAT
The DNA here is from genome assembly GCA_916050605.2 of Platycheirus albimanus. NCBI lineage: Eukaryota > Metazoa > Arthropoda > Insecta > Diptera > Syrphidae > Platycheirus > Platycheirus albimanus. The sequence goes on along the minus strand of OU696696.1, from coordinate 289,225,407 downwards.
TTTTTGCATTTATTTGAAAAAATGGGTGGAGCCAAAACCTGAAAGAAAACGGTAAAGATCAATTTGGAAGTTATGGTTTCCAGGCGAGGAGGTGTGTTTAAAAACCTTAAGCATGACACTTATGCACGACACTTGGCTAGCAGTATAGTCAAATGCAGCTTTTGTGGGCATGTGTGTGTAAATGGCGGATTGGTTTCTGTGTGCTAACTTGTGCTGATGGTGTGTGTGGCCGCCTTAACTGCTTCCCGTTATTTCTTTCTTTTGTTATTCATGTCCTACTTTGGTTTTGGTTCCACCCATTTTCAAATTATCGCAAAAATAAAAGGCTTCTTGCTTTTTCTGAGCGCCTGGTCATCCAAACAGTTTTCATATGCTTTTTGCACTAACCCTTGTGAGGTTGTAGAAGAAACACCTTAAGCAGTGGTGTAGACATTGTGGACACATATTTGCCGCCAAAAGTTTTATATGTGAAGAGTGTAATGACGATAACAAGGAGGAACACAAATTTACGGTTTCGAAGTTCACCTTTCGCACTCACTCTGATTTATCTGATAAACAGAAGAAAGTAAGAAAAAGGCTTTTTATTGGCTAGGGTCAGTGGCGACCATTTTTTCGCTGGGCTTGAGTCAGGTGGTATTTTTATAATATGTTACAGGGTGACTGTGCTTTTTGTTTTGAATATTTTTTTTTTGTTCATAAAGAGAAAAAATAAAAAATGCTCATGTTATTTTTTTTTTTCTATCGAAAAATTTTCTTTTATTTTCCAGAAGTAAAGAACTTTAAAATAAATATTTATTTAAGTTTGTTTATTTAATGTTTTTTTTTTATGTTTACTTCGACCATATTGTATTTTGTTGTGGAATTATTTCTTCGCTTTTAATGTGATTTAAATAAAATAAACACGTAGTTTATTTCATCTGATTTCGATTTTATGATTTAAATTTTTAAATGTAGTCTTTGAAATGCATAATAACATTTTAACACCATTTAATCTTTTGTCCCGTTTTGCTCGTATTTCAAAATTGTCATCGTTTCTACTCCGACACTAAATTCAGACGCTGTTGAAGCTGCGTAGATAGCGTCTGCCATAGGCTTCAGAAAATTCATTACGGTGGTAGTTTTATATGGCTTGTGCTGTACAACAGGAAACGCCTGTTTATTTTGGAAAGGTGTAGCGTAATAGAATTTTTGCGGAAAGTTCAGTTAGTGAGGACCGTTTTCGCAAAACTCAACTAGTCCATTTTTTGCAAATTTTTCAGAAGAAGGTTTTTTGTGTGTGTTTCAAAAAATTTTAAAAAATGTAAAAATGCCTTTCCCTTTTAAGGAAACTGTCACAGTTAACCAGAAGAATAGCAATAATGAAGTATCGAAATTATAAAATATTGAGTCCCAAAAATCAACAGTATTTTCAAAATAAAAAACATCATAGATTTCAAAGTTTTTTTTATGGAACCCAACCAGTGGAGTTTTGTAAATTTTTGTTTGGTTCAGGCGATGCGCCAAAAAAAAGATTTCGATATCCATATCTAATTTTTCGATTTTTGGCGCTTGTTGAGTTTTGGGAAAACGGTTTTCGATTAGTCCTTTGTTTATTTCCTTGTTATTTAAATATTTTTGCAGGTTTTATTAATCGTTTCTAAACTTCTAGACCTATTGTTCAGGTATTTAGGTTAGCTAGAGGGATTTTAATTAAATATTTTGATTTTTTTATATCCTTGTGCAGGTGTATCCTTTGGGTAATTGAGTGATTTGTTTGACAACTTCATCGAATATTCACTAAAGACCTAGTTTTAATAAATTTGTTTTTTAAATACGTTTACAGCTTATAATGACACTTATTCTTGTATTATTTTTTTGTTTGTTTATTATTAATTTTTTTGAGTTTCGTTTTTATTGAACAATTGTTTTTTTATAATCAAAATATTCTTTGAATGAATTCTTCTAGATCTGTACCGATAACCTCTTTCCATGCGATAAACTGTCAATAAATAGTTATCAATTAAAATAAGTATTTGTATATCATTTGTACGCTTTTATCCCTTATCTTACCTAAATAATGTAATATCTATTTTTGTTTTGTCTTATTACTTATGTATCTTCCAAGTAAAAAATATTGATTGAACTAGTTTTTGTTATTTTTTTTCTATAAAATATGAAATCCAGAAGTGCTGCGTTATTTAATTTTTGTTGTTGCTTTATATTTTTCTTACACTGTATAATAAATATATATTTTCTTAAATATGTATAATATTCTGGTGTATTTTTATTAAACGTGGAAAAAATACTTGTTTCGCTTTCAACTCGCACAACAAGCGCATCAGTGTTCTAATAAATTAATTGCAATTTATAAAATTAAAAATTATTATCCATAGAAAGTAAAAAAGCAAATTTAAACTTAGTTCAATGTTGTGTGCAATCGCGTGTAAAATTTAATTTAGTTTAACTTTGCAGTTTTAATTCAAACATTTACAACAAATATAGGTAGATAGCATTTTAACAATTTATTATTTGTGATATACCTAGGTTGTTGTTTTTTTTTCACTAATATGTATTTTCATTTTCATCAAGAACAAGAAATTAATAGACTTTCATTATTTTTTGATTTTTGTACCTACAAAACTTTGCACCCGTGATTTTTTGAATGAAGTAATAAAAAAAAAAACATTTATATTTAATAACTTTGCTATAACAAGAAAAAATTAAATTAAATGAAAAAAAAAGTTTATATTATAATTAAAATTATAAAATATATAATACAATTTTGCTGTGATGTATGTTATATATATAAATTAACAATTAAAATTATAGAAAAAAAATTCTGACAAAAATGTATTTAACTTTAAAAACTACCTTTATTATGATTTATGTTTTCTCCTGTCTCCTTGTGGTCTCACAATTTAAAAAAAAAAAAAACAGTTTCTTTGTGTTGGTAACAATTAAATGAAACTTTGGTTTCTCATAGAAAATGTAACGTCCAAACCATTAAGGGTGCTTAAGCTAAGCTGTACTGAGAATAGTGAAGTCTTTGAAACAGTTCTCAACAACTACAACTGATAGGAGAAAATAAGAACAAAGAGGCAAATTAACTTCTATCCCTTTAAATATATACCTACCTGGGCTTCTAATAATCAACTTCATGGTGGTTTCAACATTACTTAGGTACAGCTCCACTAATCGTAGTGCCGAATAAAGGAAACAGAAACCCTAAGCTTATAGATTTCTTTATAGAAGGCAGAGGCAGCAATGACCGCGGAATATTAATGTTGTAGATGGGTCTAGTTTCTATGGAAAAGTTCTACCTTCGCCAAATAAAAATACATTGGTTTTTTTTATGGAAGACTTCAAACGAAATGAACTCCAAAAGCCCTCTTCAAAGACTCAATATTTCGTCGATAATTTAGAGCAGGATATTCCCTGTTAAAAAGGAGCACAAGTTGTTATCCATATGGTTTAGTTCCGGACTATAAGTTGGCGATTTTAATTAGAGAAGAAATTCCTTTAGTCAGTCTTGGGTAGGGAATCTTGTCGGAATATCCAGTGCCTGTTTGCATAAATGGAGGCTTAACGACGTCTTTCAAAACTATGGTTTGGTAAACTTTCGCCGTCTTGATCCCTTTTCACTGAAATCGAGGTTGTTAGTGCCTCAATTGCTCATCCAGTGTTGCCTTTGTAGGCACTACGCCCCAAATCGTTTCTGCAGTTTCAGTAATTTTCATCTGATTTGAGCCTGCACGGCTTCGGCGCTTAACGGTTAATATTATGTAATTAGTGCAACCAACTCTTTATTTAAGATGGTTGCCATAAAATTTGATAAAAAGGCCATGTTTATTGTTTCAATGAATTACCAAATCGAAGAAGTATATGGCAAGATTCGAACACCATTTTCTTAGAACATTCATCGTTTACCTTATTTCATTACTTACATATGTGATTGTTGCTCTTGCATGATTGTTAGTTATACAGGACAAGACATTATATACATTTACAGGCTATGTTTCAGCTCGTTTCCAAAATTGATATAAGTTTTCGGAAAAGCAATAGATCCTTGTTAGACGCCATGTGATCTTAAATAGCAAAGCAGATCATGTCAACCTCCACTTATGATGTCGGCTAATATGGACCATCTGCATTATATTACCTTTTATTTCGCTACTTTGTTGTGCAATTTTTTGGTTAGGTATAGAATTTAAGATACATAAATGGCAGTTTCCTCCTTAGGACGCTTGCGCAGGGTGAAATTAGATCAGAAAATCAAATCGGCAAAATGTACAGTTAAACGGAAACCAAAAAAAAAAAAAAAAAAAGTTGCCCAAATCTATTCTATTTTTACAATCTTTAAGAACCGTCCTCACTTGTGATTCTTAATATTGATTTTTGCTATTGTAATGGTTTTACAGAGTCAAGTAGACTTTGTCCTTAACGACTTTATAACGTAGGTTTTTCGTTTGCCTTTCTTCTTCCTTCGCTGAGTATTTAAATGCTATTGAAATACTTTTTGCATGCGTGTTTAATAAAGTTATAATTAAACAGTTAGTATTGTGCTTTTGTATGTATATGTATTTGACACAAAATAAAAAAAAAAAACATTTAAAAAACAATAATTTCCTTTTTGGTTCCTTTTCAACAAAAAAAAAAAATAAAATAAAAAAATATATAACTTTTCTATCTCACTCGATCTTTTTTATATTTAAAACAACAACAACAACAAAATAAAATATATAAATGTCTCTTCCATTCCAAAAGCAAAAATACACATTTAAAACTTAATAAACGACAAAAAAAAAATTGAAAAAAAAAATGTAGGAAAATGTTACTACTAAAAAAATATTACAAAAAAAACACACACACACAAAAATGGATTGTAACACAAAAAGAAAATTTAACTAAAATGTTAGGAATGATAATGATTTATTATAAAATAAAATAAACTTCCTTGTGGTTTTTGCTTTAGTTGTTTTAATTAATAAATTAGAATATAAATAAAATTATGTAGATAAGTTGATTTTGTTTTTTACATTTATGTAGCTTTGTTTTATTGATACTATTTTGTTAATACAAAAAAAAAATATTATTATTTTTGTTTTGTTTATTGTTTGTATTATTAAATGGATTTCACAATATTTTTGTTCTTAAATTGATAACATAAAAATTATAATTATCTTTCCTTTTTCTTATTAAATTTCAATATTGAAACACAATAATGCTTGATACAGAAGGAAAACAAAAGCTTTTTTTTTAAATAAAATTTATTTTGAACTTCTAATGGAGTGAAATTATTATACATAAATATATATATGAAGAAACGACAACAAATATTTTGTAATAAAAATAATTAACAATAAAGCTCTTATGAAAAAGTGTTTATTTTTAGAAAGGTTTAAAGAAGCGGTTTAAAGTAAGTATTCCTCTTTTCACTTGAGACTATAGATATACTCCCCATCATGGTATCTGTTCGGAGAATCCTCCGATCGTAGGAAAGTTCCGATCGGAACAATTATAGTGTTCATGGTATCCGAATCGGAAGAGAAATTAAAATGCGTACCGACGAGCACACATGGCATAAGGAAAAGAAATAAAGTGCACGACTGGGTCGGGCGAACTTGTTCTAATGTGTGACAGTGGTCTTATGAAAAAATTATATAAATTTTATTGATCAATTAAAAATCACTAGTTAAAACATTTTTTTGGAAAAAAATGAAGTAGACCAGTTTTTTCAAGAAACAGTTTTTTTTTTGAAAAACTTCGAAAATACGTCATATATGCCAACTTTTTTTTTTAATATGCCAATTTCTAACACTTTGTATTTTTTATCAGAAAAATAAAACTTAAGAAAATAGATTAAACTGTTTTTGAAAAAAAAAAACAAAATTTAAAACTTTTTTCAAAAACTCAAAAAAAGTTTTTTTGAAAAATTTAAGAATTTATATTCTTTTGTTTATAAAAGGGCTTCTATACATCAAAAATTTCATCGAAATTCGTCAAGTGGCTCGCGAGAAAATCGGATCTCGAAAAACCCGGTCCTATGGTAGGTATACCGTTTTTTTCTGAAAAATCTATTCCAACCAAAAAAGTTTTATCAAAATCGTAAAAGCCATTTTTGAGAAAAATTAGTTTTTCACTAAAAATGCAGGTACCGTTAGTTTTAGAGCTAGAATGCTAATTCCAAAAAACCCTCTGTGTCTGTAGGACGCCATAATAATACTATGTACCAAGTTTGAAGCGAATCGGTCCATCCGTTTAGGCAGACAGACATAATTATCGGACCACTTTTTTAGGCTTCCCTAACATGATAATGTTATGTTTGATTGTCCAAACAAATTCAAAATAAATTAAGTATTAACCTCATTTGTAGTGGAATAATCCTGCACAGCAAAGGAGCACAGCCGTATTTTTAAGGGATGAAATATACAGGGTCGTATTCGAACCTTTAGAATTGTATTGGTCAAGTCGAGAAGATTATAATCGGCTAAATGGGCGCCGCGCCGTCACAATTGAATGTTGTCCTTGAGGGCTTCCAGAGTCTCGGGCTTGTTCACATCAACACGGGACTTCAAAAAACCCAAAAACAAGTCTGAAACGGTTAAATCGGGCGATCTTGCGGGCCAGTGCAAATTGCAAAAACGAGAATGAGGCGACCCGGGAATGCCTCCTTCAGAATATCGGTTCATGTATCGCTCCATGGCTTGTTCACTTGTATTCTGAATCTGTCTATTCCAAAAATGTCAAAATAGATTTGACCATTTGGCCATTTGCAAAAATGAAAGCATCTTCCAATAGGGTGATTTCTTTTTGCCCACCTTGTACATTCATATGATTGATTGTATGTTTTTTTTATAGTTTATTTTTCGTCGTTTTTATTAAAAAGTATAAAAAAAATAACTAAAATATTTATAAGGGGGGCTGACCTCAGAAGAGAAGTTTTGTCGATTCTTCTAAGGTCAGCTCCCCCCCCCCCCCGGCTGCCTACAGCATATTTTCCTACACTTTCACTATTTTTTATTTGACTTTAAACCTCACATTCGAAACTTATGAAATTTTGAAGTAAACTGAAATTTTTAAGGAGAAAAACAAACAGAAGAACAATAAATTAAACTTTAAAAAAAATCATATGGAGTTTAAACTAAAACCGTTTCTATTGCGCTCAATTTTATAACGAAGTGGCCGACTACTAGAGACTACTACCTTTTTAATTCCGACCAGGGTAGTCAGGTTTAAAAAGCGAAATCGCCAAACTACAAATTAAAATCGCAAAAAAATCGCAGTTTTAAAATTTTCCACTCCATACACAAAAACACAAACAATTTATTTTCACAGAAGAATTAGAATTGAAGGGTTTACATTCTGCATCGCACAAATTTTTGGTGCAAGAAATCTCTCTCATTTACCGCGCAAAGTAGGCGAAGACTTTTTGTGCCAATTCTTGAGAAACGTCAAATTCGAAATTTTTGATTGGTAAGCTCTTGCGGGGTATGGGTCGTATGCAACAACAAATGTTTACGTCATTCGCTTTTGACAGAGTTCAAGTTTTTACCACATGAATTTTCACTGGGCCAACATTTTAAAATAAATGAACGAAAGAATAAAACAGCTCTTATTTTATTTCGTTCATCTCACAATACGCGAACGCTTTTTGTGTTAATATAAACGTATGAAATCGAATTGGTACGCGAACAAAGCTATTTCGATAACTCCATTCAGCATGCAGGAATGAAAAAGTAGGAGGACTTCAATTCAAAAGAGTAAAATCGCCAAAAATGATAAATATAACCTTTTTAAGGTTATATCGCCAAACCGATTTTTCTGTCGTCAAAATAATTCTGATCCTGACCTATCATATGGCTATATTTTTTCTTTAGGCAATCTTAAAAACGGCTTACCCGATTCTTCCCTAAACTTAAACATAATATTACCTCTGTTCGCGTACATTTTGTGCCAAAAAATGAAAACTGTCAAAATTACTCAAATGAGAGAAAAATCTCTCTCACTTACCGAAAAGTACACGAACGCTTTTTGTGTAAAAACTTGAAAAACGTCAAATTCGAATTTTTTGATTGGTTAGCTCTTCGCGGTAAGGGTCATCTGCAACAACAAATGTTTACGTCATTCGATTTTGACAGAGTTCAAGTTTTTACCAGATGAAATTTCAGTGGGCAAAAACTTGCAAGTAAATGAACGAAAGAATAAAACAGCTGTTATTTTCTTTCGTTCATCTTTCGTTCATCTCTCAGTACGCGAACGCTTTTTGTGTTAATGTAAACGTATGAAATCGAATGCAAACTGTTTCATTTGGGTACGCGAACAGAGGTATTATGAATATGTAGGTACCCACCAATTTTTTTAAATCTTTTTGTTTGTATTTTTTATTAAATATTTTGTAAACCTTTTTTAAATAGTCTAATATGATTACTATTATATGTACATACATACATATTATGTTGAATACTTACGAATTGGCGGTTTCTATATTTGTTTCGAAAAGTTTTTCTAAAAAACTTATTTTCTTAAAAAACCGCCCCACAGATGTTGATAATTTTATTCTCATACATCTAAGTTCGTTCATAAAATTATAATAGCGTCCTTTTTTCAGCTCAAATAATAAGGGATTTAATTATAAATTCAGAAAAAAATACTGACTTACTGAAATTAAATCCCTCTTTTTTGAATCGAAAATAATTCAACCCTATTTTGAAAACGATGATACCCAGTGCTACCACTTCAGGAAAAAAATCTAAGCAGATTTGAAGAAAAAATTGAAGTAGATTGAAAAAAATCAAAGTAGATTTCAAAATTAAACTTTTTTATAAAAATCTAAATCTAGGGTGGGCTATTTTGTGGTTTATTTATAAATCGTAGGTTATTTTGACATTGACAGCTGTTTCTCGCTCGAAATCTTGAAAGATAGTCAGTATCATAACTCCGCGGAACGAAGTTAGTGGCTTTATGCTTGAACAGCGTTGGAAAATACTGAAAACTTATTTCCAAAGTGAATGCTGTGTAAGTTCGTTGGGGCTAAGAACAGCTTGAAAAATCAACTTTTCTTATGAGGCGCATATTCATCTCAGCGGCTACGTTAACAAACAAAATGTCTCGGGAAAACTCGCCCGTTGTTGTCGAGAAGCCAATGCATCCACAAAGAGTGTGACAGTTTGGTGCGGGTTGTGAAGGGATGGGTTCATCGTTCATTAGACCATTTTTGTTCGAAAATGAGGCTGGGAACAATGTTTCGGTCAACGGTTTGTTTTACAATGTGAAGACATGGATTTGGACGACCTTTGCTTCATGCACATGCAGGTTAACGCACTATTGAACACAGCCAATTCTACAATCGATCTTTTGCTCACTAAATTCCAAAATCGTGTTATCGATTAGCCGCCTCGGAGCTGCGATTGGACTTCTTTGGACTTTTTTGTGGGAAACCGTGAAGGACCGACGTTATGTCAACAATCCGGAAGCGATTATATCACAAAGCTAATATTTCATAAGAAATCCGTGAGCTACAGCCCGAAAAAAAAAACTTGGGTTTGGACACCCTCTAAATATTTAATTTAAAACCAAACTAAAAGTCTTTCCGACTTCTTATATATATTGTTTCATAACACTTTTTAATTTAATTTAACAAAAACAAATTATTTTCATCTTCATTTCTACATGTGTAGTATGTAAAACAAAACTTAGAGTGAAATGGAAAAAAAGGAGTAGATTTCGCCTTTTTCTGTAAAATTGAAGTAGGTTGAAACGAAGTAGGAAGTTGATTTTAATTTTTGTTTTGATAAAAAGGAGCAGATCTACTTCAATTGAAATAAAGTGGTAGCGCTGATGATACCTATTTTATGTTCTACGTCTGCGTATACAAAAACAACACACTATTGTATACCATAATCAAACCACCCCTACCATGCACCATCTTTCAAAAAATTCAATCGTAACTCGTATTCGTATACAGTTACAGTGTAGAGTTTCTTGGCTTCCATGCGACATTAAAATTGGTCTTTATAATTCACCTTAAGTTTTAGCGTACAATTGTTATGAATAGAAGTACAGATCCTAACAACTCAAAAGTCAGATACTAGCTAAAAGCGCAAAGCACCTATTTGTTTGGATAATCTATCTTGTATATTTTCATTATGAAAATAACAACTCATCGGTTTTTGGAATGGCTTTTCAAAAGAGAATTAAATTTCCTCGGAAGCCAAAATGAAAATAAAGAAACGGGATGTTTATTGTTAAGTTATAAAAACGAGCTCTCTAATGTGTTTACGGTAACGCCTGAGAAATAAGCAATATATACATATATGAATTTTGTGGGATGGTCTTTAAGTTTTATTGTGGGTGAAATTCAGTTAAAAAATGCATAGTATCCGGGTTCGGGATATAAGCAAAAACCCGAAAAAGTGCGAAAATTTCGTGGTTTTTTGCGGATATCTCAAAATGCACCAGGAAATTTTGTTGGATTTCTTCAGATTCGGATTCAGCGACCCAAAAAACAGAAATAAAAAAAAAATCCATTTGTATATTTTTGTTGTAACATGAAGGCGATTTTAACTACGCTTTGACGGACTATTAATTCAGAATGGTTGACGGACACCCAGAAAAACAAAACGAAAACGACTGTAGTACGTTCGTTGAATGGATTTAATTGACTATTGTCAACAATATTCAATTTTTGTCGTTCTTAAATTCCGAAATTCCAACAATGTGTAACATTCTCGACGTTCTTTTATGCACAATAAAGTTACATTCTGTAACAATAATGTTGATTTGTCAAAAGTAGAAAAGGGTAGAATTCGTGTACAAATTGAACTTGATTATTTAGGTTGCGAGATTTTAATTTGTTTTGGTATATTTTTATACTTATAATTTCAAATAAAATTAAATTAAAACGGAATATATACCGGTTCGATCAGAAAATGGTAAAATGTTTGTGCCAGACAGTTCGTTTTTGTGCCTTAATAGGTAGAATGATAAAAAAGTGATTTGTTTATATATTTCAATTTGAATTCTCATTGCATTGTTTGTGCTTTTTTTAAGAAAAGTGTGTTTACTGAATTCCTTTGCCTTTTATAAAATTTCACACTAACTTTCAACATTTGTCCTTCTTAAATAAAATTGTTACAATCCTAACAATCTCTAACATGACACTTCAACACTTATTTTTGGCATAACAACAATCTGAAGAAAACGAACGCACCACTGTTGTTACTGTGCCTGTGCTCATGATTGCCACTTTGGTCATTTGTGTTGTTGTAACCAAATCTGGTCATTATTTTTTCACTTGGTCAATTAATTAGTCTATATGCCATCTTTAGCAAATTTAAATTTTTTATTGACTTGGACTTTTACTTAAATCGAGACTTTGTCATTTTCGGTTTGATTTTTAACTCCAAAACGTGTTTTATCAGATTCTAAAATTTCAAAATCATAAATTTAATTGATAGTTTTCCATACATGGTTCAGGGTGATCTGGAAGACTTAGTATTGGATTGGAATATGCTTAGATTTAAAAAAAATCATAATCTTAGAAAACGACTCAAATTATTTTGGTCATTTTAGCTACGGTTGTCCATTTTTATTATTTTAAACTTTGGACACACATTATATTTTCAAGTGTCAACCGTTGCTGTGCTGCTTGTTGCTGTCGGTGTGTTGTGTTGACGAAAATTTATAACAGTTTGATGGTCATTGTAAACATTATCGCAAAAGCTAATTTTTATTTTTATTTGTTAATATTATAATCATTCTGTACAATTGCAATTAAATGAACTGAATTTTTGATATCAAAATAATATTCTTATGTATTACGTAAAGGAATGGGCTTGGTCGCAAAAAAAAGTTAACTGGTATCATGCATTCAATTATATTTTTTTTAAATTGGTGTTTATAATTAACATCAAGTATTAGCGTACAATTGTTATAAGTAGAAGTACAGATCCTAACAGCTATTATAATAACAGCAAAATGCAACTTAAAAGTCAAAATACTACCTGCTACACAAGCGCTTAGCGTCTTACTGTGGTTACCTTGTATATTTTCATTAGGAAAATATCCTATCGTTTTTGGAATGGCTTTTCAAAAGAGAATTAAATTTCCTCGGAAGCCAAATCAAAGGAAAAGTGATGTTAGTTACTTCAGGATCGTTGACGAGGCGAGGAGGCGACACCCAGAAAAAGAAAAAAATAAAACGACTGCTGTTAATGTTATAATGGTCTTTTGCTATTTCATTTGGTCATTTTTTAACGAAATGAAAATAACCTTGACTTTATTTTGTTTGTGTTGTTATCGTCATATGTAATTGTATTACATTTTTTTGCAACATCTATACAATTTTGTATTGAAAGCTTTAATTTCAAGAATATTGTGCAGTCCCACAGCAAAAAATATTGGAAAAATCATTGACAAGGTGGCTTGCGTTAGAAAACGTTATGAATCGAGTTGAGAAACAGTGGGGACACATACACACTTTAATATTATATTTCAATTCTTTTTGTTTAGAAATCAGAGAATTAAAATCATACAACTAAGCAAAAACACAATTGCGAAACGGAAACGGAAGTTAAAATCCGATTTGTATCTCTTATTTTAAAAAGCAATAAACAATTTGAATAAGGAATTTCAATCTGAAAATATTCGCTTACCATACTTACATCGTTAAATAGAAACAATATTTGACTCAGTTGAAACTATAAACTTTAATATTTTGTAACTAAGAACAAAATTAAAAAACACAAACTTGGCCAGATTTTTACTTTGGGAACATATAGAATTATTTACCCATTGCAGATGTTTTTATTGGAAGAAAGGCCATGGAATCTTAAAAAGTCGAGCATAACTCTTAATAAAGATGAAGTAAAGGCTCTTAAACTACGTTTAGAAAACTTTTGATCTCGGAATAGATAATTTGAGAAACTTATCCATAACAACTCCAAAATGTAGTAAGAGTTTACACAAAGATAACGCCTTAATGACTTCACCTATTTTGCAATGTACTTTATGTTAAGAATTAAAAGACATTACTTTAATTTGTGTGCATTTCGACATTTGTATACCGTCTTTAGCAAATTTTAATCTTTTATTGACTTAGACTTTTATGGCTGAATCACAACGACGCGTTCACCTCAGCTTCGCGTACGTTACGTCGAACAAGCTTTACGGACGCGTCGAGATGAAAGCTGACATGTTTGACGTTTGAGTAAATCAACTAGTCGAAATTAATAATTCTGAGGAAAAAAAAATTTTATTTGTCTTGCAAAAGAAAAAGAAAATCTAATTTCAATTATAGAAGATTTTTGGAAAAGTGGCTTATAGTGCTTTTTAGGATGTGAGGAGTTTGACAAAGAGGATTCAAATCTGCGTTGGTGGATTCGGGAGTCAAATCTAAGAAGGGATAAAGAAGGATTCTTGGTCCTGATTTTCGAAGCAACGAAACAAAAAGATCCGGAATATTTTTTTAATTTTTTTATTTGTTCCAAATCCTTAAAATGCTTAAAACTATGATATAAATGCACACATATAGAGGACAAAAATACAACAAGGCGATGATCTATTGACCGATGGATATCAACCCATTTTTGAAATTGAAAAAACTCAAATTGAAACACAGAGAAACAGGAATCATAATTATTTGAAACGTCAAACGCGTGCAAATGTTCAAACATTTGAACTTTTGCTTCACGTTCGCTTCATGCTACGAGGTTTGTGTACTTACTTTTTGATGCCAAAACGTAATGTTAAAGCTCAACGCCTCATTGTGAGCATTATACACGAATTCCTATGTCTGAACTTTAGCGTTCTATCAAAGCGAAGCTCAAAGCGTCGTTGTGAAGCAGGCATTACTTAAATCGAGACTTTGTATTTTTTGGTTTGATTTTTAACTCCAAAAAGTATTTTATCGGATTCGAATTTCAAAATCACAAATTTAATTGATACTTTTCAATACATGGTTCATAGGCGTTCAGGGTGATCTGGAAGACTGAGTATTGAGTAATGGATTGGAATATGGTTAGATTTTCAAAAAATCATAACCCTAGAAAATATGCGAATTTCGAAAAAAAAATTCAGCCAAGACTCAAATCAATCATCGATTCAATTATTATTTTGGTAATTTTTACATTTTTAGCTACGGTTGGTCATTTTAATTTTGAATTTTGGACACACATTTTATTTTCAAGTGGCAACCTTGGCTGTGCTGCTTTTTGTTGTTGGTGTGTTGTGTTGACGAACAATTATAACAGTTTGATGGTCATTGTAAACATTATCGCAAAAGTTAATTTTTTATTTGTTTATTGTAATCGTTCTGTTATTATAATTACAATTAAATGTACATATGTACTTAATGTTTGATATCTTGGTCGCAACTCGCATTATAAAGTTCACTGGTATGCATTCAATTATATTTTTAAATTAGTGTTCATAATTCACCTTAAGTTTAAGCGGCGTACAATTGTTATAAATAGAAGTACAGATCCTTCTAACAGCTAACTGAATAACAGTAAGCTCCAACTTAAAAGTCAAATACTAGCTAAAAGCGCAAATTATCTTTCTGTTTGGTTAATATCTATCTTCTATATTTTCATTATGAAAATAACAACTCATCGGTTTTTTGAATGGCTTTTCAAAAGAGATAAGACAGTTCAATTTCCTCGGAACCCAAATTAAACAAAGAGGGATGTTAATTCAGGATCTTCGACGACACAGAAAAAGAAAACAACGACTGCTGTTAGTGCCTGTGCTCCTCGCTGCTGGCGCGTCGCGTCGGTGTGTTGTGTTGACGAACAATATATTATAGAAGTTTATTGGTCATTGCAAACATCGCTGTAATGTAATTATAATAACAAATAAATGTGCTAAATTGTTGATGTCAAAATAATGTTCTTATGTATTACGTAATGGGAATGGGATGGGCTTGGTTGACTTCTTTGAATGTCATGCTTAGCAAAAGAAATATAAACATCACTGGTAGGCTTATATTTTTAAATTGGTGTTCATAATTCACCTTCAGCTTTAGCTTACAATTTCTATAAGTAGAAGTACAGATCCTAACATAATTTACTCAAATTACTACCTTGAGGTGCTTACTTGGTTTCCTTGTATAGTATAATTTTATTATTATAAATAATAGTAAATAAGTCAGTGTTTTTGGATTGGCTTTTTCAAAAGAGAATTAAATTTCCTCGGAAGCCGAATTAAAGAAAAATGGATGTTAAATCAGAATGGTTGACGGGACGGCAGGCACTCAGAAAAAGAAAAAAATCGATTGCTGTTCTGTTACTGTGCGAGTGCGCGTGCTTATTGCTGCTGTCGGTGTGTTGTGTGACGAACAATAATTATAATAGTTTGTTCTTTGTTGGTCATTGCAAACAATTTTTTTTGTATTTGTTAGATAATATTGTAATGTAAAATGTAATTGTAATTTTTGTAAATGTAATTTTTGATATCAAAATAATGTTCTTATGTATTACCTACGTAATGGGATGGGCTTGGTAGACTTCGTTATTATGTCATGCATAAGCATAAGGCTAATTGCACACACACCAATTTTGGACGGCCGATTTTATACCGGTCGTCCGAATTCCAATAGTGAACCACATGTGGGAACGGGACCTGGCGCACACGACGACCGCTGACCCTGATCGGTGCCAGCAAAATGCCGGTGAGCAGCCGTCCACTGCCACTGTATCGCCGGCAGTATCGGGAACACGGGAAGTAGTGGCGTACGTGATTAAATACACGCTTGCACACGCACCGATTTTTTGCCGACCATTCCATTCAACTGCTCTCGCTTCATTCAGTGTGTGAAATTGTAGGTGCATACTACGTTAAAAACTAGTTTTGGTAGTGCCTAGTGCGTTTTAATTAAAGTGCAATGGGTGATTTAATTGACAATGATGTCCTTATTTAATTAGTGGAGGCAAGACCTGTTTTGTGGGATAAAACCTTGGATACATTTAAAGACAGGAATCTTACCAGGGATGCATGGAGGGAAGTTTGCTGCGCTCTCAAAAACGATTTTGAGGTTTTGGAGGATAAGGAATAGAATTTCTCGTTTTAGTATTCTAATGTTGGATTTCATTTTTCAACTTTTCGTGGAGTTCGCCAAAGGATGCAATAGACATTCTGAAGAAGTTGAAGAACTTACAACCATCACGCCTTAGTTCTTCAAAAAGAGTGTAGAATGTTCCCGTGTATTTTCTGCTTTGATTGATAGGATAATTCAATAACCACATAGCAAAAACTTGTTTAGAACTCATTATTATTAAACAATAACCTCGTGTCACGATCACGGCAACAAAGCAACTGATTGTTAGACCAGTAAAAATCCGGTGAGTGTGCTAGCACCCTGCTACCGGTAAAATGTCGGCCGATTTTATACTGGCCGTCCGAAATCGGCGTGTGTGCAATTAGCCTAACAAAAGCAATATTAAATTCACTGGTAGGCTAGGCATTAAATTATATTTTTAAATTGATGTTCACAATTCACATTAAGTATTAGCGTACAATTGTTATAAGTAGCAGTACAGATCCTAAAAGCTATCACAATGATAACAGCAAGTTGCAACTCAAAAGTCAAAATATCACCGCCAAGTGTCTTTCTGTGGTGTGGTTACCTTGTATATTTTCATTAGGAAAATATCCTATTGTTTTTGGAATGGCTTTTCAAAAGAGAATTAAATTTCGTCGGAAGCCAAATCCACGAAAAAGGGATGATAGTTAATTCAGGATCGTTGGCGAGATCCAGAAAAAGAAAAAAACAAAACGACTGCTGGTACTGTCACTGCTTTGTGTTGTGTTGTGAGGTTGTGACCTATATTAGTCCAGTCGACAGGTCGGAAAAAGTGGGTTTAGGTGGAAAAAGGTCAAAAGTTAATGAAACTTGGGGATTTCGTTCAGGGATAGCTGACAAATATTTTGATAAGTTTTTGACCTCGAGGGCCCTCTCCTAAAAGAGGTAGGGAGGGGGGGAACTGCACATTTTCGACGTTGCTTCGGTTTTCCCTCAATAACTTTTTCTCTTAACGTCCTGTGGCAAAAACATATTTTACTTTTTTGTAAAATTTCCTACAATTGTTAATAAAAACATCTTTGTATGTCAATTTGTTACCGAGATATGGCGCTTCATAAAACAGGACATTTTTAATTTAATGATTATTCGGGTATATACAAAGAAATATAGTAGAATTCTGCATTTCTTAACATTGCTGTTTTTCGAAACAAGATGTTTTCGTTACGAATTCACACTAACGTGAACACTTACAGTTTTTCCGTAGGACTTAAGGAAAAAAAGTTATTGAGGAAAAACCGGAGCAATGTAAAAAATTTTGCGGTCCCACCCTCTTCTTTTTCCATTTTTGGCAAACAAAAATTGACACACAATTTTTTCACCATCTACGAGTAAATTGAAGGAAATTTAACGTTCTACAAAAAAGTGAAATGTGTTTTTCCTATAGGAAGTAAAGACAAAAAGTTATTAAGGAGAAACCGGACCAAGGTCGAAAATTTTGCATTCCCACCTCTTTTTCCATTTCTTCGTAAGGAATTGACATACAAAAATTTTTAAACTATTGAAATTGTAGGAAATTCACCTCTCTACAAAAAATTTAATTACGTTTTATTCGTAAGACGTAAGGAAAACAAGTTATTGAGGGAAAGTTGGAGCAAGGTCGAAAAATTTGCAGTTCCACCCGCCTCCCTCTCTTAGCCCGGGTCCTCGAGGTCTAAAACTTAGCGATATGTTAGTCTACTATCCTTGAACAAAACTTTCAAGTTTCATTAACTTTTTACCTTTTTCCACCTAAAAGTACCTGTCGACTTGATTAAATCTTGTCTTTATTTTTCACTTGGTCAATACTTTGGTCTTTTTGTATTTCATTTGGTAATTTGAAAATAAACTTTACTTTATTTTGTTTGTGTTATCCTTATCGTCTAATGTAAATGGCTTACATTTTTTTGCAACATCTATACAATTTGTGCTTATATTGCCAAATGTATTGATAGCTTTAATTTCAAGAATATTGTGCAGTCTCACAGCAAAAAAATAATTGACAAGGTGGCTTGCGTTAGAAAACGTTATGAATCGAGTTGAGAAACAGTGGGAAAAAAAAATTTAATATTATATTTTTTTCAATTCTTTTTATTTAGAAATCAGCGAATTAAAATCATACAACTAAGCAAACACACAATTGCGAAACGGAAACGGAAGTTAAGATCCGATTCGTATCTCTTATTTTAAAAAGCAATAAACAATTTGAATAAGGAATTTCAATCTGAAAATATTCGCTTACCATACTTACATCGTTAAATAGAAACAATATTTGACTCAGTTTAAACTATAAACTTTATATTTTGTAAATAAGAACAAAATTAAAAAATACAAACTTTGCCAGACTTTTACATTGATAACATAATAGAATTATTGGAAGAAAGGCAATGAAATCTTAAAAAGTCGAGCACTACATTACTCTTAATAAAGATGAAGTAAGAACAGGCTCTTAAATTGCGTTTAGAACTTTTGATCTCGGAATAAATAATTTGAGAAACTTATCCATAATAATGCCTGATTCACAACCTCGCGTCACGACGAGACGAGAGCGTCGAGATTATCGCTGTCACTTTTTCTCGGTCTGATAAATCGTTCGCTAATTCACAATGTCGCGAGTTTTTTTTTTGACAACTAGTTTTTTTCACTTGGGGGTTGTGGTTTCATTGCGTTTTGAGTTAGAGAAAAAAGCGGTTGTGAGATAGAAATTGCAAGTGAGAAAAATATTGTTGATGCCTTTAAAAAATAAAAAAAAGGCAAAAGCGAATAGAAGAAGATGATGGGTGCGACCAAGTTTTCAAACGCGACATCAGATTGGTTTTTACGAAACTTCTTTCGCAAATATTAAAAATATGGATCCGGAAATATAGCGATAGCAGGTGCAACAAGACCAAAAGATGTATTTGCATTTACTTCAGGTTCTGAGCTGGCAATGAACTGCTTTGGTAGAAATTGTTGATCAGGAACTCTATCCGATGCGTACAATGACCGAATGCCTTTCGGAATAATCGCAGTAAGGGCGGTTAAAACCAATAGATTTGAGCCGAGGCCTGCTGATGTCTTTAGTTTTTCCTTCAGCTTACCTGCTAAAACATTACATTAAAAGTGGAATGCGTCCGTCCAAATAAGAACCAATTTACATAGCTATGATCACGGGAATTAGTTTATTAATTTATAATTTTTTAAGGCTAGCTGCGTGGAATGATGATTTCCTATTATTTTGTGACAACACTTGTTCGTTTTTATTAAACTTACACTTTTATTGTATTCTCATATTACATTTAGGTAGGTATAATAACTATTGGAATTTAACAGGATTACGAAAAAGAACACAGAATAAGTTAAGCGTTGTTATTTATTTGAAGTATAAAACAAGAGTAACAATATATTAATTTAAATGACAAAGCTATACATGACAGCATACTACGATATTATATTAGCAAGTAGAATATTAACAAGTAGCCATATGTAGTAATACCTATATAATATTTCAACAATAATGCTAATATGCTAGGACATTTACTATTGACAGATAAGAAGTAAAACAAAAATACAAAACGAGACAACTTCGCCACAGAGAGCGGGTGGCGCTACTGCGGTCATAATTCCAACTAAATTTCTAGGTAAATTTAATAGAAATTTAGATAAACTAACAAAATGAATTCTACTTAATGAATTTTCAATACATTTTCCACCAATATATTGCACAATTAAAGGAAGATTTAAGGTTTTATTGCCAGCAACAAATAAATACACGTGTGAACAAACCCCAGAATTTGATTTTATTCCACTATTCACTTAAAGGGGCGCCCTATTAGCATGACTCCATCGTCTAACAAGTGTCACGTCGTCTCGCGCGATATTTTTCCAACTATTTAGAAATTCAACGCGTTCAGGTATCGCGACGAGAATCGGTACACTGTGTATTGATTCAAACACTTCCATACATTGAAAGCTTTTTGACAACGTCAACGAGACCCTCGCGACGCTCTCGTCTTGTCGTGACGCGAGGTTGTGAATCAGGCATAACTCCAAAAAGTAGTAAGAGTTTACACAAAGATAACGCCGTAATGACTTCACCTATTTTGCAATGTTCTTTATGTTATGAATTAAAAGACATTTCTTTAATTTGTGTGCATTTCGGCATTTGTATGCCGTCTTTAGCAAAATTTTAATTTTTATTGACTTAGACTTTTACTTAAATCGAGACTTTGTATTTTTGGTTTGATTTTTAATTAAATAAAATAAAGAAAATTTAATTTTTATAAATGAATTTTATTAAAATTAAATTTAATTCTAGTCAAATTATGACACAACATAAAATTATTAATAAAGTAAAAAAATTACAAATTATTAAATGCGACGCGTTTCGAACTACGTGTTCATCATCAGGCGCGACGGATGGGATGATTTTTAACTCCAAGAAGAAGGTATTTTATCGGATTCCAATTTCAAAATCACCTTATAACCTTAGAACACATGCGAATTTCGGGAAAATTCAGCCACCAAGACTCAAATTGAATCGGTGATTGTTAAAACAACATAAGTAACAGATTTTTCAAAATCATTATTATTATGGTTTTGCACTGTTTATGGGTAGAGCTTATGTTGAAAGCAAAACCAACAATAATTGGTACCTAAAACACAGGCAAATTCGATAATAAAATCGGCATTTAGTAAGGCCGTGCCTTCAAAAATGAATGTTATTTTATCTCTTATGTTGTTTTAACAATCACCGATTCAATTATTATTTTGGTCATTTTTAGCTACGGTTCTTCATTTCTATTTTGAATTTTGGACACACATTTTTTTTCAAGTGGCAACCTTGGCTGTGCTGCTTGTTGCATGTTGCTGTCGGTGTGTTGTGTTGACGAACAATTATAACAGTTTGATGGTCATTGTAAACATTATCGCAAAAGTTAATTTTTTATTTGTTAATATTGTAATCATTCTGTTATTATAATTACAATTAAATGTATTAAATTTTTAATATCTTGGTCGCAATATAAATTACTGGTATGCATTCAATTATATTTTTAAATTGGTGTTCATAATTCACATTAAGTATTAGCGTACTAATGCTTTAACTAGAAGTACAGATCGTAACACAGTATGCTCTATGCTCTCTCTCTTAACACACACAAGTCTCAACTCTGGTTATCTTGTCCGTGTAGTATTTTCATTGTGAAAATAACCCATTTTTTGTAATGGCTTTTCAACAGAGAATTAAATTTCCTCGGAAGCCAAATTAAAGAAAAAGGGGTGTTAAGGCGCGTCCATATTATGCCGAATGATGCCGATCGGCAAATGCCGAATGATGCCGATCGGCCGTGCCGAACGAGTATCCATTTGATTCGGTTTGAGTTCGGTTCGGTTCGGGACGGTTTTCGGCACATCCATACTTATTCGGCTTGGCCGATCGGCACAGGCCGATCGGCATCATTCGGCATAATGTGGACGAGCCTTTAGTTAGTTAATTCAAGATCGTCGGCGGCACAGAAAAAGAAAACAAGAAACAGCGACTGCTGTTACTGTGCGGCAGTGTTGCCGCTGTGCGACTTTAGTCGCATTTTGACCCCTTTTTTTCCCTCATGCGACCATGAGACGACTTTCTTTAAAAGAAGCTGTTTTGACCCTATTTCAAAATTCTTGCGACTTTTTTGACCCCATCTCTAGAAAATTGCATAATCCAACGAATAAATTGTTATCTCTTCTCTATTCGCTAGGAAAACTTCCAACAATATTCTAATAAGATATCTGGAATGTACAGTGCACCTTTCAATTTACATGTATTGTGTTTTTTTACTTTTCACCACACTACTTTTACTCATCTGTTTGGCTTCTCATATACCAGAAAACCAGAACGTCACGACAGGTCACACTTCCCAGCAAACATTTTTCTTCACTTAAAATGAAGGTTCACTTTATGTTCAGCAAAAATGAAGAATCAAAATTGTGTTCGAATTAAAAAGAGATCTACATTGGATTTTCATTCACATATATGAACAAAAATGATTGTGATCAAGAAATATACAAAAATCTAATAAATCTATCTAAATTTCCTTCACTCTTATGAATAAAAGTGAATGTTAACATACAATTGTAAAGAAAAAGCGCTTAAATACATTCATTTTGGTGAATGTTTCTCTAATCATTTATATATCATTTTTAAAGATTCATAAATGAATGCCCATTTCTCAGGAGATTTGATTGGAATTGAATCGTTAGTGAATTCATATCTGAAGGTTTTCTTCATTTAAATGAATCATAATGATTCATTTTTGAAGGAAAATGTTTGCTGGGTTACTACCACTTTGTGTGTGTGCAAGTGTGTAGAATATAGAGTTCCAATTCTTTAACAAAAAATTTGCAGTTCCCTTGCGCCTTTCCCTATTCTTTTAGTTGTAGGTATTGTTTGTTTTTATTATTGTTTGTTATTGTCTTTGGTGAATGTTAAATGCAACGGTAAATTCAAATCTGTGGCTGAAAAACCAACTCGTTGTTTTCTTTCGTTTGGTTTGGCAGGAAAATTTCAGTGTTAGGGGCCAGTTATAGCGATACGGAAAACCAAACCGAAAAAATTTTCGAATGGAAAATTAGTGCCATGCCATTTGGCCATATGCCATATGGCCATATTTCAAAATATGGCCATATGACACTTTTGAATTGTGTCATATGACCATATTTTCTTGTGTCATATAGCCATATTTTTAATTGGATATCTGTAGAGTGTATACAAGTACACAAACATTCATATGTAAATAATGTACCTTCATACTTCAAAAAAATTCGCGCGAATTTTTTTATTTTCACACCCCAAATTGATTCTCTTTTGGGCAAATTTTTTTCCCCTCGCTTCGCTCGCTACCAATTGTTGTGCCTGAACCCTGAAGTATGAATGTACATATGATGTATGAATGTTTGTGTACTTGTATCATGAGCGAAGTGCACAATTATTATCAATTGTTTGTAGCCGCAAGCTGGTACAACATTAAAAGACCATCTAAAAGATAGTTCCTGCTCGAACCATTTTGCAAATTTTGAATCGCGGCTGCTATCGTCGGTGAAAGAAATATTGTATATGCAAAATTTTCTTTCCTTTTTGTTTTTGCAGTTTAAGAACAAGTTTCAAAATGTCATTTGGCCATAATGGTCAAATGACACATTACCAAAGTGACAAATAGCCATATATCAAAATATGGTCATTTATGACACAATTCAAGTGTCATATGGCCATATTTTGAAATATGGCCATATGGCATATGGCCAAATGGCATGGCACCTGGAAAATTTTGTTTGTTCTGATTCGATTCTTAAGACAAATGCTACACTGATCGATGGCAATTAATTCAGAGAATGTTTTTTGTTTATAATGATTTTAATTGAACACATACTTTTTGTTAAAAATGTGTTTATTTATTTATCTGTTATACGTATAAAAGAAAAATAACAAATTTCGTTTTTAACAAAAAGTGCAAGTTCAATTCAAATTTTTATTTGCAAAATAAATTTTCTGAGTTGGTTGCCATCGATCAGTGTAGCATTTGTGTTTTAAATCTGATTATACTATACCAAATTTTCCATTTGAAAATTTTTTCGGTTTGGTTTTCCCATCGCTATAACTGGCCCCTTACAATAAAATAAAAAAATACAAAACAAAAAACTATTAAAAACGTCTTTATGGACAGGTAAGTTATTAAGTTATAAGTTACAAAAATTATGAAATTACATTGTATTTTATGTACATTTTTTGTTTTCCAAGATTTATTATAAGGACACCAAAAGAAAAAAACACAATCTAAAAAAATGTCGATGTTTTGTTATACCTACCTGTTAATAAAAATTGTATTAAGTACAAATAAATTTTTTTTTTGTTGTGCGACTTTTTTTTGTCTGGTGACCCTTTTTTTGCGACCTTTTCAAATTTACGAGCGGCAACACTGCTGTGCGGTGCTGCTTACTGCTGTCGCGTCGAGTCGGTGTGTTGTGTTGACGTTTGACGAACAATAATTAAAGCAGTTTGTTGGTCATAGCAAACATTATCGCAAAAGCTATTTTTTTTTTAATTTGTTAATATTTTAATGTAATTTAATAACAAATATAATGTGCTAAATTTTTGATATTAAAATAATGTTTTTAAGTATTAGGTAATGGGATGGGCTTGATTGGCTTCGTTGAATGTCATGTGTCATGCCATGCTTAGCAAAAGAAATATAATCATCACTGGTAGGCTTATATTTTTAAATTGGTGTTCATAATTCACCTTCAGCTTTAGCTTACAATTTTTATAAGTAGAAGTACAGATCCTATCAAAAATACTACTACAAGTGCTTACTCTGGTTTCCTTGTATCATATTGTTATAACGAAATAACGAAAATAACTCATGGTTTTTGGAATGGCTTTTCAAAAGAGAATTTAATTTCCTCGGAAGCCGAATTAAAGAAAAATGGATATTATCAGGATGGTTGACGGCACTCAGAAAAAGAAAAACAAATCGACTGCTGTTCTGTTACTGTGCCCGTGCTTATTGCTGCTGTGTTGTGTGACGAACAATAATATTATAATAGTTTGTTCTTTGTTGGTATGGTATTCAGTGTTACCGCAGGTTAAAATTTGTATGAGTCCCAGAGGCTAAAAAAATGAGTCATTTTGGAAATAAATGAGTCCTTTTGAAATTATTTCATAAACCAACAATAAATGCGCCTCTATAAACGAATCAAAGTAATAGTAGTTGTTGTTTGTGTTTTAACGTTTCAATTTTTTATATCAAAGTGTCTAAGAAAGTAAAAGGAAGCGTAGTTCGCACTATGCATCAATGTTTAAATATTATTTTTTGTTCTGAAAATTGATATAAAAAGCTTTGAACTTGCAAATTGACCATAATACCCTGGTTATTTTGTTACTTAAAAAATGAGCCAAATCTTAAAAAGATGAGTCCCTGAGTCAACCTGAAAAAAATGAGTCCTTTTGGCTCATATGAGTCCCCGTGGTAACACTGATGGTATTGCAAACATTTTTTTAATTTGTTAGATAATATTGTAATTTTTGATATCAAAATAATGTTCTTATGTATTACGTAATGGGATGGGCTTGGTCGATTTCGTTGAAATGCATAGCAATATAAAAATTAGTCTGGTAGTCATTAAATTATATTTTTAAATTGATGTTCATAATTTGCATTAAGTATTAGCATACAAATCTATACATCTATACCTACACATAAATAAAAATGAAGTGTCTGTTTGTAATTTCAAAATATGTATCAATTTTTTACTAAATGCGTATGAAAGTACATACCTACGGTACTTAGAACAAAAACGCAAGTATTAAAATTTTTGTCTGTCTGTCTGTTTGTTCCGGCTAATCTCGGAAACGGCTTAGCCGATTTTGACTGGCGGATAGCTGATGTTGTAAGGAGTAACTTAGGCTATTTTTATTACTCCTGTAGGCGGCTAAACCAATTTTGACGGGATTTTCACTGGCGGATAGCTAATGTTGTAAGGAGTAATTTAGGCTATTTGAATTTTTCCTGTAGGTGGCGCTGCAGTTGCAATTTTCAAAAATTCTTATTTATTAGCCGATTTTGACGGGATTTTCACAGGCAGATAGCTGATAAGCCGAATTAACTTAAAATTACACAGTATCTATACACATAAATAAAAAGTGTAAAATATCAGCTATTTACTAAATACATATGAAAGAATTATTATTTTCAATACATTGATGAATTTTGGCGAAACGAATTCGAGGGTCAGCTAGTGTTATAATAAGAAGTAAACAAAATGTAAACAAACAATTGGAAGGGAAGCAAACATAGGTTTAAGGTAACTAAACTAAAACTTTTAATTTTGAATTTGCCTTTTAAATAGGTGCTTGATTTTTTATAAGATGCCATGGAATTACAAATACCAAATGAAACAAGTTTTTCATCCGAGGTGTCTTTAAGGAGCCGGCCACTAGCTATTCTACCCTATGTATCTGTATCTGAAAAGATAAAGTGGTTTCACTTATGGGCCTGTTCGATACAATTTTCAAGGTCATAACCACGGACCAATAAGATACAGACTGCCGAAACATTGTTCGGTCTCTCTTTTTGTCTACAACCTACGCACTACGCTACAAGCTGAGAATCTGTTGATGTGCCATTTATTCTGAGTGTAAACGCTCTCAAACGAGAGCAGTCATTCAGTAAACACAGTGTTGTGTTACCGCAAGTTAAAATTTTTATGAGTCCCATAGGCTAAATTATTTTGAAATAATCTTATAAACCAACAATAAATGGGCCTGAATAAACGAATGAAAGTAATAGTTGTTGTTTATGTTTGAAAGTTTCAATTTTTTAAATCAAAACGTCTAAGAAAGTAAAAAGAAGCGTAGTTCACACTATGCATCAATGTTTAAAAATTTTTGTTTGTTCTGAAAATTGGTATATAAAAGACTTTGATCTTGCAAATTGACCATAATAACCTGATTATTTCGATGGCTTAGCGCACAAATGTTTTAAGTGCTCAATTTTACAGAGGTGATTCTTAAGATTTGGAGATAAATATCTTCGAATAAAATATTTTTTTTTTTTACGTTTTGTTATTTATTATAGACTTTATTTATAATACTTTGGTTTTCATCAATATCAATCAATCAATATAGGTATTGATCACCAAATCTTATAAATCATCTCATGTAAAATTATTTTTTGAGCACTTAGCACATTTGTGCACTAAGCCATCGATTTGTATACTTAAAAAATGAGCCAAATCTTAAAAAGATGTGTCCTTGACTCCCTGAGTCAACCTGAAAAAAATAGTTATTTTAGCTCATATGAGTCGACTCTGGTAAACACACCACAAAAATAAATGGCACACACAAGGATGGTTCCCCTTGCCATCACAAAATGCACAGGCAGATGTACACGTATTCACAGGCACAAAAAAATATTTCGAGGGTGTTTTAGGCAAGAGGAGTACCTACGAGCTACGAGACGACACGAGTTGGCATTCTGTATTGGTTATTTGGTTTGAGCTCATAACTTAAAAAACACAACTCCTCCTTATATGGCTCAGCTCAGACACAACACACAAGACACAACACACGAACATGACACAGACGCATTGGCTCAGGCTAATATCAGGTTTCTTTTTACCCACCCCACATGTTTGCGCAGACCGTCGCCGTCGGTCGTGTCGTCCTCATGTTATCGTCGACGCTTTGTCGCGACGAAAACGAAACTCTATGTACGAGAAAATTCATTACATTTTGAGTATTTCTCTGACTGCGCGTACGTGTATGTGTGTCATTTTGTGTAAACTGTACTGTCTACTGTGTGAAGGTGAAGTGTGGATGGACTGTGTTCTGTGTTGTGTTGTGAATTTTTCTCCTGTCCTGCACAATGCACAGTCTTTCACCTCAGTCTCGTGATGAAATTCGACGTGTCAACAACAAAAGTTCACATGAACGTTAACGTGAATAAATTGACGGAAAGGGAATTCTGGATTGAGTTCCTGGAACTGTATAAAAGTTTGCCTGCTCTCTGGTTAACCAAAAGTCCTCTCTACAGCGATAGGTCCACAAAGTCCGAAGCATATGACAAAATGGTGCAAAAACTGAGAGAAATTGACCCGATTGCAGACCGAGATAGTGTTGTTCGCAAAATTAACAACTTTAGAAGCAGTTACCGACGGGATAGGAACAAAAAGAAAAACGATAAAAATTTCGAATCCTCCCTTTGGTATTTCAATTTGCTTCAGTTTCTCAATGAAAATGAACAGGTACAGGAACTATCCATTAAAATTGAACCAGACAATTTAGAAGGGGTAAGTGAAGTAATTTATTTTTGTTTGAATTATAACCTTTTTGTTTTAAATGGCGAAATGAGTTTCATTTTGAGTGATTTTCGATTCCTCGCTTTATTATGTATTTAGTTTTGCACTCGGGTAGGACTAATATGGTATCCGAGTGAATGTTTTAAGAACTCCGTCCAATCAAAATAAGCAATCCATTCCATATGTAGGTATTCGAAATATTTTTGTAAGATTGTTGAAAGGTGGCAAGTTATCGGTACCTATTACTGTGAACGTTTTGACTGTAGTTTGTTATAATATTTTGGAGTAGGTATAGGAACCTACGTAATTGCATTACCAAACCATTTTTACTTGCGATTATAGGTACCTACCTACCTATTATAAAACAAGTTATGCATTCGTAAACAAAAAAATTTAACAATCAAACATGACATTACGATGATAGAGAAGTCTAAAAAAGTGGGTCCGACTGTTCTGTCTGTCTGTCTGTATACTTACTTACCTACAGCCTTAACGGCTGGACCGATTTGCTTCAAACTTGGTAGGTACCTACATAATATTATTATGACGTCCTATAGAGGTATTCTAGCTCTAAAACTAACGGTAACTGCCATAAGATTTTTAGTGAAAAATGAATTTTTCTCAAAAACGGCTCCTACGATTTTGACAAAACTTTCTGAAGCGTGTTCTGTGCATCTGTGCACACTACCTATATGTTTTGGTTGGAAAAGTCTTATAACGGTTTCATAGGACCGGTTTCTTGCAATCAGATTCTCTCGTAAGCCACTGAATGGATTTCGATGAAATTTTAAATGTAAAGCTCTTTTATAGACGAAATAATATACCTAGGTACATTTTTAAATTTTGCAAAAAATGTTTTTTTGAGTTTTTTGAAAAAAAAATAATTTTTTTTTTATTTTTTGTTCTTTCCAAAAACGGTTTAATTTATTTTTTTTTTAAATTTTATTTTTCTAATAAAAACTACAAAAAGCGAAAAGTTTTTAAAAACTGTTTTTTGAAAAAACTGGTCGAACGATTTTGAAAAAAAAAATTCTAAACAGTAAACGAAATTAGACGGCAAAAAACTAAAATTTCATATCATTTTGTCCCTGCTTTTTTTCCAAATCTCAAACTCCAAGACCACTGTCACACATTAGACCAAGTTCGTCCGACCCAGTCGTGCACTTTATTTATCACACTTTTGACCTAGGTGAGAGTATGTAGTTGAAAAATGTTTCTTCTTTTCTAGAGTTGTAAGAACATGTGTGTGTTTCTACCTACTTATCAATGTACTTTTGCATGTGTGCATCATTAGAAGCCTTAGTTCTTAATCATCATTTTACTGAAACAATTGTGTTTTTTTTTATGAAAAATGCATTTGGATACCAACTAGGTAGTTATACCTTCATATAGCTTAACAATGTGCGATACCAAAATTGTGTGAAAATGTCTATGATGTGCTGTTATATTGTAAAAATCAATGCAGAAACAACATTGCAATGATGCTTTTAAAAACATCGGAATGTTATTGTACTTCTTATGGAATTCATTTCAGAAAATACCTAAGATATCAATTTTTTCTTCGGGAAAATAGAAAAAATCTGGCCCAGCGAAATAGGTTTTAATTAAGTTTCCTTAAAAATAATCAAGAAAAGAAATAAGTACTGTCGTGCACAAATAAATCCACTCTGTTAATTCGGTTGTACCTCAAGGGAGTCACTTAGTTCTTATGCTGTTTTATCAATAAATTAACTAGGTGGGTATACCTTTTATATTTAAAAAAAAAACTATGACCTCAATGTACATATAAACTCTTAAACGGACTGCAAAATATGTACTACACGATGTTCTACATAGTTCTTGGGAATGGCAGGGTCAGTTGGGGTAATTGGGGACAGTTTTTGCAATTTCAAAGACATCGAAATTTAAAATTAAATTAATTGCAATCAATTTTGAACTTCTAAAAATGTTAAACTTATAAAATAATGAGAAGAGTTCATTTTCTAATAGCTCTAAGTCACGTTATGATGAATATTAAGTGCAATACTTTGATGTTTTCATTTCCCCCGCATTGTTTCCATCTACCTCATTTTAATTTGAAATTAGGGCTAAATGAAAACGTCAAGGTATTGCACTTAATATGCATCATAACATGACTAAGCCATTAGATAATGAACTATTTTCATTATTTTTTAGGTTTAACACTTTTAGAAGTTCAAAGCTACTTGTAGTTATTTTTTTTTTTTTTTTAAATTTCGATGTCTTTGAAATTGCAAAAACTGTCCCAAAAACGTTTATCATCAATTTCTTTAGCAATGGCAGGTGTTCGCCCAGATCCAATTGTAATGAGAGGTGCTTTTTATTACGAGGAACTGTTTAAACAGATTGGATTATTGCTATTCACTACACTTGAAATAAATACAATATTACTCACCTCTTTATTTAACCACACTACAAAACAAAAATAATAAAATACTTAATTAATTATTGACTTTTACTTTTTTGAGACACGTTGACTTTGAAACACAAATTTGAACTAAAAACTAAGACAGGAACCCGAGGTATAATGCACCAGTTGCACGAAAATTCAAAATGTATGGCTATTATGTTTCTTGAATTTAAATTATGATTTTATCGGCAAAAACAGCTGACGTTTCCATTTACCCCATGTTTCCATTTACCCCAACTGACCCCACAATGATAAAATCGTTCTTTATCAAAAAATATTAATTAGTGTGATTAACTGAACTTGGGGTTTTAGTGTGAGATTAATAAAATAATACGTTTCGGCCGAAAAGGTAATTTCGTAGTGAATTTCCAAATTCGATTCCAAATGACCTCATTTTCCATAAAAATTCTTATTGCGAAAAAAAAATGAAGAATAGAAAAAGAAAACAAATTTACCTTTTTCGGCCCCCACTCAAAATAAGTATAAAATTTAACCTAACTAAATTCACCAATTTGGGTAAATTATGGTGGATTTACATTATTCTGCATCTTGATTTCTGTAAAAAAGAAGGATACAACAAATGACGTATAGCTCTCTTTCGCTTTACTTTTCTTGAAATTTGCAGATCAAGATGCGGCAGAAAAATGTTAACCCACCATTTCTGTGATTGAATTAACTAATAATGCTTTCATTTTGCTTCATTAGTATTTCTTATTTCACTTCACTTCCACGAGCATCGTTAACGTTTATTTTAAATATGTTTCTTGCGTTACGTTACATAACTGAAGATATATTTATACAAAAGCTAAGCAATCGGACTTAACTCAAAACGGAAAAAAACGGCCCGTGTTCCGTGTAGGTACTTATTTTAATTTTTAATAGTTTTGAATGTTCGGGTCATAAAAAGATTCCATGATGTTCACCACTTAGTAAATGTCATTTTCTTTTTTTATCATTTCAGGTTAGTCAAAGTAATTTAATTTCGTCAAGACAAAAGCGAAGCCCAAGGGATAAGGACAAATCGCTTAAAAGGACTTCCGAACACTTCAAAGACACAAATAATGATGAGTCTACAGCACTTTCGACATCCTGGGCAATGCAGTATTCTGAAATTCCTAGCCAGCAAAAAATTTTTGTAAGAAAAATCTTTCAGGACGTTCTATTTGCTGGATGCTTAGGAAAACTAAATGAAAATACAGTCCATAAAATTCAGAGATTACTGGAATATTCAAGCAGATCTTCAATTCCGAGCGAATCATCTGGATCTGCGCTTTCGCCAACACCGTACTCCCAAGGATTCTCAATTCAGCACCTGCATTCAAACGAACTAAATACCTGTACAAATAGCCAAGACCCATTTACCCCTGCTATTTTTATAAAAACAGATGAATAAAATCCTTATCCAACTCCAACTTACTTTGATGTCATTTTCTTTTAAAGCTTATTGTATTTGAAACGCCTATACGCCCCTTGCTATTTGAGCAAAAACTAACCTCAATTTTAAACAACCTGTTTTACAGAAATTAAACTAGTGCTTGCGTCAAATGGTGTCTAATTGATCTTCATAATAGCTTTGTTCGTTGAGCCCTGAAGTCATCCTGGGGTCGCCACAACTCGTTTTTTGAAATACCTCAACTCGCCCTCAAGAGAAAATTCTCTGTTTATTGAAATCTGAGGTCGCCCTGAATACACCCTGCAGCCTGTATTTGATTTTTCATATCTTTTTTTCGAAAAAAAGTAAAAGAAATGCAAGTGAATGCATTTATTTTGATAAAAGTAAATACAAATCGAACAAATAAAGCAAAATGGAAACTTGATTGTGTGTGTTGTAAAAAATATACGAATCAGCCGCCCTAATGCGTTTGTTGAGACCGGAAAACCCCAGGTTTTTTTGACAACTCTTATAGTTCTCTTGGTAAAGTTCAACAAACAAAGCTAATACCTTTAAAAACAAAATGGCAGCGTACGTCAAATAATGACTTTTAAAGGTAGGTACATTTTTGATGCCTTGTATTACTATTGTAATTTTCGTAGGCCCTTTTAGTTAAGACTTAAGAAAAATATAGCCTAACTTGCTGATAAAGTAGCTTCCGATGTGATAATTTTTAAAATCGGTTAAGTGGCTTAGGCGTGAAAGCGTAAAGGCCCAACCATAATACGCGAAAGAAAAAGTAAGCAAATGTCAAAATCGAACGAAAAGTTTCCTTCCGATTTGTAAAGTACATCAGTTGCCCATAATAGCCTTTAAAAATAAGAAGAAAGAAAGAAGAAGAATACCCTTTAGAAAAAAGGGAATGTCAGATTTTCTCAAAGCGTACATTACGTACGAAAACGCAAGTGAACGAAACTTGCCGAAACTGAACAAAAAGTCATTTCGGGTTTGTATACAAATCACATGTATTTCTACTGTTTCGTAAGGTAACGTACGTACCCATTCTTCAATTATGGTTAGCCCTTAACAAACTCACTTTCACATTTATAATATTAGTACATACATATATATGTTATAGATGAGAAGTACTTAGTGTTTTTAAACCCTAGTTGATCGTTTAAAAAATAATCGATTGAACATTGAAGAATATTTTGTTTATTATAATGTCAAATAAAGTTGTATAAATAGGAGAATCTGTGCTTCTGGAGTTCATTAGTATTTGAACTGGGAAAGAAGTTAGTAACAATTAGTTACCACAGAATCAAGCTATTATCAGAAGTGGGATTACCTTAAAAGAAAATAAAAGAAGAATTTTTCAAAAACAAGTACCAAAAAATAAATTATAAAAGAAAAATATATTTGACAATGGAAGAAATTGACAATTCTGGAGGTGATAAAGATGCTAACGCCGAAACTTCACAAGGGAAAGAGAGTTCTAATAATACAATGCTCATAACAGCTGATGCGTTATCAAAATTTTTTCAGATTGCTCAACGATCAGATCGAAAAGATGACATGGTTAGTTTTCCAGTTTTTGATCCCGATCATTCAAGGGTCAACATTTTGAAATGGTGTACTGATATTGACGAAAGAATTCAACGTGATGGTTTAAAGGATTTTGATGTCATACCCCGTGTTCGTTCTTCTCTAATGGGTCGATCTAAGACCTGGTTCGATAAATATGGCTACCAGCACTACACTTGGTCCGATTTACGATCGTCTATAATCCATACATTTTCAAGTGGTTCGGACATCATTGTTCAGCTCAGAAAAGTTGCTAACTCTGAGAGTAACGAATTTGGGTCCTATTCCGATTTTGTGATGGCAAAAATTTCGCAAATAAACCGTTTACCATTTGATGTCCCTGAAGAAAAAATGATCAAAATCGTAATTGGTTGCATATCGAATATCGGATTAAAAAATTCATTGATGTTTGTTATGCCCAAATCCATTCAATGTTTGATCGACCATATATCATCCATAAGCGAATCTCCTCGTAGGCAAAAAGATGACCCTCCTCAAACCCAGGATGTTTCGCCCAAGAGATTTAACAGAAATAGACCAAGAAATGACGACAATGTTGATACTCAAAAGATGCGACCCCGCTTGCAATCGGAAAAGAGCTGCTTTGAATGTGGAAAACTTGGTCATTTGAAAGTACATTGCCCACGATTTGCTTCAAAACCCTATAACAAATACGAAAGAAGTGACAATGTAAAAATTTGTTCATTTTGTAATAAGAATGGACATGAAGAAAGTAACTGTTGGGCTAAACAAAATGCTGAAAACAAGATTTGATAAAGGTAAATGTGATAGGAACAGTTGTTTTATATAAAACCAATCAAATACGAAAGTCTAAGTCAGATGTACAATTTAGAAGGCCTTATGAGGTATAGACGTATTGCCAAACAATCGATACAAGTTAAAAAAAAAGTTAATTCTAAAATTGTTATAGTCGCTACAACAGAAAATATTAGACCAATTGTAAAATAAAATTAAAAATTAATGTTAATAATATCTTTATTCATTATTAAATAATTTTACTTGTAATATTTGGTTTAACATTTGATGACTGTGTTGTTTATTGAAAATGATTATTCCGCAGTTGAATATTGGTGGAAAGTAAATCGTATGGGACATGTTTACGCCTGAGAGCTAAACCTCTGAGCTTATAACGATCTGTTAAAAGTAGTTAAGCCGAGGGCCTCTGAACTGCTGAAGGTTGATGATATGAAACAAGTTTAAGCTTGTGAGCTAAACCTCTGAGTTCTGAGTGTATAACTGAACATGCATGGTTTCATCGAGAACGATGAAAATTGCAGAATGGCCGTGTTATAGATGAGAAGTACTTAGTGTTTTTAAACCCTAGTTGATCGTTTAAAAAATAATCGATTGAACATTGAAGAATATTTTGTTTATTATAATGTCAAATAAAGTTGTATAAATAGGAGAATCTGTGCTTCTGGAGTTCATTAGTATTTGAACTGGGAAAGAAGTTAGTAACAATTAGTTACCACAGAATCAAGCTATTATATATATAATGAACTATGATTTAATTGTGTGTAGGTATGATGAATGATGATGATAACGATAAGTAAAAGTATATTCTATAGTAGGTATAGATTATAGAATAGTATAGTACAGTATGATATTTTGTCGTGAACATTTTTTAAGCCTACGAAACTTCTATGTATCTCAGCTATCTTCGACTTTGATGTCTGTTATTGGATTCCGTATATTGTGTCGAACATAGAATTACAAAATTGTGGTTGGACCTTAAGCGAGCCTGCTCTTCTACACCAATATCGGCCGACTTTCGTAACTGCAACAGCCATACAAAAGTGGACTTTATTATATTAGGGGTATTCACGATCTATTTCAACAAGTCTTGTAAAAGAGCGAAATTTTATTTATTCTTTGCAGATCGTTAACGCAAAATTTACACGATCACTAAATTTCAAAATCAAGTACTAATCAAAAGTACAAGTTTTGCGACGTTGTATTTTTCTGTTTAATAGAGGTGTACTTATCAAAAAGACATCCAGTATATTTTATTGTTGTGGTGCAGGAAAATCTTGCACTTTTGCAATGATACAAGAGCAGTTGCACCAGATAGTGTATACCCCTATATTCTATGAGATTCTGGCTTGGCAAAAGGAAGAGAAATATTTTGTCAGTTTGTAAAAAATAAAAACCCACTGACTTCGCCGCATATTACGTATAATTTGTGGTTTGACATTTTTCAAATGAAAGAGCTTCAAATCGTTTCGTTCATTACTGTACCTCAAACTTTTCATTTGTATCGTTCATTTTTCCATTCATTGTTTGTTTATTTTCAAAGTTCTCCGCCTCAGCCTTCCACGATTTCCACACAACGAAACTCATTTCCAAAAACCTAACGAAACAACTGTTCAACTTTTTATAATAAAACCACTCAACATTATTAAACCGAATCTCATTTCGATTTTAAGTTTTCTCGAAAGAGTAATGGTATTATTATAGTTGTTCGGAAAGAGCGTTTTTTTTTTGTACGAGACGCCACATTATTTGTAAATTATATTAAGTGATTCCCAACAAAATTATAAAATACACATATATTTAGTCTACTTCTATATATATGTTCATCTAATAAATAAAATAAGTGTGCCGAAGAAAAGAAAAAGAGCAATTCAATTCAGCAAGAAAAAAATCTATATACGTAAGAGTGAGCTAAAGAAAGTTATTAAATTGTTTCTGTTCTATTGAGTGAAATTAAAATTGAAATAATTTTTATTTGTGGAAAAATCTATAAATAAAGAAAAAAGGCAATCCAAATCCATAAGAAAAAATTCACCTACTTTCCCTGTTGTAAAAATAAATTTTAGATTTATTACATAAAAAAGAGGGTTAAGGAGCTTTTTCAGTTAACCACATGAAGTGCGATTGCGATATAGAGAAATAAAAGCAAAACAAAAAAAGGAATAAAGAAAAGCTTGTTACATACAAACCCTGATAGAAAAGTGATTTTGTTTGTGTTGTGTGAAGTGAAAAATAACGGATTCTTTTTCCAGTTTCCTCTTCAATTTTTATTCTTCAAGACGACGGGGTTTTTGAAAAGCATAAAGTAAGTGCAGAGAAGAAAACTGTTAAATTTGTTAATTATAGAGCTTTTTTTAAGTATGTACCTATCTACATATTATTTTCTTTACATGAGCGATATTTTGTGCAATCCCTATTACTGTCGTAATATTGAGGCTGTGTACATGTATTGTTGTAGTTGTGCCTGCACAAGGTTTAGCTCTCATTAGCCAACAAGAAAAACTCAATTTCATGTTCCCTGTGTCGAGTGGAATGTGAATACACCAAAAAGTACACATACAACAATAAAAAAGTGTATCTTCGTATTCCAGTTGTCAAAGTAGGAATTCTACTCAATGAACGGACAAATTCACCTCATTAAAGACGAAGAGGAAGGGCTGGGTATAAACTTCGACGTCACCGTTTTTAGGGTCCATTTAATATTAAAAAAAGTCATTCATTCAAGGTGTCTAAACTTTCTTAAAACATTTTATTAATATGCAACACTTATACATACAAAATATAAGTTCCCATTCCACAAACAAAGCAATATGTAAAATGGTTTATTGCAAATATGGCAACGTTGCGATATTGAAGAGGAAATTTCTTGTCGGAATTAATTTGTATATTGCATACTTGTTTCCAAACTAGAAACCAATGCCTTTTATAGAACCGAAAATATAAATATATGTATGTATGTACATTAATCCATTTATTTTTTTAAATTATAG
Organism: Platycheirus albimanus; assembly: GCA_916050605.2. Lineage (NCBI taxonomy): Eukaryota > Metazoa > Arthropoda > Insecta > Diptera > Syrphidae > Platycheirus > Platycheirus albimanus. The sequence goes on along the minus strand of OU696696.1, from coordinate 289,188,409 downwards.
TAAATCGAGTTTCTTGCTATTTTGCGTACGTGACGTAGATTTATTTATGAAAATCGGCAACGTCGCTCGTTTTTTCTTTTTGTTTTCTGTTTTTTCCCCATCTATCTCACCACGCCACTCAAAACTCAATAATGTGTGAAGAACTCAAATTGGATGATTTTCAACACAACTCAATTCTACTGAATACTATGAAATACGTTGCCAAATTTCGTACCTATGATGAATAATTAAAGTTGTTTACTGTGTTAACTTAAATGTCAATATGTATATATAGATATCTATGAATATAAAATTTTTATTACATTAACAGTTATTCCGCTAATAATTACTAAAACATTGTTTATTTGTGAAAGAAATAGTTACAAGCCTTTGCAATAGCGTTTAAATATCGTCTTAAGATATACCTACATAGCTAGAATAAAGGTACTTACCCAAGCGATGGGTGCTAAAACATTATTGACAAATTAAAGGACATATTGAAACCACAAATTATTGGCAACAGTCTAAACCAATGAAGATATCCACATACAGTATGGACCCCTTTTCAAATACAATTTATGCAAAAAAAGGCACCTCCTTTTATCTCCTATCCATATATCCTAAACGCTCGCACTGTATTAACTCATATTAAGGGTATTAATAACCCCTTGTGTGTGGGCTCAATTTAAAAAAAAGGCTGCTTTTTGTGTATTTATTTTGAATTCCCTAATTCTGTTTAAAATGAAAGTTGGTTCATGATTTGTATCCTGCTTCAAATACTATGTTGAAAAAAGGGGTTGGATTGGAAGTCTACGATTGTACAAAATTAAAATACAAATTTCGTATTGTTTTAACAAAACTGTTTTTTATTTGTTTGCACCCAACAGCCCTCCGTGTGGGTGCGTACTGTGATGTGCAGGTTTTGATTTTGTTTATCAAAAAATACCTACCTTACCTACTACATACTTTCAAATGTACAACAAACTTTAATGTCTTGTGAAAAATCCTCGTGTTACGAAAAATAGAAAAATATCAAAAAATAAAAAAACCAAAGCATACACCAGGTTTTATTAATAGAACATTTAGTAAACAAGGTGTTTCGTGGGTGTTCTTCTTTCCTAAAGAAATTTTGAGTTTATTAATAAACAAATCAGGTTCCTTTAGATATTTTTGTTTCCAAAATATTTTTTTCTCGTCAAATTTTTTGTTTTTTTTTTTAAGAAAATTCAAACATTTTTTTTAAGGAAATTTCCGGCCTTTTTACTAAGTTTAAAACAGCAGCGATAGCACTTTTTTTTTTGTTTGATCTTATTTTGCTGAATGTCGTTGGATTGTGAGTTGTTTTTAATTAGAATGGCGCGTCATTCAATTGATTCCTTTGACAAAATGTTTCATCATCTCGCTAAAGGTAAAAACTGTGTAGGGATTCCTATTCCTACAGACAAAATATACCTACCTACATGGCATTCAATATTTAGGTAGGTACCAGGTACATTTTGGTTTCAAGGGTTGGTCTTTTTTGTATGAGAAATGCAGATGTTCTGTAAACAAAGAGGAAAGATAGCTGAAGAGTGTTTTTTTTTTAAATATATCCACCTTTAGAATATTGAAAACATAACAATAATGAACCTACATGTAGAATTGTGGATAAATGAAGGATATAAGTAAATACCTAACAATGAAATATACATAGATATCCTTTCTATTGTTCTGTTATTTTTATTTTTAGGATAGCTATCTCCCTTTTAAGACACAGCACGTAGGAAGTAATAAAACCGGAAAAATACTACACACCTTAAGCAATATTTTTATTTCTCTAGAATGTGTAGTGTTTCAAATAAGAGACAGCTCTCAGCCTGTAGTCTATTTCTTTTATTTTTAACTTCCATTTCACGTTTCTGTAATTTTAAAATATTGAGAGGCATTAGTAATGAGTGTCAATAATTTAAATACGATACAATCTGCCTAGTAAAGTTAGATATGCAATGAATTTAAAGATTTTTTTAGATTTGATAATTTTTAATCCAGCAATTTTTCCTAAAACTTTTAATTTTTGTTTAACAAATTTGGAAGTTATGTACCTAGGTACCACCTGTTCACGAGTCTTACAAATTACAAAATCACTTAGCATTGAGTTTTTCGAAATATGTTTTTTTAGGTACCTTGCCTACCTACCGTCTTTTTTAAATTTTACAATGAATGACTCATCGTCGGTCTCGGTAATTGGTTCTTGAAAACAACGAAAGTTTGTTTTAAATTGTTTTATTTCATTGAAGCGTTTTTCAAATTGACCAAGTATAAATAGGTAGGTACCTAGGTAGTTTGGCGACTAGAAACCTACCTACCTATTTATAATGCCATAATGCAATTTTCCTCTTTTGATCTTGGGTTTATCAGTAACTGGCTTAATAATAATATGTACCTAGGTAGGTACCCAATTTGTATAGGTCTGATAACTTGCGAAAATTATCTCAATTTTGATGATTATTTGGACAAACTTACTTAGGTAGATATTTATGCAATTCTTAAATGTTGCCTAATGCAATAAAAATTTGATTAAATTGCGCTCAGCAATCTCTAAGTAGGTACAAGGTACCTGCCTATTATGTGAAATGTCACAACGTTGCATTGTCATTCCTTTTTCCTTTATCGATTCCACTCCATGCTCCATGTTTGACCATATGATTTGGTTCTCACCACATACCTACCTACCTAGCTAAAAAGTATCACTCAAATCCAGGAAAACATTATTCTTACTCATAAAAGTAGAAGCGCTTTTTATTTACATATTTTCCCTCTCCCATTAGATATTAATAATAAACAAACAAAGAGACTGCGTGTGTACCTACATACTTACAGAAATACAAATAATAATCTTTTATTACAACTCGTCATAAAAATAAAATAGAGTCATAAAGCATACTAACTACATGTCATGTCAGCCATTTTGAATATTTAATGTTTTTGTTCATATACCTACCTACCTACGTGTATTATAATGTAGATAGTTATGTATACGTCTAAATATAGGTACCTATACCTATAGAAATTAACTGACCTATTCTTTTTTTTCGCAAAGAATATAGTGATATCAATGGTTTAACTTACTTCTTGTGTGTATAGGTATGGCTCAATAAAGCTTTAATTCGCCTATTATATTGTATTACTAGGTAGGTCCATAATAATAAATTGTTTACCGAATTCCCAATTTATGAAATCCCAAGTCCTTACACCTACCTAAACATGTATGTGACCTCACAATCATAAAAAGTCAATCTACACGTAAACGCAACCTAAAGGTTCCTCCAATTTTTTTTTACAAGCTTAGTACTTAGGTAGGTATAGGTATCAAGTCAGAAAAGATGGCCTCTGCTTTTGATGAAAATTCGTTCGGCCATTCTTGAGTTTACGACATCACTTGAACACATCCGAGGATTTCCAGCTCCTTTTCTTATAGGTAAGGTACACCGTTTTGATTTCGTCGAATATTTCAAACTGTTCTTTTCCCTTGCAAGGAGGTAGCGTAGGTATTAGATATGGCTAGCATTTGGTTGGTAGCCGATTGTACAGAGACACAGGCAGACATGTTTTTCGCTCCAATAACTCCAAGTAGGTAAATACAGCCACAGTTATCCTTGTTCTGAGCTTGAGCTGTTCCTGTTCCACGTCCGTTTCTTATTTTGCACCAGGAGGACTTTTCATAAAACGCAATATCGCAAACTTTGTCAACAAAAACTCCCCCTTCGCCAGCCTCCTGTGAAAAAAATCAGTTCTGAAGCTGGACGTTGCTTCTTGCTTTTCATTCGTATACAGGCATACATAAATGAAATATATATATATCCCCTTTTCCGCTTTTCTGTTTCTCCAGTCTTTATTACCAACACACGTTAAAAGTCATGAAAATAAAAATACTCAACTCATTTCTATATGTTGGCTTTTCTCCAGCTCCTACTAACACATCTTTAAATTGATGAAAACAAAAACTTAAAAAATACTCAACTCAGTGCGTAAGAAAGAGTGGAATAGAGAAAATCAAAAAAAAAAATTCACCACGATTTGTTATGTTTCCTTTTTTTTCGTCTACACAATATTTCACCACACCATCATTCTGCTCGTCGTCTAGTCTAGCTCGATTTTGGAAAACCACTCAGACGATCACTTGGTTCGCAGCGTTCGCAGTGTGAAGACGTGCTTTAATTGCTGATCGATGTGTAGTAGTAATAACGGTTCTCGAATTAAATCAAAGTTGTTGGATTTTTTTTCCCAAAGAAGAAAAAACATGCAAACATCATCATCGTAACTGAAAGAGATTTTATTCAAAAATCAAATTTTAAAAGCGTTTTGTAATTATTAAACAAGTGACGGAGTGTTTTCCTAAGCTAAAATATAACATACACGTATTAAAATTTGGAGAAAAAAGAGAACGAAATTATTTTGAAAAAATTAATTTCAAACTTATAAGGTGTGTGTGTGTGTATACCTAGTTGTGGTGATATTTAAATAATTTAGTTTGCTTGTCTACCTCTTTAACAAGGAAACATTGATGTTTTCTCGTTTTATTTTTTGTTGTTTAATTAATTCAATTCATTGTCGTTGTTGAGTAAGCAAAATAATAAATTAAGAAATTGCTCGAAGTTTTTTTTTCGTTATATATTTATTTATTTTGTCCCTGAGTAAAATGTTTCAAGCAATTTTTTTTCAAAAAAAAAAAAAAAAGCAGTGAGTGAAGTTTAATTTTGAGTCTGGATGTTTTTTTCATATTAATTTTGTGCATTATTGGGGGTTGAGTTTATCAAGTGAAATTGGTTGTGAAATATTTTTGGTATTCAATTAAAAGAAAAGAAAGAAAAATCAAAGAAAAGTAACCGCTGTCCCTGTTTTGTGAAAAGAAGAAATTATTTTTAATTTTTGGATTATCCTCTTCATAAAAATGTGACTTGAAATTTTCAAATCATTGTCAACCGGCACAGCTTCGTAAATATGAACCTACAACTTGTCTCAGGTTTGGTGGCTTTTGAATACTTTTGTAGGATTTCTTGTAATTCTATTTCTGTGTATGATTAGTTCCTGTTCCTTATGTGCATTTTAGACATAAATAACTGTAAAACATACCTAAATACCTAGATTGTAGTCGGATTTAATGTTTCGATTTGTACATGTAGCGATAACAAAATTAAATTCAAATAAGAACCATTTTTCTAAACCCAAGAAAGCTGAAGTCTTTAAAGTGGTCATATGACGACTTCATTTGGTTATTTTTATTTGCCTGGTACCTATTTTATATTTTCCAATTTCTATACCTACCTTCCTACCAACCTGCTTTTATAATATTTGAACTTATTATTCCTCTAACTTACGCAGTGTCGGCCTTATCTCTAAAAATAGCTTAATATTCTGTAATCTGTAGTTTTGATTTTAGATCTAAGTGCCTTTCCGATAAGATAAGATGAAACGTGCATAGTAAGTTGTTTAACAGCTCTAGAACAAATTTTAACAACTATTATTTAGTTTTAAAAAATGGAGGTCTTCTTGGAAGCACTTTGAACATAAAATTATGGCAACAATGTGTCTGGATTCATCCACGAACAAAATTCTGTTTAATATTTTTGTTTTGCAACTCACGGACCAGTAATAGCGATACGGAAAACGAAACCGAAAAAAATTTCAAAAGGAAAATTTAGTAGGTATGTTATGGTTCGATTTAAAACACAAATGCTACATTTATTGATGGCAACCAACTCAGAGAATTTATTTTGCAAATAAAACTTGAATTGAACTTGTACTTTTTGTTAAAAACGAAATTTGTTATTTTTCTTTTATACGTAGGTACCTAGGTATAACAGAAAAATAAATAAATACATTTTTAACAAAAAGTATTTGATCAATTAAAATTATTATGAACAAAAAAACATTCTCTGATTGCCATCGATCGCTGTAGCATTTGTAGTAGTAAGAATCTAATCAGAACATACAAAATTTTAAATCTGAAAATTTGTTCGGTTTGGTTTTCCGTATCGCTATAACTGGCCCCCTTAGTTTGTAGGTACCTAAAGCTTGTTTGTCATTAATTGGTCTTAAATTTGTAGTGAAACAAAGAAATTTGTCGCACTTCGATTTTAAAAGTTAACCCCTAGTAATGCTGTGTAACTTGTCAGTCATGTTAGCACTACCCACCTCCAAAAAAAGCATAAAATTCAAAACTGAGTAGGACTTGCCGTGAATTTGTCGTAGATAGGTAGGTAATTTGTATATTGAAAATTTTTAGATTTTTTTCCCGGGAACTAGGTCCACCTCTTTCATACTAAATTGTCAGCCAACTTTTGAAAAAAGTCAAAAACTACATGCCTATAAATAGGTATATAGGGTAGAGTAGCCTAATTGCGGCCCCCTCCAGTGGCCGGCCACCTATCAGAAAATTCATTGTAACTAGTGAATCCATATTATCTCTTCTGAGTGTTTGGTTTTAAATTGTTCTCTTAAACTTCTTTCTCATTCTTTCAAAATTGTGGTTACATCTGCTCAGTCGCTTTCGAGAAATTAAAACAATTTTGTAGCGATGTAGTCCGGGAAGGTTTTTTTGTGAATATAGTGTCAAAATCGTTAGTGGACTTGCTGTCGGAATTAGTGTCTAGAGGGCACATTTTGTGGGTAGGTGTTTTCTAGTATTGTTTTTCTTTAAAAATATATTATTTTTCATTAAAAACAGCCTTTTAATGTCAAAAAATGTTGCATTTACTCTTGATTTTAAGGGGGCCGGAAATAGGGCACGAAAATACACATGGTTGCCTATTGTCGGCCGGCCCGGCCGGAGATAGGCAACTCGATTTTTTTATTTTTTTTTTAAATGAGTATGTGAGATGATAAATAAACCTTCTCTGAGCATCGTGTAACAAAAAAAATCGTTAAAATTCAAAGATTTCCAGTGTCCGGCCCCCCCTTTTCAAAATGATTTCTTGGTGGCCGGATATAGGACACAAGCGTCCTAATTCCGGCCCCTTGTTTTATCTTAGGGTTGACACAAATGTTTATAAGGTTACCACTTTTTGATCATTAAATAGATATTTCAAAATTGTCTCAAACGGTTTAAAATGGCCCGGACAAATGAGAAGGCCCAAATTAAAAATAGGTACCAAGCATGTCATACCATATTAAGACATGGATTTAGAGCAAGCTTTGTTTAAAATCCGGCAAAACAAACTGCCAATCAGAGCAGCAGCAAGATGGTTCAAGTTCCTAAGGACGACCCTTCAGGACCGAGTGCACAACAGAACCGCGGGTAACCTTGGGAAATTTGGTCCCTGACCTGAGCAAAACTGGCTTGTGAATCTGGCTAAATGTGGCTTTCCACAAACCTCTGAAAACCTTTTGAGAACGGTGCAATCTATTCACCAAGAAGAAGGGTCTTTTTAAAGACAACAAACCCGGGAAGAAATGGTACTACAGTTCCATGCGACGCCGCGCCATGCCATCCCGATCTAAGCCTGAGAACCGCTGAAAATATTGTCCAAAGAAGAAGGGATAAGGAAATGGTTTGAAGAGCTTAAGGAATTCCTAGCCGAAGAAGATACTTTAGACATTCTTGATTATTCCTCAAGAATTTTCAATGCAAATGAAACGAGATTCAGTATGGCTCTAAAAACTGGAAATGTCATTGCCCCAAAAGTAATCAAAAATTTATATGAAATCAAGGCAGCTTATGAAAAAGGAAATTTTATTGTGCTGATGACTTTCTCAGCATATGGAAGAACACTCCCTCCTATGGTTGTTTTACCTTAAAAGAGATCTCCAAGTTGTCTGAAATCAGTGTAAAATAAGAAGCCTAACTGGGTTTTTGGCAAATCGGACAGTGGATGGATGCGGGGAGAACGTTTTCTTCATTATGTGAAAGAAAGTCCATATAATTTGAGAAGTGTCTGAAAAATCCGAAACCTATACGCGACTCCGTACGACGATTTTTCAAGGGTCCGATCCGAAACCAGCAGTCGAAAAAAATCGGATGGCCACCGAAGTGGCAAAAAGAAAGCTTGCTCTACAAAAAACCAAAGGAAATGAAATCTTTTAAAACCGCAGAAGTTCAAAAAAGAAAACTTAAAAGACAAAATAGAAGTGAAAATCGAAAAAGAACTCAACAAAACGAAAAAAAGTTGTTCCAAAATGTCCATTACTTGAAAATTTCCTTACTTACGGACGTACATAGAAGAAGAAAGGCTAAGGAATTTAAGAATTTCACAATGTCACGTTCCGTAACTGCTTTTATAGCATAGAAAGTCCATACAATTTTTCAAAGTGTGAGGTGAGGGTAGGGTGTTAGGTGGCTAGGTGTTGCTTAGGGGGGAGGTTTGGTGAGGCAAAAACTGTGAAAAATGGTGGGTGGTTTGTTGGTGTAAAAGTTGACAAAGGGGGGTTATTTGGGGAGTGGATCAGTGTGTGGGGGAGGGGTCGGTGCGTAGGGGGAGGTCAAAAGTGATGGGTGGTTAGTTGGTGATTGGGGGGATACTTGCAACCTACACGTGAACTGTTTGGTCAACTGGTTATCAACTAAAATTATCGTCCGTAAACCGACTTTAGAGACAACCAAATTTTTTTTTAAATATTAAAGTAATTTTTTCTAATATTTTCAATAATAAAATCTTTGAAAAAAAATTATTACACAATTAATGCCCTTTATTTACTGGGTGGCCTAAGATGGGACACCCGCTGGTCGGAAATAGGAAACAAGGGGCCGGCCACTGGAAAAATTGACTTTTTTTATAAAAATCTAAATAAATATTTTGTTGGTAAAATTAGTCGACTTTTTTTTTCTTTCACCAATAAAAAATTTAATAAAGAATTATATATTTCAAGAATCATTCGAAAATATTAGTATTTGTGGCTACAGTGCTATATTTTATGAGGAAAAATCCTTAGGGGGCCGGCCACTAGCGACTCTACCCTACCTACTTATACCGAAAGCCTCTGGTAGCTAGCGTTGATTTTTTTATTTTTGTATTATAATGTAAATTTATTTTTATATTTGTAATAAATAAAAAAAAAATATACTTTAAATTAAAATTAAATTTAATTTTGTTATATAGTAGGTTTACTTATTAATATTAACTGTTGAATAATTTGTCGTCAAACAAAATAATTTGTCGCGTTTTATTTTTAAAAATACAAATATATACTAGGGCTTATGAGGGGTTAGCTTTTAAAATAAAGGCACGACAAATTCATGCCAATTAATCCATTTGTTCATTTAAACAAAAATTTAAAGTGGTTAGCTACGTTTATTTCTTTAATGAACAAAATATGGATACGATTATGAGTTCAGAAGTTACCTAGGAACCTACCTACCTACATTCGGTGTGTTGCTTTTGAAACTAGCAAATAAATTTTCATAAAATGTCAGCTCAATTGTTTAGGTACCCAACAAATTAAAATGCCATGTAGGTATGTAGAGATCTGCAAAATACCTAGGTATTTGCTCTCATTAACTTAAATCTAAATTTTACCAAAATAGGTAGGTACCTATTACTTTATAATTAATTTATGTAAATATTTTAGGTAGGCAGACTATCTACGAGTTATTTTGTTGTTGTTGTTGCAAATTGATTCTGATTTATTGCATTAGACTGTAGGTATCTTCAAAAAAGCATCAACATTTAAAAAGCCTCAACTAGGTAGCACTTTTCTAAAATACCTAGCTACTTAGACACCTCCTGTAAAAAGTAAAAAGGCCCATGATATGTTGTTGAGAAACCCTATGTGGCAGTTAGTGCTTTTATAAATTTTCCAATGTAGGTACCTATATAATCTTAAATAACAATACAAAAATTTAATAAATGCCTAAGTCATGGTAAGCTGAGCTTTTTTTTATTAGGGCAAAAGAGAGAATTTTCTTTTTAAATTCATTATTTAAAACGCTAAAAGCCCTCATCTATACAATTTTCTAAAAACTTAAAAAAACCTTTTAGAGTAGGTAGGTAGGTAGGTATGTAGGTACCTATCTGCCTCATTAGTTTAAACAAATACACACTTAATTTTAAAACAATACGTTCTATATTCAGGTTGCAGTTAGCGATTTAGTTTTTTCTTTTACCTACCTAGGTAGGTACCCATATATATATAACCCGGAAGTATACAAATTGTTGCTAGGGCCTTTAAAAAAGTAGGGCAATACATATTCAAGTAAATAGGTACCTACAGACCACAAAAATATTCCTTCTAACTATTGCCGTGCAGTTTGCATTCAAAAGACCTTGGGTCTTACAGGCATATAGTTAAAATTATTATTAATTATTATTATTATTATTAAAATGAAGGTGACCCCTCCTTACAAACAAACAAGCCTTGCAGAAATGTTAAATCATGAAGAGGTAGGTCTGCTCTGCTTTCCCAATAGAAGAAGGTATCCTATCTACCTTATTAGGCATAGGTATCTTGAAAAATAAATAAAAGTCTTAAAATGTCCAACATAAAAATCATTGAATCATTAATCCAAAATAGTAATCAACAACGTTGAATACCTACCTATTAAGAAAATTACAGAATGCTTTTTGAAGGTGTTCCTCTTGTTTTTTAATATTTTGTTTTAGTTTAAATAATTAACATATAGATACCTACCTATTAGAAAATGGTTTTTTGTTTTTCCCGTAAGAAATTAAAAATGTCGCTTATGTTGTTTTAACAATCACCGATTAAGACAACTGCTTAAAAATAACAAATTCAATGTATGTATTACCTTCCTACCTAATTGTCTCGAAAAAAAATTAAACTCAGCCAACTGCATTAGAATCAACGCAAAAACGTCCTTCCCTTATATTTCTATAAGAAAATATTTGAACTGTGGAACTTAATGCAAAAGCACTAAGCAGCGAAAAAACGGACAAATTCGAATTACAGAGTACCTAGGTACCTATACCAATTTCGGCACGTGTTCGAATTACAAAGGTCCTACCTACTTAAAATAAAAAAATATTAGTTCGAATAAATGGAGCGTTCTAATTACCGATGTCCGTCCTACTCTATTTTGTACCTTTTTTAGAGAAACGTTTTTTCAGAGATTTAAAAAATATTAAATTTTTTGTAGACGTGTGGTTTTCGATCTGGCAATACTTTTTCGAAGTAGGTCTTTTTGACAGCTGTCAATCGATTTATGTTCCGTTTGGTTTGCTATTTCAAAATGAATAGACTTACTCCTGAACAACGTTTGCAAATCGTGCAAATTTATTACCAAAATAATGGTTCGGTGCGCGCGACACATTGCGCGCTGCGTTTAATATTCGGTCTAGGTACATAACCGCCCAGGATTTTATTCGAGCCAGCCGCTGAGGTCACTTGCCCGAAATCATTTTACATTACATTTACATTTACCCCTTCCTTTTTTACATCTACCCCATAATTTTAGAAATTCTGGGGTAAATCTGGACAACAAACATCTGTTCTCTAAGTGGTACAAAAAAAACGCCCATGTGGTCAACGTAAACAGGCACACATTTAAAGAACGATTGAAAGATCTTTCTTGCACCAGTGTCGCGACATTTTATATTTTGTTTTTTTGTCTGTCTGGTCTACCCCATGTTTACATTTACGCCAACCAACCCTACAATTTGTTTTAAAATGTTAAAATAACTGCCGTTTTTATTTACCCCATGTTTACATTTATCCCAACCAACCCTACAATTTGTTTTAAAACGTGAAAACAACTTCCGTTTTTATATACCCCATGTTTACTTTTACCCCAACCAACCCTACATTTTGTTTTAAAGCGTGAAAATAACTGCAGTTTTTATTCGCCCCATGTTTACATTTGCGCCAACCAACCCTAAATATCAAAACGTCAACTTTAAAAATATACCTGCGAACAAGATTCAATATTTTTTTTGGTCCGTAGCGATGCAGCGAACGAACGAACTCAAAGTTAAAAGAAGAATACCTACCTATTAGATTAAAAAACGTTTTGGACTTCCCAAATACGTTACTTCAATCTGTCAGCTATTCATTATTTATCAAAAAACTCAAATTATGATCAGGAACAGTTTAAACTAGTCAAAAAGGGTCAGCGATTCAATTTCTATACCTATTCGTACTGGAAGTAGGTGCATGCCTATTTTATAAAATTTGTAAAAAAAAAACTAAATGACTTATTTTAAGCTAAATAGAGAACCTACAAAAGAGCCGTCAATTTGGTTAATTCCCAACCAAAATCGTCGACAAACTTTACTACCTTTAAGGAAACAAAAATTCTTAAAAATAAAAGTTATTTCAAAAACGACAAAGCTAAAAATTCACTCACTGCGCTTACAACAACTTCAATGTTTTGAGTCTTATTCACAAGCTTTTTAAAAAAATACTGTTAGAAAAAAAAAAACAATTTTTTTACAATATGCCTTTTTCTTTTTTCTTATTTCTTCCTCCTAACTAAAGGACCATCGATGCAGAAAAAAATTGTTAACCAAAATAATAATAATAATAAAAAATTAAAATTATAAAAAAAAAAAAACAAATCGACAGACTGATTACCATATATACATAAAAAATAAATATATATAAAAATATAAATATTTATATATATATATCTATATATATAGAGGCAGTTGTGAACAAAAACAAAATTAAGAAAAGAAAAAGAAAAACATTACAAAAAAAACAAACAAAAAAAGAGCAAAACCCAGAGAAATTAAGAACTCTTAATGGAATTTAGTATTTTTCTGTTGATTTTAATTACTTGTGTGTGATATATAAAGTTAAGTAATTTTAAAATACAAACAAAAAACTATATATAAAAAAAAAAATAAATAAATAAATCAATCTGAAAGGAAAAATTACAAAATAATAATAATAAAAATAATTAATAAAATAAAAAGCTGACAAGATGACATACTCGCACAATAATAGCAGTAGTAAGATGTCGATAAGATATGGCGGAAGTAGCAGTAGCAGCAGTACAACATCATCATCATCATCAACAACAACAACAACAAATCATTCCAACAGTATTGCCAGCAGTACAAATTTAAGCACCTCACCCGGTTCAATGTCGTCGGGATCATCGTCCAGCAGTTTATCATCATCTTTGGGTGGTAACTCATCGAGCAGTAGTCTTGGCAGTTGCGGCATGGGTGGTGGTAGTGGCGGCGGCGGTGGCGGTGGATTCTTCTCTGCCCGCAAAAACAATCATTCGCCTCGAACTCATGGTGGTTGGCAGCGTCAATCACCTGGAGGCAACTCATCAAGCCGTGGCAATAGTTTTTTCGCGTCGCCCGGCAGCGGCGGTGGAGGTGATGTATTCTTTAATAATCCACATCTTCGTCAGAATAGCCATCATCATTCGCAGAAGCATGGAAGCGGCAGTGGCGGTCCCGGCGGCCACCACGGCTCAGTCAATTCGCGCCACAATTCGCCAGCAACAATTATTGGTGGCGGCGGTGTTGGTGGTGCAGGCGGCAGCAGCAGTGCCGGCAGTGGACGCAAGTTCAATCGCAATCATCATAGAAATTCGAGTGGCCATAATAATAATCACAACAACAACAACGGTATTCATATCCTTTTGTCGTCGTCGACTATGGGTAACGGCGGCGGAAGTCAGCGCAATGGCGGCGGAGGCGGAGTCTCCCCGACAACCCTTATACCAACGAATTTAACCCACTATGCTGGTAGCAAGTGTTTCGATGCACCAGCACCAACAGCTTTACCAAAGCCACCGCAACACTGGACAATGGGCGGCAAGGATGTTATGCTAAGTACAAACTCGATCATCACCGATCCCAAAATGTTGGCGTTCAATACGTCATTGTCGTCGTCGTCACCGGCCGGAGTTGTTGTCAAGTCGTCGAAACGCAATCTCCTCGATGACTTTGATACGCACAATTTGAAATTGTTGCTCAATGTGCAATCGTAACCGCCATTTTTTTAAAAAAATGTCTTAAAAATTGAAAAAAAAAACTTTCTTAAGAGAAAAAAACAAAAAACAAAACAAAACACTTAAGTTCAACAACAAGGAATATTTTTTTTTTAATTTAATGTTTTTTTTTTTTAATTTTTCAAATGAAGAAAAAACAAAATGTAAAAATAGTTTTTTTTCGCTTTTAAATGGATCTCCACATAAAAAAACAAACAAAATTAACTCCTCCACCTTATCTCCCCCTAAACAAAAACACAACCACCACGCCCCCTTCCAGACAAATTTTTAAAAATGCAGCTCATTTTTAAACAAACAAAAAAATTACAATAGACAAAAAAAAAAAAAACAATACAACAAAACAGCGACAACAACTTGTGGTTTTTAATACAAAAAAATAATTAAAAACAATTTTAGTGATTTAATATTAAATTTAATAATTAAATAAAAAACAAATTGAATCGTGATATATTAATAGACTTTGAAACAAAAACAAAAAAATTGAGAATAAATTACAAACAAAATTGTATAATTGTAATAAATTTGTAGTACCTTAAAAAAAAAAAACAACAGCAACTCTAATTAATAATAATAAAAATAAATTAATTAATTTTATTGTTATTTAAGAAGATAAATACAAAATTCTTCTTCTTTGTTACATCGTTAGTTTTCATATTTTTTTTTTTTGTTTCTTAATTGTTTTTTTTTTTTTTTAATTTAATTCTTTCATTATTTGTATAAAAAAAAGAACTAAATTTTTTGTATATCCACCCACCAACCAAACTTAAAAACAAAACAAAAATTAAGTTTAAGTAAATTTAAAAAGAAAAGAAATTTATATAAAAAAAAACTTGTGTATAACGAAATGAAGTGTGATAAAAATATAAATAAAAACAACAAAGCAAGTTTAACGTTAAATTAAATGCAATAACAACAGAAAATGTGATTTTAACAAAAAAAAAAAAAAACTTAACAAAGAATGTGTCAAAGAGTGCGGGACATATAAAAACAAAATAAAAACTTTGGCTTGAAAAAAAAAAAAACAACACATTTAGACAAATAAAAACAAAAGCCAAAAAAAAAACAGCGGTTAAAAATATAAATAAAAAAACTTTACCTCAACAACTTAATCAAACCCATCTCTAACAACAATATATCAGAGTCCAGACACAACATCCATCAACAAGCACAATCTAATCATCATAAATGGAATCTACAACAACCAACAAATCTAACAACAATTACAACAACAACATGCTGATTGACAAACAACAACAATGTGATCCAAATATCAATATGTTCCTTCACACCGAGGTGATACATTTTTTTTTAATAATTAAAGCTTAGTTAGTTAAAAAAAAAACTCTTATTGTTTCTAAAAAAACAACATCAACCATAAAATGCCTTTAAAAAATCATCCAGAACAACATTTTAAACAGCGAAAACTCCCCAGCTTTTATTGTACCTATCTGCATTTGTTTGTGTAACAACAATAACACCTGGAGAGAGTTTTTTTTTCAAAAAAAGGCAATCAAAATCAGCATGTTGGATACCTACTACCTAAAGCTGCTCTCCCAAAATATTAACAACAACAACTACACTTGGTTTTAACAACATCCTGACACAACAATAGCAACACCAAAACAACAGGAAACAAAATTTTAAATGTACCTATTTTTTTTTTGTATTTTTGAAACAACTTGTCCATAAAACACTAACTATGTTGAGCTAAATTGTTAAATTATTTATTTTGTTAATATCATGTCAAGAGCCATGCACTTCATTGTTATTTTTTTTAATTTTTTTTTTGTTAAAAACATATCTTTTTTTTAAATTGAATTTAAATTTAAAATTCATAACAAAAGCAGCGCTTTTTAAAAACAAAAATTATTACTTCTCATCACTTAACTATAAAAAAAATTGTATTTTTCTTAATTTTTCTTCTAGTTTTTTATCCAGTTTGTGTTGAAATTTTATTTAAAAAAAAACACAAAAATTTTTGTTTTAAATTATTATTTTCATTAAAACAAAATTGAAACAAAAAAATGTGAATATACCTAGAAAGGAGACCGAAACATTGAAAAAAAAAA
Organism: Platycheirus albimanus; assembly: GCA_916050605.2. Lineage (NCBI taxonomy): Eukaryota > Metazoa > Arthropoda > Insecta > Diptera > Syrphidae > Platycheirus > Platycheirus albimanus. The sequence goes on along the minus strand of OU696696.1, from coordinate 289,172,461 downwards.
CAAAGCTTTAAAGAAGACTTACATATATACCTATACCTTTATATAATTAAAAATAAAACAAATCATAAATTATTTATGTATATAAAAAATACAAAGAATAGTTGTATAATACATAGGTAAACAAAAAACAAAAATTAAAACAACAACAGCAAACTTAAAGAGAGAGAGATTAAAACAAAAGAAAGCATTTTTTAAATAATAATCATATAAATAAAATATTTTAAACCTTAAACAAAAAAACCAACAAATTAGTTTTTAAATAAAAAATAAACTTAAACAATTTAATTAATTATTACATTAAAAAATAAAAATCGACAAAAAATAGCTATTAACTTTACTTCTTGCAATGTTGTGTGATAATCGAATTTTATTAAGGATTCCTTATTAATTATATTATATTTTTATTATTATTTTTTATTTTATTATTATTTTTTTTTTCTTTTCTGAAAACAAATTTTGTTACTCAAAAAAAAAAAGAAGGAAAACTATCAAAAATTGTATTATTTTTTTTTTGTAAAAAAAAAAAGAAACCAAAATCCAAAAAATCGGAAAGAAATAGAGACAAAATATAAATATTTATTTTCTTATTTTACAAACTTTTTTAAATCAAGTGTTTTTTTTTCCTTTGCTTTGTTTGTTTGTTAATTTCAAACAAAGTTACATTTTTAAGAAGATTTTTGAACTTTCCCAAGCATCGCGTCGGCGGGCGCCAATTGTAATAATTGTGGATGGACATTGGACATAATATCTAAGTCAATTTGGAACAAATTCAAAGTTTGTTTGCATTTATCTGGAAGAGATGAGTTTGGGAAGAAAACTGAGGAACACAATCTAATTGAGTTTTTCTCAATTCTGAAAATGTAGGTATACTCATCTGAATTCTGAAGTTGTTTTTGGGAGGAATACTTGTATGATTTTTGTATTTTAAGTCTTGTAAGTACAAAATAGTCCTATTTAAGAAAAAACAGGTCACAAATACGATACAATATTTTTTTTAATTAGTAAATCCCCTTTGCATTTAGTTTTTTTTTTTATACATAATAGTTTTTTTAAATGATAAAATAACGAATAAGAACGAAATTCTGATGGTTTTGAGCAAAAGTTGTACCAGGTCGGGGAAAAAAAGGAGAGCTTTTTAAAAAGCTCTGTGTGGAAAATGGCACTGATCTACCGTTTTTATTTCTAGACTAGAACGGGGATGATACAAACAACCAAAAAGACTGAAAGCTTTCAATAAACTCAAGCCTCAACTATCTTAAAACCTAAAAGTTACAAAGAAGCGGAAGGATAAGTTGCCTATATGCTTATAAGATGGCCGTAGTAGAGCTTTTAAGATGACAACAACGACTTTAATCGATAGTTTTTTTAAGCGTGATTTGAACCTTGTGTGTGTGTTCATTTTGAAACGAAACTCGAAATCCTCCACAAAAATTTTGGAAGCTTTAATTAAAAAATAAAAATTTCCGCACAGCTTTCAAAAACTTATAGAAAATGACATCATGGTAATAAAAGTCTTGAGAAAAGATTGATTTTGTTAAATTGGAACGCTAAAAACCAATCCTTCTGTTGTGCTTAATTATCATTGCACTTAAAACAAGATTTCCACCAAGATGACATGATCAAATAAAGCTTTTTAAAGCTCTGTGAATATTTTTAAACAAATAATTGCCTACAAAGTCAAAAGCAGACATGGTTGTTTCTTTTCATTCCATCATTTAAAATTCAATGGAAAATATTTTAAGTGGCGCCCAATTAAGGATTCGATCTGTAATTGAATAAATTCACAGGCGAACGTTATAAGTGATACTAAGCTGTAACCATCAGTCATATGCGAACCAAGAAATTTAAAAACGTCGACCAAGAAAAACAATGATTTTAAATATGAAGATTCTAATGAACCCGTTCCATGAATTCTCATGATGAAGTCGAAGAACTTTTAACATTAATAGAAATATGAAGTAGATTTTAAGCAAAAAAGCTTTCCCCGAGATTTGATGTAAAAGCCTTGAAGTCTTTGTTAGAAGTGATACCTATATTTTTACATTTGCCTTAAAAAAAAGTTCCAAGAAAAATAAAAGCCAGTTTCATTTGGTTCTAAAAATCATCACACCAAATAATTTTTTTTTGTAAATGAAAACAAAAAAATCATTGAAAGTCCTACGTTTTTATAATTAACAAAAATAGAACTAAATTTTGTCATTAATGTTAAAATGTCCGCTTAGTGCCGAAGAAGGCAAAGTCATCCCATCACTGGCTAAAGATATAAGGGCATTTATTTCTTAAAAGAGATTTTGTAGGGTTCCCATAAAGCAAACCAAACTGCTGTTATTGACCTCTTAAAATCTTACATATTTATATAAACATTGTACAGAACAATTTTATAATTTAAGCTTTTATTTCCCATTATAAATTAATTTTGTCTTTCATTAATAAATTGCAGTTTTAAAAAGCTTGGTATTTTTTTTTTTTTCTCATGGCTTTTAAAGTGCGCGAGGAGGGAAATTTGAAAACAAAAACTCTTTCTTCTATTGCATCACGTTTTAGTGATGCATTATAATATAGAGAGCTTAAGAATTGTAAATTATTGATTTTAAGAGGATATATATATTGTTTCGAACCCTTTTCAAACTAAAGGTTGTAAATGCTTAACAATTTAGGGATACGGTCTTAGAGTTTGTAGCAGATTCAAAGGGGGAAGTTTTATTTAATGTTACCACCTAGTTGAATGTACTCGTAAGTAAGAATCTAAAAGTGGTTTTGAGTCCAAAAGTGTAATTTAAAGTTTCAGCCTTAAAACAATAATTAACTGTAACACAAGTTCGTTTCAAACAAAAACTAATTTTTGGAAGAAAACTACGTCCGTTACTGAATAGAACTTTGTAAACTAGAAAAAGAAAAATAAACAATAGTATAAAGTTTGACATAATTTTTTCGTCAAAATGTACACCCTTTCAAATTCAACGCCAATCTTCATTGTTGTTTCATATTCATGAAGGAACATATTGCTTATTGTTCAGATCATCCAGTTAGCTTTATCACTTCAAGACTGTAATTTTTCGTAGATATAGTTTATAAAGAAGCAAGCCAAAAGCAAGCAATCCTTAAAAACCCGAACAAATTTAAAAAAATTGTATAATGCTTATGCAAATTTCATTTACATTAAAAAATTAAATGCCAATGAAGGCCCCCTTTATATTAGCATTGACAATTTCAATTGTAAATAAAAGTGATTTTCTCAAGCATTGAAATTAATTCTAATGCTTTTGAAAATCTACTTGCATTAAAATTGAAAATTTCAATGCTAATATCAACAGCGTAATGGTTATAGTCGGTGTGCCGAATTTTGTTCCAGGAGAACTGCCCTTTGCATGGAAACAGGACGTAAGGTCGTTCGGATTCGACAAAAAAAAATGTTCATTCATTCTTGCCGACTTGCAACAGATGCACAAACTATGGTGTGGTTGAAAATGTAAGTCACTGGGATTTGGATCCCAACTTCTATTCAAACTAAAACTCAACAAACGTTAACAAACTGTCATATTGGAAACTCTAACCAGTGTTACCAGCATCTACGTTCCTTGGACTTTAAAGCAAAGTGTCCTTTTATCTTCATCAGGTTGGTGACAAAATAAAACAAAGTTTTTCTATTATTTGTTATTTATTATTTTCATTAAACAATTATTATTTTAACTTAAAAAAATAAAATGCTCACGGGATTTCTTATTTTAAAATATTACCTACCTTTCCTATATCCAATTATTTCTCTGCGAAATTTGCATTATAATTTAACTTTTTTTTGCAAATTTACCAAAGAAATATGTGTCATTACTTTTTCACAATATATTACTTACCTACCTATTTATTTCAACAAAAAAGAAAACTCAATTTTAACAAAAAAGAAGAAAAATTAAGAAAAATACAATAAATTCAACAAAAAAAAAATCACGATTTAAATATAATAAATACAAAAACATAAATTCGATCAAATTTAATATTTAAGAACCACAGGTTATGAAAAAAAATACAACAAAGACTTACCAAAATAAAAGAAGCTACATAAAATAAAATTGATTCTCAACAAATACATAAAAAAAAAAATACATAAATCAGAGCCAAAGGGCTCTTTCGAAAAAACGAAACGAATTGCTTTTATATTTTATTTATTTATTTAAACAAATTATCTGTTTCCTTTGCCTATCTTCATATATTTTCTGCCAAAACAAAATATTTAAAAACATACATAATTGAAAACATAAAATCAACTTGCTATATTTAAATATATAAATTATTAAAAAAAAAAACTAGTACTTGAATGTGATCTCATTTTTATAATGAAAAAACTATTTAGAACAAGAAACTTCAAATGAAAAAAAAAATTATAAAAGCAGAAATAAACATACTCAGAATTATAATTAAAAAAAAAATTACAGAAAAGAGAGAACAAATGAACAACAACAACCAAAACAAAACTATTTTAACTGTGAAATTTCCACCATCCATTGTAGTTTTTTTTGTCTAGACAACAAAATACAAAATTAAGAACATTTTAATAATATTAAAAAAGAAAAACAAAAACAAAATTAACGAAAGTTTATAAGTATCTATATTATATCAAAAAAATAAAATTTAAACAAAAACAGTAAACGTACTCTTTTTAAACATAAAGTTAAAAAAAAGAAACAAACCAAAAGAACATTTAAAATATAAATTAAGAAAGAACAAACAGAAATTCAGCAAAATTTAAGTGTTTTTTAAAGATACAATTTTTTTTTTGTGATATCAGATTTTAATATATAGTTGTTCAAAAACTTTTGCAAAACCATAAATAAATCATCCAGTTAGTGTTGAAGTTTTTTTTGGGAATGTTACAAAAAAAAGGGGAGTTTTAAGGATCTGTTGCTTTTAATTTTTATTCAATTTTTAATTTTTCTATTTATTATTATTATTTTTAAATGAGGTTCTGACGTTTCATGGTGAGTAAATATAATTTTTTTTATTTTTAGTTTTTTTTATCAAATTTTAATACAACAAAAAAAAATCATATACAAATTGTATATGAAAAAAAATCAATATTTCTTTGAAGCTTCAACATTTGCTGGATTTTTTGTTAACATACAAAATAATTTCCTTAAATAGGCTCGTAGTTGATCACTCTGAAAAAATAAACAAAAAATTCTATCTTAAATTTACCGCTATAAACAAAAATCTATTTTGTGCTTCTTTACAGTTTGAATAATTTCCTTTGAATTTATTAAAAACGCATCCTTGAATTTTGATTTCATTGCATTTTAAAACATTTTAATATCATATTTAAGAAAATGACAAACATTTTTATTTAAACAAAATGTCATTTTCTTAAACAAAAAATAATAAATAAAACAAATTATAATTGCTTTAATAGTTTAATGTGAACAAATTTAACAGAAATAAAAAATTCAGGGATGTCGAATGGTTTTTTTTAAATTTAAAATTTTGTTATATTTTATTTTAAACGATACAAGAAACAAAAATAACAAAAAATAGATTTTAAAGAAGCAATTTTTAGGGAAACAACAACAAGATACACCAACTAAATAATAAATTATAATATAAAACTGTGCATGTAGTATGACAAAAGGATGTGGAATGCATTTTTTTCTATATAAATTAATAAGCAAATCTATAAAAAACCAAAAAACTTGTATAATTTGAATAGAATGTGAAAGGTTTTTTAAACAAAACAAAAAAATACAAAACACAACTTAATTAATTTTATTATTATTATATTATTATCTATTATGATTGATGCAATTTATTTTCTTCCTTTTTTTCTAATTTTAAATTAATGGAAAAATAATAATCATTAACAATAAATAATAATTAAAGAAAAACAAAAAAAACTTATAATTAAATATTAAATTAATGAAAAATAAAAAAAATTAAATATATATTATATATTCTCTGTGATTTTTGTATTAAAAACAAACTACAAAAGAATAAATAAAAGCGAAAAAGAAAAGAAAAAATTATGTGTAAAAGAAAAAAAAAAATAATAAATATATTGTATAAAGAAACCTATATATGTTTGAATAATTTGAAAAAAAAAAACAAAATATTATTAAAAATATGAAAACAAAATATCCAACGGATCAATTCTCCTTTTTGAAATTTTGAAAAATAAAATAAAAAACACACAAGGGCAAGCGTTAAGTTTACTTGATTGTACAAATTAATTATTAATTGTCGTAGGTTAAATAAACATAAAAAACAAAAAACTTCCGGAAATTTTTAAATTCTAAAACTAATACATATTCAGTTGGATAAAGATTTGTAAAAAAAAGTATAAATAAAAACAAAAAAAATTGGAATACAAAGAATCTTTTATCGTCAATGTTTCTCATTAGGAAATTTAAAAAAAAAATAAAAAAAGTTAAATTAAAATTTAAACTAAAACAAAAACAAAAGTAAAAAACCGAAAACAATGAATTTAAAGCAACAAAATTATCGAATGTTAAATTTTTAATCATTATAATCATGTTTTTGTTGTTGTTTTTAAAAGTCATTATTTTGTTTTGTTTCATTTTAAATTTACGTATAAATTTTTTGCATTAACTTTTTTTTCTAATAATTAAAACAAAACAAAAACAAAACAAAAAAAACATTACCATTTTTTTTCTTTTCTTTTCGTCTCAAATGCTATTTGTGAATGAATAAATAAAAAAATCATCAAACAACAAACAATTTATTGTGATTTAAATATAAATTTAATAAATAAACAAAAAAACAAAATCAATTTATTCCTTTGTAAAGAAAAATAAAAAAAACAAAAAAGTATTGTATTTACATTTATATAGTAAATGATGAAAGAAAAAAAAATAGAAAAAAAAAACAAAACTTAAGGAATACAATTTTTAGCAAAAAATAAAAAGTTAAAAAAATCTCAAGCTTGAAAAAGTTTTGAGTAAGCCAATACCCCCTAACCCTACCCATCCTCTTCCTGTTCCCGATTTATTAATAGTATAGATCAAAAAAAAAAATACCCCACCTCCCATTATTACTCAATGTCAATTGTTTTTTCTTATTCTTCTTCTTACTTTGCTGTAAGATAAAGATAGAGAGATAGTTGATAATGTTAAACAAAAAAAAAAATCCTTACTATCCCTTATCTCCAAATATCCCGCCTTAATTCCCACATTCCCTAAATATGTATATCTAAGGGATACAAAAATCGATTTCAATAAAAATATGGTGTACGAGATATACACAAAACTGTGCTTTTCAGCGCATTAAGAGATTGAAAAGAGATCCTGTGTTGGCATTTACTTCAAAGATGCCATATTTACACGGGATCTCAAGGGGTACTCCCGACCCCCCGTGAAGATACTGAAGAGCTATGGAGGAGCGTTTTGTCCCTACAATACAAAATCACGGCGATGATAATGGAAGATATGAAGAACATTTGGGGTGCTCATGTGGCTTCATAGTCCCCTTTCCCACTAACCACTGGAATATGGTGCGAGTGATTTCGGATGTACTCAACTCCGCAGACAAGAAGTTCCTTATCGACTCGATGTGCTCTTGGTAAGTTACGAGGAGTAAAAGGTAATCGATTCTTCAATGTTTTTAAGGAATAAATTGCATGGTGTTTTTTTCTCTCTAATAACTTCCTTCCAAACAATAGCAAGTTAACTCAGGAAAATGAAAACATAGTAACATCGCATGGAAAAGGTTGTTGAACGTATTGATTTTTTTCATTTCACATCAGTAGGGTTAGGGTGGTTTGAGCTTAGTACAAGCTTAAGTAGAAATTAAATAAATTCAAATAAAAGTGGCAGCATTATCTATAGTATAAAAATAAAATTAAAATTCCATAACGCAAACATGGGGGTGTGGAGTGTATGTCATGCAGTTACCTTCCACCGTTTATATTTTTTTCAAATTTGACAAACTTAATTATTTTTGGCTTTTCCCACTCGATCGTTTATAACGGGTGATTCATCGTGAGGTTTGATTTATAATGTTAATGTAAAATAAAACGTACATTTGAAGGTGAACTTAAAGTTTTTATTATCGGTTATTAGAACAATTCATGGCATTTATTTTTTGAAAATTAAATGTTGGCCATGAATACATCTGAGGTGATCCATTCGGAAGGTCTAATTTTTGGGCTACTCCATAGTCCGTTAATATGACGCGATAACGTTTACCATTGACAGTAACATTCTGATTTGCATAATTTTTGAAGGAATATCGCCCAATGATTCCACCAGCCCATAAACCACACCATACCTAAGTTTTTAACGGATGTAACGGTATAGCTCGTGGTATACTCTTCTTAGGTAGTTTGAATTTTTTTTTTTAATTTCGGTTTCAAAATGTTGACTTGATAATTAATTTTTTTAAAACTTTTCACTAAAATAAAGAACCTTTATTTAAAGATACAATAAAAAAAGAGATTTTTGGTCTTACAAAAAAAATATGGCATGGCATTGTAAAAGCTACCGTTACTTTTTGATAATTTTGTTTTCCAATTGAAGTAATTTTTTTTTTTAGAAAATTGCCCCTTCCGACTAAACGGAGGGCTATTTTGCACACCTAATAAGTTAATCACCCTGTATAAAGTACAAATATATAGTTTAAACAATTAAAATAATTATTTCCCCCTCCGAAAGGTTTCTGATTTTGAATAATATAAAACATAAAGTGCACGACTGGGTCGGGCGAACTTGCTCTAATGTGTGACAGAGGTCTTGGGGTTTAAGATTTTGAAAAAAGCAGGAAACAAATGATATGCAATTTTTTGATCACTTAAAAATTACTAGTTAAAACGTTTTTTCAAAAAAAAAAAAGATTTCGTTTACTGTTAAAAATTTTAAGAATTTTTTTCTTTAAATGGTCGACCAGTTTTTTTGAAAAACTTTTCGAAAATATATTCCAAATTTTTCTTTTATTATGCCAACTTCTAGCACTTTGTAGTTTTATCAGAAGAATAAAGTTTTAAGAAAAAAGATTAAACCATTTTTTGTTTTTTTTTTAATCAACTAGCTGTCCCGGCAGACGTTGTTCTGCCCTTCCGAGCAGATAGCGCGGTGATATAGACGATGATAGATATAAACATTTTAAATATAAAGCGATAAGTTTGAATTCTTAATTATATTTATACCGTCAAATTAATTTGTGTAAAATATGAGAACCTGGATTTTTTTTTTTAATTTAATAAACTGATAAAAGTAAGTATACACCCGAGTGTATTACATTAACAAAAATCCAATAGAATTCCTGTTTATAACAGCTTGTTAAAAATAGCATCACTCAAGCATCGAAGTACGTAAAAGCTATCAAACACAATAAGATTTTTAAAAACCGTATACCACTTTTTTTCTTTTAGCCCATTTCACCCTATAAACAGCTAAGGCATGCAAAAAATATTTAGTTAATGTACCTTGTGCCTGCTTCGCTAAGCAGATCACATTAATATTAGAATGCAGAATACACTCGTTTTAAATACACCCTCTATTTATTTTTATTTTATTTCTTCTTCTTTTTATTTTATTGGCGCATAGCCTTTTCGTAAACAACATTTTTTGTTTTGCCCGGAGTTGTGGTATAAATAAACAGAACTGATGACTTTCCTACACGTGAACATGAAACATACAACTGTCCGTGGCAGAAGCATGGATATTCTAGGTCGATTTCACACAATTCCAATGATTGTCTCTGATGGCGGAATCATTGGAATACGCGTATTCAATACATCTTCACCTTTAAATTTTCCTTTTAAAATCGTTGCTTCAATAAGATTATTCATAACATTTTTGACTGCTAATCTTGTTCCGTTACACAATCGAGGTGGATTTATATTCTGAAGAAGAATAATGGGTGCACAAACTTTCAAATTTAAACGATGAGGCGGCAGTCCAGGCAAATCCAAGGATAATTGACAGCGTCATCATGATTTGTGACCATATCTACTGATTGATACGTCACAATTTCACCAGGCACATCACTTAAAATATCCGCATTCAACGTCCTTATTTTTGGCTGCCAGTATTGATCTTTCAGCTTAAAAATTGTGATTTCGATAATTTTGCGCAATGTTTGGCACTTGAAACCAATTGCTGTTTTGTTTTTACGAAATTACAAAAAAATATCTGGCAAAGTGATTAATCCAGCAGTAGCATCAATAGGAATTTGTCCATTTCCTATCAGTACAGTAGTTGTCTAGAAAATTCGTCAGCCGATGGGTCATTTAGTAATTGTTCTCTTACATTTGTTGTTAAAGTGAGTGTTTGAACATTTCTCCATAAACTGGATGACTTCAAACATGCCTTTAATTCGTCTGCTGGAGTTGAATGGGGAATCACTGGCAGCGTTTGACAGAAATCACCAGTCAACAATATCAGAGCGCCACCGAATATTTCTTGATTATTTCGTAAATCTTTCAAAGTTCTATCTAAAGCTTCCATCGATCTCTTATGTGCCATTGTACATTCATTCCACACTATTAATTGGCATTGTTGCAAAACTCTTCCCATTCCAGAATTTTTAGAAATGTTACATGTTGGATTTTCATTAATTTGCATATTCAATGGTAATTTAAGTGCAGATTGCGGTGTACGACCAACATCAAATATTGTTCTGTAATCTTATAGTCGCTAATAGCAAGGAAATCAAAAATGTTTTTCCGGTACCGCCTGGCGTCTCTAAAAAAAAAAACATTCCTCCGCTTTCGTTTTGTAGAGCTTGAATTATGTATCATATGCACTTTTTGTTCTCGATTCAATTTGGGAAGATTCAAATTTATAAATGTGTTCATTTCATTTATATCATATTGTTGTTCACGTTGCATTTCTTGATTAAATGCATCATGTATTGGTCGATTAGGAGCAGGCAAACCTAATTGTGACAATGTTTTATTTGAGATTGTTAAGCACAATATCTTCAATTATAACTAATGCCTCATTATACATTTCCAGCGTAATGATTAATTCCTGATTTCTAGAAATACGATGCATTCTATTCAAGATATCTTCAGTCATATAGTCACGATAATTTTGCCACAATTCTACCGGATTTGATGGAAAACATATTTTGATAATAATTGAAAATATTGTTCTTATTTGATCAGTAAACCTGTTGAGGATGCTTCCATAATGATTATCATTTTCAAGTAAATGCAGTTCTTCACATGCATGACGATAAGTGTGTCAAAGACGCCCATATACTCTTGTTAAACTCAAAATAGATGTAGGTCCAGGAATATTAACCAATAAAAGATGCAAACAAAAACATTCGTGTTGGCTGGGATGCACTATATAAAATAGTCAGTATATCTAAGATATTATGTTTGTTGTTTTTTTGTCTTATACATATGTTTGGCTTTAATTCTATCACATGTTAAGAAATTTCGCGGGAACATAATGTCACAGAGAGTTAAAGTCTTCAGGATCACTGCTTCTTCAAAATTACCGCATCTATAAAATCTTACGTATATTATATCATTGGCACATTTTCAAAAAATTCTTTTACTTTGAGAACTTAAAGAAATGCCATTTATTTATGTATTATGTATGAATGTAGGTCCTACATAGCTACTACATATTTTTATTTAAAAACCAACATACAAAAAGTGCTCATACGCCATACACCCAAAAAGCGTGATTTTGATGTTTTAAAAACTGTAATGATCCCCCAACTGTTAACGCGTATACAATTACCATTTTATGAAAAAAAGAGAAAAACAACCATTGAAACTTTATTGCTTTATTATTAAATCTGCAGGTAACCAAAAGACTCCTTAACCACATCGAAACACCATCATCGCTTGGACACAAATCCAACTATGCAACATCTATTGGCCAAGCAAGAAAACTTTTCCAGTTTCACTATTACTCAAAACATAGCGACCAGGCTTCATCATAAGTGGTATATACTACATATACATATGTACATACATACATATATAGGTCACGACTACATTTTTTTCGAAAATCAAATTTCATGCTTCACAATAATATGCTTTGATGTATTTGTATACACAGCGATAAACCATATACAACTACAAAAAAAGCAAAAGCAACAACAAATTTTTATGTATGGGTATCGAGTATTGACGCTTTTTCTTACTTCAAAACTAAAAACAAAAATCCAATATTATAAAATTCCGACTATGACTGAATTATATTTCAAATAAATGATTTTTGAGTTGTGCTAAGTGAGCTTTAAGTTTATTTTTCACGCACGCACAAAACACACATACCGATTTCAACGAAACTTCACCGAATTCATATATAGACCAATACCAAAGATGTGTGAAAGTTTGGTTGAAATTGGTAAACGGGTTAAGGCGTGAATCGGCGACCAACAAAATATAGTTTACTTTTTATATATATAGATATAAAACATTTTATGGAAAATTTAAGAATTTATATTATTTCGTCTTTAAAAGGGCTTCTACATTAAAATTTTCATCGAAATCCGTCAAGTGGCTTACGAGAAAATCGGATTTAAAAAAACCGGTCCTATGGGAGGTACCGTTATAAGACTTTTCCTGAAAAATCTATTCCAACCAAAACAAAAAGTTTGCACAGAAAACACTATTCAGAAAGTTTTATCAAAATCGTAGGAGCCGTTTTTGAGAAAATTTTATTTTTCACTTAAAATCGTATGGCAGGTACCGTTAGTTTTAAAGCTAGAATACTAGTTCCAAAAAACCCTCTGTAGGACGTCATAATAATACTATATACCAAGTTTAAAACAAATCGGTCCAGCCGTTTAGGCTGTAGGTAACTATACAGACAGACAGACATAGGACTGACAGACAGACAGAATTGTCGGACCCACTTTTTTTGGACTTCTCTATCATCGTAATGTCATGTTTGGTTGTTAGATTTTTTACTTGCGATTGTAGGTACTATAAGGCAAGTTATGGTTAGAAAAGATTTTTCAAAATTTGTCTTATAACGGTAAGTAGGTACCTCTCATAGAACCAGTATTTTCAAATCAAATTTTCTCGTAAACTATACATCCGATTTCAATAAAATTTTGGCCACAGGAAGTCATTAAAAATTTTATTAATATATCATTTCAAAATTTCCAAAAACTTTTGTTTTTGATTTTTAATAATTTTTTCAAAAAAAAATTTTGGTTTTCCAAATTTTTTTTTAAACGGGTATAAAGGTTTTTTTCAACATAATTTTTTCAGATGTATACTACGGATTGCCATATATTTACATACTTAAATAAATTTCAAAATATTTTTTGGAAAAGTTTTTCAAAAATAACCTTTTTAAAAAAAACTGGTTGAACGATGTTCAATATTTTTTCTTTCCTAGATAGACATATAGTTTTGAAATTTTTTTGCATATTTATTTTTTCCGAGAAAATTCTTAAAATAATTAAAAAAATAAACGAATTTTCGAAATTTTTTTAATATATACATGCAGCCACAAAGAAATTGCTTAGCATAAGATCAAGTTCGTGCGACCCAGTCGTGCATTTTATTTTTTTTTACGAATGCATAACTTGCCTTATATTACCTATAAAAAATAGAAATTAAACAAATATCGAAACAATTTCTGAGGACTTTTGACGAAAAATCTTCATCGACTCGCCCTCGCCTTTATAACGAAATTAAAAATGTGTGGTGGGAAATGGTACGTAAATTTGCTAGACTTTCAGGGTAGGAAACAAAATTAAATACATTTCACAATGCTCCGTTACAAAAGTGTCAGTGTGGAACTTAAAATTTCATATTTCACAACAAGAACTTTAAAAAAAATTATTAAAGCATGGAAATGTGGCTTCTTAACTTAAACCATGAAATGAATAAAATGTGTGGAACATAGGTAATGGAACCAGGTACCTCCAGAATATTTTTAAGACAACGTCTTATTGCATTAGATGTGAAAAAAAAACACAACATTAACGTCTGCCATTTGATACCAATTATTATATTATTACAACCACCGACATTGAATAAGTTTTTTTTTTTTTTATAACATGCGTTTCGCTCCAACATCATAGTCATAGTCCACTCCTCAAAACAAGAGACAGCATGTCTGTCTAGTCGTATTATTTCAACACGATTACCTCCCTCATGTCATTTTGTCCTCGATTATTTTTTTTTTTTATTTTACACAATATCGGGTTTCTTGTTTGACTTGCATTCTTGTATACCAAAAACAATATACATAATATGTATGTATATAACAGTGTCTGTTAAAAGTTGCTCTACATTCAAGAGTGGGGTTTGAAAAAAATTATATATTTTGGGGCTTAGGCAAGGTATCACGAAAATTTTACCTAAAGCTTAACAGTTCTTGAGATACTGGATCTTCATAAAATATCAAATAACTATTTCGTTAAGAATCGCTTGTGTGGATGAAATCTTAAACGATGATCCAAAACATTGAAACACTAAATCTATTAAAAGACATGAAACATTTTATATTGTTTTCATATCAAATTGCCAGATGAACTTTTCTCGATTTATCTGGTCTGAAAGGATCTGAAAGCTCACCAAGTTCTTAGACTCAATATCAATACACTAAAAATTAAATTTTTTAGGTGAAACAGTATCGACCTAGTTTTTGGTCATTAAAAAATATACTGATACAAATTTGGTTGCTTAACTTGGCAGGTTGTCTTAAGTTACCCACAAATCTTGGGAACTTTCCAAGTAAAACAACTAAGTTTGTGTCAGTTTATTCTTTCATTAAAAAGAGGTATTCGACACTATTCCACTTAAAATTTTTAAATTTCACTTTTTATGCACCACAATTCCTATCAACCTGTTGAATTTCAAGATTCTACGATAGTCAGAAGTAGTCCATATATTTGGTCACATTTTTGTCGTGTTCAGATGCCACACACCCCTGATTGGAAAATAAGATTAATTTTCCCTTTGTTTTTATTCCAATGTCGCTTATCCAATTTTCAAGATTCTACGATTGTTAGAAGTGCTTCATGAATTTGATAATATTTCCGAACAAATGGGCGTATACCACGCCCTGATAAATCTTAATTTTTTGATTTTTTCCTTTGTATACTCCACAAGTAGGTCCTTAGCTGAGTATTTAAGAAATCAGCCTCTTATTGTGTACTCTAGCTCCACTCCGCTGATTAGATTTTCGACAAACTGACCTAAACTATGACAAAACAAGAATTTAAATTTCCTAAATAGACCATTGTTTTATTTTTACCACTTGAACGAAAACTCAGAAACACTACTGTATTTTGTAATTCGATACATCAAAGTTTTGAGGAGATACACTTTCTATCATCGTATTGCTAATAACTGCACCCTGCGCTCAGTATAAGTAGGTTGCCATTTTTTCTGCTTAACGCTTTAAAACATCACAACGTCAACTCGTCTTAAATAATTTTCTTTCCAATAAAACGCATTTCTCGTAAAATTCAATTCGCTTAGCTGGAGAGGGGTAAGCAGAGACACTACGTATACGTACATATTCCAGTTAGCCGTTTTGATTATTTTGCATATTTCATTTCACAAAACCGCAACCATCCATCTATCCAACCATATCTATCTGACCATTCAACCATGAAAAAAACTGTTTCACCAAAACGTAGCCATAGCCAAATGATTTGTCATTTGTATTCTTTTGTTCTGCTTTCCCAGCTGCCATTCGTCACTTCTAAATGGATTTTCTATAGCAGCAGCTTTAGATAGTAAAATTTGGTTCGGATCGTTTCGTGGGTACCCCTAAGCTATTCACTTTTCACAAAGTGAACACCTTGTTTGGCATTTGGCATTGTGGTGGCTGTGATGGTCTGTGCAAGCCCCATCCTCTTGGCTTTGACAAACCGCACACAAAATATGGTATGGCCGTTCGAGAGCCGCTTCGCTTCGTTGCCATATCAAAATCGTCAAAGGGTCAGATCATATAATACAAACCAAAATCATTATTAATTGATGAAATTTTATGTTTACTTTGGGATGATATTTTATTTAAATTAAATTTAATATTGAATTTTGCGTGGAGTCTTAACAAACAACAACAAGGAAATTGATGAAATACAAGAATCGAAACAATTATTTCAAACTACATAATTTAAGAGCAGGTGCGTGTGACCCAGTCGTGCACTTTGTTTAATAATTTTTTTTTTTCAAAATCTAAAGTCTCAAAACCACTATCACACTAAAGAACTAATGGACATGCAAAATGCTGTTGTTAGTGAAATTTTACCGAGGAATTGTTCTTAAGTTCAGTTTTTTTTTTTAAATCAAAAAACGTGTTATTATAAGTTTTGTATTTTATTATGAAATATTTTTTGAAAATTGTTTTTAAAAAAAAATAGTGTCTTTTTTTTTGTATTTTAACTCAAACACGTTTCGTTTCAGATAGAAATTTGTACGTTCTAAATTTTTTTTTTAGATAAAACGATACAGGTTCATAGCATTTTTAGTTTCACTCCGATATTTTCAAAAATGTGGCAGAAACTTAAGGCAAAATAATTGAATAAAAGGAGGGATTTTACTTTTATTCCGTACATCTTTTTCTTTTAAAATTTTGATCATTTTTTTGATTTGTCACATGTGACAATCACATTTTTGTGACTTTTTCTTGTGACAGCTATTTAGGTGTCACAAGAAAAAGACACAAAAATGTGATTGTCACATGTGACAATCATCTAGCCAGACGAAATTTGTTGATTGTGACTATCACTTATCACAAATCACCTTAGCCGATTCCACCCCTGACTTTTCTGACCCACGTTAACGGATAGTTGGCAGTGTTGGTAAGTTACGCGAGTTTTACAAATATTAATTAGTTACGCGTAACTAATGTACCTAATGTAACTAATGTTATTAATGTAACTTATCCATGATTTTGACATTGCTAAAAAAAATCTGCACATCAAAATAAAATTCGAAGCAAACAGTCACGTTTTATAAAGTTTAAAAATAAAAATGTCGCAGTCAAAAGGTAAAACGAAGCGACAATCCGGAAGGCATGTTTCGTATATGAGGACCTCGGATCAATAACTCGCGTAATGTTTATGCACTAGCATCTTACTATTTACATCCTTTCTATACAGTAATGACAAGTTAGAGAACAGTTATCTTCTTCTAATCAATAACTTTCTTTTAAAAATTATAAATTATGATGGATTAAACGAATGGGATCTTTTTAAATCCATAGACGGAGTTTTTAAAACAACATATATTGTTGTGAATTTTTTAAGCGAAACTACTTGAGTTGTGATTTGATAACTTGACGAGAACTGAGATTGAAATTTTAATTACACGCCAACGAAATTCTCAAGGGCAAACGGAGAAAGAGACCTAAACCTTCGCAGCTATGCGAGCGGAGCAAAAGAGAGTGACGTATACAAAACTATTCAATTAAATTGATAAGGAAACCAACCAATGACAGTAAAAAATATTTCATAGACAAAATATTTGATATGCAAGTTTTTTATTGTTGAACTTCAGAACAAAATTTTGGTCCTTTTGTTGAATCAACTGCTATAAATCAAGCGCTTTGTCAGAGCTCGCATAGCCCTGATTACTATTGGGAACTACATGCGTGTATTCAAATTCTCCAGGCTTTAGTATGGATGACTCCATAGTGGCTTCAATGGAAATACATCTTAATCTAATAGCCAGTTAAATTTGTTGTTTTATACAATTTGACCGTTATACCCGGGGTTCTAGGAATTCTTATCAGTTTGCCGTCGCGCCGAACTTTGGACGTTATATTAAGTAAATACATTCGTCCTTTAGCCGCACAACAAGAATGTTGCAGGCTTTGCCCAGCTCCTTTTTTTTTTTTTTTTAAATTAACGTGAAAAATATGACTACCTTTTATATGATAAGTTTTAACATAGCTAGAGAGTTTAGTGAACAGTGGAAGGATTGAAATGGAAAAGAAAAAAAGAGTTGGGTAGGGATAGGGAATACCTGTACTTGACGTTACGTCAGTTGTTTGGCTCAAGGGTGCAATTGTGTACGGTGGGTATTCTTAGCGAGAGGGTATTACGGGGAAAACGTTTCTCTTTGTTTACTTTATTTCCCAGCAAAATCTTTTGTATTGAGTATATGTATAGAGTAAAGTCTAATATCAATCAATCAATTTTCAACCCGTCAATCGAAATTTACATTATTTCATTTTTGCTGTTAAGTTTATTCTGAGTCAGTTTTAAGACCGACTGTTTTGTGACAGTTCTCTAGAATCGCGTATCATCTATTCAAGGTCCTCTCCTGTTGATGCCGAATCTTCGTTATCTCACAAAAGACCAAAAAAAAAAATTGGTTACAACGGATTTCTTGCGTCCTTTCTCTATTCGGCTTTTATGATATTTCCTTGTTTTTCATGGAAATTCTAACAATTGCGTTTGTGCACACGTTTTTAATTTATTCTTTCGATTTTAGAACTATTAATGCCTTGTTTTTTTAGTGCTTTTTGAATTGTATTTTTTTTTTTCAAAATCTTGTATAATGTAATGTTCATCTGTGAATGTATTCCCTTTCCTTGTCGCCTGAATTAAACCAAACTGTCAGAATGAAAAACAGTGTACAAAATATAAATGAAAGGAACTGTCCAAAAGACGAGTGTTGAGATTGAATTAAGCGTTCCACAACAAAACACCCTTTATCATCACATAAACTGGCCATCGTTTGGTTATTTTGAATATTGTTCCGACATCACACTAAGAGATTGATAAATCTTTCATTGTTATATTGAAGCATATAAAATGTATACCTACATTGTTCAATGTTCACATATGACTCTTCAACTTCTAGATTTGCTACCGTCAAATTATTTGTGTAAAAATAATTGTCTTAAACAGTGGCGTGCGAAAAATTTGCCAATTTCTTTTTCAAATTCTGACAAATTCGATTTCCGGAAAATCTTTGAAATATCCGTTTTCCGTTTCAAAAATTATTTACGTCTGCTAATAAATTTTGTGCAATGAATTTTTATGTTTATATTTATCTAATACACGTCCGGCAGGTAAACAATGTAAAAGAGGCACATCATCTTAAATATTTTGAACTGTCAAATCGATTTGTTAAATAATAGCCCACTCCTTAACAAATAATTTTGTGTCCTCACTTCAATTTTAATAATCAATTTTTTTGTTTTTTATGTTTTTATTTATTTGTACGAATTCTTACCCTGGGCCTCCACTAGAAATAAATTATTGCAAGAAATGTGTCATGTAATCAATATTTCTTGTGGAGTCCCCTTATGTCTGGATTTTTGATATTTTTAGACATAGATTTCTGCATTTATTTCTTGTCTTCGAAGAAGAAATAAATTCGGAAATAAATCTGACATTTCATGATATTCTCTTTTCACATACATATGTACATATGTATATACATATCAAACAAAACGTGCAATCTTGTTACATATTTTGACATTTTAATGATTTGATCTTGCAGTAATTTTTTTGTTTGTTGATTATTTGATGTTTTTTAATTGTTTGCATTTTATTGACATTCTACAAAAAAAAATTTAGTCTCTTTCATCCTAATGAAGGATGTCTTGTAGCAAATGAGAATGGATTCACCCAAAAATTGTGTTTTTGTCTCCATTTTTTCGTATTCAGCTTCTTCTAAATTTTCTAGAGCTTGAAGCGCTAAAATTAAACGTCGAGATCCACTCGGCCAGATCATAACAAAGAATTAAATTTCATGACATAATTTGCCCACATAGTACAGAAAAATAAATTTCAGAAATAATGTCTGACATAATGTCCGAAATAAATATTGCTCGTGGATGCGCGGCCTTATGTTCACCACTATGTCATGTTGTAACCATTTTGATTGTATGATTTCATATTAAATTTAGTGCCCTGATGATGTCCTAACTAAGACAGAACGCGTTGGATTAATACATTTTTAACAAATAAAAACAAATTTTTAATTGTGGAAAAAGAAGTGTTTTATTAAATCTTTTCAAAATATTTTTTTAAATTTTTCCGATACCAATTGTCCAATGTTTTGTCCACAAGTCCGGTGAACTATCAAATAATACTCCGTTCGTATGCTTAAAATCGTTAAATTTACGATGAGTTTTAAGATGCCAGCCGGATATACATAGGACTAGAAAAAGGTTTCCAATTTTTTTTAGCAGCACTGTAAGCACCTAGCACCTACGACCTACCTGTTCGTGAATCGTGATACTCTTGTGCATGCAAAGAACAAGAAAATGAGAAAATAATTGTATAACGAATTACGAACAATACTACAAAAATTACTATATCTGATGAACTCAATGGTAATGGGAGTATGTGACTGGAGCCACGTATGCGGAGAAATTTGCATATTTTTTGTTCACAACTTTGATTCTCTCACTTTAAGTGGGTTATTTCTTATTTATTTTCTTTTAAACAAAAACAATGGCTTGGGAGAAATTGAAACCATAGTTTTTAAATTTCTTATGAACAAATGTGTCTTATTTGTTTGCAATTTACGTAGGAAGGAACTACCTACGTTTCTATATTGAATGTAGAAGATGATCTGTAACTGTATATCTTTAGATGTTGGCGATGCAGATTTTTGTATCTATAAATTCATTCTGAAAAAAAATTAATACTTTAAGCCAAAGTTTTCCCAGAGTTCAATCAACAGATTTCCAAGAGTATCTAAAAGGCTAGAATTCTAGAGAAACTCAAATCGGTCCGAAAGCTTTCCAAATTCTACTTGTTGAGTTGCACAAATTAATTTAAATCATTGCAATGATTAAGGCTTGCTATATGTGTTAAGTATACCTACCTACCTGCAAGATGGCATTAAGATTTTGAAGATTCAGGCTTTTTAAGGATAGCTGCCATATAAGGAGCGGCTCAAACGATTTGACCCAAACCACTTTGACGACAAACCACTAAAAGTCTTATGATAAGTTCAAAAGAGGGAAAATAATCCTTCTTAACTAAGAAAAATCTTTAAAATCGGGCCTCAAATCTGAAATGTATTTCCAAATAGAAACTTCTTGTTTGTGAATGCGTCGCCATCGGTTGGTCAAATATTTGTTCGCTTAAATGTACGATTTTATTCTTGGTGGGTTTTTGACTGAAGCTTCACCTTTAAAATTGAATTTAGCTAAAATAAGATCCTCTTCCTAACGAATGTTTGGAGTACGTTTATTCTCATAATATACAATACATAATTCAATTGATGGTTACACAAATCAATAAATTATTCACTTCCAACCATTCGACCAAATAAAACTTTTAACTAAATTTGATTTTATGTCTACTGTAATAAAATTAATAACTAAAATTATGAAAATAAAACTAGATGGCGACATAGTCAAACACAATCTCCAGGCTGCTATAGATTTTACATACAATGCTCCCATGTGAACATCATTTAAATCCGGTCTCACAGATCGGGCGTCACCACTGTCGGCTAAATCTGTAAACAAATCGCGTCCTTTGTCATTTTTCACAGATGAACACTCCAAACTCATCTGGATTTATTCTTCTGACAGAACTCACCATAATGACAATAATTCACCATGCATTTATTTTGCATTGCCGAAATAATAGGAATAAAGGAACGATAAAAGTTAAAAAAGAACGCACTACTGGAAGTCGGTTGTTGACAAGTTAGTGTACATTCCATTTTATTGGAATGCAAAATGGTTTCTTCCATTTGCATTCCTTGCACTAAAAAAAAAAGAAGAAACTGAAAATAATTAAAATAATTAGTTATAATTTTAACTTTTCAATTTAATTTTCCAAAAACAGTAACATTATATTATATGTCATAGTTACTTATATATCCAGAAGCTAGTTGTGCTGGTGTATGACTTAAAAGAAAAATTCTATTTGAGCTTATTGCTCTTCCGTTATCTAAGTATTTATGAACGCACCGTGAGCGCCATCGCTGTGGTCAGTGTCAATTTTTTCGTCGTGTGTTCGTGTCGATCAGGTCAAAATTAAAATAATTTTAAAACGTAGTGATTCATTTGTTAAAAATTAAATCGGAAAGTCAAAGATATAAAATCGAGAAATAGTGATTAAAATTTAAATAATAATTTTTTGTCGTCAGTGCTCTAAAAATTCAATATTTTGAGACAATAGTGAGCTTGAGTGTTTCGTTTGCTGATCGACGAAGACTGCTGCTGGTACCTCTGGGATCTGGTAGAGAGATTATTCACGTTTATTCATGATATTTGTAAGGTAAGCTTGAAATAATATTGATTTCGTAACAGAATAATAGGTAATTAAAGGATCCGACACTGTGATGAAGACCATTTTCCGCGATAATTAGGTTAACGTTCTATTTGGAAGCTGTATTGTTTTATAAAAATAAGGGGCGAAACGTTGCTGACATAATTTATCGTAACTGAGAACAAGAAATTTATATCTTGAGTGTATAATAGCGGACTGCCCTGTCTTGGCAAGTTTTTGAGATTTAGATTTCTTATAACCATAAAACAATCCCTTGGCTCCCTGAAATTACGCCATAGTAAAATACGCAAACAAACAAAAAAAAAATTCGAAAAAACGCCCAAAAATCTCCATACAATATTTTGGTTCTTTTTCCTAGGAAAAAAAGCCCCAGAATTTTGGCTTTTTTTCTGGAAATTTTGGGTCTTTTTCCGTGGTTTTTGTACAAATCGGCGATTTTTAAACAGATTACATTAAACCTAATAATCGTCAAAATAACAAAGTTAAAAATCGCGCGATTTTCAAACTGATTAGATACGTTATAATATATCGACACAATAATTAATTTAAAAATCCTCACATTTGGCGTAATTTCCATTTTCATTTTTTGGCCCTTTGTCCTAAATTGCGGCGTAATTTCCATGCTTTTTGGGGAAATTTCCAAAAACATTTTATGCGTTTTTGTTGGGCTTTTTTTCCAAAACTCATTTGGGCGTAATTTCCTATGGTGTAATTTCATTGTGACGTCACAAAACAGAAAAATGGCGTTTGGGATGCATGAACTCAGCAGCATACCTGATAATTATGTGCATCATGATTCATGACTGTTTTTAATTAGTGAAGTCAATGAAGCGGTCGTTACGGAAGTCCACAGCAACAGCTCCGATTTTGATCTTGTTTTGACCCAACCTACACGGTCTAGCTTTTTGGGGCACCTATGGTGAATCACAATTTTTATAAACAAACATATTGTTTAAACAATTATAAAAAATGTGTGCGTGTACTAGTGTACACATGTAAGAAGTGAAACTTCTTTGGCAAACTAATTTTTATTTTTTTGCACTGCATTAACCGACCAGTGCAGCTTCTTAAGACCGCTTACCCGCCTAACACATTTAATATTATACACATCACATTTTTCATATCAACCTTCCAGCGCTCATTTAACCACATACCAAGTCACATCCCTGCTACCCGCCAATTTAAAACCATCAACAACCTGCCTGCCAATGATTCCAGATGAAATATAAGAAATCTCACCGGATTCGAAATAAAATCCCAATTTTGTACTGTAGGGGGAAAAACACCATATTTTGTTTAAAAGAAAGTTTAACACTAAAATCCTACTCAATGCATTTTTCAAAAAAAAAAAAACCTTAGACCCGCACGTTTGCACTTGTGTCAAAAATTTGATATCCCAGTTTCAAACCGTAGTCAATTTGATCGCATTAAAGTCAACTCGTTAAGTTTGCGCATGTAATTAAGTATTGAAAGTACACTATTCAGCTTAACTTCAATCGATTTAGCACCAGTTTGAAACTGGAATTGTAAAACGGTTTATTCGTGTAGGGATACCCTTATGGAATGAAATTAATGTCTTGTATGTTTTCATTAGTTACCTAGATTATAAAAATAACAATTGTCATTATTCGGTTTTCGGGAAACAACAAAAAAATCTTTGTTTTTTTTGTAAAAAATGCTTACTGAGCTCAATTACTATTTTTTTGTAAATCAAACTTTAAGCCTTAATTGTACATATTTTTATTTTTGGTGATAAAATAGTTTTTTAATATTTATGTATGTAGGTACATAATGTACCTATGTCGTACTGAATTATCCTTAACCAAGAATTTTTTTCCCACTACTTTACCCACCAAATAGTTTTTTCCAACCATGGCGAAAAAAACAACCAATCTGCGAACAATGCGGTGACTGCCTACAGTGGATATACGAAACAGTTTTGTCTGATACGACACAAATAATGCATACCGTCTCTGCTACCCACCGTTTTATTTTTAACCATCAGCCGCCGACCTTCCTACAGTTGATATGCAGAACCAGTTTGTGCTTTTATAAAACAAACCTAACCTAACCTAACCTATAGTTCTCTCCCCATGGCACTGTGCGTGATGCGACGTTAGCTCTATATCACTCTCTCTCTCGGTCTATCTGACTCGCTTGCTCCCTACTCTCGCTCCATGGCTATGTGCAGTGATGGAATCAAAACAAGAAAAAGATTGCGCGTAACGAAAAAATGTGACGCGTAACCGAAAAATGTGACGATAAATTTTTTTCCAACGCCGATAAAGAAGTTTCACTTCAATAATTAATTATTTCACCCACCTGAAATGACTCTGATTTTGAACAATATAAATAAACAAAAATTTCAACAACATAAAATTGTCAAAATCGGAGCTATTTCTGTGGACTTCCGTGTTAAAACTTTCATTAACTCCACTAAATAAGATGACTGATATTTCAGTGCATTTGTGTACATTATGGGTAAGGTGTTTAGTTAAAACAAGTAAGGTTAGCACCTTATGTGGAACCATCACATATAGATATTTGAGGTCGCTGTAAATTCCGCGAAATTTTCAGGTTTCCCAGGTCGATTCAAGAATTACTTTTCCCCATCTTTTCTGGGTACAATCCACAAGGTAAACATTCGCTCAAAGCTTCCTTCTGATTTCCTTATTTGGCCATGTGCTCCTGTTTCACGTTTGTGTCTCCCAGAATGCTCTAGAAAAGAGCCTTACAATTATTATTGATAGGTGAAAGAAGCATTACTGAGAGTTTTGTTTCACTTGAACATCGTTGTAACGTTTCTGTCTTATGTTGTAGTATCGCTGCCTTTAGAAACAATCCATACATGGAATAGCTAGATGCATTCCTTCATTGAGGAATACCCATCACTTCATCACCCTTAGCTTAACCTCGTACTTATTGTTAAGCTTAGAGATTTATTTCTTAGCCGCACTGGAAGAATGTGAAATGATTTTCCCATCGCGGTTTGTCCCTCTCATTCTGATTTATAGACATTCAAAACCAATGCATCGTTATCCCCTTGTATTTTCTATACGATTTCCCAGATGCACAGCACGAATGTGGAATTCTGTTTCCGGTTCAATTGCTATACATATTCATACACTGATGTCTGATGTCCTATCCATAAGATATTTTCTGCTCATAACTTTGTCTGAGCTAGTAATTTTTGTTTTTGCATTCTCCTGGTTTTCTTATTACACATATTTCGTATTCATATTTATTACGCACGTAGGTACCACTTGCACTGTTTCGAGCTTCTTACAAATTGAACAACAGCAATTTACCTTTACCACCTTGCTTGCACGCCTCCAAAATAAATTTAAACTCGATTTGAAATTATTTTGAAATTACCTTTTTCAAGGTGTGGTTGCGTAACTTTGTTTTATTGAACAGATAAGTCTAAAAATATCTTATAGCAACGCATTCAATTATTTCTTGCACTTACCTACTTGTGTTCCAAACTGAAATAAATATACGAAAATAGGTTCATACGATAAAAAAAAAAATAAGCATTTAAATGGCGAGGTGCTGGTTGGGTAACAAATTTATCACTTTGTTCTGATAAGATTCAATATCCAAACTTGAAATAACATTGAATCCCATTACACACGCATGTAGATGTAATTGCTAAGTTTGGTTTCTGGTTTGCTCCATTCACCTTTTCTTCCCATCTGTACTGTTGGCCACTGATTTAAAAGGAGGGTAAACCTTTCAAACTCGTATCGTATTGGCTTAGTGCTTTTGCGGGTAACAATTTCATCTTAAATATTTTGTCGACAATAATGGATATCTTTGTCTCTGCTGAAAGCTCATTTAAGGTTTTCAGTGCCCAATAGAAGGTCACCTAAACGGTCTTAATCAATTTAAACAAAGTCGTGAAAGGTTAGCAATTTAGTTTGGATACAAATCCGATTGGATTCCGTGAGATTCAGTCTCTCTGCCTTGTGGAGTCAATCTCAATGATATACCTACAAATAGTTACTGTCTGACAAATTAAAAACACATTCGTTAGCTATTAAAAAATAATCAACTATCTCGCAACAAGTTATACATTTTTTATATTTTTTTTTTGTTCATTGGAAGGTGAATATCGTTCGTCTGAACTGAGCAGAGCGTTTTGACTGACGACTGACATTGATTTCATCACGTAGACCAGAAAAGGCAGGCCCTTCTTGAGGGCACCCGCCCAAACTTAAGTAATAAAATAATAATTCTTACAACTTCCACTAGCATCTCTCATAAAAATAGAAAAAAATGTGCGGTTGGAAATTTTCCATTTCGGTTTGGTTTCTCACAAGATGTAAAATGTAAAATGTAAGATGGGAAACAAAAACACACATATTTTTCATTCGATACGCGTTTAGCTATTTTTCAGTTTATGAAGTTGCGTGGCGGCAGCTAGCGTTCGGTTCACTCGTTCGTACATAATTATTAAGGTCAGGGCTATCGGATGACACACATTGATTTATGTTTTTGTTATTTTTGGATTAAAAAAAAAACAACAAAAATGTGTTTCATACCGCGATGCGATGTGATAAGCGTTTTAGTTTATTGTTATGGCTTCGATAACGTGTGATAAACATTCAGCTTAAAACGAATTTGTTGGAACGAATAAATCAAGGCTTAGTGTAGAATTTGCTTTGATAGATACTTTTCTGATGATGTAGTCAAAATTGTGCTAGTTGCGTTATTTTCAATTTTCGATGCAAAACTTTGGTTTTCTAGTTTAAAATTTAAATGCCCGTAATGGTGCTCGTAAAACAAAGTGTTCCCTCACATTTTATGTTGAGAGACTCAGACGTGATTTCTACAATAATTATTGTGTAAAGGTTCTTAGCTGAAATCAGCATATACCTTAGGTACTAGGTTTTGCCCTGTCAATGGCGAATAATGTCTTTGACAGTACCGCATTTTGTCCCTTTGAGACAACAAAAAAGCATTTTTCTATTTTTGGTTCTTGAATTTTAACAATCTGCAATAATAATCCTTCGTGAGGGTCGTCTGCGCCATGGAAATCAAAGACTTTCGATGTATCTTTTCTTTTTACTTTCCATCCCTTATTATGTCCCTTTTCCTTATTTTTTGGCCCTTTTATTACTTCTATAACTTTTGTGCTTCGCCGCCGCCCCGGTGTGGATGACGTAGTGCTGAATGAATCGTATTTCAACTTCAAATCCTCTGCCTATACTACTCAAGTTTTCTTCTCAAGGGGTGCTTCCATTTGCGAATAAATGATTAATCCTTCAAGAACAAATCTTTGTCATGTCCTTCTGATTTAGCAGTTAATTGTAAGTCTTTCATTTCGGCAGAGTTTCAACGCAAAAACAGAGCGTAAGTCATGAACTATACTGGAACTGACATGTCAACCCTTGATAGCCCAATTGTAACATTCATTAGGTTGAACCAAATAGCTGCAGTTTAAGTGTTGTTTCTTTGGAGTCTGCATAAGCTTAAGATATGAACTATACGGTAGCCCCTGAGGAGCAAACAGAAAAAAACCTATGCTGCACGCACAGCTTCAATTCTGCGGCTTTTATTGAAGCGTTAGAAATGAAAGAATCTTTCGGTTCTGTCGCTAGTGTGACAAAGGGAGAAGTAAAATCAAATTGTGAGGGACTGACGCAGAAAGCTGACACAGCTGTAAAAAAAAAAACATAAAAAAAAAAAAAAACTTATCAGAATCGGGAGGGAAACATTCTTTAAGCGAAATTATCTTTTTGTGAAATTGGTTATTCGAGTTCGTGACACAGGTGACACCATCGATCGACGTGCCAACTGTGAACTAGATATGTATAAAAAATCATTCGGCTGTTAAAATAGAAACACTAAAACCTCCCTGAACAAAACAGAATTATCATTTATTTGAAATACCTGGCGCCCATCGTCTTAATTTTATATTACAGTAGATTCAATGGAGCCATAAAATAGGCAATAGCCGAAAGTCCTCCGAAACAGGTCTGATTTTTTTAAATGTTTTTTTTTTTTTATATTATTCAAAATCAATTTTGTATAAAAATTACATACTCAAATTTAAAAAAAAATTATTCAAAAATAACGGTTAATCTTTCAATGCCATGTAATTTTTTTTTTAAAGCAAAATTCAAATTTGTTTACGTATTTACAACCTACTATTTTTTGACAAAATTCAATGCTCTTACTAATTTTCAGTAGAAAACAGAAAACTGGATGCAAAAACGTTTTGTACTTTTTGAGAAAATTAAAAATAACGGAAACCACGTTGTTCATCCATCATTTTATTAATATAAAAAAAATAAATTAAAAAAACAAAGGATATCAAAATCGGAGCTGTTTCTGAGGACTTTCTGTGAAAAACCTTCATTGACTAGCCTATTATTTCCTTGTTGGTTTTGAAATTAAAAAAAAAAAACATAAGCGAGAGCTACAGTAAGTTTGCAACGAACTGTTGGATACCCTATTCAGTATATTTTTGTATGTGTATGCGTCTGCCTCCCGCAGCCATCAGCCGATGCAGACCGAAAAAATTCAATAACATTAATTTTGTGCGGTGTGATGTTCAATTAAGGCTGGCGCAATAAAAAAAGGCGTGCGCCACGCCCAAAGTTCAAACGTTTTATTGCCAAGGCAATTAGTATGAGCTCAGGGACATACAATTTTACTATTGCAGATCGGTTTGAACAAAACAAGACAAAACTTAAATTTTTTAAAATTAGATTTTGAATGGAAATAGCGATTATGGGTGTTTTTAACAATTCTTAAACCACGCTACTACGTTACCAAGGAATTTAAATGTAAGTATTCATCTTTTTACTTCAAAACTGCGACCGATAGTTAAAAAATTAATGCATTATACGACTTTTGACGGAAACGCCCCTTTAAAGTGGGCGTGTCTTAAAAATTTGAAGCACTAACTGCACTTTTTTCAGTATTTAGGCATACGTGTAAAACTACGGCTGAATCGAGTAGTTTTTAAATGATCTTACCTGAACAAAGGCATTTTATCAAAATCACGCCTTTAAAAGTGGGCGTATTGAAAAAATGTACGCAAGAAAATGGAGAGATATATTTTTCATAAAACGAACGGAAGGGAAAAAGGTTTAAATTGAGTATCGGTAGTACCTTAAACTTTTAAAACTACATTTTTCGTTCTTTCATGAAAAGTGGGCGTAAGCCACGACCAAAATTCAAACATTTCTTTTCATACACAAACTTTTTAGTTTCTACTAAGAGACGCAAAGTTTTGGCTTGCGGATTCATTATAACCGTTTATTAACAAAAACAATTTTTTTTAGTTTCTAGTAAAAAGTGGGCGTCAGCCACACCCAAAATCAATTTTTTTGGTTTCAGACACAAAATGTTTATGTGCAATAATTAATATCCAAAAAATTTAATGTTTTTCGCTTTAGTTCCTTGTTGGTTTTGAAATTTAAAAAAAAGTTATGTTGGCCGCCCAAAGTTAGTAGATAGTATAGTATATTATATATCGTAAGCGTTTATGTGCACCACAGCGAATAGAATATATCAGTCCTTATTATGTCAATTGACAATTGCACTTTATTTTTTAAGACAAGTTTTCTTAGAATTGGTCAAGCCTATAGTATTAACATATATGTATCTTATAAAGCGGTTGAACTTTACTTTTATTTTAAATAAAATATGCTAGTGAATATCTTACACAGGTGTATTTCAAACTACATATCAAGTAGATGTAGATTATCGTCGCTGAGTTGATCGTCAAGTAAGTTTCTTTCTTTTGTATTTCCGGATCAAAACCCTAATAACGTTTTGCTTACTACGTATAAGAAGTTTGGAAGCTATTACCAGCCAGATTATACAATCATCATTCATCATTATTCAAACAGATTTCAAAACACGAAATATCTGTTAGCATGTGTCATGTGTGACACCCTGTGTGATACTTAACAAACTGTTATACATACTCATTATTCATCATATCATAACGTTTGATGTACAGATTAAATTTAACAAATCAAAACCATCCCTCGTCGTGATTTGCTTAACAAATTCACAATAAATATGTATCGCAGGTCTAGCTAGATACCTATCTAAGTGTAGGTACCTACTTCCTACAAAGTCCGAGCCAAATCAAGACCAAGTAAAGCATATACCCTATTGAAATCAATATTTGCTCTAAAAAAATAAATAGTAACGACAACACGTATGTAGGTTTGTAATGTAAGTAGTATTTGTAAGTATCTACACAACGTGCAACTATGTAAAGATGGTTACATCGAATATAAATACTTACGGATAAGTATAGGACAGATTGATTCATTTATAGTCAAGTAGATACATGTACAGTACATACGTAGCTATGTATGATAATATAATGCTCTGTGAGATATATTTTTTTCAATCGCATACCTACATTATATTGATTTTCGTTTCTGTTCCAAAGTGTATATAAATATAGGTACCTATCTTTTTATTATTATTAATGTATACATAGTCCATCCCTAATTGTGCAAATAAGGGTGACATAAATAAACAAAACAGTTAATAGCCAGGTATTTCCTAGTATCTCGGTTATTTAAGGAAAATTAAATTGGCGGTTTTTCTGAAGCTATAATAACGCACATGACTCTCATTAAATATCCAAAAACAAAGCTGTGAATAACTTTGCATTATGTTTTTTTTTTTTGCTATTCACCACAAAAAGAAGATTTGAAAGTAAACTTTGAAAGTAAACTTGTTCATAGCAATAATTTGTTGTTAATTTGAGTCGAAATAAGAGACTTGTTCTTGCAATAAAATAAAACAGTAATTCCAAGGTTCTTTTTTTAAACTTAAGAAGAACACTAAGTTTAAGTTGTTCTGGAGTGAATTAATAAAAGGTTCAAAAATATATCGTTTAGGGATAAAATATATAAGAAAAATAACTTAAATATAATTAAAATGTTTAAGTTAATATGAAAAAATAAAAGCTGATTGATTTGTTACATTATTTAAAAAATACATTTTTTAAAACATTTTTGCTCATAGCTGTATTCCTAAATGAATATGCAAATTAGTTGAAATCAGTGAAGCTTTTTTTGGAAAGTCTATAATTTATTACTGTGCGTGACGTAAGCGCCACCAAGCAAGATCGGTAAAGTCAGTATAAATATTTAAAAACATCCAATCTTCTTAACCTCAAGAAATGAGAAACTTCTGTCATTAACAGAACAGTGTGGGTTCTGATTTCTAGGAAATTATTCTTATTTTAAGAAAAGTCGAACTTTTGAACGATATAACCAGGGATGGCAGGTAATGTACTCGATTAACTACGCGTAGTTAATTGGGTAAACTATACACGTCTGATATCAGTGTTACCCTTTGGCGACTTTAGTCGCATTTTTGCGACCTTTTTTTTGCTGTGCGACTATGCGACGACCTTTGTAAAAATGCGACTTTTTCTTATGCCTAAACATTTACCATCAAACTTTCCAGTTTTCAATTTTTTCTATGTTCAGCTTCAGCTTTCGAACAAATCACATTACGATGATGGAGAACTCGAAAAAAGTAAGTCTGGAAATTCCGTCTGTCTGTCTGTTTTCAAATTGATGTTTGGGATCTATTTAACATATTTTTAATTTTGGCTCTAGGCCCAGAAATAACGGCACCATCCAACGGTAAGGAGGAAATTTGATTTTCTCGAAAACAGCTCTAACGATTTTCATAAAACTTTCAGAATGCTATTTTTTAGTATAGTTTATCTTTTCTTTTAGTAAAACAGATTCTTCGGAATTTGTCTCGTAACGATACCTCTCACAGAACCGTTATTTTTAAACTAGGTTTTTTGTCGTAAACTATTCTTCCGATTTCAATAAAAATTTTAATGCAGGAAGCCATTAATAATTAAATTGCATTTCAAAAACTTATTTTTTCGATTGTCGTCATTTTTACTTGCTCTATAGGGCAAGTATTGGTTTCGTGCAGAAAAAAAATCGAGGTTTTAATCAAACATGACATTACGATGATAGAGAAGCCCAAAAAAGTGGTTTTCGCCATACCGTCCGTCGGTCTGTCTGTGCGGATGTGCGGATATGCGTATGTGCGTCTGTGCGCTTTTTCACGTCATGCTACAGTCTAAACGGCTTGACGGATTTTCTTCAAACTTGATATATAGCAGTTTCAAGAAAAACGGTTGTCGAGATTTTTTTATTTCGTCTTAGCCCGGCTCAAACTTGTACCTTTCAAGTAACGGTTTTTTTCAATTTGGATTTTCTCAAAAACGGCTCTAACAATTTTGAATAAACTTAAAATTTAGCTAACTTTAAGCATTTCTAACAAAACTGCGTTTTTTGTTTTTGGCTCAAATGGTCGTAACAAAAATCAGGTTTTAACGGCTTTTTTTCAAATAGCCATAAGTTCACAACGGCTTGATTGAATCAACTCAAATTTTGTTTGACATAGTTTTTCACAGTGTTCTATAGGATGGTTTAGTAAATTTTTCACTGAAGCCTTTCTAAACGGTGGCTTCCATACAACGAACCGTTGAGTTTTAGCCAACTTTTTTTGGTTTTTTCTAATTTTCTCGAAAATGGCCCTAACGATTTTGATTAAACTTTGTGTGTTATATTCTTTTAGTGTTTTTAAGACAACTGCGTTTTTAGTTTTTGGCTAAAAATGCCAATGACGGAGATCTGCTCTGAAACGGCTTTTTTTCAAATGGCCATAAGTTGTCAACGGTTGCATCGAATTTACTCAAACTTTGTTTGGTATAGTTCCTTACAGCTTCCTATCAGATGGCATTGATTTTTTTTCAGTTTCTCTTTTTAAATGGTGGTTCCTATACAAAGAGCCACTAGATTTTGGCCAATTTTTTCATTTTTTCTAATTCACTCAAAAAAGGCTCCCCCGATTTTTATGAAACTTTGTATGTAACATACATAGAATACTTCAAACAAAACTGCATTTTTAGTTTTTGGATATACATGATAATAGCGGAAATTGCTTTTAACAGTACATATTATTAATTTGGCCATAAGTGGACATTTGTATCATTTATAACACCCAAAAGTTAACGTCTTAATTTTAAATATTAAAGGTTTCTTAACGTTAGCTCCCGTATATCGGTTTTTTCAGTTTCAGGCAATTTTTTTTAGGTTTAACCAAATTTTTCAAAAATGAGTTGTTCTCATTGAACGAAAAGTTTGTTTTCATCGTACTATTGCACCCACAGAGCAAGTACGTGCGACCCAGTCGTGCATTTTATTTATTTTGAAATTGCGACTTTTTGTTCGAAAATGAGACTTTTTTCAAAAAATTTTAATTTGCGACTTTTTTTTGTAAAAGCGACTTTTTCTGCGACTTTTTGAAAAATCTCAGAGGTAACCCTGGTCTGATTTGTTTCATTTACTACCTACATTTGTTACGTCTGCTACTACACAGTACACACAAAACGTTAGATTTCAAAAAGAATTAAAATTATAACAAAATTACAAATTTTTTTCAAATTGGTGGTTGAATTTACTACATTTTTACGTCGAGCGCTACGTCTGCTACATTTTACTACGTTTACATTTAACTAAATTAACTAGGTACGCATTTATGTAGGAGACGTAACAAATGTAGTAAATCAAACAAATCGTATTTCTGCCATCTCTGAACCCATTCTATGGAATTGGGTATAAAAAATCCACTTTACGAAGGAGTTCGTTTTTGTGGACTTTATTGAATTAAATTCAATTTAGAAGATTTTGTGACCTTTAGCCCAAATGCGTTTCGCCCAGGTGCAACAGTTGGGCTCATCAGTCAGATGCTGTTAGCTGTTGTATTGTACCCGACGCAAAATTTTGATCGATGATTGCCGACACTTGTAAATTTTGGTCGATGATGACCGACACTTGTAAAAATTACAGCGTGAATACACTGTGAATTCTATTTTTAGGGGAACTCGTTTGAGTTCATGAACCTAAAACTATACATACATATATATAAATACAGTTGATCTAGAAGTAGCCTGTAGCCTAAGGAGTCGTCTCCCGTAATCTAGCTACTTTTATAGCCCGGGCTTTATTATTCCATACATTTTACCGGTAGCCTATATGTGCTATTCCAAACTATAATCTATCTCTGTGCCAAATTTCATCTAGATCCGTTCAGCCGTTCTGGCGTTATTGACCAACAAACATCCAAACATCGAAACTTTCACATTTATAATATTAGTAGGATATAATAAAAATCCACTTAGACAACAGAATGTAAACCAAATTTTAAGAGGCCATGAACGTTGTGAAACAAGAGGTAACTCAAGTTAACTACTACGTATTAGGATTTATTTGTCAGTTGATGGTCGCATAGAACTAAATGTAGTGTGTATGGAATCCTTTCTCCAGTGTGGATGTGGATTTCTAGAAAAATGAAAAATATTAGCATTGTTCTAAAATCTAAACTGAAACTTTTTGAATATAACGTGAAATCTTTGAAGTAGTTATCTGCCTGTGGAACATGAACAGTGGCTTAGAACTGGACACTGATTTCCTTTTTACTTGTTTACTTGCTCTATGGGGTAAGTATTGGTTTCATGCAGAAATAAAATGCACGACTGGGTCGCACGAACTTGCTCTTATTTTGATAAAAATGATTTTTTTTTAATTCTTAAATAAATACTTAAACTAATTTGAGTTGAAAAAAAGTACGCCTTATTATTTCTTGGATAAATTTGTATTTATGAGAGTAAATTTATAAAAATCTGTGGAGCGCTTTTCGAGAAAAAAGTTTTTTTTGAAAAACTTTTTTAAAAAAATTTCAAAAAAATTCAAAAAAGCCAGTTCATAGGTATTCAACAAATACATTTATTTAAAATTTTAAGAAAAAAATTTAATAAGCAGTTTTCAAAATATTAATTTTTTAAATTTTTTTTAAAAAAATGCTTTTAAAAATACAAAAACATATATTTTTTAAATATTGGTATGCAGTACAAATTGAGCCACCTACAACTATATATGTGTGAAATTTAGAAAGAATCGGTAGAATCGTTTTCGAGATAGTCGAAAGCAAAAAAAAACGGTCTTATGGAAAGTACCGTTCTTAAACATTTTTTAAAACTTTTTTGTCAGCCATGTGATTGGTCATACCTGAAAAGCAAGCCTGATATTTTTGAATCAAAATCGTTAGAGCCGTTTTTGAGAAAAATAAGCTTCAACGAAACGGTTATATGGCAGGTACCGTTATTTTTCGAGCTAAAACAAAATTTTAATTTCCCCTCTGTACAATACCTAAAAAAAACTCTATATACCAAGTTTGAACCAATTCGGCCCACCCGTTTGGGCTGTAGGTGTCTATACATTCAGAAAGACGGACAGACAGACATACAGACGGACAGAATTTTTAGACCATCTTTTTTCGTCTTCGCTATCATCGTAATGTCATGTTTGATTGTTATCTCAAAACTTTTTTTTCGACGAATGCATAACTTGCCTTATAGTACCTATAATCGCAAGTAAAAATATTGAAAATCGTTCTACCATTTTTTTAAAAGAAAGGGTATTTTTGAAAAACTTTTCCGAAAAATATTTTTAAATAATTTGAGTTCGTTAATATATGGCAATCTGTAGTTTACATTTGAAAAAATTATTTAAAAAAAATCAATATACATACCTACATATGTACATGTTTCCAACATATTTCGAAAACCAAAAACTTTTCTGAAACAATTATAAAAAATCAAAAATAAAGTTTTTCAAAATTTTGAAATGTCATATTAATAAAACTATTAATGGCTTCCTTTTCAGAAAATTTTATTGAAATCGGATGTAGTTAGTTTTTTTTTTTTTTTTTTTTTTTTTTAGTTAGTTATAGAAACTTTATTTATAATATTTCAATTATATCTACAATAAATTTCATAGTTTAATATGGTTTGGCTTAAAGCCGTCAACCAGAAGAAAATTTTATTGAAATCGGATGTATAGTTTACGAGAAAATTTGATTTGAAAATACTGGTTCTATGAGGGGTACCGTGATAAGAAAAAAAAAATTAGCCGTCACGGGACACCCGGCAGATGTGAAACATTCAAGTGTTATTTTTAATAGTCATAATTTTTCAAAACCATCAAGGAAATTATGGAGTGAAATAATTTTTAATAATTTGGTGTTTCGTTAATAAAATCAATATATTTATCTCATTATTTTACTGTAATAACCATTATTACAGATTATATGCATTTATAAATAGGAACAACATCCTGACAACTTTTTCCTCACCCCCCTCAGCACCAAATCCCCCAAGCAGCAACCACCTACCCTATCTACAACCAATCACACACCATTTTTGTCAATATTTCTCCCCTACCAAAACTCAACCCCAACCGCCAACTCCCAAGCAACTATAAACCATGTTTGTAAATTCTGTCTCACCCACCCCCAACGCCCTCCTCAAAAACCATTCCGCCCTCACCAACATAACCTACAACCACCAGCCAACCACCCACCATTTTTGCCAATTTTTCCTCACCCCACATCCACCCAGCAGAAACCAACTCCCCCCACCAGTAACCACCTGCCCCACCTATAACCAACCACCCACTATCTTTGTCATATTTTCCTCACCAACTTCCATGCACACCACCCCCACATAAGCCTTCCACCAGTAACCACCCACCATACCTATAACCTCCAACCAACCACCCAAGATGTTTGTCAATTTTTTCCAAACCCCCCCCAGCCCAAAACAAATCAACCACCAGTAACCCACCTACAACGAGCCACTCACCATTTTCGTCACCTTTTTCCTCACCAACTTCCCCACACACCACCCCCACATCACTTCCCCCACCTACAACTCACCACCCACCATTTTAGTCAATTTTTCCCTCCAACCAACTACCCACCATTTTTGACAATTTTGTCCACAACCCCACCCCCTCACCAACCACCAAGCCTACCTACAACCACAAACCAAGCATCCACAATTTTTGACAATTTTTCACCACCCCCCCTCCCCACTACAGACACACATACCCCTCCTGCACTACCACCCCACCCTCCACCACTACCACCCCATCCCCACCAACGACCACCCAACCTACAACCACCAGCCACCCAACACTTTCCACTTTGAAAAATTTTATCAAGCGTCATGCCATTTTTCGTTACAATTACGATCGATTTTACTGTCTAGGTGCGCCAATAGATGTTTCACATCAAAAAATTGAAAAATCTTTTCCAACCAAAAGATGGATTGTCTTAAAAAAAATGGCATTCTGAATGTTTTATCAAAATCGTTAGAGCCATTTTTGAGAAAATCAATTTTTTTCTTTACGATTGTATGGCAGGTGCCGTTATTTTTGGGCCTAGAGCAAATATTAGAAAAATGTTCCGAGGGACGGCCAAATAAAAATCCTAAATACCAAATTTGAAGCAAATCGGCCAATCCGTTCAGGCTCTAGAGGGGCGGACAGACATACAGACAGACAGACAGACGGGCGGAATTCCCAGACCCACTTTTTTCGACTTCTCAATTATCGTAATGCCATGTGTGATTGTTATCTCATTTTTTTGCACGAATCCATAACTTGCCTTATAGTACCTATAATAATCGCAATTAAAAAATCGAGGTTATAGAGAAACCCAAAATGTGGTTTTCGCCATACCGTCCGTCGGTCTGTCTGAGTGTCTGTCTGTGCGGATGTGCGGATGGGCGCTTTTTCACGTCATGCTACAGCCTAAACGGCTTGATGGATTTTCTTCAAACTTGGTATATTAGCAGTTTGAAGAAAAACGATTGTCGAGGTTTTTTTTAATTCGTTTTTGCCTGGCTCGAACTGGTACCTTTCAAGTAACGGTTTTTTCATTTTGAATCTGCTCGAAAACGGCTTAACGATTTTGATTAAACTCAGAATTTAACTTACCAAAGATATTTTTAACAAAACTGCCTTTTTTATTTTTGGATTAAATGGGCGTAACGAAAATCAGTTTTAAACGTCTTTTTTTCAAATGGCCATAAGTTCGGAACGGCTTGATTGAATTGACTCAAATTTCGTTTGGCATAGTTCTTCATATAGTTTTTTACAAGATGGTTTTGTTAATTTTTCAGTGAAGCCTTTCTAAACGGTGGCTCCCCTCCCATACAACGAGCCGTTCAGTTTTAGCCAACTTTTTTGGTTTTTTCTAATTTGCTTAAAAAAGGCTCTACCGATTTTTATTAAACTTTGTATTGAGTACATAGAATGTTCTGAAGAAAACTGCATTTAAGTTTTTGGCTACAAATGATAATAACGGAAATTTGTTTTAACAATTTTATTAATTTGGCCATAAGCGGACATTTATATCATTTATATCACCCAAAAGATGACATCTAAATTTTAAATATTAAAAGGTTTCTTAACGTAAGCTTCCGTACATCGGGTTTTAACCAAAATATTGTAGTTTCAAACATGAGTTCTTCATATTGCTCGAAAAGTTTGTTTTCAACGTACTATTGCACCCACAGTACAATAGTACGTGTGACCTAGTCGTGCATTTTATTTATCTATATGCTCTCATCTTCAAAAACCTGTTTTCAAAAAACATCAAAAACGAGATATTTCTTGAAGTTTCCAAACAAACAATTTTTTTAATAGGTATATCAAGAATTTATTTGGGAGTCTAAAAACCATAAAAAAGGTATTTTTTCAAATACCTGCCAAACTATTAACATTAACAGCAAGCACATGTGACCCAGTCGTTAACTTTATTTGGATATTAAAAAGAATTTATTAAAACGGCTAGTCTTAACTGAACTTCAATCGGACAGAACCTACTTGACACCATCTAATCTGGGGGTTACTTTATCATAATTTTTTTCATATTTTTTATGATTAAAGTCTCGAACTTTTCTTACACGAGTATAGCTCCCATACAGCTATTACACACCAACCAAGTAATGATCACACAAAAATACTATTAGAAAGAGTTGTAGCTATCTCTTTTAGCTTTTATGCCTACGCGCGATTTTGATTATATTAAAACAAAATTTAATTAGTCTGTTTATCTGTTTTCTGTATCTTTTTATTGTTGATTTTGGTAAACTTGACACGAGGCGAGGCCAGATACTCGTAGAAAATAAAAACAAAGAAAAAAAGAATACCTTCATTGCTGCTTTAGAAAAAGGAAAAAAAAAAAAACAATTTAATTCCTAGCTTTTGGGGGTGTGGAAACTGCCTACTAAAACCATGGCTAGAAAGTTACGCACAATTTCAAAAGCAGCTGCTAACTCGTTGAATGGAATGTTGATAATTTTACAACTTTTTTATTTGTATCTTCTACGACATAACAGATACATAACTCAATGAAATAAATAATATCTAATAATTTCGAGTGTGAACTCAAAATATATTTCTTAGAAAGGGGGATTACACATTCAATAAAAAATAAATAATAAAGAAAAAACCACGTGGGAAAGATTGCTCACTACGAAGCACGTTTATTCCCCCTACTTTATTCGTACTTAGATTGCTTGAAAGCCTTTGTTTCGCTTGTTGCTATGCGGCGATCGCGCAGCTCTTGAGGTCAATCGAATTTAAATAATGGAAGAAGAATTTACACTACCTTCGGATTTTTGTTTTTGTATATATATTATACGAGTATAGCAAGTGCCAGTGAAGTTTTTTGGGTATTTATTTTGTTGGTTGGGAATTTTGCTATCTATAAGTAGGTGGTGGTGACGACATTTGTTCAAAAATAAATTTAATTTTTTGTTTGAATCAGAATAATCAATAGTGAGTTCGTCATTTAAGATCACCACCGATGACGTGGGAACGATGATTATTTGATAAGTTGTTATTTGTTATCATCAATTTTGCTAAAAGGATTGAGTGCGATTTTTATTCTTTGTACACTCGTTGCGGTCAAAGCCCGATGTTTAGGTAAACCTATGTTTGGCTAGTCAATGCTTAATATTGACCAAGGGCATCGGTTAAAGTACGACGTGAGTTTTTGTTTCAGATTTGGTTTTAGTTGAACCAAGCATTTTTAATAACTTAAGGCTCGAGACGGTTAATTGGGTAAATTGTTTATTTTGTGCTAGCATAGCAATTAAAAAAAAAAAAACTTCGAGAAATTTGTCTTATCACGTAGGTACATAAATATATAAATATGATTTTGCGGTTGTGGGAACCATATGCTCACTCATAAGGAGGGTCATAAATAGGTCAAAGAAGGAAAAAAAAACTTTTCGATTGAACTTTGGAAGATTTCCTTGATCAATGTTGAGCAAAGCCAGGGTTGACTTAACATCGGGCTTTGACCATAAAAAATTACCCTAAATTTTTAACAGAGGGATTTATTAGCTATTTCGTTGGCAGGTTTATCATGCGTACTTGCAACTCAGAAGAAATAATTTTTGTACTAAATGACTCTTTTCACAATTACCTACTTTGAGAAAATTGAATATGGTTTAAAATCAATATTTTTAATACCTTCATTGTTTTTATTGGTTTTCATATTTTTTTTTTTACGTTAAACTTTAAAAAACGAAGAGATGTTCTGTATCCGATTTGAGATTATGAAGGATACTAGAAAATAATGTTTTTTACATAAAAATCAAAACGACAAAGGGCCATAATACGCGAAAGAAAAAGAAAGCAAGTGTCGAAACCGAACGAAAACTTTCTTTCCGATCTGTCAAATACATCAGTTGGTCACAATAGCCTTGAGATATAAGAAGAAAGAAAGAAGAAGAATATAGCCTTTAGAAAAAAGGAAATTAATGATTTCCGTACGGAAAC
This sequence comes from Platycheirus albimanus, assembly GCA_916050605.2. Classification (NCBI taxonomy): domain Eukaryota; kingdom Metazoa; phylum Arthropoda; class Insecta; order Diptera; family Syrphidae; genus Platycheirus; species Platycheirus albimanus. The sequence goes on along the minus strand of OU696696.1, from coordinate 289,131,596 downwards.
GAAAGTGAACGAAACTCGCCGAAACTTATCAAAACGTCATTTCGGGTTGGGTATACTAATCAAGGCCCAACCATAATACGCGAAAGAAAAAGTAAGCAAGTGTCAAAACCGAACGAAAAGTTTCCTTCCGATTTGTTAAGTTCATCAGTTGCCCATAATAGCCTTTACAAATAAGAAAAAAGAAAGAAGAAGAATACCGTTTAGAAAAAAGGCAATGTCAGATTTTGGTACGTAATGTACGACTCAAAGCGTACATTACGTACGAAAACACAAGTGAACGAAACTTGCCGAAACTGAAAAAAAAGTCATTTCGGGTTGGGTATACAAATCACATGTATTTCTACTGTTTCGTAAGTCAACGTACGTACTCATTCTTCAATTATGGTTAGCCCTTTAAGCCGACTGAGATCTTAGTAGAACATATAGAAAACACTGACAAATGCTACACCATCTTGAATGTTGTATTTGTTTGTTATTAAACTCAAAAGCTAGATAGAATATGCATGAATCCTTAAAATAACCGCTCAAAAAAGAAAAAGAAATTCACAGTGGTTACATTACGATACACACAAGGGACAAGGTGATTCCTTATTCGTACAATATTTTGAGAAAAGATTTATAGACATGTTTTAAGAGAAACAATAATTGTTATTATTCGAATTTTTGTTTTTAAAGAACAATTACCTGAAAGTCAAAAAAGTGTATGGGAACATTTTCAGATTCTCCGGGTTTTTCCAGTAACTATCATGAAATCTAGTCTTGCATAAATCTATATATATAAAAATGAATTTGATTTATGTTTGACCATTTATATCTCGAGTTTGACAACACCGAATTTGATGATTCTTTTTTTGCTGAAAAGGTATTTATTTGCACCAGGTTTTTGTGTAAAAAAAAAATAATACAATGTATGTTACGTATGTTGCATATGTTGCAAATGCACTTGCCACCATGCAATCAACTAATCAACAAATTCAATAATTGATCATAACTGAAATGTATGCATAGTTATGAATCATTATGCAACATATAATATACAACATTTGCAACAAATGCATTTATGTCTAGAGTTTGACAACACCAAATTTAATGATTCTTTTTTTGCCCAATAGGTATTTATTTGCACCAGGTTTGTCTGTAAAAAAGAAATACCATGTATGCTACGTATGTTGCATATGTTACAAATGCACTTGCCAGTATGCAATCAATTAATGGTGGTCGTACAGGGCACTCTGCACTTAAATTGCCTTTAAACATCCAGGTTAACGAAGCGCCTACATGTAATATTTCTAAACCGTCGGCAATGGCCAGTCTTGCAACAGTGTAGGATTATTGTATGGGATGAGTGTACAATGGCACACAAAAAGTCACTTGAAGCTTTAGATCGAACTCTGAAAGATTTGCGAGGTAGCCAAGTAATATTTGGCGGCGCCATGATATTGTTGGCGGGTGACTTCAGACAGACTTTGCCGGTCATACCCCGATCGACTACCGATCAAAGCAGCTGTTGGATATTGGAAATGGAAAAATGTCCGTTGACGTTGATAGTTCAAATGGCCAAATAACACTGCAAATTTCTATTGTATAAGGAATTCAAAGAAAGAATTGGTTCAAAGTGTGTTTCCAAGTATTTCGGAGAACTATAAAAATCGTACCTGGTTAAGGCTAAAGGCAAAAATAAAGATGTCGCTGAAATTAATGCATCTATTTTAGAAGAAATAGATGGATAATTTGTTGCCAACAAATGATTTGATGCATTTATAAATGAGGATGACGTAGTGAATTATCAGACGGAACTTTTGAATTCGATTAATTTACCGGGACTGCCACCTCATTATTTAGCTCTAAAAATTGGAGCCCCGATTATAATGCTGAGTAATATTAATCAACCTCAACTTTGCAATGGTACTAGACTAGCTGGAAAAAAGTGAATGAACAATCTAATTGAAGCTAGGATTATTAGTGGCAAATATCAAGGGGAAGATGTTTTGATCTCCAGAATTCCAATCATTCCACCTGATTCGCCATTTAATTTTAAACGTCATCAATTTCCTATTCGCCTTGCTTTAGCCATCACTTTAAATAAAGCGCGAGGTCAGTTTTTGAAAATTTGCGGTATTGATTTCTCATGGTCAACTGTATGTTGGGTGTTCTAGAGTAGGGAAACCGTTCGCACTTTTTATTTATGTTAAAGATGGTAATACAAAAAATGTTGTTTATAAGAAAGCATTAGAATAAAATGTTAGACATTTTAAAAACGCTTTTTATTCAAATATTTTCTTTCTGCTTCCTTAAGTATTAGCATTTCTCCAGCCTGACGAATTGAAAAATTGTACGCCTTTTTTTGATTGTGAAATCTGCTCAGCGAAGTGGGCATGGGTTGAGAAAACAAACAGTCAAGTATTGGAATTGAGATTTGTTAATTGTCATGGCGAAGGCAAGATGAATTGGGAACTGAATTGGTTTAAACTCGAAGGGCATATCTGTTGGGATAATTGGAATCCTCGGAATGAGATCAAAATTATCTTTAAATTTTCCGTTGAATATGGTCGCGGGCATCACATCACTCTTCAGTTTTCTTATGACCAAGCGCGTTCAATCGCATAGTTTTAGTTGTTTTAGATTTCAATGTTGATGACTACCGAGCCCGCCTTCAGTTGTAAATTGTGCTGTGGTAAGTCAGGTACATCTAAGGAGTTTAAAAACTCAGTTGGATAATCAGTGGCTTCATCTTCGTTTGTTACACAGTCAATAGATTTGAATGAATGCAGAGAACCAACGATTTGATTCTCAATTATAAAGTTTGTCATTCACATCTCTATCCTTAGCCGCCGAAATTGGAAAGATCTTTTAAGGTTCGATAAAGAGCTTCCAAAGCGTTATTTTGCATTCATCTCAGATGTGATTTGTGAGGCTACTAAAACTTTTTCTATTGCAGAGTGTTTTGCAATGTTACATGTCGGTTGTTCAGTAGTTTGAAGATTTAATGGCTATTTCAACGCTGAATGAGCAATTTCTACCGCAATTTCGGATCTCGCACGAATAGTGACCAAAATCAATGACATGTTCCACCAGGGGCATCCATTAAAAATAAGCCACCATTTCCATCATCAATTGTATTAATTAATTTATCATAAACTTACTTCTATTTTGGGTTCAACAGTTCATTCGTTTGAACTGATTGGTCTTATTCATATCGATCATATTCACGTTCATGTTCCAATTCTCTATTAAATGAGTCTTTCACTCTGCGATCTGGCGCTGGCACTCCTAACCTGACTAAAAAACTGTCGCACATATGAGGTAACACATATCTTCGATCAAGGGCAAAGCCTGGTTATGCATCTCCTCATTAGCCTCAAGATCAGGATTTCTTGAACTGACACGAATTGGATGTAAAATGTCTTCTGCCATTTGAAAAAACTGCTTCGCAGATTTCGATAATTATTTTCTTTAAAACTAAAATAAATTCAAGCAATAAAATGGCGTACTTTTTTCATTGAATTAATATTTCTTTGATTTAATCTTATCTTTTCTTATCTTATATAATAAAAAAATATTAAAAATGAGTTTGATATAAATGGTTTATAAGAAAGCATTTGAATAAAATGTAAGATATTTAAAAAACGAATTTTATTAAAAGTTTTCTTTCTATACCCTTTACTATTTGCATTTCTCAATTTATACGCCTCTTGGCTAAACTGAATTTTATTAAGAGGCAACAGCCCATTGCAAATCTGCTCAGCGAAGCGGGCATGGGTATGCTAGTGTTTCTATAAGAATAAAGTAGTGAAAATATTGAAACTAGCAGAAAACTGCTCTGGAAGTCCAAAATCTAAAATTTGCATGAGCAAGAAAAGTTGAACAGGCTTTCAAACTAAAAACCTGAAGACTCAAACAAGATATCAAACTTATTCAAACACAGTTACAAAGAGTAAGTCAGAGTAAGCCTTTTCTTAAATACTTGGTGAGTGATGTCAAAATGGGAGATAGACCCAATTATTTACTTAAAACATGTTCATAAATAATTTTTAAAATTATTATTGTCTACGAATTGGGAAGCAACCTGTATATAAGAAATAGCTTTGCAGGAAATACGATTGATTGTTTTCGTTAAATTGAACATAAGGTTTAAAGGATTAATATCAAATGTTTGAAGTTGAGTAATATCGAAATAACAACAACAAAATCAAGGGACAAATTGTATTTGTAATTTGTAATAATTGTAATTTAATGATTATTGACTGAAAATTTGATAGGTTTTATAAGAAAACTAGCCAAGTTTATTTATTTCAAAAGTGTTTTTGACAATATTTGAAAGACACAATTACGCAATTAAAGTCCTACCAATTACTTTTTTTAAATTATTTAAGAAAAATCAGCAATGATAATTTCAAGCAATACTGTTTTCAAAAATTTGATGATACTAAAACACTCGGAAGTGCTTCATGTTATTAATGATAACAAATCAGTTTCCTTAATGGAAAGATACAATCTTCGATGGTTTTCTTTGTAAGCATCGCAAGACCTACCATTATTACAAGCTTGTGTCGCTAAGTGCTCTATGACTTCAATGAGCTGTCAGTCAGCCAGTCAGTTTTGGTTGAAAGAATTTACGAAGTTCTAACTATATTTCAGAAACCACTTACTCTTTGGAGTCTAAATACAGTAAGGGCGTCTATACTTGACCAGTTTAGCAAAAATGAAGTGAATTTACAGATTTGCACGTGAAGTGCCTGAACTAAAATTGGTTAACATTTTCTTAAACTTTATTTCTGATTTTTGTTTTGGTCGTTTTAAGAATAATTCATTATCAAATAACATTTTTAATGTTGGTTAACTTTTATTTTGGGCTTACAAAACAATTTCCAAGCTTTTTTTTGGAAACGCTATTAACGAACTTGGACTAAAGCCAGTTTTAAATACACATCTTGGTGTTTTAAGTATGTATTTCATGCTTAAGTTCTCGGAGGTATAAAGCCTCATCAATCCCAAAAATACTTACTAACTCACCAACTGATACACTCAATACTCATTAACTGACTGACTGACTGACTCACCATTAATAAAATGAAACACATCTTGTTATAACAAATAATGTATACTATTAAGTTATTATGCATAAAATTTTATTTTTTAGATTTTTAATATACTGACTGAAAATACTCCAAATTTGTCAGTTTTGGTTATTGACTTCATCATTGAAGAAAATTTTCTAGTGAAAATAGGGATCAGAAGTAGTCTGCTTTCGATCCCATTCACCGGAATTACATGCGTTGTTCAGGCGTCAGTCGGTTTATGCAATGGCAAAACCAAACTAAAGATACATCACATGGCAGTTAACGGAAACGGCTGTCAACGCAAACAGTGCTATCAATTTCAAGTTCTATACCTCTATAAAGACACCTCTTACAATCATAGAGTGAGTGAGAGAGATTTTCGTGAGATAAATAACTATCATCTATTTCTCAATCCATTGTGCCAACAAAAAATCTTATTTATTTATTTGAATTCGTTAAATACTAACGGTACATTCTTAAGTTAAATTAAAACTAGATATATATTCATAAATTGATAAATACATAAATCTTATAGGTATCTATATTATAAATATTGAATAAAAAATCTATTTTTAAAACAGTGAGATTTAACATTATCATTTGTGGAATTTAATATGGCATAGTTTTTATTAAATATATTGATCAAGAGATTTGCGCCGTAGTTGGATCTACTGAAAATGTTACACAGAGGCAATTGCCTTCTTAAACTGGAACGACTAAAATTAAAATTAATACGACAAAGGACTGATGGGGCTGTAATTGATCCATTAATTAACCGCACAATAAAACAGAATTGTAGGTACTCACGATGACTTAAAAGGGATGGAAGTTTTATTAGTTGAAGTCTTTGAGAGTAAGGTGGCAAAACAATTTTATCTAACCATGGATGAAAACGCAAACAAAATCTCAAAAATCTTTTTTGAATACTCTCTATCCTGTTGATATGAACAGCGTAGTAAGGGGCCCATACAATACACCCATATTCCAGAATTGATCTCACAAAAGAGACATAAAGAGTCTTTAGGACACAAGGATCACGAAATTCACGAGCAAACCTTTTAATGAAGCCAAGTGTTATGTTAGTCATGTTAGCTTTTTTAATTATGTAATTGTAGTGATCAGTAAAGGAAAGATTTGAGTCTAACAATACTCCAAGGTCCGTAAAGCTTGACAAGTTACACAAGTGCGACGTATTCAACATATAATTATAAGAAAATAGGTACATTATGTTAGCGTGTAAAACACATGGTTTTACACTTGTCGATTTTTAAAAACAGACTTTTTGTATTGCACCAGTTCCAAAATCTATGTAGATCTTCTTGAAGAAGTTCACAATCAACAGTTGAGTCAATTTTTCGAAAAATGTCCACGTCATCGGCATAAATTAAAGACATAGAGTTTACTAAAACGGAAGGAAGATCATTAATAAATAACACAAATAATAACGGACCAAGGTGACTACCCTCTGGCACACCTGAATTGACTCGAAAACATTTAGAACAGTTTTAAAAACAACACTATATAATATATCTTTTAGATATGAGGATATCCACAAAACAAAACGATCATTTAGTCCAATAGTATGTAGTTTGTGGAGCAGTATTTCATGATTCAATTTGTCGAATGCCTTACTAAAGTCAGTAAAAACACAATCTACTTGTTGAAATTTTTCGAATGAATCAATACAGAAAGTCGTGAATTGTAATAAAACCGTAGATTTTTTTTTACGAAATCATGTTGGTTTTCACATATAACAGAGGTGCAATGAAAAGACAATACATCACAGACAATAGATTCAAACAGTTTAGGAATGATGGACAGTTTGCCGATATGTCTGTAGTTTGATACTAAGTTGAAATTGGTCAATATTAGAATTTGTAGTTGAGTTAGGATCATTAGCAGAAGTATTTTTAAAAGCATTTTGAAAGTATTCGGCGAACATGTTTCCTATGATTTCTGGTGAGTGGCTAATTGAATTAATATAGCTCATGTTGGCTAGGTACCCGACACTTTTTCTTTTAGAACTAACGTACTTCCAAAAGTTATTAGGATTAGATCTAAGTCCGTTTTCTGTTTTATATATGAAATTGGAACTCCTTCTAACTAATGCCGTGCAGTTTGAATTAAAAAAAAGACCTTGGGTCTTAGAGGCATATAGTTCAAATTATTAAAAAAAAAATAGTGTAGGTGTTCTGGCCAAACAATTGAGATTTAAGTTTTACTACAGTTGAAGACTAGCATTAAATATAATTTAAAGAAAAAACAATAACCTACGAAGGAGCTCACTTATTAAAGATCTACCAACTACTTTGTGTGTACCTATTACTTTAAGGCACATTCTTCTAAATTTTGATTTATTATTGGTAATTATTAAAAGATAAAACTCATCAATTAACATTTCTATTGGCAACATTAATTAGATAATTTGTTGATTGAAGAAAAAATTTAAATCCGAGTAAATACACTTCTTAGATGAATAAATTCTCAGAATTTCAACACCCTACACAATTTACTCGTAAATAAGCTCCAAGCTCCAATTATTGTGTTTGCCAATTATATATTTTTCTCGGTAAAAAAGTCTCAACATTATTTTTCTTGTTAATACGTTAATATTGAAGAAACAAGAAATTGCGTAGTACCTATACCATATTCTATGATTTTACTTTCTAAAGTTTTTATTAACATGGAGACAAAATATCAGCAAAACATATTTCAAAAGCTTTCCAAAAGATAAGATATCAACTTAATATCTAATGAACGCACAAATATATTTTGGTTACTCCTAATACTTTTTATCAATGCCGAAGGTGGCAGGTTTTTAATTCAATTCACAAAAAAGTGTTTTCGTTTAAACTAAGCTGTTTCGTTGGGTCTCTTCTTCTTCATCATACTTCTTTTACTTTCTGCATTGTATATATAAACTATAGTACTACCACCTGAGGTGCGCCATCTATCGACGAAAAACTAAGCTCGAGAATACCATGGGAAGCAACAACAACAATTAAAAAGGGTGAAAATTGATGTTGTTGCTTCCCATGGTATTTTAGAGCTTAGTTTTTCGTCGATAGATGGCGCACCTCAAGTGGGAATACTATACTTTATATATACAATGCTTTCTGTCTTCCTCAACTCCATATAGTGGAAAATGATTACAATACAAAATTTGCAAGATTTGTATGGGAATTAGATAATTGGGAGCCGAATTTGGAAGTTTTCAAAGCTATTCGTTTTCAGTCATGAAAATGTACTGTTAGTGAGTTTTCTTCCTTACACAAGTATAGTTTCGATATTAGAACTATAACGCTTTGAGCGACGTTTTGGATATTTAATTATCTGTTAGACCTACATACCTAGATGTAAGGAAAACATGGTAATATATTGCGCATCTTATCTCCCACTATTGTGTGACGTCACTCGAATTCTATTTCTTGAAGGGAGTGCTTTCTTCAGGTGGGCAAAATCGTATCGTCACCTCCAAGTGGTGCCTGCTGGATAGCCGAAAGGTGAACTAACGACGAACGTTGGATCCATCGGATCCATAGGTTGTAGATACCTGAGTTATCTTCTCAGGAACTAGGAGCAGGAAGAAAGAGATACGCTCTGAAGATCCAACCACCACAAAGATCTATGTCATGCACAGGCCTCACAAGCCGGTCATGAAAGGGAAACTAGATGGTGATGAAAACCGCAGAAAATGCCTCGGATGAAAGAACCAAAAATGTTGACGACCCCCCCCGCAAACGAAAAACGGACAACGATTTACGCATATGCACATGGAATGTGCGTACGCTAAACAGGCCGCGTAAAGCCGAACAGCTAGCCGAGACCCTCGCCAGTCTCAACGCTGATATAACAGCCCTGCAGGAGATGCGATGGGATGGACCGGGCCTGAGAATTACGGAGGACTGTAATTTCTATTATGGGAAATGCCACCTTGATGGGAGATCGCGCTTGTTTGGGTGCGGATTCGCTGTCAGAGGAAGACTTAGGCAAAAGGTCTTGAGCTTTCGCGAAGTCAGCGAGAGAGTGACAACGATCCGCATTAAGGCCAAATTCCACCACATAAGCCTAATTAGCGCCCATGCCCCTACAGAAGAGAAAGACGACGCTACCAAAGAATGTTTCTACGAGCTCCTCGCCAAAACATATGAGCAGTGCCCAAAACATGACATTAAAATTCTTTTGGGAGACTTCAATGCCAAAATTGGGAGAGAGGACATCTTTGGTATGACTATCGGAAAACACAGCCTGCACGACACCACCTCCGACAACGGACTCAGGCTCATCGATTTTGCAGCGGGAAAAAACATGGTGCTGAGCAGCACGCGATTCCCACGTCCCGACATCCACAAGGGCACATGGCGATCCCCAGATGGTCGAACCTGCAACCAAATCGACCATGTTGTGATTGATGGAAGACACTCCTCCAGCATTATGAATGTCCGTACTTTCCGAGGAGCAAACATCGATTCGGACCACTACCTAGTCGGTGCAAAACTTAGGGTACGGATCTCCATGGAAGTTCTTAGGCGAACACCGACTTCACCTAGGAAATTCAATGTTGGACGTCTTCAATCGGAAGAGACCGCCGCTGCCTATGCCGACCGCGTATCCCTTGAGCTTGCGAGAAATCCTTCGACTGATGACATGAACCCGGAAGACCAATGGCAGCTATGTCAACAAGCCATAAGAAGTGCTGCGTCAGAGGTATTGGGCTTCTCACATCCACCCCCCAGAAACCCCTGGTTCGACTCCGAATGTGCTCAGGCAAACAAAGCCAAAACGGAGGCATACAAGTCGTGGCTCCAGAGAGATACTAGAGCATCCAGAAATCTCTATGTTGAGCGAAGGAAAGTTGAGAAACGTCTACTCAGGAGAAAGAAAAAAGAACACCAGCAACGCGAAGTCGAAGAGATGCAGAGATGTTTTTGCAGAAAAGAGGTACGAAACTTCTATAAAAAGGTGAAACAGTCTACATCCGGTTTCACAAGCCGCCCTGGGCCCTGCAAAGATCAGGATGGAAATACCATAGTGGAAACGCAGGCGATGTTAGCCATCTGGAGAGACTACTTTAACCGGTTGCTAAATGGCGATGACAGCCAAGATCCCGCCCAAGATCAACTTGTTCCAGTTAATCTAGATGACGACCACGAACTACACCCGCCCGACCAAAATGAAATCAAAGTAGCCATCACCAGACTAAAGATGAATAAGGCAGCTGGATGTGATGGCCTTCAAGCGGATCTTTTTAAACACGCTGGAGATGACCTGGTCAGGAGCATACACCAACTCATCTGCAAAATATGGTCGGAGGAAAGTATGCCCGATGAGTGGAATCTCAGTACCATCTGCCCGATTCACAAAAAAGGAGACCGCCTCCTCTGCGCCAACTATAGAGGCATAAGCCTTTTAAACATCGCCTATAAGATCCTGTCCAGCGTTTTATGTGAACGTCTCAAGCCGTTTGCTGACGACCTGATAGGTCCTTACCAATGCGGCTTCAGACCTGGAAAATCTACCACCGACCAAATATTCACATTACGCCAGATCCTGGAGAAAACCCAAGAGTATAACATCGACACCCACCACCTGTTCGTCGATTTTAAAGCCGCCTACGATAGTGTTAATAGAGTTGAACTGTATCGTGCCATGTCTAACTTTAGAATCCCTGCTAAACTGATCCGCCTTATCAGGATGACGTTGGAGAATGCTCGTTGTTCCGTCCAAGTTGGTAGAGACTCTACTGAAACCTTCGAAACCACCAGAGGGCTAAGACAAGGTGACGCACTGTCGTGCAGCTGTTTTAATATTGTGCTTGAAAATGTAATACGGAGCACCCATGCCAGTACATCAGGCACCATTTTCAATAGATCGACACAATTACTTGGGTTTGCTGACGACATAGACGTGATAGGAAGAACAAAGCGAGCAGTAACCGGTGCTTTCACTACTATGGAATCAGCAGCAAGCAGAATGGGGCTGAAAATAAACGAGGACAAGACGAAGTATATGCTTTCATCAACAAGAGTCCAATCCCACCACCGACTTGGTCAGAACGTAACCATTGATAGGTATAACTTCGAGGTAGTCAGTGAATTTGTCTACCTGGGCACTGCTGTAAACACAGGCAACAACATCAGCGCTGAAATCAAACGCAGACTAACTCTTGCTAATCGCTGTTTCTTTGGGCTGAGTAAGCAATTGAGAAGTAAAGCCCTTTTGAGAAGAACCAAGGTGACACTGTACAAAACACTCATCATCCCGGTCCTGCTATATGGTGCAGAAGCATGGACCCTATCCCAATCGGATGAAAATTCACTTGGAGTCTTCGAGAGAAAAGTTCTGCGTACGATCTATGGTCCTGTCTGCGTAAATCGCGAAAACAACGTTTGGAGAAGAAGATATAACATTGAACTGTACGAGCTGTACAGCGACATAAGCCTAGCCAGAAAAATTCGAATCCAAAGACTAAGATGGCTGGGCCATGTAGAGCGAATGGACATCGACGCTCCAGCTCGTAAAGTCTTCAACGCCAAACCCGAGGGAGTCAGAAGCCAAGGTAGACCTCATCTTCGATGGAGTGACCAGGTAGAGGGAGACATCCGTCAACTTGGAGTACGAAATTGGAGACAGCAGGCTAGAGATCGAGCCGGCTGGAGGGGCATTCTCAGCAAGGCCTTGGAGTACCACGCTCCAGTGGCGCCAACATAAGTAAGTAAGTAAGTAAGTGCTTTCTTCAATGTATAAATGCTTTTGTCAAAAGATGCAATAAGTTCTCATCTCTTAACGAATAACTGCGAAACCTTCACTTCAAAAACAGACTTTATTTAATATTCTTTTAAGCTGATCTTCATCATAGTCATTATCTTTGTTTCTTATGTTTTGATTTTGAAATGTGATTATAAAATACATTTAGCATAGAAAAGAAAGTTTCAATAATTTCAGGATCGAATGCTATCTTCTTTACCAACTAGGTTTTCTGTGTTGGTTGTATCTTCGATTTTAAAGGCTTAGATAGCCAGCAAATTACTCCAAGGCAGTACGTACATACGTTACACCAGATCTCTTTTTGCTTGCTTCGTTTTTATGTACTGTCTGAAGTAGCAGCATTTTTTTTCAAAAACTTTTTGAAAACATTTAAAAACATAAGCGAGAGCTACAGTACGTTTGCAACGAACTGTTGGATACCCTATTGCCTATATTTTTGTATGTGTATGCGTTCGGCTCCCGCAGCCAGCCTATGTTCCAGTTTCAGAAACAAAATTCTTCTTTAGCAGACAGAAACAAATTCAATAACATTAATTTTGTGTGGTGTGATGTTCAATTAGTGCTGGCACAGTAAAAAAGGCGTGTGGCACGCCCAAAGTTGAGACTATTTATTGCCAAGGCAATTAGTATGAGCTCAGTGACAAGACAAATCTTAAATTTTTAAAAATTAGATTTTGAATATAAATAGTGAACCACACTCTGCTACGAAACCAAGGAATTAAATCTAAGTGTTCATCTTTTAACTTCAAAACTGCGACCAATAGTTAAAAAACGTTAAAAAATTAATGCATTTTTCGACTTTTGACGGAAACACCCCTTAAAAGTGGACGTGTCTTACAAAATTTGAAGCACTAACTGCGCTTTGATCAGTATTTAGGCATATGTGTAAGACTACAGCTGAATCGAGTAGTTTTTTAACAATCTTACCTGAACAAAGGAATTTATCAAAATCACGGCTTTAAAAGTGGGCGTATTGAAAAAATGTACACAAGAAAATGTAGAGATATATTTTTCAAATAACAAACATAAGGGAAAAGGTTTAAATTAAATATTGATAGTACCTACCTTAACTTTCTTTCTTTCTTTCATGAAAAGTGGGCGTTAGCCACGCCCAAAATTCAAAAATTTCTTTTCATACACAAACTTTTTAGTTTCTACTAAGAGACGCAAAATTTTGGTTTACAGATTCATTATAAATACCGTTTATCTACAAAAACCGTTTTTTATAAACTCTAGTGAAAAGTGGGCGTCAGCCACGCCTAAAATCAATTTTTTTGATTTCGTACACAAGATGTTAATGTGCAAGTAATACTCACAAAATTTAATGTTTCTCGCTTTAATATAACAATTATTGTTATTTTATAAAAACAATATTGATGGTTTTGTATGAAAAATGGGCGTCAGCCACGCCCAAACTGAAATATTTTTATTTAATTCGAAGAAAGTTTACCTAAAGCTTACGTTTGCAAATTTTTAGCTTTATGCTTTTATCGTAACTGTACAAAAAACATAATTTAATTTTACCAAATTGAGGTTGTTCAACAAAAATGGCGATTGTGGGCGTGTTTGTAAGCGGATTTTACTGGTTCAAGAACTTAGCCTTACTCTTGAACCAAAGATTATATGTACCAAATTTCAGCTTTCTAGCTCAAAAATTGCGACCTCTAGAGAGTATACATACGGACGGACGGACGGACGGACGGACATGGCTTAATCATATATATACTGTAAAGACCAAAGAAAAGATTATTAAACTTGTTTGATCTTTATTAATAAAAAACTTATAACTAATAATTAACTTTACAAATCTGATTATTTAATAAGAAACTCGCACCCACTGCTGCTGTCGACGACATCCCAAGAAAGAAAGAAAGAATGGAAAACCGGATATGCAGAGATGAGAAGACATTTGACATTCTTTTTCGTGAGGTGTGTTCGTTTATGTTTTGTCTTGTAGCGTCAAGGGACGCGCTCTTTCTTTTGCGTTTCTTGTCCGCTACAGTGCTCCCCCCTATGTAGGAGCGAAACGCGATGGTGGTTTGCTTGTCCTCCCAGACCTTGTTTTAACGAAGAGGTGCGATGTAACTGGTTCCGGAGGTGTAGTTGTCTTCTCTAAGCATTCCGAGCTAGCTATTTTGTAGGCTGGTTTAAGCCGCTGGATGGAAACGAAAACTTGCTTGTTTGGCAAGGCAACCTTGAAAGCATGTGGCTGACGTTCAAGCACTGCATAGGGTCCAGAATAAGCGGGCTGCAAGGGGCGCTGGACATGGTCGTTACGGACGTACACATGCGATGAAGTTTTTAGTTCCCTTGGAATGAAAATAGGTTTCGAGTTACAGCTTGGGAACGTTGGTGTAAGTCGCTGGAGGCTCTCCCTTAGGTCCTGTACGAAACTAACCGGTTCCTTAGGAGGAGTAGTTTCAAAGAAGTCTCCTGGAAGGCGCAATTCAGTACCGTACATCAGCTGGGCGGGTGTGGTGCCAGATTCGTTTACCATTGAGCGCAGTCCGAGGAGGACGGCAGGTAGTGAAGTCACCCAACCATCAGGGCTGTGAGCGGTTAGAGCTGCCTTAAGTGAGCGATGCCACCGCTCCACCACCCCGTTAGACTGCGGATGGTAAGCGGTAGTGTGAATGCGTTCGCAGCCAAGAATTTCGGAAAATCGGCGAAACAAGGCAGATTCAAATTGACGGCCTTGATCTGTGGTCAGGCGCAGAGGGCAACCGAATCGTGCCAGCCAGTTGAAGAGAAATGCATCTGCAACTGAATTTGCCGTGATGTCAGCAATTGGGATGGCTTCTGGCCAGCGTGTTGCCCGATCAATACATGTGAGTAGGTAGCTGAACCCATTACAAGTTGGTAAAGGGCCAACGATGTCAATATGAACATGTTCAAGCCTTTCAGCTGCTGCGAATGTTCCCATGGGTGGGTTGGTATGCCTGTGCACTTTACTTCGCTGACAGTCATGACAACTTCGTGCCCACTTTCCTATGTCTACGTTCATTGATGGCCAGAAGAAACGAAGTGCAACGGTTTTGCGAGAAGCTCTTATACCTGGGTGGCTGAGGTTGTGAATTGTTTCGAAGGCGGTTCTCCTAAATGCCTTAGGTATGTAAGGGCGAGCTTGTCCGGAAGTTGTTTCACAAATTACTTCTGTTTCGGTACCGGGAAGAACAAAGTTAGTGAAATTTAGTTTGTGACTTACCGATCTCAATTTTTCCAGCTCTGGGTCTGTCTTCTGTGCAGTGGCTATAGCATTGTAGTCTATACTTATCGGATTGTCAATAGCTGCAATCCGGGAGAGTGCATCCGCTGCAGCGTTCTCAGATCCGCTTATATGGCGAATGTCGGTGGAAAATTGAGAAATATATTCCAGATATCGTTGACGTTGTGGCG
The DNA here is from genome assembly GCA_916050605.2 of Platycheirus albimanus. Classification (NCBI taxonomy): domain Eukaryota; kingdom Metazoa; phylum Arthropoda; class Insecta; order Diptera; family Syrphidae; genus Platycheirus; species Platycheirus albimanus. Next base: position 289,116,372 of record OU696696.1, on the reverse strand, counting down.
TCTCTGTTGATGATGGTGGATTTCGAATGGCGAACGTTAGTGGCTTGTGGTCAGTGAAAATAGCACAAGACCGTCCCTCGATGAAACGTCGGAAGTACTCGATTGCCAGCTTAATTGCTAGCAACTCACGATCGAATGTGCTGGATTTCTGTTGCCTTGTAGATAGGGCCTTGGAATAAAATCCGAGAGCCTTAGATTTCCCATTGACAACCTGGAGAAGTACTGCCCCGACTGCTGTGTTTGAGGCGTCAGTCATGAGCCGCAACTCGGAGTCCGGGAGAGGATGTGCCAACGTGGCGGCGTCCGTAAGTGATTGGCGACAGCGGAAGAAAGCTGTTTCGGAAGATTGCGTCCAATTTAGTGGCGAATTGTCCTTTTTCTTTGAGCCATGGAGCATTTTGCATAGAGGTGCCTGATCTGCCGCAGCGTGTGGCAGGCTTAGCCGAAAGAAGTTAAGTGCACCCAGAAAACGACGAAGTTCAGTGACTGTTGTTGGCTTCGGAAATTCTGCCATCGATTTGACGGAGTCTTGAGGTGGTCGAATACCTGTTTCATCCACTTGGTACCCCAGGAATGTAATAGCTCGCTTTCCAAATTCACACTTGTCTCTGTTAAGGGTGATGCCGTTTTGGTCGAGTCTTTTAAAAATCTCCTCTAGATGTTTCAGGTGTTCTGCTTGCGAGTTTGATGCTATGAGCATGTCGTCTATATAAGTGAAGACAAAATCCAAATCACCGAATATAGAGTCGACAAAGCGCTGCTGGGTCTGGGCTGCGTTGCGTAGCCCAAAAGTCATTCGCTTGAACTCGTATAACCCGAAAGGAGTTATAATTGCGGTTTTCGGTATGTCGTCTGATGCCATGGGGATTTGATGGTACGCGCGTGCCATGTCGAGGCGTGTAAAAATTGACTTATTTGGTAGTATCAATTGGAAATCCGTTAGACGTGGCAGAGGATACCTGTCGGGCAGCGTTACGGCGTTGAGGCGCCTGTAGTCACCACAAGGTCGAATTGTGCCGTCCTTTTTAGTAACGATGTGGAGGGGGCTGGCCCATGGACTTCTTGAAGGTTGACAAATGCCCTCACTCACCATGCGCTGGAACTCTGCTTTAGCTAGCATGTAGTACTTTGGAGGAATTGGTCTTGCACGACAGTAAACCGGTGCACCAGTAGTTTCCAGGTGGTGTTGGACTGAATGCTGCGGTGTTCGGTGATCACTAAGCGGGAGAGTGATTGCAGGGAACTGCTGAAGTAGTTTTGTATAGACATCATTGTGATTAATGGCATTTAATGATCCTTCATCTGATGACGTGAGAATGCTTGAGGTACTGCAGTTGGAACCCTGGTCCACGAGTCGGCGGCCATGAACGTCAACCAAGAGCCGGAAGAAACTCAAAAAATCTGCTCCCAATATTGAGTGTGGGATTGCTGCACGGGTGAAGGTCCAACGAAAAGTGCGTCCCATACCGAAGTCCAAGGCAAGCGTTGTCGTGCCAAAAGTGTTTATTTTAGTGCCGTTGACAGCTTGCAGTTTTGTTGGATCTGGTTGCAATCTTGCTGTGCTTTTGACAGATAAGGTTGAAACGGAAGCTCCGCTATCTACAAGAAAACGGTGGCCAGAAATTTTGTCGTGAATAAAGAGGCGATTCGACTTACCAGCAACTGTAGAAGCCTCACTTAAAGTTGCTGGTGGGCGTTTCCCTGCTTGTATGTACAAGGTGAGGTGCATTTTTTTGCTTTTGAGCCGTATCGTCGGTGGAACCAGCAGTGGCCGGGAGCGCTGTTACGTTGACGGTTATCTGACTTCTGACGAACGCTTACTGTTTGCTGGTGGGCAGATGTTGTTTGATGCCTGAGTTGCTTTTCTATAACGTTTAGCCTCTGTAGGATGCCATACATATTTTCACTATCAGTTGAAGCTGGTGGTGGTAGCGCAGCTATCGAGTTAGGTGAAGAAGAGTGACTCATGATTTTATCGGCGACCTCTGCAAGTGAGTTAAGGTCACCTTTAACCGATGAGAGTATCGCTCTCACATGCGAAGGCAAACGAGCTAACCACATGACCTGAATGACCACGTCTGGAGTGCCTGAAGATCCGGAGAGATCGCGGATACGCCGAAGAAGCTGAGAGGGCTGTGAGTCGCCCAGATCAAGGCCTTCAATTAGGCGTTGCATTCGTTGTTCCTCATCCTCTTCATACACTTTGATGAGCCTTTCTTTGACTTTAGTGTATTTGTTGGTAGCTGGAGGAGTCAGAAGAATGTCTGAGATTTGTTCTAGATCCCTTCGGTCGAGATTTGCAATGACGTATTGAAACTTTGTGTCGTCATTCGGCCTGGAAGTTGAAAGAATAGCCTCCATCTGTGCGAACCAGAGAGATGGTCTCTCGCGCCAAAACTGAGGCATTCGTGCGGCTACAGAAAGGCCTGAGACTGCCAGCGCTTGGCCACCGGGTAATCCCGTTGAGCTGGCATTGTTTGGTGGAGCGCCTGCATTTCCTTTGTCGTCGTTATTGTCATTTTCCGTCATACCTTCGCCTTAGGGCTTAGACTGTTGTGGTTTGGGTGAAGATTTCGACTCCGTAGCGAGAAATTGACTTCAATGCTCGAAATAAGAAGTAAACCTCGCGAAAAAAAATATTGGCGACACGATGCAAATTGTATCAAACAAAAATGTGCTTAAGAGGATGCCGTTGTTTTTTGTTTGATAATGATGGCGTGTCGAATGGTGATTGCAGTAAGCAGTGGGTGTGAAGAAAAAAAAATAAATTGCATGAACTTAATAAAAATAACAATGTTCAAACGCGGGGTCACCAATGTAAAGACCAAAGAAAAGATTATTAAACTTGTTTGATCTTTATTAATAAAAAACTTATAACTAATAATTAACTTTACAAATCTGATTATTTAATAAGAAACTCGCACCCACTGCTGCTGTCGACGACATCCCAAGAAAGAAAGAAAGAATGGAAAACCGGATATGCAGAGATGAGAAGACATTTGACATTCTTTTTCGTGAGGTGTGTTCGTTTATGTTTTGTCTTGTAGCGTCAAGGGACGCGCTCTTTCTTTTGCGTTTCTTGTCCGCTACAATACTTTTCTATACCTTACGGTATTATTTCTCTATGTTACAAACTCTACACCAAATACAATATACCCATTCTATAGAATAGGGTATAAAAAAAATTCAAAAACACCAATTCATAGGTTTTTAACAAATACATTTATTAATAATTTTTGAAAAAAATTTAATGAGCAGTTTTCAAAATATTAATTTTAAAAAATAAATTTAAAATGCTTTTAAAAATACAAAAAAAAATTTTTTTTAAATATTGGTATGCAGTATAAATTGAGCTATCTACACCTATATAATGTGCGACATTTCCTATGGTAAGTACCGTTTTAAGACATTGTTTAAATTTTTCCCCGATATTGGTCGTACCTAAAAAGCTTCACCAATTTGTTTCAATTGAAATCGTCGAGAAAAATAAGCTTTAACGTAAATGTTATATGACAGGTACCATTATTTTTTGAGCTAATTTTTTTTTTCAATTTCCTCTGTACAATACCTAAAAAACTCTATATACCTACCAAGTTTGAAGAAATTTGACCCACCCGTTTGGGCTGTAGGTGTCTACAGACAGACAGACAGACAGGGATACAGACGGTGATAATTGTTAGACCATCTTTTTTCGTCTTCGGTATCAACGTAATGTCATGTTTGATCAAAACTTTTTTTTTCGACGAATGCATAACTTGCCTTATAGTATGTATCTACCTATAATCCCAAGTACAAACTCTAAAATGTATAAGGATATCAAATGCATATGTAAGTATGAAGGCATCATATACAAGAAGAATTATTCTTTTAGTCGCGCAGTAAATGACAGTTAACTTTGCCATTATCGTCGGCGTGTATTGTCATCTTTCAAATGAAATTATGCTCATTAAGTTTTTATTTGATAGCTAGTTACAAAACAAGTATGTACCTATTTTATTTAGTACCCGGTGGCGTAGTGGTTAGTGTGTCGGACTGCCACGCCGAAGGTTCTGGGTTCGATCCCTGACGATTCCACCTTATTTCTTTTCCGGGGTACTGACTCTTGCGAGGAAGTGGCGAATCCTCTAAGAGTAATTAGTGTCATGAAAAGTGCCTCACTGTTAGTTGTTCGGATTCGTCGGTAAATTTGTTGGTCCCTTCCATTCGTGCAGAATATCAACGTACATACAGAAATGGTTGAGAGTATAAGTCACAGGCCCCGGCCCTGCCTAGAGCTGTTGTGCCAACAATTTATTATTAATTTATTTTATGTACCCTACCTACCTATTTTCTTTAATCGATTAAAAAGAGAAGGTCCTTTCGGTCATTTCGGTATTAAAATTTTGGATAGAAATATGCATGCAATGCAAATATAAGTAAAGCGCTGTCAATGGAAAGAGTCCTTCATTTTTGAAAACCTTTAAACCGTTAAGAAATTAGACAAAATATCGAGAGTTTAAGAATCGCCTTGATGAAACCCATGTTTATGTATGATTGTGGCAAAAATTATATTGAATTCATATTTTGTTGTCAAATCAGGGTTGTTTTAGTGTCCAGCCCTCGAGCCTACATCGTCGGTAAAACATAGCTACACTTATAGGACAGAAACCAAACAACTTTCAAACAAATAGATTTTTTCACATCGAAAACATTAGAAAGGAACTCGACAAACTCGATCAATTCATACCTACGAATTTTTGTTTTCAATAAATGAACGATGAGAAGAGGAAGTAAGGGACTACGTGTACTAGGTATTATTTCATTAGAAATAGCAAGATGTATCACATTAACCATTTGGCTAGGTAAAAGGCTCAGGAGTCACCGCAACGACATAACACATTTACTTACAAACATATTTACCCAACCTGTGTCCTTTGGACATATACAAATGGTTTGAGAGAGAAAACTCGACTCATATGCACGAAAAAATTACAACTGACCCAGAAGCGTACTTATACTTCGAAAATTCCAAGAAATCATAGGTATTTAATGAAATTTTTTAAAAAGAAAAAAACAGTAGAAAAAAACAGTAGAAGTAGATAAATCATATCTACCTTAAAATTGAGTCTTCATTCCTAACAAGACTAATAATTATTTTCTGCAATTTCTTTGATATTTTCACCTTTCGTGTCATGTCCTACAACTAACTGATGGCCAAGAAATATTGCTCAAGGTATCTGTCTTCTTCGAAGTAACACTCTACCAATTTACAACAAATTAAAACGAACTCAACATGCGTTTTCTTTTGAAAAGTGTTGTATTCTCGAATGTTTGTATTTTCTCATAGGGCTTAGTTACTTATCATTAAATCAATACAAATCAAAATTTTAGCGGCATTGAAATGAACAAAGAAAGCAGTTTTCTATATAAATCGATAGGTTTAGGTTAGGTACACATTTTCCATTAACTCTTTGTAACTTCTTCTTCCCTATCTTCCCTTAAGTATCAAAACGTCCTCATGCTCCTTGAATTCTGCCACTAATTTCATCGTTAAACTTATTTTTTTGCTTGAAGAACAAAGGTCAAATCATATTGAAACTTAAAACATTTAAATACCCTATTCCATATAATGGGTATATTGTATTTGGTGTGGAGTTTGTAACACGGAGAAATATTTAATAACGTTTGGTATAGAAAAGTATATATATTCTCACTCAGAATCAAAAGCCTAGCCGATTTAGCCATGTCCGTCCGTTCGTATGTCCGTCCATCCGTATGTATACTCTCTAGAGGTCGCAATTTTTGAGCTAGAACGCTGAAATTTGGTATATATAATCTTTGGTGCAATAGTAAGGCCAAGTTCTTGAACCGGTAAAATCAGCCCACAAACACATCCACAATCACCATTTTTGTTGAACAACCTCAATTTGGTAAAATTAAATTATGTTTTTTGTCCAGTTACGATAAAAGCACAACGCTAAAAATTTGCAAACGCAAGCTTTAGGCAAACCTTCCTCCAATAAAATAAAAATATTTCAGTTTGGGCGTGGCTGACGCCCATTCTCCATATTTTCCATACAAAACCATTATTGTTTTTATAAAATAACAATTGTTATATTAAAGCGAAAAACATTAAATTTTGTGGGTCTTACTGGCACATAAACATCTTGTGTATGAAATCAAAAAAATTGATTTTGGGCGTGACTGACGCCCACTTTTCACTAGAATTTATAAAAAAACTAAAAAGTTTGTGCATGAAAAGAAGTTTTTGAATTTCAAGCGTGCCTTACGCCCACTTTTCACGAAAGAACGAAAAACGTAGTTTTAAAAATTTAAGGTACTACATACCAATATTCAATTTTAACGTTTTTCCTTCCGTTTATTATTTGAAAAATATATGTACATTTTCTTGTGTACATTTTTTTAATACGCCCATTTTTAAAGGCGTGATTTTGATAAAATACCTTTGTTCAGGTAAGATTGTTTAAAAACTACTCGATTCAGCTGTAGTCTTACACATATGCCTAAATACTGATCAAAGCACAGTTAGTGCTTCAAATTTTTAAAACACGCCCACTTTTAAGGGGCTTTCCGTCAAAAGTCGTATAATGCATTAATTTTTTAACGTTTTTTAACTATTGGTCGCAGTTTTGAAGTAAAAAGATGAACACTTAGATTTAATTCCTTGGTTTCGTAGCGGAGTGTGGTTCAAGAATTTTTAAAACACCGTAATCACTTTTTATATTCAAAATATAATTTTTAAAAATTTAAGATTTGTCTTGTCACTGAGCTCATACTAATTGCCTTGGCAATAAAAAGTCGCAACTTTGGGCGTGCCACACGCCTTTTTTACTGTGCAGCACTAATTGAACATCACACCACACAAAATTAATTTTATTGAATTTTTTTCTGTCTGCTAAAGAAGATTTTTGTTTCTGAAACTGGAACATCGGCTGGCTGCGGGAGCCGAACGCATACACATACAAAAATATAGGGAATATGGTATCCAACAGTTCGTTGCAAACGTATACTGTTGCTCTCGCTTATGTTTCTAAACAGCAAAACACGAATGTAAAACACTTTGCTCAGCTCAATATTTCTACCCCTAAGATCTTACAATTTTCAACAATTCAAAAATAAAATGCGAATCAGTGCAAAGTAAAACATTCTTTCCTTGATTAATAAACGACTAAAGAGACCTCAATATTAATATGTATTAGCTTTCCCTAATAATAACTAACTACAATCTTAATCATCTAAATCTATTATCAATTGCTTATCAATAAAATTAACTTATATACTCAAACTCAAAGCAAAGCACATGTTTCAGACAAGCCTATCCGGACTGTATGTCGTTACGAAATTGCGTTTCATTATTACCATAATAATACACCAAAATGGAATTCCCACTTAAAAGTTCCTATATAAATGTACAGGCTATACATACAATACAACAGGCATTATTATGTATTTAATTTAAAAGTTAAACTTCCAACGTTCGATTCTCGTAAACAACTTTGAAAAACACATAAAAGTGGACAAGTAATATACTACAGAGTACAGACTACAGTATAGTATATAGTATTTTTACCTACCTCTAGCCCCATTCTAGCCCGTCTCAACAGCCACAGCTATAGTAATATTAAAGCACATTTAAAAGTATCTATATCTATAAAGAAAAGTAGGTATATATAATTAGACATTCTAATGGGTCGCTTTTTTTTATGGCTTATTTTTCTTATATTTTTACTTTCGTTCGTTCGTAAACAAACAGAAAATCTACGCAGTTAGAATACCGGCATGAATTTTGACGTATTAAAAATTGGCTTCCAAATAAGGACGAGTATTGGGGTCAAGAACATTTTGCAATAATCTGGTAATGTATTTTAAATGCAAAATTCTATTTTAAAGAATTTAAATTGGTTATCTTAGCTTAATATGGTTTCTGCCATAAATTTAACTAAAGTATGAAACTTAAGTAAAAAAGTAGGTATCACCCGAACCTTTAGGGTATTTCCAGCGGAACTTCTAAGTGGATGTTCAATGAAAAGTTAAGAAGTCGAGTTTTTATTACCATAACAACCAATTATAAAGAGGATCTGGTTGAATGTTTAATCCACAAATCAAGCTAAGGCCGTTCTTACTATTGTATTATCATGCAACCAACAATTTTTGTCACATACACTGCATGCTAGGGGTCTCTGCTGTAGTCACGTGTGTTTTATTTTAGGTTTTATAAACTAACCATTCATGGTAATATGGAGGGCGCTGGAATAAAATGCATCCTAATAAACAATATGGATTCTAAATGTTCCCAGTACAATTTTTAATTATATAGCGTGTTTTTTTAGACGTGTAGTTTTCAAGAAGAAATAACACGCACATAATTTAATGTTATGGCCAAGAATTTAGCTATGTTATAAAAATAAGGTTTCGCCATTATGTTTTAAAAATGACTTCGGGCATGTGGCAGCCGCGGCGATTATGTCGACCGAATATTGGACGCAGCTCGATGCTTAGCGCGAACCGAACCATTTTTTTGGTAATAAATTTGCACGATTTGCAAACTTTGTTCAGGAGTAAGTCTATTTACTATATAAAATGGTAGACCAAACTGAGCATAAATCAAGTGACAGCTGTGAAAAAGACCAACTCCGAAAAAAGTATTGCCAGATTGAAAACCACACATCTTAAAAAAATACCCTTTACAATAGTCGTTCTAAATGCCTGTAGCAAACATTGGGCTGTATCCTGAAATGGATCAAATAGGTATGCTGATGCAGCCAACGACCTGACCGTAGCTCATTACCTAGTACTTAGGTATGAGTTGTATTCTTCAAACCCCCAGTTACTTAATGGCTTTCACATGATCTAGATTCTATACGGAAAATCAATTCCGAAAAAGATAAGTCGTAAAACAAAATTAGCAATCCTTTAATTGAAACACTTGGGTAAAAAAATAAAAAAGAGTTTCATTTGAAACCGAATTTCGGCTCGGCGGTCTAGAGTTGCATATTTTTTAGTTAGCTAAAAAACCCTGGAACAAAATTTGGTGATCAAGAAACACAACTTGAATACATAGTTATACAAAGATCTTCAATTGTTATTGGCACCAGACCTTTAATTTATAGGGTCTTTACACTGGACCAAAAACTCAAAAAGCTTACGAAACCTAGTTGGAGCATTCACACTGAACAAAAACTAGGTTTTGTTTGACGTTTCATGAATATGTGAGTGTTTAAAGGTACTTTTTCCAAAAAATCCCTTGACATTTAGTGAAAATCCCACTCAAATAAGAAATACACCTCGCCTTTTCTCTCTTTTGTCGGTAAAAATTCCATACTCTGAGAACACTACACTGTTTTATCGACGAGTTGATGGTGCCAAAAGATCAGTTTGTTTTCACATACTTGCGATTGCAAGTAGGTTTTGAGCAAAAACAACTAGTTTATGAAAGAGAAAAATGTATGGGAAACCTTGTGGTTTTGGTGTAGGTTTTGGGATTTTAGACAAAAACCGAGTTTTTGATCCAGTGTGAAAAGCCTATTAATGTGACGGAAATCCAAACTGCAACAAATCTCCTCGAAAGTCGGAACCAACAAAGTAAATGTTAAGTAACTGGACGTGCACTTCTTGTTATCTGGTACCAAAGAAACATTCCTGGTTACTATTTGACGAATACAAATAACCAACGAATTGACATGAGCAGAGCACCCCTAAAATTTATGAGCAGATTTGATCGACATTGTTTTGTCCTTTTATTTCAGTGTTGTCAGCGCGGCTGGCAGTGAAGCATTTGCAAATATATACAACTCTTTGTACATACATAGTGTAGTTTTTTTTGCTGTTTTTTAAATAGAGGATGTTTTAGAGGGTAGCCAATCTTATCTATCTTTGGCTGGCATTTTTTGTGATATAGATATTTCATGTTGGTATATACGAGTAGTAGGTATGTATATGTATGTATGTGCACAATGAAAGGAAAAATAGAAAAAATATACATACACAAAATAATCAGAACTAAGCAATTAACATTTCTCGTCATCAGGTGTATCGTGAGTGGATTCAAGCAAGAATGCCGGACAAGCTACAATCCCCCAAGCGAAACTTTACGTTTCAATAAAAAAAAGATAGTTTTAAAAACAAAATAAAAACACATACCTACATACGTTGTCAATTTGTTCATACAAATGTTGAGTTTTTATTTTGCTTTGCAGATGTTCTGAAAATTTGCACATTTGTATAGCTAGTTTTTCTGGAACGAGTATTATGAAGTTCCCATCAACAAACCACACTTTTTCCCGGAAAGATGAAAAAAGTCTAAAAATCTTCCTATATTGGTTTCTTTCCTAAAGAATGATACCAAAGTCATGTCCCCAGTAATCGAACACTTAGTGACTTGCATTAATGTAATCGCTCACTGTAAAAGAACCTTTCAACTTTAATATTTGATGTTAATTTGATTAGATTCTGAAACTCAAACTTCAACTGTTTTTTTATAAAAAACAAAAACGGAAAAACATATTCCATATTTCGAACACAGTGTTTTGTGTTAAGACTAACATTACAATAATTTATTTTTTTATTTTTATTTTATTGTAATATTTTAAGGCATTAGTTAATGAAGTTTCACTGAATATCTGGTATTTTTGTTTCATTGTGTCTAAAAAAGTTTTCAAATGTGAGGCAAGAAGTTGTGAGACAGCTTCGTCATAAATGAAATTGTTACTGTTCGCACAAAGTAAACCAAAAGTGTATACGGTTTCCTTGTTTCGAACAGTGAAAAAAGGCATTCGAATACTGGCCCCTAATATTTTTTTAAATATACCTATATTGATAGAAATACGTACAAATTATTTTGTTTCTTATATTATTTATATTTAAAGCCTGAGCTAAAAAAAAACTATTTTGTCGAAGTTGCCTATATTCGAACACTAGTGTTCGGCTCGCAAATATTTGGTTTCTTTTGATCGAACAGCTAAAATAAAATGAAATAATTAACTAAAATACTCATTATTATAAAGAAAAAACCTTAAAATACAGTAGACGCTCGATATAGTGACAATCTATGTAATGAACTATCCAGTATAGTGAACCACCAAAATTTAACGCAGACTGTACTCTAAATAATGAACTATGAGGATCTATTGTGAACTTAATTTTTTTTGACGATATTCAACGACATTCCGAATTTTCTGTTGCAATGCGCCTGTGATTGTCAACTATTTTTCTGAACAATTTACCATTCCTCTGTGTGTGTTTTTCACATTGTCGCGATCAAACAAACAAGTTTTTTATTTGTCTTTGATTTTTATATAGATTGTAGTCCTTCAAGTAAATTCCAGGAAAATGTGGAATTGTGTTAAGTAATAAGTGTATGAAAAAGACATTTATTAAATACATCTGAAATCCCGGAGGTTGAAAGTAAGCTGTACAAATAGTTTTGGGAACTACGAAGGACAAATCTGCCAGATAATGGATTGATTTTAAAAAAGACAATTTTGGAAAAAATCAATAAAAGCAGGTATGGCTTCTTCGCAAGTGATGACTGCTTTGAAATAATTTTTTTTAAACTGTTCAATTAATAAAAAAAGAATTTTATTTATAATCAAATTTAGTGTTGGTAATCATTTAAAACTCCCGCTCGAAATAGTGAACAATTTCGATATAGTGAACACAGGCTTGGTTTTCACTGGTTCACTATATGGAGCGTCTACTGTATATGTTTTTCCTTAAATTACACCTTTAAAACACAGTTTTTATTTTCTACCAAAACCCTCAATTACCCCACTCCTTGAAAGGCTTAATACAAACTACCATTTTTTAATCGATTACATTGATTGTGATTATTGATAGTTTCTGAGAGTTAAGGGGTATAACACACTTTAAATTTTTAAACGATGTTTTTCAAAAAGTATTCGACTACTGGTAGTGTTCGAATTAAGGCGACCCTACCCCATATCGGTTTTTAATAACAAAAACATAAATCTAAAACTGAAAAGCAAAGTTTTGTTTTTAACTCAAATCTTATTCATGTCTATCAAATGCATAAAGATGGCTTTTCAACACGTGAACACGTTTCATAATTTATTATATCTATGGTTTTCGCAAGTTAACGAAATACCGAAGGTATCGACAGTTTTTAATTATTAAACAAAATGTGTTCGTTATTAAGTAAAGGGTCTTTTTTGAGCGCTTCCTATCTTTAAATTTTTATAAAACAAAGTGTGCAAAGTTTCGTAATCACGTCCACGTAAGATGATCATTATTTGATCATGCCCTCAAATCGCTTGTGCAGATATTCCAATGTGATGTGACCTGATGTGTGGCATGTAGCTCCGTCCTGTTGTAACCACATGCCGTTAGTGTGCAAATCATCCAATTCAGGTCAAAAGAAGTTGGTAGTCATCGACCTATAGCATATGGCGGTGATGGCCTGGCTAACGTCGTTCTCAAAGAAATATGGACCGATGACGAAACGCCGCCATCGGCACAAAACCCACACCAAACAGTGACTTTTCCGGCATGCATTGGACGCTGTTGGATCGCATGTGAATCGGTATCGTCCGAATTCGACAATTTTATTTGTTGACGTAACCGCAATCATCCAGAAATGGGTAATGAAGACGATTTTTCGATGAAAAAAGGTCCGTTTTCAACTGCTCCCCTCCGAAACCATTGAACGAAAATACGTCCATCAGGTCAGTTGAATTTTGTACGGGTGAACAATTGTAGGTATATGGTTTTGTGGATGTGTGAAGTTGGCACCCCACTTGTGAAATTTTTTAACGAAATTTATTAAGTTCGTTTGCCCATCTTTAGCCCACGTTTGCCCACCTTCCATTTTGAAAATATTGACAAAATAAAATTTTAAATTTCCTGAAGCTGGCACCCCTCTTGTGAACTTGTAAAATTTTTATCGAAATTGATGCACCCACAAAAAAAAAATATTTTTTTTTTTTTGGTTGAAAGTGATTGAATTCAAAAAAAATTCAAAACGCCAAACTGCTACAATTTTTGATGTAGTTCGTTTGCCCATCGTTAGCCCACGTTAGTTTGACTTAAGTCTTTCACAATGAGGAGCAACCTTAACAAAATTCAAAATTTTATTTTGTCAATATTTTCAAAATGGAAGGTGGGCAATCGCGGGCTAACGATGGGCAAACGAACTGCATAAATGTCGATAAAAAATTTCACAAGTGGGGTGCCAACTTCACACAGCCCGGTTTTGTAATGGGCTTCGCGGAACACCCATTTTAATAAAACAATATCACTAGCACGTGTTGTTGAACACTATATCCATCAATGGGCATTTGGCAAAACAGAAGGAATAAATGACATCTGATTTGACAGATTGCAACAACATGGCCGCTATCAACTGTCAAAATTGTGAGGTCCCTATTAAAAGAGCCTTTATAATTGGAAATAAGTGGCAGTTCGAAATTTTTGTTAATATCCCGGTTGATCTCCTTCGCATCGTGCTGCTGGATTTAGCATTAGCAATAGTTTGGGCGTATTTTGCATTTTGACATGCAAACTGTGGTTATTGTGCAACGGTTGCCGTCTCGATTTTAAGAACATGAAAGATGGAAGCACTTTTTGAGCAAAAAATGAGAACTTCGTTCTGTTCATGAGTGGTGAGTCCTATTTTATTGGCATGGTGAAATGCAAGGATGGACCGAAAAAATTAACAATTTCTGAACTTTCTGCTTTGCCTTGTTCGTGTAGTCTTTGAAATTTTGTGGACAAATTTTGCAGCCACTGCACTTCAAAACTTAATAGAAAACTTTGCCCTCAATATTCTCTTGAAGATGGAAGAATAGTTTTTCAACTGGTTTTATAAACCAACACAATCCGGCCAAACAATAGTTCCCCGATCGCCATTGTGCCATTTTATTTCGAGGGTAGAAGGAGAAGCTATAGATGGAGAAGTACTCTCTAGACTTTAGATTTCCCAAGACCTAGTACATACCTACGGGTGGGTGAATGCCAGACAAATCTAAGCAAATTTTCCCTAAATTTATTTTTAAAAAGGGTGATATCTACATAATAGAAACATTAATATTTCTCTTCCCCAAGGACAGACATCCTTTCATTCAGTCGAACAAAAGAAATGCGTTGAATCAAATTTTATGCTGCGCAGCACTGACGATGACTACGTCGCCGCGCCGTCGATGAGCGGAGCGACGTCACAACATCTGCCGTTGAATTATGTTTTTTTTTTTTTTTTATCCCTCACGTTTCCATGCAACATGGATAAATTTTTGCTTGACGGTTTTACCCGCACCTCAAGTGATTTCTGCTTCGTATTATTTATGCTGCGCATGATCAGCGGGGTTGGTGTTTTTTTTTTGTGTTCCCTTCTTATGCTTCTCGTGAGTTCTGGGTTTGGCTGTTGGCTCTGGCTCTGGGAAATGAAACCCTTTTTCTTTGTTGTGCCGAGCTGCGTCCTGGTTCGATTCTTTTGCGCGGCTCACAAAAGAAAATAATGATCGCAGATTCTATAAGCCATTTGCTACGCCATCACCGTGCGTCGCTATCAACTGCCATTATATTGCATGACCAGAGCAGCGGTGCTGGTGCTGCGCAATAAAACAGAAAAAAAGATCGCGTATCTGAAATTATTGTACTCGAACTTGTTGGTTGGCTGGCTGTATCTGCACCTATTGATCGGGATATTTCTGGATTTTGTATCTCCTGGATGTTTTGTTTTTGTTTTATAATTTAATCTTGTTTTTTTTTTGTGAGGTATCTTACGCACAAACAACTACATGTCTACTCACGATTTGGAACAGGTTTAGTTGCAGATGACTTTTTTTTTATTTTTTTTTTATAAGACCCCGAGAGATTAAAATGGTAGAACAGAGATTTTTTGTTTGAATCTTGGATGGAACGTCATTATTTTAGTTGAGACGGATCTTCCATATGACTTTCTTCAGATACAGACGGACTTCGAAAAGGAATTATAGAGACAATAAAGTAAAAGGCGATGTTCCAAGCAACTTACCTAGACACGTTTTACCTATAATGATGGTTCGAGTCGAGTTCCAAAATGACGGTTGATCTTAAGACCAACGGTCACTTGCCGAAGGCAGACTTTTACTACGATTCTATGAAATTCTTGCCTTAACTTCAAGTCTATGTTTTGGTTTTATTCTTTTGTTTTTTTTTTTTTTGATGGCTAACAATTAAACGCCTCCTTCTTTAAGAAGAGATTGTAGTTCTGCCAGTTGAAGAAGTCTCAGGTAGAAGTGCGCTGTGTCTGTGTGCAGGTTTAATATTTAAAAGATTTTTTTGAATTATTGAAAGGATACCTATTAGTTATTCTGTTAGATAATTTTGGTTCAAAGTGGTTTTCCCGAAATGTACACAGAAATTATTGCGGATGAAGGTGGTTCTTAAACAGAAACAAAAGAAAATAAATCAAAATAATGTAGCGTGAGGAACAGCTGGTCAAATTTGAGTAGGAGTAGGTACTTTCCGCAATGAAAGACAAGAACCTGAAAGACTCATAGTTAATTCTACTTACATTATCTACAGATTTGCTCTCGAATGATATGATATAATAGCAAATCTCTAGTGGGACGTGGCACCCACGTGTCGTTTCAGCACTGAAAATTAAGAAAACTTGGACACAGGCGCCTGCCAGACGAATGCACATACCCTAAGCGTAACAACGAAGTTGAGTGAGGGGGTGTGCCCCGAAAAAGGGAGTTGAAATCCCTAGATCGCGCGAAGCGGGAAAACCTAGTACCTACTATTGATTGGAAACTGTTGACACAGTCGCATCGACCTAGGAATAGGAAACAAGGTTTGTAATACACTAGTTCTTCTCGATGGGGTTTATTCTTCAAATGATTAGCAGGAGCTATTCTACGTTTGATGTCCGCGTTAGATGTTGTTTTCCGTGTTTAAAGCAGTGCTAAGGAAGTGCTATCAATGGACACGTTCTGATCCAGTTTTTGGTGGAACGCGATTTTCGACACCGGTTACAGCTCGATCTTCCTATTACGTCAATATCACCTTGTCTTGAAACTGTTGATGTCAAAGGTTTCAGCAAAAT
The DNA here is from genome assembly GCA_916050605.2 of Platycheirus albimanus. Taxonomy (NCBI): domain Eukaryota; kingdom Metazoa; phylum Arthropoda; class Insecta; order Diptera; family Syrphidae; genus Platycheirus; species Platycheirus albimanus. The sequence continues at coordinate 289,100,330 of OU696696.1, read as the reverse complement.
ACATCGAAATTTCGATGGAACAGTGAGCATTTTTAAACATCGAGCATTGCATGAATCGTTATCAGCTTATTAGGATTTTTTAAGCTGTTCGTGGCACGATTTTTTTTTTTTTAACTGAGCCCGCACACAAGGGCTTATTAATACCCTTAATATGAGTTAACACAGTGCGAGAGTTCAGGAAATGTGGATAGGAGATAAAAGGAGGTGCCGGTGCACATTGGTTTTGAATGTCTGTATATCGCAATGGGAGGGACAAATCGAGCCGGGTAAAGCATTCCACATTCTTGTAGTGCGGCTGAAAAAAGAGTCTCTATACTAAACAGTACGTCCGAAATGAGGCTCGAGGGTAAATTGATGGGGATTCCTTGCGGTGCGGGTGTTACGGGGAAATTGTTTTAATGGAGGAACGCAACTGGCTATTTCGCTGGAGCACTGTTTATAGAAGTAGCGATAAAACAAGGTTAGACAAGAAACATTACGGCGATGTTCAAGTGAAACAAATGTTTCGGTAATGGTTCTTTCACCTATCAATTTTAAGGCACTTTTTTGAATCCTATCCAGGAGGCGCAAGTGAGTGACAGGAGCACCTGCCCAGATATGAGAATTGTATTGTACTCCAGCTTCGGGCGAATGAATGCATTGTAGATTATAGCCAGATCAGAAGGGGAAAAATATTTCTTGCATCGATTAAGGAAACCTATAAGCAATTTGCGGCGTTTTTGGCGACGTCAAATATGTGATCGTTCCACAGAAGATGATTTGTGATGCACATTCCTAGAACGCAAAGCTGATCGGTTTCATCGATGCAAGTGCCACACATGGACAGTGGCATAGGGGGTTATGCTTTAACGACAGAAGACAGCATTGAGTTTTTGAAGCATTTAATTCCACCCGGTTGATAATTCCCTATTGGACAATGCTGTCAAGATCGGAATTCAATGAGCTTATCATATGATACCGTTGCAGTTCTACATCCGAAGGACATGGATGTGAATCTGGAAAGGAGTATGAAAAGCTGAGGGTGCTGTCGTCAGCAAAACAATTTAGTGGATTAGAAGTATTAGACAAGAGATCATTTATAAAGATAAGAAAGAGTGTCGGAGACAGAACGGAGCCTTGGGGCACACCAGCATATTTATTTTGTGGGTAGCAGACTGAAAACCGTCCAAAACAACGCGAATTGAACGGTCCGAAAGGTAATTTCTAATCCATCGAAGGAGGGGTTCATCGATGCCAAATGCACGCATTTTCGATAAAAGAGCTTCATGCCAAACTCTATCAAATGCCTTTGAAATATCAAGTGCAATAATCTTACTTTCTCCAAAACGATGTAAAGATTGGTTCCACTGTTCGGTGAGATATACCATCATATCACCAGTGGACCTATTGCTACGAAAACCGTACTGCCGGTCATTAAGAAGTTTCCGTTTCTCAAGACATTTCTTGATCTGAAAGTTTATCAGAGTTTCCATGACCTTGGAAAGAAGGGAAGTCAGTGCAATTGGTCGGTAGGTTGAGGGGGATGAAGATACGCCTTTTTTTGGAATGGGCTGGACAAATGCTGTTTTCCATCCGCTCGGAGACCTGTAGAATAGGAAAGATGGAAAAGCTTACGCAGTGGTTTTGCCAGCGTGGAAGCACACCTCTTCAGAACTATGGGAGAAATACTATCCATGTGACATTACGATGATAGAGAAGTCGAAAAAAGTGGGTCCGTCAATTCTGTCTGTCTGTCTGTCCGTCTGTATCGGCACCTACAGCCTAAACGGCTGGACCAATTTGCTTCAAACTTGGTAGATAGTATTATTATGACGTCCTACTGAGGGATTTTTGGAATTAGCATTCTAGCTCTAAAACTAACGGTACCTGCCATACGATTTTTAGTGAAAAATAAAATTTTCTCAAAAATGGCTACAACGATTTTGATAAAACTTTCTAAATGGTGTTTTATGTGCAAACTTTATGTTTTGGTTTGAATAGATTTTTCAGGAAAAGTCTTATAACGGTACCTCCCATAGGACCGGTTTTTTTAAATCCGATTTTCTCGTGAGCCACTTGACAGATTTCAATGAAATTTTTAATGTAGAAGCACTTTTATAAAAAAAAATATAAATTTTTCAATTTTTCAAAAAAAATTTTTTTGAGTTTTTTAAAAAAGTTTCAATTTTTTTTTTTAATTTTTGTTTTTTCCAAAAACGGTTCTATTTTTTCAAATTTTATTTTTCTGATAAAAACTAAAAAGTGATAGAAATTGGAATATCAAAAAAAAAAAACTGGACTACATTTTCGAAATATTTTTGAAAAAAAATTGTTTTTTTGAAAAAAACTGTTTCGAAAGATTTTGAAAAAAAAAAAAATTTAAATTTAATAAACAAAATCAGACGATTTGCTTCATTTTTTTCCAAAAAACGTTTTAACTAGTGATTTTTAAGTGATCAATAAAATTTATATCATTTTTTCCCTGCTTTTTTTTCAAAAATCTCAAACCATAAGACCAATTTTACACGTTAAAACAAGTTCACCCGACCCAGTCGTGCACTTTATTTAATTTGTCTTAATTCCTGATAAGATTTTTATTAATAACCCCTTGAGTGCGCGTTAATAAAATATAATAAAGAAATTTCTGCAAAGAATCAAGCTGCAAAATTTAAACACCATAAACAAGTTCAACTTTTAGCAATAGTTGATCCCGCGCATTCATACCAGGAATTTCCAAAGCGGATTTTCCATATAAAATTAAAAAAAACTTTAACCTACAACAATACCTACTTAAATTTTCTTCTTATTAATAATTTATTAACCCCAGGTACCAACCCAGACAATGCACAAATAGATCTATTTTATTGCATTTATGGAAGCAGACCATTGCAATTGCAACAGTGAACAGATATATAGCTACATAAGTGAACTGTAAACTTCAGCATTTTTATTTATGAGTATTAGGTTAACCTTGGCTTCTTTTAATCACAATTATTGTATAGCTGTTTCTTACCATATCGCTTTATTAATGTCCATTAAACACGCTAATTCTTAGCGAAATGCAACAAGTACAAATGCGTTTCTGACGTACGTTTGTCGACATGCAATTATTTATATTCCAAAGGAGACATTTTGTCAGCCTTTAATTAATTAAAAATTAAAACCGTTGTCATGATGATTGTTCTTTAACAAAAGCCTCCACCGTCACCGTGTAGGTAGGTCGTGTTTTCTAGAATATTTATTGCATGTGCATGAATTATGTTAATGTTAGATTAAAAGATAATTTAAAAATTCTTTGATCAAACACCCTGTGGTCATTTTGAATGATTCAGCAGAATTTCGACATGATTTCGTCATTCACAATAAATTTCTTTTTTTTTTAAATTCTTTTTAACTACGTGACATTACCTACCGCCTTTTGTTGTTTGCTTTAAAATTAAAATTTAAAAAAAAAAAATATCGATCCACTCCAAAGTAATCAACATTGATTGCAGGCAATTTATGCTACGAGTCCATTTCCGTCCAATAAGTCTTATCATTTGAAATCTTAAGATAACCAAATTGTTGAACTTCGTTTTTTTATGAAGCAGCTATTGTGAATAAAATGTAGTTAGCAGGGGCACGGTCACGTTGTACACAGTAATAGTAGTTGTGGAGTTGTATTTCATTCTTTCGTAAGCTTGGTAATCCGTAAACCGAATTGTTTAAATTATTATGGATTGATGGTATGACTAAGCATGGACTATTTTAGTATTTCATCACATAATCAAACATCCGAATCACTCAAAATATGAATAATGCAGTTAAGTTTGGATTTTATTCACTATGGGACAAATAAACTGAATCATCACATTACATATTCACGCAGTAGTTCTATTTCATGAACAATAATTATTAAAGTTTCCTTGTTTTTCATATTTCTTTAGCAATTTTATTTGTATACAATTTGAGACATGGCAAAACAATTAAGCGAAATCCATTAAAAAGGCAAGATCATTTACATGGCCACCTACAATTTTTGGGTTTTTAATTAAACTACGACGATGACGTAAAATGTGTTGGTCTACGAATAAGCCTATTGCGCGTTTTACTCTAATTTGAGACTGGTGATTTTTTTTACAACATGGTTATTAGGATAGGTTGATATGGCTAATAGCTAGAAATGGGTATAAGCTGACACACTTAGTGTCAGTGTCGTGGAAAGAATATTTGAAAGTGAAAAAAAGTTAATGCGACAGTTTCTACCGATCAAAAGTTCCAGGATCCTTAAAAGGAATGATGAAGGGCTCATAGATATTTGGGGTTTATTTGGGAGCTCTTGGAATGAGCCCAGCTTTGACCTCTCTTCATGACAGAGGAATGTGGACCAGTTTAAAGCAGCTTCTTGAAATATTTTCCAGCATTGGAAAAATAATATCAGGCTCATCGATTTTGAAGCGGTATTCTTTCCGCCAAGTTTTTCTCACGTTACGAAATACACAAGGCGGTCCTCAAATGGTCGAACCTGCAACAAAATCGATCATGTTGCGAATGACGGAAAACACTCCCCTAGCATTCTGATTCTGAATGTCCCCAATCTGAGATAATCCAACAGCGACAGTTATCATTATCTCAAACAACGTGTTAGAAAATGGACGTTCTTAGACGAATGACAACTACGCCGAGGAAATTCAATATTGGACGATTGCAATTTGTAATACGAATCCTTAAAATCTTACTGCTGTTGACATACACCCCGAAGAACAATGGCAGCTGTGTCAACAAGCTGTGAGAACTGAGCTTTTCACAACCACTTCCAGGAAATTCCGTGTATAACTCCAAATGTGCTCAGGCAAACAAAGTCAAAACTGAGGCCTACAGGTCGTGGCCGAAGCTTTATAATGAACGGGGAAAAGAAAATTTTCTCAGGAAAAAGAATAAGTCCGAAACTTCTTTTGAAGAAAACAGTCAACATAAGGATTCACTAGCCGCCCTGGATCCTGCAAAGATGGTGATGGAAACACGGTAGTATAGCTGCACAGTCGATGTTAATCGGGGAGACTAAACTTGAACCAGTTGCTTGTTGGTGATGACAACCCGGATCCCCAACTAAGAGTTTCGTCCATTAGAACAAAATAAAATGAAACCAGGCATGGTGGCTTTTGACTCCGGTGCAATCTGTGCCTGAGATTAAAATTATTCTGTAACGCTACATTGTTTTCGTTAAAGCACTATTTTATTAAAGCTTTTTATATTAACCTCAAAGTAGCATTCAAGTCCCAAACCCAAGAACCTTATAATCTTTAGCCGGGAAGTGTACGAAAGGTCGATAAAAAAATGTCGACTGGATCAATATAAAATTCATCTACTGTCAAAATGTCGACCGATGATCGTCAAAAAAATAGTTGACAGTTTAAAATCCGGACTATGAAAATGTCAATTGAAAAAATTTCGGTAAAAATGTCGACTTTTATCTTTATAAATGTTTTAAGTTTTTTTGATTGCATCGACAGTTTAAATTTTTTAATCATAGTGGTACGGGCGCAACACTGATCATAGTCTGGAATCTGGATTTTAAACTCAAATTTTTTTTGTCGATCAAACATCGGTCGACAGTAGATGAAATTTGTATTTATACAGTCGACATTTTTTTTTTGACCTTTCGTACGTTTCCCAATTCAATGAAATTGATATTGGGTGGTGCTGGCAGCAAAGAAAAACAAAATGGTTCAATACAATGGTAAAATAAAATAGACACTCAGCTATGGCTGCCGACATTATTTCACATAATTTGATAAAAATTCACAATTTTTAGAGGAAAATTTAAACAATTTTAGTGAGTATTCTATTATAAAAATGAAAGTGGTATTTATTCATTGTATAAAAAATGTGACTATTCGACACACATTCCATCGACGCTCTAGACTAGGTGAAGAAAGGTTGGTGACTCTGGAAATATACGTATATGAACTATACGTTACGTATGTATATTATTTTTTTGCTAATATGTAAAAAAAGTCTTTAAAAAAAGCCTTTGTTATGACGTCATTGTAAAGCCAAGAAATAAAACAACCAGAGCATGGTAGATCGCAGTTGATCTTTATAAGGATAGCACAGAATAAAATAAAATTGCTGTACCTTTAATAAAGGACTGTCCTTATTGTGAACCACACTTATATTCTTCCATTGCTTTAATCCATCCTACATCCTGCATTGATCCGCATCTGTAAGACTTCTATAGTTTTTGTTTGTTGTGATGTTTGATAGTCCACTTTACCTCTTATCCCTACCGCTACCACCAAACTCTATTCAAAAAAAAAAACTATTGTTCTTTCTTTTAAAATTTTGTAAGGTAAGATAACTTCTTTCTTTATCCTTTGAATTTGTTCTCCTTCTCCATTTACTTTCCTTCTCTGAAACACTACACCTTTCTTTATGGAAATATAGGTTCCTTACACTAAACACGACGCCAAGTTGATATTTAGATAGCTCTTCAATGATTACGATCATTTCCGTTCTCTTGCTTATTTCCGGTCGATGGTGATCCTTCTTGTGTTTCTTCGCCTTGAAATTACAGAAAAAAGGTCTCAACAGCTGTGTTCACTTGGAGGCAAAAATAAACCACTCAGACTCATGTACGCCATTAATTTATTGAAATATGATTTTCATTCTCAAGGACTTTTGTTAAGAAATAGGGGTATACTTAAGAATCCTGAAATTCCCATTAAGAAACGGGGGCGAAACTTATAGCACCATAATTTATAGTTTTTGTTCTCTTAAATTACTCCGCTTATTTTTGTCTTGTAGCTAGGTACATTTAATTTGTTTAGAGAAACGTCACACTATTTTTATTTGGATTTTCTATTTTTGAGAACAAAGATCGACGATCAACCTTACCTATCCGTCCGTATCCAATATTTATTCAATCTCCACTATCACACCAAGATAGTCGTATTCGTAGAGATCGCTTTGTATTTTAGAGAAACTGAAAAAAAAACACTTGAAATTTCTAGTAGATACGAGAATCAGAGTACATTGGCCATGTTTCCATTATGACTCACAAATGAGTTGGTTTTGAGTGGTATTTTGTATAAGTGGCTCTTTTTTTTTTCTCGGTTTTTGTCTATGCTGTTGCTGCCTTGCCTGCCTGTGTGGTAATTTCTTTGTTTGGGTTTTGATTCATAGATACAACTTTTGATAAAGATACTCGTTTGTGTATACTTAGATAGATACCTACTTGTCATCTGTGCTTTGTCACGTATGCCTTGGAGTCATTGGGTGTAGAAGCAGATGAAGACCAAAGCGCAGTTGAAGGCAACTTATTTATCTCACAGAAGTTTCTTGAAATGGAAATCAACTTGTGGGTCGGTCATCAAAAAAAAAACGCTCCGCATGGGTCTTTGCATTGACGTAATCAAATTTATTGACATCCATGCACTTTACTATACATTGTTCGTACATAGATTCCGAGCTATATAAAGCTTAGAAAAAAAGTTAAGATTATAAGCTGTTGAACAGAATTTCCAGGTTTTTAATAAGAAATTTTAATTGTTTAATTTAATAGCTAGTTTTTCTGGAATACTGAAACAAATTTAAATGAAGAATTAAGTCAATATTAGAATAACTTAAAAACCAGTTTTTACTTGCGATTATAGGTACTATAAGGCAGGTTATGCATTCGTAAAAAAAATTCTAACAATCAAACATGAAATTACGATGATAGAGAAGTCGAAAAAAGTGGGCCCGGTAATTCTGTCTGTATCGGCACCTACAGCCGAAACGGCTTGACCGATTTGCTTTAAACTTGGTACAAAGTATTATTATGACGTCGTACAGAGGGGTTTTTGGAATTAGCATTCTAGCTCCAAAACTAACGGTAGGTACCTGCCATATGAATTTTTACGAAAAACTCATTTATCTCAAAAACGGCTCTTACGATTTTGATAAAACTTTCTGAATAATGTTTTCTGTGCAAACTTTATGTTTTGGTTGGAATAGATTTTTCAGGAAAAGTCTTATAACGGTACCTTCCATAGGACCGGTTTTTTGAAATCAGATTTTCTCGTAAAGCACTTGACGGATTTCGATGAAATTTTTAATAAAGGAGACTTTTTATAGAAGAAATAATATTAATTCTTAACCTTCCTACGGCCCTCAAATTTATTGACGCGGACGGGCTTCGGGTCAAATCTGACCCAGTACTATATTTGCAGGGTTTATGTTAAGTTTTTGACTATTTTTTGCTGTAAGGTTTTTTAATTCGATTATTATGGATATCTTAAATAAAAAACAATATTATCATGTATATTATATATTTATTGCAACCTCATGTTTTTTATATTTTAATGCTGTTCAAGCTTCAAAGAAAATTAAAAAAAAGGTTTACCCAATAACGAAAGAAAAAAAAAAGAAGTTAGTTATTACAACTTGAACACAAAGTTATAGTTTTAGAGTGCTGTTTACATGTGAGGACCGTTTTCGCAAAACTCAACAAGTCCATTTTGTATATTTTTCAGGAGAAGGTTTTTTGTGTGTGGATCAAAACATTAAAAAATATATTTAAAAATATAAAATAGCCTTTCCCCTTTAAGACAACTTTATCATAGTAAACCGGAAGAATAGCAATAATGAAGTATTGAACTTAGAAAATATTGAGTCCCAAAAATCAGCAGTTTCTTTCAAAATAATAAAAAACCTCATAGATTTCAAAGTTTTTTTTTTATAGAACCAGTTGAGTTTTGCAATTTTTTTTTAAGCTTAGTCGATGCGCCTTGAAATAACGAAAATTTCGATACCCATATCTCATTTTTCGATTTTTGGCGCTTGTTGAGTTTTGCGAAAACGGTCCTCATTATATATTTGCTACAAATGTCGCAAACTAATCCTGTTTTATTATCAGTTTTTGGGCATAATTGACATCGACTTCTTTTAGTTGTTTTTTTGTCCGATGTATTTCCCGATTGAGCTGATGTAGATGGTTGTGTACTGAGTTGAGAATCACTTCGAATTCTTTTGGCAATTTCAAGTGAAAAATGTGCTCGAGGTAATGTTTGTCGCTTTTTTATATAGGGTGCAACAAGCTGCATACCGAGGTTTTCCAGGTAAAAACGGCGCTTTGTAAGACAGCCCTCTTTCCAGTTGTGGTTAGCGGATTTGAATAAAACGAAGGCGTTGTAAGCTGAAATGTCGATTATGTTACAGAACACCACCTGAGGCCACCGTTTTGTCATTCTTTTGCAAGTGTAACCACTTACAGCTTTGTCCAATGTGTCTACACCACCTTTACATTTATTGTAGTCCATTATTATCTCTGGCTTTTTATCCGGACGATTGCTAATTTTTGAATCATGGTGTAGAGTGCTTAGTAGATTCACAGCTCTATTTTTTTTAGGGATGTACGAAACGAGAGTAGTTTCCTCGGTAAAAGCGAAAATTGATGAGTATATTGGTCTTCTTTTTATGTTCACTAATTCAGGTGGTAGTTCGGGCTTGTTTTTACGTATTGTTCCTACTAGCGTAATCCGTTTATCCAATAACTTTCGAGCCAATTGATGAGACGTGAAAAAGTTATCGGTTGTGAGGTTATGTCCTTTTAGGCCTACAATCAAATCAAGAACAACACGCATACCTTGATTTTTCTCAGGGGTTCTTCCAATTTCCTTGCCAGTGTAAGGTTGAATATTCCAGGCATAGCTCGTTGCTGAATCACAAAGTACCCAAAACTTGATTCCGTATTTTGCAGGCTTTGATGGCATGTACTGTCGGAAGGGACATCTTCCTCTGAAAGCCACAAGTTGTTCATCAATGGTCACGTTTTCGGATGGATTATAAAGCTTCGGCAATATCTCAATCCATTGATTCCACAAATCACGTATAGGAGCAAATTTATCCAACAATCTTCGTTCACTTCGAGTTTCCCTGTTGTCGAACCTTATAACTCGAGATATTTTCTTGAAAGTTTTCAAAGACATAGTTGCAGCAAATATTGGTCTTCCTGTTTCGGAGTTCCAAAGGCTTTCAGAGCTTTCATTATTTGATCGAAAAACGCCAGCCAATATTAGCAATCCAATAAATGCAAAGAGTTCGATATTATCAATGTCAAGCCATTCGTCACCATATATACGTTTTCCCTCAAAATTGGTATAGGTCAATATAGTACGTATCAAAGGAGGTGGGAAAAATAGTTCGAAGCTGGAAATTTCTTCTTCGGTAACGCGTGAGCAAGAGTAACGTGTCAATCCTGGCACCAATGTTATAACATTTTCCCTCGAGGCTCTTCCGGTACTATTTAGAAGAGGTGTTTTTGAATACTTTATCTGACCATTTTTTGACGACATCGCTTCGGAAGGTCCAATTGCATGTTCGTTATCACTAAAGTCACTGTCGGAAGAATCAGCGACCTCAACATGATCTTCGAATTCAGAACATGATTCTTCTTCATCCGAAAACGCGGTCAAAGAGAATTCACTTTCACTATCACTCATCACAGCAAAATATATAGTCAGATTACCAAACAAAGCACGTGTCAATGGCTGTATGTTTACTGTAAAATCTATAAAACCCGAATAAGTCAAGCAATGCATCCACTCAGCTGACACTTTGCAATTAGAAAAAAAATACAACAGCAAATAACGTTTGATTCATACGTTGGCGTTGGGTCAAATTTGACCCGAGGGCCGCAAATGCATAAAAATTTGTAGGCGGCAAAACCTAAAATATTTTTATAAAATTTTACACCTATTATGTACAGTTCAATACTTTAGAAAAAGTCAAGAAACGTCAAGTCTATAAAAAATATTGTTCTTGAGAAAACTTCATTTTTTTCCTAAAATGGGTCAAAAATGACCCGAAGACCGTAGGAAGGAAGCCCGAAACGATTGAACACTTGGAGGACAACATTTGCCGCGTTATTACCGATATACGGCCACAAATGTTGGAAAAAGTCATCGAAAATTGGACCTTCAGATTAGACTATATAGGTATCTTTCGAATAAAGCAAACGGTATGGCGAAAACCACTTTTTGGGCTTCTCTATCATCGTAATGTCATGTTTGATTAAAACCTCGATTTTTTTTTCTGCACGGAACCAATACTTGCCCCATAGAGCAACTACATTTTTTTTTTGAACAATTAAACATAACTTTACGATGATAGAGAAGCCTAAAAAAGTGGGTGCGACAAATGTCTGTCTATATGCTTGTCTATCTGTCTGTCTGTCTGTATCGGCACCTACAGCCTAAACGGCTGGACCGATTCGCTTCAAACTTGGTACATAGTATTATTATGATGTCCTACAGAGGGATTTTTGGAATTAGCATTCGGTAGGTACCTGCCATATGAATTTTTACGAAAAACTCATTTATCTCAAAAACGGTTCATACGATTTTGATAAAACTTTCTGAATGGTGTTTTTTGAGTAAACTTTATGTTTTGGTTGGAACAGATTTTACAGGAAAAGTTTTATAACGGTATCTCCAATGGCACCGGTTTTTTTAAATCAGACTTTCTCGTAAATGACTTCACGGATTTCGATGAAAATTTTAATATAAAAGCTCTTTTATAATAATAATAAATAATAAAAATTCTCTAATTTTTCAAAAAAAGTTTTTTTGAGTTTAAAAAAAAAGTTAATTTTTTTTCTAACTTTTGCTTCTTTCAAAAACGGTTTGTTCAAATTTTTTAAAATTTTTGTTTTCTGATTCGAACTTTAAGCCGCTAGATGTTGACATATTCAAAAAAAATTGGAATATGTTTTCGAAAAGTTTAAAAAAACCGTTTTAAAAAAAAAACTGGTCCAACGATTTTGAAAAAAAAATTCCTTAATATTTAGAAAAGTAAAGGAAATCTGATGGTTTACTTCATTTTCTCCAAAAAACGTTTTAACTGTTGATTTTTAAATGATTAATAAATTTTCATATAATTTTTTTTATTGCTTTTTTTCCAATATCTCAAGCCCCAAGACCACTGTAACAAATTAGAGCAAGTTCGTACGACCAAGTCGTGCACTTTATTTTTAACTGGATTTGAAAACACAAAATCCAGTCAACAAGTCAGATTTGACTGGATTCAAAATTTTGAGCCGGCAACACTGTTGATCAATAAGAGTACCTACTACCTATTATGGTTGCTCTATTAAGTCTGCATGTGCACACGAATTTATTTTGCCCGAAACTAAAGAAGAAGGCAGTCAGATTAACGTACACATACTCTCTTACCTAACCGCAATGTCCAGCACACAGTTTGTTTTTGGTTTTATGAATATTTCACTCATTTTTAAAGTTCACACTGAGTCTTATTGTACAAGTGTTATAAGGGGAAGTATAAAAGATTTTATCTTTCTGAAAACTAACTGAAATGTTGCCTGTGTGTTTGTGCTTTGCACAAATTCCCGTGGGAACTAAATCCTGTGTTTTTGTAATGGCTTTTCAAAAGAGAATTGAGTTTCCTCGAAAGCCAAATAAGAAGGTAGGTACTCGTGTAGAAATAGAAATAGAAACACGATCCAAACTTGATGGCGGATTGGTGTGGAGGCGGTAGCGGTATACGCAACGCATACGTAAAACGTAAGTGCTGGTGGCTGTGCTGTAGGTCGTTGGCGTTTGGAAGTGGGAAGTGGGTGGCTGTCTGTAACAATAAAACCAGATCGTTGGTATTTAAAGTCTCAAAGTAGCTAAAAGGGCAAAATATCGTTTTCTTACCTTCTAGAACGTTACTATTATAGGCTTTGACGTTCTTTAACTGACATCTTTCATAAAAAAAAAATTGTTTGAAAACTTTATTTGAATATAAGGTACTCAAATTTTAAATAAAATCAAACTACCTATAGACCGAGAGCCAACGACATAATGAATCAAGTCATTTATATAATGTTGTAAGGCATATCAATAGAAAGCGTTGGGGGAGTTAGACAAGAAAAAGTTTGTCTGGCAGTTTTTTGGTGTGACGAACATGGAGAAAATTCGACACAAAAGTGTGACAAAAATGAGTTAATTCAAGTCACATATATAATGTTGTAATGCATTTCAATAGAAAGATTTTGGGAAGTTAGACGAAAAAAAGTTTGTCTGGCAGCATTTGGGTGTGACGAACATGGGGTAATTTCGACATAAAATATTTATATGGAAAAATGACTTAAATTTAAAAAAAAATATAAAAAAACAACAACTACTCCTACAATGTCATGATACACCTTTTTGTAAAGTTAAAAATCTCTTCTTTAATACAAATTTTAAAAAAAGTTATTCTAGTAAAGCGTTTTAAAAAAATTAATTTTCAAACTCAAAATTAAAAAAAAAATTACAAAAAAAAATTCAAACTAATTTTTTTCAAAATTTTGCGTAATCAAATATAGTATTTTTTCTCAAAATGTATTGGTCTCGCTAGTTTTCAGTCTAACACTTAAAACCGTATGGCTCTAAGCTCTAAGCGGTGACGACGTTGGACGTTGCAAAATGGCACCAAGCTCTTAACAATGGGAGAGCTGAAAAAATGGACATTGAAAATTATCCCTTTTCTACTGCAACTTTGCATTTGCTTATTCTTTCATCAACAATTATTTATTTATTTAAGCCAATATTTTTCGATATCAGACCAGAGATACAAAATAATGTCATTCACTTTTTTTAGTAGCATCCTGGAATTTATCTTCTTCCATACCAACAGAAATGAGATGCATATCGTTGGAAAGGCTTTCTAGAGTAAATCAAACTTAAGTATGGGCACCAAGCTCTAAACCATGGGAGAGAAGACGTTTCCAACGACGCACGTACCTACAGTGGCGACAAAATAATTAGCACATGTACTTACGAATGTTTGTATTGCAATACATTCGTACTTTCTGAAGCTTAAAAGATATTTTCATTTATGAGGGAGTAAGAACAGAGATTTCTATTTTTTATTAATACAAAAAATAAATTATATTTAGTTAAAAAAAAAAAAATTACAGCAAAATTATTAATTAAATCCAAGGAATTTGAATACAAAATAAATAGCACACTTCATAATTAAAAAAACAAAATACATACAAATAAAATAATAAAAATTGATACAATGATCTATTAATTTATACACTATATTAACAAAAGAAGATTAGTACTTGGTAGGATACCCCTTATTTTTAATCACGGCGGCACACCGGCGGGCGGTTCATGGACGAAACAAGTCTTTGACATTGTTCAACAGGTACTGAGTACAGGGCTTGCTGAACTTCCTGCCAAAGTTTATCCAAGTTTGATGTATCAGCTCTATTTATGGCTTTGTCCACGTCATTCCACAAGTTCTCAATAGGATTGAGATCTGGGGACTGGGCTGGCCATTCTAAAACTGTGATATTTTGGGCGGATATCCATTGCTTCACAGACTTAGCCGTATGCTTTGGATCGTTATCCTGTTGAAACTTCCACCTCAAAAGCATTTCCTCCTCAGCATACGGTAACATTGTACCTCTTAATATTTCTTTGTACTGAAACTGGTCCATTATACCCTCTATGCGATGAAGTGGTCCCACGCCATGCCAAGAAAAACATCCCCAAACAAGAATGCTGCCTCCACCATGCTTAACAGTCTTTACCGTATATTTTGGGTCAAATTCCTGGTTAATTCCGCGTCTCACATATTTTCTCCCATCCGACCCAAAGCGATTAAATTTAGACTCATCGCTCCATAAAATATTTTTCCACCAATTTTGATCTTTTGGAAGATGCTCTTTTGCAAACAGCAGCCGTCGTGAAAGATTGCGCCTAGGTACAAGTGGTGTTTTTCTGGCAATTCATCCAAACAATTGTTTTTCACGCAGGCGGTTTTTCATTGTGCTTACAGACACATTAACACCAAGGTCTTGTTCAATTGCATTTTTTATTTTTGGAGCAGTCATGAACGGATTGGCTTTGCTCAGGCGAGCGATGGCAAGATCAGTTCGAGGGGTGGTTTTTCTGGTCCTATCCTTGCGAATTTTGCTTTGAGTACCTCCTGTTTCTTGACAATGGTGAAGAGCATTTATAACTTTCTTTCTCGAACATTCTAATTTCACCGCTATTGCAGAGTTTGTGTGACCTTCTTTCTTGAAATCAAGAACCCGTATCCTGAGTGCTTTCCACGTCCCATACTAGATTTTACCAATTAAAATTAAAGCAATCTTACAAAAACTTTACAAATAACTCTTAGCTTTTTCTCTTACCTTTTAAATATTAAAAATTAACGTTAAAAATATACCGAACTTGCAAACGGAAACAATATGTGCTATTTAAATTGTCTACTTAAGTGCACCTTGCTTACCATTTGTCTTTGATTTGACTTGCACCTTGCTTACCAATTGACTTACATTTGACTTTGTTTAATATACATATATAATAAAATAAATACTAAAGTGGTAATATCCCGTTACTTTACATTCAAAATCCACAACCAAAAAGCTTTTACAACTTTTACAGCTTTTACGAAAAAAATTAAAATAATTAGTATTGGCATCACTTATTTTGACAGCTTTGCCAAAAACAGATGTGCGGCGTTTATTCGCACACAATAAACAAGGTTTGCTAGAGTCGACACAATTGAATTTTTTGAACTGAGAAGTTGAGCTTGGCTCAAGCTAGAAATCTTAATACAATCTTAGTAGAGAAACAATGTTGCTTAAAACACGTACAAATTAATGATTTCATAATTTCTATTAAATAAAAACTATAATGTTAAAATTAAATGCTTAAATTGCTATTGTAGGTAGTGTATAAATGATTATACATACATAATGTATAAGTTAATTGAAAACAATTGAACAGATATTTTCTAAAATGTCAAATTGGAAACAAATCCAAGGCAACGGCAAAAGTAAACAAAACAAAGTACAAGGCAATGAAAGAAGTAATCAAAACAAAAAAACTTTTTTTTAAATAAAATCCAGGGCAACAGCAGTCGTAAACATAACATAACAAAACAAGAAGAAAGAATGAAAAGGTTCAACCAACACATTTTTAGCAAATTTCCAAATTACCTTATTTCGGCCCTAATGAAAACGTAGTATAAAAGCTTAAAATCATGTGAATTACATTTTATTTAAGTGTTTATAAACGCTCTCCCGTGTATTTTGAACGAGGACTAGTTAACAACACGAGTAAAGCAAAAAAATCTTTTAAATTTGCGTGCAGACAGACACTACATTCTCCCTTCGATTTGACAGAACTAGGCATTTTACAATTTCAAAAGTATGCACATCTGTTTTAGGTTCGGCTCTGCATGCAGCGCTGCGTGCAGACCCTCTGCACATCTGTTTTCGGCTTAAGCAAGTGTCAAAACCGAACGAAAAGTTTCCTTCCGATTTGTAATGTACGACTCAAAGCGTACATTACGTACGAAAACGCAAGTGAACGAAACTTGCCGAAACTGATCAAAAAGTTATTTTGGGGTTGGGTATACAAATCACATGTATTTCTACTGTTTCGTATGTCAACGTACGTACCTACCACTCTTCAATTATGGTTAGCCCTTTAATCTGAATGCAAAAAAAACTTCAAAAATGTCAAATCAGCATTTTGTGTCATTTGTGTTGTTTCTTTACCATTTGCATTATCATTAATTTGTATTCTTTATGCAATTAAGGGGCAAGTTATAACGATCAGAAAAACCAAATTGAAATTTTTGTTTGTGGTTCGAATTGTATTTTAAATGGTATAGGTAGGTAGGTACCTAATATTTCTTTCCTGATACAAATTTCAATTGAATTAATCCACTAGTAGTTTTTGTTAAAAAAGTATTTAGGTGTTTATTTTTCTGATGGAATTTCATCCCAGCTGGTTGTCATCAAATTTTTTTTTATTTTCTGCATGAATATCTGTCAGAAAAACTTTTGTGTACGGCATGCAATGATGTCAGAAATTTTTTTTTTTGTACAATTCAATCAGAAAATTGGTGCCAGCAACGCAATGTGACAATATAATTTGTGTGAGTTGCCTTAAGCCATAAATTAACTTAAATTCCTTTTTCTGGCTTCCTCCCATTGATGCAACTTTGTTGCTCCATTCGACAAAACCGAAAATAAACACACGTACTACGTGCAGATAAACATTTGTTTCGTGAAATGTCAAAGAGACAATTTTTCCGACATTTGTTTTCTGATCGCTATTAACGCTAATCACGAAAAAACTCCAGTTTTCATGCTGGTCCAACTTTTCGGTTTGGTTTTTCTGACAGCTACAGGGTGGCGCGCCAATTGTGCTACAATAAGAAAATCAAATAACTTTTTTTGTATTCGATGTTTTTATTTTTTTTTTTTTTTATTATTGCATAGAAAACTAAATTTTATTGAAAAAAACTAATTATTTTTAAAGATAATTGACCGTAAATTAGCTCAACGCGCACCCACGCATATGCGGCACCTGATAAGAAAATTGTTCATTGCGGCTTGAAGGGTTGAAGTTGGGATCGCCTCAATTATTGTCTTAATAGACTGCTTCAATTCAATCAAATTCCTGAGCTTGTACACCTCCTGCTTGAGTTAACCCCATAAAAAAAAGTCTGATGCAGTCAAGTCAGGTGACCTTGGGGGCCAGCGAAAAGTGGAGTTTCTGGAAATTAATTTGTTTGGGAATTTTTGTTGGAGCTCCGCCATAACTGGTCTGGCTATATGTGCAGTTGCTCCATCTTGTTGGAACCAAACACTGTTGAATGGGATACGTCTTCGGCGCAGTTCTGGGTAAAAAAAACTCCTTCAGCATCTTTGAATAACGGTTCCCATCGACAGTTTCTGTTACACCATTTTCTTCAAAGAAGTATGGCCCGACAATACACCTTGATGAAATTGCGCACCACTCAGTGACTCGTTCTTGTTGCAGTTCCGTCTCATGGAGCATTTTTGGATTAGATTCACTCCATATATGGCAATTTTGCTTGTTTACATTACCTTTTAGATCAAAATGGGCCTCATCAGATATGAACAAACAATTTGTCAGTGAGTTGTCTTCTTCGGCCATTGCAATAATTTTTCGGCAAAATTCCAGGCGAACAGGTAAATCCTGAGGGTTTAACTTGCTTGTAATTTGGACTTTGTATGCAAACAAGTGTAAGTCATGATGAAGTACCCGTTGTAATGACCGTCTGCTAACTCCAATTTGTCCCGATAAGTTTCGAGTCGAAATGCTTGGATTTGCCTGTATAGCCGAAGCTACAGCCGCGATTGTATCCTGAACCCGAACATTGGAATCTCGATGGTACGGCCTTCGTGCGATGTTTCCAGATTCGGCAAACATGTTCACCAGCCTCATAATAGTCCATCTACTCGGGGGAGTACCGCCAAACTCCCTCCTAAATTCCCTTTGGACGGAAATGACGGACTGCAAAGCATGGTGCCGTTGCACTATTCAAATTCTCTTTTATGTATCCCAAGCATTCATATTTAAAAATCTAAATAGTAACCTGCAAAATAAAAGAACAAATAAGCCGATTACTCACACAGGAAAAAAGTTATAACGTTTTATTTTTGTAGCATGATTCGTGCGCCACCCTGTATAACCCCTCTGTAGGAAGTCATTATAATACTGATTACTAAAGTTGGAAGCTAATCGGTCCAGCCGTTTAGGCTGTAGGTGCCAATACAGACAGACAGACAAAATTGTCGGGCCCACTATTTTAGGCTTCTTATCATCGTAATGTTATGCTGGATTTTCCAACAAAAAAAAACATTTTACGAATGCATAACTTGCCTTAGGGTTTCTAATCGTAAGTTAAAATGCTCGACTTGGTCGCACGTCCTTGTTCTGTGGTTGCAATAGCACGATAATGAAAGACAAAGAAGTTTAAATCCTTTGTTTAAAATTTAATTTATATATGTCCCTCACTTTGAGCATATTGACACTTTGAATATTAATTTTTTCACTTCGTTATATACCTACTAACCGCCATAAATGGTATAAAGTTTTTTGTAAGTAGACATCCGTTGCCTAAGAACAGTTATCTTTGAAATATACATATAGTTGCCTGCTGCCAAAACAAAGCCAAAAAGTAAATCAAATTAGTTTTAGATAAACCAAAAAAGTTGGCTCAATATGTCAGAGCTACCAAAACTTGTTTTTTAATTAGAAGACGCATAAGTCTAACCAATTTCGTTAATGTTGTTTTCTACTTATGGCCAATTAATTAAAACCCTTAAAACTAGATTTATTGTGCCTATATTAAGCCAAAAACTAAGCCAAAAATTATCGCTGTGTATATCGCATTATGCAAAGTTTAATCGAAATCGAAAATTGTTTTTGATCAAATTAGAAAAAATCAAAAAATGTTGGCTAAAACCTAGTGGACAACGCAAAGTCTTTCGGTTCAGCTAGTAGCTTATACCTATAACCGTTAGTTACAATAATTGGAGACAAACCCTTACTGTAAAGCAGTTTCTTAAAACATGCCCATTAATTATAATTTCCCAAATTATTCATATCGAATAACGAAACACCCTGTGTTATAGCTTATTGGTAATGTTAAAGATCTATCTTAACTCTTTCATAATACACGAAAGAGAAAGGAAGCAAGTGTAAAAACCGAACAAAAAGGTCCGATTTTCGTACGTAATGTATCTACGACATTAGAGGGTGGACATGAGCTGGATTGTATCTATACAGATTTCTCAAAAGCTTTTGACCAACTCTCACATGAAGTCATCATTTTCAAATTGAAAGCTCTAGGTTTCCCTGTAGAATTTTTTAATTGGATATACCTATTATTCATATCTCCGAAACAGGTCATACATAGTTAAGTTCAGAAACTCGTTTTCTAACCCATATCCAGCAAAATCAGGAGTCCCACAAGGCAGCCCTCTTGGTTCGTTACTGTTTATACTCGCAATCAATGACGTAACTTCGTGTATTCATTCAAGTGAGATCCTTGTTTTCCTTATGATATGACAATTTTCAAATCTATTAACTCAGCTGGTGACCGCGTAGAATTGCAAGCCGACATCGACAGATTTGCTATCTTGTGTAGCATGAATTGTTTGAGCCTGAATCCCGCGAAATGTCAGACAATGTCATTTTCAAGGAAACGGGTACCAAGTACCTACACACGGCTATTACATTTCGCAACAAGTTTTGCATCGCGTTTTTAGTTTTAAGGATCTGGGAGTAAACTTTAGCCCTGACTTGAGTTTCACGGAACACATCAACTTTATTGTTAAAAAAGCTAATTCCATGTTGGGGTTTGTTAAAACATGGTCGAAGGAATTTCAAAATCCTTATGTAACCCTAGCTTTATATAACTGTCATGTTCGCCCCCATCTAGAATATGCATCACAGGTATGGTCTCCTTTCTACGAAGTTCATAAGTCTAGGATAGAGGCAGTTCAGCGTAATTTTATTCGATTTGCTTTAAAAGGTCTCTCCTGGGCAGATCCATACAACCTCCCACCTTACGAACACCGGATTCAACTTCTACAGATTCAAACTTTGTCACAAAGGTGTATTAACAACGATATTATTTTTATTCGCTAACTTTTAACGGGATCTTTGGACTTACCCGATCCTCTATCATGTGTAGGTTTTAACTATCGCTAAGGGGCTCATCAGTCATCATCTTCGTAATTTAGAGCTATATTACATTGTCCCCAACACCGTACTAATTATGGCATAAATGAACCTCTTACCCGCATGTGCAAGCTTTTTAACTCAAATAAAAGTATTGTTGATTTTAACATTAGTAAAACTTGTCTTAAAAACATGTTAAAAACCAGTGCACCACGCTCATAGTTTATGTTTAGTATGTTCTCAATGTTTTTGTATCTATTTTGTATATGTATTTGCTTATTTTATCTTTTTATTTTGTGTGCTTGTGTTATGCTATTTGTATATTTTGCTTACTAACAACTAACACCTGCACTAAAAAATGTAGCCAGTGCCAGTGAGCACATACTAGGTATGTGTTGGCTAATCTCTGATTGTAAGTTAATGCTTGATATAAGCTTCTTACTCTCGAGTCTCGAGAACTGATAGTAAAAAAAACGACTGAAAGTGTACATTACGTACTTAAACAAAAGTGATCGAAACTTATCAAAAAGTCATTTTGGGTTGGGTAAAAAATACAAATCACATGTATTTCTACTGTTTCGTAAGGCAACGTACATAACGAAACGTACCCATTCTTCAATATTATGGTTAGCCCTTTAGGCTTACCTAATCAAACACACCTACTCAAATCCCAAGTCAAAAATGGCATGTATCTAATCTCTACCTAATATAAATTTGTTTTTCACTGCAATACTAAGGTGACGAATCAAGCGGCTACGTAGCAATTAGCAAATGAATCGAAAAAATACAAACATGAAGCAGATCTTTCACTTCACGTCACAGTCACAATCACAATGAAGAAAAGATGAAGAAGATTCTCTTCTATCGTTCATCTATGATTCTATGATCGATATCGTTCCCTCTACCCCCAAACACAAAAAAAATCCAACCCACAACCAGACAAGACACAACCACAACCACCATCATTGTTAATAGGTATCGTCATCGTCATCGCCCGTGCTCGTTCTCGTACTGTCGGCTGTCGCTGTCGTGACGTGATCGTGTATGGTGTTTCACAGAATATTCGAATTTCTTGGCTTTCATTCGATTTGTATTATGTTTTAAGATTGGTGTTCATAACTTACATTTAGTTTAAGCGCCCAAATGCCATAAGTAGAAGTAAGGAAATGAAACACTAACACTTCACTGTGTACTTTGTATTTGCACTAGCTCCCGCGGTATAATGCGCCATTGTATTCTCCTTAGGGAAATACTATGATTTGGTTTTTGGAATGGTCTTTCAAAAGAGAATTTAATTTCCTCGAAAGCCAATTAGCTTAGAAAAGTAAAATTAATTTAAAAGAACAAACACAGAATACAGAACGTACAAAATTATAATAATTGGTTGTTGGATCATAGAGTTTATACAAGGTACATAAAGTACTTTATGTACTTTATGTACCTTGGAGTTTATAGACAGAGTTTATTTTGCAAATTGCAAATCACGAATAACGAATCACGATACTTCAACCTTCAACGACACGATCTTTTTTTATCCTATATTATTTAAGTTATGAGAATGGTCAATGGTGTCGGTGTGTTACAGCGTTACAGGCCCAAGAGTCAATCCGAAGCGGAGTAAAGCTGAAATAAAAATGAAAAAGAATAAAAACATTTCTGAACTTTGGTTGCTTCTTCCTTTCTAGATTCTAGGTACGGGTCCCATCTCGGGTTCTCGGGGTTATCAACTGGCTGTTCCTTTAACAAGGGAATCCTTGACTTTTTATATTGCCGGAAGGTTTTTAGTTCGAACTTAGGAAAAGAAAAACTGCTTATATAGATAAAAATGAAAATAAACAATTAGAAATGTGACAACGACAATATTAAGGAGAAAAAATAGAAACGTCAAATGAACAACCAGCTGTGAAGTTCGAGGGTCGAACTATATTAATGAGTAAGTTCGATGCTATTTCTCAATCGGTAATAGAGAATATCCGATTGAGGGGGGCCATACTATGATTGGTTTTGTTGTTGGGGGCGAATGCTAGCATAGAGGGCTCCTCCGTGATAGAATGACTGACCCTCAACGGATTCCATATAGGTAGGTACATTGGCTTAGGGATAGTGGTTTTTTTTTGTGTGGCAAAATACTAATAGCGAGTTTCATTCACGAAAAGAATTGCTCTTTCTGTCAAAAGAATTGACCTCTTTCACTTTTGAGAGTTTCATTCATTCAAAAAGTGCAATTCTAGATCGATTCGCAACACGAAAGAATGCATCTCCCATGGGTTGGGAGAATCGATCTGAATACTTTTCTGTCAAACGACAGATGAGAAAAATAATTTGTTATTTTTTGTTGTTTTGTGAAATTGTGCCAGTCTGTGATAAATATAACAAAAATAAAAAAATAATGAACGAAAAACTTAATATGTACTTTATTTATCCAATTAATTATCTATTATCTAATGATTACTTTTTCCAATGACAAAAGACAAAAATCAAATGACAAAAAGTGTAATTCAAATTGACATGTATACCCAAAACTAGTTTCATTCAAAAGGGCAATTCTCGATTTTGAGAACAATTCTTCCAAATTTGAATGAAACTCGCTATAAGGCGAACGAAAATTCCAGCGGGAGCATAGAATTAGTTCGCTTAAGTCAAAGTCAATTGAAGAGCCCGGTCGGTAATTCCAGTTAGAGGTAGGCGTGTGTGGGCGGTTCCGTAAAAGTGATCTATTTGAAGAGAACAGTTGGTGCGGTAAATTGATGAAAATAAATTAATAAAAAAAATGGTGGCTTTAAAGAAACAAAATTTCCGTATAGAGTCCGGAGTGGAAGCGGTCATCGGCGAAGGTCAACCCGGTGCCACCTTATTTGTGGTCATCACTAATTTGAAGTTAAGCTACAAAGCGTTGACTAGATGAAATGCCAATTTAATGGAAACAGAGGATAACACGTTTTTGTTCAAAATATATTCTTTGCAAAAAAATTTCAATGGTGAATGGCCCTCATCAGCTAAATTAAGTATAATCTTTGTGGAACCCGAGACACACACATGGTGCATTGGCCTGGAAATTGACTCCCTCCCTCCTGCTCATACCGATAGCAGAAAAGGATTCTGGGTGCAGGACATTCCATGAACGCATGTCCTTGCAGTTCGAACACGTCATCTACTTGGGATCAGCAGGCCCACGAGAAGTTTTGAGTCGGGTTCCCGTATGCTGAAACGCAGCTAGCTGTTCCTCGCTGAGGGGCGTTTCCTCGAAGTCCATATCCAGCGCATTAGCTGATAACAACCTGGTTGCCTTTAAATTGCCTCATTAAAGCGCTTCGAAACATTGGCAAGTCGGGACGATAATGAGATCGCAGGAACTGACAATACCACTCATTTGCTGCACCTGAAAGCAGCAAATAAAAATCTCTAAGGACCCCCCGCCAAGTGGCGACATACTGATTTTGAAGCATTTTGAGCCTGAATATGAAATCTTCCAAAGTAAGTTTTTCAGCATTTCCATCATCATTCCCCATTTGTTTGGATGCGTTGGTTGGTACCCATCGGGATGGTTTCGCATGCCCCAATTAGGATCCTGGTAATAACCTGGCAGATGTGCCCTAACATCGGATCCTGTCTCCCACAATGCAGGTAGGTTGTTGTTCCCACTTTAATACGGCTTTGTCGCCGCCGGGTCCAGTTGCGGCCGACGTAGAAGTTCGTGATTATGCTTATGCTGTCGGATCGGTATCTCCGTGCTAGTTACGTTTTGGACCGCTCGCTGATCTCTTTCTTCCGATTGGCGGTTGGAACATCGGACGGATTTTGTTTCCTCTTATTTCACCGGAATTCTTTCGTAATTCCTCCTTCAAGGCATTGCGAACCGAAATGTTTATGATTGCTATTTTTGAACTATGTATCTCCCTTTGCCCCGTTACAATATTTCCTAAAAATTAAATTTATTTATTTTGACGCAATTTTATTGTTGCATGAAAAGACTAGTAAAGGAAGTACATAAGGTATTAGAAAAACGTTTTTAAATTCGAACGTCTCTGATCATTTGCCGAGGTTCACAGACAGGATCATTTTCATCCTCTAGCTCTAGCATGTTGTGTCTTGACTGGTCAACTTCTTTAATTTCTTTGTAGAACTGAAGTTCTTCGATGGATCGCCAATCTACTCCATAATGTTTTCGGAGCAAGTTGATGACATCTCTTGGCTTTTCGTCCTTGAGCTGAACCCCCATTTTGATTTTTGATGGATCAATTCTCGAAATTGGCTTGTGTTTTTTAGAACAGATTTTGCAGCTCCACCTCCTATATCAGATAAAAAGAATGGCTCACCACGTCCACGTACCAAAATAGCCCCATTGTTGTCTTTAGTTAAGACGAATCTCTTAGTTTCATTAAATTTAAAATGCCAGGTACCAATTGGGCGAATAAGTTCTGCGGTGGAACTTTTCGAGTCGAGAGTCCAACACCGGGCAGCGCAGAAGTCATCTCCTTAATGAATAACGGTGGCAACCTTTTGGTGAATTTCTTGATATTCAGTTGGCGTTATGATAGTCTGCTTTTGTTTGACCTTGAAAACAATTTAAAAAAAAATTCCATACAAAATACAATTACCTGCTCTTCGACAAGGACAAAAGCCCTGCCAACAGGTGGAATATAAGAACGCCCAGGTATCATCGGAAAAATTATTTCAAGGTTTTTACATTCTGTTAAGCTTTGTTCAGAAGTCCATATGAGATTATACCAATCAAATCATGGTTGAATTTTTGCTTTGACCACCGCATCCATCGCAGACCAAGCGTACTATTTTAACCTCGTTCAAATTAAGGCTGCAAAGACGGTTGAAAACAGAGGAAGCAATCTGATTGGAACCTTTTCAAAATTGGTTTTCAATCCATGTAATGAAAAAAAACATTTTCTTTGTTTAGGGAGGCTTTTGAACTCCCCACAACTCCAAAGTTATCGATATAAAACTGTCGGGAATAATGAGCCTGAGCCGCTTGGTTTGTTACCTTTGGCAAAACCATGTTTTGGGGCAATCAAATGAAATTGTTATAAGGTCGTCTCTTTCTTCTTTTAAAAATGTAAAGAAACCCTTAGCTCTTTTTTATGCAGGACTTTTTCAACAATGAGGATCATGTTTTTATGATTTCGCTGCTACAAAAGTCACTTAGCTCAAGGGACATGTGAGAAGAATGTCCTGTCCATCCACAAAAAAAAGAACTGGACAATTAACATTGTTGTTGGATATCCAAATGTTTGAACCTTCTTTAACATATTGAAGAAAGGTGTCTCCCCTCATCTACCCACTTTCTGTCTTGTCAAAAACCCAATCAGGTTTCTTATTAATGACTGCTTTAAGCCAGCTGGGTGACCTTTTATATGGCAAAACAACCATGGGAGAAAGTATTTTTATAAATAAATAAATAAATTGTTGGCACAACAGCTCCAAGCGGGGCCGGGGCCTGTGACTTACACTCTCAACCACTCCTGTGTGTGCGTTGATATTCTGCAGGAATGGAAGGGACCTACAATTTACCGCCGAATCCGAACGGCTAACAGAGAAGCACTTTCCATGAAATTAATTACTCTTGGAGGATTTATCACTTCCTCGCAAGAGGCAGTACCCCGGAAAAAAACTTAAGGTGGCAAAGTCAGGGATCGAACCCAGAACCTTCGGCGTAGCAGTCCGACACACTAACCACTACGCCACGGGGTACTACGTGTTTTTCCATCCGCTGAAAATGTCATCAGCACTGTTAAGTTCTCTTTTTCGTTTGCTGTCTTCATCTCATAAAGGTTTTTAATCCCTTTTTGTGCGATGACATCTCCAGTTTTTGGGGCCATACTGAATCCCGTTCCATCTTCGCTGTAAATTCTGGAAGAATGAGCTCTGCAAACCATTTTCTAATTCCTTCCTGTTACTTCAGCAACGGCTTTTAGATACAGTTTCAGCGCATCGTAGGTTAAGATCAGGATGGCGATGGCGTCGCAAAAGACCGTAGTACCACTTCTTACCTGGCTTGTTCTCTTTGAAAGGAGTCTTACGGCCTTCTTCTGCTTGAATATCTTGCACAGTTTTCTGAATTTTATGGAAATTCACACTTTGCAAGATTTACAAGCCAGGTTTTGAGTTTGTTTTCTTCTTCTGCAGAGAGCACAAGGCTGTTCTTTTGTGAACTCGGTCTTGAAGAGTCGTCGTTGAAATATTGAATCTTCTAGCAGCCTCTCTGATTGGCATTTTGTTTTGAAGGATCTCCAATAAAGCTTGTTCCAAATCTTGGCCTCCAAAAGGTATGACGCTCTTTTCTTATGTCAATTTCATGATTGTCGTTTGCTTGGATCATATTTTAGTTTAAATATCAAAACGAAATTGGGAACCTAAGAGTAAATTATTGTTTTAACCCTAAAACAAAACCAGGGGCCGGAGTTAGGATAGATTTCTCCTTTATCCGGCCACCAAGATCTCTTGTTGAGAAGGCGGCGCGAACACTGGAAAAGTTTGAATTTAAACGACTTTTTCTGCCACAAACTGAACAGAGTAGGTTTGTTTATCATTTTTCGTTACCTACAACAAAAACAAATTGAGTTGCCTATCTCCGGCCGGCGGCGGCAGCCGACAATTGGCAACCACTTTTTTTTGTATCCTATCTCCGGTCCCTTTGAAATCGGCACTAAATAAAATTTGTTTTTTCATTTTAAATGTAATTTTGATGAAAAATAAAATATTTAATAATAAACACAACATTCTTAAACACTTACCCACAAAATTTTCTCACAAAACACTTTTTCCGAGAGAAAATTTCACTAACGTTTGTGAATTGTGAGTTGTGACAGTGACTTTAAGCAAAAACCTTCACCGACTAAAAGGAGACGTAACTCTGTTAGTTTCATGAAAGGTACATAGTTCCACACTATCCCACAGTGTAATACGACATGTCAAAAATGTGTGATGAAACAGATGTATAATATGTAGTGTGGAAACAGAATACGATATATGACAGCGCATCTTACAAATCATCTCACACGATTTGACATGTGTTTAGATCTGAATTTTTTTTAGGATTGATTCTAAAAAAAAAAACTTGTGAGTAAAAAAACTAAAATGGAAATGGAAAATTGCAATAATTCGAAAATAGTGGAAAAGGTAAGAAATTTAATTTTAACTAAACAAATTCTTAATATAATGTATAATTTGCAGATTGATTGGGGTAAAGAGGTGGTCATAGAACTCATTGAGCAGTGGAGTCAATATGAATGCCTATATGACCCCAGGAATGGCTTTTACCACAACAAGCACGCAAGGCATGACGCTCTGTCCAAAATATGTGAAGGATTACAATCTTTTTCCCCAAATTTAACAATTCAAGATGTTAAGGTAGTATACTTTATTTGCGCATAGTTCTTTATTTTAAAACATCGATAAACAATTCTTTTTTTTTCAGGTTAAAATGAACTACTTGCGCAGCCAATATTGCCGGGAAAAGCAAAAAAACAAAGAAACGGTAACCAGTGGGGCTGGAGCGGAGGACGTTTATCAGCCAACAGCTTATTGGTCCGATAAAATGAGCTTTATCGACAATTTTATTAAATTGCGTAAAGGGAAGAGCAATTTATCTTGCGTAAGTAAAGTACATACCTACATTCTTTTTTCTACTCGATTGCATGAACTGGCCAAACTGCATGAACTGGACTCAGTTACACAATCCAATATTCACACATCCTGCTCAAAATACTGGGTGAACGGATTGTGATTGTACTTTGTATTTCAAACATAAATGCATTGTATACCAAAAGAAGTTTCCTTTCAGATTTTTCAGTGATATAGAGGAAAATCTGAAAAGAAACTTCTTTTGGTGTACAATTGTATTATATTTTATTTTAAACCAACATTAAAAGATGCTATCATTAGCATTACTTAATGTAGATTCCAAATATGTACAAATCATATCTGTGAGTCAAACAGTTTGGAAAAAACAGCACATTCCAATTGCATCTTTTTATCAAACATAAAATGCATATTTAATTTACATTTATATTTTGAAACTCCTTTTTAGTATAATTGGAGTAAAATAGAGTCTTCTAATATTGGACTTTGGTCACCGGAGTTGATGGTTTTCTCCGCCCACAAAATATATAAGGTAATTAATTTTATTTAGGATCCAGGAACAGCGAGGGACTAAAATATTGTGAAAGGGAGCAATGAACAGTAATCTTGCATGATCTTAACTGTTTTGTTATTCTTATATACTTTGTTAATTTTTCAGACAAAAGCTTTCTTTAGTTTTCTTTTTGGGCTAACTTACTTTTCAGTTTTTAACTTTTTAATTTAGATTTGGTGGCTTTTAACAGCACACCCAGTGATTTTTATCTTTTTTTTAAAACTCC
Organism: Platycheirus albimanus; assembly: GCA_916050605.2. Classification (NCBI taxonomy): domain Eukaryota; kingdom Metazoa; phylum Arthropoda; class Insecta; order Diptera; family Syrphidae; genus Platycheirus; species Platycheirus albimanus. Next base: position 289,071,505 of record OU696696.1, on the reverse strand, counting down.
TTATTAACTATTCCCAAAAAATCTTTCAGACTCTCACACAATTTGAAGGACAAGGTGATACCATCGAAGAACCGGCGTCACCTACACCCATCGAAAATCCGAAAAAAAACAGCGCACCGATGGTAACACATCACAATCAAAACAGGATGATGTTCTTCAAGCTGCATCTTTGGCTCTTCAAAGAATATCTAATCAAAAATCTGAAGAAAATGCTCACGATCAAGCGTTTTTAAAATGTATAGGAGAGAGCCTAAAATGTATAACAGACGCTGATATAAAAGACGATTTGGTGGAACAAATAACACTCCTAGTATTTCAAGCTAAAAGAATGCAGAAAGATAAAAATAAAGAATAAACATATATTTTATTAATTTAAAACAAATCTGTTTTTTTAAGCTAAAAAAGAAAAAAATAAAGAATAAAAACATATTTTATTAATTTAAAACAAATCTGTTTTTTAAAGCTAAAAATTAAATTTTCGAATTGCTTCCCATTGCCAAGGCACTGCGCCATTTGTGTTGAAGTATTCTGTGAATATTTTTCGAGTTTGGATTCCGTCTTCGCAAGAGCGATTTCCGACTGATCTTTGGAGATTTGTTGCAAATACATTACTTCTACAAGATCCTAGTTGTATATTCGATGTCGTAGTGTCTTCATGGTCAACTGTCCCATAGAACCCTTCCACAGTCCTCAGGAAATTATGTAGTGCACAGGCAGTTATTGCTATTTTATTAACTTTCAGAACATCGAGATTTTTTTCTTTTTGGAAAATTTGGAACCTATTGGCTAAAATGCCAAAAGCGTTTTCCACCACTCTTCGAGCTCTCGAAAGCCGATAGTTAAAAACTTTTTGCGCATTGCAACTACGTTGACCGTGGGGCTTTAAGATTCGGGAAGAAAGTCGAAAAGCATCGTCAGCAACGAAAACATACGGTACTATCTTTTGAGTACTAGGCAACTCTATCTTCTGGGAAATTTAACAATTTTTTTTTATTGCAGTGTTGAGACTCGATTGATTGAAAGCTGCCGCATCATTTGCTCTTCCATTTGTGCCAACATCTACGAAGATAAATTTATAGTTAGCATCCACGACTGCCATCAAAATAATGCTGTTGAATCCCTTATAGTTGTAGTACAATGAACGATCCTCTTTTCTAGCCCGTATAGCTATGTGTTTGCCATCTGAAAATCAAATGAATATTTTAAAATAACGCATTAATACCTGAAGATGCAGTTATGATTAACCTATAGCACCCAAACACATCGGGAAGTTCCACTTAGCTTCAAAATCTTTCGCCACTGCCTTCCATTCTTCAGAAGTTTTAGGTACCTTTCAAAAGATTCAGACATGTTATCTTCCAATACTGTACAATAAAGTAAAATCATTCGAACTTACTTTCAAGTACTCGTCTTTCAGTACGGAATAGATTGCATCCAAAGTCTCTGGAACTAGCAAGCTGATGGCTTGCACAGAAACACGAAATTAATAGGATAGGTCCCTGTATGTTGATCCAACGGCTAGGAACCGCAATGTTATAAGCAATCTGCGTAAATGGATTATGAGTGATTTGATATACATTTAGGTCAAATAAAATTAATTTCCTTACCTTGTAGACGAGGGAATAGCTTATCGGAGGATAGTATTTTCTTTCAATATTATAGGCTCTACTTTCATTAGAATATTATTGAAAGTAGTTGCACTCATTCTGACGAAATTTTTGAAACCTCTGGGATCTTCAAATTGAAGCTCATTAATCACCAGATGTGCCAAATCCTTGCCAGAATTTCGTCTTAAAAGCCTTTTCCGACTCCACAGGGTTCTTTTCCTCTTTAATGTTATGTTTTCCTTCTTTTGCTTTTTTTTTATTGCAGCTACAAAACATATTACAGCAATTAAAACTTTTTCGTCCATCTTTCCAAAAATATTTTTGCACAATATATCAGAGCAATTTTCTACAGCTGTTTTTTCATACCACAAGTGAGAAAGCTGGTGTGGAAGCAAAATATGAAACAATGAGAATATGATTTGAACACACAATTTTGACAGAAATAAATGTCAATTGGCTTAACGTGAGCACCTGCCTATTTGGCCTAATCTCACGGTGGACCCATCTCCACATCACGGTCACCTTAGAATTCCTAAGTGAGAGGATTTAGAGTTTACACTCCATTAGTGAATCATATATAGGTATGATCACTTTTCATAAGTTGAGAAGTTTGAAGTTGAGGTAAATTTACCTCATACATGATAATCTGAATATACAAGGCCTTATTAACCTTGACAACAAACTTAACAACTTCTATCTAGTGTCAACTCACAGCCCCCACGATGCTGCCAAAAGGCGCCATTTCCCAGTGCTACAGAACCTCCTTTCAAGGAGGTGGGCCTCTGTAACCCCGTGGTAGCTTTTCTTTACGTAGCTTACACGCTTGAGCAGCCAAATAATGACAACTACTTGAGGTTTGGTCCTACAACCAGGGAACCTGCATCCCCAAGTTATATGCGTCAAGCTAACAGACCGAGAAGGCTGCTAACCAGCTGACATATAACCATAAAACCTTCCTCACTTAGCCGTATACAGGACTACCCTGCACTACGTTACCAGTAAGGAACAATATAAGGATAGACAAGGAAATACAGCTGCAATTATAGTAATCTCATACAATTTACAACAATTTCCCTCTCATTTATACTGTTCCCGGGAGACCACTTGAAGGTGGAGGATAGGCACATCCATGCTTCCATAAGTTCCAAGCAACAATTTTAACGACATACCTATACCTAAGCCTGACCGTTCCAACAGTGCAGAGGAAAACCTCAACACCTTTATGGAAAAGCACAGACAAAGAGATACAATATGCCTTATTATGTTGCCTGGTTAAGCGTTCAAAGAGCTTATGGAAGAATGGTTTCTCCCCTACACAATTTTGACAGTAGGATAGAATTCCATCACACTTTTTTTTGACATGTCGTAATACACTGTGGGCTAGTGTGCAGCTACCTTAAGCAGGAGAGGAGCACACGTAAAAAAAGTTTGAGAAATTAAGAGAGAAGTTTAAGGGAACCATTTAAGGCAAAAACTAGGAAAGAGAATTAGTACAAATTCACTAGTTATAACGACTTTTCAGAGAAGTGGTCGGCAGCTGGGGGGAGGGGCATTGAGCTGATCTATTTTAAATCTTAGCAACGGAAAGGTCGCTGGAAAGATATAGTATATTTCTAAAGTAACGCAGCTCAAGAGTTTTGATTTTTTTGAATAAATTCAATAACTTCTGTCACACCTGTCAGCTCCTCGAGTTTTTAAGGGAACAGCACCAGATTGCAAATGCATCTTGGCAACTCCAATTAGCCTGCCTCGATTTATTCCCAGAATTCCACAAAAAACATTTTGGTAAACACGAACTATTTCTTTCCGAGTGTTTCTTATGTGGTATTCGACACATATGTATGCTTTTTTTTTGAAGATGTTGCTCTTCTGCTTCTAGGAACTGTGAAGCACAGCAATGCATTAAAATGAATGCATCCTGCGATAATTTTGTTGCGGTTTTATAAAATGATTTTGTAAGTTTCATAGCATGAAAACTTTTTACGCTATATTGCAATTTATTGCACTTCGTAACGCTGTTGTGTGATTGTAATTTGAAATGTTCGGTAGTTGCTAAAGGGTGTTTTTTTTTTGTTCAGAGTAAGTCTATTCATTATGGAATGGCAAACCAAACTGAGCATAAATTAACTGACAGCTGTCAAAAAGACCAACTCCGAAAAAAGTATTGCCAGATTAAAAACCACACGTCTAATAAAACACCCTTTATATTATTGTCGGTATCTGACAACAACAACGAAGATTTTTTTTAATTCACTATCTATCAATAAGACTAAAACTTCATAACATTTTGTCAGTGTTGCCTTTTTTCTTGCTTTACTACTTTCGCCGACTTAAACTAGAACATTTATGCTTTCCATAACGTCTTAATTATTTGTAAATGTTAACACAATCAGATTTAATTTAAAAGTAACACTTTGAATGAACGAAAATACTAGTCACAGATTATTAAAAAAAACCTTAACAACCACCTGGCTGCGAGTTTTTAAACCAAATTGAAAGTATAGTCAAAGTATCTCTTCCTAGCCAAGTTATTTTCTTCCGTCATCCTGAAATATATTGCTGCCGATGAACTTAAGCAATGCATGCCTGAAAACGTCGTCTTTGTGGCGGCATGTCAAGAAGTTGAAATTGACCACGAATATGAGAGTCGCATTGCAGAACGACCCATCGGCTGCTGAATTCTCAAGACATCTGCTGGCTCTTGCAATGGCTAAATTCACGTTAGTGTTTTGACTGGATTGATATCGTTTGCTGGTCCCAGTAACTGCAACAGTCAGTTCTTGGCAGAGTTGGAATATTACTTGTCCTTTAAACTATCAGGCAGTCAATTACAAACCAGGGGTACCGACTTCCCTCTGGATCCTAGAGCTAGCTGTTTTCTGTTTTGACTCAGCTTACCTGAGCCCAATCAATTAAATCAATTATTATCTCAATAGCACCTGATAATCTCTAATCATGGACGGACTTGCGCCAAGATGCAATCGATTCTGTAGAATTCTTTGCAAACACATACTTAATTCCTCTTGGCAAGATTCTAAAGTATTTTATTCATGCAAACCATCTATCAAATCGGAAACAAATCATTTTATTTAATTTGATCTTCCAACAGCAAGCAATTTTTTAACTGAAACCGCCTCAAATTTAAAACATTCTCTCAATTACGTGTTGTTTCTTGTTTTGAGATTTTCTATTTCCGATAAAATGAACTCTATCTAAAGCCAACACCATGAGCACAAAGACTCTATCGCCACAAGAAAAAGAAACCCAACTCTTCAGAAATATACAGGGCGAATGTCATCTTTATTATTCCACTCGGTTACCTTTGCTTTCAAGTATCGACTTCGACTTCCTTTCAAACCTTTCGATGTGAAGCAACAACAATCTCTAAATATCAATCTTCCATCATGAAGATATAAATATGGTTACACGTATCTATATAGAAATACACACAATATGCACACACAAAAAAAGAACCCTCAAGGCTTTTTTACAAAACAAAAACAAACCTGGATCAGCTGCTCTTCCTCCACCCATCTGCATCTTGTATATACAAAAACTGGTTCTAAATCTTTAGTGAAGTATTCCCCTATTGTGAATAATTCAAAGGGAAACCGAAACCGATCGTTTAGAATGCCGTTTCATGAGATCGGATCACTAACTTACCCTAGATGAGTGTTACCAGCATATTTTTTTTTTTTTAAAGTGAAACAGATGAAATTCGCGGTCAATCTTTGTGAATTAATTCCTATAATTTCGTTAAATAAAATTATCGAGTTCCAAACATTGAGTTTTTGGTCCCATCGGATTTTGGAAACTTATGATTTTTGGGTTTTCCAGATTTTGTAACAATCGTATCTTGAATTTGTAAGAATTTTAACTGCAGCAGTAGCACGTAGCAATGCCAAAGTTAATGTCAAAAAAAGTAGTGCACTAAGCAGCATACACGAATACAATGTGCAGCACTGAACTCAAACACAAATCATGTCTGCCATTTTGGTTTGTTGTTGTTTTGCAGCGCAGCACCTTTGAAGTTGCAGTCGAGTCGACCTGTACTTCAGCTACTTTCTATGCTGAAGCTGCTACTTCACATTGTCGCCGTGCAATACGATTTACGTAGATTTAACTTTGACATTGCTACGTGCTACTGCTGCAGCTACACCATTGTGCGGTGGCAGTTATCGTTATCGATTTACTATACAAATATATCTGAAGCCCTTTGCGTCTTAAAAAGTACATTATTCTTTTTATTTTCGGCACCGCCACCGTTATGATTTCAGGTGTATCATAAATCTCCTAGGGGCCGTCCATAAAAAACGTTCGCACTTAGGGGGAGGGAGGGGTCATCCTGAGCGTGACAAGATGTGACAAGGGGGGAGGGGGGTCTACGTCAACGTGACGTTCGCCAAAGTTAGACTAATAAACCTAAGTTTTTTTTGCTATTTTAAAAAAATAATCCAATATAGTGCCACTTTATTTTATCTTTTTATAAAAATTTGATAATTTCGAAGAGGTTAAAGAAGATGCTGAAATACCTATTTTAGAAATATCGGATCATTTACAGAATCAATGGACTAACGATAAATAGAAATATTATTTATTTCTCATCAAAGATAATTTATTAATTTATCTTTTATTTAAATTGTATCCTAAAAATTAAGTGAATATTTTTTATGTTTGAAAATTTGTGTTCTAACAATCGAAATTTTTGTGTTCATGGGGGGGGGGGGGCTCTTTGTTTTTGTGACGTAATATTTTAGGGGAGTTACAGCAAGTGTGACAAAGCGTGACACCAGGGGGGAGGGGGTCAAAACAGCTAAATTAAGCGTGACGTATTTTATGGACGGCCCCCCACTTGTCTGCTTCACACTAGTAATCTGTTTGAGGGTGAGGGGTTCACCAGGTTGGTCTCCGAAAGCGTTGGCAAGCTTCCCGGTTTTGGATTTTTACCATTTCTGAGGATGGTGTCGCTGCATTTGTTTGTATCAGGAACTTTCAGGTCTGCCTCTCTCCATTCTCTCTCCATTCATTAATGCTTTTTTGACTTGGTTCTCAGGGGATCACTTTCGAACGTGACAATCCCATCTGAGCCGGTCGTGCTATTTTTTTGCAAGATGTTATATTTTTGACGTGAAGGCTTGCTCGAATTTCCGTCCATCTTATTCCTTTACTCCCAAGTTTTTTGTACATTATCCAACATTGTAAACCCATTCAGCTTTAAGGGCACTTTTCGGTCACAGGGGACAGCTTAGTTTACACGCCACTTCATCTATCCCACGCTTACACGATAATTATTGATGTCATCATCACTAGTTGTTTTTCCATTGAGCATAGATTCCAGCCAGATATTTAAACTTTGCACACTTCGAAATTATTGGTCCATTCAAATCGATCGTATGACTTTGTGGATAGTGTAGTAGGATCACTCAAATATTTGTCGAAAAAAAGAGAATGCTGGTAACACTACTCACATAATAAAAGAAAACAATGTTGCGTGTGCTGCGTTCATGCTTGCTTGAAATAGGGAACGGATGCAAAGTTGTTAATTATCATTTAATCCCCTTGTACGTACCTCTACCTACCTACCTTTCCATTTTCATTGAATGAAACATTTTTGTATTGATAATTCGGGTAAATTTTTTGCATAAGGATTGTCAAAAACCTATAATACATTTCGTCTTACCCCTTTGCAAAAAAATGCAGGTCTTTTTTATATATAGGTATATGTATGTACATATTTATAAAAAAAAACTGGTTAAATGCCATACCTACCATCTGCTTCATTGACTCCATTATTTCTTACCAATAAAATGAAAACTTTGATCGCAGCTAATAAAAACCATGGACAGTTTTTTTTTTTTTTTTTTGGAAATCGATTTTTGATCGGATATGGAAACATTTCGATTTGCTTGGGAAAATATCGAAAATTAAATACTTTAGGGGACACCAAAAATAGTAGCATAGGGGACTATAGGGGCGCCCTTGCGGATTGATGGAAAGCGTTTCAATTAATTGATCAAGCAATCAAAATAACGGTCGAAATTTATTTCTAAAGAAGGGAGAGTAGGTACCCCTAAGTAGAGTAGTGTTACATTGCTTCTGTTCTATAATAATAATTATTCCTTCAGCAGCGTTTCTTTTTTATGAATGAGGGTTCACCAGGGTCCCTTTTATATCCCGTTATGAGTGTTTTGTGTTTATCAGTGTTTGACTATCAAATGAATGTGCGCATTATTAGAGTTGACAACAACTGTTCTGTAATATGTAATTGAGGGACTACTTCTTCTAGGTAGTATAGCTTTGTAACGGAAAATAACGGACAAAATTTCTAGAAACATAAAAAGGTACTGCCAGCCAGCATATTAAACTACTTTTATAATATTCATGGAATTTTGTTTATACCTTCCAAGTGGGCTATTTGGCAAAACTAGTTTTTAATCAAGCGCATATTTAATTGATGTAAAACCAGGGTTAAATTTTTAGTGGCGCCTGGGGTTATGTAAATTAGATAGGTCTAGACATAGATACCTATCTATTTCAAATTGATATCGTGTGAACAAACTAGATTGCTATAGAAACTTTTATTTTCAAGTTTTTTTCACAAAATAAAGTCGTGATAGGTACCTACTTCCATGTGATTAATAATAATTAGTTTTGGTTTTATTATATTTCCGACCACAATTTACGAAAAATCGAATCTTTAAAAAGTTGGAAGCGAACTTCACACACTTTTTGCCATTCTGCTTGCATTAACTGACTCCAGTTGACGCGCTCCAGTACGGCTCGCAGTTACTTCACAACTGCGACCGATAGTATATAAAAATTTTAACATTCATTCAGATTTAGACTTTCCGAAAAAGCCCCCAAAAAGTGGGCGTATCCTTAAAATTTATTTATAAATTATCAAGCCTAAATTAGCTTCACCGTTAGTAATTTTGTATGCATATGCATGCAATTACAGGTTATTTGTAAAACTCACGCCCCAAAAAGTGGGCGTATTGGAAAATCGTACACAAATTAATTTTTAAGAAATATTTTTACTATAACGCCGACAATCAAAAATATTCTTTCTTACCAAGATTTTAATTAAGCACAAAATTTTAGATTTTTTATTGGAATATAAGTATCCAGTTAATTTACAAAATAAATGATGTTTTTAAGAAAAGTAAGCATCCGGGGTCAGTTTTACATCTGTTCATCTTTTAGAGATTCTACTGTATATTTGAAAAACAAATTTTTTGAAAAATCTTCAATTTTTTTAAAGAGTTTTCTTGGAAAAATTAAGAATATTATTTCATAACTAAATATGTATCTACCTAGAGAAAAAATTGAAAAGCGTTCGAAAATTTTACTTTTTAAAAAGGTTTTTTTGGTAAAAGCTTTAAAAATTTTCGAAAAAATGTTGTGAAATCTGTTGAGTATGTAAATACATACAGTGCTTTGCATAAGAAGTATAACCGCACCCTGTAAAAATGCCTTACTATTTTGTATGCCCTATTCCATAGAATGGGTATACTGTATTTAGTGTGGAGTTTGTAACATAGAGAAATAATAATAAAGTATATAATTATATTCTGACTCAGAACCAAAAGCCCAGTCGATTTCGCCCGCCTGTCCGTCCGTATGTATACTCTCTAGAGGTAGCAATTTTTGAGCTAGAAAACTGAAATTTGGTATACATAATCTTTGGTTCAAGAGTAAGGCTAAGTTCTTGAACCGGTAAAATCCGCCCACAAACACGCACACAATCACCTTTTTTGTTGAACAACCTCAATTTGGTAAAATTAAATTGTGTTTTTTGTACAGTTACGATAAAAGCATAACTCTAAAATTATGCACACGTTAGCTTTAGGTAAACTTTCTTCAAACTAAAAAAAAAAAAATTAAGTTTTTGCGTGGCTGACGCCCATTTTTTATACAAAACCATCAATATTGCTTTTATAATTGCTAATTAAAGCGAAAAACTTTAAATTTTGTGGGTATTACTTTGTATATAAACATTTTGTGTGTAAAATCAACAAAATTGATTTTGGGTGTGCCTGACGCCCAGTTTTCTTAAGAGACTATAAAAAATCCCAAATGACATAACGAAAAAAGTAGCTTTAAAAATTTAAGGTACCTACTACCAATATTCAATTTTAATTTTTTTTTTCCGTTCGTTATTTGAAAAATACATCTCTTCATTAGTTTGTGTACATTTTTTCAATGCGTCCACTTTAAAGGGCGTGATTTTTATAAAATACCTTTATTCGGGTAAGATTGTTAAGAAACTACTCGGCTCAGCTGTAGTTTTACACATATGCCTAAGAATTGACTAACGATCAAAGCTCAGTAAGTGCTTTGAATTTTTGTATACAAATTTCAGGACACGCCCACTTTTAAGGGGCGTTTCCGTCAAAGGTCGTAATATGCATTGGTTTTTTGATGTTCTTAAACTATCGGTCGCAGTTTAGAAGTAAGAAGATGAACACTTCGGTTTGTATTCCTTGGTTACGTAGCAGAATGTGGTTCAAGAATTGTTAAAAACACCCATAATTGCTATTTCCATTCAAAATCTAATTTTTTTTAAATTTAAGTTTTATCTTGATTTGTTCAAATCGATCTGCAAGAATAAAATTTAATGTCACTGAGCTCATACTAATTGCCTTGGCAATAAAAAGTCTCAGATTTGGGCGTGCCACACGCCTTTTTTTATTGCGCCAGCAGTAAGTTATTGAACATCGGCCACACAAAATTAATTTTATTGTATTTTTTGCATGCCTGCTAAAGAAGAATTTTGTTTCTGAAACTGGAACAGTGGCTGACTGCTGGAGGAGAACGCATACACATAAAAAAACGGGAATAGGGTATCCAACAGTTCTTTGGAAACGTACTGAAGCTCTCGCTTGTTTTTTTTTTTTTTTTTTGCAAATGACCACGAATAGGGTTTTCGCCAATGAACGACCTGATATCACTGATGCAGACCTCGGAAAGGAACAGCTACCATCAGAACCTGTGTAATCTATTTTCTCTTCGTGGGAAAAAGCTGCACCACTGTTCTGTTCCCAGGTCAAAGAAGCTACAATCCCCTTTTTTTGACACAAAAAGGATTGTTTTCCCCTTAATTAAAAAAGAAAATCCCCTTTTTTCCAGCAAAAAAAAAATAAGATTAGGTATTTCAAGTTTCTTTAACACTTGATGTTTAAATATAAACAGAAATAAAAATTAATAAAGGCACAAATATTTTTAATTCATTCACGCACACATAAATAAAAATAAAATGCAAGACTGTGTTGTACGAACTTGCTTTTATGATAGATAAGATATTCGCTATGTCCGTATTTGTAAATTAAAATATTTGAAAAATCTTTAATTTTTTTTAAGAGCTTTCTTGGAAAAACTAAAAATGAAATAATAAAAAGTGTTTGACAAGTTTTTTTTTGGAAAGCTTTAACTTTTCGAATTTTTTTTTGAAATCTGTAATGCTAGGTATACACTGATCAAAATCTCATCAAGCATGTGAGAGTGTGTGCAATACGTATACGTTGAATGCTTGAAGAAAAATCAAAATTTTTTAATTTTTCATCAATCATGACGCACACACTCTCACATGCTTGATGAGATATTGACCAGTTGTATATGCCGCTTAAGAGCATGTACATAAATCCATCTAGTGCTTTTCATAAGTATAGCCGCACCCTGTAAAAATGAATTAGTAAGCAACTGAAAATGGAAACGACGATGCCTTATTTAATGGTATAATATAAATAAACAAGTAAATTGAGCAAAACAAAAAGTCCCGTTATTTTCTCTTTTCGTGTTTAGAAATTAAAACAGTTTTGTTCGTATATTGCAGCAGTATACATAACCCCACAATGCAAATCTCTCTCAAGCTTAATTCAGTTGTAAATTTTGGGGTAATTAAGAACGATGCCGATGGTACACATTTTAGAGATACGGAAAAAGGTAGAATTCAAGCTTTTTGACAAAGTGTGGTAAGCTTTCGGGCTATCGGTATAAGAATTTCGAGACCGGATCGTGTCGTCCGAAATTTCTTACAAGATCCAGAATCTTATATAACAAAATGAAGACCCGGGCGTCCGCAGGTGCTGACAAGAGTCGCGATAAGAGGCAATTAATTAATGCTGCTTCCAATTTGGAAAATTCGTGACAATTTGGGGTTAGGCGTTTCAGTTTCGACCGATGGCAGATGTATGGCTTGTGGGCTATCTGCCTTGGTAAGGTTGCACTTGCCTCCACCACTACAAGGATGAACAGTGCAGCCTACAACCAGATACTTCAAGACGATTTGTACCCTACACTAGACGATTTTGTCGAGTTCAGCATGTCCTTCAGCAAGATAATACTCCAATCCAAATGAAGTGGCGGGCACGTTCGACATTCCTCCGAGCTCCGAGTATAGCAATTGTTAAAGCGTGGAATTTCTTAGACGATTCCATATTAAAAAAAAAACCTTGTCAACAGTAGGTACGCCAAAATGAATTTTTAGTTTAGTTGAAAATAGGGTAATAAGATCCCATATTAATTATAGACTCTTTTTGTGAGTTTGATATTATTCAAATAAATAGTTTTTTTTAACGATATGAATCGAATTTTAGATTTAATTTATGTTGATAAAGAACTTTCTGTAAATATTAGTAAGAGTATCGATACAATATTCAATAATTCTCTTCACCATCGTGCACTAAGCGTTGAATTTAGTTTTTTTGGATACTTGAAACCAACATGTGATAATTCCACCTATTATAATTATGCCAATGGTAACTATAATGCCATAATTGAATTTTTGAATTTAATTCCTTGGCATCAAGTATTAGATAATGTTAATCTTCCTGTTTCGTATAATGTCTTCATCGAGTCATTAAAGGCGGCAATTGATAGTTTTATTCCAAAGAAAGCAAGTAATCTAAAGTCAAAGCCTCAGTGGTTCAATAAAAGACTAATTAACTTAAATAATAAGAAAAATAAGGCATACAAGGTATTTCGTTGTTCCAATAACGATACTACCTTATTATGTAAGTACAGGCGTATTCAAAAAGAATTCGAAGTTCTTTATAGATTCTTATACAAAGATTATCTGATTCGTACTGAGTCTAATCTGAAGCTTAATAGCAAATGCTTTTGGAGTAATATAAATGGTGAAAGAAATTCTAATGGTATTCCAAATCAAATGTTCTATACGCATGAAAGTTCCTCCGATACTGGTACAATTTGCAATTACTTTGCTGACTTTTTTCAGTCGGTATACACGACATGCGGCAATTCAGTTTCTTCTGTTCAAGACTACATGAATAATTTCTTAAATATTGGAACCTTAAATATAAGTGTTTCAGAAGTATTTGATGCCTTGTGTGGTCCGAGTCTTGAGAAAAAACCTGGTCCTGACAAAATATCCCCTTATGTCTTAAGACAGTGCGCAAGCGCTCTCTGTGTATCATTAACACTTTTATTTAATGCTTCAATCCATAAAGGTGAGTTTTTAAAAGACTGGAAAATTTCTTTCATAATTCCTATTCATAAAGCAGGACCTAAACAGGATGTTTCTAACTACCGTCCGATTTGTAAGCTCTCAGCTATACCAAAATTATTTGAAAAAATCATCTATAATAAGCTGTCCTTTCTTCTCAAAGAAATTATTTCACCATACCAACATGGATTTGTCACTGGAAAATCAACTGCAATAAATCTTATGGTTTTCAGTAATCACGTTGTTAGTTGTATTGAAAGTGGATCTCAGTGCGATGTCATTTACACCGATTTCGCCAAAGCCTTCGATCGAGTAAATCACAAAATTTTGATTCAAAAGTTGAAAAAATTAGGTTTTCACTCCAATTTATTGAATTGGTTTCAATCTTATTTGTGTGATCGTATCCAATACGTTCTTATAAATAATTTTAAGTCTCATCAAATTTATGTTTCCTCAGGTGTTCCTCAAGGGAGCCACCTAGGGCCGCTTCTGTTTTTAATTTTAATTAATGACATTCCACTCCACATTCGGTTTTCTCATAAATTGTTGTTGGCTGATGACTTAAAATTATTCTGTCACATAAAATCTCTTTCAGATTGTACTCTCCTTCAAGAAGACCTTAATAGACTCGGTGAGTGGTGTAATATAAATCATTTATAATTATCTGAATATTATCTCCAAATGCCAAATTATGTCATTTTTTCGTAACCAGTCTCCCATTTTTTATTCATATAAGATTGATGACAAACCTCTGTGCAGAATAGAAGAAAAGAAAGATCTTGGCGTTTTATTCGATCATAAACTAAATTTCAGTCTACACATTGACTACATACCTAGTAGCTAAAGCTAATTCTATGCTAGGATTCATTTCTAGAAAATCCAAGGAGTTTACTGACCCTTACACTCTTAAATCTCTCTTCATTGCCTTTGTACGATCAGTTTTAGAATACTGTTCAGTTATATGGAACCCCTCCTACAAAACAAGTTCTCAAATGATTGAAAATATTCAAAAACGTTTCTCAAGATTGGTAGTTGCATTTTGGAATATCCGAATGCCCCCGTATGATTCAAGATGCCAACTTATTGGTTAACTTAAGCTGTCAGATCGCCGAAAATATTTCTCTACCTATCATCTTTGTTAGAGACTTATTATGTTATCACATCAATTGCCCCCTTTTGTTATCATTAATTGAATTCTATGCTCCCTCGAGATACTTGCGAACAAGAAATTTATTTTGTGAACCGTTTCATAGAACGAATTATGGGCTTAATGAGCCTCTTACAAGATGTTTAAGAGAAGCCAATTCTGCTTGTAATCAAGTAGACTTTTTTAATTGCAATAGTAGATACGAGTAGAGATTTATTTAAAAAACATTTGTTATCTATTCTAGGTAACCTAAGTGTTACTTAATTAAGGATTATAAGTAGGTATCTAGTAATCTATAAGGAATTTAAATGTATTTGTAACTTCCGTTTGATGAAACAATAAATAAATAAATAATTTTTGTAAAAAAAATACGCATACCTACCCACAATTTAAAAATAAAATAAAAAACGCGGTTATTCTTTTGCAAAGCACTGTATTATAACAGTTAGTAGCTTTCCTGAAAAAAATCTTTTAGAACTTGCCCCGCTGCGCTGTTGTTATCGCGAAATTGGCGATAACGTTTTTATATTTTTCGAAATTTGTGAACGGAGTCCTTTAGCGAATAAAACACAGATTTTTCGTAAGACTCGTTACAAATTTCCTATTTAAAAGGAATTTTATTAATAATCATCAATATATTAAATTTATATACATACTTTTAGTATTTCTTCAATTTTTTTAACTAACCAATGAATCCTGATTTAAATATGTACATATAATAATTATTTTTCTTGATCTCAATCAAATCAAAATGAAAATCTAATACAAATGAAATATTATTAAGAAACTACTTAAAACTAAAATACTCCAAACAAAGTACAAACAAATAAAAATACAAGGTATTTTAAACTATCGTTAGACTAATCTCCGCTAACAGCTGTGTTGTATTTTGTTGTATTTTTGTTGTTGCATTTCTTAATAATCTGATTTCAATTCAGTCGTATCTCGTTTTCAGGAAAAATGTGTCTGAAGCTTGCTGAAGCTCTGAAGTAAATGGACAGGCCAAGGGAATTAAAATGTCTGTTGTATGATTGTGGAGGAGTGGGTTGGGTGAACCTGGTCCTGGACCCACACATTTTCAAAGACTTTTTTTCGCAGATTTCTTTATTAAATTTAAAAAAAAATCCCTTGAGTATCTTGTCACTCTTTGCTTTAAAAAATAGGATAATTGGCTTACGAGGAAATCAAATTCTCTTTTGAAAAGCCATTTCAAAAACAAATACTGAAATCAAGTAATTACAATAAGTTAATAAGTGTAAAAAACATGATAATTTTTGTATATGGTATATGCAATCTAAGTGCCAATCCAGTAAGCTTGTTTCTGGAGTAGGTAGTAGGAAACATAAATCTCTACTTATTCTTATAACATTCCTACGGCATAACTTAGTGTGAACAATAAAGACCAAATTGTTAGTCGTCTTGTAAATCGTAATACAATCGAATGGGGTGGTAACTGGGAAGCCAACTTAACTACTGTTCCTATATTTTTGTGTAAAGGACGAAAAAAATAATAATTATGAGATACGCAGGCATTTTACTATAGGAATAGGACTAAGGGTTAGGAAGGACTTGGGAGAAGAATGTTGACATTAAAGGTGGTGGTGCTGGCATGGCTGTGCAGTTATGGTGGGTGTTGTTTTTTAGTGTTAACATTTTGCTTTTTGTTGGGGATGATGCCTCTTGCCTGAATGAGAATATTATGTACATGAATGAATATAGGTTTTTATACACCATATCCAGTAGAATAGGTACCTATAGCGTTTGATATGGAGTTTGTAGGCTATTGATGTCTTAAAAATCTGGGTAATAAGGAACTAAAGGCCCCGACCCATAGAATCCGTTGGTCCGTTGCGGCAACGCATCCGTTGACGTTTGCCTGATCGCCGGATTGGGGGTGACCGGTGACCCAATGAATGCGTTGACGTTTCATTTTTTTCTCTTTTTTTTCTTCAAACATGCTGCAAAAAATTATGCTTTACATAATTACAACTATAACCAAAAGCCTTGCTTAGAAGAAGAAATATATTTCTCTTCTTCAATGCCAAAACGAAACCACTTCAAATCGAAAAAAAATTGCTGTCAACCAGCTGTCAACGGATCGCCGGAGAAGAAAAAGTTAAAAGTTCGGCTACTTCTGTCCGTTGCGTTGCCGCATGCGTTGTCTATGGACCACTTCTCGTAAGAACGCGTGTATTTAATCGAGCTGTCAGTTGATTTGCCGGACGCACGGACGCAACGGATTCTATGGGTCGAGGCCTTAAGACGTTCATGGGCTTTACTGTAAAAATAATTAAATGGATCATTAAAACATTGAAGATGGAAAAGTGCAGAGTAGGTGCATGTGGATGAGAGGGGGTAGGGGGAGGGGCTAATGCAACCTTGTTTCGTTTTGGCGTTGGCTGGCTCTTAAGCGAAGCTAAATTTTGAGATAATGCTCCAAAAATACGTTTCTATAGTTTCTTTTGAAAAGTGGGCGTCTGGCCGCTGGCCGGCCAAGACCAAACATTTTTCTTTCAGAACTACTATGTTATATAGGTATAGAAGATGTTAAGGTACTTAAAACTTATAAGCACCGTTAATTTATAAAAAAAATTTTGATGGTTTTATGTGGGAAGTGGGTGTGGTTTCAGAAAATAATTGAATTTTAGTTGACAAACAAGCCCAAAATGTTGGAAATCACGCCAGATAGGTATGGAAAAAGAGCCAAAAAGGTACATAATTGGAATTTGATCCAGAAAATGTATACCTAACCTATTCTGGTCTAATTTCTAATATATTAAGGTTTTGGAAAACATACCAGAAAATGTTTTAAGGTAGATATTTTCAAATTTAACTATGGTGGGTGTGTGCCTCCGACCACGCCTCAAATCCGCCCAATTCAGGTTTTAAGGAATTGTTAAACAAAAAGAAGTTGGGAGGGTTTATCTCCTAACATGACAGGGAAAATAAAACAGGATAGTAACTGGATATCTTAAGACTGAGACACGGTACCAAATTTCTTTAAACGCGGTTTGAAAGGATAATCTTTTAAAAATAAAGCCTTCAACGAAATAGGTATTCAGAGAATTATTTACGTAAACATGTGTTAGGGTGTGCCAAAATAAGTCTTTTCTTAAGTAAGTATAGTTACCTAATTGATTGATATCAAAATTGGAAATAGACCCTTGCTGTAGAATAATTTATTTTCTTCAAACATGTCCTCAGCCATTTCACAAATTATTGTTTACGAATTAGGAAACATTTTGTATAAACGAACTGTAGGACGATCATCGCTTAATCGAATGGGTTTTTGATTCTGAGCATCAATATACTAATTATAATGCAGGTACCTATGTATGTAGCTACAATACTTTTCTATACCTAAGGAAATTATTTCTCTATGTTAAAAACTCCATATAAAATACGTACCCTTTCTATCGAATAGGTACCTAGTAGGTATGGAATAAGGTAGGTAATGCAGGCATATCCATTTCCATATCCACAATCAGGCAAGAAGCTTCATCCCCATTTAAAAAAAATTCCAAGCAAAATATCAAGAATATCAACCACCAAGCACCAACTTGAATATAAACATTCCTCCGTTCCGAAGTCCTATCTAACATGACTGCAACTGTATCATGCGTAGTAACGTCATATCATTTCTTCGTCCGTTATACAGAATATAGGGTGTGGTTGGCTTCCCACTCGATTGTACTACTTTTATCAATTTGGTCTTTATTGTTCACAGCAAGCTATGCCGTAGAAATATTATAATAGGAAGTGAAGAACAAAAGTACAAGTTACAAAAGGTACACTGCCTAGTTAGTCCCCCACTCAGTTAGTAGCACGTATTACTTTTATTTTGAAAGTAATATTTATACTACTGGGATAATTAAGTTTTTGAAATGGCTTTTCAAAAGAGAATTTGATTTCCTCGCGAGCCAAGTAAAGATAAAGAAAAGGATTGAAGAATAAGGATTTTAGGGATAAGCGGAAACAGAGAGAGATGTTGGATCTTGTTGGATGTTCTGTTTATGTGCTCAAACTCAAACTCAAAAGGTATGAAAATTATAATAGCGGCAACTTGAGATTTCGATTCGACGACGGTAATTTTCCTGAGCAGTGTTGCCACTGATTAATTTAAAAGGGCGACATGCAGTGTTACCGCAGATTCAAACTTTTTTGAGTCCCAGTCCCAGTCCCAGTGCCCCCATCGATCCGACAAAAATCGTTGTAGCTTGTACCTATCACGCGATTTTTTTATTTGGTTTTCTCAAATTCTCAAATACTAAATTTTCTGAAGTTTCTGACTCATCAGCAAGTGACAACGAAGAAAATGATCGAACGACCCTGGACAACAATAAAATAACAAAACCATAACCTGCGGTATTTGTTTCGAAAATCCAAGGAACGTATTACTTCAACCCTGCAACAAGATGGTTAGTAGCTGTTTTGCGAAGATAAACTATTGAAAATTGTTCTAAAACTAAGTGAAACATTGTAATTTTAAAAACTTAGTGAGGAAATTCTCTAAGCTTATACACAAAAATTTTATTATTTGCAGAATTTAACTGCGACGGTATTCATCAAAACTTCTTGTTGGCAACATCTTCTTGAACATGCAACGGGAAGTAATGAGATAATTCGTAATATAGACCTCTGTCTTTTTTTAATAAATTATAATTAAATTATTTGAAGATTTTGTTTTTTAGTATAAATTAACAGAATTTATGAAAAACAGAATTTTGCAAAGCGGAGTTTTGTTTTCCAGAATAAAAAAAAAAACAGAATTTTGACCGGATCCCGTTTCAACCGTGTCCGGAATAGCAATATGTCCGGACTATAGAGACAAAATTAAATACAATGGAGAACCGCAAACTTTTCAAAACCTTTTAAATACAAATAAAAGTGTACCTACACATAATTTAAATATGTACAAATGTACATACAATGTACGTTTGTACCTAAGCAATATGTAGGTACGCATTTTAATTGTTTTTAAAAAGTAGGGAAGCACGTGTTAATTTTTGGTTGAAACGCTTTGTCTGAAAACATCTTTTCAGCTTTTTTGCTTGACCTCTTTATGATAAGGATATCCATTTGGGATGTTTTCTGGGCCTGGGCTTATAATATTCCTTGCTTTATTGTTCGAAATTTTAGAAACTTTGTTTACCTTTTCATCTTCTTCACTGTCTTCTTTGTCATTTTTATCAATTTTTTGTTGAATTTGCAAAGTGGACTGAATAATGCCATTATCAAAAAATTCTTTGAAAATTTCTTCTGCTACTTGTTAAACTGATTTGCCAGTTTCAATATCATCCAATATTTAAAATTTCTCAGAAAGTGACAAAGCATGTTAATTTTCTTTGCAGAAAAAAGCCCACAATGGGCGTTTTTCAGGCTCCTCCTCTCTCACTTTAAACCACATTGTTCCGAGACGCATACTTTTTTTTTCTGACTTAAGATAATCTAGCCTTACGATCATCACGCGGATTGCACTGCACAGATGATCATATCGCCAACTTTTTCGTGTTTTTATGAAGAAGTAGGTACCTAGGAGTAAGGACTTATTTTGGAATAGTAGAAGGGCGATGGCGCGCTTGTCGTTGCACGGCTATGCTCGAAGGAATCGGGGGTGATTCTTTGCCGCTTCCACTTAGCCTCCTACTCGACAATCAAAATTATCGTAGCAGAAAAAGAAGAAATATAACGGAAAGGAAGAGGAGCTTAGAAGAGGAATGAATCAACGTTAACAGGTATGAAAAGTTATCACAAATGTAAGGACTTGAAAGTTAATTTTTCAAAAACTTACTTACTTACTTAAGGTGGCGCAGACAGTCCATTGTGGACCACGGCCTCAACCAACAATCCTCGCCAGCTAGGCCGGTCCCTAGCCAGTGGCCTCCAGTTGCGCACACCAAGTTGGTTGAGGTCGTTTACCACTTGATCGCGCCACCTTAGATGGGGTCTTCCAGAACTGCGTCGGCCCTCCGGGTTGGAATTGAAGACTCGTCGGGCAGGAGCGTTTTCGTCCATACGCTCCACATGACCCAGCCATCTAAGCCGCTGAATTTTCAGCTTATTAACCAAGTCAATGTCGCTGTATAGCCCGTACAGTTCGTCATTGAATCTTCTCCTCCATACTCCATTGATACATACAGGCCCGAATATCACCCGAAGAATCTTTCTCTCAAAGCACCCCAGCCTATATTCATCCGATTGTGTCAGTGTCCACGCTTCTGCCCCATACAGCAGGACTGGGATGATAAGGGTCTTGTATAATGTCTCCTTGGTACTTTGAGAGAGGGCTTTACTACTAAGATGCCTTCTTAGCCCGAAGAAACAGCGATTGGCAAGAGTGATTCTTCGACTGATCTCTTCACTGATGTTGTTCTGAGAGGTTATAGTGGAACCCAAATAGACAAAGTCCTTGACAACCTCAAAGTTATATCTGTCCATTGTGACGTTTTGTCCGAGCCTACGGTGATGATCTACTTCACCCGAGGACAGCATATACTTTGTTTTATCTTCATTTACAGCCAGACCCATTCGAGCCGCTTCCACTTCAATACTTGCGAATGCTCCACTGACAGCGCGCTTCGTTCTTCCAATAATGTCAATATCATCAGCATAGCCAAGTAATTGAACGGATCTAAAAAAAATCGTACCGCTGGTGTTGACATGCGAGTTGCGTACGATTGCCTCAAGAATGATGTTGAAGAGGTTACATGACAGCGCGTCACCCTGTCGTAAGCCTTTCTCGACATTAAATGAGTCGGTGGTGTTCTTACCAACCTTGACGGAGCAGCGAGAGTTCTCCATAGTCATCCTGCACAATCGAACGAGTTTGGCAGGGATGCCAAGAAGCGACATGGCTCTGTATAGCTCGTTCCTGTTTACGCTGTCAAAGGCGACTTTAAAATCGATAAAGAGGTGGTGAGTATCGATCTGGAATTCTTGGGTCTTTTCCAAAATCTGCCGAAGTGTGAAAATTTGGTCGACGGTTGACTTACCGGGTCTGAAACCACACTGATAGGGGCCAATCAGTTCACGTGCGAAAGGGTTCAGACGTTCACACAGAATGGCCGACAAGATTTTATAGGCGACATTTAGGAGACTTATACCTCTGTAGTTGGCGCAGCTTAGAGTATGTCCTTTCTGTGGATAGGGCACACAATGCTGAGGTTCCATTCAGTCAGGCATACTTTCATCCGACCAGATTGTACAGATGAGTTGGTGTATGCTCCTCACCAAGTCATATCCCGCTGCTTTGAAGAGTTCAGCCGTAAGGCCATCAGCTCCAGCAGCCTTGTTGGACTTTAGTTTAGATATTGCTATCCGAACTTCTTCTTGGTCGGGAGGACGGAAATTTTGTTCATCATCATCCAAATCGAATGGATCATTCTGCCTGACAGCGATTAGTTGGTTGTCTTCGCCGTTTAACAGTCTGCAGAAGTGTTCTTTCCAAATTCTCAGCACCGACTGTGTATCTACAACGAGATTTCCAACCCTCGTCTCTACATGCTTCCGCTCGGGCTTTGTAACCCTTGGACGAATGCTTTACCCTTTGGTAGAACTTTCGAACATTGCTTCTGCCGTAGCACCCCTCAATAAATTCAACCATTCGTTTTTCCAGTTCTCTTTTTTTCTTCTGAAAAGCCGATGTTCCTCTTTCCTCTTTTGCTGGTAAACCGCACGGGAAGCGCTCTTGGCAGCTCTAGTTCTGGCATTCAGAACTGCATGATAGTCTTTGGCCAAGTGTGCGAGCCTGCACTCATCATCAAACCAGGTGTTTCGTTGTTGTCGCCTAATGAAACCCAAAACATCCGTGGCAGCGGTTTTGATGGCCATTTTGCAATGTTGCCACTGGGCCTCTGGGTTTGGCGCAGGCGCCGGGCTTGTCAAGAGATAAGAGGAGACATGATTGGCAAAGGTTGTGGCGGTCTCTTGCGATTGTAACTTCGCAACATCAAACTTTCTCACAGTGGATGTTCGACTCTGCGGTCTGGTGGAGATCCGCATTCGCACTTTAGCTACAACAAGGTAGTGGTCCGAGTCTATGTTGGCTCCTCGGAAAGTGCGGACATCCATGACACTGGATGCATGTCTGCTATCAATCGCAATGTGATCAATTTGGTTGACGGTATTTTGATCAGGAGACCGCCAGGTCCCCTTGTGAATATTGAGGTGTGGGAAGTATGTGCTAGCTAAGATGACACTTCGCCCCGCAGCAAAGTCGATTAGCCTGTGTCCGTTACCGGAAGTGTTGTCGTGCAGGCTATGCTTTCCGACTGTCGAGCCAAAGTTACCCTCCTTTCCGATTTTGGCGTTGAAGTCACCAAGAATAAACTTAGTGTCGTACTTCGGGCATTCATCATACGTCTTCTCGAGAAGATCGTAGAATTCTTCTTTGGTCGTGTCATCTTTTTCCTCCGTGGGGGCGTGGACGCAGATCAGCGAGATGTTGCTGAGTTTGGATTTAATGCGGATTGTGACAATGCGTTCGCTTATGCCACGAAACCCCAAGGCTTCTTGCCTAAGCCTTCCTCTTATCACAAATCCGCATCCAAATAGCCGCTGTTTTCTTGTCCTGTAGCACTTGCCGTAGTAGATGTCACAGTTTTTCATCCTCCTTGTGCCTTCACCATCCCATCGCACTTCTTGGATGGCTGCGATGTCGGCTTTGACACCATCTAGGGCCTGTTCGGCGGCACGTGGCCTGTTAAGGATCCGGACATTCCACGTGCAGAACCGAAATTCTTTGTCCTTGTTTCGTTTGCTAGGATTGTCATCAGTAGGGTCATCCATATCCGAGGCAATTGGTTGCTTCGGAACTATTGGATTTTTTACGTGGTAGGGAAGTTGCCCCGACGCACAACCCCCAACCTGGGGGACCAGGCCCTATGCTGCTCTCCTTGGACAAAAGGAGCTGGAGAAATCCAGAGTCAGTAACCCACTACGGGGATGTGAGAGCTACCGTTGGTCCTATATGGGCTCATCCGCCACCTTCTCTATTTCACTACGCTGACTAATAATAGTGAAAGGACCCAAAGACCTGAACTCCGAATATGTCGAAGTAGCTCAATGGGATGCCTATGCCTACCATGCTGACTGTAAGCGTCACCGTTAGTTCACTTAATTGGGAGCTCATCCGCCGCTCGCTTGCTTTCTGAGGGGTTCGTACAGAATAAACTGCTACCCAACAAGAGAAACAGAGGAGCTTTATGGCAGGGCAATTATAGTGTTGCTATTTTTCTGTGATCAACACTCGCGCTTATAAGTTCAGCAAGTCAAGTCCGGGTGGACAAGACCAGTACCCGATGGCTACCACTTGGAGGTAAAATAAGCACAATTGATGCGTATGAGACAGTTGCAACGCTGGGCATCGCCAAGTTGATACCAATCAGGGTCTACCCTATTCATACAGCACCCAGCCATCAAAAACGGTTCACTTAAATATACATATTTATTTAAAATTACAACTAAAGAAGATTTATAAAAAAGGATGGCATGGCATTGTAGGAGGCACTATTATTTTTTAATTTTTAATTTTTTTTCAATTTAAGTAATTTTTTTTAGAAAATTGCCACTTCGGCTAAGCGGAGAGGAATAAACTCCCCTCCTGTAAGATTTTTTTCTCGTCTTAACCCAACCTTCTCGCTCTAGCTTTTTGACGCATCTTAAACCGATCACCCTGTTTACATAGTTTCCTTTGAAAAGTGGGCATCAGTCACGCCCAAAATCAAACATTTTTCTTTCGTAACTGCATAATAATATATATTTGATGCCTATTAGTTGTAAGTTTCGCTCGAGTACCTCTAACCTCTAAGCACCGTTAATTTATAAAAACAATATTGGTTCCAGAAAATAATTAAATTTGGCCAAATGTGGGTTGTTGAACAAAAATGACCTCACAAGAACTCACCTTACTCTTGGACCAATGATTTATTTGTGCGGTTGCTTTGGACCGTTTAAAAAACTTTAAAAACAAAAAATTTGCTGTTTCCTTTGAAAAGTGGGCATCAGTCACGCCCAAAATCAAACATTTTTCTTTCGTATCTGCATAATAATATATTTGATGCCTTTTAGTTGTAAGTTTCGCTCGAGTATCTTTAAGTACCGTTAATTTATAAAAACAATATTGGTTCTTATACTCTAAGGATATCCGACAAGAGCATAGAAAGTTTAAAAAAAAATGTAGATCCGTTTTTCAAAAAAATTTAAAATTAAAGCCTGAAAATGTTGGCTTAAACTGAGCCTCTCGGTGTATGGAACCACTGTTTTAGAAAGAATTAAATGAAAAAATTGCAATGCCGCCCTTTAGAAAACTACAAAGAACTACATGCCATACAAAGTTTGAGTGAATTCAATCAAGCCGTTTCCAACGTTAGGCCATTTGGAAAAAAAGCTTTTAAACCGGATTTTCGTCATAACAATTTAAGCCAAAAACAAAATAACCCTGTTTTTCCACATATGCCTTATTTTTGTTTGCCATTTTCGAGAAAGGTACCAGTTCGAGCCGGGTTTAAAAACTTTTTAATTTCTTTAAATTGTTTGAAGAAAATCGGTAGCTTGACGTGAAAAAG
The DNA here is from genome assembly GCA_916050605.2 of Platycheirus albimanus. Classification (NCBI taxonomy): domain Eukaryota; kingdom Metazoa; phylum Arthropoda; class Insecta; order Diptera; family Syrphidae; genus Platycheirus; species Platycheirus albimanus. Next base: position 289,046,722 of record OU696696.1, on the reverse strand, counting down.
CGAAGAGACGCACAGACATAGGAAACCAATACTTTCCCTATAGAGCAATTCAAAAATTACTTCTTTTTGTTTGTGTTTGAATAATTCAAATATGTACATACATACGTTAGGCCCATGCATGAATCCCGAATTCTATTTAAATTTTGGAAGCGCAAGGTACAATAAAATTTGTCCATAGTCCGTTAGTATATACATTTTACAGTTCAAAATTTGTAGGTATTGAAAATTTTGTTCTTGATGCTGGTTTTTCCAAAAACATATGTTACTGATTTTTATTTTTATTATTTTTTGTAACATGGAAAGGAAAAGTAGAACAGGCTTGAAACTGGATAGGTATCTTAAGACCGAGACAAGATATCAAATGTCTTTAAACACGGTTAGAAATGCTTATCTTTTACTTAAAACATAAGCGACAGTTACAGTACCGATAGCTAAAAAACATTAAAAAATGAATGCATATTACTACTTTTGACGGTAACGCCTCTTAAAAGTAGGCGTGTCCTTAAATTTTAAAGCATTAATTGAGCTTTGATCGTTAGTCAAGTTTTAGGTATGCATATGTATGTGTAAGACTACAGCTGAGTCGAGTAGTTTCTTAACGATCTTAATAGAATAATGGTATTTTATAAAACTCACGCCCTTAAAAATGGGTGTGTTGAAAAAATGTACGCAAGAAACTACAGGCATCTATTTTTCAAATAACGAACGGAAAAAAAGATTCAAATAGAATATTGGTACCTAAAATTTTTAAAAATACGTTTTTCATGAGAAGTGAGGTTAAGCCACTCCCAAAATTCAAAAATTTCTTTTCATAAACAAGCTTCTTAGTTTTGACTAAGAGACGCACAAATTTGGGCTTGTTAATTCATTATAAATACCGTTTATTTGCAAAAAAAAAGTTTTTAAGTTTCAAATTAAAAGTGGGCGTCAACCACGCCCAAAATCAATTTTTTTATTTCATACACAAGATGTCTATGTACAAGTAATACCTACAAAATTTCATGATTTCCGCTCTAATGGAAGCATGCCTTTTTTTTAAACGATATTGACGGTTTCTTATGAAAAGTGGGCGTCAGCCACTCCCAAACTGAAATATTTTTATTTAATTGGATAAATATTCCCCTAAAGCTGGCGTGTGCAAAATTAAAGCGTTGTGCCTTTACCGTAACTGTACAAAAAACATAAATTTAATATTGCTAAATTGAAAATGGCGATTGTGGGCGTGTTTGTTGGCGGATTTTACCGGTTCAAAAACATAGCCTTACTCTTGAACCAAAGATTATACCTATACCAAATTTCGAACTCTACTATTGCGACCTCTAGAGAGTATACATACGGACGGACGGTATTAAGGATTAAGTGAGCTTTGAGCTAAAACTTGCGTTAAAATGGGTATGCCAAAGTAAGTATTTTCTTAAAACCTATGTTAATGATATCAAAATTGGAAAAACACCATTGCTGTACCCCAATTTATTGTTTTTTTTTTTCAAACATGTCATTATAAATTCTGCCCCAATTTATCGTCTGAATTGAACAGGGAAACACCCTGTATAAACGGACAATATTATTATGTTGTTTGTAGTAAAATACTTTTCTATACCGAAATAGATTTATCTATTTCTCTATGTTATAAACTCCATATCAAATACCTACATACCCATACCATAGGTAATGGTAATGCAGTTATCAACAATCAGGTAAGAGGCATCATCCCTTCACTCCTAAATGTTTCCAAGCAAAATGAAAAAAAAAAAAAAAAAAAAAAGAACCGCCACACTACCAATTTAAAAAATCCTCAGAAGTCCCATATAACATGCCTGTGTATCTTATCATTTTCTTCGTCCTTTATACAGAAATAATATAGGATAAGATTGAACTTACCATACCACACGATAGCACTACTTTTTACAATCTGTCTTTATAGTTTGCACTTAGTTTCGCCGTAAAAATGTTATAAAGAGAAGCGAGGAAATGTGCGCACTTCACAAAATTATATTATATTATATTACTATATTACTATATTATAATATATTTTATAGTCATGCCGACTATGCTACTCAAGAGCACATTGTTTCCTTTATGGAAACTTTCTGAGCAAATTTTTGGAAAGGCTTTTCAAAAGAGAATTTAGTTTCCTCGGAAGCCCATCATGTAAAATAAAATGTGTATTGTATGTCGTCGTGTGTGTCGTAGTCTCGCAGTTCAGTCAGTGTCAGTGTCCATGAACAGTTGATTCTTGATTTAGTTGATTGAAAATGAATAAATGGCGAAGTGAATAAGAGTAATTATAAAATATTATAATTCATTTTAGAATAATAGGAAAGTAAAATAGCAAGTAGGACGTAGGAGGTAGGATAGGAGTATGATTATGATAAAAGAGAAAGTGAAGAAAAAACTATGTTGATTGTTGTTGGTGTGGTGTGGTGACTGACTGCGACTGGTGATGGTGATTGGTGAGGTGCAGAGTTGGCCGAACTGTCACTTTTTGGAAAAAACTACATTTGTTACGTCTGCTACGTAGTTTATGTAGTTTATGTAGTTAATGTAATTAAATGTAGTTAAATGTAGTTTATGTAGCAGACGTAGTTTGAACTGTCAAATTATCTGTCAGCGGTTATGTTTTACATTTTTTTTACGATTTTACAGTTTGCAAATCGGTTGTTCTTGGAAGACTATTAAAACTAAACTGAATGCCTACTTGATTTCAATTTTTCCTTTTAAATTTTGTTAGTTTTGTAGGTAATTTGTAATGTGCAAATGTACAATAAGGTACAACAAATGTACATACATTATAAAATAGATACAAATAAAAATTCTTAAATCTCGTTGTTCGTTGGTCTTTATTCAAGACTCTTGATTCTCGAATCTTGAACTTAATACTTGAGAAATTTATATCAATTATTCCATTTTGTCTATATTTACTACGTGTATGTAGCAAACGTAACAAATTGTAGTAAATAAGGCGTGTAGTTTATTGAATTAACTACGCGTAGTTAATAATGTAGTAAATGTAGTGTAGATAATTCGGCCAACCCTGGTGAGGTGTTAGTAAGACCAGCTGGGTTGCAGAAGTCCATACGATTGTACTTTTTTCGATACACTTGGTTTTGCCTAAGTACAACAAAAATACACTTTCACTAAATTCGATACAATTTTGCACTTCCACTTTATAATTAAGAGGTAGGTACTAAGCAAGTTTGGCAGCATCTTGAAATTTATCGTTAAATAAGCAGTATGCAGTGCGCTGCTTATCTACGAGTATCTTATCTTAGATACTATGATACAAGTGCCATTTCCTCTTTTTAAAAAAAATTACATTTTTTAATTATTATTCAATATACAATTTTAAATAAACTGCAGGACTTTGTCTACAAAGTAGATGCCATCTTTTTGGTGTTATGAAAGATATACAGTAGGTGCTGTCTGGCTAGCGTGAACTAATTATTGCACAGGCTGTCCATGCTATCAAGGTTGTTCACACTATCCAATATTTTACCCATCAAGAAAAAGACACTTCGACAACAGTTTGCGTAATGTTTTAAGATTTTTCTTTTGAGCGAACGCAACACTGTATTTCCGGGATAAAATTAATGAGGCTACACCCCTTTCCAGTTTCTCGATAGTATCACCTTTTCTTTAAACGATAAGAAATTTGGTTGCCGAAAACCGAGTTAGTTTCACGTGTTCCAACGTCAAGGGTACCTACAGTACCTACAGACTATAGGTATGAACAAAAACGGATTATGCGATGCAAAAATGTGTGTGGGTACGTTTGTGTAAAACTACGATGTCTAAAACAAAGGGAAACCCCCGAAATGGGAGCATAAATTTGTGGTTCATGCTATCGAGGTTTTTGTTGTTCACGCTATAGAGTGCTCTGTATAAAACAACTGGTGTTCATGCGAGCCAGGTGTTCACCCGGCCCAGTGTTCACGCTACCCAGACAGTACTGTATTTACATAATGTCAATTAACATGTAAATTTATGTTAATGTCGTTATATGAAAAATATATCTCAAAATTTTTGTTTGTGTGCATTTTTTCAATACGTCCACTTTTAAGGGCGTGATTTTTATAAAATACCTTTATTCGGGTAAGATTGTTAATTTCTTACACCATATTCAAAAGGTATGTAGGCTTCTGTGGAAAGTGAGATTTGGCAAGGTCTAAGAACCACTTTTGTAATGTCCCTCGAGAAACCTAGTAGGTATTCCACCGTTTTCGTACTTACTTATTCTTTGGTTCTCTTACCCTTCGTAAAACTTTGGTGAACATTTTGGGAGTTTTACAAACAGTTCCCCCCTTTTCGATTATTTGTTTTATTTTTCTCGGAAATACATTTTTATTTTTATTCAAATCTTTTTACTTTGTCATCTCGAATCCACGAAGCACGTGTTTGAAAATAAAAACAACACTCATTTATATAAAAACAGACTATACCTACAAAACAATCCTCAAACCACATTCATAAATATTATCTCATCAAATAAACATTTCTTTTTAAAAATGACACTGCGGATTTTTAAGTATTGTATAAACAATCAGTTGAAAAAAAAAGAATTCAATAAAAAAATAATATCAACATTTGGATGATAAAAGGCTAAAATTGGATTTAAAAATTAAATAAACATTTATACTTTTTTTTTGTCTTGTTTGGCGAATGTGTTTTTTTTTTTTTTTACCAAGGAAAGATAATCAAGTATTTAATTATTTTGCAATATTATACTTTAATAAAACCCAAGTGGATTTTTTTTTTTTTGATTTTAAATGGGATATCATTTCAGTACCTGTTACCTTTGAAACATTGTCTTTCAATGCAACTTGAGCAGGTTCAGAGGATATTCAGAAATTCAGGTAAAATAGGTTTCATTGATTGACAAAGAACGTCTATCCTTTTGAAAGGATCAAGTAACAACAATGATCAAGTAATGAACAAAGATGTTCGGAAAAAATATTCGAAGGAACTCCGATACATACCTATAGGTACCTGAAAGATCAATTTATTTTTCATTGTGAAATATCAGATTTCATCACGAACACTATTTTGAGCCTCTACATATATTTTATTTATAATAAGCCTGTCGATCTCGATATGAGGATTTAATTTTGTCCATGTGGTCTCTGCTAGGGAAAGTAAACATTGTTATTTTAATAAAAAAAAATAAATCCAGGGAGGTTCTATACAAATAATGATAAAACAAAAAAGAATAATAAAGGCATTGCAATACAAAATACCTAGGTACAATAAAAAACAATAATTGCAATCTTCAGATCCTTGCACCAGGTAGTACCTATATAGCACAATAGATTTTGAATTATGTATTTCTGGGTGGTTCCTAACAACCACTGAATACTGAATAAATTAATTTGGGTTGTTTTAAAATGAAAAACGACTTGCTATGATTCAAAGGGATATTGGAACAGTGACATCATCGAAAGCAGTGAGCTAAAAAACTACCCTAAAGTGCTACCAATGGCGATGGTGCTTCAAAAGCAATAATAAAAACAATAGCCTAATAATAATAATAATAATAATAATAATAATAGTAATTTTAACTATATGCCTATAAGACCCAAGGTCTTTTGATTGCCTATCGGCGGCAAATGTGTAAAGCCGACGCTGGTGCTGTCCATTTTTGGACAGATTGCACTCAAGTTAATCTTTATCAAAACTTGCAACTAGAGTGGAGTCAATGAAGCCGTCGTTACAGGCAATACCCAGAAAGTCCACAGAAACAGCTCTAGTTTTGATAATTTCTTTTTTTTGTATAATTATTCAAGATCAGAAAACTTTCAGGGGGGGGGGGGGGGGTAAATAATTAATTATATTGTTCAAACAATACGTTTGTTTTTTATACAGGGTGACTTAATCTAAGTGCCCCAAAAAGCTAGAGCACGTAGGTTGGGTCGAGACAAGAACAAAATTGTATGTTAGAATTTATTTCCCCCCTTTAGGCGGGAGGGCCAATTATATAAGAAAATTACTTACATTAGAAAATAAAGTGCACGACTGAATCGTACGAACTTGATCTAATGTGTTACTGTGGTATTGAGATTTTGGGAAAAAGCATTAAAAAAAAACATTATGAAATTTTATTAATCACTTAAAAATTAGGTAGGTACCTACTAGTTTAAAAGTTTTTTTTTTGAGAAAATGAAGTAATCCATCTGATTTGTTTTACTGTTTTAAATTTAATGGACAATTTTTTTCAAAATTGTTGGACCAGTTTTTTCAAAAAACGGTTCTTTTTCGCAAAACTTTTGGAAAACATATTCCACATTTTTTTAGAGTATGCCAACATCTATCAGTTTATAGTTGTAACCAGAAAACACCAATTTTAACAATTAGAAAAAAACGGTTTTTGAAAAAATTAAAAATTTTGAAAAAACATAAACTTTTTTTTTTAACTCAATAAAACTTTTTTTGAAAAATTAAAGAAATAGTATTGTTCGTTTTAAAAAGAGCTAAGAGAGTAAGCCGTCAAATGGCTTACCTACGAGAAAATCCGATTAAAAAAAAAGCGGTCTTATGGGAGGTAGGTACCGTTAAAAAACTTTTCCTGAAAAATCTATTCCAACCAAAACATAACGTGCCGGAGCTGTTTTTGAGAAAAAATATTTTTTCACTAAAAATCGTATGGCAGTTACCGCTAGTTTTAAAGCTAGAATGCTAAATATAAAAAACTCTGTAGGATGTCATAATAATATTTTGTATCAAGTTTGAAGCAAATCGATCCAGCCGTTTAAGCTGTAGGTTACTATACAGACAGGCATACATACGGACAGACAGAATTGTCGGACCTACTTTTCTCGTCTTCTCTATCATCGTTATGTTATGTTTGATTGTCCAAACAATTTTTTTTTTACGAATGCATAACATGCCTTTGCCTTATACATAGTAGGTACATTATAGTCGCAAGTGCAAAATTATTCAAAAATAACGGCAATTCCTACAATGCCATTCCATACCTATTTGTAAAGCCAGAAATCTCTTATTTTATTGTTTTTAAATAAAGTTATTTTAGTGAACTTTTTTTGAAAAATTAGCTTTCAAGCACAAAACCTTGAAAAAAAATATAAAAGTACCTAATTTTCAAACTTATTGCTTTCAAAATTGTACGTACCTAAGGTACACCTACTCGCTCTATCTTTTTGATTCACCTATAAGTTGGTACCTATGCATCGATAGACCTGTGTGTATACAATGGATTCCTCTTAAACCTGTCCATTGATCTTAAATTTTAATTGATTAGCAATAAAAAAAAATATTTTAAACGCCTACCAACATAAGTGACGTAGCATGGAGGGACCGACAACGTACAAAAATAACTCGAAATCATTTACCTTCAAAACACTACATATAAGAGAGATTATTGGGTGAGATTAAAAATAAACAAACAACAAATACTTCTACAAACTTCGTTGTAAAAGCATCAACTTCATTATAGTTATTGCAATGTGCGTTTGCGTAGAATGCTAGGTCTAGCGCTGGCACCTGGCTAACTGTTGGGATTGGTAACCGTGGCTTCAGATAAGCAAAGCAAAGCAAAGCAACCCTTATTCCCTTATATTATTTTCCCCGCTTTCATACAATCATACTGCTCTGCTCCGTGCGCAGACTGCAGCAGCTTCTATATTGTCTGCTCATTTTGTGATTTTCAACACAGGGTGTTTATTTGAAAGTCTTTAATTATTGTTTGTTAAAAGTACAATCATGGTGGACCTAAAAACCAGGAGAACTCAGCTCAGGTATACGTTTGTAATTAAAATTTTGTAAATCTTCGGCACTATATCTTACTCATTTAAAAAATAGATCGTTTTTCGATTTCCAAACTTTGGTGGGACAAAACTCCAAGCTTTTCACACACTTACCCTGAGGCCACATATGCCAGCTACTGGCAAGCAGGTTGCTACATGTATTAACTGTCAAATCTGTGTTTTTGCTGTGACGTAGGCTGCAAAAGCAAGTTGCTAACAGCTATTTGAAAATGTCAATTTTCTATTTCAATTTGAAGATGTCGGTATCAAAGCGTCAACAATTATATGCATCTATAGAAATTGTGAAGGGCATAAAATAATTGTTAATAAAATAACACGAAGAAAAGATTAAAATGAAAGGTTGGGTGAAGCCAACATAGGCTCTACTGCCGTTTAAAAAGCCTCGTTTCCGAACTGTGCATTTTTGCAACTGTCTACGATTTTTGTATGTAAACTACCCAAAAAATGACTTAATTATACATATAATTGATGGTACAGGAACGAGGCTAAAAAATTTGCAGGAAGTGTCAAACCAACCGGCAGAGCTACTGACAACAAAACCGTCTTGCCAATTGGCCGGCAAGTTGCCAAAGTTTGTCTGTGTGAGTGTATTGCAACTGTCTTACCAGTAGCTGGCATGTGTGGCGTCCGGGTTAGGCTAGGCGAGCAATAGGCGGCCAGGTCATGGGAACAGGCATCAGCGGCCAGGTTTTATATGAGTTGGGCCGCCCGCCACTAACTGCCTGTTAGGTAAGTCAGAGAAAATAGAACCTTGTTCTAGAATTTGTCAAAATTCGTCTTTTAAAAGTAATTATCGTACAACTTTATTCTTGAATCAGGCTTAATCAAGAACAACGACTTACAAAAAACTTTTTTTTGGTTCTTAGAATTTTTTTTAAGACTTTCCATCGCTTTAAAACGAGCGATAGAATCTACAACTTAAATACGACTTTAAATTGTTTTCACTTTGGGAAACACCCACCCTGAAAACGAATGGAACAGGTGAATTGAATTTTGACACATCAGTTTCACCGCTCTTGCAAAGCCACAAAGGTGTGTGCAGACGGGTATGTGGGATAAAAAGATCCTAACTCCTTTTTCGTATTCGGTATCTACCTTTTAAGCTCGGCTGAAAGTTTTTTTGAATTAAAAATATGTCACCTGTGTCGAAACTAGTGAAACTGGAAAGTCAACAACACGTGAATAAACACTTTCTATAAAATATTCTGTGGCTGACATTTTAGTAACTTTTGTAGGTATATGTGAATCTTGAGTGGATTCTGGCTTGAAATCACGAAGTAAATTTGTCTTGTCAGAAGAAGCCTATGGCACTCTTTCAGAAACTTACGGATGCTTACGGCCAAACAACCGAATTTGTCATCATGCCACTTGCCCTGAAGTCTCGTCACCTTAACTTTTAGCTAACAAATACTTCATACTGCACCAACGCTACTCCCTAAAAGACAAATAATAAAATCATTTTGTTTAAATTTGCCCTTAATAAAAACTTCCTGAATTGTGTTAAATTTGTAAATATTTTGTGGAAAGTTATCGAAAATCTTCTTTTTAACACCTATTTGACCGATTTCGAATTATTTATACTGAGTTACGAAATCCTCAAAAATCTCTAAATCCCCAGTGTCCGTGTAAACATCTTCATTAAATGCATGTAATTTTTTTTTTTTTTAATTATGAAGAACTAGCGGTACCCGGTGCGCGTTGCTACGAACAAAACAAAACTTATTTAATGTGAAATTAAATTTATTTATTTATTTTATCTCAATGCTAGCGGATAAACAATATTTTTGGTTAGAGCCTGAATTTTTCTTGCCTTCGACCCGATCGGCCATCCCGGAATTTTTGCTGTTGTTTCAAACCGGTAAAAATTTATGAAAAAATCAAAAACAAAAAAAAGGACCAAACAATTTTAAAAGCCTGCATTTTTTTGTCTTCCACCCGATCGGAACCAAACCGTCAATGGAACCATCTCTGGACTAAACAATATTTAGCCTTAAAAATTTCATAAAATTCCATTTATATAGGTATATAGATTTTAAAATGTTTCTTCGGGTAACATTTCATGCAATATAAATTAAACCAAATAAATAACTCCAAAACAAAAAATATGTTCAAGAAGTGAACCATGTCATTAAATCGTGCGATTCACTACTTAAAAATATTTCCTTTTGGAGAAAAAGGCTTGGGGATTTTCGCCGTGAGCACCTATCTTTTTGGAAATTCTGCTACTGAAGGTTTTTCTTTAAGATTATGGGTTTGGGAATGTATAAGTTCTTGCTATAAAATAAATTAGCTCAATTAAAAGATTTTTCTTTGCATAACAGTTAATTTTGGTCCACTAATCCTACTACTTCAGTCAGGTAGCAAGAACTTGAACTAAATGCGAAGAATCGCCTTTAATAATTATTTTGATCCATCATCCTTAATACCAGGAATGCCCTGTAAATTATCTTTTCAATTCCACGAAAACTTTACGAAGCAGGCACTTTACAGCTAAACTATAAAAATAAACACTCAGGCACTCATAAAGGCGAGGCGTGTACAGTACACATACAAGCAATCTCTATCTCTCTGTCTTTATACTCCACATAGTGCCCAAGCAATATGAATAGTGACCAGCAGCAGCAGATGGTTAGGTCGGCTTCGGCACAGGCAAAACAACTACATTCACACGCAACAGAACAGAAAACAGATCATTGAATACAAAAACCAGTTTTTCTTTGTTTGAAATATTCTTCGTCTTCTTCATCACCAATTCGTACGCCATAAACCAGACAAAATAACGAAGGGGAAACACACTGCCTAAGCCACTCCGCCTTGTGTGCATTCTATGTTCTATGTTTCTTGTGTAATTTTAGATTTTTAATTTTTATTTTAGTATTCATTCGTAAGTTTGCAAGAGAAGTTCTTCTGTCGACATAATATATTTTTTACAGCCTTATTACGTCATAAATAACTGTAACAGCCATCATGGATGTGTCGGAGGAAATATTTAACGACATGAAGACGAAATTCGACAACAGTATCAAGGAAATATTTTTAAGAAAAAACTCAAACAGCCAAATGTTAACCAAAGAAGCCTACTTCCAAACCATACAGAAAGTCAAAATGTCAAAAGCCAAAACATCCTCAAAGCTCCCTGAGGAATATCAACGTCTGCGCAGGTTCGACATCATCAATCTGGATGGAGTTGAGAGACTTGTTGTTCCTGTTAAAGAAGACAATCCTGTTATAAAGTACTTCGTCCACACGGAAGAAATGTTTCAAATAATCTACGAAGTTCACATGGCATGCGGTCATTGTGGAAGGAATCGCATGGAAAGGGAACTTAACAGTAAGTATAAAAATATTACACGCGAAATGGTTCGAACTTTCTTGTTTCTGTGCTACATCTGTGTGCAGAAGAGACCTGCTCCACAGTCATCAGACAATGACAAGGTTGAGCTTAGCAGTTTCGAAGTGAGGTATCCAAAATGTAAAGTCAATGTATTGGACATGCAGGCCAATCCAGACGGGCCATATCGCTATATCCTCGTGTATGAGGATCATAAGACAAAATTTGTCCAGTTTCGACCGATGAAGACTTGCCGAATTGATGAAATAGTTGGAGTTCTATTGAAAATTTTTACCATATTTGGTGCACCCAGTATTATTCACAGTGACAATGGCAGAAAATTTGCCACTGATGTTGTCCAAGAACTGGCCAAACGATGGTCTGAGATAAAAATGGTTCACGGACAATCTCAAGCCAGTACGCTTAATCATGAAGTCATGGAATTGCTTGAGATGTGGTTGGAGAAAAATCGAATAGTCAAATGGTCGAAATGTCTCCGTTATGTTCAGCTTTTGAAGAACCGATGTCATCATAAAGCTTTGAATAGCACTCCATATGAGGCTATGTTTGGTACGAAATGTAGAGTTGGTATTATTGACTTGCCATCGAATCAATTGGCTGATATAAACTCCGAAGAAGAATTGGAGCTTTTAGCGACAAGAGAAGATGGAATTTTGAACATTAAAGTGGAAGCAGAAACTTACATTAATGAAGGATCAATGGATTTTATGGAAAACTATCTACTGTCACTGAAGAGGGAAAACGAAAACGAGAATGAGAACGAGAACACTTTCAATACGAATACAACAGTACCACCGCCATCGAAAATTATTAAGCTTGAAGACAACCCACATTATTTAAATTAAGATTTTTTTGTATTTCCCCATTGATGTTAAGTTTTGAAACTTGGTTTCAAGCAACTAACTTGCCTTTAAGCTTTGTAATAAAAACATACAAAATCTACTTTCTAAAACTCTGTCTAATTTTTACATTTTTAAAGGCTGTGGGTTTTTCCTCCCTTAAAAGGTTGGCGTTTCTTGAGGTTGTCGAAAAAATGTTTTGAAATTCGTTAATTGAAATGGGAAGAAGAGTTTACTAGAAATTTTAATTTAAAAACAAAACCGGTTCTATGAGAGGAACCTTTATAAGACAAATTCCGAAAAATTTATTCTTGCCAAAAGATAGTTTGTTTTAAAAAAGCAACCTGAAATTTGTACTAAAATCGTTAGAACCGTTTTCGATAAAATCAAACTTTTTGTAAGGGATTGAATGGCTGGGCTGGTGCCGTTATTTTCCGACCTAGAGAAAAACTGGAAAATACTATGTCTGTTCGCGTACTTCTTGTGCCAAAAAATGAAAACTGTCAAAATTTCTCAAATGAGAGAAAAATCTCTCTCATTTACCGAAAAGTACACGAACACTTTTTGTGTAAAAACTTGAAAAACGTCAAATTCGAATTTTTTGATTGGTTAGCTCTTCGCGGTAATGGTCATCTGCAACAACAAATGTTTACGTCATTCGATTTTGACAGAGTTCAAGTTTTTACCAGATGAAATTTCAGTGGGTAAAAACTTGCAAATAAATGAACGAAAGAATAAAACAGCTGTTATTTTCTTTCGTTCATCTTTCGTTCATCTCTCAGTACGCGAACGCTTTTTGTGTTAATGTAAACGTATGAAATCGAATGCAAACTGTTTCATTTGGGTACGCGAACAGAGGTACTATAAGAGACAATCAAATAATTACTAAGTAGGGGAAGTGGGGACAAAACCGCATATTTAATGTTTTCCCGCTTTAAAAACTATTCAAACAAAATTTTTAAGGAAAATAAAGTCTTTGTTTTGCAAGTCTGTTAATTGATTTAGCTAGGTACTTTGAGCAATATTATAAATACAAAAATTAGTGGTGAAAAAGTTTAATAATTAAAAATAAAGTTCCCGAAACAACGGCTTTTTCCTCAAACAGAAGTGAAAAACATAAGCGACGTCCTCATTGACTCCAACTTTATATGTTGAGCTTGTGGGCGGTTTTATTGCTTCGAACCTTGAGTGAATTATAGAAGTTTTTATACCCTATTCCATAGAATGGGTATATTGTATTTGGTGTGGAGTTTGTAACATAGAGAAATAATACCGTTAGGTATGGAAAAGTATATATATTCTGACTCAGAATCAAAAGCTTAGTCGATTTAGCCATGTCCGTCCGTCCGTCCGTCCGTCCGTCCGTCCGTATGTATACTCTCTAGAGGTCGCAATTTTTGAGCTAGAAAGCTGAAATTTGGTATATATAATCTTTGGTTCAAGAGTAAGGCTAAGTTCTTGAATCGGTAAAATCCGCCCACAAACACGCCCACAACCGCCATTTTTGTTGAACAACCTCAATTTAATAAAATTAAATTATGTTTTTTGTACAGTTATGATAAAAGCATAACGCTAAAATTTTGCACACGTAAGCTTTAGGTAAACTTTCTTCCAATCAAACAAAAATATTTCAGTTTGGGCGTGGCTTACGCCTATTTGTCATACAAAAACATCAATATTGTTTTTATAAAATAACAATTGTTATATTAAAGCGAAAAACATTAAATTTTGTGAGTCTTACTGGCACATAAACATCTTTGTGTATGAAATCAAAAAAATTGATTTTGGGCGTGGCTGACGCCCACTTTTCATTATAAACTATACAAAAATTGTTTTTGTAAATAAACGGTATTTATAATGAATCCGCAAGCCAACATTTTGCGTCTCTTAAAAGGTTTGTGTATGAAAAGAAATTTTTGAATTTTGGGCGTGGCTTACGCCTACTTTTCATGAAAGAACGAAAAACGCAGCCTTAAGAATTTAAGGCATTTCCAATGTTTAATTTAAACCTTTTTCCTTATGTTTGTTATTTGAAAAATATATCTCTACATTTTCTTTTGTAAATTTTTTCAATACGCCCACTTTTAAAGGCGTGATTTTGGTAAAATACCTTTGTTCATGTAAGAATGTTTAAAAACTACTTGATTCAGCTGTAGTTTTACACATATGCCTAAATACTGATCAAAGTTCAGTTAGTGCTTCAAATTTTTAAGACACGCCCACTTTTAAGGGGCGTTTCCGTCAACTTTAATTTTTTAACGTTTTTTAACTATCGGTCGCAGTTTTGAAGTAAACAGATGAACACTTAGATTTATATTCCATGGTTACGTAGCAGAGTGTGGTCCAAGAATTGTTAAAAAAAACACACATAATCGCTATTTCCATTCCAAATCTAATTTTTAAAAATTTAAGTTTTGTCTTGTTTTGTTCAAATCGATCTGCAAGAATAAAATTGAATGTCACTGAGCTCATAACAATTGCCTTGGCAATAAAACGTTTTAACTTTGGGCGTGGCGCACTCCTTTTTTTATTGCGCCAGCACTAATTGAACATCACACCGCATAAAATTAATGTTATTGAATTTTTTTCTGTCTGCTAAAGAAGAATTTTGTTTCTGAAACATCGGCTGTTTGCGGGAGGCAGACGCATGCACATACAAAAATATGGGGAATAGGGTATCCAACAGTTCGTTGCAAACGTACTGTAGCTCTTGCTTATGTTTTTTACCTAAAATGAAGGTTCTTATCGATTTCGTATAGCTTATACTGCTTTCCAATGTGTTCCTTGCCACTTCGAAAGGAAATAACACCGGCGGACATTAATTCCTTTTCAAAGTTGCAATACAAAATCATGAAGACCCGCTGGACTTAATGTCTTTCGGCAATGACAATGTTGTTAAAACTCATACTGATTCATATTTGGCTTCTTCGAAATAATTTTCATTGAAACATCACAAAATTTTACAGTTACAATAGATATTGCTATGCAAGGTACAATAAGGTGACTAAAAATTTTACCGTAATTTGATATTGTTTTTAAAAAAGCTAGCTATCTGAATTTAATTTGACGGTGAGGAAGTTCAAACCTTGCAGAAAAATATATTAATATATTAATCTTAATACTTAATTTTTGGTTTAACAAATCCTCCTTGACCAACATTACAACATTATACCATCAAACAATTAAAACAAAAAATTCACAATCCTAAATTGTTGGTTTTTACAAATGAGTTGTTCTGCAACTCCAGCCACTTTGAAGGGTTAGTGATGCTTGGCCAAATGGCATAATCCCAAACAGAAAATCCCCAACAGAAAATTCCAAATCGCGCTTGCGATTTTAATGCTTGATTCACTACTTGCCCACATTATCGATTTGGTGAAGTTAGAAAACATTTGTTCTTTCTATAAAAGATTTGGTGAATTCTTAAACTTCCTCATTTAATGAAATACCAACATTTTGTTTTAATGCGTTTTACCTTTATTTTAAGTTATAAATATACGAGACCTACTTATCGAAAAAATGTTTTGAAATTCGTTAATTGAAATGGGAAGAAGAATTTACGAGAAAATTTAATTTAAAATTTAAAAAAACTTTTTTTTTAATAAGCGGTTTTCAAAATATTAATTTTTTAATTATTTTTTAAACGCTTTAAAAATACAAAAAAATATTTCTTAAGGATATTTGTATGCAGTACAAATTTAGCTACCTACACCTTGTGTGAAATTTCGAAAAAATCGGTTGAGTCGTTTTCGAGATAGTCAAAAGCAAAAAAAACGGTCCTATGGAAAGTACCGTTTTTAGACATATTTTAAAACTTTTGTTTCAGCCACTTAGTTGGTCGTACCTAAAAAGCTTCACTGATTTTTTTAAAATCAAAATCGTTAGAGCCATTTTCGAGAAAAGTAAGCTTTAAGATAACGGTTAAATGGCAGGTACAGTTATTTTTTGAGCTAAGAAAAATTTCAATTTCCCCTCTGTAAAATACTTTAAAAAACTCTATATACCAAGTTTGAAGCAATTCAGCCTTGCTTATAGTACCTATAATCGCAAGTAAAAACGGGTTGGGTTCGATATCCCGCTTTTTATAATCCTGTTTCTTAAAATCCCGTCTCTTATAATCCCGTTTGTTATAATCCCGTTTCTTATTATCCCGCTTTTTCAATCAAAAGTAGTTGTAGTTGATAGCAAAAGCGGGATAATAAGAAAATTAAACGAAATTAAGCAATGAGTGATTTTTTTTAAATGCATTTTATTTTAACAATGAATATGACGATCTTCAATAAATTACAAGAACAAAGTATAAAGTAATGCTATATTATGATATTATTCAAAAGGGGGGAAAAAAAAAACTTTAAACCATTAACAATTTTTTTACTTGCTCTATAGGGCAAGTATTGGTTTCGTGCAGAAAAAAAAATCGAGGTTTTAATCAAACATGACATTACGATGATAGAGAAGCCCAAAAAAGTGGTTTTCGCCATACCGTCCGTCGTGCGTCGTCGGTCTGTCTGTGCGGATGTGCGTCTGTGCACTTTTTCACGTCATGCTACAGTCTAAACCGCTTGACGGATTTTCTTCAAACTTGATATACAGTGTGATTCACGAGCGTTGTGCCAAAAAGCTAGAGCGTGTAGGATGGGTTGAGACAAGAAAAAAATCGTATGAGAGGGGGGTCTATTCCCCTCCGGTTAGCCGGGAGGGGCAATTTTCTAAAAACATGACCTTAATTTGAAAAAAAATTATTAAAAAATAACGGTAACTCCTACAAAGCCATGCTATACCTTTTTATAAAGCCAAAAACTTACTTATTTATTGTAATTTTAAATGAATTTATTCTATTGAACCGTTTTTAAAATATTAATTTTCAAATAGACCCCCCCTCCTTTACGATTTTTTCTTGTCTCAACCCAACCTACACGCTCTAGCTTATTGGCATAAAGCTCGTGAATCACCCTGTATAGTAGTTTGAAGAAAAACGGTTGTCGAGGTTTTTTTTTTTATTTCGTTTCAGCCCGGCTCAAACTGGTACCTTTCTTATAACGGTTTTTTTAAATTTGGATTTTCTCGAAAACGGCTCTAACGATTTCGATTAAACTCAAAATTTAGCTTACTTTAAGCATTTCTAACAAATCAGGTTTTAACGGCTTTTTTCAAATGGCCATAAGTTCGCAACGGCTTGATTGAATTGACTCAACCTTCATTCGGCATCGTTCTTTGTAGTGTTCTATTGGATGGCTTTATAAATTTTTCAGTGAAGCCTTTCTAGATGGTAGCTCCCAAACAACGAGCCGTTGAGTTTTAGCCAACTTTTTTTGGTTTTTTCTAATTTGCTCAAAAATAGCTCTAACAATTTTGATTAAACTTTGTGTGTTATATTCTTTTAGTGTTTTCAAGAGAACTGCGTTTTCAGTTTTTGGTTAGAAATGCAAATAACGGAGATCTGCTCTTAACGGCTTTTTTTTTGAAATGGCCATAAGTTGTCAATGGTTGCATCGAATTCACTCAAATTTTGTTTAGTATAGTTTCTTTCAGCGGAAATTTGATTTAACAGCATTATTAATTTGGCCATAATTGGACATTTGTATCATTTACAACACCCGAAAGATGACATCATAATTTTAATATTAAAGGTTTCTTAACGTTAGCTCTCGTATATCGGTTTTCCAGTTTCAGTCAACATTTTTTAGGTTTTACCAAATTTTTTCAAAAATGAGTTGTTCTTATTGCTCGAAGTTTGTTTTCATTGTAGATACTATTGCGCACCCACAGGGCAAGTACGTGCGACCCAGACGTGCATTTTATTTTTATTAGTTTTAGTGTACCTATATTATAAGCAATGCGACGCAAAAAACCTGTTTTACTCATATTTTTTCGCAATGCCTAAAAACAATGTAGAATATGTAAGCATTAACAAATGTGTGCTTACATTAAAAATAAAAACATTCGGTCGAATTTTCTTTTTGGTCGAGTATTTTTAATATTTTTAAATTTAAAATAATATAATAAAAAACGCATATAACCTACATACCTACATCTTTTTTTTTTTGATAAGACTGTTTTGTAAAAAAAAACGGGATTAGCGGGATCAGTCGGGATTTTAAAAAGCAAAAAGCAGGGGTGGAATCGGCTAAGGTGATTTGTGATAAGTGATAGTCACAATCAACAAATTTCATCTGGCAAAGGTGATTGTCACATGTTTTTTATTATATTATTTTAAATTTAAAAATATTAAAAATACTCGAGCAAAAAGAAAATTATAAAAGATCGGGGTTTAACACACGGGATTTTAATACTTTTTTTCAGGATTTTTGAAAAGCGGGATTTTAAAAAGCGGGATTCCGATACGCTCCCGACAAAAACTGCATTTTTAGTTTTTGGTTACAAACGAAAACGATAATAACGTACTTAAGTTTTGGCTTAAAATACAAGTAACGGACAACTGTTTACAAACGACTTAATTCAATTGAAGGTCTAGTATGTAACAAAATATCGGAAAAATTAACGCGTAAGACTTAAGAGTAGTTGTCATTGCTTGAAAAATGTTTTATCATCGTGCTATTGCTCCCACAGAGCAAGTACGTGCGACCCACTCGTGCATTTTATTTATTAAAGAATTCGGGTTGCAAATGAATTGTGTAAAAACAGCCAGTACTGAAGACAGAACAATATTTTGTTTTTATTTAGTGTGTTCGTCTTCGGTGCTGAAATATCATTAATTTTTTAGGAAAGCTCGAATTTAAAGATTTTAGAGCAACATTTGTATGATGATAATACAGTGTCGTTAGCTTTACAATTTTATGATATAGGGGTGCAAAATGATGATGTTTCCAAAATCCTTTAATTTTTTTCATTTCTAGATCAGTGTATCGAATTCTTTAGTTTGAAAATTGCGTTTTCCTATATTTTGTATTCGGGAAACAATTTCAGGTTCAGCTTTTTGTAAAACAAAATAAAAACTCTATCAAAAAACGGATTGAATTTGAAATTCTGTAGTATAATGACGTTTTAGAATTACCCTGGCCCTGGGCTTGAGATTTTGATAAAAATAAATTTTTCAAAATTCTTAAATAAATACTTAAACTAATTTGAGCTGAAAAAAAGTACGCCATTTTGCTTCTTTAATAAATTTGAATTTTTGACAATAAATTTCTAAAAATCTGTGGAGCGGTTTTTGAGTTTTTTTGAAAAACTTCAAGAAAAAACATTTTGTAAAAAAATCAAAAACTCCAATTCATAGGTATTCGGAAAATTCATTTATTTATAATTTTTGAAAAATATTTAATAAGCAATTTTCAAAATACTAATTTTTAGTTTAAAAAAAAATGCTTTAAAAATACAAAAAATATTTTTCTAAAAATATTGGTATGCAGTATGAATTGAGCAACCTACAACTATATGTGTGTGAAATTTCTAAAGAATCGGTTTAGCCGTTTTCGAGATAGTGGAAAGCAAAAAAAAACGGTCCTATGGAAAGTACCGTTCTTAGACATTTTTTAAACCTTTTTTTTCAGTCATATGATTGATCATATCTAAAAAGCAACACTGATTTTTTTAAATAAAAATCGTTGGAGCCGTTTTCGAGAAAAATAAACTTTAACGTAACGGTTATATGGCAGGGACCGTTATTTTTTGAGCTAAAAAAAAATTCAATTTCCCCTCTTCTTCTTCTGTACAATACCTAAAAACTCGATATACCGAGTCTGAAGCAATTCGGCCCGCTCGTTTGGGCTGTAGGTGTCTATACATACAGATAGACAGACAGACATACAGACGGACAGAATTTTTAGACCATCTTTTTTCGCCTTCGCTATCGTCGTAATGTCATGTTTGATTGTTATCTCAAAACTTTTTTTTCGACGAATGCATAACTTGCCTCATATGTAATACCTATAATCGCAAGTTAAATAAAGTGCACGACTGGGTCGAACGAACTTGCTCTAATGTGTTAAAATGGTCTTGGGTGCTTGAGATTTTGGGAAAAAAGCGTTGAAAAAATCATATGTAATTTTATAAATCACTTAAATCAATACCTAAAACGTTTTTTTGGAGAAAATGAAGTAAGCCATCAGGTTTCTTTTACTTTTTTGAATTTTTACGAAATTTTTTTTTTCAAAATCGTTCGACCAGTTTTATTAAAAAACAGTTTTTTTTTTTGAAAAACTTTTCGAAAATATGTTCCAATTTTTTTTGAGTAGGTATGCCAACTTCTAGCACTTTGTAGTTTTTATCAGAAAAATAAAATTAAAAAGTATAAATTAAACAGCTTTACTTAAAAAAAACTTTTTTGAAAAATTTAATAAAAATTTTAACGAGTCACTGTTTGGTGCGGATTTTGATCCAGAGGAATAATTGGGCCATTTTTCTTCGAAAATGAGCAAGGAGTGGCCGTTACAGTCAATGGCTCGTTATCGGGCCATGTTGAACGAATTTAAAAAAAAAAGATGTTTTGCGCCCTGTTTAAAAAAAAAAGTTATTTGGCGGACCCGTTATTATTTCATTTATAAAAGGGCTTCTACATTAAAAATTCCATCGAAATCCGTCAAGTGGCTTGGGAGAAAAACGGATTTCAAAAAACTGGTCCTATGCGGGAGGTACCGTTATAAGACTTTTCCTGAAAAATCTGTTCCAACCAAAACATAAAGCTTGCACATAAAACACTATTCAAAAAGTTTCATCAAAATAATAGGAGCAGTTTTTGAGAAAAACTAATTTTTCACTAAAAATCGTATGGCAGGTACCGTTAGTTTTAAAGCTAGAATGCTAATTCCAAAAACCCCTCTGTAGGACGTCATAATAATGCTATCTACCAAGTTTGAAGCAAATCGGTCCAGCCGTCTTTTTTAGATTACTCTATCTTCGTAATGTCATGTTTGATTGTTAGAACTTTTTTTTTTAGGAATGCATAACTTGCCTTATAGCAATGTTGGCATTAATCAATTAATTTGTTAATCAATTAATTAATTTGATTAATTTTAATCAGATTAAATTAATCATGATTAAAAAAGTAATCTTAATCATGATTACTGGTGTTAATCATTAATCACTAATCATTAATTGATTAAATTTAATTGTATCTAGTTACCATCGCGCTATCTGCCGAGACTGTTAGTTTAAGATAAAAAAACGTGATTTTAATGGCGCAGGGAACCTGGTGCCGAAGTCAAAAGTCCCGAATTTGACTTTAGGGACTTATAACCCACTTAGGTAGGTCCTAATCCCCAAATATGAATTCGGGACTTATGACTCACTGTGCTGGGTCATAAGTCCCTTCGCGCGAATTTTTGTTTTTTCAAACCTCACACTGATTCTATGTTGGGCAAAATTTTTTGCGCTCGCTACGCTTGCTAGAAAGCATGCTGCATTTTCTTGTTTGTTAAAGCTCATCATACTTAATCATATAAAATTATTTGATCTGAAATATTTTGGTTTGATAAATAAAATTGTATGGCTTAAGATTTTGTTGTTGCGTTCCTAAAAATGTTAAATCTAGTACGATGACTTTTTGATGGAGTGACATTTGGCCAAGCACACATTTCTGTTAGCGTTGAACCTTGAAAGCTTCGCTAGCTTGAGTTTCTTTCTATTGCCTAGCACTCTATTTTTACTGTTATGAGTATGACAGCAAAAACCATGAAACTAAAAACTGTCCAATAATTTTTTTCTGAAAAAAAATTACCAGGCGGGTCAGAAGTCCCGAATTTAGTTTTCGGGACTTATAACCCATCATGGTGGGTCAAAAGTCCCAAATTAAGATTAGGGACTTATGACTCACCATAATGGGTCATTAGTCCCGAAAGTCAAATTCGGGACTTTTGACTTCGGGGCCAGTTTCCCTGCGCTGATTTTAATACCCTAAATCGAATAATTTTCCAAAAAAAACGTATCACTTGCATCGTAGTTTCATAAAACCACACAATTTTTTTTATTACAGGTAAATTTTATTTAGACAAAGTTAATACCTAATCGAATAATCAAATTAACGATTAATGATTAAGATTAATAATTTTAATCATTTTAAATTTGATTATGATTAATTAATCTTAATCAAATTGTTTGATTATGATTTTTAATCATTAATTTTCAATCGTTAATCAGCTTAATTTTGGGCCAACACTGCCTTATAGTATACCTATAATCGCAAGTAAAAAGAGGAATATACACATTTCTGAATGTGTCAATGTCATAATTATGCATTTCCCTAATTCCATTTACGAAATTCCCTCTTTGTAAAGTGTGTCTTGAAATTTTCAATTTTCTAATTACAGGCGTTTCCGGTTGTACACCACTCAACACAAGCCAAATAAAACTACCAACTCCTGAATTTAGTACCGGAGCAGAAACGATGAAAATTTTGCGATCCGAGCAGGACGGGACCAAGATTAAATGATGTATACCTAACAGTATTCCTGAAGTGGCTATAAACCAATAAAAATAATAAAACAACCAACAGACTATTTTTATTTGAAATGTTATTATTTTAAAGACTACATTTTAAATAAATATTTAAAACAAAAAAGAAAATCAGTCGTTTTTATTTTTATTCAAATCACATTAAAAGCGAACAAATAATTCCAAAACAAAATACAAAATGGTCGAAGTAAGCATACAAAAATAATTAAGTAAACAAAACAATAAAATAATAGATAAATAAAACTAATTAAATAAATAAAAGAAATTACAGAGATAGAAAAAACAGCACGAGCACTTTTTATTTTTTCTCTTTATTAAAAAAATATTCAAAACTAAAAGGACAGTCACCCTCTTACATAATATAAAATATCACCTGACTCAAACCCAGCGCAAAAATGGCCGCCACTGGCCCTAGCCAATAAAATATAATAATCGAAGATAAATCGGAGTGAGTGCGAAAGGTGAACTTCGAAACCGTAACTTTTTGTTCCTTCTTGTGATCGTCATCATCACACTTCACGTTCCCACACATCTTATTTATAAAACTTTTTGGCGGCAAATATGTCTCTACAAGTCTACCACTACCTAAGCTGTTTCTCTTCTTCCTAACCTCACAAGGTAAACCCTTGAATTGCGAGCAAAAAACATATGAAAAATGCTTGGATCACCAGGCGCTCAGAAAAAGCAGAAAGCCCACACACAAACAGCACAAGTTAGCATACAGAAACCAATCCGCCATTTACACACACATGCCCAAAAAAGCCTCTGCGTTTAATGTATGGACAGCTTAAGGTTTTTAAACACACCCCCTCCGAGGTGTGAGTGTGAATGAAATTTCCTTTCGCATGGAAACCGTAACTTCGAAATTGATCTTTACCGTTTTCTTAAAGCTTTTGGCTCCACCCATTTTTACAAGTAAATGCAAAAAATAGCCTCCTGTTATTTATGAGCGCCTGGTAAACAAACCAATTTTGAAGAAAATAAGATAAGAGGCACCAAACATGTGGCGCTGCGGTGGCGAAAAATGTAACCAAAACTGCATATTTTATTGCAAACATTGTAGCAACACTGTATAAAATTAATAAAAAAAATATTATTTCTCGTTTTTTTTTTCAATGAACGCAAAAAATAGGTCAAGCAAGTCGATGTTACAAAATATATACATAAAATAAAAAACAACTTAACAAAAAATATTTATGAGTAGTTATTTCCTTTAAGCGGATTACCTTGCGCCTTCAAGTCAGCTAGCAAATTTTACTCCAAAAATAAATTCAAATTCCAAACCTAAAAAAAGTAAAAATAAAAGAAACCATTTTGTTTGTGAATGAATGTATTTTCGAACGATTTGTGTTTTTCACTTTGAACGTTCTTCTTTTACAAAAGCTAAGAAAAACATAGTTGTACAAACAATTTATAAACAATTTATTTTTTTTATTAGATAATAGTGAAAAGATAGAAATGCGTGTTCAAAAAGAACTTCTCCCAACAAAAAACACCATCCATATGGATGAGGATGGGTTTTCCTCCTTCGTGAAATAACCGTGGAATTATCTTATTTGTTGTTTTGTTTTGTTTTTGAGTTAATGCTGAATGCCAGCAAGCAAGAGTGTGATTTTAATGTATAATAAAGTTAATCGTAATAGAAATGTTAATTAATACAAATTAAAATAATTAAACAAAAAAGATGCATCGCTGTCTAATACTTCCGCCTCAACCAGCTTCAGCATCCAATAAAGATGTGATGGTGTTTTTAATTATGACGCTTCGTTTGAGGACGACGAAGAACAATGACAACGGGGGGATGATAAAGAAAAATGATGTTTTAAATTTGGTGGCTGTTTACATGGGTCTTCCCATGCCCCGGCCAGGAGGTTTGCCATCTCCAGACTTGGGACTTTTGATTGTCTCGTCGACGGATAGAATCATGCAAGCCGCTTCGCAGGCAGCGGTTAAAGCGTTAATTTTAATTATGGACGGTTCCCAGACACATGCCTCGAAATTATCAGCGATGTGTTCCTTCATGATGTCGACACCGTACCAGCAGCTGCCTGGAAATGGATAGAAATAAAAAAAAAAACATGTTAATAAAATGAAATGAGGATTTTTGTTTTTCTATTAAAATTATAAAAATGATTATTCGAGGAAAATAATTGCACAATGATACACAAAATTACTATACATATATTTGAAACAAACAAATAATCAAAAACAAACACTCTTTAAGTATTAACTTTAAAAAAGTTTGCTTAAATAATAAAATATTTTTATTTGTATGTGTAGGAGTGACAGCGTTGGTTTTTTATTAACAATTTTAGTTGAAACTACTAGTTTATCACAAAACTTCTCAAAATCCTGCTTGCAATCGTGACTATGTGAACAAACACACCTTTTAAACAGATTAATCCATGGATAGGACAGTGAAGTATGGTTAGAGTATTTTTACCGACGAAAGAGATACAAAGCGAAGTGTGTGTCATTTTTAAGTGGGATTTTCACTAATAGCACCTTTCATTGTTTTCACTCTGGAAACCACTCACAATGAAAATCAATGGAACAAGAAAAGATGATTTTGATCGATTTTGACGCAGTATCGATCGATTCGCAAGCCCCAGTTTCACCGGTTTTGCAAAACTACAAATATGTTTGCAGATCGATACTCGGGATACAACGATAGTTAATCCTTATTCGTATTCAGTACAGCTCAAGTAACTTCTTTGTACGCCTTTAATTCACAGACATACAAAAAAGACTATGGACCGAAGTTTGGTTCTCTCTTTGTACCTACAAGCTTACAATCAGCTGATGTGCATTTTTATTATGAGTATAGGTACATATGTTAATGCTCCCCCGTGCATTTTAAATGAAGACTAACTTGCACGGGTAAAATAAAACGCACTTCGAATTGTGTTTACTGTTTCAGGCAAGAGCGTTACCGGTCGCTAGTCTGTTTTTGGACTTATAAATAAATATGCATATAATGTCACTAGCGCAACTGGAAAACCTACTGCGTTTGAAAAGACACTCCCCAATGGGTCAACATTAAATTATTTGTTTTTGTTTAAATGGAGATTCTGGCTCCCATCATTTGTCAAAATGTCTACTGTCTAACTATCACGAATCATGAGATACAGCCTGATGACAGACATCAAAAAATCACGTTTGTTGTATGGGAGCCCCCCTTCAATATTTATTTTATTCAATAAAAACACTTCCTGAAATTTCTCATTGTAACAGGCGATCAGGATTACCGGAAGACAACGAACTGATAATTTGTTTAGGAAAGATCCCGCCAAAAATGATCTTGTTTGTGTGAGTGAAGGAAAAGTAGCAAATCAGCAAAAAGAAGAACAAACAGAGACAGCTATGCATGTAAATTCAAGAATTCGAGAAATCCCTAAAGAAGAAAAGAGCCAACGTATGTATGCTTTTAAAGCTCAGTCATTGTATATACATTTTTATAGTAATTTCATGGAACTTTTTATTTAAGTTCTGAACGTCGTCAATGGCGGCACTAGTTATCTTTTCTACTTTACATCAAATGTCTTCTATTGTTGTTTTTGCTTCCCATGGCAGTTTAGACAAAAACCACTAAAATTACTCTACAATCAACGCTTGTGAACGTCGTCCATAGATGCCGCCTAAAACGTTCCGCTTCTTGGGAATACTATAGATTTTAAATACAATGGCTCAGTCATTGTATTTACATTTTATAGTATTCCTAAACAGCGGAACGTTTTGTGCGGCATCTATGGACGACGTTCACAAGCTTTGATTGGAGAGTTATTTGAGTGGTATTTGTCTAAACTCGATGGGAAGCAAAAACAACAATATATGTAAAGTAGATAATACAACTAGCGCCGCCATTGACGACGTTCAGAACTAAAATAAAATGTTCCATGAAATTACTATAAAAATGTAAATACAATGGCTCAGTTTTCTTCTATTCGTGTTCGAATTCGAACGGAAAACACAACGACAACGTCAAACAAAGAACAAGAAGCCATTGTATTTACATTTTTATAGTAATTTCATGGAACATTTTATTTTAGTTCTGAACGTCGTCAATGGCGGCGCTAGTTGTATTATCTACTTTACATATATTGTTGTTTTTGCTTCCCATGGAGTTTAGACAAATACCACTCAAATAACTCTCCAATCAAAGCTTGTGAACGTCGTCCATAGATGCCGCACAAAACGTTCCGCTTCTTAGGAATACTATAAAATGTAAATACAATGAAGAAGCAAAGTAAATACAATGCAAGAAGTCAGTATTAAATTCGCAATTAATTTTTAACGTCTTAAAAATAAATATGTATAAATAAATAATAATAACTTAAAAAAAAAAAATCGGATCGAAACCTCCCAGTACTTCTTTTGTAAGTTTAGTTTATATTAATAGGATTAACAGTAGTTTTAATTATTTATAATTAATTCAGTGATTCAGCATTAGCAGCAGAAGAAGAAGCAGCAAGAAGCAAATTATATAAACAATTTTTTTTTAATAAGAAATTATCATTATTTATATTTACTTTTAAGATTTTAAAATTTGGTCAGTAAGAAAATCTAATACCGACTTCTTGTTCTTTATTTGACATTCGTTTTGTTTTCTATTTTGTTTTCCGTTCGAATTCGAACACGAATAGAAGAAAACTGAGCTTTAAAAGCATAGGTTGGCTCTTTTCTTCTAAAAGAATTTCTGGAATTTACATGTAGGTAAAGCTGTTTCTCACTCACACAAACGATAACATTTTTGGCGCGATCCTTCCTAAACAAACTGTCACCAAGATGACTTCTGCTAATCCTGCTCCAATATTACACTGAGAAATTTCAGTAATTTTTTTTTCTGAGCATAGTGTTTTTTTTTTACTATTTCTTTCAAAAGTTTGAGAACTTGAAATCACTCAATCTTATAAATATATTATGTTAAACAAATGTTAAATAATGTTAAATCCTTAAATCTTTAAAAACGTAAATTGAACTAAATAAGGCTTTCTTTTATTGTTTTTATTGGCGAGGTGATTTGAGTGATTTTAAGCTCTCGTGCTCTAGAAAGAAATAGTAAAAAAAAACCTGCTGAAAAAAATACTGACATTTCTCATTGTAACAGGTGACCAGGAATAGCAGAAGGCAGAAGTCAACGTGATGACAGTTTGTTAAAGAAAAAAATCGCGCCAAAAATGATCTTGTTTGTGTGAGTGAAGGAAAATAAGCAAATCAGCAAAAAGAAGAACTAACAGAGACAGTTATATTTGTAAATTCCAGGCTTCCAGAAATTTCTAAAGAAGAAAAGAGACAACCTGGTGAAAGAAGGACAAACGTAGCAAAAACGAGCAAAAAATCACGTTTGTTGTATGGGAGCCCCATTAAATTTATATTTTATTTTTAGCATTTGTTGTCATAGCGAACACAATAATACATCATCTGTCAAAATTTCTACTGTCTAACTATCACGGTTCATGAGATACATACAACCTGGTGACGGACGGACAGACGGACAGCGAAGTCTCAGTAATAGGGTTCCGTTTTCAAAATTTGGGTACGGAACCCGAAAAAGTGTTTTTGTGTCACAATGACAACATATAGAACTTCCCCACCACAAATTACAATTGGAAAGTCGGTTTCGCAACATTTTTGAGAACTGGTCACACAGGGTTGAATACATATTCAAAGCAAGCTCTCAATGTTAATGCCATTAAATCAGTTGTCCTAATCCTAAGGGGTTTCAATTTATTAGAAGGGTCGTTGAGAAATGCAAAGGCGGTGCCAGGACGTACATAGATGTTAAGAAATGCACTTGCAGATTTTCATTAAAATGTCTTCCTCCCTCAGTTCCTTTTTTCAATTTTGTTAGAACTGGTATTCAGATGAAAAATAGGTTTTGTAATGGGTTATGCCGTGTATTTGGAAAACATGATCACATGTCATGGACTGGTACAGTGCCTCACGCCTGAAATCCAAAGTTCGTTTTTCAGTAAAGACAAGTTTTAATTGTAAGAATATAGGTAAGAGGGCTACAAGAAAAATTATTATTTAGAAAACTTAACTTGGATGCATTTAATGTCATAAACATCTGACATCTCCACAATTTTTAATTTCAAAAAAAATATATGTGGATTTTTATTTCGTGAATAAAAAAAAAAATTTCACTGCTAAATTAATAAATGTATATTTTAGAAATCAACAAATACGAATAAAAAAAACCTGTCAATTTTTAAAATTTGTCCAGCTTTTGTATACAAAGCGAACCACTGTGCGTCGTGTGACTGTGCAATTAAAAAATTCATAAAAAATAATTATATACTCGTCTGCGACTCAATAGTATGTTGTGTGACATTCTCTCGAAAATAGAATCCTTTTGTTCGCACATTAAACAAAAAAAAACCGCATCACCGCTCTGACATTTACGTGCAACGAATAGATTATTTCTATTTTTTGATATAAACGTTTAATTTTCTTTTTTTTTATGTAAACTGTCGCTGCCAATTCTCCTCTCACGCTGCCGTCAGTCGTTCCGTAAATCGTGTCACTTAAAACTTATTTTCACCGTCTTAACACCTCAACACACCTTCAGCCATAAACACGCAACACTCAGTCAGTTTATGAGCTAAAAAAAAAAAAACTTTTTATGCCTCCCTCGAAAGCAGCAATTAAACAAATCTTTGTTCGTTTTTTTGTCGAATTTTATTTTTATTTGACAAAAACAACCTTTCATTCAAAAAAATGTAATAAATTTAATAAAAAAAAAAATAGAAGAAAGCACGCGAATTCCCAAACGCCACCATCATTATCATTCCCATCATCGTGTCGTAGGAGTTGTTGTTGATAAAAAATCTGACATATCTATGAGCGCTGCCTCTGTGTCACATAATAATAAAAAATGTCGAACGTTAGAGGTATTTTCAGGAAAATGGCTGCTCGTAATTTTGTGCCTGTCAGTTGGCAGTTTTCCAGGGTAAAAGTGTCACACACAACTCACACGTCAAACGGAGTGAGTATCAGAAATTAATTGACATTTAACATGGGTCGCATTCGCATACCTATACCAACCCCAACTTCAGGGTGAGGATGGAAACGAACAAATTCTGAAATTGCGTGACTCAAGCGTCCTCTCTAAAGATGTAACTTGGAGTTGTTTTTTTCTGCGTCAAACTCAAAAGATTCGTTAGAATTTGCGAAAAGAAAAACGGAATGGGAAATTGATTTTCAAAAATAATCTAATGAATGAGAACACTCAATGCCCCAGGGTACACCATGGTAGGAAAAAAAACTGGCCAACGCCGACTTTTTGAAATCAAAATAAACCCACTTAGCATCCCTTACCAAGGAGGATTACACTAATTGCCCCTTAAGCTACCTCCTAAGGACCAAAAACATTTTTTTTTACAATGCTTCCTTCCCACTCACTTGTACCGACCTACGTATCTACATAAATAATAGGGTTTCAAAAACTTTCAGACACATCACTCAACTTGTGTAAGGCCTAATTGAAACGGAACTAATTGATTCTCCCTTATTTGGTTCCCGATTTCCCTTGTCAAATATCAAAAACTATACCGAAAGTACTCTGTCTGGTGTTGGGTATAGTTTTGTGCACGAGGTTGCAATTAGAGGAAATATCTGTCCACGTGGGAGTTAGTAACGGCCATAGTATACCTACTACCTACTGGTTTGTCTTTATTTATGGCGTTTGTCGTCTTTCGCTTGGTTGGTGCTCTCGCTTTATAGAAAACAACGACGTAACTGATTCTGGAGTAATTGCCGTAAACATTTTCCCTCAATTAATTCAAAAAACGCCGTTGTCGCCTGCATTTCTTCTTCTTGTGTCCCTTCATTCACTTGGAATTCAGCCAGACAAACAAAAAAAGTATCCCGCAAAACAACTGAAACCAGTATCACCAATTATACAAGTACAACTATCAATGTGTATAGTAGCGTCGTCGGTTGTCGTTGTAGTACGGATCAACATTTACTGCGGCCCAGATAACAAAACGAACTCGAAACTTAAAAAAATAAAAAAAAATAAAAGAAGACAAGAAAATATCGAACAGAATAACCAACTTTGGTACGGTTCTCTGATGCTGTTTGTAAAGCTGTTTCGAACGCCTCCTTTTCATTCCCACCTTACATACTCAACTCAACAATTGTCAGTGTGACCATTCTAAGAACTTTAAATCACAGAGTGAGCACAGAATGAGTTGTTAAATTGTTAAATTTTAAAAGTTAATAAAAAGAAAGGTGGATTTCGTTTCCGTAAAATACAGTTCTTAAGAATAACTTTCACAATTTCAATGTAACTTTGTTTTTTGAGTTTTTTTGAGGTTAAGGTGAATACGGGTAAGTAAGACTATCGGCACAGAATTTGATAAAGTTTTAATTTTTTAATTGATGAGTTTATAGGCGGGGCGGTTGGGGAATTGATTACTGTTGCTTTTTAATTCAAGACATCGATCAATAATATGGAAGTGATAAAGGTGGCGCTGGAGTTTCTCTAGGGTCTAGACGATGGTGGCAAAATTTACAGTGACCAGAGTAAAAAAAATTTGTGCCGGGAAAATTTGAACAGAAAAAGTCAGAACTGTTGATAAAGTTGAATTCTCTTTAAAAGCAAGGTAGTAATGTTACATTAACTCTAGATTCATGTGAAGAACAGTTCGAAGTAGGCCGTAGTATAGTGAGGGACTTTTTGATGAAGAATTTTTCGAGCTATACTTTCTAATAAATATTTTGATAAAACACCTGATCAAAGATAGTGATGCAGCAAAAAAAAAAAATCCGATATAAGAAAAATATTTTGCGTCACACAAGCTACCTTCTCAGTTTTTGAACAAGATTGGACGTAGGTCTAGAGATACTACAATCCCAGTGTGAATATGTCAAATTTGCTACTGTCATCATAAAGTTTGCAATTTTTAATTTAAATGGCATTCAGTACGTTTTGTCATAGGTACGAGTGCTATAATTGTGTTGCTCAGTTATTTGAAACATTCATCTTGGCCAAAAATGGTATTGAATGGTGGATATTTATGTGCAATAGCGTTTTATGAATTCCGGCGTCAAATCAACAACAACATACATTATGTGCCGATGTTGGTAATGAAGTACCATTTCGAGCCTTCGTGTTTCGCTGGTTTTTGAAATGAAATTCTGGTCGTACTTCGCTTGATCGGTTGCAAGATCGTCCTGCGACATGCGTTGCGATTGAAGTATGCTTGGACGATGTATGCAGAAGACGAATGATTTTCCACCACGATAATGCAAGCTTTCACACATCAGCTGGAACAAGGGCGATTTGAACTATCAAAAAATTCAACAATAACGATTTTTAAAAGCCTAAAGAAGCAGTTGTTATGTTTAAAATGCATGTTTTTTAGGTATCTAAACCAGAGTGGAAAAAGTGTATTGAAAATTGGTTAAAAAGCATAGAAAAGTGTTTACTTGATTGTCCGAAGAGAATATTTTGAAAAACAATTAAGCCATTTTAGATTTAGAAAATGTCTTTCTCTTTAATATCACATAACTAACTGGAGTTATTCTACCAACTTGACAGAATTTAGGTTCCCACATTATACGGCAGGCTGATCGCTGATGACTAGTAAGCTTTTGTCACGGATTAATCACAAACAAAATCTATAAATCACTAAGCCTATTTGTTCACTGCGTACAACTGACTTAAGGCTGAACTATAATGGCTGAACTGAACGAAACGTTGTCGTCCGACCTGTGAGATGAACACGCTACCTATAATGGACGGATTGCCGCGGAAGCAAAACATGAATTTTCCTCTGAACAAAAAGTTGTCTGTGACGTCACACACAAAATCAGCATACCTCTCACCCTTCTCACTCATATACATTCACAGTCAGATGCAAATTTTCGTCCGCAAAGTGCGATAGCGAGCGTCCGTAAACTAAACTGATTGAAATTGAACGAAACGGATCAATCCGCTATTTCGGGGAGATACGAATTGCTTGTTCCCGCACAATTACAGACGGGCCCGTCCGCGCCGTTCCGACTATTATAGTTCAGCCTTTGTGTACAATTGACTGTATAGGGATAGTTCCATGTGCACAATTTGATGTTTTATACAATTTACTCTGGTGGACAATTCACTGCGATGTACAATCTACTGTGACGGACAAGTTAATTAGCAGGCTTTCAACTGAAAAAAAAAAAAACAAACAAACAGCTCGTTTCTTAGATTCTAGTTTGTCCACGAGAAGCATTGAAGGATGTTCGTTTAGAAAAAAACTGAATATTTGTACCTACTGGTTACTTTCTGACTGTCACTGGTTGAAAAATTGACTTTAATAGCAGTTCTTGACTAAACTAAATTGAAATGTCTGGTTGTTATGGTCAATACCGAAGCAACTTGTGATGCCGGCATCAATTATCGCTTAAATTTCGTCCAAAGTCTGACAAAACTTACCATGAATGGAATCGATTAACGTGATTTGTGATAAGTGATAGTCACAACGTAAATAATTTGTCTTTACAAAGTGAATTTCACATGTGACAATCACATTTTTGTGATAGTTACTGGTGATAACGAAACAGCTATCACAAGAAATAGTCACAAAAATGTGATTGTCAAAATCAAGACTTTAGCTACAAAAATAAAAGTCCCAAACATAAAAAGAGTTAAAAACGAAAACCGAAAGAGTTGAATCTTTCAACTATTAATTAACACAAATAATAACATTGACACAATAGACGTACCCTAAGCGGAGTCGCGAATTTGGGTGAGCGGGATTTACTATGAAGGGGAAATTTTGAATCATATAAATTTATATTTAATTTAATTTTGGGGGATTTCGAAGCGATACAAAAATTTATGAACTAAAGCAAAAGAATTCTCGAGGATAGAAAAAATGCAAATAAAAATCAAAAGCATAACTAATTCCAATCGCCCAGCCAAATTAAAAGTCAAAAAAGACGCAGTATGGTCACACTATTCCTTCCGTATTGTTTTCTCTCGGACGGCCGCTTCACCGCCGACCGATGCTGCTACCATCACCGTCCGTCCCACTTGGCGATGGTATTGGATTGGATTTGTTTTTGCCATGGCAATCGCAATTGCAGAAGCAGATACTCAGATACCAGATAGCAGTTTACCAGAAAACCGCTCTCTTCCAGCTCAACGTCGACGTCTTCGTATATTCAGAGTAAAGTATTTAGCTTGACTTGCATAAAGTTCAGTGCACTCGAGTAACCAAGTTTTGCGCAATTCTATCCCAACTATTGCTGGTTACACTCTGCAGAGATCGTTGGTGTTATTTGCTGACTTTCAAGTTGTTGTTTAACACAACACATCAGGCTATAAGATACTATACAAATCCAGCACCAAACATGCAGCGACAGACAGACGGACAGATAGATGGATAGCTCTTGTTTTACTTTATGAAATGTAGAGCTTCGTGTAGTAGGTTTAAGTTGAAGAAGTATCTTTGTGTATTTTTTTCTTGTTAAAATGGTGTTAGACAAGACAACAAATCGTGATATTCCTCGTGAAAAAGTAGAATTTTCCATAAATTTAATTATTTTCCTCCATCGGTGTATCTCAACGAATATGGGGGCTCATCAAGTAAAAAAAAAAAGAGATTGTACGTCTTTTGATACTTGCAATTGCAACACACAAGATTCTACCCTAAATGGAATGATTTGGAACGTCGTCGGTCGTCATCGTAGATAATTAAACCTATTTCCCAAGTGATTTGTCATCTGACATCTGAGGAGAGCTAATCAACCCATTTTGGTATAAACAACATGGCTGAGATAGTTTAAATTTTTTTTTTAAGAAGAATTGTTGCGAACAAAAATTGAAAGTTCATGTCACGAAACTATACACATTTTTAAGTGTTTTTTTTTTATTTTGAAAAACACAAAAAAGAAAAATCCACTTAACTGTAAGTGGCGTCGAGAATTCTTAGAAATTCATGAAACAATGAAAGATGTCATTGAGGGTTTTGTAACTACTATGCTCTTGGTACATCTCGTTCTTCGTCTTCTTCCACTTGCATGCATTTATTTTATTGGCTCGATACCAAATCTCTTTTAAGAAGATGTAACCTTCAAGTTGTTCGGTTGACATAAAGTTTAGTCATGCGGGCAATACTCTTTGTGTTTCGGAATATTGTAATTGTAAGTGACGGTAATAGTTTTGTGGTTATATTTTGTGTGAGAAATTTATTTCAATTGCCAATAATTTTGTCAAAAAGATTTATTGTTTGTAAACAAAAATGGTATGTCATCTCATATATATGTACAATTTTTGCTTGGGATTTATTTTGTTTTGGAAAGTAAATTGACATCGAAGGTTAAATGACATTTTCTTTTCTGTCTTATATATTTTCTATTTAAATTGACATTATACCTGACAAGTTAAAAGTTTTTAGAAATATGAACCAAACAAGCCTGAGAATATTTCGCTTTCGTTGGACAATTAAGTAGATTCGTAGAAAGGCACAGATGGTGCTGATTATTTTAGAAAACACATCTACAGACTGTTAAACGACGACGACAACGAACTAATCGCTGTTAGGCAGAATGATCTATTTGACTTGGCCGATGATGAATAAGCCTTCGGTTCACCCAATCAGGAAGATGTTAGGCAGCGAGGAGCATTCAGTATGCCTGCCGAATGGACCCTCAGCATAGTGTGCCTTATCCACAAGAAAGGAGATACAATATTGGAACTGCTCCAATTACTGAGTTTAAGTCTTTTCAATGTTACCTACAAAACATCGTCGCCTAACATGTGTGAACGTCGGAAACG
Organism: Platycheirus albimanus; assembly: GCA_916050605.2. Lineage (NCBI taxonomy): Eukaryota > Metazoa > Arthropoda > Insecta > Diptera > Syrphidae > Platycheirus > Platycheirus albimanus. The sequence goes on along the minus strand of OU696696.1, from coordinate 289,011,571 downwards.
ATTTTGAAAAGACCGAAGAACTCCAGATCTAAATAGAGACGGACAAAGGGTGTTTTTTTTAGACGTGTGTTTTCAAGGTGAAATAAAACGCATATAATTTAATGTTATGGCCAAGAATTTAGCTTTATTATAAAGATAAGGGTTTGCTATTATGTTTTAAAAATGATTTCGGCCAAGTGACCACCGCCGCGGCTGGCTTGAAATTCCTGGGCGATTATGTCGAAAGAATATTGGATGCGTCGCGCGAACCCAACCATTATTTTGGTAATAAATTTGCACGATTTGCAAACGTTGTTCAGGAGTAAGTCTATTCATTATGAAATGAAAAACCAAACTGATCATAAATCAAGTGACAGCTGTCAAAAAGACCAACTCCGAAAAAAGTATTGCCAGATTGAAAACCGCACATCTAAAAACACGCCCTTTACTTGATATCGCTGCTAAACTCGTTAGATTGTGCAGGATGAGTATGGAAAGCTCGGGCGTCAAGGTTGGGAAGAACACCAACGACTCCTTTGATGTTGAGAAAGGCTTCAAGTAATCTATTCAACATCTTCTTGATGCAATTGTACGGAACTTCGATTTTCATTATCCATTCAATTACTTGGCTATGCTGATGAAATTAACATTATCGAAAGAACGAAGCGCGCTGTCAGTGGAGCATTCGCAAGTATTGAAATGGAGGCGAGGAGTATGGGTTTGACTGTTTGCAAGGATATGACTAAGTATATTCTGGTCTTCAGGTGCGTAAGCTTGGACAAAACTTCACGACATGCATAGATATAACTCTGGACACTCTGGAGCAGTCAAGGACTTGGGTTCCACTATGAACTCTGATAAAATCAGTGAAGAGATCAGTCAAATTTTCTCCAGATTTAGAAGGCGTCTAAGTAGCAAAGCCGATCCTGTATGTATCAGTAGAGTGTGATGGAAAAGATTTACCCACGAACTGAACGGACTTTGAAGCGACCTATGGTCAGAAAGATCAAAATACATCTAAGATGGCTGGGGCATGTGAAGCTAATGAACAGCGAAGAAGTAAAAGACCCCATCTAAGGTGGCGCGATTAAGATCTCATTCACCTTCTTGTGCGTATAGCTGAAGGCAACTGGTTAGGGACCGAAATGGCTGGTGGGGTAAGTTGGTTGAGGCCGTGGTCCGCAATAAACTGTACAGTGCAGCTAAAGTTAGTAACTATAAATTTTGTAGTTGTTTAAAGCCCATTAAGCTCTTGTGATGATGAACGTGTAATTAATTGATTATTTAGTAAAAACTTAAAATTCACTTTCAAATGTATGTGTTTTATTTTACATTATAAATCAAACCTCACGATGAATCACCCGTTATTTCAAAGAACAGTTTACTTAAGATGGCCTCTAAAATTATGTGCTCTGACAACTTTTGCCTTACAAAATGTTCAAATAATTTACTCTGATTAGAGTGAGCAAAATATTTTCTACAAATTTGCTTTTGATATGTCTGATAGTGTTTTGGATTGAGGTCTTGAAAAAAAAATTTAAACATGAAAAGCAAATGAATCAAAAGACATACCATACCGCCCACAAACAAAACCTAGTTTTATCAAAATCTTTGGAGTATTTTTCGAAAAGAAAGTTCGATGACGGTTCTATTGAAAGTACAGTTGGCTAAGGGCCTATTAGAAAAAACACCACTAGTTGGTCACCCTAAATACACTAAGTACCATGTTTGAAGGAAGTCGGCTGAGCCATTTAGGCTGTAGATGCCGCTAAAGACGATAGATAGAAGTCCGACTTCCTTTTTTCGTTCTAATTTTTCCGTAACATAATGCCATACGTGAATGATATCTTTTGTAATAAGCAGATACAATTTTAAAAGAGCATGTAATTAGACTGCAGGAAGTGTAAAATTCAACTTGTAACACCGATATCTAAAAGGTATATTTTTAAATAACCAGGAAGAGAAGGGTTCAAAGTGCAACTTAGATCAACCCATATTCTAGAACTCGTATCCGTTCTCTAGAACCAACTATCGTAGAAAAGTTTCGTTAATGACATCAACTATGTACGTTTCTATTCAAACATTCATATTTATTCAAAGCGTCGCCGTCGTCAATAATTACTGGAGACGCATTTAAAAACTTTCCATTCATTCCATTTGAGGGATTGTTGATATTTGTTATGGATTCCAGAACAACCAGGTTAGTCAAACAATGTGTGTAAAATGCTGCCTGTTGTTTCAACTCATTGCTACGTAGATGACTGGTATCGAGCTAGTTTTTTTTTTAAATTAAACATTTACAATTGAAATATGTACCTACAATTCCCGTCATCAAGACAGTAAATAAATGTATAAAGACAATTAAAAGATAGTGTGAAGCGTATTTTCTATTTAAAGGCAGATCAATGATAACAATCAGAACGGTTGCTCGGTCAGTTGCCACTTTGTTCACCCTTTGAATCAGATTAATTTGTAAATGAAGATTAAGGCGAAACATGTCTGATTGTCAAGCGGAGAACTGCAGTGACATATAGATGGGACAGATAAAATGAATTCAATATCTATCTACAGTAAAATAAAGTCCTATTGTATGACTGACTTGTTGTTGTGGAAACTTCTGAAGAAAACAAGCTTTTTTTAATCGATTCCAGAATTCCTTACCATGTTCGAGGTCGAGATATCCTTTTCGTAGTTTAAAGTGTGTTAGATTGCTCCCCCAAAGATCCTGGATTTAATTATTGACTTCATAAGTTATTTGTTGTCAAGGGTACTGGCTTCTGCGATTCAGTGACAAGACGTCCAAGATTAAGATTTTCCCCTTTTTATTCCTGCAGAGAATCAATGCACATAGGACTGGTCAAGGGTGTTAGTCATTGGACCTTGGATCAACAAAGGTGCTAATGTCCTATAGTCTTAACGGCATCAAGAGCTTCTCCAAAAATTTTAAGCGAATTGGTGGAAGTATAAAAAAGTTATCAACTAGACCGCCTACGGCGTGGACTTTGAATTTACCGGTTTCAAATTCCTGCTAGGCCGATGCAGTGATACGTAGCGTGGTCAGGTTAAGACTTCAGGCTACTAAAATTGTATGGTATATTTTGTATCTTCTCGGAAAGTCAGTTAATTGTTTAGACTTCCAAGACTGAGGTGCTCCATAGTATGTATAAGGAAGGCATTTTTTTAAAGTAAAGTTAATCAAGCTGCAATGAAAAATTTTGGCAGCTCTTCTGTGAAAAATTTCAAGCCGGTTGAAAACATATAGGGTGATTCGTATAAGGTGCAACAAAAAGCTAAATTCATAATGAAGAAGTGGGTTGGGTTATTTTTGAATAGCTTAGTAACAAAAAGTCCGAAGAGCCATACGGTTTTTCAGTATTGGACTTATAATTAATAAAAGCATTAAATGTTGACAACAAAAATTGTACTTAATTACGAACGAAAAATTAGTTTGAAAATTTATTTTTAATTTTTTGAAGTGAAACTTCTTTAGGCGCATGAGGGTAAAATGTTTACTGATGAAGCGGAAATAAGCGCGACTTCCGTTCCAGAAAATGGAGAGAGCGATTGAGACCGATTTACAGAGAGTGAAAAAGGGCGAACGTAGCATGACAGTGCTACCACAGGTTAAAGTTTTTATGAGTCCCAGAGGCTAAAAAAAATGAGTGCTTTTGGAAATAATTAAGTCCTTTGGAAATGATTTCATAAAAAAACAATAAATGCGCCTCTATAAGTGAATCAAAGTAATAGATGTTGTTTGTGTTGGAACGTTTCAATTTTTTAAATCAAAGCGTATAAGAAAGTAAATAGAAGCGTAGTTCACACTATGCATAAATATTTGAAAATATTTTTTGTTCTGAAAATTAATACAAAAGAATTTGAACTTGCTAATTGACCATATTAAAGTGTTTATTTTTATACTTAAAAAAATGAGTCCCTGAGTCAACCTAAAAAAAAATGAGTCCTTTTGGCTCATATGAGCCACTGTGGTAACTCTGAGCATGAAGCAAATAGCCATGGAACGAGAGTAGGGAGCAAGCGAGTGAGAAAGATCGAGAGAGAGAGAGAGTGAGTGAGAGAGAGTGAGATAGAGCGAACGTCGCACCACGCACTGTGCCATCGGGAGAGAGAGCTGTAGGTTAGGTTAGGTTTGTTTTATAATAGCACAAACAAACTGGTTCTGCATATCAACTGTGGGTAGGTCGGCGGCTGATGATGATGGTTAAAAATAGAACGGTGGGTAGCAGGGACGGTATGCATTATGTGTGTCTTAGCAGACAAAAGTGTTACGTATATCCACTGTAGGCAGTCAGGCGGTTTATGGTTTTAAAGAGATTGGCGGGTAGCAGGGATGTGACTTGGTGTGTGGTTAAATGAGCACTGGAAGGTTGATATGAAAAATGTGATGTGTATAATATTAAATTTGTTAGGCGGGTAAGCCGCCTTAAGAAGCTGCACTGTTCGGTTGATGCGTTGCAAAAAAAAATGAGCTTAATGGTGGGGAATATTAATCGTCCAAATGGGTGAGCGTGTAATGCTTTATTAAAGAGCTAGTGGGGAAGATTGAGAGAGAGTAAGGGAGTTCGAGAAAAATACACGCTATTGGTTGAAGTATTCGTTTAGTAATTAAATATTAGAACTTTAGATGGCAATTCTGTCTAAAAACGTCTTGTGCAGTAAACACAGATTTTTTCTATTTATTTACATTATCATTAGTACGTATACAGTGTGTAAACAGTGAGTTAAATTTATAAACAAACATTTTGTGATAAATTTTTAAGCCGTCCTATACTAAGCAGTTGTTCATATATTTGTTATCTTTTTGTTAGTTTACAATTTTTTATGCTAATTCGTTTGAAGGCACCTTATACCGATCACCCTGTATACGGTGGCACTCAGGAAAAAAAGTATTTTGACATTTTTTATAGAAAATTACTGACGCATATATTTTTTTATCTCGGTAAATTTTATGATACAACTTATGGTTTTGTTGAAAATCGCGGAAAACCCCTTTTTGTGACATTTGATCACGATTGAATTTTTTTCCAAGTATCGGATCTATGAGGACTTTTTATATTTCATGTACGATGGTGTTTTGAACAATCCTACCAATTTTCAGCTGGATGCGAATGTTTGAAGTTTCACTCCTATTTTTTGGTCTATTGAATTCCAAATACAGCCGCGATGAGGACCTAGCACTGGATCTTGTAAGCCCCTCCTGAAATGATGCATTTAATTGGGAATGGGGAAATACAAACTACCAACTAAGCCTTAGTTGATCGAATGCGATGTGGGGTCAATTTGGCGGTATGTTGTTAGGCTGAGGATCTACGCAGCACTCGCTGAAAGCGACTGTGGAAATCTACCTATCGACCCATAACACGGTTTTACTAAACTCAATCAAACATTTATCAAACAACCCTACTTCATCATTCTATTTTTAATAACTTATCTGTTTTCAGGCAAACCCTAACCTCTCTTCAGGAAAAGATCCAGAATGCACCAGTATGTGGAACGCTCTTATGTCATGAAGCTGACGCGACGGTCCAAATAATGACCAGCTTTAGCATATTTACAAAATAAAATTATCTACCGTTTCTACGGAAGACAAAATAAGGTCACTTGAATTGTTATAACAGTGGACACTTGCTATCATAAGGATTTTCGGGAATAAGTGACGCCTCATTCCTACTCAACGCTTCATCTTAAAACCATGTGCGAAATGACGTAAGGTAGGCTTTCGGGATAAGAACAATTTACAAAACCGTCCCAATTTAGGAATTTATGAATGTCGAGGCTCCTGCGTCCTGTCCTGCAGCTCCTTTATTATATAATTATTCCTTTAGAAAAAAAAAATAATATAAACAACATATATCTACGCGGTATTTATTAAGCATCTGTTATTCCATCTCACAAAAGAACCTCCCAGCAACATTCAAAGGACCATCTAACAAACAATTGAAATTTAATCATTCCAACAATTCCAGGAAAAAATCCTTACAAATCCAGACACGCAGAGTGAACAGCAGGTATTATGTACCAGATTTCCATCCTCCCGGCTACAGAATCTCAATTAAGGATCAGATAGCCTGGAGATACATTAACACCATATCAGCCTACACACTCTAACATGCGCAACCAAGTATTATATGTAAAAGGAGCGATTATCCTTCATCCACATCATGGACCATGGAGTAACATAACAAAGAAAAAAAAAGAAAAATAATAATAAACCAGCCAGCAAAGCTAGCCCCCTATAAATTTTCAATTATTTTTACTGAATGAGGGTGGTACCATGGCATGGCACAAAAGATTTACTCTTAAAGTAACAGAATGAACAACATCCGCCAGTGGTCTATCTGTATTACTTACATACTCGCCTCGTCCTCGTACACGAGTGTATCTGAGCTAGCAGGAGCAACGCGAAAAGTACATATGTATTTACTACCTACTCGTATGTACATTACAATGAAGTCTTTGAAGTATAAAATACGCAGCATAAAAATGTATCTTAGGGATTTATGCGTTCTTCATTTTGATTAAGGGCGATATATTCTTTTTTTGGAATGACGAAATGCTTACAAGTATATGGAGGTTGGTTCTTAAAGATAAATGATGGCGGTGGTCTCAATAACAGTTGTTTTTTTTTTTTTTTTTTTTGGAAAGTGGAAAATATTGAATGCGGTGGTTCTTGTAAGGATTGACAGATGTGTTTTCATCCATGCGTCACTCATCCTAGTACAGTGGGACGTTTGCTCTAGGTTGCAAACCAAATTTTTCTATCATGATTCAGATAAAAAAGAGCATTGAATCTATTGAGACGTGCTATAGTCCTGACGACGACAGTTACTTTCAGGGGAAAAAGTTCGGAGGAATAAAACTTGGGACTGTTGTTCAGGGATAGTTTACTAACATTTGTTTTTGACCCCAAAGGGCCATCCAGTGGAAAAAGAGGGGGGAGGGCTTGCTTCGGTTTTCTCTAATAACTTTTTTCCTATCATCCTAAGGCAAAAGCATATTCGACAAAAATTGTTATATCCCAATTTTTTACTAAATACGGAGCTTTGGAAAACAGGTTATTTTTCAAAATTCGATAAAAATGCCATTTTTTTTTTAAATTACCAGTTTTTCGAAGCAACATGTTTCGGCAGCGAATTGACTATTTTCGCATCGAAAATGTAGGAAACTAAACGCTCTACAAAAAAGTCGAGTATGTTTTTGCCGTAGGATGTAAGGAAAAAAGTTATTGAGGGAAAACCGGAGCAATGTCGAACAATTTGCAGTTCCCCTCCCTTCTTTTTTCCACAGGGCCGTCGATGTCAAAAAATTAGCAAAATGTTAGTTAACTATCCCTGAACAACATCCCCAAGTTTCATAAACTTCTGACCTTTTTCCACCTAAAACCACTTTTTCCGACCTGTCGACTGGAGCACTACGGAAGAGGCAATGTTCGAAAGTTCTACCAGAGGGCAAGGAAATCGTCCAAGCGGTACATAGACCCGTCAAGACCAGCGTGTGAATGTCGGAGAAGATGCACAGTCTGTGCTAAGAATTTTGTAAGAACTTTTTTTCACTGTCACAACGGCGAGGACAATAATTAAATAATCTCTGTCAGGCAGAATGATCGATACGATTGGGACGAGAAGAAGAAGACTCTCGTGCAACCGACCAGAATGAAGTTCAGGTAGCGATTTCTGTACTCAAATATTTGCCCACGAACTGTACCGATTTCACATGAATATTGACCTGGACAATGAACCAGCCCGCTGAATCCTCAATTTTAAATTTTAGGGACAACGCATTTAAAAACCCAATCTAAGGTGGCGCGAAAAAGTGGGGGATGACCTCAACCAACTGGCTAGGCACAAGACTGGCTGGGGGTTATCTTTGTACGGGACTTAAGACACGACCGAATATCAACCTTAGCAACTGAAACGATCATGGCTATTAAGAGCTGCCAATGAATGAACCCTCAAGAAACTCAAGATGGTTGGGCCACAGTTCTGAAAGACATTCCGCCGTCAGGGCTTTTAAAAATTAACCGAACGTTAGATGGGAGTTCGGTTCTCTAAAATTTACAAAATAAAAGATGACACCGACAAGGATCTTAATGGAAAATTACCGTGAAACTTTAAAGATTTCCTGTAATGTAAAATAACGCCATCTTAGTTGAACTCTTTTTTTTCGTGATAACGTCATATAAATCTATGAACACCGACTGCACGCACGAAAAAGTGTCACGTTCCGATGAAGCGTCACTTTCCGATGAAGTGTCACGTTCCGCCTGAGCCAAGCGTGCAAGCGAGAGCGCGATAGAGAGGCACGATCGGCTTAAGCGTTCGGCGTTTGGCGCATCTATATCTCTTTCACTTCATCGGCCGATTCGTCCGAGTAGAAGAGACACAGCTGCAGCACACAACCTACACGTGAACTGTTTTGTCAACTGTTTATAAAGTGAAGAGAAAAATTAATGTGGTTTCCATTGTTAATTACAACAACAATCGCGGCAAAAAAGTTTGTCACGTAAAATTAACGTCCGTAAACCGGCTTTACAGACAACCATTTTATGTTTTTAATGTGAAAATAGTCCATTGACAAAAAGTTAAAAAAAGGCGCACAAAAGTCCGGTCAAGTTAGCCTCAAAAATAGGGGTACCTTTGTATGAGCGGTAGGATGACAATATTGTAAAAAGCCAATCCCATGTGTGCGAATTTTATTCAAGCTCAAATGTGAAATTTCAAAGGGCTAAAGGAAAACTACATAATAAAACAGGCGTATATACAATGTCCCATAATCAAAAAGAACATATTCGTCTTTACCACAATTTTAATCTTAAGTTTAAGGTTAATTTAGATTTTCTGCAGTCCGATTTTTCTTCTCTATCTAAAAAGTACATTTTTTATTTCTTCTGTAATTCTTTTTTAAGAAATCCAATTGCGTATTACAAACGGGGGCTTACATCGTTTCAACGGTTATAACCGACATTTTGAAAATAAATAAAAAGTTGTGATACATCTGCTTGTCGACAAATTTTTTTAGGACCAATTCTGGGCAAGTTTTGTCCCACTGTTACGACTCGACTTGCATTTGTTGTGTTCCTTCAAGCGTTATTCCTGCTTTTCCTTTTTTAAAGTTTTGCAAAGATTTTTTCGATAGCAAGAGCAACCACATACCCTTATAACAACAAGTGTAATTGAAGCCTCTTAGTAAAAAAAAATTCAACTACTTTTTCTTATTCTTTTTGACAGACATTATTCGATACTGTTCTGTCTGGACAAAGGCTCTGATATGAGTTCCTAGTCTGACACAAAATCAGGTAAAAGCAAACCAAAACCACACAACCGTTGGGAGGTTTAATCATGTGGTTTTACCAACCATGTTAACAAGAAGATGGCTCTTCTTTTTTTTGCGAGAAAAAATCAAGGGTGGAAAGGTATGACTTTTAATTAAGTTTTGGTCACTTGAATAACCTGTATACACATATTTCTTTTTGTGCCAAAGAAATTCAGGTCCTTAGAGAATACGACAGATGCCAAAAAAAGAAAACACTCAACTCGTGTTCATGGTTGTCATGCTTTTATAATACATTATCCTTGACAACCGAAGATAGAGGCACATGGTCTTGTACATCAATTTGATCTCTACGCACACAGGCATCAAATTAAGGAACAGAAATAAATATTCTTGGTCTTGCACAAACAATTATTTGGAAAATTGTTTTTACTAGGTATATATTTTCGGTAAACATAAAAGAAAGAAAAAAAAAACAATAAGAACGAAACACGAGCCATGACAGAAAGCCTTATCTTATCGCCCACATAAAACGTGTCACGTTAAAATAACCCACAACCAAGAAGAATGATGGAAGGCCGAAGAAGCCCATCATGAATTTATTGTAAGATGGCTTTGGAAGAACCCTCTTCTATATCGATTCGATTCCATGTTTACTGAGATAGAATTTGGAATTATTTAAATTTAATTCCTATACCGTATACCCTACCCTTTATGTATATTTCATCGAATTTTAAATTAATTTATTTTTAATCTGATAGGAGGGGTCAGATAGAGCATGGTAAAACAGACAAATTTACTCAGGTTTATAGTTTCCTCTCTGTTAGAAACCTACGCAGATTGGTTTTGAAATTTAAGCGAGACCTTGTCGAACGGAAACATCAAACGTCAAGGGGAATTTTCAATTTATGAAATGTAAATGCAGAATTACCAATATGTTGTTTTCCATTTTCATGTATGACATGCTTTGTGTTGCGGTAGGGTTTTTATACAAGGGGTACCGAAAGTTGATTCTTTTCAATTTAGTTACACGAAAGTTTTGTGCATGGTAGGAAATTTTTTTTTTGTAATTTAGAGAACGCTTTTGAATAAGTTTGATATATCAAATAATGTCCTGTAAAGGATAATCCTTGAAAGTCAATTTTCTAAGCACACCCCAAAATTTATCATAGGAAAGTTCGTGCGATCCAGTCGTGCACTTTATTTTCCTTGCAAAAAGCAATTTTTCCTGGACTACACTTGGCTTCGCTGGATCTAAGGATTTTAACTCCATATTTCAGGGGAACACCCGCGGGTGTAGTCCAGGAAAAATTGCTTTTTGTAAGGAAAATAAAGTGCACGACTGGGTCGCGCGAACTTGCTCTAATGTGTAAAAGTGGTCTTGGGGCTTTAGTCATTGAAAAAAAAAAGTTAAAAGAAAAAATCATATGAAATTTTATTTAAACACTGGAAAAAATAAAGTAAGCCATCTGATTTCTTTTACTGTTTTGAATTTTAAGAAAAAAAAACTAAATCGTTCTACGAGTTTTTTCAAAAACAACAGCTTTTTTAAAAAAACTTATCCAAATTTTTTTTTTGAGTTTGCCAACTTCTAGAATTTTTTGTATCAAAAATATTAATTTAAAAAAAATGTATCCAACCGTTTTTGAAAAAACCAAAAATTAAAACAAACATTAAAATTTTTTTTTAAACTTAGAAAAACTTTGTTTTGAAAAATTTAGAAATTTATTTTATTTCGTCTATAAAAAGGCTTCTACATACAAAATTTCATCGAAATCGCAAGTGGTTTACGAGAATATCTGATTTCAAAAAGCCGGTCCTATGGGAGGTACCGTTATAAGACTTTTCCTGAAAAATCTATTCCAACCAAAACATAAAGTTTTCTCAAAAAACAACAATCAGAAAGTTTTATCAAAATCGTATGAACCGTTTTTGAGATAAATGGGCTTTTCGTAAAAATTCATATGGCAGGTACCTACCAGAGATTAAAATGAGTATTTTTTCTATTTGATCGCTCATACCCGATCGTTTTGCTTCCATGCTCATAAGTCATTTTGGTCATGAATAAAAAGAATCACGAATAAAGACAAACGAACTGATCGAACTCATGAGTATCTTCTGACTTTCATACCCATGAACAAAATTATTCGCAAACAGTTGTAACCAGTTTCGGGTACTCGAAAAAAGACCTACTGATCGTTCTGATCGTGAACAAAGCGAGTACTCACAAGTCACAAGCAATGCGTGAACAAAGGAAACTGCTGGCGCTACCTGATTTATTATCTATATCCGTTGTATTTTAAGGGTAATGTTTTGTATTCGCAGAAAATAGAGCAGAAGAAAAAGGGTTTCTTATTTTGGAAAGATTTATGAATAGGTAGGTGGCTAGGTAGGCAAATGATGTAATTATAAAACAAAAGATGGCCAACATTCGCGGTTGGTGTATGTATTTAAGTGAAGTCAATTTTTTCTTTTATTGAAGGTGCAGGTTAAAATTAACCGAAACAGGTACTCTTTTCTTTGTTAGTAATTTTATTAGGTCAGTGGTTTTAATTACTTATTTAATTTACTGTTTTTTTTTTCAAGTTAATAAAAATAAAAATCATTGTGACTTATAACATTATTTACTGCACTTTTTCCTAATAATAATGATTTATTTGCATACGCAAACTAAGTATATTGAATCATGAAGCAAACCAACACCGATCTGCCCCTAATGGTAAAAGTATCTTAAATACAAAAACCAACCCCAATAACACAAGAAACAGAATCCTTAAAATACCAACCCCGAATACACATTTCACACAGCGAGTAGTCGAACGATCGCGATCGATCGCATTGATCGGGAACATTTTGATCATGAGCACTTTATTCGTTTTGTTCAAACTCGTTCATACACGGTTGGAAGGTATACTCGATCTTATTCGTTTGAAATGTGTAGTTATTCACGGGTCATCACACTCATGAACAAAAATACTTGTAAGCATAGTTTGATAGGGTGACTCTGTTTGTTCAAACTCGCTTTTTTCGAGCAAGTATTCGTTGATCGTGAACAGTACTCGACTCGTTTTAATCGCTGGTACCTACGCTACCTACCGTTAGTTTTGGAGCTAGAATGTTAATTCCAAAAATCCCTCTGTAGGACATCATAATAATACTATGTACCAAGTTTGAAGCGAATCGGTCCAGCCGTTTAGGCTGTAGGTGCCGATACAGACAGACAGACAGAATTGTCGAACCCACTTTTTTAGGCTTCTCTATCATCGTAAAGTTATTTTTGATTGTTCAAAAACAAATTTTTACTTGCTCTATGGGGCAAGTATTGGTTCCGTGCAGAAAAAAAAATCGAGGTTTTAATCAAAAATGACATTACGATGATAGAGAAGCCCAAAAAAGTAGTTTTCGCCATACCGTCCGTCCGTCTGTCTTTCTGTGTGGATGTGCGCTTTTTCACGTTATGCTACAGACTAAACGGCTTGACGGATTTTCTTCAAACTTGATATATAGCAGTTTGAAGAAAAACAATTGTCGAGATTATTTTTGTTTCGTTTTAGCCCGGCTCAAACTGGTACCTTTCAAGTAACGGCTTTTTTTATTTTGAATTTGCTCGAAAACCGCTCTAACGATTTTGATTAAACTCAAAATTTAACTTACCTAAGATATTTCTAACAAAACTGCCTTTTTTGTTTTGGCTTAAATGGTCGTAACGAAAATCAGGTTTAAACGGCTTTTTTCAAATGGCCATAAGTTCGTAACGGCTTGATGGAATTGACTCAAATTTCGTTTGGTATAGTCCCTTACAACTCTATAAGATGTCATTGCATTTTTTTCAGTTACTCTTTTTCAAATGGTGGCTCCCATACAAAGAGCCACTAGGTTTTGGCCAATTTTTTTTAGTTTTTTCTAATTTACTCAAAAAGGGCTCTACCGATTTTTATTAAATTTTGTATATATGTACATATAATTTCGAAGAAAACTGCATTTAAGTTTTTGGCTACAAATGATAATAACGGAAATTTGTTTTAACAATTTTATTAATTTGGCCATATGCGGACATTTATATCATTTATAGCACCCAGAAGATGACATCTAAATTTTAAATATTAAAAGATTTCTTAACGTAAGCTTCCGTACATCGGGTTTTCCAGTTTTAACCAAAATTTTGTAGTTTTTCGAAAAATTTTCAAACATGAGTTTTTCGTATTGCTCGAAAAGTTTGTTTTCATCGTGCTATTCCACCCACAGGGCAAGTACGTGCGACCCAGTCGTGCATTTTATTTTATTTTTCCTCGACTAGTACATACTTATTAAGAAAACTATTAACACAGGCGCCTGCCAGACTACTGGATGTATATTTCAAATCACGAATTATTTGATTTTTCATTATTGATTACTTTTCGGGATTTAAAACATTCGGGAATTTGGTTTTGAGGATTTTGAACCTCTACACCACACCTCTTTACTTTACATTAAAAAAAACTTCCGAATCATCATACTATGGGAAGAAAATGAACGAATCCAGAATCCAGCACTGATGGTTCAAAAACAAATGACGAACTTTCCACACAAGGAGCGACATTACCCATTTTAACAAATCATTAATGAGTGATCTTATCATTACATGTAATTTTTTGTTAAAGCAAGATGCTACTTAGGTGAACAGGTGGTAACAAGATGTCTAGCGACAAGGCAGATTTGACCAAAGCTGAATCCGCAACGCTCTAAGGCTTTGATCTCTTTAAGCAGACGGCACATTAGCTCCATTATGGTGTCGTAACAGGACACTGTCTAATAGGCAGACACACCGATAGACTTGGAGTAAAAGGAGGAGGCAATTGCCCATCTCCTATAAACATGACCTGCACTGGCTTATAGGCGGAAACTGTTTTTATGTGCGTGTCATTGGAAGATCCATTTGGTTCCAAAAGTGTGTAAGTTTTTGAGGAATAACACGTTTTGTGGTATCAAAACGGTCTTCTTTTGGAGTAAGTGTGTCACCTTATACCTTTCTAACTGACAGCCACTTAAACCTAACCAAACCTAACATAGGCAAACTTTGACAACATTTTGCTCGAAGCATAGCCAAAACACGTTGCTCGGTGTTTTCCTATTCTCTATCGCCGTTGTGCGATGTTTGATTGATATCTTAAGCTCAATTTTTTTTTTTACAAACTCCTAACTTTTTCTTATTTATATAGATAGTTATACGATGCATTTATATGGCAAGCAAAAAAAAAATATAGAAACTAATAAATCATCAGCTTCAACTTTCCCATAAACTTGCATATGAAAGACCCTAATTATTGAAATTGGATGCATTTTATTAAGATATTGATCATAGTATGTCTGTACCAGCTATCTATCGGAAGATGTGTTTAATTTGATATTTATTTTTTAATTAAAAACATTATTATTGCATTTTTGTAAGTAATTTCCATAAAATTTTCTTCATCGAATCCAATTAGAAATGTGCTTGTGCATCAACTCTGAATTGGCTGGTACCGTATAGTAACGAGTACTACCCGCACTATTACAGTTGAGCTACACTATATCTTGTACTATGCACACAATATAAACACTAGCCAGCTCTTGAAATCAATTTAATTTAACTATCTTTAATTATAGCTCAGGTAATTGACTTGCGTTGGCAACTTCAAATTGCTTTTAATAACATACAACTGCAGATTAGCATTAATACAAAAAGCAAAAAAAAAAAAATATGTATAAACTGATTGGATGCGTGCTTGTCACTCAATGTCAACGATTTGCTCTAAATAATTATAGCACACGAGAACTACTTCGTACCTCGTATCTAAGAGATACAACATACAAGTTGTTGCCATATCATAAAACGCGAAAAACCAGTACCCGTTTTAAATTTCTATCATCTCCTCATCATTTATACTGAAACTGATGTGGAATTGTGGTGTTTGACTTGATTTGGATTCGTCTTTCATGGTGCGTGTAAAGTCATTTTCACCAAAAAGTGGGGGAAAATAGTTCGTTACGAGCGAATATTTTTGTGACAAAATATTTATGTCTCTTATGTTTCTTGATGGTTGTGGAAAAGATTTTCTTCGCCTTTGCCTGATAATGTGGCAAAAGGTTTTGTATTACCTCTTCTTCAGTCATTTTGGTACGATTGCACGGGGTTTTGCGGAGTAATTGGAAAAAATTACTAGAGAAAACTTGGTGCAGAAATTTACATATTCAGAAATAATTAATGGGTATGGAGCTTGAAGGTGGAAATGAGAACGTTAGCAATTTTATTCGCGAATGCAAAATGAACAACAAAATCATTTCTTCGCAATTTTCTGGAGTCCTTTGCAGGATATCAACCTTATCGATTGTATGTAAAAATTTCTAAGAAGGTGTTATTTGAATATTACGGAAGAAACATACATAACGCTGAATACTGGAATTGGAAGATTTTAACCCAAGATTACACAAGAGGAGTTCTTAATAGAAAACGATTTGTAAAACCCGGTTGACTTAAAAAGCGTTCAAAATTGTATAATAAGCCGCAACCGATCATGTTATGGGGGTAAGTTTTAGGTGCTAACCCAGAGAATCCCCCTCAACCGAGGAATCTATATGTTGTACTTCCTCTATTCTTTTAACATGGATCACGAAGCGTGCCACCCAAGTACTGCTGATAATACTGGACTTATTTGAACTCCCGAATTATTTGACTTTTCAATATTGATTGCTTTCGGGAAATTTTTCGGAGTTTTGATTTTTCAGGATTTTGAAACAGACACATTATTTTATCATAATGGGATTTGAAGTTGGGTTCAATATCACAAATAACACTTAAATCTCGACAGAACAGTTTGAGGGAATAACTGATTGATTGATATTTGCCAACATTAAGTTCTAAAATGGTATTTTGACATTGAGAGAATAAAAATGATAGGACCCAGAGGACTCCCTTGAGGGTCACCCGATTTTGCAATAATTTATCTGATATTGAAGATCTGAACAAGAATTCATATCTATTACAATCTCATAAGTATGTTTCCATCCATACTAAATGAAATAAAATGCACGACTGGGTCGCACGAACTTGCTCTTATGCTAAGCAATTTCTTTGTGGCTGCATTTATGTATATTATATTAAAAAAAAAATTAAAAATAATTTCGAAAATTCTTTTATTTTTTTAATTAGTTTAAGAGTTTTCTCGGAAAAACTAAGTATGCAATAAAATTTCAAAACTACGAGTATATGTCTATCTAGGAAAAAAAATATTGAAAATCGTTCGACCAGTTTTTTTTAAAAAAGGTTTTTTTTTTGAAAAACTTTTCCAAAAAATATTTTGAAATTTATTTGAGTATGTAAAAATATGACAGTCCGTAGTTTACATATGAAAAAATTATGTCGGGAAAAATCATTATACCCGTTTCCAACAAATTTCAAAAACCAAACATTTTTTTGAAAAAATTATTAAAAATCAAAAAAAAGTTTTTCGAAATTTTGAAATGCCATATTAATAAAATTATTAATGACTTCCTGTGGCCAAAATTTTATTGAGATCAGATGTATAGTTTACGAGATAATTCGATTTGAAAATACTGGTTCTATGAGAGGTACCGTTATAAGAAAAATTTTGAAAAATCTTTTCTTACCAAAATATAGACTAGCTTAAAAAAATAGCATTCTGGAAGTTTTATCGAAATCGTTAGAGCCGTTTTTGAGAAAATCAATTTTTTTTTCTTCACGATTGTATGGGAGGTGCCGTTATTTTTGGGCCTAGAGCAAAAATTGAAAATAAGTTCCGAGGGACTGCCAAATAAATCTTAAATACCAAATTTGAAGCCAAGAGCTTTAAGTTTAAACGATAGAGATTTTGTCAAAGGTCTTTATAAAGTTGGTTTAGCAATAACGTCAAATTCGGTTTTGTTTTCCATCGAATTAAAAGTATACGAAATGTACGTATTCTGTTTTAGGAACCCATGTTGTTTAGTTGGAAAAGGGGCTTACAAATAAAAATACACAGTATCGACCACAATAGTTTCGAAAAGTTTGGGAATGCAAGATAATTTGGCGATTAGGCAAACATGGGGAATGATCATTGTTGCCCACTAAGCTAAACTGATACCCACTGAGCACTGAGAGATTGCATCATGGGATCATTCAATACAGGCATTCTTGTCAACATTTCTCTTATGTGCCCAACTACTTAGGGGTCAAGGAATGGGCGTTGTGGTGGAAACTGGATCCAAAACAGAAACAATACAAATAAGAATTATACAAATTCATGGATACCCCAAGAAACCTTGCATGCCGAATTACTGACGTTAAAAGCAAATGCTAAAAACGGTGCTCGTCGACAACTGATTTTAAAGAATGTGTAAAGAGCAGTTCCTGAGATAGCGAAAGATATGTACAATTTTCATTTATCATATTTTGGATATGTTCAGTAAAGTTTTAGCGTAGGGTAGAAAATCAGCAGAAGTTGGAAATATTTGTATTATAATACACAGCTGGTCAAAAAGTAGGTGTGATGAAATTTAATATCTTAGCCATAGAAGTTGGAGCGGACCTGAAGAAGCAAAAAATGGTGCAATATCCTCTGGAGTGACAAAAGTAAAAATTAATTTGTTCTTATCAGATTCTGGGCGTAATGTCAGGCGACCGAAAGGAAAGGGCTATCACCCTCGTTATACTCGGAAGACGATTAAAAACGGAGGAGGAATTATTATGGTCTGGGGCGTTTTTCTGGTAAGGATCCTATTTCCTATATTCCGTATTAGTAACATCTTGACTAAATACGGTTTTGGGAAATTTTGGAAGATGTCCTGCTCCATTTGCCGAAGAAAACATGAATCTCCGATGGAACTTTCAGCAGGGTAACGATCCGAAACATACGGCGAATCTTGTGAAAGATTTCAAGAAAAAGAAGTGTCAATCCCCAGATCTCAACCCGATTGAAAACTTGTGGAATGGCTTAAGCGGAAACTAGGAGGCCAATATTTTCCAAACTGGAACCGATTGTGGTATGCTGTTCAGAGGGAATGGTATTTTATACCCCAAGAAACATGCCAAAAGCTTGTGGAGTAAATGCGACGCCGACTTCAAAAAGTTTTGGATAACAATGGCGGATACTCGGGTTATTAGAGATTTAAAAGAAAATTATATAATAAAATACAACAAAATTTACATTATTGATGATTTAGGAAGACGCACCTTTTTTTTGTGCAAGTGCAAAAATGTCTACACCGACGGTTTTACTGTATAAAATTTATAATTATTTAATTTAAAAGCCTTAAATGTTAATATTTCACAAAGCATTGATAGTCTAATGAAAACTAATGTTAAAATAATACTTCAATAAACAAAACATATTAAAAAATTAAGTATGAATACATATTTGAAAAAACTATAATTTCACCTATTTTGTTGGCCAGCTGTGTATATGTCGCGACTTTAATCGACGGGGTATCGAACCAGCCCTCAACAAATACAAAGATCTTATCTAATGACAAACAATCAGCTTGAATTCATGGAATAACCTGCCTAGTTTCTGAAACCAAGTCCTGTAGCAGCTGCATGGATTTTGTATGGTGTTTCAACTATTGGAAGAATGAAACCTACCTCATGGACTGAGAAGATAATAGTTTAATATGCAAGATAGGGCTTTTTACTTACTCTCTACAACATTCTTAGAAGAAAAATTGTTCACTCACCTGAAAATAGAAAAAAATTTATTCAATTAGCAAAAATTCAATTCGAATCAAATCAAATAGCAAGCAAACAATAATGGAAATCATATAAAGTTATTGCGAAAAAAAAAAAATTCTATAACTTGCATGAGACGACGCACGCTTTCAAGATAGAATCTCATTCACAGTAACGCCTAATCTCTTTGAACAGATTTTATGAGTTTATTATTATTTCCAATTCAATTCGAAAGTATTCACCGCTTTATCCCATGCCGGCGTCAATCACCCTCGTTCTTATTTATTGTTTGTTAATTTCGCTTTGTAAATACTTTGTTATATATAAGATCTATGTATGTACTAATACATAATGCATTATCGTACATGTACTGTACATAATGGGTAAACAAATTAACGAATATTATTATGCACATATTTATAAGAATTGAATAAGCTTACGCAACAGGGTTGTCAAAGATTACCGAAAAGGTTGTTCTATTAAGGCGCACGAGCCTGTCTTAGAAAGAAATCTACCCAAACCCAAGCCAATTTAAAATTAATGGTTATCTGTGGAGTCGGTTTACGGACGATAATTTTACGTGATAATCACCATCAACCTTCAACCCCTAAGTACCATTTACTAGCAATAAAAAGTTTTTTATAGTTTTTACTGAAAAGTGGGCGTCCGCCACACCCAAACGCAATTTGTTTTGTTTTATACACAAGATGTTTAGATACAACTAATACAATATAACGTTTTTTGTTTGAATATAACCAATATTGATGGTTTTGTATGAAAAGGGGGCGTCAGCCACGCCCAAACTGAAATATTTTTATTTAATTTAGGGAAAATTAACCTATAGCTTGCGTGTGCAAAATTAAAGCGTTGTGCTTTGATAGTAACTGTACAAAAAACACAATTTAATTTTGAAAATAGAAGTTGTTGAGCAAAAATGGCGATTGGGGCGTGTTTTTGTGGGCGGATTTCGCCTTACTTTTGAACCAAAAATTATATTTATATATCAAATTTCAATTTTCTAGCTCAAAAATACTAGGCTTTTGATTCTGATTTTGACTCAGATAATATATTTTTTGTACTTTTCTATATCTAACGGTATTATTTCTTTATGTTTCAAACTCCACACCAAGTACGAGTACAATACACCCATTCTATAGAGTAAAGTAAAATAATTCCTTAGAGCTTCTTTTATATTTTTATTTGTACAAAACATCCTGTTTTAAATTTTTTTGCACCATTTAAATCGAATTGACTGACTGGATAAGTTGTACGAGTACACCACATGTACTTGCACAGTTACAGTACATGTTCTTGTACAGGTACAGTATACTCGTATGTCTTAGTTATACATGCACTTGACAGAACATCGACTTGTACAGGTACAGTACTTGTGAAAAATTAATACTTGGCACAACAGCTTCAAGCGGGGCCGCGGCCTGTGTTTTACACTCTCAACCATTCCTGTGTGTGCGTTGATATTTTGCAGGAATAAAGGGGACCTACAATTTACCACCGAATCCAAATGGCTAACAGAGAAGCACTTTCCATGACACGATTTATTCTTGGAGGATTTGGCACTTCCTCGCCATAGGAAGGTTGTTTAAGCGTCTTATGAAAACAGTCATTTAAATCAAAATGCACTTCGTGATTTTTTGGTCAGAATAACCGAATAAATCTGTCTACAATCAGGAGAATTGTGAGCAAATTTCAGCAAACCGGGTCTGTTGGACGTGTTAAAATCACCTGTGAATGCTCGCTCAGTTCTGTTTGGTGCTGTTTATGGGCCCTTCGTGAGCTTGACCTTGGAGTCGGTGAGGGGGCTAAAGAACACTAAAATATTTGACAGACAAATTTAAACAAATAAAGACAAAAAACAGTGGAAAACTAACAAAGCCTAAAAACAAACAACAATTAACCATTATGGACATTAAAGACAATACAGAGAATTCAACTCGAAAGGGGATGCACGTTCAAATGTCGATAGGAGTCGTGACTGCCGGCACGGGCTTAGATCCGCAAGGATCAGGGCTGCTAAGAAGAGCAGGACTGACAAAGGGACATCATACTCGAAAGCGATGCGCCCACAGCGTACCGCCAGAGAGATAGTCAGAGACGATCTCCAGGTAGCTGTGGTAGATGAGCTCTGCTCGGGTGGTAAATCCTTGCTGCCAGTGTGGAACTCCATCGAAGCAAAACTTTCGGAGATGGTGTTCCTTTTTCCACAACCGAAGGCCCATGCCCATGCTTCGACTCTAGAAAAATGCTTCGAGGTTTCAGGGTGATCTTAGGGAGTTCCTTAGTTCGTGCATGGCTAAAACTACCAATAACTGGAAAGGTTTGAAGCTCAAACTAGTACCAGCTAGGGATATCCCTAGACAGCCCAAAGCTCGCATTTGGTTGCCTCAGATGAGCATCAAACCTAGCGGTGCGGATATAATACGTGGGCTGCAAATACAAAACCCGTTGGTTCCAATGCACGAATGGTCAGTCATTAAGGCTGAGGAACCACAAACAAATTCGTCAACTTTCTTACTGATGACCAGCGAGGAAAGCACCCCCGCAGTTATCAATCATCAGGCATCAGAAGATAAAGATTCTGCCAAGTCTGGACGCCCTCGGCGAAAAACCCCACCCAGACCATGCAGAAGAAAAATACCAAGCTGAAGTTGTTTCAGATTAATCTGAAGCACTGTAAATGTGCCTCAGATAATCTAAGAGTCTTCCTGAGGGAGGAAGACTTCGACGTAGGCTTGGTACAAGAACCGTGGGTAAATTGCCTTAAGATTAGAGTTCTCCAAGGCACGCGTTACGATCTGTAAGCCTCGTACTTAAGAAACATTTAAAAAAAATGATAAAAAGGTGAGGCCAGATATCGGGAAAGATGCAGTTTTAAAATGATCAGGAGAAAAAGTGAAAAATTCATTTCAGTTTTATTTACTTTATTTTAACTTCGCAGACCTGCGAAGATTCGTATCTGTACTTCAAATTTCAGAAAACCATTTCAAGACCTTCAATTTGACTTGAAAATTTCGATTTTTTTTAACGCTAGTAATAGGGTTCGGTTCCTCTTCCTATATTTAATCGGATGACATCAAAATATAATTAAACGAGCCATTGGTTGACGAGTACTTAATTATTACTTTGCTACCCTTCGCGAAATAACCCTCGGCGCGGCCGGCGGTGGTGGCGGTGATATCATCACAAAAACCACCCATTTTTCCTATCACAAAGTCTGTATCTTTCCGAATCCGCCCGTCTGCGTCGCGTGTCGTCTGACGGAGTTAGGGTAATATACACAATTAAATTGGAAATCAGGGTGAAGGCAAAACAGAAAAATGAAATAGCGGCTGGCACACAAATTTGAGCCCCGGGAAATTCCAACTCCAACACTTCCATCTCACATATACGCCATACCCCATATAACCGGGCTTCGAAAATTTTTCAAAACAGACGCACCAGGAGAAGGACAAAGCACACAGTAGAAACGAGATACGACGTACGTTGTTGTAGGTACAGTACAGAGAACAGTTGAAAGGAAGGAATCTTGTGCGCATGCTGATTCTATACGTGTTACATAGAGAGTCCTTGGTATATTTGGTTCTAACGGTTCGTTCGTATTTGTATTCCTTGTACACAGGATATTTGCCCGAGTCGAGCTATGTTTTCAATTCATGTTTTCTATGTGCATTGCTTTGTGATGTGATGAATGAAAAAAGGGTACTTTTTGCCTCGTGTCGGTCGTCCTTCTGCGTGCGTGCGTCGCGTCCGTCCGTCACCGTCCTCATCATGAGTGTCTATGATGGTTTGAATTTTTTGTTTCCATTGAGTGTATGTTGGTTTGTGTTTACCACCAACATCATGGCTGGAGCTGGAGTGGTATTGGTGTTTGGTTTTAATGGAAAAATGCTAAAATACTAAAATACTGATATCGGGTAGTGGAATTAAACTTCTTCGGGGCTCTGAGGAAATTGCGTTTCAACTTTTATTTTTGTGTGATACACATTTTGCTTTTTTTTCAAGGGCATGACCTTGATCGTCATTAAAAGCAGCAAGGCACTAACACTACTTTTTGTTGTTGTTGTTGTTGTATCTATATACTTTTATTTTGTTTTAGGAGTCGATAGGGCATTTTAACTTTCATTTATAAAAAAGGCTCGAGTATTATAGTTGAGACTGTGTGTATGAGAATAAAAATGTATGTGCGTTTTTCAAAGGACCAAAGCAGGTTAGATTTGATTTTCAATTGAATATACTCGGCAGACACAAATTAGTAAATAGAAGAGTGCGTGTACGTGGTAGGTATCTGATATATGTATTACCATCACCACCTACGCAGTATTTTTTCTTTTTTGGGAGTTGACTTTTGTTTTTTTCAATGAAAAAATAGGTACGTTGGGACTTGTTAGTAGGAAAAGCTTTATGGAAGAAAGAAAATAGAAGAATTTGGTCATTGGGATAAAGCGTAAGTAGGGTGGTTTTTCGAAAATACTTTGGTTTTTTTTTTGTTTCCTTTTTAAAAGGAATGGTTTATTTTTTAAATTAGGGGATTTTTTAGGGAAGATTGTTAAAGTAGAATGATTGAAATTCTTTTGGTTTTTTTTAAGGCACTAGGTTAGCTTTTATAGTTTTAATTTTAATATACTTTTATAGGCAACAATAAAATAATATTTTTATAAGATTTGTTGCTAGAGTTGGGGATAGAAAAATACCTTTAACATGCCTCTTGGTCAAGTTTGAGAGTAACAAGGCATAGGTTTCCTTGAATGAACACGAAAAAACTCGAAAGCGAGCGAGCGAGCGGCGATGAGTTCCTATTAAGTGAACCAATTGCGATGCCAACAGTCAGCATGGTAGGTACCCCAATGAGATACTTCGACATATTCGGAGCTCAGGTCATTTGGTCCTTTCACTCCTATCAGTTAGGGTAGTGTGCCTTTAAAAGGCCAACGTTAGCTCTCGCGTACCCGTAGTGAGTTACTGGCTCTGGTTTTCTCTAGCTTCTTTTGTCCAAGGAAAGCAGCATAGGGCCTGATCCCCCAGGTTGGATAAAGACTTAATAAAGAATTCTTAGGGTTTTATGTCATCAGCGTAGGCATTGTCACAATCCACATTAAGTCCAAATTCAGCAACATCTCGCTGATCGGTGTTCACGCCCCAATTGAGGAAAAACATGATGAGATGAAGATGAGATTGGGTAGCTATGGCTCGACAGTCGGAAAGCATAGCCTGCACGACAACACTTCCGGTAACGGACACAGGCTAATCGACTTTGCTGCGGGGCGAAGTGTCATCTTAGCTAGCACATACTTCAGGGACCTGACGGTCTCCTGATCAAAATACCGTCAACCAAATTGATCACATTGCGATTGATAGCAGACATGCCTCCAGTGTCATGGATGTCCGCACTTTCCGAGGGGCCAACATAGACTCGGATCACTACCTTGTGGTAGCTAAAGTGCGTATGCGGATTTCCACCAGACCGCATGATCGAGTATTCACTGTGAGAAAATTTGATGTTGCGAAGCTGCAATCGCAAGAGACCGCCAGAACCTTTGCCAACCATGTCTCCTCTTATTTCTCGACAAGCCCGGCACCTGCGCCAAACTTAGAGACTCAGAGACAACATTGCAAACCGGCCACCAAAAACACAGCTACTGAAGTTTTGGGTTTCATTAGGCGACCACAACGAAACAACTGCTTTGCTCGCTGAGTCTTTAATTCTAACCCGGAAGGCCAACGCAGTGAAGAACGACCTCAACCAACTTGGTGTGCGCACCATCTAAGATGGTTGATTTCACTGACGACAAAGACTACAAATCAAGGTTCAACAAACTTCCTATCAAAACCAATGAGCAACAATCCATGACTTGGGAAGATTTTTAACCAAAAAAAAGTCAGGAGACGATATTCATGTTTCGAAAAATTAGATCTGAAAAAATAAAATCGGGTTAGAAACATGGTGATGAAGTAAACAAACCAGTCATGTTGCAATTGGACTAAGGAGACAAGCAATCCGAGGTAGATGCGAAGTCTGTACAGCACGTTGCTAAGGTTTGTGAAAAAATAAACCGAATCCCCCTGTTAAGTCGGCTGGGTAAGATAGGTATTTGTAAAGTATTTGTGAAGTATATGAACCTCACCTGCCGAATCTACCATTCACTTAGATGTACAACATTCACTGATGTACCAAGCTAGGCACCACTCAGTTTTCTTCAAAAGTTGACATCATAACTCAAAGCTGGCAGACTGGAAAATCATAAACACTGCATGTGGAACCATGCTCACCTTACTCAGGTAGTTTTATAACCCTCCATTAAAAGTCTGCTCGGAGACTAGCTTAATCATAGCATTGTCAAGTGTTCCGTTTTTTGCTTCATCCCTGCTCCTGCTTTGCCTAGTCGACGGCCGGCAATTCGGTACTTATTTTAGCTATTGGTATGCCTGTTCTTACTGAGTTATTCGTTTGTTCGAGATTTGTTTGCAGGCAGAACCGCAGAACACGTTGTCAAATTGCCTCATCTGAAGTGATGAAGTGGCCTGGATAGCCCTCGACAAAATCGTTGTCCTGAATTTGTGTTATCTGGAACACGGGCATGCCGAGGGAAGTTCCAGCCATGGCATACCTACAATACTAGCAACAGCAGGCTATCGATATTAATTGGACTGAAGGCACAATAGTATGACCAACCTCACAACTTTTTGTTGTTCTCGATTTGGGTGCTCCCTGGCTTAAAATCCATAATTTTCATATATTGGCTTCAAGCTTTCCTTCCAGACTCAGATTGTCCAATTTTGTTGACCAAGAATACCAAGGCCAACTTGGCTTGTCTTCGTCCGTATAGCTTCCAATATCCCTACCAATTTTGAAAGGAATGTATAGGGACAGAACCTGAAGTATGGTGGGAAGATGATGCCTAACACTCACAACATGCTATGTACATAGTTGTATGGTTGTATATATCGATTAATGGTCTCTTCGCTTTTTTATCGCACCAATTACTGTATGTGGGTAAACAACGGCAGATTATTATCTTTCAAGGATTTGTATGTACATTGAACACGTGTCAGCTATTGCAACGACAAAACGTCTAATAACAAATTATTTACTTCACATCGCACACCCCTTTGGTACTAAAAGATACATAACCGTCAAATTTACGTTAATAACTCATTCCCCGAAGAAAAAAAAATTATAAGGGGATTGTTTAACTTTTTTTTTTTATTTTATTTTGGCAGTTTCAATTTTTTTGCGTCGCATTTTTTTTCATCACAATCGCAATGATTTCAAAAAAGAAACGCGATAAATATATCTAAAGAGGTGGTTTGAGAGTAAAAAAATAAAAACAACCTTATGAATGCACGTGTCATATTCAAAGGCTGATCTGCAGTCAAAGTGAAGGCTTAATTAGAAAACTGGAAGAAGAAAGGACTTTTCAGATACAACCTTGAAATGGTGGATTAAAGTTCAATTATTAAGTGGTGGACTTCGGTCAAGGGTACTAGGAGTTCTGTACAAGTGAACATACAAGTATGACCTCAAAACCCAGGCATAGCCTCCATCATTCAAGACTCACATCAACCATTCAATAAAACACTATCTTAAAAAGTTGATCAAACCTAGTCTTGACTGCACATTGGCCTTTGACTGTACCACACAGCACATACTCATTTAAGCCATCCAATAAAAGCACTCCAAGTGAATTCGGGAGGAACACAAAAATAAAAATTGGAAAAAAAGAACGCAGCACGAACACGAGGCATTCGACGACAACACAACAAACAAAAAATGAAGGATCAGATGAGTATCTAAAGATTAGGTGGCAGCTCAAGGTTGCTTGGGAACATTATTCTGTATATACCTAAATATAATGTCAGGAATAATGTAATTTTTGAATTTAAATAGCTGTTCATTCGTTTGGGGCAAAATTAATTTCACTTCATCATTCCCTCGACGAATATAAAATCATTTCAGGTCGTCAAGACAAGTGGCAGTTATTAATAAAAAAAAAAAACCTGCATTAATAAAATATTTATGGCACGTAATTTTGGAATGTGTTGTGTTTACCAACAGAATCCGTGATTTTTTATTTTTTTGGTTAATAAAAATAAAAAATTCGTTAAAGGAATGAAAATGACGGGACTTTTGAGCATTTAATGAAGTTTTGTATAAGAGCTTAACTCGAGGTTTAAAGTACGTTGTAAATACATTCTATGTGGAACTATCCATTCAAAACTATAGAAAAAGTTACAAGGAACTACGAAATTATTTAGACATTGCAGAACCATACACAATCGGAGCTAATTAAGGTTAAAGTGGAGTTTAAGCTCAAATACAGTCGCGTGGAAAAGATTTCTTCTTTTGGGGTGTTCCATGTCTGCGGCTTATCAAAAGTTGAAGTTTTCGCATTTGTATTTGCCAAGAGTATTTTAATCCAATGCCTTTCCTCTGAACAATAGGTCTGCTTCAATTACGTACAGTTCCGAAATTTGAAGGGTTCTGATTGAATGAAGCAGCCACTGTTTTATTGGAAATGCTACATCTAGATATTCAATTGTGCATTTAAGTTCAACAAGATAAAGAACTGTGATCAATCGTGGACAAATTGGGAAAATCCACCTTAAGTGAGCTTTTTAAATGATACAGATTGCGGAGAGGCATCTACTGATTTCGAAATCTCTTAAACACTGCCTAGACGAAAATCAACCAAATAAAAAGCAAAAGCTTGGCAGACACTGCACACTAGTGGAAAAATAACATCAAGAACCCTAAATTTTTCAGAAATTATTTGGGTCAGAAAAAACCTATTTCCATCCTCAATGGCTTTAAAAATTAACGAAATTATGCATTTGACAAGTCGTTTGGGTTTTGGAAAATGAAATTAGACATCAGGTTTAAGTAGCTCATGATGCTCGTCAGCTCTGCGATTATATATGTATGTTCTTATGAAGTGTATGCATTTCTTAAGGCATCATACACGATGATTTATATCTGCAAAGACTTGACGCATGGCTAGATTTTTTGTAGGGAAATGAGTATAACGTTTCAGTCTTGAAAAAGACAGACTTCAAAAGTTGTTGAACATTTATCAAAATAATCTTTGCTATTAAGGATCTATTGCCAAAGCGAGGCAACTAAGCTGAATTGGAGGCTATAGGTACTAAGTACACTACAATAAACACAAAATCCAGCAACCTATCTTCCAAAGTTTTTAAAAAGCTCCATTTGAAAGGCTAATGTGTGCCATAATGTGTGGAATTTGAAATCGTTCAAACCCCTGTCCCTGATTCTTATGGTGGCACCGAGTGGTGCAATTTTCAATGATTCTTTCGAATAGATCAGGTCTACATTTTTGGAGGCTATACGCCAAGTTAACTACACATTAGGAAAAAAAAGAGTTATCCTTATTCACTTAACTTTAATACCATATCTTATTGAGTGATTTAACCTGCGACTTCAGGAAGCCTCACAAGAAAAAGTTAACCGGGTTCTAATTGCATGACTTTGGTTGCCAATTCAAGTCACCTTCAACTCGTTCATGTAGAATGTCAGCCGTGGCGTCTGCTGTGTGGCAAGTAGCGTGTCCTGCTGGAACCCTATATGGTTTAATTTGGGTCATAAGAAATTAGGTATCATCATTCTGTAGCAATCGCAATTGACAGTGACCGATACACCAACCTCATTTCCAAAGAGAACTATTGCACCAAAATTCACACCGAACGGTAACTTTTTATGAAGAATATTGTCACCTATTGATTTTGGTTTCGTCCCATACACGGCCATTCATCCAATATACGATTCGTTGCTAAAAATGATTTTTCGGCACGAATTGAGCTCCTCTCCCAAATGCTCCGAAGCCCAGTCAACGAAAAAATGAGGTGCATTTTCTATGGTCATGAACTTTGGGCTCCTAAATCAGTTAGATTTTGCATTGGATTAGGCCCAAGTCGTGACCCAAAATTTGCCAAGTTGAAATCCCGGCCGAGTTCTTGTGCACGGCACGGAATCGACTGCATCAAGTTCTGCTGTGCACGATGTTCTCGATCGAACTAGCATTGCATGCTTTGACGTACGAATGTTGACTTATTGATTACCGAACCTGTAGACTCAAACTTGGCCACCAAGCGTTGAAGAGTCAATTATTATGAAGGGCCCCCAAGTCTATCGTGAAATTTTCATTATAAAGTTTGATCATATGGATGACGAGCTGTTCAATCATGTGACTTGTCATGGTTTCATGATTTCAAACAATAAATGAAGAATAAACAACAGATTAGACAGATGTCACCAAAACAATATGGCCGCCAAAATATACTCGCTCCAATTAAAAAACCCTTTTATGCGAGTTTTAAAGTTCTTAGACAGGTCTTCTTACATCCCTTGATTTTTAGAACGGATGGGGGAAGATTGATTGGGAATGAGTCAAAAAACTGGCCTGGAAATTGCTCCAAATTATTTAAAGCCGGAACAATCTACAGGTCAAGTGCTTTGAAGTGGCCGCGGCGGCCACTTGCCCGAAATCATTTTCAAAACATAATGGCAAATCCTT
The DNA here is from genome assembly GCA_916050605.2 of Platycheirus albimanus. Lineage (NCBI taxonomy): Eukaryota > Metazoa > Arthropoda > Insecta > Diptera > Syrphidae > Platycheirus > Platycheirus albimanus. Next base: position 288,982,078 of record OU696696.1, on the reverse strand, counting down.
ATCTTTATAATAAAGCTAAATTCTTGGCCATAACATTTAATAATATGCGTTTTATTTCTTCTCGAAAACCACACGTCTAAAAAAGACACCCTTTATATAATACAAAATTCTTTAATAGTCCACCACGATATAGCATAGTATTCCTGTAGCCTGAATCAATGACTATGAAATTTCAATCTTTCACTACAAATTGCATCCGTTGGGAACGCCAAAAGAAATAATCTTTCTTTGGCCTTAATTAAGTTAAGACAAGCTATAATTTCTATTTAATATAATATTAACCTAAAAACTATTTCCGCAGTAGCGCAAACAAAAATCAAAATAAAGAAGAAGAACACGTCCTTATCCCAGTGACCAAGATTTGTTCGTTTAATGTTTAATCCCCACAAGACTAATTTTGGCTTGGCAATCCCAAATCCAAGTCCCAAGTCCATGATGGTGATTTCAATGCAAATTGCGCAATAAAACTTTTGAAATGTTTCCAATTTTCTAGAAATCGCTTAAATATAAGCAAATCCATAAAGACATACTTATTTCTGTTATTTACTTAAGTTTTATTGCTTTTGTCTCGTCTCGTTTCGTATCGGGTCGGGAATTCATTTGAGGAAAGGCAAAGGTAGTTTTACAAAGTTTAAGATACAATTTGTCTATTTGTAAAGCTATATAGATACTTTGTGCGTTTCCTTGTTTGTCCATTAACATGAGGAAAATTTAAAAAAGTGCACGACTGGGTCGCACGAACTTGCTATAATGTGTCTGACAGCGGTCTTGGGGCTTGAGATTTTGGAAAAAAGTTGGGAAAAAATCATATAAAATTGGAGAAAATGAAGTAAGCCATCTGATTTATTTTACTGTTTTGAATTTTAAGCAAAAAAAATTTCAAATTAGTTAAACCAATTCAAAAAACGGATTTTTTCGAAAAACTTTTCGAAAACATTCGAATTTTTTTTGAGCATGCCAACATTTAGCAGTTTTAAGTTCTTATCAGAAAACAAAAATAAAAATTTTGAACGAACCGTTTTGAAAAATACAAAAAAAAAATTTGTTTGTCTCGGGACGCTCGACAGAAGTGATGACTTAAACTAATCTAAGTTGAACTATTTAATATTGAAATTGTTTAACTTGAGAAAAGCTTAAGAGAAAGGGAAGCCAGACAGAGTGGCGCCGTAACGCGTTACGTAACAAAGCGGTTACCCTCCAATAAAAAATTATCACTTCAAAAATTTAAAAAAAAAAAAAAAAAACTTTTTTTTAAAAACTCAAAAAACTTTTTTTGAAAAATTTAAGAATTAATATAATTTTGTTTAAAAAAGAGATTCTAAAGGGTGTTTAAAAAGGGTCTTAAAAAGACGTGTGTTTTTCAAGAAGAAATAAAACGCCTATGATTCAATGTTATGGCCAAGAATTTAGCTTTATTATAAGGATAAGGGGTTGCCATTATGTTTTAAAAATGATTTCGGGCAAGTGGCTGCCGCGGCTAGCTCGAATAAATTTCTGGCCGATTATGTTGACCGAATATTGGACGCAGCGCACGATGCCATTATTAAAGTAATAAATTTGCACGATTTGCAAACGTTCTTCAGGAGAAAGTCTATTCATTATGAAATGGCAAACCAAACTGAGCATACATCAAGTGACAGCTGTAAAAAAAACCAACTCCGAAAAAAGTATTGCCAGATTCAAAACCAAAAAACCACATTAAAAACATTCTTTTACATTAAAACAAATCATCAAAATCTGTAGAGTGGTTTACGAGAAAATCTGATTTGATAAAACCGGTCCTAAATGGGGTACCTACCGTTATAAGGCTTTTTCTGAAAAATCTATTTCAACCAAAAAACATAAAACTTTTCGAAAATATATTAAAACATTTTTTTTGAGTATGCCAACTTTTAGCACTTTGTTGTTTTTATCAGAAAAATAAAATTAAAAAAAAATAGATTAAACCGTTTTTGGAAAAAAACAAAAAATAAAGAAACAATTTAAAACTTTTTTTTTTAAAACTCAAAAAATTTAAGAATTTATATGTTTTCGTTTATAAAAGGGCTTCTACATTAAAAATTTCATCAAAATTCGTCAAGTGGCTTACGAGAAAATCGGATATCAAAAAACCGGTCCTATGGGAAGTACCGATATAAACTTTTCCTGAAAAATCTATTCCAACCAAAATATAAAGTTTACATAAAAAACTCAATTGAAAAAGTTTTATCAAAATCGTAGGAATCGTTATTGAGAAAAATTAATTTTTCACTTAAAATCGTATGACAGGAACCGTTAGTTGATTCCAAAAACCACACTGTAGGACGCGATAATAATACTTTGTACCAAGTTTGAAGCAAATCGGTCCAGCCGTTTGGGCTGTAGGTGCCCACAAGACAGACGGACAGACAGACCGACAGGCAGACAGAATTTTCGGACCCAATTTTCTGGGATTCTCTATCATCGTAAATCGTAATGTTATGTTTGATTGTCCAAAAAAAAAAAATGTTTACTTGCTCAAGGCAAGTATATAGGTTTCGTGCAGGAAAAAAATCGGTTTCAATCAAACATGACATTATGATGATAGAGAAGCATAAAAAGTTGGATTTCGATATACAGTCCGTAGGTGTCTGTGCGGATGTGCGCACGCCATGCTACAACCTTAACGGCTCGGCGGATTTTCTTCAAACTTCATTTATTGCAGTTTTAAACAAAACTGTTGTCGAGGTTTTTTTTTCATTTCGTTTTAGCCCGGCTCAAGCTGTTACCTTTCAAGTAACGTTTTTTTTCATTTTGGGATTTGCTTGTAACGATTTTGATTAAACTTAAAATTTCACAAACCTAGAACTTTTTTGATAAAATTGCGTGTTTGGTTGGCTTAAATGTTCATAACAAAAATTAAGTTTCAACCGCTTTTTTTTCGAATGGCCATAAGTTGGCAATGGTTGCATCGAATTCACTTAAACTTTGTTTGGTTTAATTTCTTACAGCTTCCTATTTGATAGCGTTGCATTTTTTTTTTCAGTTACTCCTTTTCAAAGGTCGGTTCCCATGCAACCACTAGGATTAAGCAAACATCTTTTTACGTGCGACCCAGTCGTGCATCTTATTTTTTTACGAATGCATAACTTGCCTTACAGTTCATATAATCACAAGTAAAAAGAATACAACAACTTTATCAGAAGGAAAATAAAATTTTTTTGAGTGCAAAATATACTTTGTTTTAAGATGGAACTTTTTTAAGAGGTTTTAAAAGATAGAAAAGCAAACAGAACATAAAAACGTTTAAGACACCACGCCAAATTGTCTAAAAGGTGCAGCCAGCCAATATTTTTTATTGTTGGGTTTTTTTTTGTTTTTGCTTATCCAAGCCAAACTGACTTTAGCTTCCCTTTGGTGGTGTCATAAGTCATTTTTGCCCCTCTAAATTGTATTTAAGTCGTAAATTTTAATTTCTTTTTAATGTTTACCTAACTACGTATACGGCGAAGGCGAAGAGATTGCCAAAAAAAAGAAGCAAAAACAGCAAAAAAAAAAAGGAATTTTTTTGTTTTAGATAGATAACCGAATAAACATCGACAGCTGCTCGAAAGTTTACCAATTTTTTGTTTTTGTTTTCATATTTTGTATATTTTAGCGAAAAACACGAAAATATATACATAAAGATATAGGTATAAGACCAAAAAGTATATATAACCAACGCCAAGAGCCAAAGCCTAAGCCAAAGAGAGATGCTATAAAAAGCGAATGGTAGATATACGTCGAACGATTTAATACATGAAGACTATATACCAGATACTTTTGGTTCGTTTTGGTAAATGTATATTATGTAGTGTATCTAAAGCGAAAAAGAAAAACAACACTTTTATTGACTGTTGCGTTGGGCAATGTTTTTATTTTGGTCTTCTGCTTCTCTCCTGGATGTGGATATAGTAAACAGAAACCAGAAATCGTCATGTGTGTAGAGCTCGAGATGGTTATAAAAAAGATATTGTATCTATCTATATAGGTAGATACCCATATGTTTGTTTATGTATATTTTCGTCGTTATAACGTCGCTCGGTCGGGTCGGTCGTTTTGGTCTCGGGGTGATATAAGTTGTATGACTATATTTGGATTTTAGGAGTCGTTATAAAATCATTTTAGTTGGCATTTTTTTTTTTTTTTTTTTTTTTTTTTTGGGATGTAATGTGTGTTTTGGTTTTTTTTCGGGCAGGCACATTAAAAAAAGAAACAGCGCGTGTTGGATCCCCCAGAGCCCGAAGCCAACGGATTTCTTAGTTTTTAATCGTTTGACTCATGACATGGCTATAAGATACGCATAAAAGAATTAATTTAATGACAAGGAATGTCATTCAAAATTAGTAAATTTGTTTTGATTAATATTCTGCAATGAATTAAAACTGACTTATCTGACTGTCATAATTGTATAATGCGGATATTTCACAATGTGATGGAAAGTCTTTCTTTTTATAATGCTCAATCTGATGAACCGACATTTTCTTGAACATTTTCTTGATGGAAAGCATCACCCCCTCGTTGGTTGTGTGCCTTAGCCAAAGAAGTGTCTTACGACGTTTCCGAAGTAGGATGCTAAGATTATTCTTAGTGACTTTAACGGATCGAACGAAAACCTTTCCGAAATCGAAGAATGGACTCAGGCTCATAACTAATTCCTCATACCTCAATATAAACAAGGGGACTTGGAGGTTTCTTCATCAATATATCGCCCATCTAAATTACCTTTTTGCGATTGATAGTCAGCATCCGCCGGATTCTTTGTGTGTCCGCACTTTCCAAGGGGTTAACATAGGCTGGGACTACTACCCAGTAGCAGATAAGGTGTGAATGCACATGTCCACTAATCAGCAGCATCGATCAGCTTACGCAAAATTGTCCATCGCGTCTTCTTAAACTTCGCGGCAAATACGGCACTAGCGCGAAAACCCCGAGGGTTGCAGGGAAAAAAGTCCTCGGGTACTAAGTCCACCGAGTAAGCCCCATTTAGTTGGAACTCTAAATCTACTTGATTGAAATGGTTTTAGTTTCCATGAAAGGTGGGAACGTGCTACATACCTTCTAATGGGAACTTAGTAAATATGTAAACACTTCGAATCATGAAGAGGGAACTTATGAACTATGAACCTTACCAACTGAATTGCTACTAAACCGAACTAATGGCTTTGTGATCAAAGAAAAATAGCGTCTTACGCGGGTACATAAAGCTCACAGCGTATAAAAAGTGTGGCGAATAAGAGGGGGGGGGGACATTATTCCCCCCTGCTTGGGGTCTCTGTTGGATGTGGATGTGTGCGGGTGTGGATATGCCCAAAGTGGGATTAAAGCCCCTCAACTACCCGAGGACTTTTGTCCTTGCACCACCTTGAGGAACAGAGGCAACATTGTCAACATGTCAGCAAGTTTCTGAATATTATATGGTTCGATGATTAGTTCCGTCTGTCCCATAAGGCTAAGAGAGAAGCCTATCAGGCAATGCTGCAGTCTAGAACCAGAGTTGCCAAGAGTTCTCTACGGTCAGAATAAAAGGGAGGGCAAAGAGGGTGTTGAAAAGTGAGCGGTCGGATCTATTGAGGGATACAAAGCCTGATCTGGAACCAGTCGACACGAGTATGGAAATGTCATACTAGACAGTCCAGTGCGTGGTGAGAATTAGGGAGGTATAGTTCTGCAGACTGTTAAGCGGTGACGCAAAGCAGAATGATCCATTTCAATAGATGACAAAGATGAATTCGTAGAAGCATATACCAATTCATTTATACGGATGAAAGTAATTTTCCGTGTGAACATTTTAACACATTCGCTCGAGACAATATTGGCGCCTAACCGTGTGCATTGTGGTTTAGTTTGGATCTAAGAAAAAGCTCCAGAATTCCTGATCTATACGCAGTCTTTTTTCGATTTTAAAGTCACCTATGACAGCGTGAATAGAGATGAGCTATAAAAAAGTCACATCTTGGCATTCCTGCCAAACTTGTTTGATTGTGCTGGATAGCCATGGAGAACTCGAGCTTGCTTGCCAGCATTAGGAAGAACACCGTCGACTTTGTAATACCGAAAAAGGCTTAATGCAAGGTTAGGCACTATAATGTAACCTGTTTACACGCGAAAACAAGACAACAAAATAGAGCAGACATAAATCGAAAACTCACTTTTGACAATCGCAGAATTTTAGTTGTAAAAAGATTCTGGGGTTGATAATTGACCACGCACGAGGGTCATTCAACAAGTACTTAGCATCACCGCCCGATGGCGCTGCCATTACAAAAAAGTTTTACCATCATGCAGTACATTCTTTTAAGCGAGCGTGTCGGTCAAAATTGGAAAAAGAGCAATATCGGTCGGTGATTCGATTCTTGTTTTTGGAAGGGAAAATGCACAAATTAAAGATCGCTTGGATGCTGTGTAAGGTAACTCTTCTCTTTCGATGGCGACCATCACGAATTGGTTCAACGAGGTGCCCCGAAAACGGCTAATACGGAGGAAAATGTCCAACAAATCAACGATCTAGTATTGGTAGACCGCCGATTGAAGGTTCAAGAGATAGCTCAGACTCTAGGCATCGTAGAAGGAACGGTGCATCATATTGTTCACGAAGAACTGGGCATGAGAAAGCTGTCGTCGCGTTTGCTCACACTAGACAACAAGCGCAACCGTGAGACCAAATCGGCGACGTGTTTAGCGCTGTTTTAGCGCAATCCAGCGGATTTCTTGCGTCGTTTAGTGACCGTTGACGAAACATGGATTCATTGGTACACACCAGAGGCCAAGAAATAATCGAAACAATGGACTTCACACGGCAAACGAGCTCCGAAGAAGGCCAAGGCTGTTTCATCGGCCGGAAAGGTGATCGACACCGTTTTCTGGGATTCACAAGATGTGATCCACATCGATTACCTCGAGAAGGGTAAAACAATCACGGGGCCCTACTATGCCGACTTTTCGGGCCGATTCGACGACGAATTGAAAAAAAAACGGCCCTGTTTGGCGAAGAAAAAGGTGCTGTTCCACCACGACAACTCGCCGGCTCACACCACCGCCGTCGACATAGCTAAATTGGTCGAATCGCGTTATGAATTGCTGCCCCATCCACCTTACTCTCCAGATTTGGCCCCCTGTGACTTCTTTTTGTTTCCAAACCTGAAAAAGTCACTTGCCGGGAAGAGATTTGGGTGGAATGAGGAGGTCATCGCCGCCACGGAGGCCTATTTTGCAGATCTCGGGAAAAGATGTTTTTTGGATGGGTTGAAAGAGTTGGAGCATCGCTGGGCCAAGTGTATTGAGCTAAAAGGAGATTATGTTGAAAAAATAAATCGTCACTTTTCCAAAATTTTCGTTTTTCTTTTGTAGGCTAAGTATTTATTGAATGATCTCGTATTAGTCGAAGTTGGGGGAAAAGATTCAACAACGACACTCAACGGTTAAAGCTTAATGTCAGAAATGTTATAGGCCCACACGCGGATTAGCAATTGAGATCGGTAAAACTAGGATCGTACTTGCTCAAGTTGTTTGTGCTCAGGAAAACCTTATGACAACCTTCAAGTAATTTCAATGAAGTGGGGCTTTAAAATGGCCTGCACTCACAAGCTTTTAGATGTCGATACCAATCGATCAGGTATTTTGCAAGAAATGATTGGAAAAAAATATAAAATTTAATTGTTTTAAACTTATAACACCATCCTCATTGTATTCAATTCAACTTCTTACTTTCCATACAAAGAAGTTTTCCTATAGGTTAAAAAGTATTAAAAAAAAGAAGACACTTGACAAGAAAAAATTTCCTAAAAATCCAACAGCAACTTGCAAAATTATTGATTTCACCATTTTATTTTCCAATGCGTAAATGCAAATCAAAACTCTGTTGTTTTCTCCCTCTCCTGTTTCTGTGTCTTACTCAGGACATTCGTATGTGACGTTCTCGTGAGTATCGACAAATCTAGAGCTAACTTATAAACAAAAACAAGCTATGCCATAACCGGCGGCGTGCATATCCATATCCGCATACAATGTACGAGTACAACGGAGTACCTATCTACAAACCAACAAGAAGAAGCATATCCCTGAGATTGTATGAGAAAAGATTTTATGTTTGTATGTGTGATTTTTGCGCATCAGAATCAGAAGTGGGGTTTGTGTGGTTTGGTTGAACGTTAAACCAAACTTGCATAGCAGAATATGAGATTCCTCCATGCCATTGCCATCCACATTCGGGAGGAGGATTGTGTCGCATTCGGTGTGATTGTGGTGTACGAGCAGAACATAACCCCGCATATAAATATTCTTATTGTGTCCCATGCATGCATGCTACGTGCAATAAGTGGTGAGTTCTATTTTAGTTGAAGTTGCTAGGGAGAGGGACACAAGCTACACATAGTTACCCATTCATGTTCTACCTCTGCATAACAGCTCACAGCCCAGCCCAGCCAAACCACTAAAACTGATGAAGGAAGAATCCCTTCTAAAACCAACGAGACTCGTATCCAGGGATTCGAATAATCAAAAATACACTCTCTTCTGCGTTCTATCTATTTTTTTCCTAGTTATTTTTAATAACCCTAGCGACACCTAGCGGATGGATTTTATTTTTACACAACAAACACTGTTGCTTTTTTGAACTCTTTAAGGTGCTAAACATAAAAAAGGAACCTTTAATGTGGCCGAGTTGTTTTTTTTTTTTTTTATTTTGGCACCACAAACTAGCTTCATCGATTTTCCGGTGTCTGATGTGGTGATGGTGAATGATGATGATGATGATGGTGGGTAAAAGCTTCTTCTCTATTTCTCACTTTCTCTCTCTTTCTCCCTCTCTCTCTCTCTGGAACTCTTTTTCTACCCCATTTTGTTATTCTCTCTCGTCTTTCTTTCTCTATTGCGTGCAATGCGCCACCTACATGCTTTTACATAACCCCGTGTTAATTCCGACATTTTACCAGGGATTATGAACAATATCGTGCAATACCTTTAGTTGGGATAGCATGTACTCGTATACATTGGCTTGGCCTGGGTTCCCATCCCTGGGTAGTGCAACTGTGAAATGCTTTTTACGTATACAGACATATAACGGCTGTGCAGGTAAAAAAAAAGCTTTTAACTGGTCTTAATTCCGGACCATAAAAAGAACCAAGAAGAAGAAAGGGGAAAGGCATGCCTTTGATTACGTTCGCCATTAATTGCGAAAATCACCTTGATTGCGTTTGGTGCAATAAAGTTTGTTGATGCGCTCTGGGGTTCAACGCTCCAAGGTGCACTCTGTGAGTCATATATTTTTTTTATAGTAGCCTCCTATATACTATATAAAATAATATGTATTAAAAAGTGGTTTGTTGTTGGAAGGGGTTGGGGGGGGGAGGGTTCATAAAAACAAAAGAATTATTGCTTTGATGGGATTAAAAGTTTTCCGATATGGATACAAGTTAAGAGGTGCAAATTACAGTTCAACTTCACATGAGTGGGTGCCCCGGTCTGCCAATCGAGATGTCAAAGTGTACTTATTTAAATGGTTCCAGGAGTAGGTATACCAAAGGAAACAAGTTGATATGTGGCAAAGTTTGCGAATATTGATTAACAGTTGAAAAAAAAGAGTTTCTAGGAAACAAAAAGGTAAAATAAGATTCCTTTTCAACTTTCAGTAAGGATTGTAGGACACAACGAGTTTTTTCCTCTTTTACTTTGTTAAACAATTAAAAAAATTAAAATCTGACCACAGTTATTTGTTGTTACGGGCTTTTGAACTACGGCTGAGCTATGGTAGTCGTTATGTCCAGGTCATACTGAAGTAGCTCTAGATCGAGTTTATTTAAGAGCGTTAAGTATGAATTTTTTAAGTATAGTTGTATTTAAGCTAACGATTAATTAATTTATATATTATAATAATTAAACTGAATGCCTGTTAGCCCTAACGGTGTTTAAAATCAGCTGGCAGGGCAAGAGTTAAAAGGAGTAGAGGGATAAGAAAGACTTTTTGATGGTACATTGGATTGAAAGCAAGGTGGAACGTATTTCACAAAAATAGTATAGAATCCAGCTGGAACTGGGAAATATAGATGAATTCCTGCCGACGCTGGGAATCGAACTTTAACTCTCGGTAAACATCGAAACACTACATCCACATAAACTATTTTACTGCAATCCAAAACCACAGGTAGGTACAGTAAGCTACAATTTAAACGTCTTATTTGTATGCTTAAGTGAGATGTTAGGCTTTACAAGCGTCTTGGAAAATGTGGATGGATGTGAATTGCTTACTATGAATAGACCACAATATGACAGGGTGCAGGATTACTAGCTTTATGGTTCGAAATATACGAAACTATACTCTGTCCAACATAAATTGGCAGTACACGTCTTATGGGGAAACTTTTTCAAAATCAGTAACGTGCCATATTTTTGCACCATACTAAATTGAAAGAAACCCACATAAAAAGTGTTTAGCCGCTGTTTATTTGCCAAGGTTTATATTTTTTAAATTTTTTTTGAGTTTTGTTCAATTTTTGTTTTAGAGACGGGTAGTTTTTTTTAGGAATTGTTTGGAAATTTTGCCTTGAAGGGGTGTATATTTTTTTAAATTTGTTTCGTGCAGTTTGTATTTTTAAGTCGTGTATTTTGAGCTCAATCTACTGGGGATAACCTTCAAAAAGCTTAATTTATCAAACCTCTTAGTGGTTTGAAAAAAGAGAAATTTGTTTTAATGTTTATAAATAATAAAACAAATTACCTTAATGAAAATTACAATAAAAAACAGACGGTAACCCTACATATTCTTCTGTCAGATTTGTGTTAACTGGAAATGCTTCCTAGTTCCTACGGAAACCCTGTAAGAGCTTTAAGAGCTTTTGTTACAATAGCACCTTACGGAAAACAAAAGAGAACGAATGAGAGACAAACATCCCTATTTTCCCTGTACTGCGAATTTATGCTGGACAGAGAGTTGAAACACGCTAATTATTTTTTCCCTTTAGAACTGAATTTCATTTATTTTCTTGCAAATAGTCCTGCCACAACTTACTGTTAATTGTATTATTTGAATGGTAAATCTTAAAAAATCACGTGTTGCAACATTTACACGCAGTCCCTACCAGTAACGCCGTCACTTTTCTAAGGAAACTTTCAAAAGAACGCTTCTTTGGAGGCGAAAAACAATTTTTAAGAGGGTTCTTTTCTACGAAATTATATGGGATTTCTAAGAACTATGGTTCGCAGTGCTTCGTCATAGTCATAATTGCCCCCATTTTTACTTGCGATTATCGGGGAAAAAATTTTTGAAACTGCTATGAAACATGACATTGCGGTTCATGCTAAGGACATGTTGACAAAATTTCAATTTTTCTGTTCGATCCTCTGCAGACTTGGTACCTAGTTGTGGGTATTATTGTCTTATGCGTGTCTCTCCATACCTACTTGTTTTTGGAATTTGTATTCTAGGTCCGAAATTAACGGTACCTAGCTGCCATATAAACGTCAAAAATAAGCGTGTTGTTCTCGAAAACGACTCTAAGGATTTCGATTGAATTCTCAAGAATTCTTAAAGAACAAAAACTGGTCCAACGATTTAAAATACATTTTTTTTCTAAAAAGACATTTGCTATTGAAATGCTATTATATAAAACTCTGATTTTGAAATGTCTTGAAGGCATTGTTTCTGTTGATTAAGTATTGAGTTGATATTGCACTATTGTGAAAGTAAAAGTCATAGAGTCGGTGAAATGTTTCGAAGAAAAAAAGCGGTGAAGCCAGACAAGATACCTTCTGAATTAGTATTAGTAGTGGCAAAGCTTTTTCCTTACTTTATACAAAAAGTAGGGTTGTTATTCCAATAACGGAGCAAATAAAACCACTAGGTGATTTAGCCATCTTTAGCTAAGATCGGTATAATGTGCCTCTGCCGTCAGGGTGGACAATTCAGATAAAATTTTGAACTTAATGTTTTGTTTTTTTTTGACGGTTCTATTTGCAACGGATGTATTTTTAAGAGCTTGAGTGCTCTATGAACTTCGCGAACAGATTTATTTCTTTTATAGTAAATTTCCAATTTGGAAGCGTTACGGCGGGCGTTAAAAGATTCATGATGAATTTCCAAACCTTACTGAACGGAAATGTCAACACAGTTTGACATTCTCAACTGTCAAACCATAGAAAACAACCATCGAAACTTCTCACACAGCTAAAAAACACCCTTTATTTGTATCTGTTTTCATTGTGTTCTTTTTGATGTGAAACATCTACATAAGTATTGGCGCACCTAGGCAGTAAAATCGATCGTAATTGTAACGAAAAATGGCATGACGCTTGATAAATTTTTTCAAAGTGGAAAGTGTTGCGTGGTTTGTACTCTTGTAGGTTGGGTGGTCGTTGGTGATGCAGGTTGTGTTGGTGGTGGAGTGGACTTTGAGGAGGATGTTGGAGGGTGGGTGAGACAAAATTTAAAAACATGGTGGGTAGATGGCGTTTGGGGTTGGGGATTAGTAGGGGGGAAATATTGACAAAAATGGTAGGTGGTCGGTTGTAGGTATGGTGGGTGGTTGCTGCATGGGGGGAATTGGTGTGGGGGTGAGGAAAAAATTGTCGGATGCTTGGTTGGTGGTTGTAAATTTGATGGGTAAATGGTGGTGGCAGGGGGGACTTACTCTGGGGAGGGAATCGACAAAAATGGAAGATGGTGGGTTGGTGGTTGCAGGTGGATTGGGTGGTTACTGGTGGTAGATATTCGGTGATTAAACTTATAAAAAATGGTGGATGGTTGGTAGCTAGTTGTAGGTGGGCTGGAAGTATGGCGGTGGTGGCGGTATCTGATGGGTGGGTTGAGGAAAATTTCGTTCCTATGTGTTTATAAATGAATTTAATCTGTAATAATTGATATTATAATAAAATGATAAGACAAACATATTGATTTAATTAACGAAACACTACATTATTAAAATTTATTTCACTATATATTTGTTTGATGGTTTTTAAAAATTGTGAATTTTAATGCAAACTTGAATGTTTCACATCTGCCGGGCGTCCCGTGACGGCTAATTTTTTTTTTATATATATTTCTGCCATACCAACTGAATTAGTTGTAGATACCCAATAAAAGATACCTTCTTTCGTATACATAAGATTAAATACCAACAAAGAGGCAAAGGAGATGGCCCATTTTCCTAGGGAACCTGGGCCCAGTGCGTCCACTAATGAATCTAGTATCAAATGAAAGGTGATATTAAGGACATTATGTGGGTGAAATATTTTTAAAATCGTTCGTGGGGTTTTTGAGATATTTGAGCTTGAAGTTGACTAATTCAGAAGCAGAATTTCACTTATTTTTCCGACAAAACTGCTTATATTTTCCGATGTAAGATACATAGAGAAATAAATCTGGTATCAAATGAAAGGTATTTTGTTAACCTTTTCATCGTATTAAAAATTATTTTTGTACATATCCTATATTCTCCAATATTTTGTTTTAAGTTCTTAGAAATCAAGTTTTTTGTTCTTACTTTTTAAACGTCAATATCTTAAAAAGATCGGCAGTGATTCCTAATTTTTTAACATCATTATAAAGATTATTTATTTACCTTTAATTTGATATATAATTTAGTGCCCTTTATTAAATACAAACTTAGTTTTGAACTAACTTACACTAAAAAGCATATTTACATGCACTATAAGCTATGCACTTTTTTGTTTATCGTTATTTTTTATAATTTCTTGACCAAAAATAGCAAAACATGTATTTATTTATTACTTACTTTAAGCCCGATAAACAACATTTATATTGACGACAATCTAGGTGATGTTATTTAAGAAAACATGCATCATGCTACTTCGAAAATTATAGTCCATGTAAAAAACTTACCGTTTTCTTTTTATTTTCAGAAGAAGTTTATAAAAGACACATAATTATGTAGATGTAATAACTTATAGTCTTTATTTTTTCAATATTAATATGTACAAAAAGGTTTAAAACTAAATGATTTTTATTAATATGAGACATAACTTTTAACTTATATTAAATGCGAAATGGAGTTATTGGATTCATTCAAATAATAGATTTTTCTAATTCATTTCGGTTTAATTACATACATAATAACTTACGTCCTACATTAATTATAATATTAAGTATTATTTCAGATTTATTCTCCTTCAACTTCATTGTCTATTAAAATAGTATTTAAAAATAAAGCTGGAGCTATGTTCATATTTTGTTGGTGACGAGCAAATCCTAAGTACCACAAAATACTCATAACATGAGCGCAGAAACCAACAGTTGACATTCCTACAAGACAATTGCAATAGTACGCTTCTATTGCGTTGCAACTATTGGCTACATCAGATTCATTACTGACAAGGATGTATGTAAAATATATTTTCCCACTGATGTGTCGAGATTTAATGCGACCTCTAAGTAAATAATTGTTTCCAACCAGGCTTTGATGTGTGGAATTTATTCTTATTACATTTTCACAAACTTCTATTATATAACTTCCATTGCTTTTAAGATGTTCCCCACAATAAGAGCGAGCTTGTTTGATTTGATAATTTCCCAATGATATTTTACGAAGCTCTGTCAAATCAAGCAAAGGAAAGTTATTTGAGCTTGGAATGTGTCCGTTAATTCTACGAAACACTGCCCCAGTTCTATTAAGTTATTTTCCTTAACAAAATCGCCTAAATGGTTAGGAGTATTTAATCTACTCAAAGCCAACTCCAGTAAAACGCTGGCATCTGTATTGTCTTCTAACAGAGGATGGAACTTATTAAGGATTGCAGCTGCAATTTTAAAATCATCCATTAAGTGAGGAGTAGCTAAATTAAAAAAGTTTTGGCGGAATACTTTAAAATCTCTTTTAAAGCGTCCATTGACAACTTCCACAACCCATCTTACCATTGTAACACATCTTGTCTTGTTAGCTTGAGCTGTTGTCAGCTGATTATTCCCTTCCAGAACAGTTTCAGGCATGTGAGCTTTGTACCCATAAGATTCTAGGCTTGAAATAGCATCCCTGAAACCTCTGTCTAGGATAAAAACATCATTTTCTCTAACAAAACGCCTCATGTTCCCATATTCATCTCTAAAAAGATTTTTAATAATTGTTGCATCAGAATCAATTGCTGTATAAGGTCCGTATACGTCTATTATATAGCCGTCGCAGCATGTCATCATAAAGGGTTTGACTAAATTCTGAAACTTATGCAGACTATATGTTGCTTTTTGGAAACTATAATTTGAACTTTTTTGGAGGTAAACATAAGTTCCGTCACATATGATAATGGCTGGTTGGTCATTTTCATTTAACTGTGTGTTGCCAAAAAGTCCATTTGGAATCATATTGTTTCGACTAGCTACGTTCTGAATAGACATATGTTCCAGACCTAAGTTAAAGGGCACAAAATAATTTAACAAACTGCTCCTAGCTGTAGACAAGTATCGTTCTAGTGTTGCGCGAGGGACGTTTAAAAGGGATGAAAGCCTACGATCGCTATCACCGGATCTTAATTTTGATAAAAAAGTAAATAGTTCAATACTTTTCAATGCGGGAACAAAGCTGTGCAGTTCTGTAAACTGCTCTGAGCTCCTACCTATCCAATAATGGCATAAAAAAGGATTCATACTACCTATGTTATTGAAATCAACTGGCTTTAAGGCAATGTCAGTAAGTGTTGACATCATTTCATCCATTTGCTCTCCAGTAAAGTCACTTAAAGCATTACCTTCTACGAGATTTATCCAATCACCCGATGTAAGATGGAAGTTACATATTCTGGTACTTTCCGGCAGATATAATTTGTGGTCAATTAATAACCTTTCTCTTATTTCCTGTGGAAATCGAAACCGTTCACTCCTTTGGCAATCGGCAAACACGCATCGTCTTTCTGTTGATGCAACTCTTTTGTAAACAGCTGAATTTACTTTTGGCTGTGCTGGCAATGCATTCTGTTCAGGTTCTTGAACGATATTTTCCCTTGCAACAGGAAGCAAATCATCTTGTCGATTAGCATCATGCACCCGACTTCTGTTTGCAGCCCTATTAGCACGCAGCCAACAGGGAGAACAGACTTTTGTTAAATTAAGGTGCTAATATATAATTTATAATAAGCATAAGGATTTTAGTTTTAACAAATGTTATACATTTACCTGATTGTTTGGAATCCATTACAATAAAAAAGTTCTTTCCATGCATTCTTGTGGTACGTTTCGTGATCTACGAGATCTTAACGAAAGTCCACAGCACAAACAAATTCTAATGTGACCATATTCTCGTATTGGATTACTTGTTAAAGTGATTCTTTCCAAAATCCGAAAGCAATTAAAACATATGAAGTCGGAATCAGATATCTTAAATAATAATTAATACAAATAAAACAGGAAAGGATATAAGGAATTTGCAGATCTACTACACGTTATCCTATTTTTTTCGTACTCAATTTTTATTTTTATTAATTTTATTAATTTTTTTATTAATTTTATTATTTATTAATTTTCTCATTTTATTAGCAAAACATAAAAAAAAGAAATACTGAGTATGTGTTTGGATTTGTTTTTATTTTGCTTTAAAAAAAAAAAATTAGCAGCTACTATAAGTATAGAAAAAATACGGTTTTTGTAAATTAAAAACATTGATATACTATCTATAATTTATTCTTAGTATGCTAAAAAACTGATCTTTTCACTTTTTATAAAAAAAAACAACGACTTACTTGTTCTGGAGATATCCAATTAACTAAAATTGATCGACGCGGATTTGAAAGCATTTCAATCCTACGAACTTGCAAAATATTTTGTTGTAAATGTATTCTACAATTAACACATTGACCACTATTCATTTTCACTTTTTTTTACGCACTTTATATATTTACATACAATGCATCGTAACTTAATACGTAATAAATAATGCTTTTTAGTTTAAGCTGTTTAATTTTTTCTTCAATATGGGAACACAATAAACTATTTAATTTAGCGGAGCTTACACCTGCAATTAAAAGGCGCGTGGGAACTCTCAATACCAAAGTGTCACGTTATATTGTACGAGAGGCATTATCAGATCATGTTTATTATCTTAAACAAAAGAAGAGAGGCTTAATCGAATCATATTTACATTTACAAAAATAAAAAGAAAACGGTAAGTTTTTTACATGGACTATATTTTCGAAGTAGCATGATGCATGTTTTCTTAAATAACATCACCTAGATTGTCATCAATATAAATGTTGTTTATCGGGCTTAAAGTAAGTAATAAATAATACATGTTTTGCTATTTTTGGTTAAGAAATTATAAAAAATAACGATAAACAAAAAAGTGCATAGCTTATAGTGCATGTAAATATGCTTTTTAGTGTAAGTTAGTTCAAAACTAAGTTTGTATTTAATAAAGGGCACTAAATTATATATCAAATTAAAGGTAAATAAATAATCTTTATAATGATGTTAAAAAATTAGGAATCACTGCCGATCTTTTTAAGATATTGACGTTTAAAAAGTAAGAACAAAAAACTTGATTTCTAAGAACTTAAAACAAAATATTGGAGAATATAGGATATGTACAAAAATAATTTTTAATACGATGAAAAGGTTAACAAAATACCTTTCATTTGATACCAGATTTATTTCTCTATGTATCTTACATCGGAAAATATAAGCAGTTTTGTCGGAAAAATAAGTGAAATTCTGCTTCTGAATTAGTCAACTTCAAGCTCAAATATCTCAAAAACCCCACGAACGATTTTAAAAATATTTCACCCACATAATGTCCTTAATATCACCTTTCATTTGATACTAGATTCATTAGTGGACGCACTGGGCCCAAAAATGGGCCATCTCCTTTTGAACATTATTTAGAAAAGACTTGATGTTTTGTTTTTTTGACGGTTCTATTTATAACGAGTGTATTTTTAAGAGCTTGAGTGATCATATGAACTTCGCGAACAGATATATTTCTTTTAAAGTAAATTTCCACAATTTGGAAGCGTTGTTACGGCGTTAAATGATTCATGATGAATTGTCAAACCTTACTGAACGGAAATGTCAACACAGTTTGACATTCTCAACTGTCAAACCATAGACAACAACCATCGAAACTTCTCACACTGCTAAAAAAAACACCCTTTATTTGTATCTGTTTTCATTGTGTTCTTTTTTTTATATATTTCTGCCATACCAACTGAATTAGTTGTAGATACCCAATAAAAGATACCTCATTTCGTATACATAAGATTAAATACCAACAAAGAGGCCAATTTGTATGAATAGAAATTGACCTCTTCCTACCGCGTCACATTTCGTTATCAATTAGAAATATAAAACAGTGTATATTCTCACCCAAATATACAAAATTTAAAACAAACAAGGCCACAACTTCTAGCAAAAGATAAGAGGAGGGGCCAGGCACAAGCGATAGTTCCTTATCAATTTTCCAGAAATAAAAATTACATTTAAAAGCCTTGCTTGCATGTTATATTAAAAATGATAAAAAAAAACTCGATTACAATTTTGATACTGATAGATACATAAATAATATTATAATGTTGTTTACACTTTTTCTGATTCCAGATGGGCATACTTCTTATCAGAAAATAGGTTTGCAATGTGCAATAAAAAAATAAATTAATTTCATTAGTAAAATAAAAGAACACAAAAATGCATAATCAGCACCATTAAAATAAATGTTTGTTTTTAAACCTGATAAGTAAATATTATAGTGCTTTTTTTTATTTTTTTTATTGTTTTTTTTTTACCAAGATTCTATTTTATCTTTAATTTTTTTTTTTATAATTTTTAATTAGCTTGTTTTATTTGTTTACGTTTTTTGTCGGAAATGATGACACTAAGTGAATAAAGAGCCTACGTGACTTTGGAAGAGATGAATACATTCGAAAAAAAGAAAACAAATTGTGAATAAGAAAACGTGTTGAAATAAGAGAGTGGAAGAGAAGGTGACGAACAATGTCATCAATTTCGGGGGTAAATTGTCATTAATTTTAAACTTGTTTACTTGGTCTAAAGTTTAGAGGTTAAGTATTGGTTTCGTGCTAAGAAATATCGATATTTCAATCCGAAATGCAAGGACTATGATGGAGGAACATATACATTATACAAAGTGGGACGTGTAGTTCTGTGGGACAAGTTTATTGATTCCATCACTGGCACTGAGATATTTCAATTTTGATAAAAATAAATATATTTTGGTGATTCCCAAGAATTTTGAGTTTTAGTTTAGCTTAAGCTGGTATTGCAAGTTTTTTTGTTTGACAATATTTGAGGTTAGATTTTAAGAGAACGTGTAAATGCATGACTTTTGTAACTGATTGGCGAAAATTCACATAAAGGAAACTTAGGTTTACAACATATCAGAATTTTTTTCATATTGCGATATCTTTTTGTGGGATGAGATCACATTTAGGGTTTGACCATTTCGAAGTCGGGGCTAAAGTGACATCTGGAAAGGGGATTGAAAACGAAGGGAACCCACGCAAAGAAAGAACATACAAATAAAAATAAATACTTGGCACAATAGCTCCAAGCGTGGTAGAGTATATGCTACAATTTCATTCATTCATTCGAAACGTCTTAATCATATGCTTAATTTCGTCGAGCTGTGAGATGTCAGGTTTAACAAGTCTTGGAAAATGTGGCCGGATGTGGCAGACATGCTAAGAATAGACCATAAGATGGCAGATTGCAGGATTACTAGCTTATGGCCTGAAATATACGACTATACTATCTGTCACGTCATATGGGGAAGCTTTTTAAAAATCAGAGGGGTGTCATATTTTTGCACCATACTAAATTGAAAGAAACCCGTCATAAAAAATGTTTAGCTCATCGGGCTCTGAAGCTCATCGTTGACATTTCAGAGAATAGAAGAACATCTCAAGAGAGAGGGACTCAACGTCGCAAATGCGTCGACCAAAGATGAACACTTGAACTTCGGGCTATCATTTCCAAGGGCAAAAGAAGGTATTAGAAAAGAGTGACCGGATGGCAGAATTTCCTCGGAACTATGGGATGAAGTCCAGATGAAGCTCTCATCAAAATTCTTAAGTAAAGGGTGATTCATCATAAGGTTTGATTTATAATGTAAAATAAAACACATACATACATTTGAAAGTGAACTCAAAGTTTTTATTATCGGTTGTTAAAAGAACAATTCATGGCATTTACTTTTGAAAATGATATCATGTAAATGTTGGCCACGACTACGTCTGAGGTGATCCATTCGAAAGGTCCAATTTCGGGCGACTCGTTCGACAGTAGCGACTAGTCTCTCGCGAATAACACGAGTAATGTTGGCTTCCAAAGCCTCAATCGCAGCTGGCTTATTTCTGAAGACCTGAGACTTTACATATCCCCAGAGAAAATAGCCCAAAGGTGTGATATTGCACGATCTAGGCGGCCAATTTACCGTAGCAAAACGTGAAATTAAGTGCTTACAAAATTATTTCTCAACAAGTCCATTTTTTACTCGCTGTATCGCTTGTAGCGCTGTTTTGTTGAAACCAGAGCTCACCGAAACCATGGGCTTGCATTTCGGAAGCGCATAGTCCGTTAACATGGCGCGATAACGGTAACCATTGACATTAACATTCTGATTTGCCTCATTTTTTATAGAGAGAAATATGGACCAATGATTTCACCAGCCCATAAACCACACCATACCGTTATTTTTAATGGATGTAATGGAAGATTTTGGTACTCTTTGGGTTGCTCATCAGCCCAAATACGGTAATTTTGTTTATTAACGTATCCATTGAGCCAGAAATGGGCTTCTTTACTGAACAAAATTTCACGATAAAACACCGGATTTTAATTGAATTTTCCCAATAATACAGCTGAACAATTTGGAGACGCGGTTGTGGTGTGAGTCTTTCCATAATGACTTGCCAAAGATACTGAACATAAATGACAAAGCAGTTTGATAGGGGTCACGCGTGATCTGCCAAAAAAATCCAATTGAAAATCAAACCTCACGATGAATCACCCGTTTTAATTAAGGGCAGTCTGATATAATCAGAGATCGTATGATCGGTATAAGCTCGCAACTGGTAGTTTTTGGGGAAATCTAGTAAGGCGCAGAGCTTGAGGTTGTTGCAAAGGATGATATCACGAGCGGACTTATGACTCGTTCCTTTTTTGCAGCCCAAACCGCCTCTTGTGATGAAATCACCCAAATCACAAGGATAAGGAAAGCGAAAATACTGATTCATAAACGGAAAGTTTTCAAACTGGATGAACAAAAGGCTCCTTAATAAAGCGTTACTTGCGCACTTAGTTCAAAATTAGGAACGGGTTCGAGTTCATCATCTTCAGAGGATATTAAAGGATGTATAAAAATGACGAAGGTATCAATCAAAATCCTTCGTTTTAAAACACTGAGGTGCCTCGTTCGCAATCTTCGGTGACATCTTCATCACGGATTGGAGAGGTTACTTTCAGTTCTAAAGATTCCGACCGAAGGCGACGCGACGCCTTGTTGACCATTCTCAGATACTGAATATCTATAAAGGATCTTGGTGGAGAGTTCTTGAAGTTAATTCATTTAATTCCAACACTGAATGAAGGTTTCAGCATCACTCCTCCCTCGTCTTTCAAAAACCAGGGGAACTTATACCTCATCCCACAGCCCTAGAACCACGACAATCAGTCCGAGGATTCCGAAGAACCCCGGGATACTACACACTGTATGCATTAGAGATCAGACAAAGGTAATCCAAGATCGTGCATCATGTAGAAAAATATGATAATATGATGGGCGTAGACATATCTTGTCCATCCCCGGTTATAACCTTGAAAGGAGCGTAGAAGGAAGAAAGTTCTAAAATTTCAACTAATGATTGAGCTGGGCCATGACCAGAAAAAGACAGAAGGTCCTTTAAAATTGCTGTAATAAATTAAGCTTGAATTCCAATTAATTTTTGCATTGATATGTACCTTTCCAAAGGCTGTCTAAACCGTTGTTTTGACACCCCAAAACTCCTTCTTTTTTGGCTTTTGAAGCGTATATATAAGGACTACCAACATCAATTCATATATGTGATTCTGATTGCGTATGTACTGTCCTCTGTCGTAATTCCCTTTAGGTACTTATTTCTCAGTAACATATGATGTGATTATGAAACCGGGATTCCTTATGTCAAACCCAATGAATACGCACTTGCTAGTACCGAAAATATATTTTCCGAGAGCCACGCCCGAATTGCTTAACTCGATTCTAACAAATTCTATATAATCGAACGAAATTTCCCAAACGTTTCGGCCAATTGCTCTTTCCTGTGCAGCCCAACATAACATTAATATTCATTGGATGCTATATGGTCACCAGTTGTTTCGTATGGGAATGGGGAGTGTGTGGTATAGGTACCTAGACCGAAATTTTACTCCAGTCTAGAATTCTGTTTCAGACATAAATAGACGAGGGTAACATAACAGTGCTTATACCCATTCCCATTCTTTAAATCGCACCAGAGAAGTATACAAACATCGACTTCCCCGATAACATGCATGGTCAGTTAGGTTAGTCGTCGTCGTCGTCGTTGTTGTAGTCATCATTGGGGATTTTGTATACGTTTACTTTTCAGTATTATTTCCATTACCATATTTCACGATTTCAGCAAAAGCAGCAGCAGGATAAAATACAAAATAAAAGCAGAAGCAACTCATCCAAAGTAACCCTCATTATAGACAAATTACATAATGCTTTGAAAACCATATCGGTACTGAACATAAGACCACCCTGTTCCTCCCCCACATTGTCGTTGACCATATTTTGGAAGTAGTAAAATATTTCGAAGCTTCCCTTTTCCTAGCATAAAATGAAAACAAAGTAAATATAATCCAGGCATTCAGGAACACGTAGTGTACCTATTTCTACATCTATACTTTTGAGTGCACACCTAAAAAGTGTTTTCCATCTACCTACACCGTTTGCGTTTCCATTCGACTATCTATCTACCTTTCTAATAAATCTAAGTATCTCCAAGTGTATTTGCTAAAGGGATAGATACATTTTTCATGTCGGGTCGGGAGTAGCAGTCGGAAATTTTTATTTTCGGCGGAGGTGTGATTGCGTAAAAAGAAACTTGCACGAAACCCACAAGAAAACAAAACTACAGAATACCTCCACGCCGGCCGCTCCCGCCTGTCAGATACCCAGCCAACTACTCTACCACCAAACCCAAACCAGTGAATTCAAAAGCTAAAAACAACTTGGTATATATATCGATCGGGTGGTTCTGCGGTCATTCACACCACCACGAAAAAGCTTGGAAACAATCTCGAGAAATACAAAAAAAAAAAAACAAGAAAGATACTTCGTGGTTGACTGAAAAGTTCATTTTTGTTTTATATTTTCCATTCCAGGTTCAGTTGATGGATTAAAAGAGAGGGCTTGTTCCCTGGATAAAGTTCCCTGTTTTTTTTTTTTTTTTTGCTTCATTTTGAATGGAAGCTCGGGAAAAATCGTTTGGCCATTCGACCTTTTTTTTTTTTTTTAACTTTAGGGAGCAGCAGCCAGAGCAATACTTTTTTCGTTGCTTGTCAACCCCAGGCTATGAGACAAAAGACACACAAAGTTGCACAGATACAAAAAAAAAAAAAGAACTTGTATCTAAATTTATTTTCAAACGTTGAACAACGTAGTAGGTGCATTTTATTTTTTTGTAGTTTTATATTTGCATCTCACGCTTGGATTGGTTTTTACTTGATGGCTTAAGGCTGGGGTATTTGTAGCAAATAAGTCTCTCTGCTTCCAGTTTGAGTTATTTGTTCCAGAACTATTGATGGCTTTAGTTTAGAATTCTGCTTTGACTGCTTTTGTGAGTCACTTTGTAGGTTTAAAGTTATTCGAGCGAAAAATAGCGTTCAGTGATCGTGCTAAGTTAAAACAAGGCAAGTTTGACAAATGTCAATCAACTTTGTTGAAAGAAAAAAATAAAACTTGCCTTTGAAGAAATGCATTTGGACGGCCGAGGCTTGATTTGATATAATTTTTTTTTTTTTTTGAGATAGACGGCTAAGACTTAAGGACCAATCTCAGGAAACGACGTGACGGCGAGGTTAAATACTATCGATTCTAGAGATGCGAATGTGTTGATATTAGAACTTATTTAAAAAGCGGACGTATCTACAAAAGTTATGTAGAAGTATGAGCCACCTAGGTATCGGAGAATTATTTGGAACACTGCAACTTAAGTGACTGCCTTGAGGTACCCCGGAGTCAGCTAAGAGAGGAATGGAGGTCAGATCTGAAACGAACTCATTTACAGTCATGAAGAAATGTATTTTAAGAAGATGGCGGTTGGTTTAGTTAAACAAATAAAGTGCACGACTGGGTCGCACGAACTTGCTCTAATGTGTTAAAATGATCTTGAGTGCTTGAGATTTTGGGAAAAAAGCGTTGAAAAAATCATATGAAATTTTATAAATCACTTAAAAATCAATGCCTTAAACGTTTTTTGGAGAAAATGAAATAAGCCATCAAGTTTCTTTTACTTTTTCGAACTTTTACAAAAAAAAAATTCAAAATCGTTCGACCAGTTTTTTTCAAAAAACAGTTTTTTTTTGAAAAACTTTTTGAAAACATATTCCAATTTTTTTTTTTTGAGTATGCCAACATCTAGCACTTTGTAGTTTTTATCAGAAAAATAAAATTAAAAAAATATAGATTAAACCGTTTTTGGAAAAAACAAAAATTGAAAAAAAATTTTGAAACTTTTTTTAAAAAACTCAAAAAAACTTTTTTTGAAAAATTTAAGAATTTTTATTATTTCTTTTATAAAAAGGGCTTCTACATTAAAAATTTCATCGAAATCCGTCAAGCGGCTTACGAGAAAATCAGATTTAAAAAAACCGGTCCTATGGGAGGTACCGTTATAAGACTTTTCCTGAAAAATCTATTCCAACCAAAACATAAAGCTTGCACATAAAACACTATTCACAAAGTTTTATCAAAATCGTAGGAGCCGTTTTTGAGAAAAATTAATTTTTCACTCAAAATCGTATGGCAGGTACCGTTAGTTTTAGAGCTAGAATGCTAATTCCAAAAACCCCTCTGTAGGACGTCATAATACTATCTACCAAGTTTGAAGCAAATCGGTCCAGCCGTTTAGGCTGTAGGTGCCGATACAGACGGACTATAAACTATATAAAACATATTTTTGCAAATAAACGGCACTAATTATAAATCCACAAGCACAAATTTGTGTTTCTCTTAGTCCAAATTAAATAAGTAGTTAGTTTATGTACGAAAAAAGATTTTGAATTTCGGGCGTTTTACTCCCACTTTTTATAAAAGAACACAACAAACATAGTTCAAAAAATCGCTCAACAATATGAAAATTATATTTCCAAATTTTGTTTTGTGTAAGTTTTTTTTCAAACGCCCAGTTTTAAGGGTGTGGTTTTATAAAATACCTTTATTCGGGTAAGATTGTTAAAAAACTTTTCGATTCAGCTGTAGTTTTACACATACATATGCCTAAAAATTGACTAACGATTAAAGCTCAGTTAGTGCTTTAAATTTTATTTACACATTTTTAGGACACGCCCATTTTAAAGGGGCGTTTCTGTTAAAGCCCTTAATGTGCATTAATATTTAAATGTTTTCTAATTATCGGTTGCAGTTTGAAGCAAGAAAATACAAATTTTGTGTTTGTATTCCTTCGTTAGGAAGCAGGCTGTTGTTCAAGAATTGTTAAATACACCCATAGTCGCTATTTCCATTCAAAATCTAATTTTTAAAAACTTAAGTTATGTCTTGGTTTGTCCAAATTGAGCTGCAAGCTGTTAAAAATGGCAGAGAAATCGGTTTCTCCTGGTAAATTGTATATTAGAAAAATTAAAGCTTCGATTACTTACATATTTCAGCTTGAGACGAATTGTGGATAAAAATCCATAAATACAACAAACCGTAAACTTTTGCGTTATGAAGAAAGAATCAATCGAACGTGTGTCAAAGCCATGCATTTGTTATAAAAACCGGAATTCATAAAACACATGTCCTTTTGAATTTTTTTAACAATATCTCGTGTAATTTTATACAAGCATGAACATGAAACCTTTTTCATTCAACTATATTTTTTAAACAGAGCTCCTTAACTAAATGTGACAACTTCTCGGACTTCAAATCAACTTTTGGTACATGCACTTTCACTTAAAAATTAGTGAGTTAATTGAAAAAAACTGAGTTTCCTTAAATTCAAGATGGTGGTAATCGCGGAAGTGCTAGGAGGTGAAACAACATTAATTAGACTCCTTATGGACTCCCTACAACCTACACTGAAAAACAAATCAACAAGCTTGGAGAAAATCAATAAGACCAACAACACAAAACTTCAAGGGGGAAATACGCCCCTATTTTTCTATTTATACGTATTAAGGCAGGCTAAAATTCAATCAAAATTTAAGACTATTCACGTATTTTGTTGTTGTAATTTTTTAAGTTTAAGTAAAACTAACCCAGCATAAGAAAATGAATTATTATTATTTGTACGCCGCAATTTTTTAATTTATTTTACATTCAGTGCCTCAAATAATTCTCTAAAGGCATATTGACAATTCTCGTGTGTTGATGTATTATTTTTAGATTTAAAATGCTTCCTATTGCCAATTCGATGTTAGCTTAAGGATTAAAAATATTTAAATATTTATCTTTGCTTTTATAATTTGATGGGGGACGCGGACGTCTGCCTGTCTAGATATTGTATTCAGTTTTGTGTAGCGTTTTCGGTTTCGAAATGGGAAAATCTGTTGAAAGTCACGTAGGTCGGATTTTCCTTGGGATGCATTTGCGTAGCCATTAAAGTAACTACGACATGGTATTTGTTTGTTAAACAAATTATTTGTTTTCTTTCTTTTTTGATAATTTTTACTTGCGATTATAGGTACTATAAGGCAAGTTATGGATTCGTGCAGAAAAAAAAATTTGAGATAACAATCACACATAACATTACGATGATGGAGAAGTCGAAAAAAGTGGGTCTGGGAATTCCGTCCGTCTGTCTGTCTGTCTGTCTGTCTGTCTGTATGTCTGTTCGCGCCTCTGGAGGCTGAACGGGTGGGCCGATTTGCTTCAAATTTGGTATTTAGGATTTATTTGGCCGTCCCTCGGAACATTTTTTTTATTTTTGCTCTAGGTCCAAAAATAACGGCACCTGCCATACAATCTTGAAGACAAAAATTGATTTTCTCAAAAACGGCTCTAACGATTTTGATAAAACTTTCAGAATGCTATTTTTGCAAGAAAATCTATCTTTTGGTTTGAAATTTTTTTTCAAAATTTGTCTAATAACGGTACCTCTCATAGAACCAGTATTTTCAAATCAAATTTTTTCGTAAACTATACATTCGATTTCAATAAAATTTTGACCACAGGAAGCCATTTATAATTTTATTAATATGGCATTTCAAAGTTTTCAAAAACTTTTTTTTTTGATTTTTTATAATTTTTTCAAAAAAATTTTTGGTTTTCGAAATATGTTGGAAACGGGTACATTGATTTTTTTAAAAATTATTTTTCAAATGTAAACTACGGATTGCCATATATTTGCATACTCAAATAAATTTCAAAATATTTTTTGAAAAAGTTTTTCAAAAATAACCTTTTTAAAAAAAAACTGGTCCAACGATTTTCAATATTTTTTTTTCCTAAATTGATGTATAGCTTTGAAATTTTATTGCATACTTAGTTTTTCCGAGAAAACTCTTAAACTAATTTAAAAAATAAAAGAATTTTCGAAATTATTTAATTTTTTTTTAATATCCATATATGCAGCCACTACGCAATTGCTTATCATAAGAGCAAGTTCGTGCGACCCAGTCGTGCATTTTATTTTTTTTGTTTAGTGAATGATAAGGTCATATTTTAACTTTTAATCTTGGCAAAAGTTTAGTGATTGTTGTTTAAATTTATTAAGGAATTATTATTGAAATTGATCAATAAAATGTTTAAAGACTTAAAAAATCTTAAAGATAGCTGAAATCGATTAAGCACAATTTGTTGCAAACTTTTTTTTTTTAACTTGGTGACTTCCAGATAACTATATGAAAATTTAAAATGGTGAACTCGAAATGATGAACTTTAAAAAATGTAGATACAAATTACAGTTGGTGCAAATTTAGCGCAATTAGTGACTATTATTTACGTCGGTCGTTCAGCATTCTAAAATGTTAGAATATGCATCTAACAAGATTTTTTGTATTAGAATTTCAAATTTTATATTTGTGCCCTTCATATGCATTAATCTTAAGAACTGCCCATGTGGTTTGTAGTGGGAATGGGAATCATTAATTCAAGTTATATTTTACATGAAACTTACTGGTTGTTATGACCTGTTTAGAATAGTTGTGATTTGAAACTCGATGAAACGAAAATGCGTCACGACAATGAGACACATAAATATATAGGATTAAACCGGCAAGAGAATGAGATAGAATACATTACACAGTATTTTATATTCTAGGTTTCCTTTTTGTACCAAAATACCAAGCGTCAATTCTGTGCGTGTGTATGTACATGTTTAATGTTTCGGACTCAAAGTTGTAAAGGGATGAACAAAAGTTTTAAAGTGGTTTCTGTTAATTACGGTATTTTGTCCAAATCTTTCTGAATAATCAGCCAACAACTTAAAAAATCTCGATTTTGTAGTAGAATATTTCTTATTACATTTTTGGCAACAGAAACAGATCGAATTATTTGTCTCCTTTGCTTTTTAAAGAAAACCATTTTCTGCCCCCATTTTGAAGTCTCAAAATTTCTTACCGGATTCTAAATAAGGGGCCTTCAATTTGGTTCGATTTTCAACATTACATATTTCTTATTAAGAATTAAAGACATAAAGTCAAGTGAGCAAGTGGCGGAATATTCAATAACTCCATAAAAAAAACTGATCCCACTTCTGAGCACAACGTGCTATAAAAGCTAACTTCGTCAAAAAGTACATAGGTGACTTATACTAATGTTTGCATTTTTTTTTGTAAAATATTGTTGTCGCTATTAAAAATGCTTCCTGGAATGAACACTTTATTTATGAACTAACATGCAATTTCTACGACAAGATGTAATGTCATCTCGTATCAATATAAGCGCAAATATATACTTTAACATGAACTGAATAGCAAACAACAATCCCACTGTTCATACTACCCTGTTTTCAAAACTGTATTTAAAAATATAATCTACTAAGCCCTGGCAGAAAAAAATCTAATAAGACATAATGATACATACATATGTATATAATTGACGCTTAAGATAATGATACTGCAACAGAAAATAAAAATGGCAGCCTCTGTCAAAACAATTAAATGTAAACAAAACAATCATCTATCTATTAAACTCGTATATATAAAGTGGCAGTTGTTGCAAGCGACTACATAATGGTATCACATTCAAAAACTCTGGGGTTATGGCGACTTGGCATTTTGTTCCGAAATCTTTCATATGGCACTTAATTTCAGATTATCCCCTGCAGATAAGTATCTGAGATACGTAAATCATATTCCGCGGTGTATATGCAAATTTTGCTACTTTGTAAGGCCTACAAGTATATACCTCCCGCCATTAATCAATCAAAAGAATAAGCAAAACATTTTATGAAAATTCAACCCTAACACATAGGAAACCCCTTTTAAAACGAATCTTTTCTAGTGTTAAAAAACATCCCTACTCCCTAGTACATACACTCCGTCTCAGTTGATTACGAACAACATGTTTTTTCAAAAATTATCTTTCTGATAATTTTGAAAAAAAAAAATCAAATGGAGTTTGAAAGAAGGAGGAAAGGTTTTTCTCACATTATCGAAAAGATTTAACAAAAATCAAACCGAAAAACTTCCTGTTCGTAATCAAGTCAGGCGGAGTATACATATTCGGTCATGGTCATTGGTCATAAATAAATACATTTCCCAATTTCAACCAAGACCTGATGATTTAATAGTTTTTGTGGAAAGATTGCAGAAATTGGGGAAACACATTCAGCGGACCGGAAAACCGATCATCGAATTTGCCTAATCACTTGACGTTCATATCAAAAATTTTATTTTTCACATCGAATAAAAAGATGAAAAACTGGAAAGAAAAGTACCTACTCATGTTTAATGTGCTGAACATTTTAAAATATTGTAGCTACCCAACTCCTTCTTCTTTCGTTCATTTTTATGCCATGTGATTCTCAATAAAAAATAAAATTATTCTTCGAATGCACGGCAGAGTACATTTGTGGAATAAATTTAAGATTGCTCCATCTTCCTGGATGGATCATGATAAATTCGATTCACGTTGCACTCTCAAACAGAGGAGAACGAACGTCGTCGTAGTCGTCGTCGTCGTCGTTTTGATAAGAGTAAGAAAAAAAAAACAACGTGACAGAGCCAACTCTTCTCTTCTTATAAGCTCGGCACCGATTTTATGCTTCTGCTCCAGATGCAGTAAAATTATATTTAAACATTTTATTGTATTTAAGTGAGATAGATACGTGAATGACGAATTGAAAAGATACAATTTTATTTGATTATATATAGTGTGTGTGTGTGCATGTATGAGTGTGTGGGTTGCGATTAACATTTACCCCTACAATCATTCAATTTGCTTGAAATTGGTTTCTATTTGGATTTCTCCGGCTGAATTTACAATATGCTAAGCGAGAATAGCTAATAAAGTCCAACGATAGGGGTGATAAAATAAAAAAAATGCTGATTAGATAATGCAACTTTAATGCTATTGAATTGTTTTAAAATTATAATGGGGAAAGTAAGATGATAAAATCCATCAAATGAATTAGAAGACATACTCGTATTTGCAGGAGGCTTAACTGAATAAATGCCTTCAAAGGGGTATTCTATTTATTTAAGTTGGTATTGTCCCTTCCTTGAAGTAATGAGATCGTAAAATGCATTCACTTCCGCGAAAATAAGGATTCGCACTTTTGTTTCTAAAAGTGAAGGAATTCATGATTTGTTTTAATTTAACTTAAAAAGACTCAAAACATCCTCTGGTTAGGTTGGGTATTCAATTAATGTGTTCTACTAACTACTTTGGAAATAGCATTAAGCAGCTGGAATGCAGCTAACATAAACAGAATCTTCTTTATCTTAGTGTCTTTCGGAAACAATCATCCATGAATATTGAGCAAGAAATGTGATTTTTTTGATATGGAGCGAAGATTTCTTCATACACTTTTGCCAATGTTTGAACACCTTTCTCACAGAAAGAAATGGAGCTTGGAGACCCCATTGTATTTAACGGCCCACCAAATCGTTAAAAAATGTAATCCAACCTATTATTGCTGGTTTTTGCCGAGAACCATCTCATTGTAATAACGGGTGTTTTTTTAAGAGCCGCGGCTACAAGTTACATTTGATCAGTCCCATTTTTCACTATTTTTTTCCAATAAAGCTGGAAAGTCGTTAAGTCGCTTGAACGAGGGGGCCAGTTAACAAGTTGCCAAATTGATTTTGCAATAAATCAATAATAATAATAAATCTTGTGAAACAAAAAATCAGTCAGCATGGCTCACCCTAACGGCAGCTGCTTGTAACGGCAGCTCCTTGCTCATTTCAATAGAAATAAGGATCTGTGATGCTGCCAGCCAACGTGTTAAATGTAAAAAAACAGTCAATTTGTTGATGTTTTTGAATCGAGATAGTAAAATTGGTGCGAAAACGATCAATAACTGCACAATTTGTTCACAAGGCTAAAAGATTTATTTTTTTTTTAAAGTAAATTTCCACAATTTGGAAGCGTTGTTTCGGCGTTAAGCGATTGATGATAATTTCAGCAAAAATAAGCTCAGCCGTTTTTAAAAAGTCCAAGAACTCTTCACATGGAGTTCACGGCATTTTCTTTTTACGAGCAGCAATAGCAAAATCAAGCAGCCTTCTGCCAGAGCTTCACTGACAGAAGTAAACTTTAAAGAAACATTGATACGGAGAGAAGTACACATTGTCGTTTCGCTGAAGACAAATACGTCGAAAGCAAATAACATCAGTAAAAAAAGAGTTATCTTTGAAAGTTACATCGCCGTAATGTTTCTTGTCTAACCTTGTTTTATCGCTACTTCCACAAACAGTGCTCCAGCGAATTAGACAGATATATTCCTCCCCTTAAACAATTTCCCGTAACACTCGCATCGCTAGGAATGCCCATCAATTTACCTTCGAACCTAACTTCGGACGTAATGTTAAGTACATACTTTTTTTTAGCCACACTATAAGAATGTGGAATGCTTTACCCGACTCGATTTTTCTTCCTTCAAATTGTGATATACAGACGTTCAAAGCCAATGTGCATCGATATCTCCTTTTATCTCCTATCCTACTTTCCTAACCGCTCGCACTGTGTTACTTCAAGTAAAGGGTATAATAACCCCTTGAGTGCGCGTAAATTATAAAAAAAAATTTGTTTTCCAAGTGTCCGCATAATACATTTTAAATTTACTCACCATCACTTCACGCAAGGGGAAAATCTGCATCTGTCACTCCATATCATATTCACAGTCAGATGTCAAATTTTCGTCTGTAAAGTGCGATAGCGAGCGCAGTTTACGTACGTAAACTAAACTGATCGAAATTTGACGAAAAAAAACAGAGCAATCCGCGTGAGATAATTGAATTGCTTGTTATCGTCTCGCACAATTTCGTCCGCGCCGTTCCGACATTTGTAATAGTTCAGCCTTAAGGAAGATTTGCTGAAGCAACACTGACAGACGGTTTGGATGAGTTACTTTGACCGAAAAACACTTTGGGACCAGTTTTATTAAAAAGACGAAAAAAGAGATCCTGCCACTATTAAAGAAGTGAGTATCGAGCAAAGCTATGTTCTTACATTTGTAGGTAAGCATGTGCTCTCAGCAATACGGCCATTTTGGTTACACAGCTCTTAACAGACGATACGAGAATTCTTTGAAATTTGTTTTTTGGGTGTAATTGTGTTGGTTTGTGTATGTATATGTATGCTATGATCTCCGAAACCACTTTACCGATTTTTCTAAAAACCTTCGGCGGGGAGTTCTGCTGTGAAGTTTAACCAATACGACATGTTTGGTTCCATGCTAATTTGAGTGTATTTAATAAGATTGCTGACAAATGTCAAAATTTTAAGTCAGTGACGAAAATTGGGCGAACAACACAGAGTGAGTTGACTTCGAAACCACGCGTGACAAAAATCACGGTATGGACAAATTTGCAGAATTGCAGGAGTTGGAATTTGGGAAAGCACATTTCCCAGCAACTTCATGAAATTGGAAGGCGAATTTGGCTAGTACTTTTCCCAAAGCTTCCAACAATTTATCATATAATTTCAGGCAAATGCTAGTGAGAAAGGTAAGCGTTATTCAACAAAGGGCAAAAAAAAAGGCTATCGTGAGCTATTTATGGATTAAATTAAGGAAATACTTCGGCATTTTCTGAGAAATTTTACCATAATAATGTATATTTTTTCTATACCACCAGAAACAAGAGATTTCAACGAACAAAAAGCTCACCGACTTTTTTAAAAAAAGCAGATATTTTGACGAGAGAATTTTCGATTGAAAATTAGTCATTTTACTTTATTATATCTTAAATAAAACAAATTATGTGTTTTTGGTAAATAAAAAGGCAAGTTTTCAACAAGTGTCATGAACTTTTTTTCTTGTAAAAGATAAAATAAAAAAAAAGTTTGTTATATGATTTTTTCACATACATTTTGAGGTTATGTGAAAAATGTGGAAAAACCAAAGTAGTTAATCTTTTTATTAACTACAACTTTGTCATTTAACTTTTGACTTGTAGTTTTGCCGGAAATAGAGATAAACCGTTTTTTACCCTTTAAACACCCTTACGCCTCACGACCTAAGACCGTCCTATTTTTTTTTTTCCAAAAATTATCGACCCTGGTCTAATACTTGCCTAGCTCACTATGAAAACGTTTTTTCTCTTTTTTCGAGGCATAGTTTTATGAGTTCCAAAGTTCAGAAAGAATAAAAAAACTTACCTTGAGCATGTTTTTGACGCAGTTTGTTCAAAATATTTGTTGCGTCGAATCCAGCATTATCGCACAATTGACGTGGAATGATTTCCAATGCCTTGGCAATCGCTGAAATCAGCAATTGTTCCTTGCCAGCAATTGTACGAGAATAGTCACGCAAAATTTTTGACAACTCCATTTCGATGGCGCCTCCACCTAAAAAAAAAATAAAAATAATAAAAGTTTAATTTCGTATTTTTCATCTTAAATAAGAGCTAAAATAAAAACAATGTTAAAAGTCAAAAATGAAAAAAAAAAAACAAAAAAAAACTTTCCCATAGCCAGAGAGTTGAAAGATGGAAAAAGATTTATCTTTGGTCTCGTATCCTGGATATTTCTTGGCATATAAATCAAAAGTTATTTGTTGGAGAAAAAAAAAAAAAACAGAAGCCAAAGTAACACAGTCGGAGTTTTAAATTAAGAAAAGAACGATGAGTTAAGGGGTTTTCTATACTTTTTTTTCCACAAAAAATAGTTTGGAGACGAAGTTTTGAACTGATTTTCTTTTTCGTTTTTTCTTTCGCGCACAACTAAGTGCAAATTAATAAGTCTTTTTTTTTTTTTGTCTCTTTTGCTATAATTTCGCACCCTTAGAGTGAAGTGATTCCCGTTTTCATCCCTAAAGTAAATAGAAAAGTTAGATCGATATTACTGCAGCGCCAGCAACGCAGAAGAACTTGCAACAATGTTCAATAAAAGTTTTCACTTAACAAAAAAAAAAAGGAGTATAAGAAGTATCTTTCAATTGAGTTATTAAATAAAAATTCAAACCCTTTCTCATAGTCTAAGTTAGGACAAAATATTTAAGCTATTTCATAGCTTTTGAAGAAATGAATAGTAAATTTCATTAAAATCTTCATGTATGAGGTGAAGGTGATGAATTCGTCAGCGAAACCAACAAGGCCATCAGAACGTCGCGAAGTATTTATGTAAATCAGTCAAGAATTTTGTTCAGCACTTTTTTCTTTTATAATTTTTATTCTCATATAAAAATATGTTTATTTTTTTTTTGTCGGATAAAATCTTCAGTTTTGTTCTCATGCAAGGTTTTAATAATAAATTATGTCGCTCACACAAGTTCCTATGACGATTGCAATAATGAGATGTAATTAAGATTAGGACAAACAAAATGAAATGGAAATTTTTTAACATGCCTAGAAGAGAGTCTACTTGTATCTTTGGAACCTTCATATAATATTTTTGTTTACAAAAAACAAATGTGTAATTTTGTGTATCTGGCAGTTCACAAGTCACAAGCAGCAAGCAGGTTCTAAATAAATGATGATAGTTGGAATAAGAGGAGTGTGCAATGAAGAACATTACTATTTCCTACTTGCTTTAATGTTCGAGATAAAGATTTAAACGACTAACTGCGTATATATGTTGAGCATAGCAGGAAATTATGTAAGAAGGGGGATTTTTGTATACTTCAAAAAAAAAATTACAAAAACCAACACAAAATGGTTTTGGACAAGGTCATGGGAAAATGAACAAGATACGCAAGGGAGTCAAAAATGCAGGAGCAGACATTTTTTTACTTGCGATTATAGGTACTATAAGGCAAGTTATGCATTCGTAAAAAAAAAAAAACAAATTCTAACAATCAAACATGACATTACGATGATAGAGAAGTCGAAAAAAGTGGGTCCGAAAATTCTGTCTGCCTGTAGGTCTGTCTGTCTTGTGGGCACCTACAGTCCAAACGGCTTGACCGATTTGCTTCAAACTTGGTACATAGTATTATGATGACGTCCTACAGAGGGATTTTTGGAATTAGTATCCTAGCTCTAAAACTACGATTTTGATAAAACTTTCTGAATGATGTTTTCTGTGCAAACTTTATGTTTTGGTTGGAATAGATTTTTCAGGAAAAGTCTTATAACGGTACCTCCCATAGGACCGGTTTTTTTTAAATCCGATTTTCTCGTAAGCCACTTGACAGATTTCGATGAAATTTTTAATGTAGAAGCCCTTTTATAAACGAAATAATATAAATTCTTAATTTTTCCAAAAAAAACGGTTTCTATATTTTTTTAATTTTATTTTTCTTATAAAAACTACAAAGTGCTAGAAGTTGGCATACTCAAAAAAAATTTGGAATATATTTTCGAAAAGTTTTTCAAAAAAAACTGTTTTTTGAAAAAAACTGGTCCAACGATTTTGAAAAAAAATTTCGTCAAAATTCAAAACGTAAAAGAAATTTGATGGCTTACTTCATTTTCTCCAAAAAACGTTTTAGGTATTGATTTTTAAGTGATTTATAAAATTTCATATGATTTTTTCAACGCTTTTTTCCCAAAATCTCAAGCACTCAAGATCTTTTTAACACATTAGAGCAAGTTCGTACGACCCAGTCGTGCACTTTATTTTTATCATAGCCCTTACAAAGCCCTACACAAGTTTTATCAGAAAAAACTTTTCGATCAAAATGAACCATTTCTCATAGGTAATATGGAAAGCACCGTTAGTTAAAGAGTGAGAATTTCAATTCCAAGAACCAGGCTGTAGAGTGTAGATACCGTTAAAGACAGCCAGACAGACAGCCGGAGAAAGGCAAACTTTTCTCGACCCCCCCCCCCCCCCTCCATCATTTTATTGTGATGTCTGACTGTTGTCTCATTTTTGTACGTCGCGAGTAAAAATTATATAACATGAATAGGGTGCACCAAAACAAGCCTTTTCTTGAATCTTCGGTAAATAATGACAAAATTTGAGGATTTCTTCTTAGAATGGGCAGGTCAATGAGTGATCCACCTGCGGGTTTCCACATCAGAAATCATCGACAAGCCTCCGGTTTCTGGATTGTTTTATTTCTAAGGCCTTTGTTTGTATTAGGAGTTTTTGGAAGATGGTATTATTGACGTGAAGGTTTCTTCTGATTTTCGTACTTCTTATTCGATCAAGCCTTGTTACTCCTACTGTCATACGCGGCATCTTAAACTGAGCTGTACATTATCGAACATTGTGAACAGAGGTGTAGCAGTCTTTCATTTAGGTTAGTAGATATTTTCCGGTCACAGAAGATAGCAGACTGTCCTGCAATTTCTGGAATATACATGTTTGTATCAGAAAATGGGAAAAATACAAGTCTTCAAACTTTTGTGGTCTTATATACGGTTCAAATTTCTTTCTAAAAATTCCATCCATATGTCAAGTGCTCGTTGCAGCGATGAAGGATCTTCGCCATCGTCAGCAAAGAATTACTGGTTGCACTTTGGCGTCTGTCAGGTCGACAGGGACTACGATAAATAGCAAGGGACTCAAGACGCTTCCCTGAAGTACACTAACAACTTCTTAACCTGGTAGCCCACGTTGACTTCAAGAGCTCGATCATTTAAAAATTGGGAATTTGGTTTATTGCATGTGCTGTCTATTATTACTTTCAATGGGTAAGCGAATTCTGGACTCTTATCAAAGTAAATCCGGAACGTCTTTTTATGCTCTCAAAAACATTCATTGAAAGTTCTAGTGTTTTCTCTGTTCAATCTAATATCCAGTGATGTCATTTTAAGCGAAAATTATATGCATTATTCCATCACTTATTACGTTTTATTTTGCATTTAAAGGTTTTTCAAAGAGATATGTTGGAAATAATTCAAAAAGAAAGTTTGACATCGGACTTTTGTTTCAAAAAAAAAAAAAAATTTGTTTGTTATCGTAAAGTTCTTTCCTTTTTCCCTCAAAACTAATTTCCCAAATTTCCAAAACACTCCCATTTACAGCCATTAGTCCTTCCCCAGTAGTTAGGTAGTTACGTGATGCGACTCCATCCTGAATGAATCATACACCCACACAATGTCCAACTTTTGTTCCAAATTAAACAAATAGACTTTGCAAAACAATTGTCTCTTCACATCAATTTATTCTGGGGCACCAACTTTGTATGTTGCGTTATTTGAACTACGAGTTTTTGTTATCTCAATATTTTTTTTTTCGAACTCACTTTTTCCCCATCATCCAAAGTTATTCCTTTGAAGTTGTAAACAATTTTATTTGTGTCTGCATGACAAAAAGATTTTTCACAAGATTTTTTTTTTTTTTTTTTTTGCATGTTTTCTGAGGTTTGTATATTTAGTGAAAGCCTGGAGTGTTGTATAAGCAAAACCAAATTGCATATATTCAGTGTTTTTTTTTTTCAGTTTTGTTGCTGGCTGTTTTCTATTGACCCAAATTCAGTGAACCGATCCGATATCGCGCCAGAACAAAAAACCCCGAAACAAAGGCTTCCCAACACTAACCTCTAGTTTTTATATATATATTTTTTTTTTTGCTTTTTGAATAAAAACGTTCATGGAGAGTGCGGCGGATGGATACGAAATAAAAAAAAAATAGATGTTTTGCGTTTATATACCGTTGAATAATAGATACAAATAATTTTTTAAGAACGATTTCCTCTGCTTGTTTGCATATTTGCATTGGTTTTTTGTTTGTGTTGGATTGGGTTGAAATTTTAAAATATTTATCGTTTGTTTGTTCCTTAAATTGAGGACACAAATTTGCATTTTTATTTTATTCAACTGTTATTGATTTTGTTGTTGTTGTGGTTTTTAGATGGCGGTATCTTTGTTCTAGTACTTGAGAAAAACACAAACAAAAGTCTTCCGTTACCCATTCTAAAAGGCTTAATAAAAGATACATTTTAATAGATACATCTTAACAACTTTTAATGATGTGTTTTTATTTAAAAAAAAAAAAAACCAGAACCAAAAAGACAGTCTTGAACCAAATCAATGCCTATATGTTTTCAGCTATGTGGCTGCGCAGTGCATGCTGCAACTAATATAATAAATGCACGCCAACGACGAAACTCAGCTCCCACTCCTTCTGCATCTGCACACTTTTCATCCAGAAAAATATAAAAACCACATAAGAAGCTTATAAAGAAACTACTTTCGAAACTGCCATTCAAAAAAAAAAAGACAGCATTTCTGCGTGTAACCGACTTACATATACAACATCGAGTCGTTAATTAATTTCTTCGCCTTATGTAGATTCAGATACCCATGTTGGATATTATATCTTTCTTAAGCCATCGTCATCATCAACAAGATACACCAAGAGCCAGCCAGCAAACTATACATCGCATTTATAAGAAGTCTGACTTAGTGAAACATAATGGTTTTGTTGTTTCTTGCTTCATTTCTCTATAAATTTCCGGCCATCCATTCGGCTTACAGATGTATCTCTTAATCTGCAAGGCATCACGCATCTCGATAACTCATCTAGGGGCAGCAACTTAAGTGAGAGATGTGCGTTTGCTGGAAGCATGTTTTTCTAGTTTTGTATAACCAACCAATTTAAGTGTTGTTGCTTGCGGCACAGTTTCCTTCTTTGCATTAGATACAAAAAAAAAAAAAAAAAAAAAAAAAAAAAAAGAACACTAACTATCTAAGTATCTGCGTGCGCAAAGTATCTATCTCTAGTAGGTACCTCCTACTCGACCGACGCGTCGTTGTTGTCGCCGTCGCGTCGGGTCGTCGTCTGTAGCTATATGTTGTTGTTGTTGGTTGTCTATGTGTTTTCTTAATGACTGTGTCGATTAGCATGCTGCTGCGGTTAAATTACAACTCTTATGTGGGTATATCTGTCGCAGCATAAGTGCCATAGATACTTTTACCCAGTTGAGGTCTGTTTTTTTTTTTTATTATATCTTGTCTCGGTTTATAATTACTTAAAATTAACATCTTTCTTTGGTATAGCAAATAAACACACACACACACACACAAGCCACACAGCAGGAGAGAGAAAAGAAAAATCAAAAAATTTTGTATCTGATTATCTTTGGATGGAAGTATCTTTTGAGGTTACTGCACACAGAACAGACACTAGTTTTTTCTTAAAAAAAAAAAAAAAAAACATACTTCAGCTGTCTTCATCAGTTGCATGTCGAACGATGTGGCTTCACAAGTTGATTTGATAGCTGGTTTTGAACAACATATGGTTGCTGGTTGCTTCATGGTATGTTGTTGAACAATATTGAGTTCAGAAGATATCACTTATCTATTGGCTACTTATTGCAACCTAAGAAGCATTCAAATCAATGAGAATGGGATCAGCAGATGATATATTTCAAAATGACACTTGACTGTGTTTTTAAACTGGAGATTCTGGAGTGGATGTATGTTTGCAATTAAAACAAAACACTCATCGGGTATGTTTTTTCTCGGAGGCTTTGTATTTTAAAAACAAAAAACACTTGACACGATTTTTTTAAAGAAAAATTTGTAAACAAAAAAATGTTGGGTTCCTTTTTGGATTGAGAGTTTTCTTAGAAAAACTTTCGCAGCTAACGCCTTTCTAGGAAAATGATGCTCAAAATTATTTGAGAGAGCAGTTTTAAATATAAGAATCTTTAGTTTTCATAAAAAAAGCAATTTGCCGGAATATTAAAAAAAAAAAAACAAAAAAAGTTTAAGAAATTATTTGAATGAAAGGCCTTTTAGTGTTTGAAATTTCATTAAAATTGGTAGTGTGGTTTGGGAGAATTATTTGATATTTGAAATTAACGGCCATTTGGTGCATGTATTGTGTTGCGACTTTTTGCCAGCTCGTGTCACTGTTAACGTCAACAAAAAATTATCTTCAAAGTGACATAAGATCATAATGGCCATATTATGTCCATTTGAATTTTGCAATACATGATGAAGATGTTGTATGGCCAAATGTCAGGGCACCGGCAAATCCCGAAAAATCAATTCAAACCGAACGATGAAGATCAGCCTATCATCTCGAGCTTCAGAGGAGAAATAGAAAATAGACTGAGAGACAAACTTTCCTCTCATCGTAATGTCATGTTTCATTGATATCTCTATTTTGAAATTACAAATGTATAGTTTTCCGATCTCATCTTTGATAAGTTAGTATCAAAAAATCACAGCTATCGGCAGCTCAGTACAAACGCTTTGAAGGCAGTTATTGAAAACCAACCGTAAAACAAAAATTAAGTTCTCGAACCATAATTAAACGTTGATAAACTTTGAAAGGCATAAATTCATAGTATTCCGAATTGTTTGAGAATAAGTTTATTTTGAAAAACTTTTTCTCTGAGAACAAAAATTATACTTAATTACGTAAAATTTTGAAAAAAATTAGTTTTAAAATTATTTTTTCAATTTTTTTTTTCAAAATTTTGAGTTTGAAAATTTATATTTTTTAAACTATTCGTTAAAACAATTTAATTTAAAAACAAAATAAAAGGAAAAGTTTTTGGCTTTCCAAAAAGGTATAACACGGTGTTGTAAACGAACCCGTTGATTTTAAATATTTTTTTTTACAAAATAAGTCAATTTTTCAGAAAATTGCCCCTCCCGGCTAAACGGAGGGGAATAGACCCCCCCTCCTATACGATTTTTTTCTTGTCTCAACTTAACATACACGCTCTAGCTTTTTGGCACAACGCTGGTGAATCACCCTGTATATGTGTGAAATTTTTAAAGTATTGGTTGAACCGTTTTCGAGATAGTCAAAATCGAAAAAAACGGTCCTATGGAAAGTACCGTTCTTGGACATTTTTAAAAACTTTTTTTATAGCCATATCATTAGCCGTATCTAAAAATCAATACTGATTTTTTAAGATCAAAATCGTTAGAGCCGTTTTTGAGAAAAATAAGCTTTAACGTAACGGTTATATGGCAGATGCCGGCATTTTTTGAGCTAAAACAAAATTTCAATTTCCCCTCTGTACAATACCTAAAAAACTCTATATACCAAGTTTGAACAAATTCGGCTCACCCGTTTTGGGCTGTAGGTGTCTATACATTCAGAAAGACAGACAGACAGACATACAGACTGACAGAATTTGAAGACCATCTTCTTTCGTCTTCGCTATCATCGTATTGTCATGTTTGATTGTTATCTCAAAACTTTTTTTCGACAAATGCATAACTTGCGTTATAGTACATACCTATAATCGCAAGTAAAAAAGTTGGTCCGACAATTCTGTCTGTCTGTATCGGCACCTACAGCCTAAACGGTTAGACCGATTTGTTTCAAACTTGGTACACAACATTATTATGACTTCCTGCAGAGGAGTTTTGGATTTATTTCTATCTATAAAAGAAACGGTAACTTGCATATGATTTTTTATGAAAAACGAATCTGAATGGTGTTTTTTTGTGT
Organism: Platycheirus albimanus; assembly: GCA_916050605.2. Classification (NCBI taxonomy): domain Eukaryota; kingdom Metazoa; phylum Arthropoda; class Insecta; order Diptera; family Syrphidae; genus Platycheirus; species Platycheirus albimanus. The sequence continues at coordinate 288,939,992 of OU696696.1, read as the reverse complement.
TTTTAGGTTGAAACAGATTTTTCAGGAAAATTCTTATAACGGTACCTCCCATAGGACCGGTTTTTGAAAATCAGATTTTCTCGTAAACCACTTGACGAATTTCGATGAAATGTAATGTAGCAGCCTTTTTATAGACGATATGAGATCAATTCTTAAACTTTTCAAAAAAAAGCTTTTTTTAGATTTAAAAAAAAAAGTTATTTTTTTTTTAATTTTTGGTTTTTTCAAAAGCGGTTTGATCAATTTTCTTAGTTTTATTTTCCTGATAAAAGCTACAAAGTGCTAGAATTTGGCATACTCAAAAAAAAATTTGGAATAGGTATGTTTTCGAAATGTTTAAAAAAAACCGTTTTTTGAAAAAAAAAAAAACTGGTCCGACCATTTTGAAAATCTTTTCCTTAAAATTTAAAACAGTAAAAGAAAGCAGATGGCTTTACTGCAATTTTTATCTAATGATTTTTAAGTGATTAATAAAATTTGATATGATTTTTGTTTTCAAAATTTCCAGCCCCAAGACCACTGTCACACATTAGAGCAATTTCATGCGACCCAGTCGTGCATATTATTTAATGGTTCATGGTAATTGCACTTCGAACGATTGCCGTTTTTGTTATTGAAAGTTATTTGAAACAATCATCTTGGTCAAATATGCCGTTTAATTGTGAACATTGATTAACCAACAACAGGGCACACATCAACTAGCTTCGAGTTTTGGTAATCAAGCACCATCTCGAGCCACCAAAATCGATTGTTACGCCAGTAAAAACTAATTTTGTGCGTGAACTGATATTGCAAGAACGTCATGTGAAATAAAAATATTATTTAAACATTCGGTGGTAAAAAAAACAATTTGTCGGGTCGGATACTAGATAATTTAATAATCCCTCAAAAAGGGCTAGTGTCGACTGGTGCCAAAAAATTTTGAAAAAGTTTAATCGCGGCAAATCAAAAGTCAAAAGTATGGGTCTTTCAAGCTAAGAAACATCAAAAAAAAGTTATTCGCGCATGAAGCCGTTTCTTGGTTTTTTGATTTTCGAAATAATTCGACATGTCATCTCGTCGCATTCGTGCCATAGAAGCAACAAAGAGCATTCAGTTCCGATTGGAACACCACGACTTGTTTGGGAGAAGTGTTTTGAAAAATTAGGGACACTAAACGAAGAACACAAGCTCAAAAACATCGCATTGATGGCAGTTCAATTTCGCACATAATGATTTCTTCATATTCCCCAGATCAAACATACTGACACCTGAGGTTGCAGTTGATACATTCAAAATGCATTTTTTGAGGTAGGTTCTTCAATCGGAGTGGACGAAAGTGCTTTTAAATTTTTTCAAACGCATGTAACCGTATTTTGATCTGCATGAATTTGAATATACTTAAAGCTATTTTCGTTTTTCAATACTTAATTTTGCTTTTCTCTCTCAAAATGTACCTATGTGACAACTCTAATAGACTCCCTTAAGGGAACAAAAAAAGTAACGGTTTCCCAATTTCCCAGTTTTAATGCGTCTCAAATCAGTATGGATTCATAAACATTCCTTTACTTATTTATTTCAACCCAACCAAACAAACTGGCTTCATTACTTGGGTAATGATGACGACGCGACGGGACATTAAAAGTTATTATGCAACACACATTAGGAACCAGAACAACCTTTTATTCCGTTCTACATAAATTCTTAAGAGAAAGCTGTCATTTCATGACCTTTTATTCGACCCTTATAACTATCGTTACGCAAATGACTACAACAACTATGTATTTTCTATGTGGCTAGCTTCAGTGTTTTTAAGGGTTCATTCAGTCGGAGCTAATTGTTTCCTTTTTCCCTTCGTGAGACGTTTTTCTTTTGTTTTTCTTTCACAAAATGTCCTTTGGCAAAGTCACACGTAACGACGTAACTGACATTTTTTTTTTGTTTTTTAAGAAACTCCCATTTGCGTATGGGAAAATTTTTGTAACATTTTTTTTATAACCTTTTTTTCCAAGTATCGCAAACCGAGGAATACAAAAGTAACCAAGCAGAGTGTGTATACAGTGTACAGTCCAATTTGTAAATTCGTTCTTGAAGAGTTCTTGGTGTGGTGCTTCATAATGTAGCTGCATAATGTAGATGTATTACTCGTCTCTTCAATGTGTGAAAAGGTCTGAAACGATTTTTCTTTGTCTTGGGAACAGTCGTTCAGAAAAGATTTCTTTTTACATTTTTTTGTTCTGATGGCACGAGGACTTTAAGAATTTTTTTTTTCTCAAGGATTCTCTTTGATTATATGCTTGATATTATTGTTACAAACATATCATTGAAATTGTAATGTTATACTTATTATGTTATGGGTAGTCCTTATTTATTTTATAATAGGATTTCCAATAGATTTCAATGCTGCCTGAGTGCCATATATTTTGACTATGTTTTTGTAGCTTGTAACGATTTTCTATGAAACTATCTCTTACAACTTTCAAAATCAGACCCAAAAAGTTTTATTTTCCATTTAAATATACAGTAAAATCTCGAAAACATGAACGGTTCTAAAACATGAACAATTCGGAAAGATAAACGCTTTTCCCGTGTGACAATCTACCAGTTTAAAAAAAAACGGTCTAAATAAGTCGGTTTTTTTACTTCTCATCAATGACTTTTGTATGAATTTAAGTTGTTTTAATTTTTTTTTTAAATAAAATGATTTGTTAACAAATAGATGCAATATTTGTATGTATAGCCTTATGTTTTTCCTAAACTAATGCTCGATGCTTGGAAAGATGAACAATTCGAAAAGATGAACGGGGTCTGTTTTATATCTGTTCATCTTTTCGAGATTCAATTTTTATACCCTATTCCATAGAATGGGTATATTGTATTTGGTGTGGAGTTTGTAACATAGAGAAATAATACCGTTAGGTATAGAAAAGTATATATATTCTGACTCAGAATCAAAAGCCTAGTCGATTTAGCCATGTCCGTCCGTCCGTCCGTCCGTCCGTCCGTATGTATACTCTCTAGAGGTCGCAATTTTTGAGCTAGAAAGCTGAAATTTGGTATATATAATCTTTGGTTCAAGAGTAAGGCTAAGTTCTTGAACCGGTAAAATCCGCCCACAAACACGCCCACAATCGCCATTTTTGTTGACCAACCTCAATTTAATAAAATTAAATTATGTTTTTTTGTACAGTTACGACAAAAACATAACGCTAAAATTTTGCACACGTAAGCTTTAGGTAAACTTTCTTCCAATCAAATAAAAATATTTCAGTGTGGGCGTGGCTTACGCCTATTTTTCATACAAAATCATCAATATTGTTTTTATAAAATAACAATTGTTATATTAAAGCGAAAAACATTAAATTTTGTGGGTCTTATTGGCACATAAACATCTTGTGTATGAAATCAAGAAAATTGATTTTGGGCGTGGCTGACGCCCACTTTTCATTAGAAACTATAAAAAAATTGTTTTTGTAAATAAACGGTATTTATAATTAATCCGCATGCCAAAATTTTGCGTCTCTTAATAAAAACGAAAAGGTTTGTGTATGAAAAGAAATTTTTGAATTTTGGGCGTGGCTTACGCCTACTTTTCATGAAAGAACGAAAAACGTAGCCTTAAGAATTTAAGGCATTTCCAATGTTTAATTTAAACCTTTTTCCTTCTGTTCGTTATTTGAGAAATATATCTCTACATTTTCTTTTGTAAATTTTTTCAATACGCCCACTTTTAAAGGCGTGATTTTGGTAAAATACCTTTGTTCAGGTAAGATTGTTTAAAAACTACTCGATTCAGCTGTAGTCTTACACATATGCCTAAATACTGAAAAAAGTGCAGTTAGTGCTTCAAATTTTTAAGACACGCCCACTTTTAAGGGGCGTTTCCGTCAAAAGTCGTATAATGCATTAATTTTTTTAACGTTTTTTAACTATCGGTCGCAGTTTTGAAGTAAACAGATGAACACTTGGATTTATATTCCTTGGTTACGTAGCAGAGTGTGGTCCAATAATTGTTAAAAACACCCATAATCGCTATTTCCATTCCAAATCTAATTTTTAAAAATTTAAGTTTTGTCTTGCTTTGTTCAAATCGATCTGCAAGAATAAAATTGAATTTCACTGAGCTCATATCAATTGCCTTGGCAATAAAACGTTTTAACTTTGGGCGTGGTGCACGCCTTTTTTTATTGTGCCATCACTAATTGAACATCACACCGCATAAAATTAATGTTATTGAATTTTTTCCTGTCTGCTAAAGAAGAATTTTGTTTCTGAAACATCGGCTGTTTGCGGGAGGCAGACGCATGCACATACAAAAATATGGGGAATAGGGTATCCAACAGTTCGTTGCAAACGTACTGTAGCTCTCGCTTATGTTTTTTTTTTATTTCAATTTTGAAATTTAGATGTCATATGTTTGTGTAGATTATAACGATGGCTTAGCGCACAAATGTGTTAAGTGCTCAATTTTACAGAGGTGATTTTAAAGATTTGGAGATTAATATCTTCGAACAAAATATTTTTTTTATGTTTTGTACTTTATTAAAGACTTTATTTATTGTACTTTGGTTTTCATCAATATCAATCAATCAATATATTGATCTCCAAATCTTATAAATCATCTCATGTAAAATTATGTTTTGAGCTCTTAACACATTTGTGCACTAAGCCTTCGATAAGAAAAGCGAAAATTTAGCTCCCATACAAAATTCTCTCCAAAATGTATAGGCAAGCTAAAATTTTGCAAAACCATTTTAGCCGAGCGGTACGCAGCTCCAACTAAAATTTCAAATTTTTATTTCGCAGTGTACATTTTTCAGCTGTACAAATTTAGCGGATTGATGAATTGCTTGGTACATTTATTCCGAGCTAAATTTTGGCAGATTTTTTCAGAGCGTAGCTAAAAAGGAGTATGGTTGGAGTTTAATTTCCTCCGAAATTGTGTTTAAAGGAAAAAAGGTTGTTTCGAGTAGAGATACAAATACAAATAATAATTGTTATGTTAAAAGAAATTCAAATACATAATTTAAATACAGTAGACACTCGATATAGTGCACTAATAAAACCCAAGCCTGTTCACAATATCGAAATTGTTCACTATTTCGAGTGGGAGTTTTTAAATGTTTGCCAACACTAAATTTGATTAAAATTAAAAATTCTTTTTTTTATTAATTCAACAGTTTAAAAAAATGTAATTTCAAATCAGCTTTCACTTGCGATGAAATTCCAAAATTGAAATTGCCTTCCGTTTTAAAATCAATCCATTATCTGGCAGATTTTGTCTTCCTAGTTCCAAAATCTATTTTTAAAGCTTAGTTTCCACCCCCGGGATTTCAGATGTCCGAAATAAATGTCTTTTCATACACTTATTACTAAACACACTTCGATGTTTTCCTGGAATTTACTTGAAAGACTACAATCTGTATCAAAAGCAAAGCCAAACCAAAAACTTGTTTGTTTGTTCGTGACAATGTGAAAAAATACACAAAGGAATGGTAAATTGTTCAGAAAAATAGTGGACATTCATAGACGCATTGCAAAAAAAAAAAAAATGATTTCAAAAATTGAGTTCACTACATTGAGATTCTCATAGTTTATTATTTAGAGTAGTCTGTGTTAAATTTTGGTGGCTCACTAGGTATATTGTATAGTTCACTATACAGAGGTTCACTATATCGAGCGTCTACTGTAGTGTTTTGTACAAAAATAGTCCCAGAGCGACGATATTTGAATGCCCTCATTAACTTTTCTGTGGGTACCTATATGATCGTGAATTAGAGAACAGCTGTATTTTCATTTTCAATTCTTTAAAGATTCTGTCAACGAACTCTACACAACGCTCTTCTGTACAAATTTAGTCGGAGTTTTAGCTAATGTTTGGAGAGAAAAATGTGAACTAAAATTTAGCTCGAGCTGCGTGTTGAAATTCTCGGAAAATATAGAGAGAAATCTTTACGATACGGGACATAATATGGAAGGACACCAACGATTGAATGGTGGTTTCAGCAAATATTGACCGAGGAACCGAAGCGCACTAATCGTATCTACGACTCGCAGCAGCATTTCGACCCTCATACAATGCAGCAAGAAACACCAAATTCAATACAAAATGTGACTCCAACTTTTTTTCGTTATTTCATGAGCACCCATTACGCGATGCAAGAGAGGTTTTGGGGAAATAAAGAGCGCTTTTATTGAAGCCTGGAACTGTGTCTGGGCAACTATATACGCCTGGATATCCAAAGATGTTTAAAATTTTTATTGCCAATGCAAAGCCATTACTATGATCTTCGCGATCAAGATTTTGAATAAAAATGGTGATTGCGGATGTATCGTAACAGTTCTTGAAGCACACCCTGCAATGTACCAACCGAAAACGCCTTTAAAAAGTGGGCGTATCCTAAAACTTTGTCTTAAAATTATCGAGCACTAACTGAGCGTAAGTAGTTTTTGAGGTATGTATGTATATGCAAAAAATCACAGCTTAATCAATGAGTTTTTAGTTAAATTTAAATGTGGGCGTATTCGAAAACTTTACACGAAAACTAGTTTAAGAAATATTATTCGTAATGCGTACGAAACAAATTGACTGGAATTGGTTATGGATACGATACAATTTTGAAACTACGTTTGTTTGTTCTTTTCATAAAAAAGGGCGGGGCATGCCTGAAATAAAAAAATGTTTTAATTCTTTTACAAAATTGTACTAAACGGGTAGATTTATAGACCCTTTCGTATGATTTTTATCTTGCTTCGACAAATCACACGCTTTAGCTTTTTGTCAGACCTTATTCAGAAATTCAGAGACCCATGTTCGCAAAGAATATATATTTGGTCATCTTTTCAAAGTTAGCGCATATAAATACTTGAAGGGCAATCTTAATCTAATAAAGAAGGGTGATCTTAAGAACTTCCATGACCGAAGTGGTATTACTACTCGTATATTGTCTGTTTTTCGAGAGGAATGGTTCGGAGCTGGATAAAGCTCGTTCTGTTCTGTAGGGGCTAGGATGGAATTATGTATCGAAAATTTCCTCGAAGAAGTTGCGAGTTTTCGAGAAATACTGCAGTGCATTAAGATCCGTTGGCCACAAATTATATCGAAATATCGTGTTGAACAAAACGAGAGGTGTTGGAAACTGGTAAACACTATTCCAAGGCACTCTTTCGAAATGAATTTTTTGGGTAATCGGCGGGTTAGAAGGCCGGAAACAACATAAAAGTTAAAGTCAACTATTTTATGACAGATTCGCAGGGGAAAACGTGGTTATTGCGAAGGTATTTATCTGGCTACAGACCGTGAAGTGAGCAGAAGACTTATTTCGTGATAACACACGCCGTTTTAAATGAAAAGCCTAATCCCTGGGCTAATGAGCTATAATTCAACTAGGATTGAAAAAGTGAAAACAGTCATATAAGGTTCCATACTGGAATCACCAACAAAGAACTGTGGATTAGAACAGGATTGGCCATACACTGATGAATTTCAACGACACCATAGCAAAACATTGAAAGACGAGCTGCAGATTGACTGTTTCGAAGAGAGCGGAGTTTGAGAATTTGGAGTCGTGGATACTGCAGAGGTATAGATATTCTAGCAGAAAGAAAGATGGAAGGATTTGGTTGCCGTCGTAGGGGTTAAAGTTTTGCTGTCGACAGCAGCTTCCAAAAAAACAAGAGAGAGAGAGAGATAGAATGGAATCAAACCGTGATTTATCGATGCGCCCCAAATTAATCTAAAAAAATAGATTTTGTTATAGTTTTTTTATTCACTACGTTCAAGTGATTCAATACAATACTTGGAACAATTTTATAACATCATGCATAAATATTTCAGTTTTTTTATTTTTTTTATTTAAACGAAACAATTTCCGCAACGAACTTCAATTCTAAAATGCTCATCCTTTGCCAACGTAATTCATTTTCTAATGCTTCTTCAGTTAATTTTATGTTTTCCCGATAAAATTGGTCCACATCCACTCGAACCTATTTACAGATACACCAAAGTAGATGATTTTCCATCCCATGACCTAAAACTTCTTCTTTTCTAAAGAGGTTTCAAGCATTAAAAAAGAGGATATAGAACACAAGTCACCTAATTGAATTAAAAATAAAGTCCATTCACTCTCCTCAACACAAATCAAAAGAAATACAGAAATGTATATGTATTTTTTTTTTAATTTTATAAAGTGTGTTATAGGGAGGATCCACCATCAAACCCTCTACCCCGCAGAGCAAAGCTAATATGACCACCCACTTGCTTTTCTTAAAAAAAAAAATACTCTTCTTCGACCAAAGTGATGATAAAAGCAGAGATTCATCTTTTGCTTCCAAGAAAAAATTAAAGCACTTTTTTCTTCCCACTTTCTGTGTAGGGATGCATATTAAAAATATATACATTTTTTTTTTGTATTTAATACATACAAATAATATTCAAACGTGACTCCAGTGTAATGCAACGTGCCACCACACGTGCAATCGACCGAACTCCCTACCACCCTACCGCGTATACGGGATTACCTCCCAGCAACATCATCTTTTCATCATCGCCTCCTCTATTCAGGATAATAAAATTGAAAATCTTGAGGAGCCGAACCAGGAGAATTATGGAAAATGATGAGGAGACGAATGACGATAGAATGAATATATGCACATAACTTGAGAATTAAAGCCGCGTGTGTTTTCCCCGGGGCGGGGGTTGACATGAATGTATATAGAAGATATGGTATACCCAACTACATAGAGCTACTTTCTTTCCATGGCATCGCATCACACCATGAGATCGGGCTTATTCGTTGAAGAACATGTCATTGTGGGATGCAAATCTCGTGCTCCAAGATATGTCACAACCTAAGCACTTACAATGGAACCATCACGAGAAAGCTACTGCTGAGCACCGCATGCACAGCAAATCCCATCAAAACCAAACACAAGAAGAAGAAGAAGGAATTTTCTAAAGAAATTTGTATTCATTTAGCATGGTTCTGGGCGGATGGCAAACTGTTTGGTTATTCAACTTGAATTCAAAGTTATATTAATTGCCTCCAGGGCCAAGGAGCCAGGAAGGATTGAAAAGTGTCAAACTGGTAATAATTGCTGAATCTTGTATGCGTTTTATAATCTCTTTGCTGGCGAAAGGATTTCTTCGCAAAACTGCGCACAACTTGGAAGATAATTGCATCACATTTTATTTTATGATTTGTTATGACAACATGACAACAAGGGTTGTTCGCCTTGAAGACAGATTCTAAGAGCATAATAGAAAAACGAACCATGACTTATGAATAACCTGCTATTTTTAAGGTTCTGGAAGTTCCTCATATACTTTAAAATTCGAGTTGTTGAAGGTAAAGTTTTTATTGTTTTTGTCAGAATTCAAAATTTCTTATGGTGAACTATGGAACTTTGGAAATACTGCCAGAATTTCAAGGAAGGAATAGTTCTAATCGGGACTAAGTTCACGAGGCCGGCGGAAGTGGTTGACTTTTTTTAAACTTAAATATACAACTTGTTTTTAACTTTTCGCAAAATTTTTAACTATTGTACCGACTCCGTCACGTCACTATTTTTCTTGTCTCAAGAACTGTTTCAGCGGGTCTTATATCCCTAAGACCAAGTTGTTATAGTTACATTCGTTAGTTATCGTTTCCAAAGATTCGTCTTCGCCTTGCTCATTAACTACTATCTTCTCTACTTTTTGAGCTCTTTTTTTTTTTGATTTTCCAGTACCATTTTTACATCCATCTGAGCCATCTTCTTGTTTCATACTCTTCTATTTTCAAGTATTTACATTCTTTATCTTTGACTTCATCTTTCGGCCTTTCGTATGATGAATTCTTCTTCCTTAGGAACCTTTGCAGTTCTCGTGTTGTGAATTGGAGTAGTTCATCCAACCAAAGCAACTTCTAACATTAAACAAATTCTTTCTCTACCTACAACATCTACATACTATACTTAAATGTCGTTATAGCACTTTTGAACTGAATATCTTCTTCTCTCTTGCGAAAGTCCAATCCCCAAACCTTAACAACTTTTCCTCTTTCTCATTATAAGCTATATCTACTCTATTCCATTTTTCAGACAGAAAAAAAAAAATCCATCCCGGTTGAGCCCCCAAATGTAGAATAGAAAAAAAATATTTTTACGGATTGCTGACAAAAACCAAACTTTAAGAAAAATATGAAAAAGGGTGCTACAATCTTCAAAACAACCTCCCAAAGATGGAGATTCGTTCAACAAGTTCATAAGCAAAGCTTAACTCAAGCTTTAACTGGAGAATTATGTACAAAATCTTTCATAACAGGGACTTTTGAAACTGAAAGTTTCTTCTGCTATAAGTTGCTTTGGGGCCTCAATGTAACCTATGTCATTGAGGCTCTCAAGAAATAAAAAGAAATATGAAAAATCTGAGCCGACAGTAGAGCAGCATCCGCAAGAACTGTCAAAATTGTGCGTTGTTCCCTAATTTTAATTTTTTTTTACCAAATTTTTCAAGTTAGGAAGGTTTGGTGAGTTGCCTACGAATTGTTCCTTGATGGTTAAAGAAATATAAAATATGTTGAACGAAATAAATTGTCAAGGGTGTTTTTTTGACGTGTGGTTTTCAATCTGGCAATACTTTTTTCGCAGTTGGTCTTTTTGACAGCTGTCACTTGATTTATGCTCAGTTTGGTTTGCTATTTCATAATGAATAGACTTACTCCTGAACGACGTTTGCAAATCGTGCAAATGTAAACCCTAATCTTTAAAATAAAGTTAAATTCTTGACCATAACATTAAATTATATTCGTTTTATTTCTCCTTGAAAACCAAACGTCTAAAAAAAAAAACACCCTATTCATTGCCTCTTCCAACTGCTGATCAGTGTAATTTTATTCGAATTGATTTCAATCAGAAGGGTTTTCAATATTTTGGCAGGCCCTGTGTTTGCGGCTCCGACTTCTTCTTCGGCTTCATCGTGTTCGTTCGAAAAGTTACAGTTCAGTATTGTATTGAAAAGTAAACAAAATATAAAAATCTCTAGAGAGAAGCAGGAAAATATACGAAAACTAAGAATTTGTTAAAAATAATGCTACCAAAAATACAATAGAATCTCGAAAAAATGAACAAGTCGAAAGATGAACGATTTTTACTTGCGATTATAGGTACTATAAGGCAAGTTATGCATTCGTCGAAAAAAAAAGTTTTGAGATAACAATCAAACATGACATTACGATGATAGCGAAGACGAAAAAAGATGGTCTAAAAATTCTGTCCGTCTGTATGTCTGTCTGTCTGTCTGTCTGTATGTATAGAGACCTACAGCCCAAACGGGTGGGCCGAATTGCTTCAAACTTGGTATATAGACTTTTTTAGGTATTGTACAGAGGGGAAATTGAAATTTTTTTTTTAGCTCAAAAAATAACGGTACCTGCCATACAACCGTTACGTTAAAGCTTATTTTTCTCAAAAACGGCTCTAACGATTTCGATTTAAAAAAATCAGTGTTGGTTTTTAGGTACAACCAATCATATGGCTGAAAAAAAAATTTTAAAAAATGGCTAAGAACGGTACTTTCCATAGGACCGTTTTTTTTGCTTTCGACTAACTCGAAAAGGACTCAACCGATTCTTTCGAAATTTCACACACATATAGCTGTAGGTAGCTCAATTTGTATTGCATACCAATATTTTTGAAAAATATTTTTTTGTATTTTTAAAAGCATTTAAAAAAAAAAAATTTTAAAAATTAATATTTTGAAAACTGCTTATTAAATTTTGTTCTAAAAATTTTAAATAAATGTATTTGCTGAATGCGTATAAATTGGCGTTTTTAAATTTTTTTTAAAAATTTTTTTCAAAAAGTTTTTCAAAAAAAACTTTTTTTCTCAAAAACCGCTCCACAGATTTTTATAAATTTATTCTCATAAATTTAAATTTACCCAAGAAATAAAATGGCGTACTTTTTTTTCAGCTCAAATTAGTTTAAGTATTTATTTAAGAATTTTGAAAAATTTATTTTTATCAAAATCTCAAACCCTTAGACCACTGTCACACATTAGAGCAAGTTCGTGCGACCAAGTCGTGCATTTTATTTTACTACCATTACAATGTTCCAAAAGATGAACGGTTGAAATCTGGGTACTCGAAGAGGTGAACGACTTACTTCTATTAAGATTTTCTTTTATTTCTTCCCTTTTATTTCGTCGCCTCATTTTTACTTGCGATTATAGGTACTATAAGGCAAGTTATGGATTCGTGCAGAAAAAAAAATTTGAGATAACAATCACACATGACATTACGATGATGGAGAAGTCGAAAAAAGTGGGTCTGGAAATTCCGTCCGTCTGTCTCTCTGTCTGTTCGCGCCTCTGGAGGCTGAACGGGTGGGCCGATTTGCTTCAAATTTGGTATTTAGGATTTATTTGGCCGTCCCTCGGAACAAAGTTTTTATTTTTGCTCTAGGTCCAAAAATTACGGCACCTGCCATACAATCTTGAAGACAAAAAATGATTTTCTCAAAAACGGCTCTAACGATTTTGATAAAACTTTCAGAATGCTATTTTTGCAAGAAAATCTATCCTTTGGTTCGAAATTTTTTTTCAAAATTTGTCTAATAACGGTACCTCTCATAGAACCAGTATTTTCAAATCAAATTTTCTCGTAAACTATACATTCGATTTCAATAAAATGTTGGCCACAGGAAGTCATTTATAATTTTATAATATGGCATTTCAAAATTTTCAAAAACTCTTTTTTGATTTTTTATAATTTTTTCAAAAAAATTTTTGGTTTTCGAAATATGTTGGAAACGGGTACATTGATTTTTTTTTAAATTATTTTTCAAATGTAAACTACAGATTGCCATATATTTGCATACTCAAAAAAATTTCAAAATATTTTTTGAGAAAGTTTTTCAAAAATAACCTTTTAAAAAAAACTGGTCCCACGATTTTCAATATTTTATTTTCCTAGATTGACATATAGCTTTCAAATTTTATTGCATACTTAGTTTTTCCGAGAAAACTCTTAAACTAATTTAAAAAATAAAAGAATTTTCGAAATTATTTAATTTTTTTTTAATATCCATATATGCAGCCACTACGCAATTGCTTATCATAAGAGCAAGTTCGTGCGACCCAGTCGCTTATTTAGTTAGGAACGGTACTTGTGAGTGCGGTTTACCTTATAGTTTGTGTAAATTCTTCAGTTAAATTTGGATTTTGAAAAGGAAAGTTGCCTCCCGTGAAAAATAGAGTTAAGTTTTTAAACCTAGGTAGAGTTAAGCAATATAACCAGCAGGGACTATTTCAGCTATCAACACTTTCATACTATTTGCAGAGCAAATTACTTCTTTCTTCCGGGTGACAATCTACTATATAGAGCAGTTTTTTTTTTCAAATTGTCTAAATAAGTCTGTTTTTTTACCCTTATGAACATTATTTTTCTATGTTTTTCTGTTTTGTTTTAAGTTTTTTTTTTTTAAATAAAATGATTCTTTAATTTTATAGATGCTGTTTTTATGTATAGCTTTTATAGTTTTTCTTAAACTAATGCTCGATGCTTGGAAAGATGAACAATTCGAAAACATGAAAGGACCCTGTTTTATATCTGTTCATTTTTGCTGTACTTTCTGTACCAGCAATAAGCTCACATTTAACTAACAGTACAGGGATATACATATATGTATTGTATGTGTATGTATATCAAGCGTTTTTTTTTATTAATAACATCTACTCTACACTATACACGCCCTACTTATATTCTGCTGAAACTTAATATTTCATCCTTTTGTCCCACCTTTTCACTTGCCAACTGCCAGCAATTTTTTCATTTAAAAAAAAAAATTTAAATAAATTAAAATTTCCATGCGGAACATAAAATTATGAATTCACAAAGCAAGAGTATGTACGTGTACGTACAACCGTTTACAAGTCGTACATACATACCTCATTCTTCAGGTCTTAAAAAACTTTTCTTCAAAGTTTAAAAATATAGTTGAAAGCCATAATAAATGCAAGGGCTTTCGCGAAACAAAAACAAACAAACAAAAATTAAATCGTTTAAGCAATCTTTCCGAAAAGGTTAAAAGTGAACTGTAAACTGGGGTATATACCTTCCGGCAGATCAATCCCACCCAACAACACCCTTTAAAACAAGTGTTGTTATCGCTTGTTGAGTTTTTTTTTTTTTTTAGTTTTTTTTAAGGCAAAGCCCCCAGCCTAATGCCCCTTGGCATTATTTCTGGCCATTGCACTTTTGCACAACTACAACTACTGAGTCTATACTATAAAAATCGTTTATAAGGCGGTTCAACTTTAAACACAACAACATTTGTCGTTGTCGCCGAGCAATTATGCAAAATTATTGCATCTTAATGTTTGTTGTTCCTTTCATTGAAACGATACGAAACGAAAAAATGCATTTTTTGTTGCCTATATATAGAAACAGCCTTTAAAAATGAGAAGCAAAAATTAGAAAAAAAAACTCAAGGCACGCTAGTGCACAGTGACATCAGTGTGGCCATTTTAATTTTATTTTTGATTATAAAATCTGATTTTTCTTTTTATAAAAAAGAAGACGAACCACAACATCGATATTGATACACTTTTAAGTTTCGTTCGATGTCAGTAGGTAATGGGGCACCTGGGTCTGGGAACCTACTGCAGCATATCATTCAGTGTCAAAGAAATCAGTATTGTTTGTGATTTTTAGTTTTGATGCGAATGTTGTTGTTGTTTTTTATTTGTTGTTGGGTGATAATTTGAATAGTGAATAAATTATAATAGAGGAATGTGTCATGATAGTGTTTATTTGCTGATTATTTTGTATTGAAGTGTTTATTTTTACTTGCATTTTGAACTATATAATATTTAATTGGAAGGGCAGACCAAAAACAAAACAAACATAATTCTTATAAATTTTTTTTTCTAATGAATGGGGTGCTACATGCGGTTCCCAGCCCCAGGTGCCCCAATACCTACTGATATTGACAAATCCCAACAAAATTTTAATTGGATATTAAAGTTTATATAATGTCAAATGTTAATTTTTTTTACTTGTCAACAAACCAAAACTGGTTTTAGTTCAAACTTTCATGACTTATCAAAAATCAATATTTTTAAACTACAGAACAGACAAAACTAATTGCTTTGAGGAGTCGGTGGTCAACCATGTGGAGATGTTAATACGTGACGAAAACACCGTTCTGTACCGTTTAGCATGTTTAACACGTATTATATATAGTTGAATTTTATATCGTTGGAAAAGTTTTAACAATTGAGATTGCACAACACACATTTAAAAACCGTTAGGCTTCAATTAAAAGAGTTAAGGAAGCACTAAAGATGATTTTTAATAAATGGTTTTCCAATAAGAGGTACGCCATTAATAAATATAGAACTATACACGCTTCAACAACGCATTTAAATTATTAAAATTCACTATAAAAATGGTGAAAATTTGGCAAAGACGGTTTGTAAAACTAAAACATTTTTTGGTCGTCGTGAAGCACCTTGTCGGACCGCAATTCAGAAATTTATGAAAAATTTGAGCTGTTGGGACAAACTAGCGATGTGAAGAATAAAACCGTGCACGTCGCTCAAGAACAACTGAGAATATCGCTGTCCAAAGTGTTGAAGAAAACCAAGGTTTGTCCATTCCTCGTCGTTCTTTGGAATTGGGCATTCCACAAACGTCATTACACCGTATTTTGCATAAAGACTTGGGTCTTAAGGATTATAAAGTTCAGTTAACACAAGAACTCAAGCCGGCCGATAATCAACAACGTCGTGTCCTTGTTGATTGGGTCCTTGAGATGCATGAAAATGATCCGGAATTTTATCAAAAATTATCTTCACTGATGAGGCCCATTTCCACCTCGGTGGCTACGTCAACAAGCAAAATTTTCGCACCTGGGGCTCGAAAAACCCATGATTTATTGTTGAAAAGCCTCTCTTTCCTCAACGAGTAACTGTTTGGTGCGGTTTATGGTCCGGCGGGGTCATTGTATCATACTTTTTCGAAAATGAGACTGGAGCAACAGCTACGGTGAATAGGTTGCGCTATCGAGGGATGATTAATAATTTTGTATGGCCGGAATTTGATGGTATTGCTTTGAAAAACGTTTACTTTCAACAAGACGGCGCTATGTGCCACACAAGTAACGAAACCATCGATCTTTTACGGGAAAAGTTTCCGGAGCGTGTTATCTCTCGAAGAGGTTATCACAATTGGCCACCGAGATCTTGTGATTTAACACCTTGAGACTTCTTCTTTTGAGGCCACGTAAAATATAAAGTCTACGCAAACAGCCCAGCGTCGATTCAAAACCTCAAAGATGGAATTCGTCAAGCTATTGAGAGCATAGGTACAGCAGCCACTTTGCGATTTGGTGATTGAAAATTTTATGAAAAGGATATTGTTGTGTAAGCGTAGCCGTGGCGGGCATTTGGCTGATATTGTTTTCCATTATTAATAGCATACTTTCATCTTTACATTGAAATAAACATCCGATCATTTATCTCAAAAAATGCCATTTTTCTTTGAATATCAAAATAACACCTCTTATTGGAAAATCCTGTAGAAGGGTGAAAGCACAAAAGCCCATTTGATTAAAATTATTAATTGTTAAAAGTGACTCGTGGGGTCTGGGTCTCACGTTGGGCGCCAACTTAATGAGCTTTAGGGGAGCCACAAATGCTTCTTAACAAAAGGCGAACGCATGCTTGTATCTGTGTTTGTGACATAAGATTTTTGCAGTATATACTAAGCGAAGACTTGAGTGATATTGCCGCTCAGTTTTTTGAGCAACGCAAATAATGGTCTGTTTTTGTAACAAATGCAATCGAGGCCCAGCTCTAGAAAGCCAAGAGTTTTTTGTTTATAGAATAAAGTAAATAAAATTAATTATTTCCAATCGGTACTTTAGCGGTTATATTCAGAGCTTTTAATTCGGGACCCACGTTGGGCGCCAAATAAATATTAACGGAATATGGATTATTGAATTGTAGAAGAAAGATTGCATTTTTGCGTCACATCATCGGCTCGAAGTACCCGTCCAAATATGAAGCCCATTTTGGTATGGTGATGGGCAATGGGCACTCTTTTTTATGTTTTTTTTTTATTAACAATTAGTTTATTAAAAACTTTAAAAACAAATCAAAGCGGGTCTGCTTGCAAAAATAAAAACTCAAAATAGAATTATATTAAAATTATCTTGTTTAAAGACAATCGGTTTTTGAATTAGTTTTTAAACTGAAATCGAACTATGGCAACATTGGTTGGGTGGCAGGCACCAAAAACTATTAGAGGTAGGTACTTGCTCGCAGTTGTTGGGTCAATAAACTTGTCATAGAGATACGAAAACAAATGTTGTTGCACATTTTCATACCCAAATGCAACTTTATAATGACGACGACAACACAACGGACCGGACGATTGCAAAGACGAACGGACAGACAGACGAACAGACGGACAGACGTAGGTACGGCCGATCGAATAAACGTTCGCAGGCGGTCTGTCATGGCGAAAATGTTTGAAAATTGCATAAAACTACACAAAATGCGAATAAATAACAAATAAGATTGATATTTGTTGCTAAGAGCAGATAGATAGATAGTTTATATGCCTTTCGTATGCATTCAACGTAGGTATATCTACGACGCCAACATAGCATACAGGGGGACGTGTATAGAGACGGGGTTGGGTGGTACACATCGTGCATGGTATGAGATTGCAATTTGCACAGGCAGCGCAGCGTAGTGGGTACCCATAATACTTCATATACAATATAGAAATTCCTTTACTTATATGCCCAGCTACCGCCTCCTTCAAAATAGCAAACGTGCATCTAATGCTGAAATAGACAAAGTGCAATGTACTGTCAGTCGATTGTACGTTGGTACAAGGTAAAAATAATAATACAAAACAAAATGTTGGCGCTGGCTCTGACTCTCTGAGTGGGGTATGAGGGTTGGATTTTTTTTTTATTTATATTGATTTAGGCTGAGGTATAGTAGCTCTCGTTATAGAGTAAACAAAACAGTGTCAAGAGATATTATTTTATATTATTGTGCCCAGATAAGCTTATCTGTGGGTAGTTTAATAAAAGCCTTGTCAGCTGCAAACGTTACAAAGTACATTTTATTTTATTTTATTTAAGTTGGGTTGTTTATTTTGTCAATGAATTCGAAAACATTTTTGGGGAAGAAATAAGAGGTTGAAAGAGGGTTTTATCGTAATAAAATGTTTGTTCAAAGGCAATTCCCTTTTCATTTTATTAGATAATTCCCATGTGAAAAGTAACACCTTCTGTTTACTTATTTGATTGTATTTTGTGCTACCGCAAGGGGTATTCATAATTATTATCTTTAGATGAATGACCTTTACCCAGTTCAAATAGGACAATATTTGACTATACTTTGTTATACAATGTACCTTCTCATTAGTGTTCGTTTGTTAAGAAAATATGAGGTAAGTCCTATTATTGTTGCCGATTATGTCACGTATGACACGAACTTGCTCCAAAAGCTTACTGAATAGCACTTTCAGAATGTAATCAGCCATTTTGGAAGTTTTTAAGAGCTATCACAAACAAAAGAAGAACAAATCCATTTCTCTGATATGTAATTTATTTACCCAAAGCATAGTTTTATAGTTATAAAAAGGTGTTTTCCAACGTTTACAAAACCGTTGCAGAAGCTCAATAATCCGTTATATTCCTCAGTAATATATACAACTAGTTGGGTAATGGGCGCGGCGTTTTCCCATCACATTCTCTCCCATAAATTTAAGTCAACTTCTTGAAATCCGAATATCTTAACAACAGGTATGGATTTATGATGAATTTTGTTTCAAAACTAGCATATCCTATTGAAACGTATTTCCTCGAGTTTCCATTTTGTGTCCAATTTTTCTTTGAACTTATAAACCAAATTCATGCCCGACAGTTCTATGTTTTCTTATTTAATTTTTCAGTCGTGAGATGCTTGGATGACGAGTCCGTCTTTTTCAAGGCATTGACTAATCAAACTTCTTCAAGTTGGTGTATTCCTTGAAGCCTAAATGGTTGGGAATACTCTGATCTCTTTCAAAAAGTATTTTTGTGCAAACTTGGAAGAATTATATCGCTTTTTTTCTTTTGCTTTGCACTGTTTATGGAAGTAGCGATAAAACAAGGTTGGACAAGTAATATTACGGCGATGTTCAGGTGAAACAAATGAACAATTCGGTAATGGGTCTTTCTCTTAACAGTTTGAATGCTCTTTTTTGAATCCTATCGAGGAGCCGCATGTGAGTGACAGGAGCACCTGCCCAGATATGAGAACTATACTCAAGCTTCGGGCAAATGTATGCCTTGTTACATAAGTGCAACTCATGGATAGTGTCATAGAAGGATAGTTATGCTTTAGCGACAGAAGACAACATTGAGTTTTTGAAGCATTAAGTTCCACACGGTTGGTAATTCCCCATTGTACAATGCTGTCAAGATCGGAATTCAATGAGCTTATCCTACGCTGCCGTTACAGTTCCAAATCCGAAGAACATGGATCTGAATCTGGAAACGAATATGAGAAGCTGAGAGTACTGTCGTCAGCAAAACAATTCTGTGGATTAGTAGTATTAGAGAAGAAAGAGTTTCGGAGACAGAACGGAGCCTTGGGGCACACCAGCATTCATTTTGTGGGTAGCAGAATGAAAACCTCTCAAAACAACGCGAATTGAACGGTGCAACAGGTAATTTCTAGTTCTAGTTCATCGAAGAAGGGGTTCATCAATGCCAAATGCACGCATTTTCGATAAGAGAGCCTGGTGCCAGACTCTATCAAATGTTTCCGTTTCCCAATATATTTCTTAACCTTAAAGTTTATCAGAGTTTACATTATCTTGACCTCTTTGGGTTTGATGCTCTTTGTAATATTCGGAACAAAAAATCTCGCAGAGAATAATGTTTGTAATCATTGCAGCGCTGGAGTCTGCATCACTATCGAGGAAACATAGTGAACAGTTAAAGTTTCCTAAGAAATGGTTGAGACCGTCCCAGTTGACTCTCTCGTATTGACATACGGTTTCCTTGGTATTTTTACTTGCGATTATAGGTACTATAAGGCAAGTTATGGATTCGTGCAGAAAAAAAAATTTGAGATAACAATCACACATGACATTACGATGATGGAGAAGTCGAAAAAAGTGGGTCTGGGAATTCCGTCCGTCTGTCTGTCTGTCTGTCTGTTCGCGCCTCTGGAGGCTGAACGGGTGGGCCGATTTGCTTCAAATTTGGTATTTAGGATTTATTTGGCCGTCCCTCGGAACATATTTTTTATTTTTGCTCTAGGTCCAAAAATAACGGCACCTGCCATACAATCTTGAAGACAAAAATTGATTTTCTCAAAAACGGCTCTAACGATTTTGATAAAACTTTCAGAATGCTATTTTTGCAAGAAAATCTATCTTTTGGTTCAAAATTTTTTTTCAAAATTTGTCTAATAACGGTACCTCTCATAGAACCAATATTTTCAAATCAAATTTTCTCGTAAACTATACATTCGATTTCAATAAAATTTTGGCCACAGAAAGTCATTCATAATTTTATTAATATGGCATTTCAAAATTTTCAAAAACTTTTTTTTTTGATTTTTTATAATTTTTTCAAAAAAATTTTTGGTTTTCGAAATATGTTGGAAACGGGTACCTACATTGATTTTTTTTTTAATTATTTTTCAAATGTAAGCTACAGATTGCCGTATATTTGCATGCTCAAATAAATTTCAAAATATTTTTTGAAAAAGTTTTCAAAAATAACCTTTTAAAAAAAAAACTGGTCCAACGATTTTCAATATTTTTTTTTCCTAGATTGACGTATAGCTTTGAAATTTTATTGCATACTTAGTTTTTCCGAGAAAACTCTTAAGCTAATTTAAAAAATAAAAGAATTTCCGAAATTATTTAATTTATTTTAATATCCATATATGCAGCCACTACGCAATTGCTTATCATAAGAGCAAGTTTGTGCGACCCAGTCGTGCATTTTATTTCTTTAACTGGAATGGTGGAGTACGAGAAAATAGCTGAAATATTATAATGGTCCGACGTGGCCAGAGGCGATAATACATCAATGGTGTATTTATCAGGATGAGATGTAAGAAACAAGTCTAGAGTGTTTGGCGTATGTGACCTGCAATGTCAGGGATTCTTGTTGGTTTGTCAACAAGCTGATTCAAGTTGTTGATCTCAGCGAAAATTTCGGCATACCTTCCTTCGGGTGTTGTCTGGCCAGAATATCGAATAGAATAGCTCCTTTGCAAAGCTTAATTTTGGACGATAGAGATTCCTTTTCAAGCTACTCAACACAAAAAATATCGTTGGAATCATATCCTATCTGAAATAGTGATGCGTTGTGACGTTACATTTTAAGGAATATACATT
Source organism: Platycheirus albimanus (assembly GCA_916050605.2). NCBI lineage: Eukaryota > Metazoa > Arthropoda > Insecta > Diptera > Syrphidae > Platycheirus > Platycheirus albimanus. The sequence continues at coordinate 288,918,609 of OU696696.1, read as the reverse complement.
AGAGGGGTAGTTGAAACCCCTACAAGCATTTATGTACAGTACAGGGTTCATTGATCATTTAGATTTTGCGGCACTGTTAAGTAAAATATACTCTCTTAAGACGCGCAACATGATTGTGGGCTTCGGGTCTTCTGTAAGGCAAACCTTTGAATTCTTAAGCCGCAAAATACGATGTGGAATATTACCTAAATCTTTTTTTTCTCCTACATTTTAATGTCTGAACATTTAAAATCAATAGTTCGTTGAAAACTACTATCAGACCCTTTCCCAGTTTTGCATGTTCAAGTAATTGAGTTCAAATTCGAATAATAGGTAACAACAGTTATAAGGGTAGGTAGGTAGAAGCCCTCTCATTTATACTCCTCGTAGTGAATACATACTGAAACTTATCGGCAAATCAATAGGCTTCGGACGTGCTGTAAAGTAAGAAGTTTTTGTGTTTTTGTTGGTATCTGCTATCAAATCTTGCAAATTTCCTATTTTCCAATGCGTAAGCAAAATACAGTTTGTTCTTATCGCCCAAACACACTCCCCTTAGGTTCTCGACAGCCAAACTGGGACCAGATAAGTTATCAACAGGACAAAAATAGAATCGCACTATGCAATGATAAGGGGGACGTAAAAATGCCTTCGTCAATACTTATACAAATATAAGTTGTTATAAAACCAGACACTTATTACAAGAAACAAAACGATACAATCAAAGTTTTAAACATTTAAAATAATTTTTTTTAAAAGTCTTCCATTCAACACTTTAAGATCTCAAAAGTTCAGTTTCTCTTTGAAAGAGGTCTTGAACGCATTTCCCTGCGTCATCGATTTTTATTGTTTTTTTTTCCCCCCAATCAATTCTACACTACAACAGATTATTTTTTTTATTTTTTATCTTTTGTGGTTGAGATACATATCTCTTTTCAAACGATGAATTGCTCCATCAAACAATAAACTATCCTCTTTGGCATCCTCCATTCATTGTTTAGAACCGATAACAATCGATATCGATATATTGGTTGCATTGCGATAATAGCTCTCTCCTTCTTCTTGTATGTGTACATGGTGTTGCTTCTTGTACATAGTTTGCTGTTCTATATGCACCTAAAGATACCTACTTGTGGACTTCTTGGATACGCTCCAATGGGCCGAAGAATGGAAGGCCTTGCTTAGATTGTAAATTCGATATACAACAACTATCCACAACGTATAGTTATCATGGTGCAAACTTCTTATTGTCTTTACCTTCAGTTCACATTTGTTTTTCTTTTGCTGGTGCTGCTTTGAAAATGTTAACAATTTTAAATAGTGTCATGAACTGAAGTCGTTACAAGAATGTTTACTACTTTTGGGTTCTCTGTTTTATGTGAGTGTCAGTCAGACAGAATGAAAACAATTGTTTTATGCAAAATGAAGCCCCATAAGTGTGTAGATACCATGTAAAATATGCATTTTGGTGCAGCGGAGAAAATGTCTGCATGAAAGTTGTTCAACTTGAAACAAGGAGTAATTCAGCAAATTAGCAAAAGATGTGGTCGAGTACACCCGATAACTCGAGAATTCCCGTGAGAGTTTTCAGATCACCTAACAGATTAAAATTGCGACTTACGACTTAAGTATTCTAACTGACGAGTGTTTACAACTGGCCCTGTAGTATATTACTCTTTGCGTTAAGACAATATACATTGTAAAAAATTACAACTAAAAAGGATGTAGTACTTAGGAATTGCGAATTCAAAAAGATTGAACTTGTTAAGAACATACTCACAGTAAATAAGGTTTTATAATTTTGTTTCTGTAGATAATTATTGCACTTCACTTACCTGAAAATAAAAAAAGAAAAATTATTTAATTATTTAGTCATTCGTCACAGAAAAAGACTAATGATATAATAAAGGACTCATTGATTAATTAATTCATCGGTCCATCGACTCATCGACTTATTGACTAACCTACTCATTGAATCATTGACTCATAGACCCATAGTCTCATAGACTCAGACTCATACTCATCGAATCATTTATTTATTGGCTCATCGACTCACCGACACTTCGACTCATAGACTCATAGACTTCTAGACTCTTACTCTTATGGTCAAAGACTCATTGACTCATCGACTCATCGAGTCATAGGCTCATAGACTCAGACTCACAGACTCATAGACTCACAGACTCATAGACTCACAGACTCATACTCATATAGACTAATAGACTCATAGACTTACGACTCACAGACTCATAGACTCATAGACTCATAGACTCATAGACTCATCGACTCATCGACTCATAGACTCAGACTCACAGACTCACAGACTCATAGACCCATAGACTCAAAGACTCATAGACTCATCGACTCAGACTCATAGACTCATAGACTGACAGACTCATAGACCCATAGACTCAAAGACTCATAGACTCAACGACTCAGACTCATAGACTCATAGACTCATAGACTCAGACTCATAGACTCATAGACTCATAGACTCATAGACTCATAGACTCATATACTCAGACTCATAGACTCATAGACTCATTGACTCGTTGACTCAATGACTCAGACTCATGTGGACTCATACTCATTGAATCATCTACTTATCTACTCATCGACTTATTATGATCGACTCAAAGACTGATAGACTCAGACTCATAGACTCATAGAATCATCGACTCATAGACTTATAAACTCGTAGTCTCATAGACTCACAGACTCATAGACTCATCGACTCGTAGACTCATAGACTCATCCACTCATAGACTCATAGACTCATAGACTCATAGACTCATAGACTCATAGACTCATAGACCCATAGACTCATAGACTCATAGACTCATAGACTCATAGACTCATAGACTCAAAGACTCATTGACCATTTCAGTCATTGTCTCGTTGACTCAGACTCATATGGACTCATTGACCATTTCAGTCATTGACTCACTCATATGGACTCATAGACTCATTGAATCATCTTCTTATCTACTCATCGACTCATTGAATGATCGACTCATAGACTCATCGACTCGTTGACTCAATGACTCATTGACAAAGGATTTAAAAATTTAAAATATTCAATCAGAAAAACTTAATCACCTCGTATAGACTCAAATTAAATATCAGATCAAATTTTGGTACTAACAATAGGCTCTACAATAGGGACAGGAAAACTTGAACAGGTCATGGCAGCCATATTTTTTTCTGTTATTAAAAATATTTTTCTGTTTTTTTTTTTTCAGGGAAAAAGATTTTCAAATAACACAAAACTTTACTAAAGTAAATTTTATAAGCTGCGCCAAAAATCATAGTTTACATAGTCGTCTCACCCCCTGGACGATTGAATACTTGATGAACACATCCGAGTCAATAAAATGCAAGAACTAACTAAGCCCAAGGCAGTCAATTATGCGAAGCCTTTGGGACACATCGCTAATCATCGAACCCAATTTCAGCAAAAAAAAAAAAAAAAAAAAAAAAGAAAAAAAAAAAAACATCTTGAACGAAAATGGGAGTCCACACGAGCGAGGTTTCCAAAATCTAAATTAAAAAAAAACTCTTGTCACTGGAGCATATGATTCGCAAGAGTGAGTTAACACCCGCAAAATGAATCCATGGATGTGGAAGCCAGAAATTATTTGGAATGATCAAAAATTAGGACTTGCCGAAAATGCACCATCAAGCAAACCAGCAGCAAATAACGTCATTGATTGGCCAAAAATACGGTTTTATGTACACATCACGTATGTTTTATTCAGTTTCCCACCCATGTTGGAAAACCCCTTAAAAGCAACTATAGCTTGATAATGGCTACATTAGAATCATTTTTTGTTTTATAAAAATTTGAACGTTTTTGCTTTTAGTTCCATCCTTGTAACTTCAACTTGGTTTGAATGTTAAGGGTCAAATAGTTGCTCCTTAGCCAAAGACTCTTAAAGAAATCCATTAAATTCAAATGGACATTGTATAAGATATTACAAACAACACACTCATCAATTGTCGCAAATCAAACAAAACACAAGTTTATGGTTGTGTTGTAAATGTATCTATATATTTAGCGAAAGTATATTTCGCAACTTCATAAATAATATAACTATAGGTTCATATAATTCTGTATTCATATTGATAAAGCAGCAGAAACAGCAACAGCCATTGAAAATAACGAATTGTATAGGTTAAAATAAAGCATGATGGTAAAATCCAATTTCCAGTGTCGTGACCACTTAAATATAGATGCATATAGCTAGATGGTAAAATACATAAAAGCAAACGACAAATACAAATACCAACAACTAAAAGTACTTGTATATACAATAAAAATATGTAAACATGGTATTATTGCACTATGCTAATATTGTTCTTTTATCCATCATCATTATCATCATCGGTTTCGTATTTGGTAGCAGCAGTAGTGGGACAGTGACAGTGGGAGGTTGTATCTAGTGGATACAAATATACATAAATATAAGAGTGCCACTGCTGTTGCAATTAACGATTTCCAATTAAATTTTATTTGTATCTATTGTTTGCCCATAAAAGAGAGATACAAATTCCAAGGACCGTATGTTTTGTTCTTCTGGTATTTTGATCGTTGTACTGCTGTGGTGATACAAGTATTTTTTTTTTATTCTCCTAGAGGGGCAATAGGGGACATGCACCTTTCTTCGCTTTGTGCTGAGGGCATTCCATTTTGTCTCAATCCCAAGAAGTAGCAAACTATCGCTTGGTAGCTAGGTAGGTACTACTCATCAAGGAAATTGCATTCAACTGAAGGTGTAGGGGAGTTTGGATAGGTTAGGAGTGTATATCGAAAAATCTTTTCATTGGACTTGCTTAAAAAATTTGATTAATCGTTAATTGCTGAACCGATTTTTATCATCGCTTAAATTTTGCACACGCAAGCCATAGGTATATCTTCTCTAAACTTAAATAAAAATATTTCAGTTTGGCCATGGCTGACGCCCACTTTTCATACAGAACCATCATTTCTATTTTTTAAAAATAACTTTGCTTTCATTCGAGCGAAATACCTTAAATTTTGTGGGTATTAGTTGTACGCAAATGTCTTGTAAATTATTTTGGGTGTGGCTGACGCCCACTTTTCATTAGAAACTACAAAATACTTATTTTTGCAAAGAACCGGCACTTATAACAAATCCACAAGCCCAAATTTGTGCGTTTCTTAGTCGAAACTGAGGAGCTTTTGTATGAAAAGAAATTTTTGAATTTCGGGCGTGGCTTACGCCCACTTCTCATGAAAAAACAAAAAAGTTTTAAAAATTCAAGGTACCAAATGTTCAATTTTTACCATTTTTTTGTTCGCCTACTTGGTCTCAAAACGTTTAAATCCCATACTCGTATAGTGTGGGCACGAAATTCTTCATCTGCACGCTATTAGAGGTAGATTGTCTGTTCTGGAAGTTTAGCTTTGAAAACCTTACGGGTCCAGCCATCTTAGAAATTGTGGTTTTGCCACACCAACAGGCTTAATGGAGCACTTCTTTCTCAAGTGTAGTAAATAAGAATTGCAAGAGCATGGTGGAGTTTTGTATGCCATATTTTTTTGGTTCTTTTCAATAGGTTCTGCTTAAAAAAAATCAATTGGAGATGTTCCCAAGAACTTCACGGAAGATTTTTTGGAAAGACTCGGCCGAAAAAGGAGTTGGTATTGATTCTCTTGATCTACCAAGATTTACTCATTCTCGTTGGAGTAATTTTAGCCGGAAACAACAAATTCAGAGGTGCGAAGAAAATCCACAAGCGATTTGAAAAAATTCATATTTCTTCGAAAAATGGGGCCTGTTCAAATTTTACTTAATGAAGACATAATAATTTAGATTTTCAATTTTTTGTTTTCCAATTTCAGAACATTCATATGGAAGACTTTTGACATCGAGAAGGAATTTGCCAAACAGCAAGTGATGCACTAGCCACCATTATCGCGACCGATCCGAGAAAAATTTCCCCCGATTCGTATGAAAAATATAAGTACATATTAGCTATGTGTTGTGTCATGGTAACCGTTAATTGATCATTTGGATATTCTTCCAAAAAAAAATTGAAGCTTGATGATTGAAAAATTGGTTTCTTAAAATGTGCTTTGTTAAAAACATGTACGGGACTTAGAACACTATTCACTGTTTCCTTCCAAGAAAAGAAAACTATTTAAGACCCGGATTAAATTAAATACCCCTCTGGGTATTTTTAAAGGTACCAACATAAATAAAGGAAATATTTATTTCAAAAATTTGAAAGTTAAAATTCGATAAATTTAAAATAGCATTTTTATTTTTGTGATGAATTTAGTTTGCCCATTCCTACCCACTCTCTCCTATAAACACTGACACGCTGGTATAGAAAAAAACATTTATCTGCAACTATAGCTTTGTATCTTTGTATCTTTAAGTGTATATCTGCATAATTTTAAATGAAGTGCATTTATTTTAAGCTCTTTTATAGTTTTTCTTTCTATTTTTTTTTTTAATTTCATGTTCGTTGTTTTCTTTATTTTTACTTTATTATTTGTATTAATATGTCGACTCTTCTCTCTACTCTTTTCTTATTTTATCTTGGTTCTATGTGTGTGGTGTGGTGTGTTGTATTCTTGTCAGCCTTCACTGTTGTTCATTAGTTCAGTGCACTATGCTAACAATTATAAAGATAGGGACACATCAGATGTTATTGCCGGATGCATAGTTCTAAAGAAAGAACAAAAGTAGGAGAGTGGAGGTAGGGAAGGAGGGAAGATTATTGTTTCAATTTATTCCTTAAGTACACTCTATAAAAATATAAAATGTTTTTTTTTTTCTTGTAAAACCATTGTTTGCGTAGATGTTTGTGTAAATGTGATACTACAAGGTACCGGTACGAAAACAATTGTTAAAAAAAAAACTAGTTTACTGCGAGTGAAGACAGGCTACGTAGACAGGATCTAAAGATTGGTAAGATGTGAGAGCAGAAGAATAAAGAAACTTGGGGACTGTTTTTAGTTTCTAGAAGTAAAAGGTTATTCATAAAACAAAGCAAAAGGCAAAACAACAAACACATAGAGATTCTTGTTTGAAAATCAAAATAATTTATTTTTCATTGAGTCTATCCCACTTCTGATTCAAGTTTTTCTGTTTTGAACATGAGCTATCCAAAAACCTAATGCGTGCTGAGGAATAAAGGACGGAAACGATATTTATGATGAAAAGCTACTAGAATGGGCGAAACACGGATTATTCCTGTGACCATTTTGAAGCAGTGAAGGCAAATTTTGATGACAGACTGTCCGTAATCAATTATAGCTGTCGAAAACTTTCAGGCAAAATCATCCGTACACGGGAATACACTGAGATAAGACTTTTTGCTGGGATTTCCTACAAGGGAAGGCTAGGTACTACATATTATGATGGGCCACCCAAACTTCTTCACGTTACAAACCATTATGGTGAGACTGGTGTGAGTTTTCTGTGAGAGCAGAACAATAGTCTGCTCTGGAATCTTTCAAAATCTTATTGTATATTGCAGCATGCAGTGCAATATAAGGAAGTCTGCTTAGAAATGCGCAAAAGCTTGCTAAGCTTTGAAGATGACTGCTGTAAGACCTGGGTAAAAGCCAGAGACCAGCGCAAGAGCTTGCTTTGTCTGTTGTAAGACCTGTGCTGTAAGAAAGAAAAGTTTTTTTTATTGATCACTTAAAATCACTAGTTTAAACGATTTTTTGGAGAAAATGGAGTTTTGAATTTTAAGGAAAATTTTTTTAAAAATCGTCGGACCAGTTTAATAAAAACAGGTTTCTTTGAAAAACTTTTCGAAAACACATTTCAAAATTTTTTTTGAGTATGCCATTTTTAGCACTTTGTAGTTTTTACTAGGAAATATAATTTTAAAAAAATTGATCAAATCGTTTTTGAAAAATAAAACAAAAATTAAAAAACTTTATTTTGAAAACCTCAAAAAAACTTTTTGAAAAATTTAAGAATTTATTCATGTTACTTTGTTTATAAAAAGGCTCCTACATTAAATTCATCGAAATCCGTCAAGTGGTTTACGAGAATATCTGATTTCAAAAAACCGGTCTTATGGAAGGTACCGTTAAAAGTTTTATCCAAATCGTCTTAGAACTAGAATGCTAATTCCAAAAACCCCTCTGTAGGTAAAATAATACTGTGTACCAAGTTTGAAGCAAATCGGTCCAGCCGTTTTGGCTGTAGATGCTGATACAGACAGACGGAAAGACAGAGAGACAGGCAGAATTGTCGGACCAAATTGTTTGGCCTTTACTCATTGAGACAGGTGGCAAGTGATGTCGGTAACTATCACGGTAATTGGTATTCAGATTGTTTATATCAAACGACACCAGCGTCACTTCTATTGAGTTACGAAAAGCGTAACGTTTTGTTACACAATCCTCATATTTCGCGTCTTTCTTGATCAAGTAAACTTCGCTCCCAACTAAATCATAATCCTGACCACCAGTTGGTTCTGAAATCTTATCTTTGCAAACCTATTCAAGTGAAACTTGTTTCTCAATCGACTCTTTAACTTCACTTCATTTATTTTTTTCCAAACTTGTGCTTGTGCATTAAAATTAAACTAAATGTAGAGCTTTTAAAGATACATGTTCGTTGGGTTATCGCAAATCTTTTGAACATTGTCACACCTTTTTAAATGGTAACACACAATCAATAGCGAACTCCATAAGTTTCTAAACGAACTCGATTGCCATTAATATCTTTCCACTCACCCACTCTTTTTTATTTTGAATTGAAATAAACATTTCCCAATCCCATAACAATTTCTGCTTTTTAATCATAAATTAATTCAATTGCATTTCAAAGCATGATTATTTTTATTTCGGTTTTTTTCTATTTTTACACAACCACAGAGGCAACAAGTAGTAAAAATCAACAACTCGTTTTATTGCAACAAGATTTGTAGCACCACAGCAGTGGCCAGGCCAGGGTGCTGCTAATACTGCGTCGCTTTTTGTGGGCTCCAGCCGTCCAAAATAATTAATTGTGTGGGTTTTTCTTGATTGGTCTCCAAGTCAAAAAGATTGGAAAAAGTATTTAACGTACGATTTTGTACGTCAACGCGACTTAAATGAGCACACAGTAAAAATAAATTAAAAAAAAAGAGTACTCCATGCAAGCGCTTCTTGTTGCATCTGGAAAAGTATATGCGATTGCAAGAAAATTTTCGAGCTAGAGCCATATTTATGACATTTTTAATTTTCACGAGGATAATATTTTATGGACAAAACAAGTATATCTTTCAAAAGAGACACCATTTTGTATTTGCGTGTTGAATATTGCTGAATTCATAAAACTTAACGAGAGTTTTTTTGGGGTTTTGTTTTCTCTCATTATCTTGTGAAAGTTAGAAGAATGCAAGAAAGAAGTAGGGTCCGAGAGTGTACTCCTGTGGAATGTCACTTATGAAAGTGGCTGAGGATTTTTAATGAGAATGTCTTCTTTGAGATTGTAAAATCAAATTGGAGTAATAATGGACGGAAAAGTATTGAGAGAGTTAAAGTTTAAAATATTGTTTCGTTGTCAAGGATCAGGAGAAATGGGGGAAACAATGTTTAAGCAGCAGACCATTTAAGTGGAAGGAAGAGCTAATGTCACACGCGATTAATTTTTTATTAATAAAATGGATCGAATTATTTATGATGAACAGTTAGTTAGTTAGTTAGGGCTAAATCGACGGATTTTTAGATTATTCATTCAATCACTGGGTGTATTTTTGGGGGAGGTATTTTATGAACTCCAACGAACGGTATGAAAAATTCAAATATCCGAAAGGTAGCTTAAGTAGCATCTGTTTTACATAAAAGACGGATTTTTGATTTGACCAAAGGAAGACGCTTAAAAGAACATAAATATACCAAGTCACTTCCAGCATTTCAATTCTTTTCATCGATTTCAACGTCTCTTGGTGCATCTTTAAAGAATAGCCCTTTTGAGATGATGTCCCAACAACCTCATCGCTACTGCTCTCTGGCTGGAAACACTGTCACCAAAACCTTTGATGTCAACCAACAAAGGCGTGCAGAAAGCTAATGTTCTGTAATGCGACATTTACAACATTATTTTGGAAGGAGTTTTGGAGTATCGGAGTAACCAAGGAAGCATTCTTCGAAGGTCGAAATAGGTGGTCATTGGAAGAAAGCTTCAATAAGTCCAGTAGTAAAAAAAGAATGCGAAAAAGAAAACCATTATCAGACTCCTACCGTGGTCACGCCCAAGCCGAAGAGGATCTAAGAATAAAAAGCAAAAAAGGGTTGGCTGGGCTAAATAGATGTGTTGGTTGGTTTACCCAAACTGTGAGCCGAAAGAAGTCCGGTCGGCTCCCGGAAATTACGCCAGAAGAAATTACACCAGAATTTTTGTTTGGAAAAAACGCCAGAATTTGTTTCTGGCTCAAAAATGGAAAAAAGACCAGAATTTTATTTGGCAAATAAGCCAGAAATGTTGGAAATTACGCCAGATAGATTTGGAAAAAGAGCCAGAAAAGTAAATGGAAATTAAGCCAGAAAATTAATATTTTCTGGCCTAATTTCCAAATAACGATAGTAGTTAGTTTTGGCGGGTTCTGGCGCTCGAGCGGAGCTATGTGCGGATGCATGGATGTGCGGAGTAAATCGGGCGGATGCGCGGATGTGCGGAGTAAATCATCAATAGGGATGAGACAGACCGTTCTATGCTTGCTGGGAAACGTAAAATGGAAGATTGTGTGTTTTTGGCTTGGGACAGGTACCTAGTTTTTTATTGTTGGTGTTGCTTTGAATTTATAAAATGTTTGGTAGGTAGGTAATAAAAATGGATTAATTTATAGCGGTATGGACTAAAAATGCATTTTTTTGTAAAGTGTCCTTTTAGATAGAATGTTTTTGGTTTGAGACAGGTATCTTTTTCTTTTTTTCATTTGAAGTAGATATTTTGTCTTTATTTTTATCGTGTGATCATAGCTAGTAAAAATATATATTTTATAAAGGTTTGAAGGAGAAAAAAACAGAGTGAATATTTTTAATGAAACAGCATCTTTATTAAAAAAAAATTATACAATTTTTGTTAATCGTTTTGAGGTATAGATGTCCAAGAATTGTGTTCAGATGGGAAACCAAGCCATTTCACAAATATTTGTCCCTTTTTGGTTTTAAGTACTTTTTCTATGAGGTAGGTATCTGGAAATTTTGTTTTTTGTAATTCAAGTTCATAGAATCCTCCTTTGATGGGATGTCCTTGATAGTCCTCTAATAAATATGTAACGGGATTTGTGTGTTGAACTTTTATTATTTTGAAGATTTCAGTTGTCCAATTGGGGGTGTATCCTTTCTTAAAAACATGCTTATATTTACTTATTCTTACAAAGTCACCAGTATGAAGCTTAGGTGTAATATGAATTTTGATATGATTATATGCTGTTGAAAGTATGTGTTCTTCATTTCTAGAATTAACTTCAGATGGACTCATTTTAATAGTGCGATGTCTCGTGGTATTATATGATTTAGTCAGTGATTTTATCATGTCAATCCAACGATATGAGCCATTAGCGCTAAATTCTTTCCACATCATGTTTTTTAAGGTGCGCTTGAATCGTTCAACAATGGATGCTTTAAGTGCACTAAATGTAGAGTAATGTTTGATTTTATATGTTTTCATGAGATGTTGAAAAATTTTATTATAAAATTCTTTTCCGTCATCTGTTTGCAGATTCTTTGGGGTGCGTCCTTCATTAAATATGTTTTGCATAGCTGCAGTGACATCAACTCCTGTTTTACTTTTGATAGCTATACTCCAAGCAAATTTAGAAAATGTGTCTATTACCGTAAGAAGATATCGATAATTATCATTTTCTGATGAATAGGTACCCATTTCCACCAAATCAGCTTGCCATAATTCATCAAGTCCCTTTATAATGACTCGTCTTTTTTTGAAATTTCTTCTTGCAGGTTTATGTCGCTCGCTTCCAAGCTTTCTCAGTTAAGATTTTATCTGCTGTATGACGTTCAGATGTATTTTTAAATTTAGAATAAGATGTATCGTGTTGCTTGCATGCCTGATCAAGCAAGTTAATTCCTGGATCTCCTCTTGCTAATCGTTTTTCTAGATTTGTTCCAGGTCCACAATATTGATAACCAGGAAGATGTAGTTCAAGAGGTAATTTGTTGATTATAGAGTTTACCAAACCGTCTCCTTTCACGGTGCTTTGTTGACTGATAAGTTTTTTTGAAAAATCCAACATTTTTATAGAAATAAAGTTATGTACTCAATAGGACGGCTTACAATGTTATGACACTTTTTTAATAAAACCTTCACATTTAAAGGAAATTGTTTAGTACCTTTCATCATGCGATTCGTGAAACAACAACTTTTACCAATTCAAAATTTTGATTTGACTAAAAGTAATGAGTCAAGAAAACATGGTCAACTATTACCCAATAGCATAAGAGGTTTAATTACGGGTCCCTCGAATTGCGGAAAAACAAATGCTATGATGAGTTTACTACAGCATCCTAACGGTTTAAAATTTGAAAACATATATATTTATTCAAAGTCATTACATCAACCAAAGTATGAGTTTTTACGAAAAGCCGTCAAACCATTCAAAGGAATGGGTTCCTTTACGTTTTCCAATAATAGTGAAGTTATACCACCTGAAGAAGCAAAAACAAATTCGGTTTTTATCTTTGATGATATTGCTTGTGAAAAACAAGATACTATACGAACCTACTTTAGTATGGGACGACATCATCTTATTGATAGTTTTTATTTATGTCAAACATATACAAGAATTCCAAAACATCTTATACGCGACAATGCAAATTTTTTAATTGTTTTCAAACAGGACGATATGAACTTGAAACATATTCATAATGATCATGTTAATTCTGACATGGCATTTAATATATTTCAAAATGTATGTGCAGAATGCTGGAATGATAAATATGGATTTTTGGTTATTGATAAAGACAGTCCTTTGAAAGAAGGTCGATATAGAAAGGGCTTTGATCATTTCCTTAAACTATAAAAGCAGCTCTTCATAACAGTTTACATCATACGTATATTAATGTTCTATGAGAACAGTTCAAAAGCAGTATAAAGAAGTTCAAAAGCAGTAAAAAGCAGTTCAAAAGCAGTTCGAAAGCAGTAAAAAGCACTATAAAAGCAGTAAAAAGCAGTTCGAAAGCAGTAAAAAACAGTAAAAAGCAGTTCAAAAGCAGTTCGAAAGCAGTATAAAAGCAGTAAAAAGCAGTAAAAAGCAGTTCGAAAGCAGTAAAAAACAGTAAAAAGCAGTTCAAAAGCAGTTCGAAAGCAGTAAAAAGCAGTATAAAAGCAGTAAAAAGCAGTAAAAAGCAGTTCAAAAGCAGTTCGAAAGCAGTAAAAAGCAGTATAAAAGCAGTAAAAAGCAGTAAAAAGCAGTTCGAAAGCAGTAAAAAGCAGTAAAAACAGGTCAAAAGCAGTATAGAAGCAGTTCATAAATGAAAACAATAATAAGCACTTCTCCATATCGAGGATTGGTGATTGGTTTAAAGGTTTCCTCCAATTGAGTTTCGAATGCTTCTCTTCCATTCCTTAGAGCTTTATATTTCTTTCGTAGAGCATCAGTAGTTTTAATGAGTTCACTTGTCAATTCCTTATTTAAATTCATCATAATGAAGCTGTGTTGTTCTTACAACAGACTGTAAATAGGCTTCTTATATTATGAAAGAGTCTTTCAATAGGTTTGAAATTTATTTTAATGTTGAATGTACTGCTTCTGATTGATGAACATCGATTTTTAAACCGAGTTGAGCGACTTCGTACTTCTACGGACTGTGCGTTGAACTGCTTCGAGCTGCTCTCATAGAACATAACTCTATGTATGTTGTAAACGATATGGAGAAGTGCTTATTATTGTTTTCATTTATGAACTGCTTCTATACTGCTTTTGACCTGTTTTTACTGCTTTTTACTGCTTTAAAACAGATTTTTACTGCTTTTGACCTGTTTTTTACTGCTTTCGAACTGCTTTTTACTGCTTTTTACTGCTTTTATACTGCTTTCGAACTGCTTTTGAACTGCTTTTTACTGTTTTTTACTGCTTTCGAACTGCTTTTTACTGCTTTTATAGTGCTTTTTACTGCTTTCGAACTGCTTTTGAACTGCTTTTTACTGCTTTTGAACTTCTTTATACTGCTTTTGAACTGTTCTCATAGAACATTAATATACGTATGATGTAAACTGTTATGAAGAGCTGCTTTTATAGTTTAAGGAAATGATCAAAGCCCTTTCTATATCGACCTTCTTTCAAAGGACTGTCTTTATCAATAACCAAAAATCCATATTTATCATTCCAGCATTCTGCACATACATTTTGAAATATATTAAATGCCATGTCAGAATTAACATGATCATTATGAATATGTTTCAAGTTCATATCGTCCTGTTTGAAAACAATTAAAAAATTTGCATTGTCGCGTATAAGATGTTTTGGAATTCTTGTATATGTTTGACATAAATAAAAACTATCAATAAGATGATGTCGTCCCATACTAAAGTAGGTTCGTATAGTATCTTGTTTTTCACAAGCAATATCATCAAAGATAAAAACCGAATTTGTTTTTGCTTCTTCAGGTGGTATAACTTCACTATTATTGGAAAACGTAAAGGAACCCATTCCTTTGAATGGTTTGACGGCTTTTCGTAAAAACTCATACTTTGGTTGATGTAATGACTTTGAATAAATATATATGTTTTCAAATTTTAAACCGTTAGGATGCTGTAGTAAACTCATCATAGCATTTGTTTTTCCGCAATTCGAGGGACCCGTAATTAAACCTCTTATGCTATTGGGTAATAGTTGACCATGTTTTCTTGACTCATTACTTTTAGTCAAATCAAAATTTTGAATTGGTAAAAGTTGTTGTTTCACGAATCGCATGATGAAAGGTACTAAACAATTTCCTTTAAATGTGAAGGTTTTATTAAAAAAGTGTCATAACATTGTAAGCCGTCCTATTGAGTACATAACTTTATTTCTATAAAAATGTTGGATTTTTCAAAAAAACTTATCAGTCAACAAAGCACCGTGAAAGGAGACGGTTTGGTAAACTCTATAATCAACAAATTACCTCTTGAACTACATCTTCCTGGTTATCAATATTGTGGACCTGGAACAAATCTAGAAAAACGATTAGCAAGAGGAGATCCAGGAATTAACTTGCTTGATCAGGCATGCAAGCAACACGATACATCTTATTCTAAATTTAAAAATACATCTGAACGTCATACAGCAGATAAAATCTTAACTGAGAAAGCTTGGAAGCGAGCGACATAAACCTGCAAGAAGAAATTTCAAAAAAAGACGAGTCATTATAAAGGGACTTGATGAATTATGGCAAGCTGATTTGGTGGAAATGGGTACCTATTCATCAGAAAATGATAATTATCGATATCTTCTTACGGTAATAGACACATTTTCTAAATTTGCTTGGAGTATAGCTATCAAAAGTAAAACAGGAGTTGATGTCACTGCAGCTATGCAAAACATATTTAATGAAGGACGCACCCCAAAGAATCTGCAAACAGATGACGGAAAAGAATTTTATAATAAAATTTTTCAACATCTCATGAAAACATATAAAATCAAACATTACTCTACATTTAGTGCACTTAAAGCATCCATTGTTGAACGATTCAAGCGCACCTTAAAAAACATGATGTGGAAAGAATTTAGCGCTAATGGCTCATATCGTTGGATTGACATGATAAAATCACTGACTAAATCATATAATACCACGAGACATCGCACTATTAAAATGAGTCCATCTGAAGTTAATTCTAGAAATGAAGAACACATACTTTCAACAGCATATAATCATATCAAAATTCATATTACACCTAAGCTTCATACTGGTGACTTTGTAAGAATAAGTAAATATAAGCATGTTTTTAAGAAAGGATACACCCCCAATTGGACAACTGAAATCTTCAAAATAATAAAAGTTCAACACACAAATCCCGTTACATATTTATTAGAGGACTATCAAGGACATCCCATCAAAGGAGGATTCTATGAACTTGAATTACAAAAAACAAAATTTCCAGATACCTACCTCATAGAAAAAGTACTTAAAACCAAAAAGGGACAAATATTTGTGAAATGGCTTGGTTTCCCATCTGAACACAATTCTTGGACATCTATACCTCAAAACGATTAACAAAAATTGTATAATTTTTTTTTAATAAAGATGCTGTTTCATTAAAAATATTCACTCTGTTTTTTTCTCCTTCAAACCTTTATAAAATATATATTTTTACTAGCTATGATCACACGATAAAAATAAAGACAAAATATCTACTTCAAATGAAAAAAAGAAAAAGATACCTGTCTCAAACCAAAAACATTCTATCTAAAAGGACACTTTACAAAAAAATGCATTTTTAGTCCATACCGCTATAAATTAATCCATTTTTATTACCTACCTACCAAACATTTTATAAATTCAAAGCAACACCAACAATAAAAAACTAGGTACCTGTCCCAAGCCAAAAACACACAATCTTCCATTTTACATTTCCCAGCAAGCATAGAACGGTCTGTCTCATCCCTATTGATGATTTACTCCGCACATCCGCGCATCCGCCCGATTTACTCCGCACATCCATGCATCCGCACATAGCTCCGCCCGAGCGCCAGAACCCGCCAAAACTAACTACTAACGATTTGGAAAAAAAGCCAGAATTTTTTTTTTTTTAATTTGTAAACAAGACGAAAGACAAAAGACGCACTCATCCCGCCCCGTAACTGTTTCAGAGACATATCAAATCACCGCACCGGAGAGGGGGGGGTGGCGGCGACGCAATCGCGCCCGCGTCCACCGCCCGCGCGATTGCGTCGCCACCACCCCCCCCCCCTCCCCGGTGCGGTGTTTTGATATGTCTCTGAAACAGTTTTTACTTTAAATTAAAAAAGGTGTCAACATTATAAGGTGCTTTTATTTGTGACCAATACAAAAATTCAACAATAGGTAACACAAAAACATTAAAAAAACAAAACTTGAAAGCAACTAAATGAGAGTGCTTTAAATATTACCCAACAAGAAGAATGCCTACTATAACTGTTTAAAGTACAGCAATTCATATAAAATACAGTTTTCTCTTTTCCCAAAATAAGAAAAGGAAAAAACGCCAGAATTTTTTTTCTGGCTTTTTTTCCATATTATTTTTTCTGGCGTTTTTTTCTATTTTTGGAAATGGAAAAAACGCCAGAAATTTTTTGGAAAAAAGGCCTGACATCTGGGAAAGAGTTTCAGAAAACTTTGGCTTATTTTCCTAGGAAAAAAGGCCAGCATTTTGTATGAAGAATTTTCTGGCGTTTTTTCCAAAAAGAATTCTGGCGTAATTTCTTCTAACGTAATTTCCGGGAGCCGTCCGGTCCGGTCGGTAATATTATCATCCGCCAAGAATTTAAATGCTTAAAATCCTCTTCATCAAAGTTTTTATTTAACGACTCAATGTTTCTCTGCCTCTCCTATTTAAGTAATGTTTTTGACGACCCTATTAGATCTTTTAAAGAATATTCTATTAAAACAAACCGATGGAATCCATTTCTTAAGTATTTCGTGTCAATCTATACAAAAAGTAGCATCATTTAGACAACTGTATTGTTCTGGTCATATTATCGGCACGGAATCTGAATATCTAAGCACATAGTCTATTTCGTATTAAAATAAATACTTCTCAATAAATGGTATCTTCCCCCTCACTCTCCATCTTAAAGGACTACTTATACGATTTTAAGATACAAAAGTCTGTTTAGATTTCACAGGAAGAAGGAAGTAAATTTGCCAAAAAGCAATTGATTTGTGTGCGATTTCAATCTAAATACCAATTTGTGATTGTTTAATTTTTCTCGTTTTTTTTGGTTTGCGATTGCGGAAGCATAATAAAGAAGCACATAAAAAAAACTTAAGACCAGCGAGCAGTGGTAGCAGTAGCAGCACAATGAGTGTGGATTTATTATTATTTTACATCTTCCGGTTTTTGAAATGTGCTAATGTATTTGCTTCCTCATGTGCGCGGAGTTTGGTGAATTTCACCAATTCACTTGTTTGCACTCTTTATTTGTACGCAAATATTTATAATTTTATTTATTTACCTTTAAATATATTGAACATCAATTTTCTTGTTCTTCACGGCATGAAATAGTGGTTTCGTTCTTAAAATATAAATCGAACTTTTAATCAAACACATTACCTAACGATGATAAAGAATTCTGTCTTTGACGAATTTTCTTTAAATAACATAGATGCTTTCTAAGAATCTTACTGTATTTCAAGGTTTTTAATTTCCTAAAGTGCAACAAAAACATATTTGACGTCGACATAAATGCAGGGAAATAGCTTAGTTTAGTTTAGTTTATTTTAGCAAGCAATGCCCATCAATTTACCCTGGATGATGTTTGTATGGAGACTCATTTTTTAGAGCCACTAAACGAATGTGAAATCAAGCTGGGTAAAAAGCTCTATTTTTCCCTCTAATTTTGATTTATAAACATGCAAACCAATGCACGTCGCTATCTCTTTCTAACCTATCTTACTTTAATAAGAGATAAGATAAGAGTATTAATTATTGCCGGTTGAGTTACTTAACTAGGTATAAAAAAAGTTTTGGGTCGAGGTTGTAGGTACCTTTCAGGAAATGTTTTAGTTTTTCTAGATTTATCAGAAAGGTCTTAACGATCTTGACGACACTTAATATTTTTCTCAATCGCTAGTTGAAAAAAAAATTAATAAACAACAGTTATAGTTTTTAATTATAAGTATGTCCTATAAGGCAAGTTATGCATTCGTAAAAAAAAAAATTTGGACAATCAAACATGACATTTCGATGATAGTGAAGCCGAAAAAAGTGGGTCCGAAAATTCTGCATAAACGGCTGGACCGATTTGCGTCAAACTTGGTACACATTATTAATATGACGTCCTACAGAGGGGTTTTTGGAATTAAAATCCTAGGTTTGAAACTAACGGTACCTCATCATATTTTAATGGAAAACTCCTTTTCCTCAAAAACGGCTACTAAGATTTTGATGAAATTTTTTGAATGCTGTTTTTTTGTGAAAATCTTATTTTTTGGTTGAAATAGATTTTTCAGCAAGTCTCATAACGGTATCGCCTATAGGACCGTTTTTTTCGAATCAGATTTTCTTGACGGATTTCGATCAAAAATTGAATGTGAAAGCTGTTTTGTAAACGAAATAATGGTAAAGTTAAGGAATAGTTCAAGTTGTACAAAGCATCACTAAATCCTTTTTTTTCTTCAGATATTGGGATTTCTTTTGTTTATAAAGCAGTAGGAGTGTCTGTAGTATTGGTCTCCCTAATTGTATGGAAGCAGTAATTTTCCCCCAAAATTGTATTTACATTTGATTACACCTGGCTGCATTTTCTCATAAGGCATGCATTAAGTTAAAGCCATTGTTGTTGTTTCATTCTAAATTTTCAATTGCCATTGAATTCTGTTACCATCTTTATCAATGCATCGATTTTTTCACATTTTTTTGTGTCCAACTCTTTGTAGTTAGGTGCCGAAACAAATGTCTACCATAGTATGCATCAGTGTAAAAAATAAAATGCACGACTGGGTCGCACGAACTTGCTCTAATGAGTGACAGTGGTTTATGGGCTTGAGATTTTGATAAAAATAAAATTTTCAAAATCCTTAAATAAATACTTAAACTAATTTGAGCTGAAAAAAAAGTACGCTATTTTATTTCTTGGATAAATTTGAATGTATGAGAATAAATTTAGAAAAATCTGTGGAGCGGTTTTTGAGAAAAAAAGTTTTTTTCGAAAAACTTTTTGAAAAAAATTTTCAAAAAAAATTCAAAAACGCCAGTTCATAGGTATTCAGCAAATACATTTATTTAAAATTTTAAAAAAAAAATTTAATAAGCAGTTTTCAAAATATTAATTTTTTAAATTTTTTTTTAAAAAATGCTTTTAAAAATACAAAAAAATATTTTTCAAAAATATTGGTATGCAATACAAATTGAGCTACCTACAGCTATATGTGTGTGAAATTTCGAAAGAATCGGTTGAGTCGTTTTCGAGATAGTCGAAAGCAAAAAAAACGGTCCTATGGAAAGTACCGTTCTTAGCCATTTTTTAAAACTTTTTTTTCAGCCATATGATTGGTCGTACCTAAAAAGCAACACTGATTTTTTTAATTAAAAATCGTTAGAGCCGTTTTTGAGAAAAATGAGCTTTAACGTAACGGTTGTATGGCAGGTACCGTTATTTTTTGAGCTAAAAAAAAAATTTCAATTTCCTTTCTGTACAATACCTAAAAAAGTCTATATACCAAGTTTGAAGCAATTCGGCCCACCCGTTTGGGTTTAGGTCTACATACAGACAGACAGACAGACAGACAGACATACAGACGGACAGAATTTTTAGACCATCTTTTTTCGTCTTCGCTATCATCGTAATGTCATGTTTGATTGTTATCTCAAAACTTTTTTTTTCGACGAATGCATAACTTGCCTTATAGTACCTATAATCGCAAGTAAAAATAAGGTGAATCTATAAAATGGTATTTAGGTACTAAAAAAGCTGATTTTTGTTCTGGAAGAATTGACTATCTGAAGATGGTCAATTCTTTCTAAATTTTTTGTACATGAAAGCAGATAGTCAACCAACGATTGAAACTAGCTTGCATATTTGTATATCAGATAGGCAGTTTCTCCTCGACTTTTTATTATACTTGACATTATTTATACAAAATACAATTTTTTGCTGTTGGTCAGTTTTGCTTCCAAGCCGACTATATAAATTCTTAATATTTTCAAAACAAAAAATTCAAGTTTAATAAAAAGTTTTTTTTTCAAAAACGGTTTATTAAAAAAATTTTACATTTTTATTTTCTGATAAGAACTATAAACTGCTAGATGTTGGCTTACTCGAAACATTTTTGGAATGTTTTCAAAGTTTTTCAAAAGAAACCAGTTTTTTGAAGAAAAAAACTGGCCCGACGATTTTGTTTCCTTAAAATTCAAAACAGTAAAAAAAATCAGATGGCCTTCTTCATTTTTTTCCAAAAAACTAGTGATATTTAAATGATTTATGAAATTTCATCAGATTTTTTCCCTGCTTTGTTTCCAAAAACTCAATCCCCAAGACCACTGACACACATTAGAGCAAATTCGTGCGACCCAGTCGTGAGTTATATTTTTTCGTTAGCTCCCACACAAAAACCGTTCAGTTTACGGAAACATCTTTAATTTTCTGGAAAATTATTCAAGTAGCGATTTTATTGCAATTTAGTTTTTGACACATTACGAAAATATGGTTCAAAATTCTAAACACAGGTGGCATTTACGCAAAAATTAGTAAAACTGAGTCTGCAGTACAATTAGGTTAGGTTTCTGGGCAACAAATTTCGTCAGAAAATCACACAATAATTGTTCACACAAGTACTCTCTTTACAAATGTATGTCCAATGATGGTTAGAAGAAATGAATTATTGTTCTGATCGATTTCTGACGAAGTCATTAAGACTTGAACCATTGACTAAGCGTATGAATTGAATCGAGTGTCAAGCAAGGTCTCGCGTTTGTTACTCACAATGGCAAAGCAGATATAAGGACACCAGGCGGATTCCCTTTAAAAACTTCAAACACAAAGCTCCGCCTCAGTTTATCGAATAATTTAAAATCGTCCGAATTGCTGTCGATTCCTGAAGCCAAATCTGGCTAATCAAAAACGGAACTAAATGAAAAAATAGAAAAATGGTAGAATCGTTAGCCCAGTAGAGATCATAAAATCGCCGACAAAGAAAAGAAGTATAAGATTGACACTTTGTAGAACACAAAACGAGCCACAATATTATTGACGAAGAGGAGGGAGCAATTTTGTCACTTAAGATGAAAAGATCTTAGCATATCGATTGAAGATCAATATTCTAAAAACAAACAAATGTAGAAATATTGAAGAACTTGTGAAATTCTCCCAACACAAACCTATGACATCCACACACTACAGCGAAATAATTTAACGCACTCTCTCCAGCTCCATCTTTCCGGGTGGCTTCGTTTTCTTGTGCGTTCATCCAAACCAACGACAACTCCGCCAACGCAAAATTTCCATTTATTTCGAAATAAAAAAATAAAATTTTTCTACAAATGACATGAAAATGCGGCAAAGCAATTTATTGCAATACGACAACAATGTAAACAGAGACCTCAATAAGTTCCAGTGTGACGAGCATTTTTTAGCTAAAAAATAAAAAATCCAAATCCGATACTCAACTCTCTAACTCTCTATAGTTGGGCAATGGACACAACAGCAACGACAACGAGGTTCAACTATTAACGATTAATGCGGACGGACGGGACGTATGATTGGATGGAAGGAAGGCAATACGTAGGTTGTAGTAGCGTTGTTTGCTGATTTTCAAAGAAATAATGGAATCAATTGATGTGAAAAGGTGACTCTAAGACGCTGTAACCGGTCATACAACCTTTTCAAGAGTTGATCTCTATCGTTGGCCACAATTATTTTCATTATTTTTATTATGATATTTTTTTTTTTTTTACATAAACTTCAGTTAAGAAAGAAGAAATCGGTGAGGTTTTCATGAAACAAAATGAGTTTGAGGTGTAATTTTCCTATTTTTTTAGTGGGTTCCATGGATTTTAGGAGTTTTCAAGTGTCAATAGTTAGCGGTGGAGAGGTTAATGAAGTGAATGGCACTGTGAAGCACGATTTAGACGTAATAACAAATTCATTGTTATGTTGCATCGTTATAATAGGAACTCGTAGTAGATTGTTGGAACAGATTTGTTGAGGAACGCAGAATATAGTCTCTTACCTGGTGTGCTTAATGGGCTTGGCTTTTTTTTTTAAGACACGTTGAGATGGAAGTAGGTTTTCTTCAATTTGTATTTGGGGTAATGCTACTTCCGTGACTTGTTAGTTTTTATTTCGATTTGGGATTGGTCTTGTAAGAAACAAAAATATAGCTGACCTTTGGTGAGTGAAAAGCGCGTTTAATGATCAAATCACATTGAATAAGGCGTCTCAATATTTAGGTGTGACCTAGAAACCATTTGTTTTCTGAAGCATAATACAAAAGTTTATCGAGAGCGGGATTTCCAAACCAGGGTTTTCAAAATAAATAATGCATAGTTTCGGAGCTAGTTGTAGCTTACATTTAAATGCATCCGTAATATTTTTGATTATCGATTTTAAGACGATTTAGCAAAAAGAACTGGGTTTTATTTTTCAAGCATCGATTATGTTTACATCTATCAATTCCGATTTTCGATTTTTGAAACCATTCGACTATGAATTTAAAAACTTAGTTTTGTTAAACTCTCCAGGCTATGGATAAGAGTTTAGTCGAAACATTGCTTATGGGTACTCTGAGCTACTTTTCGATAAAACTTTTCTCTCAGCTATTGTCTATTAGATCGTACTTAATGTCATTTGTCTAAATTTGTTAGAAAAAAAAAATCGGTTATCATTCGACCATATCGGGAAATCCATAAATTCAGATCTTCAGCAGCACTTGCACTTGCAGCAGCAATATTATTGACTGTGAGTGCATTACTATGATGCAGACTTTACGAGTAAGGCTTCCACTCTCTTCAAATTTCTTGCGAAGCCATTCGAGTATGACAATCATGGCGTTTTGCGCAAAAAGTGGCTACGTTTGAATAGCCACTTTTGTTGTAAGTTCGTCGTAAATGGCAAAAATTCAACTTACAATATAACTTTTCAGATGACAGCTGAAATTGAAAGGTGTTAAATGCTAGCACTTCCAACTTGAAACTACGAAATGAATGACCCTATATGTTGCAGAATGCAGAAGCTATGACTCTTTCTCTAGTAGGAATGTGCCCCATGGTTCCACTTGCCCCTCTGGAAATATTCAGCAAGCAGTCGTTAGTCATTTGCCATAAAGCTGTCTTTCAATGGCCCGATAACGACATTAGGCACTCCAGTAATATGCACTATTTTGCAACCTCAGTTTAGTAAAAAAAAAAAATTCCAAGAACCAATTCCACTTCTACAAAGATAGCTCAAATATTTTTGATCTGATTGCTGGAAGCGTGTAGATAAAAACTAAGTCTTAGTTCTTTTACCTTCTCGAGGAACTTTTGGGGATAAAATAAAGTGCACGACTGGGTCGCACGAACTTGCCTCACTCAATCACTTAAAAATCACTATTTAAAACGCTTTTAAAAAAAAAAAAAAAATAATAACCATATGATTTCTTTAAAGTTTTGATTTTAAGGAAAATGACTTTCAAAATCGTAAAACTTTTCGAAAGCATATTCCAATTATTTTTAAGTATTCCAACATCTAGCAATTAGTAGTTCTTATCAGAAAACAAAAATTTTTTAAAATTTTGAACAAACAGTTTTTGAAAAACCAACAATTTTGAAACAAAATTAACTTTTTTTTTAACTTGAAAAACTTTTTTTTTTTTTGACAAATTAAAGAATTAATACTATTTTGTTTATAAAAGAGCTTTCACATTAAAATTTTCATCGAAATCCATTGCGTGGTTTACGAGAAAATCTGTTATATATAAAAACTGGTCCTATGGGAGGTACCGTTACAAGACTTTCCTGAAAAATTAATTTCAACCAAAACAAACATTTTACTCAAAAAATACCATTCCGAAAGTTTTATCAAAATCTTAGGAGCCGTTCTTGAGAAAAATGCGTTTTTGATAAAAAATCACATGGCAGCTACCGTTAGTTTTGGAGCTAAAATGCTAATATCAAAAACCCCTCTTTAGGACGCCATAATAATACTGTGTACAATGTACATACCAAGTTTGAAGCAAATCGGTCCAGCCGTTTAGGCTGTAGGTATCTATACAGACAGACAGTCAGCAGAATTGTCCGACCCACTTTTTCGACTTCCCCATCATCTTAATGTTATGCTTGATTGTTAGAATTTTTTTTTACGAACGTATAACTTGCCTTATACAGGGTAATTGGTATAAGGTGTTGCAAAAAGCTAGAGTATGTAGGTTGGGAAAAAAATCGTGAGGGAGGGGGGGGGGGGGTATATTCCCCTCCGTTTAGCCGGGACATGACTTAAATTTGAAAAAAAAATTATTAAAAAATAACGGTAACTCCTACTTTACTGCTATACCTTTTTGTAAAGCCAAAGACCCATTCTTTTATTGTAATTTTAAATGAAGTTATTTTAGTGAATTGTTTTCAAAATATTAACTTTCAAACTCAAAATTTTGAAAAAAATAAAAAAAAAATGTTTAAACTAATTTTTTTCAAATTGTACGTAATTAAGTACATATTATTTTTGCTCTCAAAATTGAATGCTCCCATTAATTTGAAACCGTATGGCTCTATGACTTTTTGTTGCCAAGCTATTGAAAAATAACCGAACCTACTTCTTCACAAAAACAAGAAAATCCGACGTTAAGACTGTACCATGACATGAAAAAGTGCTCATCCACACAGACAAACCGACGGCGACAACGTTATGACGAAATCTACTTTTACGGGGTTCTCTATCATCGTAATGTCATGTTTGATTAAACCCACTTAATAATGGCCCTGGTAGTGTTTTCAAACGAAACAAACTAACCTAGGCAAAAATCAAATAAATAATTAAAGTTAAAAATAACTAATGCTAACTTTTGTTTTTTCAGCCCCATTTCGATGACTTGTAGAATATCTGCGACGACTGGATGTACCTAACTGGCAGAATAAAAGTTTGAGAACCATTCTTTGTGGCAACAACAAAAATGAAATTTAATGTTAAATTAGTTCTTGGAACACCACGCCCTGAATCAGTATGTGAAATCCCAAATCTACAACAACGCTGGCGTTCTTTAAAACAATAAATTTTATAACAAAAATAAAACATCACAATATTTTGATTTCCAATATCTTGGGGCAATAATGGGCTTGAGGAAACAATTATCAGACCCAAATAAGATCAATTCCCACAGATATTCATAACACGAACAAAAGCAATAAAAACAAACAACATTTTTAAATATATACTCTCATTGAGCTAGCGTACCCTAATCTGATATCAAAAATAATAGTGTTTCATTTAAAGTATTGGATTACAAGATCCCCCTTTAAAATGCCATAATTTTAATTTGCGCTCAAAAAGCATTTTAACAACCGAAATGTGATCCACAACAATAAGAGATAGTGTTTTAATTTTTTTTTATTTTTTTAAACAACAATACCACAAGTTAGCCAGTTTTTTGGTGGGGCAACTGGTTGTTGGATTATCTAGTTCGATTAGCATATGGAACAATGGGGAGCACATTTAAATAATCACGAATTGTTTGTTGGTTGTTTTTAGTATTTTTTTTTTGTATACCATTGTTGTTTTTTATAGTTTTTATCTACACTTTCCAACGTACCTATCGTTTAAATGCGCTTACAACTGCAATTGCTTTTGATCCTCTAACACCCTATCGTACAACAATCTTGTATTTTACAACTCGTTTTGTTTGCAGCGTTCCAGTCGAATGCATTTTCAAGATATAGCTATATGAGCACTCGAGTGTATTTCAAAGAATATGTATCCCACCCGCTTTGTACGAGTATGCATTGGCATCAACAAAACACGTTCGTATCTGCGTGTGTTCGAAGCAGTCTCTGATGATCGTATATCTCCTCTGTGCCCCGTTGTCTTCATATACTTCGTCATCCATCCCGATTTACAAGTAACCAGTCCCTTGGGGCATTCAATTGAATTCATTCGCTACAATTATTTTGATTATCTTCCCACTGCATGTTGTTGTTATATTGTATCTTCTGTTGACTAGAGAGTGCTTTCTTTGTAATATCGTTTTTTTTGTACCTACATGTAGTTTTTTTTTTTTGTCTTTTAACGTCGATGCAGTGACGTTTAATTTGGTTGTTCACTTTCTAAAAATTGATTCGATCTTATAAATATTGCAAGACGCAAAATAAGTTTGGGGTCGAATTCTGGTGGATCCAGTTTAATAACTCGCTTTAGACAAGTTACTGCACACCAAGAAACTAGTCAGATAACCAAACAGCTAACATGTATTCACAGCCAAAAACATCATACGACGGAGATCCCTTAGAGTTCTCACTGTTCTTTCACTTTCTACATCTTCCAACAGTGTTTTTTTTCCGCAAAGTGCTCAAATTTAAGCTTCCAAATGAAACATTACAAGCAAAAATACTAAGGATGCCTTGTTAAAATATTTTAAAGAAGTCAGAAGGTTCCCTCGACGATCTACCTGGCTGGTAGTTTGACAAACATGACGAAATAAGACGCGATTCCGTACAGCTCGACATTGTATTAAGTATTTGCTATCTATTGACGCCATCTTCTGAGTATTAAGCAGGAAATACACGATACAATCATCGTACCGATTATCGTACAAAAGTTGGGTCGTATGCGATGATTGTATCGTGTGTCGAGCGAAAACCAGGGGTGGAATCGGCTAATGTGATTTGTGATTGTCACATTTCTGACAATCACATGTGATAAAACAATTTTGTGCGTCTGCATAATGTGATCACCGGAATTTTGTTTATTTTCATTATGTCATTTTCCGTTGGGCAATTGGAGAGAACTCCGAAGACAAATTGTTTCTCTTCGGAGTTGTGTTTTGCGAGTCTTACTTCTTCTGCTTTTTATGAAATATGTGGTCTGAAGACGCATATATACGAACGTCACAGTTTCTATATATTTTGTAATTCAAATTAAACAATTCGAACAATTTTAATATTTAATTTACATTAAGGGACGTGACAATTATGTATTTATTTAGAAAAGATTAATTTAGTTGTCACTTCACGTGATTGCTCACAACATATACGCGTTTCAGAAAAATATCTCAATTAAAAAAATGTTCATTTCTGTTTTTTTTTTTTTTTATTGTTTTTATTTTTACTTTAATCATGAGGAGAAACTAATTTCTCCCAATCGAAAACAACATTAGTGTAGATCTTTGACAAATCTTTGACAGCAAAAGCAAATAATTTTGTTTTATAAGTCAGCGTCAGAGGTTTATTTTTTATTTATTATTATTTTTGTATGCAAGTGACACCTAAATAGCTGTCACAAGAAAAAGTCACAAAAATGTGATTGTCACATGTGACAATCACCTTAGCCAGACGAAATTTGTATATTGTGACTATCACATATCACAAATCACCTTAGCCGATTCCACCCCAGATGTCGTCTACTTCTACTTGAAAGTAAACCGAATGGTGTGCGTGATCCCTTGCGATATCGCTACCGGTACGATGATTACATCGTGTATCCCCTCACTATAGTCTCATACCATTGTGAAAATGAAAATTGGCTCACTAAATATGGTGCTAGACGGCACAGCGGGTAAGATCTTTTGTACAATGCTATTGTTTCTACAGTTTTTCAGGATGGACCACACAATTATGAGTTTCCATTCATCGGGCGTATTACTCTTAGACCATATGTTTAAGAGATGAGTTGGTGGATGCTACACCTCGGCTTTATTGCCTTTGAGCTTTGTAAACAGCTTAAAATTCAAAACATTACCGAGAAGATAGAATTAATTTATTTTACATGCCGAGTACTGAGTCGCATATTTGGCTCATTGAGAAGACGAGCAAACATTTTTGATTAAAATTCTAAACATTAATCCAAAATATATCGCACTACTCTAGATAAGGACAAAATAATGACTTAGAAATCCTAAATCCAGAAAGTAGAGCCAAGCTTAAACCATCTTAGGAGGTTACTACGTTGCAGAACTTAAAATCCAATCGATCGGGGGAAGAGTATTCTGAACATCTGTGGCACTTATGGTTGGTGCCAAGTGATACATGCAAATAACCAAACCAAAAGCAACGATTAGAAAACTAGCAACATGCCAACCTTATATCCCTAGAGCTTTGGAGTAACGCGACTGTATGGATATGAACGCGGAAGAAATGCAGTGCTTATCACAGCTAATCTCATGACCATATTTTCGACCCCGAATCGGCTGACAAAAAGGAAGCTTGCAGTTCGTTGTTGTAGATATACAAAACAATGGCAGCCTAAACTTATATCCTGAAGTTACTCTAGGAAGGAATTGGATTGAGTTGTGAATACTTTAATCGGTTAACAAATAAGTATGACAGCCAAAAATCCACGAAAAAGCAACCTGGTCAACTTATATAGATTACAACCAAGAACCCCCATCACCAAACTTTAAAAAATAAAATGCACGACTGGGTCGCACGAACTTGCTCTTATGATAAGCAATTATTGCTTAGTGGCTGCATATATGGATTTAAAAAAAAATTTAAATAATTTCGAAAATTCTTTTATTTTTTAAATTAGTTTAAGAGTTTTCTCGGAAAAACAAAGTATGCAATAAAATTTCGAAGCTATACGTAAATCTAGGAAAAAAAAATATTGAAAATCGTTCGACCAGTTTTTTTTTAAAAAGGTTATTTTTGAAAAACTTTTCCAAAAAATATTTTGAAATTTATTTGGGTATGCAAATATATGGCAATCTGTAGTTTACATTTGAAAAAATAATTTAAAAAAAAATCAATATACCCGTTTCCAACATATTTCGAAAACCAAAAATTTTTTTGAAAAAATTATAAAAAATCAAAAACAAAAGTTTTTGAAAAATTTGAAATGCCATATTAATAAAATTATAAATGACTTCCTGTGGCCAAAATTTTATTGAAATCGAATGTATAGTTTACGAGAAAATTTGATTTGAAAATACTGGTTCTATGAGAGGTACCGTTATAAGACAAATTTTGAAAAATATTTTCCAACCAAAAAATAGATTGTCGTACAAAAATAGCATCCTGAAAGTTTTATCAAAATCGTTAGAGCCGTTTTTGAGAAAATCAATTTTTTTCTTCACGATTGTATGGCAGGTGCCGTTATTTTTGGGCCTAGAGCAAAAATAAAAAATATGTTCCGAGGGACGGCCAAATAAATCCTAGATACCAAATTTGAAGCAAATCGGCCCATCCGTTCAGGCTCTAGAAGCGCGAACAGACAGACAGACAGACAGACAGACGGACGGAATTCCCAGACCCACTTTTTTCGACTTCTCCATCATCGTAATGTCATGTGTGATTGTTATCTCGAATTTTTTTTTCTGCACGAATCCATAACTTGCCTTATAGTACCTATAATCGCAAGTAAAAAGAAAAGAAAATGTAGATAAAGAGCAGAT
Organism: Platycheirus albimanus; assembly: GCA_916050605.2. Classification (NCBI taxonomy): domain Eukaryota; kingdom Metazoa; phylum Arthropoda; class Insecta; order Diptera; family Syrphidae; genus Platycheirus; species Platycheirus albimanus. The sequence continues at coordinate 288,888,437 of OU696696.1, read as the reverse complement.
GACCAGCCGGCAAACCAAGCCTTAACCTAACCTAAGTCTACCACAAGCCACCTTTAAAAAAGCCACCTAGTAAAAAAAAAAGTTACTCAAAAAGATCCCCGCGCCATGAATAGCTAGTAACACCCACGGTCACACTGCAGGCAACTAACACAAATATCATTTTCGATAGAGTCTAAGATTAAGGAGATCTTTGACGGCTTTGTGACTCTAATTGGGCCTCAAGGCAAGAGCCCGAAGCTCGGTTAGGGACATTTTACTATACACCCCTTAGCTCAAAGTTTTTGCAGAGCTCTACACAACTTGAAACCAAATGAGCTCATCAAGTTCAAATTAAAAGTTCTTTAACCTTAGAAAATTTGTATCTAAATATGGTAATAAATACCTAAAATAAACCACCACATTGCCAAACACCTAAATCGTCTTTGAGTAACGTATCATTTTTCTGTTGTTTGCTGGAAAAGCATTGTTGCGTGCAAAAACCTCAACAAAACTTAAAAAAAAAAGAATACAAAATGTGTGAGCTAAGTTTAGTTAGAAAACCTCAATTGCATATGTGCACAGTTTTTTATTTAATATTTTTTATTGCTACAAAGAACAAGCAACACCAAATTAATAACCATTGAGTTCATGGCACTTTGCGTTCATTAGCACGCACGTCAGTATTTTTTTTTTTACCCAAAGCAAACTTCTAACGAGGGAAGAGTCTAACCTCATAGTCATAGCCACGAGAAGTTGAATTAAATTGCAGACCTTCAGAATAGATTTGCAAATCTCATTTCAATATGGAAAAAAATACGATTTGTATACGAGCCTACTAAGCAAACAGCCGACGAAGACGACGACGACCGAAGTGGGCCTTGGTATTTCCATTTGGCTGATCAAACGCTTGGAATTAGATCGCGTAAAGAAATTTAATGACTCATCAACATCATCATCATCAACCACCACATACGAATGGAATAGATACCAAAGCACTTTGCTTTATGGTTTCCGCATCGTGAAATCTGCGTCATTGATTTTGAATGAATGTTCATTCTATTTTTCAAGCAATTTTTATTATGAAAAGCCTTAAATTTTTCTGAATGTTCCAGACCAAAGAGTAATTATATCTCGCGTGTAAAACAAACATTTTTTAAGGTGACGCTGACGCTGACTTGAAGCGAGGTGACAAACATTATCATCGTCGCCGCCGTCCGTCGTCGTCAAAATGCGGTTCTCATTGCGGTCGTCATTTTTTGCTTGTCATTCATTGCCTTGACTTTGTGCTAAAATTTAAATTTATAATTGAGAGTTAAATAATATGGACGGACATGTTCATAAGACCTCCTTCGCACATACATAAACAATATTTAGACAGGCTAAGGGTATCCAAATTTGAAAAGCTAAATGCATGCGCTTTTGTTTGAGGAATTTTAGCTGAAGTTAACATGCAAGAAATTTAAGGCTCTATTTTGGAATCAAAATAAACAAACATTTTAAAGTTATATAAAAGCCTCTGAGAGCTTATCGCTTCTATTAAGATTTAAGTGATATTCGAGAAGTCGTTCTCAGCTTGTTTATCTTCTTTAAGTTATTTTTTTTATTTTTTTTATTGAGAACAAGTTCGATGTGAGAAATAAAACCGCAAACTTGAATAATTTAACATAAACTTGCGAAAGCAAACGTGAACTATAAATATTAATCAAAATTATTTGTATCGTGGCGACAAGAAAATTGATTTTAATGTACTTATGTTATTAACTCAATGATAAAGTGGAATATAGTTGGGAATCACGTGGAACATGTGACAATTTTATTATTTGAATCACAAAGTAAATTTTAGTTAGAAAAAGGCAGCTTTTGTGCGGGATGACGCCATAAGCTGCGAGCATTAAAGCAAACTTTATGTGACTGCGTATTTGAACTAAAAGCCCCGTCGTGACGAGCGTGGGAATGTCGGATTACATGCACAGTCGGTGCTGAGAATTTGGAAAGAAAACTTCTGCACTGTTAAACGGCCAAGACTTTAATTAATCGATTGAGACGATGATAAACAAGACTCTTGTCGACCCTGCCAGGATGAAGTCTGGGAAGCAAAATCTTAGCTTAAGTCTAAAAAGATTGCTGGAGTGGGTGGCCCCCAAAGCAGCGGGAAATGACTACGTGAACTCATCTGCACAATCTGGTCGGATATATGTACGGAAAGAATTTTTGATGAATGGAACCTCATCATCGTGTGCCCTAAACACAAGAAAGGAGATACTCTGAATATTGTTGGCTTTTCTATATGAATGTCTAAGCCTTTCCGAAACGTGATTGGTTTCTAACAGTGTGGTTTCAGGCCAGGTAAGTCAGCGATCGACCAAATTTACACACTGACAGATTTAATCGTATTTAAAATCGGGTATGAAAAGGGATGAAACAATTTCTTTTTCAGGGCCAAACGTTTTCGATTGTACAGGATGACGATAGAGAGCTTGTGCTGCTCCGTCAAAGTTGAGAAAAACACTAGTGACTCTTTTGGCAACTCATACACCAGCTTTGCGGTACGATTTTTTTTTAGATCCGTCCAATTACGCTCTCAGCGGAGTATTCGCGAATATTGAAGTGGAGACAGCGAAAATAGGTCTGGCTGTTGGTGAGGATAATACAAAGTATATGCTGTTTTCAGGTGTAGAGCGTGATCATCATAGGCTAGGACTAAACGTCAAAGACTCTTGTCTAATTGAGTGGGGGTTAACTATACCCTCTTAAGTGTTTGAACGCTTAACCAAGGCTACAAATATAGATCGCGATACTCCTTTTGTTCGGCGGATCCTTGGAGCGTAGAGGCCGCGGCACCTCTTCGTCTTTGGGGTCCCTGCCGGGCTTAGCATCGACGGTGTTTTGTAAGCTGGCTTCAATCCAATCATGAATGTGGTTGAGATTGGAGTTTGGAGTTTAAGAGGGATAGATGTGCCTATCCTCCGCCTCCACGTGGCAACCCGGGAATCAATATGAATGGCAGGGAAATTGTTGTAAATGAAATAGGAGTGAGTATCTACAGCTATATTTCTTTTCCTGGAAGTATTGATTCCTTACCGGAAACGTATGCAAGGTAAAACTTGTATGCGGCTAAGAGAGGAGGGCTGGGTATGCGTATTTGGCTGTTTGCTTCTACCTTGGCAGATGGTTGAGTGCGCATATCTAAGGCTGCCAGGCCTTGAGTATTGAAGGTGCTCATCTGGAAGTGACCCAATGGTTGCGAAGCTCCACCGGAAGCTTTATTCTGGTACCACGGGAGATAGTGCCCACCCAGGTGGCCGAGTCACCTGGGACACTATCTATGAGGTAGGCCCCCTTGTGGGAGTATCGTGGTGGTTGTGGTTTATTCCATAGCGGAAACATATGGCATTGGTTAATATTGTCTTCGGATGATATTATCGGATGCAAGAGGTGTTAGATAGACCTCGCTCTTCACCAAGGGGTGTGGACATGCCTCAACATGTTCCATAAAATTGGTACTAAGAGTCTACCTTGGGGTAGAACTCGATTTTGCCCTAAGGTGGAACTTGTTCTGCCTTGGGGTAGATCTTAGGGCTCTGGTCTAAGCCTAATTGGACTCTGCATGCGAGTAAGCTCGTCGTGAAATTAAGACTTAATTGTCAGGTGTTCACGTAAAGCTTATTTTCATCCTGTCTAATTGAGTTTCACTATATCGTCACAAAATAATATCAGGGATCAGTCAAGCTTACCAGGCATCTTTGTAGCAAAAGACCAAGGACATACTATACAAGATCCTAATCATATCAGTCGTGCTGTATTGGGTAGAAGCGTGGAGCTTGACACAATCGAGAAATCAAGAGCTGTACGGGCTATATAGCGATGTTGACCTTGGCTTGGGCATGTGGACGGTATGTACCAGTAATCCAGTCTTCAATTTCAACACTTATAGATGGCCAACCTAATTGTAAAAGACCCCATCTAAAGTGCCTTGATCAAGTTGATGAAGACTTCAACCAACTTGAAGTGCGTAACTGGAGGCAACTGATTAGGGACCTGACTGGCTGGAGAAGTATATTGTTTGAAGATGTGGTAAGTAAGTATATACCAAAGGATTAGTTTATATAACGTTGAAACTATTTTAGGTGACCGCTGTAAGCAATTAATCGATTCATTTCTACACTGATGGCTCAAAAACCGAAGATGGCGCCGATGAACTCGCCAGGAATGGAACTACTGCACCAATTTCACCTTACAGGATGAACATTGGTATTCCCATCGCTACATGTAAACGTAAACTTACGCTAAAACAAAATGCATCGAACAAAACAAATCTAAGATGGACAAACTTAACCACTCGCCTGGCGACCAAATTAGATCTGACCAAAACTGGATCCAAAACGCACCAAATTTTTGTTATATCTTGACAAGTTTCACCTTAGCTCCTTAATTGGTGTCATTACTGGACACTGTCTTATAGGCAGATATTCTACCAGACTAGGCGTTTTCCAAAACAACTTCTGCAAAAGTTGCATGGACGAAGAAAGAAAAAGAAACTATAACTCACTTTCTTTGTTCATGTCCTACTCTTTCACAAAAACGAAATTTAAATTTAGGAGATTTCTTCTACAACGATTAGTGATCTAACTCAGACACCCACTGTCTCCATCGCTTTATTAGAAGTTCCAAATTGATATGAGTGAGGTAGTGCCTCACCTTCATATGTGGTATCACAATGGACCTCGTATTTGGTCATAGTATGTGAGTAATTGCCTGACAGCCACCTTAGCCTAACCTAACCTAACTGCAAGCAAGCATAGCATACCCATCCTAAATAGCTTGCACTAACCCATCTTAAATATCAAACAAGTTAAGTTACGTGGACATTACCAGATAAAAAGTCATCAACCAGATTCGAGATGTTACTACTTCCAATCGCAGACTTGCTTCAACCCAAAGCACAATTGAAGCAATCGAAGGCATTATGGCAAGGAAAAAGGATTTTATAGAAGTTTAACGTCGAAGTGCAAGTCCAAAAAATCGTATTTGCCTCGACCCGCAACACTGCTCCCACTGATGGGATCGCTACCACCTTTCTGTATGAGTGAACAGGATGTGAACGCATCAGTTTTCTTCAGGTAATCAACATCGCTCTTTTTTACATGAAGTATCTAGAAGATTTGACATCCATGGCGGAATAATCGCAAGAAATGACCCAGGCAATTCACTGAACCAATTGGAAAATCTAATTCTAATCAAACCCAATAACTAGATGAATTTCTGGGAATACAAAGGATTTGTTGGATTGATGTCTGTCTTCATCCTCCTTGTCAAACTATCAAAAAAATAGCTGAAGTAATTTTGTGTTCCTTGCTAAAAACAAATTAAGTACTTTTTTGAAGATTATTTGAACAAAACAGTTTTAAAATGTACGAAAATATCATCTACAAAAACAAGACTTATTTATAGCCGTCAAACTACTTTCACAAGCGGTTTGTTTTTGACTCAGTTTATTTATAGACGGACGTTGCTAATTCAGTCTGGATGACATGAAGTAAAGGCGAATCTAAATTCAAACGAGGTCCGTTAAGTTTTTTTTTTATAATTCACTCACAATTAAGGGGTTATTAATACCCTTATCATAAATCAACACGTGCGAGCGTTAAGGTTAGAAGGAATATAGAACGAATAAAGAAAAATTGCTGCCCAGGTTGGAATTGAATTCATAATTTTAGGTTCAAATCAAGCACTGCATCCACTGCACCGTTGCACTATGCACCGTGATGTAGAGAAGACAGCTGAAAAAGATATTGATTGGTCTGGATTTTCTAGGACCAGGAGCACCCTTCTCTCATTAATTTATGACCATTCCGCCATTGATTTATAATATAGACGACAATAATTGAATATTAAACTTATATGTTTATGTTTCTGCATAACAGAAGCAATGAGAACATTTAAAAAAATTGTGACATAAGGAACAATCGTGAGTTTTGAAAAAGAAAGCAGTGGCAAGGGGAAAACAAATAAGCCTTAGCAAAAGAGAATCCTGCCCAAATTACTACTTTTCCTTGATATTCTGAGCGATATGCATGAATACGAAACATAAATTCAAGAAAAATTAAAAAAAAAATGAAATTTTGGTCTAGAACCGAAGTCTTTAAGTCAATGGGACCGAAGTATCTTTTATACCGAAGTTAACGCAATAGAAAAATGTGAGGAAACAAACCTAAACAGAAACTAAAGGGTGCTTTTTTAGACGTGTGGTTTTCAATCTTGCAATACTTTTTTCGGAGTTGGTGTTTTTGACAGCTGTCACTTGATTTATGCTCAGTTGGTTTGCCAATTCATAATGAATAGACTCCTGAAAAATAATTGTTCGGTTCGTGCGAGGCATCACAAGAAAATTTCGTTCAGCGATGAAGCTCACTTTTGTTTGAATGGGTAGGTACGTTAATAAACAAAACTACCGTATTTGGAGTGATGATAATCCTCAAGTGTATGTTGCCCAAATCATTTTTAAAACATAATGGCAAACCCTTATCTTTATAATAAAGCTAGATTCTTGGCCACAACATTAAATTATATGAGTTTTACTTCTTCTTGAAAACCACACGTCTAAAAAAACACCCTTTATAACGAGCAAAACATATCAATCACGTCAGGCATGAGCCACCACTCCAAACCTCTAAACACCTATACAAATCTTTCCAAATTGGTATGGGAGTCATCATTACTTTCCAAACTAACAAACTGGATTTGATTGTATAGGAATGAAGGAAGTGTGGAAGTAGTTTTAAAGAATAGAAGCAATGTTTTGTATTTTAAATTATTGTCGAGGCTAACACCGTATCAGTTTTTAGATGCAGCAGATATATGGTCCTTTCGGTTTAGTCCATAGACATAACAGGCAGTATTGTTGAATACAACATTGAACCTTCTAAGGGACAGTGCGTCTAAACCAGACAAAATTTCACAGTTAAAAATTTAATAAGGCACAATTTTCTCTTGTTTTGACTGGCTTTTTGTAAGGGAAAGAATTCTCAAAGCCCCATACACTTAACCTGTGGCTTTATCATATGTTGAAACATATTCCCAAGTTTCTTGTTTGCAGTATCAACGTACTCTACTGTTGGTCCACTTGGTTGTATCACCGGAAAGTAAGAACGAGCGCTTGGTTTTTTAGAAATCACAAGGCATTTAGTTTTTTTCGAATTGAGAACAAGAACAAAGCTGTCAGACCACTCAGATATATCTTTTAAGTCCTCATTTATTTCATGTACACAGTCCTCAATCATACCAAGGTCACAACTAATAACATCGGCAAACATGCGTAGGTCACAATACCTAACCACGTTTGGTGGGTCATTAACGTATAAGAAAAATAATAGTGGTTCCCAAATAGATCCTTGGGGAACTCCAGGTGCTAAAGCAAGAACGTTTGAAACTCGGACACCATTAACAACGGCTTGATTTCTCCCGGAGCTTAACAGCCTCAGGGGAGAAGTGATACAAAGTGGACATTTGTTTGCACATAATACGTGTCAAAAGCTTTAGAATAATCGAGAAGACCCAGGAAGGAAACTTTATCATCATCCAAGGTTCTCGTTTTCTCAATCACTTCCAAAAGGGGACAACTGTCTGTGCTGAGAACGAAATCCTGATTGTTTGGGTGTCAACAACAAAATAAGAAATTGGTCTTTCAACAACCTTGGACAAGAATAGAAGTTTCGATATAGAGCGGTGTTCTTGAGCACTTCGATTTTTTGGAACTGGAATTACTTTTGAGATTTTCCATTTCGAGGAAACATATGTTAGGGATAAAACTAAAATTCAAGTATGACAGAAAAACTACTCACCAGCAACAACAGAGTCATTCTTAATTGTCCTACGAACAATCATGATGGCGTCATGAAGAGAACGTTCTGTCTCCTCAAGGAACTGTTCCGAACCACCACGCAGGATGAGAGTGCATGTCTTTGCATTGATGCATCCTTTAAAAAAAAATATTTATTAATTGTTTATATCGGTGCAAACAAAAATTAAACAAACCCTCAAAGATGTTGAACCTCTCTCCTCCAATCTGCTTCTCATCGAACACATCACACTGACCCAAAACTTTAGGACCGATATCATTTGCTGTGGTCATCACAGCACCACCACAAGCCTTCAAAGTACGCTTGAGATCTTCTTCTGGAACGCGACCGGCACAGAACATATCTCTATCAGCGAACCACTGAGTGGCAACATCACCAATTGGCAATTTGGACAGAACCACATTAGCTCCAGAGTCGGCGATCTTTTGCAGTTTGTTGTAAAGAATCTGCCATTCGGCATCGACTACTTTTTGGTATTCTTTCACGTTGTCAACACGAACCTCGGCATTATCACGTTCAGCCTTCAATTCCAATTCGATGTTCAACAAGGCAATCTTGCAATTCTTGTAGGATTTCGGTTGCATTTCAAAACCAGCATAGGAGAAGGTCTTCTTGAAGGCCACACCTGAGATGATTTGACTCTCTTCCAATGAACCACCCGTCACTTTTTTCACACCAATCATGTTGAGCGGGAGAAGTTCATCCAACGCCAGGACAGCGTCCACAACCATCTTCGAGAAGAAGTCCTTCTGTTGATGGATGAGCTTCGAGCTCATGGCAGTTGAGGCGCATTTCTCCAACAACGTACGTTGTTCCTCCTTTGATTGTTTCTCGATGCGTACAGCCATTTGGTTGATCTTTTCGATGCACAGAGTCAAAGCCTTGCGGATGGCTTTGATGATAATCCTAGGATGCACACCCTCTTCGACGAAGGGCTTGATTTGTTTCAAGAACTCGCCGGCGAGTAAAACAACACTGGTGGTGCCGTCACCAACCTAAAACCATAATCAAATTAGAAATGACAAACAAAAGAGAGTCTCTCTCACTCACCTCAGCATCCTGTGATTTGGCGATGTCAACCAAAGTCTTTGCTGCTGGATGGACAATGTCCAACAATTTCATGATTGTTGCTCCATCGTTGGATATTGTGGCTTTGCCATTGCCATTAACGATGAGCTTATCCATGCCACGGGGCCCGAGTGTTGTGCGGACGGCATCGACAATCGATTGGCAGGCATTGATGTTGGAGATCAATTGGGGTTTGCCCTGGGAGGTGTCGGTACCTTCTTTCAAAAGAACAATTTGTGGTTGCTGTAAGGATGAAAGAGAAATCGTGGTTGCAATTCAAATCTTATTTTGTTTATACAGAAAGACTTTGAAGAAAATAAAGCAAAACATTAATCAAACCTCTTTGAAGGACCCTGGATAGTGATTGATAAAAAAGTTGCTTTAAAAACGATCGTACAAATTTTAAACTAAATATTTTGTTTATGTATTTTTCAATTATTTTGTTTATACAAGTAAAACACTCGTAAAATGGAAACAGGGTTATTCTATGTAAATTTTCCAAATTTGTTCACTGGACTTTTCAGCATTACCTATTGTCTTTAAATTATTAATTGTGGGTACTTTCTTAAGGAGCAGCAAGTTGGATAAGAAAGTTGGCTTGGTCTGATAAAGACGACTCCAACTCTGTATCTTTATGAAAACTATATGAGTTGCACTGTCGTCGTGCTTAATAAAGTGTGCTGTAGGGCATGGTTTGGGACATGTTTATGCATTTAAGATAAATCTCTCGCAAAGTTCAATTTTGTTGGTTGCACATGCACATTCTCGGACGAAGCCAGAGGAATTCAAATACATCAATGTCAAAAGTAGTTGCTTGCAAAGACGCCTACCTATTTTCGTCTCAATGTGTATCCTATTAAATCTAGGCCTAGTTAGAAGATTTAGCTTGACATTATAACCGCTTTGGATTTAAGAGCAATTCCCCTAAGACCTAAAAAGGACGCATCTTTCAACAAGCTCCTATTTTAAAAATGGTAATATTGTCCGTCTCTAAGTGTTTTTAATATCGGAGCCTATTTGAATGTTTACTTTTCTACTAGGAGCTCCACCTGAAACACAATACTAGTTTTAGGGGAGTCTCATTGATCCAGTTAAGCATTGGAAAAGAGAAGCCAGATTTTGATGTAGGTTCAAGAACTTCAATGTCCATATTGTTGCAACCTTCACCACATGGGTCAAAGTAGGTTTAGTTTTCTCTATTCAGTGCCTCATGTCAAATATGAGCAAGGTATTCAACACTTTCAAATGCTCTCCCCACGTAATAACCCAGACATTGGATGAGCCAACGATGAGTACTGAAATGGGAAGAGAAGCGAAGCTACGCTCAAATAGCGAAAGGTGTCGGTTTGGTTCGGCATTTTGTCAGATGATGCACTCTCGCCATATACGCAGTAGTGTCTTGGAGGCATGTAAAGTTTGTTTTGCGAGTATCGGCCATAATACTCCTAAATCATTAAAAAAATCCAATTTTACGGAAGCAACTTCGAAGACGAAATAATATGGAACAACGTTGTGGTAAATAATGAAATACAAGAGAAAACCATTTAACGAAACAAGTATCTTGAAAATACCAATAAAGCTACTAAAATTGCCCTTAAAAGTGCATGATTCTTAACTGCTAGCTCTGCTGCATATTCCGGTCAAAGCTAATCTTTCATAGATGGCCTCTACAATCAAGTGCCGTAGTCCCTGTTTAGATTTACCGATCATAATGATGTTGAGCTTATAAGTCCTCAAGGTTTTTCTTCAGTTCATGTTTTGAGTAGACAAGCAATGATTTGAACGTCGAGGAAATCAGCAAGTTGCAGAGAGAACATCATGCTGAATGTCGTTCAGAAAAGCCCGAAGCATATTTGATGCACCTTAGATAATCTGAGAGGGTTTCCTAAGGGAAGAGGACATCGTCATAGGAATGGTACAGGAACCTTGTTTAAATAGCTTTATAAACATAAGTACCGAAGTAACCTACTGATTACGATATTATGGTGGACTAAAACGACGTTTTCTTGCGCTGACTGGGTTGCTGAAACTAAGCTTAGAAATGTCATTTCTCCCTACAAACCACAAAGCAAAATATTGCACTCACTAAGAGTGCCTTTGTGTCAGGATTTCAACTCACTCCTTTAAGTCAGCTGGTGGTACCTTCTTTGACAAAAGTTCACAAACAAGTTTAAAACGGGTGATTCGTTGCGAGGTTTGATTTTCAATAAGCTTTTTTCGACATATCACGCGTGATTCCTATCAAACTGCTTTGTCATTTTTGTTCAGTATCGTTTGGCAAGTCATCATGCAAAGACTCACACCACAACAAGTTGTTCATACAGCTATTGGAAAAACGCAATGAAAATCCGGTGATTTATCGTGAAACTTTGTTCAGTGATGAAGACCATTTCTGGATCAATGCGGGATACGTTAATAAACAAAATCGCCGTGCTTTGGTCTGATGATCAACCAGAAGAGTACCAAGAGCTACCATTAAATCCATTTAAAACAACTGTATTTTGTAACGGACTATATGCTTCCTGAAATTCAAGCCCATCGTCTAGGTGAGCCCTGCGTGAAACAATGTACTTGGAGAGAAATCATTTCGGTGAGCACTTAATTTCTCGTTTTGCTACGGTAAATTGGCCGTCTAGACCGTGCGATATCACAACTTTGGACTATTTTCTCTGGGGATATGTAAAGTCTCAGGTCTTCAGAAATAAGCCAGCTACGATTGAGGCTTTGAAAGCCAACATTACTCGTGTTATTCGCGATATATTAGTCTCTATGCTCAAAGGAGTCACCCAAAATTGGACCTTTCAAATGGAACACCTCAGACGTCGTTGTGGACAAAATTTACATGATACATATCATTTTCAAAAAATAAATGCTATGTAAAATGTATGTTTTATTTTACATTATATCAAACCTAACGATGACTTACCCTAAACGAATCATTTATTGTTTGCTCTTCTTCTTTTTTTTGGGGATAACGTTACATCCTGATCCCACGCAGGGGTACCGATTAAAGAACTATTCACATGAAAGCAACCAACAAATGGACGAATTGACGAATAAATCAGATTTTGTGAATAGTCCTTTAAGACCATCATTTTTATTGTGAATGTTTACGAGGATATACGTTCAAAGAAGTTGAAGCAAGCTTTAATCCAATTGTTACTTTATCTCTGGGGTGACAGGTACCTTTTTGTTGTCATTCTGCAAAGCCCTAATTGAAGATTCAGAAAAGACCCCAGATTGTGTGAATTCCAACCAAATGGATAGGAGTGACCTTAGAAAAGAGGGTGTTTTTAATTGCCAAAGTTAAAAGTACGTAATTCGTATAGCACGACTGCAATTGAAGCTGTCGCTGTAGCACAGAAAGTAGTTGAGGTTCAACAAGACTCAACTTCAGCTGCAACTACAGCTACACCATTGTGCCAAGGCTGTTACTACTTATAAGTACAATTTCAAAGCTAAACGGAACAAAATCGCAAACCGTTCAATTACGAGCTTAACCCAATATAAAAAGCAGAAAGTATTTTCAACCAGATAAAGGCATCTACATTACTTTGCCATGTCAAATTCAAAGATGCTCAATCTTCTTAAATTGTAGATGGGGAATACGACCACACCTTGGCTTTGAAGAACTCCGCATAGGGCAGTGAATCCATTTCAAACAAAATTCTGGCTGTCGGGAAGCATGTCAATGGTTCACAGAATTTAGACGAGCTAATAATAATACTTGAACCTAGACTTAAAATATTTTGAAAATATGTTTTGCCTAGTCAACTTAGGGCAATCATCAATCAGTACACATTTAGAAACAGTGGAAGATGACCACTTAACATGATTTATGATCTACAACTGTAGAATAAAGGCCTCATACTACGTTCTTTGATCCTATCTTACAGGATATCGCTCTACATCATGTTTTAAAGACATATTACTCAAGCGAGCAACCTGTGAAATCATTACAAAATTCGAATCTTGCAAGTCGATACGAACGATTGTCTAGCTTCACGTCGTTGAAGTTTTCATTAAATATTTGCTCCACATAAGCCAATTATGGCGAAAGAGATGGGGGCTTAGCGACAGCGTTGGAACGATTGATTTTTGAAAACTGTGATCTTTTCTTAGTGGAATCATCTTGTAAGCAGGACGCCCCTTGTTATAGTCAACAATAAATAAATTGTTAGTTAGGTATGCAAGAAAAACGTTTTATGAAAATACTGTTGACAAAGTTTTTAATAGGATTTTCCATTGGTTTCACTCTTGAAACCATTCACTCACCAACGAAACATCAAAAAATGATTCTGCTCAACTTTTAGGCACCGGTGCCCATGACCTGCATCCAACACAAGCGAAACTGAAACCCCAAATGCATGTGAATAGACACATTCCAAAAACAATTCCATAGCGGACAATGGAGTTATGTATATTCTAACTTCAAATCAATAAGCCAAATTGAGGACCATTTTTGCAAAACTCAACAAGTCCATTTTGTAAAGTTTTCAGGAGAAGGTTTTTTGTGTGTGTATCAAAACATTAAAAAATATATTTAAAAATATAAAAACGCCTTAAGACAACTTTGTCATAGTAGACCGGAAAAATAGCAATAATGAGGTATTGAACTTTGAAAATATTGATTCCCAAAAATCAACAGTTTTTTTTCAAAATAAAAAAAAAAAACCATAGATTTCAAAGTTTTTTTTGTAGAACCAGTTGAGTTTTGCAATTTTTTTTAAGCTTAGTCGATGCGCCCTGAAATAACGAAAATTTCGATACCCATATCTCATTTTTCGATTTTTGGCGCTTGTTGAGTTTTGCGAAAACGGTCCTCAATTGTTTTCTTATAATCGTCAGAAGACATTTTTGTGGCAAAGGAACGGGATTCGAAGACTTCCGCATGTTTCTAGACGCTTACTTTCATCAAGTGGAAAGTGCTATAACTATGACTTGTAGTTTTTAAGTGCGACGTCCTGTGGTAAGCTCTCAAGCAAAGGCTGACACTACCACAGAGTGACATGACTCTTCCTGTTCTTGAGAGCGTAAATGGTTTTATGGGACAAATCTCCTTTCGCATTCCTTCAGTTGCAAGAGTTCTAAAAGATCTCAATATACACAAATCCGCTGGCCCGGATATTATCTCCCCATAGTGCTGAAGATGTGTGCTTCCCGCTGGTAAAACCACTGCGCAAGCTTTTCCATCCGTCCTATTCTACAGGATGAAAAACAGCATTTGTCCAGCCCTTTCCAAAAAAGGCGTATCTTCATCACCCTCAAATTACCGACTAATTGCACTGACTTCCCTTCTTTCCAAGGTCATGGAAACTCTGATAAATGACCAGATTTAAAAAATATCTTGAAATACTGAAACTTCTTAATGACCGGCAGTACGGTTTTCGTAGCAATATTCCACTGGTAATAAGATGGTATATCTCACCGAAGAGTTGAACCAATCTTTACATCGTTTTGGAGAAAGTAAAAAGCATTTGAAAGAGTTTGGCATTAAGCTCTTTTATCGAAAATGCGTGCATTTGGCTTTGACGTACCCCTTCTTCGTTGGATTAGAAGTTACCTTTCGGACCGTTCAATTAGCGTTGTTCTGGACGACGGTGCTGACGACAGTACTCTCAGCTTGTCATATTCGTTTCCAGATCCACATCCATGTTCTTCGGATGTGGAACTGCAACGACAGCGTATTATAAGCTCATTGAATTCCGAACTTGACAGCATTGTACAATGGGGAATTATCAACCGCGTGTAATGTAATGCTTCAAAAACTCAATGTTGTCTTCTGTCGTTAAAACATAACCTATCCCCTATGCCCATTATCCATGAGTTGCACTTATGTACATTGAGGAAACCGAACAGCTTTGCGTTATAGGTATGTGTATTACAAACCACTTTTTGTGGAACGATCACATATTTGACGTCGCCAAAAATGCCTCAAAATGCTTAAAATTCCTAAATCGATGTAAGAAATATGTTTCCCCTTTTGATCTGGCTACAATCTACAAGGGAAACATTCGCCCGAAGCTTGAGTATAATTCTCATACCTGGCCTGGTGCTCATATCACTCACTTGCGCCTCCAGGATAGGATTCAAAGAAGAGCCCTAAAAATTATAGGTGAAATAACCATTACCGAAAAATTTGTTTCACTTGAACACCGCCGTAATGTTTCCTGTCTAACCTTGTTTTATCGCTACTTCCATAAACAGTGCTCCATCGAAATAGCCAGATGAATCCCTCCCCTTAAACTATTTCCCCGTAACACTCGCATTGCTAGGAATGCACATCAATTTACCTCGAGCCTAACTTCGGACGTACTGTTAAGTATAGAGACTCTTTTTTAAGCCGTACTGCAAGAATGTGGAATGCTTTACCCTACTCGATTTTTCCCGCCCATTGTGATATACAGACGTTCAAAACCAATGTGCATCGATATCTCCTTTTATCTCCTACCCTACTTTCCTAATCGCTCGCACTGTGTTACTTCATGTTAAGGGTATTAATAACTCCTTGAGTGCGCGTATAATAAAAAAACAATATCTGCATCGCTATGCATGAAGCTTCAGTTTTAAGCTAATAACTTTTTCCCAAGTTAAGACTACAAAAGGAGAGGTGGCCAGCTTAAGGACAAAAAATGGGAAGCAAAAATAGAAGTTTATTGAAAGACACGACGCAATAGAGGAGGTAACATAGTTCAATTACCTGGGTAGTTGTCTGTCCCTCAATGGTGGAATAGACCTGGATGCCAGTAAAAGATTGAATAAAGCTAGTTGTACATTCGGAATACTTTCTCCATTGTGGAACTCTAGACAGAATATCGATTCGTATTAAGTTTTCTAACGTAATGTGTGTTCTCCTATATGCCCAACAAATGTGGAACACTCTGTCAACATCTCGAGTAAGCAACAAGCCTCAGTAGGTTAACATCGTCTACATAACATTTTGAAAAGAATCGGTGGCCACAAACCATATCCAACAATGAACGGTTACTCAGGACTGGACAAGCAAAAGTGGATGTAAACATCACACAGACAAAGTGGAGCTGTTTTTGGCCATATACTGAGGAAGCTCCATCACTTTATAGCAAAGTATTCCTTTGAATGCAGTCCTCAAGGCGGAAGACGCAAGGAAACCTGGAGATCTACAGTTTTAAATAAAGCTGTGTGTCAGAACTTGGATTCAAAGGGATGAGGTATCGTGCATGGAGTACAGAGAAATGTAAGGATTGACTAACCATTGGTCAATGGACTGTTAAACACGTGCGATATAGTGGGTAATGCTAGTTACAAATCACATAATCAAATTATAGCCTCCAATGTTGGATGTATTGTTGTCCGAAGATGTGTTAAAAAAGACCTACGCACTACGGATGGACAAAAGCAAATGATAAGTTCCTTTGTCTGCTGAAAGCTAACATTGCAAAGATTGAAAAATCGTATGGCTACAATGACAGATGAGAAAAGATCCATCAGAATATTCAAGAGGTGCCCCTGGGAACACTTTTAGCTCTTCGTTACAACAGTTGTCGTCTCAGATGGTTGAACATGGTTTCTCGGAACAGAAACCAAGACGATTTTCATTTGGGCGGGTCCATAAACCTGAATCTGAAGAAGCAACTATAGTAGAGGCAGACCCATCATTTTCATAGCGACTTAAATCGAACAAGAAGCAGGCTGCCAAATAGCGATTTTGGGATCATAAAGTCGAAATAACCAATTCTTCTAGACAATGAGTGTTCCTTAGTCAGACGAGAACAACGACCCAGAAGGTTCCACACGCAGTTGCCGCTAATTCGAGGTTAGGTTCGCAAGTATACTTTTGTTTGGAAATTATTTTTGTTATATTTGATACATTTGAAGAAATTCTAAATGAAATTCACTAATTTTCTTTGTGTTTTATTCGAATTTCTTTCCTTTTTAATTAACAGAAGCCCCAGAACCATCCCACCCACTGTCCACTGACATCACTGACTCACTGCCAAACATGCTTCACATGTTTTTTATGACGAATTTAATAGATCTTTTCGCACATTCGTATTGTAAACTTTGAATTTATAGAAACACTTACCATATTGTTTTATTTGAGTGGCTTGTTTTATTAAATTATCACGAAAATTGATGGAAAATTGTAACAGCGGTTTTTCTCACGAGGAAATTCAATCAAAAGAAAACGAAACGATGTGCCGTTGATGACTTTTCGCGAACGAAAGAGATGAACTATGTGTGTGAGGGGGTAGGAAATTTTGACAGTACAAGACATGTGTAAATTTAACGAAAGATAACTTGGGGATGTGTTCAAAAACAAAGTGTTTCTTAGTTAATGATAAATTCCTAAAGATGGCACTGAAATTGTCGTTAAATATTTTGTATTCATTGTATAATGGTACTTTGTCCTACTGAATAATTAACTAAATGAAGGCGTACATGGAGAAGATATTTTAGTGAAAATGTTTTTAAATAAAATTACGGTGTATTTATCAGGATTCTATAGCTCTTTTTCCTTGTCTTGTTTGTGAGCTGCATTTTATAAAGAAAAAGAAGAAATCTACAACATTCACTAACTGAGAGGAGCAAAAATGTAGCTTTTCTACTCTTTCGGTAGAAACACTTTATTTCTTCTTCTTCAGCATGTTCACGTTCAGCCTTAAACCCATGTATGGGTTGACTTGTCAAAAACTTAGATTTTATAATTTATTCTTACCGATGGTGCTGCCTTAAAGCTTAGTTTATTACGGATAATTTAAAAGCAAATTTGTTGTTTATGCAAAACTGTATGAATTTTGTGAAGATAAAAAAAAACACCAATAAGATGTACTTTCCCGCTGATATCGGGAAAGTGCATACCATAAAGAAAACTTTTTTGTTTGTTGCTTGAACTATTTGTTGTAAAGGATAATAAATAAGGAGTATTTTATCTAAAAAGAGTTAACATTTTTAAGATATATTATTTATTCATTCAAAAATTAAAGAAACTTTTCCACGCGGCTCCAAGCGCAAGGTCGACCCTGGGCCCTACTTTTAACTCCTCTAATACCTCTTACATGACAAATAATAAATTGTAAATATGTAAAGCTACTCTGATGAACAAATGCTGGGGTACCTACATATATATTCAAAAATGCACTTAACCCAGGCTTCAGTTATGAACTTCCCCTTTTGCAGTAATTTCAACGGGCAAGTGCATGGCCAAAAACGTATCTATATCGGTAAATCACCAAAAATGAATACATGCTTAAAAATAAACAAAACTAGCGGACTTAACCTCTCCAACAACCAACTTTGCCAGCGACCAAAAACAAACTGATTTTAAAACGTCAAAAATATATAAAGAAAAACATAATATGTTAGTGCTGCAAAAATGTCTTGTTTTATAAAGAAAACATATTTATTCCGTTTTTTCATAAATAATTTTTTTGTTTGCAATTGATAGGGTTTTCACACCGAGCCGAAAACCCGGTTTTCGGCTAAAAGTTTACGAAAACCTGAAAATCATTCACACCGGACTTTTCAAGTTTTCGTTTGACATTTCACTTCATTTTTACAACAACTGACTATCAAATTTTGAAATGAAAATATTTTCGGCTGCTATGATTGATTTTTTTTTTGTTTGACGTTTATGCGCTTTTTAGGTGTGTTTGGAAAGAATCACAAGAAACTTAGGTGTGTTTTGAAAGAATCACAACAAACGTAGGTGTGTTTACTTTGTATTCCAACAAGTTTTATATAAAACTATTTGTTTTCGAAAAATTGTGTTTAGCAAAAATTTATGGTAAAACTTGTGTTTTCGCTCATGTTTTGGGGGTTTTCAACGAAAACCATGTTTTCAGCTCGGTGTGAAAACCCTATAACTGTAGCTTTATCGGCCAATGGCACCTATACCCCGGACATACACTCACCCCACCTTACCTTATATCGTTTTTGTTTGAATAACCGAAATTGCTACCGTTGGTAGGCACACAACTTTCAGAATCCGTGAACCAAACGAACAAACAAAAGCGCGCCTTTTTGAGTTTGCAGTTTGCGTTTCGGTGTATTTGTTATTATTGTCAAATAAAATTTTCAAATCTAGATTGTAGCTGTCATGAGATGAAAACATTTTTTCCTGAAACATTTTTTTGAAAACAAACTGGAGTAACTACTTCTAGTCACTACAGTGCGTTGGTGGTTTTAAGTTCATAAACGAAAGCGGGAATCGTTTTCAAAAATTCACAATGAATAGAATTTTATTACAAGCTTTGTTGTTGGTCGTTTTGTTCTTGCATTTAGTGAGTTTTGAGATATTATAACTAATTTTAACGTTTTTCACCACGAAACACTTTAGGGAGAAGCTGACAAATTCGATCCGCCTCCATTCTTTTCGGATTTCGAAATAAGAAGTTTGGGGTATTACAAATAAACGCAATGCTGACTTAAGTATTTACATAGCTGTCGGAATACAAAACACCAAATACAAAGGTACACAACTGGCCCTGCCCTTGTTTATATAATATAAATAAAGTAAATAAGAGTGAAAAGTGAGTCTTTTTATTAGTCGTTGAAAGCTTTGTATATAAGATTTCAATGAAAAGACGTCACAACAAAATTGATTGATTGACATCATAACAATAAGCTTGGTTGAATACTTGCATATTCACATTCCCGATGTTTGTATTCATAGCGGTACAGAACAGTCATCTTCGTTAAATTTAAAAAAAAATCTAGTTCTTACTCTGGAGATGTCTTTTGACTGTGTCGCCTTCGAGTGCCTCAAAACTTCTTGTTCATAGATTTATATAATGCAATATGAAGATAGCAACGATTTCCAGTTAAAAAAACTAACGGCGACGCCAGCAATCATCATGGTATAGGCACTACCAATGAGGGAATTGGATCCTTTCACTATATTAGTCAGCGTATTGAAATAAAAAAAGTGGCAGATGAGTCCTTAAAGACCTAAAGGTATTAAAGACTATCCATCCATCTCCTTTTTCTCAAATGAAAACAACAAAGGTCCTAGTCGCTTGATTAAATAGTTGTGCGTCGGGGTTTATTCCCTATCACTTAAAAAAATGGGTCCGAAACAACCAACTGCCTTGGATATGGATGATCTTATTGATTTCTCTGAATTGAGCCAACTTCAGACGCATTAGGCTCCTAAGGGTCATAGTGCAGTCAAAGAATGAGTTGTAGAATGCGTGAGTTGGCAGAAAAGCGGTTTCTTCAAAAACTTTTTTTGGTTGCCTAGGGGTTAACATGTAAAAAGTCCTGATGTCTAGAGGGTGAGCAAGATGAGGGATGGGGGCCAAAGACCCAAATTTTCGTGTTTCTACTTATGCATATATCCAAGACGGTGCTTTAGTCGCAGGGCAAAATTATCTGAGAATAAGATAAAGGTCATCTCATAGAATTATCTAAAACTTTTATTCTTTAAATTCCCTTTTAGAATATATGTAGGGTCGCATCTGGCAACACCACAGATACTTAGAATATTTGCGATGATTACGATATTCCAGAATTCCAGTAAACTGAACAAAGAACATCACCTAAGAAGATAAGACGAATAAGTGGAATCTGAGATCTCGCGGAAAATGCTCGATCTCTTTTGCCGCCAACCTGAAACCACTAAAGACGTCTCAAAGAACACGAATCGCGCCGACTTACTTATTGATTCCTTTCTAATATTAAACTTAAACTTAAACTACTTTTAAATGAATTCTTTCTCAAATTAATTAATAATAAAATAATTATAACGTCTAATAGTGTTTTAACCTCTACATGGGGGCTCAACCGGGATGTAAACTCAATTAATAGAATTTTTTTATAATTTGCTGCGAGCGCGGGTATCGAAAGATTTCACCAAAGGAATAACAAAAAACATCAAGGAAAAAGTTGCCGTGAATAAAAAACTAACCCGGCGAATTGGTAACATCTAAAATAAACACACTCTATCTAGCAGTGATCGAGAGTTCAGTACAAAATTATATCATATCTGTAAGCGATTTGAGATAAGAGATTAAAACACTAAAAAACTAGAATAAAACCTGTTTCAATTTCAAAGGCATAGCTAGTCACCTGACCAAATTTGCACGATCTTTTTCTTAATTTGATCGCGTAGCAGAGCAAGAGATAATTTATTCACGAAGAAGAGTTCTTGGTCTATTTTTTATTGCACCTAAAACGTGGATTTGAATTACATTTATTCTTTGTTATTGAAGGAAGATGGGTAGACGGAATCGAAATAGCACCGCGAGGATGCCAGAAAGCTTAGATATTTCTGAAGCAATGGCAGAATTGGAGGATAGAAGTAAGCAGTTAGAAATACGCGAGAAAAATCTTGAGGAGAAAGAAAATACTATTAGAAAAGAGGTGGAGTTGTCTTTGATGAATGATGATTTTTTACGAAATAGGAGTAGAGGTGCTGCTTCGTTTCAAGATGTTGCGAGTTCTATTCGAGGATTAGTGGCGATGATGAGTTTAGTCTTCTGTGTTGGGTTGGAGAGGTTGAGAACGGGTCGAGACTTATGAATTAGACACCTTTAGAGAATTTGTTGTTTGACAAAAGACTTTTGACAGGGTCTGCGAGGATGGCTGTTCGTTCAGAGACGGATTTAAATACCTGGACAGATTTGAAATCTTTTCTGATAGGTGAATTTGGTGAAAGTTAATCGAGCGCCGAAATCCATAGAAAGTTAATAAAACGTAGTCAACAAGAGGGGGAAACAGTGCTGCAGTACTTTCACAAAATGAAGGAGATAGGCTCACGTGCTAAAGTTGATGAGGTTTCTATTATTCAGTATGTGATTGATGGTATTAAGGACACACACCAAAACAAAGCTTTACTCTATGGAGCAAATAATTTCAAGGAATTCAAAACGAAAATAGAGGTCTTTAAGGCTTTTTCAGAAAGGAATAATTCGTCGAACTTTAGATCCTACGCGTAAAGGAAACTCAGATAACTCCGGGGTGACATGTTTTAATTGTGGGCTAAAAGGTCATCGTTCCATCGATTGTCACAGACCATCAGAGGGGCCTAAATTAAGTGCAGGGATTTTGGCCATAAGGCTCCACAGTGCACTAAAACCCACCAACAAAACACGTTAAAACAGCCAACATTTTATCAAGTCGTGGTAGTTCCTTTCACAAGGTAGTTAGTTTTGTCGATAAAGACTACTTTTTAAAAGCACTCCTTGACACTGGAAGTGAAGTGACGCTACTGCGTTCAGATGAATTCATCCAGCTTGGCTCATCTGCTTTGACAGGACAAAAAACACCATTGCGGGGCCTAGGGGAGAAGGGTGTGGAGACGCTTGGAAGTTTTGTAGCCAAGATCAAATTTGATGAGAACATTTTCGAAGAAGTTATTCATGTTATCTCTGATAGATTTATTTCTATCCCAATGATTTTGGGACAAAACATTTTCAATAACACCCACATTTTGGTAACTCCGGCAGTTGTTCAAGTGGAAAAATTCGACAATATGTTGGAATGTTTTGCATTGAGCGAAGACGCAAAATTTGAACTTAATATAGAAAACGAAACGTATAAGAAGGAAGTTAAGGATTTAGTGGAAAGATGAGAATCCGATTTTTCAACACCCACGTCGACTTGCACCACTAGAAAAAGAAGTAGTCGATACCAATATAGAGGAATGGCTTCATAACGAAATTATTAGACCTAGCCTGTCAGAATTTGCTAGTCCCATTGTCTTGGTGTCGAAAAAAGACGGTTCCAAGCCTCTTTGCGTGAACTATAGAAAATTAAACAAACAAGTTATCAGAGATCATTTTTCACTCCCTCTTATAGAAGATCAGGTCGATCAGTTGAGTGATGCGAAGATATTTAGCACCTTAGACTTGGAAAATGGTTTTTTTCATGTTGTGGCAGAAGAAAACAGTAGGAGGTTTACTTTCTTTGTAACTCCAAGTGGAAAGTATGAATTTTTGAGAATGCCTTTTGGCCTGTGCACCTCCCCAACCATTTTTCAAAAATATATCATTTCAATTTTCCAACCACTCATAAAAGAGAAAATAATTATTATTTACATGGATGACTTTATAATAACTGCAAAAAGTTATACAGATGCTATTGAAAATTTAAGAAACGTTTTTGAGATTGGCGGTGAGCATGGTCTAAAATTTAATTGGAGCAAATGTCACTTTTTATGCACAAAAATAGAGTACTTAGGGTACGAAATCTCCAATGGACGTATAAGCCCATCTTTGCTAAAAGTAAAGGCAGTGAAATTTTTTTCTGAGCCTAAGACCATTAAGAATGTCCAAAGCTTCCTAGGCCTGTCGGGACATTTTAGGAAATCTGTTAAGAAAAGATGTCAAATTTAGGTTTGGTGTTGAAGAACAGGAAGCTTTTGCACAAATTAAAGAAGCTTTGTCACATCAATCAACTCTTGCCATCTACAATCCCAAAGCTGAAACCGAACTGCATACTGATGCATCGAAAATAGATTTTGGAGGAATTCTTTTGCAAAGATGTAGCGAAGATAGTTTATTCCATCCGGTTTACTACTTTAGCCGTAAAACTACCCCATCACAAGAAAAATATTGCAGCTACGAGTTGGAAGTTTTGGCAATCGTTGCTGCCCTTAAAAAGCTAAGAGTTTACCTACTGGATCTCGCTGTCCTTTTAATTGCTTTTACTCCTCCCACCCAAGACATCCTTCTGCGGAAACCCGGACGAGGAAAAACGAAAACAATGGCACTTTCCACCCAAGAGATGCAGCAGCTTGGATTTAAGCACATCCTCTTCTTACACTCGTTTACCGGCTGCTACACAACTTCTGCAGCTTTCAGGAAAAGCAAGGTGAGTTTCTCAAGATTTTATTTGGAGTCAGAAGTCATCAAGAAAGTGGCAATGCCCTTTTACAACCCCTTCTCTTCTCTCGACGAGGTTAAAAAGGTTGGGAAGATGCGCTTCCTGGTATGGTATGAGGCGCCAAGAAAATAGACCTCCATTAATCAGTACCGCTTTAAGTCATTCACGAGGTAAGTGGCACCTTTCTTTCCTATCTTTCTATTCCTTCTCTTTCCTCGCTCGCACATGTTAATTCATTATAAAGGTATTAATATCCCTTTGAGTGCAAGTGCATTATATAAAAAAAAAAAAAAAAAAAAAAAAAATATGAAGTTTGACATCAGCTCCCTCCCTCCAAAATGGAACGCAGCTAAACAACATTCCCGACGCACCTATACCACCAAGTACAGCAGTGGCTCGGAATTGAGCTGCCCCCTCAAGAATGGGTGTGGAAACATGTTGGAGACACTCTGAGGCCAATTACAACAGAGGATACACCAGCACCGTAAATCCTTTTGAAAACGATATTTTGGCGCTGCATCAAGGATTGTTTAATTAGCAAATGTGGATGCCGGAGAGCAAATCTGAATTATTGTTTTGCAGCGTGCCTCCACTGCCAAGGAAAATGCCTCAACAGCGTGTCTGTTGCCAAGGACGTTGATGAAGATGACAATGGTGATGAACTTCTTGGCATTCAGCAAAAAACCAGCTCCTACGGGAGCTAAAGATGCCATGATCAATCAACCGTTGCCAGGACCGACCGGGATTTCAAAGGTCTACAACTCAAGACACATGAATTTTTTTTCCTGACCAATAGCTAAGACGATACGAAGAAATGTTTTATGTAAAATGAGGAAAAATATTTTTTTCGAAAATTTACGTTTTTTCCGAGCGTGTAGGTCAAAGATGGTTGAGAGTTAGAAAAAACCTATAGGATACAAGTTTTTTTCAATTTTCAATAAAAACGCTGACTAATAGCGAAAGGATCCAATGCCCTCATTGGTAGTGACTATCATGATGACTGCTGCCTTCGCAGTTAGTTTTAGTTTACTTAATTGGAACTCGTTGCTATCTTCATATTGCATTGTATGAAACTTTGAACAAGAAGTTTTGAGGCACTCGCATGCGACACAATCAAACGCCATCTCCAGAGTACCTACCTACTATGGATTTTTTTTAAATTGTATCTCAGATGACTGTACCTATGAATACAAACCGCAGGAATTTGAATATGCAAGTATTCAACCAAGCTTATTGTTCTGACGTCAATCAATCAATTTTGTTATGACGTCCTTTCATTGAAATCTTATATTCATTCATTCAACTACGAATAAAAAGATTCAACTTGCACTCTTATTTACTTTATTAATATGTATTATATAAACAAGGGCAGGGCCAGTTGTTTACCTTGTATTTGATGTTTTTTTATTACGACAGCTATGTAAATACTTAAATCAGCATCGTTTGCTTAGTTGTAATACCCCAAACTTCTTATTTCGAAATCCGAAAAGAATGGAGGCGGATCGAATTTGTCAGCTTCTCCCTAAAATGTTTCGTGGTGAAAAACATTAAGTTAAAGTTATAATTAATCAAAACTTACAAAATGTAACAACAACACGACCAACAACAAAGCTTGTAATAAAAGTCTATTCATTGTGAATTTTTGAAAACAATTCCCGCTTTAGTTTATGAACTTAAAACCATCAACGCACTATAGTGACTAGTAGTAGTACTCCAATTTGCTTTAAATAGTACTTTTCTAGGAATTTTTTTTTTATTTCATTATTCGATTTCATGACAGCTATGTCTATTTAGTGAAAAATACAACGAAACGCAGACTTCAGACTTAAATAAGCATGTTTCTTTGTACGTTTAATTCCTGGAATCTGAGAGTTCTGTACAGCAACAGCATTTTTATTTCGGTTAATCAAAACAAAAACGTTATATAGGGTAAGGTTGGGTAAGTGTATATCCGGGGTAGATGCATACCCTGGCCGATAAAGCTACAGTTTAATGGGAAAAAAAATTAATTTATGAACAAACGGTATAAGTATGTTTTCTTTATAAATCAAGACACTTGTGCAGCACTAACACATGCTTTCGTTTTTGGTCGCCGGCAAAGTTGGTTGTGGGAGAGGTTAACTTCCGTTAGTTTTATTTTTTTTTTCAGGATAAAAAACACAAGCTTATGGCAAATGTAGTTTTCCAAGGAACGTTGTAGTAGTCATTATGTACTTTTCAGCTCATATCTATCGCTCCGTTACCTCCAGTTGTAGAATAGTAGTTCGTACTCGGACCGAAATTAAAACCATTTAAACCGGTGCCTATTTGCATAACCAAAGATTAGACTGTTGTGAAAAAGTTAACCCAGCGATTTCCGAGCATTATATAAAGTTAACCAACGGATCAAGAATTTAAAAACGTGGTTCAGTGCTGAAGTACTGTTGTAAAACTGATACTTAAATGGTTTTTGAGGAACACTATTATGCAGATCGTAACTTTATGAGCCTCAATTCCGAAAAGTGCTATTCACAAACCATATTTTTAATAATAATAGGTTATAATAATAACAATAGAGGAGGACGGGGCACAGAAGACTTTCTGTAATATGCTGATTGCACGGCATTAGAAATTTCGAAAAGTGGCTGATTTCTTCTCCGTGAACGTTCCTCAAACGTGCTTTCAAAATCAAATGTCAAAATATTCCTGTTTTCCTTTTGGTTAGTGTGTATTTACACTTATCAGTCTTACCAGAGTCAACACTTTAATATGACTTTCTATTAATTTCATTCATTATTTAAGCCAATGGATCGAAATAAGAAAAATTGCTTCTGCTCAATTTGGACACAATGTTGTATTCGCACGCATCACTTTCACAAGATTTACCCATGTGAAAATGGCATCAGTTCACTAGAATTGTCAATGCCAAAGTGGTATGCGCAGCCCGATTCGGGGTATAAAGTTATTCTTACTCGTTTCTTGATTTACATACCATTTACTCAACTTCGTTGCTGGGCATCGACGCCTTTATCACCAGATTTGGATTCAACAATGTGTCATAAGCGTCGTCATTACCAAAACTCTCGGTAATGCTGCATGCGAATAGACTCTCAATAATGAATATTCTATAGCTGACAGTTGAGTTATATTTGTTTTTGTGCTTCTTGAGTGGATTCTGACTTCAAGTCAAGCAGCAAAATCCTTTTCTCAAAATCGTTAGAAAAGTCATTTTTCTACCAATGAAACCGTTTCAGAAGACTTCCCGATTGATCAACAAAATGGAGCATCACTTAGATGGATGATTATTTATTCTGTTTGAATTCAAGCTGCAAATCAGCATATGTGTGTACATTCTGCTCAGGTGCGCAGTCATATGGGAATTATTCACTTAAAGGAAAACATAAAATGTGCACACATGGATAGCTGGCGACACGGATCCTTCGAAAAATGCACTTTTTAAATATATTCATGGAGTAAAAAATAAAATTTGAGAGATTTAAGGCTAGTTACGCTCGAGGCTCGACGCTAGACCGCTTCGTGAGATATACAAATTTGTATTCCATTTACCCACTCAAGGACTCTGGCATATATTGTCTACCTACGTCCTTACAAGTGACGGCGCGCGGAGGTAAAAAAATGAGACTAGTTGAGGTCCCAGCACATATAGAATCCGTTGCGTCAACGGAGGGACCATTTTCAAAGTTAAAATTTCGTGTACTTTGTTAGTTGACGCTTTGCGTATGGACCGCTTCCCATAAGAACGCTTGTATTTAATCGAGCTGTCAGTTGAATTTGTCAGATGGACAGACGCCTCGGACTCTATGGATTGGACCTTTATACTGGTAGGTGCGATAGACACTTGATTTTGATAATTTTCGAAGAGCCCGCTCTTAACTTGAGTGGTCGTGACCACTCGGAAGACCTCACTAATAAGGCTTGGTGAATACACTTAGGAGGCTCTTAATTTAATTAAGGAGTGATCCGCGAATAAACCCTTAATTAAAATAAATTTAATTTTGTATCCAGCCCGTTGGAGGCATGTGAATCATTTTAGCCCAAAATGGTCTTTAATAGAAGTCCAGAGTGTCACAAATACTCCATATTCATTCATTCCTCAAATACATTATAATATCAACTCAATACTTATAGCCGTCAAGTTTAATTGTGACTTTGGCAATACAAACTTATTTACAACGAGGAACTCGGATGCTTTTCGACTTCTCGTTTCTGTACCGCAACAAATCAGAACATTCAAAAATATTAGATACGGAGCTTCAAAAGTATAGGTTTTCCCTCCAGGGGGCGTTGTATTCTTCCATTTTGAAAACGAAACGCTGCCAAATATATTGGCCACCCCTAACTATTCCAGAAACTTGATGAATATAAACTTTAAAAATGTATTTCAATATGATCCTGAAATTTCAAAAAAGTCTTGATTTTCGAAAAGACCTTATGGCAATTGAACCAATCTTTAAGTTCAGTATTTTCCCAAAATTCATTTTTTATTTATGTGAAATCATATATAAAATGTGCTCTCTGTAATTTTTTTAGGCATATTATTTATTTACGAGCCTGATCATGAATTATTAAACCATTTCTATGCATCGGCATCGGGCGTATATGGAGGTGGGTCAAATTTTGTATCCGGCTGCCCCTAAAATGATTTAATTTAATTTAGTAATTTGATTTCACTGAATTCAAAGTTTTCAAAACTCACCATAGCTATTTGGAAAAGCACCACAACAAGGAAAATAGCCAGAGAGGAAATTTTATACATTGTCAATAATAGTAATTAATGAAATCTAATAATTGAGTAAACGCCAACGGTCTTATATATACGAAACCCAGATTCATTCTTTTTTTTTAAATTTTGTTTCTTGATTAAATAAGCTTAACTGGAAAGATTGTTATCTTAAAAATAGCAATTAGTCGCTAATTTTACACATTTTCGAATTCGTTCCAGTGATTGAATTGTTATAGAGTTGCCACAGCTACTACATTATAGTCTCGTTGTTAAAAATCGCGGAAATCAGAACCATGAAAATTGAAATGCCACAAAAATCTAAATTCTAAAAGTTCAAAAAATAAAGTGCAGAAATAATTATAAAAAAGTAAAACAGGGACATTTTTAACAATACTTGATTAGTTTGTTTACACCCATTAAATAAGGACCGAAATAAAGGGTGTTTTGTTTAGATGTGTGGTTTTCAATCTGGCAATACTTTTTCCGAAGTTGGTCTTTTTGACAGCTGTCACTTGATTTAGGCTCAGTTTAGTTTGCCATTTCATAATGAATATACTTAAGCAGCGTTCACACTCAGACACGACTATGGGACAATACTAAATATTGTCTTGTTCAAGCTTCTTGAATGGGGTTGGACAAGACAATGCCAGCCAGTCGATATATCGATATTGTCCTCAGAGATAGCTCGGCAGGCTAGCTCGGAAGACAATATAATGACAATTGTCTTGTCCTGGAACAGTTGTTCACATGGAACAATGATTGTCTTGTCTCATTGTCTTGGCCTCTGCATTGTCCCATGTGAATCCCGCTTTACTCCTAAACAACGTTTGAAAAATGTGCTAATTTAGCTGATTTTGAACTTGTAGAGAAACAAAGTGAACCAAACTTGGTCTGTTAGCCTAAATGTCTCCTTCTTCAGCTGATGAGAATGCATTTCCTGTCTCGATTTTTTTCCTTCCAATGCGATATACAGACTTTCAAAACCATATGTAGGTATGTACATCGATAGTTTCTTTCCAAATTTCCTAAACGTTTGAAAACCTATTGTATAATTTGTAATACATGATAATCGTAGGCAAATTAAAGTTACAGTTACGCACAAAATCAAAAGTTTCCATTTGCTTCATTCGTATGATTTTTATATACTTTTATCAAAATTAATGCATTCACTTGCATTTCTTTTAGTTTTTTTTTCAAAAAAATGTATAAAATATCAAAAACAGAAGAAAAATACACAAGAAATGCTTGACAGCAAAAGTCACTTCAACAGCTGATTCGATACCTCATCTCGCCCCAGCTAAATACCAAAATCGACCTCAGGGTGACTTCAGGGCGACCCCAGTTTTAAAATAAACAGAAAATTTTCTCTCGAGGGCGAGTTGAAATATTTCGAAAAACGAGTTTTGGCGACCACAGGGCGACTTCAGAGCTCAACAAACAAAGCTGTTGTTACAGCCATGTTGATTTGGTGACATCTGTCAAATCTGTTGTTTTTTATTCAGTTGCTGAAACTGATTGCAGGCAAACCACAATGCCAATAGTCAAGAACACCACGTCCCAATAATAAAAATGTATTATCAAAATTAGTGTTCTTTTCAACATCTACCTGTTTATGGTGAAACACCCTTTATAATACGTTTAGTTTCTACACACACACTTTAAAAGAATAAAGGAGAAATGAAAATGTTTCGTACGTTTACCCCCCTCCCACAACATACATTGTAGAATTTGTACTGGGACTACCAATTATCAGAGCGTGTGCGGTTCTCACACATACTACCTGTCCGAAATGGTAATCTATTTAACAGCTTCAGGTTGATGAGCACAGCAAAATAAACTTTAATGAATTCGGTGTTTTCTTTTTCTACACATAGTCAACAATCATGATACAACTACTAGAGATAAAGCCTTAAAATTTTCATTTTTGACTTGCTCTGCGCATCTACATACGTCATGAACACACCTGAAGTTTGAGCCTTCTCGTTTTCACCTTCCCGTTTAACTTTTGTTTCGTTCTACTCTCTATACGTTCTACACATTGACATAATATACATGTATATAGTATGTCAATGTGTTCTGCGCTCTACGTCATGAACGCACCATGGTTTTTGCCGTTTTTCATTGTATCATGCGCAATGCCATATCTTTATCAGTTGTATCATGGTCAACAATATTGTTGTTATGTCAAAAAAAGTTGTTCAAGTGTCTTTGTTACGATTTAGAAACAATACGTTGTTTGATTTTGTTAAACTTCCAAATGACCAGTTTAAATATTTTTTTGAATATTGAGGAAATAATTCTCCCTCATCCCTCAAAATTGGTGAAAAGTCTATTTTATTCTTTCTTATTGATCTCTCAAAGAAAACAAAGATGTTGTTGCTGCTCAAATCGAGAATTTGTATTTTTTTGGTTTGATTTTTAACAAAGACTTTGAATTTTTTAATACAAAACTACCAATTTGACAGATCAACAATCTCAACTCATATCATGGAGATGAGCTGGAAATAGTAACAAATCGTAACCCTTTGAGACTTCAACGTGGAACACTGTTATGACGTCATATAGTTACAAATCCTAACTTAAGGTAGTTCCACACTATCCCATAGTGTAGTACGACATGCCAAAAAAAAGTGTGAAGGAATGTGTGAGTGTTTTACATTCAATCCTAAAAAAATATTTCAGATCTAAACACATGTCAAATCGTATGATATCTGCGCTGTCATATTCTGTTTCCACACTATTATACATCTGTTTCATATCACACATTTTTGACATGTCGTATTACACTTTGGGATAGTGTGGAACTACCTTTATTTGGATTAAAGGAACGCCTTTTTGTTGGCTATTGCTAACAATCGTTGACTATGGTTAAAAAAAGAACGCACCAATGCACTCTCCTTCTATATTCCTCTATGAAACATTCAATGCCGTTATGAAATGATGTGATCAGCCAAACCAAATTCATCGTGCATCGTAATCGAAATAGATTCGTATATTTTAATTAAAAAAATAAATCGTTCGGAAGTTCTAAGTTTCGGTAATCGCGCGGGCGCGGCAGAATTTCCTTTCGTTAGTAAATATGCATTTAACGGACGTACCTATAAAGTGTTTATTAATTTGTTTGCTATTGTTCGAATAGCTATAAATAATAATGGTATGAGTAAATATTCTGCTAACGGTTTTAATTGTGCTTTTTCTAAAAATCTTTATACCTACCTACATTTACATGTAAATATGTTAGTGCAAAATTAATTAGAGGTATAAAAATAATAATGCATTTTTGATTTATACATAATTCTGTGCATTGTGAAGTGAAAAAGTGAATGTGGTAAAGCTGTTCCGGTTGTTGCTGAAAATCTTGTACTTAAGGGCTAAGTACACGAAAGAGTTCTGCATACTGCGCAGAATGGATCATAAATCGGGTAAGCTTGAATTAAAACATTTTTTATAATACATATTTTAATTTATGTATTAAGTGTTGCAAATGGATGTACAGATGTAGGTACTTATACATATAAACGTCAGATTCAACTTATTGTCAAATCTACCACCCTCCAATAATGATGAAAATTAAAGTAAAGAGATTTAAGTACCTATGTATAATCTTTGGCTCAAGAGTAAGACTAAGTTCTTGAACCTTTAAAATCCGCCCACAAACACGACCGACGACCGCAATCGCCATTTTTGTTGAACAACCTCAATTTAATAAAATAGAATTTTTTTTTGTACAGTTACGATCAAAGCACAACGCTTAAATTTTGCACATGCAAGCTATAGGTAAATCCATTCTTTATTAAATAAAAATATTTCAGTTTGGGCGTGGTTGACGCCTACTTTTCATTAGAAACTATAAAAAAAACCTATTTTTGCACATAAACGGTACTCTTATAACAAATCCACAAGCCCGAATTTGTGCATCTCTTAGACGAAATTAAGAAGCTTGCGTATTTGAAGAAATTTTTGGTTTTTGGGCGTGGCTTACGCCCACTTTTCTTGAAAGAACAAAAAACATAGGAAGGTAGTCTAAACAATTTAAAGTACCTACCAACATTTACCATATCTTTCGTTCGTAGTATGAAAAATACATCAACATGTTTTTTGTAAACTTTTTTAATACGCCCACTTTTAAGGGCGTGATTTTTATAAAAAATCCTTTATTCGGGTAAGCTAAATATGCCATAGGTATGCCTTAAAACTGACGTTCAAAGCTTTTTTATTTTTTTAGGACACGCTCACTTTTAAGGGGCGTTTCTTTTAAAAGTCTTAATATGCATTAATGTTTTAATGTTTTCTAACTATCGGTCGCAGTTTGAAGCAAGAAGATGAACATTTACAGCCTAAACGGCTGAACCGATTCGCTTCAAACTTGGTACATGATATTATTATGATGTCCTACAGAGGAGTTTTTGGAATCGGCACCTTAGCTCTAAAACTAACGGTACTTGCCATATTATGATTTTTTGTGAAAAACTCATTTATCTCAAAAACGGCTCCTACGATTTTGATAAAACTTTCTGAATAGTGTTTTCTGTGCAAACTTTGTTTTGGTTAGATTAGATTTTTCAGGAAAATTCTTAGGTACCTATGTATAACGGTACCTACCTCCCATAGGACCGGTTTTATGAAATCAGATTTTCTCGTATAGCCCAGTAATTTTAGGTTTTATCTGCGGAAAAATTCCAACCAAGCTGAATTTTGGTACACACCTTTATTACGGCGTTGTAATGAAGATGTGAAAAATCGACATTGATATCGTGCCGGCAAAAAAAGTTATGAAGGTCAAAAGGTCACGAAAACCTAAAAAAAAAACCGTTTTTCGCAAATATTTCGGTTCCTATAGCTCCAATGATTTTAACGTGTTTGACAAAACTGTAGAGCCACCCACCCTTTCTTATTTTATTTCTTGGTAACGAATTGACATACAACAATTTTCACCCTATTTATATTGTAGGAAATTTAATGCTTTACAAAAAAGGTCTTATATACTTTTGCCGTATTAAGTAAGGAAAAAAAGTTATTGAGGGAAAACCGGAGCAAAGTCGAACATTTTGCAATTCCCCCTTTTCCTCTTTTTCCGTATCTCGGTAACGAAATGACATACAACTATTTTTGTATTAACAATATTTTAGTAAATTTAACGCTCTACAAAAAAGTCTAGTACACTTTTGACGTAGAACGTAAGCAAAAAAAGTTATAGAGCGAAAACCGGAGCGAACTCGAAAAGTTTGCAGTTTCCCCTCCTCCTCTTTTTCAACAGGGCCGGTGAGGTCCAAAACTTCGTCAAATGTTAATTAAATATTCCTGAACAATATCTCAAAGTTTGATTAACTTCCGACCTTTTTCTACCTGCCCACTGTATACTAAGAACAAAGTAATATATAAAAATTACGGCGGAATGACAATAGTAATGGGCATGGCCTGGTACCTGGTGGGCAAGCGGGGATCGTTGGGGGGTGTTAAAAGTTGGTGATTTTAACAAGAAGCCATAAAAACAGCAATATTTCATGATTTCTCGGGTATATCGGAAGAATTAAGGTGGAATTCTTCATTTTTTGGCATTTTTTGGCGAATTTTGAAAAATGGCCTGTTTTTCGAAGTGCCATATCTCGGTAACTAATCGACATACAAAATTGATTGTACTAACGAAATTGTAGAAAATTTTGTCATACACGTTAAAATCATTGGAGCTATAAAAACAGAGATATTTGCGAAAAACGGTTTTTTTTAGGTTTTCGCGACCTTTTGACCTTCATAACTTTTTTTGCCGGCACGATATCAATGTCGATTTTTCACATCTTCATAACAACGCCGTAATAAAGGTGTGTACCAAAATTCAGCTTGATTGGAATTTTTCCGCAGATTGGGGTTTTAAATGCCTAAAATGACTGGGCTACTTGACGGATTTCGATTAAATTTAATGTAGGAGCCTTTGTATAGACGAAATAACATGGATTCTTAAATTTTTCAAAAAATTTATTTTGAGATTTAAAAAAAAAATCAAATATTTTTTTTAATTTTTGATTTTTTCAAAAACGGTTTGATCAATTTTATTTAAATTTTATTTTACTGATACAAACTACAAGGTGCTAGAAGTTGGCATACTCAAACAAAAGTTTGGAATGTGTGTGGTTTCGAACAGTTTTTCAAAAAAACCGTTTTTTGAAAAAACTGGTCCATGGATTTTGAAATGTTTTGTTCTTTAAAACTCAAAACAGTAAAAGAAAACAGATAGCTTACTACGCTTTTTCCTAAAAACGCTTAAGCTAGTGATTTTTAAGTGATTAATAAAATATATGGCTTTTTCCCTGATTTTTTTCCAAAATTTTCAGTCCAAGACCACTGTAACCCATTAGATCAAGTTCGTGCGACCCAGTCGTGCACTTTATTTTATTGCCAATACGAGACCATAACTTAATTTGGGTCTTAGACAAATTGGTAAACGCCCCTAAAAAGTGGGCTTGCCTTAAAACTTTTTCTGTACTAGAAATGAATTAATAGAATTTTTCCGTTTTTATTACAATAAGAAAGTTCAAAAAACACCTTTAGTTTTAGAGCTACTACAAAATACTAGCCTTGTGGCAAGTTATTAACCTTTATTCTTAGTACAGTAAAATTAGAAATGTAAATGGAAAAAAGTAGAGGCAAGCTGAAATTTTGCAAGTCGTTTCCGGTATAAGTAGTGAACTTAAATCCAAAATGGCGACCACCTACCCCTTGACGCAGCGTAGATTTAGGGGTGGATTCGCACTGTCACGCCCACTTTTTCTCTATTTGCGTTTCTTGGAAACGGCTTTAACGATTTGGATGCATTTTTCTGTATTCATTCTTAAAAGCAAGGGAAACATAAAAACAATTATTTTGTAAAATCCGCCCACTGACAAGCCCACTTGTCTTAAATCTTAGTTACAACTTAGCAATGACTCTAACGATTTTGATGAAATGTTAAGAGTCTGTTCCTTTAAGAAAAAAATATCGATCAAGGTCTGAGATAAACCTTTTTTTTGTTTTTTTTTTATGTTTCGGTCAACCAATGAAATTTATCACTGAGAGAAAAATTAAATATCATCTGCAAATTTATCATTTATATTTTGTAAGCACTGCATGCGAAAATGTAGTTCACAAGTCTTTTTATTCATCAGTGAATGCTTGTGTTTAATCTTAAATGGTTGAGTTGAGATTTTTCGGAGTTGGTCTTTTTGACAGCTGTTTACGAATCCAAATAATGCACTACCAATAATAATGTGCTGACTGCATTAACCTACTTTTAAATAATAATTAAATATTTGATGAGATGGTATTTTCCTATAAATTACCAAGCTCAGCACTTTTCTTTGTATAAATAGACTACACATTTTGTCATTACTTCACTCTTGCAATATATATCAATAAATATAAAATTACTATCCCCCTACCCAAGGTAAGGTGGTGATTTTATGGAAATATATAAGACTTGTGTCATTTCTTAAATAAGTGGTCCTTCGAGTCATTTTTAAATTCAAAAGGTTATAGTTAACCTACATATTTATTATAGACAAGTGTCATTTCAAATTCAAAGGGTTATAGTTAACCTATATACATATTAACCCAGTGGTTAAGCAAACAAAAAAATAAACAAAATTCAAAGGGTTATAGATAACCTGCAAGATGTCATCGTCCAGCTGGAGGAGGTTAGAGTTAACCTTACAAAGCTGGGATTAGAGAGGCGTACCCTGGAAACACTCTCAAGGCAGTATAACAAGGCAAAGAGCCTTCGGGATTCCATCGAGGCAAATTACGACATTTTGATAGATCAAAATCAAGACACCACCTTACCTTGGGTAAAAACTAACAAAGAGATTGATAACAAATTTGCGAAGTCAAGAGTCAGCAAAATTCGAAAAACTATCCACCCCAATCAATCTTCTGAAAATCCGGCAGATCCAGCCTCACGCGGACTTACACCAACTCACTTAATCGACTGCACGTTTTGGTTTAGTGGACCTAGTTGGTTATTGAACGACCAGTTACCACTCACCCCGTTCAAGGAAATAGAGTGCACTATAAGCAATGCTACCACAAATGATCCAGTGGAAGAAAGCTTCATCGAGAGATTCTCTTCATTTATTGCGAGTGATCGCCTACTGTCTTCGCTGGACTTGTAAGATAGAAAAACAACAAAGAGATTTCAGATTCGAAATCTCCCAATTCAACATATCAAGAGTCAAGACTTCCTCCAAAAAAATACTGGCTAGCCTGCTTAACACCATTTATTGATTCTGACGGCATACTTCGTAGGGGGGAGGATTTCCCTTGCTAATATTCCAGAGAGCCAACGCCACCAAATTATATTAACAAAATGTCACTTAGTGGACTTGATCGTTCGCCAGATTCACCATGATCACCATCATAGCGGGAATTCATTGACAAAGCACATAATTAGAGAAGAATACTGGATCCCTGCTATTAGATCTCGTGTAGAGAAATGTATTCGATTCTATCCAGTTTGTATCCGATGGAAGTCTAATCACATCAAGCCGATTATGGGCGATCTACCACCTGGGATACCATTTCACTATATAACTCAACGTAGCTTCAAGAACCCTGTAATCGATGCTGGCCATATATATGAAAGTGTTGGTCCAATTACAAAACGCTGGTTACGAGTACAGCAGCAATTTTGGAATAGATTTCACCAAGAATATCTCCAACGTCTACAGAAAAGAAACAAATGGAAGTTTGCAACTCAAAACCTTGGTATCGGAGATGTAGTATTACTTCAAGAAGCGAGCGTTATGCCTACAGACTGGAAAATGGGTCGAATCATTGAATGCTATCCTGATGAAAAAGGCAATGTGCGCAGAGTTGATGTAAAGACAACGAATCGGGAAGTTTCGATTGGTCCTAATATTTCCAGATGACACTGAGGGAAAGTAAGCCCTAAGAAGAAGAAACCGGGTGCAAAATCGCACGACTACGCTGCTTACACGTGTTATTTTGCTTTGGCTTTCCCTTACTTATCCAGAAACTAGCGCTTTTTCCATTCAACCTCTTACTCCTGGAGTTAAAATTCATGATGAAACTCTTCGACCTTGAATTTTTGGTGGAAACTTCTCTGAATATCACTGCAGATTTACATGCTATTGACACTCTTCTTCAAGATTTCAAAATATTTTGCAATCAATATGACAACACTAAATATAGCCAATTAAACCAACATTGTCAGGTTGTAGAACAAGCTCTTACGTTAGAAGCCACGAGAATTAAGGAAGGCATAATCGCAAGCTATCCCAAAGGACGACCAAAAGGCGGTGCCATCCCTGCGGTAATGAAAGGACTTGTTAAATACAATCAGCTGGAACAACAAATTACCCAGCTGAAAAACAAAATGAGTAAGTTCTCCTATGTCCTATATAAAAACAAATATCACCGACTTAGAGTTTAAAGCCGTGGATACACAACTTGATGAGCTCATAGAGCAGCTGCCGCTGCTTCGCGTTCAGGAGGAAATAAATACCTACTCGTCGAGCATTCAGTTACACATCAGTTCCATTCAGGCTAATCACCAAAACATCGAAAACATTCGCCCTTCTACTCAACTAATGGAGCACGTCAGCAGAATGAACAAAGCTATTCTCCTAGGCAATGGAAGTCTTGTACAGCAAATTATGATTGGTTCAGACAACGGAACATTCTTTGAGCCATCTCAAGCCATAGATCTGGGCAACGGAATATACGAAGACGTTAAGGAGAAGCAATTAGATGAGTGCTGGAAGGAAGTCCTCAAAATTCCCACTCGTAATTCATTTTTGACAACCTGTAACACCACTAAGGTCAACACCGAATACAATATAATTCATCTTTTTAAGGGTTATCTTGCAGTCATCTACAGATCAAAAGAAAATAAAGTTAATTTGATGTGCACTGACTCTATCATTCTAATCATAACAAAGGTAAACGTCGTACGATTCCAAGGATGCACTATTTCCAGCAATTCATCGCAGGTGGTTTCTCCAATGGAAGATGTCGTAAAAATTATTACTGATAACGCTACAAATGTTGCAGATAATTTGTCACCGCCAAGACTTGCGATACAAGAACGACTCCCAAACGACCCACGTATTGCTTTACTTAAAGCAGAAATTTCAAATGAACTTGAGGATGCCAATGGGATCTCCCTGGACCATCAGTACTGGTACTTGGGAGGCGCTTTATGTACCATTCTCTTTTTGTTTACAATTGTTTCAACAGTTGCTATTCAGAAAACTCTTTGTAAGACAAGAACAATTGATGCCAATATAAGTTACCTCAGCAAGGAAGACAAGATACCTGGTAGCTGGGCACGGACACACGCCAACACCAATGATCCAGTA
This sequence comes from Platycheirus albimanus, assembly GCA_916050605.2. NCBI lineage: Eukaryota > Metazoa > Arthropoda > Insecta > Diptera > Syrphidae > Platycheirus > Platycheirus albimanus. The sequence continues at coordinate 288,849,654 of OU696696.1, read as the reverse complement.
TCCATTACTATCACCGAAGCAAATTGACTAATTTTGCACCTTTTTCTGGCGGGAGATTGTTTACGAATCCAAATAATGCACTACCAATAATAATGTGCTGACTGCATTAACCTACTTTTAAATAATAATTAAATATTTGATGAGATGGTATTTTCCTATAAATTACCAAGCTCAGCACTTTTCTTTGTATAAATAGACTACACATTTTGTCATTTCTTCACTCTTGCAATATATATCAATAAATATAAAATTACTATCCCCCTACCCAAGGTAAGGTGGTGATTTTATGGAAATATATAAGACTTGTGTCATTTCTTAAACAACAGCTGTCACTTCTTTTATGCTCAGTTTGGCTTGCCATTTCATAATGAATAGACTTACTCCTGAACAACGTTTTCAAATCGTGCAAATTTACAAGCAAAATAATAGTTAGGTTCGTGTGACGCATCGCGACCCAGCCGAGGCGGCCACTTGCCCGAAATCATTTTTAAAACATAATTGTAAACCCTTTTCTTTATAATAAATTTTTTGGCCATAACATTAAATTATAGGTATGCGTTTTATTTCTTCTTGAAAACCACACCACACGTCTAAGAAAAACACCCTATATTATTCGCATCTGGTCCAATTTGCAATCCATAATGCAAATACTACAACTGTGGGCATCCTAGGGAATAGCTTCAAACTCGGGAAAATATGGTGGTGGATCAAATTTTGGTCTACCTTGCCCCTATTAAAATTGTTTTTAAAGTGAAAGTTTACATTTTATTTCAACTCGATTCGTTTTATACTCACCATTGCCAATTGCAAAAGGCTCACCATAAAAAATACTACAGCTAATAATGTAAATTTATTCATATCGAATGATAAACCACTAATGCCTTACTCCTCTTTTATATATGATGCCTCCACTACTTTTCGCATTGCAGGTACACTACATACCATTTGTAATTAGTTGCTAATGCATTTAAAATATCTTATGCATATTTAACAGTTAAGTTGTTGTTAATTTTACAGACTTTTTTTTGATTTGTTCCAGTTTAGTATTGCGTTTGAGTTTATACACGTACTTTCGATATGAACACCGAGAACGAGATCCAATATGGGTGGGAAGAATCTGGGCCACCAGAAAACTTAAATTTAAATCAAATCAAAATTGTATTCATTAAATAATATTTATGCATTTTATTTATAATCAGAACGTAAGTACTTATCTCTGTAATTTCTGTGCAAGGAAAATGCAAGCTTTTCTCGCTTTGACAGAGGCAAAAACGTTAATCACTTCATTCAAAACTATTTTCTTAGCCAATTCCAATTCCAGGCATATAGTGTTGCTAATCCTGATTCTCTTCTTCGGGCCGAAAAAGAACTATGATAATTGTTGATCCTTGCTCAGGTACTCCTTAAAATCGCTCAACACTGGCTACTGAGATGTATAATGTCAAAATAAGCTCAAAGCTATACACAATTTGTTTCCATTTCTTTGAAGTGATGTCTTTCTATAATTGAAATGGAGGAAGACAAGGCATGAAGTTTGCTTCAAATATGTTTTTCAGGTGAATAATTTCAGTCGATAATTTTTGAGTCACGTCCACAGCATTTTTCCTGCAAAACTTTCCACGGCATTCATGATAACACCTTTCATACAAGGGAACCTCCACAAAAAAGAACAAAATTCTACAAAAATTTTAACCGAAGAGATTATATACCATTCCATTTGCAACCAATTTATATTCTAGCAAGATACAATTGATTTCGCAAAATCTGCAAATACTGTAGAAGGCTGTAGGACGTTCCAAGTTTGAAGCCAATCGCTCCTGTCTTTTAGGCTGTAGGTAACGATGCGTTTACATACAAACAGACAGACTTAACTGACAGACAGCCACTCAGAATTGTCCGGCCTCGGACCTACTTTTTCGACTTCCCACTAATCGCAAGTAAAGACGAGTTAGAAAAAACACATTCCCATCATTCCGATATAAATCAAAAGTTTATATTATTTTTTAACTTATAACCCAGTATAGAAAACATAACCTTGAATTGTTTACGTCTTCCAGTATGCGTCCCCATCGAAAAAATATTCTAAGCAATCAACAGCTTAAGGAGATAATCAATTCATGGCGCATAAGGGAATGTGATGATAATCGTACACTTGTCCATCAGTCCACCTGAAAAAAAAAGCTTTATTGCAGTCTACCGTTCAATCTCCTCCACCTCAGCCGTCAACTTCTAGTAGAATTTCAAGAGCTGCAGAGAGCAAGTCAGCGAAAGTGAATGTGTTATGGAAGAAAAAGAACCTTGAGCTCAGTCAAGAGCACCTTAATATTTTAGGTAACGAGGATCTTTCAAACGGACTCCTCGAATTAGAAACGCCATATCAGTTTTTCTCTTATTTTTTCACTGAAGGATTGTTGATCTTATACGCGACCAAACCAACATATATAGCGTACAAAAAGATCCAAACAAACCGATATGTGCTGAAAGTGTCGATATTCGTCAATTTATTGGAGTAGTTTTGTACACATCTATAGTACGCATTTTGAATGTTAGGAATTACTGGTCCGATAAAATGGGAATAAATATTATCAAAGACATTATGCCTCTAAAGAAATTTGAGCGTTTACGACAGAATTTGCATTTTAACGACAATACCAAGATGTTATGCCTTACACCCAGCCAGGAAGTGATAGGCTTTATAAGGTAAGACCACTTATTGAAAAACTCAACGAACGCTTTTCGAACGTGATACGTGACCCTGGAAAAGTTCTTGGCTGTTAATGAGCAAATGTGCTCAACAAAGGCTCGAAGCATTCTAAAGCAATACATGCCGGCCAAACCTCACAAATGGGGTTTCAAACTATTTTGTGCGGCGTAAGTGGTTTGGCTACAACTTCGAGATTTACAGTGGCCAAGAAAATATTGTATGCGTAGGCGAGCCACAATTGGGTGCTGCTTCAAATGTTGTACGCTTAGCGAGGAAAATACCAAACAATTGCAACTACAGGCTTTACTTCGACAACTATTATACATCCTTGCCACTTATCGAATTTTTAGCTAGGAGAGGCATTCATAGTCTTGGCACAGTGAGGAGAAATAGAGTTCCCAATTGTAAACTTCCCGATGAATCCTTTTCCAAAAAAAAAACAACCAAGGGGTACAGTTGAATTTGTTGGCAATCACAATGGTATTCAGATTTCAACAACTGCTTGGAAAGACAACAAAATTGTTTAACTGGCATAAAAAAGCGTCACGTGGGAGGAGTGGACTTGATGGATAGCATTATTGCTAGACACAAAATTTTACTAAGAAGTAAATTTTGGTACATGCGTTTGTTTAACCACCTTCTTGACATGGCGATGGCAAATGCTTGGCTCCTCTATCGTCGGGTCAACAAACAATCTGGTCGTTCCGACAGTTTGAGTGCGGCAGACTTTCGTGCGGAAGTAGCTGAAGCACTTTGTAAGGTGGGCATGAAACAAAGGCCGATCAAAAGAACATCAGATGTTGAACAAGGTCTGCAGGCAAAAAAAAAGAAAGGCCCAGCTCAACATGCGCTGCCCAAGGAAGTTTGTCAAGATCAAACGAGCCATTGGCCAGTATGGAGAGAAAAGAGAATACGTTGTAAAATGCCAAATTTCACTGGTTTCATTCAAACGCTATATATGTGAAAAGTGTGGAATAGGCTTATGCTATAATAAATAAAACAATTGTTTCAAAGACTTCCATTGTAAATAGTAAAGTAAAAAGGGAGCTGCTGAGGTGCAATGTTGCACAAATGCAACAAATAGTTTTTGTTAAAAAATAAATATAAACAATTAAATATTATTTTTTTTTATAATTTTTTACTTAGTTGTTTTTGTGTTTTGCGTCTATTTTTAAAATTTTACCGAAAAATGAGCTATTGCGCTACGAAGGGTTAAGACAATAATGTGTTGATTATTTTCAAGTATCATGGGCATCTTACGGAGTCTCTGGAAACTCAGGAAAATATGGTGGTGGATCAATTTTTGTTCCAACTTGCCCCTATTAAAAGCATTGTTTAAGTTAAAAACTTCAATTTAAATTATATTTTAATTCGAATATTTTGGAACTCACCATCACCATTGCCAATTGCAAAAGGGTCCCAATCAAGAAAACTGCAAAAAATACAAATTTATCCATAGTGAATGATAAAACAGTATTAAATGCCTTATTCCTCTTATGTACATACCTCCCTATTTGTCTTATTATTTTAATTAGTTTCTCTTGCACTTTAAACATCTTATACATAACAAATAACCGTTAATCACAGAGAACATTTTAAATTTGTTCCAGTTTAAAATTGGAACTGAGTTGTTATAAAAATCGTATACACCCTTTCACGTGGGTCGAAAAAAAGTAAAAACATTTTTTATTTTGACAAATTCTGAAGATTTTAAAACACATTGAATGTATCTTTAGGAGGGGAAATAGTAGTAGGCAGGAGTGGTTCTTCTTAACGTTGAGAAAGCTTTCGATACAGTGTAACATGATACTTTCTTTATTACTTACACTTTTTAGACTTAGTTTTCCAATGTACTCAGTTAAAAGAAATCTTTTTAATCTGTAAGAACTTTCATGGTTTCAGTCAGTAATTATTGGGACTTAGGTCTTTACAAAATTGTAGCAGGTATACCTCAGGGATCGCTGCTAGGTCCAACCTTGTATACTTATTTCACCTACGACTACCCATTTCTTTCTTACTGCGAAAAATCAGATGAACCTTGTATCTTCTCATCATATTCAGTTCGACTCAACATTGAAACCAATTTGCAATCTGCATTGTATGTTATAAGATACAAGATTATCTTTTTCGCTAGAAAAAGAAAAGCCAAGCAACAATCTTTAACTTAATGGTTTAAGTAACCTAATATTTTGAAAACAAAATTAGTTTGAATATTAAAATTTTTTTTTCATTATTTTGAGATTGAAAATTATTTTTCCAAATATTTTCACTAAAATAACTTTATTAGACAATACAATAAAAAATAGGCAATACAAAAAGCTATGCTATATCATATAGGACTTACCGTTATTTTTTAATTATTTTTTCCAATTTAAGTAATATTTTTTCTAGAAAATTTCCCTTCCCGGCCAAAGGGAGGAAAATAGATATCCCTCCCATACGATTTTTTTTCTTGTCTCGAACCAACTTACACGCTTTTGCTGTTTGGCAAACTTTAGGGTGAATCATCCTGTATAAAGAACATACTAATTTAAGATGACAGACAGTCCATTGTGGGGTGTGTGGACAGGACACCAAGTTGGTTGCGGTTTATCTAAATAAAGAACTCACATATTATCTATACTCTATACACATAAATAAAAATGAAGTGTCTGTTTGTAATTTCAAAATATCAGTTTTTTACTAAATGCGTATGACAGTTCATACGGTACTTAGAACAAAAACGCAATTTTTAAAATTTTTGTCTGTCTGTCTGTCTGTTTGTTCCGGCTAATCTCGAAAACGGCTTAACCTATTTTCACGGGATTTTCACTGGCGGATAGCTGATGTTGTAAGGAATAACTTAGGCTATTTGAATTACTCCTCTAGGTGGCACTGCGGTCGCAATTTTCAAAAATTCTTATTTATGGGCCAATTTTGACGGGATTTTCACAGGCAGATAGCTAATAATCTATACACATCTATACACATAAATAAAAATGAAGTGTCTATTTGTAATTTCAAAATCAGTTTTTTACTAGATGCGTATAAAAGTATATACGGTAGTTATAACAAAAACGCAATTTAAAAAAATTTTGTCTGTCTGTCTGTTTGTTCCGGCTAATCTCGGAAACGACTAAACCGATTTTGACGAGATTTTCACTGGCGAATAGCTGATGTTGTAAGAAAAAATTTAGGCTATTTGAATTACTCCTGTAGGTGGCACTGCGGTTGCAATTTTCAAAAATTCTTATTTATTAGCCGATTTTGACGGGATTTTTACAGGAAGATAGCTGATAAACCGAATTAACTTAAAATTACACAGTATCTATACACATAAATAAAAAGTGTAAAATATCAGCTATTTACTGAATGCATATGAAAGAATTATTATTTTCAATACATTTATGAATTTTGGCGAAACGAATTTCGCGGGTCAGCTAGTTTATTCAATAAAAATAAGCAATAAATATAAAAATTGTGCGGTTTTATGAAACCACGATGCAAGTGAAACTTTTTTTCAGATCATTGACATTTCGCACTATTCTTGGTTTTTCTCTTACCGATTAATTTCACAAACTATAGCTGTATCAGTGTCCATCACGATCAAGAGTGAACAAGAACATTTACATCAATACACTGATAAACTGAGTCGACTATATTGGAGGAATTCACAGACGAAGAAGACGACAACAGCCAAAAACCACCACGAAGAGTTCGCACTGTGTGGTCCAGATCGAAAATTGATTGCTACGTCGCGTCGTCGTGATATAGGATTCTTCTGTTCTAAATTGCTGCCATAATTGCGAGCTAAGGAATCGGAGCTGAATTGCGATTTCCTGCAGAATTCAGCCACTTAATTTGATTGTTTGTTAAATTTAGTGGCTGCTTTAATAACAAAAACAGACACATATTATGTGAACGAGCATCTGCGAATAGAGAAGTGCGATTAGTACTCATTTTCCACATCTCATATCCAAATACCAATTGAAAAACCATTATTCGTTAGTGACAGCTTACTTTGATAACGATGGCACGGCAGAAACTCCATGCCATTGTTAGGACACACGTGTGTCATTACAATAACAATGAAAATGTGATTGAACGGTCATCGAAAATGGTCATTGCGATGGCTTAAACATTTGTGTCGACATTCTACAATATTTGCGATCGCCCGACATGACGACTTTAGTACAGATAACTATGTCATTGTGACGTCAGATCAAGTCGTTGACCATGTAATACTAGCTTAATGCATATCCACAATGAGGGGACAATCATCCCATCATGCCTTTTAATAAATTAACCCTAATACAATTTGTATCAAGAAAAAGAATAACAACCACCACTTTGGAATCGGAATTGCAGCTTACATGCGTGCACGTGCTTCGGGCATGGCGCATGCATGGACCATGGATTCATATTGTACAGAAATAGCGGAACAGGTTGTCTTCCCACTCAGTTTGTGTTATGTTTTGCAATTGGTCTTCATAGCTCACATTAAGTTTTATCATACAAATGTTATAAATAAAGGTTAAGAAACTAGTTTCAAAATACTTAGTGACTGAATCTGAAAGGATCGCTAATCTGATATTGGAACAGTTGATGTTCCGATATATTTTTTGGTTGGCTTTTCAAAAGAGAATTAAATTTCCTCGAAAGCCGAAAAATAACACAGAAAAGCAAAACACAGTATTAGTATGGGCGTGGGGTAGTTTCGCATTAGCTACGGATATGGAAATTATTTCAGGGAAGCAGCAAGCAATCAGGTCAGGTTCAGTCCAGCGCACACGCACACAGGAGCTTTAAAATGGACGTTGCTTGTTGGATATAGTGGAAGTGGTCATGGGCAAGGGAATGTCAAAGGAAGGGAAGAAATGTGTTCTTGCATATTATTAAAAAAAAAAAAGAAATAACGGGACAATTTTTGACTGAGTTTGTAACAAATACATATACACATAATTAAAGACGTGTATCGTGTAGTGTTGTGTAAGGCAATATGTTTTGAAGAAAAATTGATTGCATTCGTGAGGTTTATGTTACATTGGCAGTTGTGAGCAAAAAAGTTTCAGCCAAAATGGTACCTACTCACAGGCAAGCACAGACTATGTTACAGGTATCGTACAGCCCATCATCATGCAATCTAGCAACATTTAATGGGACAATAATTATGGACTGTGTTTGAAACTTCAAAAATGCTTTGGAAGATTTTGCTGTAAGCATTTTAAAATCGTGAAAAAATCGTTAAGTGTTGTGCGGGAGCAAAATTTAAACTATCAAAAACAATTTTCTATGGCATTTGCTATTTATACTTTTACATACATATAAAACAAAACAAAGTTTCGCAAAACGAAATCGAGCATGCAATTATACGGCATTCGAAAAACATTATTTGTGCCAACGGGTCGATTGCACCGAAAACTGATCGGGTTTGGGTGAAAGTTTCCAGTTGCTTGGATGGGAAAATCCAGCCAAATTCCTTGCACGCCTACGTGACCACCAATCGCTTTTCTTTGAGGGAAATCCTCAAACAAGCTTGGGGTATCCCTGAGGAACCTGTGTTTTCCGATCAACATGATAGGAGCATGGGTGAGGAAAGTGTTTCCGAGGATGTCTTGATGATCTCGTATGCAAGCCAAGGAAACTTGCATTAAGATGTAGCTAAAGTATACACCTTGCAGTTTGAAAAGGATGAATTTGAGGCAATCCTTCACGATAAAAGAAAAACTTACCACAACAAACACACCGACAAAAATTGTTCAAGAATTGTGAATGCTTTTGTTCCCGGTACTTGGCAGGACGTCATTGCGGACAAAATTATATTGACGACTGCAGTTAACCCTGCGTTTAATTTTAAAAACCACTACTTATCGAAGGATGGAAAGGCAGGTGGTTTTAAGCGTACGAGTATTTATTATTTATTGTTTTTTGTATATATACTTGCTCTATTAGGGGTATATACAGGGGGATCGGTATAAAGAGAACCAAATTGCTAGAGCGAGTAGGTTAGCTAAAGACCAGAAAAAATCGTAAGGGAGTTGGTCTATTCTCCTCCGTTTAACCGCGAGGGGCAATTTTCTAAAACAATGACTTAATTTGGGAAACAAATTATTTAAAAAAAACGTTAACTTCTACAATGCCATTATATATCTTTTTGTAAAGCCAGAAATCTCCTTTTGTATTATATTTAAAAAAAAAAAATTATTTAAGTGAAACGTTTTAGAAAAATTGTGAATGCAAATGTCCTATTGATTGGATGAGAGAAGCCAGCCAAATTCCTAGCCCGCCTACGTGACGACCGATCGTTTTTCTTTGAGGGAAATCCTCAAACAAGCTCGGGGCATCCCTGAGGATTCTGTGTGTTCTGATCAACATGATAGGAGCATGGGTGAGGAAAGTGTGTCTCAGGATGTTTCGATGACAATAAACCAAGAATATATGCTGTACGTTGCAGTTTGGCAATAATGAATTCGAGACAATCCTTCGCGAAAAAACAACGGCAACAGACGTACCGGAAGAGTTTCACAAGAATTGTGAATATTTTATTCCCGCGGTAATTAGGAGGACGTCATTGCGGACAAAATTGTATTGACGACTCCAGTTAACACTTTATTTTCCGAGAAAGATACACAAAATGTTCAGCAAATGTTTCCCCAAAGTGTACGCTGTTTATTGTTATTTTCGAATTGTAAACAATATACAAACGGTCGCAGGTTATACAGGAGATGGGGTCCAGATCCGCTTATGTATTTAGAGCCGAGCAGGCTGAAGCCCTAATGCAGGAAGGCGGGGATGAGCCTGTACAAGAAAAGACCCCAGACTGGTGCTTCACCAACTAGAGCTCTAAGAAAATGATGCAAGGAGAAGGAGCAAATGTTATGCATATCATATCAGTTGAAGCTTTCAAAGTTCATTATTGGACACGAGCGGAAATGCACATTTACAAAAAATACACCCCAAGAGAACGGTCATACTTAACCATTGATGCAAATGGGTCCGTGGTAAAAAATTTAAAAAACTAGGAGATCAAATGACAAAGGTACCTAATCTTTTTGTATCAAGGAGTAATCCATCCACGAAAAGGGCAGTTCCCAGTGGCTCAAATGCTGAGCGAGCGCTACAACACCGCCGCATTGCTAATTGGCTGCAAACTGGGTACTTTTAGGTGCCCCACGCCCTAACCAATTGGTGACAGGCTTCTCAAGAGCTCTCTTGAACGCAGCAATGCTCGAAAAGCTTATGGAAGAGTATGCGGACAAATGCTTCCAAGGTTCGATGCTTAAAACAAACATGAGGATAGACAATGCCCACTTTATAAAAGGGGTAATCGTCCTTTTATGCAAATCTAGCACCGCCAAGCTCATAAAAGTCCGATGGGCCAACTTGTAGTTGCAAAAAGTCTTCCAGAGGCAAACAAAATTATAAAGGCACTTCTATTTACTGCTCGAAGCGAGACTGACGGCCAGATGAAGATTGGCCAAATTTCTCAGACCGAGCAGTAAAAAGTTTTTATAACTGGCAGTGAAGTGAGTTAAAACGATGAGGACGACGCTGAATTCGCAGCAGCGCAATTAACAGAAAAGGAATTGGGACCACCTACCGAGCTAGGGCGGAACATTTGGTGGCAGTTTGGTGACGAAATCCACGCAAGTGTTCAGGTTGCACTCAGTGGGGAAACGGGAGGTCGGGAAAATGCCCACTTCATGCCAGCATTCGCCGAGAGGCTTCTAAGGGACATTGTTTTATTGCCTCTCTGGTCATATATAAAAACCAGCGAGTTTGCCTATGGAAGGATTCCCGCTACAAGTGCACCTTCAGAGGGTGAGTTGAATAAACTCAAAACACGCGTGCTCCAAGGTTGACAGCCCATGCGTCCCGAGGAGCTTAAAAAAAAAACTGGCGTACCTCAAAAGAACAATGAAAATTGTCGAAGCCAAAATAATGAAATGAAGCCGATGCACCCGGCCCATCTCATCAAACGGATGAAAACAGTATGGCAGCCTGCTTTAAGGAGGAAAACTGGGGTGGTATGAGCCTTCAAGAAAAGAAGGTAAACAAAAGGGCGTCGAGGTATTTCGGGACAAACCAAACGAGAATAGCTGAACAGTTAAAGTGGGAAGGAAGCACAGCACAAATCAAATACATTAAAAATGGAAGCCACCAAAGCCTTTGCCCTTGAAGATTGATGGCCAGGATGTTTACGCCATTTGGACATGTGCTTTCGACAGCGTTTTGCTCATTTTTATCTCCGCTAATGGAGGTAAGCATTTATTAATACAAAAATTGTGTATTTATATCATTAAAACGATGTTTTGCAGGTCTCAAATTCCCCCGCAGTAGTCATCCACTACTCTAACCTGCCTTAAAAACCGTTCGCAAAGGCACATCTTCTTCAACGTACAAAGAAAGGACCCGGATACTCTATTAAAAATCCAAATTTCCCAAAGATGTTCAGGTGGATGGCTCCATCCAAATGAACTGTGTTACAAGTGCTGCCCAAATAGTCCTGCAACTATTTAGTGACAGCTCTGTGTACGAGCGTACATTAGAGTGCAGCAAACATGCGTTGGAGAGGGTAGAAACACCCGTTCTATCGTCCTTCGGTATCGATAAAATTACCAGCGGGACTAGCGACTTCAAAGCTGCCTTAAGGCTGGACAAAGACATGACTGATTGATATGGGTTGTAATGTTGGTTGCTCAGCTGGCACCAACTGTTATACTACGAGTAGGTATTTTTATTGTGAAGGATCTTTGAAACAAATCGCTTGGCATTCAGGGAATGCCTCAGCTCAGACCTCTGGCTAATGCACTCGAGGTTTCGATCGCAGAAGTTCACCAAGTGTAGTTTCTTTAAAAAATCTTTTCAGCTCGCAATCTTCTTAAAATAAAAATCAAAGACCTTTGTTGCTTGGAGTTCAGTGAAGAAGACAATTTTATTTTAAAAATATAATTGCTTTTTATACAGAAATTATTAGGCTATCGAAATTATTTCCATACTGCGATTCTGGGCCCCACTTACAATCGATAATCACGAGTCAGCATAATTTGTATGACGCGGGTTAAGGTTAAACGACCCTTCCTCCCTAATTTCCTATCTCACGCGCTGTCACTAATCATTAAAAGGGATATAACAAACCCCTTGAGAGCGTGTGCCGTATAAAAAAAAAAAGTGGCATAGTTCGCTCGGCATAACGCTAAGTTGACATTTTAAATTAATTTAATTGTCGGTATTTTCGTATAAAAAAAAATACTTTATTCAATAACTAGAGTAATACAATTGATCTTGGAATTTTCAAATTACGTGCTCCTAGTTGCGGGGTCGGAATCGAACTGCCGGAGCTGTGTCCTCTGCTGGTACTTGTAAGATCGGTTGGTGGTGGTTAAACTATTGGTGGTTTAGGGTTTTTCGGGATATGTTTGGTCGGTCGTAAATAATTGGTTTTACGATCGGTTTCCTGCTATTTCGCTATTATTTGCGTTGGTCGTAAAACATTGATTTTACGACAATCTGTTTTTCTTCATTTCTTTGAGAACCCTTGATAAGGGTTCTTGGTATTTTACTGGCGTGGGATCGCCATGCGTGGACACATGTGGTCGCCATGTGTTAGCTTATTATGGTAGCCTAAACGGATGACCACTGATCAACCCAATACTATTTTTGTGTATGCACTTTGTTTACTTATGACGTTCGTGCCATCAGGGTAATATGTTACTGATGGTTCTTTTTTGTTATTCATTGACTACGAGTCGGATATATGTGAGTATGGTTGCTAGTGTGCTCCCTTCACAGGGTAAGTTCTAACAATTAAGGCAAACATAAACGGTTAATGCAACTATCACCTGCTTTTAGGAAATTTGATCATTTTTGAAATGAAATATGGAGATGAAAAATTAAAATTAAACCTGGGCCACTAGAACTTTCTCTAATAATGGCATTTCCTACGATTTGGAAGGTATTGTCATTTGTCATATTTATTCCTCCTGCATGTAGACAACGCTCCACACAAAATGATGGTGCGCAGCTAAGCTAGCGCATTTCACTGCAGTTTGCCTGCGAAACTCGCGCTGGGTGGAGTATGACGACAACCAGGACAAGGAAAGAAGACGAAAGCAGAAACGAAGTGTTCTCCCTATGCTTTTTTGATGTGAAACATCTATTGGCGCACCTAGGCAGTAAAATCGATCGTAATTGTAACACAAAAATGGCACGACGATGAAATTTTTCAAAGTGGAAAGTGTTGGGTGGTTGGTGGTTGTAGGTTGGGTGGTCGCTGGTGATGCTGGGGCGGTAGTGGTGGAGGGGTAGGGTGGTAGTGGAGTAGGGTTATGGGGAGGGGGGGGGGGATGGTGAAAATTGTGGATGGTCGGTTGGTGGTTGTAGGATGTAGGTGGGCTCGATGGTTGGTGAGGGTTGTAGAAAGAATTTTAAAAAATGGTAGATAGTTGGAGGGAAAAATTGACCTTAATGGTATGTGGTTGGTGGTAGGTGGGGTGGGTGGTACTGGTGGGTGGTTGATCTGGGGGCGGGGTGTGGGGAAGTTGGTGAAGAAAAAAAATGAAGAAACAGGTGTGGGATTTGTTTTCCGGTGGGGGGGGGGGGGGTAACATTCTGGGTGGTTGGTTGGTGGTTATAGGTGGGATGGGTCGTTACTGTTAGGCGGATTTGGTTGGTGGTTGGTTGGCGGTTGTAGGTGGAATGGGTAGTTACGGATGGGTGATTTGGTGTTGGGGGATGATTTAAAGATTGTCAAATATAGTGAGTGGTTAGTTGGGAGTTCTGTGGGAGTTGCGGGTTGACGGCGAGGGTCTTTGGGGGAATTACATTTTCTATTCTTTTTACTAATCAGAAAAAAAAAATTTGTCGGTGCAGTTTTCAAAAATGCTTGAGGGTTACTTGGGGGCCTTGTGCGGGATTGGATATGGGACTCTTTTTATCAGCCCGGATTCTTTTTGATGTATTGGCGCACCTAGGCAGTAAAATCGATCGTAATTGTAACGAAACGTAATTGAAGAAAAAAATTACGAAAATGGTGGGTGGGTGGTTGCCTGTTGGTTCTAGGTGGGGTCGGGGGGAACAGAGTATTGTTGGGCAGGGGGTTTGGAGGAATTACGTTATTCATTCTTTTCACCAATCAGAACAAAATTGTTAAAAATGGCGGGTGGTTGAAGGTTGTGTTGGTGGTGAAGTGGATTTTGAGGAGGATGTTTGGGGGTGGGTGAGACAAAATTTATAAACATGGTGGGTAGATGCCGTTTGGGGTTGGGGGTTGGTAGGGGGAAAATTGACAAAAATGGTAGGTGGTTGGTTGTAGGTGGGTGGGTGGTTGCTGCTTGGGGGTTTTGGTGTGGGGGGTGAGGAAAAAATTGTCAAAAATGGCGGATGCTTGGTTGGTGGTTGTAAATGGGCTGGGTAAATGGTGGTGGTAGGGAGACTTGCTCAGGTTAGGGAATCGACAAAAATGGAAGGTGGTAGGTTGGTGGTTGCAGGTCGATTGGGTGGTTACTGGTGGTAGGTATTAGGTGATGAAAAACTTATAAAAAATGGTGGATGGTTGGTTGCTAGTTGAAGGTGGGCTGGAAGTATGGCGGTGGTGGCGGTATCTGATAGGTGGGTTGAGGAAAATTTCGTTCCTATGTGTTTATAAATGAATATAATCTGTAATAATTGATATTTTAATAAAATGATAAGACAAATTTATTGATTTAATTAACGAAACCCTAAATTATTAAAAATTATTTCACTCCATATTTGTTTATGGTTTTTTTAAATTACGAATTCTAATGTAAACTTGAATGTTTCACATCTGCCGGGCGTCCCGTGACGGCTAATTTTTTTTTATATTCGGGTTGATGTTGATGTCTGAATACTGGAAGTATACTAATATTATATTTTTATTCAAATTTACTTACATATTTGCATATTTGTGCAGCTGCTCCAAAAAAAAAGTACCATGCTTAACAAAAACAACCTGACTAGACCCTGGAATTGACAACCCCTGCTGAAAATCGCACACTGCCCAAGTATTTTGAAAGTTATTGGAAAGGTATGGTTTTATTTTGCAATCAATTTTAGAAAAGTGCTCTGCTAGTCTGACACTCAAGCTGGGCTGAATTTGTTAAAATTGTCTTTGGGCTTGAGATTTTATGAAATAAGCATTGAAAATTATATGAATTTTTAGTAATCACTTAAAAATCAATAGTTAAAACGTTTTTTGGAGAAAATAAAGTAAACCATAAGCCTTCTTTTACTTTTTTAAATTTTAAGGAATTTTTTTTCCAAAATCGTTCCATCAGTTTTTTTTAAAAAACTGTTTTGTTTAAAAAACTTTTCGAAACCATATTTCAAATATTTTTTTGGGTATGTCAATAGCAGTTCAAAGTTCTTATCAGAAAACAAAAATTTAAAAAAATTTTGAACAAACAGTTTTTGTAAAATACCAAAAATTAAAAAAAAAGTTTTTTTTTAAATCAAAGAAATAATATTATTTTGTTTATAAAAGAGCTTTTAAATTAAAAATTTCATCAGATTAAAAAAACCGGTCCTATGGGAGCTAGCTCTATAAGACTTTTCTGTTTAAACCAAAATATAAAGCTTACTCAAAAAATGCCATTCAGAAAATTATATCAAAATCGTAGGAGCCGTTTTTGAGATAAATGAGTTTTTCATACAAAATCATAATATGTCAGGTACCGTTTGTTTTGGAGTTAGATTGCTAATTCGAAAAATCCCTCCGTAGGACATCATAATAATACTATGTACCAAGTTTGTAGCGAATCGGTGTAGCCGTTTTCCGCGAAAAGTGACACAATATTATGTAAAATTTTGAAAACAAACAAAATTACTGAACTAGTAAGTATGTGTTTAGTAAATGTATGCTTCTGACGTCTTTTTTTCTGATCACTTCCAGAGCAGCGATTCTCAACCGCTTGGTCAGTATCTAATACTTCGTTTCAGACGTATTAATTCGCTTAAAATGAAAGAAAATTTTGTATCTCAACATTTTTGAACTTAGAAAAAGCAATTGATTGAAAAAGACAAAGAATCGATTAGGGTCCGCTATGCTTCTAGTTCTTGGATCTTAATATCAGCTAGCCAAATTAATCTTTTTAACAAATTTTTACAAATGAAAGTTTATAAAATTAACGTTAATTTAATTTTATCAAGTTGTACGATTTTTCAAAAAAATTCCGAAACTCCAAATTGTATTGCTTTTTCCATATTTTGAAATAAGGTGAATCCCTCAAATGTTGAATCATAAAAATTAATACTAAAACAAAATACTAGGTAGGTATAATTTTTATTTTGTATGAAAAATACTATGTTAACGACCTTTTTTCAAGGCGACGCTTAGCTGCCAATTTGGAAAACAAAATCCGCACATCTTTGTGCAACTCATCAAGCTTCGCAGTAAAACACAGTTGAAGTTCACAACAAAGCTCTTTAAGCTCATATAATTCCTTGACAAAATCTTCTTTCGCTGAATTAAAACTATTTCTCGGGACATACTTCAAGAGATGGTTATAGTTGACTTTGTTTCGGATTAAATTTTCCACGTCACATTTGGACACTTTTATCACTTTTACATGTTCATACCTTTCTGTCATTACTTCAAAATCTTCTTGCACAGAACCCCTCCATTCTAGAAGCTTATTAACCTTGGCTTCTAACTGAGGAATAAGACTGGTGGTAATTATTTGTTCTTGAATTCTTTCGAGTTCTTCTTTCAGAGATTCAGATTTTAAATTTAGTTCATCAACCTGGTTCTGAATATGGTAGTACTTTTTTCTAAGATCACAAATTTCGGAATTCATGGAGTCATGCTCAAAACGATTGACAGTTTCTTGAAATGTTTGCTTTTTGTCACACTCTAACTTCCTCAGTTTTATTAAGGCTCTTGTATTCTTTTCAATTTGAGACTGAAGGTTAGAATTGGTTTGTTTTAAACATTCGATTGATTCAATTATTGAATCAAGGTTTTGTCCTTGGTTTCGAAACACTATTTTCTTGTTGGGAGCTTGTTTTAAATTTTCAAGACGTTCTTCACATTTCGTTATGAGTTTAGCTAAATGATTAACTTGGTTTTCTTCCGTTGTTGGTCCAGCTTGGTCTGAATTGAAACATGTTTTAGCGTTTAATTGGTCTGAAATAAGTTGGAGGAAGTTTTTTAGATGAATAGGGTCAACTTTATCGTCGAGAAAAATTTTATCAACTAAATCCAAAAGCTTGTCAGTTGTTGACATAATTGAAAAAAATAATTTAAAAAAAAAAAACTGGAAGAAATTGGCAGATTTGTGTGTTTATGATTTTTGTTTGGCTAAGTGAAAATATTATAGTATGTTTGTAAAGTTTGTTCAATAAAGTTGCCAGAAGTTTGTTTACACAGATAAAATATCGCAATTAATTAAAATCAATTTTATTATTTGCTCCATTTAGTATAGTTGAATCGAGGGTTCAAAAGCCAATTAATAAGAAGAAACAGAAGAACACAAAAAATGCAAAAGGTGATACCATTACGTTAAAGGCTGTTATGGAAAATCCCATGTTTGCAGAACCGAGTCCACATTCTCAAGTCATATAATGTCCAACTTAGCAAGGTTGCTGATAAATTATAGGAGGGTCGGTTTAAGCTCGCATATAAGTGTGTTCAAATCAGTGCAGACAAATAAGTCCCCGGGTACTATAAGTCCACCAAGGGGCTTAGTTCCCGTTAAGTGGGAACTAAATCCACTTACTAGGTGTACGATTTACTAAGAATTTAATTCCCACCTTTCATGGAAACTTATCCCATTTTTTAGTTATCACTTTTTTCCTTACACCGTTTAAATCACGACACAAATGTTACAAACCGAAACCTGCGCCGATGGTTCGAATAATTGGTTGAGTGAGCCAGATAAAGCTGACCTAGATAGTTGTAGCTCATCTATTGTTTTAAGAAACGTGTGCTTCCACGCTGGCAAAACCAAAGCTTTAGATTCATCATCTCTACTTTTCTACAGGTACCTTTTAGAGTGGATGAAATTCTACATTTCAAAATAAGGCTTATTTCAGACAATGCCCCCCCCCCTCACCCATCAAACAACTGACCATTTGCACTTACGTTCCTCATTTCCAAGGTCATGAAAGTTGCTGAACCATCGGAATAGGCAATATCTTAAGAAACTCACACTTCAATGACCGGCATTGCAGTATGCTGGTGTGCCTCAAGGCTCCGTTTTGTCTCCGACTCTTTTGCTCTTCTTTATCATTTTTTTTATTGTGGATCGGAAACCACCTTCTGTGTATAGCGAACACATATTTGACTCGTCCAAAAATGCAGCTACATTCTGGGGTTTCCAAGGTCGGCGCAATAGATTCGTTACGCCCAAATCTCTCTAGAACACAACTGTGACCGTCTGCGTTGTACTGGATCAGCATGTTAACCAATATGGTCTGTGTCCCCTGATAACACAAACATTACAAGCTTTTACTGGCCAGGTCTAGCGTAAAGGGCACAAATTCCTAGACGTAGTAATATTTTTAAGATTTTTCCATTTCTGGTTTGATTTGGACAAGAACATTTAGGTATAAACAACTGCTCTTCACGGCTCCCAATCCCAACGGAAATTTCACTTCTTCAGCTAGTGAGCAGTGAAAGGCTGTTTTTTAATTGGCAAGCTCTTTAGCCTTTTTTTTCTTAAGTCAAAGTCAACTGAAAATTCCTTCAAGTTAAGTTTATTTTTTTTTATTTTTAAGTTTATTATCGTTTTTCGCCAAAAACCCTAAACCCCGATTTATCCAGCTTTGACTTTGGTAACAGTAAAGCGGCCAACTTTTGTCGTCGCCTGGGTTGTTGCATCACCAGCTGCTCCCTTTTAAATAAAACAAAATTAATAAATTCATTTCAATAATTTTCTTTTTCAATGGCACTTACTAATTGGAGAAATATAGTAACAAGCAAGATTGCAGATAAAATCAGACGTTTCATTTTGATGCGTTTCGAAATGTTTTATTTTGCATTTTCAACGTTTCTTTTCTTTTATATACTCGTTAAACGCAATACGTATGTATATTAAAAAATACAAGTTTGACTGAAAATATATTTATCATCTGAAATTGATTATGTAACAGTAACCAGCTCTAATTTGATTTGTTCAAGTAGCTCATTTGGCAAAATTTCAGTGCTGCCATGTTAGATCGGATTTTATACATTAAATTCAGCTTAGTTTAATAAATTGTAGAATTAGAAAAGTTAGAAGTTCATCAAGGAAATCCATTCGCAGATGGGGCAAAGAAGTAGATTGAATGTGCGTAAGTGATTGACTTCGTCAGAATATGAAAGTTAGATCAAATTTCAACAGAATTTTCAAATTTTTGGGTTATAGTTGGTACTAAAAACTTATGTTTTTGTTGCCTTTCAACTATTACAGCTTTTATTAAATTAAAATATACTTGAAATACAGATTTTGATTGTTAATGTTGCCATGTAAGTTTTTGTGTTGGTAAATAAATTTCGTACTCCCAATATTCTTTATTAAACAAATAAAAACTATGGCAACACTGGTAGGTGTTAAAACTTCAATAATTAATTATTAAGTGGACCAAACTTCACAAAACAATAATTAAAACAAATAAAGTTTTTAAGAAAATGGATGTTAAAAATATAAAAAGAGTTCCTTTTCCACGACAATATTATATTAAAGTTGTTTAATTTGTATGATGAAGTATTGTATTAGATTGGCTACATTTTTAGTCTGTGTGATCTTGGCGATGGTTTGTTCGAATACAATTGCAGGTTAATGTTTTTTTTTCATTAAAATTTATTTTAGGCTGGCCCTCCCCACCTGAAACCAGAAAAAGCAGAACCAGTGTCTGAATTATGGACTATGAAGCGTCCTTAGAGCAAAAACTTGTCATTGATATTACTGAAGGGAACCGGGATTCGTTTCGGCAGATTTAAAGATTATATTTTATTTTCGTAAGCTAAGAAAAATGATATTTTGACAAATAAACTATGTATGGGGAGGTACTCGACATACTCTCGAAATAGAAGAACGTGTCTTGTGTCGAAAGAAGAGTCATCCTTATTTCAAATATTTGTTCGCCCTTTTCTTTGTTTCCTTGTACTTTCATGTCAGTTATTTCATTTGATTGGCAAATTTGGTTAAACCCGGGACCGGGGCCTGTGACTACACTCTCAACCATTCCTATGTGTGCGTTGATATTCTGAATGGAAGGGACCAACAGTTTACCATCGAATCCAAGCGGCTAACAGAGAAGCATTTTCCATGGTATTAATTACTCTTGAAGAATTTATCACTTCATCGCCAGGGGCAGCAGCCCGGAAAAGAACTCAGGTAGAGTCAGGGATCAAACCCAGAACCCCGGAAGAAACCCAAGGATGCTCTTAAGCGGCTTGTTCGAGATATCGCATTATTCGCTTATGAAATATTCTCCGAAGGCTGTATTTTTACTCCGTGCTAAGCTGTGGCGATCGCATATAGGAAGTCTTGACACCCTCTGCATATTTCAAATGTGCCGACGACAGTTCTGCGTTCCCATTGAATTTTGACCTGTAGGGGTTGCAAGGCTTCAGTAAGTATACCTACATCGTTCTTTTCTTTGAGAGGTTTGGCCATAGATTCCTCGATACTCTACAACTACTTATCCAAGACCATCAATCGCTTGCGGATTTGAGGAAACTCTCGCGAAACCTATTTGTCTTCTTTTCAAGTGCGGTATGAGTATTGAGGAGACTTTTTGGCCAGATTCGAGTGAAGAGCTGATTTCGGCTATTTTATCTGCCAATTTGTTCCCCGCTATACCACAACGCCCCAGGACCACCAAACGTTAACTACCTACTCTTTGCGTCAACAGTCCATACCAGTCCATATTTGCTTATTGAGGAGATGGCTGCTTGGCTGTCTAGGAAAATTAATAAATTTTTGTTGGCTAGCTTCACATTGGGCAGCTTTATAAATTTCACAAAATTCAGCTTGGAAGACGCTGCAGAAACTTCGTCAAAGTGTTATTCACTTTGACACTGTCGATCAGTGTTGGGCCCTTACTACTATGATTTGAAAATAATTAAAAATTTGTACCTGTCGATGCAATCAAAAGAAATACATTAAAAGAATTAAATCTCACTCGCGATTTAATTGCTCGATTCACTTCTTGCACATCTTTTCCCTTGATGATTTCGTCTTTGCTAGATTTTATCCTAGGGGTTTTGGATTTGTAGGATTATGCCATTTGACCAAAAATTGTAAATCGTGTTAACTACAAGTCTTAACTCATTGTGCCTGCTTCATTATAAACATTTCTCCAAAAAAAAAAAATGTTGTTGTGTGAAAGCTTATGAAAACAAAAGACAACAGAAACCAGAACTAGCTGTTGTAAAAAAGACTAATTAATGGTCTACAAAATACATGTTAAATTCTGAGCTTAATCGGTTGAGTATTTTCGGAAACTATAACCGACAGAACTGGAGCAGGGAAACAGGTCCCGAAGACAAAAGTCCAGAATTTGTTTTTCGAGACTTATGACCCACTTAGGTGGGTCATAATCCCCGAAAAAGAATTTGAGAATTATGATTCACTGTGCTTTGTCATAAGTTTTTTTTTTTGTTTCGTTTCCTATGGGACAAAAGTCCCGAATGAAACAATTTTGTAAATTAATTTCTTTGACAAAATAATAAATCTATTTGATATTATTTATTTATGTATTTAAAAAAATTTCACTCTAAAAAAAAACAGAAAAATTTAACATAAAATTGTTTTACATTTATGTCTGCATGGCCAAATGTCACGGCATCAGAAAGTCATCATACTAGATTTAATACTTTTAGAAATGCATTAAAGAAACCTCAAACTGATTCTCTGTTGGGCAAAATTTTGTGCGCTAGCTACGCATGCTGTATTTTAATTTCTTTCAAGCTCAAAATACTAAATCATATAAAATTATTTGATTTTTAAATGGTTTGGTTTGATTAAAAAAAATTTTAAAGCTTAAGATTTTGGTGTCACATTCCTAAAAATGTTAAATCTGGTACGATGACTTTCTGATGCCGTGACATTTGGCCAAGCTGGCATTTATGTTAGCGTCGAAAGTTAGCGAAGGATTGAATTTCTTTCGATTGCTTAACACTCTATTCTCACAGTTATTACAACGAAAACCATAAAACTTTTATTTCCTGAAAAACAAAAATACCAGGTGGGTCAAAAGTCCTGAATTTAGTTTTCGGAATTTATAACTCATCAAAGTGGATCAAAAGTTCCCCATAAAGATTAGGGGCTTATGACTCACCATAATGGGTCAATAGTCCCGAAAGCCAACTTCGGGACCAGTTTCCCTGCGCCCGCCGCCGACAGAACTCAGTTTTATTTATAAAAAAAATATATCATGTTTTCTTTGAAAACCAAGTAGTATACCTATCCCAAACAGTACATTCCAAAATTGAAAATGTTTTTCGAAAAAATGTTTTAATTTTTATTCGATAGTTGCAATTTTAGACAATCTGTTAATTTCCGTACTCAAAGTTATAAACAAAATTTTTTATTCAAAAGTAATAAAACTAAAATCGAAACAAAACATATGATATACAAAATTCATGCGGCAACCATCAAGCATTTTAAGACTCGTTACACTAGAACAAATCAATAAAACTGTGAAATTAACGCTTCATTCAATCGTCTCTCACAAACAAATAATTTAAACTAAATATTTAGTTCACATAATATTAAAAGGTTGAACTCAGAAGAACTTAAACTTTCGCAATGTTTAAATTTACGGTATTGTTAGTCTTCTTTCTCGGGGTACTTTTGAAATTGGTGAGTATTCTTGAATTAAAAAAAAAAAAAATATTAATTTTTACATGAACAACAACAAAATAATTTTAGGGAGAGGCTGACATTTTCGGTCCACCTCCATATGTACCAGGTGGTAAGCCCCTACCTGGGGAGGTTTACGATCCTACTCGCTAACTCCTTATGCTGATGTTAAAAATATTTATGTTTGTACATGTACATCTACTGACTATTGGAAAAGTTGTTTTGCCTGAAAAAGCTACACATTTGAATTAAAAATGATAATTAATAACTGTTTGAGATTTGATTTTCTACTTGTAGGTATACGATGAAGATCGTGCCTAAAACACAGGGCCAGAGTTATATTATAAATAAACTAATGTGGCTTTACTAAAAATACAATCCCTGTCTTTTCAATAATTAATCAATCCATCGTATTCTGCATATTGTTCAAACATGTCTCTGAACTTAGCAAGGGCCAAAGATATTATGATTGAATAATAAATTAATATACTAATAAGACGCCATTTCTATCAGAAATAATTAAATAATTAAACGGTCCCAAATTAAATTCTTAACAAAAGCTCTCAAAACGCAAATGGAATTTTCGTTGCTACTTTCTATAATATTTTACAAAAATCCGCTCACTGAATCAAGTACATATTGAATATCTGGGAATGTCTAGTATCTAGTTGGTAGCTGGATTATGGACAAACGATATATAGTTTTGATAGGTGCGACTTGCTTCACTAGCCTAGCCAGGGTGATCTCATTATGATATTAAAATTGTTGCTTAACGTAACCCAATAATCGTCAAAACGAAAAGCTTAAACCAAAACCTCGCCTCTCAGTTGGAAATTTGTTTTTCACATAGCGTTGTTGTCACAAAAAAAAACACATTTATTTGCAAAATAGTATTAAATATATTATATATAAGGTACTTTTTATAAGTAACTAGCGGACCAGGCGAACTTTGTGTCGTCCCCAATTTACGCCATCAGGTAAACACCAGAATGATAATATAATATAGATAGTTCAAATTTCAATGTGGTTTATTTAAATGGAATCGAAATTTGTAGAGAGCGATATGATAAACAATGTTTTTTTCGATTTGTTTTCCGGCTCAAAAACAAACAGCAAAGAAGGTTTGCCAACACGTGAACAGGCAACGTACAGCTGACCGTGCGAGAACAGATAAATTCGAGAACTTCCAACGGTTCCAACGAACGGAGTTCGTGCGATAAAGAAAGGACTTCCTCACCTTTAAATTCGCCTTTGATGATCAACACTTGAATCACATTTTTTCATCAGTTTCCTGACGGACAACCGCTTACCGTTATACGATTTCAGATCCTGCAAAATAAAAATGATACCCTCAGCTGTAAATAAAGCGGCGGAGTTCCTGGCACATCAAGCGAGCTCAAAAATTCCGTCAGATGGTTCGTCGCTTCATCCTCGTTAGTCACGCTGTCAACGGATTTTTACGAATGCAATTCTCGAGCGATTTGAATGATGAAATTCAACCTATCGATGCCCTTATTCTTCGCTGCTACATAGTATTGGTTCACTCATCCAATCGAGATATTTATAATTTTGTGCGAGGTAACACTTTGGTGATGAATTATTCCTTTGACGATGTAAGCTCACAAAAATTTGCCGGGAACGGTATCAGTCCAGTCGAAATATCATCGAGAATTTGACCGTTGCCAAGCCCCAGCAGTTGTCTCGAGAATTCAGCAGCCGATGGATGGTTCTGCCTGCACTGTTCGTGGTCATGCCGCCACAAAGACGAAGATTTCATGCGTTAAGTTCGGGATGACGGGAAGCGTTTGATGGAAACCTCCGGAGAGTACCTAATATTATAGCCCCACCGAATCATCTGGAACCACCTCGTAAATCCTTCATAGTTCGGTCAACTGCCTACAAAGAGCATTTATGCGCCATCGTGAATTCATCCCAAACGATGATTTTGCATTTGGTCATCATTCAGCAGCTGCACATTTGTTTGCTCGGACTATCCCTAAGAAACAACAAGGTCGTTTTTGATGAATCCTATTCAAAAGAAAATGAATGAATCATTTAACCCAGTTGGATAACCTCTATTTTTACACGCAAACTTATTAAAATGCACACAAAATGTCTTTTCACAATTATATTGGAACAATTCTGCACAAAATTTTATAAAAAAAAACTATTTTCGAATTTTCCAGAGGGCTTTCCCGAACTTGTTCAAAAAACCTTATTTTTTGACCATTGTTGCCCAACCCCAGCGTTGAGCAGATGCCAGGTGCCCGGATAAATGAATAATGATAGTATGGCAGACTAATTAGAGAGGGATTTCGTTGCTTTATAAAGTGCAAACTATTTCCTGTAGCTAGCTCTCCGGCTATAAACAGCTCTGCACCAGAGAATACAAATCAATGTAAATTCTCCAAATCTGGCTTAACCCTTAACTTAAATGTTTGAACATCAAAAATGCTCGAGTTACAGATACAAAATTTAAATTTGATTTTTAAAATAATAATCGATTTAAATTTTTTTTTAAATTTATTTTTTATTTATTTATTGAACAGTTTTTTTTTTTTGAAATATTGAAGGAAAATATACCTATAATGACAGTTGAGTAAGTGTCGCAAATATGGCCCATGTTGGTAATATGGCCCACTGCAATATTTTATGAATAAAACATACTAGACACTGAACCAACCGTTCAAATCACACATTTAAACCGGCATTGCATCATTGTGTTTGGAAGACAGTAGTCGATAAGTGTTGGGAGTGAGTGCATTTTGTTAAATTTATTCGTGTTGGTTATAATTTTTGGGTGGTAAAGGATTTTTTGTATCAAAATTTTTCTAAATTAAATAAGTTTTTGCGTTATGTACGTACAGTGTTATATTTTATGTTATCAAATGTGAAATAAAAAAATTGATTACAATTAATTGAGTGTGTTAAAAAGTAAAAAAAGTGAAATTTTCATATTGTCGATAATATGGCCCATTCCAGATTTTGATGTAAACCAGTGAGCCATATTTGAAACATGGTTTGAACTTGATTTTTTGTTTTTTTTTCTTTTGGTTTAAGGAACTACATCTTGGCTGGCAATGAAAAGCAATATTTTATGTGTGAATTCTGCATGCCTTAGCATCACAAAATGTTTAAAAAACATTGTTTCAAATATGTTCTACCATGGTCCATATTATCAGCAGTTGTTTTTTTAAGTTGTGAAATGAAGTTCCTTTCATTTTTTGTTTTTAACTTTTTGTTATGTTTGCTTTATCAATTATAGTTTCTAAAGACTGAAGTAAAAATAATGTGTAAAACTGTTTACGAAAAAAATAAATGAATTACACTTAAATGTATAGTTTTATTTAAGAAAATATTAAGGGTGGGCCATATTTGGCGCATTTACTCTTACAAACCTTAAAATTGATTTTTTCAGCTAAGCTGTGATCGATTTCTATTTTTTTTTTTAATATTGAAGAAAAATAGTCGTTACTTAAACCTATGTCCATTTATGTATGTCTATTGTTTTTAATCACAAGGACCTGATAGCCCGTTTTTGAAACAAAGATTGCGGTTGACGCCATTCCACCAAGTAGTAGCTAATGCCTAGCAAATGAATATTTGAAGTTTATCAAGTATTATATTTTTTATTTTTCTGATGATTTTTGTTTGTGTGAGCTTACCAGCTGCAAAAAAGCCACCAATATTGTACACAGTAAAATGTGTTTGTCCATTATATATGACTATTGAAAATATTTGTCAGTTCGTTTTGCATCTTTTATACAAAACATTACCTGGATTCACTTTAAGTTATTTAATTAGGATACAATTTATGAAGTACCTAATTACTTAAAATTGTAATAAGTTGAATGAAGTTCTGATTGCATTAGTTCCACTAGTTTAATTTGCTGTCATCTAACTTAACAACTGTCTTTAAGGTTTTTTTCAACAAGATATTTCCATCACAATTGATTGCTCGTTTTATGGCATTTTTCATCACTTCAGCGATAACTTCGGGCGACAGATTCTCGCACTCGTGTCGAATGTTGTCCTTGAAGGCTTCCAGAGTCTTGGGCTTATTCACGTAAACACGGGACTTCAAAAAACCCCACACAAAAAAGTCAGAAATGGTTAAATCGGGTGATCTCGCGGGCCACTGCAAATAGCAAAAACCAGAGATGAGGCGACCCAGGAACGCCGCCTTCAGAATATCGGTTCATGTCGGTTTATGTATCGCTCCAAGGCTTGTTCTCTTGTATTCTGCATCTTTCTAGTCCACATAGGGTTGTGACTTTACTGCAATTGCAGTAGATCTACTGCACTTTTTATGAAAAATGAATCTACTGCCTTTTAATAAAATATACTGCACTTTTGCTCTTAGGAAAACAAAATATTTTATATGTAAATTTAATCCACAAATTTTGTTTTATACTGTCAACACCTAACCCATCAAAATGTTAATGGAAATAATTTTGGCAAGTTTTGTAGGTATCAAAACCAGGGTTACCTCTGAAAATTTTCAAATAGTGTCCAAAAAAGGTGTCCCAGAGCAAAAAAAAGTGTCCCGCACAAATTTTAATCAAAATGCAACAAAATTAAATATTTTTTTTTATTAACGTAAAACAAAATAAAAACATATATTACTTCAAGTAAAAAGGTACATTAATTCAATCCAGGTAACATGTAATTATATTTTAATTAATAAAAAAAAAAAAAATCTTACGATGCTATTATATCACATTTCATATTATTATTTGTTTGTTATTTGTTGTCTATACTTTTGTATGAGTTCAGTAGAAGACACCCATTCATCTACCTCCAAATCCAAATCATTGTCCTTTAAAACGTTTAATGCCGAAAGCATTGAATGGCATGTTTCAACTTTTAACTTATTTGTCAGTCTATTTTTCATAAGGGTAAGTTTAGAAAATACTCTTTCAGCGCACGCACTGCTATGTGGCAAAGTCAATATTTTTCTTACAAACTCGTACAAATTTGAATAAAGAAATTCATTCAAGTGGTTTTTTATGTTTCCAACTTTGAACCAGAATTGTTCTATATTTTGTATTTTGAAAATATCTTCAAAACAAGGATCATTAGCTTTTAGCTCCAAAGCTTTATACTCGTCGATTACTTTCTCTGGATTTGAAACCAGGTTTTCAAATTCAGAAACTAAATCAAAATAGTTGAATTCAATTCCCAGTTTAATTATTTTTGGGTCCAAAAATCTTAGTACAGATAACTTACTATCATTAACATTAATTCTGGCAGTTATTTGATCACATATTATGTGATAGTATTTTAAAATATTATTCTTAATTGAAAGGACTTCATATTCTTTGAGTCGCTCATTTTGTATGGCCATTTCAGCCTCGTGGCCGATATAAATATCAAAAATATTTTTTATTTTAATTTCATTCTTATAGTCTACTTTCTCTAATTCAGCATTAAGAACGAATTCTTTCTTAACAAAATGTTGATACACAAGAGACAGAACATCCTTTACAGACGACACAAGGTATATAATTTTAGATTCTTCACTTTGAAAAATCTTATTAACAGTATTCATGATGCCTAAAATATACGACAAGAATTTTAGATAAACAAGATTAGTCCCATTTATATTATCTAATATCAATGAAAGTTTTTCTATTGCATTAGGGTTTTTTTCTTCGAACTTAGCTCTAATGAAAAAATGCTGCAATGCTACCCACTGTTCCACTATTCTTTTTGTTACAGCTTCGAAAGATAGCCAGCGTGTAACACTTAACTGGAGAATTGTATGTTCAGGTATATCGAACATAGTTTGCAGCTGTTTGAAATCCTTCAGTCTTTTGGTACTTTACTTAAAATAGTTTTAAATATCCCTGCAAAGTTGTTCTACATTGCTTGGGATCAATTTACTAGCAGCATTATTAATAAGGTCCACCGTATGACTCGTACATCCCAAATGAAATATATGTAGTATACGTTTCTTTAATAAGCCCATAACTCCATTGTTTCGGCCCATCATAACAGAAGCGTTATCTGATGCGAATCCAATAAAATTTTTCATGGGAATCCCATTTTCCTCCAAGGAAGTCATAATTTTGTTGAAAATTGCTTCTCCTGTCCCATTTTCCGGCTCGACTAATGCAAAAAAGCGATCGTGACACTTACCATTGTTTGCGTCTAAGAGTCTGGAGACAATGACGAGACATTTTTCGGTCGAGATGTCCGTGGTTTCATCTATTATTAGGCTGAACACATTAGCTTTCATTTCAGCCACAAGTAACGCGCTGCCTTGTTCTCCCAAAAATTGCGTTATCCGCTTCGATTTGGTTCTGCCACAAGATATCTAAATTGGAGCAGGATAAGGAACTTTAGCAACTAAGTGTTTCTTTTGAGGATAATAATGACGGTTTTCACATCCAACTTCAACCCTATACTTACTATTTTTGCAATATTCGAGTCCGGATATATGGAAGCATTGAACTTGGCGATTCGGTTCATGGAGTTGAAGGAATGATTGTTAGTTATCATTCGGATGATTAACTTCATTTCTGCCTTCGCCACATTATCATTTAATGTACTTCTTGATAATAAAGATGGTACGATTTGCATTTTTCGATTATCAGAAGCCAGCCGTAAGTTATCTACAATGCTTTTTTGTGGCTTCATGCCTCTCAAGCGAATGTTTTTGGCTCGCGAGTACTTGTTTGCAGGCAATGCAAAAAGGACGACGTGTTTCAATGTCCCTTTTCAGCCACTTATAATTTATTTGTTTCCCACTCTGACTGAAATTTCCTTTTCTTTTTGTTTTGCTTTTTTGAAACAATTTCAGCTTCAGAACAAGAACTTGAATTAGAATCAGTTTGCGCATTTGTTGATGTTGATGGGGATGGCAAATTTTTGGAAGCCTTACTTGAAGTTGAAGCTGCATTTTTTGGAGGTTTTGTTTTGCACTTGATGGCACAGTTTTGTGTTCTTTATTGCTGGAAGTTGTTGGGTTCATTTTCGTGCGCTTTATTTCTTGAGGTTGATTGCACGTTCTTGGGTGTTCTTATAATAAAACTGCAAATTAAATCCTTAATATTAATACAAGTATTCATGGTTCATCATAATTATCTGTTATTACCTGTCCATTTTAAGTTTTTATTTAAATTAAAGAATTTACCAACTTCACTTCAATTAACCAAATACCAATCGCCAACCGCCACATAGAAGATAGAACAATAACAAATGTAGGAATGAATCGAAAGTAGAGTTTATGCTAAAGAAGAACAAACAGACATTATCCTACAAATGTCAGTGGCTTCTTTAAAAAAAGAAAGAGACGCGAAAAAGATAGCTGTTGGAGTTTGGAAATTGGAAAGCTCTCCTGTATTGTTATGACAAACAATGGAAATGTCTGCACTGAAGATAGAAAGAGAATGACTGATAGGGATATTTATATATTTTATGATAGTGTCAAAGGGCTGCGTTCAGAGTTGAAATATTTGTTTTGAACAATTTGTTTGTTTATTTTAAAGAGTGTCCAAAAAGTTTCCAGATTTCTAAAAGGTGTCCGAAAGTGATTATTTTTAAAAAGAGGTGTCCTGGTGTCCGAGCGACTGAAAAATTGACACTAAGGTGTCCCGAAGGTAACCCTGATAAAAACTCAAGAAAAGAATAAAACAAATCTTGAAAGAACAGTTTATCAAAAATGCATGTTGTTTAAATGCAAAAAACAGGAAGCTCGATTCCTATAACAGAAAAAACAATGTTTTCGAGCAATAACAACTACTCTTTGTTGTATTAAAAAAAGAAGTTCAAACTCTTTGTATAAGAAGTTTTTGTGTTTATTTTTATGTTATTTTTGAAACATTTATAGAATTGTTTATGTAATCAATTTTTGAAAAATGTAGTAAGAATTTAAAAAAAATTGACTAAAACAGAAAAGCTCGATGTTTGGGAGATGCAGTTAAGAAAACTCTAATATTTAAAACGTATGTATCTGCCATGTGTAGGTGTTATGAAAGATATATTCCCTTGGAAGTGTGAGCCGTTTTGTTAATGTCGTTGTCCACTTATGGCCCATTTAATTAAGAAATTCTTAATTTTTTAATAGTTTTTGGCAACAAAAACTTCTAGAGCCATGCGATTTTCCGAGCTGGACTTTAAACTAATAAGAACATTAAATTTTGACAGCACCAATAGTAAAAATTTGTTTGAAAATCAATTTTTAATTTTTTTTTATATTTTGAATTTGAAAATTAATTTTTGTAAAATGGTTCAATAAAATAAATTTATTTTAAAATATATACAATAAAAGAAGAGATTTCTGGCTTTACAGAGAAGTATAGCATGGCATTGTAAAAGTTACCGTTATTTTTTAATATTAATTTTTTTTTAAGTTGCCCATCCTGACTAAACGGAGTGGAATAGACCCCTCCCCACTCCGGTATATTTTTTTCTTGTCCTAACCCAACCTCTAACCTAACCCAGGCTCTGTCTTTTTGATGCACCTTATGCAGTCCTGTGAAGTTAGCAAAACAATTTCTTAAAATTTAATAAAAAATTGGAGTTCCCGGTAGCAAACAAAGAGTTCTAGAGTTCCTCATACATTTTTTCATTAGTTCTTGCGAATAAAGTGTTGAAATTCGAAAAAATCAAAAAAAAGGAGTTCTGATTAGATTAGAGTTCCCTATAGCAAACAAAGAGTTACTTACTTACTTAAGGTGGCGCAGACAATCCATTGTGGACCACGGCCTCAACCAACAATCCTCGCCAGCTAGGCCGGTCCCTAGCCAGTGGCCTCCAGTTGCGCACACCAAGTTGGTTGAGGTCGTTTACCACTTGATCGCGCCACCTTAGATGGGGTCTTCCAGAACTGCGTCGGCCCTCCGGGTTGGAATTGAAGACTCGTCGGGCAGGAGCGTTTTCGTCCATACGCTCCACATGGCTCAGCCATCTAAGCCGCTGAATTTTCAGCTTCTTAACCAAGTCAATGTCGCTGTATAGCCCGTACAGTTCGCCATTGAATCTTCTCCTCCATACTCCATTGATACATACAGGCCCGAATATCACCCGAAGAATCTTTCTCTCAAAGCACCCCAGCCTGTATTCATCCGATTGTGTCAGTGTCCACGCTTCTGCCCCATACAGCAGGACTGGGATGATAAGGGTCTTGTATAGTGTCTCCTTGGTCCTTTGAGAGAGGGCTTTACTACTAAGATGCCTTCTTAGCCCGAAGAAACAGCGATTGGCAAGAGTGATTCTTCGACTGATCTCTTCGCTGATGTTGTTCTGAGAGGTTATAGTGGAACCCAAATAGACAAAGTCCTTGACAACCTCAAAGTTATATCTGTCCATTGTGACGTTTTGTCCGAGCCTACGGTGATGATCTACTTCACCCGAGGACAGCATATACTTTGTTTTATCTTCATTTACAGCCAGACCCATTCGAGCCGCTTCCACTTCAATACTTGCGAATGCTCCACTGACAGCGCGCTTCGTCCTTCCAATAATGTCAATATCATCAGCATAGCCAAGTAATTGAACGGATCTAAAAAAAAATCGTACCGCTGGTGTTGACATGCGAGTTGCGTACGATTGCCTCAAGAATGATGTTGAAGAGGTTACATGACAGCGCGTCACCCTGTCGTAAGCCGTTCTCGACATTAAATGAGTCGGTGGTGTTCTTACCAACCTTGACGGAGCAGCGCGAGTTCTCCATAGTCATCCTGCACAATCGAACGAGTTTGGCAGGGATGCCAAGAAGCGACATGGCTCTGTATAGCTCGTTCCTGTTTACGCTGTCATAGGCGAATTTAAAATCGATAAAGAGGTGGTGAGTATCGATCTGGAATTCTTGGGTCTTTTCCAAAATCTGCCGAAGTGTGAAAATTTGGTCGACGGTTGACTTACCGGGCCTGAAACCACACTGATAGGGGCCAATCAGTTCACGTGCGAAAGGGTTCAGACGTTCACACAGAATGGCCGACAAGATTTTATAGGCGACATTTAGGAGACTTATACCTCTGTAGTTGGCGCAGCTTAGAGTATCTCCTTTCTTGTGGATAGGGCACACAATGCTGAGGTTCCATTCGTCAGGCATATTTTCATCCGACCAGATTGTACAGATGAGTTAGTGTATGCTCCTCACCAAGTCATCTACCGCTGCTTTGAAGAGTTCAGCCGTAAGGCCATCAGCTCCAGCAGCCTTGTTGGACTTTAGTTTAGATATTGCTATCCGAACTTCTTCTTGGTCGGGAGGACGGAAATTTTGTTCTTCATCATCCAAATCGAATGGATCATTCTGCCTGACAGCGATTAGTTGGTTGTCTTCGCCGTTTAACAGTCTGCAGAAGTGTTCTTTCCAAATTCTCAGCACCGACTGTGTATCTGCAACGACATTCCCACCCTCGTCTCTACATGCTTCCGCTCGGGCTTTGTAACCCTTGGACGAATGCTTTACCCTTTGGTAGAACTTTCGAACATTGCTTCTGCCGTAGCACCCCTCAATTGATTCAACCATTCGTTTTTCCAGTTCTCTTTTTTTTCTTCTGAAAAGCCGATGTTCCTCTTTCCTCTTTTGCTGGTACACCGCACGGAAAGCGCTCTTGGCAGCTCTAGTTCTGGCATTCAGAACTGCATGATAGGCTTCGCCTTTGGCCAAGTGTGCGAGCCTGCACTCATCATCAAACCAGGTGTTTCGTTGTGGTCGCCTAATGAAACCCAAAACATCCGTGGCAGCGGTTTTGATGGCCATTTTGCAATGTTGCCACTGGGCCTCTGGGTTTGGCGCAGGCGCCGGACTTGTCAAGAGATAAGAGGAGACATGATTGGCAAAGGTTGTGGCGGTCTCTTGCGATTGTAACTTCGCAACATCAAACTTTCTCACAGTGGATGTTCGACTCTGCGGACTGGTGGAGATCCGCATTCGCACTTTAGCTACAACAAGGTAGTGGTCCGAGTCTATGTTGGCCCCTCGGAAAGTGCGGACATCCATGACACTGGACGCATGTCTGCTATCAATCTCAATGTGATCAATTTGGTTGACGGTATTTTGATCAGGAGACCGCCAGGTCCCCTTGTGAATATTGAGGTGTGGGAAGTATGTGCTAGCTAAGATGACACTTCGCCCCGGAGTGTTGTCGTGCAGGCTATGCTTTCCGACTGTCGAGCCAAAGTTACCCTCCTTTCCGATTTTGGCGTTGAAGTCACCAAGAATAAACTTAGTGTCGTACTTCGGGCATTCATCATACGTCTTCTCGAGAAGATCGTAGAATTCTTCTTTGGTCGTGTCATCTTTTTCCTCCGTGGGGGCGTGGATGCTGATCAGCGAGATGTTGCTGAGTTTGGATTTAATGCGGATTGTGACAATGCGTTCGCTTATGCCACGAAACCCCAAGACTTCTTGCCTAAGCCTTCCTCTTATCACAAATCCGCATCCAAATAGCCGCTGTTTTCTTGTCCTGTAGCACTTGCAGTAGTAGATGTCACAGTTGTTCATCCTCCTTGTGCCTTCACCATCCCATCGCACTTCTTGGATGGCTATGATGTCGGCTTTGACACCATCTAGGGCTTCCACTAATTGTTCGGCTGCACGTGGTCTGTTAAGGGTCCGGACATTCCACGTGCAGAACCGAAATTCGTTGTCCTTGTTTCGTTTGCTAGGGTCGTCATCAGTAGGGTCATCCATATCCGAGGCAATTGGTTGTTTCGGAACTATTGGATTTTTTACGTGGTAGGGAAGTTACCCCGACGCACAACCCCCAACCTGGGGGACCAGGCCCTATGCTGCTCTGCTTGGACAAAAGGAGCTGGAAAAATCCAGAGTCAGTAACCCACTACGGGGATGTGAGAGCTACCGTTGGTCCTATATGGGCTCATCCGCCACCTTCTCTATTTCACTACCCTGACTAATAATAGTGAAAGGACCCAAAGACCTGAGCTCCGAATATGTCGAAGTAGCTCAATGGGGTGCCTACCATATTGTCTGTAAGCGTCGCCGTTGGTTCACTTAATTGGAAGCTCATCCGCCGCTCGCTTGCTTTCTGAGGGGTTCGTACAGAATAAACTGCTACCCAACAAGAGAAACAGAGGAGTTTTATGTCAGGGCAATTATAGTGTTGATATTTTTCTGTGATCAACACTCGCGCTTATAAGTTCAGCAAGTCAAGTCCGGGTGGACAAGACCAGTACCCGATGGCTACCACTTGGAGGTAAAATAAGCACAATTGATGCGTATGAGACAGTTGCAACGCTGGGCATCGCCAAGTTGATACCAATCAGGGTCTACCGTATTCATACAGCACCCAGCCATCAAACAAAGAGTTCTAAATTATATAAATATATATATGAATGAAGAATTAAAACAATGATTAAGTTGTAATTATTAACATTTTAATTAATGGAAAAAGTATTAGGTATATAATTCATATTAGTAGGTGAAGTTAAAAATAGGAGCATTATACTTAATAAACAGTAATATTGCCGCCTTTTCCGATTCAAGGTGGTTACGCAAAGGTTCGTAAATTAAGCCCGTGCTACTAAATAATTGTTCGCTAGGAACACTGCCTGGTGGAGTAGATAAAAATCTTCGTGCTATCGGAGATAAAATCTTAAATTCCTCTCGATGAACACTCCACCATTTAAGAGGATTTTCATCCACATTGGCCCTTTTTTTAGTGCGGTAAGAGAGTAATTCCTTTTTAAGTACAGCTTCAGTGCTACCATTTTCTGGTATTTCTTGGCTCTCATCTTCACTTGACGAATCTAACATCATAGCAAGGTCGTTTTTTAAGCATGTCTTTCTGACGAAACTTGATGCCCCTTGTCCTCGTTGTTCCAAACACTTTTCCGTGGAATCAGTCATTCTTATTCTTTTAGTCCCTTCGGAATTGGCACTAAGAGAACCGAAAATGTCATTCTTAGTATTTTGTAATTGTATCATCAAAATGTCGTCTTTAATTTTTTCCTCAGCCACCGGCGTAAAAAATTTATGCTTATAGCGAGGATCTAAGTAGGTGGCGATGATATATAAATTGTTCTCTCCCAAACTGGAAAACTTTGTTGAAAGTTCATTTTTCAGAGTCTTGACGGCCTGTTGTATCGGATCAAACTCTTGTAATCTTGTTAAATAGTCATCAACTTTTTTTTCAAGCATTTGAATTATTGGAATCACAGATGAAATAAGAGCGTGAGAGCTGCTTAGTTCCCGTGTGGTTTCCTCAAAAGGTCTCAGGAGTTGAATAAAACTTTCAATGATTTTCCATTCTTCTGGCAAAATAAGGCTTATCTCATTATCATTGATGTAAAGACTTAGGGCATCCTTTACCTTTGAAAAACGCTCGAACATGTAAAACGTACTGTTCCATCGCGTTACACAATCTTGGAACACTTTGAGAAGAGGTTGATTCAGTCTTTCCTGAATTTTTTGCAATTGTTTCTGAGCGATGGTAGAATGATTGAAATGAGTCGAAATTTTCTTACATTTTTGTTTGAGTATTTTAATGTTTTCTTGCGAACCTAAACAACTGCGAATAGCAAGTTGTATTTTGTGAACAGTACAATCTACGTCATTTAATGCTGCTAATCGCACGGCTCGTTTCATATTAGATCCTTCATCTCTGATTAGGCAATGCACTTGTTCTTTTTTAATATTCCATTCAGAAAGCATCGTGTTAAATTTTTCGGAAATTATGTCACCAGTGTGACGGCCATCGAAAGTCTCGCATTTCAGTATAATCGATGATCTATCAAAGTTTTCTGCAATTCCATGGCAAGTCAGGCTAAGCAAAGAAGCGTTTGAGCTTGGATCCGACCAAATGTCAGACATAAATGACATGTTAATCAAATTTTTCGATTAATTCTTTAACTTTTTGAGCAACTTCTCCATACAATTCCTTACATACAAAATCAGTAAAAAAAATTGCGTCCCCTAAAATTATATCTTTGTGCTAATTCTTGTATCAATCTGCGAAAACCCAGTCCTTCAACAAAGTTAAACGGTAAATTTTGAAGTGCAATCATTTCTCCAATGAGCTTATCAATTTTTTTCGAATTTAAATTATTAATGTCCCACTTCTTTTCTTTTAGAAATACTTCTTCTAACGAGAGTTGTTTCTTTGCTTCTTGCAGAGGAGTGGCAACTTTGTCTAAAAAAAATAGGTACACATATAAATTAAAATTTTAGAAATTAAAAAACTATCTCCCTAAAAATAATGAATCAAAAGACGTTATTAATTTTCGAAATAAAAAAAATCAGGTTGTTATATTTTTGTAAATTTCTCTTAAAATCTATCCAACCAACCTACATTACATTGCCAAATAATAAAAATAAGATATAACACAATAACGCCAAACTGACCAGATTTTACTAAACTATTTAGGTACCTAATACAAATTGTAGGTATATGATGAAACTTACCTGCGTCAGATTTTATCTTCTGTAATATTTTTTCATTACTCATGCTCTCAAATATTGAAAATTCTTTTGGGTGCATCGACTTTAGATGATTTTTTAAAGACGATGTCGTCCGGCCCTTCCGAGAGTAGCTTTTATTGCATATTTTGCAATCAGCCTTATCATGGTCCTCTATATACTTTGTGTCAGTGGTGACATTGTTAATTATTAACCCAATAAACAAATTTACACAGACACACAATGATCACTGTATCACAATAACACTCAAAATATCTACCTATAATACGATAAGTAAAGTAATCCACTCCACAGCGCAAACAAACTGATTTATTTACCAAAACAAATGATGCCTTACAACAAACGCGTTGGATCTAGTAGTCTAGTGTCTAGTTACAAATTTCTTCGCTCCCATTGGTCATTGTGACGTGCGAACGGCACGCCACGCGCCATTCGCCTGCCCCGTCCAACTTCTTTCTTGTCAAAACTTGTATTATATTCGTATCCGCATGAACATCCGCATTGATTATTGCGGATGCGGATGCAGATGTCCAAATCTATGCGGAAGCTCCACATTTGCGGATGGGGATGCGAATATTCGCAACATCCCTGTTTTAAATGACAATGTATGCATAATTGCATAGCATAATATCATGAACAGAAACACATGACACTTTCTTGACACAGCTAGCAATTAGCCAACCCAAACACATTTCGGTCCGCTGTTTTATGTTCTTTTTTGTTGGCAGTTGGAAATGCATTACTTACTTAGAATGCCAAACAAGAACAAACTCCAAAATTAATTGATATTTTTATGTTCCTCATTACTTGGCCTTCGAGGAAATTTAATTCTCTTTTGAAAAGCCATCCAAAAAACTTCTAGTTATTATTTAGTTCAGCAATGAGTATACTGTACTGCCGATTTAGGCTGGAGCCCAGTATCTTTATGAAGCACTTCACTTCTGTTTATAACACAACTATCGTAATACTTAATGTGAACTAAGAAGACCAGTTGCAAATCTTCATACAAATTGAGTGGGAGGATAATCTGTTCCGTTTTGTATGTACTGTACTGTACAATAAGAATACAAGCAAGATGCAAGCATATTGGGACGTTGTTGGTTGGGTACAGTGTTGTCACTTCCATTTTAAAGAACGTGGTAGATTGGGATGCAAAATAGAGGTATGTATATTCAGATTGTGTGTGGTAGATTTAAAATTGATGAAAACAAGGGAACGTATAAACTATGTTGATGGTGACTGGAGCTGGTAGACTGCTGACTAGTGTATGCTAAAGTTCTTTGGCCATGTGACAAGATTTGTATTAAGCTATAGAGCATCAATTGTAGGTGCTATTGGATGTGACGGTCGCAGGACTATAGAAAATAATGGTTTTATTGAAACATGACTTAATTTTTGCTTTATGCGAGAGCAGAAACTATTGTGTTTTAAGGAAAACTGTTCATGTCATGAAAATTTCGCTGCAAGTGGGTTGTTATGGGAGCTGAAGCATTAGAAAAATGGCATCAAGTTTTGCTAATGATTAAATATAACAATTTCAGTTTTATACTGAAGTATTAGACAGTTGTGCAATTAATCCTGTCATCTGAAGATATGAGTTTAATTTTTTTTCTAAATAAACTGGAAATAATTAAAGAATCTTACTAGCCGAATTTTTGTGGTATCTTCTTGTATCAATCAATCAAACAGCAGCATAGTGAATTTCTTTCTAACTTCACAATAAATCTTTAAAAAAGCTGAAAAGTAGAGTCAATGAAGCCGTAAAACAGGAATATTTTCGAAAGTCCTCAAAAACAGCTGCGATTTTCGTAACTTATTTTTATGTTTGTTTTTTATATATATTTTATTCAAAAAAAACTGCAGTGTTGAAATAATTATTTCTGTTATTTAAATTAAACAATATATATGTTCTTTGTACAACGTGATTCACCTAAGGTGTGCCAAAAAGTTAAATCGTGTTATTTGGGTCGAGACAAGAAAAAAATCGTGAAGAAAGGCTCTCTAATTTTCTTATTTAATGGTAATTTTATAAAAAAAATTACTTAAATTGACCAAAAAATTATTTAAAAATAACGGAGACTCCTGCAATGCCATGCTTTACTTTAAGTATAGCCAGGAATCCCTTCTTTTATTTATTTTTTTTTTAAGGTATTTTATAGAACCATTTTTGAAAAATGAATATTGAAAATGAAAAAAATAAATGACTAAAATAACTTTTTTTCATACAACAAATGATTCCTGGCCTTAAAAATTTTGTATCCAATTTGATCAATTTTTTTTTTAGAAAACTGCCTGGAGCGGAGGGCTGAACAAAAGGAAATACGTACATAGGTACGATTTTTTTCTTTTCTCAACCCAATCTACACGCTCTAGCTTTTTGGCTTAACTCAGGTGAATCTCCCTATTATTATTGATTAAAAAAAATGATTATTTCACCCCTTTGAAAGGTTTCTGAGTTTGAATAAGTATTATGAAAAAAAAAATCGAAACCGGAGTTGTTCCTGACTACTTTAGACGAAAAAGTTCATCGACTCGACTAAAACTATAGTTTCTGTTCTTGTTGTTCGCACCAAAATCACATTCTATTACACGTTTCCATGAGCTCGTAAATGCCAGCATTCCTGAGAACTGAGAATTAAAATTTGTATATACGTAATTTTCCTTTTTGAAATAAATCTAAAAATAGTGGTAAAACCTCCTACTAAATGTAGTAGATTTTGAAAACCTTAAAAAACTGTGGCAGATCTACCACAATTGTGGTAAAGTGACAACACTTTTCCTATTCCGACACCACTCCTAGGTCGTGGTTGTTCTTGGCGATATGAAGTGAATACTCTTCCTCTCGATCCTGGATACAAATTATATATTTTTGTATTTGACAGTAGAGTATATCTTTTTAAAGTATGTGCCATCTACATATTATTACATGAAGACATGTAGAAGGCATGATAAAACTAAACAAGACATGGCACTGCGCATGATACAATGAAAAACGTCAAACTCCATTGCGTGCCCGTGACGTAGAGCGGTTAACACATTGACATAATATAAACCTGTAAACTATGTCAATTTGTAGAACGTCTAGAGCGTAGAACGAAACAAAAATTAAAACGGGAAGACGAAAAGGAGAATGCGAAAATTTCATTGCGTGTCCGTGACGTAGGTGCGCAGAACGAAAAAAATTGAGAATCGGAATGCGCTATCTTGTATAGTTGTATCATGTGTAGGAGGTACCACAGATATACACAATAGACCAGCGATCGGTATCCCCCTTTAAACACCCTAAGCATATTTGTTGCATGTCCTTGATATAGATACATCCTATATTAACTCGTGTAGTTAATGGTACCCATTTAAAATGCGCTGGAGAGCTTTGAAATAACTCAATTTCAAATGAACATTTTAAGCTTGTAGACAAAAAAAAAAAGATAGAACCAAACTTCTGTTGCTGCTTGATGGTTTTGTATGATTGTGGTTGGTACATGGCAAATGCATGTTGAAATGTTTTCAGCCTGTGTCTAAAATGGAATACCTACCTAATAAAGTTTGACAAAAATCAGCGTTTGATGAACTGCATTCATCTTATATCATTATAAGTTTGGATTTAACATTTCTCATTTTGTAATTTTCGTTTGTATTGCCCTTGGCGTTCATGATTGATTTTAAATTAAAGACGAGACTGCACTAGGCGGAACTGTACTTCAATACACGATTTTTTTTTCCCAAACCGCACTTGAACTGCAGTTGAAATGCAACTATGAAATTCAGCGGAACGACGCTTCTGTTCAAAAGTTCTTACAAAGTCGATATTATCAAAGCACTGTCGCTGAAGTTCTGCTGCTACAGGGAAGTGCGATCACATAACTATTTCGTACAAAAATGACGTCTACTTAAATTGCAGTGCGGCTCCGCTGAAGTGCAGTTCCGCTTTGCGAGTTCTTGCTTTAAGGGTACTCCATTGTACCTATATATAATTTTATAGTAATGTCATGGAACATGTTTTTTGGTTTGTGTATCTCGTCAATGGCGGCGCTAGTTGTCTAATCTTCTTTACATCCAAATGTCTTTTATTGGTTCTAATTTTGCTATAATTAGTGGGTACTGGGTGCCGCTGCGATCTTCAGATTGTATTGTATAAAGCTTTTCGAAATGCAGTGTTGAGGCACTAGATGGCGACACTGTCAAACGCAATCTCCAGACTACTATAGATTTTATATACAATGATTTATAAATAAAAATACATTATGAATATTATGTATCTTGCTTTATTTCTTGTTTTTAATTTTGGAAATTTTTGTATCTTTGATGGGTTTTAAAGGATGCTGAATTGAGCCAGTTATAATGTAGAAGGGTTTACAAATAGAAAACTAATTGTAAGTATATTTTAAAACCCGCAGTGATTCTTCAGATAGCTTCAGGAGCAGTTTTTCAGTAGAGTATGTTGGTTGGTGACTGCTCCCCAAAGACATATGTAATCCCCAAAGCAAAAATCTCTGTCTGTCTGTTCGCACCTCTAGGCCGATTTGCTTCAAATATCTCGAGGGATGTTTTTCATTTTTTCTCTAGGCCGAAAAATAACGGTATACCTGCCGTTTGATTTTCTCGAAAGCCGCTCTTACGATTTTGATAAAACTTTCAAGGTGCTATTTTTTTTAGAACAGTATCTTTTAGTAAAAATAGATTTTTCGAAATTTGTTTTATAACGGTACATATGTCTCATATAGAACCGTATTTTGAAAACGGGTGGATTGAATTTTTATTAAATAACTTTCATAGATTAAGACTACCATTTTTTTTATAAGGACATACTTACTCCCAAAATTTTAAAATATTGTTTCGAAAAGTTTTTTAAGAAAAATCTTTTTTTTTAAACTGGTCTAACGATTTTCAATTTTTTTTTCCTAGATATAGATATTAAGCAATATAATAAAATTGCACACCTAGTTTTCCCATGAAAACTCTTAAAAAAATTAATATTTCTCAAAATATTTTTTTTTTTAAATATACCTACATTATCCCCAATAAGCAAATAAATACCTAGCATAATATCAAGTTCGTGTTACCTAGTAGTGCATTTTATTAATTTATGGATAGCAGCCTAACTGCAAGTATAAAAATTCATGCGAAACCTCTTGTATTCTCAAAGCAGCATTAAGTTTCAATTAACATCCACAGTGAAATTCATAATGCTCTAGCATGCATCCAAGAACCAAGACCACCAAGGAGACTACTTGAAGCATTTTTATTACACAAATAAACTGAAATATTCCGAAACCCAAACAATGCTGGTTCAGTCATAAATAATAACTGCAAGTGATGTCCAAATTGGAAATAAACCCTTATATTGTAGATTGTAGAACAATTCAATACAAAATGGGATAGTCAGATCTCAGATATGAACTCATGGTCCATGGACAGAAAAATCGAATCTCTGGATAATTTGAAGGTTGAAGCATGCGTCATGCCGGTCAGGTATTCTGTGCTCTTCTTTGTAATCAATATGCAGAAATTTGAACAACTAGACCATAACATAATACCATTACCATAAGCATATAAACGATTTTTTTTTTATTTGGTTTTCGAGGAAATTCAATTCTCTTTTGAAAACCGTTCCAAAAAATGATTTTTTTCTTCTTAAAGCGAATACTAGGCGTTTTCAATACTTTCTCAGATTATTAGTCTATATAATATAGATTTAGATTGTCTAATCAGTTCTTGACACCCGTTTTTAAAGAACATCGACACTAAAACTTAGTGTGAACTATGAAGGCCAATTGTAAATCGTTATACAAATTGGGTGGGAAGACAATCTGTTCCGTTATTTTTGTACAATAAGAATTCGAGCACGATGTACGCATGTCGGGTGGTGGTGGTTGTTCTTGGTGATATGGGATGAATACTCTTGTTCCCTGATTCTGGTCCTGGATACAAATAATACATTTTTGTATTTTACAGTAGGGTAACTTTGTATAGTATGTGCCATCTATATGTAGAAAGTACCTCACAGATATAAAAAAACAGACCAGCGACCTGTATCACCCGTCTTGCATTCGTATTCATCTCCGTGAATACGTGTGCATGAATTTACCAGGTGACGTGAAATAAGGTGCCGTGAAATAAGGTAGATGGCAATGAGGTCGATTGAGACTAAATCGACCTTATTTCCATCGCAGTGGAAATAAGACCGAATTTACTTTGTCTTGTCGTGATTATTGCCTAAACCGAAGGAAATAATGTCGAATGGAAAAGTAGGCAATAAAAGCGACTGAAATTTGTCTAATATGTGTTTTGGTGAGCAATTTGTAATTGGTAATAATATAGAAACATATGGAAATAAAATCGAAATATGTTTTATCCAAATGATAATAATAACGAAATTGTATGGAATAATGCTGTATGCAAACAAATTGAAATTGGTGTTGTTATCTGGTCAAACATAACAGGATATTTTCCGCACCTTCCTAATTTGTATATTAAACAATTGTTAAAGTTATGATCAAAACAGATGTGCAGCCTTTTCCCATGCAGAGAAAATAAATTACACAGGTTCTTATGGGAGCTGTCACTTTCCAGTATCCTTGCGCTGCACGATGTCTCTATTCCTAAAAGGCTGCCTAGTTTCATTGCAAACACAACAACAACAACAAAAATTAAAATAATTAGTATCTGGCATAACTTATTTTGACAGTTTTGCCGAAAACAGATGTTCGGCGTTTATTCGCACGCAATAAACAAGGTTTGCTATAGTCGACACAATTGAATTTTTTGAACTGAGAAGTCGAGTTTGGCTCAAGCTAGAAAACTTAACACAATTCTAATAGAGAAACAATGTTGCATAAAGCGGAGTTCACATGGGACAATGCAGAGGACAAGACAATTGGACAAGACAATCATTGTTCCATGTGAACAAGTGTTTTCAGGACAAGACAATTGTCATTATATTGTCCTCCGAGCTAGCCTGCCGAGCTATCTGTGAGGACAATATCAACTGGCATTGTCTTGTCTTCATGTGACATGAACAAATCCAAGACAATGAATCATCTGTCAAACAAACTTGAGACAAATAACTGTAAATTCAAGTTCGTTGTCTCATTTGAAAAAGCAACAATGTCAGTGAAATTTTCGGCAGATTTAAATTTGCGTTTTATCGAAATTTATCGGGATTATGAATGTCTTTGGAACATTAATTGCGAAAAATTTCGTGATAAGCAATGTCGCGATAATGCAATTGATCAAATAGTCTCACGTATGGATATAATAAATTTAACACCATGTGAAGTGAAAAAAAAAATTAAAAGTTTGAGATCACCCTATTTGATCGAAGTAAAAAAAAATACGCTTTTCTGTTAGATCTGGAACGAGCTCAGATAGTATCTACAAGCCAAGAATAGCATGGTTCAACCAAATGAATGCATTCATGGAGTACGTGGAAAACAAACGACCGACACATAAGAATTTGGTAAGTGATGTTTATTATTCAATAAGTAGTTCATGTTGGTACCTACACATTAAAAATTTAACTAACAATTGATATATATGTTTATTTAACACTGACCATTTTATCCTGCCACGGTACCAGTCCTTCATTGAGAAAAAATTCTTGATATTCGTCGCGCAAATTGATTGCCTTTTGCGAATACCGATGTATTGCGGTTGTGAATGGAGCAATATTAAAATTTTGTTCTCTCCACGCTCCTCTTATT
Organism: Platycheirus albimanus; assembly: GCA_916050605.2. Classification (NCBI taxonomy): domain Eukaryota; kingdom Metazoa; phylum Arthropoda; class Insecta; order Diptera; family Syrphidae; genus Platycheirus; species Platycheirus albimanus. The sequence continues at coordinate 288,805,068 of OU696696.1, read as the reverse complement.
ACAACTCCTTGGTTCACATCTTCTCTGTCCAAGAAATTAGGTGGTGTGTAACAATTTGGACTTGTTCGACGCAACCAATTATGTAAAGTGCATGCGGCAAGAACAAGTTTTTCAGTTGACTCAATACTAATTGAAATAGGTGTTCGAAATATTCTGAACCTACTTACTAAGACGCCAAATTCATTTCCTACAATGCGTCTTGCCCGTGAAAGCCTGTAATTGAACACTTTTTGTCCATGCGTCAAGTTGGTGCGTGCATATGGCTTCAGCAAATAAGTTTTCAATGGGAATGCATCATCTCCTACTATAAATCCATCTTCTGGTAAAAAGTTATTTTCCAACTTTGCGACTAAAGGGCTGTTATTGAAAACTCCTGAATCTGAAGCAGATCCATGAGCTCCAACATCAATATAAGTGAAGCAATAATCATGGTTAACAAGTGCAAGAAGAATAATTATGCTATATAGTCTTTTTTGTATTTGAAAAAACTGCTTCCACTATTTGGTGGAGCTTGCATCAAGATGTGTTTCCCATCAATTGCCCCATAACAATTTGGAAAATTCCACCTTAGTCGAAAACCTTCTTCAATTTTTTTCCATTCATCATCTGTTGAAGGTACCTGTAATTAAACAAAAATGCATGCTTTATTTTCAGAATGAATCAACTGTCGACGACTCAGCAGCAAACGATATTTCATTTGTCTCTCCAAAAGAAGCCAAAAGATACCAGCCACCATCAAAACGAAATCGGTTGAGCGAAGTAAAAAACATTTTATCGGAACTGAAATCGGTGAACGAGGATATTCAACAAAAATAGTTGGATGAATACGATGTATTCGGATCATATGTAGCCACGCAATTGCGGCTACTTTCTTTGGAGCAAGGCTTAATCGCTCCTGAAAAGATACAGTCGTTTTTGACTCAAAGCCGGCTGCAAGACATAACGAGAAATGATCCACCAATAATGTCACCAAGTCAAATCGATGTCGATGTAGACGAAGACTATTCAACTTCTGATATTGAAAACTTCGAAATGCCTTATATCATGTCTTCAAATATGTCCGTTTTATCAGCATCGCCGCACACCGACACAGATATTTTTGAAGCCCCAAGTGAACAACATTACACAAGGCGCACAGAAACTCCCAATGAGATATTAACATCATCATCACCACTTTGAGAAACGAAGCTAGATGCCATGCGTACACCGAAACCGATTTTTCCTCGTCAAAAACTTCACCGACAATTCCGAATTCACAAAATATACAACCGAAGAACATACCTCAAACACCACCCATCTATCATAGTCCACCATCTTTAAATTCATCCAGACAAATTAATAAAGAACTTCAAATAAAACCTAAGTTAATTACCATTAAAAATATTTCAAAATCTGGATATTCTCCATCAAAAAAACTATTACCACACATTGAAACCAGTCGTCCTCGCATCCTACAAATAAGTACATCATCCATAAACCATAAATCAAATTCCCAAAAACTGTGTCACGACGCAGCAAGCATCCAAACAGAACCTTACGAAGACATCAACAACAAAACTCTTTTAATTCTCTGATAATCAAACTCAATTAGTGAACTAAAATAAAAAATTTGTTTGTTTCTAAAAAATAAATTTTTAAGTAACATTGAAATAAGTATGTTAAACTTCAATGCTTTTTCTTTTAGGAAATTCCGAATGTTGGAACTTATTATAGCACAAGTAAAAACAAACCTTAATATATTCACTCAATGCTTCATAGATAGCTTGACACACCTCAGGTATGAGTGTCGAAATACTCGCTTTCGAAACCCTAAAAGTGTTTTGTAGCCACCTACATATACCCGACGCCTGTTGTTAGGAATGTTAACGTTAAGTGGAATTTTGTTTCAGCAGGTATAGCAGCCCTCATCATTGTGCCGCTTCGTTGGATCACTGGTCCTAATAGAAAGTTAAATTTGTCTGGAGACATCCTCATACACAGCTTGTATTCCTGCGGATCTTCAGCTTGTAGTTCCTTCAGTAAAACTGCTGATGTTCCAAGTTCCTTGCGAGCCATCCAGCTCCTTATCCACAGTTTTTTCTTTTTTTTTGGCGTCAACTCATCTTCCACTATATCTAAAATTTCTTCAGAAAGAATTTTTAAAATTATTTTCTTTTTATAAAAAGCACGGCGGGCGTTGTAGCAAATCCATTTTTGTAAACACTTTTCTTCTATTTCTTCCTTCTGTCACAATCATTGTTCAATTATTACCTCTGTTCGCGTACCCAAATGAAACAGTTCGCATTCGATTTCATACGTTTACATTAACACAAAAAGCGTTCGCCTACTGAGAGATGAACGAAAGATGAACGAAAGAAAATAACAGCTGTTTTATTCTTTCGTTCATTTATTTGCAAGTTTTTGCCCACTGAAATTTCATCTGGTAAAAACTTGAACTCTGTCAAAATCGAATGACGTAACATTTGTTGTTGCAGATGACCCTTACCGCGAAGAGCTAACCAATCAAAAAATTCGAATTTGACGTTTTTCATGTTTTTACACAAAAAGCGTTCGTGTACTCGTACTTTTCGGTAAGTGAGAGAGATTTTTCTCTCATTTGAGAAATTTTGACAGTTTTCATTTTTTGGCACAAAATGTACGCGAACAGAGGTATTGTCTTGTCTTGTTATTGTCTCGTCATCCGGACTCGTTCAAGAAGTTCGGACAAGACAGTTAAGTATTGTCTCATTGTCTTGTCTGCGTGTGAACGCTGCTTAAAGCACGTACAAATTAATGATTTGATAATTTCTATTAAATAAAAACTATAATTTTAGGATTAAATGCTTTAATTTTCTATTGTAGGTATAGTGTATAAATGATTAAACATGCATAATGTATAAGTTAATTGAAACAATTGAACAGATATTTTCTAAAATGTCAAATTGGAAACAAATCCAAGGCAACGGCAAAAGTAAACAAAACAAAATACAAGGCAATGAAAGAAGTAATCAAAACAAAATAACTTTTTCAAATAAAATCCAGGGCAACGGCAGTCGTAAACATAACAAAACAAGAAGAAAGAATGAAAAGGTTGTAAAAAAGAAAGAAAAAAAAGATAGCTTATTGTTCAACCAACACATTTTTAGCAAATTTGCAAATTACCTTATTCCGGCCCTAATGAAAACGTAGTATAAAAGCTTTAAATCATGTGAATTACATTTGATTTAAGTGTTTATAAACGCTCTCCCGTGTATTTTGAACGAAGACTAGTTAGTTAACCACACGAGTAAAGCAAAAAAGCTTTTTAAATTTGCGTGCAGACAGACACTACATTCTCCCTTCGATTTGACAGAACTAAGCATTTTACAATTTCAAAAGTATGCACATCTGTTTTAGGTTCGGCTCTGCATGCAGCGCTGCGTGCAGACCCTCTGCACATCTGTTTTCGGCTTTAATATATGTATATGATTAAGGAAAAATAATTTAAGCATTATTAAGAAAGCTTGATTTAAAACTTGCGCGCGCGAATATTTGACTACTATTTATTCGAAAGGCTTGATTGAAAACTCAAATACATAATTCACTACTGTTTATTTCCAAAATCCGTAATAAATCGTAGTTTTAAATCAAGCTTTCTTAATAATGCTAAAATTATTTTTCCATAATCATATATTTTAACTTAAACAATTGCTTAATATACAAATAAGGAAGATATAAACATAAATTTTATTGGTAATGATAATATTATTATTATTATTATTATTGTTATTATTATTATTATTATTATTATTATTATTATTATTATTATTATTATTATTATTATTATTATCTTTATTTTTCTTCATACAAAAAATACAAACTATGTAACATTTAAAAGATTTACAAGCATGGCTATTAAGCCGTCTGCCGTTGATATCTAAAATTTAACAGTGAGAGAGATGATGAATTTAATTAAAATAATTTATAAAATAACAATTAAGAAGGTAGAAGGTAGAGGTCTGTAGTTAAGCTGCAGCATCTCCGTGCCAGCCTTAAATATGAGACTCATGTCACTAACAGTAAACTCGCTTCGAAAGTAATTTCCTTCCCCCAAACATAAGTTAAGTTTACTGTATACTGTTCTAGAAACGGACTCCCTCGCCCGATTGAGAAATGTCTGAAATATGTTGTCTATTACAGAGATACAGTCATAAAGTTCAGTTCACGGACCAATATACAGACCGCCAACTCGTACTCCTCTTGCCTGAAACACCCTCGAAATATTTTTTCCTGTCTGTGAATACGTGTACATCTCTTTGTGCATTTTGTAATGGCAACTATACCTGCGTATGCCATTTATTTTGTAGGTGTGTTTGCTAAATGGGTTTTAAAAGCAAGGGAGAGCGTGACACTCTCAAAATAAATGGCATATCAGCTGATTTTATGCTTGTAGGCAAAAAGAGAAACCATACAGTGAGTTGGCGGTCTGTATCTTATTGGTCCGTGGTTCAGTCCTCCACGTTTCTAAATTATCCACACACAACGTCAAACGAAAGTTATGTTCCGAGGCCAACTCATTCCAATCTTTAAAAGGAGTATATCTACAGCGTAACGCTGTCAGAAGAATCTTTTTCTGCAAATTGTTGTCAGTTCTTTGCATGACTTTTATTGTATAGTCTGCGTTTGCCTTTAAATTTCTTAAGAAAATTGTTGGTAGTCCCGACTCAACGTGTATGGCATAATTAGGTGTATTAGATGGAAGTCTAAAGATACGCTTGAAGAAATATCTTTGGATAACTTCAATTTCCTCTAACTCCTTGAAGCCATAAACTTCATTACCAGAGCTTTTGATGGTTGCATCAAACACTTTGAACTTTGAAGCCGGGTCTACGATTTTGTTATTAAAAAAATTTGACCACATACAGTTAATAGCTGCTTTTGCTACGTTCAGCTTATCTTTTATGTGAGCTCGAAAGTTTAAATTGTGTGTAATTGTGAATCCTAGGTATTTGAAATCCTTAACTAGGTACTTCAATGTTTGAACCATTCAGATTCCAAGAACGGTCAGTCCTTGCTTTGCGATTTTGGGGTCTAAAAACCATAATCTTTGATTTCGCAGTATTAATTTGAAGGTCCCACAGATCACAATATTTTTTCAACTTATTAATTTGGAGTTGAAGTGTTACGGGACTATCAGTTAAAATGACAAGGTCATCCGTATACAGAAGCACCTTGATAAGTAGATCGCCATACAAAACACCGCCAGGTATATTATCTTCAATGCTATTGATAGAAAGAGAGAAAATCAAGGGACTCAAAATGCAACCCTGTGGGACACCCGTTTCTGACCCAAAATGTTTCGATGTATTCGAACCATTTTTAACCACAGCAGTGGTATTCAAAAGAAGTTGCTCATAATTTTTAATAAATTTGGTCGATAAGCCTATACCCGCAAGTTTAAATAAAAGCGAGCTTCGGTTGATGGTGTCGAAGGCTGCTTTAAAATCAACGAAAAATGTGTATAGATTTTTTTCTTTTCTATAAAACGCCTGGCAACACTCGTGAGAGTAAAGATTTGATCGACTGTGGAGAGATTAGCTCGAAACCCTGCTTGGAAGCAACTTATTTTATTATTTTTTTCAGCCCAACTAATAAGTCTTAAGTATAGAATTTGTGTGAATAACTTCCGAAGGGAAATAAGGACAGAAATTCCCCTGTAGTTTTCAGGAAGGTCAGGGTCACCTTTTTTGAAAATTGCAGAGATGGACGAGGACCGAAAACAATTTGGGATAGCTTCATTACAAAACATTTGGTTAAGCAATACTAAAATATGCTCTAGAAATTGTGAGTTGGCATTTTTGTAAAACTCGGCTGGGATGCCATCTAAACCCGAAGACTTGTTATCTTTCATCTTTTTAGTGCAGCAAGCAGTTCTAACATGGAGAATGGAGCATCTAACTCTTCAATGTGGATAAAGGGTAGCGCAAAGCTTATAGAGGTTTGATTTGGATCTGCCAAAACAAGTTTTTCGAAATACGATGCCATTCGATCGACACTAATAGAAATTACGGTCGACTTGTTGAAGCCACCTAAAATGCGCACATTTGCCCAAAACGCTCTAGCATCTCGGCTTTGAAAGAGATTTAATGCTGACTTATTAAGAAAAAGTTGTTTTTTGTGGCTGCATAGATTCTTCAACGCATTATTTGCCTGCAAATATAAGGATTTAAAAGCCAAATTATTTGTTTCCCTAAACAGTTTCAAGAGCTTAAAAGATTTTTCTCGACTTCTCCTGCATTCATCGTCATACCAACTAGATTTAAAAACGCTTCCTCTATTATTTGAGAAGGTAACTGCTGAATCTCTAATAGTGCTTAGCACTATATCTGTTGCTTCATCAATTGTGTTCATATCCAGGTTCATTGAATGCTATGCTGGTCTAGGTTTCTTCTATAGACATCATTTTTTTTTTCAATCCACCGTAGTCTGTATTGGTAATAATGTAGAATTGTCTTTTTTTTTAAATGGAAATAACATCGAACAAAATGGAAATATCATCGAAAGAAATTCCCTTGTGCATTGACTGGAAATAAAACCAGAATGGTGATCGACATTATTACCATTTTTGTTGGAAATACAGTCGACTAAGAAAAAAAACTCAAATTCGCCTCTATTTCCATTTTTTTGCGAAATAAAACCGATTCGACCTTATTGCTATCTACCTTATTTCACGGCACCGTAAAATAAGGCAAAACAAAATAAGGCCGAATTTAAAATTTTGTCTTTTTCGTTTTCCAAAACGAATTAAGGCCAAATTGGCCTTATTTCTATACTCTTATACTTAGAAATAAAGCCAAAAAAAAGAAGAAAAAAAGTCTGTGGTATAGGTAACGGGTGTAGGTACAAATTTGTGCGTCTCTTAGTCAAAACTAAGAAGCTTGTATACGAAAAGAAGTTTTTGAACTTTGGGCGTGCCTTACGCCCACTTTTCATGAGAGAATAAAAAAAGTAGTTTTAAAAATTTAGGGTATATCAATTTTCAATTTAAACCTTTTTTTCTGTTCGTTATAAGAAAAATATAACTATACATTTTTTTGTGTACATTTTTCAATACGCCAACTTTTAAGGGCGTGATTTTTATAAAATACCTTTAATCAGGTAAGACCGTCAAAAAACTAAGCGATTCAGCTGTAGTTTTACACATATGCCTAAAAATTGACTAATGATAAAAGCTAAGTAAGTGCTTTAAATTTTTTTTTAGACATTTTTAGGACACTCCCACTTTTATTTTTAAAAATTTAAGTTTTGTCTTGTTTTGTTCAAATCGAACTTAAACAAGCTTAAAATTAAATGTCACTGAGCTTATAGTAATTACCCTGGCAATAAAAAGACTCAAATTTGGGCGTGGCACATGTTTTTTTTACTGCGCCAGCAGTTATTGAACATCGGCCAGAAAAAAATAATGTTATTAAATTTTTTTCTGTCTGTTTAAGAATTAAGTATACTTAAATTTTTAGACAAAACTAAAAACGCAGTATACGTATTGATATACTCTCAACACATAATGCGCACTAAGTCAATCAAAATATTATGTGAGCCTTTTTTAAGAAATTTGATAAAAACCGAAAAATTTTGGTTGAAACAGAAAGGCTCTAAACATAGGAGAGCTACCGTTTGGTAACCTTTAATTTTTAAAACGTAGATGTCATAGTGGGTGCTATGAAAAATATATAACTAATGGATAAGTGAAAAAAACCGTTAAGGCCAGATCTCTGTTATTTGCATTTCTAAAAACGTCATTTTCTTAAAAAATATTACACACAAAGTTTAATCAAAATCATTAGAGCCGTTTCTAAGAGAAAATAGAAAAAAACTAAAAAAAGATGGCTGAAACTGAGCAGCTAGTTGCATTGCAAAATTTACGTTTTTGGGCTTCTCTATCATCGTAACGTATAATGTTTGATGAAAACAGATGCAGATTTTTTCTTTGCCCGTCAATGCCCGTCTTTTCTTACGCAAACAACACAATCTCCAAAATAACGTTGAAAACATGTAATACCAACTTGAATTAGCGCCCAAAAGTGCTGAAGCATGAACTAAAAATCGAGAAAAATATATCAAAAGCATTTATATTTACACCACTAATTTCCTTTTTTCCTTATTTTGATGATGAATCAATTCAGCACCAGAGCATCAACATGCTGACGGTTTTTTAACTAATTTTTGTTTCCAAATGAGATGAATTCGACATTGATTAATTTTCAAAACAACTGCAACAGTTTGATGTAAAATTTCGTAAAACATTTAAAAACAAACAAAAATCTTTCTTCTTGTTCTTGTAAATCAATTAATCTTCAAAATTTCGCTCTCGTACTAAATCTGTGCCATCAGGGAATAAATTCCTGAGGCGAGTAATCAAGCATGTTAAGCGATGAAATAAGCATGAGGCAATTTCTTTGCCAATTTGTCATAATCGAAAAATGGCGACAGAAAAAAAAAGTTTGAAAGGAGATTTTGCACAACACCTCCGTGCTGGCGCATATTTTCACTTCACCTTACCCAAAAATGTCTGCCATACAATTTTGGTTTGTATTTCAATACCAAAAACATCTTTTATGAGTGCGTTCAGACAACGCCGTATGCTTACATCTGTTAACACACTAATTAAGCTTCCGCTTGATGGCCAATATCCAATTTTAGACATAATAAGCCCAATTTCCCACCGCATAACAATGACAAAACAATCTTTTTTTAAACTCAAAAACAATTTGCAGTAAGAAAACCAAAAAAATAGTGTTTTCGAAAACAAGCAAGACTTGCATAAATTTTCGTTTGAAATATCACAACATAAACGCGCGTCATGGGATGACTGCCAAACATAGCCGGCAGACTAACCTCACGCCTCAACATTTTTCTATCTGGGACGTTGCGGTGGTATCGCGTCGCGTTGCGTCGCCATGCGCCGTCGCGTCGTCGTCGTCGTCGTTGGCCATTAGGCCATTAGCATTACAATTTTCGGTGTATCTTGGAGATTCGAAAAAACACAATTTTTTTTTGTTTTGTTTTTGTTTTTCAAGTAAAATTAGATTTAATTTTCTAAGTTTCGGTTCCAAAAAAGAATTTCTATTGCATCGCACAGTGGCTGCAGCATAGAGACATAGAGGCCTACCTATTTTTAGGCCCATCTAACACGTCCGAGAACCGACCCTTTTTGTCATTTTTATGTTCAGCATTCAGCTCACCATGTAGACTGACTCTATAGAATCGGGAATATTTATAGGGATGGCCAATATCGTCAGCGATAAGAATTTAGTAACGCTGTTCAACTTCGACAATGAAGAGCAAATAAAACAAAACAAAAATTGAATTAAATTAAAAAGGAATTTCTTGCTAGTTTTTGTGTAAGAAATTTTCTATTTTCTATCTAATTCCATTGCAAGTTGCAAGAGTGCGGAAAAATAAAAAAGAATTTATATCAAGAAAAATCACTTTCTGGTTTTGTTTAAATTAGTAACGATAAAACCAACGAAGAGATTGCAGAAAATTAACGGGAAGAAAAAATAATTACATTATAAGAAAATAATTAAAAATAAAATTAAATTTAAGAAATAACGAATATCTACATAAATGTATATATAAAATCGAAGTGCCTTAAATGAGAAAATAAATCCTGTTTTAAAGAGTGAATTTGAAAGTGAAAATAATGAACTCAGTGTTTATGAGAAAGTGCATTTAGGAATGAATACAAATTAAAAGAATTTTTGTGAATTTTTCAATATACAAAGTGATGTGAAAGAAAATCGAAGTGAAGTAATATCAAAGAGTCGAGAATTATTTTTTACTTAAGAAAAAAATTAATATTTAAGGAACGGTGAGTAAAAGTCTGAAAATTTTGATATGAATTTAAAAAATTAAAATAAACCTTGATTTTCAATCCAAATAAAGGTACTGTTTCGAAAATCTCACTAATTTTGAAAATTGTATAAAAAATCTTCTTAAAAAAAATAGATTAAACAATAATTATTTCACATCTGATATTACAACCTGACTAGTGAATATTGTGGCCGGATATTTTACTTTGAAAGGCGCATAGGGTGGTTTAAGTCTGCGCTTCCTCTCCGAGTGTTTCGAGTGTCTCATCTCTCTGCCAAACTGCGTAAGTGAAATCCTTGGTCAGATTGATAATAACATCTGTCCTTTCCCAAACTTACGCTTCCCTGAAATATTGATGGACATTTTTAAAAAATAAAGTTTTTTGACAAATGGTAACTCCTTGTTCCGTTTGGATAGAAATCTTTCTCATCAGTTTCTGTTTTCCAGTCTACGCAAAAAATTATCAATGTTTTTAAGCTATGCACCTTTCAGTCATGACAGTTCATTTACAAACGGCATGTTCTTGAATGCCGAATTAAACTAATTTCAAGATGACGTAGCTTAGGTGATTTGAAAAAAAAAAAAAACTAGAAAATTTGGATTATTTGGAAACATTTAATTCTTTTTTATAATTCTGGTCCGTTCTTTAGTCAGTTAAATGAGGTCGTCCTCAACTTGATCGCGCCACCTTAGATGGGGTCTTCCAGTATTGCGTTGGCCCTCGACATTGGAATTGAAGACTCGACGGGCTAGTGCGCATTCATCCGTACGCTCCACTCTGCCCACTTATTTAAGCCGCGGTATTTTTTTTGTTTTTGAGTAGGTCATTGTCGCTGCATAGCCCGTTCCCTTCGTGAGTCTTTTCCACCTAACTCTCTTAATACATATGTACAAGACCGAATATCACCTCAAAGATCTTTCTCTAAAAGTTACCCCACACCTTTTCATTCGATTGTGTTAGATTCTATTGCTTCTGCCCATATCAAGCAGGACTTGAATGATTAGGATCTTGTATTGTGTTTCATTAGTCTTTGCTACCAGGAACTAGGATGTCTTCTAAGTTTATATTTTGAGGCGATATAGTGAAAGTCCTTGATTACTTCAAAGTTATATCTGTCCATCGTGACGTTTAGTCCAAGCCTACAATAATGATATTCTGCACCCGAGGACGAAATATTCCTTGTCTTATCCTCATTATCCTGTTATCGCTGCCTCCACTTCATTAAATATATGCGAATGCTCCACTGAGAGTAAGAGCGTGATTGAAGGGATCTATGAAAATCGTACCGCTACCGCTGCGCTGGTGTTAACATGCGAGTTGCGAAAATAGTCGGTAGTGTTCTTCCCAACCTTGACGGAGCAGCTCGAGTTCTCCATAGTAATCCTGCACTATCGAACAAGTTTAACAGGGATACCGAGTAGTGGAATGCATGGCTCTATATAGCTCGTCCCTATTGACGCTTTCATAGGCGACAAAAATCTCGATAAATAGGTGGTGAGCATTGATCTGGAATTTTTAGGTCTTTGCAAAATCTGCCGAAGTTTGAAAATTTGGTCGATTAGTGACTTACCTGACCTACAACCACATTGATAGAGGCCACTCAGTTCACTCCCAAAAGGGTTCAGACGTTCCCAAAGAATAGCCAAAACTATTTTATAGGTGACATTTAGTAGACTAATATACCTCTTTTGCTGTGGATAAGACACACGAATTTGAGGTCCCTTTCGGCAGGCATACTTTTATCCAACCAGATTGTACAGATGAGTTGTTGTATGCTCCTCACCAAGTCATCTCCCGCAGATTTGAAGAGTTCAGCCGTAAGGCCATCCGCTCCAGCAGCCTTGTTGGACTTTAGTTTAGATATTGCTATCCGAACTTCTTCTTGGTCGGGAGGACGGAAATTTTGTTCATCATCATCCAAATCGAATGGATCATTCTGCCTGACAGCGATTAGTTGGTTGTCTTCGCTGTTTAACAGTGTGCAGAAGTGCTTTTGCCGAATTCTCAGCACCGACTGTGTATCTACAACGACATTCCCACCCTCGTCTCTACATGCTTCCGCTCGAGCTTTGTAACCCTTGGACGAATGCTTTACCCTTTGGTATAACTTTCGAACATTGCTTCTGCCGTAGCACCCCTCAATAGATTCAATCATTCGTCGTCTAATGAAACCCAAAACATCAGCAGCTTCATTTTCGGTACCCAGTTAGCCATGTTGCCACTGGGCCTCTGGGTTTGGCACCAGACTTTCCGAGAGCTAAGATTAGACATGGTTGGCAGAAGTTATGGCGGTCTCTTGCAATTGCAGTTTAGCGACATCAAATTTTCTTGATGCTGCGGTCTAGTGCGTGCCATTAGTTTACTTAATTAGAACTCATCCCCCCTCACTCACCTTCTAAGGGGTTCATCCAGGCAAACTTAGACTGAGACAAAAAAAAGCAAAAACAGAGAAGACATTCAATACTAATACCACTAAGAGAAAATAGGCAAAATTCATGTTATAAAAAAATAAAATACAAAATCCGTGGCCTGTGTGCGTTTCGCCCAAGTATGAACGGTGGGCTCATCAGTTAGATGCCGCTCATACTCTTCTAAGACGCACTTTTGTTCGATAGGGTTATTAGGGTTTATGCTTTTTATAAAGCTCCCTAAAAATATATAATTCGCAGTGTAGTTTTGCACTAAAAATTATATATAGTGTCGATTTTATCGAACAAAAGTGCGTCTTAGAAGAGTATGAGCGGCATCTAACTGATGAGCCCACCGTTCATACTTGGGCGAAACGCACACAGGCCACGGATTTTGTATTTTATTTTTTTATAATCTAAACAACCAACAAGGTACATGCTCGTGTTGAATTTAAAAGCAACAACTTTTGTTGTTGTTTTTTCTTTTAACTTTTTTCAATTGAATATTTTTTCTTTGAATTTCTTAATCAAAATTCATGTGTATAAGATAGTTACAACACAGGTCATCGCCCGGTCGATGTCAATCAAAACCTATTCTATTCATAAGGCACCCAACCATCCGATTATAAAGTGATGCTGTCAACAAACGCTCAAACAGTTTGCAATGACCATTTAAGAAAACGATATCGATTTATTTTTCAATAATTAATTACTTCAATTTACTCCTGATCCAAATTACGGCCGTACTGTTAATTAAAGAAATTCAGTTTTTAGCTACACGAGAAAATGCAGAGTATACAAGACAAAAGAATAAGACAATAATTGTTGCTAAGGACGACAACACAAGCTATGTGGCGTTCGCTGATCCTTCTATAGAATCGATTTTTTATAATCGAATATTAGTATCATTTTCTAAGTTGTTTCCGTAAAGTTCTTACAGAATACAGAAAACTCGAAACACATTAAATACTTCTTTCAATGCTTTTTTAAATTCTTAAATGAGTTTGAATCAATTCGAAACAAAATACTCCGAGTTTCAATCATTTCAAATGACTAAGCACTTCCTTTAGCGTCGGTTCCACCAGCGTTTCGGTTGCCGTTACCATTATTGCCTCTTCCTAGCTTTATGGGAAGTCTTGGAATGTTAAATTTTAGGTTTGGGACTTCGATTGTTTCCTGTTTTCCTGCAAAGCCAGCTGATGGTTCACTTCGATGCATGGGCAAACCTGGTTTCTGTCCTGCCACCTCAAAACCCTGCAAAATAAGACAAAATTTAATTTATCCTGAATGACAATTTGTTTTAATAAAATATTTACCATTAAAAGGACAACAGCAATAATGACAGCTGCCAAATATACCAACTTATTCATTTTGGTTCAATAATATCTAAGGTTTCGGTAAAATCCATCTCTTTTATATTGAAAATTATAAAGGCTGCGAGACTTGAGTTATCAGCCAGCAATATTCAGGTCTTTGTTTAATTCACAAATAATTAAATAAAATTTGCAATCTTTTGTTTGAATAATTGAATGATGTGATAAGAGTATTGTGTCGATTGTTTTGGTGTTTTAATAATGTCTATACAAAGTATAATGTTAGGGGTTAGTTAGTGTAAACGATTATTTAACAACAAAAAAAATTAAAGATTATCTACTAAAACAAAATGACTCAAAATTGCACGCAAGTGTTTTAGTTGGTACATTGAAGGCATGGCTGTAAACAATTAAATACAACGAGGGGATGTCTCATTCTAAAATTATTGTTCTTAACCATTTTTTTTTGTAATCGAAAAATAATTTTAAAATTATCTCGATTCAAATCAACGCTTTTATTTAATAAGTATAATAGGTAGGTCTCAAAAGGAGTAACAAAAAATTGTTTTACGCAAATTAAGTAATCTATGTACCTAACTTAATTTGCGCAAATAGATTTTTTTTTCAAATATGTATAGTTTTTATTAAATTCATTGCTCAAACGTTACTTAAAGCTACAGAGTTACCACGGGGACTTATATGAGCCAAAAGGTCTCATTTTTTTAGGTTGACTCAGGGATTCATCTTTTTAGGATTTGGCTAATTATTTTAAGTATACAAATAACCATCGAAACATAGATTCCATGGGCCTTTGAAACCCCTGTAATTTCACCCTTGGAAATTCACCCCTGTAATTTCAACCTTGGAAATTCAAACCTGTAATTTCACCCTTTGAAATTCACCCCTGTAATTTCACCCTTGGAAATTCACCCCTGTAATTTCAACCTTGGAAATTCACCCCTGTAATTTCAAACTTGAAAATTCACCCCTGTAATTTCAACCTTGAAAATTCACCCCTGTAATTTTAAAGTCATATGTTTCAATTATCGTCAACAATCGTGCATTTAAATCGCTATATCATTTTCGCGGGATTTGATCTACATCTTAATTTGATTCCAATACACCTCGACAACACCTTGTTCTATGATCATCAAATCGATCAACTTGAAAATGGTCAATTTGCAAGTTCAAAGACTTTTATATCAATTTTAAGAACAACAAATCGATGGTTTAGCGCACAAATGTGCTAAGTGCTCAATTTTACAGAGGTGATTTTTAAGATTTTATAGATCAATATCTTCGAGCACAGCACGCATTAAAACAGAACGTATAGGACCAGAATTTAAAATATCACGAGGGGTAAGACAAGGAGGTTCTCTCTCACCAGCACTTTTTTAGGCAGCTATTGAAGAAGTCTTTAGAAAGCTAGAATGGGAAAATAAAGGCTTAAAAGTGAACGGCAGATATCTTTCAAACCTTCGATTTGCAGACGACGTAATACTTATCTCAGACAGCAGCGAAGAGCTCCAAACAATGCTAGAAGAATTATGCTCAGAATGTTAAAGTGTTGGCTTATCGACGAATCAGCAGAAAACCAAAGTCATGACAAATGGTGATGCCAATATAATAAGTACCTATTGACAACAAAATACTCGAAGATGTTGAGGACTATACAATACATATCTTGGTCAAATTGTTTCCTTCAAAAATAAAGAAATCAAGGATGTAGAGCATCGAATAACTAACGCTTGGAGACAGTTTTGGATTGTGAAACATGTACTCACCTTAAATATTTCAAACAAAACAAGGAAGTACGTGTTCGTCGCATCAGTCCTTCCAGTTCTAACATATGGGTGCCAAACATGGCAAGTTACAAAAACTATTGAAAATTAACTTAGATCATGCCAAATAGCAATGGAAAGAGTTATCTTGAACGTCCATACCGCTCAATGTACAAATCACAGAATTCTAAGAACTCAAACTAACTTTGAAGACGTAAGGCATAGGCTTAGGAGTAGGACACTAAAATGGGACTGGGCTGGACATATTATGCGAACAAATGATAACCGATGGACGAAATTGGCAACAGATTGGGTACCACTAAGTATGAGAAGAAGCGTGGGCAGACAATTCAAACGTTTGAAAGATGACATCCGAGCAACATGCCCATTATACTGGCGAAAGGCGTTTGATAGAAGGAGATTGAGAAGTCTGGGGGAGGCTTATTCTCAAATAACATAAATATTTTCTCCAAAAAGATCTATGTAAATATGCAAAAAAAAAAAAAAAAAATATGTAGTTAATCAAATTTTTTATCTAAATATTTTATTTGTATCTTTAGAATTTAAGCATTAAATGAGTGAATAAAGCTTGATATAATAATAATAATCTTCGAACAAAATATTTTTTTTTTAATGTTTTGTACTTTATTATACTTTATTTATTATACTTTGATTTTTATCAATATTAATCAATCAATATATTGATCTCCAAATCTTATAAATCATCTCATGTAAAATTATGTTTTGAGCACTTAACACATTTGTGAACTAAGCCATCGAAATAATTTTCAAATATTTATGCATAGTGTGAACTACGCTTCTATTTACTTTCTTAGACGCTTTGATTTATAGAATTGAAACGTTCAAACACAAACAACAACTATTATTTTGATTCACTTATACATATACTATAGACGCATTTATTGTTGGGCTTATGAAATAATTTCAAAAGGACTCATTTATTTCCATAACGACTCGTTTTCTTAGCCTCTGGGACTCATGCAAGTTTTAATCTGCGGTTACACTGTAAAGCTATACAAAATCCTTAAAAAAAGCTTAAATATCTTCGTAACATTAACATTAACGCCAAATATAATTTTATGGGGAGGATACATTATATCTACAAATCATTTTTACAGAAGTAAATTCTATAGTTATAGCATTACATTTACATTACATTACATATATTATATTACATTACTACATTTCGGAACTGAAATTATTGCCTGAGTTTCTAAAAGCTTGTAGATGTTAAGAAACTAATCGTTATTCCTGCCTTTTCCAAGAGCTTTTATATTTTCTGCTGTGTTTTAAAGCCCCTTTTTAATTGATTAAGTTGGATAAGAAATGGTACTCGCTTTTCACTTTAAGCTACTGCCTTAACCACTTGACGGATTTTCTTCAAACTTCATATATAGAAAAAATTTGTTATCGAGGTTTTTTTATTTTAGCCGGGCTCAAACTGGTACCTTTCAAGTAACGTTTTTACTTGCGATTATAGGTACTAACTAAGGTTATAAGGCAAGTTATGCATTCGTAAAAAGAAAAAAAAATTCTAACAATCAAACATGACATTACGATGATAGAGAAGTCGAAAAAAGTGGGTCCGACAATTCTGTCTGTCCGTGTGTCTGTCTGTATAGTTACCTACAGCCTAAACGGCTGGACCGATTTGCTTCAAACTTGGTACATAGTATTATTATGACGTCCTACAGAGGGGTTTTTGGAATTAGCATCCTAGCTCCAAAAATAACGGTACCTGCCATACGATTTTTTGTGAAAAATTAAATTTTCTCAAAAACGGCTCCTACGATTTTGATAAAACTTCCGGAATAGTGTTTTCTGTGCAAAATGTATGTTTTGGTTAGAATAGATTTTTCAGGAAAAGTTTTATTGGGGTACCTACCATACACCGATTTTTTTTTAATCGGATTTTCTCGTAAGCCATTCGACGGATTTTGATGAAATTTTTAATGTAAAAGATGTTTTATAAAAGCAGTAATTTTCAAGTGATTAATAAAATTTCACATGATTTTTTCGCTGCTTTTGTTTTTCCAAAATCTCCAACCCCAAGACCACTGTAACACAGTAGAGCAAGTTTATGCGACCCAGTCGTGCATTTTATTTCATTTTGATTTGCTTGAAAACCGATCTAACGATTTTGATTAAACTCAAAATTTAACACACCTGGAGCATTCTTGATAATACTGGGTTTTTGTTTTTGGCTTAAATGACTTGGCTTAAATAACGCAAATCAGGTTTAAAAGCCTCTTTTTAAATGGCCATAAGTTCCCAACGGCTTGATTGATTTGAATCAAACTTTGCTTGGCATAGTTCCTTACAGATTTCTACAGGACAGCATTGCAATTTTTTGGGTGAAACCTTTTTTGAAAGGGTGGCTCCCATACAACAAGCCGTTCAGTTTTAGCTATCTTTTTTTATGGTTTTTTCTAATTTTCTCAAAACCGGCTCTAACGATTTGGATTAAACTTTGTGTGTAATATTCCTTTAGTGTTCCTTAGAAAATTACGATTTTAGTTTTTGGCTGAAAATGCAAACAACGCATTTTTAATAATAAAGGTTTCTTAAAGGTAGTTAACGTATATCGGGTTTTCCAGTTTTTGTGAAATTTTTGTTTTAATTGCTCTAAAAATGTATTTTCATTGTGCTATTGCACCCACAGAGAAAGTACGTTATTTGTTTGTATTTTTTAACTAAATGATCTTCGTGCTACCATTCTTGCAAAAAAACGACTCAAGTCCATGTGACACAGTCTTGCATGGTATTGTTATTTTGCATTCCATAAAGATACAAATATTAATGTCACCTAGTCTTAAGGGGATGCTCTTAACTAAAACAAAAAACTCCAATTGAATGCTAGTCAGAAATATAAAATATATATATTTTCTTGATTTTTAAATATTTACAAACATATTGTTTCATTTATCGTCTTTCTTTTCTTCTTTCTTTTCTTCTTTTCCATCTCCATTCTTTCTGCCCCTGCGTTGTCTTATCTTGTCGTTAAAATCTTTAAGCTTTGATTGAAGATCAGGATTAGTTTTGTCTCCTTGGTCATTTTGTTTTTTCTCCCTTAATTCTCTCATTCCCACATTCCGGCTAATTGAGGAAAATCCAGCTTTAAGTCCTCTAACTAGGCCTTTTGTGGGCGAACCAAGAGGAATTGGATCATCTGCCTTAGCTATGTCCTTTTTGGGAAATTTATAATTTTTTATATTTTTTGCAGAATATAATAAATTTTATTGAAATAATATTTACCACAATAAGGACGATACCAACAAACAGAACGGTTAAAACAATAAGTTTATTCATATTAAAAGTGTTTTGATTGTATGCATTCAAACTGATGGTTTGTGAAGTTAACACACGACATTTTATACTAGTTTTACAATAATGCAACGCTTTGTTTAGCAATTGATTAGTTGGCGTATTTTAAATCGATAAGAATTCATATATGTAATTAATTAATTAATGCTTGGCATTTGCATTGTAATAATAAATTAATTTTTTTGTGATTTGAAACAAAGAAGACAATATGGTGTCGAAACGAGATGCACAAGATTAAAGGGGCGTTGCCTTTTTTTTAATGTTACAGTATTATTTGCTTTTATTGTTATAAAAGAATTGAAATGCAAAATTTCAAATTAAGTTTTAAAACATTCTGATGATGATGCAATGATATGTAGTATCTATCATTCATAATTTCCGCCCTACAATCAACTTAAATCTTCAAATTTCAACCATGGCTTTTAAAATCATCCGACCGAAAACTAAGAAATCAAAAAGAGCAGTCCAGTACGGAACGAGGACTCCCTGATTCCCACTTATGGGTGATAATTGATCATTGTGAACATTATGATGGAATGTTGGTATTCCAATAGTTGGACTCGAACCTTAATCTAGAACTTTCGTAGATCCTTTGATCAAATACAGTTTTGTTGCAATTGGAAAGTTTGAAATGTTTCCGATAAATCTTCACTTTATATTGATTTGTTTATCGGATTCATTGGCAAAGAAACAGGTCGATGACAACCATAACTAAAGAATTTGATCTAAAATGAAACACAAAAATATTTCTTCTACGAACTAAATTCTCGAGTCACTGTTCTCTATATCAATCAGCATCGCACAATCAATTCCATGATGGAATGATGGAGTGCCAGCTTCAGTTCTGAAAAAAGTGTGTTACGTCATTTTTTGTTTCGACTTGCTATTCTCTTAAACAGTTCACTGCCTACGTGTAAGTTTCCTCGTGCATGGAAACAATCTTTTATTATTTCTCTACATAAAAAAGGAAAAAAGGATCAAATTGGAAATTATCGACCAATAACTAAACTGTCGGCAATTCCGGAAATTTTTACAGCAATAGTCTGCAAAATATTAAGTTTTTTTTTCACATAATCAATCATTGTTCCTAACTAAATGTATTGATTCTTTAAAAAATAAGAAGCATATTGGATTGTGTTTTTACATAGAATTCAGTAAAGCATTCGACAACCTTTCAAATACACTTTTGCTTCAGAAAATGAGCGAGCTGAAGCTAAGGCCCAAATCCTATTAACTTGACTGGTCCTATTCTGTAAATTTTAATGGCAGGGATTCAAAATTTTTTGTTATTAATTCTGGACTACCCCAGAGTAGTCATTTGGGTCCAGTTCTTTTTATATTATTTATAAATGATCTCCCATCCGTTTTAAATTACTCAAACTGCCTCATATATATGACAACGATGTAAATATTTTTAAAACAAATTTCTCATAAACTGTACTGTCATAATGTTCAAACTGATTTGAATGCTGTCTGCAATTGGTGCACACGAAATCATTTACGTCCGTCAAGCTGGCAGGTCACTTTTCGCGGAGGACTCCAAATTTTTGCCTGATTATCAAAAAAAAAAGTTGAAAAAAGTTAACAACAAATTAATTTGCTTAAACAATTTCTTGTGAAAAACAAATTTTTTGAAATTTTTTCAATTTTTATTTCTCTGCTATCTTGACACCTAGCAATTTCTTAAATATATACCTAGTTTATACTCAAATAAAATAAAATTGGTTAGTGCAAATCTCCTTTAAAGCTTATATGGAAGAAATAAAAATTGGAAAAATTTCAAAAAATTTGTTTTTCACAAGAAATTGTTTAAACAAATTAATTTGTTGTTAACTTTTTTCAACTTTTTTTTTTTGATTTGCAGAGCAACTAAATAGCAACTAAATACGCGATACAAAACATGTCGAAAATATCATAACCAAAAAAGTGCCCTGCTAGCTTGATATAGCTATAGTACCTATGTAATGGATAAAAAGCATCTTTGATTTTGCTGTTCGCTTCGATCGATTTTGGTGCAAGTAAAACCAAAACATTTACCTGTTTCATTTTTAGGCGAAATCACGAAAATGTAATTTGCTTAAGTTGCCTAGAGCAGAAAATTAAATGCGGTTAATATGTGACGTATAATAGGTTTTGTAATATATAAAAAGTATGTTTGATTTTGTTGTTCGCTTAGGTAGATCGATTTTGGTGGAAGATAAACCAAAAACACAAATATATCGACCTTAAATAAATATTGTTCACCTACCTACAAAATCGTTAAGAGAAATGAAAAAGTATCTAGAAACTGTATGGCCTTAGAATTGCACATCTTCTAAATTTACTCGCAAACAGTGTTGGCAAGTAAGTTACACGAAGTAAGTTACTCGTTTAGTTACGCGTAACTAATATGAATTAGTTACGCCCAATATTTGGCGTAACTAATGTAACTAATGTAACTAAATGTAACTAACTGTATCTAAATAAAACTAACTCCAACTTAATAATAAAAAATAAAAAAAATCACATTTCATCCTGAATGCCAATCGACTATTGACAAAATTCTTTTATAAGCAAGTGCAACGGCAACCTGGCAAGGAATACATATTGAAATTACTATGTTCCTGATGAAAAGGAAATCTAATAAAATATAATATTCTTGGAGCATACAATAGATTTTTACTTCCATTTGAAGTTTTCCCTTCTTTCTTGAGACTCCTGGACATTTCTTTGTTTATTGTGATTTATATTTGTATGGTTAATTCAGATTTAATCTCAGATTTGGTCTCAAATTTCAGATTTAGCTCGCCCAAAGGAAATCAAACGAGATCTGTTTAGTTTTATTATTTTGAAATTTTTTTTGCAGAAATATAGTAATTTAAAAATATATTCCTTGCTAGGTTTGCGTTGCCACAGCTGGCAGCTGGCCCAGCTTTGTCCTAAAACAGTGTAGTCAATCGTCATTCGATCGGGTTTGTGGACGGAACTTCTAAATTTCAATTTAACATAAAATGTGAGTTTTTGTATTTGAAAAATTCTATTAGTTATAGTTAGTTACATTTAGTTACAATAAGTTACATTAGTTACATTAGTTACATTAGTTACGTGTAACTAATTAAAATTCCAAAGTTACGCGTAACTATCCAACACTGCTCGCAAACTTAGGTAGGTACATAACAAACATCTCTTCTAGTCAAGTATTTTGGATCGATTACCTGAAAGCATTTGTCCTCTTGCTTAATTAAAAACAAAATGTACGTGCATGCAAGATCTAATCATCATCTAATATAATAATAAAAAAATGCTTCTAATTAAAATGAAAAAGTCTGTACAAAATAATCTTAAAAATATACGTTATGTAAATTACATCCTACCTACAAACAAAACCTACCACGCAAATCGCGCTCAATTAGTTTTCCAAGAAATCTTCAATGCAAAAAACTAACCTTCCTCTATGTAAGGAAAAATATCTGATTCAACCCTCTTATTCATAGAAACATTCGTTTCTTCTTATAGGTATTCGTCCTAGGTCAACAAAAAATATGTAGGTCAGAGAAGCACTAAAATACCTTGATGCTTGATCACACAAATAATAATAATACCAGTTTCGCACTTGTATTATGAGGGATGAAAAGAAAATTAATAGATCGAAAAGTTCTTCCCTCCTTTTTTTTCTAATGGATGACATAAAATCACCACGGAATAAACAATGTTGTTCGTTCTCTATACTCAAAACCAGTTTTATCTTATCAGTCTGTGAATACGTGTACATCTCTCTCTCTCTGTGCATTTTGTAATGGCAACTATACCTGCGTATGCCATTTATTTTTTAGGTGTGTTTGCTAAATGGGTTTTAAAGCAAGGGAGAGCATCACACTCTCAAAATAAATGGCATATCAGCTGATTTTTAGCTTGGTGGCAAAAAGAGAGACCATATGGTGAGTTGGCGGTCTGTATCTTCTTGGTCCGTGATGAAAACAAAATTAAGAAATTCTCGTTCTCAAGGAAGATATTCACCTCTGATAATTGCTTGTTCTCTGAATTTTCACCACACGATTCCAGCAACATAAAGTAAGTGATATTATATTCAAGTAATGTTGATTGGATTTTGCTGTTGTGAAAAACAATAAAATTAAAGCTACCTACAAATTTCTTTAAAAATGAGACGTTGTTGTTATTTTTTTTAAATTTTTTTTTTTAATTTGAAGAGCAACTAATTAGCAATTAAATAGGAACGTGTCGAAAAAATCATAATAACAAGAAATATATAAACAAATTATTTTGTAGTTAACTTTTTTCAACTTTTTTTTTTGATTTGCAGAGCAACTTAATAGCAACTAAATACGCGACAAAAAAAATTCCAAAAATTCATTTTTAAAAAAGTGACCTGCCAGTTTGACGTCAAGCTGGCAGAAAAGTTTATAAAAATAAAGTGCACGACTGGGTCGTACGAACTTGCTCTAATGTGTTAAAATGGTTTTGGGTGCTTGAGATTTTGGGAAAAAAGCGTTGAAAAAATCATATGAAATTTTATAAATCACTTAAAAATCAATACCTTAAACGTTTTTTGGAGAAAATGAAATAAGCCATCAGGTTTCTTTTACTTTTTTGAATTTTTACAAAAAAAAATTTCAAAATCGATCGACCAGTTTTTTCAAAAAACAGTTTTTTTTTTGAAAAACTTTTCGAAAAAATGTTCCAAATTTTTTTTGAGTATGCCAACTTCTAGCACTTTGTAGTTTTTATCAGAAAATAAAAATTTAAAAAATATAGATTAAACCGTTTTTGGAAAAAACAAAAATAAAAAAGAAATTTGAAACTTTTTAAAAAAACTCAAAAAAACTTTTTTTTGAAAAATTTCAGAATTTGTATCATTTCTTTTATAAAATTCTTCTTCATTAAAAATGTCATCGAAATCCGTCAAGTGGCTTAGGAGAAAATCGGATTTCAAAAAACCGGTCCTATGAGAGGTACCGTTATAAGACTTTTCCTGAAAAATCTATTCCAACCAAAACATAAAGTTTGCACAAAAAACATTATTCAGAAAGTTTTATCAAAATCGTAGGAGCCGTTTTTGAGAAAATTTGATTTTTCACAAAAAATCGTATGGCAGGTACCGTTATTTTTGGAGCTAGGATGCTAATTCCAAAAACCCCTCTGTAGGACGTCATAATAATACTATGTACCAAGTTTGAAGCAAATCGGTCCAGCCGTTTAGGCTGTAGGTAACTATACAGACAGACAGACACACGGACAGACAGACAGATAGACAGATAGACAGACAGACAGACAGACAGACAGACAGACAGAATTGTCGGACCCACTTTTTTTCCACTTCTCTATCATCGTAATGTCATGTTTGATTGTTAGAATTTTTTTTTTTTTTACGAATGCATAACTTGCCTTATAGTACCTATAATCGCAAGTAAAAAAGTAGAAGAGCAACAAAATTAATTTTTGAGCAACTAATTAGCAACTAATTAGCAACTAAATCAGGCAAAAATTTGGAGTCCTCCGCGAAAAGTGACCTGCCAGCTTGACGGAAGTAATTATTTTTTGTTAAATATCGACAAGTGTAAGATTATAGCAATTACTAGAGCCCTAGGCTGGCAGAACCCATTAAATCTTTCTTCGTACATTAGCTGTCTTAAACTCACATACCTTTCAATTGATATTTTATTGTTAATCTTATTAATTGTTATATTGATGCTTTGAACCTTCTGTATCACGTTAGTTTTAAAAATGAAATAAATTATTGTAGAGTCTGATTTATCTGATATCTTGACATCATTTTGGAGATAGATTACTGCGCTGATATTTCAAAAGCATTTGATAGAGTTTGGCACCAGGCTCTTTTATCGAAAATCCGTGCATTTGGTTTTGACGTACCCTATCTTCGTTGGATTACAAGTAACCTTTTGGAACGTTCAAATGGCTTTGTCTTTGACGGTTTTCAGTCTGATATATACGCAATAAATGCTGGTGTTAATCAGTCAAGGCTCCATTCTGTCTCCGACTCTCTTTCTAATTTTTATAAATATTCTATTGTCTACGAGGGGCGATATGAAGGAAAATGCGAATTCAATTTAAATTGTTTTTATTTTTCAATATAATCTCCCCTTACATCAATGCATTTGTTACATCTTGAGATAAGCTTTTTTAAACCCTCACACAAATAAATTTCCTCTTTCCCTGCAAAATACCCATTTATTGCCGACTTGAGTTCTTCATCATCCGAAAATCTTTTTCCACGAAGACATTTTTTCAAATCCGAAAACAGGAAATAATTACTAGGGGCAAGGTCTGGACTATAGGGTGGATGTTGGATTTCTTCGAAACCACAATCTCCCGCAGCAGCCTTGGAAACTCGCGCCGTGTGAACATGGAGCGTTGTCATGAAGAAGCACACACCCGCTGCGAGTTTACCCCGTCTTTTCTTTTTAATTTCCTCCCGCAAATTATGCAAAGTGGAAGCGTAGGATGTGGTGTTGATGGTTTCACCTTTTTTTTTTGTACTCAATGAGCAAGATTCGCTTTGAGTCCCAAAAAACTGTTTCCATGAGCTTCCCGGCAGACGGAGTGACTTTGAACTTCTTCGGGGGGTCTGTTCCTTTTTTATGCCACTGCATGGACTCTTGTTTGCTTTCAGGGTCATAGTGGTGAACCCATGTTTCGTCCCCAGTAACAATTCGATCCATAACACCGTCCGCGTTCTCACTACACATCTCCAAAAGCTCTCTACAGTATGCGATTCTCACTTTTTTCTGAGGCGCTGTGAGCATTCGTGGCACCACCTTGCACTGACCTTTGAAAGATTAAGATGGTCATGAAGAATGGTGTGAACGGTACCAGTTGAAAGCTTGGTGATCTCTGCCATCATTTTCACCTTTATTCGGGCATCCTCAAGAACAAGTTTTTCGACTTCTTTGATGCTTTCTCCCGTACAAGCAGTAGCCGGGGCGCCGGAGCGGGGGACGCGGGGGTCGTCTTCAATGCTCTCTCTGCCTCTCTTGAACTCACTTGACTACTTTTGCACAGTTGATAATGAAGGTGCGGAACCCTGGTAAATAGCCACCATCTCTTCATGAATAGTTTTTTGACTTTTTCCTTGCTTAGTGAGAAATTTAATTACAGCGCGATGCTCAATTTTCACCATCAGCGTCTCAGTTGCCATTATGATTCTGTTTAACTAGAGATGAAACGCGAAATAATAATCACATTTATAAGAAATTTTACATGAAAGCAATAAAATAATAGTATTACTTGATAAATAAGTCAAGTTATATATACATATAACCACAGCTTCACCCCGATACCGAGAATATATTGAACGCCCCTCGTAAGACTTCTGATCCACTTAGTTTGTTTGCTGATGACAGTACCCTTAGCTTTTCGTTTCCAGATTCACATCCTTGTTCTTCGGATGTAAAACTACAACGGCAGCGTAATTAATTCCGATCTAGACAGCATTGTCCAATGGGGGAATAATCAACCGCGTGGAATTTAGTGCTTCAAAAACTCAATGCTGTCTACTGTCGTTAAAGCATAACCTACCCCCTATGCCACTATCCATGAGTCGAACAAACCACCTTTCGTAGAACGATTACATATTTGACTCCACTAAAAAATGCCGCAAAATGCTTAATTTTCCTAAATCGATGTAAGAAATATTTTTCCCCGTCTGATATGGCTACATTCTACAATGCATACATTCGCCCAAAGCTTGAGTATAATTCTTATACCTGGGTAGGTGCTCCTGTCTCTCACTTGAGCCTCCTAGATAGGATTAAAAAAAGAGAGGTGAAAGAACCATTACTGTTACATTTGTTTTACTTGAAAATCGCCGTAATATTTTTTGTCTAACCTTGTTTTATCGCTACTTCCACAAACAGTGCTCCAGCGAAATAGTCAGATGCATTCCTCCCCTTGAACATTTTCCCCGTAACACTCGCATCACTATAGGAATGCCCATCAATTTACCGTCGAGCCTAACTTCGGACGTACTGTTGAGCTTAGAGACTCATTTTTTATCCGCACTGTAAGAATGTGGAATGCTTTACCCGACTCGTTTTTCCAATGTCATTGTGATATACAGACGTTCAAAACCAATGTGCAATTGTGCATCGACATCCCCTTTTATCTCCTATCCTACTTTCCTAACCTCTCGCACTGGGTTAATTTGTGTTAATGGTATTAGTAACCCTTAAAAATATAAGCGAAATTGAACTTAGTAAAGTATACGCAGTTTTAAGAATTCTAAGAAGCTGATCTAAATATTCAGCAGATCGAAATTTAAAATCAGTTTTTAATATTTATTGCTAGGCTCTTTCAGATCGGGTATAGTTTTTGTTTTTTAATTTGGTTTCCAAATGACACATTTTGCATATTAGAAATAAAAAATAAATCGAATGATTGAAAAGTAATTCTTTTACTGTACATATTGTGCTCAACATTTTATTAAATTTGGTTACACATTACGAAATCCAAAATATCAATTAAATTAAATATAGGGCTCCCAGAAAAAAATTAAGCCGCTTCCTTTTTATTTTGACCTTTGGCATGATTAAAGTCCAAACGGGGAGGCTGCGATAAAGGCGTCTCAGCCTTAGCATAAGCATTTCCACTTTTCAATAGCCCTCGAATAGAAGGTTTACTGCCGTACTGACCAACCAGTCCTTTCGGATTGCCATTTGGATGAGGAACACTGCTAGCAGGTATTATAGGAGGAAGTATATCCGCAGCCAAAGCCATGTCCTGATGATGATTTCATTAAATTGATAAATGTTATTTTTAAAATATATTGAAAACATACCATTAAAAGGACAATTCCAGCAAGGAGAGCTATGAGAGCGATTAACTTGTTCATTTTGTTGTTGCAAGAAGTTTATTCTCTTATCACAATGGATTACAGTTTATATACCATTTTTTAAGTAATTAATTGTGGTTTTTATTTAAATTTTTAATTGGCTAGCGTGCTTTTTAAAACAATTAATGAGTATTAGAACGGAAAATAGTTTTGAAAATTAGACAATACGATTGAGAAGTTAATTTTAAAATCAGATTCGATCTTAAAACTATTATTGTCAAATCTGTACACAAAACACAAAGTACATAAGTAGTAATTTTAATGTTAATATTATTAAAGCGATATAATTAGCTTTAGGATAAAAATGCATGTGCTAGCTATTCTGCCAAAAGAGACATCATTATTAACTTTCAGCCCTATCTAGGGAGGATAATTGGCAATTGGTCTCAAATAACTAATACTTATGTTGCATGGATTGTTGGTCCGTACAGGCTCAATTCTGCGATTAATTTAAGTTGAGGGGTTTCAAGGGTAAAAAATGGTTTATCTCGATTTCCAGAAAAACTAATAGTCATAACCTCAAAAATAACCAAATTTTTGGTATTTTATTTTTCTTTTACCCAAAAAAAAAATTCACGAAATTTGGTGAAAACTTTCCTTTTTATATCCCAAAAACACTGTACTTTTTTGATTTGAAATATTTTAATTGTTTCGCCTTATTTTGACAGAAAAACTACCCCAATTTTCAATCTCACGTCAAAATATCTCCTTTTGAAATCTCTACTTATGTTAATGTTGACGGTGTAAACAAAGTAAACATTACAATGGTAAATTTTGTCAGAAAATGCAAAAAAACCAACAACAAAAACTCGAACCCGAATTTTTTTTTTCGACAATTATGTAAAATTTCAATTTTGAGCTATTTATTAAAATTTACACTTGAATAACTAGAAAAACGTAAGACTCCATGTAACATTGATACAAAAAAAAAATTAAAAAAAAACCAAAAAATTTGGTTACCCTTTGAATTTTTCACATACACTTTGAGGTTATGTGAAAAAATAAATACAAAATACAAAAGTTGTAGATCTTTTTATAAGCTACAAATTTGCCATATAATTTTTTATAGAACTTTTAGTTTTTCGGGAAATCGAGAAAAACTTTTTCTTAACCTAAAAAACCTCTTAACCCCCCTCCCCCTCTCCTTTCTACTTACTGTTTTTCATTTTGTTATATTCTAATTCTTTTCCAATGGGTTTCATCCTACTATAATTTTTCTCCACTTTTTACCATTTTCAAAGGATTCAGCACTGGTCTACATCGAGTATGTTTTGGGAAATTGACGATAGGCTTTCTTATGTGACCGCACTCTTTTGCGATGATGGAATACTTTAAAGAACCAGTTGAGATTAAGGTTTGTGGTTGTGATCATTTATCAGAGATTCTCGACCATATTGCATTATATTGAGAATGATAACTAAAGCGACATGGGAGAAGAATTCACGCATTTCTAAAACTCTAGGTCATCCAGCAAGCACTCCCAAGTCCTAACCAAGAACATTGGTCCTTAGCTAGACCCGGATGATTCTATACTTTACGAAATGCTGAGAGCTAACTTACTTGAGGCCTGTGTGATTGTGAGAGATGACTTTTTTGATGTGAAACATCTATTGGCGCACCTAGGCAGTAAAAAAGATTAATTGTAACGAAAAATGGCATGACGCTTGATAAAAATTTTCAAAGTGGAAAGTGTTGAGGGTTTTGGTGGTTGTAGGTTGGGTGGTCGTTGGTGAATGGTGATGCTGGGGTGGTAGTGGTGGAGGGGGTAGGGTGGTAATGGAGTATGGGTTATGGGTGGGGGGGGGGGAGATGAATGGTTAGTGGTTGTAGGTGGGCTGGATGGTTGGTGAGGGGGAAGGTTGTGGAAAAAATTGTCAAAAATGGTAGGTAGTTGGTTGGAGGGAAAAATTGACTAAAATGGTATGTGGTTGGTGGGGTGGGTGGTCCTGGTGGGGGGTTGGTGTGGGGGTGGGGTGCGTTTCAGTTGGAGAAGAAAAAAATGACGAAAATGGTGGGTGGGTTGTTGTAGGTTCTAGGTGGGGTCGGTGGGAATTGAGGGTTGTCTGGGAGGGGGTTTGGAGGAATTACGTTTTTAATTCTTTTCACCAATCATAAAAAAATTGTTAAAAATGGCGGGTGGTTGGTTGGAAGTTGAAGGTTGTGTTGGTGGTGGAGAGGATTTTGAGGAGGATGTTGGGGGGTGGGTGAGACAAAATTTACAAACATGATGGGTAGATGGCGTTTTGGATGGGGGTTGGTAGGGGGGGAAAATTGACAAAAATGGTAAGTGGTTGGTTGTCGGTGGGGTGGGTGGGTGCTGCTTGGGTAATTTGGTGTGGGGGGTGAGGGAAAAATTGTCAAAAATGGCGGATGCTTGGTTGGTGGTTGTAAATGGGCTGGGTAAATGGTGGTGGTAGGTGGGACTTGCTCTGGGGAGGGAATCGACATAAATGGAAGGTGGTGTGTTGGTGGTTGCAGGTGGATTGGGTGTTTACTGATGGTAGGTATTAGGTGATGAAAAACTTATAAAAATGGTGGATGGTTGGTTGCTAGTTGTAGGTGGGCTGGGAGTATGGCGGTGGTGGCGGTATCTGATGGGTGGGTTGAGATAAATTTTGTTCCTATGTGTTTATAAATGAATATAATCTGTAATAATTGATATTATAATAAAATGATACGAAACACTAAATTATTAAAAGTAATGTCACTCCATATTTGTTAATGGTTATTTAAAATTATGAATTTTAATGTAAACTTGAATGTTTCACATGTGCCGGGCGTCCCGTGACAATATTGAACAATAATTTTGTTGTATTATTCATATTTGGACTTTTCTCTTTTGAGATTTTAATCAAACATAACATTATGATGATAAAGTCTGTGCGGTTTCTCAAGTAAATATACAGCCTCACTCTCAACGGTTTGACAGATTTTCTTCAAACTCTTACGTCAAAAGAGAATCAGTTACCAAGTAATGGGTATTTTCTGTTCTTGGACTAGACTTATAATTGAACCATTTTTTTGTATTTTTCACAAAACAGCGCTTTTTGGTTTTCCGTCGAATAATAATAACGCATTCTTTTATGGTTTTTTCGCTAATGGCCAAAAATTGACAATGCTGCTTTCAAAACAGTGATGCCAACAATTTTTTGGTTTTCTAACCAGAATTGTAAAAATAACTGAAATATATTTTTAACGGAAATCCTCTTAAATTGAAAACGTGTGTCAAAAAACTTATTAGTATTGATTTTGGTATAACAGCATTGCAATTCGAGTCGAAATATTTAAATTTGTATATGCTTACTCCAAAAAGACTCCAACGATTTTGTTGAAGCTTCAATTAAGCCATATTTAGAGAAATTTCAAGAAGCCTTAAGTAATATAAAATTAACTGTTTTATTGAATTATTAAAATTATTTACTAAAACGTAGTTTGACATATTTTTTTTTTGTATTTTGCAAAAATGCCATTGTATTTTTGTTGTCGTATGCTTTTAAACGGTTGCTCATAAGCTGATTTGTCCAGTTTAACCCAAGGTTTTTTTTTGATTTTCTTCTCGCTGTTTTGTCTAGTTTGGTTGTTCTATCTCAAACTTGCCTATAGATATTTTATTGTTAATCTTATTAATGGTTTCTCGCGTTAGTTTTAAAAATAAAATAAATTATTGTGGAGCCTGACTTATCTGATATCTTGACATCGTTTTGGAGAAACTAATATTATTGAGCTTACTTACTTACTTAAGGTGGCGCAGACAGTCCATTGTGAACCACAGCCTCAACCAACAATCCTCGCCAGCTAGGCCGGTCCCTAGCCAGTGGCCTGCAGTTGCGCACACCAAGTTGGTTGAGGTCGTTTACCACTTTATCGCGCCACCTTTGATGGGGTCTTCCAGAACTGCGTCGGCCCTCCGATTTGGAATTGAAGACTCGTCGGGCAGGAGCGTTTTCGTCCATACGCTCCACATGACCCAGCCATCTAAGCCGCTGAATTTTCAGCTTCTTAACCAAGTCAATGTCGCTGTATAGCCCGTACAGTTCGTCATTGAATCTTCTCCTCCATACTCCATTGATACATACAGGACCGAATATCACCCGAAGAATCTTTCTCTCAAAGCACCCCAGCCTGTATTCATCCGATTGTGTCAGTGTCCACGCTTCTGTCCCATACATCATGATTCTGGACTGGGATGGTAAAGGTCTTGTATAGTGTCTCCTTGGTCCTTTGAGAGAGGGCTTTACTACTAAGATGCCTACTTAGCCCGAAGAAACAGCGATTGGCAAGAGTGAGTCTTCGACTGATCTCTTCACTGATGTTGTTCTGAGAGGTTATAGTGGAACCCAAATAGACAAAGTCCTTGACAACCTCAAAGTTATATCTGTCCATTGTGACGTTTTGTCCGAGCCTACGGTGATGATCTACTTCACCCGAGGACAGCATATAGATACTTTGTTTTATCTTCATTTACAGCCAGACCCATTCGAGCCGCTTCCACTTCAATACTTGCGAATGCTCCACTGACAGCGCGCTTCGTTCTTCCAATAATGTCAATATCATCAGCATAGCCAAGTAATTGAACGGATCTAAAAAAAATCGTACCGCTGGTGTTGACATGCGAGTTGCGTACGATTGCCTCAAGAATGATGTTGAAGAGGTTACATGACAGCGCGTCACCCTGTCGTAAGCCTTTCTCGACATTAAATGAGTCGGTGGTGTTCTTACCAACCTTGACGGAGCAGCGCGAGTTCTCCATAGTCATCCTGCACAATCGTACGAGTTTGGCAGGGATGCCAAGAAGTGACATGGCTCTGTATAGCTCGTTCCTGTTTACGCTGTCATAGGCGACTTTAAAATCGATAAAGAGGTGGTGAGTATCGATCTGGAATTCTTGGGTCTTTTCCAAAATCTGCCGAAGTGTGAAAATTTGGTCAACGGTTGACTTACCGGGCCTGAAACCACACTGATAGGGGCCAATCAGTTCACGTGCGAAAGGGTTCAGACGTTCACACAGAATGGCCGACAAGATTTTATAGGCGACATTTAGGAGACTTATACCTCTGTAGTTGGCGCAGCTTAGAGTATCTCCTTTCTTGTGGATAGGGCACAAAATGCTGAGGTTCCATTCGTCAGGCATACTTTCATCCGACCAGATTGTACAGATGAGTTGGTGTATGCTCCTCACCAAGTCATCTCCCGCTGCTTTGAAGAGTTCAGCCGTAAGGCCATCAGCTCCAGCAGCCTTGTTGGACTTTAGTTTAGATATTGCTATCCGAACTTCTTCTTGGTTGGGAGGACGGAAATTTTGTTCATCATCATCCAAATCGAATGGATCATTCTGCCTGACAGCGATTAGTTGGTTGTCTTCGCCGTTTAACAGTCTGCAGAAGTGTTCTTTCCAAATTCTCAGCACCGACTGTGTATCTACAACGACATTCCCACCCTCGTCTCTACAAGCTTCCGCTCGGGCTTTGTAACCCTTGGACGAATGCTTTACCCTTTGGTAGAACTTTCGAACATTGCTTCTGCCGTAGCACCCCTCAATAGATTCAACCATTCGTTTTTCCAGTTCTCTTTTTCTTCTGAAAAGCCGATGTTCCTCCTTCCTCTTTTGCTGGTAAACCGCACGGGAAGCGCTCTTGGCAGCTCTAGTTCTGGCATTCAGAACTGCATGATAGGCTTCGTCTTTGGCCAAGTGTGCGAGCCTGCACACATCATCAAACCAGGTGTTTCGTTGTGGTCGCCTATTGAAACCCAAAACATCCGTGGCAGCGGTTTTGATGGCCATTTTGCAATGTTGCCACTGGGCCTCTGGGTTTGGCGCAGGCGCCGGGCTTGTCAAGAGATAAGAAGAGACATGATTGGCAAAGGTTGTGGCGGTCTCTTGCGATTGTAACTTCGCAACATCAAACTTTCTCACAGTGGACGTTCGGTTCTGCGGTCTGGTGGAGATCCGCATTCGCACATTAGCTACAACAAGGTAGTGGTCCGAGTCTATGTTGGCTCCTCGGAAAGTGCGGACATCCATGACACTGGATGCATGTCTGCTATCAATCGCAATGTGATCAATTTGGTTGACGGTATTTTGATCAGGAGACCGCCAGGTCCCCTTGTGAATATTGAGGTGTGGGAAGTATGTGCTAGCTAAGATGACACTTCGCCCCGCAGCAAAGTCGATTAGCCTGTGTCCGTTACCGGAAGTGTTGTCGTGCAGGATATGCTTTCCGACTGTCGAGCCAAAGTTACCCTCCTTTCCGATTTTGGCGTTGAAGTCACCAAGAATAAACTTAGTGTCGTACTTCGGGCATTCATCATACGTCTTCTCGAGAAGATCGTAGAATTCTTCTTTGGTCGTGTCATCTTTTTCCTCCGTGGGGGCGTGGACGCAGATCAGCGAGATGTTGCTGAATTTGGATTTAATGCGGATTGTGACAATGCGTTCGCTTATGCCACGAAACCCCAAGACTTCTTGCCTAAGCCTTCCTCTTATCACAAATCCGCATCCAAATAGCCGCTGTTTTCTTGTCCTGTAGCACTTGCTGTAGTAGATTTCACAGTTTTTCATCCTCCTTGTGCCTTCACCATCCCATCGCACTTCTTGGATGGCTGTGATGTCGGCTTTGACACCATCTAGGGCTTCCACTAATTGTTCGGCTGCACGTGGTCTGTTAAGGGTCCGGGCATTCCACATGCAGAACCGAAATTCGTTGTCCTTGTTTCGTTTGCTAGGGTCGTCATCAGTAGGGTCATCCATATCCGAGGCAATTGGTTGTTTTGGAACTATTAGTTTTTTTACGTGGTAGGGAAGTTACCCCGACGCACAACCCCCAACCTGGGGGACCAGGCCCTATGCTGCTCTCCTTGGACAAAAGGAGCTGGAGAAATCCAGAGTAAGTAACCACAACGGGGATGTGAGAGCTACCGTTGGTCCTATATGGGCTCATCCGCCACCTTCTCTATTTCACTACCCTGACTAATAGTAGTGAAAGGACCCAAAGACCTGAGCTCCGAATATGTCGAAGTAGCTCAATGGGGTGCCTACCATATTGTCTGTAAGCGTCGCCGTTGGTTCACTTAATTGGAAGCTCATCCATAGCTCGCTTGCTTTCTGAGGGGTTCGTACAGAATAAACTGCTACCCAACAAGAAAAACAGAGGAGCTTTATGGCAGGGCAATTATAGTGTTGCTATTTTTCTGTGATCAACACTCGCGCTTATAAGTTCAGCAAGTCAAGTCCGGGTGGACAAGACCAGTACCCGATGGCTACCACTTGGAGGTAAAATAAGCACAACTGATGCGTATGAGAATAGTTGCAACGCTGGGCATCGCCATATTTATACCAATCAGGGTCTACCCTATTCATACAGCACCAAGACAGCTAGTGCTTCAAAACTCAATGCTGTCATCTCTCGTTAATGCATAACGTGCCCCTATGCTACTATGAGTTGAACTTACGTTGAGGAAACCGAAAAGCATTGCGTTCTAGGTATGTGTATTATAATTACAAACCACCTTTTGTGAAACGATCTCATATTTGACGTCGTTAAAAATGCCGAAAAATGCTTAATTTTCCTAAATCGATGTAAGAAATATTAGAAATATAGATCTGGCTACAATCTACAAGGGAAACATTCGCCCGAAGCTTGAGTTTAATTCTCATACCTAGCCTGGTGCTCATGTCACTCACTTCCGCCTCCGGGATAGGATTCAAAGAAGAGCCCTAAAACTTATAGGTGAAATAACCATTACCGAAACATTTGTTTCGCTTGAACATAGCCATAATGTTTATTGTATAACCTTGTTTTATCGCCATTTCCATAAACAGTGCTCTAGCGAAATAGCATTCCTCTCCTTAAACAATTTCCCCGTAACACTCGCATCGGTAGGAATGCCCATCAATTTACCTCGAGCCTAACTTCGGACGTACTGTTAAGTATAGAGACTTTTTTTTAAGCCGTACTGCAAGAATGTGGAATGCTTTACCCTACTCGATTTTTTCCGCCCATTGTCATATACATACACACGTTCAAAACAAATTTGAGAAGCTGATCTACATAATTTAACAAATCGTAATTTAAAAAACAGTGTGTAATATTTATTGTAAAGCTCGTTCAGATCGAGTATAGTTTTTTTTAAATTTACTTTCCAAATGCATATTAGAAATAAAAAATAAATCGAATGATTGAAAAGTAATTCTTTTACTGTACATATTGTGCTCTACATTTTTTGAATTGAATATGAACTACATAATATTACGAAATGCCAAACAGCAATCTAATGAAAAAAAAAGAGCTCCCAGATACAAATTTAAGCTCCTTCCTTTTTATTTTGACCCTTGGCATTTTTAGTCCAAACCAGGAGGCTGAGGCAAAGGCATCTCAGCTTTAGCAAAAGCATTTCCACTTTTCAATAGCCCTCGAATAGAAGGTCTACTGCCGTACTGACCAACCAGTCCTTTCGGATTGCCATTTGGATGAGGAACACTGCTAGCAGGTAACATAGGAGGAAATTTGTCCTCAGCCAAAGCCATGTCCTGAAGACGATTACAAAATTATATTGATACTTATATAATTTTAAAAAAAATATATTGGAAACGTACCATTAAAAGGACAATTCCAGCAAGGAGAGCTATGAGAGCTATTAACTTGTTCATTGTGCTGTTGCAAGAAGTTTATTCTCTTATCACAATGGATTACCGTTTATATACCATTTTTTAAGTAATTAATTGTGGTTTTTATTTAAATTTTTAATTGGCTAGCGTGCTTTTTTAAACAATTAATGAGTATTAGAGAAATAGACAATACGATTGAGAAGTTAATTTTTAAATCAAATTTCAAATCTGTACACAAAACACAAAGTAAGTAGTAATTTTAGTGCTGATATTTTTAAAGCGATATAATAAGTTGTAGGGTAAAAATGCATTAGCTATTCTGCCAAAAGAGACATCATTATTATCTATCAGCCCTATGTTGGGAGGAAAATTGGTACCTTAAATAAGTAATATTTGTGTTCCATGGATTGTTGGTTCGTACAGGCTCAATTCAGCGATTAATTTAAATTGAAAATGTCAGTTCTTTCCAACTGCGAAAGAACTAGCAATGATATCAGCCATTAGACCAGGCACCAGGGTCAATCGTTTTTGATACCAAAAAAAATTATAGTAGGATGAAACCTATTGTAAAAGGAAGAAAACATAACAAAAGTAAATGGAAAAATAAATTACTGACGATCTGAGGTCGGGAAGTGAAAAGGGGGTATGGTTAAGGGGTTTTAAATGTAAAAACGGTTAATCTAGATTTCCGGCAAAACTGAAATTCCTAGGGAAAAAAGGCAAAGTTTTAGGTAGTTAAAAGATCTACAATTTTTAAAAATCCACATTTTTCACATAACCTAAAAATGTATGTGAAAATTCAAATAACTAAATTTTTGGTATTTTAGTTTTATCTTTTCCAAAAAAAAATTTCATGAATTTTGGTGAAAACTTACATTTTATGTCCCAAAATTCTCACGTCAAAATATCTCCTTTTAAAATCTCTACTTTTTGATGGTGTAAGAAAAAAAAACATAACCATGGTAAATTTTCTCAGAAAATCCAAAAATATACCAACAACTCGATTCGGAATATTTTTTTTACCATTATGTAAAATTTTGAGCTATGTATTTAATAAATTTACGCTTTAATAACTCGAAAAACGTAATTTTCCAAGTAACATTGATAAAAAAAATTAAAAAAGCCAAAAATTTAGTTACCTATTTGAATTTTCCACATACATTTTGAGGTTATGTGAAAAAATAGGTAGAAAATGCAAAAGTTGTAGATCTTTTTATTAAATAAAATTTTGCAAATTTAATTTTGTTTTATAGGACTTTTAGTTTTGCCGGAAATCGAGATAAACTGTTTTTTACCCTCAAAACCTCTTAACCCCCCCCCCCCTCCGCGTCCTTTAAATTTCCTATTTTTCATTTTATTTTAATTATATTCTACTTCTTTTCCAATGGGTTTCATCCTACTATAATTTTTCTTCACTTTTTACCATTCTCAAAGGATTCAGAACTGGTCTACATCGAGTATGTTTTGGGTGAATGACGAATGGCTTTCTTATGTGAACGATCAGAGGTTGTTAATCCACAACTAGCACTCTTTTGCGATGATGGAATACTTTAAAGAACCAGTTGAGATTAAGGTTTGTGGTTGTGATCCCTGATCAGGGATTCTCGACCATATTGCATATATTGAGAATGATAACTTAAATGACATGGGAGAAGAAATTATAGATTTTTAAGACTCTAGTTCATCTAGCAAGCACTCCTAACCAAGAACATTGGTCTTTACCTAAACCCGGATGATTCTATACTTTACGAAATGCTGAGAGCTAACTTAGTCCGACAATTCTGTCTGTCTGTCTGTCCGCTCGTCTGTATCAGCACCTACAGCCCAAACGGCTGAACCGTACATAGTATTCTTATGACGTCCTACAGATGGATTTTTGCAATTAGCATTCTAGCTCTACAACTAACGGTACCTGCCATACGATTTTTAGGGGAAAATTGATTTTTCTCAAAAAGGCTCCTACGATTTTGATAAAACTTTCCGAATAATGTTTTCTGTGCAAGCTATATATTTTGGTTGGAATAGATTTTTCAGGAAGAGTCTTATAATGGTACCTCCCATAGGACTGATTTTTTTAAATCAAGTTTTCTCGTAAACCACTTGACGGATTTCGATGAAATTTTTTTATATAGGTGCCTTTTTATAGACGAAGTATTATAAATTCTTAAATTTTTCAAAAAAAAGTTTTTTTGAGCTTAAAAAAAATTAAATTTTTTTTTATATTTTGTTTTTTTCCAAAAACGGTTTGATCTATTTTTTAAAAATTTTGTTTTCTGATAAAAACTACGAATTGCTAGAAGTTGGAATACTCAAAAAGTGTGTTAACACATTAGAGCAAGTTTGTACGACCCAGTCGTGCACTTTATTTTTTTTTTGCGCGAATCTATAACTTGCCTTAATAATACCTAATCGCAAGTAAAAATATTCAAAGGATTCATATTTTTGTTGTCTTTTCTACTTGATTTGTTGAACGAGATGAACTCATCTAATCTAATCTATCTATCTAATCTAATCTATCTATCTAATATATATAAATCGAGTGTCACGTTGTTTGTCCGCAATGAACTCCTAAACTAATGAACAGATTTTAATCAAATTTTGAAAACTGTGTGCAGTTTGATCCAACTTAAAAGATAGGATAGTTTATTTCTCAATTTATTAAGCGGTTTGACACAAATGCATTTTTAGCGCATTTGTAGTGCATTTTGTTTAATTAGTAATTAATCTTTTTGTAGGATATTCTAAGGATGACTACGAAGGTTTAAATGAAGTTTGGTCAAAATTCAGTACATCTATGTACCACGAAAGCAATTTTAGTGCATTTTGTTAATATGGTAATAAATCTTTTGGTAGCATCTTCTAAGGAAGAAGAGAATGGCTGGACCAATTTTGGAAATTTTTATCTTGAAATATTTATTGAAAATCAGGGAAGGTGTAACGACAAATTACGACGATCTACATTGCGTGCAAACAAAAAATAAGGAGTGTAAAAGTGTTAATTATTTGAAATATTTATCAGTCAGAATTTGATAATATTAGTGTATTGTTTTTTGTTTTAAAGTACAAAATATCGTTACATACACAAATAAGATATATATGTGTTTCTGTAATACGATTTTGTATTATTGTTTAGTATGTTATATTTTTGAACGCTACAGATTTCATTTAAATTATGTAAATTGTATGTAATGTAGGTATTCTAAAAAATTTTAACTTCAAAAAGCTTTCTAAAGAAACACTTTTTTAAATAAGTAAATGGTAGAAGATGGTTGGTGGTAGAACTTGGTAGATGGTAGAAGATGGTAGTTCGCAGAAGATTCTAGATGGTAGAAGGTAGAAGATGGTAGACGATAGAAGATTGTAGATGGTGGTACATTGTAGAAAATGGTTGGTGGTAAAAGATGGTAGATGAAAGAAGATGGTAGAAGGGAGAAAATGGTAGATGGGAGAAAATGGAAGATGGTAGATGGTAGAAGATGGGTGATGTTAGAAGATGGTAGTTGGTAGCAGATGGTAGAAGAAAGTTGATAGTAGAAGGTGGTAGTTGGTAGATGGTAGATGGAAGAAGATGGTATGGCAGATGGCTGGATAGAGATATTAGACGATAGAAGATGGTAGATGGTAGGAGATGGTATATGGTGGTAAATGGAAGAAGATGGTAGATGTTAGAAGACAGTATATAGCAGATGACAGGAGATGGTAGATCCTATAAGATGGTAAATTGTAGAGGATGGTAGATAGAACAAGATGGTAGATGGGAGAAGATTCTAGATGAAAGAAGGTAAAAGATGGGTGATATTAGAAGATGGTAGTTGGTAGGAGATGGTAGAAGATAGTTGATAGTAAAAGATGGAAGTTGGTAGATAGCAGGAGATGGTAGATTATATAAGAAGGTAGATGGTAGAAGATAGTTGACAGTAGAAGGTGGTATTTGGGTAGAACATCGTAAATGGTAGATAGTTATAAATGGTAGAAGATGGTAGATGTTTGAAGATGGAAGCTGGCAGGAGATGGTAGATGATATAGAAGATTTTTGATAGTAGCAGATGGTAGATAGAACAAGATGGTAGATGGTAGAAGATTCTAGATGTTAGAAGGTTGCAGATGATAAATGATAGAAGACGGTTTTTTCAATGTTTTTCCCATGGGCATCTTTATGTTGCATGCTCACGTGTGGGAAAACCATCGAATCTATTTGTGTTAGCTAGAGACAGATTAACAAAGAATATTGTGCACCGATTAGTGTTGAACTAATATTAAATTAAAAATGATTATTCGAAAATAATAATTTACC
This sequence comes from Platycheirus albimanus, assembly GCA_916050605.2. NCBI lineage: Eukaryota > Metazoa > Arthropoda > Insecta > Diptera > Syrphidae > Platycheirus > Platycheirus albimanus. Next base: position 288,764,645 of record OU696696.1, on the reverse strand, counting down.
ATTTGACATATACATACCTACCTTAGCCGCAGCAACGCGTGGCTGGGTCTGCTAGTATAATATATAAATCGAGTGTCACGTTGTTTGTCCGCAATGAACTCCTAAGCTAATGAACAGATTTTAATCAAATTTTGAAAAATGTGTGCAGTTTGATCCAACTTAAAAGATAGGATAGATTATTTCTCAGTTTATAAAACCGTTTGACACAAATGCATTTTTAGCGCATTTGTAGTGCATTTTGTTAAATTTGTAATTAATCTTTTCGTATGATATTCTAAGGATGACTAGACTATGAAGGTTTCCATGAAGTTTGGTCAAAATTCAGTACATCTATGTACCACGAAAGCAATTTTAGTGCATTTTGTTAATATGGTAATAAATCTTTTGGTAGCATCTCCTAAGGACGAAGAGAATGGCTGGACCAATTTTGGAAATTTTTATCTTGAAATATTTATTGAAAATCAGGGAAGGTGTAACAAAAAATTAGGACGACCTATCTTGCGTGCAAAAATAAAAAAAAAAAAAAAGGAGTGTAAAAGTGTCAATTATTTGAAATATTTATCAGTCAGAATTTGATTATATAAGTGTATTGGTTTTTGTTTTGAAATACAAAATTACAAACACAAATAAGATATGTATGTGTTTCTGTAATAGGATTTTGTTTTATTGTTTAGCATGTTACGCTACAAATTTCATTTAAATTATGTAAATACATATGTATGTATATGTATGTAGGTATTCTAAATAAAATTAACTTCAAAAAGCTTTTTAAAGAAACACTTTTTTAAAGAAGTAAATGGTAGAAGATGGTTGGTGGTAGAACTTGGTAGATGGTAGAAAATGGTAGATGGTAGAAGGTAGAAGATTGTAGACGATAGAAGATTGTAGATGGTGGTACATTGTAGAAGATGGTTGGTGGTAAAAGATGGTAGATGAAAGAAGGTGATAGAAATGAGAAAATGGTAGATGGGTGAAAATAGAAGATGGCAGCAGATGGTAGAAGAAAGTTTAGAGTAAAAGGTGGTAGTTGGTAGATGGTAGTTGGAAGAAGACGGTATATGACAAATGGCAGGAGATGGTAGATGCTAGAAGATGGTAAATGGTAGAGGAAGGTAGATAGAACAAGATGGTAGATGGGAGAAGATTGTAGATGAAAGAAGGTAAAAGATGCTAAATGGTAGAAGATGGTTGATGTTAGAAGATGGTAGTTGGTAGAAGATGGTATAAGATGGTAGAAGATAGTTGATAGTAAAAGATGGAAGTTGGCAGATAGCAGGAGATGGTAGATTATATAAGAAGGTAGATGGTAGAAGAAAGTTGATAGTAGAAAACTTGATAGGTTAGATTAATAATGCTGATTTTTGCTTTATTAACATTGAGCTACTTCGACATATTCGGAGCTCAGGTCTTTGGGTCCTTTCACTACTATTAGTCAGGGTAGTGAAATAGAGAAGGTGGCGGATGAGCCCATATAGGACCAACGGCAGCTCTCACATCCCCGTAGTGGGTTACTGACTCTGGATTTCTCCAGCTCCTTTTGTCCAAGGAGAACAGCATAGGGCCTGGTCCCCCAGGTTGGGGGTTGTGCGTCGGGGTAACTTCCCTACCACGTAAAAAAATAATAGTTCCGAAACAACCAACTGCCTCGGATATGGATGACCCTACTGATGACGACCCTAGCAAACGAAACAAGGACAACGAATTTCGGTTCTGCACGTGGAATGTCCGGACTCTTAACAGACCACGTGCAGCCGAACAATTAGTGGAAGCCCTAGATGGTGTCAAAGCCGACATCACAGCCATCCAAGAAGTGCGATGGGATGGTGAAGGCACAAGGAGGATGAAAAACTGTGACATCTACTACGGCAAGTGCTACAGGGCAAGAAACCAGCGGCTATTTGGATGCGGATTTGTGATAAGAGGAAGGCTTAGGCAAGAAGTCTTGGGGTTTCGTGGCATAAGCGAACGCATTGTCACAATCCGCATTAAATCTAAATTCAGCAACATCTCGCTGATCTGCGTCCACGCCCCCACGGAGGAAAAAGATGACATGACCAAAGAAGAATTCTACGATCTTCTCGAGAAGACGTATGATGAATGCCCGAAGTACGACACTAAGTTTATTCTTGGTGACTTCAACGCCAAAATCGGAAAGGACAGTCGGAAATCATAGCCTGCACGACAACACTTCCGGTAACGGACACAGGCTAATCGACTTTGCTGCGGGGCGAAGTGTCATCTTAGCTAGCACATACTTCCCACACCTCAATATTCATAAGGGGACCTGGCGGTCTCCTGATCAAAATACCGTCAGCCAAATTGATCACATTGCGATTGATAGCAGACATGCGTCCAGTGTCATGGATGTCCGCATTTTCCGAGGGGCCAACATAGACTCGGACCACTACCTTGTTGTAGCTAAAGTGCGAATGCGGATCTCCACTAGACCGCAGAACCGAACATCCACTGTGAGAAAGTTTGATGTTGCTAAGTTACAATCGCAAGAGACCGCCACAACCTTTGCCAATCATGTCTCCTCTTATCTCTTGACAAGCCCGGCGCCTGCGCCAAACCCAGAGGCCCAGTGGCAACATTGCAAAATGGCCATCAAAACCGCTGCCACGGATGTTTTGGGTTTCATTAGGCGACCACAACGAAACACCTGGTTTGATGATGAGTGCAGGCTCGCACACTTGGCCAAAGACGAAGCCTATCATGCAGTTCTGAATGCCAGAACTAGAGCTGCCAAGAGCGCTTTCCGTGCGGTGTACCAGCAAAAAAGGAAAGAGGAACATCGGCTTTTCAGAAGAAAAAAAAGAGAACTGGAAAAACGAATGGTTGAATCAATTGAGGGGTGCTACGGCAGAAGCAATGTTCGTAAGTTCTACCAAAGGGTAAAGCATTCGTCCAAGGGTTACAAAGCCCGAGCGGAAGCTTGTAGAGACGAGGGTGGGAATGTCGTTGTAGATACACAGTCGGTGCTGAGAATTTGGAAAGAACACTTCTGCAGACTGTTAAACGGCGAAGACAACCAACTAATCGCTGTCAGGCAGAATGATCCATTCGATTTGGATGATGATGAACAAAATTTCCGTCCTCCCGACCAAGAAGAACTTCGGATAGCAATATCTAAACTAAAGTCCAACAAGGCTGCTCGAGCTGATGGCCTTACGGCTGAACTCTTCAAAGCAGCGGGAGATGACTTGGTGAGGAGCATACACCAACTCATCTGTACAATCTGGTCGGATGAAAGTATGCCTGACGAATGGAACCTCAGCATTGTGTGCCCTATCCACAAGAAAGGAGATACTCTAAGCTGCGCCAACTACAGAGGTATAAGTCTCCTAAATGTCGCCTATAAAATCTTGTCGGCCATTCTGTGTGAACGTCTGAACCCTTTCGCACGTGAACTGATTGGCCCCTATCAGTGTGGTTTCAGACCCGGTAAGTCAACCGTCGACCAAATTTTCACACTTCGGCAGATTTTGGAAAAGACCCAAGAATTCCAGATCGATACTCACCACCTCTTTATCGATTTTAAAGTCGCCTATGACAGCGTAAACAGGAACGAGCTATACAGAGCCATGTCGCTTCTTGGCATCCCTGCCAAACTCGTTCGATTGTGCAGGATGACTATGGAGAACTCTCGCTGCTCCGTCAAGGTTGGTAAGAACACCACCGACTCATTTAATGTCGAGAAAGGCTTACGACAGGGTGACGCGCTGTCATGTAACCTCTTCAACATCATTCTTGAGGCAATCGTACGCAACTCGCATGTCAACACCAGCGGTACGATTTGTTTTAGATCCGTTCAACTACTTGGCTATGCTGATGATATTGACATTATTGGTAGAAAGAAGCGCGAGTTACGTGCCCCACTGTAACACCCACATAAGCCATCACTTCATCATAAATATAAGAGAGCTGTCCCGCAAGAAGCTGCAATTACATACACCAAACATCCACTCATCAATATCACCGTAATAAAGAGCATCAAATCTTAATGAGCAATCTAATCTCTAGCCTGTAGTAAATAGTAATTATTCTTTATATTATTATACTTGTATTCTCTTAAATATGTTATTTCTCTCTAATTAAAAGCTCTCGCATAGCAACAGCATAACTTGTTTAAACCTAGCTTGTAAGAATATTTTTGTACTCACTTCTGATTTGGATTTCGAAGAATAAAGACCTATGTAAGAAGTTGTTTGAGTATTTTTATTTGGTCAATATTAATATACTTATAACTGGCGCAGTCGGTGTATTAAAACTAAAGTGAATAATAGTAGCTCTAGTATTGAAACATAAAAACCTATAAATTCAATGAATATTGAAAAAACAGCAGTCCAAAAGAAAATTGGAAATTTTTAAATTTAATTTGTACAAATTCTACGTACATACAATTACACAATCTACAAAGCACGTGGACCAAATTTTCCCAGCTTACCTACTCCGAGAATTTCCTAGTTCATTCATATCCAATCCCCAGTAATATCCCAGCAGTATCCCAGCTATTCCCAGGTGAGTCCTAATCTGTTGTTGGTTATAAAATATTCCTGTAATTCCCATGCCTTCCTTTAAATCACAAAACCAAAATAAACTGCAAGTTCATAGTTTCTTATCTCGTGCTGATAAATCAAGATTATCGTGTAATTTAAAGAGCGTTGTAAACGGTACGCTAGACAGGGAAACAGAGATGAATAGTACAGTTCCGTTACAAATCTTTAATTCGCTCAGGATTCCTGATGCTGTTAAAGATTTGCCTAACTTTGATGGTAATCCTAGACTTCTCTACGACTTCCTTTCTAACGTTGAAGAAATATTAAGTTTTATGCCTCAATTAAATGATTCTGCTTACCAAAAAATTATACTTCGCGCAATTCGTAACAAAATAACGGGACAAGCAAATGAAGTACTTAACATGTACGGTACTCCAGTGATTTGGAATGAAATTAAGCAAAATCTTATTGTGCACTACTCTGATAAAAGAAACGAGACAAGTTTGATACGTGACCTACATCAACTAAGACAAAATTATGATGCAGTTGACGTGTTTTATTCAAAAATAATTGATATACTTTCTGCTATGGTAAATCATGTTAAAGTGCATGAAAAAGAACCCAGTGTGATTCATTCAAAGCAAATTTTGTATGAGGAAATGTGCCTCAACACCTTCTTATCTGGACTTCGAGAACCTTTAGGCTCTACAATAAGGGCTATGAGACCAGTTAAGCTCACAGATGCTTTGAACTTTTGCCTCAAGGAACAAAACTGTATTTACTTTCGTGATACAAATACCGTAAATTATTTACAAAATAGAAATCTAAGTAGAGGTAGGCAAGAATATCATCCCCAAAATTCTAGAACTTTTTCGGCTAGGCAATATACTCCGAATAACAGTCCACAAACTAATAACGGATCTTATGTACCAAATTACAGGCAACAACATTTTACCACTACATATCATTCACCAAAAAACCAACAGCTTTTAAATAGTCACAATGGCCTTAATCTTACAAACTCAAATTATATCAATAGTAATAACACACAATCTGCACAACTAAATCAACCATCTCCATCCGCTCAAAGTGTTCCATTCTATAGCAATAATAATAGTTACAAACAATATTCAAATCAAAGTAAATTATCACGTCCACAACAATTTTCAACTCAAACTAGACTTTCACGCTCAGAGCCAATGGATGTTGTTAGTGCAAACACAAATTTAACTCGTACGAATCCTAGTTCACAAAACTATTTACACAACATAGAAATAAATGACGCTTGTGAAAATAGTTATTTAGATCAATCACCTAATTATCAAGAACCACAAGCGTATTTGCAAAATTTAGATCCTTCAAATTCAAATCCTTCGCTAGAAATTATACGAAGCGAAGTGGATGACACAAATTTTCTTACACTAGCCTCGGAAAATCAATAGGATTCATTAACATGAACAATTATAATACCAATTTATTACCATACATAACAATAAATAGCTTAAATAATACACCACTAAAATTTCTCATAGACACCGGAAGCAATAAATCTTTTTTAAACCCAAAAATAGCAAGTAACTTTGATATTAAAATAATAGAACCAATCACGATCAAAACTGTTTTTAATACACAGTTTTTAAATAAGGAGGTGATGTTGAATGGGCTTTCTGACCTAAAGATCCAAAAACCAATATCCTTTTTGATTTTTGACTTTCACAGTTATTTCGATGGTCTAATTGGTACGGACATTATGAAAGATCTTGGAATGAAAGTCGACTTGAAAAATAATCTTTTAGAAAACGAAGAAGTCAAAATACCGTTGAAATTCAAGCCTAACATCATTTCAAAAACATTTTCTGTTCCTGGAATGTATAAAATTGTTTGTTGTCTTCCTGTAGACGTTGAGTCCGGCAATATTTTTATAAAACCTACATTAATAAAACCCAATCTTCTAATCCCCGAGGGTTTGTATAAGGCAAATGGGTGGTACTCGTTGGTTGAGGTTATAAATTCAAGTGATTCCACTCAAATATTTACGGTCGAACAACCCATAAAAACAATTGAGATAAATGCAAAAAACGTTGCCGAAATTAATAATATTTCAATCCAAAATCCTAAGAATTTAGGCATTCTTAACGTTATTGATATGCTTCGGATTGAACACCTAAATCAAGAGGAGCGAAATGCAATCAAAACGCTTTGCTTTAAATATAAGCATATGTTTTTTAAGGAAAATGATCATTTGACGTTTTCTAGCGAAATCAAACACCATATAAAAACAAAAGATGAAATCCCCGTGTATACAAAATCGTATAGGTATCCCTATGCACTTAACGAAGAGGTCCAAAGACAGATTGCGAAAATGCTTGAAGAGGGTATCATTCGTCAAAGTTTCTCTCCGTGGTCTTTTCCAATTTGGTTAGTGCCTAAAAAGAAAGACGCGAGTGGTAAAGAAAAATGGCGATTGGTTATAGACTATCGCAAATTGAACGATAAGACCATAGACGATAGATACCCAATACCAAATGTCAATGATATCCTAGATAAATTAGGAAAATCAATGTATTTCAGCACTCTGGATTTAGCGTCAGGTTTCCACCAAATTCAAGTTGATGAAAAAGACATCCCTAAAACCGCTTTTTCTGTAAACAATGGCCATTTTGAGTTCGTAAGAATGCCATTTGGACTCAAGAATGCACCATCTACATTCCAAAGAGTGATGGACCATGTTTTAAGGGAGCTACAAGGAAAAGTGTGTTTTGTCTACATGGATGATATAATTGTCTTTTCAACATCGCTTCAAGAACACATCCAAAATTTAGAACTCGTATTTAAAAAACTTCATGACGCAAATTTCAAAATTCAACTCACGAAATCCGAGTTTCTGCAAAAAGAAGTATCTTTTCTTGGGCACTTGGTAACATCAGAAGGGGTTAAACCAAACCCAGATAAAATTCATGCCATAAAACAATATCCTATACCGCGAACACCCAAACAAATAAAATCATTTTTGGGATTACTTGGGTACTATAGGAAATTTATAAGAGATTTCGCTAAGGTAACTAAACCCATGACAGAATGTCTCAGAAAGGGTAATAATATAATCCTGAATTCAAGGTACATAGATTGCTTCGAAACTTCCAAAAATCTGTTATGTAATGAACCAATTTTACAATATCCCGATTTTACGAAGCCATTCAATCTTACAACTGATGCTAGTAACATTGCAATCGGCGCAGTACTATCGCAAGGACCAATTGGATCAGACAAACCGATTTGTTACGCAAGTCGCACATTGTCAAAATCAGAAGAAAGCTATAGTACGATTGAGAAGGAACTGTTGGCAATCTTTTGGGCTACAAAATACTTCCGTCCGTATTTATACGGCCGAAAGTTTACAATAGTCACTGATCATAAGCCCTTAACATGGCTCTTCTCTCTAAGAGAACCAAACTCTAAACTAGTTCGTTGGCGTTTAAATCTAGAAGAATTCAATTATACAGTTGTACACAAAAGCGGAAAGCTGAACTCCAATGCCGATGCACTGTCCAGAGTTGAAATTCACATCAATGAAAATATTATACCACAATCACATACTTTAGATTTAGTATCTACTGAAAATAACATCGATGAGCTAGAAAGTCTAGATACTATCCATTCTGCACAAGAACAAATCGACGATGGTATTCCGATATCGGAAAGACCTCTTAACGAATTTTCTAATCAAGTAATCCTCATAGAAAATCCAAATAGGAAAAAACTTTATGCGACACTAAGCATTTTCTTTAAGCGCAAGAAAAGGCACCGAGTTGAAAGTCAAAATATTTGCGACGAAAATGTTATAATTGAAATTTTTCAAAACTATATTAATACAAAGAGAGTAACTGCCATCCTTGCAGATGAAAAGACCTTTAAAGTCGTCCAAGATGTATATTCAAAGTATTTCAACAATGCCCTTTTAAAACTTGTTAGGAGTACTACTTTATTGCAGGATGTGACCCAACGTGACGAGCAGGAACAGATTATAAGAGATTACCATGAAAAATCGAATCATAGGGGTATATCAGAAAGTTTAGAACATATTAGAAGGGAGTATTATTTCCCTAATATGAAAAATATAATATCAAAAATAATAAATAATTGTGTAACCTGCCAAAAATATAAATATGAACGTCTAGTAGAACCTTTAAAATTTGAGATAACAGAAACTCCGTCCAGACCCTTGCAAATATTACATATGGACGTTTACTCAATACACAATGAAAGTTTCTTAACTATTATTGATAAATTTTCTAGATTCTCAAGCGTTTATTTATTATCATCTAGAAATAGCGTAAATTTAATTAAATCACTGAAACATTTCTTTTCACATCATGGGATTCCTGAGAAAATAATAACAGACAATGCAAATGAATTTTTGTCCTCGCTTTTTAAGGATTTCCTAGACATTTACAGTATAACATTACATACAACATGTGCCAAAAGTTCGACAGGAAATTCGCCTGTGGAAAGGTTTCATTCCACCCTCACCGAACTAATAAGAATTATAAAATCAAACTTTCCTAGTAAGCCTATAAGTGAGATTGTTGATGAGGCAGTAATAAGCTATAACAATTCTATACATTCAGTTACAAAAATGACTCCTTTTGAATTGCTTAATGGTCACATACAAAAAACGAATTTTTTTCCAACTAAAACACAAACTAACACAGCACAAGACTACTTGACAGAACACATAAAAACGTACGAACTCTTAAAAGATCTAGCGCACCATAGAAGCTTAGCTTATAAAGAAAAAATAATAGAGAATCGTAACAAGACTAGAAAGATACCTCCTATATTTAATGTGGGAGATCAAATATATGAAAAAGATGATAGAAGAAATAAACTTGCACCTAAACATATAGAACATAAAGTTATACAAAATAATAATATAACAGTTCAAACAAGTAAAAGAAAAGTACATAAACAAAAATTAAAAAGAAAACGAAAATTTACTTAAGCAGCTACCTATACTTTAGTTAAGGCATAAACTCTATTAATCAGTCGCATTACATTATGCAAGTTATCGTTTCTGTTACCCTTTTAAGCTCAACTATCAAAAAAAAAAAAAAAAACACTGAGATAAAAATAAAAAATAATCAAACACATATGAACTGAACATGCAGAAAAATATCCCAAGTCCCAACATTTCCCCTACCTTTTTCCTTTTCAAATAACCAACACAGGAAAGGGCTCATTCTGAAGAACTCCAGGATCATAGAAACTATAATGCCATTAGGAGATAATGCGAAACAGAAAAAATGTCAACATTAGTCGAACTTTAACCTCACTATTGAAATGTTAAAGTTCACACTTTGGGGGGAAGAGTTACGTGCCCCACTGTAACACCCACATAAGCCATCACTTCATCATAAATATAAGAGAGCTGTCCCGCAAGAAGCTGCAATTACATACACCAAACATCCACTCATCAATATCACCGTAATAAAGAGCATCAAATCTTAATGAGCAATCTAATCTCTAGCCTGTAGTAAATAGTAATTATTCTTTATATTATTATACTTGTATTCTCTTAAATATGTTATTTCTCTCTAATTAAAAGCTCTCGCATAGCAACAGCATAACTTGTTTAAACCTAGCTTGTAAGAATATTTTTGTACTCACTTCTGATTTGGATTTCGAAGAATAAAGACCTATGTAAGAAGTTGTTTGAGTATTTTTATTTGGTCAATATTAATATACTTATAACTCGCGCTGTCAGTGGAGCATTCGCAAGTATTGAAGTGGAAGCGGCTCGAATGGGTCTGGCTGTAAATGAAGATAAAACAAAGTATATGCTGTCCTCGGGTGAAGTAGATCATCACCGTAGGCTCGGACAAAACGTCACAATGGACAGATATAACTTTGAGGTTGTCAAGGACTTTGTCTATTTGGGTTCCACTATAACCTCTCAGAACAACATCAGTGAAGAGATCAGTCGAAGAATCACTCTTGCCAATCGCTGTTTCTTCGGGCTAAGAAGGCATCTTAGTAGTAAAGCCCTCTCTCAAAGGACCAAGGAGACACTATACAAGACCCTTATCATCCCAGTCCTGCTGTATGGGGCAGAAGCGTGGACACTGACACAATCGGATGAATACAGGCTGGGGTGCTTTGAGAGAAAGATTCTTCGGGTGATATTCGGGCCTGTATGTATCAATGGAGTATGGAGGAGAAGATTCAATGGCGAACTGTACGGGCTATACAGCGACATTGACTTGGTTAAGAAGCTGAAAATTCAGCGGCTTAGATGGCTGGGCCATGTGGAGCGTATGGACGAAAACGCTCCTGCCCGACGAGTCTTCAATTCCAAATCGGAGGGCCGACGCAGTTCTGGAAGACCCCATCAAAGGTGGCGCGATAAAGTGGTAAACGACCTCAACCAACTTGGTGTGCGCAACTGCAGGCCACTGGCTAGGGACCGGCCTAGCTGGCGAGGAATGTTGGTTGAGGCCGTGGTCCACAATGGACTGTCTGCGCCACCTTAAGTAAGTAAGTAACTTTACGAAAATTCAAATTTAAATCATTTTTATACCCGCTATAACGATTTCATGATTATTTGAAAATAATAATTTACCATTTCACATATACCTACCTTAGCCACAGCAACGCGTGGCCGGGTCTGCTAGTTGTTTATATTTTGTAGAGTTTGCCAAAAAATAACTAGATTTCTTCAGTTCTTGCACTTTATTTTGTCAAAGTTATGATTAAAAATGTAGATATAGTATGAATAAGAAAAAAGCACTCATACGTCACAGTGTTTCACTCAATTAATACTACCTCAACCATAACATCCCTTAGACAAATCTTTTCCCGCTCTTTTTTCATATTTAAAATCAAAAATAAAGAAATGACATCAACAGTCATAATAGCCGGCATTTTTCATGCATATGCCCAACGGCATATGGAGTCCCAATCCCATCACACAAAAAAGCTTCCCTTAAAGTATCTGAATCAACCCCCACACAAGCAAACAAATAAAGCTCTACCACCATAATAAACGGTAATCATCTTACTTCAACTATTCAATAATATATAACAAAAGCTTTCAATGTGAAATTAGTCAATCGGTGTCCGGCCGAAACGAAAGATCTCACATAGAAAAAAAAATTAAATTTTGTTCTTGTCCTAAGTTTTTCGGTTTTGTTTTAAAATATTAATTTATCGCTTAGTTATTTCTAGTTTTTTATGAATTTAAGTTAAAAATACCGCTTGTTTAATAGTTTATTTCATTTTGTTGTTTTTGAAACAAACCAATTGAAATATATCGAACAAAAAATACACGAGATTATAAAAGAAGAAGCAACACAAAACAAAAGAATAATTCAAATAAAAAGAACTCTGCTTTACTTAAGACATTTTGAATTAAGTACATGTAAAGTGTCCTAAAAAAATACAACCTTGCAAATTACGAGACTTAAATAAAAAAAAAGTTTTTTTTTTAAATACGAAAAAAAACTTACGAAAACCTTCAAAGTATACATGCATCCCTACAAAACGACTACGACAACGAAATAGTAAAACATTAAATAAAAGTTAATTAATCGATTTAATTAAAATAAATTTCAAGTTTAACTTAAAGTGTCATTTTCAAAACAAACAACAAAATTATAATCACACACTAGTGTTTCGAGTTAGATTAAGAAAATATATTAGAATACTCAGCTTAGAAAAATTAATAATAATTGAATTAAAAATAAAACATTTTGACGGGACATTTTTTGAGAAAAAAATTAATTTTGAAATTTTTAATCGTGACGTCATATTTCGAAAATAAATTTGCGGGCCATACAATATATTGCACATCGAGCGCGTCAGATTCGTCAAGAATAAACAATTCTTGAACAGAAATTAAAGCAAAATTTACGAAATTTGTGTGCGGAAATTGCAAATTGTGTGTGATCAGTTATTTAACATTCATAAGTGTATGTATGGTATTTACATGCACAGTCCATACATACAACATTAACCAAGGTCCATTAAAAAAATAAAAATCATAGTATATGAGTCAAGTATTCAAGTGACAGCTAGCACTGGCCAATGTTAACGAAGAAAGGATTATACGTCTAAGGATTTAAAAAGTTTAGGTATGTATAGAAAAAAATCCATTTTCGTAAACTTTTAAATGGTTACAAGAATACAGCTATTGCTTTATAATGTATACGTGTGTGTTTACTAAAATTTAAATGAATTCGATTATGATAATTTAAACATTGACACTGCTGGAATCATCAAGGCTGTGTGGGGGGGGAGGGGGTTGAAATTATACATTATTCTATTCGATGGATTCAGCTTATCGTTAATTTTTGATTTTACGTTTTGGCAACCACTGCCCATTCTCCTTTGAATTTTTCATTATTTTCTACCAAAAATGAAAGTAGATGGCAGCACATTGTATAGGAGCATAGATTCTCTTTAATGAACAAGGAAGACGAATAAGTTATCATAGGATTCGTATTTATATTCAGCATTATTGGTATTTTGAAAGCGTCATTTATTTTCTTTTCTTTTAATTTTTTTTTATTTTAAGACCCTTTTAGAAAAATTGGACTTAGCGGTTATCCTTTGTCCTTTCCGAATGTTAACCACATGGTATGCTGCAAGCAATCAGTTAATAAAATGTTTTGGATTAGATGCCGAGTCACAAGATTTTTGAAATTAGTTTGTCAGGTTTTCTTTTCTCAAACCACACATTTTATTTTAGTTTCAAAATGATAAAAATATTTTGTTTGAATTTTATTTGTTCGGGTTTTGAATAATTTGTTTCTATTTATTTACTTCGTAAATACCTAGGGGTTACCCATTTTTCTACTCGTCAATGTAATGCAACATTATTGTTTTGGCAGAGTTCGAACTTTTGATAACATTCCATAGAATACATTTTTATTACTTATTTTTAAAACAGACTAAAAATAAGACTTTAAATTGAAAAAAAAATTATTTAAATTTTTACGAAATGAATTAAAAAACAAATATCTCTCGCTTTAATTAAAACTGATTGTTTACCTACTCAAAAAAGAAAAATGATTAATGAAATAAAAATCGAATTTGTTTGAAGAAAGTTTCAAGGTAAATATTTCAATAAGAACACTTTAAAATAAGAACAGCTTGATTCTGACCGCAAAATGAATCAGATGCATATTTTCCAATATTCAAAAAGCCTTTTCCCTAAAAAATTCTTTCATAATGAATTCGAAAGAAGAAGGGCATCAGCGTGTTTTTCTTTTACACTTTTTACTTCTGAGTGTAGATATTGAGCATATTATGTACATCCTGTAAAAAGTTAATGTAATAATAAAACAGGACATATGGACAATTCTCTCATACTATCTGTATGATACCAGCTCACATGGACTGATTTCCTTCAAACTTGGTACTTGGTGTTTCTTGGGTATGCTGTAGAGGGATTTTCGCAATCTATTCGAGATTTTTCATTCGACTGATTTTGTTTCTATGATGAATTAAAATGCCAAGGATTCTGTGTAGGAAAAATGAAACACGCAGCCCTTCTGGTCTTTATAAATCTATCTCTTTATTGCTATTTTTTACTTTAAAACAAAACGTGTTGAAAGTCATTGGAATATTCTTTTTTAACCTTTACTTCACTTAGAGGTCATTGGAATGACAGCACAACAATGACACTACAAGAAATGCATTCAGCGTCAATGCATTTCTAAGGGTCAGTTCATCCACTTCAAAAAACATAATTTGTTTTGCATCGAACATTCTCCCCCGCCGTGAACCAAGCGCGGTTCGCAATCGCAATCATTCTGTTTACCGCCTTAAGTAAGGTATTAAACCATCTATTGTTGAAAGCGCTCCAATGGGTGAGATTAGAAACTTGAACTTTCTTCCTTGGGTTGTGCTTATCTTGGTTACTATATCCGTCCTTCACTACCGATTCCGCGTATTTATGTGAACAACTTCGAAATTGATCGGGCCATCATCGTTGCCGTTTACCTGTGCGAGTTGTAAAACAAATTGTTATTAAAAATCAATAAAAACTATTAATTAACAAGTGTTATTTATTGCATTTTTATTGCTACAAGCGAGTTCAAAAATTTAGTTAAATGATCAGGAGAGCTTCTGTTATTTTCACAACGCTGCCTTCATTGTTTGTTGTTCATTGTTCTGTGCTTAAGTGGGTCACAGCTTAACCTGCTGCCCATATAGTGCTATATGTTTTTTTTTTTTTTTGATTTGAATGACGATTTTAATTTAATATTTTTTTTTTTTTTTTTCTCTAGATGACAATAATTAGCATGGTGCTTTGTGTTGATTGTATCCAAATTTTAATCTATTTATGTAGCTTCTTTTTTATTTATGAATTGCATAATGGTATTGATCGTGTTGCTGAATATGATTTTATATAGAGTTTAATTTGAAGATTTATAGATAAATCATATCTTTCAATGAATGTTATGGACTGCGTTTTTAAGATAGATTTTTTTTTTTTTTTGTATGGAATTTTGTGGACTGCGTTTTTATGATAGATTTTTTTGTATTGAATTTTGTGGACTGCGTTTTTTTTTTTTTTTTTTTTTTTTTCGAGTGACGTGTGTGTTAATATAGAATTAAGATGTTTTTTTTTTGCATGAATGATCTTTGATTATTATGTTTATGCAATTAAGCTATATTTTAAATTTGGTGTGTTGATGAAATTAAGAAATTTTTTTTGTTTTTATTAGTTTAATTGGTTGAGTTTGTTGGCAGTGGGCAGATTTTTGTTATAGGACGTCTTACTTCATTATTTTTAGTTCTAAGAGTCACGACTCTCGTTAAACCATCTGGTCCTGGATGCAAACTGCTGACTCGAGCTAGACTCCATTTTAATGGTGGTAGACGCTCATCTTTCATGAGGACTAGATCTCCTTCTTTGATTGATGGTTGAACTTCTCGAATCCATTTCGGGCGTTGTTGTAATCTGGCCAGATATTCATTGCTCCATTTTGTCCAGAACGACTGAACTAGAGTCTGTACTCTCCTCCATCTTTCTAAATGTGCGATTCTTTCTAACTTGTATTCAGGTTGTGGCGGTGCAAGGAGTAGTTCCCCTACGAGAAAGTGTCCTGGGGTTAAAGGCTGGTAGTCATTGATGTCATCTGATTGAGGACATAAGGGTCTCGAATTAAGGCACGCTTCTATTTGAGTTAGAAGTGTGGTGAGCTCCTCGAATGTCAATAACTGGTTACCAGCCACACGTTTGAGATGAAATTTAACAGATTTCACACCCGCTTCCCATAAACCACCAAAGTGGGGGGAAGCCGGGGGAATAAAATTCCATTTTGTTCCCTCATTTGATATCTTTTCTGCCACATTTCTCCAATCCATTCTAGCTTGTTTCAACATTTGTTGCAATTCCCGGTCTGCCCCCACAAAGTTTCGTCCACAATCACTAAAGAGTTCCCGGCAAAGACCTCTCCTGGCAACCATGCGTCGGAACGCATGAAGAATTAATTATTTAGAAATGAGAGTTTCGTTAATGGATAGTTTGTTAAAAACGGCAGAAAAGTACAATGGTGAGATCGTAGGAGCTGGAAAGTTAGAAGATGAATTGAAGTTGTCTGCTTTGACTGAGGCTTTCGACAAAATTCTTGAAATTTACACAGATTACAAATCTGATGTAATGGATGCCATCGATAAAATTACAATATCAGGGCAGGCTTCAAGAAATATTGACAACCATAATACACAAAGCATCAACAGCAAAGATAAAAGAGGTACCGAGCTGAAGTTGCCAGTGGTGCAGCCGCCAACATTTTCCGGAGGTTATGAAGAATGGAGAACTTTTCGCGATATATTTACTTCCTTGATTCACACCAACACTTTACTTACCGATGTTCAAAAGATGCATTATTTGAAGTCCAGTGTCAAGGGTACACCAGAAAGCATAATCTCACATTTGCACATCGAAAAAGGAAGTTATCACAAAGCTTGGGAACTGCTCAATGAGCGTTATGATCATAAAAGGGTGTTAGTTAACAAGCAGTTACATTTGTTTTGCAATCAGCCAACACATAATAATGAAACAGTAGATTGTATTAAACAAATTCACGATACATCGCAGGAGGTTCATCACTCTTTAAAAAATCTAGGCCTTCCAGTAGAACACTGGGATTCAATTTTTATTTTCCTTATGCTACAAAAATTGCCTAGGTACACTCAACAGCTTTGGGAAGAAAAATTGGGTTCTTCAAAAGAGTTGCCGACACTTAAGGCGTTCATGGAATTTCTGCAATGCAGGTTTAGAGCTTTGGAAGCAGTCGAGAATCAAAATAGTGCTTCAACATCAAGCAAAAGTAAGTCAGGTACTCATGTTTTCCATACGAGGGAAGATCAAAATCGACAAACAAGTTGTAAGGTCTGCAAAAACGGACAACATTCATTGAGAGAGTGCAAAAAATTTTTGCAAATGGACGTTTCACAAAGAAAACAAGTTGTTTACAACATAAAAGTTTGTGAAAACTGTCTAGCTTACAGTCACTTTAAGCGGAATTGTCTAAGTACGAAAACTTGTTATTACTGCAAACAGCGTCACAACACTTTGCTTCACATGAACACGCACAACCCATTTTCAACACAAGGACAACCGTCTTCAAATTTACAAATTACATCTACACATTCAAATAACAATCGACACAATTTTCACACTGATAAACACCAACATTCTACAACACAATCATTCCAAACTTCTGCAATAAATCCGAACGCACCAGAATTTCAGCCTACTATAAGCAACAGGCCAACAAACAACTTCCACATAAACACGGATACACAGGTTTTACTAGCCACAGCATTGGTCAGTGTCAGAGCATCAAATAGTGGTTTCGTAACTTTAAGAGCTTTGATAGATCCAGGATCTGAGGCTTCGTTCATAACTGAAGATGCAGTCCAGCGACTCCAACTAAAAACAAAAAGAACATTTATTCAGATTCGTGGGCTGGGAGGAGTATATGGTGGAGCCGCGCAGAAGATTGTTGATGTTAATATCGAGTCATTGACATCGACGTACACAAGTAATATACGAGCTCTTGTTTTAAAATCCCTGTCTGGGCTTCTACCAGCTCAAAATATTAATTTAAGTAAATGGTCTCATCTGAGTGGTCTCCAATTTGCAGATCCAACACTACATATACCTGCCAAAATCGATTTGTTGTTGGGAAGTGATGTCTACTCTGAAATCGTTTTGGGTGACGTCATCAGAAGAGAAGATTTTGTTGGTCCCATAGCGCAAAAGACCTATTTAGGTTGGATAGTTATGGGTAAAGTACCATTTAATGGCCCATCAGTGCAAAGCTTCTGCAATCAATTGGATCTTGACACAACACTTCGCAAATTTTGGGAGATCGAGGAAGAGCCCTATGAAAAGTACGAAGCAGAGGAAGACAAATTATGCGAGAAACATTTTCAAGAAAATACAAAGCGGTTACCTGATGGGCGCTACCAAGTGCGCCTCCCATTTAAGGGTGGAGAATATCCAAGAATGGGCCCAACATATGAAGGTGCCGTTAAGCGGTTTATGCAGCTTGAGAAGAAGCTTGAAAATAATCCAACACAAAAGATGGAGTATTCGAAATGTATGGCAGAATACATCAAGTATGGGCATATGATTCCTGTGGAGTGGTCATATGTCCAACTCAACACTCCTTTTAATTTTTTTATTCCCCATCACGCGGTCATCAAGGAATCCAGTACCACCACGAAGTTGCGAGTCGTGTTCGACGCAACATTCAAACCCCTTTTTGGCTCTTCCTTGAATGACAAGTTGATGGTTGGACCCAAACTCCAAACAAATGTTATTGACATTATTTTGAGATGGCGAAAATACAAGTATACCTTTACTGGAGACGTCGAAAAAATGTATCGACAAATCCGTGTTGATGTTCCAGATTCCAACTATCAGCTCATATTGTGGAGAGATAATCCAAACCAGGGTTTGAAGATTTTTCGATTGGACACCGTCACATTTGGAACATCTCCAGCGCCATTTTTGGCGATACGGGTACTTCTAAAGCTTGCGGAGGATGAGACACTCAGCTTTCCTTCAGCAACACGTATACTCAAGGAAGAAACATATGTAGATGACGTAATCAGCGGTGGAGATACTGTGGAAGAAACTCAAAATAAATTGAAGGCAATTAGAGAGCTGCTAGCTACAGCTGGTTTTAACCTTAGAAAGCACGTCAGCAACAAAGAAGAAATACTTCGGCATATACCACAAGATCAAAAAGAACTAGATTTTTCGGTTCCATTCGAAGAGATGAGCGGTTTTAAAACGTTGGGTATTAAATGGTTGCCAATTCAGGATGTTTTCTCATTTCAGGTAGCAGAAATAAACAACGATGAAGAAATAACAAAAAGATCGATCCTTTCATCGATAGCAAAACTTTATGATCCCATGGGATGGATTTCACCATGCATCATTAAGGTAAAAATTTTGATGCAACAGCTGTGGGGAAGAGGCCTGGACTGGGATAATCCAATTCCTGTTGAACTAAAACGTGAATGGGCAGCGTTTCGTACAGAACTGTCAGCATTAAAGAAAATACGAATTCCAAGGTGGATCAACACTGAAAGAAATAATGTTGAAATCGAAGTTCACGGTTTCAGTGATGCTTCCGAAAAGGCGTACGCGGCCGCGGTTTATCTTCGCGTTCTCGACGGTATGGGCAGTGTTCATATGCATCTGCTGATGTCAAAAACAAAGGTGGCACCCTTGGAGACTATAACTTTGCCACGGCTAGAGTTGTGCGGAGCAGTATTGCTGGCAAAGCTACTAAAAGAAACAACACAAGTACTGAATTTGCATGCGGCTACGGTATGGGCATGGACTGATTCTGTAATTACGCTATGTTGGATCAGAGCCCCACCGTCAAAATGGAAGACGTTTATTTCCAATCGTGTTTCTCAAATTCAAAAACATACCTGTGGTGCATTTTGGAGACACATTTCCTCAGAGCTCAACCCAGCAGACGTGGCATCACGTGGAATTTTTCCTTCCATGATAATCGATCATGATTTGTGGTGGAGAGGGCCAGCATTTTTAAGACAGCAGTGGGATGTTCCGTTTCCAGAACAGCCATCGTGCTTAGAAACCCAGGAGGAAGCTCGTACTGTCAAAGTTCATGTATGCTTAGCTGATGAAGATAGCAGCAGTTTTATTAATGATCTTATCAACAAATTTTCATCATTACCGAAGCTGACTCGGATTGTGGCCTACTGTTTACGAATGCGCATGAACAAGAAAGATACTTCAGAGGGCTCAGATTTTTTATCACCACAAGAGCTTTCAAATGCACTCTTAAGCATCGTAAAAGCAGTACAATTAACCATGTTTGCAACAGATGAAGTGACGAAAGGATACAATACGTTAAACCCGTTTAAGGATAGCGATGGAATGTTAAGAGTGGGGGGAAGGCTGTTAAATGCTGATATCCCTTATTCGAAAAAACATCCTATCCTATTGAAGCCAAATCATCCACTTTCAAAACTCATAATAGCCGATGCTCATGAGAAGACATTTCACGGAGGCAATGAAAAGGTTATTGCCTACATCAGACAACGATTTTGGATCTTCAACATAAAGATGGCCGTGAAGAAGTATATTCACGATTGCACAACTTGTTTCAGGTTTAGAGCAAAGCCATTGGTGCAACAAATGGGAAATCTTCCGGCTGCTCGAACAGCGATATCCAGACCGTTTACGTTTGCCGGTGTTGATTATGCCGGCCCCATTGATGTGAAGACCTGGAAAGGAAGAAATGCGAAAACACTTAAAGGTGACTTTGCTATTTTTGTTTGTATGGCTACAAAAGCCGTTCACATTGAGTTGGTAAGCGATATGACAACCCAAGCTTTCTTGGCAGCGTTCCGACGCATGGTTGCCAGGAGAGGTCTTTGCCGGGAACTCTTTAGTGATTGTGGACGAAACTTTGTGGGGGCAGACCGGGAATTGCAACAAATGTTGAAACAAGCTAGAATGGATTGGAGAAATGTGGCAGAAAAGATATCAAATGAGGGAACAAAATGGAATTTTGTTTCTATGATGAATTAAAATGCCAAGGATTCTGTGTAGGAAAAATGAAACACGCAGCCCTTCTGGTCTTTATAAATCTATCTCTTTATTGCTATTTTTTACTTTAAAACAAAACGTGTTGAAAGTCATTGGAATATTCTTTTTAAACGATTACTATCTGCTTTCTTAAAGTTTTCATAATCTTTTGTTATGCGTCCTAGCAAATCTAATTGTAATTTTCCGAAAGACATTGTATTTTGTATTGTTTTATAGTGTTTAAATATTGTGTTGTAAGTACTATAGATGTTGTGTATGAATTTTTTAAAATTTTATTTCATTAAAATGGATTCTTTTTTTTTTACAGCTACCAATATTAAATAAGTTGGAACGTACTCACTGCGTTAAAATAAAAATACTTCGGAGATTGGTGACGTATGTTGGATTATAGATTTCTTTTATTCGCCAGTTGATGTATGAAGTCTTTCAGTACCCACTTCTTGATTTCCAGTTTAATTGAAATTAATTTGTATACAATTACGTTTCTAAATTATTATTTATTTTTTGCAATAAAACACCGAGCACGCAGTGCTTTTTTATTTGTTTTCTTTATTTGTTGGTGACAAATTAACACACTATTTGTAATTCAGTTCAAATAATCTCGAAGGACCAAAAATGTTTCTATGATGAATTAAAATGCCAAGGATTCTGTGTAGGAAAAATGAAACACGCAGCCCTTCTGGTCTTTATAAATCTATCTCTTTATTGCTATTAGAAATTTCACATTTTAGAAGAATTTTATAAATGAATAATTATTCCATTCAAACATTTTCAAAAAAAAAAAAGTTTTTATCATTCCAAAATATGGTTCCGACAAGTTTTGAAACTGATTTTTAGGTAATGAAATACAATGTAATTTGTTTTCTTGTTTTCCGAAACCTTGAAATATTCAAATATATAAAACAGTGTTAGCATTTGTCTTCCCTTCTATTTTTAAATCTATTTCTTGAGATAGAATTAAAGTACTTGAAATTACAGAAATTAACTGATCCTTCAAAACCTGCTCCACCTTGGCGTACTTTTGACAGTCCAAGTACTCCTTCATCATTCTATCACTGCGCTTATAGTTGAGAAATTCGTGCTCTTTGTGTGTTTGGGGTCACGTTTGCGTCCCAGAGCAGAATGTAGTGCGACTCGTACCACTGCCTAAATGGAGTGTAATCACGATGATGACATTCTTTATCAGTGTACTGGTAAGCACCAACTCAGTTTGAACTCGAACTTCCTCTTCTTTCGTTTGCCGCCAGTAGCTCTTCGCTTTCAAGACTGATACCCATTTTGGAATAAAAACAAAGTAGATATATTTATATTATTATATTATATACCGAAAATTGTAATCTTGACTAATTTCGTTATGTATTTTACCGAAACTCTTGAGGGCGTTTGTCTTATATATACAAAATCAAAAAAATGCAAATAATGCGTGTGTCTATTCAAAAGACGCAGAGTGTACAATATACGTAGTGACTATAGGTATCAGACAGACCAAACAAACAAATCTTCATGAAATAGTTAAGTTGGCTTCTTCATCACCACATAATGTTGTCTTTTATTAAAACTTGGAGTTAGGATCTTGTATTAGGAAAAAGGATTTCCGTAATGCTAGTCGCAGAGCGAAATTGTGTTCGTTTGAAAATCAGACGAAATCGATAAAGTGTGTTCTTATTTGTGGGTTTGGGTGAAGGGAAGTGTCTTGGCATGTACACCAATGTCTAGCAACTTTATCAGTTTATTTCAATCTGTTTTTTCTGCCATTTGGATGTCTTAATTTAATATTGTGGACCTAGTGGGAACTAACACAACAAAAAGCAATTTATATATAAATCTTAAATGACAACTCCGACCAAATCTGTAAAAAAATAACGCCAATGCTACACCAAAACTGCTTTCAGTATTTTCCAGCGCAAACCAATATAAATTCTTTTTATTTACCTATTTGATTGCCATTAGCTGCTTCAGCACTGCGATTTTCGCAATACCTAAAAATGTTGGTTACTCAGTGTTTGAACTTCTGCAAATTTGCTTATCTTACTTTGCAAATATTTTCTGTAAGCACTTCTATGCCAATTTTTTAGCTTAGACATCAAACAGTCCGAAAAAAGAATCAGCAAATACAATTATGCTCCCTACTCACTTGTTAATTGAATTGTAAATATGAAAAAAGAAACTGAGCACGTAGGCGTAGATAACTATAAAATTAAATAAAATTAAAAAAAAAAAAAAAAAAAATTAAAAAAAACTTTCAGGTTTATTTTTTAAGATGAAGGTGATTACGAATGTACAGTAGAGTACGTATCTGAGGCTGTGTGACCAAAACCACCTACAACTGGAAGTATACTTATCGTCTGCGGTGCCATTTACACAACGAATGACATTTTTATTTAACTTCAATAAATAAACCACATCTTCTAGATTGCCGTGTATGCACGATTGTTGTAGCGCAAATTGTTACAACAATAATTGGCTTATATGATTTATAACGATGATGATGCGATGCATCTGGTTCATCTATTAAACTTGTTTTGAAAAGTAAATTGTCTTTTTCATGACACAATAATCTAAAATTATTTGTTTCCGAATTAGTAAATATTGATTGTTTTACAATAAAACTGTTCAATTTCTTCTTCTTCCTTCACGTTGCATAATACTTCATAGTGGTGGAAGTTCCTATAAATGTACTGCAATAAGACTAGCTCTTATTGCTTATTTCGTTTTTCTTCCATTCTAAAAATCCGAACACCAAAAAAGAAAATTTATTAAATCAGCGTCTATTCGTATGCACCGGTGTGTGTCACTTTTTTCAAAAGTGGCCAACTTTTGCAAGATAAACATCTTTTTGTAACAAACCTCCCTTATTCAATATTCTTGCTCCATTAAGAGCATGTGACGATGTCGAGCTTGCACCTACATCAACAGTTTCTGAGTTCAAATAATTTAACCGTGTCGAATATTAGAAAAACTGGTGTTACTGTCAACACCCATGCGTGCGAATAGACACTGCCTTTTCTTAAAAAACGGCTCCTACAATTTCGATAAATCTTTCTGAATAGTATTTTCTGTGCAAACCTTATGTTTTGGTTGGAATAGATTTTTCAGGAAAAGTCTTATAATGGAACTTCATACAGGATAGGTTTTTTCTTAAATCAGCTTTTCTCGCAAGCCACTTGACGAATTTGGATGAAACTTTTAATGTTGAAGCTATTTCAAAGACGAAATAATGATAATAATAATAATTCAAAAAATTTTCAAAAATTTTCTTTTTGAGTTGTTTAAAAAAAATTTAAATTTTGTCTTAATTTTTTTTTTTCCAAAAACAGTAACATTTTTTTTAATTTTTTTTTCTGATAAAAAATACAAAGTGCTAGAAGTTGGCATACTCAAAAAAAAAAATTGGAATATACCTATGTATTCGAAAAGTTTTTCAAAAAACTGTTTTTTGAAAAAAACTAGTCGAACGAATTTGAAAAAAAAATCCCTAAAATTCTAAACAGTAAACGAAATCAGATGGCTTAGCACATTTTTTTTCCAAAAAATGTCTTAACTAGTGATTTTTAATGATCAATAATATTACATATAATTTTTTCCCTGCTTTTTTTCAAAATCTCAAACCCCAAGACCAATATCACACACCCAGTCGTGCATTTTATTTCTTCATAATTTTTTTTTTCGGATACTGTCATTTTATATTTATTTCCATAAAATTGTTTTTCCGATGAAATTTTTGTTTGATTCATTTTTCTGACCTTTTTCTTCACCCCTGCTAGAGATATCCTGTCGCTTAAATCATTCATGCAGAATGTCAATCGTACCGTTCGCTACGTAGAACGTTTCGCTGTATCGTATCGCATATAAATCAATTTGCCCCAAAGAAATCGTTTTTAATCGTTCGGCAGCGTTCGCCATTAGCGGTGATCGTTCACTAACCTCGTTTTTCAAAAATCACGGACGTTATGACGCTGCAAACTGAAAATCCACACAACGTGAGATTTTTTGAGGATGCACTGTCACCTGCCAAGCCTATTGGATCGTTTCATATATGGTTTTGCTTGTTAACATAGCCATTCGTTAAAAAATGCGCATCGTAGCTAAAGATAATTTTGCGCCCAAAATTTGTGTCCTTTTCCAAACGCTTCAAAGCCGAGTCACCGAACAAACGCCGTTTTGAAATTTGAGCTCCTGGGTCAGTTGGATCATGTCGGGGGTATGCCAAGCCCCGAGTCAAAGTTCATTCGTCTCAAACTTGGCAATCCTGCTATTCAATCGTGGTAATTTGACTGCAGTATCTTAATCATAAACAACAGATTTGACAAAATAAAAAAAAAAAAAAAACATGCCCCCCACAGGCCGCTAAAATCTACCCACGCGAATTCGAAACCATCAACTAAGTCTAACTTTCAACAGCTAAAGAACAGAAAAGCTTATGGAAACTACTGTTTTCACTAGTAGTCTTGTCACTCAAAATTTCCACTTTAACGCTTAAGTCTAAAGTTAAAGATTGAATATTTGCTTGCTATTTCAAGGAATAACTGATAAACTTTGCAATCCGTTTGATTTTCTAAATAAAGAACCGTTAATTCAATGATAAAGTCTTGATGTTTATACTTTTAAGCTAAGATGATTCAACATTTGATCTAATTGAATATAATTGTATTAAACTATTCATTTTTCACACATCAATTATCAATCATACTGCAACACGACTGCAGTGCAACTACTAGAGTATCTCATTCAGCCAATACACAAACAACAATCATCACACACCACATCCATTCCATGTATGAAATTAAATTAAAAGCTTCACTTCAAAAGTCCATTCATCTGATGGTTTCAAAATGACCAAAGAGGTCATCGTTTATTACGTGGCTATGTAGATAAGATTGTGTGCTATTTCAGACGTTGTTGAACCAATTCGCCCTCGCAAGATATTTCTTTTTTTTTTTTATAAAAACTGGATACAAAAAAAAAATTAAATTAAATTCCCCTCCCATGAGAAACATCTATGAATTTATGGATTAGAACATACAAATGCACACCCACAAGCCACAACAGATGTGTGGTCTTTCCTAATTTGCGTGCAATTTCAAGGACTTGAAAATAATTAATTAAAAATGTGAAATACAAAATAAAGTTAATTAAACTAAAAGCAACATTGTCTGTTGAAACTGAAATTACATCACTGCCAGAAATTATATATTTAAAATACATCCAGTTCAAGTGTGGAAACTATCTCAAAGCTTTGCGAAATAGCGATAAACAAAATCATTCCCCAAATCGAGTTCCCCCTAAGGAGTGATAAACATCTTGCCTAATGGCAGCATGAATTGGAAATCGTTTTCGAAATTTCAGCTGTTTATGGACATTTCGAAGAATTTCTTCAATTTGTTGATCGTTGATCGTCTGAAGAGATTCCAGTCAGTTGTTGTTCCAATGAACATAAACAGAGAAACATCTGTGATTTGATCTGTCAGCACTCTATAGAAATCTCGGAAAAGTGCCCTTCACTTATATGATACGGATGCGGAGGCATAACGCTTTCAATTTTTGTAAGAACATTCCGAAAAAAAATTCTTTGGCTGATTTTAATAATAGAATTGACCCAAATTAAAAGAGTTGTTGAACCAAATAAACCGCAAGATAGTTTTCAAAGATACTTCTTATATACTTTTTGGATTATTAATTTATTGGTGACACAAGAGAAGAACATCGATGCTGGCACTATTGTCACCGGACGGTAGTCACAACAAGAGCAACTAATTAGAATTTTTTAAGTGGGTGGACGGTTTTCGCCATGATTATAATTTTATGACCGTTGCGTTGTTACAAAATTTTTGTTGTTTTGTCAAAAATGTGAGAACAATTTGTTGAATTTGATGACACAGTTGATTAGTCATTTTTGTCGCTTAGTTTCTGTTTCTGTGGCATGTAAGATTCTTTTCCTCTTTATATAAAAAATTGGTGTAGAATAATTAAGAAAATTATGAGTATTTAAAAATATTTCAAACAAATTGAGCTTTTATCGTAGAGAGCTTTTTTTCATCTGCGATGCTGGGGAATGAGTGTTCGTGTGTATGTTAAGTTAGCGTGTGCTAATTTCATTTGACTTTTATGGATTCTTTTAGAGTAATTGTAACGGGGTTGGTGCCATTTATTGCTTTTCATTTTGTTTTTGTTTTCTGCTGGAGAAAAAAGAATCAGTTTTTAGGGATGACTATGTTAATTTATGGTTGGATAGTTAGAAACAATTTATCAACAATATTCACTCTTGATAGTACTGACTATTAAAAGCTGCTTTCACCAGTAAAGTATGTAAAAGATATTTGTATCTTATGTTCTGTTTTTCTAGTTTCAAAAGCAATTGGTTCATTTGCTGTTCAATTGTCAGCCAGGATTAATTGAATTATTTGTATTAATACGTGAAGCAAACACCGTTCGGTACCATTTTAGCAGTCTTAAACACAATGCTCATACATTAATGGTATATTGGCTAAATATATGTTTATATTAAACCCAGGTCAAGAAAAATTCAGGTGAAGGTGTTGTGAAGAACATTACAACATCAAAATCTATTGGAATTTTTCTTTCCTCGCTAAACTCTGTGACTGTAGTTTTTTTTTTACTCTTTTCAATATTTTTAATTGATTTACAAATCGGTGTCAATGTAAAGGTATTACTTATGTATGTGGTCAAATTCTAGCATTGGTAAGCAATTTCATCTTTTTTTCTAAACTATAGAGTTACATTACACCTAAAAAGACTATTGTTAGGCAAAGAATCATTACGATATCTAAATAACAAAACCAGCAATTTTTTTTAACCGAAAATGTAAAAAGCTATCAAATCAAAAAGTAAATTTTAGATTTAAAAAGATTTCTTGTTCATTTCTGTTGTTCTAGAAAGGCAAAAAGTATATCCATATGGCTTCGTAGTCGCTTCGTAGTTTGCGCAGTTACGTAACGTTGTCTTATACGATTGTGTTAAGCAGATATTTTAAATTTATTTTAGCAATCAAGCTCCAAATCTAAAGACACCTGTCATATGGTTTTTAATGAAAAACTCATGTATCTCAAAAACTGCTCCTACGATTTCCATAAAACATTCTGAATAGCGGTTTTTGATTAAACTTAAGGTTTTGGTTGCAATTGTTCAGGAAAAGTCTTATAACCTCCCATAGGACCGGTTTTTTCATCATATCAGGTTTTCTCGTAAGCCACTGAACAGATTTCGATGAGAAATGTGAAGCCCTTTAACAAACGATAAAATATTTAATCTTACATTTTTCATACTGAATTTTTACTTGCGATTATAGGTACTATAAGGCAAGTTATGGATTCGTGCAGAAAAAAAATTTGAGATAACAATCACACATGACATTACGATGATGGCGAAGTCGAAAAAAGTGGGTCTGGGAAATCCGTCCGTCTGTCTGTCTGTCTGTCTGTTTGTCTGTCTGTCTGTCTGTATATCTGTTCGCGCCTCTAGAGCCTGAACGGATGGACCGATTTGCTTCAAATTCGGTATTTAGGATTTATTTGGCCGTCCCTCGGAACAAATTTTTTATTTTTGCTCTAGACCCAAAAATAACGGCACCTGCCATACAATCGTAAAGAAAAAAAAATTGATTTTCTCAAAAACGGCTCTAACGATTTTGATAAAACTTTCAGAATGCTATTTTTTTAATACAATCTATCTTTTGATTAGAAAATATTTTTCAAAATTTGTCTTATAACAGTACCTCTCATAGAACCAGTATTTTCAAATCAAATTTTCTCGTAAATCGTACATCCGATTTCAAAAAAATTTTAGGCACAGAAAGTGATTCATAATTTTATTAATATGACATTTCAAAATTTTCAAAAACTTTTTTTTTTGATTTTTTATAATTTTTTCAAAAAAATTTTTGGTTTTCGAAATATGTTGGAAACGGGTATATTGATTTGTTTCAACATTATTTTTTCAGATGTAAACTACGTATTGCCATATATTTACATACTCAAATAAATTTCAAAATATTTTCGGAAAAGTTTTTCAAAAATAACATTTAAAAAAAAAAACTGGTCGAACGATTTTCAATATTTTTTTTTCGTAGATTGACATATAGCTTTGAAATTTTATTGCATACTTAGTTTTCCCGAGAAAACTCTTAAACTAATTTAAAAAACAAAAGAATTTTCGAAATTATTTTAATTTTTTTTAATATCCATATATGCAGCCACTAAGCAATTCATAAGAGCAAGTTCGTGCGACCCAGTCGTGCATTTTATTAATTTTGTTTGAGTTTTTGAAGTTAATTAATTAGTTTTTACTATTTTTTTTCTGATAACTGATAGATGTTGTCATATTTAAAAAAAATTGAAAATTATAAAAACACCGTTTAAAAATAAAATGCACGACTGGGTCGCACGAACTTGCTCTAATGAGTGACAGTGGTTTATGGGCTTGAGATTTTGATAAAAATAAAATTTTCAAAATTCTTAAATAAATACTTAAACTAATTTGAGCTGAAAAAAAAGTACGCCATTTTATTTCTTGGATAAATTTGAATTTATGAGAATAAATTTAGAAAAATCTGTGGAGCGGTTTTTGAGAAAAAAAGTTTTTTTTGAAAAACTTTTTGAAAAAATTTTTCAAAAAAAATTCAAAAACGCCAGTTCATAGGTATTCAGCAAATACATTTATTTAAAATTTTTAAAAAAAAATTTAATAAGCAGTTTTCAAAATAATAATTTTTTAAATTTTTTTTTTAAAAATGCTTTTAAAAATACAAAAAAATATTTTTCAAAAATATTGGTATGCAATACAAATTGAGCTACCTACAGCTATATGTGTGTGAAATTTCGAAAGAATCGGTTGAGTCGTTTTCGAGATAGTCGAAAGCAAAAAAAACGGTCCTATGGAAAGTACCGTTCTTAGCCATTTTTTAAAACTTTTTTTTCAGCCATATGATTGGTCGTACCTAAAAAGCAACACTGATTTTTTTAATTAAAAATCGTTAGAGCCGTTTTTGAGAAAAATAAGCTTTAACGTAACGGTTGTATGGCAGGTACCGTTATTTTTTGAGCTAAAAAAAAAAATTTCAATTTCCTTTCTGTACAATACCTAAAAAAGTCTATATACCAAGTTTGAAGCCATTCGGCCCACCCGTTTGGGCTGTAGGTTTCATACAGACAGACAGACAGACAGACAGACAGACATACAGACGGACAGAATTTTTAGACCATCATTTTTCGTCTTCGCTATCATCGTAATGTCATGTTTGATTGTTATCTCAAAACTTTTTTTTTCGACGAATGCATAACTTGCCTTATAGTACCTATAATCGCAAGTAAAAAAGGTCCAAAGGTACCTGCCATATGATTTTTTATGAAAAACTCATTTATCTCAAAAACGGCTCCTACGATTTTGGTAAAACTTTCTGAATGGTGTGTTTTGAGTAAACCGTATGTTTTAGTTGGAACAGATTTTTCAGGAAAAGTCTTTTTACGGTACCTCCCATAGGACGAGTTTTTTCATAACAGATTTTCTCGTAAACCACTTCACGGATTTCGATGAAAATTAAAATGTGCTCTTTTATAAGGGAAGTAATATTAATTCTTTAATTTAAAAAAAAAACTTTTTTTGGATTTTAAAAAAGAAGTTACATTTTTTTCTAATTTTTGGTTTTTTCAAAAACGGTTTGTTCAAAATTTTTAAAATTTTTGTTTTCTGATAAGAACTTTAAACTGCTAGATGTTGACATATATAAAAACTGGTGGAACGATTTTGAAAAAAAATTTCTTAAAATTCTAAACAGTTAACGAAATCAGATGGCTTACTTCATTTTTTCCAAAAAAAACGTTCTAACTACTGATTTTTAAGTGATCAATAAAATTTCTAACATTTTTCCCCTGCTTTTTTCCCAAAATCTCAAACAATAAGACCACTGTCACGTATTAGATCAAGTTTGTCCCACCCAGTCGTGCACTTTTGGTACTAATTGGTATTGGTTTTGGTACTAATAGTAATATTTCATGTATTTTTACGGTTTTCGACTTTTCATGATCATCATTCTAGAACTACTATACATTAAGGGTACATACAGGGCATCAATAAATAATGCCTTCCATTATTTCCCGTCTGCAGGTATATAGATGGTTCAACTGTGTCCACTCTTTTCTCCAGGATTCTGATCCTCGCAAGACTGTTGATCTTCATGTTGTTTTTGGTCTTTTAACACCCCACTGTACTTTTTAAGAACTCCATTCAAAAGACTGTCCCAGCGATGTTATCTTTTGGCTTCCACAGTATAACCACCTCCATTTATATTCTACGCTCTTATCTAATTTTTTATTTGATCTGACTGTTGATCAACAAATTTTTAGGATGAAGTGCACACAACATTATTTTTCTAGTTGCCTCAAAATGTTTGCCCAGACTTTCAAAATGCAACAATAATGTAAAATAATGTATTAAATTAAGTCTTTTACCATCTTAAAGTTATTAATCCCAAAATACAGTTGGCACCCTTTCGTAAATATAAGGCTTTAAATTCCAAAAATGGAACTTAATACCACGTGCTACTTAATTTATTTATTTTTAACGGGGGCAATACATTTCTTAAAACTTCCAACATAACATTTTATAAATTGTTTAGCTTTCAATATTGAACCAATTTGTTTTATAATAAAAGCCTAATTTGTTTTTTCATTATAACTACTTTAAAAAAATTATAACCTTCCAATCCCAAGTCAATTTTTCAATTAGTTGCAATTAAGGCTTCTCATACTAATAGAACATTTGGATATGATCCAAATTTTACTAAACTAAATTCAAATAAAATAAAAAAGCACGCTTTTGTCAAAAATAGATTTTAATTATATTTACTTTTTCATTTTGGATGCCAACACAACGCATTATGATGAATGAATCATTTTAATAAAGACATTAACGAACAACAAACCATACAGAACTTTTATAAATTCGATCAAGTTCATTTTGTCATCTCCGAAAATAATAAATTTCAAAACACACAAAAACTCAACACTATTGTAGTACACACTTGAAAGAAGTGTCTCATGGTCAGAAGTCAGATGCGTTAGATTTAAAATTATGTAATTTATCGTTTCAAAAGCACAATAAATTGAATTTTTAATATCCAACTCGTTGATAGAATAATTTTTAAGGATCAAGAACATGATTAACGTTACAACTTACAACACTCTGTTAAACATTAATTTGGGATAAAAACTTAATTCTCGTATATTATGAATTTTGTTTATTTGATTAAAATTTTAGCTTGAGAAGTTTTTCACAAATATGAAATAAATATAGCTATGCATCAACATTTTAATCTATCGATTAGTAAAAGCAGCAGAATACAAAGCTGGAAGCAACAAACAAAATTATTTATGATATGAATACATCTTTTTTTTAGACATTTTCGGGATTAGTTTTTAATTGATTAAGCTCATTGATTTTCTTTGGGATCAAAACATGAACTTTGAAAAGTATTTTATGATTAAAAGATTAGGATAAATCAAAGAAAATATTCAAAACCAAAATTATAATATATTGAACAAGTCAATTGAAGCTTATAATATCTTTCAAACTCAATCATTTTAAGATTTTCAAGTGTACCTACCACTCTACTATCGATTTCAATTTTGTACAAATTTAAGATTCCCATTTTTTTTTATCCATATATCAGAATTTAAAAGCAATCTACATTGTAATAATGTTTGTTTTAATATTAATTAATCTTTTGCTCGCTACTGTAATTTTACTTTAAATAAATAAAACGAAACTTAGAGATAAGAAACAATCTTTCTTCCATTGGCCCCCATCGCGCTATCTCTCTATGAAGTCATCTTTAAAGTTTATAAGTTTATTATGTTTTTGCACAAATATTGCCTTGCAACTTGAGTGAATCTTACAAAATAATCGAATATTTAAATTTCAAAAGAATTCAAAATACCCAGCCAGCATGATTTCATTTTAGTTTATTTAATTGTGTAAACAAATAAAACGGGAAGTGATACATAATGTAGTCAAGCAACCAAATTGAGTTAAATTTGCTTTCAGAATGATGCACAATATATGAAAATAATTATTGCTGGTGCGTTTTGTTTCTGAGGCAGGAAAATGTATGCTATTTATTATTTTAGGAGATTGATTTTTGAGCTAATTTTGTAGACTCAAAATATATTTTTAATGTGCTTGTAAATATTAAGACTTATTAATTACAAAATGTCTATTTATTAAAATGGCTTTTCATCATAAAGTATGACACAAATTTAGAACGTGTAAAATAGATGATATATATATATATATTTTTTTTTCGGAAAATACAGGTGAAAATGTCTTGGTGTATTTTTTACCATTTTGTTCGTATAAATTCGCTGTGAAATTTTTTTCCCACAGCTTTGGGCATTTTAATGGCCGAATTTTGGCCACTGGGCGATTCTAGTACATTTTTAATGTGTTTTCACTTTTATTTTTCTTAGATCTCAGAAACAAAATCTTATTCTGCTTTCTTTTCTATTTCTCAAATTTTATTTTTCACTATTTTTTGGGGACTTATTTCATAGTTCAATTTCATGATGAAATAACTCCCCATTCCCCAAATAAATAAAATGCACGACTGGGTCGCACGAACTTGCTCTTATGATAAGCAATTGCGTAGTGGCTGCATTATATGGATATTAAAAAAAAAATTAAATAATTTCGAAAATTCTTTTATTTTTTAAATTAGTTTAAGAGTTTTCTCGGAAAAACTAAGTATGCAATAAAATTTCAAAGCTATACGTCAATCTAGGAAAAAAAAATATTGAAAATCGTTGGAGCAGTTTTTTTTCAAAAGGTTATTTTTGAAAAACTTTTTCAAAAAATATTTTGAAATTTATTTGAGTATTCAAATATATGGCAATCTGTAGTTTACATTTGAAAAATAATTAAAAAATAAAATCAATGTACCCGTTTCCAACATATTTCGAAAACCAAAAATTTTTTTGAAAAAATTATAAAAAATCAAAAAAAAAAGTTTTTGAAAATCTTGAAATGCCATATTAATAAAATTATGAATGACTTCCTGTGGCCAAAATTTTATTGAAATCGAATGTATAGTTTACGAGAAAATTTGATTTGAAAATATTGGTTCTATGAGAGGTACCGTTATAAGACAAATTTTGAAAAAAAATTTCGAACCAAAAGATAGATTTTCTTGCAAAAATAGCATTCTGAAAGTTTTATCAAAATCGTTAGAGCCGTTTTTGAGAAAATCAATTTTTGTCTTCAAGATTGTATGGCAGGTGCCGTTATTTTTGGACCTAGAGCAAAAATAAATAAAATGCACGACTGGGTCGCACGAACTTGCTCTAATGAGTGACAGTGATTTATGGGCTTGAGATTTTGATAAAAATAAAATTTTGAGCTGAAAAAAAAGTACGCCATTTTATTTCTTGGATAAATTTGAATTTATGAGAATAAATTTAGAAAAATCTGTGGAGCGGTTTTTGAGAAAAAAAGTTTTTTTTGAAAAACTTTTTGAAAAAAATTTTCAAAAAAAATTCAAAAACACCAGTTCATAGGTATTCAGCAAATACATTTATTTAAAATTTTTAAAAAAAAATTTAATAAGCAGTTTTCAAAATATTAATTTTTTAAATTTTTTTTTTTAAAATGCTTTTAAAAATACAAAAAAATATTTTTCAAAAATATTGGTATGCAATACAAATTGAGCTACCTACAGCTATATGTGTGTGAAATTTCGAAAGGATCGGTTGAGTCGTTTTCGAGATAGTCGAAAGCAAAAAAAACGGTCCTATGGAAAGTACCGTTCTTAGCCATTTTTTAAAACTTTTTTTTCAGCCATATGATTGGTCGTACCTAAAAAGCAACACTGATTTTTTTAATTAAAAATCGTTAGAGCCGTTTTTGAGAAAAATAAGCTTTAACGTAACGGTTGTATGGCAGGTACTGTTATTTTTTGAGCTAAAAAAAAAATTTCAATTTTCTTTCTGTACAATACCTAAAAAAGTCTATATACCAAGTTTGAAGCAATTCGGCCCACCCGTTTGGGCTGTAGGTCTACATACAGACAGACAGACAGACAGACAGACAGACATACAGACGGACAGAATTTTTAGACCATCTTTTTTCGTCTTCGCTATCATCGTAATGTCATGTTTGATTGTTATCTCAAAACTTTTTTTTTCGACGAATGCATAACTTGCCTTCTTTATTCAGTAAATAACCAGTAGGAATCCTCTCTCTCCAATAAATTTTTATTAAAACTCTTGCAGTTATTTTCAATAAAAATAAAGTGAACGACTGGTTCGCACGAACTTGTTTTAATGTGTTACAGTGGTCTTGGGGCTCAAGATTTTGAAAAAAGCATATACAAAAATGAGTATGAAATTTTATTAATCACCTACGTTAAACGTTTTTTTGAGAAAATGAAGTAAACCATCAGTTTTTTTTTTTTTTTTTTGAATTGGAAAGGAATTTTTTTTTCAAAATCGTTCGACCAGTTTAAAAAAAACGGTTTTTTTTTGAAAAACTTTTCGATAACATATTGCATTTTTTTTTTGAGTATGCCAACATCTAACAGTTTAAACTGCTTAAAAGAAAACAAAAATTTTAAAAATTTCGAACTAACCGTTTTTGAAAAAACTAAAAATAAAAAATAATAACTTTTAAAAAACTCCTATGATAGATACAGTTACAAGACTTCATGAAAAATTAATTTAAAACAAAACATACATTTTACTCAAAAAACACCATTCAGAAAGTTTTATCAAAATCGTAAGAGCCTTTTTTGAGATAAATGAGTTTTTCATAAAAAAGTATATGGCAGGTACCGTAAGTCTTAAAGCTGGAATGCTAATTCTCAAAATTCCTCCTTAGGACATCATAACAAAACTATGTAACAAGTTTGAAGTGAATCGGTCCAGCCGTTAAGGCTGTAGGTGGCGATACAGACAGACGGACAGACAGACCGACAGAATTGTCGGACCCACTTTTATCTCTCTTTTATCGTAATGTCATGTTTGATTGATAGGATTGATTTTTTTTTTACGAACGCATAACTTGCCTTATACATATATGTAATACCTATAATCGCATACAGGATTAAATATTTTGAAGCTAGATGCAACAGCTTCGGCTCTAGAAAACAGACAGACATAAATGCAGCCCATATTTATAGATTTTCTTAAAAAATTCCAAACCTGGCATTAATATATGTACATATGTATAAATATACCTACATATTTAATGCCCCTTCCATATCCCAATTTTGAAATGTTATTAGTACGTTCTGTCAACTCTAAAAGTAGTACGGTCAACATTAACAAATTAACAAAATGGTCAAAGTTCTTACCGAATCTTATTCTTATATCATATTCTTAATTTTTCTGTATCTTATTCAATAAGCTCACCAAATATTTTGAAAGTTCGAATTCTAAACGTTAATGTTCCCTCTGTTTTGAAAGTGCTCATTTTGCCAAAAAGTATGCAATATCAATGTTGCATTATGGAGTTTCGTTTATTGAAAGAAAGCTTAACAGAGAATTTTCAAAAATTCGCAACACATTTTAATTTTTATATTTTTTCCTAAAAAATTCCAATTGTTTTGGATTGCAAAATAACATTTAAGTATTAATATATGTTAATGCTGACGTTTCTTGTGTTGCTAAACGCAGCTGTGTTTTTTTTTTTTAAAGTATTTACATTTCACAACCCTATAAAACATTGCTATACAAACATATACAAATAATATATTAATTGATGGACCATGCGCCAGAGATCCACCTCTTCACAATTTAATCTGGTTTATTCATCACATAAACAGCAATAATTCCAAATAAAGTTCAACACCTCGAAAACACTGACCAATTTTTTTTTATTTTAAAAATGGAACGAAGATCTTTTCTTCCATAAAACGAATCAAAATAATTAATTACAAAAAAAGCATATAATCAAACAAAATGAAATGACGCGAGGCAATTTTTTGTTTACATTTTTTTGTTTTAATAAAAGTTCACGCCTACATTCTCAAGACTCTCTACACAAAAGATCTTCAACTTGAATTGCTTTTTGCGTTTTAAACAGATTTTTGCCGTTTCGCCACCACCACCGGCACCGTTTCGCTCCAGTCCGGTGGAGAAATTTCAAAAAGAAAAAATAATTTCTTTGAATATTTCAATTAATTTTGTTTTTTTTTTTAATGTCTTAATAAGCATTCAAGGATGCTTTAAGTATATATTTGTTTTTGTTTTTGAATTTTGTTATTCTTCTCCAAATTCTTGGCCCAGAATATTATTTTGTAGAGCCTTTCTACATGCATTATTTTAGTTTAGTGAACATTTTCCAAGTGCACAGTAGACATTTCGGGTTTTTGCGGTTTTACAGAATGAGTTTTTGCGTACAAAATGGCGTTTAGGAATACTTTTCTTAGGAAAAGAATTTGTTAAGTGTGACCTCAATAAGAAAATAAAAATCGGATAAGGCATTCTCTAGCTTTTCTTAAATTCGGGATTAATGACAGATCTTTGGAAAGAAGCTTAAAGGGAACGATTTCACATTAAGATTGGTGGGCACTTCCTATGTTTTAAAGACATGGAATATTAAATACGGGTAAGAGGAATTGTGAAATTAATTCATTAATTTTGTGTGGCACTTGTTAAATTATTTCTAGCGCAATAAAAAAGGCGTAATGGCCACGCCCAAAGTTTGTATTGCCAAGACAAAGCCTTTAAAATGAGCTTAACGATATAACTTAAGCTCGCAGCTCGGTTCTAACTACAAAACAACACAAAATTTGGATTTCGGAAAATTAGATTTTTAATGAAAGTGGCGATTGTGGTATACACCCGATCTTAACAATTCTCGAACCATACCCCGTTACCTAGCCAAGGATTAAATACGCACGTTTTTCATTTTCTTACTTCAAAAAATTGGAACATTAATTTAGATCTGGACTTTTAACGAAAACGCCCCAAAAAAATGGGAGTGTCCCAAAACTTTGTTTGAAAAATTCCAAGCTCTAACTGAATTGTCATCGTAAGTCACTTTTTAAGGCGTGTGTGTGAGTTATCTCAGTTTAGTTTGGTTCTGTGCAGCTACGTCACGGACACAATCATATTGCATTTGCGTTTTTGTTTTGATCTGCACTTTACGTGGCTCTAGGTCACGGACACAGATGTGTTTCATGCGCAATGCCATTTCTTCGGTAGTTGTTTCATCTGCATCGAGTCTTTTTTAACAATAGACTAACAAAATTTATGAAAACAAACATTTTTAAAATTTAAAATTTTTCTTCATTCACAATATATTGTGATTGAAAGACACACAAACTTGGAGTTATGATTTTACTAAAAGAACCTACTTTTGATTTGAAAAAAATAAATAGCTACTTTTTCTTATGAAAGTTTTCGTGAGCCAGACCTGAAATCTAAAATTTGTATTTCTTACACTTACACAATATGATTTCTTAAAACTACTTAATCTAATAAACAAAATTTTAGGATTTTCTATCGAATGTACTAAGCACAATGATCAGTTTTAAAAATTGTTTTCGGAAAAATAATTAAGGTGAAGCTATTCATTATTAGAATTGTGCTGAATTGACATTTCAAAAACATGTTTGTTGGTTCCCAACATAATATTACAAATCATCCAATTAGTCACTTAATATTAAAAATTTATTTATTTATAGTTATATTATATTTATTATATAGTTATATTTTAATTAATTTTAACTTGAATTTTTAATTTTCATGAATGCACATTTGACAGATAGAAAGAAAATTAAAACTTAAAAGATGAACTGTCAAGTGTGCAGAAATTTAATTAAGTCTGCAAACCAAATCTTTTTGTCTCTTTTTAACCTTTGCCTTTTGTAACTTAAGCTGCAACTATTTCAATATTTAATAATAATATTCAGGTAGTAAAAAGAGTTGAACAATATAGATTCATATATTGTCTGTTGCACCTTGCAGAACATCGAATCTAATATATGAAAATATTATATTTAAGTATTTGTAAATGTTAAGAATAGCCTTCCAGGCTGCAAATTTAGCAAAGGTTAACAACCTTTAAGGTATATAACTTCACACAGCTGATATATACATATTCCAATAATACCGAGGTGTAAAGTTTTCAGACACTTAAAAACTTTTTGAAGTGAAACTTCTTTATCGGCGTTGGAAAAAAATTTATCGTCACATTTTTCGGTTACGCGTCACATTTTTTCGTTACGCGCAATCTTTTTCTTGTTTTGATTCCATCACTGCACATAGCCATGGAGCGAGAGTAGGGAGCAAGCGAGTCAGAAAGACCGAGAGAGAGAGAGAGAGTGATATAGAGCTAACGTCGCATCACGCACAGTGCCATGGGGAGAGAACTATAGGTTAGGTTAGGTTAGGTTAGGTTTGTTTTATAATAGCACAAACTGGTTCTGCATATCAGCTGTAGGAAGGTCGGCGGCTGATTGTTAAAAATAGAATGGTGGGTAGCAGAGACGGTATGCATTATTTGTGTCGTAGCAGACAAAACTGTTTCGTATAACCACTGTAGGCAGTCACCGCATTGTTCCCAGATTGGTTGTTTTTCCCGCCAAAATGGTTGGAAAAAACTATTTGGTGGGTAAAGTAGTACGAAAAAAATTCTTGGTGGTTTTTATGGTTGGAAAATTTGCGATTGGGTTGTTGTTTTATGGGGTGATATTATTTTAAGGATAATTCAGTACGACATAGGTACATATGTACCCACATACATAAATATTAAAAAACTATTTTATCACCAAAAATAAAAATTTGTAGGTACAATTAAGGCTTAAAGTTTGATTTACAAAAAAATAGTAATTGAGCTCAGCGAGCATGTTTTACAAAAAAAACTAAGAATTTTTTGTTGTTTCCCGAAAACCGAATAATGACAATTGTTATTTTTATAGTCTAGGTAAGTAATGAAAAAATACAAGACTTAAATTTCATTTCTAAAGGCTATCCCTACTCTAATAAACTATTTTTCAATTCCAGTTTCAAACTGCTGTTAAATCGATTGCATTTAAGCTGAATATTGTGCTTTCAATACTTAATAGCATGCGCAAATTTAACGAGTTGACTGCAATGCGATCAAATTGACGGTTTGAAACTGGGATATCAAATGTTTGACGCAAGTGCAAACGTGCGGGTCTAAGGTTTTTTTTTTTGAAAAATGCATTGAGAAGGATTTTAGTGTTAAACTTTCTTTTAAACAAAATATGGTGTTTTTTCCCCCTACAGTACAAAATTGGGATTTTATTTCGAATCCGGTGAGATTTCATATATTTCATATGGCATCATTGGCAGGCGGGTGGTTGATGGTTTTAAATTGGCGGGTAGCAGGGATGTGACTTGGTATGTGGTTAAATGAGCGCTGGAAGGTTGATATGAGAAATTTGATGTGTATGTGTATAATATTAAATGTGTTAGGCGGGTAAGCGGTCTTAAGAAGCTGCACTGGTCGGTTAATGCAGTGCAAAAAAATAAAAATTAGTTTGCCAAAGAAGTTTCACTTCTTACATGTGTACACTAGTACACGCACACATTTTTTTTTATTTTTCTATTGAATCTGTAAAAAAGTGGTTGATTAATTTTTATAACGTTTTTAAAGGAAGCATTTTTTATTTTTAAATTCGAGTTTGGTACTACGCCTTAA
This sequence comes from Platycheirus albimanus, assembly GCA_916050605.2. Lineage (NCBI taxonomy): Eukaryota > Metazoa > Arthropoda > Insecta > Diptera > Syrphidae > Platycheirus > Platycheirus albimanus. The sequence goes on along the minus strand of OU696696.1, from coordinate 288,724,358 downwards.
GGTACAATAATACAACATTAAGTTCAAGGTTTCAAATCTAAGGATACCTCGGTCAACTTGAATAACTTAATTGTTTAACTTATTAATTTTTTCGCGGCAACAACTTGGCCCGGAACAATGTTTAAACTGAAAAGTCAATCAGTTGATACATGTCAAAGTTTTTTAATGTTTACATACCGACAAAAAAGATGGCGGTGGTCAAGACTAGATACTCGATACTCGGGGAGCCCGCTTTAAATTGAATTGAAATTGAACGCACTTTCTCTAATGTGTGACAGTGTTTTTGGGTCTTGAGATTTTGGAAAAAAAAGCATGGAAAAAATCATATGAAATTTTATTAAACACGGGTTTTATTATTGAACGCGTTTTATGGAGAAAATTGAAAATGAATGAACATTTTTTTTCAAAATCGTTCGACCAGTTCGTTTCGAAAAACGGTTTTTTTGAAAATCTTTTGAAAACATTCCAAATTTTTTTTGTGAGTATTTCAATATCTAGCAGATTGAAGTTCTTATCAGAAATTATAAAAATTTTTAACAAACCGTTATTGAAAAAAGGCAAAAATTTAAATAAAAAATTAACTTTTTTATAAAATAGCTTTTACATTGGAAACTTTATCGAGATATGCCAAATGGCTTATGAGAAAATCTGATTTGGAAAAAAGGTCCTATGGAAGGTACCGCTATAAGACTTTTCGTGAAAAATCTATTACACAAAATAATACCATTATCAGAATCGTAGGTACCGATAGTCTTAGAGCTAGAATGGTAATTCCAAAAACTCCTTTGTAAAACTTCATAATAAAACTATGTATACCAAGTTTGAAGCAAATCGGTGAGGCCGTTTCGGCTAAAGGTGCCGATACAGACAGATGGACAGACAGACAGAATTGTCAGACCCACTTATTTAGACTTTCTCTATCGTCGAAATGTCATGTTTGATTGTCCAAAAAAATTTCTATCTCACTCCTCAAACTCGAATGTTTGTCGTTGTTTGAATCTGAATCAGGGATTTTTTTTATTTTTCATAACATTTTACAACGTTAAATTTTTTGCGGTCAACAAATTTTTGTTTTTTATCATGTAGAGAGGGGTTAATTTTAATAATTAATTAAAACTGAAAATTATCCACAAAAAGTCGCTTTAGCAAAGTTTTATATGGAATGTCAATAAAATTATAATGTAAGTATGTATTTACGTATATGCATTTGTACTACATAAAATTCTCATATCGCAATGCTATGTTTAGATACAAAATTTTCATCAATTTGTTACGCTTTATTGACACAACCTTGCGGTAAGAACTATAACAGCGAAAGATTATATCTAAATAACTCGTTCTTTCCTAGCTCCTTTTACAGTCAGACAAAGAAAATCTAATCCAATAAAGATTTTAATAACTTCAAATGATATACAAGCCCTGAAAATGATGTCAGCTAAGCAAAATACATAACATTCGCCATCATCACACGCTCATTCAAATCAAATGGATTACCGAATACTTATTCAGGAGTGAGAGTCGTTTCTGACCAACATTTTGTCCAAAACCATATTTCAAATTAGAAAATCGATATTAAGGGTTGGTTGAACTATATATATTGTTCATTCAACTCGATTAAAAACATTCCATTCTTGCATTAAATATGTCCCTAATTAGACTTCAGTGTACCTTACTCAGTCAGTTAAGACATAATAGCTTAGTGGGTTATGCGGAGCAAGGAGATCACGTTTCTGTTAGTGTTTGCTGACAGTCCAACAACTACTATTTTTATAAACTAGCTAACTCATGCAAAGCAGAAAAGAAAAGCTTTTTGATATTACGAGATTGACCGAATGACGTTGGAAACTATATATAAGGGTGTCACACGAAAACTAATGCACCCCCAGTTTTTCAAAGTGCTGATGGGGTATTGAATGTCACACACTGTTGGCCCCCCGATTACTGTTTCACTTTCAACACTTTTTCCATCAACGTGATGTTAATGCGCGGTATAGAGAGTTGTGTAGATGGGGGTTTCGTTCATTTGGTCAGTGTTTTACGTGGGGGCAGATATTTGCAATGTAAACAGATACCCTCGTAATTATACTATGCACTCACTACATAAATGTGGTCTTCTATTTTCTATGTTTATTTTCACAAGAGTGTGATTGCTCTGGAGCAGAATAAGTCTCAATTTCAAATTATATAGCTATTGCATGGTCTCTCGAACATGTGAGTAAAAACAAGGGATTCAAATGTGCGGCCAGTATGTACCCACTTATTGAAACACAAATAAACAACAACAAAATCTGTCGTTGCATCACACATAATCATAATGCGGAAGCCAACAGAGACAAGATAGATTTGTGCATGAATGCAGTAGGTACTTATTTTATTTATGAAAGTTCCTTGAAACTATTTTTGAATGAGATGTAATTTTTTGCAGGTCATAAATGCAAGCTTCGAGGGACATTTTGCTTGTTTTCTACAAATGATGTTTTGAAGCATAGATTTGATGTAATGTGCGTCTTTCCTTTATCTGGGCACATTAAAAATGTTTTGAAATACACTTAAACCTTAACCTTTTTTCATGTTATTCGTCACTTTTAATAATAGTTTAAAAAAAATACAAAAAAAAATGGTTTATTTTTCAAACTGACTCTAACTTTCCACTGACTTTTCACTTGTGTATTTGACGTTTATTGCGCCCATCGATTTACTCGACCTATCCCATCAATTTATTCTGAACTAGTACTGTCGTTTACTCAAATGTCTAAGCAGTACTCTTCGTGGACTTTGGAGATCGTTTTTGAAAGTTGAGGAGCCGCATTGTTGGTCATGGAAGCATACTTTTTTCTCCCTTATTTGCAAAGAAAAAATGTTCCTTTTTGTCTTCTTATCACTAACTCTGTAGTACTCTACCGATTTGAAAAACTCTACTATACATAGGTTCTGGGAAGGTATTATGTATAATTATCTTTTCGATTCATATGCATCACAATGGTAGCGCCTGTCGCATTTCAAGATTCTATGATTGTTTGAAATTCACTTTATTTTAAGTTTGTGCAAAAAGGGTGGCGAGGATACCACTCCTTTTGAAAGGAGTGTTTTTAAATGTAAGGCATAATGCAGAAATGGTGGCTGCGAGCTCAGTCCATTAACCCAATATTAGTACGCGCGCCGCTGCTATTTGATACCATAATAAGAGCTCTCACCATAAGTTGATTTCATTCTTGATGTTCTCTTGTGTTTGGTGTTTTAATTGGATTGAGGCAGGATATCGAGCTGAACATCAATGACTCCGTCTACGACTATTCTTGAGTTGATTCAGTGAGTCTATAATTTAAAAATTTGAAACAGTTTACTCCCGGAAACAATCGACGCTTAGCTATCAGAATTTTTAGTTTTTCTGTGCAATCATTCATAAAAGCTCTGTTACCTAAATATATAATTCATTTAACATTTTTTTTTTATTACTTTGTCGTATTTGGCTTCTTCGTTCGAAATTCACAATACGACAAAAGGCCTCTAAAAGTTTAATATGTTCTTTTTTTTGCGTTTTTAAAAAGCATTTACAATTGGGTAACAATTTATAGATAATATTTTGTTTGTCTGATAGCTTTAAGGCAAGTTATGGATTCGTACCGAATACAAATTTGCTTAAACAATCAAAAACAACATTAAAATAATAGGAAAGTCGAAAAAGTGTGTCTATAAAATCTGACCGCCTTAGTCTGTCTATTTGCACTTCTGCAGCCTAAGCAGATAGGCCAATTTTCTTCGAATTGAGTTTAACTGTCCTTCGGGAGATATTTTTCACTTTAAGCCCAAAAGTATAGGTTACTGTCATACTGTGTCTGTCCGTCTGTCTGTATCGTTACCTACAGCCTAAACGGCTGGACCGATTTCCTTCAAACTCTGTACATAGTATTATTATGACGTTCTACAGAGGGGTTTTTGAATTTACAGAGGGGTTTTTGGAAAAAGCATTCTAGCTCCAAAATTAACAGTAGGTTACTGCCATATGATTATTAATGAAAAACTTATTTATCTCAAAATTGACTCCTACGATTTTGATAAAACTTTCTGAATAGTATTTTTTGAGCAAACTGTATGTTTTGGTTGCAATACATTTTTCAGGAAAAGGCTTATAACCGTACCTCCCATTGGACCGGTTTTTTTCATATCAGATTTTCTCGTAAACCACTTAACGGATTTGTAGTACCCCGTGGCGTAGCGGTTAGTGTGTTGGACTGGCACGTCGAAGGTTCTGGGTTCGATCCCTGAGCAGTCCACCTAAGTTTTTTCCCGGAGTACTGCCTCTTGCAGGGAAGTGACAAATAGTACAAGAGTACCTAAATCATGTCATGGAAAATGCTTCTCTGTTAGCCGTTCGAATTCGATGGATGAATTGTAGGTTCCTTCCATTCCTGTAGAATATCAACGCACATAGGAATAGTTGAGAGTTTAACTCACAGACCCCAGAGCCCCGCTTGGAGCTGTTATTGTGCCAAGTATTTATTTCGATGAAATTTTTAATGTGAAAGCTCTTTTATAATCGAAATAATATTATGTAATTGTTAAATTTTTCAAAAAAAAGTTTTTTTGAGTTTAAGAAAAAAAGTTATTTTTTCTTAATTTTTGGTTTTTTCAAGAACAATTGTGTTCAAAACTTTTAAATATTATTTTTTCTGGTAAGAACTACAAACTGCTAGATGTTGGCATACCTACTCGAAAAAAAAATTTGGAATATGTTGAAAAGTATTTCAATAAAACCGTTTTTTGAAAAACCTTGTCGAACGATTTGGAAATTTTTTTCCTTAAAATTCAAAACAGTAAAAAAAATCAGATGGATTACTTCATTTTCTCCAAAAAAAAAACAACAGTTTAACTTGTGATTTTTAAGTGATTGGTAGAATTTCATATACGATTTCAATTCTTTTTTATCGAAATACCAAGCCCCAAGACCACTGTAACACATTAGAGCAAGTTCGCGCGACCTAGTCGTGCACTTTATTTTTTTTAGATAGACTTTTAGTATTTAAATATTTTTGCGAGTTTCTTTTTTTTTTGTTGAAAACTCAGACTCTGCTGTAAACTTAAATAAAGAAAACTTAGTTACACTATTCGCATCAGCATTTTATTACAAAATAATAAGTATAGGATTTATTGCACTAATTATAAATGTACCTCAACCTTAGACCTGAAGTGCAATATCAAAAATAGTATAGATATCGCTAAATCACCGGTATACATGTCTGCTGCTACTGTTTGCTGCACAAGAGAGCGTCAACATAATACATACTCAAAACAAAATGCACATCACAAGAATTCAACTTGTAAACAAAAAGGGAGAACCAAACCTTAGTCGTTTGTCTGTTTTGTGTGTCTGTGACAAAAACATTAAATATTGGATAACAACGCTGTTTCCAACGAAAGGAAACCAACTGAAAACCAGCTTACTTTTTGGTGATTTTTTCTGAAGTTACGTACTTCTGTCACCAAATAAACATCATCTGAAGTCGCCAAAGGACGATAAAAATTGTCCAAAGTTAACCAAAAAGAATTAGAGCTATAAAATTATTTCAGATTTGAAAACTTTGTCTTTTTTTTTTAATACAATCAAATGGAAAACAAAATTTGATGTGAGTTGGAAAATAATTTACATCAACTGATTTAACCGATCCGATAGTTGAATGCAGTTCTTCTAAATTCAAAAATCATAGAAGTGATCAAGCTTGGAATTGCATACTTCTAGGATGAATGAATAACATAACGCATTCACAGTAGAGAGCAAAAGTTATCTTTGTTTTTAATACAATCTTGTATTGCATCTAAAAAGTTTATTATTCTGTTAACTTCAGTTGAAACTGGGAATGCTTTTATTTTGGAGGTTGATATTTAAAGTATGACATGAGCTAGTTTAGCTTTTGGGGAGAATTATTATCATTTTTAAACAAAAGAAAGAACTATATAAAAAACCCTTAAAACCTTTTGTAAGCAAATATTGAATAATATATTTTTCTTTTCAGATTTTATAGGAAACGCCAAAGTTGAATCGAAGTGCTATTTAATACTCATTATTTTAAACGAAAGGAAAGCAAAGTTTTATGCTATGATTTTTTACTATTACCAATTAATAGACAATAAGTATACGCAATATAAAAGAAAACCGATAAAATAAAATCCAGAAAATAAAGATAAAGAACAAAATAAAAAAGAGAAAGAAGAATCTCGCAGAAAGTCGGACTATTTAATACCGATAAAAAAATTATAAATATAAAATGGCAGATATTACCATTTCGACCTCCAGGCAATCGTGCAAGCCCGATCGTAATCAATTGAATATTATTGACCGGACAATAATAATGAATAAATACTCAGAAATTGATGAATCTCCATCAACGGATACAGAAGAACCAACTGTACAAGAAGAATTGTCAGAATCAACGAACACAATGAATTCACCATTGAATATTACGAAAATGATTCAAAATAAATTGAAACGAAAAAAGAAGCTTTCGACTAGCCTGACATCTGTCAGCGATACAGTGAATCAAGAGAAACGAACACGTATCGAAGGAATTCAGTTAAATTGCCGTGGCAAACTAAACGGGGATTTGATTGCAGCAGCAACTTCTGCACCAACAACACCAACAAATTTGTCGACACAACAGCCTTTGCAGAATAGGGCAGACCGTGCCCGTTCAAGGACACCAGCGCCATCGCCTAGAGTGGCGGAGAAAATTATAATGCTGCAACAAAGCCATCAACAACAGTCACCAACAACGCCACAACAGCAAAATCAACAACAAAAAGTTCCACCTCCAAGATTGAAACGTAAACTAGAAGAAAATGTATTGACAATACAAAAATTGAACGCTCAAACAGATCAAATGAGGCTAGAGATTGCAGAACTGAAGGCGCATCTAGGCACGGAAAAGGGTGCTGTTAGAGTTTTGAGGTAAGTTTGAACTAATTTTCTTCTGATTATGATAGGAAAAAACTAACTAACTAAGTTCTATAACTACTTTGTACTCATCAAAAAATGCTAAGGTAGATTTTGTCAATTCAAACTAGACCTTATAGTAGTCCAGACCATTTTAATTTGAATTTGAACCAATGTAAACTTTTTTGTTATGCTATCAGAATTGTTTCAATAAAAGTCGTTGAAAGTGGTGAGAAAAGAATTTGTGGAAGAATTCGTGGTACAAAATTGGGAGAATTGAGTAAAATGTATCTCAAAAAAAGATACAAATTTCGAAGCACTTCTTCCACAGTCCTATTGACGTTTACCTCCAAAACAAACATTTTGAATGTATTAACCGCTTTTTCATGCGTCGAAAAACTTTGAACCGCATTAAAAGATCAAATCATTGTGTGTCTAAATAAGACTGCACATAATACGCGGATGACCCATCAATTCGATGTTTTCAATACTCGAAAAAGCTCTTCTTTCAGCCGATATGTGTAGGTACTGATGCTGCATCATTTTGATTAAAAATGATTCGTCTTTTGCGATTGGTGTCCCTTATTTTTTAAACACTTCCGGTCAAAAATTGGTGGTGTTTCGTTTTGAATTTACTTGGAAATGCTTCGTGTGAGATTTTAACGTAATTTAGAAGGACTAAGTCTTGAATGCCAAAAATGTTGGAAAATAAAAATGAAATCAATAAAACTTAGTCGTCTTAGTTTCGCCTTTCAGTACTTTTAATTTTTCTAGTTAAACTTGTAAGAAAGGAGAAAACTGATCAATCTTTGATCTTCATGAACAAACAAAGAATTGATATATGATAATATTTAAGCAGCTTCGAATAATTTCGATAACTTCCACTTTATTTGATTTCATATTTTAAAACTCAAGTTCTGATAGAAGAATGCCACAAAATAAACTCAATTCAATTTCTCGGAGCTGAGCTATTTAATCAAAATCTTTTCGCTGCCAGTCGAAAATCATTCACTTTTCTCCAACAAAGAACACAAATTTAACGTATCTCAAAATGTTCGTATGGGACCAAGTGTTGAACATTGTTCATAGCAATGCCTTTAGAATTCCAACGATGAAGAAATAAATCGACGAGCATATTTCAAGTATTCGGTAGTATATTTTTCGATAAAGTCTAAGCTAAGATAAAGTTTTTGAGATCTCATAAAACAATTAACATTTACAGAAAATTTTTGGTGACGTTAATCAAGTGGGAACTCGTGAGATAAATATCACCCTAATCTCAATCCACTGTACCACCGAAAATTATTTCCTGTTTTTCTTTTCCCTCTTCTCTGACGTTTCCGCAGTGTTTATTCACGGTAAGGGTATTAACTGCCCCTTGAGTGTGCGAGTACATAATATAAGAAAAACCTACGACACAGCCTGTGTCTTAAATCTTAAGGAGCGACTTACATACATAATCGAACTTGCTTTTTTTTTTTTTGAATTTTCTTCTTTGTACAAAAAAAAAAACATAAAAAAAATTGAAATTTCACATGACACTCGCAGAAGTGAATCACAGGTAGTCATCCGTAACTAACAATTTAACTCGTTTAAGGTTCTAAAACAAGCTATTTTGATACTTATCTAGAAACAAAAAAAGTCCTTATGCAAATCATTTTGGTTCACATTTCGCAAGCTTTTAAACTACTATAAGACTATTATTGGCAGGTGTTAAAGCAGCAAATAGCCTTTCATAAAATACAATTAGCTTTGCTAAACAAGCCATTTCAGGACAGGTATCGTCAGTAACTTGCTTAAGAAGTTATTAACTGGCCCTATAAAAGTCATTTGATGACAGAAATCACACAAAGCTTGCCTGAGAGTTTTTAAAAAAACCTTCTAAAAGCCTTTTGATATCAGAAATCACACATAGCTGAAATGTCAAAAAATGGACCTATAAAAGCCATTTGATGACAGCTTTTGCCAATAACTTGCTGTTAATGTTTACATAAAGGTCTGATAAGGGACTATCATCATGTTACAAATCATTCAAGATGGCTGCTATAGGCTGATACGTCACAATTGCAAAATAAGATCCGCATAATCTCTCACTCTTGGAAAATACAGCCTTTTTGTAGCCCGAGTATTAGAATTTAAGACCCTTGCTCTTAAATTTTCAGATTTTCCAATATTAACATTTGACAGGAAGATATAATATTTCCTTTACAACTGGAATGTGCTTAGCCTGAAAAAAATTATTAGCCTTATTCGCCTAAGGAAAGTTTCACTGAATCAATTCTGTCAATCACCTGGATTACTTACTTTGCCTTAAACTTAGCTTTTGCTACCCAAAATCGCAATATAACTTGGCCTACTTGCCTTATGAAATTGAAGGGTTTCATTTTATCATCTATTGTGAGAGATGGTTAATATAGAGTCTTGAATGTTTGATCGTCTAAATTGCTTAAAATTTCTCTTTGATTAGTTTTTCTGATTAAAAAAAAAAAAGTGCGTGCGTACAAAGTACACATGTCAGAAGTGAAACTTCTTTGGCAAACTAATTTTTAGTTTTTTGCACCGCATCAACCGACCAGTGCAGTTTGTTAAGGCCGCTTACCCGCCTAACACATTTAATATTATACACATCACATTTTTCATATCAACCTTCCAGCGCTCATTTAACCACATACCAAGTCACATCCCTGCTACCCGCCAATCTTTTTAAAACCAAGAACCACCTGACTGCCAATGATTCCAGATACAATATATGAAATCCCGCCGGATTCGAAATAAAATCCCACACGTTCGCACTTGCGTCAAAAATTTGATATCCCATTTTCAAACCGTAGTCAATTTGATCGCATTGCAGTCAACTCGTTAAGTTTGCGCATGTAATTAAGTATTGAATGCGCGCTATTCAGCTTAAATGCAATCGATTTAACACCAGTTTGAAATTGGAATTGCAAAAAGTTTTATTCATGTAGGGATAGCCTTATGGAATGAAATTAAAGTCTTGTATAATTTCATTAGTTACCTAGATAGACTATAAAAATAACAATTGTCACTATTCGGTTTTCGGGAAACAACAAAAAAAAAACTTACTTTTTTTTGTAAAAAATACTTGCTGAGCACAATAACTATTTTTTTTTTGTTAAATGAAACTTTAAGCCTTAATTGTACATATTTTAATTTTTGGTGATAAAATATAGTTTTTAATATTTATGTATGAAGTCATGTACCTATGTCGTACTAAATTATCCTTAAAATAATATCACCCCATAAAATAACAATCCAATCGGAAATGTTCTAACCATAAAAACCACCAAACATTTTTTCCCACTACTTTATCCACCAAATAGTTTTTTTCAAACCATTTTGGGTCGAAAAACAACCAATCTGGGAACACTGTGACTGAATAATACACTGTATTCATATACGAAACACTTTTGTCTGCTAAGACACACATAATGCATACCGTCCCTGCTACCCACCGTTCTATTTTTAACTACCAGCCGCCGACCTACCCACAGTTGATATTCAGATCCAGTTTGTGCTATTATAAAACAAACCTAACCTAACCTACAGCTCTCTCTCCCCATGGCACTGTGCGTGATGTGACGTTCGCTCTCACTCTCTCTCTCTCTCTCTCTCTCTCTCTCTCTCTCTCATTCTCTCTCTCTCTCATTCTCTCTCTCTCTCTCGATCTTTCTCACTAGCTTGCTACCTACTCTGGCTCCATGTCTACTTCATGCTACGTTCGCTCTTTCTCACTCTCTGTCAATCGGAATAAATCGCTCTCTCCATTTTCGGGGGCGGAAGTTACGCTTATTTCCGCTGCATCAGTAAAAATTTTACCCCCTTGCGCCTAAAAAAGTTTCACTTCAAAAAAGGAAAAAGACATGCGGTGATAATACTTTTAAGACCAAACGTTCGCCTATATGTAGTGGCTCATCGAACAGCAGTTTGTTTGTCCAACTGCTACGCCAAAGGTTCTAGATCCTGCTTCCACCTTGTTTTACTCAAGTTTTCTTCGAGCTACGTACGAGCAAGTAACAAGTCCTACGTCTCGAGAAATGTGCATCTCTACTAGCCGTTCTGGTCCACCGGTCAATTGTAGGTCTCTTCCATTCCTGCAGAGTGTCAACGCAGTTAAGAGTGTTAGTCACAAATCCCCGACAGTGTTCGTGACACAATATTTATTCATTTTTCATCTTTTATTATAATGCGGTCATGGAAATTGCGGTCGTGTTTAAAATGTATCTTTAAGTCTTAAAGTAATATTCAATTCATAAATGCACTCTTATATTAAAACTTCAAATTTAAACTTCTTATATACAATTATTTTTTCAGAGCTCAAAGTGAATCTGAATCACGAAAATTTAAAAATGAAGTCAAAAAGCTCCAAAACGCCATGGAACTCATGCGCAAGGTCAAGAAATCCAAAGACGAAGCTTGCGCAAATTGGACTGGTACCATAAGCACAAACACCAGTTCATCAGCAGCTAATAGTGCCAAAGATGTTACCATAACAAATCATGAACTACAAAGACTGACAAATGAAATTACATCCCTAAGGGATGCTAACAGAAATCTAGAAGAGAAACTACAGGTAAGCTTACGTTTAATTTATTCATTTTATTTGAATGCTTTTGTTTTTGCGTTTATATGCTCCTACTGCATGCTCCTTCTTCTGTAATGCAACGTCCTCTTACCTTAAAATGCTCTTCATGCCATATATTTCGATGATATATAAACATTCCAATCCCATAAGCTTGATAGATCTCCCCAAATAATACGATAGTCGCCAAAGCAAGACCTAAGCTTAAGAAGCAGAAAGCTGCTTGTAGGTGGCTGAATTTTAAAACCACTAGATCGTCATCGTCATGACTATTTCGGACGACACTCTTCCCAGAATGCTTGAACTTTGTGTCCATAAACTTAGCCCAATGCTCTACGAATCCATGCTCTTGAGCTCGTCTTACCAATGTATCCAAAAACCCTAAATATGGTGATCCATAGGGAACGATGTAGACGGACTGAAATGGTATTGGACAAGTCTTCATAATGTGAAATAGTGGCCTCCCACGAAGATAGTGCTTTCGGGAGTGAACTCGAAAGAAGATAATGTGGAACTTTTCCAGGTAGGCATAGTCTAGATCGTTGTCATCTAGCTTCTTTATAAGGAACTCATCGGCAACTGGAATAATTTTTTTCTTCAGTTCCCTCAAATGTGGAATGGATGAATCTATAAACTTATCGACGAACTTCTGATGGCGAGCATGAATCAACATCTCATATTGTGACTTCGCAAGATCCCGAAGACTATCGATCTCTGGGAGAGATATTCGAAAGACTAAATTGCTCATGAGGTTGCATTTGTAGGCACCCGTAATAAGAAGACAGTAGCTGAACCAAAAAATTAGGAAGACCCTCATAGAAATGTTTGGAGCTGTTTCGTTCAGTGGATGAGTAAGCATAGTTGAGTAGAGCTTCAAACACATATGGCTTGTATTTGGCAGAAGAATCCTACAGAATCCATATGTCACAAAAAACATAAAGAAAATTGACACCCAAACTGGAATCTGGAACGATCGGAAGAGGTTCCAAAAGAGTGAAGCTGGTTTTGCCTTGGGAACAAGAACGCATAAATCATCACGTCCATAAGCAACCGTATGCTCAACTTTCTTTTGAAAATTTTCATGGGATAAGAATCTTGTATTCAAGGCCATGTCACTTGTTGCACTGCTTATCTCTGTTAGACAATAGTCTCCAGTATTGTTTCTTCCAATATGATGAGCGTTAGACCATCTAAATTCATTGGGCAATTTGACCACTTTTGTGGCATTCAGTCTATCCGCTACAAATGAAGACATGAATCCATCAGCTCCTTCAATTGCCCCTGTGGGTCGAAAGAGCGCTCGTGTCTCATCTGGATATAAACATATTCTCAATTTTCTACCATTCATGTTAGGTGTGATGCGAAAGAATAGGTCATCCTTTCCTTTAGCATTCGAGTCTATTTTCCAAAGAAACTTATTTGAAAACGGTGAATAGGTGTAAATCTGGATGTTGTTGTTCCGCCAAAAGAAAATTACAACATTGAGCACCCAAATGCCCCAGAATTTCTTAAAAGATGAATGCAACCATTCCTTATTGAGATCAGTGCTGTCCTCGATGATAACTATGAAATAGGAACGGTGTTTGGCAGCTGATTTTTTCTTTACAATGCTTAAATCGATTTGTTGGGAGGCATTCTTGACCATGAGCACAAGATACATTATAATTCCATCGTCCACCGCTTCCAACGGATGAGTTTTGTATTTGTTTCTGAAAAAAGATGTTAGTTTTTGGTTAACTTTTCATTTAATTTTTTCGAATTTATAAGAGAAGTTATCAAAAAATTTAGAGATTTTAATGAAAGTGTTTGTATGAAATCCAACATCAGAAGATATTTTTGAGGTGAAGAAAGTGACCAGGTCCACCAAGAAGTTGAAATGTGGGACAAAGTAAGAAAATTCACCCGAACAAAATAAACATAAACATTTTTGTTTGTTGTTTAATTGTATTAAAAATGTTGCAGAAAAAAAGAACAAAATAATTTAAAAAAAAGAAATTTATTTATTAATTTTAATTTATTAATTATTACACAAAGTGAGAACATAACAAAACTTAACAAAAATACAATCAGTTCAGTTAAAAAAATATAAAGTGCACTCCATACTTGCTCCAATATGTGACAGTGGTTTTGGGTCTTGAGATTTAGAAAACAAAATGAGAAGGGAAAAAATCACATGACATTTTATTATACACTTAAACATCACTAGTTTAAACGTTTTTTGGAAAAAATAAAGTAAGTCATCTGGTTTTTTTTAATGTTTTGAATTTTAAGAAATTTTTTTTTAAATCGTTCGACCAGTTTTTTTTTTCCAAAAAAAAAAATGTCCTTTTTTTTTTAGATTGGGAATTCTAATCGAAAAACAAAAGTTGAAAAAAATTGTTCGAACCGTTTTTTAACATTAACTAAAACATAAATTAAATTAAGTTTTTAATAAAAACTAAAAAAAAAAAAAATGCACGACATACGAACTTGCTCTAATGTGTTAAAATGGTCTTGGGGCTTAAGATTTTCGGAAAAAAGCGTTGAAAAAATCATATGATATTTTATAAATCACTTAAAAATGAATACCTAAAACGTTTTTTGGAGAAAGTGAAGTAAGTCATGGTTTCTTTTACTTTTTTGAATTTTTGCGAAATGTTTTTTTCAAAATCGTTCGACCAGTTTTTTCAAAAAAAAACAGTTTTTGTTGAAAAACTTTTCCAAAATATATTCAATTTTTTTTTTAATTATAGCAACTTCTAGCACTTTGTAATTTTTATCAGAAAAATAAAAATTAAAAGAAATAGCTTGAACTGTTTTTGAAAAAAAAAACAAAAAATAAAAAAAAAATTAAATTTTTTGAAAAAACTCAAAAAAAAACTTTTTTTTTTTAAATTTAAAAATTAATATTATTTCGTCTTTAAAAGGGCTTCTTTATTTCATCGAAATTAGTCAAGTTTTTTACGAGAAAATCTGATTTAAAAAAAACAGGTCCTATGGGAGGTACCGTTATGAGACTTTTCCTGAAAAATCTATTCCAACCAAAACGTAAAGTTTGCACAGAAAACATTATTCAGTAAGTTTTATCAAAATCGTAGTAGCCGTTTTTCGTTTAAAATCACATTTCAGATACTGTTAGTTCTTCAACTAGAATTCTTATTCCAAGAATCCCTCTATATGACGTCATCGTGATATTGCGTACAAATTTTGAAGCCAATCGGTTGAGCCGTTTAGGCTGTAGAGACAGGCGGATACACTTTTCGCGGCTTCTCTAGCATCGTACTGTCATGTTTGATTGTCAAAACAAATTTTTTCTTACGTGTGCATAACTTGCCTTTTAGTACCTTCAATTGATTTCAACAAAAAATTTACAAAAAAGTAATTTATGTAACCCTATTGATATGAAATTTCAAAATTCTTAAAAACTTTTTTTTTCGATTTTTAATAATTTTTTTTTTTTAATTTGGGTTTCGAAATATTTTTTCGAAAAGTTTATCAAAAAATACCACTTAAAAAAAAAACTGGTCGAATGATTTTCAATATTTTTTTGTAGGTTGACATTTAGTTTTGAAATTTAATTGCATTCTTAGTTTTCCGAGACTTTAATTAAAAAAATAAAAGAATTTTGAAAATTTTTTTTAATTTTCTTTAATGTTCATTATGAAGCCACTAAGTAATTATCTAGCATAAGTTCGTGAACAATTTTTTTTGACAGAATTGCAAACGAAAATTGTTTTCTGACAGATAATCTTCCAGGGGACAAAAAAAAAACTTGGAACGGAACAGGTGAAACTATTTTTTTCCATTTTGATCAAAATGTCAATCACCTGGTTCGAAAAATGATATTCCATAGAAAAAATAAATAAATACATTTGTTAAAAGTATTAGCTCAATTTAAATTTTTATAATTGAGTTGGTTGCCATCAGATCGGAGTTTAAAACTGAATCATAACATACTAATTTTTTTTCTGATCCCTATTACTAGTGCCCTACTTTTTTCGACTTTGCTATCATCGTGCTGTCATGTTGGATTATTTTATCATTTTTTTTTGCATACAAATCCATAACTAACTTTAAAGTTCTTACAATTGGAAGTTAATAGGATGAAAGTGAATGTAGAATATATGTATAATGTAATGGTCTATATCTATATGATCTGTACGTAACCAACCGAATATAAGAAATTCCAATAGTGTGCCTATAATAACGAACTGCGCTGTTTCGTATAATATTTACAAATTCTTTCTAACTTGCTACCGAGCATAAAGTTCGCTCTTGTCCGAAATTATAAAGGCTTAAGTCTTGTAATAGCAGCTTGCACGGCACAAGTTACTCGTAAAGCAATAGAAGAATTGGAAAGCCTATTTGTATCTCCCAAAACAGGTGTCACCCAGTTGATTTGGGTCCCGAACACATAACTTTAGGTTTACAATCAACCACGACTACATTCACTGTATCATTGCCATCCGTGAACTTTAAAATGTTCGAAAGTAAATTAGCTGTTTAATCCATATACATAGGTGCGCTAAATAGATAATTTTCTTTTTACAGATACTTCTTAGCACTTCGGTTTATAACATACATAGGTTATAACGTATTCCTTCAATTTGAAAAGGAAAGAAAACGTTTCGTTCGGTTCTGACATTAGCTTTTCAGTTTGATTCCGCTTACTTTTTTTGACACTTAAAAAGCGTATAGAAAGAAGTTTGTCAGGAATGAATTTCCTTTTGGTTTTAACAAACCTAGCCATATTTTTGGAACTAGTGGCATCATTGCTAGTGACTTTAAAATGAGTTTCCCATGATAATACTGTGTATGGTATTCTTATCAGTTCCTTGAATTTCCTTGAAATGGTCGTAGTTTTTTAGTTCACCCTAAAACAAGTTCAACTCTTATTTTGTATTGTTTTTTTTTTTTGCCAATGCGTTATAAAATATATTTCCCTTTTTGGCAAATGTCTTATGGTTATAATATTTTAGTTATCCTAACAATGAAAAGAAAATATTTGTCGATTTTAAATTATTTCAAATCACCTCAAAACTATATGAGTCGTTCCACAATCTTTCAGTTTATTCAGAATAAAGCCTGGATATCCCATCGAGGTATTATTTTCAAAATACACATAAATCGTAGTTGCATTGAAACCACACAATATTTTCGCCGAATGATTTATCAATGAATACACTTTCTCAAGATACTCGGATCCATTCAAGTTAAAAAGTTTCAAATCAATTGATGCACAAAGAATAAAACAAGAGATTAAAGTTAAAGCAAGAAAATGATTTAGTTTAACCATGGCTTTCTATTTCACTAAATCTAGTATAGGACCGCTGGAACACTTGATTGCAAAAGGATACTGTAATTATATCTTTTAGTTTATCGAGCTTTTATAGGATTTTTTTTTCAAATTTTTAATCTATCTAATGGACTGCGTCGTTATTTGAAAATAGACAGCGCAATTAATTGACCGATATGTTTGTTTTGAATTAAGTAATATATTTCATAAGTGGATTTTGGGTTTTGTAAGGACTCATCGGCACATGTTGCTCGACACATACATATAGTCCTTAACTTCGCTTGGAAAGTTTTGGTTTAATTACTTTTCGCTAAAAATAATGTTAGACTTGTCTGGAAAGGGACAGTTTTTATGTATTCGTTCAGGTATTTATTTGCTATTGGGAAACTGTCACGGGCGATGGAAGCCCTTTGCTTAAAGAATGACCTCTGGTATTTTGGTTAATTTAACTAATTACAAGCTCAGGTGACGTGAAAGTATTCAACCATTGGTACGAGTATGAGGTTAATGTCAATTTGAAGAGAAGCATACAAGTTCTAGAATATTGTGAATGGATGTTGTACCTGTATGTACATATGTATATACTATTTTCACATCAATTCATGACAATATTCCTCAGATTTTCACAAAAAAAAAAACTATCTATTTCTACCTAGGTATCTATTGATATTGATTTATTCTTACATGTGCTAACCTATTTTTTGTGAAATGCATTTTGTTAGTTTCCAAATTATCTACAGTGTTCTATTCTGATGTATAACAACACAAATTACCTACAATCGATAGTTTGTCAAATTTTGACGTGATAACGTCTAATAAATCGGTTTGGAATATATGGGCAGCACGCACAGAAAAATGTCACAGCCACAGTCACAGTCACACTGACGTTACCTAGCTGCTTTGATAGCCTAGAAAGTCGTTAAAGTGGGAGTGGAGGGTGTTGGGTGGTTGGTTGGTTGTGGTGGGAGTGTGTGTGGGGCAGGCGGGGGGTGGGGTGGGCTGTGGGGGGTATTGGTAGTGTCGGGAGGAATAAAAATTGTCAAAAATGGTGGGTGGTTGTAGCTGGTTTGAGTGGTGAGACAAAAATTGTCAAAACTAATGGGTGGTTCCTTGGTGGCTGTAGGTGGGATGGGTGTTTGGAGTTGGGGGTATTTGGTATGATTGGGGGAGGGGGTAGGGGGGTGAATTGGCAAATATGGTGGGTGGTTGGTTGGCGGTTGCAGGTGGTTTGATTGGTTGGCAGTTTTGGTGGTGGCGATTGTTGGTTTGATGGGGTGCGATGAAAAAGTTGTCAAAAATGGTGGGTGAGTGGAAGGTGGCGGCAGGTGGGGTAGGTGGTTGGATTTGGCGATTTGGTGTTATGATGGGGTTGGTAGGGGGGTGAGGCAAAATTGTCAAAAATGGTGGGTGTTTGGTTGGTCTTTGTATTTGGGGTGGGTGGTTAGGAAAAAATTCTCAAAAATAATTTGTGGTTGGTTGGTGGTTTTAGGTGGGGTGGGTGGTTGATTTTATGAGGCGATGAAGAAATTGTCATATAATATAATTGTATAAAAGGGTGGGTGAGTAGCAGGTGGTTGTAGGTGGAGGGAGGGTGGTTGAATTTGGTGTAGGGGCGGTTGGGGGGGGGGGTTGGGAATTATCAAAAAAAGTGGGTGGTTGGTTGTAGGTGGGGTGGGTGATTGGTAGTGGTTAGGAAGGGGGGGATTTATTGTGTGGGGGAGGAGGAAACAATTTTCAGAAACGGCGGACTGTTGGTTGGTGGTTGTATGTGGGGGTGGTAGGTTGGTGTTTGGGTTAAGGGGTGAAAAAAATTCAAAAATGGTGGGTGGCTGTAGGTGGGTTGGTTATTTGGTGGTTGGAGAGATACAACCTACACATGAACTGTTTTGCTGACTGGTTATCACGTAAAATTATCGTCCGTAAACCGACTTTACAGACAACCAAGTTTTTTTTTGGGAATCAAAATAGATTCTCAAAAAACTGCAGCTTTATGCTTTATTTTCATACCCTATTCCATAGAATGGGATTCCTGAAGATGTGAAAAAAGAGTGAATTTGATAGACCCAGTGAGTCTATTGAATAGACATTTACCAGGTAAATCACTTGCAGATGAAAAGATTTTAGAGTAGTCTGTTACCTAAATATATAATATAATACTATCCGTCCATAGAACTAATTTTAGGGTATACTAATAAAATTTGTGAATTTACGTAATGTTAAAAGATTTTTGTTTAAATAGAATATTAATTTTCAATGTTTGCGTTGTTATAGAATTTTAAAAAGTTCAGTGCTACTTTGTCCATTTCAGTACTATTTTTTTTTTCATCACTGATGGAGATGGCATATGAATGAATATGGGGTTTTATACCATATCCGGTATATACATATATGGGTATAGTATGTAGTATAGAGTTTGTTAGGCTGTTGATGTCTTAAAAATCAGGGCAATAAGGAACTACATAAGACGTTCATAAACTGTAACTGTAAAAATAATTAAATGGATCAAAGTGTGGGGGGTAATGCCACCCTGTTTGGGTTTTGCGTTGGCTCTTAAGCGAAAACAAACTTTGAGATAATGCTGCAAAAACATTTTTCTTTTACAACTATAATGTTATATAAAAGATGGTTACTTTCAACTTCAAAGCAAATGCTTCTTCTCCCTCGAATATAAGAACCGTAAATTTATAAAAACAATATTGATGGTTTTGTGTGGAAAGTAGGAGTGGGTTCAGAAAATATCTGAATTTGGCAATATGTCGGTTGTTGAACAAAAATGCAAACTTACCATATGTGCTTATTATCCGACTGAGGTGCTCCTAAATCCGCTGTACAACCACCAACCAACAGCCCACCTTTTTTGACAATTTTGTCCTCCCCCCACACAAAAATTAAACTTCCTTACCACCACCAACCACCCACACCACCTACAACCACCACTAACCTCTCACACCACCTACAACCACCAACCAACCACCCACTATTTTTGACAGTTCCCTCCCAAACACCAATTCCCCCCATAAATCCAACCAGCCACTTCCACCTACAACCACCTGCTACTCACCCACCTTTTTTTACACTTTTGGCCTCCCCCAAACCTCAAATCACCCCACCATCACCGCCGACTACCCTTCCCACCTGCAGTAACCAACCAACTATCTACCATTTTTGACAATTTTTTCATCGCCCCCAATCAAATCAACTATCCCCACCACCTAAACTGCCTACCACCCAGCCAACCTACAACCGCCAACCAACCACCGACCATATTTGACAATTTCCCCCAAAACCATACCAAATCCTCCCAAACACCTATCCCACCTACAGCCACCAACGAACCACCCATTATTTTTGACAATTTTTGCCTCACCGCCCATCCCAACTACAACCACCAACCAAACACCCACCAACCAAAAACCCACCATTTTTGCCAATTTTGCCACACCCTCTCATAACAAATACCCCAACACCAACCACCCATCTTACCTACAGCCCACTAACCGACCATCCAAAATTTTAACAATTCCCCTAACACCTAATCACCAACCCCCCCCCCCCCACTCCTTCACCGCCGCCGCCAACCGCCCACCGCCAGCCAATCAAACACCCACAATTTTTAACAATTTTTTCCTCAACCTCCCCCACCAACCACCCACCCCAACTATTGTTGACAATTCCGCCCCCACACCAAATCCAACCACCCACCATTTTTGACAATTTTTACTCTTCCCGACACTACCCATACCCCCCCCCCCCCCCACCCTCCCTAAACACATCCCCACCACCCTCCCCTCCACCACTTACAATCACCAACCGCCCAACACCCTCCACTCCCACTTTATCGACTTTCTATGCCTTCAAAGCAGATATATAACGTGACTGTGACTGTGACACTTTTTCGTGCGTGCTGCCCATAGGTAATATTCTGATTTATTAGACGTTATCACGTCAAGAAAAACTTCAAAACACATGAAACATCTTAAGCTGAGAGTTGCGTTTAATTTGCTTAAAAAAAACAGTTTATGGCTAAGATTAGAGGTCAAGGTCATAAACAAATATCAAGGAAGTTAATATTTCACGTTGAAGGGTCAAGGCGCTTCCGTACAATGAAGATCCTATCTATGAACCTCAACTAGATACAAAATTTAAGCTCTGCAGACCAACACGAAATACTTAATAGCAAATATTTTTTTTTTTTGCTTAAAATGAAGCTAAAACTTTTGAAATAAAGTTAGTTAAAGAAAGTTGGTAGGTTTGAGTTGTTTAATCAGCTTTCATATTTCACTTAAAAATATAGAGGTAATTTTCAAAATACTACTTTAGGTATATTCATGTTTCCCCTCAAGACTTAGAACCTTAAGAATACTACATCAACTGCCGGGAATCCAAATTTAATCAGTCCTGCTACCAAAAAAGTTGTTAGAATGTAGCGTTTAGGTGATGTAATGTTTTTCTTGATTTTTAGTCTCTAAAAGTGATTAGAATGGCTTTTGATTCTGGATTTATTGTAACGTTTTTTTTTTTCAAAAAATGTATATCAAAACGATTAATGAGTATATTATGCATTTTCTGGAGAAAATTGTACCCACATTATTTGACATGGCAGGAAAAATAGAACATGCTAGAAACTGGATATCTTAAGACTGAGACAAGACACCCAATTTCCTTAAACGCGGTTAGAAAGGATAATCTTTTATAAATATAAAGCCTTTAACTAAAATTTTTAGGTATTGTAAGTAGGTTTTAAGAGAATTATGTACGTAAACATGGGCCAGGGTATGCCAAAGTAAGCCTTTTCATAGATAAGTATAGGTAATTGATATCAACATTGGAAATAGACCCTTGCAGAACAACTTATTTTCTTCAAACATGTCCATACGCCTTAGCCAGTTCCCAAATTATTGTCTACAAACTAGGAAACATCCTGTATAAATGAACAATACGTTTCTATACCGAAAGATATTATTTTACTATGTCACAAACTCCATATCAAATACGTATACCCTTTCTATCGGTATGTAAGTATGGTATAAAAACTTATAGGTTGCGCATATCCACAATCAGGCAAGAGGCACCATCCCTTCATCCTCATCTGTCATCCCCATTTAAAAATTTTCCCAACAACCACCAAGCACCAACTTAAACATCCCTCCAAAGTCCTATCTAACATGACTGCAACTGCGTATAATCTAATGTCATTTCTTCGTCCTTTATACAGAAATATAGGATGAGGTTGGTTTCGCACTCGATTGTACTACGCTTAGCAATTTGGTCTTTATTGTTCACAGCAAGTTTTGCCGTAGAAATATTATAATAGGAAGTGAAGAATTACGGTACAAGTTACAATAGTACTGATGCCAACCCAGCTCTACTCCCACTCAGTTCTCAATGGCACAAATCATTATAACTTTGATATAACTAAACTGAGTAAGTTTTTGAAGTGGCTTTTCAAAAGAGAATTTGATTTCCTCGCAAGCCAAGTAAAGTAAATAATAAAGATTAATGAATAAGAGATATCACATACCAATACCAAAGCAAAGGGATGTTAATGTTAATGTACTCAAGAGTATGGAAATGATAAGGGTAGGGCCTAGGGCAACGTAAGATTTCGACGAAGGATATAAAAACTTCTAAGCAGCGTTGCCGCTGAGGAAATTTGAAAGGGTGATATGTGAAAAATTTATTGCAATTAAGTAGAATAATTGTATTGTATTTGGTGTGAAGTTTGTAACATATGAAAATAAATATATTCTGATTCAGAATCAAAATCCCAGTTGATTTAGCAATGTCCATCCGTCCATTATAATATAATCTATGGTCCAAGAGTAAGGCTAAGTTCTTGAACCGTTGAAATTCACCCACAATCGTCATTTTTGTTCAACAACCTCTATTTGGCAAAATTAAATTTGTATTTTGTATACGCTTTAATTGCATACACAAGCTATAAATAAATCTTCTCTCAATTAAATAGAAATATCTCAGTTTGGGCGTGGCTGACGCCCACTTTTCATACAAAACCACCAATATTGTTTCCATAAAATAACGATGTTATCATACGAGCAAAATCCCTTATATTTTGTTAGTATAAGTTGTACGTAAACATCTGGTATAAGAAAGAAAAAAAATTGGTTTTGGGTGTGGCTTACGCCCATTTTCATTTAAAAACTATAAAAAACTTATTTTTTTTTGCAAAAAAAAAAACGGTACTAATAACAAAACCACCAGCCCAATTTGTACCCTATTAGTTCATCTTAAAAGCTTTTTTGAATTTGGGGAGCGGCTTACGCTCACTTTTCACAAAAGAACAAAAAATAATTTTTAAAAATATAAGGTACCAATAACACTGTGTAACAAAATTTCAAAAGTTCTTTGTTTATGTTCACTTCTGCATTGTTTATGTTTGGTTAATGTCAGCTTATTTAAGAAATACCAAAAGTTCTTCTTAAGTGTTAGATTTTGCTTCAGAATCACAGCAAGTAGATTGCAACTATCGGGTTTTTCAATAAGAGCGCTACAAAAGTTTTTTTTTAAATAAAACAAAAACGGTTTTGGATATCAATGAAATTCTTTATTCCTGTGAAAGTACGTTTGATGCCATTATGTATGGAATTCGATTCCTTTTGTATGGCTACCACGGGCACGCTTGCAGAAGTCCAGACGCTGAACCCAATTTTCGACGGTTTTCAATCATAAATCGGCCGATACTGCTACAATTTCACGTTCGATATTCGTACGAAGTTCAGCAATCGTCGCTGGCTTGTTGGCGTAGACCATAGACTTGACGTATCCCCACAGGAAATAGTCTAACGGCGTCAAATCGCACGACCGAGGCGGCCAAGCGACTAGACCATTTCGTGAGATAACACGTTCTCCAAACTTGGTTTCCAATAAATTGATTGTGACATTCGTTGTGGGGCTTGTGGCGCACGCCGTCCTGTTGGAATCACATGTCGTCCAAGTCCATATCATCCAATTGGGGCCAAAAATATTCGGTTATCATTGAACGGTAGCGATCCCCATTCACAGTAACGTGCCAATCTTGATCATCACGAAAGAAGTCCGGCCCAATGACACCGCCGGCCCATAAACCACACCAAACTGTAATTTTTTCGGGATGCAATGATGACTCATGGAGTACGTGTGGATTGCTGCCTGACCAATACCGCATATTTTGTTTATTGACGAAGCCATTCAGCCAGAAATGAGCCTCATCGCTGAAGATGATTTTTCGATGAAAATCCGAATCATTTTCAAGTTGTTGCTCAGCCCAATTCACGAACATACGACGCTTCTGGTGGTCAAGCGGCTTCAGTTCTTGCGTCAATTTAATCTTGTAAGGATGTAGGCCAAGATCTTTTCGCAAAATTCGCCACAACGACGTCACAGAAATGCCCAACGCTTGAGAACGACGCGCGAGAGACACATTTGGGCTTTCTGCAACTGAAGCCTCAGCGGCAGCAATATTCTCGACACTACGGGCACTTCTTTGTCTCACTGGCACGGGAAAATTTTGTACTGTGCCTGTGGATTCAAATTTTTCCACTAGACGCTCAATTGTTGATCTGCTAGGAAGATTATGACGACCATAAATCGGACGTAGCGCTCTTAACGTTGAGGCCATTGACTCCGAATTTCGGTAATAAATTTTAATAATTTCGACTCGTTGTTGGCTCGTTTATCTTTCCACCGTGAAATGGCGAACCAACTGAAGAGAAATGTCAAAAGAACGGCAAGAAATATGGCGTCGTTTGCTGTCCCTGTTGCTCTACTTTTGTAGCGTCCCTGTTGCAAAACCCTTTACTTGCTGTAGGTAAGTTGTGAAAATAATTTGATATAAATTTATAAAATTAATAAGCAAATACTAAAATGTCATGTTTTTTGTTTTTTTAGTTTTTAGTTTATTTTAAAACTCTAAATAACTTCCGCAACTGGAGAAATTTTATAAGTTTATGTTTCAAAGATCAAATGATGGGTTTGACCTATGCTTGTATCTCTGCGAATACATTTCGCAGTCCCGTTAAAGTAAAACTAACAGTTAGAACAAATTAAAAGGCAAAGTATGCTGGACTTATTATAAAAAAGCATAAACAAACAAAAAATCGACATAAACAAATTTTTGTTACACAGTGTAATCAATTTAACATTTTTTTTGTGCGTTAGGAAAAACATATCTTTAAATTTTTTTGGAATATTTTCAATACGCCCACATTTTAGGCGTGATTTTTATAAATACCTTTATTCGGGTAAGATCTGCTCGGTTCAACTGTGATTTTACACATAATGCTCAGCTAAGGCTTTATATGTTTTTAACAATTTGTTAGGAGACGCCTTCTTTTAAGGGGCGTTTCTCCTAAAAGTCTCAATATACAGTATAATGTTTTCTAACTATCGGTCGCAGTTTTGAAGTACACACATAATAGTTATTTTCATTCAAAATCTAATTTTAAAAAATTTAAGCTGTCTTTTTACTTGCGATTATAGGGTACTATAAGGGAAGTTATGAATTCGTGCAAACAAAAATTTCCTCGTAAACTATACATCAGATTTCAATAAAATTTTGGGCAAAGGAAGTCATTCATAATTGTATTAATATAGCATTTCAAAATTTTCAAAAACTTTTTTTTTGATTTTTAAAAAATTTTTCAAAAAAAAATTTGGTTTTCGAAACATATTGGAAACGGGTATATTGATTTTTTTGACATTATTTTTTCAGATGTAAACTATGGATTGCCATATATTTAAATACTCAAATAAATTTCAAAATATTTTTTGGAAAAGTTTTTCAAAAATAACCTTTTTTAAAAAAAAAAAAAACTGGTCGCACGATTTTCAGTATTTTTTTTTTCCTTGATTGACATATAGCTTTGAAATTTTATTGCGTGCTTAGTTTTTCCGAGATTATTCTTAAACTAATTTAAAAAATAAAATAATTTTCGAAATTATTTAAATTTTTCTTAAACTCCATTATTTTGTTTCTGGAACTGGACAGCGGCTGGCTCCGAGGAGCGAACGCATACAAATAAAAAATAGGGAATACAGGGTATCCAACAGTTGCAAACGTACTGTAGCTTTCGCTTATATTTTTTAATACAAATAATAGACAACTTATCCATCGTAAGCAATTATTAATTATTGTAAATTTCTGCAACTTAGTTTGATTCCTCCAATCTGTTTTGATAAAAAAAAAAAAAAAAAAATACCAACATATCCTAGGCTTATAAAGCTTAGTCACCCTATATCCATTTCTCGATTTAGGACATAACTGTTAGTTGCCTTGTCGTTTTGTGTTAACTAAGCTGATTATTTAAATAAATCCTACCCTGCTTGCCTGGAATGCTTTACAAAACTAAAAATGTGTGTATCATAAAGATATGTATGTCCTTCCTTAAAGTGCGTGTTTTCCAAAAAAGAAGAATTAAAAAATAAAATCTAATTCTTACAATATATCCGATTTCAGATAAGCAATGATGCTGAGCGACGTAAAGTAGCAGATTTACGTGAGCTCAAAGATTCATATGAAATCCGATTGACTCAGTTATCAAAATCTGCCAAAACTGAAATATCACGATTGGTAAGTTCTAACAATAAAACAAAACCATTAGTAAAGAAAGATTTAAAATTCAGTCTGTAGTCGAGTCTTATCGGCAAGATTATTTGTCAAAAAAATTCTCTTGTTGAAAACATAAAAATGCTTTTTCTTCACCCTCTATAGAATAGGGTATCTTTTATGTGTCTTACAGAACCAACGACAAGAAACAAAAGAGTAGGTGTATTTTATTGATTCTAATAGTCTAAAATGAGATTTATTTTCAAATTATGCAACAATTTAAAAGAATTTCAATCTTACCACAAATATCGAGTTTCTGACAAGGCTTACCTGTTGACCATGAAGAAAAAGAAGAAATGCTAAACTAAGGAGAACATATCTATTGCCAACATCATCAAACTAAGGAGATGCAGAGGTGGTTAGTAGAAAAGAGGTGCAAAACTTCTATAAAAGAGTGAAGTAATCAACGTGAAGACAACACTAACAACAATGACCCTGCAAAGTGGGAGTGGACACACTGTTGTGAGTAACAGTCCATGTTAACCATTTGAAGGGCTATGTTCACCATTTACTTAATGGTGATGACAGCCAAGAATCTTTCATGAACGACCGGGAACAGTCAATCTAAGTGCCAACCGTTACATTTGAACGACTTAAATGGGGTCAAATTATCCCCAGACCAGATCTAGCCAGACGCATAGGCACACAAAATATTCTTCAAAATGTCATCGGAGAAAAGTTTGACCGACGGTGACGATTGGAATTTTAGTATCATCTGGCCCATTCAGAAATAAAGGAGAAAGTCTACTTTTGCACCAATTACAGAGTCATCAGTCCTTAAGCATTGCTTATTAGATCATGTCCAGTATTTTATTTGAGTGTCTTTTTTTTTAAAGATCTAAGATCCAAGAACAAAATCAAGAATTTGACACGTGAGACGTGACCCACGAATTGGGTATCGATTTAAAAGCAGCTTATTGTTAAAAGGAAATAACTATTGATATTGTGCAATGATCGCAACTCTAGAATTCTTGCTAAACTGATATATACGTCTTATCGTTATTACGTTGGAAAATGGTCTCTGTGAAATCGTCAAAATCGAAAGAGATTCTACTCAAATCTTCGAAACCAGGACAGTCAGGCAGCAGCTGTTTCAATATTGTGGTTAAAAATGTTTAATATTCAACTGCAATGCCATTCATCAGGTACTAAAGGGTGTTTTTCTTAGAGGTATTGAACTTTAAGTTGGCAGCTATATTAAAACCAGCGGCCATTTTGTCAACTATCAAGTGATTTATTTTTAGTTTGGATTGGCATTTCAACATGAACAGACTGACGTCTGAACAACGCTTCCAAATTGTGCAAATTTATTCGTGAGACGCATCGCGATTTTCACAACAAAATTTTGTTTAGCATTGGAGTTGACTTATATGGCTACTTCAATAAACAAAACTGTCGCATTCGGAGTGATGATAATGCTCAAATGTGTATTGAGACACTGTTACATTCACAAAAACTGACTGTTTGGTGCTTCATGGGTTGGTGGAATAATTGGTCCGTACTTCGTTAAAAACGATGCTGGCCAGAACAATACAATGGTGACCGCTAAGAGCCATGCTTACTGACTTTTTCGTTCATCAATTGAACAACCATGATGTTGATGTGCAGGAGCTGTGGTTTCAACAAAACGACGCAACATGTCACACAGCTCGTGCCACAATTGAATTCTTGAAGGAAACGTTCGGTGAGCGCATAATATCGCGTTTTGGTCATGTGAATTGGCCTCCAAGATCGTGCGATTTAACGTCGTTTGACTATTTTCTTTTTGGATAGGTGAAGTCGCTAGTCTATGCCGATAAGTCCGAAACGATTGAATACTTGGTCGACAACATTTGCCTTGTTATTGATGATATACGACAAATGTTTTAAAAAGTCATCGAAAACTGGACCTCAAGATTAGACTATGTCCTAGCCAGCCGTGGCGGTCATATGCCAGAAATTATATTTAAGTTATAATGCCAGAAGATTATCTTCGACTAAAGTAAATTTCTGGCAAATTTAAAAAAATCATCATTTTGTATTCCATTTCAAAGTTCTATACATCTGAAAAATTACCCTTTATATTCAATAAATTGACCAACACAATTACTTCGATTTTCTGACGACTTTAACGTGATAAGCAGAACAAATCTAGGAATAACTGGGGCGCCTTCACTTCCGTCGGCTTGTCAGAAAAACTTCTATTCAATCGCTAAGATTGCTGGTTCACGAAAATTGAATGCACATCAACGCTTAAATTCTCGACGCCTTAACAGAGGAAGTTAAATGACAAAGTAGACCATCTTCTATGGAGCGACCAGGTAGAGGGAGATCTTCACCTACTTGGAGTGTACAGTTGGGGACGCCAAGCTAGAGATCAAGCTGGCTGGAGGGTCATATTAAATTAGACTCAGGAGCACCACACCTCCTATCTCCACCCCAAAGGTAAGAAAAACTAAGTTAGAGAACTGTCATCGATGGAAAGACGGTATGGTTAGTTGTTGCCGAAGAGAATCGAAAAACTGCAATGGCAAGCATCACCATTCTGTCTATATTTCCAATTGAAATTCGAACTGTAAAACTTGGGAGGACAAAGTTCAAAATCAAGCCCATCTTCATAAGAACCATGTGGGATTAGGCAGTGCGGTTGGCCTTTTGCAGTTAAAGTCATATTCTTTGATTTAAAAACACATTTGATTGTTTTTATTTGGATCTGGAGATCCCTAATGAAATTATATTTCTTAAGAGTGGTCAGATAAAAATCAAGGTTTAAATTTTTGCGTAGCTTTTGAGAGGTTTTGTGACAAGGAGATGCTGTAACAAGTTTGTCTTAAACTACGACAAGTTTGTCTTAAACTACGACTTTAATTGTAAATTTATTGCCACTTACTGCCACGATGGGTACAAAAAAGAGGCTTGAATTACTATCAAATGATAACATCTCATCATCTCTGGATTTTTCTTAAATGCTTTGATGCAGGGGTGGTTGAGTAGAGCACTCAGTTTACTTTTTTGCCCATGGTTATATCAGTTCAAAAATTCGCACTACAATAAATCGGTGACGTGAAATAACCCCCGACGAAATAAGGCCTTATGTGGTGTTATTTCTATTTGCTCGTAGTAATAAGGCTTCATAAGTCATGAGGCCTTATTTCTATGACTGTAGCGAAATAACGCCCGCCTTACCTTAATTCGTTCAGTAGATGTATTAAAGACATCATAAGCAGTAAAATTTCAACCAGTTGAAAAAACTATGAGATTCAAATATTTTCAAAATAATAGGACAACATTACATTTAGTTTTGTTTTAAAACATAAAATACATTGCAGAGCATACAAAATAATAGTAAAAAAAAATTAAGTGCACGACTGGGTCGCGCGAACTTGCTCTAATGTGTTAAAATGATTTTGAGTGTTTGAGATTTTGGGAAAAAAGCGTTGAAAAAATCATATGAAATTTTTTAAATCACTTAAAAATCAATACCTTAAACGTTTTTTGGAGAAAATGAAATAAACCATCAGGTTTCTTTTACTTTTTTGATTTTTTACAAAAAAAAAAATTCAAAATCGTTCGACCAGTTTTTTTGAAAAACTTTTTGAAAATATATTCCAATATTTTTTTGAGTATGCCAACTTCTAGCACTTTGTAGTTTTTATCAGAAAAATAAAATTGAAAAAATATAGATTAAACCGTTTTTGGAAAAAACAAAAATTGAAAAAAAATTTTGAAACTTTTTTAAAAAACTCAAAAAAAATTTTTTTGAAAAATTTAAAGTTTTTTATTATTTCTTTTATAAAAGGGCTTCTACATTAAAAATTTAATCGAAAGCCGTCAAGCGGCTTACGAGAAAATCGGATTTAAAAACACCGGTCCTATGGGAGGTACCGTTATAAGACTTTTCCTGAAAAATCTATTCCAACCAAAACATAAAGCTTGCACATAAAACACTATTCAGAAAATTTTATCAAAATCGTAGGAGCCGTTTTTGAGAAAAAATAATTTTTCACTAAAAATCATATGGCAGGTACCGTTAGTTTTAGAGCTAGAATGCTAATTCCAAAAACTTCTCTGTAGGACGTCATAATAATACTATCTACCAAGTTTGAAGCAAAGCGGTCCAGCCGTTTAGGCTGTAGGTGCCGATACAGACGGACGGACAGACAGACAGACAGAATTGTCGGACCCACTTTTTTAGTCTTCTCTATCATTGTAATGTTATGTTTGATTGCCCAAAAAAAAATTTTTTTTTTTACGAATGCATAACTTGCCTTATAGTACCTATAATCGCAAGTAATTATAGTACATACCTATAATCGCAAGTAAAAATGTACAAAGCTCTGCAAGCAATCGAAAAATCGCGCTGATGGTGTCGAAAGTCCATCCATAATATTTAAATAAAATTTACAAAGCTTTGCAATCAATCAAAATTTCTTTTTGGTTGAAACAGAACTGGTTTTATAAAACCCGTTACTTGTGTTCGCATAGATTTCTGTAGACATACCTACCATATTTTCTTAGCGATTATAATTATTAGCCAATGCGAAAAAGTGGCCTTAGTTCCACGTTCGCATATAAAAAAAACCCTTATTTAAAAAAAAAATTATATCATGAATGCGGCCTTCTTTCCATGTTTGTATGAGGTCTTATTTCTACACTTAGCCGGAAGTAACACCAGTCGGGCACTATTTCCATTTTTTTTTTTATGGAATTTTGAATTATTTTGAAAGCGGCCTTATTTCGTCGGAAGTTATTTCACGTCACCCAATAAATATTACTGGAACTGGCAGACCTTTCCGAAAAATTCTCTTATCAATATTCTTGACTATATACTTATTGGGGCTCGAATCTCTGAACTTGCATCCTGCATTGAGCGGCTTTTTTTCAAAAAACCGAATGAAATCCCTATCACATGAAAATAACGCCCTGCCCCTTCTATGTATTGGTTTAGAACTGGTTTTTAAGTCTAAAAAGCCAATTGGAAAATAGAGCTCATACGCTATTTACAATATATGTGGCACAATACACAGAACATTCACAAAGACATGCATGATTTGCAGGGCTTAAACCTTTTAAACAATGAATAGGGAAAGAACTCTAAGGGAGGCATTGTGTGTGATTTAACATTTTCTTTTGTAAACCTTAAACTGACAAAAGGGAAAAGTCAGTTTATTTTTAAACAGACATAGGGTGCATTAGGACTTGTTGTGACTTTGCTTTAGCATTTCTACTTTTCTTTTTCAGAAAGATTTTTTTTTAATTTCCTTAGAAAATCAACTTTGGTTAGGATGTTTAGCTTATCTGAACCTTTTACTTAACAGTCATCCGAGATGGATGCTGATGAGTGATGACAATGACGAAAAGTGCTCCAAAGGGGTTTTTTTGTATTTAAGTGCATATCTCACACATACATTGATTTATGACCCATGAATGCAGCCGGGTCGGACATGCGCAGAACTTCTAAAGATTTCGTGTTTGTCTTGAATAAATGCGATGCTGCGCTTGCTGCGGTATAGACAGAAACAAATCAGCTAATGGACTTTTATTAGTCATCTACGGATCCACGTGTGGTGATGGTGAGAGGAGAAACCGATGGATCGGCCGGCTAATGACCCCTTTCGGTTTCATTTTTCTTTTCAATATTTTTTTTTGTGTGGTTTTTCTCAAAATATTGCCCCAAGAGGTCTGGTAACGTTTCACTAATTTGTGTTGTTGCTGTTGTTGTTGTTAGTAACAATAACAAAGAGAGAGACACAAAATAACCACGAATATACCCAACTTACCATGCAACATCGTGGCTCTCAAGGAGTCAAGTGATTGGCAATCAATTTAATTTATATACGCATGCCGGCAATTAGGTTCTCGTAGATACTTTATTGCTGTGTTTGTGGTGAAGTGGATGGTGGGTTTTGTTTTATTACGCTTCAGGCATCATTGGTTGTAAGAGCGAAAGGAATTTTCTCATATATAGTTGGTACTATAATTCGGACGCAGAGTCCAAGTCCAACCAGCGATCACAGATGAATCAACTTCTGACCATTACATGCGTGGTCTGGTTATATATAGTGCCCACTTAGATTGGCCGCATAGAGTCAAATTTGGCTTTTTTCCCCGATTGTTTGCAGGTATCCCCATTCATTAGTTTTTGGTTCGTATACGCAGCGCAGGTAAGAATGCGAGAATTCAGTTCATTTGGGCTTGGCAAGTTTTGCTTCCCACGATTTTGCAGTTCATTGAGAAAAAAATACGCTTTCGATGTAGACCCTTAGGCGTTTAGGTATGGTTGGGACTGTTGTTTGCGTAAATTATGACCCGTTGTTGTAGTGCTGATGCTGCTCGCTTTATGAAAAGATTTTGATGCTGACAGAAAAGATGACCTGTTCAATGTTCATACTGTTGCTAGGGATAGGGAGCATACAATCCAAATGTCTTAAAAGAAATGTGGAATTTAAGCAACTATATGTTGGAAGGTTTTGAAGCCTGGTAGAACACCGAGTATATATGTGTATATAACATCTTCTTTGAGGAAGATCCACCAAGAAGACATTTTTTCATTAAAAAGTTCATCTCTGCTAGCCGTTTGTAGGCGGTTGTTCTAAGTTCTAGGCCTCTTACTCTCTGCAGAATATATATAGAGGCAAACGTTTACTATAGCGTCGTATAAGCAACTCAACAATTATAAGCTCACGTGATGTTGATTTGGTCATGTTTATAATGTCTTCGGTTCTGGGAAGACTTTCAACTAGTCTGCCATTTTGTCTTTCTTAAAAGATCCTGAAGCTAAAGATTGATTTGAACAGAAAGTGTTTTTTCATTGATAAATGTCAATGTTGTGAATAAAAGAACAATTTTCAAGAATTGAAAAAAGAGGATTAACGATTAATGAAAGTTAAATAATACAAAAAAAAACTTGGTTTTCCGTAAAGTCGGTTTACAGACGATAATTTTACGTGATAACCAGTAAGCAAAACAGTTCATGTGTAGGTTGCATCTCTCCAACCACCAAATACCCATCACACCTACAGCCACCAACCAACCACCAACCATTTTTGACAATTTTTTCCTCAACCCCATCCCAACACCAAATCCCCCAAATCCAACCAACTACCCCACCTGCCACCACCTTCCACTCACCCACCATTTTTGACAACTTTTTCATCGCACCCCATCAAATCAACAATCGCCACCACCAAAACTGCCAACCAATCAAACCACCTGCAACCGCCAACCAACCACCCACCATATTTGCCAATTCACCCCTCCCCTCCCCCAATCATACCAAATACCCCCAACTCCAAACACCCAGCCCACCTAAAGCCACCAAGGAACCACAAATTAGTTTTGACAATTTTTGTCTCACCACCCAAACCAGCTACAACCACCCACCAGTTTTGACAAATTTTCCTCTTCCCGACCCTACCAATACCCCACCCCCCACCTCCACCCCCCCGCCTGCCCCACACACACTCCCACCACAACCAACCAAGCACCCAACACCCTCCACTCCCACTTTAACGACTTTCTAGGCTATCAAAGCAGCTAGGTAACGTCAGTGTGACTGTGACTGTGACTGTGACTGTGACTGTGACTGTGACTGTGACTGTGACTGTGACTGTGACTGTGACTGTGACTGTGACTGTGACTGTGACTGTGACTGTGACTGTGACTGTGACTGTGACTGTGACTGTGACTGTGACTGTGACTGTGACTGTGACTGTGACTGTGACTGTGACTGTGACTGTGACTGTGACTGTGACTGTGACTGTGACTGTGACTGTGACTGTGACTGTGACTGTGACTGTGACTGTGACTGTGACTGTGACTGTGACTGTGACTGTGACTGTGACTGTGACTGTGACTGTGACTGTGACTGTGACTGTGACTGTGACTGTGACTGTGACTGTGACTGTGACTGTGACTGTGACTGTGACTGTGACTGTGACTGTGACTGTGACTGTGACTGTGACTGTGACTGTGACTGTGACTGTGACTGTGACTGTGACTGTGACTGTGACTGTGACTGTGACTGTGACATTTTTCTGTGCGTGCTGCCCATATATTCCAAACCGATTTATAAGACGTTATCACGTCAAAAAACAATGCATTAGGTGATATTTGTCATGACTCATGACTTAGTCTTATTGGAATTCACAATAATAGGTAGTGTAGCGAGGATTTGGTGGATTATTGAACATTAGAGGTGTTGAAATGTTTACATTTGTTTATCTTTGTCATTCGTAAAGAACGCACCTGTCAAATGTAGTGCGACTATCGATGGGAGGAAAAAGGGTGTGACAACGACTAACGGAAAGTTAATCCCTGAATGGGTTTCGCGATTCTTCAAGCCTATTAGTTGGGTTTTGTTTTCTTTCCTTGGGTCATAAAAAAAGGTCATTTTATTGTTATCAAAATTGTCAAGCGTTAATCTATGAATGAATTTTGTGATGGCAATCCTTATGAACAGGTAGTTGAGTAGTCAAGTGCTAATCTATGAATGAATTTCGGGATCGCGATTCTTAGAAACAGGTACTTAGTTGGGTTTTTCTACTCTTTTGACTTTGGAAGGACACATTACCAAAAAAAAAAAAAAATCCTTATTAGGTACCCTATTTTAAAAATCGCGTCGTCTTATTATTTCATATGTGGTTTCACGTGTAATCTTTAAACAAGTATTTAATATCAAGACTTTATGTACGTTTTTTGTCGGAAGCATAAGGAAGAAGCGCCAATACAGTGCAGAATACATTAGATACGGATTTATTGAAAATCCAGCAAACCCATTCCCGGCTTGTTTGCCTCAAAACATTTTCAAATGAAGCGATGAAACCTTCAAGACTTCAAGATCACTTGAATAAAATGCATCCAGATAAGAAGGTCAAAAATGCAGCCTATTTTCAAGACCTGGAGAAGAAGCCAAGTGTGTCAAAAGTCAAAACTTTTTTCGGTGGCTGCTAAGCAGGACGATGACGGACTTCAAGCTTCGTACAATATCTCTCTGTTGATTACTCAAACCGGTAACAGCACACCATCGGAGAAGAATTAATTTTATCGGCTATACAAGAAGCAATAACTATGGTACTCCATAAACCAGCGGCAGATATTATCCGGAAAATGCCTCTGAGCTGCAGTTCTATGCAGAGACCAATTGATAAAATGGCTGAAAATATTGAAGAGTCACTGAGCAATTATCTGAAAACTAGTAAATTTTCGATTCAGCTGGACGAGTCAACTTTACCAAGTAATGAAGAATTGTTGTTGTCTTACGTGAGGTTTATTAAAGATGAGTTAATATGCGAAGAACTATTATTTGCGAGAAATTTAGAGACAGATACAAAAGGACAAAACATATTTAATACTCTGGAAAAGTTTTTTGATGAGAAGGAAATTCCCTTGCCCAATATTTTCTCAGCTGCTACGGATGGTGCTCCGGCTGTGACCGGGTGTCAAAAAGGCTTCATAACGCACTTAAAAAATAAAATACCAGATGTATTCGCTGTACATTGCGTCATTCATCGACAACACTTGGTTGCCAGAAATTTAAGAGAAAGACTGTCCCAATTACTGCAACATATAATCAAAGCAACCAATACAATCCGAAACAGCTCTTTAAATTACAGGTTATTCAATCAGCTTTGTGTAGCGAATGATGAAAATTTCAACCGATTGCTGTTTCACACATAGAAGTTTGTTGGCTATCAAAAGGCAATTGTCTGGCACGGTTTAACAATTTATTTGACTCAGTGATAGATTTCTCGGAAAACAAAGATACGGTATTGAACCATAACATCATCACATCAAATAAGGATATTGGCAGACGAGAGTTCCAAAATTTTCCAAATTTGCCAAAAATTGAATACGATGGTTTTAATATGAATAAAATGTACTGATAGTATTATAAAGTTGTGTTTTATTTAATCTCACTAGTAAAAAATGTAATTCTAATCTTAAGTCACACTAATATAGCGCATAACTGCAATTAAATTGATCAAAGTAATGAATGTCACTAGGGTTTGTAAGATGTTGTATACCAAAACTCATACATATACACAGCTGGTCAAAAAAATAGTTGTGATCAAATTTTTTCGCACCACTGTTGTCTTTGATGCAAAATAACTGTTTTTTTGATCGCAGGCCTTACAAAAAGTTCTTGTTTTAAGAAAAAACGGTTATTCTGTTGACACTGATGCTGAGCTTACTGCATTTTGTGTGTGTTATGTTGAGCTGTTCTATTTTCTTTGTTGCATTAGGATTTGGTGTTTTTAAGAAGTTGGTCATTAAAATAGGTGTTCTCCAAATAAATCCACAGTTTATATCTCTGTTATTTCAAAAAAATATTAAATTTCAAGGTAACCTCTTTTTAATAATTTTACTATCCATAAATGATAGTTGTTAATAAATAATATAATAAATAATAGTTTATTAGACTTTTAGTATGGGTAGAAACGTCCACTGTTCGGCGGAATAAAGACGGGTAGTTTTACATCTAAGAAATGAAGGTAAGACTTACAAATTTATAGCAGAAGCCCTAGGAAGATCCCAAAATGTTGTGACAAATGCACTCAAGGCCAGATTAGTGCGCGAAAATCGTGGGAGGCCGAAAAAAACATCAGTCACCACTGATCGCCGTGTCCTCCTTTTGGCTAAATCTAAACCTTTTGCTTCGTCAAGGACAATAGGAGCACAAATCAATAATGAAGTCAGTGCCCGCACAATCCGCAGAAGGCTTCAGAGCTTCAACCTACCAGGAAGAGTTGCCAGGAAAGTTCCTTTACTAAGAGCAAATAATATAAGGTCCCGAAAAGAATTTGCCTTAAACCATAGAAGTTGGAACGGACCTGAAGGAGCAAAAAAATGGCGAAATATCCTCTGGAGTGACGAAACAAAAATTAATTTGTTCTCATCAGACTCGGGGCGTAATGTCAGGCGACCAAAAGGAAAGGACTACCACCCTCGCTATACCCGGAAAACAATCAAACACGGGGGAGGAAATATTATGGTCTGGTTCCGTTTTTTCTAGTATGGTGTGGGCCCTGATACCTATATTCCGTATTAGTTACATCTTGACCAAATAAGGTTATAGGGATATTATGGAAGATATCATGCTTCCATTTGCCGAAGAAAACATGACTTTCCAATGGATTTTTCAGCAGGATATAACGATCAGAAACATATGGCAAATCTTGTGAAAGAGTTGTATCGAGAGAAAGAAGTTTCAATTGTTTCATGGCCAAGTCAATCCCAGATCTCAACCCGATTGAGAACTTGAGGAATGAGCTTAAGCGGAAACTAGGATGCCAATATTTTCCAAACTGGAACCGATTGTGGGATGCTGTTCAGAGTGAATGGTATTCTATACCCCAAGAAAGATGCCAAAAGTTTGTAGAGTTAATACCACGCTGACTTTAAAAAGTTTTGGATAACAATGTCGTATACTCGCGTTATAAGAGAATGGTAAACAAAAATTATTATAAAATACAACAAATTTTGCATTCAAACTATCATTATTCATAATTTAGGAAGACACACCTATTTTTTTGTCCAAGCGCATATGTCTACACCGTCGGGTTTATTGTATAAAATTTATAATTACTTAATTTAAAAGCCTTAAATATTAATATCTCATTAAGTATTGATAGTCCAATGAAAACTAATGTTAAAATAATATTTAAATAAACAAAACATATTAAAAAATTAAGTTTATATAAAAAAAAAAAAATTGCACCTATTTTTTTGACCAGCTGTGTATGTACGCGTCGAATAGAAAACCATTTCTTTTTTGGGGAGCGCTGAAAAATAATTGATTGTAAAAATGGGCGTTAGATGAAACAAGTTTGAGAACCTCTGATCTAGATAGACAAAGATCGTTTTGAAGATAGAATTTGACTTAGGTAGAGTTAACTGTATATAAGACTTTTTGTCGAAAATCGCGTTTTCCAGCTCGGTGTGAAATCCCTATTAGAACAACTGTTTTAACTGCAAACATTTAAAAATATCCGCATAATAACCCTGAAGTTACTCGTTTTTGATTTTGTATAGTGATTTCAGAAATCGGTTCGCTCTTGTGAGTATGTTAAACTCTGTTAATGGAGTCTATTCTGTTACAACATTTCGATGTTCTCGTGAAAAATAAAGTCTTCCCAAAGTTGTATTTCTTAAATAACCTAAAGTGGGTCTTTTACTCAGCTTCATCCTCTTCATTGTAGACATAGTTTTTTTTGGGGTGGTATCTAAGAATAGGGATCACGATGTTATCCAGAGAAAGAAAGATAAAATCTAGAAGTAGTACAAATCTAGAATGTATACAAATCTAGAAAAATAGAAATCTAGAAAAATCTAGAAAAAAAGTTTTCTAGATTTTTTTAAGAGGAATTAAAAATAATTCTAGATTTTGTCCATTCTAGGTTTTTTTTCTCGATTTTTGGTTTCCTGGATTTTCCTAATTATAGATTTTTTTTTTTCTAGATTTTCTCTTTCGAAATTTTTTTGCTCCAGATTTTTTTTTTAGATATCGTAGTAAACCCCTAAGAACATTATGCTCAGTTACCAAGCCTAAAAATATATTTATATTGGAACAGAACACTATAGGTAGCCTTCATTTCTGTCGACAAGTCTTAATAAAGTTTTGGGCCAATTTATTTTAACATCTTCTTTTTTAATTTTGTATTTAATGTTCATTTTACTGCTGCAGATACCATTCAAGTGCCAATTAGTTTGACTATTTTTATGTGTTTTTTTTTTTGTTTTCGTTATAGCTGGAGGAAATAAAAACCAAAGAACGTAGCATCGGGCAACTTAAAAAGGAGACAAATACGTTACAAAAACCAAAAACGAACAAAACCACGAACCATAATAACAATAATAACAAAAATAATAAAAAGGATACAAACCCAAAGAATACAGTTCAACACACATCCGAGGTAAGTTTTCTTACAATCATTTATTTTTACAGATGTAACTCTCTAAAAGTCTAAAGAATCCATAAAATCCACTCTTTCTAAGAAATAATGAAAAATGAATTTAATTCCAATGTCTAGACACCAGACAAAGTCGTCCTGATCAAATTGTATATAAGGAGTGTTCATTTTTGCATCCCTATTATAAATGACTTAATTAAAGGTCTCCTTAGTCTCTGTAAGGCCCATAAAACAACTTCCACTCAATCCATCTGCTTGCGCCGAGCTGCGCTGCTGCAGCGCGTCAGTATTCGAATTCATGGGCAATCGAAGAGATCATCTCATCTAACATGGTAATTGCCTCGGCAACACCTTGTTTTGCCATTAAATTCAGATTGAACATCTTATGGATGCACGCGCATTGGCGCATAGGACGATCTTCGAACTAGCTATTTATCGTTTTGCAGGAGAATTTATTATAAGACTGCAGTATTGTGTAGCTATCTAGTCGAAATCATCATCGTCTGTGCCTGCTCCTGGGATTAGCTACGGTTGAGGATTTGCATGTTGTGTGGCATCCGCATGTCAATTTCATGTTGGAGTCTCCTCACGGGCATTGATCTTGTAATCTCTGGCTGGGATGTAAAGCTAAATGGAGTTGGAGTGAGCTGCTGCTGCTTTATAGATTGTTATGTGCGGTGCTATCTCTCTATATCTTCAGGTGGTATCTGCGCGAGTGTAGGCACTCTGTGGGAATTCAAAAGCGATAGGTAGCTTAGGCTAAGAAGTTCAAAGTGATGTTCGCGCACATAAATTTATATCATAAAAAAGACTGCTGCTCTAATGATTTGCAAAATGCTAGTGATTTCCTTTGATTTGATTACACTACTTGCTTGGGATATTAAGTGGTCATTGATTTTGTTTCCAGGGTGAATGGTGAAGATTAAGTAATATTGTAACTTGATACAAATTTCGCAGCAGATAAGAAACTTTCTTAGTTCTAAAAGTCAATGCTTTCAAATGCGCATTTAATTTTAAAATAAGTACAATGTTACTCTTGAAAGCTTTTTTTTTTTTCTTTTTTTTAATTGAAAATTGAAGTCCTTCTGATTTATTTTACTGTTTGGTAATTAGAATCGAAATTGGAAATTTTTTTAAGAATGTAATTTTTATAACATCTAAAAATTCAGAAAAAGTTCTTCTCGGATGATAAATTAAATGAGTATGATAAATTAAATGAGTAAGAGCGTTCAGCAAGGTTGGATTGGAAATACAAGGAGATATCGATCCATATTGATTTAGAATGTCTGTAAATCATTATGGAAGGGATACAAAGCTGGATAAAGTATTTCACATTCGTTTAGCGCTGGTAAAAAAACGACTCTCTAAACTTAACAGTACGTCCAAAGTTAGGCTCGAGAGTAAATTGATGCGCATTCCTAGCGATGCTATAGTGTTTATGGGGACTTTGTTTAAGAAGAGTGAAATATCTGGATATTTCGATGGAGCACTGTTTGTAGAAGTAGCGATAATACAAGGTGAGACAGGAAATATTACTTCGATGTTCGAGAGAAACAAATGTTCTGTAATAGTTTTCTCACCTGTCAGTTTTCAGGTTTTTGTTTTAATCCTGTCCAGGAGACGATCTGCCGATGGTCAGGTACGCTTCGGGAAAATGTTTTTGGAGAGAACAAATATTTTATAAAACGACCTAGGAAACCTTTACAATGAGCAGCATTTTTAATGACGTCAAATATTTGTCTGTTCCACAGAAAATGGCTTATAATACACATACCTAGAACAAAAGTTGTCCAATTTCTTTAGATAGTGGCATATATGTAGAAGGTTATGCTATATACGACAGAAGACCGTTTTTGAAGCATTAAATTCCGCATATCTGATAGTTTCACACTGGAGTTTTCTGAAAAGATTATAAATCAATAAGATTATCATAGCTGCTGTTGCAGTTCCAAATTTGAAAAAAGGGCTTTGAAGCTGGAATCGAATAAGCCTGATGTGTAACACTAACATCCTCATCCTCTTTAGAAAAAATTAGTTGTATAGACTTCAACTTGATTTGTTAATTTGGCTTTTCTCTAAAAAAAAACGTAAGAATTCTCATATTTTAAACGAAAGAGCTGACGTGCGAACCTTAAAAAAAATATAATACCTTTGATCGATCAAAAAGAATATCCTTTTATGCAGGGTGATCGTTATAAGATGCACCAAAAAGAAAGGAGTTGGGTTAAGACAAGAAAAAAATTGAATTGAAAGGGGGGGGTATATTTCCCTCCGTTCATTGGGGGGGGGGGGGGTCAATTTTCTAAAAAAAAAAATTACTTAAATCGGAAAAAAATATTAAAAAGTAACAATGCCATGCCATACCTGTTAAGCCAGATATCTCTTCTTCTATTGTATTTTTAAATGAAATCACTGAAAATTGTATGACTCTAGTATTTTTTGTTCCCAAGCTATTCAAAAATAACCGAAGTTCTTACATATTTTGCATAAAATCATTTTACAAGGGCGTCCCTAATTCGTAAGCAATATTTTAGAGCATGATTCGTTGGTACGTTTTAAGAAAAAAAATTGTTAAACAGTAAAGGCCTATCTCCAATTTTGATATAAATTTTTGGGGATTTAAGAAAAGACTAACTTTGGTGTACCCTGACTTACGTTAAAGTTAATTGCGCTGTTAGTATCTACTAATGGTAGAAACTTCGTTTAGGAAAAATAATAACCTTTGTTATTGCGTTTAAGTAAGTGTTATACTTAGTTTCAGTTTTAAGATATCCTGTTTCTAGTCTGTTCCATTTTTCCTGCCCATGCTAATTTTTGAGTCGTTTTTCTCCAGAAACTGCGTAATACCCATAGCGTTTTTATATTTATTTCAAATGAATATAGAAACTGTTAAAATAGAATTCAAAGAAAATTGCACAGATTATATGATAATTTTGAAAAAAATTGGCGTAGGTTAAAATTGGGAAAAAGTGAGTGTCTTATTGCCTTAAACTGCAAATATCGTTTTTTTTTGGTTAATGTAATT
This sequence comes from Platycheirus albimanus, assembly GCA_916050605.2. Lineage (NCBI taxonomy): Eukaryota > Metazoa > Arthropoda > Insecta > Diptera > Syrphidae > Platycheirus > Platycheirus albimanus. The sequence continues at coordinate 288,682,036 of OU696696.1, read as the reverse complement.
TTTATTTCATGTAAAACAATAAAAACCTATACATTGTATGATACTTCGGAGACCTTACAGCAGGTAAAAAAGGATTTACCGATTTTGTACCTGAATTTCTAACAACAGTTAACAATACGATTGGTTTTTAGTGGCTTGTTTGACATTTTGTCTAAACTTTCTTAACATTTCATTTGTAATGCCAAGGTAACAGTTGATTAGAAACGTTTTTCGCAATGGCTACATTTACAAACCAAGAACACGCAGACATAATTTACGTCTGCAGTGCAGTGGTTGTTCAAACAACAAAGATACCATGAACTCAATCCAAACCAACGACTTCCAAATAAACCAATGAAAGCCACTCTAATTGTCAACTGTTGTTAGAATCAAGTTCAGAAAACCCTTTTTTCCAATCCCAACCTAGACTCTAAAAGTAAGCAGTAAATGCCAGAATAAAATCTTCCGTGCCAGCTAGAATAGTTTAATTTTTACTTGCGATTATAGGTACTAAAAGGCAAGTTATGCATTCGTCGAAAAAAAAAGTTTTGAGATAACAATCAAACATGACATTACGATGATAACGAAGACAGCCCAAACGGGTGGGCCGAATCGCTTCAAACTTGGTATATAGACTTTTTTAGGTATTGTACAGAGGGGAAATTGAAATTTTTTTTTTAGCTCAAAAAATAACGGTACCTGCCATACAACCGTTACGCTAAAGCTTATTTTTCTCAAAAACGGCTCTAACGATTTCGATTTAAAAAAATCAGTGTTGGTTTTTAGGTACGACCAATCATATGGCTGAAAATTTTTTTTTAAAAAATGGCTAAGAACGGTACTTTCCATAGGACCGTTTTTTTGCTTTCGACTAACTCGAAAACGACTCAACCGATTCTTTCGAAATTTCACACACATATAGCTGTAGGTAGCTCAATTTGTATTGCATACCAATATTTTTAAAAAATATTTTTTTGTATTTTTAAAAGCATTTTTTTAAAAAAAATTTAAAAAATTAATATTTTGAAAACTGCTTATTAAATTTTTTTCTAAAAATTTTAAATAAATGAACTTGCTGAATACCTATAAACTGGCGTTTTTGATTTTTTTTTTAAAATTTTTTTCAAAAAGTTTTTCAAAAAAAAACTTTTTTTCTCAAAAACCGCTCAACAGATTTTTATAAATTTATTCTCATAATTTCAAATTTATCCAAGAAATAAAATGGCGTACTTTTTTTTCAGCTCAAACTAGTTTAAGTATTTATTTAAGAATTTTGAAAAATTTATTTTTATCAAAATCTCAAACCCGTAGACCACTGTAACACATTAGAGCAAGTTCGTGCGACCCAGTCGTGCATTTTATTTACTTGCGATTATAGAACTATAAGGCACGTTATGCATTCGTAAAAAAATTCTTTTCGACAATCAAACAAAACATTACGATGATAGAGAAGCCTAAAAAAGTGGGTCCGACAATTCTGTCTGTCTGTCTTTCCGTCTGTATCGGCACTTACAGCCTAAACGGATGAACCGATTTGCTTCAAACTTGGTACATAGTATTACATATTATGACGTCCTGCAGAGAGCTTTTGGAATTAGTTTTCTAGCTCTAAAACTCACGGTACCTGCTCCTACGATTTTGATAAAATTTTCTGAATAATGTTTTCTATGCAAACTTTACGTTTTGGTTGGAATAGATTTTTCAGGAAAAGTTTTATAACGGTACCTCCAATAGGACCGGTTTTTTTTGAAATCAGATTTTCTCGTAAACTGCTTGAGGGATTTCGATGAAATTTTTAATATAGTATAGGCTTTTTATAGAAAAAATAATATAAATTCTTAAATTTCCCAAAAAAAAGTTTTTTTGAGTTAAAAAAAAAAGTTTTACTTTTTTTTTATTTTTTTTTTCCCGAAACGGTTTCATCTATTTTAAAAAAAATGTATTTGTCTGATAAAAACTACGAATTGATAGAAGTTGGCATACTCAAAAAATATTTGGAATATTTTTTTCGAAAAGTTTTTCAGAAAAAACTGTTTTTTGAAAAAAAAAAACTGGTCGAACGATTTTGAAAAAAATGTCTTAAAATTTTAAACAGTAACCGAAATTAGGTTGCTTACTTCATTTTTTCCAAAAAAAACTTTAAACTAGTGATTTTTAAGTGATCAATAAAATTTCATATATTTTTCCCCTGCGTTTTTTTTTCAAAATCTCAAACCCCAAGTCCAGTGTCTCACATTAGAGCAAGTTAATCGGACCCAGTCGTGCACTTTATTTTTTTTTTAATTGAAGCAGTTAATTAGTTAATTTTTACACAAAGAATTAAGTTAATAAATTTCTAAGACGCTTACTTCTTTGTGGTCTAGAATTTCAACTTGTAACTCTGTTTCCATCCTTCCAACTGAGTAGGGCATACAAAAAATAATTATATTTCTTCGCCTTCAAAATTTATAAGGTCATGGTCTAGAAACAAACTTGAAAGTTAAAAATAAAACATATAAACAACCATATTATTCAAAAATTAAACATAAGTGTGACAAGTGAATGAATGGAACTGTCCATTATCAGTTAATAAACGAAATCCATGTTTCATGTCTTAAAATAAATCATAAAATTTGCACAAATCAGTGTTTTCTATTTAAATTTTCATCCAAATTTGCATATGCCTACAAAAGTATGCAAAATAAATTAAATCGAGAGCAAAAATATTTTGTCCAACTTTTTGTTTCCTCTTAATATACCAACAATTACCTAGTGCCGTCACAATATTACAATGAATTGACTGTTTAATAAATTTAGGACAGCTTAAACGATAATAAAATACTTTCCCTCTCAATGATTGTAATGAGCGGCATCGACACACAAAATAAATAAAAACTTAACAAAACAAAACAAAAAATCAGGTAATTAATCACAGAATTCAAAACAATTTAAATAAATTGATCGCCAATAGGTGATTAGTGGCACTCGTCAAACTATGTATATTACCACCACAACACCGCCGACCATTGATTTAAGATTTAGGTAAATGAAAGTTGTTCATTATGGTATGCAAAATTAATTGGGGTTTTTATTGAAAAAAAAAAACTTTGCATATTATTGTTAACTGTTTTTCTTGAATTTTCAAAATTTAATCGAGAAAGATTTTTTGGATTTTTTTCTTTTTGACATAATTGTAGCACCGATTTTAATAAAAAAAAATTTGCGGAACCGAAAGTATGGTCAAGAATTTGGAATTAGAAACAGTATTTTGTGGTAGAATTTGACCGCTAGGCACACCTTTGGATGACATTTGATTAAGTGATGCTGGACTTTCTTTTTCACTCGAGGTGAAGATAGTTGAATATATTCTGCGTGAAAATGGTGTGATAGTTTGTGACTTTTAAAGGGTTAATTATTTTCTTTTTGCGAACAACACTATAGCGTGGTAAGACAAGCAATTAATTCTTAGCAAGCCGCCGCCGGCCGGAAACATATTTCACTTTTACTTTTGAAGGGGCTTTAAGCTGGTGGTGGCATATATTCATTCTCGCTTTTTACTTGCGATTTAAGGTAGGTACTTATAGTTAGTTAACTAATTGACAAGATGTTTGAGTGAGAGTTACTGCTGCTTTGCTAGACTCTATATCAACGTATCCAATGGTTAGAAAAGTGCCAGTCTTTTAACACTGCAACACATCGAAAAAATACAAAATAAGTCAATTCGTCTTTTTTAGTTACGAAGAAGGCACAGACAAAAGTTCTTACTTCTTACTTACTCAATGTGGCGCAGATAGGTTGTTGTGGCCACCATATCTCGCCAGCCACTTCGGTCCGTAGCCAGTTGAGTCTAGTTACGCACACCATGTTAGTTGAGGTCATGTTACACTTGATCGAGCCACCTTAGATGAAGGTTTAGAATTGAAGACTCGGTGAGCTGGTGCGTATTCGTCTATGCATGCCCCAGCCATCTATAAGTCGCTGGTATTTCTGCTTTTTGACCAGGTCAATGTCGATGAATAGCCCGAACAGTTCTTCAATAAATCTTCTCCTCCATACATCCTTGATACATACATGACCGATATCAATCGAAAAATCTTTTTCTCAGAGCACCTCAGCTGCTTTTCATCCGATTGTGTGATACAGCAAGACTGAGATGATAAGTGTCTTGTATAGTGTCTAGTCTACTTATTCCTATGAGATTTTTACTTGCGATTATAGGTACTATAAGGCAAGTTAAGGGCTAACCATAATTGAAGAATGGTACGTACGTTGACTTACGAAACAGTAGAAATACATGCGATTTGTATACCCAACCCGAAATGACTTTTTGTTCAGTTTCGGCAAGATTCGTTCACTTGCGTTTTCGTACGTAATGTACGCTTTGAATCGTACATTACGTACGAAAACCTGATATTCCTTTTTTACTTGCTCTATAGGGCAAGTATTGGTTTCTACAGCCCAAACGGCTTGACGGATTTTCTTCAAACTTCATATAATAGCAGTTTGAAGAAAAACCGTTGTCAAAGTTTTTTTTATTTTGTTTTAGCCCGGCTCAAACTGGTACCTACCTTTCATATAACGGTTTTTTTCATTTCGGATTTTCTCGAAAACGGTTCTAACGATTTTTTTTAAACTCAAAATTTAGCTAACTTTAAGCATTTTTAAAAAAACTGCGTTTTTCGTTTTTGGCTTAAATGGTCGTAACGAAAATCAGATTTAAACGGCTTTTTCTTAAATGGCCATAAGTTCGCAACGGCTTGATTGAATTGACTCAAACTTCGTTCGGCATCGTTCTTTATAGTTTTCTATTGGAAAGCTTTAAACATTTATCAGTGAAGCCTTTCTAGATGGTAGCTCCCATACAACGAGCCGTTGAGTTTTAGCCAACTTTTTTTGGTTTTTTCTAATTTTCTCAAAAATGGTTCTAACGATTTTGATTAAACTTTGTGTGTTATATTCTTTTAGTGTTTTTAAGAGAACTGCGTTTTTAGTTTTTGGCTAAAAATGCAAATAACGGAGATCTGCTCTTAACGGCTTTTTTTCAAATGGCCATAAGTTTTCAACGGTTGCATGGAATTCAATCAAACTTTGTTTGGTATAGTTTCTTTCAGCTTCCTATCAGATGGCATTGATTTTTTTTCAGTTTCTTTTTTTTTAAACGGTGGCTCCTATACAAAAAGCCATTAGATTTTGGCCAATTTTTTCGTTTTTTCTAATTTACTCAAAAAAGGCTCCCCAGATTTTCATGGAACTGTCTGTAACATTTATAGAATACTTCAAAGAAAACTGCATTTTTAGTTTTTGGCTACACATAATAAAAGCGGAAATTTGATTTAACAGTACTATTAATTTGGCCATAAGTGGACATTTGTATCATTTACAACACCCAAAAGATGACATCATAATTTTAAATATTAAAAGCTCCCGTATATCGGTTTTTCCAGTTTCGGACAACATTTTTTAGGTTTTACCAATTTTTTTCAAAAATTAGTTGTTCTTATTGATCAAAAAGTTTGTTTTCATTGTACTATTGCACCCACAGAGCAAGTACGTGCGACCCAGTCGTGCATTTTATTTCTAAAGGGTATTCTTCTTCTTTCTTTCTTCGTATTTTTAAAGGCTTTTATGGGCATCAGATGTACTTTACAAATCGGAAGGAAACTTTTCGTTCGGTTTTGACACTTGCTTACTTTTTCTTTCGCGTATTACGGTTGCTCCTTTATGCATTCGTATCTGTCTGTCTGTCTGTCTTTCTGTCCGTCCGTATGTATTGGCACCTAAACGGCTGGACCGATTTGCTTCAAACTTGGTACATAGTATTATTTTGACGTCCTACAGAGGGATTTTTGGTATTTTTCCTCAAAAACGGCTCCTACGATTTTGATAAAACTTTCTGAAAAGTGTTTTGTGCAAACTTTATGTTTTGGTTGGAATGGATTTTTCAGGAAAAGTCTTATAACGGTACCTCCCATAGGACCGGTTTTCTTAAATCCGATATTCTCGTAAGCCACTTTACGAATTTCTATGAAATTTTTAATATAGAAACCCTTTTATAAAAGAAATAATATAAATTTTTAAATTTTTCAAAAAAACTTTTTTTGAGTTTTTTAAAAAAGTTTCAAATTTTTTTTTTTGGTTTTTTTCAAAAACGGTTTAATCTATTTTTTTAAATTTTATTTTTCTGATAAAAACTAGTGTATGCTCCTCACCAAGTCATCTCCCGCTGCTTTGAAGAGATCAGCCTTAAGGCCATCCGCTCTAGCTCCCCGAACTTCTTCTTGTTCGGGTGGACGGAGGTTTTGTTCATCATCGTCCAAATCGAATGGATCATTCTGCCTGACAGTGATTAGTTGGTTGCCTTCGCCGTTTAACAGTCTGTAGATGTGTTCTTCCCAAATGCACTGTACCGTTTGCGCATCTACTACGAATTTTCCTCCCTCGTCTGTAGATGTTTCCGCTCGGGCTTTGTATCCGTTGGAAGAATGCTTTACTCTTTAGTAGGACATTCGAACATTGGTTCTGGCGTAGCTACTAATACTATCAAAATATTCAACCGCTCACTTTTCCGAATCTATTTTATTTTTTTCTAAAAAGCCGATGTTCTTTCTTCTTCTTTTGGAAATATCTGGTTATATTTTTTCTTTGGTGACTCAAAAATGACAAATATTTCCATTTTTTTTGTATATATTAGAACTGTCAAGTAAAGATTAATACTAAATTATTTGTACCTACAAAACATAGTTTTTTTTCTGTACCTTTAAATCTTATGAGGTGACTCAGAAAGAAAATTTCTGTAAGCCTATGGAACTATCTTTACTGGGTCGAGGAGACATTTATATGCCACTATAAGAAGTTTAAAAAGATATCAACACTATAAATCCTAAATTTATTAGATTTTCTAACGGTTTTAAATTTACAACCGCAATTATTGTCTGATTCAGCGTTCTGGAATTTCCTGACCAACGCTCCCAAGAAATAAAGTGACTTAAAATTTCTGAGATGTGTCACAGCTTTGATACTTCTAAAAAAATATTATTTGTTGAATGTAAACTTTTACCAGAGAGAGACGTTTTTGGGAGTAACTCACCTATTTGAGGAGGTATTTTTCAATTTTTGTAATGATGAACATTTTTGTATTGCTTTGAAGAAAAAGTATTGATTTCTTACACTTTAAGATATCAAATCAAAGCTCCTGCCCAATTAACGAGCAGTTCGTTACTTGTTTTCTTTTGATCATTTGCTTGTAAATGGCCTTAACATTTTTGATCACACTTTAGAAAGTTTTAGGGGGTTTCTAAACTTGATTTTGATTCCATCTTTAAGAGAGGAATCATTGTATTTGATTAAAGTGTTTTTCTATTGTTGCGGGTAGATGTTGGAGGCCTATGACGGCCATTTTGTTCTGGTTATATTTTCTGCCAAATTTGTTGTTTCTTTTACTGATGCCGAATCATGGCAAGTGCCACACGTGAAGTGAACTTTGAATATCTTGTCCAAATGGTAAAACTTTATAATCAAAATGAGTGTTCGTTAGAGCAAGCGGTAAGGCCGTTATGCCCATTTTACGGTAGACATAGTGGCCCTACACGGTCGAATATTCATCGATAGAGAACATCGCCGCCGTGCACATGAAAGTGTACAGCAGACCCCGAGACAGTACATTAATTTTTCTCGCCGATATTTGCAGAGGGACTTAGACCCCGTACAAGATTCAACTGATTTAGAATCTCAAAGCTCATGACCATAGACAGCACCGTTCGTTCGGAAAGAGGAGCTAAACCAAAGGCCAAAATGACGATAGACTGTGTTAACAAGCAAAATGTCCGTATTCACCAGGTGACAATGCATCCCAAAAATGTACCGCTTGGTGTCATTGGTCTGTACTTTTTCAAAAACGACGTTGGTTGTTGAGGCTGAAGAACTATAAGGGGACATGTGGTAGAAGATAGAATATGCCCTTAATGCGCACATAATATAAATAACATAACGGAAGAGTCATTTTGGACATCCAGGATCCGTGCACTGGAAAAAGGCGAGGCGAGTATTTGAACAATTTTATAAAGGGTTTTCCAATAAGAGGTGTTATTTTTAATAGCCCGCTTTTTCGTTAGTTGTCACTTTTGAAGCTGTAATTTTCTAACATTTGACAAGTAGAAACTACGCCATTATTAAAAATGGAATGATATAGGCTTCAACAATACATTTAAATTATTAAAATTCAATATAAAAATGGTAAAAATTTGGCAGAGACGGTTCGTAAAACTAAAACATTTTTTTGGTCGTAGTGAAGACGACGAATTAGCGATGTGAAGAATAAAATCCGTGCACGTCGCTCAAGAACAACTGAGAATATTAAGAGATTCCCAATAAATTAATTGAATCCCTTACGAATATTAATTTTCCATATTAAGAATGATCTATTAAATATACCTAGCTATACGTATTTATCTCCACTTTTGATAGGAACGGTCATAACATACAACTTCAAAATATTTATCTCGCACGCCAAATAAAATATTCAAATCAATAAAACAATACCTATTTCTCTCAAATCTATGCCATGACACATCTCCATAATTATCATAAATATTCCATGAAATATCTCTCCGTACTAATCTGAGAATATTAGTCACAGATTAAGTTAAATTATCAATTTAGAAATTGTGTTCTCGCACAATAAACGTGCTGAACTCTTGAATAAGACAAAAATAAAAGAAATTTAATCTACAAAATAGAAACCCACCCATCTAAAAAAAAAAACCATCATTATTTTTTATGAGACACAAAAAATCTTTAAAAGAATAAAAATATGCAAACCTAGGCTAAGCCCATGTTTTTAGCGACACAAATTCATAATTATGTCGTAAACAGTATCTCCCCCTCAATCATTAAAAAAAAGATACAAAAGTAAACAAAAGATCAAACACTGACCCACAGCAAGAAAAAAAAAATAAACAAAAAGTATCTATCAACAATAGATAGAAAAAAAAAAAATATCTAACGCCACTCTCACTGTTAATTCCTAATCAGTAAACATTACCAACCAACACGAACCAATGCTTCAAACATGTTCGAAATACAATCCGGAGACCGAGTTGGTTTTGGTTGCACACCAGAAATCCAAAAGATACTTTTCCACCTGTTTCGACCGATGCGATCAGCGAAAGAGATTTTAGTTTTCAAAACAAACCGGTAAAACAACGTTCGGCATGAACAAAAGAGAGAACTCCTATTTCTCTTTGAAGTTATTTTTACATTTTTTCAAACTGAATTCCAAAAGAGATCTTGTGGCTTTGAATAGAACTGCCTCGGCTCGGCGTCGCTGATTCATTCAGTTTAACTAAAGATACACTCAGGTGCGCATGCGATCTTGGATCTATCTTTTCGCTGTTAAACTTGTTAAAAAAAAAAATCGCGCGCGCTTACAGGTGCAATAAGCGATAATTCGCATTCATACAAGATTCGAAATTATTCTTATAAAAAAAAAATCTTTTAAAAAATCGTTTTTTTAAACACTGTTTGGAAACCTATTTAAAAATAAAACTCGTTTTTTTAAGTGAAATCGGATACTCGGTTGCAGACAGTAAGAAAAAGGACAAATCTGAAAAAAGAGACAGAAGAATCGAGAAAAAAATGTCACACGTTCAGTGACAACAAGACAGGACTATCTATACCCAAAAAAAAAACAAAAAAACACGCCCCACGTCTTGTTTCGGTCCTTGGTTCTGGTTTTGGTTCCAACGATTGTTATTTTGGATTCACAGCACATTTTTCTTCTTCATTTCTGCTTGATTGTGCATCGCGTGAGGGAATTTCTGGTGTTGCACGGTACGAATTTGATTACCAGAATCTTAAAAAATACAAAAAAAAAATTTGAAAAGTGATTAAAATTCAAGAAATGCAACTTCAAGTAACACAAAATTCTAAGAAAGGATCAGTCGGATGTAGTCATCATCCTTAATGAATTAATTTTTTACTTGTTTTCCATGAAATCACGCGGATTGCATGCAATTCGTCATAAACAGTATCTATCACGCAGGTAAACAATAATCACACACAGATGCGCGAGTAAAAGTGATGAGCTAACTTCCTTAGATACTTTCATAGATTCAGAACTACCACCCGCGTATGAGAAGGTGTGTCGTTTTTAATATCTTTGCAAAAAGCAAACAAAAAACTGTGGGAAATAACTCGAGCGGAATTTATTATTATTTTTTTTTTCTATCTAGATACATGTGCATAAAGAATACAAGCTTAAGAGGCTTAACGTTGACATCATTATTATAATTTTTGTTTCATTGAAGTTCGCGTCCATCATTGATAATAAAAAAAAAACAAAAGTATCCACACACAACTTACTAGTGCGTGAAATCATATTCTTAAAACGGGAAATAATAATTCTCTGTTGCGGAGTACTTAATCTGCAGCAACTATCTATCTGCATCTGCATCTGCCTGATGTGTTATTAAAAAGTACAAGTGCTTGAGATAAATTTACCCCATTCAAGGTGCAAAAAATCCCTTTTTCTCGACCAAAAAAAAAAAAGTGAGTTACAAAAATAATTTATAACGCCTCTATGATTGGGGTCAGTGAAAATAGTCCGGCATAGTAGGTACTTAGTATATTCAATTCTTCAAGTACTTTTGTTGACGGTAGTGTAGTGTTTTGGTGCACCAAGAAAAGAAGCTTTTTCCATTGAAAGATACTTCTTCACAAAAAAATTAAGATAAAATCGCTTTCTTCTTCTTGTTTGTCTTCTAAAAGAGCAATGCTGGACGGAGCAACGACGACAACGCGATGATAATGTTGGTGGTGTAGTTGTTTTCAATAAATTTTAATTTTTTATCCGGTGGATCGTGCTAAAGATACATTTTTATGTTTTTGCATGGTTTAAAGAAAAAGAAAGGTGCAGAAATTTTTCGTTTTTGTATATGCAACATTTTTATTCATGTTGTGGCATAAGTGCAGTTTGCAGTACAATAAAAGGTGTTTTTCAGTGTACAAGTGATTAGACAGGACAGGTGGAAATAAGATTTTTGAGATATTTTGGAGCTATGATTTGTTCGAATACTTATCCATCACTTAAAGGCTGACCTACCATAATTTATTTCAAATGATTTTAAACAAAATATTCGAGGTAAGTTTTGAAATGATTTGACATTTTCATAAGATATTATAATTTAAGTCATATTATAGCGTGCAGGGTTTCAGTCCAAACCTCTAAGCAATTTCCACTGTACAGTTAACACAATTCTCTTAAGCACAAGACCATTTAAGTCAATTCCTTAAGAATGTTTAATGTAAAATAAAGTTCTAAGCCAAATTAAAGAATTACTTTCCCCAAAAAGGCTTTTCTTGCATTTCAAGGTTTGCAATGGAAGGACCACACACACTTTACTAACTTTACTAGAAAATGTTCTTTCTTTGATAACAAAAAGTTGTAAAAAATAGGCAAAGTAGACATTCTGTATCTGCTTCTGTACAATGGTGCAAATATTGTTCACAATCACGTATATGTACTAGATTCCATTTTGCATTCAATATTAGATAATATGATAGAAGGTCCTTTGTTTTCAAAGTTAAATTTTGATAAGTAGGATCTGCGAAAAATAATTTTTTCAAAAGTGCATGCGGAAACTATTTTGAAAATGTCAATCAATTCAATTTCGAAGATAATCGATTTTGAACTTTTCGCTACAAATTTTAAAAAAATTACGGAAACTTCAAACTTAAACTGAGGGTCAGTAGAATAATAGTGGTTCATCCTCGTATCAAAATTAAAAAAAGATTAACTTCAATTCATGCTTGCACAATCAAAGCTTAGACGGAGTGGCTTAAAAGTTAACCCACCGATTTTCACGGATTAAATAAAGTTTATTCACGGATCAAGAGGCTCTTAGAACAATAGAGTAAATTGATGTACTACAGTTTAATAGATGACATCAATATCTACAAAAAAAAAATATGATTGTTCCCTTCATTAACAGAGGTACGCGAGCAGATATGATCAAATCATGCTTGAAATCCTTTCTCTTATGGACTTCGATTGCAAATTTGAAACTACGGACAAATATGAGAGCTCATCTTCTTGGAATCTCAGATAGTGATTAATACAACAGCTAAAATTTGGGGAAGGAATATTTCTTACTTCAAATGTAAGCAGAAATTGAGACATCCCTTGGCCAAATAGTGGATTATTCAGACATTTTAATAACTGCTGTATACCCTGACAGAGAGAATTTCCACGAAAAGGACTTTCATTGGTTGTATTCTAGGGCAATAGTGTTGCGTAGGAATGATACCTAGAGTGTTAACGAAATATACAATCTGAAAATTGGAAAAGTCCCCGGCCCAATCAAAAATTAAGACATCGTGACTAATATCGAAGACGCAATCTGCAGGAATTTTTAAATTTTACTAAATTATTCATTAAAAATTGGATTGTTTGGAATAATCATGTTTCTGATAAATGTTCCATGCCCCCAGCATGTGCAATGGGACGAGGCTGCTAATGAAGGAATATAGAAGGAAAATTTCATTTCTAGCGGCCATTATCACCGGCTCAGCAGCTGATCAACTTATTTATATACATACATTTAAGAAGAGTATATTGAATCCCAACTGATCTGCCAATTCCACTTAAACGGCTTCAATTTCAAGTGAACACATCTTTTGCGTTAACAATTAACAAGTAAAAAATTGGCCTATGGTCAGAACACATGAAAAGAATAATTTGTTTTGCTGCCACGATATAAAAAAACATCAAATATCGTTTACATGGAAACTTTGACCAAATAAATTTAATGTCTTAGAATATAAGAATATATTAAATCATATAGATATTAACAAAAAAAAAAAAAATTTTAAAAGAATAACAAAAAAATTAGTAAAATAATAATATCCAACCTTTCTTTATAATAGAGGTTGTATGTGTGCGTGTATGAGCTTACCTCCGCATTTTGTTGAAGATTGCATGGCCAAAACATTCAGTTTCCTTAACAAACTACACGCCACGGCTTAAATAAACTTTCCTTCTTTGGTCTCAAAGTCAAACGCCCTACAGAAACAGATTATGTTTAACCACAAAAGCAGTTAGATCAAATTATATGCATTTGTTGAATTTTTTAGCATAAAGCTATAAGAGAGTTGGTATACGTGTTGAAAATTTACAATGTCCTTTTTAATTTAAAAGGATTCATGGAGTATATTGAGTATTTTTCTGATTTCTGCTGAAGTCAAAGAGATTCAAAGTGATGAAATACTAATCTTAACAGAATCCTAGTCAAGCAGTTAAGCTTAAGGAATTTATTTACAATTATTTTTTAGAACCAAGTAGACAATTTTTTTTAGTTGAACTACTTAAATTGTGTTTAATTCCTTTAAAAGCATAGCACCTTAGCTTACCATATATGGTCCAATAGGAAATTTGCTTGATTAATACATGTTAGACTTTTCTCTATATGCAACTTGAAAGAATAACACGCAGTTGTATAAACCTACCGTTATAGATTGAATCAAGTAACTTGACCCAAAAGCAAACTAATGGTCCTTAAAATTAAAAACAAGAAGAAATCAAATCGGTGATCAAAATTTGCTTGATGTTTTAAAATTTTAATTCTATCCCTAGACTGAATTTTTTTATAATTTGCACAACAACATGCAAATCAGTCATAAAACTTGATGTCGTCTATGTTGACCAGAACAAATGCCTTTGACAGAGTATATCATTTTACACTTTTTCTTAATCCATAGAGCTTAGAAATTATCTTATTCTAAAAACCGTCTTTGAAAGACTAATCATTCTAAAGATTTATATATATCTCTGGTTATTTAATGGAAACAAATTTTTTTGAGGGTGTTGAATTTTTCAACGTTTTAAGAGTCTTATTCGACACTTATACATATATTATCACAAGCCAGGCTTGATTTTATTATATGGTTTTAAAAAGAATTCATTATTACACAGATTCCTTATTTTCTTCCCATCTTAAAATATTACAGCAGAATATGGTATCCTAGCTATTATTCAGACATTTATAAAATCAAAAGCGTTTAAAAATAATTCATTCCTGTTATTTGTTCTCCTCCACCTTCCATTGGAACCAAATCATAAAATCATAATATCTTCAAAATTTCTCACATCAAGCCGGCTAAACATGGCATCCATATTAATTTTTCGACAAGCGTTTTTTGCTTAAAATAAATTATTGTTTTAACACTTGGAAAAGTATTGTCAGCATCTAAATGTCTGTGGTGCGTTCTTTGTTTTTAAATTGAATTGTTTTATTCAAAACGTCCAATTTGACAGATCAAAAATCTCAATTCATATAATATAGGTAAGTTGGAAATATTAACAAATCGTTACTATTTGACACTTCAACGTGAGTTTAGAAATGAGCTGTTATACCGTCATATAGTAACGAATCGTATAATATAAATAAATTAGGATTGAAGGATGGCCTTTTCGTTGACTCTTGTTAACAATTGTTGACTATGGTTAGAAAAAGAACGCACCACTGATACAGAATATTGCGCAGTCAAATGTCAAGAACAATTATTTGGTATACCGATTTCTATAAAAAATCAACATTTTTATAAATGCCTATCTACTCGGCTTTTTAAGATCACTAGCAAAAAACGTTAAAATTTCCTAGCGAAATTAATGTTAATAAGGAATATTATTTTTGTAGATCTTCAAAATGTTGCACCTGGTATAACATATCAACTTGCGTAACAATAATCTTCAATGACTTCTAGTATATCTGCTCTAATTTCTTGATTTTTTGTAACTTTTTTTCTCTTTACCTTAAATTATGATAATTTTTTGCACACCTATTAGCAGCACATCATTATCTTTAAATTAAAGACGAGACATTCAAAATCAAACTAGGTATTTTGCATCTTTACTTTTATACATGTACATTTAATGGCTTGTATAATGTATATATAAACACACAAATAAAGCGAATAAATTCTTAAACTGGATTGAAGAATGCCAAAAATATTTAAAGTTGCCAAATTGGTTAGAATGGAAAATTTAAAATAAAAGTGGAACAAAATATTGTTGTGAGCATAAAGATATTAAATTCTCCGGACCATTTTCAGTCAAGTTTTGATACAAGACACCGTAAATCCGTAAATCTATCAATATGAATATTATTCAAATAAGCAAAAAAAAAAAAAGATACATTGACCCGGTATGATGAATAGTTTTACTGAATTTGTCAGTGTGAATTCGTTTGTAAATAAAAGAATATCTTGCACGCATACTTTTCTTGCCGTTAGTTCATCAATTCTGGATTTTAATTTTTTAATGGTTTTGCAAAAAAAAAAAAACCATTCAGATTTTGTAACAAATAGTTGCTTATTGTTTAATTTGTTTTCGTTTGTTAACTTTTCGTGAGAAGTCAATCAAAATTGACTTGTGATTTATCACTTACAGATGGACTTATCGAAACCTTGATAAGTACCTATTTGACGAGAGTTAACATTCAAGATTCAAGACATAATTATGAGTTATGAGATTGTACCTACAGGAATAGCCAGAAAGTGGGTACTTTCAGTTTTTTTGAAAGTAATCAAGAAAGATATTTTGGTCATAATGCTGATTTAATTCGGTGTCTAATCAACTGTGACTACAAACTACAACCCGAAATGATTTTGCAAAATATTTTTTCAAATGTGCTCAACATCCTTTTTTGATTTTGCAATAGCTTCCGTATTACAGGGGTTTCACGGATTACTAAATCGAATTTAGTCTACTCTTACGGAAAGATAGACTTAAGAACTCAGTGAACAATTTGATAAACCTGTTTATACCCTATTCTATTGAATATTCATAAATCTTGTGTATGAAAAGAAATAAATTGATTATAGGTGTGGCTGACGCCTACTTTCCATTAAAAACTTGGATATGAAAAGAAATTTTTTGAATTTGGTACGAGGCTTACGCCCACTTTTCATGAAATAACAAAAACATAGTTGTAAAAAATTAAGGTAGCAATATTTAATTTTAACCATTGTTTTTCGTTCGTTATAGAAAAATATTTTTATAATAATTTTTTTTCTGTACATTTTTTCATACACCACGTGTGGGCGTGATTTTTTTATTCGGTTAAGATCGTTATAAAACTACTCGATTCAGCTGTAGTTTTACACGTGTTTTTATTTTTACAAATTTTTAAAACACGCCCACTTGGGGCCGTATGTTCCGTGATGCTCAGGACCACCAGTTACGGTAGGCGAGTAAGGTTGTCTAACATATTGTTTGCACATTTATAGTTGAAGTCAAAAACGCCAAGCCAGATAAGATTAAGTGATTCTAGTTGATTTTCTAGAATGCTTCATATCTGCATATCTGTTGCTCCAGAATGTGACCAAAATGTTTTGCATTCCAAGATGAAGACATAGAGGGCGGAGAAGTTTCTTCACTTTCGAGACAAAACTGCTAGTCTCAGAAATTTTGGGGTTTTGTGTAAATATCCTGGTACGAACTGCTTGGAGAATATTTTTCCAAGAGTTTTTTGGCACACTTCATATTAGACTCTATGAGCAGTATTTTTGAAGTTATTTTAATTCTACCCACAGAAGAGTTCAGCACCTATAAATAGAAGTGAGGTACCTGCTTTGCCAAATGGGTCGTCCCTGTCTTTACCAGCATCATATTCTATATGAGCCGGGCCAGGGACCCAATGAAGAATTACATACTTCCTTCTTGCAAACTCGAAGTCTAATGAGACTGTCTCTTCAACAAACTAGATCTCATGGGAGATGAACCCAAAACTATTAAAGCAGCTTAGCTTTCGGAAAAGATAGCTAACATACTGTTAGTATGAAACCACACTACATGAATGTAGAATGCTTCTCCCAACTCAATTTTTCGCTTACATTACGAAATTTAATTATTACATTTTACTTTCCGCTCAACTGTCCTAAACGCTTTCACTGTGTTAAACTGGCTGAGCACAATGTGTTAGCTGCAGCAGCAGTAGTATATAGCTATGTCAAAAAATGTAGCGCCCTAAGCAGCATGCACAAATACAATGTGTAGCACTGAACTCAAGCATAAATCTTGTCTGCCATTTTGGTTTTTGTTGTTGACTTGTAGAGCAGCACGTTCGTGAAGTTGGAGTCAAGTCGACTTGTACTTCAGCTACTCTCTGTGCTGCAGCTGCTACTTGTAGCGGTGCAATACCATATTTTCGTACATTTAACTTTGACAGTGCTACGTACTACTGCTGCAGCTACACCATTGTGCTCAGCCAGTAATTGGTGGTCACGAACCCCTGATGTAATTTTTCAAAGACGCATTTAAACGGATAGTTTCCTCAAATAACTGAGAAACATTAAGTATCATAATTCTAATTCTTTTCACCTCTGAGTCATCTGACCCAACCTAATCCGTCGCGCTTCCAAATTTCAAAAGTGAAATTTCTTAAATATTCTTCCAAAATGATCTTTTAACCAAACAAAACGGTAGCCATCCAGTATCCAGACAAGATATTTATAGTCAAAAAGAAGACTTCCAGTTGTCATCTGTTAATGTTGAATGTTCAAGAGCAATGTATGTATCTCCAAAAATACCTACGCATAAAAGCTAGTCGGCAAATTCTCTGCATGGCTGACATCCAGCCGCAAACAAACATGGAGTTTGATCATTTTAATGGAATGTTTCGCTACTCTTTACTACACTGCGCCTGAATAAATTTATTTTTGACTTAAGACCTTTTTGGTGTTGTTCGGTTGATGTGACAACGATCACGATAATTGAATGAACTGCCGTTGACATCGGGAATGACATAAAGACATTTTAAGAGCGAACACGCGTCTGTGTTTGCGTGTTTTTGTTTTTATTTTGCAATTTATTTGTTTAGGTTAATAGCTTGTGTGTTAACCCTTAAGGTTTTGGCAAAATGATGTCGCAATGTCACTTTTGAGTTTCTAAATAATTTAATTAAATAAAAATATGTATGTACTCGTGAAGTGAATTAAACTAATTTTCTTTTGGTTCCCTAAAATCCCAGCACGGAAGGAAATTCAGTTAACTATGTAAACTTTACCTGATGTTCATTAATCTTTTAAATTTTAATCATCTTGTAGTTGCATGCAATCATGGAAAAGTTTCAATTTTGTAAAAAAAAAAGAAAGGAAAACTATTGAGATTGGATCAGAAAACGGAAAACAATTAAAAATTAAAAAGAAAAATCTTACTAACCACCGCACCGCAGCGAGGAAACCCTCTTAAAAAGATTTTGATAAATTATCTTTGCCTCAGGTTATTTATAAAAAACATTGAATGTCCAAATAATATTTTTGTTGGACGGTTTATCAAAATAAAGTACCTACTACCTACCTCCGATATGGTAATTTTAAGTGTAACACTTGTAATTAAAATCTCCAGTACTTGAGACTTGTTTGATTCACTGCAACACATACACAACAATTAAGGCAAATTAAAATTATTTTACGATAATATCAATTAAGGTGCAGGCTCTGCTATGTTGTCGGTGTGTATACAAAATGTCTGTACTTACTTATTTTACACAGCTTTCTGAAGACTAAACGATTTGTTTTATGACGTGTTTTGTATCTTGTGTCCGTTACGGTTTGAATTTTATGATAGATTTTCATGAATGCGAATTATAATTGATTAAAAGGAGGAAGGTTGTAATTTGCAGACTTTTTAATTTTCTTTATGTCCGAAACTGTCGGGTATATACATTTACAAATAATTTTGCAATAAAAATCAAAAGAGCAGAGTAAAACTGCGATCAGGGCTAGTTTCACAGCAAGCTATACGGTAGATAATAAACAAAGGTTTTCGTATGCTAGAAACTCATAAAATCCCGATTAGCCGTTTTCTAGCCAGACCGATTGCTGGTTGTTCAGCTTACATTTTTACACATCAGAGAATGCATTCAGTTTATAAGTTGGTATTTTGTGCATCCATGGAATCATAACTCGCTTCCTAGAAGATGTGATCTTAAGGATGACGCACGAGGGGAATTGGTTAGAGAAGAGGCAAACACTGTCCTGAAAGTAGATGTGTCGATCCCTAAGATGATCAATGTGATCAAATTCCAGACCTTATTCCATCTAGGCAGATTGTTGGTTGGACGTTGGACAGGGTACACTATAGATCCGTGAAAGGGTTCGCTCAGTTAGCGGGGTCGGCTTGGGGATTCTCCAAGAATCTTAGCCCTCCGCCAAGGCGAGATATATGGTTCTAAAAAAATCGTGTTAATCTTGTAGTGGTGGCCGAATCGAAAAAATTTACGAGATCTTTCATTTAGTAGTTCCCCAAGGTGTTCTATAAAAGCTTCACTCAGGGAACGTACTGCCTTAATCAAAGCACAGTAAATGGACGACAATCATGTTTTTTGCCTCATCTCAGCAAGAAAAATCTAGTCGAGCGGCATGTGCATTTATTGGCCAGTTGGCCGTACTAATTCCCACCACCCTGGCTATGTCGGGCTTTTCAAAGTAATTCTTTTTCGAGATTTATTGTAGTCAGGCCACATCTTTCTTTATATGATGCAATTAGTTAAATTGCTCCACCAGATACGGATATAAAATGTAAGAAAACTAAGCCCATAACAGCACCTAGGGGAATGTTGATTTCTTTAGCGAGTGAGTGGTTGTGAAGGGTTGATTTTTTGCATGGTCAGAGATCATCGACTCACTCATTTCCGTGACAGCCACTGTGCCCTGGAATCCAGAGTTGAGTATTTACATCCTTCCTTGATTGCAATTGCAAGAGCGAAGACGTAAGCGAGATCAGGAACCATATTTTGACACTTTAGCCTCTCTAAAAAGATACCAGCACCGACTGCGAACTTGATCTTCGAGACATCCGATGTAAACAGCCTTACTTAATATTTTTAGACTCTAATTTTGAACTCCATGCAGATGGCGTTGAAGAATACATTCGCTCCGCATGATCCGTTTAAGACGAAATTTTCTGACTAGACTTTTGCTACTAGCACGTGTAGCGTCAATGCATCGTGTTCGTCAACACAGGCAGGACGCAAAGCCGGGACCGGAAAGATGAGTGTTCTGTGCAGAGCTTCCTAAATTCTTTTGGCAGAGCCTCTTTGATTCTTCTGGGTAAGGCTTTATTCTTCAATTCCATACTTAGTCCGAAGAAACAGCGATTAGTTAAAGCTATGACGGCGGCTATGGGTACCTATTCTTGGTCCTCTTGTTGCAGGTCTGAGTAGAATCTAGAATCGCTTTACCAATTTATACGTTACAGGGTTAAAATGAACTCTCCAGCTTGTCATGACACGATTCAATTCTTCCGTATTAATACTATCGTAATGTTACTTTAAAATCGATGGACAGGTGGTAGGTACCGATGTTAGGCTCATGAGTTTTCCCAAGGATCAACATTTCACCATTGGTAAAGAAGGGTTAGGTTAAAAATAGGATCTTTTATGCGATGTTAAAAAGACAAATGCCTCAAGAGTTGGTGTAGAGTTGGCTATCTTCTTTTTTGTTGATGGGGCATAAAGGACTGGTAATTCTAATCGTTGGGCATAGTTTCTTCCGGCTATATTTGTTTGATAACAAGATAGATGCTCCTGATCAGGTCATCTTTAATATGTTAAAAAGTTCCAATTGTAGTTCATGGGCTCCAGCTGCTTACGGTTATGATATCCTTTGGTGCAGATTGACACATTCATTATCGGGTTCTTGGCTGTCATTGCCTTTCAGCCACTGCTCAGAAGTAGTTTTTGATAATACTTAAATCGATTGGAGTAGATTACCATATGTTTTCATCACCTTCTTTGCATTACCTTAACAATTTTGGTGTTGATTGTTGTACTCTTCTATAGATGTTTCTTACTTCTTTTCTGCTAGGGCGCCGTCTCCGCATCTCCTTGACTTCACAAATCCTTTTTCTTTTTCCAGAGCAACTAGTCATCATTATTTCTTCGTTAAACGTAGAGCTTATGGGAAGTTCTAGTTGTCCATTTGTGGAGTGAGTTAGATTGAAATTCTTCATCGCTATTTCTTCCATGAATTTTTAAGAAAGGTATACTCTAGGTTGATGGTTTCTTGGAAGTGAATATACTTTTATCATGACCTTAATTCAAACTATCGAAAAATATTGATTCGACAGTTCATACCTCTATTCTATAATTAAACCTCCAAGAAACAAAGCATTGTTCCAACATTGTTCCAACAAAAAATCTTTCCTATCTTTCTATTCCTTCTAACTATTGCCGTGCAGATTGCATTCAAAAGACCTTGGGTCTTGCAGGCATATAGTTAAAATTATTATTATTATTATTATTATTAAGTCGATTTCAAGCAACCAGACTCCAGACTTTATGCCATCCAGGCAAGGTGCTGGTTGGTAAGGTAAAATTAGGAAACATCCATGAAACATATCACACCACCTATTTTAGATGTATTATTTTCAGACGGAACCCCTGCCAATTCTTTCATTGTTTGACTAGTAGGGTAAGAGGGATGTTTTTTTTTGGGGGGGGGGGAGATAGGATGAAGACTCAACCTGCCAAGTCAACCTTAGGACAGTTTCATGTATTAGTACTCCAGACCTTATGCCACCTAGGCAATTGCCGGTTAGTGAGGGTACACTAGTTTTTGTCAAAAAGTTGATTCAGTAAGCGGGTCCAGCCTAGGAACCATACCCCACCACCTGGGCGAGATGCATGATTCTCAGATGGGTCCTCTGCCAATCCCTCGATAGTTTGGGTTTGATAGTTATTATTGTGGAGCTGATTGATTAGTCAGGTTGAACGATTTATTCATAGTCATCTTGTCTCATCGAGAAAGTTGATTAGATCTTTGATCTTTTTATCGGATACTTCCCCCAAGCTTCACCTAGGGTTCGCATCTCAATGCGAGATACAACTGTCTCATTTCTACAAGATCGGCAGTTTAGTCGTTTGAAAATTGTAAATTTCGATAAAAATCTATGCTTTCACTTAACAATATTTGTATTTTAAACTAAAATTGGGGCAAATATTTTTATATATAGCAAGATATTCTGTACCTACAGTAAAACGTACATAAATATTTGATAATCTTTTTTCATCCAAACAATGCTATTTTATGTTTTTTTGTGTAAAGTTTTGCATATAAATGTATATTTAATTTATTTTTATTAAAAGTGAGACTAATTAACATATTTATAGCGTAAACATCGCATCAATCTTCTATGGATTCCTATAATAAATCATTTTCAAATAAACAATGCGTAACCTACATGCTTCATTTCTTTTCAAATGTATGCCCCTGTTTTTTTATTTTTTTTATAATGACGATGTGTGCCACCTAAAAAATAATTTGTGGAAATCAATACTTTCGCTTTTATTGATACAGTCAACATTTTTATAGAAATATATGTAAGGTCAGACGATGGTCTTGATTATGAAACTAATCCATAAAACCATTGTTCTCGTCTCAACAACGAGGCTTCTTCCATGTCAAATCATAAAATCTAAAGCTTTTGTTTAATCAGGGACATGTTTTGTTTCAATTTTTCTTTTTGAAAAACTATCAGGATTAAAAAAAAAATCAAAATCCACCACAAGGCACTTTGATATTATTTTTATTGGATTTTATATGTTTTTATACTTTTTTAATTGTTTTTAAGAAAAACTCCTCATTATGACAAGAGTTTTGCTATAACAACCCATTTAGACTTTCAAGTTCCACTGCATTGAGTCAACACACATGACCATTCCCAAAATCGTAATCAAAATAGACTTCAATTTAGTCTGCGAAAATAGTGAAATTAATGAAACCAAAACTCACAGATCCATGTGACATGAATATAAATTTTTGTAAATACCTGGCCCCATCGCATTTATGATCGCGGTGACATACTAATTCATCAGATATTATAACGCATTTAAAGCCAGAAATGTTGGCTTGTTTAGATGGCCAAAGAGGTCTATAGGAACTGCACGAAGAGTAAGAAACGAAGATCACGTATTATTCGATAAATTTGGTAACTAAATGACTTTGCCTTTCCATATCAGACTAGTTGATGGGAGATTCGAAAATCGCACAGCAGTTTTCAAAGGTTTTAAGACCTTGATTTCGGAAGTTATTGCGAAAAAAAAACAATTAAACTTAGTTTTGATTTGGATACCCTATGTCGCAGTTTGAAATCGTTTAGGAGACATGTCAGAATTTCAGGAATTTAAAAATGAATTTCGGAAATCTCTAAGAAAGCTTTGAACTAAATATTGACAGTTTCCAGGAATTCCCAGGAACTTCGAGTACCCACACTGTCTTTGGGATTGTTCATTTGTCTAATTTGACCTCATTCTTCTAATTATGGTTTGAATAGCATCAGAACAAAAATCAATATCAAATAATTACATGA
The DNA here is from genome assembly GCA_916050605.2 of Platycheirus albimanus. NCBI lineage: Eukaryota > Metazoa > Arthropoda > Insecta > Diptera > Syrphidae > Platycheirus > Platycheirus albimanus. The sequence continues at coordinate 288,658,713 of OU696696.1, read as the reverse complement.
ATGTCCAATATAACTTTTAATAGAAATGATAAATGAAACGATGCGGTATTGTTTTTGAAGTCTAGCTATTCTCCATTCACAACTTTTTTTTCCAAGTTCATGAAGTTTTTTACTTTATAGAATCGTAATTGCTTGCATGCGAGCTTCATTAAAAATCAGTCTTCATCGTATCCATAAATAGAACAAGCTGTCTGTATGGAGTATCTCACGTTAACAAAAATGCTTCAAGTATACAAGGTAAAGATGAACTCTGCGTGAGTTTTTCGATAGCAGTCTTTGCAATTGAGATAGGTAAACCTTTTTGTCCGTATAATATTTAAGCAAGTCATGATAAACGGATTATGATGGATCTCACAGTTGGAGTTAAAAATGTAATTATTGAGTGAAGATGCGTGGGAGCATGAAAAATTGTTTTAGGTTTTGTTTTAAATTAAAAAAAAATGTAAGCATAGTCTACTTTAACTGATTTACAGATGCTTAGCTGAAACTTCATTATCTTTTAACCATACTCGTAGCTCTGTTTGATATTGGCAACGAATTGGAAGTCAACTTTTTTATAGTTTCTTCTACTGCTTTTAGTGATACTATCTGATGAACATCGAGTTAACTTTGAAATCAAATTACAAAAATTGAAAACGTTTTAAAAATCTAAGGTTTCGATTTCCCACTAACTTTAAACTAAATAATTTAAAATCAACGATTTTTAAAGCCTTTAGATTCATTTCGATGCACTGTTAAATCATTCATTTAAAAAAGATTTATCAAAAATATGATTTTCTTGAAGTTTTTAATAATAATCATGATTTTTAATTTTGATTTATTTGAAGTAATTCACGCTGTATTTTTAAAGCCTTAAAATGAATTCAACTAAAATTACTTGTGTCAAGGCGTATGGTGAGTCTGAAGGGATTCAAATTTATTGATTTCAAATCATTGAATACGTCGAAATCCGAAGGTATTTGCTTAATCGTTAACAGTTCTGCCGAATTTGTTCTGATTATTTTACATGACTTGAGTAATTCATTACTGGAAAAGTTATCTAACTGATACTGTCAGTCCAGGATTCTTATTTCACTCAATCTGTTTCATTACACTTCTAGCCTAAAGATCGGTCGGAAAATTGAATTTTTTAAGATCAGGAAATCTACCAATAAAATGCATTTGGTATGCGTTTGTTCTCTCGATAATAGGTTGCAAGGAATGTCCTTGTTCTGGCGACTCTTTAAATTACAATACATACATATTTAGAGAAATGTCTGCAGTATTAACCCACAAAAGTCTAATAAAAACCACAGACACACAATACAGACCGCCAACTCCTTATAGTTTCTCTCTTTGGTCTACAAGCTTGATGTGCATTTTATTTTGGGAATAAATGTTTGAGCACTCTCTTAAGATCCCCCATGCATTTTAAATGGGAACCGATACACCAAAAAAAAAGTAAAATGCACAGGCAGAGATACATAATTTTTATACCGCTCTCAATACATTATTTGAAGGGTGTTCAAGACAAGAGGAGTACGAGTTGGCGGTCTGTTTTGTATGTCCGTGGTGAAAAAATCAAACTTGCAGTTCTACTATCTATACTTATCTAAATTGTCTTTGGTCGCGTTAACCGCGATTTCATCTGTTAAAGGCATCCCTATAGTAAAACTGTTGCCATAATAAATCGTACAGCAATGCAAGGCGTTTCGTTTTGCAAAGTGGAAAGATTTTTGATGCATTCCAAATGCGACATGGAATGGGGCAGGGTTATGTCCTCTCACCTATTTTGTTCCTTACTGCGATTGATGCTGTTGTGACTGTCGCGGTTAGTGAAAAAGAAAGAATTGGTATTCAATAGCTGGTTTGAGCATCAACACCAAAAAGTCAAAAATAATGCACACCAGCCAGAGCCATAATTCTTTCTCCAATGTGTGATTCCAGACAAAACTGGAACTGTTTGGATCCAATGTAAAATCTGCGCTGCTAAATGCGTATATAACGAAAATGTCCTGCCAACATCTCGAGTAAACTACAGGCAGTTGTGAACATGTAAATAAAGTAGACTTTTACGACGGGGAACAGAAAGGATGAATTGCAGTAATGTTATTATCCCTGCAAATAAATAATGTTGTATCATTCCAAAAAAAAAAAAAAAAAAACATCAAATTTACCAAAGCCACATTTAATAATCTTGTTTTTATTAATTGTATAGCTCTTTGCATTCCTTGAACTTATCAAAAAATGAAATGTGCAATCTTATAATATTATAATCCCTTTAATCCTTAACTAATTCCTGTCTCAATAAAATCCAGGCAAACCTTAATTTCCTTCAAATTCCATTGGATCAATAAACTCTGATTTCACGGTCAAATGTAATCGCCGTTTGACATTGATTTATTGTAAAGAGTCTTAAGTCTCTGAAATTATAATTCTTATCTCGTCTTCCTTCGTCGTCGCGTCGATTCCCATGAAATTTCTCCACCCCATTATGTCATTTTATGTGACGTATCTGTCAATTAACTTTAGTTTCATATACAACACAATAAATTGGAAAGGTGTGGCCATTGTTTTGTTTGGTTTTATTATACTTTTTTTCAATTTCTGATTCCTGTCTGAAAAAAGTGATTTATGTGTATCTTGAAAAGATGCAATCAGCCATGCAATAACTATAAGTGATATCATTTCGATACCAAAAATATGCAGAATTCAATCGGTACAGTGATACTTTTTACCATAACAATGCATGTAACATCGATTTGACATTTTTGTCTTATATCAAAACAAACATACATTAGACATTATGTCAAACCTTACGTTCTTTTTTTTTTCATTTTACCTTTTTAATTTGATTTATATTTGACATAAATAGAGGAATCAAATACGACTTACCATGAGAAACTTGAGGAGGGGAATTATGATGTCGATGTGGAGAGCTTTTAGTTCCGCTTTTGCAGAATCAGAAAATGGGGTGATATTATTGAACGTAATTTAATAATAAATCAGTACCGGTTTGATTTTATTGCGAAATAGATTTATTTTTACTTTGTTTTTTTTTTTTTTTTGGAAATTATTTTTTCTGGTTTCTTTATTTTAAACTAGAGAAAGAAAAAAAGAAACAAAATAAAATATTGACTAGTTTTTCATCTTTAAATAAAAGGTGTGTTAATTGCAAAGGTGGCGACCTCTATCTTCGGAAAGTTTAAAAATACATTGCATTTTGTTTCTTAAGAGTCTTTTTTTTCACTTACACTTTCAAATTTTCGATTTTTTGATGAGTTGTTTTTCTTCAGTTGAAAAGTGAGTGATTGATGAACTTTTGACTTTGAGAAGTTGAAAATCTTCAGATTGTTTCCTTGTTTGTAAACTTGTAAAGATAATTAATAAAGTCCTTGAAAAGTACAAACATTTGAAAAGAAAATTTCTTGGATTTCTATTAAAATTCATGACTTTCGAGCACGTGTTTGGTATAATAGACGTTGTATTGCATTTCACAGATTTTAATATTACTTTCAATTAAAATGGAAGCTCTTAATGAAACAATCTTTTACTGATTGTAAATAAAAACTTCTGTAAAAAGTTCTTTTAATTCAGACTTCACCAAAGTATTCACAAATTTGTAACAGTGCTGTTGTCGCCGTTTTAAATACTTTCAACTGTTATACGTTCGTAGTTTACCCAAACAGTATAACAAAAATAAGACTTTCTAAAAGCGATTGTATATGCGATATTATATCAATAGTTTCTTAAGCTAGTGGGAAGCATGATTATTAAAATAATCAATTTCAATAGCGACACATGTTAACCGTCTTAAACGTTTCGAATGCGTTGAATGTGTTTTTATTTAATTTTCTATAACTTCTTATTTCAAGCTCAATTGCTTTATAAACGAAAAGAAATATAGATTCTCAATTTTAGAAATCAATTCAATTCGTCACACTGAACAGTTCTTAAATGAAATCTAAAGGTCATAGTTCTATTGATCCTTAATCGTAATTCTAATCTAGTGAACATTGTGCATTTAAACAAAAAGCCGCTGCTTAGTTTTATGTAGTGATATTTTGTTGGCTGTTGTACGGATTAAAAAAAAGTCTTGGTGTAAATATTAAGTGAACAATATCCCTTTTCCTGATTGAAATAACTTTGAACATTGATGGAATTTGATGAAATTACTATATATCTTTAAACGCTATATTTTTAAATCTTCTATATCTTCAGCTTATATCAACTAAGATTGAATGGATATGGAATACTTTTGAATACCATTTTAACCGACAAAACCACAGTTGTAGTTTTCTGCCGACCTTCAGTAAATGAAAAGTTTACTATAGACAGTATCAGAGAAAAGTTATAAAAAAAATTAAATCTTAAGTAGATACCAACAGCTACGCAAAAGATACAAAACTACAAAATGTGTGTCTATTTTATAAGGTGAAAAAGCAAACCAGTGGGATAGAATTTTAACAAAGCCAAAGTCTAGTAATTTGTGTTACAATAAAACTTGAAGTTGATCATTGAACATGGGTTAAAATAAACTAGGTATAGAGAATAGTTTTCAAATAATAATTATTGTATGAAAGTTATAAAGATCCATTTTTGACTTTCACATAATCCACCCAACTTAAGGTTTGATTGATAACCATTTCATATTTTTTCAAGCAACTTAAATGAGATTTTAAAAGTCAAATAATATCAAGTTTAAATGAAATTTTTGTAAAGATATAAGTTCCTTATAGTGCTCCGTGGCATAGTGGTTAGTGTGTTGGACTCCTACGCCAAAGGTACTGGTTTCACTTAAAAAATGTTCCGGGGTACTGCCTCTTGCGCGGAGGTGAGAAATCCTACAAGATCAAATCTTGTCATCAAAAAGTGCTTCTTGCTAGCCGTTCGGAGCCGTCGCGTCGGTCGGTAAATGGAAAACTTGAAACCCTTCCAACCCTGTAGAGCATTAACGCACTCACAGGGATGATTAAGAGCGAAAGTCACTAGGCTTTCGTTTCGCACAGCCGGCATAACATACCCCCATAATTGCGCTCATATTGTATCGTGCCTTGTCGAAAATTGTGTTTTGAAAAAACTTAGCTTTGGTTGAAGAGTTACTGATCAAAGCTGATAGAAATAAATAGTTCAATATGTGTAGAAATACGAATACAAGGTATTCCTGAACATATTTCTATTAAACATCAATAAACACCCCATTGGCAGAGTTGTCAGGTTTAAAAAAGCAAAATCTTCAAATTTCAAAATTTTCCAATCCATACACCATATATCAAACTCAAAAAAATTATTTTCACAGAACAGTTAGGTAGAATTTAAGTGTTTATATTCTCCATTGCACAGATATTCGGTGCGTTCTTTTTCTAACCATAGTCAAAAATAAATTTTCTTGTTATGTCGCATCTGACAAGCCTGCATATTGGGGATATACCTAAAGGGTGATTCACGAGCGTTGTGCCAAAAAGCTAGAGCGTGTAGGTTGAGTTCAGACAAGAAAAAAATCGTATGGGAGGGGGGGTCTATCCCCCCCGTTTAGCCGGGAGGGGAATTTTCTGAAAAATTGACTTATTTTGTAAAAAAAAAAATATTAAAAATTAACGGCTTCATTTACAATACCGTGTTATACCTTTTTGAAAAGCCAAAAACATCTTCTTTGATTTTGTTTTTAAATTAAATTGTTGTAACGAATAGTTTAAAAAATATAAATTTTCAAACTTAAAATTTTGAAACAAAATTTGAAAAAATAATTTTACAACTAATTTTTTTAAAAATTTTACGTAATTAAGTATGATTTTTGTTCTCAGAATTCAACGCACAACGCTCGTGAATCACCCTGTATAATATCCATATTTATACTTGCAGGAATCTAATCTTCTAAGTTGCACATTATAAAGAAATTATATTCATTTGACATGAGATATGACTTGATTCAAAGAAATACCTATCTCCAAGCGATATATTTTCAAATCTTCTATAATTTGTTATCCAGATTATATCAACAAAGTTTGAATGGAATACTTTTGAATACCTTTTTAACCGACAAAACCGCATTTGTGGTTTTCTTCCGACCTTCGGTAAATGAAAAGTTCACTGAAGACAGTATCAGAGAAAAGTAATTTAAAAAACAAATCTTATGTCTAGATATCAACAGTTATTAACAAAAGATACAAAACTACAAAATTTGTGTCCATTTCCTAAGCTTATTTTCACAGAACAGTTAGAATTTAAGTGTTTACTTTCGCCATTGAACAGATATTTGGTGCGTTCTTTTTCTAACCAAAGTCAACAATAACTATTGTTGTTATATCAAAAAAAAAAAAAAAAATTGTGACGTTGAACTGTCAAACGACCACATTTTGTTGTGTATTGAGGAACTAATAAAATTATTCTCCTTCATCTCAAAATTGGCGTAAAATCCATTTTATTCTTTGTTGTTGATCTTTCAAAGAAAATAAATAGGTTCTTGATTCTCAAATCGAGAATTTGTAATTTTTTGGTTTGATATTTAATAAAGACTTTGAATTGCTTAAAACAAAATGTTTAATTTGACAGATCAACAATCCCAACTCATATTATTGAGGTGAGTTGAAAATAGTAACAAGTCGTAACTATTTGACACTTCGTCGTAAATTCGAGAACGTCATATTGTTACAAATTGTAACTAATTGGGATTAAAAGAACGCCTTTTTGTTGAGTTTTGTTAACAATTGTTGACTATGGTTAGAAAAAGAGCACACCAGTTTGGTTGTCAGAAAAAATGTCCTTGACATTTCACAAAACAAGTGTTCAACCGCACAACATATCAGTGTATTTAATGAAAAACGAAATTTTCGGTAAGATGTCAACCACACGACTAAACAAACATTTCGTGGAGCAAAAAAAAGTTGCATTAGTGAGAGTGATCCAGAAAAATGACTTAAACTCATTTTTATGGCGAAAAGCAATTCTCACAAATTGCTGTCACACTGCGTTGCTGGTGAAATTAATGGCACGGTGCGTGTGAATAAACAACCTGGCACCATTTTTTCTGATTAAATGCACACGAAAAACGTTCTGCAAAATTATTTTCTGGCAGATAATCTTCAAGGCCAACAGAAAAAAATTGTAACGGAACAGGTGAAACTATTTGTTCCATTTCGATCGAAATGACAATCAACTGGTACGAAAAATGAAATTCCATCAGAAAAATAAAGAAATACATTTTTAACAAAAAATCTATTAGTTCTATTGAAATTTTTACAAGCCAAATAATTTTCTGAGTTGGTTGCCATCGATCATGTTTTAAATCGAATCGTAATAACATACTAAGTTTTCCAGTTAAAATTTTTTTTTTTCTGATTGGTTTTTCTAATCGCTATAACTGGCCTCTGATCTGTTTTTGAAGTAGAAAACTGTTCTTTTTTCAAAAGGTAAAGTCGGATACTTTCATTTAGAAGATTTTGTTTTTGTTTTCGTTTATGACAACTCCTCTGCTGAACCTTAACAGAGCACCAGTTCTTACGAAAAACATATTTTAAAAATAAAACCGAATACTTTCAACACACACTGTAATCAAAGTCAGTCCAATATAGGTATTTTTTCCGATTGTAATTGAATATCTTCTTCTATTTACCATTCGCAGATATCTTTTATTCTTAGAACCCAGACACAGACAGAGACACTGTGGATATATTTTTGTCTTTTTCAAGGACAAAAGGTAGATGCCACCATGACGATGATGCGATGGTCCCATGCAATGCACTAGCTAGCACGCATACAAAAGATGTGAATCGTTCATTGAAATTGAATTCCCTATCTGCGAAGCGGCATCTCATGAGTGATCCCATCCATTGTGCCCGGTGCAATGTGATGAGTGCATGCGTGAAGTTCTTTACGCACCACAATAAAATGTGCAAATGTAATTGCATTTTTTTTTAATGCGCAATTTTGCACATTTTGCTGAAGGTACGTATTTTGAATTATGATTTATCTGCGTTGGGGCATTCCAGTAGCAAGAATTTTTTCCAATATTGTCCTCGTCTCATTTGAATAAAAATGCTCTTCCAGATAAGCGATCTTCTTTCGCCAGAAACGGTTATGAAACAACATGCGATACGTGGTTTGAATTAAACTTTTTTTGTATAGGAAAAAAAAAAAACTAAATGATTAAGGTAGTCATTTTATTTTGTATCTTTTATTCCATCGTAGCTAGCGCCAGAGTGCGGCCGGCAATAATAATACAAAAAACTATACTTCGCTTTGATCTTTCTTTCAATGATGGCATGGTTTTTTTTTTTTTTTTTTACATATTTTTTTTATTATTTCATTGAAATTGAAAACAAGATGAGTTTTATGATCCACCTGTGAGTTATTAGCGCGGATGCGCCGGCCGCACCAAAGGGGTTATTTGCTACGATGTGATTATGATTGCAGTTGCAATGCAATTGCAAGTAGATGGCAACATTGTAAACCAGAAACATGCACCATGTCCCGGGGTCTGGTTGCACGTGCTCATTATGTTTGGTTATTTTTCAACTTTATTGAAAACCATACCGCAAAAATATTATACAAGTAGGAGGTACAGCAGGAAGATTGAATGCAAATAAAATTATTATGTTGATGTAACATCATATAAAATTATCATGACATGAATGTACTAGGTACCTTACCTACCTACTTTATTGTGGTTAAATAAATTATTTTTCAGTATCTTATACCAAGCCATACATTCTATATGAAAATAATTAATTTTTTTTTCTTTTCGTTTCAGGTGAGTTTTTGTGATTCTATACTACTTTACAATGTAAGTTCAATTTATTCTGAAAATGTAGTATTTATACGTTTATGATTGATGCTACCGTATCAATGAAAAAGCCTGATGAATTGTCGTTCTTTGTCAGCTCAATAGGTTAGATTTAGACCAAAGTTGTCAATTGTTTTTAGATCGAAATATTTTACAACTATGCATTGATTTTTAATTTGATACTTCATTGCCATCATATTGATAATCGAAATCACTGTGAAATGGATGAAACAAGCTTTCAATTCGATAATTTTATAAAAGCGAAAATCATGCATATTAATATGACAAAGACTTTCATTGATAGATGCCATCGCCTATTCCCTCTCAACCTATTCCAAAGAATATCAAAAAATGTGACACCAATCTAAAAATCGTGAAGGACAATTTATTTTTCTCAAATACGATGCAATGGCACCTTCCACAAGAGACAGGTTTTTGTTTCACTTACGCTTTATAATAAAGAGCAAACATTCCCATTAATTATGGAACACAACGTCGTTGAATCGGCTGGTTTCGCAGAATATTATTCTGTCACTCCAATTTTCCAAGACCCTGACAATGGTTTCGGGCTGCAGCTCACTGATTGCTTGGGTGATATTGGCCTTAAATGCTTGAATCATTTCCGGCTTGTTGACATCGGTCCTTCACGGTTCCCAACCAAAAAAGTCCTAAGGCGTCAAATCGTAGCTCCGAGATTGACATTGGCAAGATTTGGGAACCAATTTAAACCCAATATCAACCCTATTTCAACCCAATTTTAACCCAATATCAACCTAATTTCACCCCAATTCCAACCCAATTTCAACCCATTATCAACCCAATTTTAACCCGATTTCAACTCAATTTCAACCCAATTTCAACCCGATTTCAACTCATTTTCATCCCAATTTCAACCCATTTTCAACTCAATTTCAACCCAATTCAACCCATCTTCAACCCAATTTCAACCCGATTTTAACTCAATCTCAACCCGATTTCAACCCGATTTCAATCCAATTTTAACCCGATTTAACCCAGTTTTAACCCAATATCAACCCAATTTCAACCCGATTTCAACCCAATTTGAAACCCAATTTCAACCCATTTTCAACCCGATTTCAACCCAATTTCAACCCGATTTCAATTAATTTTCAACCCAATTTCAACCATATTTCAACCCAATTTCAACGCCAATAATCCCAGATCTTTGTTCAGAATTTTCCACAGGCTAGTACGTGAATTGTTGAGCTGTTGGGATCGATTGCGAGTTGATGTTCGTATTCACTATCTCGGCTCCATAAGTTACATTTTCGTCTGTGCTCACAGTACGACGATACAGCGAGAACCATGAGTGTTGTCCGCTAGCATACCGCAGTGTCTCCCGAACTTGTTGCAAAACTTGGGTATAGCAGGCGCGGTAGGTGCTTCATTTCGTTCAAATCTTCTTTTAAAAAACACGCACTGTTTTGGTCAAAACAGATGTGCATAATTTTCTGTGCCGTTAAAATAATTTACACAGGCTCTTATGGGACATCCCCACCCAAAATATGCAGGGGTTGCAGTGAATGCACGATGTCTTTATTCCTAAATTGGATGCCTAGTTTCATTGCAGCCACAACAACAACCGAAAAAACTTCAAATAATTGCTATCTGGCATTACTTATTTTGACAGTACCTCTACCTGGCCTTCTTCAAACAAAGGCATTGTGTATTCGCACGCACAAGTGTCTTAAATTACAAGAGTTTCGATAGAGTCGACACGGATAAATTATTTTGAACTGAAAAAATGTTGAGTAGGGTGCTAGCCAGACAACTTTAGTGCAGTAACAATATTGCATAAGGGGGACTAACTACGAAAAAGAAGTTTATTCGCAAAAGATGGCCATTCACATTAGTGTACCTTTTTTAAAACTGGTGACACTAGTGCATACGAATAGACAAATACTAAATTATTTTTGGCAGAAGTAGGCATCGAATTTTTCGAAAAGTATGCACATCTGTTTTAGGAGCGGAGCTGCATGCAGTCACGCGTGCATTCTGACTGCTGGAACACAATAGAAAAACGCAGCCGGAACCGCAGCCGCAACCGTACCGCATGCCGTACGTACCTAATTAGAAGTGCCCACAATGGAGTCGTACGTACTCCACGTTTTTTTTTACAATTTCCACTGAGAAACATACATATATATGAATATAAAAGATGATAAAACATATATCGCATCATGTATAGTCTTTTCAATAATTTTTTAATTACCTGACCTAATTTCTAAAAGGATTTTATTAGCACGTTGCCCTTTTTTTTTGTATGGAATGTCAAAAATACGCACGTATTTATTAAAAGTTGGTCAACTCGTCCGTCGCGGTTTGCGGCTGCGGTTGCGGATCCGTCTCGTTGTGTTCACAACATTGAATTCGTGTGTATTCAATATTTTGACATGCGATACGGCTGCGGCTGCGGTTCCGGCTCCGGCTCCATTGTGTTCCAGCAGTGACTGTTTTCAGCATTTGGGTTACACAGCAGACAGCACTCACTTTGGAAATAAGTTTTTAATATTTCCACTTTACTTTACTCACTTTTAGTCAATATTTCGAGTGGGAAACAGCAGTCAGTGTCAAAATAAAAAGAAACCACTAGATGGCCCACCCTGTACAAAAGCACTTAACGCACATATACGTATATAAGACTTTATGCTAATTTGCAAACACACACACACACATACTTTAAGGTATACGGATATACGCACGGCTATCAATTTATCAGAATTTCTTATCTCCGTTTGCATTCGCAGAAATAGTTGAGAATACAAATTACTGCACTGTTTATAGGCATCACGTGATAAAAGGTCATTCATTTTATTTGCCAACTGTTTTTCTGGTTTAATGATTGCATCTCGATTTATATTTTATAGTATAGATAAATAAACAAGATGGTTTGAGAATTGTATAAATGTATTTATATATATATATATCAACATCACAGCTTTATAGATACTGGTTAAAAACAAGAAGAACTAGAAGTTATGCGCAGAAGTGGATTGTTTTAAATATAATTAAGTTCAAAAGTGTTTTAAATTTATGTGAAATAAAAGTAAGCTGATTTTCTGCACTCAACTACGAGTACCATAGCCCAAAACTTCACTAAATGCGTTCACCAAAATTATATAGTTTATATCGGTTTCATGGATCGTTGAGTTTTATTAACTCATTTTGTATTGCAACACAAATAAAACCGCACATGGTCAACCGGCTAACTTGCTAATTAAATATCAAAAAGCTAAATTTGCACCCAAATATTTATCTGTGGCCAATAAAGTGTGTACCAAATGTGAAACTCAATCGAAAATAAAACCCAAACAGTCTATTAAGAGCTCGTGTGAAAAATGCTTGAACTCTGGTCTTATATGCCAATACCTATGCCAGCTGCAAAATATGTAGAAGTTATATCACATCTGCTTAAATTCGATGGGCGATTATTTGCATCTATATTTTTGATTTCACAAAAGACGCTGAATAATTGTTTCCTGATCGAAAGGCGCACACACATGGACATGGGCCGAGTTTGAATAAGATATCTACGTATTATTTGCAGTTGATTTGATGGACTATCATGGAAATGTTTTATAACTTTTAACTCTTTTTTTTTAACTGAAAATACTCATAAGTTATGTTGTGTAGTTATCGTGTGAATGGAAAATAATTCTTTTTATCTAATAGTTCATTTCACTTTTGGTTAGGCAGATCTATGCAATTATTGATTGAATTGTGAGAGTTGGTTACATTGGATTATATGCAAAAGATAGGGGCATTTGAAAATAGCTTTTTGTTTGTTTTTGAAAATAAAAATAGATACAAAGTCCGTACTTGTACATTTTACACTGAGTTACAAAAAAAGTGGAACACTTTGAAATTTTGCAATATTTGTTAATGGTTAAAAAGAAAAAAAAACGTTTTTTATACAGTTATATATTATTTAACGTAAAAAAAAAGTAATAAATTCATCTACAAAAAATACAAAAATGGAAAAATTTAGAAATTAAACGCAAATTAAAGAAAATGTACAAAACTTCAAAAATTAACATTTAACATTATTCCTCGATCTCGTTCCCTTAAAAGTGCTTAGGCTTCTTACCACCATGTCGTTCAAACTATTCCACTTCTCTAGTAATGCAGATTTCAGTGCATTGAGCGTCATCTTCTTTTTTCAAGCAGTTCCCAAACATGTTCAATAGCATCATGTCCGGGGTCATCGCAGGGCAATACATAACAGCGATTTCTACTTCTTCCAAATAATCCATAACTCACCTATCGACATGTGGCCTAGCATTGTCCTGCACCAGTAATAGGTTTTCACCAATAAATAATGGTGCAAATAACGCCTTATTCTTCGAGTATGTTTTAGACATATTAGCAAGAATTTTACGATCCTTCAACGATGCACAGCTCGATTTTTCCTCTCAGTGAAATTCCTGCCCAAACCATGACCGAACCTCCCCAGAAGTTTTACCTTTGGGCAATCTTCGCGGAAGAGTATCTTTCATGTGGTCGTCTGTCGTCTCAATCTGGACTCATCAGTAAATATAAATCTGTTCCAGTCAGAATCGTTCCAAACCTGGTAAACGCGTGCAAGCCCTATGCGCGTTTGCTTGTGCTCTTCCTCAAGCGGCGGTACTCGAGCGAGTCTTCTAGCTCTCAGACTACCTTCCACTAATCGCCGCCTAATCGTTTGAGCATTCACAGTTGTTCCCCTTACCGTTTTGAGGCTATAAGACTTTCAAAGACTTTGGAGTAGCAAATATCGGTGAACTCTAGCAGAAATTGCTCTCGGCCGGCCTGAATCTTGATGCTGAGTGATGGAGTTCGAATTTCGTGCAATGCACTCCTTTAAATAACCTTGAGAAAAAACTCTTAATTTTATTTGAGCCCAGTTCTGATGAACACCTTATACTTCAAAAACGTGTGTTTTCGAGAATCGTCATTCAGTTCTTGGCTCTTAATATCCGTATGAAAATTCTTGTTGAAATAACTTTACAAAAATTTCCATATTTTGTATTTGAAATTCATTAGATGATTGGAATCTTGAATCCTACTTGACTTACCTTTCTTGATTCTTAGCAATAAAAGTGTGTTACCTTATGCAATGCTTGGTTTAAATATTAAGGTGGCTTTACATGGAGTTGCGAATGCAGACGAAAATGCAACAACAACAATCATAGTGCAGACGATGAAAACGAACATGTTCGTATTCACTATAATTTTCAAGCTACATCTATAATTTTCCTATAATCTGCATCCATGAAGACCGTCTGCATTTTTGCCTTCCCTCTCTATCACACAAGTATGATTTATTGATATTGCATCCTCTTTTTTTGCAACTCAGGGCTTGCAGCTCCATGTAAAGGCACCTTTAAAGTGAACGTATTTCCTGACTCTGGAACTAGGTAAGATACGTCTTTAATACAAATTTATATTCAATAATTAATAAAATAAATAGAATTAAAACTGGCGTGTCATCTAGGCCGTTTGAAATACTATTCACAATCAGTGCACAATTTTTCCCAAAATAATCCCCTTCTTTTTTACATTCAAAGCCTAAGAAAACAATTATCAAATTGCTGCCGATTTGAGAACTTTTGTGCTTGGCTGAGTGCTCGCATATAGACTCAAAAAAAAAAAAAAAAGACTTTATAGTCCGGGAGGCGACCGTCTGAGTACCTATCTCATAAGGAGAGTGAAAATATTGAATACCAATTGATAGTTCTTGCAGAACCATTCACAAAACCACTGGTCGGGCAAACTTTTTCAGGGAACTTTGGGCGGGAATCGGTCACTTCCGGTACCATTTTTTGATGACAACCTATCTCATCGGGGCAGTGAAAAAACTTTTTACTATCTGAAAGAGTTTTGCCTAGAGATTCTAAAACCATTGGTCGGGCAAAAAAAATCTGGGAAGAAGTGCTTGCCCGACCATTTAAAAAAATTGTTTTTTTGATCAGAACCTATCTAATCGGGAAGTGGGCAATATTAGTACCAAACGAAAGGTAAAACTGTCCTCTTTAAGAATCCAGTGGTCGGGCAAACTTTTATAGGGATAAACATGTTGGCCGACCGCTTTTAAGATACATTACGCTTTTTTACGATCTACTTTATGAAGTTAAAAAAAACCGTTTTTCGGTCTCAAATAAACTTTAAATTTGTATTAAACGATAGTTTAATTTGCCTTCTATGAGAAATAAATAAATCTACAAACCAAAACTTTTTTTAAATAGTTTTTTTTTAACCCTGTAAAGATTATTTCGCATTAAAAACAAAAATTTTTCAAAAACTTCTTGAACAGTGCTATGTTTTTGTGTTTTGGGATTTTCAAGTACCTAAAATTAATAAAAATCTTTATACTTTACCATACAAATTACAGGTACCCGCACAAACCATCACCTTTGGTAATTATTTAAATGAAAATAAGACACAGATACAGCTTTGAATGCAAAATATGTAGGTTAGGTGTATTAGGTAATCATATATTATTCATGATTTTTTCAAAAATATGTAAAAGTACATACAATATAACAATTTTTACATAGGAGTATCTTAAAAGTAAATGGAAATACATAAGAAATAGAAACAAATTAAACAATATAAAGATAAATAATGCATACATTGATTTATTTTTTGCTAAAAATTATTATCATCGGGGTCTTGTTCACATTCAAAATCTATATCTTCATCGATTTCATTTAACACAATGTCTTCAACATTAAGTGGTGTTGGATCTCCTTCAAACCAAAAGGGGAAAAACCTTTCATTTTTTAAGATCCAACCAAAATCTTCTGCTTTATTTTCACACAACATGATTCTGTTGCATTAGCCCACATTGAACTTATATAAATGGTTCTTTTAATTTTTTGCAAAAGTGATTTGAAACAAGGCGGAATTAAACTTGAATCGAAGTTTTTCATGTTTTTAGAAAAATTTCCCGGAGAATTATTTTTCGCTGCATAGGGACTTTGAAACATTTGAACTCTTGCTAAATTTACATTGCTACAGTTTTTAAGACCATACATTTTTAATGTAAAGTTTTGAATAGTTTCAAGGTCACTGTCATTGAGATTTTCGTTCTGATTTTTACTTAATGATGTAAACGCTGCCTGAAAACGATAATTTTTTTCTAAAATGCTTAATGGTTTTGCTTTTCCTTTTCTAAAAAACATGCCGTATAGTCGCAACCTATAAACGCGTGAAACGCTGGCAAAGAACCACATAAACTACTACCTAGGACAGAAGCCAGCTGAGTACAATTTATAGAATTAATATCTCGTGATTTACTAATTCGATTTCTGCAAGACAGCGTTGGGCACTTAGCCACAATATACGTACGAAAATAATTTCGAAAATTTTGGCTGATATTAATTTTGAGCAAAAGGATGACATAACCCATGAGCTTGCACAAAATCGTATCGAAAAGGACAAAAGTGCATTATTTGAAATAACTAATGCATTTAAACAAAATATTAATCCTTTTGAACGAACTCTTGAAAAAGAAAATTTATTTCATGTAACAACGGGAAGAGCGGCATCCAAAGAAGTTGCAGATTTTCTTTGAAATGTTAATATCACAGGCTATAATCAAAAAATTTCATTTATCGACGAGTGCTCCAAAAACTGCGAACGTTTCGCTAAACCTAAAAAGATGTTTCAAATTACTTTTGCAAAAAATTAAAAGAACCATTTATATAAGTTCAATGTGGGCTAATGCAACAGAATCATGTTGTGTGAAAATAAAGCAGAAGATTTTGGTTGGATCTTAAAAAATGAAAGGTTTTTCCCCTTTTGGTTTGAAGGAGATCCAACACCACTTAATGTTGAAGACATTGTGTTAAATGAAATCGATGAAGATATAGATTTTGAATGTGAACAAGACCCCGATGATAATAATTTTTAGCAAAAATCAATGTATGCATTATTTATCTTTATATTGTTTAATTTGTTTCTATTTCTTATGTATTTCCATTTACTTTTAAGATACTCCTATGTAAAAATTGTTATATTGTATGTACTTTTACATATTTTTGAAAAAATCATGAATAATATATAATTACCTAATACACCTAACCTACATACCTAATTACTCACAAAACTGAATTAAAAAATATTTTGCATTCAAAGCTGTATCTGTGTCTTATTTTCATTTAAATAATTACCAAAGGTGGTTTGTGTGGGTACCTGTAATTTGTGTATTAAAGTATAAAGATTTTTATTAATTTTAGGTACTTGAAAATCCCAAAACACAAAAACATAGCACTGTTCAAGAAGTTTTTGAAAAATTTTTGTTTTGAAATAATCATTATAGGGTTAAAAAAAAACTATTTAAAAAAAGTATTGGTTTATAGATTTATTTATTTCTCATAGAAGGCAAATTAAACTATCGTTTAATACAAATTTAAAGTTTATTTGAGACCAAAAAACGGTTTTTTTTAACTTCATAAACTAGATCGTAAAAAAGCGTTATGTATCTTAAAAGCGGTCGGCCAACATGTTTATCCCTATAAAAGTTTGCCCGACCACTGGATTCTTAAAGAGGACAGTTTTACCTTTCGTTTGGTACTAATATTGCCCACTTCCCGATTAGATAGGTTCTGATCAAAAAAACAATTTTTTGAAATGGTCGGGCAAGCACTTCTTCCCAGATTTTTTTTGCCCGACCAATGGTTTTAGAATCTCTAGGCAAAACTCTTTCAGATAGTAAAAAGTTTTTTCACTGCCCCGATGAGATAGGTTGTCATCAAAAAATGGTACCGGAAGTGACCGATTCCCGCCCAAAGTTCCCTGAAAAAGTTTGCCCGACCAGTGGTTTTGTGAATGGTTCTGCAAGAACTATCAATTGGTATTCAATATTTTCACCCTCCTTATGAGATAGGTACTCAGACGGTCGCCTCCCTTACTATTAGACAAAAGCCAAAACGAAAACATTTTGTGCTGAGTATTTTCATTGTTAAAAGTATCTGTGCGAGTGTACAGCTAGGTACTCCAAAGAAGTGCTTCAATAAATTTAAAAACTTTAAATTCAAACTTAACCCAAGTCACTTTACGTCACTTCATCACCAGTCAGACAGCTTCAAAAGACCGTGTGAACATACTTGAAGTGAACAGCGCGCATTATTCTCACTTTTAGCTGAATTATCTTGCCTAAATTTAGTATAGGGTAGGTACGCTTGGTTTGATTTATAGTTTTCCGAAAAAAAAAATTATTATTATTTTTTATTATGTATTTAGTTTCAAAATTGATAATTTTAAATTCTAGATTTTACCAGTTTTTTGAAATTCACAAAAATCAGAACTTCGTCCTTTGGCTTTGATCTTTTTACCTTCCGCGTATATCTGAAAATTTTTCGAAACTTACCTATCAAAATAGTCCAAAAAATTAATCTACCAGCATAGTTTGTGTAGTATCTCATAGTTGTAGTATCATCGGTTCAAAATTGAATGTTTGTAGAATTTGTTGGAATGCTAATAGGGACTCTTTTTAGACATATTTAGTTATATATTGCTTGGTTCCATTAATACGACTTTAATTTACTTAAACCTTAAAGATTTTATGTTATGATCTTATGAACTTTATACATTATGTAAATTATTGTCCAAAGACCTTTTAAAAAATAGGGTATCACACAATGGTACAATACTTATGTCATTTTAATTCAACTTTCATGAATTCTTGATCGCATGTGATACTATTTCGTAATTGCGACCATGTCATAAATGGTCTGCGTCCGAATGGGACACAGTGCTTGTTGTTGGTGTGGAAATAAAAAGTATGCCATGCTTAGGTATAGCCTGTGCCATGCTAACCGCTCACTGCGCTGACTTAATGCAGGTTCTTTAAACAGCACAGTTCAATGGAATGGAAACCGTTTGCATACTTAACTGTTTGGTCTTTGGTGTCAGTCTATATACGCAACGCACACATGCGGTGTGCGTGAATTTATAAAATTATTTAAAATTTGATGGCTAACTGTATGCATTTTTGACATTATGCAATGCAGTTGAGGATCAATGAAGGTGTTCGGTACCGAAGGAGATAAAATTAATGTGATCTAGTTACATTAAGTGGAGGCTAATTAAAGTCAACAAGCTATTGCGGCAGCGCAGCGTGTGGAATGTGAAGTTAGCGTGGGTGCAAGTATCATTAAGATTTTATTTTGGATTGGCTTATAGAGCAGAACCTATGTCAATTTGTTAACATAGAACTTAACTAATTCGTCACGGTACAACTATTCCGAATTATGACTTTATTACTTAATATAACGTGAGAGAAAACAGAAACAAAGAGGAGAAGTTCCTAAAAATATTTTAGTAGATAATTTTGCTGAAACAAAAAAGTTAAAAAGATTCACGTTTCTTACGAAGTTATATTTATAATACTTCCTTATTTAATAACAACCCTCTTCTTCTTTTTTTTCCGACTCTGTATTGATCTCAGGTGGGTCACATTCCCCAACTTAATACTGATGGTGTTAAAACTCCTGGTTCAAACAAATACAGAGTTGTTTGTACCAGGAGTTTTAAAGCCTGCCTCTGCTCTTCTTCGCGATCAATGACAATAGCTCGAGAAATGAATCATAAGTATGCTTGCATTATTCTAAAAGTCTAAAATAAGAATTTGGCAACCAAATGAAACAGGCTAAGGATTTAAGAATCTGAAGACACAAAGATGATATTGTTTTTCCCTGAGATACTTGTCTAAAGCTGAATCAGAATGTATACTTTTGGTCAGTCTTGTGAAGTTAGCAAAACAATTGTTTAAAATTTAATAAAAAATTGGAGTTCCCGGTAGCAAACAAAGAGTTCTAGAGTTCCTCATACTTTTGACTTGCGATTATAGGTACTATAAGGCAAGTTATGCATTCGTAAAAAAAAAAATTTTTTTTTGGACAATCAAACATAACATTACGATGATAGAGAAGTCGAAAAAAGTGCGTCCGACAATTCTGTCTGTCTGTCTATCTGTCTGTCTGTCCGTCTGTCTGTATCGGCACCTACAGCCTAAACGGCTGGACAGATTTGCTTCAAACTTGGTACATAATAATATTATGACGTCCTACAGAGGGGTTTTTGGAATTAGCATTCTAGATTCTAAACTAACGGTACCTGCCATACGATTTTTAGTGAAAAATTAATTTTGCTCAAAAACGGCTCCTACGATTTTGATAAAACTTTCTGAATAGTGTTTTATGTGCAAGCTTTATGTATTGGTTGGAATAGATTTTTCAGGAAAAGTCCTATAACGGTACCTCCCATAGGACCGGTTTTTTTAAATCCGATTTTCTCGTAAGCCACTTGACGGATTTCGATGAAATTTTTAATGTAGAAGCCCTTTTATAAAAAAATAATATGAATTCTTAAGTTTTTCAAAAAAAGTTTTTTTTGAGTTTTTTAAAAAAGTTTCAACATTTTTTTTTAATTTTTGTTTTTTCCAAAAACGGTTTAGTCTATTTTTTTACATTTTTTTTTCTGATAAAAACTACAAAGTGCTAAAAGTTAGCATGCTCAAAAAATATTTGGAATATATTTTCGAAAAGTTTTTCAAAAAAAACTGTTTTTTGAAAAAAACTGGTCGAACGATTTTGAAAAAAAATTTCGCAAAAATTCAAAAAAATAAAAGAAACCTGATGGCTTACTTCATTTTCTCCAAAAAACGTTTTAACTATTGATTTTTAAGTGAGTAATAAAATTTCATATGATTTTTTCAATGCTTTTTTTCGAAAATCCCAAGCCCCAATACCATTTTAACACATTAGAACAAGTTCGTACGACCCAGTCGAGCACTTTATTTTCGATAGTTCTGCTGAATAAAGTGTTACAATTCGAAAAAAAAGGTTTTTTTTGCTAACTTCAAACAGCAAGGACGTTTTTGAGGAAAAGAGTTCTGAGCATGTTTTTCAAGATAAAACAAAGAGTTCTAGTGTTTTTGATGGATTTTAGAAAGAGTTTTGCAAAATTGGAAAAGTAAGGGCAAATTAAGGTGCCCATTGACTTAGAACCAAAAATTTCGAATAACTTTTGAAATATAAGTTTTAGAAAAAAAAGTCATTAGGGAAATGTTTAGAACTCTTTGTTTGCTACAGGGAACTCTTATCAGAACTCCTTTTTTGTGGTTTTTTGGATTTTGAAAATGTTTGGTACTAAGTCAACGGGCACTGCTTGTACAGGATTGACTTTTGCGACATCCTGATCCGAGAAAAAAACAAACTTAGGGGGAAATAAGGTGTTGAACCCAGAATCTTCATCGTAACAGCCCGACACTTACCTCTATGCCACGGGACAAACAAAGATTTTGGAATGAGTTTCAAAGTAATATTCAAGTTATGTATTAAGGTCTTGTTTCAGACCACCGATCATATATGCATTCCCCAATTCCAAAAACGTTGAATTATTCAACTTTGATTAACTTAAGCCATTGTATATACATTTTTATAGTAATTTCATGGAACATTTTATTTTAGTTCTTAACGTCGTCAATGGCGGCGCTAGTTGTCTTATCTACTTTACATCAAATGTCTTTTATTGTTGTTTTTGCTTCAAATAGCAGTTTAGACAAAAACCACTAAAATTATTCTCCAATCAAAGCTGGTGAACGTCGTCCATAGATGGCGCACAAAACGTTCCGCTTTTTGGGAATACTATAGATTTTAAATACAATGCTCAAGCTCAAAACATAATGGGTTTATATTTGAAACTGCATGTATAGTCATTATTTTAGTTTTTTTATGAATACTTTAAATGCCATTGCCCGCTGATACATCTATCCAGGAAACACATTCTATCAGCAAATTCCAAGTGTCTAAGCAGTCCCCATAATATGCCTCACCTTTCAAATGCCTCTTTGTCTTAAGCTCAGCGGTGGAACAAGAGGGTTCCTTACACAAAACGGCCTTGTTTCACTTGAGAATCCCGAAATTTCTTGCAACATTGTTTTACAATAACAATTTTCCTTGCATTTCCTTTCATGGATTTTCTTAAGTACAATACAAGAACTCTTCTGGTATTCAATCAAATCTTACTGCATAGTAAGTTATAAAGGGATAATTTTTTGAGTTTCATATTCTGTGAATGTGTCAAATGCCTCTAAGTTTTGAATTAAAATATTCTTCTAAGCTGCGCAGGATAGCACAAAGTTTTCAAATCAAGTCGTACTTTTTAACGAGAATGACCCTTACACTTTTAGTTGAAACAAAATGCCATCTAAACCTAATTAATCGGTCATCCACAATATCATCTTAGATATACTTGTGCAAGCCAGTATGTCCAGTCCAGCAGTCAAATGAACTAGTATTTTTAAGATATGCGTACTCGTACTCGAACTTCAAGGATTTCGTTAATTTTGTATATCGTTGTATCACCATGAATCGATATAGTTTATAGGACTTTCTATTTGCATTTTGTATCATAAACCAAACAGAAAATTTTTTTTTTTAAAAAATCCAGTGTGCTTAGCACTCGCTAACTCACATACACATACACCATTTGGTACTCATAAATACATAGACTGTGAAACCATAAAACTGTTTATCTAATTGTATCTCTTATATTACAAGAAGTAGGTATATCTTCCAATGCACCGCGCATTAAGAGCCCATAATAAAAATGCACTTCTTAATCGCCACACGTATCTGAAAGGCATTAATATGAGTGTTATGCCACTTTAAACTGCTTTAACCGGATTTTTTTTTATATATTTTGTGAATAAACATCTTTGAAACTTTTTTTTTCAAGGAAAAGGTGTTGAGAATACAACATGGATGGCGGTCTCACTAAGAGAAGTTTTTTATGACAAAAATGTACACAATGCACATTGCACATGCGTGTGTGGTGCCATAAACCAAGAAAATGCAATAAAAAATAACTACTTGGGTTTTCAAAAAAGTTCAAAAGGCAAAAGTATTTATATAGTTAAGCCTTCCGTCTGTAAGCCTACCAATAAATGACTTAAGTTTGAGCCTTTTATTTGAATTAAGATGGCTGCACACGCTGTGTGGTAAGCCTATTCATGGGACCATCCAGGTAAGACGACTAACCGAATGAATGTGAAAAATGATTGTTGACAACGTGTGTAGGCATCCTTAAAATTACTCAATTAAACAATGCAGGTTATTGTTGTCACCATATTTTATGAGCCGGGTTTGAGCCAAGCCGCTATGTTACTCTGTTGCCAGAAGGGTCATTCACATTGAAATGAAGAACCAACTTTTTGTTTGCATAATTATCTGTCCCTAATGAAATAAAACTACTAAAAAAAAAGCAAAACAGATACAACATAAAAGTTTGACACATTTTTGTATCTTTTAGTGTTTTATTTGGTGTGTGATTATTATAAAGTTTCAAATTAACAGTTAGGTTTTGTTATGCGATTAATTATTGGAATCAAAAATGTTTTCTCGATAACGGATTTGCAACATTTTTAATCAAAACTTTGCCCAAAGCGAACAGAAAAAGATTAAATGCGCTAATATTATGTTACATAATTTAAGATCAAGATAATCAGTTTAAGGTTCAATAAATTCGCTTGGCGGAAGTTAAGTCTTAGACAAATAAATCTGTTGCTTAACAAAACGTTATGTTTGTATATGTTTTTAAGAAGAAAAAAATCAATATAAAAAGAGTTGAGAGTAACGGACTTATAGGTATCTACTTTTTTTCCTCTTAGAACTCCATCAGGTTTTATAAAATTCCATGCTGACATGGAAAAGCAATCATCTTGCTCATTGCTTTTGTGAAACTATCCCCATTAGGCATAAAACAAGGTTTGCATTTAACATAATGCTCTTGACCATATGCAAAAACGAATTTTAAGATAAAGCAAATTAAGCGTTGACAAAAATTTGCGACTTTCCGCATTTCGTATTCTCTTCTCGCTGCATGTTTATTAACTATTTCAAAAAATTGGTTGCAAATTACATTTCAAACCCCGAAAGTAAACCTTAAATGCAGAAACATTTAATGAGGTGTGTGTTGCATGCTATGATCTTTAATGTAGTTTCTTAATTGGATCGAGAGTTTTCTTGGAAAAACTTTGTATGCAATAATATTTTCCCAGCATCTACTTACTTACTTATGTTGGCTCAAGGCTCAACTAGAACATGGTGCTTCTAAGGCCTTGCTTATATTTCCCTTTAGCCGGCTCGATCTCTAGCTTGTCGTCTCCAATTTTGCCCTCCAAGTTGTCGGAGGTCTCCCTCTAAGATGAGGCCTACCTTGGCTTCTGTCTTCGTCGTTGTACAAGGTGCACCAAAAGAAGTCATCCGTCCGATGTTGTTTGGCTCGCTTTTTTTCTAAACGAAAAACTTCGATTCTGTTTTTTGAATATGTTTATTTGAACCCTTAGAATTGTATTGGTCAAGTCGAGGAGATGATATCGGCCAAATGGACGCCGCGCCGTCACAATAATTGATTGCTCGTTTTATGGCATTTTTCATCACTTCAGCGAGAACTTCGGGCGACAGATTCTCGCACTCGTGTCGAATGTTGTCGTTGAGGGCTTCCAGAGTCTCGGAACAGATTTGACATTGGCCGGCCATTTGCAAAAATGAGAGCATCTTCCAATAGGGTGATTTCTTTTTGCCCACCTTGTACATTCTTCGCCAAATTTTGTGTTCTCGGTTTACGCAGACAGGGACATAAATGTCTTGAAGACTCTAAGTGGCTTTTTATCCGATTGGGAGAAGGTCCATGCTTCTGCACCATATAGCATTACCGGGATGATTATTCCTCCATAGGGTTACTGCTCGCTTTGTTCTTCCTATCACGTCAGTGTCGTCCGCAAACCCAAGTAATTGTGTCGATTTATAAAAGATAGTGCCCGATTTGCTGGCATGGGTGCTCCGTATGATATTTTCAAGAACAATGTTAAAACAGCTGCGTGACAGCGCGCCACATTGGCTCAGCCCTCCGGTGGCTTCGAATGTTTCAGTAGAGTCTCTATCAACTTTGACGGAACATCGATCATTTTCCAACGTCATCCTGATAAGGCCTATCATTTTAGGAGGGATTCTAAAATTGGACATGGCACCATACAATTCAACTCTATTAACACTATCGTAGGCTGCTTTCAAGTCGAAGAACAGGACTTATAAGCGAATTTAAAAAGGCTTATGCCTCTATAGTTGTCGGAGAATAGGAGTTCCGAGCATCTACCTAGAAAAAAACACATTGTTGTTTGTAAACTCAGTTTACGGACGATAATTTTACCTTTGCCTTTCTACTGAACGTGACAATTTTTCGTGCGTGCAGCCGGTGTTCATCGATTTATAAGACCTTCTCACGCCAAAAATGTTAGAATTTTAAAGGTGTTCCAATACAAGGAGATCCTTTCTGACGTGATGACTTCATTTTATGATGACGTCATTTTACACGAGAAGAAAAATCTACTCGTTTACAAAACATGCAAAAACCTAGAACAGTTCTAAGCAAAAAACAACTTAATTATAAATAACTTCATTTTTTCAAAATTTTATTGAAATCGGTTTATGATTGCGCTTCAACCGCAAAAATCAGCTCTAACCGAAAGGTATAGATCAAAAAAGTTAAATCAAAATATTGGGTTCCGTCAGTCTTGTTAACAATTCTATGGCAGGTCTCTCATTCTTGGCCCTGGAGTGAAAATTGCCTAGAGTAAAGTGGCCACAGCGGTGTTCGAAAATAAAATATCAAAAACGAGAACTACAAACCAGCTCAAATTCCTGTACGCTGTTATGAAAACGTTGCAGATTTTTAAACTTACAACAAAACTCGCAGTAAAAAGTAAATTTACAACTACAATTCGGTTGAGCTTGGTCATCAAAGTCGAAATCAAAAAAACATAACTTTCAAACCTAAAAGTCGCCTACATTGCCTTTGCTTAACTACTCAATTCATGGTTCATCCTAAGTATCTAAGTATCTTAATTGAATAATTTCCAATTTGGCCCCACGACACAGCGCAGCATCAAAAGACAATTTTGCACGCTTAAGTTATGTAAATTGTTCATTCAATATTGGTTCACATAATTCAGTTAATTATTCGAAAATTTACTTGACTCAAAATATTAATTGAAGAGACGAGACCCTTGAGCTGCTTCCATATATCAGCTAGCATTTCCATTTCAATTTGAAACCGGCTCCGCGAACATTAAAAAAATAAACCTTAACATTCAATTTCTCGAACTTGGAAAGCCTTGATTTAAAACATTCACTTTTTGATTTATGTTTTTTTTTGTGTGTGTGTGTTTGTGTTGTGTCGTTAGGTTACGTCTCTGTCGATGTTTTGCGTCTCTGTAGATGATGATCATCATTAAACTTCAATGATGGTGATTGTTTGCGGGCTGCCCAAGACCCGACCAAATAAAATCTCCGGACAACACAATTCTTGCATTCAGGTGCATTTATCTTCATCACATTGTCTTTCTTTAAATTTGTGGTGCGGTAAAGGCACAGAGCCAGCCAGACCGACAGACAGACATACAGACAGATAGATAGACTCGAACATGATTATCGGTTTTTAACATGCACAATTCGCGATAGCAAGTGAAATTTATCGAAAGGCTGCCCAGTACAGAATACAAGATATCCAAAGATATAGATGCCATGCATTGTAGATAGTTTTGTATAAGCTCTCACTTGAAGTTTTTGTTGTTGTTGTATGTGAAAAGTCCCGTGACGAATTCTAACATATTGTATCTTAGAGATGTACAAAAGTAACAATATATAATGAAAAAGAAAATTCCAATAATTTCAGTGTTCAATGAAGAAAGTGACGATTTCTTTCTTTTTTGTTTTTGTTTGTTCAAAGATACAAAAGAAGAACAAACCGCGTACACGTACACCTTTCACATGTGCAAGATTGTGCGTCACAAGTGAAAAACTAACACTTTCAGATTGCACCTATGATGCACTGCATGCGCTGCGCTAAAGTGAAGGTACTTTTTCTTGTGGAACTATACACACAATTTACTGCCGAATTTCAGAGAGACCGATGTTTATTGGTTTTGATTGAGTAATGCACCTACATGACATCACAGTTCACAGTGAGAGTGGAAAATCGTGGTCAAAAGAGTCACAAGAGTGGATTCCACCTGAGCACGGCTCCCAGTGCAAGAAACAAAATCAGTGTAAGAATCAAACACAGAAATAATCTTGCTATTCGCTGTTTCCTTAGGCCAAGTTAGTAATTGAGGAACTAAGTCCTAAAGAGAACAAGCAAGAAGGTGTTGTATATACAAGGCACTCATCATAAAGATCCTGCTATATTGTACTGAGGCATGAACCCTTACTTAGTGATATCAAAAACTCCCTTACTGGCATGTTAGAAAAAATTCCTGAACGGTCATGTGTTGCGAAAAGTAATACGTGCTGTACATGTAACATAAGTCTAGATACAAATATTCGTATCCTTCGGTAAGACATGGCAGGGATATGAAGAGCAAATGAGCATGGATGGCACCCATAAATCATTGGGAGCCGCATTATAGGGCAAGAGACACCAAGATATCTTCAATTGAGATGGTGGAGGTCGATCTTCGATTGCTTGGAATGTAAAATTAAAGACGGCAGGTCGTAGATCGAGTCGGCTGGAAAGGTAAAAACAATGTCAGTCCCAGGAATACATCACTTTGTGGCACGATCCGAAGCAAATAAAAATCTACTCAAAACCATAATAAAGAAGCTGGACTATGTTCTAGAATGTTACAATTTCCCGTTAGAATAGACTATCAAAGAAAATAGGACCCATCTTACCAACTGCAGAAAAGCTGCCAAGGAAGGTTTATTTTAAGAATTACAATGGCTTAAGCTGGGTTTTATCATTATGTCTTTTATTCCTAGCCAATAGCTGGTGAGTCATATTACTGCATTCCCGCTTCTTTTATCAGCTCACTAACACTAATAGTCACCTCTCTGCATTTTCAGTAAATTCGATATCGATTTTTGAGAGAGGAACTCCACAAAAAATGATAAAAGAGTTCTACTTTGTCAAAATACCTTTGGTTGTCCATGTCTTATCCATAATGGACAGCTTTTCAGCTCTTTCGGATTGCAAAAGGAAGTGAGACAAGAGAACTTTAATATCGTTAAACCCTTTTAGTACAGCATTTACTTTTAAATTGATTTGAAGGTGCAAATGGGCTGCGTGTCGATATTAGCTGTTTCCTGGCAATTACAATTTAGGGAATAGACAAAATATAATCAATTAGTCTATCTTTCAGTGCTTGCAGCCGCAACTTAGACCGCATTAGGATAGGATTGCATTTTCCGTATCTGATACAGTTTTTGTGCATGTGGAAACTGGAAAGTCTGGACAAAGTTACAGGACTTTTCGCCGCTTTCTGAAAATCCTTGAGATTATATCCAAACGGTTTTCGTAGTCTGTTTCGAGAATCTAGCCTTTTAATAGTATGCTTGGATTCCTCTCAATCATGGCTTGTTAGAAAAAAAAGATGTCAACATTTAAAGATAATTTGGAATTTCAGTTGAAAACGGCTTCAATGGCCATTACCGAGAATGATGGGTATGATGGGCGCAGGGAAACGGGTCGTCCTGAATTTGATTATCAGGAGTTATTTCCGACTAAGGTGGATCATAATCTCCGAATATGAAATTGAATAACTGTGCTGCTTCAATTTTTTTTTTTTTTTCAAACCAAAATATTTTAAATCAAATAATTGTACATATAATTTAGTATTTTTACCTTGAAAAAAATGAAAAGGTAGCATTCTTGCTGCTTGCTAGCAAGCGTAGCGAGCGCACAAAATTTTGTCCAACAGAGAATCATTTTGAAATTTGAAAATACAAAATTTCGCGCTAATTTTTTTTTTCTGATAATGGAAAATTAAAATATCGGCGCAGGGATACTGGTCCCGAAGTCAAATGTTCCGAATTTAGTTTTCGGAACTTATAACTCATCATAGGGGCTTTTGACTCACCATAATAGGTCATTGGTCCCGAAAGCCAAATTCGGGACTTTTGACTTCGGGACCAGTTTCTCTGCGCCGATATGATGTCGTTGGATCTTTGAAAAAATTCTAACCATATGTAAAATGTTTTTCAATTCGCGCGGGTATATTTTGCCGGTCTGTGACAGCCATGTCGCTATAAGTGACGCCTGTCAAATCTGTTGATTATTATTCAGTAACTGATGAAAAAACACAATGGCAATACATACGATTGGAAAGCGTGTGACGCTTTACAGTCGACTCTTCAACTTTTTTTGGCCAAATTTGAGACGATCGATTCAGTTTTCAATCATCTACCTTTCGTTCGTCAAAGGAATGTGAAATCGGCGGAGAACATCATGAAAGTGTACAGTCGAACCCTAGCAGACGAACTCAGATCTTCAGACTTCCACTTGGAGCATTTGGTCAGGACTTTGGCTCACACCGGTAAAGGATTCAATTGACCCAGAAGTTGAGGACCATAGAAAACGCCGTTTGTTCGCGGATTGAGATTCGGTCGGAAGGGGCCAACAATTTTGCCGAAAAATTATCTTTAGCGATGAGTCGAAATTTTGGCTGTGTTAACAAACCAATCTACACGATGTTCATTAGGTGACAATGCATCCTCATATGGTTGCCGTTTGATATAGGTTTCAAGCCGGTGCAGATCGGTCGGGTCTATGCGGAAGAATCATTGAAAATGTTAACACTCTGATCAGTGCCAACTTAAGAATCCGAAGCGAACATTCAAACGATCTCATACCTAATGCTATATATGGGCCTCTCATATAAAAAAGAATTTTGTTTAATACCCCACACTCAGCTCTTTAAAAGTATTGTTTTATTAAAATCCCTTAATAAAAGCTTACTTTTTGGTGTCTGCTTTCTTAGTGACCAAATTCCCAATTTCGTGTTTGTGAGTTAAATTCAAGTCCGTAGAGCACAAAGTTGACAACAGCCTTCGGCGTACCTACTCAGATAAGTACCCTTTATTTTAAACCATCTTAGGTGTGGCTACTTCACATAGGCCTTACGAACCGGAACCATAGTATTCATGTTGTTGTATGAAACTAAGGCTATACCTGAATCACAGCTTACATATTCGTCTTATTAAGTTAAGGTTTAACGTACAATCCAATCTTTTCAAACAATTTTTTCTTGGTTTTAGTTATTTCAAATGTCTAAGATCAAAAACTGTTTTATAATGATTAAAAAAGATTCAATATTTTATGACAACGAAGCTCCCAGAAAATAATTATTTCCCTATGCCAATCATTTTGACGTAACCTATACTAAATCTTTTCATCAGCTACCTACGACCTTCTCATAAAGGCAAAAGATACATAATCTTTACATCCGAATCAAAGAATACGGTTACGTCAAACCTATCTCATGTATCAATATTCAATAAATTGGACCAACATAATGCACTGAGCATGAATAATTTAAGACAAAATTTACTGCACAGTTATGCAACAATTTTCCCATCATAATTATTTTCAGACCCTTTGATAAAAAAATGTTAATGAATTTCGTAAACCTAACCACCATCCAAACGACAACGACGACGCGACGTTGGAGACCGACAATAAACCACATCCGCCTCGATATCCAATCCAATCCATGGTCTGATCAAATGATCATGTTTTAATGCTTGCTACAAGACCAGACAAAATGACGACGACGACAAAGTTGGTGACGATGCGATGAACGCCGCGCCGATCAACGCGACAACTTCGACGGGCCCACTTGGTTTCGTGGTTACATCGTGTGCCCGATTTTAATTAATCAAAATACCTACATTTTGTTACATAATTTTGACAAGCCACTAAAATGTCTCTAGATCTTTTATTATTCTTTTTTTAAGTTCAAAGAAAGATGTAATTTTATGCATATGATTAAGAAAAGCAAAAATAATTGCATTCGAGTTTTGAAATGTGAGGTTATGTAAGCTTGTCAGATTTAATCGAGCCATTACGCCATGTAATACTGTGAGGAGACATTGACCGAAGCTTAAGCTCTTGGCCCTGTGGAGACAGATTTAGAGCTGCATTTTTAACTTTTAATTAATGCAAATTAAGATGACTGAAAGTAAAAAGGTCACAATGCAGGTTGAAACGAGGCAATGCAGTCACAGTTATAGAAAAAAATGAACGGTGAAATAAAGTTGATAAGGAATGTCTGTTTTTTGTAAGTTTATTCGGTTTTTCGGATTTAAAGATTCAGTTTTGTGAAAAGGAAAAGTTTTTTTTTTGCATTTCGTCATCGATTATTTTTTCAAGAGCGTATTTAATTGTACTTTAGAGTCTTTGGTGCTTGATCAAAAGATTGACTTAATACTAAGCTCTGTAACATCTTCTTTGACAACCTTGTTTCTCTAAAAAAGATAGGTATCGCAAAATCAAAGCGACAAAATAAAAAAAAGGGGAAGGCCTTTAGGTTAGGCTAGGTTAAGGGTCGTTTATTTTAAACGTAGGTCTACGGCTAAAACAATTTTTCTTCTCTAAGTCAGCGCAGAGCAATTAGAAGATATACAGTTTTCTCCTCGTCTTCTTCGTTCATACAGCTTCTGCAAAATTCGTGTGCGTCTTGCGTTCACGTCAAATCTTGCAACGTGTCTACATTTGAGAAAGTGTCCTGTTATTGAGCAAAAATATACATGACGTTCTATGTTCGGCAAGTAAGTTGGCCTTGTAGTTCCCTGACATAACTCATCTCCCAGAGATATGATGATCGACAGTCGAGAGCCGTCATTGAGTTAGTGGAGATGGAATCTGGAATCTAGGGATTTCAGCGCAACATTAGCTTTCGATCCTTTGAAAACGCTACATCTACAATGGTCTGGAAGACGGAAGAACAGATTTATATTAAGTCTGTTAGAGTAAACACCCCCTGCCCCATTATTTGTTTTTGAAACACCAATGAAAAACATAATTTGTTCGTCTTCCAGAAAGCCATTTCCCCCGAAAGTGATCTAGATACCCTCTATCTGATCCGTAAGTTTGTATCAAAATGTAGCGTCTTGTAGTCTATGTTACTTTTTGGGATATACGTGTGTATGTTGAGATCACCTTCAGGAGAGTTGCTGAGCAAGCAGCAGTTTGCTTGATAAGAAATTACTATAGGGGTGTTGGATTAAATGAAATGCTGAGCGACGAAGGGGGAGTAACGCGCAACGCACTACTTATGCACAGACTGATATAGGGCGTGGTGCGTGGCACTTTCACCAGATTATCAGAATTTGTCCACATTGGACTTGGAAACGAACACCAGAAATATAAAGTGCACGATTGGGTAAAACGAACTTGCCCTAATGTATATGACAGTGGTATTGAAGCTTGAGACTTTGGGAAATAAGCATTGAAAAAATCATAATGAAATTTTATTTATCACTTAAAAATCAATAGCTTAAACGTTTTTATGAGAAAATGAAGTAAGTCATCAGATTTCTTTTGCTTTTTTTTTAATTTTAAGGAATTTTTTTTTTCAAAATCGTTGGACCAGTTTTTTTTTTTTTTAAACACGGTCTATTTTTTTAACTGTTCGAAAACATATTCCAATTTTTTTGAGTATGTCAGCATCTAGCAGTTTAAAGTTCTTATCAAAAAACGAATTTTTTTAAAAATTTTGAACAAACCGTTTTTTTTTGAAAAATTTTATTGAAATCCGTAAAGTGCGGCTTACGAGAAAAACTGTTATGAAAAACTGGTCCTATGGGAGGTACCGTTATAAAATTTTACCTGAAAAATATGTTTCGGCCAAAACATAAAGTTTACTCAAAAACACCATTCAGAAAGTTTTATCAAAATCGTAGGAGCCGTTTTTGAGATTAAATGAGTTTTTCATAAAAAATCATATCGCAGGTACCTACCGTTAGTTTTGAAGCTAGAATGCTAATTCCAAAAACACCTCTGTAGGACATCATAATAATACTATGTACCAAGTTTGAAGCGAATCGGTTCAGCCGTTTAGGCTGTAGGTGTCAGTGGCGTAGATAGGGGGATCAGGGGGATATATCCCTCCCATTGGGATCGATAATTGTTCAACATAACCAGTCATGCCAAATAAGTTAAAGAAACGCACTCTGAAATTTAGTACCTACTTCCTACGTGAATTAAGTCTTATTAGTACTCACAGGATTCCTAGATTCATTGTCAATTGTACATTCTATGTACCTACATTCTACGGGGAAAATACAAAGTCATTTTCATCTGAAAGAAATTATTATTTCGTCAAATCACCTAACCTTTTGAATTTCTTTTTTTATATCGATTTTTAAAAAGTATTTTTTTACGTCTCTCACCAATTGATAATAGGTAAACGCGCACTTTATTAAATTTTTTAAAATAAAGTACTGGGTCGGACAAACTTGCTCTAATGTGAGACAGTGGTCTCAAATTTTGGAAAAAACAGGGAAAAAACTAAGCATATGAAATTTTATTGATCACTTAAAATTCAATAGTTAAAACGTTTTTTGCATAAAATGAAGTAAGCCATATGATTTTGTTTAATGTGAAAAATTTAAAGAATTTTTTTTTCAAAATCGTTCGACCAGATTTTTTATGCCAACTTGTAGTTTTTATCAGTAAAATAAAATTAAAAAAAAATATTTTGAACCGTTTTTGAAAAAAAAAAAATTTAATTTTTTTAAAAAACTTTTTTTCAAAAATTATATTATTTCCTCTTTAAAAGGTCTTCTACATTAAAAATTTCATCAAAATCCGTCAAGTGGGTTACGAGAAAATCTGATTTTGAAAAACTGGTCCTATGGGAGGTTCCGTTATAAGACTTTTCCTGAAAAATCTATTACAACCAAAACATAAAGTTGGCGCAGAAAACACTATTCAAAAAGTTTTATCAAAATCGTAGGAGCCGTTTTTGAGAAAAATTAACTTTTCACTAAAAATCGTATGGCGGGTACCGTTTTTTTTGGAGCTAGAATGCTATTTCCAAAAACCCCTCTGTAAGACGTCATAATAAAGCTATATACCAAGTTTGAAGCGAATCGGTCCAGCCGTTTAGGCTGTAGGTGCGATACAGACGGACAGACAGCATTATCGGACCCACTTGCTTAGGCTTATCTATCATCGTAATGTCAGGTTTGATTGTCTAAGAGAAAATTTTTTTGTTTACCAATGAACTTGCTTTATACAAAGTAGATACCTGTAATTGCAAGTAAAGGTGGCTTTACATGAAGCTGCAAGCCATGATCTGCAAAAAAAGAAGATGCAAAACATATAAATCATATTTGTGTGATAGAGAGGGAAGGCCAAAATGGAGACGTCTTCATGGATACAGATTATAAGAAAATTATGGATGCAGCTTGAAAATTATAGTGAAGACGAACATGTTCATCTTCACGTCTGCACTATGATTGTTGTTGTTGCGTTTTCGTCTGCACTTGCATCTGCATGTAAAGCCACCTTAAAAATGCATTTAAAATTTACAGAAGAATATGCGCAAGGCGATAAGTCTTATGTGCATTTTGGTTCTTTTTGAAGACTGGTCGTTCTTATGTTATTGAAAGCGCAATCTTCAGTCTTCACTTTAAATGCAAAATATTGATACTTCAGCTAACGTGGAAGTGGATTGAGCGCTCCTTGAGAAAGCGTTTTCCAAACGATCAAATTGTGAAACTTCACATTACTAAGTTATATAGTGGTGTGAAATAAAAACGAAAAAATAAAACCACCTGTGAAGAAGTAGGTTCGGTTATTTTTTAATACCTTGGCAACAGAAAGTCGTAGAGCCATACGGTTTTCAGTGTTAGATTAAAAATTAATGGGAACATTGAATTCTGAGAACAAAAATTACACTTAATTACGTAAAATTTTGAAAAAAATTAGTTTTAAAATTATTTTTTCAAATTTTTTTTCAAAATTTTGAGATTGAAAATTTATATTTTTTAAACTATTCGTTAAAACAATTTAATTTAAAAACAAAATGAAAGAAGAAGTTTTTGGCTTTCCAAAAAGGTATAACACGGTGTTGTAAACGAAACCGTTGATTTTTAATATTTTTTTTTTACAAAATAAGTCAATTTTTCAGAAAATCGCCCCTCCCGGCTAAACGGGGGGAATAGACCCCCCATCCCATACGATTTTTTTCTTGTCATAACTCAACCTACACGCTCTAGCTTTTTGGCACAACGCTCGTGAATCACCCTGTATATTTAAAATTAATAAATCTTTATATTAAGAAAAAAATAAAATTTAATACAATTTTATGGATTTGTATCAACATTTGGAAAAATATGAAAATTCAAATGAATTCGAAAAATATCGAAAAGAAATACTTTCTGTATTACTTTTTGACTTGGAATATAAAATGTAAGATAATTATGAATAAATCAAATTAAAAACTATACAAACCATTTTCATCGACCCACCAATAGATTAGGAAATAAAATTTTATTAAATTTTGATACAAGGGTATTAAAATGTAATACAGGCGGGTATTATATTTTAATACAAGGGTATTAAAATGTAATACAAGAGGGTTTGTTTTTAATAAAATTGTATTACTTTTTTAGGAAAACCGGTATTAAATTTTGGTTTTAATTCCAAATGTATTAAATTCTAATCTTTTTGTATTACAAATAGTAACTTTAAGACAAAAGTATTAAAATTTAATCCAAAATAAATTAAAAATGAAAAAATTAATCTAAAAATATTAAAATTTAATACAAAATATATTAAAATTAAATGTAATAATTTGAAAATATTAAAAATTAATATTTTGTGTATTGCATACAGTTGTAATACAGGAGCTGTATTAAAAAATATCCCAACATTTTTAACCGTGTAGACAATATTCTAGACTGCAAAGATCATCTTTTATTTTTCATAAAAACCATATCCTAATTTACTTTTTTTTCTTCTTTCTTTCAGGTAAGAATTATGAAGTTTAAATACAAACTATCAAAGTAAGTTATTTGATGCCCAATTAAACTATCCTTAAACTGTTTAAATTACAATCAAAATATTTATAACTTTATTTAAACGTTCATATCCGGTTCATAAGCAGCCAGAATCACTCGCGCCGAAAAATGCCATTCGAATAAGTAATTCAAATTGTTACTTCCAACTGTAATTTCAACGTAATAAAACAAAAAGACGCAAAATCCAAAAAAAAAAAAAAAACCAAACCAACCAAATCGAATTCATAATTTTGTACATTCCATTGGTGCAGTGCAGTGCATTGTGTAGATACATTTGTATCTTTTGTTGTTTCTGCTAAATTATTTTTACTTTTATCAATTACCCGTGAATTAAGTCTCACTTCTTTCTCTTTGAAGCATTCGATACAAAATATATGTACATTCTGCTGCCACGCCCGCCCCCATTGAAACATAATTATTATTTGTCTGTTTCTGTAAAGTGACTCTGGAAATTGTCTGCGGGAAATACAGCTTTCTCCTTTATACAGAGGTGACCGGAACGGTATCTACACCAAAGTGCATATCAGGCTGGCTTGAATTTTCGTCCACAGTATTGTCGACCACCACTAAACGAACCATCATGCCCTGCCCTTGGAATCGATTTGGTGTTGCACTGAAGTACCTCTTATACCAATATCCCTCAATTTCCTGTGCGGCCCTGGGTAGCAGTACATACTTTTGGTCAATTTAAATTGGCTCGTGGCCAAGACTTAGCCATCACGTTGATATTTCACCCTGTTTCTGCGTTTTCTCTTTCGGACCGCAGCACTTCATCTTTTTTAAATTGATCCCTTTGGGTTAAGACTAACTTGGTCAAGTCAAAGTCACAATGTTTTGTTCCACCGAGAGTGCCAATTATTAGTGAAAAGATTGACAGAACTTTCATGTGTATGCTTATAAGATTTTGACAGATGTCATGTAAAACATCAGCTTCAGCGCGTATGACATAAGAAACAAGATGGCTGAAAGGACACCACGTCTAAATTTATTGTGGTGAAGCAATCAATTTGAAATTGGATATTTATTCTTCTGCCTAGCGTGGACTGGCTTCTGGTTCATTGGAATGGAAAATATTTGCGCATCATATCAACGTTCAATAAAAAATGGTTGCATGTGCATAATTATGCCACGAATATGTAGCTCTGAACACGTTCATAATTTTTTAATGCAAATTTCACTTTTTTTTTTTAAATTGCGTAATGAGAGCGTGAGGGATTATGTGAAGTTTTTAATCTCTCATGTTAAAAATCGTGGATCTTTTTTCTAAAAGGCAATTTTTCGTAGGTGGCTTTTACAGGTGACACACAAAGTGAATCCCTAAAGGCGGCTTTTTGAAAACGTTCGTTTGATGTGATATGATGTGAAGTAGTGTGTGCTAGTCGTATGTATGTATTCGATGATACGCTTAATTGCTGTGATTTATTGCTTGCGTGCAGAGGAATTTCATATTATTCATATTTTTTTCTTGTTGTTTTAAATAAAGATGATAAATGGTAGTTCTGTCAGATATTTTTATGGGAGTGTTTACATGCAGTCACTTTCATTTTTAGGCTTAAGGCGAAATAACTTTTGAATGGGGGAAAATCATGTCAAGAGCGTTCTGGGAATGTTTGATAAATTATCTTATTTTATATCACAAAGGAAAGGATAGCTACGATTGTTTTAAGCTTTTAAATCATTGACATTTTGGACACTTCAACTTGACCTTTGATACGTTATTTAATTTTTTTTGAAAAATGACAGTGGTCTTATCTATAAAAAAAATCGATATTTGATTCAAGTATAAGATGTACCTATAGCGAACTTAAAAAGAAGAGCTTCAATATGAGGTCAATGCAGATGAAATTTTTTGATTAGCTTGATCTTTCGTTAGCTTCAATGATTTTTGTGAATATCGTGTATTGTATTTCTGCTTATGTCTTTCATTTGTATATTCGACCAGCTCTTATGTCGGGAATTCGTGCGGGAAAGTACACCATTTCCTTACCCTGTTAACTGAAACTTAAATGTAGTATTTGTATGTAGGTATTTTTTATAGCATTGCGAAAAACTAGCTACTTGTCGAACCGCGAGTTATAGTCTTAATTCGATTTATGGAAGCAAACTTTAAGTTTACCCTAAAATTTACAGGTCTTATAGAATCTTTTAAGGCTAAGGCTTTGAAAGTATTCAGGTGGCAGAAGCATGCCAATCTTTTTTCCTTGCGCTTGAGCTGTTACCAAAAGAAAAAGAAAATTAAGACTATTCGATTGAAGGTTTCGAGAATGTGTGCCTCAAGATTTTGTCATTTTCGAGCTTATCTTGCAAAATCTACTAAAAAAGCACCAACTTCCGAATTAGCATACTCTCTTGATAAAAATCTATTAGGAAGATGCATTTTGGGAAGACAAACTATACCAGTTTTTTGCTGTTTACTCAAATAGATTAAATTTCAGTCTTCCAAACGATTGAAATGTGTTCCAGTCCAGGCGGAAGTAATGGGAGTTTACTGTCTGAGCACAAGTTGCATATGCAGCACAGAGAGTAGCTGAAGTTCAACGTTCAAGTCGACTCGACTCCAACTTCTCAAACGTGCTGCGCTGCAAATCAACAACAAAAACGAAAATGGTAGACATGATTTGTATTTGAGTTCAGTGATACACATTGTATTCGTATACATGCTGCTTAGTAAGCTACTTTTTTTTTTGACATTAACTTTGACAGTGCTACGTAGTGCTGCTGCAGCTACACCATTGTGCTCAGCCAGTAAAACCGAAATCTCACACCCGAAAATTTTCGTACTGACTACTGAGGCCTCTGCGTCTGCCTGCCTCTCAAGTCTCAGCTCTGAGCGTCTGAACCCGTGAATTGAGTTAAATAAATTAGTCGGTGTCGGTTCTGCTTTATGGTATTGTATATGCAGAGCCACTAGCCACGTGAGCAAATATGAAGCTACACCATTGTGGTCAGGCAGTTAATCTTCTGGCTTAAAAAAAGGAAATCATCATTTTTTCCCAATTATCAGCTGACATCCCTAACACCAGACCAGTTCTCGATCGTCAATCGCAATCGTATATCGGGGAGATGGCGGAATATAGTTTAAAACTCACATCTGTTGGGTGCCAGTGCACAGATTTTACAGGAAAATGCAAGGCCGACGAACTTTCCAAACAAGAAAAGGCATTACCCATATAGAACATGCATAGCATATCTATCTGGGTATTCCCATTGCTACATGTAAATTTTTGCTGAAGCAAGGTGCTACAGTGAGGACAAATCTAAGGTGGACAGACTGATCCACACGCCTGAAAACAAGGCAGATTTGGACAAAGCTGGATCCAAATGCTTTAAGGTTTTGATCTCTCTAAGAAGATGGCTTTTTAGCTCCATTAAGGGTGTCATTACAGGAAACTGTATCATAGATAGACAATGCGTGAGGCATGGCGTGCTCGGAAAGCTTTTTGCAGAAACTGTTTGGACGAAGAAGAGGAAGAGATAATTGCCCATCTCCTATGTATGTACTTATGCATGTATGTTAACTTATGGATATCCACTTTCGCTCTTCGTAAAAAGCTCAAATTGGTTCTAGGTTTGTAAGTTTTTAGAACATTACATCCCGAGCTTTGTGGTATCAAAACAATACTTATTTGAAATAAGTGTATCAGCTTATCCCCTTTGCCACAGCCACTAACCTATACTAACCAACTTTAGTTTTTTTTAAGAGTCCTTGTCTTTGATTAAGGAATTCTCAATCCTTGCTCTAGGTATTTACAGTCCTTGTTTATGGTTGGTAATCTCTTTTATTATGCGATTGCAAAAAGTTAATCTTGATCTAGTTTGGATATCGGAAAGTTGTTGACAATATATCACAACCAGATTTTGATTTCAGGGGAATTCCTTAAAACCTGCAAGCCCACATCTATTCCGGGTTCTATATGTCTTACCCAACTTCATAGTTCATATATGATGCTAAGGTCAATTATCAACGGGTATGCGAACTCTAAAACAGATAAGCCTTCTTATCAATGTTTTGACAGCATCAAAGTGTGAATTACATGTAAACAGAAAAACAAATGAAAAATTCCATTGCTTTGCTGAGCACAATAGAGTAGCTGCAGCAATAGTAGGTAGCACTGTCAAATTTAAATGTACGTAAACCGTATTGCACGGCTACAATGTGAAGTAGAAGCAGCAGCATGAAGTACAAGTCGACTCGATTCCAACTTCACAAACATGCTGCGCTGCAAAATAACATCAAACCAAATTGGCTGCCATAATTGTTATTTGAGTATTGGGTTGAGTGCTATACATTGTATTAGTACAAGCTGCTTAGTGCGCTACTTTTTTTTGACATTGCTACGTACTACTGCTGAAGCTACACCATTGTGCTCAGCCAGTTACTCTCTTCATGAGCTAACTAGAGCAGTCGGCCTCGCCATCTGTATTATATGAAAGATTAGTTTTGTACCTATTAATGTTGATTATATAAATTTACGGTAGTACCGATGGTACCGGTAGTGTCGGTTCTGGGTTGGACCCTGACATCACCTAAGTTCTTTTCCGGGGCACAAGTCTCTGGCGAGGAAGTGACAAATTATCCAAGAGGAAATCATGGCATGTAAACTGCTTCTCTGTTAGCCGTTCGGATTTGGCGGTACATTTTATTTCTCTTTCATTCCCGAAGAATATCAACGCACACACAAGAATGATTGAGAGCGTAAGTCACAGGTCCCGGCCGCGGCCCCGCTTAGAGCTGTTGTTTCCGTATGGTTAAAATAGTTTTGGATTGACAAGAAGCACCTAGTTTTTACTCTTAACATGGAGCATAAGAAGAAGTTCTTAAAACTAAGAACCGGTATTATCCACCGCCATCTAGAAATTAGCTCCATTCTATTGAAATCCCTCTCTTAGGCTAAGATTTCCATTACAAATTATGTGTAACAGCTGGATTTGATTCCTTACATCCACCATTCCAGTGTGACCTAAATAATATTGGGTTATGTAATTTTCAGTGGTCGCATTTTTCAAAGCTTAAGTCAGCATACAAACAACAGTTATGGTCTGTAAGTCCTATTTGACAGCACATAGTCTTGCCTGATTCCATTTAAAAAAAAGAAGTTTATTCAACTCTGTCACTCAAAAATTTGTCAAAATGCAAATTAATTCCCTCGTAAGTGTCTTTTCCAGTCAAAATTGATCGATCACTCCTGCACCAAATCCATCAAAATTCTGTCAAGTCTCGGAGACGGCAACTTTATTGCATTTAGCTATCAAAACCAACTCCATTCGTGGGTGAACTATTTTGTTGTTCAAAATGACATAAGCTCCGCTCACGTGCTCATTCAATTAAGACCAAACCTGACGCTATAGACGTTATACAGCTATAGCCTGGTGTTAGCCAACAACAAACACTATAGCAGCAGGTGAGCCTCCGATATCAGTTTCAATTCCACCTACGAATAGACTAGTATGCGGTAAGCCACCAACCTCGCATTCATTACCACTATATACGATTGGAGGATTGGAGTGCGGCAGCAGCGACGCCGGCGGTGAAATACCTGCGCTGTGCAACTTGATTTATTCGATTTATACAACTCCAATTCGTTACAATCTCAATCACTTTCGATTTTAACAACCAGACATCCAGCGACGAAAGATGAAGTTTTTTTTTGTATCTTTGAGCCAGATACAAGTATCTTTAGTAGACGTTCGACGACCGGGCTAACTAACTAGGCATAGATAGTTTTTTTTTGTCTGTTTTTTTTTTTTTTTTTTTTTTTTTTTTTTTTTTTTTTGATGACGCGACACTTAGATGAGACTGCTTGGGCTCTATACAAGTGGATGTGCTTGAGATCTCCTTAAGGTTAAACTGCTCCATAAATCTCTAGATATTGTGGAAAAATAAACGGTATATTCAATTACGAAGTTGATTGGTCGATGCAACCAATAGACCGGCACCGGACCAAAGATACATAATTTATGCCCCCTCGATTGGCACCTCTCAGTTTGGCCCCCTCCAAAACAGAAGCAACATGAGTGGCGTTGTGCTGGCTTCCCGCAGACCTCATATGCGGTACTATTTGGACGTGAGTGATGGTTAATGTGCGTTCTGTCCATACTATAGATAATGGCAACAAGATATTACTGCAGAAGTGATTTAATGGTATATCTCTGAAAAATGTAAGGAACCTCTGAATATGGATGCTGCAAAGGATTGGCCCAAACGGTGCGGTTTGGTTCGGTTGGTTATGGATTGTCTCTAAATTTGATGCGAAAAGAGCGAAAGTTGACCATAGCGATAGGATAGCACGTATCCGTTGTCTGTGTGAGATTGCGATCGGATAAGGTGAGATAGGAAGGACTTTCACTTGTGCGCCACTTAAGCAAAACTTCGGGAGGAACAAACTTTGGCTTGAGCAGGTTTCTGTTTGTGAGCTTGATACATTATATATGGATCCTATGGCCTTGCATAATATATACTACACAAAGTTATGGAGTTCTTTGACTTAGATGAAGAAACTTTTAAGCAAATTTAAGAATTCCTATTCGGGAAAATTTAACTAGTTGACATGGCCAAATAAAGCCGTTATGAAAAAGAGAGAGGTGATTTATTAGAACGTTAGTTAATTATAAATTTTTTGTAATCGAAACAGTTCAATCACAGTTATTGCTCACACACAAATGGTCAATTAAAACTCCTATTCTTGTTCCTTCCGCTCGCTGAAGAGGTAACCAAATAAAGTGGGTCGGACAAACTTGCTCTAATATGATACATTGGTCTTGGGGATTGAGA
This sequence comes from Platycheirus albimanus, assembly GCA_916050605.2. Lineage (NCBI taxonomy): Eukaryota > Metazoa > Arthropoda > Insecta > Diptera > Syrphidae > Platycheirus > Platycheirus albimanus. The sequence goes on along the minus strand of OU696696.1, from coordinate 288,616,307 downwards.
TTTTGGAAAAAAGCAGGGAAACAACTAAGTACATATATGAAATTTTATTGATCACTTAAAAATCAATTGTTAAAACGTTTTTTTGGAAAAAATGAAGTAAGCCATATGATTTTGTTTATTGTTTAGAATTTTAAGAATTTTTTTTTTCAAAATCGTTCGACCAGTTTGTTCAAAAAACAGTTTTTTTTTTGAAAAACTTTTCCAAAATATATTAAAAATTTGTTTGAGTATGCACTTTATAGTTTTTATCAGAAAAATAAAATTAAAAAATAAAACCCGTTTTTGAAAAAAAAAACAAAAAATTAAAAAAAATTTTTTTATATTTTTTAAAAAAGCTCAAAAAAACTTTTTTTTATAAAAGGGCTTCTACATTAAAAATTTCATCGAAATTCGTCAGGTGACTTAAGAGAAAATCGGATTTCAAAAAACCGGTCCTATGGGAGGTACCAATATAAGACTTTTCCTGAAAAATCTATTCCAACCAAAGCATAACGTTTGAACAGATAACACTATTCAGAAAGTTTTATCAAAATCGTAGGAGCCGTTTATGAGTAAAATTAATTTTTTACTTAAAATCGTATGGCAGGTACCGTTAGTTTTAATGCTAGAAAGCTAATTCCAAAAACCCCTCTGTAAGACGTCTTAATAATACTATGTACCAAGTGTGAAGCAAATCGGTTCAGCCGTTTAGGCTGTAGGTAAGTATACAGACAGACAGACACATGGACAGACACACGGACACGGACAGACAGAATTGTTGGACCCACTTTTTTCGACTTCTCTATCATCGTAATGTCATGTTTGATTGTTAGAATTTTTTTTTTTTTTTTTACTAATGCAAAACTTGCCTTATAGTAGGTACCTATAAGCGCAAGTAAAAATGGCGCTTTCCGTAAATATTGGCTAATCAGCTTTGTATTGCTCCGTTTTGATAACATAACAATGAAACCCTCGAAAATATTATGTCAGCTTGAACAAAAAAAACGTAAGCAAGATTTACAGTACGTTTGCAACGAACAGATGGATCGATACCCTATTCCCTATATTTTTTTATGTGTATGCGTTCGCCTCCAGCAGCCAGCTGCTGTTCCAGTTTCAGAAACAAAATTCTTCTCTAGCAGACAGGAACAAATTCAAAAACCTTAATTTTGTGTGGCCGATGTTCAATAACTGCTGGCGCAATAGAAAAGGCGTGTTCCACGCCCACAGTTGAGACTTTTTACTGCCAGGGCAGTTACTGTGACATTCAATTTTAAGCTTGCAGATCAATTTGAATAAAACAAGACAAAATTTAAATTTTAAAAAGTTAGATTTTGAGTAAAAATAACAAATATGGGTGTATTTAACAATTCTTAAACAAAAACCTGCTACGTCACCAAGAAATTCAAACCTTACTTCTTACTTCAAAACTGCGACCAATAGTTAGAAAACATTAATGCATATTAGGCTTTTTGATGGAAACGCCCCTAAAAAAAACGCGTGTCCTAAAAATTTGTAGAAAAAAAAAATTTAAAGCAATAATTGAGCTTTGATCGTTAATCAATTTTAAGGCAAATGTGTAAAACTACAGCGGAATCGAGTAGTTTTTTAACGATCTTACCCGAATAAAGATATTTCATAAAAATCACGCCCTTAAAAGTGGGCGTATTGAAAACATTTACACACACAAAAATTTAAAGATATATTTTTCCTCACGAACGAAAAAAAAAATCTTTAAAATTGATTATTGGTACCTTAAATTTTTAAAACTATGTTTTTTCTTATTTCATGTAAAGTGGGCGTAAGCCACCTCCGAAATTCAAAAATTTCTTTTCATACACAAGCTTTTTAGTTTCGACTAAGAGACGCACGAATGTAGACTTGTGAATTTGTTATAAGTTACGTTTATTTGCAAAAACAAGTTTTGTATAGTTTCTTAAGAAAAGTGGGCGTCAGCCACACCCAAAATCTATTTTTTGTTTTCATGCACAAGGTGATTAAGTACAACTAATACTTACAAAGTCTAAGGTTTTTTCCTAGAATATAAGCTTCGTTATTTTATAAAAATAATATTGATGGTTTTGTATGAAAAGTGGGCGTCAGGCACTCCCAAATTGAAATATTTTTATTGAATTTAGAGAAGATTTACCCAAAGCTGGCGTGTGTAATTTAAGCGTTGTGCTTTGATGATAATACCTTACGGAAATTATGTCCCTATGTTACAAACTCTACACCAAATGCATTATGCCCATTCTATAGAATAGGGTATAAAAACTTCCATGACTTGCTGGTTGTTCAGTAAGATTGGCCATATAACATATAAGGAACGAATTCGGATCTGATCCCCGAAATCGAGTTTGATTTATATCATGGTGTTGTAAGGTTCCTCAGTTTTGCTGACTGACAAAATTATTTATCGGTACTAGATAGTTTGTCCTTTGAAGCCTTTGTTTGATACTCAACAAGCACCAAACTGGAAGCTTTTGGCTAACTAGGAATTTCCCGTGTTGGATAGAGATTTAGTTTCAAGCCATTCCAATCCTTGCAGACCTTTAAGTACTCAAAATACTCTGAGAATTTTAACAGAACTGAGACTGGGCTAGGCCCTCTTATTAGTTGACTTGTTGTCCAAGAAAGCCGGTTTGAGAGAGTTTCACACAGACTCAGACAGCTTTGATATTTTTGTAGAGCTCCTCTACAACAATTAGCTGGAGGTCGACTCTTAACATTTTAACTGTGCTTTTTGACTTTGATAGGGGTTCCGGTTTTTTTCTTTTTTTTTTCTAAATCACACGTGACCACTCGCAAAGTATTTTAAAATCTTTTCCTCGTCTTAGCCCATTAGTGGAGCATAACCAGTACCACCTGACGATACAAGCATCAAAACAACGGAAGGAATTCACATTGTAGCCATGCAATACGATTAACGTTAACATTCAACTTTGACAGTGCTACGTACTACTGCTGCAGCTACACCATTGTGCTCAGCCAGTTACTTATTTCCCTGAGGAGCCAAGCTGTCGTCGTCACTTCCGAATCTCGAAAGTAAACTCATTTTGGCTTGTTTTCCCGCTTCATCTAATAATTTTGATCTCTATGTTATTCTTAGTTATCTTGTACTGCAGTTTGCCTTCCAAATCTCAATTCAAGTGTTAAGTTTGTAGGTTAGGTCCCCAAAATCGCTTTAGTCTAATCCATCCCTTTCTAGTACTCAACTTCCTCCACGTACTTCTTTGATCCCACTGTTAAGTCTTTATTCTTGCGTTTCCTTTCTCTAGGGAAGTGATTCAAATATACATATATAAGTTAGTAAAAAGGTGACACTATTATTTCAATTTATTATCCCTCTATAAAAGTCCTTACCCGACGCACGACGACATTTTCCAAACCCTGCATTATTTGCGAAATTTGCGCAAAAACCATAATTCTATAGGTTCCTTGACCTCAGGTCCTTTTTTGTTATTTTATTTAAATTATATTCATTAGATTGCCTCAACTCATCACTATTGATTAAAAAAGTCATTTTTATTTAATGCTTAAATAATTCCTAACCTCGAGGCATTCAAGCCAAAGCCACTCACTCTAATGAACAAATTCAATCAATATGCCATTACATAAACTCTTGGCTGTTAAGTTGAGTGGAATATAGCAAACATTTTAGCTTTGATACAGCCTAATATGCCAGCCCCCGCGGCTGACTGGACAAGATTTTATCCAGAAGATGGAATTTTCCATCTCCGCATCCGAAAGCAACTTGCGCACATTTTTGATGTGAGTATCTTATGATATCATTTATATTTTCATACGCACTTTAATTTTATGAATTTTATGGCTTATAACATTCGCGTTCAAAATTGCATGGAAATCGGGTTTTTTGCGTTGATTGCGTAAAAGGTGATTGATATACATCACCCTATGGTTTGCCTTCAAAGACCCTAGAGGCAAAAAATAATATGCATGGGAAAGGATTCATTAAGCTTGTCCCATGCCGACACATTTTCTGGAATTGTTGTTATGTCAAGTTTTGAGCTTGCATTTGCTTGCTTAGGTATATATCGGATGCAGCTTACAAACCGTTTTATGTCAATTGATTGGCCACCTCCAAAGTGGATATTTTTGAGAAGTTTACATTTTCTTGAACCATAATCCATATTTCTTGACACGTTTTTCAAACTTTATTTAGGTATATCGTCGCCCTCATGTGCAGACCTCGTAACTCTCAAATTTAAAATTTTACAGGAGAGACGAAAATGTCTGCCGAAGCTTTTTTATAACATAACTTTATGTTTTTTTTTTTATTTTATTGGAGTTACGAGGTATTCCGATAGAGTTACGAGGTATTCCCACTATTCATCATATTGATGTCATGAGGTTTTGCTTACCAGGCATAAGAGGTACGAGGTTTTCCAAGAAATCTTTTCGTTGAAGTTCCGAGGTCTGCCAGACGACAGAGTAGTCTGTGCTACGAAAAACTTGAATTTGAGTTTATTTAGAGTTCAAGGAGTGATACGAGATTTTCTGGGGTGCGCTGCGCTTTTATTTTATATAAAATGGCATTCAAAAGTCATTTTCGGTAAAAGGTGGAGTTACGAGGTTTGCTCATGAGGTCGACGATATGTCATAACTTTACCGCAGATACTATCGGTATAGCTTGATAATTGATAAAGTATTGGACAGTAAAGGAGGAACCTATTATTGATTCCTCGGCTGAGCATTAATGTACTAGAATCCGAGTAGCTGTGGATACCTTGGAAATTTGCTTACGTTACGTTTGATCCAAAATAAGAACATCTAGTTTAGTCCATACTATAGGACTTCCCTCTAGATCACAAACTATTTGTTTTGGGGGGAAATATTATGCTCGTTAGAAACCTCAAAGGCCAGTTGGATCCTGGAAACCAAGTCCCAAGATTATCATGTAAATGTATATGGCATGTGGCAAGCGACGAAAAATTTTTCGACGTTCGACGGAAAAAATGTAATTGAGTTTTTTGTAGAACGAATTTCCTACAATTTCAATAGTTCAAATATTGTTGTATCTCAATTTGTAACGAAAACATGGTGTTTCGAAAAACAGCAATGTCAAGAAATGCAGAATTCCATTATATTTCTTCGTATATACCCGAATAATCATTAAATAAAAAATGACCTGTTTTTTGAAGCGCCATATTTCGGTTAGAAATTGACATATACAACAAAATTGTAGGAAATTCGAAAACTGATAATCTAAGTAGGTTAGGTTAGGTTAAAGTGGCTGTTGGCTGAAAAGACCAACACACTTAGTCCAGAAGAGGACCGTTGTGATACCACGAATTTGGGGTGTTTCCCCCTAGTAACTCAGAACCAGTTTGTGCTTCTAATGAATTTTAAAAGAGAGTTAGTGTCCACGTTAGACAGATCACTACTATCGTTGAAGAAGTATGCTCCCAGATGGAGTTTCCTTTTGCGAGCTAGTGCAGGGCATGTACAAAGAAGATGGGCAATTGTCTCTTCCTCCTCTTCGTCCATACAACTTCTGCAAAAGTCGTTTGCGAACACGCTAAGTCTTATGGCGTGTCTACCTATGAGGCAGTGTCCTGTAATGACACCTATAATGGAGCTAATGTGCCATCTGCTCAGAGAGATCAAAGTCTTAGAGCGATTTGAATTCAGCTTTGGCCAAATCCGTTTTGTCGCTAGACATGTGTTGCCACTTGTCCACCTAAGATTTGTTCTATCCATAGCTTCTTGCCTTAGCAAAAGTTTACATGTAGCGATGGGAATACCCAGGTTACTGTGTTCAGTTAATATAGGTAGTGTTGTTCCTTTTTTGGCAAGTTCGTCGGCCTTACAGTTCAATGGAATATCTCTGTCCCCTGGCACCCAGCAGAGGTGAATGTTAAACTGTTCCGTCATCTCTCTAAGAGATGATCGACAGTCGAGAGCTGTTTTAGAGTTATAGGAGATGGAATCCAGGGACCTCAGCGCGGCTTGACTATCAGAGAAAATGATGATATCCTTAGAAGATATCACGTTTTCTTTAAGCCAAGATGAAACCTCCTTAATTGCCATTAGTTCCGCCTGGAACACGCTACAATGGTTTGGTAGACGGAAGGGGAGACTAAGATTTAGTCTATTAGAGTAAACACCTCCCCCCACCCCATCATTTGTTTTCGACCCATCGGTAAAAAACTGAATTTGATCGTCGTCCTGGAAGGCATTTTCCTCCCAGAGTGATCTAGAGGGTATGCTTACCTGGAAGTTTTTATCAAAATGAAGTTGGGATGTGGAGTAGTCTATGTTACTTTGGGGGATACTCTGAAGGTGTTCAGTATGTTAGCATGGCCATAATTATTATTTTTCCATATAGAGATCGCCTTCAGGCGAATTGCTGAGCAAGCAGCGGTTTGCTTTGCTTTTCGCTTTGCAGTAAAGCATGTTGAGACATCGACAAAAGTTTAGTATCAATCTAAGTAAAGTAGAACCAATGTTTCAAAGATAAATTATAGAACGGTTTTTCAACAATGGCTTAAAAATTATGTATATCTACACTTCAAATGCGGGAGTTTTGCTTATTCACGTAGAAATTCAACGAAAACTGAGCTTCATAAAATGGAATCAAAATATGTAAATCTGCACAATTTGCATGCGTTGTTCAGGCGTCAGTCGATACATGACATGATGAAATGGCATCATTCTAAAAATTATTCACATGGCAGATGACAAAATGGCTCTCAATAAAAACAATGCTGCCTCAACAGAAGTTCTATACCTCTTAAAAAACACCCTTAATGTGGTATCAAATCGGTCGTCTTTTGTAATAAGCTCGTCAGTTTTTCCCAGTAATTGATACAAAACTTAACCAAGCCCTAACATTTGTGTTTGCTAAACATTCTTTCCAAATTAAGGTATTGATTTGAAATTTGTTGGTCTTGAAACACTTTCTTGTCCGCGTTAACAAAGTCTTGCCAAGGACGTTTAAGGTATCAGTTATGATGAGCGTTCAAGTGCACACACCTTTTGTTGTTTCAGTGTATACTCTTACTTTTTAAAAATGCTTCGTAATTTTCGTAGTTGTTTCAATTAGTTGGTGAAAAATTTGGGATTCTGGAAGTATTTCCATTGCAGACTTTTTGTATTCAAGAGTGAGCAACTTGTATTCCTATTTTAATCTCTCCACTGTCTGTATGCCTTAGGACAAAATTTCCATACCCTCATCGGCAAAATATTATTTCATAAATAAATTAGAATGCATCTCGTTATACAAAATTGTTACTATAAGCTTTTTTGAATGGCGTACGTTTTTTTTTCAATAAAATCCACTTTAAGAAGTCAATTTTCTGTGCATGTCCACCATGTTCACATCGCGTCGTCCGTCATCGCGCCGTTGTAGCGAAAAAAGTAGGTGACAGAAAATCAATGAAACACATATTCACGCGACTGGCTAGTGATCAAGTGACCGACCACCCGCTCGTCTCAAAGTGGCCATACAAACCAACTAGCTACGCGGTGCGGCACAGCGCAACGGAACTCTGCGCTTTCAATAGTTTTGGATAGTTTCATAGAAAAAATTCAACACATACATATATATACAAACATACCCTACCCAAGACAAAAACTTTCTTCTTCGTGTAGGTCAGTTTTCAAAGCAAAAAAAAAGTTAAGAACTTAATTTAAACCACACCGCAGACAGTTCATAATTCTGTTCTGCAATCAATGAAATATAGACTTGTCCTACAGGTTCAACTGGAATCCCGCATTAGGAATTAATATCAATCTTCTATTATTGCTTGATTGCCAAGTGCAATCAATATTAAAGACGAAAAAGAATTTCATTGAGAATCTATAAATCGTGTAATAGCCATTCCGATGCGTTTCTGAGTCCAGTCCCAGTGACCAGTGTCCAGTCCAGATGTCAAAATGAGAGATGACATAGATGACAACGACGACCAAGTGGACGCACCTTGTAGGCTCTTGTTGAACTTATTATAACCAGATGTAGATGTGTACACTCGACTCAAAAAAAAAGGAACAAGAAAAATGTTGTACAAAAAAAAAAAGAGGAATAAAAGAAGAACTAGAAAAACCCATGGATGATTGAACAGGAAATGGGTTGTTAGATTATCTTGTATCTAGTATCTAGAATCTAGAATCCAAAATCTAGATACCTACTTCTTATTGAGATTGCAATATTGCTCAATGGAATGTAACGATGACACTTTTTTTCACTAAAAAGTTGGTCAGTGGTTCGTTTGTCGCCATAGAGTTGGATAACAGGTATAGTTGCGATAATTGATTTGGTGCTATGGGAAGTTCTATTTCGAATTTTTTTTTTCGTAATCGGGTTTATTTTTTTATATGGCTTTCAAAATTTTCAAAACTGTGTCCTGCTGTTAAATAAGTCGCTTGATAGTAAAAAGACACATTTTGAAATTTCAATCAACCTTAGATACGATAGAACTGAAACGCAAAATAGATACTTTTCAATTCTGTGGTTAGTGTGACGGACTGCTACGCCGAATCTTATGCGTTCAATCCCTGTTTCCGCATAAGTAAGGTTGGATCAGGTTAAGGTGAAACGGATTTAAACGGGTTTAAGCTAACACACTTAGTCCTGGCACACTTGGACCAAACTCTTTTAGACTAAGTGTGTCAGCTTATACCCGTTTCTAACTGACAGCCACCTTAATCTAACCCAACCTTACCTAGGTATTGAACGCATGGGTGCTTAGAGAGATCAAAATCTTAGACCGTTTCGGATCCAGCTTTGCCCAAATCTGTTTTGCCACCAGTCATGTACCTATTACCCGCTGTCCACCTTAGATTTGTCCCCTCAGTAGCATCTCGCTTTACCAAAACTTTGCATGGTAAAGTTTGAATACCCAAAATAAAATTAAAGTTAAAAAAGGTAGTGTCGTTCCTTGTTTGCCAAGATCGTCGGTTTTATCGTTTCTTGGAATAACTCCACGCCCTGACGCCCAACGGAGGTGATTATACAACTATTTCGCCATCTCTCCGAGATATGAGAGTTGAGTGCTCTTTTGGAGTTAGTGGTTTTCTTTATCCCAGGATGAAACTTCCCAAAATGGCAATTTATTCCGCCTGGAATACGCTACATTGCATTTTAAGATTATAGGAAAAATCTAGATGTGCTGGTGTAAACACCCCCCTCCCCCAAAACTATCGTTTGTTTTTGAATCATCAGCGTAAAGTGAATCTTTCAGGATGGCATTTTCCTCTCAGACTGATCTCAAGGATATGATATTAAATAATTTGTCGTGTAGTTTTTTTTTCAGAATAGGTACTGCCTTTTGCCAAGGATCCGCTCAAAATCCCGAAAAATCTAAATTAAAATTATTAAGAAAACTGTTGACACAGGCGCCTGCCAGACAACTGGACAAACCCTAATTGAAAGTTCGGGATACATATTAAACTTTTGGGTTTTTAATTTTTCGGAACATTCAGGATCCTGGTTTTTGGGATTTTGAACCAGACCCGAAAAATCCTCCAAGAGTAATTATTCTAGATGAAGTATTTTGATCCAGCGATAAATTGTATCAATCCTTTCCATGATGCATACATTGTTCTTGTTATTCTAAGCCCTTGTGCACCCGGAAGTATTAAATAGGATGGTTCCCGATGCTTTTCAATATTATCATTGCTCTACCTCAGTGTTACATTGGTATGGCTTCTTTGACTAAATCTTCCTCAAGACTTTCCAGGCTTCCCCAGAAATCAGAAAACATTAAACGATGCATTTGAATATCATCTAGAAACTGGAAGTCATTTGATTTGCTTTGGTGTCTTGGAGAGAGGTATTTTTGCCACACTATAATCAAAGACAATCTTAAACTTCATCTGTTAAATGAGATTCCCGAAAAATCGATTTTAAGGGAGGCAGTCTCTCGACATTTATTTTAGTTCTAGGATGGTTACACGGCGGCAGGCAATGACAGTACTCTCAGCTTATCATATTCCATTCCAGATTTTCAACCTTGTTTTTCGAATGTGAAGTGCATCGTATGATAAGCACATTAAATTCCGATTTTGACAGCATTGTCCAATGGGGAGTTATGAACCGAGTAGAATTGAATGCTTCTTAAACTCAATATGCTGTGTCTACTGTTGTCGAGACATAACCACCTCCTATGCCATGAGTGGCACTTGCATTGAGGAAACTGAACAGCTTTGCTCTAGGTGGTATGTGTATCACAAATCATCTTCTGTGAACGATCACATATTTAACGTTGCCAAAAATGCCTCGCAGTTCCTAGGCTTCCTTAACCGATGTAAGACATACTTTGCCCCTTCTAACCTGGCTACGATATACAAGACATTCATTCGCTCGAAGATTTAGTATATTTCTCATATCTAGTCAGGTGCCCCTGTCGCGCATTTACGTCTTCTGGATATACTTCATAAAAGATCCTTAAAATAGATAGGTGAAAAGACCATTACGGATACAATTGATTCTCTTGAACACCACCACAGTGTTCCCGCAAAATAGCCAGATGCATTCCTCCCCTTAAACAATTTCTATATTATACCCGCATGTTAAGTATAGAGACTCTTTTTTAGCCGCACCACAAGAATGTGGAATGCTTTACCCGGCGAATTCCCATTGTGATATACAGACATTATTTAAAAAACCAATGTGCACCGGCATCTCCTTTTATCTCCTATCCACACTTCCTAAATGTCCCTTCTTTCAAGAAGAAAGGATTGGTGATTTACTGTAACCGGAACTTTGCTGAGTTGCTTGAGAATGACACCACAGGTTCAGTATACACCGGTGCATGAAACCAACGCTAAGGATGCCGTTAAGGCAGATCTAGCATTGGTAAGTGAACACAACTTCAACCATTTTCATTTTTGTCAGTGATAGATGCAATTGGTGGAAGGTCTACACAAGACAGCGACGCATAAATCTTGGCCCTCAACCAACCACAGGTGTTGATCAGAACTTCCATTCCTTTTTGCTTGGATAATCTTCATATTCTCACCAGGCAGCGTTGCCATCCCAACAAAGAGTTCTGTCAACATTTTTAAAAAAGAATTCTTCTGTGTACTTAGTTTACTAATGGTTTGAGATAGCTTAGGCCTTCTTCAACTGATATGGAAGTGGTTTCCACAATTCAACCCATTGTCCATGAATTATTTGTATTTGTGAGAAAAAAAAATTCGAATGGCCAAAAACATAACCGAAATCTTTGAAACCGATGCAAATAATAAGATTAACACCTTTTAAAATTACTCCGCAATGAATGTGTAATGTGTTTTGCTCGAAGCGTTTCTATTGAACCTCAATTAAGACATACCAACAATCAAGTCCTTCACAAATCTATATCTTGAACCTATCCCATGGAGTCTCAAAGCATTCCATCACTTCAAACAAAATAGAAGATGACTCCATCCAAGTCCCGCTGTATTAATTGTTATGCAACGTTTCAACCGACTTTGACGTTGTTGGCCATTCATTTGGAACCATTGTTAGTCAGTGGGCTTGCTCGGAGCGCACTGTGTCACTACGAACAGAGACGCCATCGCATCGCCATCCTATCAACAAGTAGTGTGGATGTGGATGCGATCAAGAAGATCTTTTGAACTCATCACGTACAGAAATAGTTAAGCTTACGGTCGGTCGGTCTCCTAGTATAAACAACAGCTAGTGTAGACAAGCGGCGAAAATGAGGCAAAATTGGCAAAAGACAGCGTCAATTGTGGTGGTGCGGAGCGGCGCGCGGTGGCGTGATTATGGGAAATTTCGTTCCCATCCTCACATGGATTTGGAGTGCTATAGGTGCGGCATAGTTTAGAAAAACAACAACGACGACTACGACAACAGCGACAGTGCATCCAACGAACATTTGAAATAAATGTGCTGGTGGCACTTACTATCTCTAACTGTAAACGGTTAGGAACGCCTGTCTAATGATAGTTTATTTTGGTAAGAAAAAAAAAATATAAGTAAAAATATCTTTTTGACGGTCATGACATGACCAAGAAAAGCCGCCGCTCGCGCCGTACAACGCCATCACTGCACTCTATCGTCATCAGTTAAGAGTTTGATGGGAATTTATTAGTTGCCAATCTGGGGCTCCGGGTCAAGATGATTGTCAAGTGGAGAGTTGGCTTTTTTTTTAGTCTTATAGTTGCTCATCACCTTCGGTAACAATGTATTGTTTGGATACTTAGTAAAGTGAGTTCAAGAGAAACGGAATTCGGAACGTGAAATTTTGAAAGTTTCCTTTAACTTGGAAAGACTCGGGACTGGTTTTCTTTGGTTTTCAAAACCTCCGCATGGAAAATTAAGATTTTTGTAAGAAAAACAAAAATGGCATGTGCTTTCGAAAACATTAAAGAAAATTAAGGGAGAGTAAACCGAGTTTGGTCGCGTGAATGCTCTTGAGGATTTTCATAAGTGGGTTTGTTCATAGATAACTAGAATTTTCTACGAACTATAGTTTCCAGAAGGGGAACTGGCGTCCCGCAAAGTACCATTATGGGCCTTTTGTATTTTATGTTAAAAAAAAATATTTCGATGCGCTGAAGAAAATTGAACGAAATAAGTAATCGATAGACGCTTAAGGTTAAGGATTCAAAGCGATGAGTAGAGTGGACTCAAACCGAGATAACAATGGACATTACTGATTCAGACTAAAATAGCGATCCATTTTTACAATAAAACGATGGACGGTAACTTACTTTCTTAAAACCTGATAGATCAACTCATCTCTACATTCTACATGGGTCTAGCAAAACGTACTTCTAGGCTAGGCAAGTATTCCAGTGAGGGTCTACGCTTCAGCCACCTATCAGGCAAGATTGAGGATGAGGGTATTGTATAGTGTCTCCTTGGTTATTTCACAGCTGAATGCATACTTATGTTGGCTTAACAAGAGCGTGGTGCTCCTAGGCCTTGCTTTGCTTAATATGCCTCACCAGTCGGCTCGATCTCTAGCCTGCCGTCTCTAATTTCGCACTCCAAGTTGACGGAAGTCTCCATCTACCTGGTTGCTACATCGAAGATGAGGTCAACTTTGGCTTCTGACTCCCTCTGGTTTGGCGTTGAAGACTTTACTAGTCGATGTCCATTCGCTCTACATGGCCCAGCCATCTTAGTCGTTGAATTCGAATATCTTCTTCGCCAAATGTTGTTTTCTCGGTTTACGCAGACAGGGCCATACATCGTACGCAGAACTTTTCTCTCGAAAATTCCAAGTGGCTTTTCATCCGATTGGGAGAGGGTCCAATATTCTGCACCATATAGCAGGACCGGGATGATGAGTGTTCTATATAGTGTCTAATTGGTTCTTCTCGATAGGGCTTCATTCCTCAATTGTTTACTCAGCCCAAAGAAACAGCGATTAGCAAGAGTTATTCTGCGTTTAATTTTAGCGCTGATGTTGTTGCCTGTGTTTACAGCATTACCCAGGAAGCCAAATTCACAGACTGCATCGAAGTTCTACCTATCAATGGTCACGTTCTGACTCACCAATACTTCGTCTTGTCCTCGTTAATTTCCAGCCTCGTTCTGCTTGCTGACTCCATAGTAGTGAAGGCATCAATTACTGTTTGATTTGTTCTTCCTGTCACGTCAATTTCGTCCGCGAACCCAAGTAATTGTGTCGATTTATTAAAGATGGTGCCCGATGTGCTGGCATGGGTGCTCCGTATGACATTTTCAAGCACAATGGTAAAACAACTACTGCGCGACAGCGCGCCACATTGGCTCAGCCCTCCGGTGGCTTCGAATGTTTCAGTAGAGTCTTTATCAACTTTGACGGAACATCGATCATTTTCGAACGTTATCCTGAGAAGGCGTATCAGTTTATCAGGGATTCTAAAGTTGGACTTGGCACGATACAGTTCAACTCTATTAACACTCGTATGCTGCTTTAAAATCGACGAACAGGTAGTGGGTGTCGATGTCATATTCTTGGGTTTTCTCCTGAATCTGGCGTAATGTGAATACTTGGTAAGTCGTTGATTTTCCAAGCCTGAAGCCTTGTTAGATCATCAGCAAACGGCTTTAGAGTGAGACGTTCACATAAAACGCTGAACAGGATCTTATAAGCGATGTTTAGAAGACTAATGCCTTTATAGTTGGCGCAGAGCAGGCGGTCTCCTTTTTTGTAGATTGGGCAGATGGTAAGTTCTGAGATTCCAATCATCGGGCATACTTTCCTCCGACCATATTTTCTAGATGAGTTGGTATATGCTCCTGACCAGGTCATCTCCAGCATGTTTTAAAAGCTCAATTTATAGACCATCACATCCAACTGCTTTGTTCATCTTTAGTCTGGTGATGGATACTTTGATTTCATTTTGGTCGGGTGGATGTAGCTCATGGTCGTCATCTAGATTTACTGGTCCAATATGATCTTGGATCTTGGCTTTCGTGGCCATTTAACAACTGGTTTAAGTAGTCTCTCCAGATTTCTTACAACGCCTGATCTTTGCAGGGCCCAGGGCGGCTTGTGAAACCTTATTTAGACTGTTCTACTCTTCTGTCGAAGTTTCTGCAAAAAACATTTTGGTATCTCCTCGACTTCGCGTTGTTGGTGTTCTTTTTTCATCCTCCTGAGAACATAAGCGTTTCTCATCCTTCCTTCGCTCAACTTAGAGATTTCTGGACACTCTAGTTTCTAGATTAGTTTTGTTGGCCTGAGCACATTCGGAGTCGCACCAGAGGTTTATGGGATGAGGCTGTGAGAAGCCCAATACCTCTGACGCAGCACTTCTTATGGCTCGTTGACATATATCTGCCATTGGTCTTCCGGGTTCATATCATCAGTCGAAGGATTTTTCGCAAGTTAGAGGGATAGGGCATAGCAGCTTCCGGTGTTCGCTGCTTGGAATGTCTGTTCACAGGTAACTACGAAGCTACAAAATTTAGCCAATAGAGAAGGTAATCCTTAAGAATCCGGTCCTTGTACCAGAATTGGCATTTCACAAAACATGCAATACACGGGAAGAAAAGTAAAGTTTGGAGGAGAGTTTCCTTTTCCATTAAATTGCCGTCTCATACAAATCTTTGATATTTGCGAACTACAAAGTAGTTAAGTAGTTCAAGAAGATTCTCTACGGAAGCAACTTCAAACAAGAACCTCGAACAGACTAGCTGTCAATGATGTTCAAGAGTTTTTTTTTTATTTTTTCGTTTCCAATCATAGACTGGGTAAGAACTAAACGTGAAAAGCGCTCGTGTATCTTCAGACCCTGACCATTAAAAGACACAAAATGCACACAAAACTGTTCAACGACATTGCCGCAGCATGATCCCCTGGGATCTGGGATTCCACAATATCTTTTTGTCTTTGTCATTTGAAACCTTGCAACAACATACATTTCCTTAACTGATCCCTCATTTACGGTCATAACCATGATCACGGTCTTGGCCAAACAAGAACGAGATGATTGTTCTGTCAGACGCGCTGCCGTTGTTGCCCCATCATGATAATGGTGGAAATGGAAATTCTATTGGCAGACGGATGCAATGTTTCATACTGCTGCCACTGCTGCCACTGCCACCGTGCTACTCCACAGGGTGTGTGGTGTGTAAATCATAGACAAACGGTTCTAAGGCGTGTGGTTGACATTTTTTAGTGTCGTGTTTCACCAAAGCGGGACTCAAAGAGCACTGACATAGAACACAGAACGGTTTTCATCTTGCCTTATGGAATGGATGTGTCATATCGATCGCTGAACGTTATTGTCATTTTATTTCTAAGCTTTATATGGCCGAAAGCGATTATGCTACTACAAACGAGAGAAGATGATTTGGATTGGAAATGTGTTTCAAGAAGATTATTTTTATGAATGGAATTCTATCGAGGTCGTTTGTTGGCCATTGTCCAGTTTTGGCACATTGTAAGTACGAGTAGCAACAGATGGGGTCAGACTATTATGGAATGAGTCAGTCACTTGAGATTGATGAGACATTTATGGGCAGGAGATATATGATAGGCGCATTGAATTTGTTGTAGATCAAGTTCAGAGTCAGATGTGGAATGTTTTTGTCCATATAAATGGTGATGTCGAGAGGAAATAATGGAAAAAATATGGGCCAGATATTGGCTCATATATGGGCTCAAATAATATGTTAAGGAAGAAATCTTTCATACCTGATCAAGATTAGATTATTTATGTATCTTTTTTACTTGCGATTAATAGGTATACTATGATCTATGAGGTGAGTTATTGCTTCGTGCCAAAAAAAATTTGAGATAACAATCACACATGACATTACGATGATGGAAAAGTCGAAATAAGTGGGTCCGGAATTTCCGTCCGTCTGTCGGTCTGTCTGTTCCCATTTCTACAGCCTAAACGGATTGCCCGATTTGCTTCAGAATTATTATTTAGTAATTATTTGGAATTCCTTAGGGGAGTCCTTTTTCGTTTTTGCTCTAAGTCGAAAAAAGACGGTACCTGCCATACAATGATAAACAAAAGGTTTGATTTTCTCGAAAACGGCTCTAACGATTTTGATAAAACTTTCAGGATGCAATTTTTTTTAGTATAGTCTATCTTTTAGTAAAAAAAAAGATTTTCGAAATTTGTCTTATATAACGGTACCTCTCATAGAACCGGTTTTTTTAAACTAGGTTTATTCATATACTATTATTCCGATTTCAATAAAATTGTAATGCAGGAAGTTATGTATAATAAAATTTAAATGAAGACTACAAAATTTTCTTATAAGGTCATACTCAAACAAAAATTAGCCGTCACTGGACGCCCGGCAGATGTGAAACATTCAAGTTTACATTCAAATTCATAATTTTTAAACCATCAAAAAAATATGGAGTGAAATAATTTTTAATAATTTAGTGTTTCGTTTTTATAAAATCAATATATTCGTCATATTATTTTATAATAATAATATTAATTACAGATAAGGTATATTCGTTTATAAATAGGAACAAAATTTTCCTCAACCCACCCATCAAATGTCCCCACCACCATACACCCAACCCACCCACAACTACCAACCAACTATCCACCATTTTTGAACAACATTTCCTCACCCCCTCCTACACAAATCCCCACCACCAGTAACTACCCAATCCATCTGCAACCACCAACCAACCACCATCCATTTTGGTTGCCCCCCCCAAACCAAGTCCGTTCACAACACCACCATACACCAAGCCCATCTACAAACATCAGCCAAACACAAACATCCTCCATTTTTGACAATTTTTTCCTCACCCCCCCCCCCCAATTCCTCCTAAGCAGAACCCACCCACCCCACCTACAACCAACCACCCACCGTTTTTGTCAATAGTTCCCCCTCCACCCCTACAAATCCTCAACCACCACACCCCAACTCCCAACCAACTACCCCCCATGTTTCATGTTTGTAAATGTTGTTACCAAACCCGATAACCCTTGTCAAAAACCACCCCACCCCCGCCAACACAACCTTCAACCACCCCTCAACCCCCCCCCTCCACTTACACCTAATCCCCCCACCAGTAACCAATCACCACACCTACAACCTCCAACCAACCCATCACCATTTTTGATTTGTCAACTTTTTCGTAACGATTACGATCAATTTAACTGCTTTGGTGCGCCAATAAATGTTTCACATCAAGTGTCCCATATCCAATCCCTACCGTTCTTTAAATTTTTCCTCCGGCCAAACCAATTTCCCTACCAGTTATCACCCACCCCACCTACTACCAAACCCCTTCCCCCCCCCCATGACAACAACCACTGTCACGCACCCATCCCACCTTCAACCACCAACTAACCATCAACCATTTTTGAAATTTTTTCCCTCCCCCCAAACCAAATCCCCCCACCAGTAACTACACATCTCGCCTAGAAATACCAATCAACAACTCACCTTTTTTGTCAATTTTGTCCTTCCCCCCAGCCCAAACAAAATTTCCCCACCAGTAACCATCTACCCCACTTACAACCAACCATTTTCGTAATTTTTATTCACCATTTTTGTAAATTATTATTTTGTATATAATATTACTGCATACCTTGTTTGTCCAAGAAAACTCCTAACAAAATTAAATATTTTGCTAAATATAGAAAAACCGAATCTCTGGATAACTTGAAGCATGCGCCATGCCAGTCCGGTATTCTGTGCTCTTTCTTATAATCAATGCTGATGCTGAAAGCTGAACAACTTAACAACTTAACCTTAACCATATAAATGGGTATTTTTTTATTTGGGTTTCGAGGAAATTTAATTCTCTTTTGAAAACCATTTCGAAAAATTGATTTTTTTTTGCTTTCTTAAATAGAATGCCAGTTGCCAGTAACAGTAACTCTAGATTATTTAGCTATATACAAAGACAGTTCTTGACACCCGTTTATAGAAAATATCGACGGTAAAACTTAGTGTGAACTGTGAACACCAATTGTAAACGTTATACAAATTGGGTGGGAAGACAAAGTGTTCCATTATTTCTGTACAATATGAAAAATGTGAATACGAGCACGATGTACGCATGTCGGGAGGTGGTGGTTGTTCTTGGCGATATGGGGAGAATACTCTTGTTCCCTGATCCTGGTCCTGGATACAAATAATAACGTTTTGTATTTTACAGAAGGGTAACTTTGGAAAGTATGTGCCATCTACATGTAGAAGGTACCACAGATATACCAAATATACCAACAAAATATGGGAACATCGAATTTGAACAAAATAATATAATACATAGTGATTTCGTTACGAAATAATTCGCGGTCCAGGAAAAAATAGGTGTCCTTTATGAATGTAAAAATTACGCGATTTTTAAATAAATTAAAAAAATTATCAATTTCAAAGACGCTTGATTTTTAAACTGATTATTCAAAATCGCACGTTTATTAAATTGATTACTGTGGCGATTATAAATAATGTAATCAGTTAAAAAATTACGCGATTTGTATAAAGATTAAGGGAGCTATTATTAATAAAATCAGTTAAAGAATCACGATATTTTTAAATTGATTACTGTGGCGATTATTAATGTAATCAGCGATTTTTAAATAGATTAATGGAGCTATTAATGAAATCAGTTAAAAAATCGCTCGATTTTTATATTGATTAACATCTATAATTGCCACAATAATTAATTCAAAAATCGCGCGATTTTTAAACTAGTTACATTGCCACAATTTTTTAATTTTTTTTTATTTGGGTTATGCATATACAAGTTTCGAGCTTTGAGAAATTAAAGACACCTGAATGAACAATTATATTTTATATCAGTTTTTATTTTGAATTATTCTATTTCACTTTGAAAATTGAAATAACGCCAAATTGGCATTACTTTGGCCTTATTTCACGTCACCAATTTACCACGGCACGTACAACCTGTGAGTGCATTTAAGTTTACTCCTAAAATTTACTGTCTCCATTTAAAATGAACGGGAGAGCGTTTACACACTCATTATAAAATGCACATCGGCTGATTTGAAGCTTGTAGGCAAAAATAGGTAACCAAACTTCGGTCGTTGGTCTGCTTTGTATATTTGTGGTAGGTAACGGGTGAATCATGGTGAGGTTTGATTTTCAATAGGCTTTTTTTGACAGATCACGTGTGATTCCTATCAAACTGCTTTGTCATTTTTGATACGAATCGTTTGGCAAGTCGTTATGGAAAGACTCACACCACAACAGCGTCTTAAAATTGTTAAGCTTTAATTTTATAAAAACTTAATGAAAATCCCGTGTTTTATCGTGAAATTTTGTTCGGTGATGAAGCCCATTTCTGGTTCAAAAACAAAATTGCGCAATTTCGGCTGATTAGCAACCCGAAGTGTACCAAGAGCTACCATAACATACATTAAAAACAACGGTATGGTGTGGTTTAAGGGCTGGTGGAATCATTGGTTCATATTTCTTCAAAAATGAGGTAAATCAGAATGTCAATGGTATCTATAATCGCGCCATGTTAACGCACTATGTGCTTTCTGAAATTCAAGTTTATGGTCTCTTTCAAATGTAGGTGTTTTATTTTACATTTTATAAATCAAACTTCACGATGAAGCACCCGTTATTAAAGCTATCGTCTAAAGTTTACACTGCCAAAAAACTATATGAAGATTTCTAAGAATATGTAATTTTCCAGTTACACCGACTCGCACACATAGTGAATAGCTAGGGATTTCTTTGTCAATTGTTCCGCTTGAAATGAATAAGCTAGCGAGTTATTGAATTGAAATGGCGTCAACAGTGCTAATTAAAATTATTAGCGCCGCGCCGGCGGTCTTGGTATTGCCATTTCCATCTGAGCTCGTATCTTACTCGTATTTGATAGAAAATTGAAAACTACTAACGATCGATCGGTTCTTCCTCAACCTAAAAGTTTTTTGATCAGTTTTTGGATATTAGATACATCTGCTTCATACATTTCATCAAATCAAATTGAATGCTCCAGACCATGCTGAAAAAAGCTTCTTCTTACCTCACTGACCTTCCTTCAATATATCAATTTCTCAGCTACCTATTTAATCAATACAAGGAAAACAAATAGATCGGAGTTGAATATCTGTAAAAAAATCTTTTCATAAGTCTCAATTTGAACACGATTTGCTTTTGCGGTCAACCAATTCAAAAAAAACATGACCCAAATTCAAATTTCACTCAACCAGCTGTATGCGATTGATATAACTTTGTTTCCTTGCTCCAATTGACTTTTGATCTTCCTTCCAAGCCCAAAACAAATGGATAGAGATTTGTGTAGGTATACCATCATTTTATGGAATCTTTTTTTAGAAGGTTGCCTTCAGTACCTATACCTATAAATATGGGGTTCCTTGGTATTGTTACCCAAAATAAAAGGGCGTTTATCCGCAGTGGCCATATTTATCTAAATGAATCATTTACAGTTGTATAAGTATGCCGGCCGTAAAGTCAGTGCATTCCGATTCCGCAGTGCATTCCCAAAACCAAAAAGATTCAATTTTCATTTTTCACTTTTTGTGTATCCAACTCTGGCATCTTTAAGTGAAAATACAAAAAATCACCGTCATTAACCCCGCGTGGAAAGCAAAAACTTTGGTCGAAGAAAGATACATTAAAATGGAAACCACTTTGCAGCTGAAAGAAAGGGGTCCTCATTCACTCTTTTGGCCAACAGCAAACAGATTGAGAGGTGATAGCCAAAAACATGTTCGAGGCCATAAGCCTGGACCCCAGCATCAAGCATTATCTACCTGTACGTACCTACCAGCTGTTTATAATGTGGGACATCGGACAGAAGCACAGACATTCTTGAAAGAGACTCAAAGTATGCGCGCAATCGTATAAAATAAAAATACAACAACGGACGACTCGTTGCTCCTCCAGTTCGAATGAAGACTTCCTTTATGGACAAAAAGACAATTTGTTTCTATATACAATGCCACCAAATGATGGATCTTTTGGATGGAATACAAAAAAGGCAACCGCTTTGATAAATCATCAACTTAAATCTGTTGAAATCGGGGAAGGAAAGACAAGTTAGGTAAAAGATACACCTTGAGTGCGGTTTTTTGTACGACTGTATCAAAACATAAGCGAGAGCTACAGTACGTTTGCAACGAACTGTTGGATACCCTATTCCCTATATTTTTGTATGTGTATGCGTTCGCCTCCTGCAGCCAGCCGCTGTTGCAGTTTCAGAAACAAAATTCTTCTTTAGCAGACAGGAAATAATTCAATGACATTCATTTTGTGTGGCCAATCTTCAATTATATTGCTGGCGCAATAAAAAAGGCTTGTACCACGCCCAAAGTTGTGACTTTTTATTGCCAGGGCAATTACTATGAGCTCAGTGATATTCAATTTGAATACTTCGAATTTTCAAAACTACGTTTTTCGTTCTTTAATAAAAAGTGGGCGTAAGCCACACCCAAAATTAATTTTTTTGATTCAATACAGCTTATGTAAGAGTAATACGCACAAAATTTAATAATTTTCGCTCTGTATAAGCATTATTTTATAAAAACAAAATTGATGGTTTTGTATGAAAAGTGGGCGTCAGCCACTCCTAAACTGAAATATTTTTATTTAATTTGAAGAAGATTAACTTATAGATTGGGTGTGCAAAATTTAAGCGTTGTGCTTTGATTGTAACTGTTCAAAAAACACAATATAATTAAGCCAAATAGAGGTTGATAAACAAAAATGGCGAATGTGGGCGTGTTTGTGGGCGGATTTCACCGGTTCGAGAACCTAGCTTTTCGCTTGAAATGATCAAATCTTAAGGACCACCCACTTACTTTCCCACCATGTCATCCGTGTCATCAAATCTCTAACTTGAAAACAATCTCAGAAGCAAGGTCTTTGACACTTTTGCTCTTATCGCAGACCTGATGGCAAAATAATTTAATTCGCCCTGCCAACTACCCTCATTATGATTAAAGATAAAAGATACATCCTTTCCTAAACGTAGCACACTTGCCACGGCATAATTTAAATTTTGCTCACACCCCTCATTATGTCATCTCAAGGCAGCATGTGTGACACTTGTGTGTCACACTGCATGCGATACATATTCTATCTCATTAATTTTAACAGCCCGATGATGAAAAGATAAGCACTTCACTGCACCGACATTTCATGTGAAACGGAAATGACCCGCACGAGCTGTTTCACAGGATAAACTCTGGCATTGCGCTGAACGCTCCCTCCTAATGGATGTACTAATATTTTCAATTAATTTTATGCATCTCGAGCAAGGAAGGAAGGAAAAAGTATGTGTTCCCCTGTTTAAGTTTGTTAATTGCAAGAAGTTCCCGCCAAACATCTTTAATAAAGGGGTTGAGAGCCGTGAGCATGCAAATGCGGTTTTGATGTGCAAATCAAGTCTACTGATCAAAAGATTAAACAATTGGACGACCGACGAAGAAGACAACAGATGAACGGAAGACCAGACCAGATCGTTGATGCTGGCAGCAGATATTGTTACACGAACTCACTTTTTGGTAGGTGGAGACTTGAAGATAGGTTACTTATACATTTTGCATCTGCACAGTAAACATGTCTAATAAATTGATCAGAGATCTATTAAAATCCAGGAAATGCGGATGCTGAAGTCATTTGCACTTCTTTTTGTGTGGTGCTGAGTTTTCCGCATCCTTATGTACTGTCAATAAGTTGTCCCAATTTATTTATAGACTTCCGTTGAGCACGAATGAACAGCAGTAATCGACAGACCAGTACTCCACCACGATGGTGGTGGAGTTTCCACTGGCTGCAGTCAATAAATCAATTTACTTTATTCGTTGATTGAGCTATTTGATTTCGTGGAGGTAATTGAAGGTTATAACGGAAGCAATGTTTGTTTACTAATAATGGGGAGTTTCTATTGAAACTTCTAAAAACAGTTGTCCAGCCCAAGAGGATCTGTATGAAAGCTGGCTTAAAGATCAACTCCAAAGTTCACAAACCATGAAACTTTCTTGGTGGCTCAGACAGTCCATTGTGGACCACGTTCTTAACCAAAATATCCCGATAGGTTGTCCTCCGATTGATCGTGCCATCTTAAATGGGGTCTTCCAGTACTGCGTTGGCCCACAGTGTTGCAATTGAAGAGTCAGTGGGCTGGTGCGTATTTATCAATAAGATCCAATCCGCTATCTAAACCTCTGTATTTTTCTCTCTTTGACCGGGTCAATGTCGCTGTATATCCCGTAGATTTTGTCATTCAATTTATTAAATAGGAATAATAGATAAGAAAGAATTTTTTGGCGGTACAGTGGTTTGAGATTAAGGTTATAGTTATCTCATGAAAATCCCACGGGTGGAATCCAGTTGAAACTGTGAGAATAAAAAGAATTACTGTCCAGCCTGGGTTTGAACACACAACTCTATAGGTTTAGTAACCATAAACACTACAGCCACTATACCATTGTTACCCGCAATCGGCATATACCAATGACTTTACATAGCCCCATAAAAGGTGATCGAAGGCGTTAAGTCAGTCAATTGAAATCAACTAAATAGCGCTCACCATTCACCGTTACGGCAGCTGCTTTCTCATTTCGAAAGAATTAAGGATCGATGATGCCGCCATCGCCAGCGTGTAAACCGCACCAAACAGTCAAATTTAATGGATGTTATGGTGATTCGCTCTATATACGGCCATTTTGCTTTTTGACGAAGACTTTTGTATGAATTTCGGGAAACGGATTTACCTATTTTTTTGAAAATAAATTTCCAAAGTTTCGATGCTTTATTTCGGCGTTAAACGATTCATGATGGATTTTCAAACATAACTGAGCAGAAAAAGAAATGTCAACAAAGTATGAAATTCTCAACTGTCAAACCATAGACAACAACCATCGAAACTTTTCATGCAGATAAAAAACTAGTTATAGAAGTTGCGATCTTGACCACGGTTTAAAATGGTGCTTATCCTGTACTCCTATAAAAATTAAAGGATTTAAAAAATAGCCTATGTTTGACAATTCAATGCTTTACATGCACCAAAGTCATCATTCACAGTCGAATAGAATCTTTAGTTTCAAGCTTTGACTGATGAATTTTTTAGTCAAACCTAAACCTAGCAATTAGTAATCTGGTTGCCGAAGATCCGACATAAAACTGTAAAGTTCGGACTTGGCGAATTAAGCAGTCAAAGTGCGCTAGATTCCTATTTATTCTATGGCTGCGTTGATCATGCGAAAGAATACGAAATTCTGAAAGACCAACTTTGAACATATACTTTTGTGTTTCGCTATTTCTAGTACAAGCGTACTGGAAATGAACAAAAAAAGTTCCCTTAAATTTACTTATTTTTAATTTTTTGTGAAATTTCATTTTTGGACATTGTTCTTCAAATAGCAGAACAAGAGAAAGAAATGAAAAGGAAGCAAGAAAGAAAAAGATGGAAGTTAGCTTGGTTTCAAACGAAATTAGCAAACTCAAATGAAAACACTTTTCTTCTAATTTCGAAATGAGCTAATTTCGGCCCTTAAAAAAACTTAGTATTACCTTTATATCTTGAGAATAAAATTGAAGTCTATAGAACTCAGACAACAAGACAGAAGACAATTTTCAAGTCCTTAAATTTCATCTTCGCAGAGATTGGAGATAAATGTATTTTAGAATCACTTTAGCACACGAGAATATAAGCAGATGTCAAAATTCGATCTTGAAACAAATTTACTAGCTGAACCCAATGGTGAAGCTGAATCTGTAGATGAAGCTGTATAGTGTATTATGACTTCACCATTGTAATCAGACAGTCAGGCATCCATATGTTCTTACCTTTTTTTTTTTTTTTAATAGTAACCTTTAATTATTCTTCTCTTATTTAAACTCGAAGAAATTACTTTAAGGTCAATGATCTTTTAAATCAAAAAATACAATGTAACAAAATCCCATTCCTAATGCTCTTGAAATAAAAGTGTTCATAAATCAAAACACATGGCAGTGTTGCAGATAACATTTCACACATTTCTAAAACAAACAAAAGATAAATAAAAAATTGACATTGTGTATTTCAGCAAAGTATATTACTTTTACTTTGCATCACCTTAACTTTATACCACAAAAATCTGCACACGATCCTCCAACAGATCACAATCTTTGATCAAGCAAAGAAAAAAAAGAAAAACCAATCGTGTTCCATGACACGAAATACCGGAAAGCGAACCATAACATTAGGCCATGTACCATGCACATTGAACTCCCAAATAAACGAACCAACAACGTTTTCCAGATTCAAAGCCAACGCCAGAGGCACGCGCGAATGCATGAAAAAGTTTCCCCAAATTGATCATGACATCGAATTCTTCAGAGCAGGGAATGAATGAGATTTTTGTTTCTTTTAACATTTAGCAAGACACTTGTTAAGATCATTGCACTTGCAGAATTGTTAACTTTAATGCTACCAGCATACTTTCACTAAATGTATGTCGAAGTTAACATTTAGTATAGTTACTACAAGTTGTGCAATCCGCCCAAACCAAAAGTGAGTAATTTTATGCAACCACAAAATGGAATCTCATTCCTTATGCAAATGGAAATTGGATCATAAGGAAACATAGTTGATTGACCATTGACCGGATTAGACTTCGAGTTTTATTTTATTGATGCAATGATCGCTTACGACTGTTTTCCTCATTTGTTTGGTACAAGCACAAGGATTTTGATTTCTTGAAGATTTAAGATTGGTTATTTCATTTTTATTGACAGAAAAAGGGGGACTTAACCTCCTCAAGTTTAAGTAAAGGAGGAAGTAGTTTCTGAACAAAATGACGTGTGAAGAAAGTGCATATTATAACAACAACCTTTGCGATACTAACAATTCCTTCAAGGCCTGTCAACTTTGGCAAAGTTTGGCACAGCAAAGCTGATCAAGTGATTACTATGCAGGAGTTATTAATCTCTATTGTCCGACCTCTCATTCAAGCACAAAGCCCATAGTTGTGACTTCAAACGGTTTCTTGTCGAACAAATTTCTTACAGGCCCTAAAAACCGGTATTTCCAGACCCAAAAAGACAGTCCTTAAGCCAATAGAGTTGTGTACAGACGGACACAGAGATAGATGGCATTGTGTTAAAGTTTTGTATGTTCCATGTTCCATGTGATGCCGACAATGGGGTAACAATTCCACTGTTGCTATTTTTGTTTTACTTTAATCTTGCATTCCATATTTAAGGAAGATATTGTGCACTTCCTTTTTGAAATATTTTTTCAACGATATACCATTCATGTATATGAAATGAACCACGCTTAAGCCAAGTGAAATGGTACCGAATGAGGTCAATTTTAATTATCTTCAGCGTGCCAGATGTCCGTTCTTAGTTTATTCTTCAGCTATCAGCTCACACTTACGATGGGGCTAAAGTCTTCCTGCCGACCACGGCCTTAATGAATTTAACTGCGTGCCAGCACGGTCCCTAGCCAGCTGCGCACACCAAGTTCGTTTATCTCGTCTTCACTTGATTGTAAAACCCTATATGGGGCTTCCACTCCTGCGTTGATACCCAGGGTTAAAATTTAATATTTATACGCACCACATGGTAAATGTTGCTGTACATCCCTTTCAGTTCGTGTACAAAGGCTGAACTGTAATGGACGGAAACAAGGAGAAGCTAGTGTCAAATCTGAATGAAACGTTGCCGTCCGACCTGATCAATAAGATGATTGTGACGTCACACACAAAATCAGCATACATCTCACTCTTAATTTCATATCCATTTACAATCAGATGTCAAATTTTCATAATTTTAGCGAGCGCAGTTTACATCCGTAAGCTAAACTGATCGCAAAGCTGATGCTTCCCCGTCGCTTTTTACCCGAATGTGTCAGGGTCCACGCTTCTAACCGATACAGCATTTAAAGACGAAGGTAATAATGCAACCCAAATTGACAAAGTCCTTGATTACATCATCATTTTATAACTGCCCATCCACCGAGATGATTCAGCCTGCAGAATGTCAAACTGTGCTGACATTTCTGTTTAGAAAGGTTTGGCTATTTATCATGAATCTATTATGCAATGCTTCCAAGTTGTCTGTTCTTTTCGCGATGTTCATAGAGCACTTCGTCCATTTTACTGTCAACATAAATGGTTAAATGGCTTTGTCAATCAGCAAAATTGCCGTAAATGGAGCGAATCACCATTAAAATGTACTTCTTATTGGGGTTTACACGCTGGTGGAATCATCGGTCCTTAATTTTTTCGAAATGAAGACGGAGCTCCAGTTAATGGCGTGCGCTATCGGGCCATGTTGGCTGATTTTTTGTTTCCAAAAATTAAACAGCTACACATCTACGACATTTTGTTCCAACAAGATGGCTAAACTTGCCGAGATTTCTTGCTTGACATTTCCTCACGAGTTTCAAGAAATATTCTAAGCCAGGTCATACAACTTCGGCTCAGTTGAAAATCAAAGCTGCTAAGACAATTTCTGGTTCTGGACTGAGAGATTTCTATATACTTCTCTACTGCACTGCTTCGCAATAGTTATCCGCATGTCGCGTTCGCCACATTATCGCTTGTGATAATTCCTTTTAATTATAAATGCAGATCATGCTTCCGAACATCCTTTTCTTCTCAATAACAATATCGCAGCTCACTACCTCAGCAGTTAGTCCGCTCAACGCCCTAATAGCAATCTACTCAGGTTGATCACCTCCTCTGAATCACTTAAAATTCGTCACACTCTTTCCTAATTTGTCATGTGAATCAATCTCATCGTTGATCCCACCTGCAGCACCTCAAACAAGATAATAAATTTAAATTTCCCAATCAATCTTCTTCTGTTTGATCAAAATTCCAACAACTGGCAGGATCTGAAGAGAACTCACTCAGTTAAGGGACTTAACCAAAACTTATAATGCGAGTCACTAACGCTTCCACAATCCACAGCACCGATTTGAAATTTTACCTGGTAATTCGTTGATCTGATTGTAATGTGACATGGGGGTTAGTGTACCTACGTTTAAGCCAAAGCCAACGCCAATGCGTGCGTGAGCGTTCATACTCATGTACAAGTAGTCTATACAATAATTGCTGCTGGAATGTTTTTTGTAATTATGCGGCTACTGTTGTTGGTTTGAGTGGTTTTAGTGTCGCCAGAATTCCTAAAAACCTCATAAAATATTCCGGTGGTGTTTGTTTTTGTTCGGATGAATAGGCCGTTGACCAAATAAAGTTCACTATCAAGTTGGTATGGTCGATCAATATTGTATTGGCTGTCAATATTGTTTCAATGGCCAATTCAATGGAAATTCAAGTCCAGTTGGATGGAATTCCATATAGCTGTGGTGGCGAGGGGTGAGAAGGAAGTTGTTTTCGTATTTTAATTCGAACTATTATGGGAAGGGAATTTTTGCATGCAAATTTGGACAAAAGTCAAAGGGAGCAGCTTGACTAGACGGTTCGGTTAGGGTTTCCAAGGTAAATCGGTGGCAGGTGGTTAGTGGGTCGGGATGTGTGTGGTAATTAAAATATGTATAAATTAATCTGCATTTTTAATGACTTTGAATAAATTTCTTTAAAAACATTATCATGAATTAAACAGCCAAAGTAATTGAATTTTCTCTTTTCTTTCGTTTCAGGTATGTACAACTAATTGTTTTGACCCAGTCAGTATTGTAAGTAAAAAATTTATCAAAATTTAGGCAAGAAACGGAAATAATTTAAACAAATTGTAAATTTTCGAGTAGTCTGAAACATTTTATTTTTAACGAAAACAGCTCCAAAAACATGAATAAAGCCGAGTATCAGTACCCAAGTGTTCTGAATCTAACTTGAATATGTTAAACAAGTCAGAAAACAGAACTAAGGAAGTAAAATTATATGATATACTAGGGTTTTTCAATAGAGGCGGGTAGATATTGAAATGGAATAAAACCAGCTTTGGCCAGGATAAACACAATTTTTCTTTAATTCAATGCCATTACGTTCAAAAAACGACATCGTTCAAAAGCTCAACTTGGCTTCTTACGGTATCACGGATCCCAGTACTTAGTCAAATTTTGATGACTCTTCCGAATACAATTTGGGCATCGATCAACTGTGGTTTATTAGCTTAAACCTTCGACTTCTTAACAAAAAGAGTCTAGTTTTATTAATTCACGTTATGTTTGAGGATGTATCGTCAACTGGTGAGTCACGTGTGGGTTGGTATCGTCCAAACGTATTTCCGGAGAAAATTAGGGAGATCTTCCCAATGCTCCAAAGCTCAGTCAGCGAACAAACGAAGTGGCGTTGTCTATTCATGAACTTTCCTGGGTCAGTATGAAAATTAGATTTTTGGTGGACACCTGACAATTAAGCTGGCGAGCCTACTCACATAAAAGAGTCAAATTAAGATTTGACCAGGGCCCTAAGAAACCCTTAGATCACTTAGTCCTAGTTCCAATGTTATGGAACACGTTGAGGCATGTCCACACTCCTTGTTGAAGAGGGAGTCCTATCTAACACCTCTTGCACCACTAGGATGCCATTCGTTACCGCATTCGGGTTAACCACAGCCACCACAACATTCCCACCAGGGGGCCTACCTCATAGAAAGTCCCAGGTGACAAAGCCCAGTGTCGTGAAACACCAGAACTTCACCACCCAGGAAGGCCTTTCTCGGGTGGTAACTTCCCGTGGTAGCGGTTTCGCAACCGTAAGGTCACTTCCAGATGAGCACCTCAATACTCAAGGCCTGGCAGCCTTCAGATATGCGCATTCAACCACAACCAAGAATGCACACACCAAGCCTTCCTCCCTTTGTTGCATACAAGATATACTTGTATACGTTTCCAGCATAGAAATCTGTTACCCTGAGGATTCCATTCGCAGGATTGTTTCGCTATTTTGTCATTAGGTTTCCTCAAAGTATGAATTATCCAACGGCCTGATCTCGACACCCAACTTTTCCGGTCCGGTCCGTTTTCACAGTTCTATTTTCGATATGGTTTGTGGCCATCGGATCTTCAGAATGTACCACAGGCAACAATTAACGAAGGCTTGCAGCTTGCTCTATATGTTTGCAGAGTATTTCCATGTTTCTGACGCATATAACATCACAGATTTCACGTTGGATTCGAAGAGCTTCAGCTTGGTGCGTAACGATATTTTGACGGAGTTCCACATAGCAGAAAGGATTCCAAATGCACTATGGGCTTCATTTATTCTACTGTTAACATCCAAGTCCGTTCCGCCATCGAATGCTATGAAACTACCCATGAATGAATGCTATTAAACTGCGTGACCTCTTCTATGGGTCCTTGCCTTAGAATAACTTGTTGGGTATACTTTGGCCCGTAGTCATTTATTTGGTCTTATTTGCATTGATCTTCAATTCAGCCACTTCCCCATATATAGTTGCAGCGAATGACATTATAGTTGATTAATGCCAGCCGTGTTGTTTGCCATGAGGTATATATTGTCAGCATAGTCTACTATGTGGCTAAGTTTGTTAAACAGACTCCATTGGGTACCATGCCTTATAGTTTCGCCCACCGTGGCCGTCATCACATCTTTAATTGCCAGCAAAAACACAATTGGTGACAAGACCTATCCTTATCTCACTCCTCGACGCATATCAAAGGTCTCGGAAAGCTGTCCATTGTGCAAAACGAAACACCTTGCGTTGTTGTAAGACTATAATCTCAGGGATATCTACAAACATGAGGTAGTATACAGCGGTGATTGGTACTCAGACGATTGTTCAAGTATGATTCACAAGGTGTTGATGCGGTCGACATATGACCGCCCATTTCGAAACACAGCTTGGTGCCTCTTGAGGCAGACTCGATCCTAGATTTTATCCTCTCGAGAACAATGGTTTGCCATTAATTTCGGAAAAACGGACAGAATGGTGATACCACACCAGTTATTGCAGTTTTTTAGAGTTCCCTGTCTTTAGTAGCTCCATCCTTCCAGTCCTGTTGGTAAGTTTTGCTCTCGCAAGCAGCCTGCACTAGTTTACATCAAAATCCCTGCAGTTCATATTTTTCCAGAGAGACCACTAGGAGGTCGGGGGATAGGCACGTCTAAGCTCTCTTAAGTCATAGACTTGTAGCCAGCTACAAAACATCGTCAAGGCTAAGCTTAGTAGGCAATAGACGAAGGGTACAATACCACAATCCCCTAATACCCTGCAAAGACAGAAAGTGTATTGTCGAATTTTTCGCTGCATTGGTCAAGCGTTTAAAAGGTTAAGAGAGTTATAGTTTCTCCCGCCAAGAGCTCCTTGGTCAGTAAGGTCTTGAACGAGGGCAGTCTCAACGGAAAATTTGCCAAAATGAAGAATGCGAAACACGGAGTTCTTGTTCAAGGCCAAACGTGCTGGCCAATCTTAAGATCATTTGACGTACGAATTTTGGCTGATTGAATACTGAACTGGTGTTCTCGATGTTGTTCACCAAACGTTAAAAATTCTAATGTGAAGAGCCCACACTGTCGACCGTTGGCCGTCATAGGGCATTCTTATGAAACCGGATTTCAAATACCGAATTTGGATTGGATTAAATTCTGGGATATCTTGCTGTGTCAACACCACCCATCTATTTAAAAGAATTCGGATGAAAACTTCACTTTTGTGTTTCCGCAACACTCGATAGATAGAGTTTAAGGCAAACTGCTGGACCGATTTTGTCTAAACTTGACAATATTAATGTATACCTTATCAATTAATAGGCTCAATGGTTTCAGTGGCAAAGGTGGATACGCTTCATGAGATTGGTTTCTCGAAGGCAATTTTCTATGATCTAGAATACTACGGAATGTTATGAACTAGTTCTGAATGGCGAAGGGTGAAGCACGATGTCAAATAAGACTACTGTGCCGTGCTTCGTGCCCATTGCGTTGGATTCTTATATATTTATATTTTTTCAGCTTGGGCCCTGAGTCTGATTGTACTCCGAGTAAGATTCGAGTTTAGAGTTCTGTTCTGCTTTGCCTAAGGAATTGAAAAAAAAACTCTTAACCATATCAATCCGAAAACCATATTCCTAATGCAGACACCATACAGGCTTTAGTCCGTTTCAAAAATCCAATAATGTTCTGGCAATGTTGTTTCATACTCTTACCTCGAACTTCAGATCACTAAAATTTCCTGATTGGGGAAAAATGGATTGGGGAAAAAAGGATTGGGGAAAAATGCTTCGCTCTGAACACCCACGAGTTGTACCCTTTGAACTTTTAATATCACTTTAATTGGCGCCATCAAGACTGTAAGTAAAATTGTCTTTACCACCGAGTCACATCCTCGTAATTATTTCCGGGTAAAAATCTTAAAATGTCAGGCACCACCGGCGCACCGCACTCTAAGACCTTGAGTATACATTTTATGAAATCAATAATTGGATACCGGAAGAAGTTATTGCTTCCAAGTCATCATAATTTTTGCTGCCATGTTCTTCCTTGGTCTGAACCACCTCGTGCTGATGGAGCTCATTTTGTATCCCCCATAGAGAGAGCGAGTTGAAGCATGAAGATCATCGTCAAGGCAAGCCATATTCCATTTGCACAGGAGGAAAGTATCTTTTCGCTTTTTGTACCTACATTTACCATTCCACGGAATAAATCCAACAAAAGTATTTATATAGATACAAAAAATAAATGTGAGGTTTCAAATAAAAAAGCCATTTATTGTGCAATTTCCATCCATCATTTGTCTTCACTTTCCGACTGAAAAATACCGTCTCATCCTCGGACAGGTAACAATGCATTAAAAATATCTCGCCAATCTATTGCGGTGTAATCTTTAATTGTTTTTTCAATCATCCAACGTAATTTGCATGCATTTTGTATCTAACATAACATGTGTGTTGTATATAGTGTATCTTGTATCGCTCAGTTTCTTTGATGAAGAAGGGCTTTCAGCTTTAATTAGTCACGAGGAATTAGTAACGGAATGGCATGCCAGCGCAGCGGCCGACGCTGTGCCCTGCGCCATGTTGTTCTCACGGACCCTCAACTATTTGTGTTGCCATCTCTTGACTCGGCCGACTAGGAGTTTGCATCAAGTCTTTGGTAACGCATTGGCCATTTGCATAAGCCACGCATAACCATGAAAGACATAGATGGATGGACTATAATGTATTTAGAGCAAAGTGAAGAGATATGCCAAAATAACCGAAGACAGACATCAACAACTGTCCGCTTGTCCAACCGACGACGCAACCGACGTGTCCGATGTGCATCTCTGGGAAGCATTTCGCGATGTCATTCCACCAACATGCTGGATGATGATGGTGGAAAACTAGAGATGCACTGATGATAGATAAATTTGCTTGGTCTTTACCAAAACATGTACCGTTACCAGCAATCGCCATCATCATATGCCTCTTGGGGTCCTAAACACATGTTCTTTTGAATTTTCCACCCATATTCATGCATTTAGGCCTGATCGTATGTCCGAGTGTTGACAGGTAACTTTCATATTGTCATTTTGACCATAAATGAGGAAGTGACAGGTGACACTATGTTGCATGCGTGTGCACTGGTGCATGAACTAGAAATGGCAACTGGAATTATATTGGGAGAGAATCTAGGGAAGTAGAGTATTTGGTGACATGGAAACTGAGATCAGCCAGCAGCACAGATAATATCTTTTCCTCAAAAATCACCTCAGGGCATTCCAAAGACATCATAATGGACACATGAACGAGATTTTTCTAAGCCCCTTCGTTTACCGTGTTCCTATTCCATGATACTCGTAAATTTTCTATTTCGGCGGCGGAGCGACGAGCAGCATCACGATCAGAATAAAATGACTTTTGGTCGTGAGAGCACGCGTCTTGCTGCTGCTTCAACCTGTGCCCCAGCAGCTGCACAAGTGGTTGTTGGCTTGGAGAATTGGATGTTTCCTTGGTGGCATGTCGTGTGGATACAACCAAATTGATGTTGCCTCCGGTGGAGGTCCAATTTAAGTCATTTTCATCTCCCTTGAGGCAGGCAGTCAGCCAGCGAGCGCAGCGCAGCGGACGTACAGCAGCTTTTACCGGGTTCGTAAATTGTAACTTGTAACGATATCAAAATCTAATTTAATCGAAAGTTGTGTGGCTGAAGGTAAGGCAAGGCATGTGTGGTGTAGTACCATTTTGGGTCTTGGTTTTGTCATTTAAAAACGCTGAGCCACGGTTTTATGGGCGGTAAAAGTAATAATATAAATAAATGGTTCCAAAGGTATTATGGGGGTCATACGATTGAGCCGAAGTTACATTGTAGCGAGCTTTGGGTATTTGATAAATTTTGTATAGGGTTAAGGTTCTGTTTTAACTGATTTATGCCGTAGATTGTGTTTAACAAGTTCGACTTAAAGATATGTCACACTTTAATTGGTTAGTTATGTGTCATTTGGTATGGTGATGCATAAATGATGGTTTACAAATCAAGTATAAGAGTGGCTTATGACCCGTATTTGGATTTCATATTGTGGCCATAAGGATGGCATCATTAGGTAAAATATTTTAGAGATTTTATTATACCCTATTCCATAGAATGGGTATATTGTATTTGGTGTGGAGTTTGTAACATAGAGAAATAATACCGTTAGGTATAGAAAAGTATATATATTCTGACTCAGAATCAAAAGCCTAGTCGATTTAGCCATGTCCGTCCGTCCGTCCGTCCGTCCGTCCGTCCGTATGTATACTCTCTAGAGGTTGCAATTTTTGAGCTAGAAAGCTGAAATTTGGTATATATAATCTTTGGTTCAAGAGTAAGGCTAAGTTCTTGAACCGGTAAAATCCGCCCACAAACACGCCCACAATCCCCAATTTTGTTGAACAACCTCAATTTAATAAAATTAAATTATGTTTTTTTGTACAGTTACGATAAAAGCATAACGCTTTAATTTTGCACACGTAAGCTTTAGGTAAACTTTCTTCCAATCAAATAAAAATATTTCAGTTTGGGCGTGGCTTACGCCTATTTTTCATACAAACCCATCAATATTGTTTTTATAAAATAAAAATTGTTATATTAAAGCGAAAAACATTAAATTTTGTGGGTCTTACTGGCACATAAACATCTTGTGTATGAAATCAAAAAAATTGATTTTGGGCGTGGCTGACGCCCACTTTTCATTAGAAACTATAAAAAAATTGTTTTTGTTAATAAACGGTATTTATAATTAATCCGCAAGCCAAAATTTTGCGTCTCTTAATAAAAACGAAAAGATTTGTGTATGAAAAGAAATTTTTGAATTTTGGGCCTGGCTTACGCCTACTTCTCATGAAAGAACGAAAAACGTAGCCTTAAGAATTTAAGGCATTTCCAATGTTTAATTTAAACCTTTTTCCTTCCGTTCGTTATTTGAGAAATATATCTCTACATTTTCTTTTGTAAATTTTTTCAATTCGCCCACTTTTAAAGGCGTGATTTTGGTAAAATACCTTTGTTCAGGTAAGATTGTTTAAAAACTACTCGATTCAGCTGTAGTCTTACACACATGCCTAAATACTAATCAAAGCTCAGTTAGTGCTTCAAATTTTTAAGACACGCCCACTTTTAAGGGGCGTTTCCGTCAAAAGTCGTATAATGCATTAATTTTTTTAACGTTTTTTAACTATCGGTCGCAGTTTTGAAGTAAACAGATGAACACTTGGATTTATATTCCTTGGTTACGTAGCAGAGTGTGGTCCAAGAATTGTTAAACACACCCGTTATCGCTGTTTCCAATCAAAATCTAGTTTTTAAAAATTTTAGTTTTGTCTTGTTTTGTTCAAATCGATCTGCAAGCTTAAAATTGAATGTCACTGATTAGCTCATAGTGATTGCCCTGGCAATAAAAAGTCCCAGCTTAAAGCGTGGCACACGCCTTTTTTACTGTGCCAGCACTAATTGAACATCACACCTCATAAAATTAATGTTATTGAATTTTATTCTGTCTGCTAAAGAAGAATTTTGTTTCTGAAACATCGGCTGTTTGCGGGAGGCAGACGCATGCACATACAAAAATATGGGGAATAGGGTATCCAACAGTTCGTTGCAAACGTACTGTAGCTCTCGCTTATGTTTATTAATAGAGACGTTAAGGGTGATAAAGTACAATGCATCTTAAGAAAATTTTAATGTATTTTAAAAACGGTAGGGTAGGGTGGGGTAAATTCGACACTTTTCTGAATATTGCAAATAATTTCTTCCTAAATAAACAATTAAATATTTTTTTGATCTTTTACGAAAATTTGTTTATTGCACTACGAATATGCATCGTTATTGATTTTAAAATTTTCGAAGCAACTGTTCAAATTTTTTTTTTTCAAAATTGTACTTAAAAAAAAATTAAAACTTAAACACAAATTTGTGAGAACTTTGGGCATCAATTTCAAGTAGAGTGAACTTAGCGACGCGACGATATTTTGGCCAGTTCTGGTAGTATTTCGATGTGTCCATCCTCCATATATTTGTATAGTAATCAATGTTTCCATGACTGTGTGAAGTTAGGTCCCATTTTTTTTTTTTTTTTTTTAAATGCAGCTTTCATTTAAAAAAGATTTTCAAGAAGATTTAAGGTTATTAAAGCTTTTTTTAAATTATGACTACAAAATATTTGAACCCTAAAAGTGCGCCAGGTCTTAGGCCTTCAAAATTTCTGGTATTTGCAATTTTTATTTGAATATTATGTCGCCGCGATCTATCGGGTTGATTAAAAGTATCTCATTTGAAGCCTTTTCTTTTCTCCGAAACCCATAATATTTGTAAAGTGGAATATTTTTAGTTTTACAAGGTTTTCACATCGAGCTGAAAACCCGGTTTTCAGCAAAAAAGTTTACAAAAACCTGAAAATTATTCACACCGAACATTTCAAGTTATGGTTTGACATTTCACATTTCTTGACAGCCGACTGTTAAATTTTGTATTATTACATTTTGACCTTTACTATGCTCTCGTGTCTATTAATAGCGGTTTTGTTTCAGCTTCTAGCTGATGCACATGTCCTTAGAGAATGGTAGTTGCCATGCACTTCTCAAATACTTGATGCGCCTCTTCATAGCCGTCTCAATGTCTATCTAATTGTAATTTCGTATCTCGAGTATTCGGGTTACCTATCATTTCATTTGATCTCGCCATTGAATTTGAGGTATACCCTCGATTTCTAATTCTCATTTACGCTGTAATCTTTGTATGTCCTCAGTTTTCAGGGCTCAATTCAGTAGGAATTTTTTGAGGTAGATTGAATCACCAATGTTTTTGATTCATCGTTCCTGTTGGCTTGTTCAGTTTGCTGTTTGATGGTATTCAAAGCCTCTCGTCGTTGAAGTCGTGATTCAAAGCTCACGTGGACGCACCTTATGTTAAAGACATAAACTGCCCGAAAAGGCAAAACAAAATAACTGAATTTATTTGTTCTAAAAATAGTCTTGATACAGTGCATCCGTTTTTGAGCTATAAATAATTCCACCAGTGCCGGAATACTACATTTGCCTGAAGCTGATTTTTCGTTTGTTTGTTTTTTGACGTTGAATCGTTGAATCAAATGGCTCGCGCGATTTTATTGCTAGATTCACTACTTGCACATCTTCTTTTTAAGATTTGCTCTTGGGGATTTTGTATTTGGGGATTTTCTTTGTGGAATTATGCCATTTGACCAAACATCACTAGGCCTTTTCTATGAATTACGAAAGACACTACAGTTTTTCTTTTAGTGATCAGTTTGTAGAAATTATGTAAAACGTTAACCATAATTTAAAATTATTCAAAAAAAAAAATTTTCAAATCAAGATATGCCGTCGGATTTCTCTTACTGTTCCGTATTTTAAGATTGGACATTTTAAAATCGTTCCATTGGTTTCTTCGAAAAAAAAAATGCTTAAAAAGTTTTTGAGGAGATAAGCTATTTTAGAGAAAGACAGTTTTGATTTAATAATATTTTGAAAAATCTAACAAACCGTTTTCCAAAAATTGTTTTGAAGTCTTTCAGTGACTCACGAGAAAGTCTTATTTAAAAAATCGGCTCAACTGCTTTGATAAGACTGCTTCCAAAAATGCATGGATAAGATCTGTTTTCAAAATAAGTAAGCTTTTTAATGGAACTAAAAGTCAAGCGTGCTTTGAGTTTGGTCTTGCTCGTACAAGAATCTTGAACCGATCGCTGATTTCACTTGATTTGATTGAAAACAGCTCTAGAAATAAAATTTCAATAAAATTTACCGAGTGCTGTTTTGTTAGATTAATCTATCTCTTGGATAGAATGGATTTTTTGAAATTTGTCATATAATAGTGACTCGCAACGGATGGTTAGTTTTAAATTGAAATATATACTTACATGTTCGTACAAGTAGCGTCAAAGTTCTTAGTTTTATGGTGAATTTTCATACCTTTTTAACGGAGAGTCATTCCTTTTTCAAACTCCTTTTCCTTTTCCTACACTTTCTCCTTTTCTGGCTTGATAATGTTGATTGTCGAGCAGGAGGGATAAGTGGAAGTGGCAAAGACCCACCCCGATTTCTTTCAGTATATCCGTTCAACGACAAGCGTGCTGCCACCCTTCTACTGTTCCAACTCTCAACAATGACGCCCAACGTGGGGCGCTACTTTCCTTCCAAATTCAAATAAATCAATTCGAAGATTCAATAACTATAAGTCTCAATTATTGTAATTATTGTGTTTTTGATTATTGCTAGTTGGTCATTAACTGATTTAATGATAAAGAAGCAATTTTAAGATTCCTGCGGGGCATTTAGTGCCGAAGAAATATTTTTCCCAACACCGTCAAATGATTAGTTAAATAAAAACGTCAATTAAGTCACTCACTCACTTGATCTATTCCATCGTTTTGTCCTTAGTGAAAGTGACTACTTACTTCATCGGCTTCCATCATACGAGTATGAATTGGACGCAATCAAATTGATTAGCTAATAATAATTTTAATGAGATTTTTTTTAATTGCAGCTTGCTGTGTGATTTAAACTAGTCGGTCTCCTCAAAATGAGATACTTACCAATAGATATATCTAAATGCATCTTATTGAAGCTGGTTATGCGTTTTTCTTAACTCTTTTGCTGAACTCGCATGTCTTCATCGCATTCAAGCCGTTAATGCAAACTGATATGTCATTAGTTAATGGCCAAGAGAGTGATTTGTATCTTTTTTTGTTTGCAGTCAACTCTTATCTATTTGAGAAGTAGGTATAGGTAATTATAAGAAAAAATAAAAAAAAAGAAGATAAAATGACGGAACGTTCGTCAAAAAAAAAAAATGCGCGAAACAAGCATCTTGTTTTGCGGACTTTACGTCTTTGTTTGGGCCGAGCTTATTTGTATCTAAACATGTTTTTTGTCTTTGCCGGTTGTTCCAGCTGCAAATGACGGATTTTTTTGTTCAAGACGTCTAGCTTAAGAGTTGACTATGTCGGTTTATGTGTGCGCATTATGCAATCGATTTCATAAGTGATTGCAATTGCAGGACAGCAATTAGAAATTCCTGATGGTTGTGCTTTGTCAAGTGAAAAATACAGCTACCGCGGGTATACAAAATTGGAATTGAAAAGGAAATTGGCATTTAGGCCAGTAAACCGTTTTTTAAAATCTAGGTCGCTGCATTTTTATTGGTGTTATGATTTATCGTTAAATAATTTCTCATGAATGTCCGGTGTAACGTAAGGCTTTGCAGTGGGAACACCCATTGTTGTAGTTTTTCCATATAGGCTGGTAAAATTTGCAAAACACCTTCTCTACATTTGTTACCAAGTCGATACTGATGACTTTCCTAACTTGGCTCTTGATCGGATATGAGATCCCTAAGCAGGAATTTTTGAGGGAATTCTACTAAAGCTTAAAGTTTTGTAATTTGTTTGTATTTTTTTTTTTGTTCTCATGTCACGGGGCATGTTCTAAGTGATTCTAACCTAGACCATAGAAATGACCAAATCGATATCATGAAAAATTAAATGGAAAAATACCTGAAATTTGGGAAAGTCTGTCAGAAAACTTTTGCTATTTTTCTAAGGAAAAGAGGCCTCAATTTTGTATGAAGAATTTTCTGGCGTTTTTTCAAAAAAAAAAAAATAACTGGCGCAATTTCTCCTGGCGTAATTTCTGGAAGCCACTTTAATCATCCAACTCCATCACTCAACCACCAGAAGTCCTGAGCTAGTGTAACCCAGGGTTACTAACCCTGTCCTTCTGTCCTGGTTGGACACATTTCTACTGAACCAAACGTTTCCCACGAAACATCGAACCCTCGTCTAAGACACTGTTTCTCAAACACCCGAATCTTTTCCATTTGACATTGGGCAACTTGAACCAGCCTTATAGAAATCAGCTTAACTTTGCTATCAGGGTAACTGTTATAAAACAGGCGGTTTGTTGACTTTGGACCGGTACTGTTTCCTCAAAAGTCGAAGCTACATTGCACCTCTTGACAACATATTTTCTGCAATCAAGCAGGTCATAAAGAACATACAATAATAGTTTAGAAAAAGGCCTTTTATCCAGGCTTTGTCAAAAGTCTTCTTCAAATCAACCAACTTATTACTGCGCCATGCATTGATTCCTTGCTTTGATGCAACAAACATCAGAAACAAGCAAAACTGCGTGTTTGGAATAATTGTTAGTCCGCTGTCCTCGAAGTCAGAGCATTATTTGAAACTTCTTTGAATACCTTTATGTTACTCGCGAGAAAACCGAAGGTTTGCCGCATTGAAGCTTTCCTTTTTCGGGATTATATGCTCATCGGGCTGTTTTTATACGCACTGGATACTATGCATTATTCAGTGCGTTGTTAAAGAACATGATGTATTATGTCCACTACTTCCGTAAGAAAATCTCGTAGTTCAGTTATCAGTATATACCATCGGTTCCCGCTAACTTCTTTTTCTTCAATGATTTAAAGATTAGCTGGACCTCAAAGTTTGGTATTAGCGGGGTACTACGCCCATTTAGCTCGGCCATTGTATCGTAAGCGAAATTTCCTATGCATTAAACCATGACGAACCAGTGTTCTCTGCACTTCTTCGGTCTGAAGTTATTGGTTTTCATTTTCATCTTTCAGAGCTTTTGATTTCGTTGACAAGAGCATAGGCAGACACACATTCGAAAAGGAACTTATCCAAGTCGATATTGACTAATAGTGAGGTGGAAGAACAACACTAGTTCAAAGGGGTGTCTTCTGTCGGCAATACCATATATTTGATTCTACTCATGACTCGGAAAATCCTATCGCTCATTTACTAGTCTGACTGAATGAACTTAAAGAAGTTCTGACAAATTTTCAAATTTAGTCCCTTGAAGAATTTTTTGCCAAAATTAGTAAAAAGGATATGAAAATGGATATTTGCTGTACTTTTACAGTATCTGCTTCTACTTCACATACGCTAAATTTCAACTCCTTTCGTCGCATCTCCTGCATTTCCGTTTGTTTTGGTATAGGCCTGGTATGCAGTTGGCAAAACTAACCGTTTTGCAGAACACGACCTTTTGACAGATTTGCGGTGCCAGCCAGGAGCAGAACCACATCCAAACATGAAACTACACAGAAACTCTTAATTCGATTTTATTGACTTTCTTTACCAAACATACATAGCTATGAAAAAAAAAAAAATTCATCCACATTGTATTCCAAGTCCAAGTAATCGTCAAGGAAAATCTATAAACCAGCCGCAGCCGTGCAATTAAGAATTTTAATCGAGGTCTCAC
The DNA here is from genome assembly GCA_916050605.2 of Platycheirus albimanus. NCBI lineage: Eukaryota > Metazoa > Arthropoda > Insecta > Diptera > Syrphidae > Platycheirus > Platycheirus albimanus. The sequence continues at coordinate 288,574,308 of OU696696.1, read as the reverse complement.
GTTTGATCCCAAAGAATTTGCTATTCAAAAGTAGCCTTTACATTGTTGCAAATGTTCATCCGAAGTAACGAACTGGTACTGGTATCCGAAGAGCATAGTATAGCTTGGCCACTTCGTTCGCAGCTCGCCGCCCAATTGCATCTTTTAGTTGCACTTATTTGCAATTTATTTTAAATGGCCAGTTGGTGTGTCATTTGGCCAAACAGCGAACGCACTCTTCCAAGAGCCGGCCTTCTTCTTTTTTTATCCACCTCGCCCCCAGCTCTGTTGTTGGATAACATCGCTTTTCCTAGAAAAATGAAAATCCGGGAAAAGAAAAAAAAAAAAATAATCGAAGGTGGCCTGCGGACTTCGGAGTCCTCCACTACACATTATATTATTGTGGTGGTTACATGGGCGCCATGAAGATAGCCTCCACTTAGTGAAAAAAGTGGCTTGTTTGTTTCTGCGAATTGGCATGCCAAATGTGTACATTTAACTGCGAACTGCGATAGGCAGGAATGTAAGGGGAGGGGGCTATTATTGACAAATATTTCGTAGGCCTTCGATGCGACAACGAATGCATTTTGTTAAACGTTTCGTTGATAATGTCGACGGGCTTATTGAGTTAATACTAAAAATAATCACAAGAGAAAGCCGCCACTGGATTTGGGCCTTAAAGGTACAGCATGTGCCGAGTTAATTGAGTCTAAGACTAAAAAGTGGCCGGCCATAAAAGGGTTGGTCTGTCGCTGTAGTGTCGCACTCCTTAATGTGAGGTTTTTACTGTCAACATATTTTCGTATTGAGAATCGAAGCAACAACAGAGATTGAAGTCTTAACATATTTGCTTAAGTTGCAAAGACGTCTTGAAACAAAAGTTTAACATCTTACTATTTGCAAACATCTTGCTGGCGAACACACCTTGGTCTTAAAATGTGTTTTCTCTAAGCTAAGGTAGGTTATAGAAATCAAACTAAGCGAAATGAAGGTACTTAGCTACAATTAAAAAATGTAAAAAAAGCATTGCTGGTTGTTTCCGTTATTGACCTTTGATGACAAGCTTTATAGTTCTGTTTCTGAGATATGTTCTTCTTGAAAGGGATGTTCTCGCAACTAGAGCGTAGTGCTCCTTAGGCCTTGCTTAATATGTCCATCCAACCAGCTCGATCTCTAGCCTACCTTCTCCAATCTCGAACTCCCAAGTATTCGGAGATCTCCCTCTACCTGGTCGCTCCATCGAATATGAGGTCTACCTTGGCTTCTGACTCCCTCTGGTTTGGCATTGAAGACTTTGCAAGCGTTGATGTCCATTCACTCTACATGGCCTAGCCATCTTAGTCGTTGAATTCGAATTTTTCTTGCTACGCTTATGTCGCTGTACAGTGTACAGCCACGTATAATAGTGCGTGTCTTTGTATCTTCTTCGCCAAATGTTGTTTTCTCGGTTAACGCAAGCAGGACCATAAGTCGTACGGAGCACTTTTCTCTCGAAGACTCCAAGTGACGTTTCATCCGATTGGGAGAGGGTCCATGCTTGTGCGCTATGTTGCAGGGCTGGGATTATGAGTGTTCTCGATAGGGTTTTATTCCTCAATGTCTTATTTAGCCCAAAGAAACGGGTCTCCAATTTTTTTTTTTCTAATTCCGATTGATTTAAAGGGAAACACTTTCCCGCCACTTGTGACGTGAATAATGGTCCAAAATGAACAACATTAAAACCCGGTCTCACAGACACTGGGTCACAATTGGCGGCTTAAGATGGATTGCCACGAGTCTTTCGATAAAGCGAACTTGTCTGACAAACTGTTTGATCAGTCTTATATGGTACAGATGGTTTTTCAATAAGGGCGGGTAGATGTTAAAATGAAGTAAAACAAGCTGTGCATGAGGTATGACAAAATTATAAAAAAAGTTTTCATTATGTATGGAGTATCTATGGATCTAGTTGATAGTTGAAATTCCCACCTCGGCTTCCTAAAGTGGCATCGATTCCAGTTATCTACTTTTCAATGACTCTCCTGAATTGAATCGGCAGAATTTGAGTGCTGGCGTCGATCGATTGTGGTTTATCAGCAGAACCCTGCGACTTCTAGAAACTCCACAAGCACAAAAGCACAGTAGGGTACGTACATATCGATCAATTTTGGTCATACAAAATTGGTTATCATCGTTTTGTAGTGACGCTCGCTATTGAGAGTGACCGCCTCAACAGAGTCGTATTCGAAAAAGTACGGACCAACGACGCCGCCACCCTGCGCTGGCCCAAAATCCACACGAAAAGGTAATCTTTTGAGGATATATTTTCACCTGGTGAACCTTGTGTGGGTTTTGTGTATTCCCATATATTATAGATATAGGTATGGCAATTTGGCAACACATCGATTCATCCAACAATGCACCTCGTCGCTTAAAATAATTTTCCGGTCAAAATTGGAATCCTTTTCCAAACGCTTCGAATCGCATTCAGTTTTATCATTTTGACGTGCTGTTAAATCGTGTAAATTGCCATGTCGACTCATTGTGATATCCATATTCGAGACGGTCTTAACTCTCCAGGAAATTGTTGTTCAATACAAACGGTAAAATCCGTAATTTAAAATTGTCTAAGTGTCTGCTTTTGAATCCCCAAATTAGCATTCTTAAGATGTCGAATTCATTAAAAAATTTAATATATCTATCTTTGTTTTAACATTCTTGTGAAACTGCTTCTGTTCCTACAGGATATCAGTCTTTATAAGTTTTCCTTCCGACCCCAAAAAAAAACTTTTTTGCTTTGTTTGCATCTATTCATAAAACTTTGTATTTTTAAACGAGTAACCCATTGACCACCTGATTCTCCTAGCCATTACTCAAAACAATAGCCTCAGGGATACGAGATACAACTCAATCAAAAGCGAAAGTCTAGTTTCAAAGGGTACTTAAATTCCCCATATTTATATGTAAGTAGATGCATGTCTTCGCGAAATCCAATGAATTACCAAGCAGGTATTTGGAGCAGTTACCTAAGTTTTTTTAGACCCCTAAGGCTGGCAAAGAGACCTATATGAACGTTCATAATCTAAGCACACCTTTCATTTCTGCAAATTATTTTGTTAAACGACCTTTGACGTTTAAATGCAAAATGACTTTATCATAGACCATAAAATATGCAAATAAATAATTTCAATAATTCAATATCTTAAGAGCACAACATATTAATTGTAGGTTAATCATACAAAGTTTAATGGAAACCCCACACAAATTGCCACATATTATCGGTAAACAAATACAAAAACACCACTTCACACATTGGCAATTCATCACACCATGAGTGTCTTTCACTACGGTATCTCATCTCTAACTCAGCAGATAAATCAATAAATCTTATTTCTTCATTCAGTCCACTCTAACAACAAATTACCGTCATCGTTTTAGCTAATTGAAGTACATTTGACATTACCAATCCGCAGAGAGTTCCCAATTCGACACACATTGTTGGTTGACCTGAATTTGGGACAGCTAACTTAATCTTCAAATGTAAACAAACGCATTGGCATTAAAAGTCACAGAAAACAGTTCTTAAAACGGAAACAAAATGGCTGGAATATGTTTTGAATGTATGCTTATTTTGTCAGTTGAGTTTTTATATACGACAGGAATGTTGTTGTTGTAGTTTGTAATCATATTAACGTTTAAAGGGGATTTCTGTTCGTACAAATAAATGTCTAGATGGCTTTTATTTAGGAAAGCAGTTTCTGTGACAAATAGAGCATTCAAATTGAATTTTTCCTTATTCTATAGGACAAGTACTGGTTTCGTGCAGAAAAAAAGAAACACTCTTGTCGAGTTTTCTTTCACGTAACTGTTTTTTTGTTTCATTTTGGAGATGGTTGAAAATGGCTCTATCGTTTGGAATTAATCTCATTATTTACCAAACCATAGAAATTTTTGACTAAACTGAGTTTTTTGTTTTTGGATTAAATAATCATAACGAAAACCAGGTTTGGGTGCCATTTTTTTAAATGGACATAAGTTGGTAACAGCTTGATGGAATTCACTCAAACATTGTTTGACATAGTTCGTCATAGTTTTCTTATAAGATCGAACTGCAGTTTATGTAGTAACTCTGTTTTAAACGTAGCATGGCTCCCATTCAACCAGCCGCTCACTTTTAGCAAACATTGTTCGGTTTTTCTTATTTCCTCAAAAGCGCCTCTAACGAGAGTATTTGTAGAAAAACTGAACTTTTTGTTCTGATCTGGCTACAATTTACAAAGCGATTATACGCCCTAAACTTGAGTATAACTCCCGTCTCTGGACAGGTGTTTCTTAAACTTTTTTACACCTGCTCGACAGAGTTCAGAAAAAAAGCGTTAAAATTGACAGGAAAGAGAAGTATTATGAAAACATTTCCATCATTTGAACACCGTCGAAATGTTTCATGTCTTTTCTTATTTTACCGGTTCTTCTTCAAAAAATGCTCACTCGAGGTAGCCAGCTGCGTTCTACCCTTTAAACATTTCCCCCGTAATACTCGTCTTCCAAGGAACGGTAATCAGTTAACAATTGAGCCCAATTTCGAACGTTCCGTGAAATATAGGGATGCCTGGAACAATATTTCCTAGCCATTTTGATCTTCAAATATTCAAGTTCATCAACACCGCCTTTCACTTCCTCCCTAATTTCCTATTGCTCGCGCTGTGACTAAACATTAAAAGAGCTTGGTTAGCTCTGTCTTTGCTGTCCCGATTGGACACAGCCATACTAACCCGAAGGCGCTCCACTTCGTTTAATGCGTTGACGCGACGGCTTCTCAATCGTACATGAGTCGCCGATTCACAATTTTACGGCTGACGTTCTAAATTAACAGAACCACCATTCTATCTTGTTTCAGCCCTCGACTATCTAGAAACCGAAACGCCTCGAGTGGAATGAAGCCGCTTAAACGTGCCATTTCAAAGTATTTATCATTGGGGTAGTAAGCCCCAAAGATGAGCACATTAGAAGAATTCCTAGATCTCGCAAAGTGATCCCGAATAAGCTTCAACAAGAAGTTATCTATCCTATCGACCCATTGTATTGGACCTTTTTGGAACAGAAGAGTGTGTACTCCACCTCTGGTGTTCTGTGTAATTCAAGCCAGGTCTTAAGACACTGCCTTACAAACACAAAAATCTTTTCCATTTGAGATGGGGCAACGTTGAACCACACAGGGCACAATTAAGGAATTATCGGCCGGATGAGCGTTATGAAGCAAATCACTTTTACTTTGCTATCAAGACGGATTCTATAAAACAGCCGTTTTGTCAAGGCAAAGGCTGCCCTAGCTATGGGCAGAGCAGTGCCTATCTATATTTCGGTTGGTATTTGGCCAGATACCAAGGTACTTTACAATTGTTTTTTCTTGTCAATGGTACAACGACTACTATAGTTTTCTTCAGTTCTTTCTCGAATCCCTAGAACCCCTATGCAAATTGGGAAACAGGTATTTCCGGAAATTGATTAAAAGAAATCTTAATAAAAGTGAGGTTTTTTCGTCATACTAAATTGGCTATAAGTTGACGTGTGCTTAAACTTATTTTGACATTGTTTTCCATGAGTCATTGCATTTTTGTTGTTTTATGCTTTTCCGGAGGAGACGTCCAGTTTCAGGCAAGTTTGCTTTTCCTCACATAAACGGTGTTTAAAATTAACTCATAAATTTATTTATTTATAACTAGCTGACCCGGCGAACTCCGTACCGCCTCTTTTTTACTTGCGATTATAGGTACTATAAAGCAAGTTATGCATTCGTAAAAAAATTAAAAACATGGTAGTCTGTAAAGTCGGTTTACAGACGATAGTTTTACGTGATAACCAGTTCACAAAACACTTGATGTGTATAGGTATCCCTCCAACCACCAACCACCCAACCTACCTACAACCACCCACCATTTTTTTAGTTTTTTTCACCCCTTGAACACCAACCTCTCACCCCACATACAACCACAAACCAACAGCCCACCATTCTTGAACATTTTTTCCTCCTCCCCCACATTGTAAATCCCCCCTAACCACTACCAATCACCCACACCACCTACAACCAACCACCCACTATTTTTGACAATTCCACAATTTTTTCCTCACCCCCAAGCCACCCTCAACCCAAATCCAACCACCCATAACACCTACAACAACTTTCCACTCACCCAACACCGCAAACCACCCACCTTCAGCCACCAACCAACCACCAACCATTTTTGACAATTATTTTCCCTCACCCCCTCCCAACACCAAATCTGCCAAATCCAACCACCTACCCCACCTGCCACCACCTTCCACTCACCCACCTTTTTTGAAAACTTTTTCATCGCACCCCATCAAATCAACCATCCCCACCACCAAAACTGCCAACTAATCAACCCACCTACAACCGCCAACCAACCACCCACCATATTTGACAATTCGCCCTCCCCCCTCCCCCAACCATACCAAATCCCCCCAAACACCAAACACCCATCCCACCAACAGCCACCAAGGAACCACCCATTAGCTTGACAATATTTATCTCGCCACCCAAACCAGCTACAACCACCCACCATTTTTCCTCTTCCCGACACTACCTCTCCCCTCCCCCTCGCCAGGCCCACACACACTCCCACCACAACCAACCAACTAGCTAGGTAACGTGACTGTGATTGTGACATTCATATCAATTTATGAATATATTGTTAGTTTTAATTTTATTTAAGAATGTACCGTTAGTATTTAACGAATTCAAATAAATAATGACATTTTTCCGTGCGTGCTGCTCATTCATATATTCCAAACCGATTTATTAGACGTTATCACGTCAAAAAAAATTCTAACAATCAAACATAACATTACGATGATAGAGAAGTCTGGCAAAGTGGGTCCAAAATTCTGTCTGTCTGTCCGTCTGTCTGTCTGTCTGTCCGTCTCTCTGTCCGTCTGTCTGTCTGTCTGTCCGTGTGTCTGTCTGTCTGCATAGTTACCTACAGCTGGACCGATTTGCTTCAAACTTGGTACATAGTATTGTTATGACGTCCTATACAGAGAGGTTTTTGGAATTAGCATTCTAGCTCTAAAACTAACGGTTTTTAGTGAAAAATTAATTTTTCTCAAAAACGGCTTCTACAGTTTTGATAAAACTTTCTGAATAGTGTTTTCTGTGCAAACTTTATGTTTTGGTTTTAATAGATTTTTCAGGAAAAGTCTTATAACGGTACCTCCCATAGGACCGGTTTTTAAAAATCAGATTTTCTCGCAAACCACTTGACGGATTTCGATGAAATTTTTGTAGAAGCCTCTTTAAAGACAAAAGAATGTTAATTTTTAAGTTTTTGAAAAAATAATTTCATACACTTAGGTTTTTCCCTGCTTTTTTCCAAAATCTCAAACCCCAAGAATACTGTCCCATCCATCATGCACTTTATTTTTTGAATATTTTCGAAATTTCCAAATTTTTCGTTTAAATATTTACAATGTAGATACGTTTCAGCTAAAAACGTATGTACAATACCAGGCTGGAGAAATCAAACTCTTCCTTCCAGTAAATTAATGTCAGTTGAATTATCAAAAATTGACGCGTTTGATGTACCATCTACCATCTCTTACCACCAAACATCTTCTACAATCTACCGTCTTCCACAATCTTTTACCATCTTCTACCATTTACCATTTCCTACTTTTTACCACCTTCTACCATGTACCATCGACCACCTGTCTTTGTATTCCTTCTTGTTCGAACATGTTAAATCATTATAAGTTTATTCATATTCCCTTGATTGCGAGTGCATAGTAAAAAAAACCATCTTCTATCATCTATTATATGCAACCTTCTACCATCTAGAATCTTCTACCATCTACCATCTTGTTCTATCTACCATTTGCTACTATCAAAATTCTTCTATATAATCTACCATCTCCTGCTATCTACCAACTACCACCTTCTACTATCAACTTTCTTCTACCATCTGCTACCATCTTCCATTTTCTCCCATCTACCATTTACTCCCTTCTAACATCTTCTTTCATTTACCATCTTCTACCATTTAGCATCTTTTACCTTCTCTTTCTCTACCATCTTTTACCATTTATTTCTTTGAAAATTTTTTTCTTTAGAAAGCTTTTTGATGTTAAATTTTTTTAGAATACCTATGTACATATACATAATGTATGTATGTATGTACATATGTACATCATTTAAATGAAATTTGTAGCGTTCAAAAATATAACACATATTTTGTTTGTGTATATTTGTACTTCAAAACAAAAAACAATAAATTAATATATCAAATTCTGACTGATAAATATTTCAAATAATTGACACTTTTACATTCCTTTTTTTTTTGCACGCAAGGTATGTCGTTGTAATTTTTTTTTAATTATAATTCATTTTTCTCACCGTTTACACCTTCCCTGAACTTACACAAATATTTCAAGATCAAAATTTCCAAAATTGGTCCAGCCATTCTCGAGTTTTAGCGCTTCAAACGCATAGCAATAGATTTTTATATATAAGAAGAAGATTTATTACATTATTATTTAACTAATCAATCTTAATAATAATAATAATAGTAATAATAATAATTTTAAGTATATGCCTGTAAGACCCAAGGTCTTTTGAATGCAAACTGCACGGCAATAGTAAGAAGGAATAGAAAGATAGGAAAGACTTTTTTTTGTTGGTACAATTGATTGAGATTTGAGAAATAGGTGATAGCTATTTATCTCATGAAAATCCCACGGGTGGCGTCCAGTTGTAGCTGGGGGAATATTGAAAAGTTGCTGCCCAGGTTGGCACCCGATAATCTTCAATCTGGCAATACTTTTTTCGGAATCGGTCTTTTTGACAATTGTCACTTGATTTATGCTCAGTTTGGCTTGCCATTTTATAATGACTTTACTCCTGAACAACGTTTGCAAATCGTGCAAATTTATTACCAAAATAATGGTTCGGTACGAGCTACGCATCGTGCGCTGCGTCCAATATTCGGTCTACATAATCGCCCAGGAAATTATTCGATCCAGCCGTGGTGGCCACTTGCCCGAAATAATCTTTAAAACATAATGGCACACCCTTTATCTTATAATAAAGCTTAATTCTTGGCCATAACATTAAATTATATGCTTTTTATTTCTTTTTGAAAACCACACGTTTAGAAATAAACACCCTTTAGTTATTGTTCAAACAGATGGTTAATCCTGCTATCGATGGCAAGTACGTGCGACCCAGTCGTGCAGTTGATTTTTATAAGCATTACGTTGAAAACAAAAGTCTCCAAGGAGTATTGAACCTTTCGATTAAATGGCGCCACAATGAGGTTCAACAATTTAACCATAAGTGTTCCCACATCATCAACAAAAAATTTATTGAATAATTGTTTCCATTTTAAATGCATCAAGAAAAGTAAAATGCGTATGCCATGCGTGTTTGCATATGTGTGTCGCTGCGAGTTGCGTCTTGAGTGGAATCAGTTGTATCTTGTTGTTCAAATGGGGAAAGGATTATAGATACATTCGCTAATTCACTTTCTCTCAACAAGATATTCAGATAAATGCAAAAATTGCAAGTGGTTTTCTTGTTTTGTTCAGTTTCAACCACGATTTGCATTTTTTTTTTTACTTGACTTGCTGGGAAACTATTTGGTTTGGAAAATTAAGGAAAATTTATATTGTTTAACCTGCATGAGAGTTAAAATGTTACACGTTAAATCAATTAAGTGCGAGAGAAAATGGTAATTGTGTTGGGTTATGAAAGGGATTGCATGAAATAGTTTTCACGGTCACGAAATGCATTTTCAGAAGAAAGTAACAGTTTGTTGATGATTATTGTAAAGAAGCTTGAATAAAAACGAAAATATTTAGCATCATTTTAGGTGTAATATGTACTCGTATATAATTTTGTCTATACAGAACGAGTGATGTTAGAAAAAGATACAGATTTAAGGTTAAGTTGAAATATACAACTAATCGTAAGGTTCAGGATCAGAATTATACTAGAAAGGCAACTTGGGAATTAAATTCATTCGTGTTGGGATGAGTTGGGTGTTATTTTTACAGAAGTTATATTTCCAAATTCTCAGCACCGATCTTGTATCTAAACACTACCATATGCCCACGCTGGTCTCATTATCCTTGCCGTAGATGACGAGCTCTATATTTTCTTTCTGAAAAATAGATGTTCCCCTATATTCTTCTGGTTCTGGCCTGCAGCATTGCCTGATAGGCTTCGTTCCAAACTGTGTATAGAACAGTAGAACAGCCGTCAGTCATAACTGAACCAAAAGTTTCGTTGCGGTTGCGCAGTGAAACCCAAAACATCAGTTGCGGCATTACCGATGACCATTTCGCAATGTTGCTTGTGGTCCTCTGGGATTGATATTGGTACCGGGTTTATTGAGAAGTTAGAGGGCACGCTATCTTGCGATTGCAGCTTCGCGACATCAAATGTTCTCAACTATATCTGCTTGATGCTACTGCGCGGCGAAGTGAATATCCTCATTTGTATTTTAGCTACTTCAAGGTTGTGGTCCGAGTCTATGTTGATCCTCAGGAATTCGGAAAGTGCGGACCTCTAAAACATTGGTAGCATGCCAATTTAATTAATTAATGAATTGCTAGCTATGATGACACTTCGCTTCGCAGCAAAGTCGATTCGCCTGAGTCTGTTTCTGGAAGTGTTATCGTGCCTGCTTTTTCGATTTTCGCATTAAAGTCACAAAGAATAACCTTAGGGCCAGTTGTACAATCGTGTCTCACCCTCGGAACAAAATTGAGAAACAATTTACCTCGGTTCCTGTGTACATAATTAAAGTTTAGACTGTGGTTCAAGAGTTAACCCACCGATTTCGGTTCAGTGGTGAACCGCTATTGTACAACTGGTACTTAGTGTCGTACTCCGGGCATTCATCAAACGATTTCTTGAGAAGATCGTAGAACTCTTTTTTCTCCTCAGTGGGGAAGTGGACGCAGGTCAGGCGAGATATTATTGAATTTGGTCTTAAAACGGAAAGTGACATTGGCTTTGCTTATGTCCGGAAACCTTAAGACTTTTTGCCTAAGTCTTTCTCTTATCACAAAAACGCATCCAGATAACAGCTGTCTCCTCGTCATTTAGCACTTGTCGTTCTAACAGTTTTCCATACTCTTTGCACCTTCACCATCCCATCTCACTTTTCCTCGATGTCTGTAATGTTGGTTTTGGACTATCTAGTGCTTTTGTGATTGCCCGTCTTGCACGTGGCCTGTTTAAGGTCCGGGCTTTCCACGTGCAGAAATGGTTTCTGCGTTGCTGGGGTATTAATCAGTCAAGACATATACATTTTAGAGACAAATGGTTGCTTCTGAACCAAATGTTTTTAAGTTGGGAAATCACCCCAACGCACAACCATCAAACCGGGAGATCAGGTGCCGTGCTGTTCCCCTCGTGTAGAAAATGATAAGTCTAGAGGCAATAAACAGCTTCCATTGGGGGCTTAAGGGCTCATCAGTGATCTTCTCTATTTATCTTTCCTGGCTGGAATGCATTCAGAAGAAAAAAAAAGAGAACTGGAAAAACGAATGGTTGAATCTATTGAGTTGTGCTACGGCAGAAGCAATGTTCGAAAGTTCTACCAAAGGGTAAAGCATTCGTCCAAGGGTTACAAAGCCCGAGCGGAAGCATGTAGAGACGAGGGTGGGAATGTCGTAGTAGATACACAGTCGGTGCTGAGAATTTAGAAGGAACATTTCTGTAGACTGTTAAACGTCGAAGACAACCAAATAATGGCTGTCAGGCAGAATGATCTATTCGATTTGGACGATGATAAACAAAAACTTCCGTCCATCATATCTTAACTAAAGTCCAACAAGGTTGCTGGAGCGGACGGCTTAACTCGGCTGAACTCTTCAAAGCAGAGGGAGATTATTTGGTGAGAAGCATACACCAACTCATCTTTACAATCTGGTCGGATGAAAATATGTCTAACGAATGGAACCTCGACATTGTGTGTGTGAACTATCCAAAGAAAGGAGGTATCCTGAGCTGCGCCAACTACAGAGGCATAAGTCTAATAAATATCGCCTATAAAATATTGTCGGCCATTCTGTGTGAACGTCTGAACCCTTTCTTACGTGAACTGATTGGCCCCTATCAGTGTGGTTTCAGACCCGGTAAGTCAACCGTCGACCAAATTTTCACACTTCGGCAGATTTTGGAAAAGACTCAAGAATTCCAGATCGATACTCACCACCTCTTTATCGATTTTAAAGTCGCCTATGACAGCGTAAACAGGATCGAGCTATACAGAGCCATGTCGCTTCTTGGCATCCCTGCCAAACTCGTTCGATTGTGCAGGATGACTATGGAGAACTCTCGCTGCTCCGTCAAGGTTGGTAAGAACACCACCGACTCATTTAATGTCGAGAAAGGCTTACGACAGGGTGACGCGCTGTCATGTAACCTCTTCAACATCATTCTTGAGGCAATCGTACGCAACTCGCATGTCAACACCAGCGGTACTATTTTTTTTTAGATCCGTTCAATTACTTGGCTATGCTGATGATATTGACATTATTGGAAGAACGAAGCGCGCTGTCAGTGGAGCATTCGCAAGTATTGAAGTGGAAGCGGCTCGAATGGGTCTGGCTGTAAATGAAGATAAAACAAAGTATATGCTGTCCTCGGGTGAAGTAGATCATCACCGTAGGCTCGGACAAAACGTCACAATGAACAGATATAACTTTGAGGTTGTCAAGGACTTTGTCTATTTGGGTTCCACTATAACCTCTCAGAACAACATCAGTGAAGAGATTAGTCGAAGAATCACTCTTGCCAATCGCTGTTTCTTCAGGCTAAGAAGGCATCTTAGTAGTAAAGCCCTCTCTCAAAGGACCAAGGAGACACTATACAAGACCCTTATCATCCCAGTCCTGCTGTATGGGGCAGAAGCGTGGACAATGACACAATCGGATGAATACAAGCTGGGGTGCTTTTCTTCGGGTGATATTCGGGCCTGTATGTATCAATGGAGTATGGAGGAGAAGATTCAATGATGAACTGTACGGGCTATACAGCGACATTGACTTGGTTAAGAAGCTGAAAATTCAGCGGCTTAGATGGCTGGGTCATGTGGAGCGTATGGACGAAAACGCTCCTGCCCGACGAATCTTCAATTCCAACCCGGCGGGCCGACGCAGTTCTGGAAGACCCCGTCTAAGGTGGTGCGATCAAGTGGTAAACGACCTCAACCAACTTGGTGTGTGCAACTGGAGGCCTCTTAGTTTGTCCAGTTGTGAGCTAGGCCTGAGTTAGTTAACTACAAGCAGAAGGGCCTTAAAAAATCTAACAATACAAAAACGAAACCATATATTAAGTTAATCAAAAGATGATTTACCAATTAGGTGATCGTTCATCGTGTCGGAGATATTACTTTTACTTTTCAAGATGGGTAAAATTTCGTGAGTCTCACGATAACCACTTGCCCAGCTCTAATATATAATGTAACAATCTATAACAGCAACTATTTTATAAAATAGTGCTGATTACACTAGATAAAGTGATTAGCCAAAGTAGGTAAAGTTCTAAATTGTATGACTTTGTTACCGTCGGGCATCACTAGGAGGTTAACGCACCTGTCCCCCTGAAACTCAGAAGCTTTTCTAAGGGTCCGACTATGACCGATGCCTGTCGAAAAACTAGGCTTACCCTTAACCAAAATTAAGGAAGGAGGAGTAAAAATCCCTTGATCCCGTAAAGCTGGTAAAAAACTGGTCATGCAAATAACCGGTGACACTGCCGAAGTAAAAAATTGAAATGTCATTAAAATATACAAGACCGTCAGTTCAAGATCCAAAAAACTCGATTGGAAGCTTAATGGCCTGATTAACTTTAACCGATGCTCAGTTGCTTAGCACTGCATAAAAAGTATCTTTTTTGTATACTAATTTCTTTCTGATGGTCCCATACCTATTTTCACATCATGTAGGTAATAATGGATAACAATGACCTCTAAATTCCACATTCAGCCACTGCCACTGTACTCTCTACTTCTTGAGTTGCTTCCCAACATCATAACATTAAGACAATAACTTTGATGGATGCAAGTGCACCGCAATCGTGCAACTGTTGCATATTATGCCACTTACAAGCCATAGATGCCGCATACTCTTGAAACATTAGACTAATGAGGTAGTTTGAGTGAAAAACTTGGCGAAAAAATGTCAAGGCAGCTATATGTATGATTGTGGGTCTGGTTTGCTTTATGTGATGTCCCATTACCCCGTGATGCGATATAATCAACTAAAGTGCGGTTTATCACGGAGTAAAGGTTTGTGCCGAGCCGAAGCCGATGTAGTATCAGAGCGGTTGGTGTTCTCTTCTCGTCACGTGACTCAGTGACATTTGAAAAATTAATTACGAACCGAATAAAGTGGATTAATTAAATGTGTGAAGCCACTATTAACCGGTGTCATTTTTGTAGAGGTGTTGAAGTTGAGGGTACTTCTTAGAGACCATAGATTGTTGGCAGTTGAAGCGTTAAGGGGTACAATGAGTGATAATGTCTAATATTATCCGCCGTTCTACACGTATAAGATACTTTTTATACAGTTGGGTAATTTTGAGACTTAATGTATGCATTTAGAACGGTTTAAATAGATAAATGATGTTCATATTTTTCGGGGTGACATGAATTAGTATTTTTTACGAAAATCCTTAATAAACCATTCGAAACACATTTATTTTTCATTTTGCCACTCCACACCATTCCACATGCATGAATGTATAGCTAGTTGAAATTCACTCAGCGAAAACTATTTGAGTTGCAACTTTGTTGCAACCATTTGGAAGGAGAAGCAGCTAGACGTAATAAATCTTTAAATTTTGTATCTCTTGGAGCAGGTTGATATATGTTTGTTTCAAAAAATATCTATTCGTATCTACATTTTTCAATGAGATCATAAATATCTGAATCGCTTTGGAGTTGAAAGCTTTAATAGTTCATTTGTATCCATGAGGTTGGATTATTACTCGATATTTTATTTAATAGACTTTTTCATTACAGCGTGGAAATACTATCACTGGCTAGTGGCGTATTTTTCCTGCAAACATTTACATGACAACAAGTTGGTATAGGCAACACAATCACTTATAATTTAGCATTTCCTTAAATAATTTTAAATAAAGTGCACGACTGGGTCGTACGAACTTGCTCTAATGTGTTAAAATGGTCTTGTTGCTTGCGATTTTGAGAAATAAAAATTGAAAAAATTATATGTATTTTTATTAATCACTTAAAAAAAATGAAGTATACCATCTGCCTTCTTTTACTATTTTCAATTTTAAGGAATTTTTTTTTTCAGAATCGTTCGACCATTTTTTTTTTTCAAAAAACGATTTTTTTAACTTTTCAAAAACATATTCCAAATTTTTTTTTTTGAGTATGTCGTTATAAGACTTTTCCTGAAAAAAACTATTCCAACCAAAACATAAAGTTTACTCAAAAAACACCATTCAGAAAGTTTTATAAAAATCGTAGGAGCCATTTTTGAGATAAATGAGTTTTTCATAAAAAGTAGGTACAAGTAGGCAGGTAGGTACCGTTAGTTTTGGAGCTCGAATGCTTATTCCAAAAACCCCTCTATAGGACATCATAATAATATGTACTATAAACCGAGTTTGAAGCGAATTGGTCCAGCCGTTTAGGCTATAGGTGCCGATTCAGACAGACGGACAGACAGACAGAATTGTCGAACCCACTTTTTTAGGCTTTTCTATCATCGTTATGTTATGTTTGATTGTCAAAAACAAAACAAAACATAAGCGAGAGCTACATAACGTTTGCAACGTACTGTTGGATACCCTATTCCCCATATTTTTGTGTGTGTATGCGTCTGCCTCCCGCAAACAGCCGATGTTTCAGAAACAAAATTCTTCTTAAGCAGACAGAAAAAAATTCAATAACATTAATTTTGTGAGGTGTGATGTTCAATTAATGCTGGCGCAGTAAAAAAAGGCGTGCGTTACGCCCAAAGTTAAAACGTTTTATTGTCACAAAACTTAAATTTTTTTAAATTATATTTGGAATGGAAATAGCGATTATGGGTGTTTTTAACAATTCTTGGACCACACTCTGCTACGTAACCAAGGAATATAAATCTAAATGTTCATCCTTTTTACTTCAAAACTGCGACCGATAGTTATTAAGAAACGTTAAAAAATGAATGCATTATACGATTCTTGACGGAAACGCCCCTTAAAAGTGGGCGTGTCTTAAAAATTTGAAGCACTAACTGAGCTTTGATCATTAGTCAGTATTTAGGCATATGTGTAAAACTACAGCTGAATCGAGTAGTTTTTAAACGATCTTACCTGAACAAAGGTATTTTATCAAAATCACGCCTTTAAAAGTGGGCGTATTGAAAAAATTTACACAATAAAATGTAGAGATATATTTTTCAAATAACGAACGGAAAGAAAAGTTCTAAATTGAATATTGGAGGTACCTTAAATTTTTGAGACTACGTTTTTCGTTCTTTCATGAAAAGTGGGCGTAAGCCACGCCCAAAATTAAAAAATTTCTTTTCATACACAAACTGTTTAGTTTCACTTAAGAGACGCAAAATTTTGACTTGCAGATTCATTATAAATACCGTTTATTTACAAAAACAATTTTTTTTATAGTTTCTTATGAAAAGTGGGCGTCAGCCACGCCCAAAATCAATTTTTTTGATTTCATGCACAAGATGTTTTTGTGCCAGTAATACCCACAAAATTTAATGTTTTTCGCTTTAATATAACAATTGTTATTTTATAAAAACAATATTGATGGTTTTGTATGAAAAATGGGCGTCAGCCACGCCCAAACTGAAATATTTTTATTTGATTGGAAAAAGGTTTACCTAAAGCTTATGTTTGCAAAATTTTAGCGTGATGCTTTTATCGTAACTGTACAAAAAACATAATTTAATTTTACCAAACTGAGGTTGTTCATCAAAAATGGCGATTGTGGGCGTGTTTGTGGGCGGATTTTACCGGTTCAAGAACTTAGCTTTACTCTTGAACCAAAGGTTATATATACCAAATTTCAGCTTTCTAGCTCAAAAATTGCGACCTCTTGAGTGTATACATGCGGACGGACGGACGGACGGACATGGCTAAATCGACTAGGCTTTTGATTCTGAGTCAGAATATATATACTTTTCTATACCTAACGGTATTATTTCTCTATGTTACAAACTCCACACCAAATACAATATACCCATTCTATGGAATAGGGTATAAAAATGTCTTACGAATGCATAACTTGCCTTATACAAGTAAAAACTGTCAATGCTATCAAAAGAATTATATTTTTAACAGAGTAAAAGTCGGCATTTTTACCGTCACTTTTTCAATCAGCATTTTCATAGTCTGGATTTTAAACTGCCAACTTTTTTTTGTCGATCAAACATCAGTCGACATTTTGTCAGTCGATGAAATTTGTATTTATCCAGTCGACAATCCTTACGCTTCTCCTTAAATTATGATACTGTAAATGGTTTTTGGTGAATGAGAATGTGATATGGAGGTGTATAAATTAGGGACTTATACGACAATAATACGGGAAGCGACATGAAAATGTCAATTGAAAAAGTGTCGGCAAAATTATTGTAGACTTTTATCCTGATAAAATAGTTCTTTTGATTGCATCGACAGTTTTTTTTTTTTTAGGTGCGTAACCTTTATCGACAGTGGCTAAGTTAATGATGTTCACATGCATGAGGCGTTAACTTTGCCACTGTCGACTTTTTTTCGAGTCGATATTTTCAAAATCGACTTTTTAAGAGTCGACGAGTTGGTCAGTCGGTATTTTTACCAATCGACTTTTTGAAAGTCGACATTATGACGATCGATTCTTTTAAATCGACATTTTAAAAATTGGCAAATCGTACCCAACCCCCATAATACATATCACAAGTTTCTTGCTATCGAAAGAAAATTTCTGATTTTCCATCTTTGAACTATGGAAAAGCACACAAGATCCAAAAAAATTTTCTGTATTGGAGAACTTTAATCCATTTAAGCGTTAACAAATGTGTCAAGTTAAAGGAATGACTGATACGCATTCGGGTCTGTTTCTATGCTTTTTGACAATAAGCTGAAACCTGAATCCAGCAAAACCATTCATACAAAAATTTCCTCCAGAAGACAAGCACTATAATAGTTTTTCATTAGATAGGACTGAAATCCTCCAATTTCGTTCTTATCAAAGAGACAGAAAACCAAAACTTAAGCAATATTTATTGCAACTTATTTAAAAATAACAAACTTAACTAAATGTAATATCATTTTCAAAAAACAAAGTTCTTATCAAAAAATAATGATTCCTTCAATCTCAAGTTCTCAGTTACAAAATATTTGTTCGTTTCTCAAGAATTTCAAACAAAGCTGCAAAACCATTAACAAAGAAACGTTGCACAGTAACACTGAATCTATCACTCCATTCAATCATCCGAACTGACATTTGATCTATACGAAGCGCCACCATCACACATCATTTCCGTTACAACGATAAAACGATTTCAGCCATCAATCCATCCGCCCACAAATCGTTCAAATCGCAAATCTGAATTATTTTTTTTCCATTTCCCCCCCTTAAAATCAAGAAAATTTATTCAGTGTATCTATGCGGCTGCGCACCAGCTTACAGATGCCAAACCCATGCCTCTATCATCTGACTTTTGTAACGTTTTAAGGAATAATTACAAATTCAATTTTGTAATCGCGCATAAATATTCTGAGCTCTGTGATGGCAGGCATCGATCGCGCACAGGCAAAACCAACTTCAAAAATAGTAAAAACTAAAAACAAATGGAAACGGATAAAACAACGATTCGTTATTGTTTTCGATTCTGTTACCATAAATTGTGGGATACTGGGTTTTTTGTCTGTGCATTTAGGGTTTTTGATTTTGAGATGGATGGAGATGAAGGCATGTATCCATCAGATACATGGTTTGTATTTCTAGACAGACGCGTTGTGTCTGTCTGTCTATCTATCTGGCCGGTTCGGCTTGTTGAATAGCTGACAAAGAAAAGTTAAAAATTTATAAGAAGAGGATTATTCTAAGGTTTGACGGTGTCTGTTCGTTTTTGCCACGACCGGACCAGATCAATGTATCTTTTTGTATTAGGTAGGTGGTATTGCGGATAGGTTGAGCAAGGGAGTTCCTGTTGCATGCGATCTTGCATCAACATAATATTCAGGGAGAATACCTTTAGAGCTGCGGCGCGGCGGTGGACTTATGAGTGATAAAAATTTATGATCCGCATCAAAGTTATTTCGCTTCGGTTGGGATGACATGGCGGTGTTATGGGTTTGTTGTTGGGTCTTGGTTGACATTTGACATAATCGATAAATCGACGATACATAAAGTGAAATGGGGCTTTCGAGGGGCTTTGAATATAATTTATTGGTAAATGGATTGTTTATTGGGTGATTGATGATTGTGGTTATGTGTATTCAACTTTGGTTGAGGCAAAGGTTTGTTAGTATATACATATGTATATTAAATGATATCAGAAGCTCTGTGGCACTAATATTTAATTTTTGAATTGCTAGGGTTGTCATCAGTAAGGTTCATCTATATCCGAAGGCAGTTAGTTGGTTGTTTCGAAACCTTTGATTTTTTTAATTGGTAGAGAAATTACCCCAACTCACAACCACCAACCTGGGGGACCAGGCATTATGATGGTCTCTTGGGACAAAAGGAGAAGTATCCGACAACGGGGATGCGAGAGCTGCCGTTGATTAAACCCACCAACATTGTGCCGATCAAATTGAAATTTGTTAATAAAGCACCATCCTGTGAATTTTCAGCCAGGGCCGATCCTATTGTCACGCGCTAGTGTTGACACTGGTCACATCTCTTTGAATTAAGATCTCACTAAATATAAAACCCTACCAGCCAACTGAAAATATTATAAGTAGAATGTCCAACTTTCCACGAAAAAGGCGTTGGAAAATGTCACTAAAACCAGTGTGGCATTGGTGAAACTGATGAGTTCGAATAGACACTGACTAGAAAAATATTTCATCAACATAACTGGCAGATAGTTGCAAACAGTGTTGAACAACGGGAAAAGACAATAATTGTCCCATGTTCAGAAATGTTTATGGACCTTAAAGTGACCTCCGAACTTACCTTTCGTTTACTTTGTAAAGCTAGTATTAGACGGTCCTTGTAATGGTCATTTCAATGACCCCCTAACGTCATTATGACGTATTTATCTGTCCTAAAGTCGTCATGCTGTGTAATGGTCATTGTAAAATGTGGTCATTACAAAGACCGACACAATTACCAGCACAATTTTCAGATTTTGACAACCTTTTTCTTTTGGTATTATTATCCTTTGGTTGTTGTCGTCGCCGTCTGTGCTACATTCCAATATGTAGGCTGCGAGGATCGCCATCTCTTACTTTTTTTTTGTAGTATGACATTATTATAACAATATTTATTTTTATATTATTTTTAATTTAAATTATTTTAACGAAAAATTTCTCAAAACTCACGTATGTAAATATTTTATAGAGTAAAAACAATGACAATCGTGATTGTCACTCAATTTAAAAAAGTTCCTGAAAAGTCAAATTTACTTAAAACAATGACCAATTTATAAATGTCGTGTGATGGTCATGGCCAAAAATGATCTTTGTCAACGCGGTTTCATTCACCACCAACTGTCATAGTTGTCATGTCGTGTAATGGTCATTGTTATGCTTGTCATTGCAAGGACACCGAATTGCAAAAGTAACAATGACCAACTTGTTTTGTGGTCATTCATTGTATTTTGGGACTACAATGACAAATTTGGTTCATTCGTGTTATGGTCATTGTAGCTAGCACTGACACAATGAATAATGGCCATGCACTGACAGCACAAGGACACATTTTCTGTGACGTCAGAGTGTAATTGCAATGACCATTTACAGGGACCGTCTAATATGCTAGTTTAAGGACAATAGATAATTTCAACATTTGTATTCTTTTCGCAATTTATTGTCATGACTCATAATGTCTCGCCGATCAGAGCCTTGGCGCAAATTGGATAAAACAATTTTGTCCTATTATTTTGTTGCAGTGTAAGCGCACCTTTATGTACATCAGAGGAACTAGAAAATA
Source organism: Platycheirus albimanus (assembly GCA_916050605.2). Lineage (NCBI taxonomy): Eukaryota > Metazoa > Arthropoda > Insecta > Diptera > Syrphidae > Platycheirus > Platycheirus albimanus. The sequence goes on along the minus strand of OU696696.1, from coordinate 288,553,201 downwards.
ATTTTTGTCCATGGGGAAAACTAGGCAAATACCCAAACAGTTCTCTTGTGACAGATTTTCTTCCTGCAATTATTTGGCCTCCATCTCTACATTGAACACCTCTCCAAACAAAAGGCCCGAAATTTGTTTGCCAATATGGATTATGGTATTGTGGTTCCTAAGAGTAATCAGGAAAACAAGTTAATTCGCTTGAAGGTTTGCTATGCGCCTTAATAACTTGTATACTAACAATACAGCCCTTGAGTGTTTTAATGTAGTCATAGTCCTCCCAGTAAAAAAATAAAAAATAAAAAAAAACCCAAGCTTTACAAGCTCATCCTCCATTTTGACCCCCAAAGGCGCTAATAGGTGCATTAAGATCCGATAAAACCGATCGAAACCTACCCAGATCACTGACTGCTTATTTTGTTTGCTTTAGGTGCTTTATCTACTCTACCGCAAAAAATGGTAGGTGTTGTAGGTATGTGATGTTAACAAAATCGCCATAATATTTTAAGTGCCACTTATAACGGCTTAATTAAGTTTATAATTTGTGTCCATCAACGTTTCATTATACATAATTTTATAGAGAATGGAGTACCTTATTTAAAACGATCTACATTAAAAGTCAAACCGTAAAATAGTTGAGGCCATGTTCTGGCTTCAAGCTGCTAATATTATAAAAATAGAAAAAACGTAAAATGCAGTTAATAGAAAAATAAAAATGCCTCTAACCGCTCTCTATAATTACCACTTCACAAGTCACAACGCCATCATTGTCGGTAATATGGTCTTGTCTAGAGTCTACGTACGGTACGTGGTATTTTTAGTTAAATGTTTAACTGTAATGTGCCGGCTACACAGTATATACAGTCCGGACGGAAAGAAATATAATTCATGTGTTTGTCAGTGACTTCTATAATTTTTCATCATAAGCTATTTATATCAGATCAGGTGCGGATCACTCGCTTTTTTGCTTGAAGGAGATTTTGGGAGTCTTTCAAAAAGAACAACAAAAACTACATCGCATACGTTACGTTCCGATCTTTAATTGGTATTCGTAAAAGCATTCATAAAATGGCATAACAGTGACGGGAGAAAGGAACCAATCTGGCCCTGTTGTCAAGGATGGTATAAAATCAGAAAAGTTTGCACCTCTGCAGGCCTAAACGGAACTCCCGATTTGCTTCAAACTTGGAACAGAATTCTAATTTTGCCATTTTGAATCCAGGCCCAAAGTTAATCCAACTTTTTTCACAATCGTGAAGAAGAAGTTTAATTATCTGAAAAACGGCTCTAACAATTTATATAAAACTTATTCAATGCTGTTTTGTCAAAAAGATCTATCTTCTGGCTAGAATTTATTTTTCGGAATTTGTATCTAAGGGGCCAGGCGTTCCGAAAAACCAAACCAAAAAAAGTTGTAACAGCACGAAAACTATAGAATTTTTTCGTGACTAGCGTTTATAGCAATCAGAAAAAAGATGTCAGAAAAAATATCTCTTTGACATTTCACAAAACAAATATTTATCTGCACGTAGTAGGGTATTTATTTTCGAAATTGTCGAATAATGAAAGTTTCGATAACGATGCCAACCAGACGACTAAACAAACACTTCGTGGAGCAACAAATTTGCATTTTTAGTGAGAGTGAGTCAGAAAAAAGCGTTTAAGTCTATTTACGGCGCAAAGCATTTCACACAAGTTATTGTCACACTGTACACTGACACTGCGTTGCTGCTGACATTGGCTGCACAGTGCGAATAAACCACATGGCACCAATTTTTCTGATTGAATTGCAACAAACAAAATTTTCTGGGGAACAGAACAAAATTGGAACAGCTAAAACTATTTTTTCCATTTTGATCGTATTGTCAATCAGCTGGTAAGGAAAACGAAATTTAATCAGGAAAATAAATATGTACTTAAAGACATTGTTAACAAAAAGTATATATAAGTTCAATTGAAATTTTTACTGGCAAAAAAAATTCTGAGTTAGTCGCCATCGTTCTTTTTTGTTTTAAATCGAATCATATCATACTTAATTTTTGAAAAAAAAAATTCTGATTGGTTTCCTAATCGCTAAATCTGGTCCCTAACGGTACCTCGCATAGACCGAATTATTTTTAAATCAGATTTCCTCGCAAGCTACAAAACCGATTTGTTTAGAATTTTGAAAAAGTGTGTCATTTATAATGCAGTTCATATTGCGTTTTAAAATTTTAAAAACTTTGCTTTTTGGTTCTCAATAATTTAAAAAAAAATATTTTAGTTTCTTAACGGGCGTATTGAATTTTGTTTAAAAAAAAATTCTAAGATGAAAGCTATACCTACCTAGAACGAAATATTTTGTTCGGAAAGTTTTTTAGAAACACCTTTTTTTAAACTAGTTGAACGTTGAGTATTGGGAATGGTGATTTTACTATATTTCTAAAAAGCTAAAAACTACTCTTCTAATTTCATTCAGGTTTCTTTAAATCTTGGTTACTCTTGTCTTACATCAAGGCTCAAGTCGAAATAAGAAAATAAAATTTTCCATCTTCCTTAGACAAGCCCTGATCTCTTCCTGGGAGAACACTTTTTTCATTACATCAATGAAGATTGAACTCATGAAAGTAGAAATAAGTTCCAACGCTTCGTAAGAGTCTCAAAATATTTCTATGTTTATAGTTTATGGAAAAACACCTCCTCGTATACAATCTTCAAAGGAATTTATTTGTAAAACCGCTCCAACGATTTTTATGCATTTTTTTTTTAAGTTGGTAAACCTTCTTCCTACAAATTTTGTTGACGTTTTTCGTTTATCTCTTTGTGAGCCCGAATGAAGAGGTCAATTTTATCCATTGTAAGTCACAATTTGTAACCCATAGATCCGCTCCTGATCCGATCTGCTTTAAGCCTTAGAACCTTAGAAACGTTTTTAATGTTTTGTTCTTCTGTTAGAATTAATTGTTATGTATGTTTGCTGTTGGCAAAAAATCGCGCTTAATCCCACCAGTTATTACCTCAGATATTGTAATTCCTATGTTGTATCTGTTGAATACGTGAATTGTTCTTGTAAGAACAACGACAAAGCCAGCAAGTTTGTGTCATGGGAGAGAAGAGATTTTTTTTTGAATGGAGTTTACTTATCATTAACTGCTTGTGGCTGTGACAGCTTTATTGCTTGTGATGACATCCACGGTCGGTCCAACTCACCTGTATTATATAATTTGACTAGACTTGGAAGCGGGGATATTAATTGGCTGATTTATTTTAAGCATTTGCAAAAGAAAACTACCAATGAATGATGTCTTTCAAGGAGGCATCGCATTACGCTTGTTAGAGTGGAATCCACTTTAATGTATAATTGTATAGCTTATATTCTGTCTGAGTTGGTAATATTTAAAACAAAATCTTTAATAACTCCATTTTTCATAATTTAACAGTCAGTGTTCCTTAGCCAGTTCTTCATATTTTGGATATCATTTGAATGACAATTTGAGAAATAAAAAAACGTTCTTAATGTAATTAAGAATTTTTATCAATAGTTGAGATTCCTATGTATTCATACCAATTGAGCTGAGCCTATACCGAAATCAAATTTCGAAGAAATGTTTCTGTCTTACTTGAAGTTTTTGGGATGAATATAGTCTTCGAAAATGTACCTTTCTTTTCTTTAAATCAGATGACATTTAATCAAACTGAATTAAAGGAGAAACATTTTCAATTAAATTAAAACTTTGATTTTTTTTTATTTCAGATGAAAAAACTCAAGGATTTTGAGCGTAATAAAAACAATATTAACAATAACTGCAACGTAACTAACAAAAATAAAACGAACAATGATAAATGTTTTATAACGACGACATGTGGCGATAAGGGATTCCATTCCATGGTAAGTTTTGTTTGATTTTCTGTTTTATAATAAAAACTTTAGAGTAGGTTTTTTCAAATTCTGGATTCGGAGCGAAAAATTCCCAATTCGAGTTTCATTCAAAATCTTATAGATATTGTAAGAATCTCTTTAAAATCTAGTTGGTACCGAAGGATTCGCAAGCAAATACAGCTTAATTTATGGGGACTATTAAAAACTTAATTTTTGTCGACAAATTTCTTCATCTGTTGATTTTCCGCAATTATTCGGCGTCAAAAAGCTTTTTGAATAACCATGCAAAATCAGGGCTGTGGAAGATTAGTACAAGCTGTGAGTGAGGTATTAACGAAATTCTTTTTAATTGGAAAGGGCCGCAGTTATGCAATAATGTATTGGATATGACGTCGTTGGGGGGTAAAACTTTCGGCGCCCCTATCATATCATCATTTTATTACAACTTAAGACATTTTGAACACCTTTTTTACTTGCGATTATAGGTACTATAAGGCAAGTTATGGATTCGTGCAGAAAATTTTTTTTGAGATAACAATCAAACATGGCATTACGATGATGGCGAAGTCGAAAAAAGTGGGTCTGGGAATTCCGTCCGTCTGTCTGTCTGTATGTATGTCTGTTCGCGCCTCTAGAGCCTGAACGGATGGGCCGATGTGCTTCAAATTCGGTATTTAGGATTTATTTGGCCGTCCCTCAGAACAAATTTTTTATTTTTGCTCTAGACCCAAAAATAACGGCACCCGCCATACAATCGTAAAGAAAAAAATTGATTTTCTCAAAAACGGCTCTAACGATTTTGATAAAACTTTCAGAATGCTAGTTTTTTAAGACAATCTATCTTTTGGTTAGAAAATATTTTTCAAAATTTGTCTTATAACGGTACCTCTCATAGCACCAGTATTTTCAAATCAAATTTTCTCGTAAACCGTACATCCGATTTCAATAAAATTTTAGGCACAGAAAGCGATTCATAATTTTATTAATATGGCATTTCAAAATTTTCAAAAACTTTTTTTTTTGAGTTCTTATATATATGTATGTTGGAAACGGGTATATTGATTTTTTTAACATTATATTTTCAGATGTAAACTACGTATTGACATATATTTACATACTCAAATAAATTTCAAAATATTTTGTTGGAAAAGTTTTTCAAAAATAACCTTTTTTAAAAAAAATTGGTCGAACGATTTTCAATATTTTTTTTTTTAGATTGACATACATATAGCTTTGAAATTTTATTGCATACTTAGTTTTCCCGATAAAACTCTTAAACTAATTTAAAAAATTTAAAAAATTTCGAAATTTTTTTAATTTTTTTTAAATATCCATATATGCAGCCATTAAGCAATTCATAAGAGCAAGTTCGTGCGACCCAGTAGTGCATTTTATTTCTCTTTACTCTCTTTTAATCTTTCTTTTCTTTCTTCGTCTTCATTGGTTTTGAGCTAGGCTTACGCCTGGGGCAGGTGCCTCTCTTTAACCCCCTCTAGATCCAATGCTTTGAAATCCCACAAGATAAATTCTTGCGGGGTCAAATCGCATGATCTTTGTGGCAAATTCAATTCACCCCTGCAAGAGATAACCTTACCCTCAAATCGTTCATGCAAAATGTCTATCGTGGCGTCCGCTGTGAAGTACGAGGGCCGGGCTGTTGGAAACACATTTCGACTCCATATACATAGTTAGTTCAATTTAGGTCATATGATATTGGTTATCGTCGATCGCCATTAAAGTCATTTGATGTGGCCAGCCCAAAATCCACCCCAAACTGTAACTTTTTGAGGATGCATTGTCACTTGGAGGACGTTGTGTGGGCTTGTGTCGTCTCGTCACATAAACGGCATTTTCGTATGTTAACACAGCCATTCATCCGCCTCGTCGCTAAGTTTGACCAACCCTTCCAAAAACTCAGCCAATAAACAAACGAAGATATCCATGGCTTAAAGTTTTGAGCTCCTGGGTCAGTTGGATGGCTGTATAGGAACGAACACTCATTTTGAAAATTAAGTTTAAACATTTAGACGCGTGCTCTCGTGCAATCGTGTATCTGAATAGAAAACAGCATATTTGACAGATATGCCACCAAACCATAGAATTCATATCACTCTAATGGTTGTGGTGACTGCAGAGCCCCCTGGTGTTTCGAACCACGTTTCTTAAATCTAATATACTATGCTCTGTAAAGAAGCAGCGGCCCCTGGCATAAAGCACTTTCGATACAAGTTACTGCCTTATCAAAATACTATAGTTTCTACATATATATAAAAAATACCGTTTTTCCTGTGAAGTATTTGACTTTACATTACTTTAATGTTCTGTCTTCAAGTATCTTTTATATGTATGTACAATGGTCCTTCATTTTCTTCCTCAGCAATAGAAGATCGAAGCACATTTCACTTCAACAGAAACTTGAAAAACTGCTTTACTCGGGTCGTCTTCTAATTCGATGATTTATCTACTGAAATACAAATCAATGCATTTGGGGTTGTGTACCATTTCTGGAAAGCACGGATTGAAAACACAAAGCTTCTGCCTCTAAATTCTTTGACAGTTGTTAGAAATCCAATGACTCATTCATAATGTTTGATCTGGTCTCGTCCGAAATAAGCGGAGCCATTTCAGTCTTTAGCTGGATTTCCAACGCCGTACGATGCAGTTCTGTATACTGTGACTGCCTTAGTATTCCTGCTGATACAATACACTAATCTCTATGATTTTGAATGTGAATTCTCGTTCAGAAAATTAAATTTAGCTTAAATGGTCCAGAGCTCATAAAATATCTGCTCGAGGACTTCAACAATGTGCACTTTAACAATAGCGATTGTAGGTAATTTGATTCTTGGGTAAGATCAGTTTCGGACAGTCATTGATATATCCAATACCTAAAGTCAAAACGAAGGCCTTCACTTATAATACAAATAAGCACAACAATGAATCATCTATCCATCTTCACTTGACCGAGTCGCGAAACGCTCCCAAATAACGGCCCCCAACTTTTCATAAATTTTGTTACCCTAACGAACCTTCAAAATTCAGTATAAATATCCAATTAACTGTGAAGTTCAATAATGTCGTTTAATTCGCATCGATGAGTTTTCGGGCGTATGCATTTGCTGTTTATTTGAATACCAATCCCTTTCCAGCTTCCCCCCTCTCAAGTTTAATGTCAAGTTCAGCAATAAAAACTCCAAAATCTGTGTGTGCGATAAATTAACTAATTTGTATCTTTTTATCGTTTCTTCCCAAGCCACATGAATTCACTGATCGAATCTTGGAAGCTCACAACGATGTTCATACATACAGGTCGAAGGTAAGCATTGTCTGATGTCCTAAGCCTGGCTTAATGCATCAATCATCAATAAAAAACATAATTAATTTTATTTTTATCTTTCTATTCTTCACATACGCAGCAGGATCATCATCGGAATTCCGATTCAGATTCGGCGCTCTCATCAGCGCCACCATCCATAAGTCCACAACCACCAGCGACCGGTATGGAACCTGCAGATATATGGCAAACGGTGAGTAAAGAACCTTCCTATACCTCTTTCTTGAATATGAATTCCCAGGAGGAGTTGCCTACAGAGCTGATCCCGAAAGTCACCTTCGTCTGGCTCATTGATCCCGGGAATGGCAAGGTGTGTGTGCTTAAACAAACATACCTACATATCCATATGTGGAGGAGGTTCGGGGACACAATCGAAGGCTTATAAAAGGAAGATTATGTAAATTTATGAGTCTTGAAGTCATGGGTTTGGTCTGGTCTGGTCTGGTCGGGTCTGGTGGATGAAAAGAGTTGAAAGAAGTCATTCTTTCTCGTATCACGCAAGCAAATAAAGTTTGTTACAGCTGCCCTTTGTCGGCAAAAGTATCTTTGAAAGAGAGATCTTCATTTATGGAGAGGATCAGGAATGCTGGACCTATACGCTAGACCTATGGATACCACTTAGACAACGAATCGTGCATTGACTCGTGCGGAGATGCTTTTTTTTTGTGTCTTCTTTTGTTGTCAGCCTAAGCGATGTCCATTATGATCTGTCCCTGATCCCACATTCTAAATACGCAAACAAATTCCATTGTTTGCATGCATGATGTGTATTCTTTAAGGACTTTTCAAAGACCGAACATTAGGCATAGTATTTCGTGTCTCTTGGATCTCTTAACATTTATATACCTATACGTTTTTCATAACCAAAGTATCTTTGTCAGATTAAAAATATTTTAAAATTCAGAAGTGAGTGTTATGATACTATACGTAGGTATGTTTGCTCTTTTATGGATTACAAAAAAAATTTGATCGGAATTTTCGAATATCAGGGTTTTATCGAACAATTATTTATTATTTATTTACTTAATCCTTTGGTAATTATTGTGTTCCCCAAGTATGGGACCAAAGACCAATGATGCACTATGTAATTTGAAATGCAGGAAACCAATCGCTAGTTGAGACACCTATACCATCCAAATCTTTATGCCTTAACTTACCTACAACTGTAGGCAGTAGGCACTATTGGAATCTCTTTAAATCGTAAGGGGCATAGTGAACCATATTAAATCTCTTTATCCTTATCTGCCACTGATGATTTAAAAATTTTCAAGAATCCAGCTTCGCCCTTATAATATTGTTACATGAATAGTGTTTGTCTCAACTACAGTTTTATGAATGGTTTTTGTTTCTACTACAGAAATATTACTATATGGTTTTGGTCTCTACTACAGTAAAATGCTGAATAATTCTGCTGAAATGACAATGGGGAATTTGAAAGCTCTGAAAGCTTTCAAAACATCTTGACAATTCCGAATGGTTCGAGACTTAGACTGTTCGGGAAACTTTGATCCCAATATTATTATTATTATTATTATGAAATTCTTTATTAAATAATATAAGATTACAATAAAACAGAGTTTATAAAGAAAATAGAACAATGGCATTACTTGCCGTCTGTCGAAATAATTGACATAGTCTTATACATTTAGATAACATACATGGAAAAAAGTAAAAAGCATACATAGAAATTGATTTCAAAATAAATTATTTGGGATTAAAGTACATCTTCATAAATTATCAAATAATTTACAATTTAACGAAAAAAAAATTTTTTTTATTGATTTTATTTTAGTAATTTATTGAGTTTTTTGTGATTAGTTTTATACATCAGTTTAACATTAAGATGAATATAGGTATAAAAAACATATAAATGAGAAAAGGAATATTTAATACATTTTTTTTTTTTTTTTTTTTTTTTTTTTTTTTTTTTTTATTTTAAAATTCCAAGCTATTACGGTATTTAAAGGCATGATCACAATATTTAAAAAGAACTCCCCAACCATATTTTCCATTTAAAATGTCAATAGCTTCGTTCCGAGAGAGAGAACTCTTTGAGAAATATAGTCTTCGCAACTCTTGCAGAATGGGACACATGGCCAGGAAATGGTAAACATCTTCATTTTCTTGTCTATTACAAAGACCGCAAATAGCTAGCAAATTTTCTCTATGTGGCATATAGTTCAAATGCAACATTTCAACTCTTGCTTTGAAAACTAAACTAATCTGATATGGTGATAACACATTGTCAAAGTAATTGCTTTCACCCAAGGAGTGGTTTAAGTCTCTATATATCAGCCGACTTGATGACATCTGAGCATTATGAATGCATTGCAGGTAAAATGATTCGTCCACTTTAGCAATACACCTGTAAAATTCTTGACGCCAGTTTTCAGCTGAGTGAATAGGCAGTTCTAAGGCCACCCCATGAATATCAGCAATACTAAACCATTCCTTAAACGGAGTAAGCCGAAGTCTACGTGCGTAGATCATTATTTGCTGTTGCAGATTACTATCATTCCTTTGCACTACTCTCATTATATAGTCTGCGTTGGCTTTCAAATTTTTTAAATATATTTGCGAGATTCCTGACTCTACATGCAGTGCGTATGTTGGCGTTGACGTTGGAAGTCTAAATATCCGCTTGAAAAAGAAACGCTGAACTACTTCGAGTTCTTCTATGTATCGATAACCAAACACTTGATTGGCATAACAAAGACAGGTATTTATTGTAGCATCAAATACTCTGAATTTTGAAGAAATATCAATTTGCTGGTTACTGAAAAAACTACTCCACATTAAATTAATGGCTGTTTTAGCGACTGAGCATTTTTCACTTATATGAGGACGTAAGTCCAAATTCTTTGTAATTAGGAAACCAAGGTATTTGTAGTCTTTTACGATTTCGATCTGTTCAGACCCCAAAAACCATTTTTCGTTAGGCAATCTCCTTCTATTATTGGATTCGAAGACCATTATTTTGGATTTTGAGTTATTTATTTTAAGATCCCAAAGTTCACAATAATCTTTGAGGCGATTAATTTGCAATTGAAGGGTCGAAGGATTATCTGTTAGCAAAACGAGGTCATCCGCATACAGGAGGACGTTTACATTTAAATCTCCGAATTTGGCGCCACCAGGTAAAGTTTTAGAAATGTCATCAATAAAAATGGCAAACAAAATCGGACTCAAAACACATCCTTGAGGAACACCTGTTTCTGTTTTAAAAAAGTTAGAACATGTGGTGCCATTCCACACAGATGAAGAAGTGTTAGTAACGAGCTGCTTATATATTCTTAGAAATTTTGATGATAAGCCAATCGTCGACAGTTTGTAAATAAGCGAGTTTCTATTAATGGTGTCGAATGCAGCTTTAAAATCGACAAAGTACGCAAATAGTTTTTTGTTATTTTCTACATATCGCCTAGCAATGCTAGTAAGGGCAAATATCTGGTCAACTGTGGAGAATCCTGAGCGAAAGCCAGCTTGAAAGATACTTAAGTGGTTATTCGTTTCAACCCATTTAATTAATCTGTGATAGAGGATATTCGTAAATATTTTTCTCAGAACAGGCTGTATGGAAATTCCTCTATAATTTTCTGGCAGCGCACAGTCTCCTTTTTTGTAAATTGCGCAGATCAAAGAGTTCAGAAAAGGTGAAGGAACTTGTTCTTCGTTTAACACTTTATTGAAAAACAACAGAAGCAAATTTAAAAAAATTGGGGTTGAATATTTGAAAAATTCTATTGGTACACCGTCTGCTCCTGAAGCCTTATTATTTTTCATTTTTTTCAAAGTTTCCTGCAACTCAGACATTGAAATTTGATCATCCATTGTGTCAATGAAGATTTCGGGTTGAGCATACTGAAAGTAGGAGAAGGTAGAAGGAATGCAAAGAAGCTCTTTAAAATGAGTGGCAAGAGAATCGACACTCATTGATGGTGACGAGGAGGTTTTACATCCCCCTAAAATTCTTACATTTTTCCAAAATGATTTTGAGTCCTTACATGCTATCAAACTATTTGCCATGTTCTCAAGGTAATTTTTTTGTTTTGTTTTACATAGCCTTTTAAATTCTTTATTTGCATCTAAGTACAAGGTTTTGAAGAAATTGGAATTAGTTTGTCTAAAAAGATTAAGCAGACGAAAAGATTTCTTTCTAAATTGTTGGCATTCCCAATCGTACCATTTAGATTTGAAGTTAGGTTTTTGAGTGTTGTTTGTGATTGCAGATTGCTTAACAATTTGAACTAATTTGTCCGCCAACTGATCACAGGAAAAATTGTTAATCACAGATATGTTAGTTATTGAGTTCAGTCTAGCTTTGTAACTTTCCATCTTATACTCCGACCATTTCAATTTCTCAACAGTATTATTTTGTATCTCTTCTTGTGGGTTTGGAAATTGTATAATTGTTATGGTTGGCATGTGCACGGAATAATTTGAAGAATCGACTTTGAAGTCTTTAATGACATCAAGCCAGTCCCCCTTAGCAATACAGTAATCTATCGACGAACACCCTACAGTAGAAATAAACGTAAAATCACCACTGAAATCACCTTTAGTTACTCCATTTAAGACATAAAAACCAAAATCTTCAATTAAATTAATAAGACGTTTACCACAACTGTTCAATATCAAATCCAAAGAACGCCTTCCCTCGTTAAAGATATATCCAAGTTGTGCAACCAGTGAAGCTGGATTTTGAAAATTACCGATTCGAGCGTTCAGATCGCCCAAAATCAAAACGTTTTTATAGTTACATTCATTCACAAACTCATACAACTCATCAAAGTCATGGTTCCAGTTACTACAATTTAGGTAAGTTGGGATTAAATAAAAGTGATCTCGCCTATACATAAACTCAATTAAAGTTTTTCCTCTTATTGACTTAAAGGTAACGTGACTAATTAAACAATTTTTTACAGCACATAAGATTCCACCGCTTGCCCTACCAAAATGATTATTTCTGGTGGCTGGAATACATTTAACATTAAAATCTTTGAAATACTTTAATATATCTACTTCATGGTTTTCCTCGAGAAAAGTTTCAATTAAAATAATGATATCAAATTGCAAAATATACTTAAAAAATTCAGGAAATATTAATTTGTTCTTAAGACCGGAAATATTATAACATACAATTTTTTGACTTACTAAAAAATGACAGACGGCAACACTATCCTAACTTTGATTTTGATTTTGCACGAAATTACTGCCTCCAGCTAGCGCGCCACCTCCATGTGAGTTGTTACGTTGGTTTTGACGTATTGGACCATTCAGTTGATCATGATGTTGTTGACGTTGATGATGTTGTTGTTTTCTGGCCCCGTCAAAAAAATGCATTGCTCCCTCGCCGAATGTGGATTTGATAAATGTAAACATTTCATCTGAGTTGACAATTAATCCTCGTGGAAAGTCGAAAGCAAAATAGAATTTTTCTATTTGAAGCTTAACTCCCTTTATCGAAATATTGGCGTTCGGTGCAAATTTTAGTAATTCCGTTTTAATTTGGTATAATGATTTTCGCTTTTCTCTAGTTATTATTGATTGCTCTCGGTGGATAACAATGCCAGTGTTTTTTAATTTGTGTGAAGCCACAATTAGTTTGTTGACCGTGTCTCCGTCTCCGGGTTGAAAGCTTAGAACCACAGTTGTCTTGTTGTTCCGCTGGTTAGTGAATTCCTGTGCATTAGTTATCAAAGGTAGCGCATTCTCTTGAAGTTGAAGAAGTTCTTTACAAGTCTGTTTAGCAAACTCGACTTTATCTGACTTCCCTTCTGCCGGAAAATGAATCACCACCGAATTTTCATTGTTTTTTCGTGATGATGCCTCTATTTGACGTTCAAGTATCTGACAATAGTTTTCTAACGTTGACACCTTGTTTACAAGTAATGAATTCTGGGTACGCAGTAACTGCATCTCCGATGATACAGCTAAGAGCTCCTGACTGATCTTCTTGGTTATACACTCGTCCAAAAGAAGTTTTAATGCATCAATCGACATATCACCAACAGCCATCGTATTTATTGGTTTAATCGCAGTTGGTTTTTTGTATGTTGATGGATGTTCGGGTGAAGTTTCTGATAACTTTCTTTTGGATTGCATATAGCAATAGAAGAGAACAAAGAACTCGTGGGATGAAGGAAAGCGTTGAAAATTTGTGCCCGAATCGATGTTTTTTTTTTTTTTTTAGGTGAAGCAGAATTTTCAGACGAATAGTGAAGTTATTTTTAAATGTAACGTGATTTTTGAAATATGAAAAAAATTATTAAATACTTTTAAATTTATAATTTAACTAGGACCCAAAAAAAAGCGACTTTTTACTTTGACAGCTGATCCCAATATAAATAGGACATTTTATTCGGAAATGGGACAGTTTCATTTTAACCGTTGTAGTGAATAAATGGTGAATAATTAGTGGTGCTAAGATAAAGAAATAAATAAAGAGTTTGAACTTAGATAAAAGTGAGTTTTATTTGTAGAGATAGTAGTGATAATTTAAAAGTACAAGAAAATAAGTTTTATTTTCGAACCCAAGACTAAAAACATTACAATATTACTGCTGATTTGTATTATTTTCTTGATTTTACATCTTGAGGATACAATTTCGAAGATTTCTTGACGATTAGGTAGGTTTTATGGCTTCTAGGATTCGATTTCATTGATGGGCAACATTTTGTTTGTCTTTCTAAGTAGTTGACGAGTAAAATGATGAAAATGTTGCTTCTATTGGATTTCCGTTTGAATCACAGCATGTTATTCTTTTGAGGTAGAGGAGTAATTTTTAACCACTTTTTCGCATATTTCGGGGGAATCTCGGCCAAAAATGCGTCTAATAGGGTTTTCACACCGAGCCGAAAACCCGGTTTTCAGCTAAAAGTTTACGAAAACCTGAAAATCATTCACAACGGACTTTTCAAGCTTTCGTTTGACATTTCACTTCATTTTTACAACTGACTATCAAATTTTGAAATGAAAATATTTTCGGCTGCTTTGATTGATTGATTTTTTTTACGCTTATGCGCTTTTTAGTTGTGTTTGGAAAGAATTACAACAAACTTACTTAGGTGTGTTTGCTTTGTATACCAACAAGTTTTCGACAGGTTTTATATAAAACTAGTTGTTTTCGAAAACTTGTGTTTAGCAAAAATGTATGGTAAAACTTGTGTTTTCGTTCAGGTTTTGGGGGTTTTCGACGAAAACCGTGTTTTCAGTTCGGTGTGAAAAAAACCCTATAAGAGACAAAACCTAACGCTGTCAAATCGCATGATCTGGAAACTTCTCACACAATTAAGTCATAATTGGTCGATTTTGTGGCTTGTTGTCCTATCTTTTTGGAACCGCAAATCGTCCAAGACATGATCTTTAATCGCCCGCCGCCACGCCGCCGGCCAAAAAAACAAAAAAGTTTATCATTCGACTATATCGCTCCAAATTGACTCTAACCATCTGTCCATTCGAAGAAATAAGGACCAATAAAACTTTCGACCATAGTCAAGAGCACACCAAACATTCATATAGATAACCAAACATTCATTAGCTTTGTTTGTTGAACTTTACACAGGGTCGCCCCAGGTTTTCTTGACAACTCCAAGAGTTGTCAAAAAAAAAAACTGGGTTTTATCGTCCATTTCACAACGCACAAAATCAAAAGTTTCCAATTTGCTTTATTTGTTCGATTTGTATTTACTTTTATCAAAATAAATGCATTCACTTGCATTTCTTTTACTTTTTTTCCAAAAAAAAGATATGAAAAACCAAATACAGAAGAAAAAAACACAAGAAATACTTGACAGCAAAAGTCACTTCAACAGCTGATTCTTTACCTCAACTCGCCCCAGCTAAATACCAAGATCGACTTCAGGGTGACTTCAGGGCGACCCCAGATTTAAAAAACAGAGAATTTTCTTTTGAGGGCGAGTTGAGGTATTTCAAAAAACGAGTTGTGGCGACCCCAGGGTGACTTCAGGGCTCAACAAACAAAGTTATTATGACACCACAATTGACAGATGAGTTTGACATGTGTCAAATGCCAGCGCTACCAACTTGAGACCACAACGGATGAACTCCCAATGCGGACAAACAAATTGTGGCTGTCTAACACATTAAGGGACAGTTGTACCACAAACCTCTTATATCGATAAGCCTCACCTCACCAGCCTTGTCGCCTTAAATAGTGCTAAAAATTTAGAAATTTAAGCATTTAAAAGAGTTTGGCACCAGGCTCTAATATCGAAAATGCGTGCGCGTGCGTATGGCAACATTGAACATCTTCATCGATGGTTTACAAATTACCTTCTGAACCGTTACCTTCTGCTGATGACAGTACTCTCAGCTTTATTATTTTTTTCTTCAGATGCACAACCATGTGCTTCGATTTCAGCGGTTAGACTGTAATGGATGCCAATGATAAGCTCACTAAACTTCTATCATGGCAGGATTGTCTAATGGTTGATCTCCGCGTGGATAACTCAATTCCGTCTTCTGCCGTTATGGCATGTCACTATCAACGACTGGTACTTGTATTGAAGAAACCGAACAGCTTTGTGGAATGTGTGTTACAAGGTTTTCTAGGTTGATGTGAGGAATATTTTTCTTCAGACCATGTGATCTAGCTATATTTAACACGGTATACATTCGGACAAGGCTTGAGTATAATTCGCCCTTCTTGGCAGGGGCTCTTAAACACAGTTGTGTCCCTTGGACAGAACTCGTTTGAACATCGTCTGAATTATCTTATTGTCTCACCTTATTGATTTTTTTCTTGAAACAATGCTCCAGCGAATTTCTCTGTAATAATCTTTTGCTTGGAAATGCCTATAAATTAGCCCTTGAGCGAAATTTCAAACGTACTCTCGAGTAAAGAAACACTTTTTTTAGCCTCACTACACGAATGTGAAATTCTCTGCCAGGCACTATTTTCCCTCCCATTTTAAACCAATAGGCATCGGTACCTATAGCTATATATTCTATTTTCCCTTCTCCATTTTTCATAAACGCTCCTACTCTGCCAACACCAACAGCCAACACCATTATGAAGGCATTAGTATCCCCTTCAGTGCGGGCTCATTATAAACAAAAAAATTAATTTCACACACAGTTTTGCCTCAAATCCAGCTTTACTAACCGTCTATCTAAAAATATTCCAGCTTTTGAAACATCTTAATTTTAACAAAACTCATTCCATTAATCTTTTTTTAATTTTATTTTATCTTTTCAGATAAGAAATTACACAAAAGATATTGAAAAAGTACAAAATGATTTGGAATCCATCCAAAAGGAAAATCAATCACTGCAAAAAGAATTAAATTTAGCTAAAGAACAAATTTTAGAATCCGAAAAGACTGCCTTCGAAGCCACAAAAAATCTTAAAAATCAACAAAAACTTCTCGACCGGATAAAACAACTTGAACAAAAGGAATGCGAGCTACAGGATGAGACACATGAATTGCGTGAACAGAACGAACTTTTAGAATTTAGGATATTAGAATTAGAGGAGAGCAATGACAAGGTAAGTTTAATTCAAGCCTATAAATATGCAATATATAAAATGTTTAAATAGCTACCAAAATTGGTCTTTGAAAGTAGGCAATGGTTTGTGCATGTGTATTAAGCAGAAAAGTATGCAATTCAATTAGTTGTATAATAATTTCTGTTAACTCCCTGTTATCAACAGTCAAAACGTTTTTTTTATCTTTAAATTGACCAAACAACGCAGAAAGCTCTTTCATTTAAATTTTTTCCGTTAAAAATTTAAAAACAACAACTGCACCTCAAGTTTCATTGTTATGATTATGAATGTCAAGTTTTATAAAATAAGCTCTCATGTTTGTGATTGTGCTTTTAATGGGAATGTTTTTATAAAACATAAATCCCATAACCTACCTTTTGGATGACATCAGAACAGGTTAGATAAAATTGAGGTGCAGCTCTAATTTGTACATGATTAGTACACTATCACTATCACGGATAAAAATAAATCTACGGCTTATGGACAAGAAACACGTAAACCATGACCTCTTTTTCTAACTACTCCTCAAATTAGCATTCTCCTGGCCATAATCAACCTACCTTCCTCGTAGACACCAAAACTGACTTAACTATTTAAAGTCAAAGAATGCTTCTTCGCACTTTCAGAACAAAAGTCGGCTCGTGACAATGACTCTTAAAAAATGAAAATAAAAAAAGAACTCATCAACGTTCTCCCCGACGGGGAATTGAACCCCGGTCTCCCGCGTGACAGGCGGGGATACTGACCACTATACTATCGAGGATGTTGAAAATGGTGTGTCAGTTATCACAAATATTTCAAAGAGTATGGCCAAATCTGTTCATAGTATCATATTCTCATTGATATTGATTCAGTGGTTTAATTTAATTTTAATCAATTGAAAAAAAGATTGAATATTTGTCGATAAAACCGTACAAATGCATCCAAATGAAATATTGAAATTGTATTCGGTAAGAAGTTGTTTCTCTTTATGAATGGAATACTTAGGTACACAGTGTGTAGCATTTTGAAATATGAAATAAGTTTTGTTCAGTCGAAAAAATTAATTTAAATGTATTTAGGGAGAAAGATAAAGTAACGGATAGCTTGAATTAAAAGAAAAATGTTCATGGGTGGAATTCACTTTTGATTGATAATTTTTACTGAAGCTTTGCCATCAATTCGGATTTCAATAATCAATCTACTTGTTTTAATTTACCTAATGATTATGGTTATAGATTTATAGAATAAGGAGATATTCGAAAGAAAGTGCGATATGTTTTGCTTTGTCATAAAATTGGTTTACTCGTATATCTACTACATTTATATAATAATGTGGGATACAATATTTTAGATGTACCTAGGTCATGTGTGTTAAGAATGCTAAGACTTGTTTAGTTTTTCGTTGTGGTGCTTCGAAGGTGTCCGAAAACTGCTATTTGCAGACTGCTTCGTCGCTGGCCAGTCTCCAAGAACAGTTTTCGAAATTTTATAGGTATGTAAGTACTCAAACAAGAACACAGAAATACATAGAAGTAATTTAAAAGGATTAATCGGTACCCTGAACGAAGTTCTTTTAATCAATATTGGGATTGATATTAGTGTTAACATTTTTCAGGAGTAAGCCTTTTATTTATTTATTTTTTTTTAAACTACATACATATGTTAAAATTTGAGATAGAAAATAAGTAGTTTTTTATGTAAGGCAATGCTTATGAATTCATTTTTAAAAATTATTATCATCGAATCAGGAAACACGCTGGTCAATGTTTTTTTAAGACACATGTAGACTTTTCGTGCGATTATTCTAACGGGTGATTTTTTAGCTGGTTTGGTTTTGGCAACACTGGTTTTGACAGCTGACGTGTGTTTAGTACCTTGTGTCACTGTCAAACAGCTTCAGTTTGGTTTGCAATTTAACCATGGATCGTCTTACAAATGAACAACGCTTGCAAATTATTGAATTTTACTATCAAAATTCGTGCTCGGTTCGAAATGGAAAGCTGGCCGAGGATCCGCTTTTTTATCGAAAAATTGTGTTCAGCGATGAGGCTCATTTTTGGTTGAATGGGTACGTAAATAAGCAAAATTGCCGCATTTGGAGTGAAGATCAGCCAGAAGCATTGCAACAGCTACCAATGCATCCCGAAAAAGCCACTGTTTGGTGCGGTTTATGGGCCGGCGGCATTATTGGGCCATATTTCTTCAAAGATGATGCAAATCGCAGCGTTACTGTCAATGGTGAACGCTACCGAGCGATGATAACAAACTTTTTTTTGCCCGAAATGGAAGTTCTTGACTTGCATGATATGTGGTTTCAACAAGACGGTGCCACATGCCACACAGCACGCGAAACAATGGCGCGATTGCGAGGCGAGTTTGGTGAACAGTTAATTTCACGTTTCGGGCCGGTCAATTGGCCGCCTAGATCGTGCGATTTGACACGATTAGACTATTTTTTGTGGGGGTATGTCAAGGCTAATGTCTATAGGGACAAGCCCGCTTCGATTGACGCACTGGAAGCCAACATCCATGCATTCATTCGTGAGATACCGGCCGATATGTGTGAAAGAGTATGCCAAAATTGGACTCAATGGGATGGGCTACCTGAGACGCAGCCGCGGTCAACATTTGCATGAAATTATCTTTAAACATTAAATTGCAAGGTTCAAACTATCGATTCAAATAAATATTTCATTCATTTTTTTTTTTTTTTTTTTTTTTTTTTTTTAAGTTCTAAACCTCTTAAAAAATCACCCGTTATTATCATCGATTCAGGAAACACGCTGGTCAATGTTTTTTTTAAGACACATGTAGACTTTTCGTGCGATTATTCTATTATTCTGGTCGAGTACAGTGTATTAAAATAAAATAAATCCAGATATGTACCTACTGTACATAAACGTTTTCGAGTAAATGTAGGTAGGTTTAGCATTTAATAGTTTTACAGGCTGGGCCATTTCGACTTCCTTGAATTGTAAAGACTTCTAAGTAAGGTAGGCATAATGAAAAAAAAATTAAAATAAAGTGCACGACTGGGTTTTACAACTTTCTGTAATGTGTTAAAATGGTCTTGGGGCTTGAGATTTTGGAAAAAAATTTATTAAGCACTTAAAAATCAATAGTTAAAACTTTTTGTGGAGAAAATGAAGTCAGCCACTTTTTTGAGTTTTAACGAATTTTTTTTTTCAAAATCGTTAGACCAGTTTTTTCGAAAAACTTTTTTTTTTTAATTTTTCGATAACATATTCCAGATTTTTTTAAGTATGTCAACTACAGTTTAAAGTTCTTATCAGCAAACGAAAATTTTAAAAAAATTGAACAAATCGTTTTTGAAATAACCAAAAATTTAAAAAAAAAAATTAACTTTTCTTTAAAAAACTCAAAAAAAAGTTTTTTTTTTGAAAAATTTAAGAATTCATATTATTTTGTTTATAAAAGAGCTTTCACATTAAAATATTCATCGAAGTCCGTGAAGTGGCTTTAACACCCTTAACATTTTCTTAAAGAAAACAATGCATTTACCTAAGTCTAATTCATTAATTTTTCCGTAAACAGTCTTACAAATTTTTCTTACCGTCTTTAAAAACTATAATTGAAAAAAAACAAACATAACAAAATGTTATTAACAAAAAAAACTTGGTGTCTGTAAAGTCGGTTTACGGACGATAATTTTACGTGATAACCAGTAAGCAAAACAGTTCATGTGTAGGTTGTATCTCTCCAACCACCAAATTCCCAACCCACCTACAGCCACCCACCATTTTTAATTTTGTTCACCCCTTAACCCGAACACCAACCTACCACCCCCACATACAAACACCAACCAACAGCCCACCATTTTTGAAAATTTGTTCCTCCTCCCCCACACAATAAAGCCAGCCCTTCCTAACCACCACCAATCACCCACCCACTATTTCTGACAATTCCCCCCATGCACCAAATTCAACCACTTACTCCACCTACAACCACCTGCTACTCACCCACCATTTTTGACATTTCCCCCGCCCCCCAGTACAATTACTTTTGACAATTCCCTCCACTACACCCTCCCCCCAAATCTAACCACCCATTACACCTACAACAACTTGCCACTCACCCAACACCGCCAACCACCCATCACACCCTACAGCCACCAACCAACCACCAACCATTTTTGACAATTTTTTCCTCAACCCCATCCCAACACCAAATCCCCCAAATCCAACCACCTACCCCACCTGCCACCACCTTAAACTCAACCACCATTTTTGACAACTTTTGCATCGCACCCCATCAAATCAACGATCGCCACCCCCAAAACTGCCAACCAATCAAACCACCTACAACCGCCAACCAACCACCCACCATATTTGCCAATTCACCCCCCCCCCCTCCCCCAATCATACCAAATACCCCCAACTCCAAACACAGATCCCACCTACAGCCACCAAGGAACCACCCATTAGCTTTGACAATTTTTGTCTCACCACCCAAACCAGCTACAACCACCCACCATTTTTGACAATTTTTCCTCTTACCGACACTACCAATATCCCCCCACCCACACCCCCCGCCTGCTCCACATACACTCCCACCACAACCAACCAACCACCCAACACCCTCCACTCCCACTTTAACGACTTTCTAGGCTATCAAAGCAGCAAGGTAACGTCAGTGTGACTGTGACTGTGACTGTGACTGTGACTGTGACTGTGACTGTGACTGTGACATTTTTCTGTGCGTGCTGCCCATATATTCCAAACCGATTTATTAGACGTTATCACGTCAAAAATTAAAAGGAACATTTCATAACTTTAAAAAAACTGCTGTTAATATGGCCTACTTAGTTTCAAATATGGAGCAGGGGACTTCATATTTGAAACAATGTTTCTTAAATATTTTGTGAGTGTATAAGGCATATAGAATTCACACATAGAATATTGCTTTTTATTGCCAGCCGTGGTGTGATTCCTTAAAACAAAACAACAAACAAATCCAGCATAAACCCTATTTCAAATATGGCCCACAGGCTTATATCAAAACCTGAAATGGGCCATATTAACGACAGTATGACAATTTTACTTTTTTTAATGTTTAACAAACTCAATAATTTGCAATCAAACTTTGCACAACATCCCAAAAACTTATTTAATTTCCAAAAATGTTAATACAAAAATCCTTGAGTAAACTCATCCAAAAATTATAACGAACACGAATAAAATTAACAAAATGCACTCACTTTCAACATTAATCACCTATTGTCTCTGTCTCCAAAAAAACAATGATGCAATGCCAGTTTAAATGTGTTTGATTTGAACGGTTGCCTAGTATGTTTTATTCATAAAATATTGCAGTGGGCCATATTACCAACCTGAGCCATATTTGCGACACTTACTCTTCGTCGAAAAAAATTTGGTTAATAAAGTTTGTAAGAAATTACCCTCCGCCGATCAGGGTGAAGGTGCTGATATACAGACAGACATACATAATTGTCTGAACAGTCTAGCGGGTGAAATCACATGACTTTGGTGGATAATTCACGCCACCTCTGAGTGAAAACCTTAAAGATGATTTTTCGGCCAAATGGGGTCCTCTTCCAAACATTCTGAGTGACATGACGCTTAGAAGCATCAAACAAACGGCTTTGTAAATGGTCAGCTGGATTTTTGTACGGGTGTAGGCCCAAGTCCCAACTCAAAATTTGCAAAGTTGAAGTCTGCGAAAGGCCGAATAATTGTACACGGCGAAGAATCGCTTCCTTTGGGTTTTGTTGTACCTACATTTTCACGGACCGTGGCGAACTGGCGATATGGTCTCGGCCTACCTTGCGTTCATTTGACGTACGAAATATCTTTATTTACCCACGACAATTGAACACCCTTTACAAGAAGTAAATCCGATTCTACAATATTATTCTTCTTAAGTCGAAATAAAGAAAAGTATGTATTTACATCCATTTGTTCACAACCTGCGGGGAAATAAAACACACAAGTTTTTAAAAATTTAGTTCTCACCTTATGTTATGTGGGAACTAACGTTGTTGTTCCCAAATAACTTTGTATTTAAAATCAAATTGGTTAAGGGGTAAGTTATAGCTATTATTGAAATGCATCCGTGAAAATATTTATTGCTGATTTTAAGACGATTTAGCAAACATTTGATTTGATACCAATAAAGGCCCAGTTTTGTTTTCTTAATCGTCGTAAAATCAGCAATAAATATTTTCACGGATGCATTTCAATAATAGCTATAAACTGGCCCCTAAGCTGTATCAATGACGTAGGCAATAATGTAGGTAGTATTCGTGAATCGTACTTGAGAGTGTGTAGTTATAACTTTTTTAAACTCTTCAACTTATTGCCACAAGTATGAGTTTTATGTTTTAAGTATAATGTATCTCACATACTAAATGAGTTTGGTTATGAAGGCGACTACTTCCGCTAATATAAAAACAATATAAAACAGCACGCGATGGTAGATACATATTTTACTTAAAAGTTAATGTGGCTAAAACCGTGGATATTTAGATATATGTAGGATGTAGGTATAAATATATTTTTGAAATATAAATATTTCAGATATTTTTCGAACTCATTGACCTTGCCGTAAATTCTTTTAAAATTTTTTAATAAGGCAGATAGTTCATATAAAGAATTTTACTACGTCCATCTTACCAAAGTAAAAAAAAGTTTCAGAAGCACTGAACCCAGCTAGGTTCCATAAGCCTCCGATCATTACCAATTTCCGCTTCTATTTAGCATATTTCATATACCTACGTTTATGTTATAAACAATCGAGATAGCTAATACTGAGTTTAAAGTATCACGACACTAATTTTCCATTAAATGACCCATAAACACAAAATACACTGGATTTATTGTAAAGACTGCTCTAAAAAACATAATCTAATCTATTATTATGTAGAACAGATAAAGGGCCCCCGTAGGCATCACTGCAAAGCCATTTGGTTTTAAAAAAACGTAGCTAATCATGGGATTGTTATAAATAAATACCTCACACTTTTGTAAACGAAACCTTTTAAGTTTTGAATCATTGAGATCGATTTTTCGGAGCTGGATTTTGGGAATAAAGCGTCTAAGTGTGGGAAAACTTTGAGTTTTGAGGTCATTTCAATAAGACCGACAGCGAATGTAGTTAATATAGTTGGTATTTTATGCCTCCGTTAAAAAAAAAATTCAACAATTTGTACCAAAAATTCATCAATTGACAATCTGACTCCACAGGGTTCTGCGGCTAAGAACTACTGAAGACACTTGTCTCAATTCAAAAATGTGATTTCTTTTTTTATAACTCCATCATCGGCAACAAGTAAAATGTTGAAAGTAGGTGGATTTATTGGCAGTTTAGCACGATGTATACGTTAAGATTGATTTTACTTGTCAACATTAGATGAAAGTTTGAGCCACCATCAGCCAAACAACCACTTTCACTGTCCCAACATTTTGTGATTTCTTTAATCCCGAGGTCAACATTTGTACATTCCCGATCCATCGAATTCACACTATTAATCATCATCCACTAAAAGCCTGACCTACTCCAAAAAATCTAGGTGAAGGCTTCAGGGCACGAAAAAAAACTAGATACTAAAAAAATACCACCAAAAAGGCATAGCTTAAGATATAGTATTCCTTCTTGCCCCTTAAAGCATCCAACGGATATTTTGTGCAAAAAAAAAAACAGAAAAAAAGAATTTCATTCATTCTAACTTCCAACCACACACCAAATAGATAGATGCCCAGGTGCGAACTCTTTGTAAACCTTAGATAGTACTTTACTAGGTGAACCTCGTGATCAAGAGGTGGTAAAAAGTCGTGACACAACAATGAGGTAAGCTAAAAAAAAAAAAGATTGCCTTTGCCATGCCTGCCGTATAGAAAGAGGTATTTTTGTTGTTTGTTTGTATCTTCCAGTTTCTTGTAACTTTTTTGTTTCCTTCTGAGAATAAAATAAGTATCACTCTCTGGAGCAAAGTAAGCTCATCAAATCCAACGAGTAACTGGGTATTGGTATAGATATCTGCTTCTTTATATAAAGTTCTAAGCATTGCATGCACTTGAGCCACTTTACAAAAATATAATCTAAAGGAACAATGCCAATGGCATTAGGCAAAGGCAAAGAAAAAGATATTATTCCCTCTTAAAAGATACTTTTCGCTTAAAGCGCATATATTCAACAACCACAAAAAGAGAATTACAAAACGTGACTTTTATTCTATTTGATTTGTTTTCCCATTGTTCCTTTTTAAGCCCGCATAATGGTATTAGATACTTTTGTATATGTCTTATAAAAAGGAATGAATTCGATTTTCATGAATGAAAAAGACCACGCGTAGGTGGTTCTATATTTATGGTGGTCCAGGTCCATGTAGTTGTGTATCCATGGTCCAGCAAGATATAAATTAACTTAATTAGAGCGGATTTGTTTAGAGCTGCTGAATGGCAGTTAGAGATACTTCTGTATCTAATCCTTTTGATGGGGCAATTTGCATGCAACAAATGCTGAAGGCGGATTTTTATTAATTACCAGTTTAGTTCTGCCTTCAGTTTGTGTTTGGGTAGGTATTTGTTGTTTGGTCTAATTTGTTTGGTGTGAAATGCCCGGATCAGTTTTTTAAGCTTGGACTTTGACCAAGCACGCAAGGTTTTGTAAATTGTGTATTACTACATTGTCTTTGTGTATATCTTTAAGCTCGATCTATAAAGGAAAACCATATTGTTTCGGCAAAGTGCTGTATCTAAAGCTGACTCAAAAATATGTTTAACATGAGTCATTTATAGTTCAAGTCTAAGTTGTCTACGATCATACATAAATATGCAAAGTGATCGGCAGCTCAAAACCTGTGGGTGGCAGTTGGATTTTATAATTTTTCCTCCGATCACTTATTTGTTTTCTTGACACCTGCACTTGGTTTTGCCTTAACATACGAAAAATACTTTATATAGACTTAGACTCCATCAAGATTGATTTTTTTTAAAGAATATTTAACTTATGCCACCCACGGTAGTATCATGTTGTTTTGATTACCTTACTTCAAAGACATTGTCGCAACTACCAACTTCAAATCACTCTTCGATTAATGGCATTGATCTTGTTACAAGGTTGGCAATTAATTGAGTTATTATGGATAAGTTTTGTCAAATATGGAAGATGAGATATGGTATATGGTAGGGATGATTTTATTTAAATTGTGTTTTCATAGTGATTTGAATATACTGGTTCATCTTTTATTGGATAATTGAGTGGGAGAGGTGTTAATCATCTGTTTGAATCAATGTTTGCTGTCATCATCCAATTCTACGCACAATACCTTTTTTTGATAGATATAGGTAAGATGCTAACGAACAGATCATAGAAATTATATTTAAGCACGATTTTATTTTGTTAAGTCTTTATATGACATCTTCGATTTTTCAACTATTTAAGAATATTTTTCTAGTTTGCTACTTTAGAAAATATTTTATTGGGAGTGAAATCAAAATCAAGTCTTAAAAGAGCAGCGTGAAGCTAACAATAAAGTTCACGACTGGCTGGGACGAACTTGTTCTAATTTTGGGCAGTGGTCTTAAATTATCATATGAAATTTCACTAACCACTTAAAAATCAATAGTTAAAACTTTTTTTTTTTTTTTGAAAAGTGAAGTAAGCCATCTGTCAATTTTAAGAATTCTTTTTTCAAAATCGTTCCTCCAGTTTTTTTCTAACGGGTTATTTTGAAATTTTGTTCGAAAACATAGGTACCTACTGAAAAAAAATTTTTTTTTGAGAATGCGAATTTCTAGAACTTTGTAGTTCTTATCTGGAAAAAAAAATTAAAAAAAAATTGGTCGAATCGTTTTTGAAATATCTAACCAATTTTTTTTTAATTTTTAATTTTTTTAGCCTTCCTATACCCGCGTCAAAAAATATAACTCGGGTATACGTGTATGGTTTCTAGGGTCGAAAATCAAGAGCCCGTAGTTTCTCTTCTACTTCGAATATTCTTACGAAATTTGATTTAGTCAGTAGAATGATATATTGTTAACGAAATAAAACAATTTTTTCAGTTATGGCTATTTATAAATATGGCTTTAATACTACTATTCGAATTCCTGCAAACAATTTTGTGTTGAAAACTATCGTGTATCATCTCTTTGGATGTTATAGCAAACATCAAAAACATTGGGTGAAACTTCATTAAACGCTGTCTTGATATGTGTGTCAACTAGTGACTACCATGTATTTCGAGATCATATTTCAAATATAACGTAAGCTGTCAACACTTACGGAAAAGCCAAGAGACAATGATTGTTGTAAAATTTCGAATCTTACGTGTTTTAAAAATGTTTTTTTGCGATAGTAACTTGTGTCCGATTTCTCAACCAAGCTTACACGATCAAAAGTAGAATTTCAAAGTTCAGTATAGAGTTTAAAGTACTTTCCCAATCTTTTTGTTTAAAAACTCGAATTTAAGTCTTTTTATACGGAACAGTTCCAATTTGTTACGAAGCCAAATTTTTTGAATTTCCAATCTGAAGAAAGGATTCCGAATGCGCTACGAACTTTATTATAATTCTGTTGTTGAGGGTTTCGTTTTCCCAAACAGTCTTAACGAGTATTAACAAGGTACATACATAATGCTGCCAAGTCAGGACCTGCTTTTGAAGGATTTTCAAAAATTCTTATTTCTGCACTTGTGGGGGCCATTAAGTAGGTATGTATACAGATTTTGAAAAAAAAAAATCACTCAATAATGTATGAAACTACAGGCTTTCCAATACAAAATGGCATTTTTTGAGACAAATGATCGGATGTTTATTTCTATGTAAAGAAAAAAGTATGCCATTAATACTGGAAAACAATATTAGCCAAATGGCTGCACGGCTACGCTTACACAATATCCTTTTCATACAATTTTCCATAACCAAATCGCAAAGTGGCTGCTGTATGCTCTCAATAGCTTTACGAATTCCATCTTTATGGTCTTGAATCGACGCTGGACTGTTGGCGTAGACCCAATCTTTCACGTGGCCCCAAAAGAAGAAGGTGTTAAATCACAAGATCTTTGTGGCCAATAGTGATCACCTCTTCAAGAGATAAACACGGTAAGGAAACTTTTCCCGTAAAAGATCGAAGGTTTCGTTGCTTGTGTGGCACGTAGCACCGTGTTATTGAAACGTTGTCCAGATCAATACCATCCCGGCCATAAAAAATTATTGGTCATCTCTCGATAGCTCAATCCATTCACCGTAGCTGTTGCTCCAGCCTCATTTTCAAAAAAAGTAAGGTCCTATGACCCCACCGAGGATAACAAACCGCAACAAACAGTTACTCGTTGAGGATGGAGAGGCTTTTTAACAATAAATCTTGGGTTTTCCGAGCCACAGATGCGACAATTTTGCTTGTTGACGTAGCCACCGAGGTTGACATTGCCCTCATCAGTTAAGATGATTTTCATGCATTTCAAGGACCCAGTCAGTTAAGACACGACGTTGTTGATGATCGGCCGGCTTGAGTTCTTGCGTTAACTGATCTTTTTAAGCCTTAAGACCAAGTCTTTGTGCAAAATACGGTGTAATGACGCTTGTGGTATGTCCAATTCCAAAGAACGACGAGGAATGGACAAACCTGGGTTTTCTTCAACATTTTTGGCTACAGCAGCAATATTCTCAGTTGTTCTTGAATGAGGTGCACGGGTTTTATTCTTCACATCGCTTACTTGTCCCACCAGCTCAAATTTTTCCACCAATTTCTGAATTGGGGTCCGACAAGGTGCTTCACGACGACCAAAAAATGTTTCAGTTTTACGAACCGTCTTTGCCAAATTTTTGCCATTTTTGTAGTGAATTTAATAATTTCAATGCGTTATTGAAGCGTGTATCGTTCCATTTTTATTAATG
This sequence comes from Platycheirus albimanus, assembly GCA_916050605.2. Lineage (NCBI taxonomy): Eukaryota > Metazoa > Arthropoda > Insecta > Diptera > Syrphidae > Platycheirus > Platycheirus albimanus. The sequence continues at coordinate 288,524,651 of OU696696.1, read as the reverse complement.
GCGTAGTTTCTACTTGTCAAATATCAAAAACCACAGCTTCAAAAGTCAACTACCGAAGTAGCGGGCTATTTAAAATAACACCTCTTATTGGAAAAACCTTAACTTTGATACAGTTTATCAAGACGAAGATATAAACGGACTGACACGCCAAGGGTTTTGGGTTCGGTCCCTGGCTCGACCTAAGTTCTTTTCCGGGGTACTGCCTCTTGAAGAATTGACAATACCTCCAAGAGTAAATCATGTCATGGAAAGAGCTTCTCTGTTATCCGTTTGGATTTGGCGGTAAATTGTAGGTCCTTTCCATTCCTGCAGAATAACAAACTCACACACATAAATGGTTGAGAGTGTAAGTCACGGTCAATGCTTGGAACTGTTGTGCTAAGTATTGATTTATTTATTTTATTAAATTTTAATGAAAATATCGCCGGTTTGGGTTGGAATCTAAACAAGAAAATATCATATTTTAATGCTTGATACTTCGCTTACTATTGAGCGTTCACCAAAATATGTACTATACATTTTTTTCATTTCCTTAATCTATTCACATTTTTTCGATAAGAAAAATAAACAATAAACTTCCTGCAGGTACCCTCAAAAAAATACCTATCCCATGCACTCACTTAAAGATCCTTACTTTCTTATCGACTTGAAAAATTGATCGAGCACACAAACAATATTGAAGCCATGTAGGAATCTATCTTGGATTTTCCGAATTTAATCAATCAATTTCCATGCATGAGAACTCAACCGAATTCCCCTCACAGTTAAAACTCACAACCCAATTCTCATAGAATGTATATACATATAGTTTGAACTGTGAAGTACGTTTGTCAAGTATATTCCACCCTTCATTTATAGTCATATATTTTTTTTATCTAAGAAATTCCTTTCTTGCATTCGTTTTCAATCGAAGTATCTAGCTATACCTACATTAATTAAAATTCATCGAGACTCGATCGACATTACATAAATATCTCCCTCAATATATTTCAAAAGTCAAAACTAACAAAGAAATCGATAATTCACCGCGAGAACACCTGGAAAGTTGATCGAATTTAATGCTTATATTATTTCCACTCAATCTGAGTGAGTTTTTTTTTCTTCAAAGGCGCGATCCTGCTCAGCTTGTGCTATTGTGCACCTTTCTTCGACCAACTCTCAATTACGTGATCAGTTCTCATGTGAACGCCGCCATCGCCGTCCGTCGTAGTCGTTGTAGTCTTAAATGTGATTCCAAACGACATAACATTCTAACATTGCGGCTCAGATATCACGCTTTCGGTTGTTTAGATATTCAGATACAATTTGATTCAAGTGTCAGTGACCAGTTTTTGTTGTTGTTTTGATTTGATCCACCCACAATCACTCTTAGTGACAGTACCTAGTTGAAAAAAAAAATGTGAAAAAGAAAAGATACGAAAAATTGCTTCGAACGTGATTGGAATTATTCAAGACCGCAGAAAAAAGTATCTGGCACTCGTTTGCTTTGCGAAAAAGATACAATTATACTCATCACTTTGATTAATGATGATGGAATACGATTATAAATTTGAATTAAACGCGTTAAGGTGCCATCGCGATAATGCTGCAGCAAGTGTTGGCGGTATAACAAGGCAATTATGATCAAGATGACGACCTACAGTGAAGAATATTCTTCGATGATGATGTGATCAAAAAGTGAACAACAATAAATAATTGAGTTAACAATTTGTTTTTCTAAAAAAAAAATATTTATAAGAGGAATTACTAAAATTGTTAAAATTATTGATCCCGGCAAAAATCAATCGTGTTTCTTTAATCGTGTTTTCTAATATATATTATTGGGCTTCCTTTAAGTGCAAACGAGACAGAAAACGTGATTATAAGAATTCTAACTTCAATTAAGATAATTTTATTAAATTATCATTCTATCCAAAAGATACTGCGCTTTTTTCCACAAGTCAGTTGTTGACGAGGTTTGAAAAAAGATGCTGTGCAATGAGGATTTTATAACCACTGTAAGTTTTATTTGATTGTATAAGTTAAGTTGATAAAAAGGGAAGGGGAAGGCTAATTTATTAGATTACCAAAGATACTATACAGATGGTACACAAATGAAAATAATGCATTAAAGATATACAAAGTTTAACATTTAAAAGCAATTGAGATATCTGTGGAGGATTCTATGATGGTCTTCCACATTGTGTCTACCAACGTTATTGTTGATGCAATACATTATTTGACAAATGCGGGTTTGAGAAGTGGGGTGAGTAGGTGGAACATTGACATTTACAAATTCAACTTCTATGGAAAGGAGAAGGTTTTATTTTATTTTAGATCGTAAATTTGAAGATGCATCGAATATGGAAAATTGGGCTAAATTAAATATAATTTTTGTAAAACAAATTAATTTATGGATGTGCCTCTATGATGGGTAATTTATTGGATTAAATTTATTTTAAAAAGGTTAAAGTGCGCAGTGACGGTTATGTAAGCCTCTCATTATATGAAAATTTATGGGTAAATATTTTGAACAACGCCATAGATACCTACCATCCCAGGGTAGGTAGGTAGGTAGGTGAAATACGTTATTCATTTGAATTTTTATGATTCAGAGGATCAAATGTTTGTAGTTGATCCAGTCGGATTAATTTTTTGGGTTGCATTGCTTTGGAATGAGTAATAGGTACCTCACAAGAAGAATACTAATACAATTTGAAACTGGGATTTCATCCGAAAAAATGTATAACATCTAGTTTTAAAGATGTGAAATCGTTTGGGTATTGGTTTCTTGAACCTAAGACACGGGGACTAAAATTTGACATCCGGTAATGCAAGTCATATTTCCAATAGCGTGTGTAGCTACAGTCTTTTTTTTTTTAATACCTCTATTTCTATGCCTTTGTACAAGCTCTTTATCTTATAATCTATCTAAAAACTTAAAGAGCAATAAGAAAGTGGTTAATTCGCATTTGGTAGTATTTACATAGGTCTAAGCAGTTTTTAAGGAACCAGACGGAGAAACTGTCGATATTAAGTCGAAGATATTGTCTCAAAGAACTCGTAACACGATATTTCTCTTATGGTTGAAAAATCTATAAGTCTATGGGTAAATGGGTTAAAGGGCTTTCCAAATTATATTCGACTTAGGTGCATACATAATATTTTAAAAAATACAATTTTATTATGCTCATTCATTATCAAAAAAGGTTCAATTGTACACTGACGCTTTTCTGAGTTTCTCATAATGTGAAACTTTATGTTTTTCAAACTACGACGAAGTTACCTACCTGGATAGGAATAGTTAGGTTAACTACGGTATTCCTTTAAAATTATATGATTTAGATTTTAGAGGATCAAATGTTTGTAGTTCATCCAGTTGGATTGATATTTTGGGTTGCATTGCTTTGATGGAATGAGTAATAGGAACCTTACAAGAAGAATACAATACAATTCGAAACTGGAATTTCATTCAAAGGAAATTTTTTTTTATTATATTATATTTAAATGACTACATACCGTATTCTAATTGTAAAGCAATTAAATTATCCAGACATTGAATCCTTAAAACTAAAATTTGTCAGCCGGTGGAACATTCTGTTAGACAATTATTGGATTGTAGCATGCGTATAGTTATTTTATTTGAAATGAATGAATGAATCTACCCTTTGCTTCTTTTGAAGGCGCCAAAATTAGCAATGAGTTGATAATTTAATTGGAATATCTTTCTACAAAAATGTAGAAGTCAGTAAAAAAACTTTCCAGTTCCAAAACTTTGAAATTTTTTAATGCAAGCATTTAATCCCAAAACATATTTCTTTATTTTCATTAAACTTAGTATCTGGATTTTAGGTCCAGACATTTATAATTTGCATTTGCATTTGTAATTGCATTTAGATTTGGCACCTACTATTTAAAACAGTTTATAATAATGCAATCAATAGTTTGACCTTATATCATCGTCAATTTAGAGACTTTGAAAACCAAATGGCTTTAAATTTTCAAGATACCTTCTAAAAAATAACAAAACCTATTTCCTAATAAAATCATACAAGTTTGGATAAACGATTATTTGTGCACTCGATGTACTCGATCATCATAAAGCTTGTTTATTCTGACTTTTGAATATTAAAATAGATACCCACACTGTACAGTGTATACCTTATACATTTCATAAGGTGTTACAATCTTATGAAATGTATCCGTATGGTAGATGGTATATTGAAAATAATTGACATATGTTTTACTACGCTAAAAGCAATATTTGTACTTTATGCAGAATGCAGAAACATACTCGAATTCTTGCTAATAAAATGACTGTGGATCATCTCAAAAAGATCTTGCTCAGTTTTACTTTTAAAACAACCTTATGAATCTTAGCTGGCTTCGGCTTTTTATAAATTTTCAATCCCATATTATCATTGTATAGGCAATTATGAAAAAATGTATCAAGCATCTCCATTTAAATTTCTAGTTGTTTAAATAAAACCCCCAAATCAGATTCTGTGATCTTGTTAAAATAACACTCCAAATGTGTTATTTGATAAGTTTGATCGAAATCGTTTTAGCGATTTTTGAAAAACTATACAAAATATAAAATGAAGCGTTTGTAGCCGGGCTCAAAGTCAGAAACATTTCTGTAGTATACTTTTCTGTACTGTATTGTAGTACAATTTTTTACTTGCGATTATAGGTACTATAAGGCAAGTTATGCATTCGTCGAAAAAAAAAGTTTTGAGATAACAACCAAACATGACATTACGATGATAGCGAAGACGAGAAAAGATGGTCTAAAAATTCTGTCCGTATGTATGTCTGTCTGTCTGTCTGTCTGTATGTAAAGAGACCTACAGCCCAAACGGGTGGGCCGAATTGCTTCAAACTTGCTATATAGACTTTTTTAGGTATTGTACAGAGGGGAAATTGAAATTTTTTTTTTAGCTCAAAAAATAACGGTACCTGCTTTACAACCGTTACGTTAAAGCTTATTTTTCTTAAAAACGGCTCTAACGATTTCTGTTTAAAAAAATCTGTGTTGCTTTTTAGGTACGACCAATCATATGGCTGAAAAAAAAGTTTTAAAAAATGGCTAAGAACGGTACTTTCCATAGGACCGTTTTTTTGCTTCCGCCTATCTCGAAAACGACTCAACCGATTCTTTCGAAATTTCACACACATAAAGCTGTAGGTAGCTCAATTTGTATTGCATACCAATATTTTTGAAAAATATTTTTTTGTATTTTTAAAAGCATTTTAAAAAAAAAATTAAAAAATTAGTATTTTGAAAACTGCTTATTGAATTTTTTTCTAAAATTTTTATATGAATGTATTTGCTGAATACCTATAAACTGGCGTTTTCGAATTTTTTTTAAAAATTTTTTTCAAAAAGTTTTTCAAAAAAAACTTTTTTTCTCAAAAACCGCTCAACAGATTTTTATAAATTTATTCTCATAAATTCAAATTTATCCAAGAACTATAATAGCGTACTTTTTTTTCAGCTCAAATTAGTTTAAGTATTTCTTTAAGAATTTTGAAAATTTTATTTTTATCAAAATCTCAAGCCCCTAAACCACTGTCACTCATTAGAGCAAGTTCGTGCGACCCAGGCGTGCATTTTATTTCAAATAGCCATAAGTTCACAACGGCTTGATTGAATCGACTCAAATTTCGTTTGACATAGTTTTTTATAGTTTTCTATAGGATGGCTTTGTTAATTTTTCCCTGAAGCTTTTCTAAATGGTGGCTTCCATACAACGAGCCGATAAGTTTTAGCCAACATTTTTTGGTTTTTTCTAATTTGCTCGAAAACGGCTCTAACGATTTTGATTAAAAATAAAAGTTTAGTGACCTTTAGTCCAAATCCGTTTCGCCCAGGTACAACAGTTGGGCTCATCAGTTAGATGCTGTTGTACCCTTCTAAGGCGCAAAATTTTGGTCGATGGTTACCGACATTTGATAAAATTACAGCATGAATACACTGCGAATTCTATTTATATATATATATTTATAATATTAGGTGCATGAATACAAACGAATTCCCCTAAAAATAGAATTCACAGTGTATTCATGCTGTAATTTTATCAAATGTCGGTAACGATCGATCAAAATTTTGCGTCTTAAAAGGGTACAACAGCATCTAACTGATGAGCCCAACTGTTGTACCTGGGCGAAACGCATTTGGACTAAAGGTCACTAAACTTTTATTTTGAATTTCAATTCAATAAAGTCCACTAAAAACAAAAAAACTACTTCGTTGATTTTGATTAAACTTTGTGTGTTATATTCTTTTAGTGTTTTTAAGAGAACTGCGTTTTCAGTTTTTGGCTAAAAATGCAAATAACGGAGATCTGCTCTTATCGGCTTTTTTCAAATGGCCATAAGTTGTCAACGGTTGCATCGAATTCACTCAAACTTTGTTTGGTATAGTTTCTTTCCCCTTCCCTTCAGATGGCATTGATTTTTTTGCATTTTCTTTTTTTTTAATGGTGGCTCCTATACAAAGAGCCATTAGATTTTGGCCAATTTTTTCGTTTTTTCTAATTTACTCAAAAAAGGCTGCCCCGATTTTTATGAAACTTTGTATGTTACATATATAGAATACTTCAAAGAAAACTGCATTTTTAGTTTTTTGCTACACATGACAATAGCGGAAATTGGTAATATCAGTTTTATTAATTTGGCCATAAGCGGAAATTTATATCACCCAAAAGACGACATCTAAATTTGATATACTAAAGGTTACTTAACGTTAGCTCCCGTATATCGAGTCTTCCAGTTTTAGCCAAATTTTTTTAATTTTTACCAAATTTTTCAAAAATGAGTTGTTCTTATTGATCGAAAAGTTTGTTTTCGTCGTAGTATTGCACCCACAGAGCAAGTACGTGCGACCCAGTCGTGCATTTTATTTCTTTCGACGTGTCGATAAATCATTCCCTTAGTTAACGATTTAAGTATATAAAACCTTTAAAAACAGATTTGAGTTAAGTTTCTTAAATTAAAATCAAAATTTGATAACAAACACGTTCAATATGTTATTTGAACTGATTTATCGATATTGTTGCAGCCGTTTTCTAGAACACATACTCACCCTAAAACTGTAAGGAGCCATCATAATTGACTTAAGGCAATATTTTTCTTAACCTCTAGTTAAGTCTCCAAAAGTTCTACACAAAATCTGAAGAAAATCCTTTGAGTTCATGTAAAATTAGAACCATTTTCTCTAAAATTGTTATATACTAAAAATTCCGATTGCAATTTTAAGCCATAAGAAAAACGCAGTTTTCTAAAAAACCTTTATTAATTTCAATTATAATCGTTAGAGACATTTTTGAAAGGTTGATTATATTTATTGATTCGAGCGAATTATTAAGGAATTATTAAATAATTATACCCTTAATTTAAGATTATAAAACTAAGTTCTTCCTTTGGTTTGGTCCAATAAAGATCAACGTCATAAGACACAAAGCAAATACAATACAGATACTCATTTTTGTTTAAGCAAAAAATATGAAAACAAACTCACTCATCTGGAGCTCATCCACGTTTTGTAAAAATACGTACCTTCGTTGTTATCTCGTTCAGCAAATATTTAAACTTAAAATTTGTAAATCTTTTTCTGTCATCATAAAATATCGCACAATGAACAGTTGATGTTATCTTTCGATAGGAAATGACGACATTACCAAAACAATTGCTATCATTATTCTTTATGTACCTACCTTTCCTTAACACAATAAACATACTTCTGCAGCCACCGAATACCAAAAGCAGGAACTGTTTAAAGTGACCATCTTTTTTTTTTTGACTTTACCAAGCAAGAATTGGGTTCATAACAAAAATTAAATAGAAATTTGCATAATCACCAAGATTGTTGAGTTTAATTAAAAATGCAAGGCACAAGCAAAACATTAGTCTGATAGGGAGGAGCATTTTTTTCATTCAAATGCATTTACTCGTATCTACGTTTCTTATAGGTTTCTGAATGTACAGTACATACGTCGGTACATATTTTATTTTATAAATCGCAAATAGAAAATTAATTTAACAAATTAAAATCGAACAATCGACCGTTCACTTTGATTTATGGACAGATTGTATATATTTCGAATACGACGACTTCTGTATGAGTGTCCGTTTGATAGACAATAATTACAGATTGAATTGGCTTTGCATTCAATTAAGGAATGCAACCATTTTATATTTAGAAAATTTAAATTCCATTTCGAACAAATCACATTCACATTCCAGACTAAATTATAGGTATAAACGTTTTTGAATGAAAACAGAAAAAAAAAATTATCCCAATTAAAGCGCGAAATTGTTTTGAGTTGTGACCTTGCACTCAATTCGTAGGTTTGCGTTGGTCGAAAAGAAAAAGTTCGTCAACTCAATGTGGAAGTTAGTGTATCCAGAATATTTTTTTTTATTGCAAAAGGTTTCTTCTGTGGACGACAAATAAAAGTGTCTCTTAACCATACGAAAAAAAAAAAAAAAAATAAGAAACGAAATGCTACATTTAAGAAATTTCGCATAGCCAACAAACGATCACTAAAGTTCTAACAACTTGTATCTGCAATCAATTCTTTACGACTCTTGTGGAGGAAATTTCTATTCTGTCACTGAATAAGGCAGCTACTTTAAAAAACGAAAAACAAGAAAAATAAAAAATACTATAAAAACAAGAAATACAAAGTAATTGCAAGTTCTAGTTTGTAAAATTTCCATCCTTGATGGAATGGTGTTTTTCTTAGACGTGTGATTTTCAAGAAAAAATAAAACGCATACAATTTAATGTTATGGCCACGAATTTAGCTCTTTTAGGGCGATTTTGTCGACCGAATATTGAACGCAGAGCGCGATGCGTAGCGCGAACCGAACCATTATTTTAGTAATAAATTTGAACGATTTGCAAACGTTGTTCAGGAGTAAGTCTATTCATTATGAAATGGCAAACCAAACTGAGCATAAATCAAGTGACCGCTGTCAAATAGACCAACTCCGGAAAAAGTATTGCTAGATTAAAAACCACACGTCTAAAAAAAACACCCTTTACTAATTTTTTTTTTTCGTGTTGCCTATTACTGTTGGGACTAAATGAAAAATCCTCCAAGAATAAATATTGTCTCGATTCGACGGCAAATTATAGGTCCCTTCTTTTCCTGGACTTTATCAATGCACAAAAATGAATGCTTGAGAATGTTAGCCACTGGGTAATGATCATCATCACATTGGTTACTATACAAAATTTTCTAAGTAGATGATCCTTTTCAGAATGCTTTTAAGGTTTTTCTACTTCATAAATAGTAGTTTCAGGAAAAAGGGTAGTCGTTGTTTTTACTTGCGATTATAGGTTCTATAAGGCAAGTTATGCATTCGTCGTAAAGAAAAGTTTTGAGATAACAATCAAACTTGACCTTACGATGATAGCGGAGACGAAAACAGATGGTCTAAAAATTCTGTCCGTCTGTATGTCTGTCTGTCTGTATGTAGGTATAGACACCCACAGCCCAAACGGGTAGGCCGAATTGCTTCAAACTTGGTATTGAGTTTTTTAGGTATTGTACAGAGGGGAAATAGAAATTTTTTTTAGTTCAAAAAATAACGGTACCTGCCATATAACCGTTACGTTAAAGCTTATTTTTCTCGAAAATGGCTCCAACGATTTTGATTTAAAAAAAATCAGTGTTGCTTTTTAGGTACGACTTTTTAAATGCAATTAACTTTCATGTAGAGATGAATTGATATCACAGAAGTTTATCACGAATTTTTCGGGAAAAAAATTGTCTATTAAAGTTAAAGTTAAAGACCTACAAAAAACTCAGAATTAAGTTAATATTTTTGAATTACAAAATCAATCCTTCTACAAAAGAATAGCTGATCATTGATAAACTTATAATAAGTTCTAACTTTACGTTCCATTCATAACCTTGCATCTTGCCAAATGCATATTTCACTCTTTTCCATTAAAATCAGACTCCAAACACATTCCCTATATGTATGTACTTTGTCAAAACAAATTAAAAGCTAATTATAAATTGATCGATTAAAAAAAAAAGAGTTTTTCAAGTTCAATAATGTTATTATATCGCTCACTATAAAAACATCAAATACGCATACCGGCCTACTTAATGCTCGCCGCTCGTACTTGACTATACCTTTTTTACATCTCATGTATGTCAAAAATATAGTTAAATTACTAACCTTAATGAATGGAAGCTTGACAACACTCAAGTGTGTTAACACAATCACTCTATAAAAATACCCTGATTCCCATGATAGTCACTTGAACTTATGGAAATTGTTTACCTTCTTAAACTGCTCGTATCGTTTCGTAACTTATGCAGGTTGTGTATAGATTTATAGACTATCCCTATGCACTCTCTTGTAGCCCGTCAAATATCATTAAACCAGCATATCGTAGAAGTAGAATGATTGACTGACTAGTGACTTGAAAGTCTATACATATTGACCATCATACAGCACATATGCACTGAGAGAAAAAATTGTGTCAAATCAATTAATTATTTTATGAATCATGTAAAATATTCACATCGGACTTACATGAATTCATCATGTAAACATCAAATAAGATGAAGAAATATGATTTAAAAATCATAATCAAGGGCATGCCTTGTTCCCACAAAATTAGTGTTAAGGGTTGGGATTTGAAAAAAAAATTCGAATGATTTGAAATCAAATAAAGTTCATCGAAATTGATAATGAGTAAGACAAATCAGTTGCATGAAAGATTCCATTCAAAATCTGTTTTTGAAGAACTTCGTCTAGCCATTGTGAGGACCAAGCTCCTTTCTCTAAAAATGTTTATGTGCAGGGAGGCAGAGAGTATACATAAGTTAAATAGGGTAAGGTTAAGGTGGCTTTCGGTTAAAAATAGGTATAAGCTGACATAGTTCTTGAAGGATATCACGTTTCCCTTAAACCAAGATTTAACCTCCGTTTTCACCATTAATTCCACTACACTTGCTATAATGGCTTGAAAGACGAAAGGAGCTGCTGGAATTCAGTCTGTTAGAATAAACACCTACCCCACCCTATCACTTATTTTTGAACCATCAGTGAAAAACTGAAACCCGTTCGCCTTTCAGAGGGCATTTCCCTCCCAGGGTATTCTAATTTGAAAGTGTCAAGGCCACCCAAACGACTACAAAATTAGTGAGAATCGGTCTAATTCCCGATGTGAATAGCCAATAAACTATGCGGGGCTCCAGATCCAATTTATTAGCAATGGCCACTTTGCAAGAGTTACACTTATTACTAAGGTAGTAGCTTATTATCTACCTTTTTTATGCTAATGCTATCTTTGTTAACGTAAAACTTTTTTCTCTGAGTGTAGGTTCCTACATAAATAACCTTGAAATATAGAACTCAGATGTGATTGTTTTGTTTTTTATTCCCATCGTACATATGTCAGAGCTCATTATAATGATCTGGGATAGAAAATCGGTTTAGAGGTCAGTGTGATATAAATACTTTCTATTGTTATGTCTCGTTTCTGAGAACAAATTGTTAAGATTCGAATGCGTTACTGGATGATAGGATGAAAGGATTTATAGCGTTTAAAAACCAAATTCATATATGTATGTAAGCAAAATTCAAGCGTAGGAGGGATCTCTTAACCCAGTTAAATTTGGCAACACGTAATAAAAAACGATTACAAGAAACAGACGTTTTACGTTCACTATCAAAAACGAAACAAACAAATATCTTCAACACAAAAATAGAAGATGACTGTGATGCAAAAGGTCGTAGATCACCCACATTATTTTGAACCACTTTAATTAAGCACCACTTAAGGTTTTGAAAAATTTGGTTGAACGTTTTTGTAATGAAAAGCTTAAAAAATGTATTCAAAATAAGTGAAGAGATGCTTCAGAATGAAAACAACAATACATTTTTTTGCTGTTCCAGGAAACTACTCAGACAAATGAACCAAAGGTTTAAGTTATGGTTGACTTTTGACAACAATATCATTTTCGCACAAACATTGGATTTGTTGTTAATGAAGTTTAAAAAAATAACGCATCGATGTTTGCTTATCATTTTAAAAAAAATTAAGAATTTTGAAACATTCACACAGCTCAGCTTTTTGTGTGATATATATTTGTTTTTCTTCATGACCATCCTTATCATCGGCGACCATTTTACTTATCACTCACTAGAATAGAGATTGGAGGCCATTCCGTGGGGCCTCTTGTTCCGATCCAACAGTCGCCTTAGTGATCACTCAGCCAGCTAGTTTCTTCTTTAATGTTTCTTGTTTTCTTGCAATTTATTTATCGGTCCATATTTTTATTTAAGTTAACAAAAATTGAGGTTTTGTTATCTTGACGACAAACATGAAGAACATAAAGCTCATTGATCATAGATAGGAAGATTAATCATTTAATTTAAAAAAAAAAATTCCTACAAAGGTTTTTTTTGTGTTGAAACTTCTTTAGGGTCATGATAGTAAACATTTTACGAATGAAGCGGAAATTAGCGCGACGGAAATGTGGGATGTTTCCGTCCCAGAAGAGGGAGAGAGCGATTGAGACCGATTGACAGAGAGTGAGAAAGTGCGAACGTAGCATGAAGCACATAGCCATGGAGCGAGAGTAGGGAGCAAGCGAGTGAGAAGGATCGAGAGAGAGTGGGAGAGAGAGAGTGAGATAGAGCGAACATCGCATCACGCACAGTGAGATGGGGAGAGAGAGCTGTAGGTTAGGTTAGGTTTGTTTTATAATAGCACAAACTTGTTCTGCATATCAACTGTGGGTAGGTCGGCGGTTGATGGTTAAAAATAAAACGGTGGGTAGCAGGGTAGCCTTAGCAGACAAAAGTGTTTCGCGTATCCACTGTTGGCAGTCGGTTGATGGTTTTAAATAGATTGGCGGGTAGCAGGGATGTGACTTGGTAGGTTGGAAGGTTGATATGAAAAATGTGATGTGTGTAATATTAAATATGTTAGGCGAGTAATCGGCCTTATGAAGCTGCACTGGTCGGTTGAAGCGTTGCAAAAAAAAAGAAATTACTTTGCCAAAGAAGTTTCTTTTCTGACATGTGTACTTTATACGCAAGCACTTTTTTTACGTGATAACGCCTTATAAATCGATGAACAATATACCGGCAGCGCGCACGAAAAAGTGTCACTTTCCGTAACTGCTTTGATAGCATAGAAAGTCAATAATGTTAAGGGGGGAGGGGGGAGGGGGGAGGGGGGGGGGTGATTGTAGGTGTCGGTGGGTCGATGGTTGGGGTGGCTTCAGGGTGCGGAGGCTAAATTGTAAAAAATGTATGTGGTTGGTTGGGGGTTAGAGGTTGTGGGGGTAAGTGGTTGGTGTTGGTGGGGGGATTTGACAAAAATGGTTATTGAATTTTTGAACAACAACAACAACTTAAAGGCGCTACCACCAATTGTTTTTGGCTGGAGATATAGCTATTTCGTGCTTTGCCACTTTTGGTTAGTGTTGGTGGTGGGGTGTATAGTGATGAGAGGGGGGATTTGGTGTAAGAGGGGGTGAGGAAAACAAATTGGGTGGGTGGTTGGTTGGTGGTTGGTTGGTGGTTGGTTGGTTGGTGGTTGGTTGGTGGTTGGTTGGTGGTTGGTTGGTGGTTTGTTGGTGGTTGGTTGGTGGTTGGTTGGTGGTTGGTTGGTGGTTGGTTGGTGGTTGGTTGGTGGTTGGTTGGTGGTTGGTTGGTGGTTGGTTGGTGGTTGGTTGGTGGTTGGTTGGTGTTTGGTTGGTGGTTGGTTGGTGGTTGGTATGTGATGTGGTTGGTTGGTGGTAGGGGAGATACAACCTACACGTGACCTGTTTTCTGAACTCGTTATCACGTAAAATTACCGCCGTAAACCGACTTAAGGTTTTTTGTTTTTACAAAATTTCAAGTTTCTTCAAAAAAAAAAAAAAAATTCATTCCCAATTTAATTTTGAAATTTGGTATCAATATGGTTGTCAATGTTTTCTTTTGTTCCAATGCTGATTGAAATCGGAAGAATGGATTACGAATTGAAAAATCATGTATCACAATTTTGTTTTGGAAATGCGTAATAGTGTGTGTGAAAGTAAAAGATGAATTAATCCAGCACACGTTAGCTTGCTCATGCCAAAACTAGAAGTTTATAACTGAAAAAGTAAAATATTTACAAAAAAAGATGTTGTCTTGATATCAAAATCTGTTGCGAAAATGTGGTTGCTGCAATATGACCTTGTGATTTAGAAGAATTTTGAAGATTATTTTTAAAAATTGGTACCTAACAAATTGCATTGATTCTGATAAGTTAAGCAGCATTGATATTTTCTCATACTCTTGTTAACCACCAATATCAATCTCTATGCATTTTTAAATGTACCTTCCATGTAAGCTTTGTGAAGGTATGTATCTTTAAATAATTCATTCCCACACAACAAGCCTTGCGTGCTAAATGTCTTAAAGACTCACCATTAATAATATCTCTACAGCTACTTACAATCATTGCACTCAAGATGATCTGCTGTGGTCTAATGAGCGATGCACTCTGATTTGTATGCCAATTCAACTATGTACACTGTATATAGATACTAACAAACAAAAAAGATACATCTCATATTTTTTTTTAAATTATATTTTAGAAATCTGCACACGCACGCATACAGTAGATATTATAGAACCCACTGCGCACTTGTTAAGTATCTATATCTACTTATTAAAAAAAAAAGTATCTACAGCCATTCAACAACAACTATAGATATTTAACAAGGTGTTCCGCAATATCTTCACCGTTAATTTATTCAGCAAAGCACACGTATATGAGTCTTATAATTGGTCATGCGATTTGATTTTTGCCAGGCTGAACTGACTCTTTAGATCGCTAAAAATGTAGCTCACTCACCACTTCACTGGCTATGGTTCCATAAGAAAAAAAAAAATGAGGAAAAACCTTATACCAGATCCAAAACCACAATCATCAAAAAATTGTGAGTGCTTTGTCTTGAGTGATTGCATTTGTGAGTTAAAGTAAAAGTATCTAAAACCTTATAAAATTGTAATAAAATTAATTAATTTTTAAAAGAATAAGCCTAATAAAATGGTCATGCAAGGTATTATATATTCGTGGGATGGATCGTATAACACCTGAGTTATACAGGTTTAATTTTATATGCATAGTAAAATAAAAGAGATCTCGACTAAATAGAAATTATGCAAACATGCAATAGGAGGTGCAACACGGATTAGCAT
This sequence comes from Platycheirus albimanus, assembly GCA_916050605.2. Classification (NCBI taxonomy): domain Eukaryota; kingdom Metazoa; phylum Arthropoda; class Insecta; order Diptera; family Syrphidae; genus Platycheirus; species Platycheirus albimanus. The sequence continues at coordinate 288,509,456 of OU696696.1, read as the reverse complement.
TTTTTATTTCTAAGAAATAAAGTTTTAAAAATAGAAAGTGAATTTGAAAACAGTCGGTGTTTGGGCCCTTTGAAGTGCCAAGTGGGGATATCTTTGTTTTGTTGTCAAATGCTTGGCAAGTTATGATCGGCTAGATAAGCGTGGGATTGGCTTGAAATGTCAATCAGAAAGAAAACAAGAAACATATGTATACGTTCCAGCTGAATGGAGTTATTTGTTACCATAACAGCACAAAGGGCTTTATTAAATAAATTTTCTTGTGTGGTAAGTTGTTGTTGGAAATTCGAATGTTATGAGCTTTGGAAAATAAACCCATTTTTGATATGTGTTACGTAAGGTATTGTTTTGTGAAAGATACATCCTGAAAAGAAACACAGTCACACTCTTTGCTATTATGTAATAAACAATTGATTAACAAATATAAAAACACCAACCGAAGGATTTACTTAAATGTATGTTTTTTGTAATAGGAATATAGGATACCACGAAAAGTTCAAGGTTGAAAAATGTATATCGTAGGTGAATAATCCTTGTTAACTTGTAGACAGTTTACAAAACGGTAGATAGCTAGGTATTATAAGAACTATTATTTCCAATATTTATCTTTTAAGTTAAAAACTAAAAATCTTAAACTGCACCAGTTATTAATTGCTGACGATGTAATGGAGCCATCATAAAGGAGGATCCACACATGCCTTAGCCTATTCCAGATTTTTGTTTTGATGAGACAGTGATTTTCAAGTGCGAAAATCGTATAAGCATTGGGTGGATTAAGTGGTCGGGAAACTCCGCTATCTTCTGTGAGGGAAAAATATTCCAAAAGTTGAAATGACTTTAAACCTCTGTTGTGCGTCCGGCATTCACATACGGTGCATGGCTTTGAACGATGTTCAAAAAGTGTGAGATTAAATTAAAAGCAGTTGAAATAAATACACTTCATATGACAGCGAATAAGAACTAATAAAATCAAGAAAAAATCGTATGGAAGTGGGGGTGTATTCCCCTCCGTTTAGCCGGGAGTGGCAAATTTCTATAAAAAAAATATTTAGACACAACAGTAGCTCTTACATAACTCATTGTAAAGCCAGAAATCTCTTCTTCAATTGTGTTTTTAAATTGAAATTAATTTTCAAACTCAAAATTTAAAAAAAAAATTAAATAAGTTTTCAAACTAATTTATTTCAAAATTTTACGTTTTTACATAAGTACTATTTCTGTTGTCAAAATTTAATGCCCTTATTAGTTTTAAGTCCAACACTGAAAATCGTTTGGCTTAAAGACTTTCTGTTGCCAAGTTTTTCAAAAATAACCGAACCATACACACGGATTGCAAATGCACAGGTGGTCATTTATTCAATTTTTTCGTGTTTTTATGAAGAAGTAGTTTGGTTATTATACGATGTTTTTCTTGTCTCAACCCAACCTACTCGCTCTAGCTTTTCTATGCACCTTCTTATACGAATCACCCTGTACAGTTGGGTTCAGAAACACCGGGAGGTTTGCCGACGCTTTCTGAGGTCAACCCGGCGAACCCCACAGGCTTGTGTGAAGCAGAAAAGTGGAAGAGTTGAAGACGAAGAAGATTTAGTACAAAAACTTATATTAAATAAAATAAAATGCACCACTGGGTCGCACGAACTTGCTTTTATGCTAGATATTTGCAGTATTTTGAAAAAAAAAAATTGATTAATATCTATCTAAAAAAATATAGAAAATCGTTCGAACAGTTTTTTTAAATTGATATTTTTTAAACTTTTGAGTATGTCATTATAAGAAAATCTTTAGTCTTCACCTGGTAAAATGATTTAAAAAAAAAAGTTCAGTCCACCCGTTTTCAAAGTATTTTCGAAAACTAAGAAAATTATTAAAAATCAGAAAACCAAGATTTTGAAAATTTAAAAACGCAGTATAAATTTTATTACAAATGCCTTCCTGCGTTAAAATTTGTATTGAAATCGGAAAAATAGTTTGCGAGGGAACCTTATTTGAAAAATCCGGTTCTATAAAATAAATTTTGAAAAATCTATTTTATAATTAAAAGATAGATAGACCGTGCCAAAAAAATAGTATCCTGAAAGTTTTATTAAAATCGTTCGAGCCGTTTTCGGCAGGTGTGTATATATGTATATATACAGACATACGGAATTTCCAGACCCACTTATGTATTTCGATTTCTCCATCATTTTAATGACATGTGTGATTGTTATCTCAATTTTTTTTCAAGAATCCATAAACTTGCCTTCTAGTAGGTACCAATAATTAAGTAAAAAATTATAACGAAAAATAAAAAATTGCTAAAAGTTTAAAAAATATTGTTTTAGAGCTGGCGGCAGTGCTTATGAGGTTTTTACATTAATCATGATATTCACAGTTTTTTTTTTTAAACAAAACATCAGTTCGAGCTGGGCTTAAACGAACTAAAAAACCTAAGCAACTGAAGTTGCTTCTTGAAGATCTATAAATATCTATAAAATTCGACAAAAAGCTTAACTAGAACAGACCGACAGACAATATGCTAGAAACTACTTTTTTGCTTCTATATCATCGTAATGTTAGATCTGATCTGGTAAACCTCAATCAAATAAAAACTGTGTTTACCACGGCTTCGATGCATTCGCATGAATTTCTTTAGCTGTAACCTCACTTGCTACACACACTGTGCGATTTGCATTATTTATGCCTCTCTAAAAAAAAGGTTATTGATTATAAACAGATTCAATTATTTTTTTCTTCCCATTCAAGTGTATCTCGGCTCTCGTACAAAAACAAAACGAATTCCTTTCATGCTCCGAGTGGTAATTAAGTTAATTGCTTAGCTGCACTTCAAGTATAACATTTAACTGCGCATGAGTGACTCCCGCGCAGTGATAATTTATCAATTTACTAGATACAAATCATATTAGCTCTTTTTGCGCTGAAAATTAAGTAAATTCTCTAGATCAGAAAAAATGTAGGTGAATACCGAACCACACAAAATACCTCAGACATGATGGCGATGCCGATGCAACAAAATTGAGAAGAAAATAAAAAAAATCAAAAGTTTTCCAACAAAAATATCACTTAGGTGCGATGTATTTTATAGATACAAAAGATACTAACTTGTTGGCTTGTTGTTTATGTTTTTGATGGTTTTCGGTTTTGGTTTGTTTTGTTCTGTTTTTTTTTTTTTTTTTTTTTTTTTAAATCAGTGAAAGTGGTAATATTGGTTTGTTTCTTTTAATTACAATGTGAGGCTTAGATTTTGGAAAGTGTTTTTTTTTTATTTTTCTTGTGCGAGAAAGAAAATGTTTTGGAAACACCAACAAGTTGAAGATACTTTTGTCGGCCAGTTATCGGTAACGCGCCGGTAATTTGTTGTAAAACTAAAAATAACTACATTCTTTTGTGCATACATGAATATAATAAAAATCATTTTGCATTTAGAAGGGAGGGAAGGTGGTAGGCATGTGAGCTTGTTTCATTAAGTTTAATAAGCATGCAAAAATGTTGTAAACATGGGTTCATAGTACCCCACAAGTAATGGGGCAATTACTCGGTGAGGGTACTCTAAACAATTTGCTTTTCAAACTATACCAGTATATACCATTACAAAGTTATTTTATCTATATTTTTGTTTTGTGGAAGTATTTAATGGACAATTTTTTCTTTCTTTTCTTTTTAGTGGTCGCTTCAGAGCAATACCACACCAAACAGTAAGAATGTCTGGAACAATGTTAGTGGAAAGGAATCGGAAGATGCGATTATTTTCACAGATCGTTCAGATTCTGGAGTAACATCACCACATAGCCATCATCATATTGATGATAGGATAAATAATATATCACCATGTGACTTGAATGTAAGTATATAATTCGTTTTAATGAAAATATATTTTGCAATTTACGAGTAGGTATATTGTTTTAAAAAGTTCTCATATTTAAGATGCATTATATTTTATAGTGTCATTGGTTTGAACCCTCTAAAAAGGGGGTTTCAGATTAAATCTAGAAGATGCTAGCCATTTACGCATTACGTATTTTGCCAAAATGTATTATCAGGATCAGATTTCAGACATTATTTTTTAAGTGTTTAATCAATTTTTGAAATTTTTTGTAATAAATAAAAAAGGAGTGGCTATAACTGAAATGCCATCTTCTAGTTGCTATGAGAGATTTAAACCTTAGGAATTATGAACCATTGTGTTAATGTCCTTAACCACTATTATAACTTATATAACTATTATAAATTTGGTATATTTTATACCAAAATAAAGGAAACTATGAGGAACAATACAAAGTTTCAGTCAGTTCAATCAAGCCGTTGCGAACTTATGGCCATTTGAAAAAAGCCGCTCAAACCTGATTTTTGTTATGACCATTTAAGCCAAAATCAAAACCGCTGTATTATCAAAGATGCCCTAGTTTTGTGAAATTTTTTTAAAAATCGTTAGAACTGTTTTCGAGCAAATATTTTTTGAAAGTTACCAATTTGAGCCGAGTTAAAGAAAAATCTATATATAAATAAGCAAGCAGTTTTTTTGTGGTACCAATTGCGAGGTGGTTACCCAACCGATTGAGGTGATATATATATATATCGTTGGAAAGGTATTACTGAGTAGCTGTGCTGAGAATATTTTGTTTTGTAATTTTTTTTTGTTGGAAAATACAGGTTTAAATGTCTTGGTATGTTTTTTTACCATTATTTTTCGTATAAATTCGCTGTGAAACTTTTTCTTACAGTTTTGGGCATTTTAATGGCCGAATTTTGGCCACTGACCGATTCTAGTAATAAAAAAAAATAGACAACCGTTTTTCTTTTTACTGCTATCTGAAGTTTGAAGAAAATCCGTCAAGCGACTTAGGCTGTAGCCTGACGAACAGACCGACAACGGGAAGTGATGCGTTCTTTTTCTTACCAACATTTGTTGTTATGTCAAAAAAATTTGTTGAAGTGTCATTGTAAAAATTTGTTTTTTTCCAAACCATTTAGAAACGATACGTTGTTTGATTTTGTTAAACTCTCAAACGACCACTTTTAACATTTTTTTGGGCATTGAGGGACTAATTCAATTATTCTCCTTCATCTCTCAAAATTTTGTTTTGGTTTTTAATAAAGACTTTGAATTGTTTAAAACAAACCGTCCAATTTGACAGATCAACAAACTCAACTCATATCATGGAGGTGAGTTGGAAATATGTAGTATAACAAATCGTAGCTATATGAAATGACACTTCAACATAAATTTCGGAACGCAATCGTAACTGAGTTGGATTAAAGGAACCACTTTTTGTTGACTTTTGTTAACAATAGTTGACTATGGTTAAAAAAGGCGGTATATATTTTGTCGTTTCTTATAATATAATATAATATTGTTAATACTCACGGCCTAAAAATAACGTTAACTGCCATACAATCGCGAAAAAGAAGTAAAATGTTCTCTATGCTTTTAATAACATTTCTGAGTGCTGTTTTTCAGAACAGTATATCTTCTGATTAGAATGCGTTTTCGGAGTTTGTCTTATAACGATATCTCCAAAATGTATTTTTTTTAAATATTAAAATCAGATTTTCTCTTAAGCTACATACACCACCGATTTAAAAACAAATATAGAAGAAAAATAGTTTAAGCTTATAATGCTCCGGTTAAAAATAATTTAAAACGTTTTTTTAGTTTTTTGATATTTTTTTAAGGTCATTTTCAATATATTTTGTAGTTGGAAGTTCGGCAATGAAATTTTTTTTTGTACAATTCTCAGTTTGGTAAGTACTAGCGGTTCACCCCCGGCTTCGCACGGGTATTTAACAGAACTAAAAAATATGCATTTTAACACACTACAAACTGCGCCGAGAGTTATTTCAAAGAGTACATTATAAAGAAAGATTGGATATTATTTTAACAAATTTTTTACTATTTTCCTGCAATCACTTAGTATTATAAATTTGAAAGTTTTGGATGGATGGATGTTTGTAGCTCTCTAACGCCAAGATGGCTGAACGGAGATTAACAATTATAGTCTGAAAAAGCACATAGGTAGGCTACTTTTTATCCCGGTGAAATGTATTGTTCCTGTGGGATAAATTTGTTTTAATTTTTCAAATATTTATAAAACAGTCAATGTAATTAACTTTTCCGGTTTGTCAAGGACTTGTAGAAAACAGATGTCTAAATGAACGCCACGCTCTAAATACTAAATAGTTTGATATCAAATATGTAAGGTACCTATAGTATAAGGAATATTGAACCAATTTTAAAAGATAATAGAAGGAAAGTGTTATTGGCTCAGAAGTAAGAGGGGGTACAAATAGTCCTGAATTTGATCTTATGAAAAAGACGTAGTGCCATGCTAGATCACTTGGCTGGGCACTACAGTGCTCTTTGATCAAATTATGAGCTCCACTTCTCTCTTCAGTTAAACTGGGGATTAAATCTTACAATTTGTTATTTTTTTAGCAAAAAAAAAACTTCGATTAGATATTCGTTCACTGTGGCGTATGTGGAATCTTTTTTTAAATTTTCTAAGTAAAACTGTTGCATTAATTATATTATTTTATGGGGTGGTTGTGGTAATCTTAAGTGCGCCCAAAGGCTTATTAGTATAACTAGTGCCAAGACCACTACCAAAAAACTAATGTGATGAATAACGGAAACAATGGGAATTCGTTTCCATTATTCCAAAATATTATAGAGGGCTATCAAAATTTATAAAACAATTTTCATAAGATGCGGCTCAAGGTTAGGAGACATATACACAATTACAAAGCTAACGCAATGTTGTGTTGTTGTGCCCCAACAATCTACGCCCAAGAAAAAACATGTATTAAATGTAAAATAATTTTCTTTATTTCATCTTAATGCTAGCGGAAACAATATTTTTGGTCGTTTTGGTAGGTGTTTAAATGTAATTTTTTTTTGTCAATTTACCAAAAACTTAAAATCTTTTTTTTTTCCACCCGATCATCCCCAAATCTGGACTAAATTCTTTTTACCCTTAAAATTTCATAAAAATCCGTTGAATGGTTGAGGAGTCCATACCGGACATACATACAAACCGTACCGTTATTTTTCGACCTATACATAGTAATTATAATTACTAATTATAAAGTTTGAAGCAAATCGGAAAATCCGTTTTGGTTGTAGATGTGCGAACAGACGAAATTTCCAGAACCACTTTTTTCGACTTTTCCACCATGGTATAATATTTCATGTGCGATTGTTATTTCTAATTTTCTTTTTTGCACGAATCCATAACTTGCCTTATAATACCTTTGTCAGTTCATTGTCAATTAGTACTTATTAAGAAGCCGTCATACTGCTAAACAAAATTTTTTTTAAAAAATCAAATCGAAAATTTTCTATTTTTCGATTCGATCGATATAGCAAATAAATATTTTTTTTTATGCCTTCACATATTTGGTTATATTATTGAAGTTTTTATACCTTTCATTTTTAAAAATACTTTATCACCTTTATTCATCAGAGATAGGGTTGGATTCTAAATGTTGAAGATTTTTTCCAATCGGTCCAATCTTTTCGGAGCCTATTCGGTACAAAGAAACAAAAAAATTTGTTCTCTTTATAATTTTAAGTAATAATTAATAATTAATTAATATTATTATTACAGTATGATAATAATAAAAAAAAAAAACGAAAAATAAAGAAATTCGGTGAAGAAATTCTCAAATCTTCTTATCAGCTGCTAAGTTTAACCCTGGATCTTTAGTTTTAAGTCGGCCGAGTCAAAGTCTGAAACATTTTTTTTTAAATAACTATACCTATATAAGGCATCTATAGAAGAAGAATTTGTAGAATTCTCCTGTCAAAAAATACTTTCGTTTAAGATTTACATAATATACCATTCAGAAATAGTTCCCTTACAACGAATATTATCTTTTTTCCTTCCAGTTATTGGAGCACATAACGAACGAGGATCTACGTCGACGCTTAAGTCAAATGATCAAGAAGCCAAACATCGACGAAGATGACAAATTGTGTCTACAACAAGTGCTAACCTTCATCCAAAACCTAGATGCTATGTCTCATGGTCCCGATTCACTGCCTTCAAGCGAAGAATCATCAAGTCTAGAATACGTAAGTAGCCTTAAAAATCAAAAATCAAATATTATATCTGACTTTCAAATTAAAATAATCTTTCCCAAAAGTCAAGCGTGTTATTTAATCAAAATTTTTACTTCTTATATTGAAATTTTTTTAAGATCAAATCCCGAGTTTCGGACTACAGTTCATCATCCCGTTCATCGGACATTTCACCCACTCTTCAACTTCAGAAGCCAAAATCAGCACCGTCCCAAGGAAGAATAGTTGCTACCGTACTTCCATACAGCAGCACAGTTTCGACACCCAACGATTCACCACAACGTAAACTTCGAGCTTGGCATACAAGCAGTTTGACTGAGAGTGGAGTCTTTGAAGGAGATCTTAGTGAAACATCGGTCTATACCCAGACAGACCCTGAGGAATTTGCATGTCTGAATGAATCTACAAAGACCCAAAAGTTAAATAGATTCCGTGAACAATTCGAAGAGTGTGCCAAAAATTCCGCTTACGCCAAAGTACCAGTGACGAGCTCACAAAGCCTATCACCAAACCTTTCTGATCAAAAACGTCTTCAGTACTACAAGGAACGCCTGGAAGTATTAGAAGGCAAGCTATTGATCTACGAAAGTACTGGTGACATACAGGCTAAACGACTTGCGGATCGTCTGCAGCGGGAGATCATATTGGAAAATTTGGTGAAGGAACTTCAGGATCGTGTTGACTTTTTGGAGGTTGAAAACTCTGAGATCGAAGAAGAAAAGTGTGAATTTGAAGAGGCTGAAAACGACACACGCCTTCGCCTTCAGAGGCTAGAAGTTGAGCTGGAGATTTTGAGCCAGCGCAACATAGAGCTGGAGATGTCCAGGGAAGCGCTACAAAACAAATTGAAAGACTGCCGCAGTGAGAGTGCTATTTTGCGGGACGACCTATCTGCTGTTCAGAACCAAGTCTGTCATTTGGAAGAAGATCGGTGTAGGTTTAAGGAAAATTTTGAGTTTTTGCACAGTGTGCTGCCTGCTTTAGTGCTTTATAACGCATTCTACGCAGCAAACTACAAAATGGGCAACTGCATTGAGCGTGACCTTTCTGAACCTGATCTAACGCGCCATGATAATGTTAGTCTAATGGCCAACAGTTGTGATTGTTCAGAAGAAGATGGTGATGACTTGAGAAGGGAGATTGCAAATCTTCGGGGAGAAATTAGAAGTTTGAAGCGTCAAATCAATGACTTAAATTCTCGACACTCTGAAGCCATGGCTTGTGCTGATGGCTGCTGGGAGGACTTGGAGAAAAGCTACAATGATAGGTTAATGGCTTCGAAATCCAAAGAGGAGAGTCTTCAAAAGAAGATCAAACAACTTGAAGACTGTCTTCAAGATGACTCGAGAGCTGCCAACGAAAAAATCTGTCAACTGGAAGATGCTGAAAGGGAACTTAGAATGTGTTTGCAGAAAGTTTCTCGTGATCAACGAAAAACTCTTCAAGAACATGGCCTTGTAACGGAGGAATATCATCGGTTAAAAGAGAAGCACGAGAGACTTGTTGAACAAGTTGATGGACCCATGAAAGAAGCCCTCGAACGTGAGAAGAGTCAAAATAAGAATTTGAAAGATGAACTTGCGTATATCCGACGAATTAGCTGCGAGCAAGAAATGCACTATCGCAACGAACTCGACTGCTTTCAAGTGCAGTTGGAGAAGCTGCAGAAGGAACTTCTACAAATCCAAGTCACAAACTCTGAGCTAAGGGAAGAAGTTTGCACACTAGAAAAGGAGGTTATTACCTTCCACCAAACGAAAAAGGAAGATCTCGACAAAATTCGGTGTCTAAGCGATGAGGTCCGCACAAAGGAAGAAATGTGTGATGTTCTGGAAAAGCGAGTGGAAAAACTCTTGAACGCCCCATACTTAAGACAGAGACATGCACAATCTAATGATCGTATTATGTCGGCTAGTTTTAGTGGTGCGGTACCAAGTCTGGCTCAGGAACTCAACGGAAGCCCTGTTAAGAGGATAAGGATTGAAGAACCTGTTGATTTAAAGACTGCAACAAAGAATCTCGGAGCGGTCTTGGGAAACATGAAGGTTGGTTATTTTATTTTTTTAATTTTTCTTAGCTTAAAGTTTTGACTTGATTGTTTTAGGACAGTGCTAAAACGATTCCATCCCATCGACAGTTTCAGAACGTTGCCAATGATGTCAAGAAGTTAGCCGAGAGTCTTTTGGCAAACAAGTCTGAGGTAAGTCAAGCCACTCCATTACCTAAAATCTCAAGAGGACAGGTGAAAGAAGAAGAACAAGAAACTCCTTATAAGCAAAGTTTTGAAAAAATTCGTCCCGAAAGTGAATTCACTGGCCATGAGAAATTTGAGAGTCGGGTTTTGTTTTCTATAAAGCCATCTTTTCATGATCTATCACCTATCACTTTTAATAAAAAAGACGCGAAGCAGATATCAGAAGTTCCATCAGGACTTCGAAAACTATCCTCACCTCACAAACAGAGAATTCCAAAACCCTATAGAACTCCACGTGCTTCTTTTCGCAAGCGTTTTTCTAGAAGTCTTCGGTCAGAGATTTTCAAAGTTATAGCAAGTTTGAAAGACGTTAATGACAAAGAAAGTCTCATAGAAGAAGAGGAGCCCTTAAAAAAGTTCGTATCTCAGTCTGTTGTGAGTTTTTATTCAGTCCAAGAAGAACCAGATGAGGAAGTCTTTTTCGAGCCAATAAATACCACAGTGTGTTCAATGCCACAAGAACACTGGTCCGATGCACAAACTGAAGAATCAGAAATGTTAATGAATGTCACAAACTTTTTAATGCCAAAAACTAGTGAAGGAACTCAAACTGAAGTTAAAATTGAACAGAATTTAAGCTCTCCAGAGTCTTTGATTGAAAATCTTTCTATGTCAGCTCAAAACTCTATCAATACTTTGGAAAATACTACAAAAATCAAAAACTATCTTCTTCAAAGATTTGAAAACGATGAGCGATTTCGGAAAGACTTTGAAGGAATGATTCAAGTCGCTTTTAGTGAGGACAAAAATGAAGAACAGAATATACTTAGCTATGATCAAGTTGTGAATGCTATGACATTTCTGACTAAACTGGAAGAAATCTATCATCCGTATGAAGTTTCGGTGTGTTTCATATTGTTTTCTAGAGGCTTTTACTATTAACAGTAACATACTTGTTCAGGAACTGATTGGTATCTATTTCTAGATTTTATTTTAATATGTGTCGTTAACCTCGAAAAAAGTTGATATTGTATTGATCATTTGAAATAGGACAATGAACTCCAATTTTACTTATCCAATAAGGCATAGCTTCTATTTCGAACTAATGGTGAAGGCCATTCAACATCATAAAGACAATAAGAATAGGTTAAGACTTTAGAGTTCCAAAACATTCTATTAGTCCGATTGATTATTGCCGGAATCCATATTATGCAGATAGATGGGGATCATTAAGCAGTAACTCATCTTTCTTTTTCTTCAACGAAAAACCAAGTTCCTTCAGTCAGCTGAAATAACTTCCAATATTCAAGGTTTACAGGTGACACGTATTCGAGGCGTCAAGTTATGATTCTTCAAAAAAAAAAAAAAAAAGGCTTAAAGCTTAGGATCTAGTTTCTTCAAATAAATTTTTCCAACACTGGAATATTACGCCAAGAACCTTGTCATCAAAATGTCATCTTTCATCCCTAAAAACTATAGTTCCTTATTTATGTGATTGAAATACTTTTCCAATTGTAATTTCAATTTCAACATCCTGAAGTCAAGGTTAACTTATGTCTGATTTTGTTTCGAAAACTGCTCAGCTTCACTTTTTTATACCCTATTCCATAGAATGGGTATATTGTATTTGGTGTGGAGTTTGTAACATAGAGAAATAATACCGTTAGGTATAGAAAAGTATATATATTCTGACTCAGAATCAAAAGCCTAGTCGATTTAGCCATGTCCGTCCGTCCGTCCGTCCGCCCGTCCGTCCTTCCGTCCGTCCGTATGTATACTCTCTAGAGGTCGCAATTTTTGAGCTAGAAAGCTGAAATTTGGTATATATAATCTTTGGTTCAAGAGTAAGGCTAAGTTTTTGAACCGGTAAAATCCGCCCACAAACACGCCCACAACCGCCATTTTTGTTGAACAACCTCAATTTAATAAAATTAAATTATGTTTTTTGTACAGTTACGATAAAAGCATAACGCTAAAATTTTGCACACGTAAGCTTTAGGTAAACTTTCTTCCAATTAAACAAAAATATTTCAGTTTGGGCGTGGTTTACGCTTATTTTTCATACAAAAACATCAATATTGTTTTTATAAAATAACAATTGTTATATTAAAGCGAAAAACATTAAATTTTGTGGGTCTTACTGGCACATAAACATCTTGTGTATGAAATCAAAAAAATTTATTTTGGGCGTGGCTGACGCCCACTTTTCATTAGAAACTATACAAAAATTGTTTTTGTAAATAAACGGTATTTATAATGAATCCGCAAGCCAAAATTTTGCGTCTCTTAATAGAGTCTAAAAGGTTTGTGTATGAAAAGAAATTTTTGAATTTTGGGCGTGGCTTACGCCTACTTTTCATGAAAGAACGAAAAACGCAGCCTTAAGAATTTAAGGCATTTCCAATGTTTAATTTAAACCTTTTTCCTTCCGTTCGTTATTTGAAAAATAATTCTCTACATTTTCTTTTGTAAATTTTTTCAATACGCCCACTTTTAAAGGCGTGATTTTGGTAAAATACCTTTGTTCAGGTAAGATTGTTTAAAAACTACTCGATTCAGCTGTAGTCTTACACATATGCCTAAATACTGATCAAAGCGCAGTTAGTGCTTAAAATTTTTTAGACACGCCCACTTTTAAGGGGCGTTTCCGTCAAAAGTCGTATAATGCATTAATTTTTTTAACGTTTTGTAACTATCGGTCGCAGTTTTGAAGTAAACAGATGAACACTTGGATTTATATTTCATGGTTACGTAGCAGAGTGTGGTCCAAGAATTGTTAAAAAAAACACACATAATCGCTATTTCCATTCCAAATCTAATTTTTAAAAATTTAAGTTTTGTCTTGTTTTGTTCAAATTGATCTGCAAGAATAAAATTGAATGTCACTGAGCTCATAACGATTGCCTTGGCAATAAAACGTTTTAACTTTGGGCGCACTCCTTTTTTTTATTACGCCAGCACTAATTGAACATCACACCGCATAAAATTAATGTTATTGAATTTTTTTCTGTCTGCTAAAGAAGAATTTTGTTTCTGAAACATCGGCTGTTTGCGGGAGGCAGACGCATGCACATACAAATATATGGGGAATAGGGTATCCAACAGTTCGTTGCAAACGTACTGTAGCTCTTGCTTATGTTTAAAGAAAGAAGTTGTGCTTTTTCAATAGTTTCTTGAGAAATAACACAATTTTAAATTTTTCGTATAGTATCAAGAATTATTCTAGCCTATGTACATACCTACATTTTTTTGTATTCAGCAATTGCAATGCAAATAAGTACTTTTACATTTGAAACAGTGTCAATACATTTTGGAAAGTACAACTCTTACAATAATATTAATTATATTTTCAATCTGCAGCTCTTCAAAATTTTACAAGAAAAACTTAACTCAAGACTTTTACAATTTCACTGCAAAAAAATGGAATCGGAGTTTCGGTGTACAATCTTCAAACCAATTGCAAGAAAAACAAGCAATGCTTTCAAGAATTTTTGACAATTTAACAGTTAAATTAATAAAGTGATAAAAATAAAAAAGTTTGGAAATTTAAAAAAAAAAAAGGATTTTTAAGTTAAACATTTTTCTTTAACATTTGATTTAAAATGCTTAAGCTAGAGTTCAAAAAAGCTTTAAAAAAAAGTCTTTTCATTCAATTGACTGCAATACCAAAATGACTGCATTCTTTCACATCTCTGAATGTACCTTGCGAAGTAAACTTTCAAAAGGAATACATTTGTATGTTTTGGTGAAACCCGAAGGCCCAAAACTTGATAAGATTTAGGAACTGTTGAATGTCATTCCTTCGGTGTGTTGTTTTGTCCGTCTTTGCAGTTTGGCCATAAGTTGCCTAGTTTACTCAAAGCTATTTTTTAGTAAGATGTAAGACAAATCATTGTTTTGGGACTTCGTGCACTAACGAAGGGTAGGTACATTATTCCCCAAGTAACTTCTTGCCACAGCGACAAGCAAATTGGAGTAGCTTCGTAAGACTTAAACAACAACAAAATACTTTGAATTTCCTTCCTTATTTCAATGATCAATGCTATACCAGATGCTATATTAAACCCATAAAAGTACGATCCATAATTTTCAGGATATTTCCAGAAATTTTTGCAGGAAAAGTTTACTTTTTCACCTAAAAAATTGAACGAACCATGACTTAATGTCTTCACAAGAACTTGGAAAATTTCAAAGATCAGCGAGATACTTTCTACCAAAATGTTCTAAAATGCTTGATTAATTCTAGGCCACTCGACAGCTACTTTTCAAAAGTTAATAAAACTCGGTAAATTTGTTCAGGGGAAGTTAACTTACATCTTCCTAAGTTTTTGAACTAGAGGGCCCTGTGGAAAAAGAGGAAAAGGGGAAAACTGCACATTTTTTTTCAATAACTTTTTAAATTTTACAATTTTGTTTGTATAAAAATTGTTGTATGACATTTAGTTACCCAAGATATGGCATTGTTTATCGATTTGAAAACCTACATGTTTTTCGAAGGGCCATATCTTGGTAACAAATTGACATACAAAAATGTTTGTACTAACACAATTGTACGAAATTTAAATGCTCTACAAAAAAGTCTAATACGCTTTTGCAATAGGACGTAAGGAAAAAAGTTACTGAGGTAAAACCGGAGCAAAGCCGAAAATTTCGCAGTTCCCCCTCCTCCTCTTTTTTAATATCTTAGTAACGAGTTGACATACAAGTTTTGTAGGACGGAAATTGTAGAGAATTTAACGTTCTACCAAAGTGCAATATTTTTTTTCCGGAGAACGTAAGAAAAAAAAGTTATTGAGGAAAAACCGGAGCAAGGTCGAAAAATTTACAGGTCGCCCCACTGCCTCTTTTTCCACAGGGCCATCGCAAAATGCAAAATGTTAATTAACTATTCCTGAAGAAATTGACTAAGTTTAATTAACTTCTGACCTTTTTCCACCTGAACCCACTTTTTCCGCCCTGTCGACTGGACTATTTCCCAAGCATCAAGTTTCGGGTTCGTTCTGTTAGCTTTTGACATCTACAAAAGGCGCGATCTAGATCTAATAAAGTTTGAGAATCTATTCTTTTAGTATTATAAATTTCCGCAGCTACTATAATTTTTTAAGCTTTTGTACTCTGGTTTAAGGACAAGGTTTTGACCAAGAAAGCTATCAAAATATTGATTTTCAAGTGTGGTGTAGTACTTCGTCCTTTTTTGATTTATTTTTCAAGCCCCCCGTACTTATTTCTATGCCTAATATTACGTTTTCATTGTTGCCGAAATTAGCTCGTTTCAAAATTAAAAGTAAAAGTGTTTTTATTTTGCAAATTTCGGTTGACACCAGGCTATCTTCCTTCTTTTTCTTTCTTACGTAAGTTTCATTCTTCCTGGATTTTGTTTATAAATTTATTACTAGAGACGCTCACAGTGGTACTAAAATTAGGGATTTTCGATTTTATTTTTCCTCATTTGCAACGAATTGCGTCCAAATTAGGTTGAAATGAGATAAATTCGAAATTTGATTTTATGGGAAATGAGATAATTTGGAAATTTTCTATTAAATTACATAATTTGCCCTAAAGAAAACGAAGTATTAAACACTGTAATTATTTTGCTGATTTGTCTTTCTTTCAAACTTCGAACTTTAAACAAGTTTTTATTTTTAAATTTATATTTCAATTCTTTCTGAAATAGACAAATTTTGTTCGTGTCTAAATATAAAATTGTTCGTCGATCATACAAAATCAAATAAATGGATCCAAATAAGCAAGAGTGCACTTGTCAAAATTTCAAATCAAATCCTTCTACGGGCCGAAATTTCGAAACTGGTTCCGATGTATTTTATGACATAGCTGACGATGAAAAAGATTCAGGAGTTCCCGAATCTTCAAGTAAGTTCCAACAACCAGGATCGCTAACTGGATTGAGAAAAATTGGTGATCCCCAATACTTTAAACTAGTCTTACAAAATATGGTTGAAACTGCTGAACATTTATATGCAACCTTTGAAGAGGCGATGCAAGAAAGTCTTGAAAAATTCCGAAGAAAAATATCAGCCCTGAATGTCACGAAGAGTTCTTTGATTGAATCATCTCCTTTCGATGTTAAAACTAATGTTATGCAAAGTGACGTTCGTTCGGGATGTTCTTGCGGTACCCAAAAAAATTATATGGATAGATTGAATATCACTGTTGATCCAGTTGTTGTTACTGTTCCGATAACTTTATATATTCAACCCAAAATTGAAGAAAAGCAATTTCCCGATGAGTTAGTTCCAGAAACTATTTTGGATCATCACGCTGTTGATGATGAAGTTGAGCTTTCTAGAACGGCCTCGATATCAATTGCTAAAGGTCGAATGAGTCAAGCTCCTTATGGACTGGCAAAACTTATGCGCTTTTCCGAGGAAGTAACCCAGTCCGAAGGACAGGAGTCATTGTCAGAACAAGACCAAATAATTGAAACTACTCCAATACCACCCAGAACAGACCCCATTCCCGATGCAATATTTGACGAAGAAATTTCTCGAAAAGACTTGGCAGAAAATGAAGACTTCATAGGTAGCGTCTTAGTACCCCATCAAGAACTTCCTTTGCCGCAACAAAAGAATCTTCGACTTTGTACCACCTGCAGCTGTGAGTTTTGTCCCATCTATGACTTGAATAAACAGATTGTTTGTCCAAGAAACTGCAAATGCTGTAGTTGTCCTTGGAAGGATAAGGTCGAGACTGATGGTTTGAGTTTTAACAATGTGCGAATTTGTCAGTGTTATGTGAAACGGAATCTGGAACCATCTGCTCTGGCAGATCGTTGTCGGTGCTTACCGACTTTTGACATATGCCCATGTCGTGATGTTGCAGAGAGTAGACATGTGGAGTTGTATGAAAGTGACATGTATAAAGATGTCCCACAAAAGATCAACAAGAACGAATAACTTTTAAATATATAAAATAAAACAAACAGATCTTGTATTTTCTAAAATGTCTTCTATAGATTCCTATTAACTTGTCCATGTTTTGGGTTTCAATCTTCTTTTAATAGGTTTTATCATAACTTGAAATAAATTTAAGAAACTTTGGAAGAATTTTTTTTTAAAACACTTCTCCTTTTTCAGATCGATCTGGAGCATCCCAAAATGATCGTTACAGAGATCACTCAAATCTAAGCCATGAACCAAATATTCAAGCACCTGACGGCCCAACACAACAACCAGCTGGACAAAAACAAATTTTCCAAGCCAAAGACAAAAATTATAATAATGATGAAGGCGATAGTAAAAGCAAACCACGATCATCTTTGGAGCAGAATCTTGCTCCAAGAGGTTCATGTCTTTGCTCAAATGTTCCACAATATGGATTTACTCCAAGTTTATCTTCGGAAGTAGGAAGCTCAACAGTTAAAATGTCTTTACGGACAGAGTGTAAGGGTCTTCATGGAACCTATGACTGTGTTTGTAGTGAAGAAAAGGAATCGTGCCACAAATTTTGGTGTAGTCGTCGGGAAGTCTCTGGACACGTGGAACAAATACTAAAAGATACACCGAAAGCTATTGAGACAAAACCCAAACTCTCTGATTACCCTAAGAAAGAAGAAAATAAAAGCAGAACTTCCCAGTCATCATGTTGGTGTTCGAAAGCGGTACTCGATTCCAAGACGACGGAGTATTTTTGCGTTCGTAAGAGCTCGTCTATGAGCTCGCTTATTAATTCAATTAATGGATGTTGTAGATGCAAGGAACTTCAAACTGTAAAGGCCAATCACTGCCCAACTAAAAAGAGTCTTGATTTTGAGAAGGAAATGAAAATCAATACCAGTTGCAAGGTTCATAATCCCATCGATCATCTTGATATCAGAGCATCTTTGAATAATTTTGATTCAGAAAGCAGTCCACAACCAAGTGGTCTTCCAGAAAGAGTTCGTGATCCAATGGAAGAAAACTGCTACAATGATTGTTTTGACACGGGGGATCCTGGCACGGAAAGTGATACAAGAGAATTGTTTAATGAATCACGTCGCTCCATTGAGACTGCGATAACGTCAAGAAAAAACATGGATGAAAATGTCATTCCACTTCTGAAAAACATATTTGATGTACTGCAGTCGATGAGAGAGGAAAAATTACAATTGGGTTCCCTTAGTGGGAAAAATGTTGGAATCCAACTCGATGAACCTTTCAATGGTCTGCCAACACCACCTCCTCCTGTTTCTTCAACACCGTATTCAACAACAAATGATTCGTTTTGTGGTCCAGAATTCGAAGAAAAAAGCACACAATACGCTGAAGACTGCCAAAATAGTATGGAAATACTCGAACCACCTGAACGAGACGTGGATAGCTATCAAGAATCTACATTGCAGAGGCTTATCCCCGTCGACATGGGTTTGCTAAGGACAGACGACGAGTTGAGCTGGGAACCTTTTGTCAATTCTGACGAACCACAATTTGAAGAGGAAGAAACGAATTCAGGGAGTGATCCTACTGTGGACGAGGCTGTGCCTTTAAAAGCTCAGTTTCTGAAATTGTCAGAAACACCACAATCTCAGTCTAGTGAAGAGCTTAAAGCTTGTACAAGTAAACTTTGCCAGGGAAAAAGTAAAAACACTGTCGAACAAGATGACATTGAAATATCCCATCAGGATGCATGCAGTACGAATGCTGAACTCTCATATCAACTTTCAATCAGGAATAGATCATCTTCGTTAGAGGAAGATTCTTGCGAATGTATCTGTGAAGATGCAGAGCTATGTGCTGGAGACTGTTGTAAGAATTCCTCCGTAAAAGAAAGCTGCTCTAATAATTGCATTGATGCCAACTTTGCTTTCGAGACATCATCTGTTCAAGAATCAAAGCTTGACCAAAAGAACGGTAAAGAACAATTGGTTATGAAATTCGAAGTATCTCAGGCAATCCAAGTAAACGTACTATCCCTGCAAAATATGACTTCGCGCTCAGCACAATTTCTTAAATTTGACAGTCAAATTGAAGAATTGTCGGAAGAAAAACTTCTCAAGACTTCTAAAATCGATAAACCAACGGAAGAACTCCTGCCAACAATTATCAGTGGGAGTGAAGAAATCCCGGTAAGATCCAAGCTAGATGTTGGCACTGACAATCCTGACTTTGGCGATGAAGATAAAAACCAGACCAAATCATGCACTGCTTGTTGCCATTGTCATCAAGAACCCACCAACCCCCAAAACCAAGACATGGTACTGTCCATAATTCTTCTAAAATAATTTTTTCTGAATCTTCCTTGTTGCAGAGCCATTTCATCGAATCTATCCTTTCTGACTTGAAGGCTATGAAAAATGTCCGCGAAAATAGATCCCATCAATTCACAAATCCTCCAAGACAACCACCCGTGAACATCGGTGGTTCGCAAAGACCATCGAGAGACTTGAGTTTCCCGGTTACAATCGAAACCGTTCAAGAGTTAGGAAAAAATTCACTTTTTATTAAGTGGAAAATTCAAAATATTGGTAACATTGGAGGTTATGAGGTAAACGTTGCTAAGAATTTTCTTTCGTTAAATTGTTTCAAGAAATTTTGTGAACATTTCAGATTTTCCTGGATGGTCATCTGACCAATCGCTACTTCAACTGTGTCCATAGAGCAGCTGTCATCTGTGATGTTAACCTTCACCATCCTCATAGGATAACCCTTCGTGCACAACCACTTCTTCCCATCATAAACACTTCACTGTTGGCTAAAAATTCAACAAACCTCTTTGCATGCTCATCAAGAATGAAAAGAATTCCTTCCGATACAACTCATCCTGAAGCGAGTTGTGTCCAAGCAGATGGTTCTGTATGGTATCCAAGTGTCTATCATTTTGAACCAAATTCATATTTAGCACCAACAAATGCGGTTCTTTATTGATCACTGCAGTGCTGTTTAAATACTAGTCAAGATTTTATATTCGAAACAAAAAGTTTTAAAAAATTGTTTTCGTTAAAATTGTTGTAAAAAAAATTAACAAAAATAAAAATTAATATTATGTGTAAGATTGTTTTCGAATCTTTAAAAAAAAATGCATTTGAAGAAAATACTAAGGCTTGCATTCAGTTTAAAGTGTAGCTTATAAAAATTTCAGTGCCTTAATGTTAAAATTGATATTATTTAATTTTCATTTTGTTTAGTTTATAAAATAAAATACTAATTTTTAATTTATTTTTATTCTCTTTTGCCAGTACAGTAGGACACACATTTAAAAATAGTTTCGACGTAACTGTGCTTGACACTCTTGTTTCACTTTTTTTTTTTTTGCTTATTTTAACGTTATTTTCTTAAGTTCTTATATTTTTTTTTATATTAATTATAATACTGACTCGTTGGAGCTTCCATTTAATTTTCGTATGGATCAGAGTAAATAAAAATAAAAAGAAAAAAGATATGAAGTGAACAGCTATTATTGTAAATATTATCGATTTATAATATTTTGTATATTATGATGCATATAAGTTGTAAGAAAATTAAATAATTAAGTGCAAAAAGTATTTAATCTATACTACGGTCATTTATTTGCATGCATTACAACAATAATAAAGAAAGAAAAAAAAAAGAAGTAAAATTAATCTTTTAATATTTTAATTCAATACAAATAAAGATCTTTTTCTTATAAATATTAACACTTTGTTTTATTTCTGAAGAAAGGTTTCACGTTGTCCTCGTTCGATGTTTAGGATTCCAAATTACTTGAGAGTTCCCATTCCCATTATGTCCATTTTAAAACAGCACTAACTTTTAATAACGCAGATAACTTGTTACTACAATGTATGCAAACAAATATGCAGCTTTGATTAAATTTCTCGCCACCGCAGCGCCACATGTTTGGTGCCTCACATCTCAAACATTTTTCTTCAAAATTTGTTGGTTTACCAGGCGCTCATAAATAACAGGAGGCTAATCTTTTGCATATATTTGAAAAAATGGGTGTAGCCAAAAGCTAAAAGAAAACGGTATAGATCAATTTGGAATTTATGGTTTCCTGACGAAAGGAAACCTCAAAGGTGTGCTGTCTCTTTCTATTTCTATTCTTTCTTTTGATATTCATGTCCTACTTTGGTACCACCCATTTTCAAATCAACGGCAAAAATAAAAGGCTTCCTGCTTTTTCTGAGCGCCTGGTGATCCAAAAAAAATTTCATATGCTTTTTGCTCGCAATTTAAAGGTACCTTGTGAGGTTAGGAAGAAGAAATACCTTTGATGGTGAACATTATAGAGACAGACATATTTGCCGCCAAAAGTTTTATAAATGTGAAGTGTGTGATAACGATCACAAAAGAAGGAACAAAAAGTGAAAAAAAAAAAATTTAATACTTTCACTCACTCTGATATATCTGATAAACAGAAGAAAGAAAATGGGGTTTTATTGGCTAGGGTCATTGGCGACCATTTTCGCGGTATTCTTTTGCATTTATTTGAAAAAAATGGGTGGTACCAAAAGCTGAAAGAAAACGGTAAAAATATCATCGGCAAAAATAAATGGCTTCCTGCTTTTTCTGAGCGCCTGGTGAGCCAAAATTTTTCATATGCTTTTTGCTCGCATTTTAAAAGTTTTATACGTTGTGAGGTTAGGGAAGAAGAAACACTTTAAGTAGTGGTAGACATTGTAGAGACAGACATATTTGCGCCAAAAGTTTTATAAATGTGATGAAGTGTGTGATAACGATCACAAGGAGGAACAAAAAGTTACGGTTTCAAAGTTCACCTTTCGCACTAAAAAGGTATTTCTTTCACTCACTCCGATTTATCTGATAAACAGAAGAAAGTAAGAAAAAGGCTTTTTATTGGGTAGGGTCAGTGGCGGCCATTTTCGCGGTATTCTTTTGCATTTATGTGAAAAAAATATTTGCTGCCAAAAGTTTTATAAATGTGATGAAGTGTGTGATAACGATCACAAGGAGGAACAAAAAGTTACGGTTTCAAAGTTCACCTTTCGCACTAAAAAGGTATTTCTTTCACTCACTCCGATTTATCTGATAAACAGAAGAAAGTAAGAAAAAGGCTTTTTATTGGGTAGGGTCAGTGGCGGCCATTTTTGCGCTGGGCTTAAGCCAGGTGATATTTTATATGTGTTACAACAGGGTGACTGCTTTTTGTTTAATAAAGAGACAAAATAAAAAGTGCTCGAGCTGTTTTTTTCTATCTTGATAATTTCTTTTATTTTTCAGGTACTTTAAAATAAGTATTTATTTAATTATTATTTTATTGGTTTGCTTACTTATTTTTGTATGTTTACTTCTGCCATTTAGTATTTTGTTGTGGAATTATTTCATCGCTTTTAATGTGGTTTGAATACAAAAAAACGTACCTAGTGTGTTTCAACGGATTTACTTTTTATGATTTAAATATTTATTTCATTTACATGTCTTTGAAATAATAACATTTCATAAAAATATTCTGTTGGTTGTTTTATTAATTTTTATTCCGGAATAATGTTACATCATTTAATCTTGGGTCCTGTCCGCAAATTGTTCTCCAGCACTAAATTCAGACCTTCAGCTGCGTAGCGTCTGCAATAGGATTCAGAAAATTCATTAAGTTGGTAATTTTATATGGCTTGAACTAAAAATTTCAAGAATCAAGACACACTTTTCAAAGAGGGAATTTCGACACTGACACATTCAGGTACTGGTAGATTCCTTCTGCATTCCTCTATTTTTACCTACGATTATAGGTAATAGTGTTGCCAACATAAAGTTCTGTACCTCTAAAAAAACGCTCGTTATAAGTGAGAGTGAGTTTTGTAGAAACAATCTTTTAATGTTCTTCTCGTACAACCGAATTTTTGAATTCACAACACAATTTCGAAGCTATCTTAACTCAGAGAACGTGTTTTGAATTTAAGATGTTCTAATGAAAGGAAATATTTTTAAACGATACGTATCTGCAAATAAATCAGTTAAACAAAAAACAATAACGTCGGTTGACAATATTTTATTTGAGTTTAAACTTCACAAACTTTTTCTTGCTTATTAAAGAACGATTTATAATATAAAAAAAAATTGTATGTTTTGAACCAATGTAAACAACAAAAAACATTTTTTTACAACAAAATTTAATAAAAAATAAACAAAAAATTCATCATTTTGATGTTACACTATATATTCTGCATTTTCATTGAATAGTTGTTTTTGTTCGGAACTAATGGAGGTATGAGTCGATGCGAAGATATTTTGATTTTATTATAAAATACTTAATATGAGGATCGCTGTGTGAATTATGCATATTTTTATCTTTTGTTATGGTTAGCACTCTCGGATACGCAATATGTACAAAAATTAAATTCTATATCTTGTTTTAATACTTAAAATTACTTTCGATCGACTTTTATCTTCTTAAACATGGTTCACATGTCCCGGGCTTAACAAAACTCGGATGGCATTCAGGACACTTTGGGTTTTCACCATACCATCGTTCGGTGGATGGTGTTTCGACATCAGACCTCCGCTGAGGAATTTTCAACTGGAACGAGTTGAACGTGTCCGAATGCTCGTAACCAGTTCGTCCAATATTTTCTAATGGGAAGAGATAGTCTGGCACCGAGAAGTCCATTCTTAATTGGTTAATATCCTGTTGAGTTGGCAGAGTCGGGGAGATTTTATTGTCATCCGTTCCTTGAGAGGGGAAATTCTTGATGGACCGGGATGTAGGAGTTCTAGACGTCGCAGAATCGATGGATCTTTGAGTTTTATTTGAAAGGAATGGATTTCCAGAGTATTGTTGTGTGTTTGCAGATTTCACGGTTGTTGTAGTTGCTGATTTGACCTGATCAGAAATGTATGAGAGGGGAGCATCTTGTTCTTCCCGACCATCAACTCCGATTGGGGCATCGAATTTCGGTGGCTCCAGCCCGTTTGAGGGAATTTTCCATTCAAAATAAATTGGAGGACCTTGAGTTGTTGCGGTATCGTGGAGAACAAGATCTGCAAGAGGAGGAAGGAGTTCACGAGATGGAGCAGGCAATTTGTTTGAAATGATCTTTGGTGCTGAGAATGGTGTTGGCAATGGAAATGATTTTGAACCCGCCCCAGGAACACTGTAATCCAAAGCAGTATCTGAGGACTGAGCTACTTTTGAGGATGCTGCAGCTGCAGTCAATGTTGTAGATTCGACAGCAAAAGGCTTGCCCGCAAGTGTTGTTGGCCTTGTTGGAGGTCTACTAGTTGTTGTAGTTGTTGTCGTGGTAATTACTTTAAGGGTAAACGGAGCTGCTGTGGAACTTTGAAGCGGTGCTGGGGTGGGTTGTGTATCGTTTTCATTGTAAATTGGGTACAAAAATGGTGGTTCATAAATGCGGGAAGGTGTTTTTACCACTGATGGTGGCTTTGTTGGTGATTGTTTTGTGAATCTATCTTCAGCCGAATTATCTCCTGATGTGTTGTATCTTGTACTGTGGGCAGTTCCCAACAGTTCGTCAGAAGTGTCTAGTTGTCGATTAACAAAAGGCACTGGAGTCGTCGTTGTCCTGCTAAAGTGTGGCGATACAGTTTGAGGCCTTGGGGCAGGGCTTGCATTTACCGGGGGTCTTCTGGTAGTCAAAGGTTGAGATGGAGGAGCTGGTGGAAGAATTTCTCGACTTGGCTGAGGGATCTTCCATCGAGTTGGAGTGGGTGATGGATGGTTCAAGGAAAACGGCTTCTCGGTGTTTTTTCGTTCGTTAATGTCCGTTATGCTGTTTTGAGCTGGTGAGAGTTGCTAAAAATAAAAATAATTAGTAACAATTACGTACACTGTGAAAACCCAACAGGATCACAAACACACTTTAAATTGATTCCTAAACGACTCTCCAGAATAGTCCGGTGCATAAGGACGATCAAGTAAGTCAGGACGTGGTGTTCGCAAATGATTTTCTCCATCAGGTACAAATGGCTTATCTCGTTGCCCTTAAAATATTAATTGAACAAATTAAAAGTGATCGTTCTTTTTGAAATCATAAAACATTGCATAATTGTAGGCTCACCAATCAAAAGATTCGCTGTATAATCCATTTCGGCTTTGGAACAGTTCACCATGTACCAATGATCGCAAATCAACATGCGTTGCTGAAATAACGTTGTGTTTGGGCATGAATAACTAAATTGACGCCCAAGACCATCGCACATGTGATACACCTGACAGCCAGTCTCGATGTCGGCATAATAACCAGCTGGCCGACCAGTGCAGGAGAAAGATGTTTTCGGGAAGTTTCGATGACGTCCGATAGCATTTTGACTCTGTAAGAGAAGAAAGCAAATACTCGTTACAGAAAATCGTTTTTAAAAGCCTAGCTGATACGAAAATAGAATTTTTGAAAATGGTATATTTCTTTAAAATAATATGAACACCATTAAAAGCATGATAGCCTTGCACAACGCAGTACAGGCCACATAGTAAGACAAGATTTTCAGAACGAACGATATTGAACTAACGGCACGTAACTTCGATAACGCTTACTTGACGAATATGCCTTGAAGCCGGTTCACTATGCAAGCATGCATTGGTCCACAGCCGAAGCCGGATGACCTGTCAACATATGGAATATACAGATATGGTGCGTGTAGTGACACAAAAGTTCTTATGACAAAACGCATTAAGCTAAATTAAATCACCCGAGCTTAATGGGGCTAGTTCCCTGGTTAAATTTTAGATCTCCAGCTCGCCTGCAGATCATTGAATAAAAAGAAGTTAGCAGGGATCGATGGTAAAAACGAAATTGTGCCACGACACAACACATTCTTAAAGAAACAGTGGATACATATTTTGGACATACACCACGCTGTTTGATGACAATGCATTAAACATAGCGCACATTATATGGTGTATTGGCAGGCAGATGTGGTTTATCCTCTCCTGAAAAAAAGGGAAAGGACAGCTACAGTCCGGCATGTCTCCGGTCGATTAATCTTCTTCCGTGTAAGAGTAAGGTATTCGAAAAAGTTTTAAACAGAACTCTGACCAAGTGGACAGAGAACACATATGTTAATCCGGATATTCAATTAAGGAGAGTGTGACACCATTCATGCATGTCACGTCTAATCTAGATTCTGATTTCCAATGGAACGAACCTAAGAGTCAATGCACGGGTACCGTTTTGGTTTGACTTGCAAAAAAGGTTTAAGAAAACGTTTGGTTAAAGAGGCTCCAGCCCGGTGAGTCTTAAATTTCAACCCGCGGAGTTGCGACGCAGTTCTGGAAGACGAAGACCTAATCTAAGGTGGAGAACGTTCTTAACCAACTTGTAGAAAGTGCGCAACTGTAGTTCACTGGCTAGGGACCGGCCTAGCTGACGAGTATTGTTGATTGAGGCCGATTTCCACAATGGACTGTCTGCGTCACTTTATGTAAGCCATTGTTCTATATCCTCATGACATGCTCAATATCAGAAATCTCGTTGGAAAAAGTGGCAATGTGACCTCTGCCGTATCAATCAAGATATGAAATGTGAGGGGCGTAAGCTCGCTGATCCTCAACATTATTTACACAAACGATCTAAATGGTAGTCTTTCTTCTGCGATCGCGTATGTTGACGACCTTGTAGCGTAGAAGACGGGTCCAAAAGTCGAGGTCATCAAAAGTCTTCTGCCACATGACTTCGCAAAGATTCAACATTGCGATGACTGATGAATGACTTTCTTCTAGTTTATTGGGGAAATTTTGTGATCGTTGGACCAAGTGGTCATCAACTGTACTCCCACTGTTGGGTGTGCTATGACCCATCTACTGAACTGATTTTTGAGGCTTGCAAGTTTATTAATATCTACTAAGACTTTGTAGTTGTACCCAGGGAATACTCTCGAATCAGTTTAGTTTACGGACGCGAACTGCGCTCGCTATCGCATTTTACGGACGGAATTTGACATCTGACTGTGAATAGATATGTGAGTGAGAGTGAGAGGTATACTGACTTTGTGTGTGATGTCACAGTCGTCCTATTGTTCAATCCGTCCATTATGGATTGCGTGCTTACTTCAAATGTTGGACGGCAACGTTTCGTTCAGTTTTGACATTAGCTTCCGTTTGTTGCCGTCCATTGCCCGGCAGCTCTTTAAATCATCAGATTTTTCAATATACAAACAAGCATTTAAGCTTAACTAGGATTTAACATATGTGCCCAATACCCCTTGCAAAACTCTGTATTCAAAAATTATGTAGGTACTCTAAAGCTGTATACGTATTATAAATTTCTCTTTCATTAACAGAATTTTGGAATACGAAATAATGACTTGCTCCCATTTTAAGTCTATCCCTGTTAGTTACTCCGTGAAAAGGGTAGGTCCGTCCACTGTACATAATGTACATGTACAGTTGTTTGAGAGGTGCACAATGTCAATATCTTCTATTTTAACTTTCTGTTCTTCCAAATACATATTTTTAAATTAATATTTCATTTGATTAACTTTTCTTAGATTGTGAACTTATAATTTTTGCTTTCTTGATGTCATGACCCAAAGGTAAGCCAACTAGTCATAATTCAATAGTATTAACGACGTTGATTTTTAAAGCAAACCAAGACTTTTTCAAAGTTCTTTCAAAACTCTGATTTCCAATTATTGTCCTTATCCATATATGAAATCCACAAAGGAGGGAATCTTTGGCTTTCTCAATAACTTTGACAAAACTTTAAGCTTTTTAAATAACAAAAATAAGCTTTAAACAAGGATTTTTCATCTGCCGAAATAGCTCAGTTGGGAGAGCGTTAGACTGAAGATCTAAAGGTCCCCGGTTCGATCCCGGGTTTCGGCAGCTCCTTTATTTTTGTTCCTTCTCTTAGCTATGTCCTTATTTTAAAAACTTGCTGTGGAATATTATATCAACCATGCAGTATGGGCACTCAATTTTTATAGGCTCAGTGTTGTAACCAAAATCTCATCTATACAACAGCAAAAAATAAAATGCAATGTGCTGATGAGATAGTAGATAGTAATCGAGACATTAAAACGTTTAGTCAACAAAGAAAACAATGCACGGGAGCGGATGAACTGCGATTTATGAACCTCTTGTCATTCTTTGTATCTTGGATATCAAAGCATGTATAGTATATGCACTAACGTAGACGAGACTAAATATTTCTTGGGATAGTTTGGTGCCCACCTTGGCGGTGACAGTATTAAGATGAATTTATGCTGCGCTATAAACACATTCTTTGTGACTATGTCAGAGATCAATCAAGAGCCCCATAGTGGCTGATGAAATTTACTGTATGTTTGAGTTGAAGTCGCAAAAGCTTATGTGGGGTATTGTTTTAAGTTTTAACGTCTCATACATTATGCACCTTATCTTTGATTGATTTTGTAAGTTTGTTACAATCACGTCAAGAACAAATACTTTGGTTGGTAGGTAGGTATTGGTACCCTTATGGCTTACGTATACCCTGATTCCAACCAAAATGGAAGACTACACTATTTTAAGAGTTTGATATGCGGCCTAGAAAAGGTCAATTAAAGAAATTATTTGATTTTCGCAAACTAACGTACATACTTAAGCGAGAACTAAACGAACTGTTGAATACTCTATTGCCTATTCTATAACATGAGTTAATTTGTTATAAATTTTTTGATGAAAGGTTTTTCCTACAAAAATTCAAGCCCAAAATTAATTAATTAATTAAATATTAAGTTTTTTATGGAAAATTATTTTTGACAGAAATACTTAGGCGTTTTTCCAAAAATAGTAAAGTTGAATTTAAGGTTCGTAACTCCATGCTAACTACAAAACAACAAATAATTTGAATTTTGAAAAATTTAATTTTGAATGAAAATGGCAACTGTGGGCGTGGGTGTATTTAAACAATTATTTAACTACACTGTATAACAAACACAAATATTGAATCTTTTAACTACAAAACGCTACGATAATTAATTAACATTGGAAAATTAATGACTGATTAAGACATTTGACGAAAACGCAACTAAAAAGTGAATGTTTCGTAAAACTTTGTTTCAAAAATATCAAACATTGACTGAGCTCTGGTTATTAGTAATTTTTTTTTTAGTACCTATGATTGTTACATTTACGTTTTCATTGGGCCAAATGAAATATGTAATATAGTAGCAAAGTTCCAAATTCGATTCAAATTCAACTCATTTCCGATACAAAATCAAATGCGGAACTAAATCGAACATCCCTAATTTAAATACTATTTTGGTCTATTGAAATATGAAAATTTGGAAACAAAATCCAAGGCAAAGGCAGAAGTATAAACAAACAAAAAACAAGAAGAAAGAATGAAAAGGAATTAAGAAAGAAAAAGAAATATAGCTTCGTGTCAAACGAAATTAGCTAACTCAAATGAAAATAATTTCGAAATGAGCTATGAAATGTACTATGAAAACGTAGTACTTACAATTAACTAAAGTCGTTTAAGAACATTTTAAGCAAACGTTTTTTTGTTTAAATATCATATTACATAGAAAATAAAATGCACGACTAGAACGCACGTACTTGCTGCGTGGGTGCAATAGCGCGATGATGCAGTTTTTTTCGAGGTAGGGATTTACAACAGTGGTGGGTGAAGGGGGGTGCGTGGCAACTGGTGGTAGATTTGGTGTGGGGGTGAAAAGGTATGGGAGGGGGTAGGGAAGGGGTAGGTATATGAAGGGTTAGCAGAGGGTTGGTGGTAGTGGGTAGGGGTAAGGGGGGCTATAACGAAATTGACGATGGAGTTTTAAAAAATGGTAAGGGTTAGTTTGGAAGGGGGGAGGCTTGTATGGTGGTGGGGCTGGTGAGTTATTTTTCCATAAATAATTTTTTAAGAGAAAAATGAGTGCGAAAGAATTGATTGGAGCCCTTACATAGTTGCAAAAAGGCTTACTATTGTACTGAATTCGGTACTATTGGACTTTCCCGAGTACGCAAGTACCACTTCTCAATTTTCAGTACGATTTCTACTATTTTTAATTTTTGAAAAGGTTAACTATGTTCGCGCTTGTTTTTATTGTAATTTTGAATGCATTTATTACTCATTGTGATCGAGTTTATGAATTGTGTTTACTAGTTCGAAAATTAAGCTTTTGATCAATGTAACTGGCAAAATACGTTTGAAATCAAATGTAGCTTTGTCTTTTGAACTTTTACTATTTATGTTATATGAAAATATTTATTCATCTTTACTGTCAATATGGCTGACGGCTTTTGCCAATGCTCTAATGAATTGTTCAAACAAATTGTAGATAATAATATCTAATGATGAAATAAAATTCAATTACTCACTTACTTACTTACTTACTTACTTACTTACTTACTCTTTTGAACTTTAACCATGGTCTCCGTGGTTTTTCTTGACAACTCCATAAGTTGTCAAACAAACCTGGGGTGGAATAGGCTAATCTGATTCGTGATTATCACATTTCTTACAATAACATGTGATAAAATAATTTTGTGAGTTTGCTCAAAGTGATCACCGGAATACTGTCGCATTTTGGCATCACTTTCAGAGAAAACCAATGACGTTTAGTTATTTTCATTATGTCATTTTCCGTTGGACAATCGGAGAGAACTCCGAAAACAAATCGTTTCTCTTCGGGGTTGTGTTTTGCGAGTCTTACCTCTTCTGCTTTTTATGAAATATGCGGTCTGAAAACGCATATATACGAATGTCACAGTTTCTATATATTTTGTATTTCAATTTGAACAATTCGAAAAATTTTAATATATAATTTACTGTTTTTTGATAATTACTTTTTGGTTCTTTTGAAAATTGATACTTTTAAAAGTAGATAGTCTTCAATTTCATATAAACTCATACATACTAAATAATTTATTTTGTTTTTCAACTTTTTGACATTTTGCTCAGATGCTATAGGCAAATCTGAACTTTATATAAATATTTCGATTATGGCGTTTCAGCCCGCTTTCAAACAAAACTTTA
Source organism: Platycheirus albimanus (assembly GCA_916050605.2). Taxonomy (NCBI): domain Eukaryota; kingdom Metazoa; phylum Arthropoda; class Insecta; order Diptera; family Syrphidae; genus Platycheirus; species Platycheirus albimanus. The sequence continues at coordinate 288,478,355 of OU696696.1, read as the reverse complement.
AATATTTTGTTTATATTCTAGCCAAACAGCATTTTAAAATATAGTTTCCGGCATTTTTAAGGGACTTGATAATTATGCCTTTATTAAGAAAAGATTAATTTAGTTGTCTTTTCACGTGTATGCTTAGAACATATACGCGTTTCAGAAAAATATCACAATTAAAAACATGTACCTTTCTGTTTTTTCTTATAGTGTTTTTATTTTTATCTTTGATCATAAGGAGAAGCTAATTTCTCCCATTCGAAAACAACATTAGTGTAGATCTTTGACTGCAAAAGCAAATTATTTTGTTTTTTAAGTCAGCGTGAGCGGTTTATTATTTATTTATTATTATTTTTGTATGCAAGTGGCACCTAAATAGCTGTCACAAGAAAAAGTAACAAAAATGTGATTGTCACATGTGACAATCACCTTAGCCAGACGAAATTTGTAGATTGTGACTATCACATATCACAAATCACCTTAGCCGATTCCACCCCTGGGTTTTTGGTTCTCAAAAAACAAATAAGGGATTCTGATTGATTAAAGTTTCCAGTTTGCTTTATTTGTTTGATTTTAATTAACTTGTATTAGAATAAAAGCATTCACTTGAATCTCTTTTCGTTTCTTTCAAAAAAAAACATATGAAAAAGTAGATATAGCTACAGAAAAAAATAAAAAATAAATATTTGACAGCAAACGTCACTTCAACAGCTGATTCGTTACCTCAACTCGCCCCAGCAAAATATCAAGATCGACTTCAGGGTGACTTCCGGCCGGTTTTTAAAAACAGAGAATTTTTTCGTTAGGCGAGTTGAAATTTTTCAAAAAACTAGTTATGGCGACCCCAGGCGGTAGATGGCTCAACAAACAAAGTTTAAGTAAGAACTTTGACGTATTTCTGACAGCCAAATAATTGCCCGTTCGTTAACATCGATGATTTCAATATATGTACATCGAGGGTTGGGTTCGATATCCCGCTTTTTATAATCCCGTTTCTTAAAATCCCAATCTTGAAATCCCGCTTTTTATAATCCCGCTTTTTATTATCCCGCTTTTTTAAAATCCCGCTTTTTAAAATCCCGTCTCTTATAATCCCGTTTTTTACTATCCCGTTTCTTATTATCCCGCTTTTGCAATCAAAAGTAGTTGTTTTATTTTAAAAAATCGCGCGAATTTTTAAAATAAAACAACTACTTTTGATTGCAAAAGCGGGAAAGTAAGAAAATTAAAATAAATTAAGCAATGAGTGATTTTTTAAATGCATTTTATTTTAACAATGAATATGACAATCTTCAATAAATAACAAGAAAAAAGTATAAAGTACCTCACGCTATACGATATTATTCAAAAGGGAACAAAAAAAAAAAAACTTTAAACCATTAACAAAATTTTTTTATTTTATTAGTTTTGTATATTATAAGCAATGCGACGCAAAAAACCTGTTTTACTCATATTTTTTTTTACTGCGCGTGACTTTATAACATTAGCTTATTTTATAAAAAAACGGGATTAGCGGGATTTGTCGGGATTTTAAAAAGCGGGATTATAATAGATCGGGATTTTGAACAAGCGGGATTTTAGAAGTCGGGATTTTAAAAAAGCAGTATTTTAGCAGACGGGATTTTAATACTTTTTTTTCGGGATTTTTGAAAAGCGGTATTTTAAAAAGCGGGATTTTAAAAAGCGGGATTCCGATACGCTCCCGTACATCGATATCGGTAATTTCTTAAACAATAAAACGACGTTTCTTAACTTTTGTTACAGTTTTGTTCTTCAGCAATGGCACCCTCTCTGATACTACACATAACTAGATATTTATGTACATTTTCTCGATTTAATAGAATATTTATTTTCACTGTTTGCGTTGATTTATAATTTTAAAAAGTTCAGTACCATTTTGTCTATCTCAGTACTATTTGTTTCTCAGTTTTCAGTACAATCGACAAAAGTGAATTTTCATCACTGAGCCCTTATCTAAGAACGTATGGAGTTCACAATTAATAACCACGCAGCAGGGTGCGTATGTCCCTCTCCATCAACACTTCAATATATAATAATTGTATAAACTGCAGTCTATCTCTATCATATCAATGTGCAGAGGCACGACCTCTGGACCTGGTCGAGATTTTTTTTTTTCTCATGAGTTCCAAATGTATATTTTTGCGGTTAAATCGACAATTAAGACGTGCCGACACGAAAAACGGCATAATGTTCTGATGCCATCCGGCCAATCCATTTCTTGAATAGATTTGCAACTATGTCCAGCAAATTTTGAGCACTTTTAAGATCTTTTGCGCGTTTTCCTTGTTCTTGCTGTTTCCTTCATGCTTAGACCCTATTCTTGTCTTTTCATACATTTGTTATTATTTGTATTAAATTTTAAAAAAAATCGTATAAAATATCATTAATTACTTAAATAAGGGTTTTTTTGGAAAAAAAAAATAAAGTACGCCATCCGATTAACGGGTCCGCCATCTAACGTTTTTTTTTCAACTAGTGCTTATTTCGTGAATGGTAACACTTAGCTCATGTCTGATTTGACAGACAATTAGTTTTATCCTTACGGTGAACGAATATGGTTGTGTAAACGCTTGAACAACGCTGGGAAATTTTCAGATGAAGCTCATTTTGATCTTGGCGGGTATGTAAACAAACAAAATTGTCGCATTTGGGGCACAGAAAACCCGCACACGCATACATTGAAAAGCCGATACACCCAAAACGAGTCACTGTTTGGGCCATTTTTCTCAAAAACGGCTCCTACGATTTTGATAAAGCTTTCTGAATGAAGTTTTTGGTGTAACCTTTATGTTTTGGTCGGAATAGATTTTTCAAGAAAAGTCTTATAACGGTATATACCTGTATAGGACCGGTTTTTTTTCAAATCAGATTTTAACGTTAAAGCTCTCTTGTTAACGAAATAAAATTATGTCTTTAATATTAAAAAAAAAAAAAAATGTTTGGGTTTTTTAAAAACGGATTGAACATATTTTTTCAGTATTTGTGTTTTGATAAGAACTACAATCAGCCAGATATTGGCATGCTAAAAAAAAATTCTGAATGAAGTTTTTGTTCAAATAGATTTTTCAATAGAAGTCTTATAACGGCACCTCCCATGGGACCAGTTTTTTTCCAAATTAATTTTTCTTGTAAGCCATCAGACGGATTTCGATAAGAAATTTTAATGTGAAAGCACTTTTATAAATAAAATGATATTACTTCTTAAATCTTTTTGTACACATTTTTTGGTTTTGTTTTTAATTTTTAGGTTTTTTTTAATAATTTTAAAACTTTTATTTCTCAACGCACATTTTTAAGAAAACTGTAAGTCTAACAAAAAATTACTTGAACGTGAATTAATTTTCTTTATACCTATACAGGGTGATTCACGAGCGTTGTGCCAAAAAGCTAGGCGTGTAGGTGGAGTTGAGACAACAGAAAAAAATCGTATGGGGGGGGGTCTATTCCCCCCCCCGTTTAGCCGGGGGGGGGGTAATTTTATGAAAAATTTACTTATTTTGTAAAAAAAAAATATTAAAAATCAACGGCTTCATTTACAACACCGTGTTATACCTTTTTGTGAAGAAGTAGGTTCGGTTATTTTTGAATACCTTGGCAACAAAAAGTCGTGGAGCCATACGGATTTCAGTGGTGGATTGAAGATTAATGGGAACATTGAATTCTGAGAACAAAAATTATACTTAATTACGTAAAATTTTTAAAAAAATTAGTTTTTTTCAAATTTTTTTTTTCAAAATTTTGAGTTTGAAAATTTATATTTTTTAAACTATTCGTTGAAACAATTTAATTTTAAAACAAAATGAAAGAAGAAGGCTTTCCAAAAAGGTATAACACGGTGTTGTAAACGAAGCCGTTGATTTTTAATATTTTTTTTTTTACAAAATAAGTCAATTTTTCAGAAAATTGCCTTCCCGAGTGGGAATAGACCCCCCCTCCCATACGATTTTTTTCTTGTCTCAACTCAACCTACACGCTCTAGCTTTTTGGCACAACGCTCGTGAATCACCCTAAGTGCATTAGCGCTTTTGGCAAAAAATTTTTTTTTTGAGTTTTTTGACGATTTATCGATATTTTTTTGTTGGACAACACTGAAACAATTACGATAGTAAAAATTTTAAGTTCACTTTCAAACGTATATGCGTTTTATTTTTGCATTATAAATCAAACCTCACGATGAATCGCACTTTACTTTAAAACACCTCTACTTACTATGTCTTCATAAGGAAGTTGGTACGGCTTCAGTTTAATAAATACGACAAATTACGTTTTTTTAAGTCACAATATCAACCGTAAATACCAGGTTTGTAGTTTTTTTCTTTACAGGCGCAGTAAGTACTTTATTCTCAATTTGGTTCAATATAACCATAGACCATCTTATCTTTGAGATACTCTCAAATGGTGTCCATGCAATATGAATGCTTTCTTAAAAATACGATTCAATTAGTACCGATTGACTTTGGCATCAAGGCTCTTGAAGAGGTCAAACAGTTTGATAAGATTGTATTAATTTGTTTGAGTTCATCCGTGAAGTTGAACATTGAAATTTGTTGTTCTTTGATAAGAAAATTGCAATTACCAAGCAATGAATCTCAATCAAAACATCCAATTTAAATACTAAGTAGTTATCATCTTGACCGCAAAGACATGATTAGATACTTGTGGTTGTATCTTCAATTAGAAGCTCCCCCATTCAGTATGAAGGTTGAGCATTAAATTCATTGACAAGAAGTCAAGACGTATCGAATTGGTTAGTTACTTGTGAGCGAGCTTTCATATGAACCTGCATTTTCATGTGGTTTATAGTTTATACTGGCCAGCAAATAAAATGAGATCTTCAATTTGAAATTGAAAGTTGAATCATTAATTTGTGGAGAAGAGCCAAGGATGGAAACGGTTTCTTTGTAAAGTTGTTGCTGATGCTTAGGTATACCTACTTCTGCCACTCTACTCGAATACCATGACTTGGATGCAAAAATCTATTCCAGTGGCCAGTTTGATAATTAATTGTGTATTCTATAAATTATTGGTTTTCCGCTGGATCAGTTTGATTGATGGTTATGGATGATTGAGAGTGATCTATTGAAAATGTTCATATATAGAAAAAAGTATTGATGCTGACTCATGACGAATAAATTATAGGTAAAGTCGATGCGTCGATCTGGCGTGAAAATTGTAATGTTAAGTTATTTATTAGTCAAAAAAGCTTTTGTGAGATCTTTTTTCAAAAAGGTTTTTTTTTAATCTAACATCTTCATATAATTAATGGAAAATTAATTGGTTTTATGCCAACGGATGTATTAACATATTTGTCTGTTCTCGAAAATGATTTAATGATGGACCTTTTGCAACCGGGCGCCGCGCCGCCCTTCAAATCTGCCTCTGAATATCGAACAAAAGATTATAATTTAACTATGGGGCGTGCTTTTCGGAGTTTCTTTCTAATTTTATTTTTGACAGATATTTTTCCGTGCCGAACCGGAAGTAATTTGATAGTTAGTGAAATAAAATAATGTAGATTTTATGGTTTCTTCTCTCAAAATCCTTTAGAGCTCTTGTTAAATCCATCCTCGCTAGCACGAAAGTGGACCAAACGCCTGCCGGTATAAGAAAAATAAAATGCACGACTGGGTCGCACATACTTTGCTTTGTGGATGCAATAGTAAGACGAAAACAAACTTTTCGAGCAATTAGAACAACTCATTTTTGGTAAAAACTAAAATATTTTGGCTAAAACTGGAAAAACCGATATACGGCAGCTAACGTTAAGAAACATTTAAAATTTAAAATTTAGATGTTATCTTTTGGGTGCTTTAATCGATATAAATGTCATTTTTTAGCCTAACTAATTAAACTGTTATAACCAATTTCCGCTATTATCATGTGTAGCCAAAAACTAAAAATGCATTTTCTTTAAAGCATACTTTATATACAGGGTGATTCACGAGCGTTGTGCCAAAAAGCTAGAGCGTGTAGGTTAAGTTGAGGCAAGAAAAAAATCGTATAGGAGGGGGGTGTATTCCCCTCCGTTTAGCCGGGAGGGGCAATTTTCTGAAAAATTGACTTATTTTGTAAAAAAAAGTATTAAAAATCAACGACTTCGTTTGCAACACCGTTTTATACCTTTTTGAAAAGCCAAAAACTTCTTCTTTCAATTCGTTTCTAAATTAAATTGTTTTAACGAATAGTTTAAAAAACATAAATTTTCAAACTCAAAATTTTGAAAAAAAATTTGAAAAAAAAATTTTAAAACTAATTTTTTTTCAAAATTTTACGTAATTAAGTATAATTTTTGTTCTCAGAATTCAACGCCCATTAATCTTTAATCCATCACTGAAAACCGTATGGCTCTACGACTTTTTGTTGCCAAGGTATTCAAAAATAACCGAACCTATTTCTTCACAAAAACACGAAAAAATTGGCTAAATGATCACTTGTGCCATCCCGTAAGCCTAGGTTTTCTTGTTTTTGTGAAGAAGTAGGTTCGGTTATTTTTGAATACCTTGGTAACAAAAAGTCTTAGAGCCATACAGTTTTCAGTGTTGGATTAAAAATTAACGGGAGCGTTGAATTTTGAGAACAAAAATTATACTTAATTACGTAAAATTTTGAAAAAAATTAGTTTTAAAATTATTTTTTCAAATTTTTCTTCAAAATTTTGAGTTTGAAAATTTATGTTTCTTGAACTATGCGTTAAAACAATTTAATTTAAACACGAAATGAAAGGAGACGTTTTGGCTTTCCAAAAAGGTATAACACGGTGTTGTAAACGAAGCCGTTGATTTTTAATATTTTTTTTAACAAAATAAGTCAATTTTTCAGAAAATTGCCCTCCTGGCTAAACGGGGGGAATAGACCCCCCCTCCCCATACGATTTTTTTCTTGTCTCAACTCAACCTACACGCTCTAGCTTTTTGGCACAACGCTCGTGAATCACCCTGTATAACACACAAAATTTCATACAAATCGGGGGAGCCTTTTTGAGTTAATTAGAAAAAACCAAAAAACAAATTGGCCAAAACCTAGTGGCTCTTTGTATGGGGACTATGCAAAACGAAGTCTGAGTCAATTCAATCAAGCCGTTGCAAACTTATGGCCATTTAAAAAAAAAGCTTTTAAACCTGATTTTCGTTACAACCATTTTAGCCAAAAAAAAAAAACAGAAAACGAGTTTTGAGTTTAGTCAAAATCGTTAGAGCCGTTTTCGAGAAAATCCAGATTGAAAAAAACCGTTACTTGCAAGGTACCAGTTTGATCCGGGCTAAAACGAAATAAAAATAACTCGACAACCATTTTTCTTCAAACTATTATCGGATTTTTCAATAAGAGCGCTACAAAAGTTTTTTTTAAATAAAACAAAAACTGTTTTGGATATCAATGGAATTCTTTATTCCTGTGAAAGTACGTTCGATGCCATTATGTATGGAACGCGATTTCTTTTGCATGGCCACCACGGGCACGCTTGCAGAAGTCCAGACGCTGAACCCAATTTTCGACGGTTTTCAAGCATAAATCGGCCGATACTGCTGCAATTTCACGTTCGATATTCGTACGAAGTTCATCAATCGTCGCTGGCTTGTTGGCGTAGACCATTGACTTGACGTAGCCCCACAGGAAATAGTCTAACTGCGTCAAATCGCACGACCGAGGCGGCCAAGCGACTGGACCATTTCGTGAGATAACACGTTCTCCAAACTTGGTTTTCAATAAATTGATTGTGACATTCGCTATTTGGCTTGTGGCGCCATCTTGTTGGAACCACATGTCCTGCAAGTCCATATCATCCAATTGGGGACAAAAATATTCGGTTATCATTGAACGGTAGCGATCCCCATTCACAGTAACGTGCCGGTCTTGATCATCACGGAAGAAGTACGGCCCAATGACGCCGCCGGCCCATAAACCACACCAAACCGTAATTTTTTCGGGATGCAATGATGACTCATGGAGTACGTGTGGATTGCTGCCTGACCCATACCGCATATTTTCTTTATTAACTACTCGTAAGCCATTCAGCCAGAAATGAGCCTCATCGCTGAAGATGATTTTTCGATGAAAATCCGAATCAACTGAAGCCTCAGCGGCAGCAATATTCTTGACACTACGGGCACTTTTTTGTCTCACTGGCGCGGGAAAATTTTGTACTGTGCCTGTGGATTCAAATTTTTCCACTAGACGCTCAATTGTTGATCTGCTAGGACGATTATGACGACCATAAATTGGACGTAGCGCTTTTAACGTTGAGGCCACTGACTCCGAATTTCGGTAGTAAATTTTAATAATTTCGACTTGTTGTTGGCTGTTATATCTTTCCATCATAAAATGGCAAACCTTACTGAAGAGAAATGTCAAAAGAAGGGCAAAAAATATGCGTCGTTTGTTTCCCTGTCGCTCTACTTTTTAGCGTCCCTGTTGAAAAACCCTTTTTATATAAAGTTTGAAGAAAATCCGTCAAGCCGTTTAGGCTGTATCATGGCGTGAAAAAGCACATCCGCACAGACAGACCGACGCACGAACGGTATGGCGAAAACCACTTTTTTGGGTTTCTCTATCATGGTAATGTCATGTTTGACTAAGACATCGATTTTTTTTCTGCATGAAACCAATACTTGCCATCTAGAGCAAGTAAAAATGAGCACTGTTTAAAAGCTCCCTAAAAGCAGATGAGCTATGCATAATTTTGTTCAACGGTATAAAAGTCTGATAGCGACAGAGGTTGTCATGTAAAACACAGGGCAGCAGCAAATAGCGTATATTCCATAGTGGGCGTCTAAAAAAGACGTTGGTTTCTTATAATGAGTGGCCTACATCTGCATGTGATCGACCATCTAAAAAGGCAGACTTGCTTGTCGAATCGGGGGCTTGTGTGTATATTGTATCTAGTTTTAGGTCACAAGTTAGGGCCGAGAGAGAAGGGGTAGATTGGACACATTTCCGGAAAACACTGAAGAAGCTGTGAGAAGATATTGCTTGAATATGTTTCGTAAATTTGAGATCACTCATTACATTACGATGCTTTAGAAGTCGATAAAATAGGGTCCGGAAATTCCGTCCGTCTGTCTATCTGTTCGCACCTCTACAGCCTAAACGGATGGTCCGATTTGCTTCAAACTTAGTGTTTGGTAATTATTTGGAATTCCCTAGGTCGGTCGTTTTTCATTTTTGCTCTAGATCGAAAAGTAACGGCACCTGCCATACAATCTTCAACAAAAAGATTGGTTTTCTCGAAAACGGCTTTTACAAATTTGATAAAACTTTTAGCGTGCTATTTTTGACAACGATACATTTTTCGGTTAGATTTTCATATCTCTCTCCTCTCAAATAACCGGTTTTTTTTCAAATGAGATTTTATCGTAAACCATTTTCTCGATTTCAATAAAATTGCACACAAGAAGTTATTTATAATTCAATCAATATTGCATCTCAAAATTTCTACAAATTTTATTTTGATTTCTTAACAAATTTCAAAAAAAAAAATTGGTTTTCGAAATATTTCGGAAATGGCTGTATTAAATTTTTTAAAAAATTTTCTAGATAAAAACAACAGATCTTCTTTTAATGGTAAAATTTAAAAAAAATTTCAAATATTTTTTCAAAAACTTTAAAAAAAAAACTACTTTTCAATATTTGTTTTTCTAGATAGATATTAAGTTTTAAAATTGTATTGCATACTTAGTTTTTCAGAGAAAACTCTTAAGCTAATTAAAAAAATAAATTAATTTTCGAAATAATTTACAATTTGTTTTTAATATAAATAATGCAGCCACTAAGCAATTTGCGAACATAAGAGCAAGTTAGAGCGACCAAGTCGTGCATTTAATTTTGTCTGTGTAAAAGAATTCCCTAAAAATAGTTGCTGTAAAAAAAGTACTAAGATGTTGCAAGGAAACTCGTATTGCACAGTGGACGGGACTCTGACTTTTATTAAGGAGGATGCACGTACAACAACATTCCGATCTTTATGGTTTTCGAAGCCACCACATAAAAAGCCACCAAAAAAAGAGAAGATCTAAAAATTTTGATGTGCGAAGCTATTAGGTAACTATTCCGAAATGGGATGAACTGTTTGATATATGTACAAGTTTAGGGAAATCTAGCTAACTATACTTTCAAAGGAAAATAAGAACCACTTTGGAAAACTGGTAGTTGTTCATGACATTTTCAGCTTATAACGTTAACCAGTTAAAGACGATTAAAATGATCGTTATTTACATTTAAAATCCAGCATTTATTTGTAAATAGAACGCTAAAGTTGGCATTCTTAAAATAAGTTTCATCACTTTCACCACCTTGGAATAATTCCTGGAATTTCCCGTTTAGTACGAAAAACAACATCACTTATCAAGAATCCAAAACAATTTGTGCAAAATTATCTCATCTAGAAGTGTAAGCGAACATCTGAGTCTCAAAGTCTCAAGTCACTGGAAGAAGTTAAAGCAAACATATGTACATAGTAGAAGGAACTTAAGTTGATAGGGTTATTGAATTAAATATCATTGCGGTAGTCAAGAGCAAATGACAAAGCACTCTGTAATCTACCCTTTAATTCCCAGAATCGTATCTAGACTATTCTGTTTTTTATTTGTTCAATTGCCTGACCTTCACCTGCTATATGAATTCCCCAATCAACAACAACAGCTTTAAAGATTATTAACTCAATCGTCTGGTGCATCCCCCGGGTACGGGTGCTATAAATACACGGTTTATTTTATTTCAATCATCAGTTTGGAAACTTTCAGTCTTCACGATGTTTCAATTTGTAGTGTTTGGTTTGTTGTTCTCGGCTATTGCCGTCAATGCAAGTCCAACCGGTGTAAAGCATCCCGGCGTCACCGAATTAAATGTTGCCGAGGAGGCACGCCGTCTGGTACATCAAGCAAACTGGGCATCAGTAGCTACAATTTCTTCAGATCCTTCAAATCCTGGATACCCGATGGTGAATCTGTTGTCTACGGCTGATAGTAAGGTTGGTGCTGATTCTACAGGAGAAATTTTCTTCTATATGATGGGCGTCGATAAGGTAGCCAGGGATGTTAAAAAGGACAACAAGATCAGTTTTATGTTCACCGATGCTCAGGAGGGTGAATGTAATAAGAGGAATGATGACCCATGGTCGCATAAATGTGCAAGGACATTGATTTCGGGACAAGTTAAGAGGGTATGGCTATTTCTATTTTCCCATGGCATTTTAATTAATCCTTGGTTCAATTTCAGTTGGAAGTAGATTCAGAAGAACACAAACGAGGAGTGGAGGCATTTTTGAGCCGGCACCCAACAGCAGCCAACTGGAGGAACATTCCCGTTCCTGACCGTAAGATATATTTTAAATTTCCAATTAAGGCCCCTTGACAAACTTTCAAACTTCTTTCAGATGACTTCTACCTTTGCAAGTTGGAAATTTCAGACATTCAACTTTTCGGTCAATTTGGATACAGTCATACAACTCCTCAAGAATATTTCGCTGGAACTGATGCAAAACCGGTTTAAAAAACTGAGAATTTTACATTGTTGTGAAAAAAACGAAAATATGATTTGAAAATGATAAGAAATGGTTTTTTTTCTAAGGACTTTTAATAACAAGGATTGAAGAAAAAAACTTTGTCCCGTATATATAATTTTGAATGGTGACGTATTCAGTAGCCCGGTAACCGACGCACATAAACACATACCCATCAAATGCGTACGTAGGCATATCCACACATATGAACATTTGTACATACGCATATGACTTATGGCGTTTTTAATTGGCAATCTGGAAGCAAAAAAAAGCAATCTGAATGCGTTCAATTGGGCAAAACTGACAGTTCTGATTCTGAAAAAAGAGAATTTCCAAACACATTTGTTTGGAAATTATACCAGCATTGAAGTGATTTCTTGTCAAACTCAACCAATACATTCACACCAAACTTCAGATTCTTCGGGATAAAAAAAAACTGTTCAATTGGGATTCCGAATCGAAGAACAATTCCGGATTGCCAATTAAAAACGCCATAATAGTGAACTCCATGCAAGCAAAGAACAGCTCTTGATTTGATCTCGAGCAATTGTCGTTTCCCATGAAACCAAAAAGATCCAAGAACAATCTGAATGGAAAACATCATATATCATAAGATACATACATTTCAAACTTCTTCAAAATCTAATGTTGAATTTTAAAGGGTCATTTTTTTTTAGAGGTAAAGAAGAAAACGTCAACGGCCTTGGTTTTAATAAAGCATCGCTTCCCTGTCGATCAGCGAAATCGAGCAAAACCAAGAAGCTGTTGACATATGTTTGTTCTCTCTTCTGTTATGTCTGTCTTTCTCTGTATTGTGTTTGTCTGGGACTTTAAAAAAAAAGAACTTTAAGTTGGCAGCACTGTTTTCATTGACAGCCATTTTTTATCTGTCAAGTGATTTATGTTTAGTTTGGTTTGCCATTTGATCATGAACCGACTGATGCCTGAACAACGCGCACTAGGTACATCCATTTATGGCTAACGCAATAGTAGGTAGATACGTCAGGACAATTAATTTGATTAACGATCCATCGTTAATCGGATTCTTTTGTTTGCTCTATCAGATCTCGAAATTAAGAAGCTGAAAGAAAGCAGCCTCTATCACAATCCGCATTACTGCTGGAACACAATGGAGTCGGAAGCCGGATCCGCAAACGCATCCGTATTGCATGTCAAAATATTGAATACACACGAATTCAATGTTGTGAACACAACAAAACGGATCCGCAAACGCAGCCGCAAACGGTGACGGACGAGTTGGAAAACTTTTAATAAATACGTGCGTATTTTTGACATTCCATACAAAAAAAAAGAGCAACGTGCTAATAAAATCCTTTTAGAAATTAGGTCAGTTAAGTATAAATTTATAGAAAAGACTAAACATGATGCGATATACGTATATGTTTTATCATCTATTAATTATATGCATAATGTAATAATGAATGTTATTCAGTCGAAATTCTAAAAAAAAGGTGGAGTACTTCTAATTAGGTACGTACGGCATGCAATACGGTTGCGGCTGCGGTTCCGTCTGCGTTTTTCTATTGTGTTCCAGCAGTTAAGTCCAAATTTATCAACATCTCGCTGAGAAAAAAGATGGCACACAGCCAAAGTAGAATTCTATGATCTTCTCGATAAGACGTATGATGAATGCCCGAAGTACGACACTAAGATTTTTCTTGGTGACTTCAACGCCAAAATCGGAAAGGAGGGTAGCTTTGGCTCGACAGTTGGAAAGCATAGTCTGCAGGACAACACTTCCGATAACGGACACAGGCTAATCGACTTTGCTGCGGGGCGAAGTGTCATCTTAGCTAGCACATACTTCCCACACCTCAATATACACAAGGGGACCTGGACCTTTAATGTCCGCACTTTTCGAGGGGCCAACATAGGCTCGGACCACTACCTTGTTGTATAGCTAAAGTGCGAATGCGGATCTCCACCACACCGCAGGATCGAGCATCCAGTGTGAGAAAATTTGATATTGCGAAGTTACAATCGCAAGAGATCGCCACAACCTTTGCAAACCATGTCTACTCTTTTCTCTCGACCAGCATGACTGATTGGCTCTATCAGCGTGGTTTCACGTTTCAGGCCCGGTAAGTCAACCGTCAATCAAATTTTCACACTTCGACGGATTTTAGAAAAGACCCAAGAATTCCAGATCGAAATCGCGCTGCTCCGTCAAGGTTGGTAAGTTATAGCTATCATTTAAATGCATCCGTGAAAATATTGATTGCTGATTTAAAGACGATTTAGCAAACATTTATCAAAATAAAGCTCGTGAATTCAGATTAAAGTATTTTTTACATTAAAACAGTTCTAGAATTCACGAGCTTTATTTTGATACCAATAAACCCCCAGTTCTGTTTGCTAAATCGTCTTAAAATCAGCAATCAATATTTTCACGGATGCATTTCAATGATAGCTTTAACTGGCCCATTAATGTCGAGAAAGGCTAACGATAAGGTGACGCACTGTCATGTCACCTCTTCAACGTTATTTTTGAGGCAATCGTACGCAACTCGCATGTCAACACCAGCGGTACTTTTTTTTTTAGATCCGTTCAATTACTTGGCTATACTGATGATATTGACATTATCGGAAGAACGAAGCGCGCTGTCAGAGGAGCATTCGCAAGTATTGAAGTGGAAGCGGCTCGAATGGGTCTGGCTGTAAATTAAGATAAAACAAAGTATATGCTGTCCTCGGGTGAAGAAGATCATCACCGTAGGCTCGGACAAAACGTCACAATGGACAGATATAACTTAGAGGTTGTCAAAGACTTTGTCTATTTGGGTTCCACTATAAACTATAACCTCTCAGAACAACATCAGTGAAGAAATCAGTCGAAGAATCACTCTTGCTAATCGCTGTTTCTTCGGGCTAAGAAGGCATCTTAGTAGCAAAGCCCTCTCTCAAAGCACCAAGGAGACACTATACAAGACCCTTATCATCCCAATCCTGCTATATGGGGCAGAAGCGTGGACACTGACACAATCGGATGGATACAGGCTGGGGTGCTTTGAGAGAAAGATTCTTCGGCTGATATTCGGTCCTGTATGTATCAATGGAGTATGGAGAAGATTCAATGACGAACTGTTCGGGCTTTACAGCGACATTGACCTGGTAAAGAAGCTGAAAATACAGCGGCTTCGATGGCTGGGATATGTGGAGCGTATGGACGTAAACGCACCAGCCCGACGAGTCTTCAATTCCAATCCGGAGGGCCAACGCAGTTCTGGAATACCCCATCTAAGATGGCGCGATCAAGTGGTGTGCGCAACTGGAGGCCCCTTCACCAACACTTACACTTAGAACAAGTTAAAAAAAAAGTGTCTATTAGAGCAAGTGTGTGCGACCAGATCGTGTACTTTATTAACTTTGTACTAGAGTGGTATCAATGAAAACGATAAGCCAACACCACCCATTTATTATCTGATGCTTGTCAAATATAACACTGATTACCACTTTTTCCACATGTGCGCGGTTATTCTAATTACACCGTAAACCGACAAAAAACGCTAACGCACATTAATCTTTCTAACTACCGTACTGACCTTAGATTGTGTTCTTTTCTCAGAACCCAAGCCGAGCCGTGTAATTATTGGAATAGACGCACTACAGGCGTAGGTATTAAAAAAAAACTAAACGCCAATTTGCAGCTTGCAAAACTTTAAAATAGGAAATGTGTCTACGGACAGGTATAAGTGTCGCCCTTAACCTTAATTCCATCTTCGCATCTTAATGCCACCATAAACTCTAGAACAGAAGTATCTGGTGGCGAAGTAATAATTCATTCTGAAACGACCCGACCGACGCGACGACGGGTAATGCATAGACGCGTAAAGAACGCAACGCCAGGGTCACTGCAAGCATAGTTGGAGTCGGGGTCCATGGGAACTGGCATGTTTTTATAAACTAAGAACACGTTCATTCCGCAGCACAAACTGCAGGTCCGATCGGCGGGCGGTGCTCTGGCTTCTAGTTTCGAAAAGATCGCACTTCTGTTTTTATCGGATTCAATAAGAGATAAGACACTGACGCGAACTTAGAGCAATGTTTTTCTAAAAGCGTTTTGCCAGGAACAAGTACATTTTTAATCGAAATCTGATTATGACACTCTAATTGAATTCCGGTGTTGTGGCGCAGCCCATCTCAAGAAATTCCACTTCCACAATTCAAAGATCCGATTGGAATGGAAGACGATGCTCCCAAAGATGCGGCTGCGGCTTCGGCTGGTGTGTAGGAAATTTCCATATACAACACATTCAGCAATTACCGCTCCCAT
Source organism: Platycheirus albimanus (assembly GCA_916050605.2). Classification (NCBI taxonomy): domain Eukaryota; kingdom Metazoa; phylum Arthropoda; class Insecta; order Diptera; family Syrphidae; genus Platycheirus; species Platycheirus albimanus. The sequence continues at coordinate 288,462,564 of OU696696.1, read as the reverse complement.
TTACAAATGCTTGTTGATGGCAGAATGTTAATAATCGGCTAATTCAGCTGAGGTGAGACGTGCAACTCTTGTAGATCTGTCCAAAACGCTTGCTCAAGTCATATTTAATAAAAGCGTTATGTTGGTGAAGTGTGACGATGCATTTTGAGGAGGGGTGGGCTCTGTGGGCAGGAAGGAATGTGTAGGTGTTGGGAAGCTGAAGACCTGTTAATGGTAATGCACATTTAAAGGTCGGACATAAACTTGTTGGTAATGCTGGCTGAGGCTAATAATAATAATGGAGGACAACTTTTGGAGGTCTTCGGAAGTTCGTCTTGTTTTGTTCTGATGGGTGTTAAATTAATGCGATGATAAAAATATGACGTCGGAAACTTGCAATTATTGTTAGAAAATGAAGTGCAAGACACGTCAAGTTGTTTGGGTGGAGATGCTTTACTTGGAAGCACCAATTTTTTAAGAGAATTTTCCCCGACTCTTTCTTGGAAATGTCATTCTAAGTCTTAAATTAACGGCTTACTTGATTTTCTAGGTAGTGTTTTTTTTTCAACAGCCGACTTTAAGGTTGGTATGCATTTTCCAGGAAAGGTTTTATAACAGTTCCTCCTGTCGGATTAATTTTTTTTTAAATTATACTTTCTCGGCCGATTTTGGTGAAATTTTAATAGTGGACAGATTTTTTTTATTTGTTTGTTTTAAGAATATAGAACTTTAAGTTGGCAACACTAGTTTAACTGGCGGCCATTTTGTCAGCTGTCAAGTGATTTGAGTTGAGACACGGTTACATCCACAAAAGCTGACTGTTTGGTATGATTTATGGGTTGGTGGAAAAATTTGTCCGTACTTCTTTAAAAACGATGCTGGCCAGAACGTAACAGTCAATGGTGACTGCTATAGAGCTATGATTACTGACTTCTTCGTTCATCAATTGAACAACCATGATGTTCAGGAGCTGTGGTTTCAACAAGAAGGTGCAAGATGTCACACAGCTCGCGCCACAATTGATTTGTTGAAGGGAACGTTCGGTGAACGCATAATTTGGCGTTTGGGTCCTGTGAATTGGCCTCCAAGATCTCGCGATCTTTTGAATATTTTCTGTGAAGTCGCTAGTCTACTCCAATAAGCCCGAAACGATTGACCACTTGTCGTAGAACATTCAATTTAAATCATAATAAGGAAATCAGTTGAAAAAAACTATACGTTTTTATTTTATTTAAATAGCATTAAAAGCGAAGAAATAATTCCACAACAAAATACAAATTGGTCGAAGTCTAAACATAAAAAAAAAATTAAGTAAACAAACCAATAAAATAATAATTAAATAAATAATTTTTTAAAAGTACTTTAATTCTGAAAAATAAAAGAAATCATCAAGATAGAAAAAAAAACAGCACGAGCACTTTATATTTGTTCTCTTTGTTTAACAAAAAGCAGTCACCCTGTTGTTACACATAAAAAAATATCACATGACTTAAGCCCAGCGCAAAAATGGCCGCCACTGACCCTAGCCAATAAAAAGCCTTTTTCTTACTTTCTTCTGTTTATCAGATAACTCGGAGTGAGCAGTCACCCGTGTGTAAGTGTGAAAGGTGAACTTCGAAACCGTAACTTTTTATGATCGTCATCACACACTTCACATTTATAAAACTTTTGGCAGCAAATATGTCTGTCTCTACAATGTCCACCATTACTTAAGGTGTTGACTGGAATATAGGATTGCCTGGCTCAACTTCGGCAGACTTTTCGCTGTGAGTATGTCAAATTTGATCTACTGTATGTGTTAAAATATAAAAAAAATATTATTTTTTGTTTTTTTTTTCAATGAATGCAAAAAATAGGTTAAGCAAGTCGATGTTACAAAATATAAACATAAAATAAAAACTTACTTAAAAAAAAAAAACATTTTAGTGTAAGTATATCTTTTTAACTACTGAACCTATTTTCAACATTTGTAAGTCAATGGAAAAAGGTTATTTAAATCTTATCAGTAGCTCTGAGAAATTTACAAATACGTACACGTACCTACTACATGCATGACACATATACACTTATGTAAGAAGAATTATCAGACTAACATATGGATGTGAATATAATACAACTCCAACAAAGAAAGATAACCTCCTTTTTCAATTTTCTAAAGTCGGTCAAAAATCGAAAAATCTTTGCAAAAACAATTTTATAACTTATCTACATGTTTTCATGAAGATAAAATAAATGTTTGAACAGAGCGGCGGAAAAGCTGGATCGGGCCCAGCCAGAAATCATATTTAAATTATAATGCCAGAAGCTTAGCTTTCAAATAAAGTGAATTTCATGTCATTTTAAAAAAATAATCTTTGTTTTATTCCATTTCAAAGTTTTATACCTTTAAAAAAAACACCCTTTATTATTACTAAATTCTTTTAGCTATAGGTATTGTTTGCCAATCGGGGTCATGAGACTTGAGACCCTATTATAGTAACTTGATCGGCTTTTAGTACAGCTTTTCGTCTCAGAGATTTCCAATTACTCAATCGAACGTACCATCATTCTGGTACTCATTAACATCAATTGCAAGTAACTATGACTGCATAAATCAACTTCCAAATCGCAGTTCCATCAAAATCTGATTGCGACGAAGTGTTCTTGAGAGATGATCCAGTTCATATGCTATGCTCATAACTCATGGCTAAAAAACCGAATCTAGGTGTTGGGGTATACTTAGATGGACTCAATCTTTGTCTCTTATTTCGTCTTCCTGACCGCTATGTTCCGGGCGATAATAGAGGTCCTATTTTCGCTTAAGAAAAACATGACATCCACATCGAATATCCAAACCTTCTCAGGCAGCCAAGCAGCCTTTACATCGTTCGGTGCTGTTTCTACGATCTCAGCAACTTCCCCAAAATTTCGCTCATTTCTCATGGATTCCACTTTTTTGGGTCCAGGAACAAAGAGACAATTCCTCCAGAAATAGAACTACAACAACAATTTCAAACAGCAAGACAATATGACAGTTGTAGCACACACACATGTTTGACAAAAAGAACAATATGACAGCTGTAGCTTGTAGACAAAATCAAAACAAGGCACAAGATTGGACTCTATGTATATATCCTCTTTGGTATATATCCTCTTTGTCTGAAACTAAAACCAAAGCAGCTAAGATTGAATCACAAAAGATTGGTAGGGAGCTACAACCGGATAATTGCAAACAGTAATTCGTCTTCTTCAAATGGTGTCCCAGTAAGAGAATATAACATATCAACGTCAGCATTTACATTCACATCATCACTTTCCTCTTCACCGTCAACGTTACTGGGTTATTTTGGTTCGAACTGGCGTTTAATCTTGTTGAACTTGTTGGTGTCTTTTTCGATTTTATCTGAATCAACCTTTGCTTTATCCTTGCCAGATGATTTGAAGATATTAATTCGAAATTGATGCTCGTCATCCTGGTCCCTGTACTTGACTTGATTTTCTTCAACTTGCCACGTTGCCCGTTCTTCATTTGATTCGATTGACTATAATCTTTCTGGTCGCTGATCTGTTTTTGTTCCTGTTGTTGCTGGTTTCTTTCCTTGCGCTTTTTCGAATTCTTTTATTTCTTCTTTCTCGGAGCAACTGCTTTGTGTCATCGCCATTTTTGGTGAAGTTGTAGATGTTCAACCAAAATGAATTATTTGGGCAGTAATGTACCACCTAAAAGGGGTGCACATCTGAAACTAAAAAGCTAAATAGATAAACCTAGAGCAATTATCAAGCTTTTGGTAAGTACCTCCTGTTTCAAAACTCAAACTCCTTCGTTTTTCCTCCATATCTATTGTGGCACCACAGGCTTATATAATATTATTTTGTTTCTTCATCCGTTAACTTGAAAAGTTCAAAATTATAGGAACGTTATACATACGTTAAAATTTAAACGGTAACATTTGATTAGGTGTTAAAAATAAGACAAACAAAGTTTTAACTATTAATTTTGTTTTACTGTAAATAAATAGGCAGACAAATAAACTTAAGACTAACCATTCTTACATTAATTCTTAAAATTGACTTTGTATCTTGAAAAAGAGTTGATTTTATTTTAATAACAATAAAATAAAAACAATTCAAAATTCCTAGCCTCAGACTGTTAGTGGAACATTTAAAGACAACAAAATTCAAAAAGAAATTATAAAAATGTATATGCAGTATCAGCACATTCCCTGGATACAGACGAAAGGATTTTGAACATCACACCAGCTGAAAACTACTACCTATACGTTTCCCGGATCAATTGGTCCTCGGAGAAATCGTACCAAACGCACGTCATTAACGCTGAGGGTGACTCTTCCTCGATGCAAGGTGCAGACGTATGCATCCGAGAGCAGTTGGGTAATATATAATTCAGTAGCCAATTGTATAGCTTCTAATGATGTGGCAGTTATCATGTGTGCTTCCGAACTAAATTGCATAAGTAGTTCATGGATGATTCTTCCAAAAGGTAGTTTTGGTGTTAAATTGTCTAAACACAAAACAAAGATCCGAGTAGTTTGCTGATCTTCTTATTAATCTTTAAAGTTTTGTTATACCTGGTCGTTTCTGGAGATCTCTTATTATTTTCCACTTTCGCTGTTCACGCTGTATTGGATTTCTCTGTTTTCTTTTCTTTTTATTGGCCGCAGGCGCAGGAGGGTTGCGAGTAGATGTTTGTGGTGGATTTAAAGGCACTCTCGCTCTACTTGTTGATGCTTCCGATTCCCGTTGAACTAGTTGAATAGTTTTCGGTGTATGGTTGCGTCTTGAAGTGACAGGGCTTACAGACGAATATTTCAAATTGTAGTCGGTGTAGTCACCCTCCAACTCCGGCTCACCAAAAGTTTCAGAAGTGTCCGATTCCTCTTCTGGTGGTTTGTTGGCCAAATGTTTTTGCGTCCTCGATTTGGGTCCAGGAGTATATTTTCGAGGCATCGCAAAAAATTATATTAATTTTAATGTAGAGAAGAGATCACAAATAGTACACCAACTAATAACAACATAACAAAATAATTTTTTTAATTATAATAAATTTAACATTTGATCTGAAAAATCAGAACGAGAAAAAGTGACAGCGATAATCGCTACGCTCTCGTCTCGTTGTGACGCGAGGTTGTGAATCAGGCATCACAACCCCGCGTCACGACGAGACGAGAGCGTCGCGAGGGTCTCGTTGACGTTGTCAAAAAACTTCCAGTGTATGGAAGTGTACACGGAAGGAATTAGTAGATCAGATCAAGAAAAATGAGCTACAAATCACGAAAATCTTATGCAGTTTCTCACCCTAGCTCGGGGTTTTGTAAATTACGACTCCTTGTTCGCAATTTTCAAAATTGAACGAAATGAAGATATTGACACTCAAAAATAGCAAATTATCACTTTTTTGGGTCAATAATTCGATCCTGAGAAATAAAACATTGCCATCGCGAATCGAAAATTGATCCAAATTTGTATCAATTTTATATTTACTCGATTGTAAATTGCAAAAAGCGAGTCGTAGATTTCTTTCTTTTTGTTTTGAATCAAAAATATGTTTTTGAAAAAATGAGTGGTAAAGTCGTAAATTGCAACCCCATTTTACTCAATTTGTAACAAATTATATCGCTTTGAGAGAGAAGCAACGTTTTCTATTTATTGAAAAGCATTTATTATTATTTATTGAAAAATGTTACTTTTACTTAATTGGCTCACACATCTACTAGGCCATGGTGATGCATCCAAGTTGGATATCAAAATTAATAATAAGAAGTAACCTGAATATGAGTTACATTTTAGGGGTGTTCTGAATTAAGATTATGTTTTGTTGGCGAGAAAAATATAGTCGTCTTATTAAGGACGTCTAACCTCCAATGTACAATTTTTTGAGATGATCATTTAAATAAAGGTAAGAAGTTGTATATAATGTGTAGTTGAAATTCAACCTTGTACTCCCTATGTACATAATAGAACTACAAAAAAAAGGCATTATTGGAGACACAAGCGGGGCCAGGGCCTAATGACTTATATTCTGAACGATTCCTGTATGTGCGTTGATATTCTGGTGGAATATCATTTCCCGATGAATCCGAATGGCTTACTAAGATCCACTTTTAATAATAACCAGATTTATTTTTCGAGGATTTTACATTTCCTCAAAAGAGAAAGTACCAAAAAAAAAAAAAAAAAATAATTATTAGTTGGAGGCAGGGATCGAACTCCGGACCTTCGACGTAGCCGTCAGACACACTTGAGTTGATTTTAATACTCAGTGATTGTAAATCACGAAAAAAATGTAGCAAATCCAGATTGGTAAAAAGTATAAATGGAATTATTCCCTTGAAGTAGTAAATTGCGACAAAAAGGTTGTAATTTACTTTGAAGGGCACAAGCTTGAATTATAACTTTTAATTGTAAATCTCAACTTAGGAATTGTTGTAATTTGCGATGAATTGAAAGTTAAATTGCCATATTAAATTGCCGTGATTTACAAAAAAAACATGTTTTGTAAATTGCAACTGAATATTTCGCAATTGGTGATTTTTCAATTCTTTCCGTGTATGAATCAATACACAATGTACCGATTCTCGTCGCGATATACCGCGTTGAATTTCCAAAAAGTTGGAAAAATATCGCGCGAGACGACGTGACACTGGAGTGGAATAAAATCAAATTCTGGGGTTCGTTCACACTTGTATTTATTTGTTGCTGGCAATAAAACCTTAAATCTTCCTTTAATTGTGCAATATATTGGTGGAAAATGTAGGGAATATAGTATTTTATTGAAAAATTTTAATTAAGTAAAATTCATTTTGTTAGTTTATCTAAATTTCTAGGAAATTTACCTAGAAATTTAGTTTGAATTATGACCGCAGTAGCGCCACCCGTTTTCTGTGGCGAAGTTGTCTCGTTTTGTATTTTTGTTTTACTTTTTATCTGTCAAAAGTAAATGTCCTATCATATTAGCATTATAAATACAATATGAGAATACAATAAAAGTGTAAGTTTTATGAAAACGAATAAGTGTTGTCAAAAAAAAAAAAGGAAATCATCATTCCACGCAGATAGCCTTAAAAAATTATAAATAACTAATTAGCTATAGACTAATTCCCGTGATCATAGCTATGTAAATTGGTTCTTATTTGGACGGACGCATTCCGCTTTTAATGTAATGTCTCAGGTAAGTTGAAGGAAAAACTAAAGACAGCAACAGGCTTCGGCGCAAGTCTATTGGTTTTAACCGCCCTTACTGTGATTATTCTCAAAGGCATTCGGTCATTGTACTCATCAGATAGGGTTCCTGAATCCTGATCAAGAATTTCTACCAAAGCAATTCATTGCCAGCTCAGAACCTGAAGTAAATGCAAATACATCTTTTGGTCTTGTTGCTCCTGCTATCGCTATATTTCCGGATCCATATTTTTAATATTTTCAAAAGAAGTTTCCTAAAAACCAATCTGATGTCGCCATTGAAAACTTATGGTCATCTTCTTCTATTCGCTTTTGCCTTTTTTTTTTTTATTTAGTAAAGGCTATGATACCCACAATAGTTAACAACTATAGGGGTATTCACGATTTGGTGCAAACAAGTATTCTAAAAGTGCGAATTTGTTTGCATTTCTTGCAGATCGTGAACTCACTTCTTCCAATCTGTAGCAAAACTCACACAAATGTCAAAATCAGGTTGACACAAATGTCAAAATCAAAAGTACAAACTTTGCACCGTTGTGTTTTCCTGTTGCAATGGGGTTGAGGTATAGATAAAATGCAAAAGTGTAACAAATGACATCCAGTATATTTTGTTGTTGTATTGCAAGAAAACGTAGCACTTCTACACTTTTACAATGATGCAGGACAAGTTACACCAGATCGTGAATACCCCTAATATTTTTCTCACTTGCAATTTCTATCTCACAACCGCTTTCTTTTCTAACTCAAAACGCAATGAAACCACATGTGAAAAAAACTAGTTGTCAAAAAAACTCGCGTCATTGTGAATTAGCGAACGATTTTTCAGAACGAGAAAAAGTGACAGCGATAATCGCTACGCTCTCGTCTCGTTGTGACGCGAGGTTGTGAATCAGGCATCACCGATCACAACCACAAACAATTTAAATTAAAAATTTGACAGTTTGACAATAATTATTTTTTTTTGCTGAATGCAGTGCTGAATCAAGAGAGAGTATATGTTTGATTTTATTTTGTGTAGATTTTCGATGACACATACGTAATTTAAAATAAATCTAGCTTAAATCACGTAAATATAAATCATGAAAAGGTATGGTAAATCACATAATTAATTAATTTTGCTAAATCAGGCCGGTGGAAACATAGTTGATTGATACTGAAAGGCAAGTGATGGGATAAAGAAAATGTTGTAATCAAAAACAGAAGAAAACGTACTGTAGCTCTCGCATATGTTTTTTTATCGATTTGAAAAAATATTCACTATGCTTTTGCTGTAGGAAAAACGGGTTCAAGGTCGACAAATTTGCAGTTCTCCCCTCCCCCCTCCTCTTTTATCAAAATGCCATTGAGTTCAAAAACTTATAGACCGAGAGCCAACGACATAATGAATCAAGTCATTTATATAATGTTGAAAGGAGTATCAAGAGAAAGCCTTTGAAAATCTTTTTAGAAACACAGAAATCAGATTCGATGTAAGTTATCGCAACTCCCACGTCGAACTTATAGAAAAAGTGTGTAAGTCTCAAAATTTTGCTCATCTTGAAGCTGTTGTGACTTAACAGTTATTTATTTTTTTATCTCCCGTAGCAACTTTTTACTTGCGATTATAGGTACTATAAGGCAAGTTATGGATTCGTGCAGAAAAAAAAATTTGAGATAACAATCAAACATGACATTACGATGATAGCGAAGACGAAAAAATATGGTCTAAAAATTCTGTCCGTCTGTCTGTCTGTATGTATAGACACCTACAGCCCAAACGGATGGGCCGAATTGGTTCAAACTTGGTATATAGACTTTTTTAGGTATTGTACAGAGGGGAAATTGAAATTTTTTTTTAGCTCAAAAAATAACGGTACCTGCCATACAACCGTTATTTTAAAGCTTTTTTCTAACGATTTTTAATTAAAAAAATCAGTGTTGCTTTTTAGGTACGACCAATCATATGGCTGAAAAAAAAGTTTTAAAAAATGGCTAAGAACGGTACTTTCCATAGGACCGTTTTTTTTTGCTTTCGACTATCTCGAAAACGACTCAACCGATTCTTTCGAAATTTCACACACATATACATAGCTGTAGGTAGCATACCAATATTTTTGAAAAATATTTTTTTGTATTTTTAAAAGCATTTTTTAAAAAATAATTTAAAAAATTAATATTTTGAAAACTGCTTATTAAATTTTTTTTTTTAAATTTTAAATAAATGTATTTGCTGAATACCTATGAACTGGCGTTTTTGAATTTTTTTTGAAAATTTTTTTCAAAAAGTTTTTCAAAAAAAACTTTTTTTCTCAAAAACCGCTCCACAGATTTTTCTAAATTTATTCTCATAAATTCAAATTTATCCAAGAAATAAAATGGCGTACTTTTTTATCAGCTCAAATTAGTTTAAGTATTTATTTAAGAATTTTGAAAATTTTATTTTGATCAAAATCTCAAGTCCCTAAACTACTGTCACTCATTAGAGCAAGTTCGTGCGACCCAGTCGTGCATTTTATTTTGTTGCCAATGCATTATTTACTTATAAGTTATAATGCAAACAACTCCCAAATTTATTGGTTTTTTTTGTTCTCCTTTAATATAGCCTTTCGAGGAAATTCAATTCTCTTTTGAAAAGCCATCCAAAAAACTGCTAGTTATTAGCTCAACATTTACATATGCGCTGTATACTGCTGACCAGGCTGAAACCCAGTTATAAGTATCTTCACTTCACTTATCCACTTCTGTTTATAAAATATTTATCGTAAACTTAATGTGAACCAAGAAGTTCTATTGTAAAACTTTATACAAATCGAGTGCGAGGAAAATCTGTTCCGTTATTTCTGTAGAATAAGATTAGAAGCACGACGCGACGCAAGCATGTTTGGACCAGAGTATATCTAATAATGAGTAGGAAGGGGACACTTTCCACCCCACGTGTTTATTATTTGTTTAGAATTTACACAAGAAATAGACAACAATAAGAAGTGTAATAGTCAAAGAGAGATAGATTCAACATTCAACTTAGGCACCCCTTTAAAAACTCGTAAAAAAATGTAAGTGTACGAAACCGTCGCCGTCGCCTTAGTTACTTTTCACTAGTGTGACCAACTTCTAGAAAATTTAACACAATAAGTGGGGACAATAGAACTATAATTTTATGAAAGCAAAACCTGGGGTGGAATTGTATAAGGTGATAGTTGATAGATGAAGGGCGAGCATCGGCTTTTTAGAAAGAAAAAGAGAGAACTGGAAAAACGAATGGTTGAATCTATTAAGGGGTGCTACAATAGAAGCAATGTTGGAATGTTCTACGAAAAGGTAAAACACTCGTCCGACGGTTACAAGGCCCGAGCGGAAGCCTGTAGAGACGAGGGTGGGAATGTCGTATCTACTAAAGGTAGTTCCACACCATCCCACAGTGTAATACGACATGTCAAAAATGTGTGATGAAACAGGTGTGTAATAGTGTGCAAACAGAATATGACAGCGGAGATTACATACGATTTGACATGTGTTCAGATCTGAAATATTTTTTTAGGATTGAATGTAAAACCATCACACATTCCTTCACTTTTTTTTTGACATGTCGTATACTACACTGTGGGATAGTGTGGAACTACCTTAAGCAGTCAGTGCTGAGAATTTGGAAAGAACACTTCTGCAGACTGTTAAACAGCGAAGACAACCAACTAATCGCTGTCAGGCAGAATGATCCATTCGATTTGGACGATGATGAACAGAACCTCCGTCCAAGAAAAAGTTCGGGTAGCAATATCAAAACTGAAGGCTGGGGTTGGGGTGGAATCGGCTAATCCGATTTGTGATTGTCACATTTCTGACATTCACATGTGATAAAATAATTTTGTGCGTCTGCGTAGTGTGATCACCGGAATTTTGTCACACTTTGGCACCACTTAGAAAACCAATGACGTTTAGTTTTTTGACGTGGTAACGTCTAATAAATCGGTTTGGAATATATGGGCAGCACGCACGAAAAAATGTCACAGTCACAGTCACGTTACCTAGCTGCTTCGATAGCCTAGAAAGTCGATAAAGTGGGAGGGGAGGGTGTTGGGTGGTTGGTGATTGTAAGTGGTGGTGGGTGTAGGAGGTGGTGGGGGGGGGGGGGGTTGTGTCGTGAAGAAGAAAAATTGTCAAAAATGGTGGGTGGTTGTAGTTGGTGTGGGTGGTTGGATTTGGGGGATGGCAATGGGTGGGGGGATTGTCAAAAATTGTTGGGTTGGGCGGTTGGCGGTGGTGGTTGGTGAAGGTGTTTGTGGGGGGGGGGAAGACAATATGATAAAAAATGATGGGTGAGTAGCAGGTGGTTGTAGGCGGTGTGGATGGTTGGGATTGGTTGTAGGTAGTGTTGGTGGTTGTTGGTGGTAAGGAAGGGGGTATTTACTGTGTGTGGGGGGAGGAAACAATTGTCAAAAATGGTGGGCTGTTGATTGTATGTTGGGGTAAGAGGTTGATGTTTGGGGGAAAGGGGTGAGAAAAAAAATTCAAAAATGTTGGGTGGTTGTAAGTGGGGTGGGTTGTTGGTGGTTAAAGAGATACAACCTACACGTGAACTGTTTTGTTAACTGGTTATCACGTAAAATAATCGTCCGTAAACCGACTTTACAGACAACCAAGTTTTTTTTTCATTATGTTATTTTCCGTTGGGCAATGGGAGAGAACTCCAAAGACAATTCGTTTCTCTTCGGAGTTGTGTTTTCTTGAAGTTTTATCAAAATCGTTAGAATCGTTTTTGAGAAAATCAACTTTTTTCTTCACGATTGTTTGGCAGGGGCCGTTATTTTTGGGCCTAGAGCAAACATAGCCCCATAAAAAGAAATCGAGAGGCGTTAAGTCGCACGAACGAGGGGGCTAGTTAACTGGACCACTTCAAGAAATAAAGTTGTCACCAAATTGACTTTGCAATAAATTGATGGTTAAGTGTACTGTTTGGCAAAATGCTCCGTCTTTTTGGAACCAAATGTTGTAGATGTTTAGCTGATAAATTTTTGAAAACGAAAAATCAGTCAGCATGACTTGATAGCGCTCGGGTTCGCCATTCAGCGTAACGGTAACTCCTTCCGCATTTAAAGAAATAAGGACCGATGATGCAGCCAGCCAGCGTGTAAACCGCACCAAACAGTGTAATGTAATGTTATGGTGATTCTTTAATTGCTTGAGGATTGTCTTCGCATCATAAACTGCAATTTTGCGTATTGACGAATAATCCATTTAAATAGAAATGAGTTAAACGAAAAATGGATGCTCTATGAACTTCGCGAACAGATTTATTTTTTTGAAAGTGAATTTTCACAATTATGAAAGCGTTGTTCCGTTCTTAAACAATAATTCATGATGAATTGCCAAACCTTAATGAACAGAAATGTCAATATAGTTTGACATTCTCAACAGTCAAACCATAGACAACAACCATCGGAACTTCTCATGCTGTTTAAAAACACTTTGCGTATGTGTGTTTGTGTCTATATGTAAATTATTATTTATTTAAGCTCCACGGTGAAATGTTTTGTAATCTTTTCCGACACCACACATATTTAATAACAAAAGATACAATTCTTTATCTCTTTATTTTTGCGTTATTCTTTGTTTAGTTTTTTTTTGTGTATTCATCTGCTTTAAGCGTGAAATTGAAGCAATAAGAAAAATTGCTTAAAAAACCCAACCAAGCGTTTCACATCACACTCATTCTATACTGATGATGGTAATGCGTTGCTGAAATGAAATCATGTACTAAGTACGGTTCACGTACTTAGAATAAAATTGTGAAAGATGTTTTTGTTTTGTATCTTTTTTGTATTGCAGTTTTTTTTTCTCTTATAACAAGATTAAAATAAAAAAAAAACGTAATCAATTTGTATCTAGAGACATTGTGGGTGTGAAATTATGATCAATATTTTATGAATCAGGTATTAAAACTGAACTGGATCATTTACATAAAAATGCAATAAACATCCGACATCTTCACTATTTTTAAGACGCTAATAAATTTTTGAAAATATTTTTCTGAATATCATCGTTATGCAGATTGAATTGAAGAAAGAATTCGGCCAGTTTATTTTTTATAAGCAATTATTCCGTAAAATTTGTTATTTTGAGTGGGTTACTATTTTAATCCATAATTCTAGAATTTATGAAACAGCTTTAGAACACATTCCTCTGATTAAAAAATTTCATGGTCAAACTAAATCGCATTATTTGCAACATCTTCGATGAATGACAATTTAATGTTCTCCAAAGATAATATTGTAATCGTGATGAACTAATTAAATTAAAATAAAAAACAAACATTACCATGACACTGTACTGCGCATGTGCACCCGTGGACATTCATCGGTCGATTCAATTAATTTCAACTACATTACTCTATCGTGAAAAGGCTTGGATTTGAATTACTGAAAGCACGCAATGGTATTTAATTTATATAAAACTGTTGAAGCATTGAATTACAAACCAATTATTTATGAGTCTTCCAAAGAAAAAGATCACGTTGATATATCTTTTACATATAATATGTACTCCGTAATCATTCTGAAATAAAATAATAAAATAACGCCATCTTCATTACTGACCATGACACAATTCGTTTCACTCTTATTTTCATCTTTGGTACATGTCTTTGGAAAAGTTGGCAGGTAATAAAATTTGAATAAGAATCTTGAAGATTCATTCACTTGAAAATGTAATTGTTTTGAATAAATTTTGTGAAGTTGTTAACAACACCCTTATGATTGGTGGAAGTGTTTGCCTTTGTTAGGACAGTCGAATGTCAAATATCTTATCTTCATTAAAATCGATTTGGTAATGCAAGTTTGAAGAGAAGAATTGTAATAGCTTATAATTTAAAGCTGAGTTTTAAAACCTTTTCATTATCAATTGAAAAATTATGAAACTTTCAGTACATACTTGAAGTTTTTAAAAATACATACCAACTTAAGTTTTGTCGTTTAAGATTAAAAATAATTTTCTGAGTGCATACACTTTACAAGTTTTTTTTTCATAAAAGAGGAGTTCGATAGAGTACTTAAAGAGGCTTTGGAAAGTGTTTCGGAAGAGGTCTAAGTCCTTAAAAAAAACTGGTACAACTCTCAAAGTTACATTTTTATTTGAAATACCAATATTAACAACATAGCTGGATGGCAGTCCCTACTCTTGTGTCCGACAGTAGTCTGGTAATTAGAGATTAAAAAAAAGTGTGTGTGTAATTCACAGTCGGTCGAATTGAAACTTCATAGAAGCAACATACGAGAGAATGAGATGAAAAACTCAATTTTAAAGTCTGAACTCCAGAACGCCAACATGTAAAAAAAACCTCGAATAGGGTCTCCTTTCTAAAATTCAGGTATCTTTTTAAGCATTCAAATAGTTTTTTTTAAAGCCAATTTTCTAAAAATACTTTTCTTATGTATTCATCTTGAACTAATCTTTTTCTAAAGCTTCTCCTGTTAGACAGCATGCAAATCACGTACTTATATTAACAAACATACTAACTTACTTGTAGCAACGCGGAACGCGCCTGATCACTCGTTTTATCTTGACATAATTTACAATGCTTATAGTAGACCAGAGTGAGAGGCTACGGAGCATGGGAGAAAATGAGAGCTAGAATATAAAATACTGTTTCATGATTTTTGTTCATGCGTTCTCTCTCAGGCTTGTTGCGATATATTAATTTGTTTGATTTAACAAGCCATGGCGCATTTCCGTTTCGTCGAGTTTCAAATCACCCCGATATTTCACCTCAAAAGTATATTAAATCTTTTCTTTGCAAATTTTAATTACGCCAACTCACTTCAATTCACTTATTTACTTGCTTAGGGTAGCCAAGGCCTTACCCAACATAATCCACCAGCCAGTCCGGACACGGAGTTAGTTAAGCTCGTCCCAAGTAGCTGCGTCCATATATATTACATCCCACACATTAATCAGTATTGTCAGCTTTTGGTCCTCGTCAATGTTGCTGTATAGCAGGTATGGTTCGCGGTTGAATCTTCTCCTCTACACTGCAAATAAAATACAGAACCAAATTTCACCAAAAGAACTCTCCCTTTAAGCACCGGAGCCGCTTTTCAACCAAATATGACAGGATACACGTATCTTTCTTATATGCAGCAGGACAGGAGATGATGAGGTATATGAATCTCTTCAATTATATTTTGAGGGGTTATATTGGAACCCAAATGGGCAAAGTCCTTGAATACTACAAAGTGGGGGAAACAGCCTTGTTAGACTTAAGGTGAGGAAAAAATGTAAAAAATGTTGGGTGCTTTTGGAAAAAAGTGTCTTCAATAGTTGGTGGTTGGTTGGGGTTGAGGGTTAGTGGGGGTTTGGAGAAATTACATTTTTCTACTCCATATTTTCTTCAATGGTTTTTAATAATTATGAATTCTAATATTATCTTGAATGTTTAACATCTGCCGGGCGTCCCGTGACAACAAACTTTTTTCTGTTTAAGCTTTTCGAAAAAATATTTTAAAATGTTTTTGAGCAGCAATGTATACAAATCTGTAGTTTTTATGTTGAAAATTTAAATATAATATGCGTTCAAAGAATTAATAAAGTGCACGACTGGGTCGGACAAACTTGCTCTAATGTGTGACAGTGGTCTCGGGGTTTGAGATTTTGGAAAAAAAAGCAGGGAGAAAATGATATGAAATTTTATTGATTACTTAAAAATCACTTTAGTACCCCATGGCGTAGTGGTTAGTGTGTCGGACAACCACGCCGAAAGTTCTGGGTTCGATCCCTGAAGACTCCAACTAAGTTATTTTCCGGTGTACTGCCTCTTGCGAGGAACTGACAAATCTTCCAAGAGTAATTAATGTAATGGAAAGTGCTTCTCTGTTAGCCGTTCGGATTCGGCGGTAAATTGTAGGTCCCTTACATTCCTGCAGAATATCAACGCACAGTTGAGAGTGTAAGTCACAGGCTCCAGCTCGCTTGGAGCTGTTGCGCCAACAATTCATTTATTTTATTTTTACTTTAAAATCACTAGTTAAAACGTTTTTTTGGAAAAAATGAAGTAAGCCATCCGATTTCGTTTACTGTTTTAAATTTTAAAATTTTTACTTGCGATTATAGGTACTATAAGGCAAGTTATGCATTCGTAAAAAAAAAATTTGTTTTGGGTAATCAAACATAACATTACGATGATAGAGAAGCCTAAAAAAGTGGGTCCGACAATTCTGTCTGTCTGTCTGTCTGTCTGTCTGTCCGTCCGTCTGTATCGGCACCTACAGCCTAAATGGGTGGACCGATTTGCTTCAAACTTGGTAAATAGTATTATTATGACGTCCTACAGAGGGGTTTTTGGAATTTGCATTCTAGCTCTAAAACTAACGGTACCTGCCATACGATTTTTAGTGAAAAATTAATTTTTCTCAAAAACGGCTCTTACGATTTTGATAAAACTTTCTGAATAGTGTTTTATGTGCAAGCTAAATGTTTCGGTTAGAATAGATTTTCAGGAAAAGTCTTATAACGGTACCTCCCATAGGATCGGTTTTTTGAAATCCGATTTTCTCGTAAGCCACTTGACGGATTTCGATGAAATTTTTAATGTAGGAGCCCTTTTATAAAAGTAATAATAAAAATTCTTAAACTTTTCAAAAAAAGTTTTTTTGAGTTTTTTAAAAAAAGTTTCAAAATTTTTTTTCAATTTTTGTTTTTTCCAAAAACGGTTTAATCTATATTTTTTTAATTTTATTTTTCTGATAAAAACAACAAAGTGCTACAAGTTGGCATACTCAAAAAAAAATTGGAACCTATTTTCAAAAAGTTTTTCAAAAACAACTGTTTTTTGAAAAAACTGGTCGATCGATTTTGAAATTTTTTTTTGTAAAAATTCAAAAAAGTAAAAGAAACCTGATGGCTTATTTCATTTTCTCCAAAAAACGTTTAAGGTATTGATTTTTAAGTGATTTATAAAATTTCATATGATTTTGATGTGAAACATCTATTGGCGCACCTAGGCAGTAAAATCGATCGTAATTGTAACACAAAAATGGCACGACCATGAAATTTTTCAAAGTGGAAAGTGTTGGGTGGTTGGTGGTTGTAGGTTGGGTGGTCGCTGGTGATGCTGGGGCGGTAGTGGTGGAGGGGTAGGGTGGTAGTGGAGTAGGGTTATGGGGGGGGGGATGGTGAAAATTGTGGATGGTCGGTTGGTGGTTGTAGGATGTAGGTGGGCTCGATGGTTGGTGAGGGTTGTAGAAAGAATTTTAAAAAATGGTAGATAGTTGGTTGGAGGGAAAAATTGACCTTAATGGTATGTGGTTGGTGGTAGGTGGGGTGGGTGGTACTGGTGGGTGGTTGATCTGGGGGCGGGGTGTGGGGAAGTTGGTG
This sequence comes from Platycheirus albimanus, assembly GCA_916050605.2. Classification (NCBI taxonomy): domain Eukaryota; kingdom Metazoa; phylum Arthropoda; class Insecta; order Diptera; family Syrphidae; genus Platycheirus; species Platycheirus albimanus. The sequence continues at coordinate 288,445,065 of OU696696.1, read as the reverse complement.
AAGAAAAAAAATGAAGAAACAGGTGTGGGATTTGTTTTCCGGTGGGGGGGGGGGGGGTAACATTCTGGGTGGTTGGTTGGTGGTTATAGGTGGGGTGGGTCGTTACTGTTAGGCGGATTTGGTTGGTGGTTGGTTGGCGGTTGTAGGTGGAATGGGTAGTTACGGATGGGTGATTTGGTGTTGGGGGATGATTTAAAGATTGTCAAATATAGTGAGTGGTTAGTTGGGAGTTCTGTGGGAGTTGCGGGTTGACGGCGAGGGTGTTTGGGGGAATTACATTTTCCATTCTTTTTACCAATCAGAAAAAAAAAATTTGTCGGTGCAGTTTTCGAAAATGCTTGAGGGTTACTTGGGGGCCTTGTGCGGGATTGGATATGGGACTCTTTTTATCAGCCCGGATTCTTTTTGATGTATTGGCGCACCTAGGCAGTAAAATCGATCGTAATTGTAACGAAACGTAATTGAAGAAAAAAATTATGAAAATGGTGGGTGGGTGGTTGCCTGTTGGTTCGAGGTGGGGTCGGGGGGAACAGAGTATTGTTGGACAGGGGGTTTGGAGGAATTACGTTATTCATTCTTTTCACCAATCAGAACAAAATTGTTAAAAATGGCGGGTGGTTGAAGGTTGTGTTGGTGGTGAAGTGGATTTTGAGGAGGATGTTTGGGGGTGGGTGAGACAAAATTTATAAACATGGTGGGTAGATGCCGTTTGGGGTTGGGGGTTGGTAGGGGGAAAATTGACAAAAATGGTAGGTGGTTGGTTGTAGGTGGGTGGGTGGTTGCTGCTTGGGGGTTTTGGTGTGGGGGGTGAGGAAAAAATTGTCAAAAATGGCGGATGCTTGGTTGGTGGTTGTAAATGGGCTGGGTAAATGGTGGTGGTAGGGAGACTTGCTCAGGTTAGGGAATCGACAAAAATGGAAGGTGGTAGGTTGGTGGTTGCAGGTCGATTGGGTGGTTACTGGTGGTAGGTATTAGGTGATGAAAAACTTATAAAAAATGGTGGATGGTTGGTTGCTAGTTGAAGGTGGGCTGGAAATATGGCGGTGATGGCGGTATCTGATGGGTGGGTTGAGGAAAATTTTGTTCCTATGTGTTTATAAATGAATATAATCTGTAATAATTGATATTTTAATAAAATGATAAGACAAATTTATTGATTTAATTAACGAAACCCTAAATTATTAAAAATTATTTCACTCCATATTTGTTTATGGTTTTTTAAAATTACGAATTCTAATGTAAACTTGAATGTTTCACATCTGCCGGGCGTCCCGTGACGGCTAATTTTTTTTTTCAACGCTTTTTTCCCAAAATCTCAAGCACTCAAGATCTTTTTAACACATTAGAGCAAGTTCGTGCGACCCAGTCGTGCACTTTATTTTTTTAAATCTTTATATATTCCAAATTTTTTTTGAGTATGCCAACTTCTAGCACTTTGTAGTTTCTATAAGAAAAATAAAATTAAAAAAAATAAATTAAACCGTTTTTGGAAAAAACAAAAATTAAAAAAAAAAATTTTAATTTAAAAAAAAAACTCAAAATTTAAGAATTTATATTATTTCTTTTATAAAAGGGCTTCTATATTTGAAATTTCATCAAAATTCGTCAAGAGGCTTACGAGAAAATCGAATTTCTAAAAAACCGGTCCTATGGGAGGTAGCGTTATAAGACTTTTCCTGAAAAATCAAAAACCAAAACATAAAGTTTGCACAGAAAATACTATTCAGAAAGTTTTATCAAAATTGAAAGATTAATTCTTCACTATAAATCGTACGGCAGGTACTGTTAGTTTTGAAGCTAGAATGCTAATTCCAAAAACTCCTCTGTAGGACGTCATAATAATACTATGTACCAAGTTTGGAGCAAATCGGTACAGCAGTTTAGGGTGTAGGTAACTATACAGACAGACAGACAGACAGACGGAATTGTTGGACCCACTTTTGTCGACTTCTCTATCATCGTAATGTCATGTTTGATTGTTAGAATTTTTTTTTTACGAATGCATAACTTGCCTTATAGTACCTATCTATATTCGCAAGTAAAAAAAGCACAAAAGCAAAACAAATCTTCTTAAAAAATTTGTCACCGAAATTTAACTCCATCGAAATTGGTTGATTGATTAACGAAAAATTCTGAATTAAGATAGGCCTTTCAGTAAGAGGTACATAAGTATAGCTGCATTTTTCATTGAAGCCGTTTTCGAGAAAAAATTGTTTTTCCAGAACGACTACATCTCATGAACCATTAAATCTTAAATCTAGGACTACCTTACCTAACCTTTTAAAGTTTTTCAAACACAGTCCGAACGTAAGGAAAACGGGGAGGGGTGAGTATTGGATTTGAATTTTTGAGTATCACAATAAACAATAAGACAAACATACCCATAGAGCTGGGTAGAGCTTTTATGTATATTCTAGTTGTGCGACAAAAAAAAAATCTGTACCAAGCAATTGGTCCAAGGTTGGGCTCAAGAATAAATTAATGAGTTTGTCCGTCGGTCTGTATTGGCACCTACAGCCTTAGCGGCTGGGCGGATTTGTTTCAAACTTGGTTTACAGTATTATTATGATGTCCTACAGAGGAATTTTTTGGATAAGCATTCTAGCTCTAAAACTAACGGTATACGGTATGCCTCCCTGTCATACGATTTTTAATGAAAAAATCACTTTTCTCAAAAACGTGCGATTTTAATACAAATTTCTGAATGGTGTTTTTTGAATAATCTTTATGTTTTGGTTACAATAACTTTTTCAGGAAAAGTCTTTGATGTCATACAATAACAATGTTTTGGACCAAATGTCAGGTTGACGTCATCCCAAGATGGATGTGCGCTGTCAATGGAGCATTCGTAAATATTGAAATGCTGAGGTTCTTGCTTTTAATGAAGATAAAACCAAGTATTTATGCTTTCCTCGGTTATAGAACATCATCTTAAGCTTGCACAAAACGTCACGACGGACATAATATATAAGTGTTTGGGTTCCAGTATGATCTCTTGAAATATCAGTGCAGAGATCGGTGGCAGAATCAAACTTGACAATCGCTGCTTTCCCAGCTACTCATCTTAGTGTTAGTAGCAGGGCACTGATTGATTTATGATGCCGTGATCCACCATGGACTGTATGCGTCACCTAAAGTAAGTGGGGTAGTAAGTAAGTTGAGACACTGCGATATCCAAACTATTGTACCTATCCAGTATAAAATCTAGTACAAGTTCACATGTATTGGAAAAACATCGTAACCATCGTAGGCGAAGTGAAGTTTCAGAAGTCTACCTACTAGCAGATGATAACAAAGTTATGTATATTTATCTGTAGGAACAAAGAACCTTGATCCAGTTTCCTTGAATACATTTTTCTTAACATTATAATTTTTTTTTAACTGAAACACTTATCAATGCTGAGAAACGCTTTCCTCATGCAGACACCAAATAAAACCCTTCAAACAAACGTTCAAGTCCAATTCCAACTTACCAATTAAACTCAGTATCAATATAGGCGATTTATCAAATTGGACACGATGTATAGAGAACGATACCCAAACTTTAAGGGTATACCCGTGTATCTTAACTTTTGTATCTTGCACACCTCCTATCATGTGCCCATAGTTATTTTCGCTTTAACAATACCCGCACCCTATTAGCGGCGGCGCCACTCATACAAATTTTAACCTCTTTTATTTTCAATAAAAAGTCATAACATAATGCTAAAAAAAAAATCAAGACAAACCCTCAATGAATTGACATTAGATATCGATATTTCAATAAATAAAAATATATATTTCCCTCGTTAAGGAAAATGCGGGGGCGTTCAAGCAATAAGTACGATCAATTTAACCATGATTTTGCCAATTGAAATGACACACAAGGCACAAGGTAGACAGACTTTGACTATGAAAATCGAAACAAATCGAACAAGTCATTTTCGTTAGATCTCTTAAAACCACGGACACTCCTTGGGGGGTCTTAACTCCAAAACTCCAAATGCATTTGAATGAATTGGTTTATAATCACGAGTTTGACAAACGATCTTTTTTCTCCTATTTTTGGCTGTTGGAGCTGGAGCTGGTGGTGCATTTAAAATCCACGAAAAGTTAAGGGCAATGTGCATGTTCAACCACATTACGACATAAGACCGATGGTTTTCAGAGATAATGAAGCATGTAAGGAGTGGTATATAATGCAGACTGCAGAGTTTCCATGTTCAAAAATATCAATAAATGGTACTTAAATAAAATAGATACACAATTTGCATGTAAATAGTTACATCGCATCGCATCGGTAGGTAAAAGGTTAAACAATTTATGCTACAAGTTCGAATACAAGAATGTTGAATGGCATTTTTTTTTAATGGTTTTGTGTTCACAAGATTGAATAACATTCACAATCATTTGACAAAGTATCTATCGCAGGTGATTAATATGTCGTTAAGATTCCATCATATTATTGTAACCATTAGATACGATATATCATAATTTGTTTGGAATAGACGACGAAGACCGACGGCGACGGCGACGCCATCTCCATGTCACGCATTATATTCATTTAAATCCACACAATATACGCATATTTTTGTAGTTTGTATAGGTTTGTCCCTATAAAGATTGACAGATTTTATTGATGTAATATTAAGCATTCTTTTTTTGATAGAAACGAGCATAATTAATTACCATGATCAATGGTAATTTGAATGGCTTTTAATCTTCATTTTCTTTTTAAATGGATGCTTGAAGGTTATAAGTTATTTTGATGGAATAAACTTAATAACAAATAGAGTACCACTTAATTAGATTAGATCTTTTGATTTGGAAGAGGGATTTTTTATACTATTTTTTTTTAAATTGACTGATGGGTTTCAATGAATTGATGTCGAAAAACGGTACAAATTTGATAATGAGAATTGTTTGGTTCTGTCATACCAAAATATTGGGTTTGTTATTAATTGAGGAGAGCTTATTGAATTGATAGATATCAGCAAACAGGGTTGGTGAGATTTTCCCCGAAAACATAATCCCCAAAGTAAAAACCTTAAACTCAAAATCACCAAAGTTAATTCCCCAGCACCAAATTCCACAAAGAGAGAATCATCAGGGCGAATATCCCCAAGTCGATATACCCAAAGCAAATATGTTTAAGTAGTGAATCATGCGATTAAATCGCGGCCGTGATTATTATATTAGTATACTGACTTCAGAAAATAAATAGCCATAAACAAAATATATTACAAAAATGCATCCAAAACGGGTACTGGAGATTTGGAGATATCGTGAGGATTTTGGCAAAAAAAAATTGTTTTCTTTGTGGATTTTGTCCATGTGTCTTATGTCCGTGGGGATATTTGATAGATGGATTTAATTACAGCAAAAACAATTTTCCACTGTTTGATTGGTTTCCTTCCGTTATTTAAGAAAATACTATTTTGCCTTGTGTAACTTTAACTAATTGATTGTCTTATGCCTGCAAATTGTAATGCGGGGGAAAAATGGAGCCAGGTAAAACATTCGTGTAGTTCGGCTGAAAATGAGTCTCTATACTTAAAAGCACGTCCGAAATTAGGTTCAAGGGTAAATGAGCGGGTATTATTAGCGATGCGATTTATCAAAGGGAAATTGAATAAAGGTAGGGAGGTACGCATGTGGCTATTTCGTTGAAGAATAATTTTTTAGAAGTAACGACAAAACAAGGTGAGACAAGGATTGCAATGAAATTCAAGTGAAACAATAGTTTTTGTTCAGTTATTAATGTAAAGGCTCTTTTCCGAGTCCTATCCAGGAGATACAAGTGTGTAACAGAAACACCTGCCCAGATATGAGTAATTTTCTAAAAACTTACCTCGAAATAGAGACACAATTTTACATAAAGTGTGCGACTTAGTTGCATAAGCTTCCTCTAACACGGGATAGTGGTCTTGAGGCTTGATTGGTCAGGTTGCAGCGATTTATTTGCAGGGTGATTTCAAATATTAAAATTAAAAAGAACAGACTAAAGACTTAATGCCGCCTAGGCAGGTTGCTGTAGGTCATGGTACGCTTGATTCATCAGAGAGTTCGATCGGTTCCTGGTTGGCTTTGTGTCCATGTGTGGGATGATGCGCCACCTGGGCGAGAATTATGTCCTCAGACAGGCCCTTGATTTTTGGCTGATGGCTTGGGAGGAGGTTACGGGATGAGAGGAAAGTTTTTATGTAGAAGGACGGAATGAGCCGTCACTCTTCTGGAAGATGACTCAATACAATATGCAAAGGCAACCCTATGAGAGATTCATGTAACCGTACTTCAGACTTTATGTCACCTAGGCAGGTTACTGGTTGATGAGGGTATACTATATATATGTCAAGGAAATGGCTCAGTAAGCGGGTTCAGCGTCGGAATTCTAAAAGAAAAGAAACATAGCCTGCCACCTACGAGAAGCGTTCAATATACTCTCGGTATCAGGGAGAAGCTGTAGTTATATGTATAAATTGACTTATTTATCAAATAATACTATTATTTTATTGCATTCATGTAAAATTTCATATAAATGTGATTATTATTTCGCGTTTCATCTTTAGTTAAACAGAATCATAATGGCAACTGAGACGATGATGGTGAAAATCGCGCTGTAATTAAATTTCTCACTAAGCCAGGAAAAAGTCAAAAAACTATTCATGAAGAGATCGTGGCTGTTTATCAGGGTTCCGCACCTTCATTATCAACTGTGCAAAAGTGGTCAAGTGAGTTCAAGAGAGGCAGAGAGAGCATTGAAGACGACCCCCGCTCCGGCGCCTCGGCTACTGCTTGTACGGGAGAAAGCATCAAAGAAGTCGAAAAACTTGTTCTTGAGGATGTCCGAATAAAGGTGAAAATGATGGCAGAGATCACCAAGCTTTCAACTGGTACCATTCACACCATTCTTCATGACCATATTAAACTTTCAAAGATCAGTGCAAGGTGGGTGCCACGCATGCTCACAGCGCCTCAGAAAAAAGTGAGAATCGCATGCTGTAGAGAGCTTTTGGAGATGTGTAGTGAGAACGCGGACGGTGTTATGGATCGAATTGTTACTGGGGACGAAACATGGGTTCACCACTATGACCCTGAAAGCAAACAAGAGTCCATGCAGTGGCATAAAAAAGGAACAGACCCCCCGAAGAAGTTTAAAGTCACTCCGTCTGCCGGGAAGCTCATGGCCACAGTTTTTTGGGACTCAAAGGGAATCTTGCTCATTGAGTACAAAAAAAGGTGAAACCATCAACGCCACATCCTACGCTTCCACTTTGCATAATTTGCGGAAGGAAATTAAAAAGAAAAGACGGGGTAAACTCGCAGCGGGTGTGTTGCTTCTTCATGACAAAGCTCCTGTTCACACGGCGCGAGTTTCCAAGGCTGCTGGGCGAGATTGTGGTTTCGAAGAAATCCAACATCCACCCTATAGTCCAGATCTTGCCCCTAGTGATTATTTCCTGTTTACGGATTTGAAAAAATGTCTTCGTGGAAAAAGATTTTCGGATGATGAAGAACTCAAGTCGGCAATAAATGGGTATTTTGCAAGGAAAGAGGAAATTTATTTTTTTGAGGGTTTAAAAAAGCTTATCTCAAGATGTAACAAATGCATTGATGTAAGGGGAGATTATATTGAAAAATAAAAACAATTTAAATTGAATTCGCATTTTCCTTCATATCGATACCGAGAATATATTGAACGCTTTTCGTAGATGGGGTGTATGGTGCTCAAGGGAATCCTAAGTCGATTTCATGCAACCGGACTCCGGACTTTATGCCGACTAGGCAGGCTGCTGGTTGACAAGGCAACATTGAATCAGTCAAAGGGGTCAGCCAGGTTGCGGGTTCAGCCTAGGAATCAATTAATCTGATGTTTCATACCATAAAAATGGTTGAGCCAGTGGATGAAGTGGAAGGCTCTAAATCTCACTTGTGCATCCAGCACTCACATACGGTCATATGCTTGAATATGTACAAAACGTATGAGAGTCAATTTACAGTAGCTAATTTGAAAATACGTCGTATGAAAGAAGGAGTAACAGGGCTTGATCGAAAAAATGTAATGAAATACGAAAATCTGAAAAGGAAACCCACGTCAAAAACATCATCATGAAAAAAATAGACCACGATTTGTAGAAACTTAACAAATATCGCTCAACTGGCCGACTCGGGAAGACGCGCAGCATACTATTTTTGACTTAATAAACCACTTTTCCGCTTATTTCGGGAGGTATATCGGTCATAACTTGAGTAATGTTGGCTTTTAATCTGTCTGCAGAGTTCGGGGATTATTTGCGTAGCTCCACAGAAAAAATCTAACGGTGTCAAATCGCATGATATTGACGTCACCAAAACATGAAATTACTGGACCAGGAAACTTTCCACTCAATAAGGTCATAATTGGTCGTGTTTTGTGGCTTGCTGCACCGTCTTGTTGGAACCACATATCGTCCAAAGTCATGATATTTAACCACCGGCCAAAAAAAATCGGTTATCATTCGACCATATCTCTCCGAATTACCCATTGGTATCTTCGAAGACAGAGCTCACCAACATTCAATTTGTCTGGATGCAATCGCTTCTCTTTGATCATTTGAGGGTTAAGTTTGTTTACATACCCACCGAGTGAGAAATGTACCTCATCGCTGAAAAACGTTTTTTATCGTGTTATTCGATTATTAAGCTATACATTATCGTAAATGGTAAACATTCAACTAATATTATGACACTTCAGAATGAAAGCTGAGTTTGATAGGTGCAAATGCCAGCGCTATCAACTTGAAACCACGAAATGAGTGACCCTGTACATTATAATAAGTATTTTTTATCAAGGTAAGAGGTCGAAAACCAAACAGGACAGATATTTTTCAGCCAGATAAGCGAAGCTATATGTAGAACTGGAAAATATGTACATTAAAATCGCTCCAATTGATCGCACCACTATGCTCTATGATTTCCGCTGAGAGTTTGGTGCGGTAAGCTTTAAAGCTAAAAAATATATTTTAAAACATTTAACTCCATCGATCATCATTTTACCACCCCAAGGTGTTGGTGTTGGGTCTTCAAGCAATGGCCTCAGACCTTCTTCTCCTACACTTTTGATTCGCTACTTAAATTTAATTTTATTCAGCCTGGAAGTCGAAAAAATTCCAAAACATATTGAAACCAAATCGTTTGCACAACAAGGCCTGCACGAAATTGCATGAAACATTTTCACACCCCTTTCAAACAAATTATGACCATTAGTAGTTATAAATAAATTAATTCAAAAAATTATTTTGCAAACATCAAATAGCCAAAAAAAAAAGAAACATTGCCAATTTAAATAATAATTAAAAAAAATAATTAACTAACATACTTTTTGTTGATATTCGTTCCTCCATCGTTAAAATCTTAAAATAAAGTTATCAACCAACCAAACCCCATTGTATCTAGCCCATCTTCTCACCATTAAACTATTTATGTATCTATAGTCAGAGTCAGTATGGATAACAACAATTTAACAAATTTGCATCACTTTATGGGAAATTTCTGCACACGGCAAATTAATTATGTTTATTTATTTTCCTCAACTCGAAAATGGGCGGGTGGAATTCAAAAAATAAAAAAACCACACGAAAAAAACACATAATTGTCAAGCGAAGATTAGTTAATTTCTTCTTTTATTGCAAATTAAAAGTTGATTTGTGTATGGGATTTGAATTTAAAATGAAGCTGCTGCTGTCACCGAATTTGTTTCCCCAAATCAGTGTCATTAGTGTTGAAGGCTAAAAATTTTAATATGTTTAGTTCACCAAAATAGAACGAGATGTTTATTCACGCCTTATCGCGTGTGATGCGTTTTATTGAGCCTTAAAAATAAATTATTATATGAATGAATGAATAATGGAACAAGTGTTTTTTTTTTTTTAAGTAGATTCGATTTTCCTATTTCCCATGCAAAACTATTATTTTTCTAAAAATAGTGTTTTAAGACCTATTCAAACTAAATTAAGCAGTTTTGAGGTTAACCTAAGTAAAATAAAAAAAATAAAATCTAGGTCTCATAAAAACGAAATGGGACCGAGTAGAGAACAAAATGACTATGTTTTTGGATATTTGGCCAAGTATTTCACCATTTTGCTCTAAATAAATTCTGCAGCAATTGATTCTAAAATTAGATATACATAAAGTTGCCAAATCAACTCAACTCAATGAATGAATCTAGAATACAAAGAGAGATTGACTATGGTACATTTAGATGTTTAAAAGACTTTTATGTATCCCATATGTATACACAACGACAGCAAGGACGTGAGGATAGTTACAATTAAGTGCACGAATTGATTTTTCGAAATTTTAAAATAGTTAACTATCTACTTAAACTGAACTAAAATAAAATGCACGACTGGGTCGCACGAACTTGTTCTAATGAGTGACAGTGGTTTAGAGGCTTGAGATTTTGATAAAAATAAAATTTTCAAAATTCGTAAAGAAATACTTAAACTAATTTGAGCTGAAAAAAAGTACACCATTTTATTTCTTGGATAAATTTGAATTTGTGAGAATAAATTTATAAAAATCTGTGGAGCGGTTTTTGAGAAAAAAAGTTTTTTTGAAAAACTTTTTGAAAATTTTTAAAAAAAAAAAATTCAAAAACGCCAGTTTATAGGTATTCAGCAAATACATTTAATTAAAATTTTAAGAAAAAAATTTAATAAACAGTTTTCAAAGTACTAATTTTTTAATTTTTTTTTTTAAATGCTTTTAAAAATACAAAAAAAATATTTTTCAAAAATATTGGTATGCAATACAAATTGAGCTACCTACAGCTATATGTGTATGAAATTTCGAAAGAATCGGTTGTCTTTTTCGAGATAGTCGAAAGCAAAAAAAACGGTCCTATGGAAAGTACCGTTCTTAGCCATTTTTTAAAACTTTTTTTTCAGCCATATGATTGGTCGTACCGAAAAAGCAACACTGATTTTCTTAAATAGAAATCGTTAGAGCCGTTTTTGAGAAAAATAAGCTTTAACGTAGCGGTTGTATGGCAGGTACCGTTATTTTTTGAGCTAAAAAAAAATTCAATTTCCCCTCTGTATAATACCTAAAAAAGTCTATATACCAAGTTTGAAGCAATTCGGCACACCCGTTTGGGCTGCAGGTCTCTATACATACATACAGACAGACAGACAGACAGACAGACAGACAGACAGACAGACATACAGACGGACAGAATTTTTAGACCATGTTTGATTGTTATTTCAAAACTTTTTTTTTTCGACGAATGCATAACTTGCTTGATTCCATTTTATTTCTTTGATAAATTTCAATTTAGGTATGGGAATAAAATTTTAAAAATCTGTGAAGCGGTTTTTTTAGAAACAAATTTTTTTTTTGAAAAACTTTTTTAAAACATTTAACCAAAAAAAATTCAAATACGCCAATTCATAGGTTTACGTATATTATCTTTTATGGAAAAAATGTAATGAGCTGTTTTCCAAATAAGTAATTTTTTTTAAGTTTAAAAAAATGGTTTTAAAATACAAAAAAATATGTATTAAAATATGTGTAGAATTTCGAAAGAGTCGGCCAAGCCGTTTTCGAGATCGTCGAAAGCATACAAATCGATCCAATGGAAGGTACCGTTCTTAGCGATTGTTGTTGGCTTTTTTTTTCAGATATATGATAGTTCGTTCATACCTAAAAAGCTCCACTTATTTTTATAAATCTAAATAGTTAGAACCGTTTTTGAGAAAAATAAGCTGTTATATGGCAGGTACCGTTATTTTTTGAGCAAATACATTTTTTTTAAATTCAAAATTAAACCACTCTTGTTGTCAACTTTTGTTTGAAACTAAGGTATACAAAATCAGAAAACCCTTTTTTACCTGCTGCAGGTTTTCCCAAATACATTACATAAAATGTATTGCTTTTTCCTTTTTTTATACATAAAAATTACCGATCCCAAGAAAAACCGTTTTTATTCATAACATTTGCAGTTTAAGACAATGAGACCATTTTACCCGATTTTTTCCAACAGGACGTTTGCATATTTGTCTTTGACTTTAAATTTAACAATTGTTACGTTTATCCAAAAACAAATATTAAAACAATCTGTTTATTACGCATTTTCTGGAGAAAATTGACCCGAAAGTCAGAAAATTAGCATGGGCAAAAAATGGAACAGACTATTAACTGGACATCTTAAAACTGAGAAAAGATATCAAATTTATGTAAACAAACTTACAAAAGCTATTTTACTAAAAATAAAATCATGACCGAATTTTCTGTCAGTAGCAGGTACCTATTAATAGCGCAATCACCGTTAAAGTGGTTCAGGGTACACCAAAGTAAACCTTTTCTTAAATCCCCAAAAATGATATCAAAATTGGAGATGTGCCTTTACTGTAAAACTGTTTTTTTTTCTTAAAATATGTACTAAAAAATCATGCCCTAAAATATTGCTTACGAATTAGGCGACACCCTGTATTTTTGGTGTGTTAGTCATGGATCTTTTGAATACGATTTGTAACACTTTTTACACCACCACGAAGATTTTTTTCAAGAAATTACTGAACCGTATAATGACTAAACGAAGGACTTGCAAGTAAATTTGAAAATCTAACTAACTCTGGGCGATAGGTTAGGTTAGGTTCGGTTAAGGTGCCTGTCAGCTAGAAAGATGTACAACTTGAAACAATTAGTCCAAAAGAGGAACTTTGTGATACCAACAAATTAAGAATGTTACCCACTAAAAACTGGAAAACTTTGAACCAATTTGAGTTTCTAACGAAGTACAATAGAATTGATGTCCAAATCCATCTCCTCGAAATAGTTTCCGTTTAAGCAAGTTTAGAACATGTACATATGAAATGGACAATTGTCTCCTACTCTCCTTATCTTCTTTATTTATCGCCATTAATTCCGTTGCAAAGGTTTGGAAGACGGAAGGATAGACTGAGATTAAGTCTGTTAGAGTTAACATCACTTTCATCCTATCATTTGTTTTTGAACCATTTCATCAGTGCGAAGAAGTCCATGTTACTTTGTGGAAAACAGAAGTTATTCAATATGTGGATCACCTTAAGGCGAGTTGCTAAGTTAGCAGCAGTTTGATTGCTGAAAACGCTCGTTGACAAAAGCAATGTTAACTATAGTTATATATATAGCTTATAAGCCATTGTATATATAAACTGTAGTACTACCACTTGAGGTGCGCCATCTATCGACGAATAACTAAGATCTAGAATACCATGGGAAGCAACAACAACAATTAAAATGGTGGAAATTGTTGTTGTTGCTTCCCATGGTATTCTAGAGCTTAGTTTTTCGTCGATAGATGGCGCACCTCAAGTGGAATACTATAGTTTATGCAATGACTAAGCTAAGAATTTACGTAATAACTTATGGTATTCTCATATTCTGCAACCAAGTCGTTCAAATCAGTTCCTACAAATTTTTTAAGAAAAAAAGATTTCCAATTATCCTTAAATAAAATGGCAGAGCTTATAGACTTTGACTTTCGATGAGTGCATGTTGAGGGAAAACGACCTGGATTAGTACGGACTTTAACTATAATTTTAAAATATTAAAGTTGACTCAAGATTACCAATTCCTGTATCCGTATTCAAACTAATGCAGCAACACCATATTTTGCTCATAAACGAGTGGGTCGCACGTACTTGCTCTGTATGTGCGATAGCACGATGATAACAAATTTTTCGAGCGATAACAACTACTCTTTGTGCTTGGTTGTATAAAATAAGCAAAGAAGTGTTTATGTCTCGTATTTTGAGTATTGTTATAATAGATACGTTTAATTATCCCGTTATATCGTACTAAGATATGTAAATCTTTTTATGAACAGATGTCCGTTACTTGTGTTTTAAGCCAAAACTTAAGAACGCAGTTGTCATCGAAATATGTACTCCCAAAAAATACACACAAAGTAAATCATTTTTGAAAAATTTGGTTAAAACTGAAAAATTGTTGGTTAAAACTGAAACGATTAACGGGAGCTATCGTTAAGAAACCTTTCATATTTAAAATGTAGATTCCGTCTTTTGGGTGCTATGAAAGATATATACCTTAGCAAGTCTAAACCATTTCGTTAATGTCGTTGTCCAATGTCCTATTTAATAAAACCGTTAAACCTTTTTCCGTTATTATCTTTTGTAGCCAAAAACTAAAAATACAGCTATATTCAAAGCCTATGTAAACATACAAAGTTTAGTAAAAATCGTTAGAACCTTTTTTCAGCAAATTAGAAAAAAAAACCGATAAATGTTGGCCAAAACCTAGTGGCTCGCTGTATGGGGCCCAAACCAATGTAATGTTTTCTCATAGGAAACTGAAAAAAAATATACCCAACAAAGTTTGAATGACATCGATACAACCGTTGACAACTTATGACCATCTAAATAAAGGCCGTTAAGACAAGATCCCCGCTATTTGCATTTTTAGGTTAAAATTAAAAACGCAGTTTTTTTAAGAATACTCAAGGAATATTACAAACAAAGTTCAATCAAAATCGTTAGAGCCGTTTTTGAGCAAATTAGAAAAAACCAATAAAAGTTGGCTAAAACTGAAAGGCTCGTTGTATAGGAGCTTTACTGACAAAATTGAAATGCCATCTTATATAAAACTATAAAGAACTATGCGAAACAAAATTTGAGTCATTTCAATCAAGCCGTTGCGAACTTATGTCAATTTGAAAAAAGGCTTTTTTCGTTACGAACATGTGAGCCAAAAACAAAAAAAACTCAGTTTTGTTAAAAATGCTTAAAGTTAGCTAAATTTTGAGGTTAATGAAATCCGTTAGAGCAGCTTTAGAGCAAATTCAAAATGAAAAAAAAAAACGGCGGTTTAAACGTACCAGTTTGAGCCGGTCTAAAAAGTTTTTCTTTAAACGAAACAAATATTTGTCCTATAGAGCAGGAAAAAAAAAAAATTACGTGAACCAGAATATTTAATCAATTTTACTAATTTTATGTTTCGAAGTAAATCATTTTAAAATACTTAGTGTCTTTTCTGCAGAAATTTCATTCACTCCTCGAAATCGATCTGGCAACTTCCTTTGTAACAATATCTATAACCTGATGACTTATGAATACTTTCATGTTTTATAGTTATCCTTTATCCGGAGCTCAAAAGGGTTAAGATGCAAAAAATAAATATTTAGGGATCACGTGGAAAATGACCTAAAAATTTCAAATTATTCCCTTGCTTGAACGACAAACCAACAATATCACTCTTTAAATTTTCAAGATTCTGTACCATGATTTTTAACGAGCATTCGACACATACCTATATTTTTGATAAACTTTTCAAAATCAATTTGATTAAAATTTCCTTTGTTTGCGCAAAATTAAACCCAACAGACACGATACCTCAATTTTATTGGTTGAAACTTAAAAACTACAATTATAGTAAAAAATGTAGGCGATTACGGAAACTAAGGCCCCCATTTAAAATGTTGGCATTTTAATTAAATGTCAATCTTCGGCATGTCGCCGGCCGTCTTAAAGTTGTAGTCATCGTCGTTGGTGTTACCTTCCATCAATTTGTGTGGCATGCCACTAATTATTTTCCGTCAGGTTATTTTAGATCAATAAATCACCTTTTCGCGTTAACTTAAATGCGGAAGCAAATTTTTGTTTTGAGGAACATTAAATATGTACATTAAGTATATTTTTTCTTTTTTTTTTCTAGCCAAACGTAAATTACTTAATAAATTTAAATATTCACTTTAGCCTGCCATAAATTCTAAAAGATAAATCAAAAACCAACATAAAATAAATAACGCAATGAACTGACAATCTTATCGAAGAAATCGCAGGCCAAATAAAATACACACCAATCACATGAGGAACCGAACATAGTATGTGAATTAAAAAATATTTAATAAGATGCATTTTGAAGATACGACTAGCTATATGCTATCTCATCTGCATGCATGTTTTTGTTCAAGCAAGAAAATCATTCAATAAATTCTATGATTTAAATAGTCATTCCGAAGTATCTTTAAGTATCTATGTATCTAGTATCTACTGAAAATGGTATTTTTATTGACCAAACGGCCTCTCTGTTGCTAAAGCTATAGACCACAGACTCACCTGGCTTATGCCATATCCAATGCTACAGATCCAGATAAGGATCGGCAAAACTATCCAATATTGTTGTTGGCGGTCGTACATTTTGGGGATCTGTAAAGAAGCAAATGAAGATTAAATTTATTTATTAGTTAATGGATTGAATTTAATTTTTTTTTTTTTTGATATCAAATGTGGGTGAAATTAATTATTATAATCTTCAGCAAAAAAACTTAAGAGCCTTAAACTGGTTTCAAGTTCCCTTATGGAGTAGTCAAAGTGATCATAATATTTGGCAGACTTAAGTCGAGTTGTTTGATCGGATAATGTTCATTTAAATGACGCAGTGATTATATTTATGGCATTCGATTCGGGAAGTGGAATGCCATGATCCATATCGCAAAAAATACGATGTCACGATTTTTGACCGTAAAATTGTTGATCTCATTTCAAGTTTAACGAGGATGTTTTTGGAAAGTTGAGGAATTTGATAAAATTTAATATCACCAAGTATGGGGCGTAATAATTATTTATTGGATGATGACACATGTCAAAACAGATATAAATATTAAAACGAAGGAAGATATTATTTTGTGTGGGGAAGAATTTGATTTATGATAAATTTAAAACTGGGATTGTCCTTTCTGAATCACTGACTTTTTTTTTCTTTTTTAACCGAAAGATTTACCACCTGTTTCAACTGAATGAAGAAGTTTATGTAAGGGTTAACTTAACATGCTTTTTAAAACTAAATCGTCTGACTTCTCCAAAAAAAAAAAAAATAAAAACATTTCAGAGTATTTTTCCGAACTTTAATATTTGACGTTTACACCAAGTCAAGTCGAGGAGATGCAGAGATGCGTTTGTAGAAAAGATGTGTGAAACTTCTTAAGGGAGTGAAACAATCAACATCATGTTTCACTAGCCACCCTAGACCTTCCAGGGATACTAGTAGTAGATAAATAGTTGCCAATCTTTACCATTTCAGGGGACTACTTTAACCAGTTGCTTAGTGGTGCCAGTCAATCCGAATGACAACCAAGAGTTGCATCTGCGCGACCGATCAAAACGAAATTAAATCAGTCCAGTCAAATTAAAAACAAACAAAGCAGCTGGATCAGCATGACTATAAGCGGAACTGTTCAAACATGCCGGAGAACACCTGGTCAAGAGTATTCACAAATTCAAGTGCAAAATATGGTTGGAAGAAAGTACCTACCTACAATTTGCATAATTCACAAAAAAAAAAAACGAACGCCAACTACGCACTTTATCCTAGAGAAACCTCAAGAATTTGAAATAGAGACCCATCACCCGCTCATCGATTCCAAAGTATTTTACGGCACAGTGTAAATGGGAAGAAATCAAATAGTGCCATGACCGAATTAGAAATCAACTGAAAAACTGGCATTAAAATCAGCATGATAATGTTCTAGAATGCTCGATGTTCTGTCAAAATTGCTATGGATTCACTGGAACCATGGACACAACCTTTGAGGAATAAGATGACGGAGTGTCATGCTGTTGTTTCGAAATTCTGCTTGGAAAAGTAATACAGAACACCAATACCAGTACATCGGTACAATATAGGGCAAGTATTGGTTTCGAGCAGAAAAAAAAAATCGAGGTTTTAATCAAACATGACATTACGATGATAGAGAAGCCCAAAAAAGTGGTTTTCGCCATACCGTCCGTCGGTCTGTGCGTCTGTGCGGATGTGCGCTTTTTCACGTCATGTTACAGCCTAAACGGCTTGACGGATTTTCTTCAAACTTGGTATATAGCAGTTTGAAGAAAAACCATTGTCGAGGTTTTTTTATTTCGTTTTAGCCCGGCTCAAACTGGTACCTTTCGAGTAACGGTTTTTTTCATTTTGGATTTGCTTGAAAACGGCTCAAACTATTTTGATTAAACTTAAAATTTAGCTTACTTTAAGCATTTCTAAGAAAACTGAATTTTTTGTTTTTGGCTCAAATGGTCGTAACGAAAATCAGATTTAACGGCGTTTTTTCAAATAGCCATAAGTTCACAACGCAACGGCTTGATTGAATCAACTCAAATTTTGTTTGACATAGTTTTTCACAGCGTTCTATAGGATGGTTTAGTAAATTTTTCACTGAAGCCTTTCTAAACGGTGGCTTCCATACAACGAGCCGTTGAGTTTTAGCCAACTTTTTTTGGTTTTTTCTAATTTTCTCGAAAACGGCTCTAACGATTTTGATAAAACTTTGTGTATTATATTCTTTTAGTGTTTTTAAGAGAACTCCATTTTTAGTTTTTGGCTAAAAATGCAAATAACGGAGATCTGCTTTTAACGGCTTTTTTCAAATGGTCATAAGTTGTCAACGGTTGCATTTAATTCACTCAAACTTTGTTTGGTATAGTTCCTTACAGCTTCCTATCAGATGGCATTGATTTTTTTTTTTTTCAGTTTCTCTTTTTTAAATGGTGGCTCCTATACAAAGAGCCACTAGATTTTGGCCAAGTTTTTTCATTTTTTCTAATTTACTCAAAAAAGGCTCCCCCGATTTTTATGAAACTTTGTATGTAACATACATAGAATACTTCAAACAAAACTGCATTTTTAGTTTTTGGCTATACATGATAATAGCGGAAATGGCTTTTAGCAATATTATTAATTTGGCCATAAGTGGACATTTGTATCATTTATAACACCCAAAAGATAACGTCTTAATTTTAAATATTAAAGGTTTCTTAACGTTAGCTCCCGTATATCGGTTTTTCCAGTTTTAGTCAATTTTTTTTAGGTTTTAGCAAATTTTTCAAAAATGAGTTGTTCTCATTAATCGAAAAGTTTGTTTTCGTCTTACTATTGGATCCACAGAGCAAGTATGTGCGACCCAGTCGTGCATTTTATTTCTATTAGTGAGGAATAGAGGAAGAAGAACCAAAAGAATACGTTGCACAGAATATTCAATATCCCCGTCCTGCTGTGTGGTGATGAAGCAAAGTCTCTTATTGAAATATTTAATTTTTATGGTCCTGTTCACATAAGCCTAGTCAGAAAAATTCGTATTCAGAAGCCAATGGTAGTCCTCACCTTCGATAAGGCGACCAGATAGACGGAACTGTCCGACTATTTGGAGTGCCAAATTGAACACTGGTAACTAAGGCACAGAAAAACTGTGCAGATCAGTTATATGAAAATAACGGTATATTGTTAGAACACATATTCAAGTTCAGAAGGAGAGATGGCCTAAAAAAATTCCCAAGATGTTTCACTTTCAGGATATGAAAAAACTCCTCCATCAAGTATAACGCTTGAGAATTCTTGTGCACAAACTTTGCTCCGTGAGCATAACATTGCTTAAGTTTCAGAAAGGTTGAGTTAAAGATGAATTTTATTAGAGATGGCCAAACTAATGATCTTCATTTTGCATTGCCAGAAGACCTTCCATCATTACATAACATTATGATGTTGTAGGTACTTGACTTTATATTATTTGGAAGATAATTAAGAAATAATGAAAACAAAAAGCGAGCCCTATACAGAGCCCGGCGGGACTCCTAGGCTTACAGCAAGTGGTCTTGACATACCACTACCAAATTTAAGTTCCAGAAACGTCTTTGAGATAGGCCAGTTATAAATTTGAAGCTGTTCTTGAAAAGTTTGAGTTAATTTTCAAGCGATACAAGCCTTCGACTAGTGCTTCAGTACCAAGGAAATGTCATGGCTCTTCACATACAATTCTTCCATTGTTAGACTCACTCTCGAATTTTCAAGCTCCTTTCGGAATATCATCATCACTAACTAAAAATTTCTTAAATACATTGCAGCAGTAAAATAAATTTCCTCCACGACCTTCCAAGTTCTTTGCTATATCTGGACGTTTGCTTGTGGTTCTCAAATATTTATTTAAAAAAAATAAAATTATATGGTACTTGCAAAACCAGTAGGTACTATTTGACCAAATGTAAATTTCATTTTCTTATCTCATATAATTGAATCACTCTATCAAACATTCGAAGAGCAAAAATACCTACACCATTAACGTGTCTAATTCACTAAGTAAAAATGGTGTTCTTAAGGTACTGGAATTCATCTCGCTATTCTTCTAAATGAACTTCTCCATTGCCATGTCAATCTCCAACCCCGTTTGAAAGTTATCTCTGTAATCGTGAAGAAAATAAATCAAGTTGACATGTTCCTCATATTCCTGCACTTTAATAACCATTTTCAGAGACGTTCTTTCCACTCAAAGTGGTCACAACATCTTTCACTTGCACTGGCTGAGCAAGTCCAATCTTCCACTAAATGAAAGTCATAAACCCTTAGACCCATGCAATAAAACTTTACCCACTTTTTCTTCTTAAAAATGATTCTAGTTACACGAAATGCGAGAAAACGAAACACGAAACTTTGCTACTCAAGCCATTTTACCCAACCTTCTTTTCAACAAATAACGCAAAAGAACTAACTTATGCAATGTGAAACCTACTTTAAGGCACAAGACTATATTATTAAAAAACTTCACCTTCACCTATTAGCTGTCATTAACCATAAACAACCGTCACTACTGTCAATAAATCCACCAACAGTTCTATAGCTCAACCCTCAACCGCTCAATTAGCACTCTATCTGTGGATAAAATCTATTCATCACATAAATTTCCATCCAGAGAATTCCCCAGGGTAATAAAATAAAATCATGAAAAACAATATTTTACGACAATAACTTTTCAAGAAACAAATTGTCTTGCCTTTTTTTTTGATACAATAGTGACTTTGCAAGGTTTAAAAGTTCCAAGCCAACTGGCCGGAATTATCTTCCGATTCACACGTCGAAAGGACGCCATGCCATAATCAAGTCGAGGGTTTTGAAAGAATTTGTTACAGAACTCCAATTGAGTTCTCTTTTACATCCTACCCACGACAATCTATTACAATAATCGTCGCAGGCCACCCCCTGGCGTCACACGAATTACGATTATATTTCAGGTACCTACGGAAAAAAAAATTGCGACGAGCCGTGAGTGAAGCTAATGCACGCGATCAATGGAGTCTTACTATGCTGTGCTGAAGTGTCTCTGCATCTAAATTTAAGAGCGCTTTTCAGGGAATTCAATACCCCACTCCGGGTGACTTGATTCAAATGTTAATTAATTCAAAGTCACTCGATATTGCACATTGCATGCAACTGCACATTTCAATTCGCATGCGATGTTGCCTCTGGGCTTTGGGAAAATTTATTCTTCTTCAACTCACTATGGTGTGACATCTTTAATAGCACCTCCACATCCTACACATCAGCAACCGATGCATGTTATGCAGTGACAAATCTGTCACTCGTGGATATATTGAGTTGCATTAAGCAAAACTAATTATTCAATCTAGTCGGCATTTGGATCACGCAATTAGAAAACGATAAAATGTAGATTGAAATATGTTAACAATTTTAACATCTACCTTATGAACCTAAGAAATTTTTTAAATGTCACTTTTAATGTCACTAGGTAATGATTTGCATAAAAGGCGGAAGATATACGCATCTTTCAAATAGCCATTCATTTAACAGTCTTTGTTTTTTAATCGAAAGAAGAAATCATGAACTTCCATTATTTTTAGAACGTTGTCCTATTTAGAAACACAAAACTGGACAGAACTTGAGATGGTCCTATATCTATTTTGAATGAAGTACACTTTAGTAAAAGACTCCCAAAAACGTGAAGTCGAGGAGACGCAGTGATGTTTTCAGAAAAAAAGGGTGTGGAACATCGCCCTGGGGATGGTAAAACACCATTCATAGCAGACACGCAGGCAATGTTAAGCATCTGGAGACTACTTTACCCAGTTGTTAAATGACGATGACAGCCAAGATACCGCTCAGCTTGTACCAGTTATTCTAGATGATGACCATTAGCTACATATGTGCAACCAAAATGAAATCAAAGTAACCATCACCAGACTAAAGATGAACAAAGCAGCGATGGTCTACAAGCAGAGCTTTTTAAACAAGCTCGAGATTACACCAATTCATTTGCAAAATATGGTCATGGGAAAGTATGCGCTATGAGTGGAATCTCAGAACCATTTGCCCGATCCACAAAAAATGAGACCGCCTACTCTAAGGCATAAGTCTTCTAAACATCGCTTATAAGATCCTGCCCATCGTTTTATGTCTCAAGCCGTTTGCTGATGATCTAATAGGTCCTTAGTCCTTACCAATGAGGCTTCAGACCTGGAAAATCTACCACCGACCAAATATTCACATTACGCCAGATCCTGGAGAAAACCCAAGAATATAACATCGACACCCACCACCTGTTTTTCGATTTTAAAGCCGCCTACGACAGTGTTAATAGAGTTGAACTGTATAGTGCCACGTCCAACTTTACTGAATCTCTGCTAAACTGATACGCCTTAGCAGGATGACGTTGGAAAATGCTCGATGTTCCGTCAAAGTTAATAGAGACTCTACTGCAACCAGGCTAAGACAGTGGTGCACTGCCATGCAGCTGTTTTGGAAAATGTCCTACGGAACACCCATGCCAGTGCATCGGGCACCATCTTTAATAAATCGACACAATTACTTGGACTTGCGGATGACATTGACGTGATAGGAAGAATAAATCGAGCAACCGGTGCCGGTGCCTTCGATACTACGGCGTAAGCAGCAAAAAAAAAATGGGACTGAAAATACACGGGGACGAGACGAAGTATTTGCTTTCATTACCGATTTGGTCAAAACGTGACCATTGCTAGGTATAACTTCGGGGTAGTCAGTGAATTTGTCTACCTCGGTATTGCTGTGAACACTGACAACACCAGCGCTGAAATCAAACTCAGACTTAAGGCCCCGACCCATAGAATCCGTTGCGTCCGTGCGTCCGGCAAATCAACTGACAGTTCGATTAAATACACGCGTTCTTACGAGAAGTGGTCCATAGACAACGCATGCGGCAACGCAACGGACAGAAGTAGCCGAACTTTTAACTTTTTCTTCTCCGGCAATCCGTTGACAGCTGGCTGACAGCAATTTTTTTTTCGATTTGAAGTGGTTTCGTTTTGGCATTGAAGAAGAGAAATATATTTCTTCTTCTAAGGGTTTTGGTTATAGTTGTAATTATGTAAAGCATAATTTTTTGCAGCATGTTCGAAGAAAAAAAAGAGAAAAAAATGGAACGTCAACGCATTCATTGGGTCACCCCCAATCCGGCGATCCGGCAAACGTCAACGGATGCGTTGCCGCAACGGACCAACGGATTCTATGGGACGGGGCCTTTACTCTTGCTTTTCGCTGTTTCAATGGGCCTATCGAGAAGAAACAAGGAGACGCTGTATCATCCCGGTCCTGATATATTGGGCGAAGAAGATACAACGATGCACTATACGTGGTGTCCAGCGACATATGCCTAGCCAGAAAAATTGGAATTCAACGACGAAGACGACTGGGCCATGGAGAGAGAATGGACATCAACGCTTCATCTCGCTGGTCTTGAACGCCAGCCCAGAGGGAGTCCGAAGCCAAGGTAGAAGGCCTCATCTTCGATGGAACGATCAGGTAAAAGGAGATACTTGGTGTTTGAAATTGGAGACGGCAGGCTAGAGATCGAGCCGGCTGGAGAGACATAAAGCAAACCCTAGTAGCACCACGTATGAAGTTGTACTGTCGGGACGCGAAATTGATATTCGGCTATTTATTCTAACATAATGCAACCGTGAACGAAAGTTAGATGAATATAAAAGGATATACCGATGCACATTAGTTTGGAATACCTGCATATCATGATAAGAAGAAAAAATCGTTCCGGGTAAGGCATTCCACATTCTTACAGTGAGGCTTAAAAATGAGTCTCTATATTTCTTACGCCTTACTTACATTCTCTTACGCCTGAAGTTAAACTCGTTGGTAAACTGATAGGCATTTCTACCGATGCAAGTTTCTATTACCGGGAAATCCTTAAGGGGAGGAATGCATGGGGTTATCTTTTCGATGGCGTTCTGGTTGTGGAAGAACTGATAAAACGTAAACCAAGGCATATAACGATGATGTTCAAGACTTCGAGTGATTCAATTGGTTTCATAGTGATTTCTTCACCTATTCTTAACAATTTTTTCTGAATTTTCTTCAGTAGACTCAAGTTTTAACAAGAGCACCTGTCCAGATGGGTGCCTATTGTTTCGTTTTTTTCGATTCGAAATCAGTTGTTCCGTTTTCATTCATTATATTTTTTGTTTAGTTCCCAAAACCTTATATAGTTTTTCTTTTACTTTGCCTTTCGATCACTTCGCTTTACTGTCACTTTATTACAGTTTACTTCGTTTTTTGGTTATTTTGCATTTCAGTTAAAAGAGCAAAGCGCCATTAAGGCAAAGCTTATCTCGATAACGTTTTTTTCGTTTCCAGTTTATTTTGAGAGCAGTTCATTCTGCTCGAGTTCAATCGGAATCGGTTATGATAATGAAACCCTACTAACATAGTTTATTCATTAAAAAAGTTTTTTTAGTTTTGTAATAATTGTTGTTAATAATTGGAACTAAATTATTAGCATATCAATTTCTTTTATGTAGATGAATTTTAGTTTAAATAAATTCTTTTTTGTTGAAAAATGTTAATTTTAAAGTGAATTGTTAACATTCTGTTGGAATCCAAAGATTTTGTACAAATGTACATATATAGCTTTTTCATCAAAAGTTCTTTTTTTTTGGTAATTTTAAGATCCCAGACTTTTCAAATTGGGGTGAAATATTTTCGACATTGTTTGTTTCGTTACTGTTTTGTTTGTAAAGAGACCAAGAGCATTAAAATTCGCGCGAATTTTAATGCTCTTGGTCTCTTTACAAACAAAACAGTAACGAAACAAACGATGGCGAAGTAATCGAAATCGAAATGAACTAAAACCGAAATAATCAAAAAACGAAATAATAAAAGGCGAAATGAACTTAAAACGATATAAGCCGAAGACTAATGATTTTTTATTCGAAATAAACACAAACAAAACAAACGAGAAATTAAACAACTAGAATGCGAAATAGCGAAAAAACAAAACCACTTTGGCGAAACAATAAAAATCGAGGTAAAAAAAACTAAACAAACCATACCCTGTCCAGATACATATGTAAATAATATACTCGAGTGTAGTACCCCGTGGCGTAGTGGTTAGTGTGACTGACTCCGAAGGTTCTGGGTTTGATCACTGACGACTCCACCTACGTTCTTTTCCGGAGTACTGCCTCTTGCGAGGAAATAATTAATGTCATGGAAAGTGCTTCTCTGTTAGCCGTTTGGATTCGGCGGTAAATTGTAGGTCCCTTCCATTCCTGCAGAATATCAACGCACACACAGGAATTATTGAGAGTGTAAGTCACAATTTTGTGATTTCGAAGTATTCGACAAAAGTTCGAGCATTTATTTTGAGTATCAGACTGGACCCCATGCACGTATTTTCGAGAAGAAAGTTTGATGTCAAACTCTTTTCGTTTTTGAAATATCGAGATCATTGATCTTAATTTCTCCGAAACAATGTAAAATACCATACATACCACCATATGCCGGTCACTATTTAATCTTCCGTTTTGAAGATATTTCTTTATCTGATAGTTTATCAGATTTGTTTTGACTTTGGAAAGAAGGTACGTAATTGAAGTTGTTTGGTAGTTTGAGCGAAGGACTAGACAAATGCTGTTTTCCATACACTTGTGAAGTGACCCATAGAAGACGACAGATGCAAAAGCTTGGTCGTAAGTACACCACATCAGAACTATGGGCCAGCGGGTTTGTGTATATCGTGCAAAAGGAAATCTGTCCCATAAAACCATTTATGCTCTCAAGAACTGGAGAAACAACCATTGATTGCAATGGGACATTCCGGCGATCTGTCTAACACAAAAGTAAGCATGTGCAAAACAGGCGAGTTTTTTCAACTACCCGTGTCTTGTCTAATGAGTGCATTTATCGAAACATCATGTATGACGGAAGTGTCAAATTTCCGATCTCAGGTAATTCTAGAGCATGTCCTGGGTAAACGATGTTTGTAGTTCTAACGCAAAACTCGTTGCGGTATGACAAGTCTTTTGATATCAGCAACGCAACTTTGATGACTAGCAAAAGATTCAGTTTTCAGAACTCAGGCTTAGGAAATTAGTTTTAAATCTCAAAAACTGCCAGGAACATAAAGCCAAAAGTCCACTTTGTCATTGTATATATATATTTATTATTATTAACAACATTAAAGCTTCACTTTGATTATATAAGGAAAGTTATGGAAATGAAAGAAGAACGCCTACCGAAAATTATCCTGAAACATATGATGGCAAATAACGCATATTATGTGAAAGAATGGCATGAGCTGGCTATTAGTTATGGGTGTGTTTTTAATTTTAGCCCTAGCGACGGTGATGCTTCATTAAGAAATAATTTTCAGAACATCATCGAAGGTGTAGCATCTAACCTATAAAACACCTATGAAAGAGAACCACAGTCGTCTCAGCACAGGATGTACTACAGCACCCTTAAATATAACCTACAAGGTGATACATACTTTTTAGATAGCAATAAGTCCGAAATGATAAGAACTATCTTTATGGTGAGAGGGGAACTGCTTAGGTTGAATTATATGCCTCATAGACCAGATCTTCCCATAATCTGCGACCTCTGTAACCTTAATGTGAGGGAGGATATATTTCATTTTATCGCTGTTTGTCCCATACTTTGTGAGTTTCGAAGAATGTACCTTGGAGCAACATCACTTGAAGCCGATGAACTTAAACAAATTCTTAATGGTGAACGTGGATGGAATGGCCTCTATATGTATGTGAAAACTGCTTTTGATTATAGAAAGCGAATCAGAGAAGAAGATTTTTGAAAAACAAATGATAATGAAATTACAAATTTTTTTGTTTTTTTTTTTGTGTATGTTTTGCTTCTTATTAAAATTAACTTAAAACATTTTCCTTTTGTAATCAACATTATTTTTGAAATTATTATACATTAATACAAAACATGTCAATCTAGTAGACGGCTCTAAAGCCATACTTAAAGACTTTGTTACTAAAAATTACATTTGAATATTGTATTATCTTGTAAAAAAAAAAGATTTATTTCAATAAAAAGTCATTAAAACTAACTAAACTATATTTATTATTTCTATAGTAGGTTAAAGATGCGAAACGTTAAGTGCGTCATATCTATCGAGCAAGTGCACAAACACCTAATTGGAGACTAGCAACTATACTATTATTTAAACAAAAAATGTAAATGATCAGCTTCTGAATTTATGACTTTGAATGGAAGCCACTTCTAATGCGGGATGAGCCGTAATCCCAATTTCATATTTGAATTAAAAGTATTAATTTGTCTTACGTCAAATTTTATTATTAAATTGATTTATATTATTGTTTTCTGCCAAATCATGACTGAAGATTAATTTTTGTTGTTGAGAAAGTTATTGTCACGAAAGAGGTGAATAAAAAATAAAATAACTAAAATTTGATTGTTTGATTAATTTATTGGTATGGCGAAAAATCAGTGATAAATCTTGAAATACAAGATTAAGATTAGTTGCTAAAATTTGCAAAGATTTTGGTTACTTCACGATTATTTGTTAAACACAGTGAATAGCAATGGAAACTCTTGAGTGTTTTAATTAACAATATTGGATTAAGGTCTTTTTCAACTGTTTGCAAAACTATGCAATCCGTTTTTAATACGCAATGAATGTGCTAAAAGAAAAAGTTATATGGGCTCGAGATTTTATGTCAGCCGTCAGGGTCGATTCATCGTCGTGCTCAACAATTCAACACATTACGGACATCACTGATGGCCAGGAATTGAGGATATGGAGATGGACGATTATGTAGTTCCAAAAGGACGTCGATGAGTGTATGTAGTTTATTCACAAGGACTCTAAAACGTCTGAACAGATTTTACTGATATTTTCATGCAATCTTCAGATTATCCCAGCGGATGATCCAGTGAAGATTTTTTATTATGGAAATTCCCTGTAATTTTCTCTACTAAATTAATATTAAATAAAATATTTTTCTATTTTAATTCCTTGGCGATTTCGCAAGTGCGTCGTATATTTTTTGTTTTTTTTTTTTGTTTTTTGTTTTTTAATGGCATACGCGCTCAATTGTAAAGGAAAGCCCTAATAATGATTAGTCACAGCGCGAGCGATAGGAAATTAGGGATGAAGGGAAAGGAGGTGTCAATGCTTGAAGATCAAAATGGCGAGGGAAAATTGTACCAGGCAATTTATTTCACATTCGTATAGTACGGCTGAAGAATGAATCCCTATATTTCACGGTACGTATGAAATCGGGCTCAAGTTTTCCCATATAATTTCATGTTGTTATGCTTAATCATGTTTTTGAGCAAATTCAATATAAAATTGGACACCTCCTACCAGAAATTGCAGAACAACGTCTGCCGGACCAGCTAGTCCTTATATAGTAAAGTTCCGAAAATTACGCATTTCAGATAAAGAGATGCTAAATGAGTAACTGCTGCTCCACTACGATTTGTAAATTTTTGACAGTCTTATTGCGATTTAAAGGTGTGTATTTACTAAGTTTCAATTTCACCTCAGATACCAAATTCTGATTTGCGCTGCCAATTTTCGAAACCACACTCCGGTATCAGTGATATCATTCGTTGATTCTAAATTGAAATTCGATTTCATACCTCTATCGTCAGGAAACCCTACATACTCCAATTTTTGACTTACTTTAACAATCAAGATAATGATTAGAATGTTAATAGATTCGAAAGTATTAAAACCTTTAAATCTCCGAGAAAACTATTCTATGACATGACAAAATTACATACCGGTGGAAAGGGATGACTAAAAAAGTATCATATATAACCGTTGTCGAAAATCCTATTGTTCTCGAAAACAGCTTACACGATTTTGATAAAATTTTGGGTGGATGTTGGTAGTAAATATTAATGTGTCTTTTAGCTGAAATAAATGTTTCGAGAAGTCTTATAAAGTTACCTCGAATAGATCCAATTTTGTATACGCTATTTTATATAAAATGTGTATATAGTATTTGGTGTGGAGTTTGTAACATAGAGAAATAGTACCGTTAGGTATAGAAATGTATATATATTCTAATTCAGAAATAATAGCTAAGTCGATTTAGCAATGTACGTCAGTCCGTCTCTAGAGGTCGCAATTTTTGAGCTAGAAAACTGAAGTTTGGTACAAGTATATATAATCTTTATCTCAAAAGCAAGGCTAGCTTCTTAAACCGGTAAAATTTGCCCCACAAACACGCCCAGAATCACCTTTTTTGTTAAACAACCTCAATTCAGGAAAATTAAATTATGTTTTTTGTACAGTAACGATAAAAGCACATGCAGCTTTAGGTGAGTCTTCTTCCAATTAAATAAAAATATTTCAGTTTGGGAGTGGCAAAACCATCAATATTGTTTTTATAAAATAACCTTGTTTATATTCGATAAAAACCATAATTGTTGTAAAAAAAATTGATTTTGGGTGTTGCTGACGCCCACTTTTCATTAAAAAGTATAAAAAAAAACTTATTTTTGAAAATAAACGGTACCCGTAATGAATACTCAAGCCCAAACTTTTGCGCCTTCTAGTCGAAACTAAAAAACTTGTCTATTAAAATTAATTTTTGAATTTCGGAAGTGTTTTACGCCCACTTTTCATGAAAGTACAAAAACATAGTTTTTTAAATTTAATTTGGGCGTGGCACACGCCTTTTTTATTTCGCAAGCAGTCATTGAACATCGCGGCTACACAAAATTAATTATATTGTATTGTTTGAATTTTTTCTGGAACTGGAAGGCTGGTTGCGGGGGCGAACGAATACGCATAAAAAAAGGGAATGGGGTACCCCACAGTTCGTATCCAAGTATCAAAATGATTTTAAAAGTCAATAGAACTGAAACCAAGAATAATTTCAGCAGTTGGTTTGTTGATGATAAACGGCAAAATTGTTGCAATTTTTATGAACCACAAAATTTTACTAGAACGCTCTCATGCGAAAAGATTAGTTTTTGCAATTTGTATTAAAATCTCAACAAAAAAATCTTTTTTTATTCAAAAATCTGTATTCAATGGGCTATTAAGTAATATTCAATTAAAACTTCAATACTCACTGAGCAAAATATTACGAAAGCGGAATTCAAGTCATACCATCCACCTTTTCAGGTCAGTATTGATTTGGTTTTTTTTTTGCTGACATACACAAAAGAAAATATTTTTTAATTATTATTTCACTCAATTAGCGAATCATTAGCACCAAATTATGGAACTTTAATTGAAGAGTGTGACCGTAAATTTCTGAATTAGAAAAATCGAAACATTTTCAATTAGCACAAATAATTATCAAATAACTCTTCGTCTGCATTTAAAACTGTTATCATTCTAGAGCATTTGTAATTGGAATGAAGCTTTAGATCAGATCTTATTATAAGAAGGTTACGTTATTTTAATTCCTTTTTAAGTTATGCTCCACAATTTTTTAAATCACAAGTCAGATTGGTTGATATCACGCCTACTGTTTTGTAAAAATCAACAATTTTCGACCTATTTTTATGCATGACACCTCTATGCTTTTATTCTCAAAACTAGCACATACAATCACAATTCTTAACTCAAAATGCCACCTCGTAATAAATAAAAAGGCCATTTGCATCCCACGATGCGTATGAGCATGAGACACATATGACTCAGATGAAGTGACATTCAGTAAAAATGTTGACTTGTCTGCCACAAGGAGATATAAATTTCAGCCCGATAATTTGTTCAAAATCGTTAATGACACCATTAGCCCACTGTACGATATGATTTATTCTAATTTTAATCTAAACAAGTATTTCGTTAAAAAAAAAAAACATAATTATAAAAAATAAAAATAAAACTGTGCCAATTCATGTTCTTCTGCATTCTTCTTTTTATCATACAGTCACAGTGTGGGCGCGGTTAGCCCCTCAGAAACATCTTTTCTATTAAATTTATCGAAACGAAACCCCTACGTTAAATTTTTACTGTTTGTTTTGATGAATCAATCCACATTCCACACCCAAAACATTATGAGTCAAAAGTTCTTAAGATACAAAAATAACATCGGCGTGTTTCGCTAGATCTCAATCTTAAATATGCTTTAAATTATAATCTATACAAACGCATAAGCTACCTGCAATGTCGACTAACAAGACTATTACCTAAGAATCGTTGGAGAAGAAACTCAAGAAATGCCAAAGGTCTCCCCATAGGAGAAGACGACGCGACATCTCAACCGATCTGTTCCACTATAATTATTGACTTGACCAGATGCACTGTGCGGTTGCGGTGCGCTCTGTGTGCGCCAAAAGAGTCTAAGCGACTTTTTCTGCTCGAAAATGTTGTAAATAGATCTGGTATTTTACTTGGCTATATTATAGACCATAACAAGCCCGGTTTTGAACCACCTCACTTGGCTGACTGACCCATCGAATAAGGAAATTAATTGTCGAGTCTGCACATTAGTCAGAGACTGCTTCGTAGAGATTAATCGCCTCGCGCAGACTGTGTGATTCCTTATATGGTGGCCGGTTTGGATATGGCGGGTATGGGGTTGCCTCGACTACAACAACTAGTCAATGATGCTGGAGGTTGGAATTGAATTTGAAATCGACACTCACGCCAGTTGGCCCCCAGTCAAGCACACCTCTATGAGATTCCCAACCTTACGACAACAACGCAAATGACTCTAACAACAGCCGTGAACTTTATTTCTGTGCAAAATATTCCACGCGGATTTTTTCTTGAATTCGATTATTTTATCAAAATTGGCTTTCACCGTTCTTGTTACAGATTCTTCTCTTCTTGTAGTTACATAAGTTTCCTTACTAACCTTCTGCTTTTAGAGATAATATATGTCGTAGATGTTGAACACGACCTTTATTGAATCTGATAAGCGTAGTTGTCAGATTAATTAAGACGTTTTAATTGCACCACAGTGGGGTCAATCGAAAAAAAAATATTTCTCTTGGTTTTCTAAAAGCTCAAATACCACGGAAAATTAACCGAAAAGCTTCTGGAGTTGCACAGGGTTGTGGATTCTTTGAAAAATTGGATTTTCTATGTTTCCCTTTCTAACAATTGAAAATTAAAGACACATTAACAATTCTAAACGTATCCAAATGATAAACCTTTATTATTATCAAACGATGGCGAGGTGGTCACTGTAAATTTCAAGGGCTGCAGAACGATGACAAACAATTTCTTTTGAACCAAATTAAACCATATGGTAGACGGCATTGTGGTTCCAGCAGGACGACGCTGCTTTAATGAATTCAGGGACAGAGTACCTCTCGCAGAGGTGACGTGATATTTCATACATAATAGCATACATGGGTCTTTTAAACAAAAACATAAGCGAGAGCTACAGTACGTTTGCAACGAACTGTTGGATACCCTATTCCCTAATTTTTATTTTATATGTATGCCACTGTCCAGTTCCATTAACAAAATTACTTCTTTAGCAGACAGGAAGAAATACAATAACCATTAAATTTGTGTGGCCGATATTCAATAACTGCTAGCGTAATAAAAAAATAGGTGTGCCACGCCCATAGTTGAAACTTTTTATTGAAAAGACAATTACTATGAAGTTAGTGACATTCAATTTTAAGGGCGATTATGTGTGTATTTAACAATTCTTGAACCACAACCTGCTATGCTACGTAAACCTAAGAATACAGACCAAAATTTAAAACTGCGACCGATAATTTATTAGAAAACATTAATACGTAATACGTACTAATACGAAAACACCCCTTTAAAGTGGGAGTTTAATAAAGATTTATAAAAAAAATTAAAGTACTAATTGAATTTTGATCGTTAGTCAATTTAAAGGCATATGTGTAAAACTACAGCTGAGTCGAGTAGTTTCCGATCTTACCCGAATATAGGGATTTTGAAAATCGCGCCTTTAAAAGTGGGCGTATATTAAAACAATATTCTCAAACAAAAATATAAATATATATGTATTTGTCGTATAACAAATGTTAAATGCCAAATGGTACCAAAAATTTTTAAAACTATGTTTGTTCTTTCATTAAAAGTGGGCATAAGGCACGCCCAAAATTCAAAAGTTTCTTTTCATACACAAGCTTCTTAGTTTCGACTCAGAAATGCACAAATTTGGGATTGTGGATTTATTACCAATACCGTTTATTTGCAAAAATATTTTTTTTTTATAGTTTTTTTAAGAAAAGTGGACTTGAGCCACGCCCAAAATCAATTTTTTTATTTCATACGACGTGGGTATACTTACAACTAATACTCACAAAATTTAAGGTTTTTTTGCTCGGATATAAGCATCGTTATTTTATAAACACAGTATGGATGGGTTTGAATGAAAAGTAGGCGTCAGCCACGCCCAAACTGAAATATTTCTATTGAATTTGGGAAAAAATATCAAAAAATACGATTAAATTTTGCCAAGTAGAAGTTTGTTGAACAAAAATGGCGATGTGGGAGTGATTGTGATTGGATGTCACCGGTTCAAGAACTCAGCCTTACTCTTGAACAAAAGATTATGCCAAACTTCAGTTTTATACCTCAAAAACTCTCTTCGTTTTTGATATTTTTTGAAATTTAGATTTTGAAATAAAGTAATGTCAACAAATGCTAAACTGGCAACATTTGCGCTTGTGAATAGACACTTCAAAGGTTTAAGAAAAAATGAAAAATTCACAGCTCTTCACGTCTTGCTCGTGTTTTCGAAAGGGATTGTTTATATCTAAAATTTTGACTTTTGGCTTGGCTCCACTTTTTGTTTCTCTTACATGTTTATAAAGGGTGTTTTTTAGATGTGTAGTTTTCAATCTGGCAATACTTTTTGCGGAATTGGTCTTTTTGACAGCTGTCACTTTATTTATTTGGTTTGCTAGTTCATAACGAACAGACTTGTTCCTGAACAACGTTTGCAAATCTCGCAAAATTTATAACCAAAATAATAGTTCGGTTCGTGCGACGCATCGCACGCTGCGTAAAAAATTCGGTCCACATAATCACCCTGTAATTTTATTCGAGCCAGTCGCGGCGGACACTTGCCCGAAATCATTTTTAAAACATGATGGCAAAACCCTATCTTTATAATAAAGGTAGGTACATTCTTGGCCAAAACATTAAATTATATGCGTTTTATTTGTTCTTGAAAACCACACATCTAAGAAAAACACCCTTTACTTTGACCTATTCAACGATTGGAGTCATCATTTTTCAAAAAAAAATACAAAATATGTTAGTCAAGAAGCCAAGCAAATATTTTATCAGTTATTTCACTCGAACGATAATCTGTGAAACGCATCACGCATCACAGAATGGTATCATAAAGCCTCGCGAATGGTGTCAGCTGCAGTCCCGTCCAAGTTGAAACTTACAGTTACCAATCACAATTACCCCTCATAGGTTACTGAACTGTCAAACATAAGTTTTGTTCTTTAAACATGACTGAGGATCAATCTAGGTTTCCTAGAAAATGCCAAAATTTGTCGAACAAAATCTACAACCCACAACATACATCATCAAAACGATTTTAGGCAACTTCCACTCAGGGGTCCCAGGTTGAGGGGAAAATCACCATTTTTGGCGATTTTTTGTAACTAAAGGAGAAACAAAGGGGACGGGGATAAAAAAGGGAAAAAAAAACTTAAAAGGGGAAAATATAATCTTATCAAAAACAGTAGACACAATATTTAAGAAATAACAAATGGAAACAGCCAAACATGCTTATGAAAAAGAGCCCATGCAATTTCTCACTTAGATTTTCTTTATTCATGAATGCGTTCATTATTTTGACATTTCATTAAACATTACTGGCTGCGCACAATGGTGTAGCAGCAGCAGTAGCACGCAGCAATGTCAAAGTTAAATGTATGTAAATCGTATCCAACGGCTACAATGTGAAGTAGCAGCTGCAACAGAGAGAGTCGCTGAAGTACAAGTCGACTCGACTTGAACTTCACGAACCTGCTGCGCTGCAAAACAACAACAAACCAAAATGGCAGACGTGATTTTTGTTTGAGTTCAGTGCTTAGTGCGCTACTTTTTTTGACATTATCTTTGACATTGCTACGTGCTTCTGCTGCAGCTACACCATTGTGCGCAGCCAGTTAAACTTATGTCCTACGTTACGTCAAGAACTCACTCACTTGTTGGCGGTGCTCGTGATACATATATTAGATACTTGCTAGATAATTGCTGACTGCCAGTTAATCGATTTCACCAAAATACAGTTTCATGGGTACTGCCTCTTGTAAAGCTAAGATTACACATGTAAGTTTTACTTACCATTAACGTTAGTCTTATAGAAGTAACTTACAGGAAGGTTTACACTATAGAAATGAACTAACAGTAAGAAATGCTTCCCGTAAGCTGTAAACTTATCACTGCCGGATGTGTAAGCAGTGAGATTTCCGTAAGTGTCAAAAAACGCGCTTACACTTGTAAGTTTCTCTTTCAACTTACACCTTACGTAAATTGATAAAATTTACTGTAAGTCACTTAAAGAGCCGTTTACATTAGTAATTTTTTTAGAAGTTGCTTACGTGAGTAGAGTAACTTTCGTAAGTAAAATTTAGGTACATGTGTAATCTTAGCCTAAGGAAATGAAAAAGTGCTTCTCTTCAGGTAATCGGATTAGGTGCCAAAAGCCCCTAGTTTTTCTTCATATTCACACAAGAGTGTTTGGGAGTGTAAGTCACTGGGTTTTGACTTTTCCTGGTCGATGGGGTGATTCACATTTTCTTTGTCATTTTCAGGCCCATTCTGAACATATCACATGAAGCTTAAATGGCATGGTTTTTTAAGCTCTGCACTTTTGCTGCCATTGAAAGTTAAACTAAAACACCAAGACCCACTTACAGACGCCACTGTGCTGATAGTTGACAATCAGCTCGATCAACTACCAGTTCAACATTGAAAATGGAAAAACAAATATTGAATGATCATTGACCAAGTAGAAGCCAGTTTTGTATAAGTGAAGTCAAGTATCTAGAAATCTATAGGCGGGGAACGGTAGTTATGTATTTATATCTATTTGCCTGTACACGATACACAGACTTGTTACCCAGGCTAGAGTCTTGAAGTCATTCGCATTAATATAATCCGAAACATCCCATGATTCAACGTGTAATATTACCAGTTACCAAACACCAAATTTTTCGTATCTATCGTGATACAAAAGATACAAATTTACACTTTATATTCCCACGCATTTTGAATAAATGAAGTGATTCATTAAACGTGGGATAGGATATTTTTAATATTAAAATTACAATTCATAAAAATTCAGTCATTTTTACGGTTGACGGCCCAAAGTAGGAGTTTTGGTCTGGAATGGTTGACTGCACTAAGTAGGTGGTGGCTCTGGCTCTGACCACACTTGGATCTGGGAATGTTATTGTTTTAATTTTGTATCGTCGTTTGTCTGGAATTTGTTTCTTGTTTTTCAGAAATGAGGTTAATGGTTCATTTTGATGAGAAATGGAAAGTGCTTAAAAGGATTATGAGAATACTTAAAAAGAACTGGGTGAAGGACCCCACGTTGTTGGTGATGTCAAATGATTCGGCAGTATTTTTGAATCATACTTTGTCATAGTGATTCTGGTAGTGCCCATGTTTAGAAGAATCGGAAATGGTTCAATGAATCTTTGTTCTCTTAGTCATTTGGGTTCCACGTCATTTAGGGTTTTAGGCGCCTAAGATATGGCGTGGCAGATTATAGATTCAATTAACAAAAATAATAATCGTGAGCTCACGATTTTTTGTGGTAAAGTTAATCAGAATGTGATTTGTTGTCTATTCCGGTGTAGTTATTTGTCAATTTTGGTTTCGATATAATTGTTTAATTTCACGTGTTATTAACTCACGTTGCTGAAAGTGGTGTCTTCATTTAAATGGTTTTAATTCAACTTCCTAGGAAGAGGTCGTAAATAGGCAACCTTGCCAGAAGGGTGAGAGTTCCTTATTGTAAATGAAACCAATTAATGGTTATAATTACTTTGTTTTAAGGCCTTGTTATAAAATATTTTAGGACAATACTTTGTTGGTCAAAAAGCTTTAGTCCACCAAATTAGCCTTAAGGATTTGGGTTCCGAATCAAAGCTATTCTCATAAAGGAATTTTAGTTTCAAATGGGTCATCTTAAATTTACACTTTTCTGAAAGCTAAATTTTAGAAAGAAAAAGTATTTTGCAATCTTCTTACGACAAGAGTTGCAGTCAAAAATTTTAATAACAACGTTTATTTTAAGATAGCCACTTAAATACTATAATTTGAGCAATGATTATGCGGCTTTATACAAATTTTAAGATAAAAAAAACCTCACGCAGGTGATGGGGCTCATTTATAAATCACTTTCCAGGTTTTTTTCTGTTTGCAGATGCGTTCGTGCGTGTTTAAAATAATTTTAAGTTCACTAAATACTACGAGCACTTTTGAACTTTAGATAATTTTTGTTTGCCGGGTGAATGTCATTTAAATGGAACGACATGTTAAAATTGGTTAAATGATGGAACTGATGGCCTGAAGATAAACCAGCAGCATGTCACGCAGTTTTTTTTTTTTTTTATTTTTTGTGGGAGAGATATGACATCATTATGATTGATCATCGGGGTGCAGAGAGTTCACGACTTTGTTCTTGACGGATCTTATTTTATTCGAAATCTTGTGCAATTTTGGGAATTTGGAATCGCAATGAATTTTGCACAATATTTGAATATATTTTTATTTATTCATATTGGAACCTTGACTCTAACACTTTCAATTATTACAAAATCCATTTTTATTGCTTCGAATTGAAACGGCTGTCAAAACTATGATCGAATTGTGCAAAATCGATTAAAACGTCCAATTCCTCATTCAGCTTAAAAAATAGTAAAAACAAAACTCCATTGAAATAACAGTCAGTAGTCGTCAAAGTCTTGATTCGATTTTTTAATGATTCAAAGTTCAAATGAGTGACAGTGCGGTCGAAACTGTGAGAGTGATGTGTGCGATAAGAGAAAATTCAAAAATTATGAAACAAATTCTGGAACCGAACGAACCAGCACAAAAAAATGTTTGACAATAGGATTGGTGTCCCCGAAGGTAAAAGTGTTAGCTGGTATCAATTGTTCGTAATGGCAGCTTACGCACAGACACAAATTCACTGACGCTAGTACTCTTAAAAGTAAAACTTTCGTGATTGTGAAGGTTCACAATTGTTTCGCAATTTCGCCATGCTTGGTGACGCTGATATGTTCTATGTGTGTTATCTAATATATATAAATCGAGTGTCACGTTGTTTGTCCACAATGAACTCCTGAACTAATGAACAGATTTTAATCGAATTTTGAAAGCTGTGTGCAGCTTGATCCAACTTAAAAGATAGGATAGTTTATTTCTCGCGGTTTACAAAAATGCATTTTTAGCGCATTTTTAATGCATTTTGTTAAATTAGTAACTAATCTTTTCGTAGGATATTCTAAGGATGACTACGAAGGTTTCCGTGAAGTTTGGTCAAAATTTAATTAATTTACCATCTTCTACCATTTACCACTATCTACCATTTACGATCTTCTACCCAACTAATAATCTACCATCTCCTGCTATCTAATAACTACCATCTTTTACTATCAACTAACTATCTTCTACCATTTTCTACCAACTACCATCTTCTAACATCAACCATCTTCTACCATCTAGCATCTTTTACCTTCTGGTACAAGGTAGAAAATGGAAGATGGTAGATGGTAGCAGATGGTAGAAGAAAGTTAATAGTAGAAGGTGGTAGTTGGTAGATGGAAGAAGATGGTATATGGCAGATGGCTGGAGATGGTAGACGATAGAAGATGGTAGATGGTAGGAGATGGTAAATGGTAGAAGATGGTAGATGTTAGAAGACAGTATATAGCAGAAAATGGGCGGGAGATGGTAGATGATATAGAAGATTTTTGATAGACGATTTTTTTTAAATGTTTTCCATATGGGCAACTTTATGTTGCATGCTCACATGTGGGAAAACCATCTAATCTATTTGTTTTAGCTAGAGACACATTAACAAAGGATATTGTGCACCGATTAGTGTTGAACTTATAAATAAAAAATATTTTTAATTAAAAATAATAAATATTACTGTTAAGAATAAAGAATTATTTACCCAACCTGCTTCATTTCTAAAATTAAATGTTGTTTAAGTATCAACTTTGTAATTAACTCATTTGTTACAAACTTGATAGGTTAGATTAATAATGCTGATTTTTGCTTTATCAACTTTACGAAAATTCAAATTTCAATCATTTTTATACCTGCTATAACGATTTCATGATTATTCGAAAATAATAATTTACATTTATAGAATTAATAATAAATATTTAGTATTGGAAACGATTTCTGGTGGCACCCGAGGGCAACGCAGTCAAACAGGACCATGCTACTTTGGACTCCATATGCAAGGCTTTCAATGTGTGAATGTAAAATAGAGTACGAATAGGGTCC
Organism: Platycheirus albimanus; assembly: GCA_916050605.2. Taxonomy (NCBI): domain Eukaryota; kingdom Metazoa; phylum Arthropoda; class Insecta; order Diptera; family Syrphidae; genus Platycheirus; species Platycheirus albimanus. The sequence goes on along the minus strand of OU696696.1, from coordinate 288,405,548 downwards.
GTAGACTGTGGACTTCTGAAATTCTTATACTGATTTCTGGGCATTGGGAACAATAGAAGTATTGTTTATCCTAATATTATACAGGGTTGCATATGATTTTTGGGTATATTCTAAGGAACAAATCGTTCTACAGTAAGGGCCTATAAAATTTTGATATCATTTTTTGGGGAAATAAGGAAAGGCTTACTTTGGTATAACCTGGCCCACGTGAACGGTAATTGCGCTGTTAGTACCAACTATTGATAGAAACTTCGTTTAGGACTTCGTTTTTAGGAGATAAAATAGCATTTGTAAAATGCGATTAGATAAATTTAATATCTTGTCTGAGTTTTAAGATGTCCAGTTTCCATTTTTCATGTCCATGCAAATTTTTTGACTTTCGGGTCAATTTTCTCCAGAAAATGTGTAGTAAATATAGCGCTTCAATATTTTTGTTGAATGAACGTAACAACGTAGGGGACTCCCTGCACTTTTACTTGCGATTATAGGTACTATAAGGATAGTTGTGCATTCGTAAAAACAATGCTTTTTAACAATCAAACATAACATTACGATGATGAGGAAGTCGAAAAAACTGGGTCGGGCAATTCTGTTTTTCTGCCTGTCTCTTCTTTTGTCCGCATGCCTGTTTGTATAGTTACCTACAGCCTAAACGGGGCTAGATCACTTTTTTTTTAAACTTCTTACAGAGAAGTTTTTCGAATTAGCATTTTTTACCTACCATATTATTTTTTTTACAGAAAAACTCATTTTTCTCAAAAACGGCTTCTACGATTTTGTTAAAATTTTCTGAATGGCGTTTTTAGTGTAAACTATGTGTAATTGGTTAAAATAGATTTTTCAGGAAAAGTCTTATATAACGGTATACCTACTTCCCATAGGACCGGGTTTTTTTTAAATCGGATTTTCTCTCTTAGCACTTTGCATATTTTGATCAATTTTTTAATGTGAAAGTAATTTTATAAACGAAATAGTGTTAATTCCCAAATTTTTCAAAAACGGTTTGATCATTTTTTTTTTTTTAATTTTATTTTGTTGATAAAAAATTACAAAGTGCTAAAAGTTCAATACCCATCAAAAAAAAAATTGGAATATGTTTTCGAAAAGTTTTAAGAAAGAACCGTTTAAAAAAAAAACTGGTCGAACGATTTTAATTTTTTTTTTCATAAAATTCAAAACAGTTAGATAAATCAGATGGCTTAATTCAGTTTTTGAAAAAAAAAAAAAACATTTTGACTAACGATTTTGAAGTGATGCTTTAGTAGGAAAGATGTATGAAACTTCTATATAAGAGTGAAACAAACATCAGAATCCACTATCCGCCGTGGATCTTGTAAAGATAGGGATGGAAACAGCTAGATAATACACAGTGCTGCTCAGCATCCGCTATAAAATCGTAGAAGTAGTAACGTTTAGGCTTACTAAATATGTCCTCTCTCCCAAATTCGGGGTAAAGATCTTCCATATCTCATATGTTTTGGCAATGAGCTCACAGAAACTTTCCTTGGGAGCATCGTCTTTCTCTTCTGAAAGAGTATGTGAAATTATATGGCTGAGATGGTGAAATTAAGTTTCGCTGACTTCGCGAAAGCTCAAAACATTTTTCCTCTGTCCTCACCTGACTGCAAAACCACATCCAAACAAGCAACTTCAAATCGAGGTGAAACTTCCCATTATAAAAGTCACAGTTGTTTGTTTTTATCAGGCTTGGCCAATCCAATCGCATCTCCTGGAGTTCTGTTACATCAAGTTTTAAACTTGCGAGAGTCTGATCTAGCTGTTCTGACTTGCGAGATCCATTCAGTGGACGTTCGTTCCAAGTGCATATTCGAAAATCGTTGTTCGTTTGCGAGGGAGGGATGTTGGTTCTGGTCGTCAACATTTACGATATGTAAATCCGAGGCATATCTTGTCTTTTTCATCAAAATATGGTTTTCATTGACATGGCCAGTTTGTGAGATTTGTGCATGACGTTGTGAGCATTTTTAATCGTTTTGGAAATCGATGATCAGAGCGTATCTTTTCTTTTGCTTCTTATCCCTGTGAAGATAACTCAGGTTTCCTAACTCATGGATTCAACACTCATAATTAATCCACCTTTCCTCTATACAGAGGGCTTCACGGGGAACCGACTAGGCGATTTAGCTTCGCCTTCAAAATCAATTCTTACATCTCATTATCGTATTCGCAATGTCGTGTTTGATGGAATGCATTGAATGTTATATGCCCTTATACTTTTTTTTTACTAAAGATAGATTATGCGGCATGTACCTAATAACTATTAGTGACTTACTATTTCCACCGAACGAAAAAGAGGTCATTAGAATTCCTGAATTAATTAAAATATTTAATAACCCCCCTAATTCTATTCATCGTTCACTTAAAAACAAATAAAACTCTCATATGCTAAGCGAATAAAAATTGTTCAAGAAACTCCCACCAAAATTAACGACACTTTAATAATTATTATTGTTCCTACATTGTACCTTTTTATACAAAAAGTTACAGCCCCTACAAACACTCGAACTGGGCACTAAAACAAAGGCTCGAAACTATTTGAAAAAAAAGAGTCCAAGTCCCTTCGATCCAATGGCGTCTCGGATGTTGTCAGTAAACAAAATAATATTTACTTTTTATTACATGGCGGCTATGGCATGCAGTTGTGCTTTGTGCACATAATAATTAACAACACTGAGCAACAATTATCATTTGAATAATTGAGTGGAAGTCTCAACAAAAGGTGTAGGTAATGATCAAGAAATCAAGACCCTGCTTCCGACAAAGGAATTCTCTCTCTCTGTCTGTGTTTTTGCAAACAAGCTTATAATCATTTCATCCATTGTTGTTGGGTATTGGATGTTAGATGTTGGATTTTGGTGTCACCAATGTCCCACTAACCAATTTTTTGCTGACACAAGTCATAACAATTAACCAATTTTGTGTGATTGGTGTAACTTTTGGATTTCCTCATTTGGCTTACTACATCATATCGCGTCATTGTGGCTTGGCGTCAGAGATTACATGTTTTGAATGATTGCCGCAGAGATGGAACTTACTGACAATGCAGCCGGTGCGGTGCGGTCGCGATCGGTGTTCCGATGTCCGAAGAACGAACGCAACGGAACGCCTTGACTTGTTTATATAGCTGCGTTGTCAGTACATCATAGTTATGATGTTGAGTTACTGCCCCTCTAAAGATGCAGATGCTGGTAACTGGTGCGGGGGTCTTCATAGTGATCTATGGCATTGTAAGATGATTGTTGCTGTAATAGCACGTGCCACAATGTATGATGTGGTAAAGTATTTTTTTTTACACTTGTCAGCTGATAGTCGGCATTTTCTGTTACTGGGGGAGGTTTGAAAATTATTAATGCACATTTTTTAGTCAGTTAAGCAAAAAAAAAATCATTGGAATCCGGAAGATATTGCAGGTTGTTTTTGCAAGGAGTATTTCATTGAAATTGAAACTGGCAATTACGCGCATGAATGATTTGCCTTACGCATAAAATGAAACAAAAAGGTTTAGTAGAGATTTGATTGATTTGAATTTCAGAAATACAATTAACACGTATTTAGATACACAAATATTGGAAGCTGAAGCTGGCATTGCCGGCTGTTCGATTGATATTTTTTATTTAAACTAAAGGGTCATTTTGAATTTTCAATAATTAATTCATGTATGAAAAGAAGAAAAATAATCATTAACAAATAAATTAAATTAGAACAGTAGGTACCCCATGGCGCGTAGTGCTTAGACTGGCGGACTGCCACGTCGAAGGTTTTGGGTTCGAATCCTGATTCCGCCTAAGTTCTTTTCCAGAGTACTGCTTCTTGCCAGGAAGTGACAAATCCTCGAAGAGTAATTTATGTCAAGGAAATAAATAAATTAAATTACAAAATTGTGTGTGTTTGAAGTGAATTTAAGGATAATTTTGAAAAGTTTCATTTAGTATATTAGGATCCTGTATATGCCATTGTTTTCTTATTAAAGAAGTAGAGGTATATCTTCGTAAGTCGTAGAGGGGCTCTATAATATCTTCATCGAACAATTCGGTGCTGAAAAAAAATGTTTTTTTAATTTCTTTCAGCTTCGGACATTGCTTTTATGGGTGCTCCGTATTACATTTTCAAGCACAATATTAAAATAGCTACATGACAGTGCGTCACCTTGTCTTAGCCCTCTGGTGGTTTCGAAGGTTTCAGTAGAGTCTCTACCAACTTGGACGGAACAGTGAGCATTCTCCAACGTCATCCTGATAAGGCGTATCAGTTTAGCAGGGATTCCAAAGTTAGACATGGCACGATACAGTTCAACTCTATTAACACTGTCGTAGGCGGCTTTAAAATCGACGAACAGGTGGTGGGTGTCGATGTTATACTCTTGGGTTTTCTCCAGGATCTGGAGTAATGTGAATATTTGGTCGGTGGTAGATTTTCCAGGTCTGAAGCCGCATTGGCTTCAGCAAACGGCTTGAGAAGTTCAAATAAAACGCTGGACAGGATCTTATAGGCGATGTTTAAAAGGCTTATGCCTCTATAGTTGGCGCGGAGGAGGTATTTCCATCCTGATTTTTGCAGGGTCCAGGGCGGCTTGTGAAACCGGATGTAGACTGTTTCACCTTTTTATAGAAGTTTCGTACCTCTTTTTTGCAAAAACATCTCTGCATCTCCTCGACTTCGCGTTGCTGGTGTTCTTTTTTCTTCCTCCTGAGTAGACGTTTCTCAACTTTCCTTCGCTCAACATAGAGATTTCTAGTATCTCTCTGGAGCCACTACTTGTATGCCTCCGTTTTGGCTTTGTTTGCCTGAGCACATTCGGAGTCGAACCAGGGGTTTCTGGGGGGTGGATGTGAGAAGCACAATACCTCTGACGCAGCACTTCTTATGGCTTGTTGACATAACTGCCATTGGTCTTCCGGGTTCATGTCATCAGTCGAAGGATTTCATAGGCAGCGGCGGTCTCTTCCGATTGAAGACGTCCAACATTGAATTTCCTAGGTGTAGTTGGTGTTCGCCTAAGAACTTCATGGAGATCCGTACCCTAAGTTTTGCACCGACTAGGTAGTGGTCCGAATCGATGTTTGCTCCTCGGAATGTACGGACATTCATAATGCTGGAGGAGTGTCTTCCATCAATCACAACATGGTCGATTTGGTTGCAGGTTCGACCATCTGGGGATCGCCATGTGCCCTTGTGGATGTCGGGACGTGGGAATCGCGTGCTGCTCAGCACCATATTTTTTCCCGCTGCAAAATCGATGAGCCTGAGTCCGTTGTCGGAGGTGGTGTCGTGCAGGCTGTGTTTTCCGATCGTCATACCAAAGATGTCCTCTCTCGCAATTTTGGCATTGAAGTCTCCCAAGAGACTTATATGTTTTGGCGAGGAGCTCGTAGAAACAATCTTTGGTAGCGTCGTCTTTCTCTTCTGTAGGGGCATGGGCGCTAATTAGGCATATGTGGTGGAATTTGGCCTTAATGCGGATCGTTGTCACTCTCTCGCTGACTTCGCGAAAGCTCAAGACCTTTTGCCTAAGTCTTCCTCTGACTTATAGGCCTGTGCATGACATATAGATTTTTGTGGTGGTTGGATCTTCAGAGCGTATCTCTTCCTTCCTGCTCCTAGTTCCTGAGAAGATAACTCAGGTATCTACAACCTATGGATCTGATGGATCCATCGTTCGTCGTTAGTTCACATTTCACTTGGAGGTAACGATACGATTTTGCCCACCAGTAGTTTACTAGAAAATATTATTTGAAAAACCGCTTCCTTGAGAGGTGCCGTTATAAGACAAACCACAAACATCCCATTCTAACAAAAATATCGATTATTCTGGATAAAAATAGCACGCAGATAGTTTTGAAGCAAACAGGCTGCAAATTTGCGAATATTCAGACAAACAGGCGGAAATTCAGAACCGCTTTTTCCGGCTACCTTATAATCGTAATGTTATGTTTGAGTGTTATTTCAATTTTGTTTACGGACCCACAACTTTGCTTATAGAACCTTTCATCGCCTGACCTATCCCACTTAAAAAGTTCTTAAATTTGTGGAGTAGTTTTGAGAACAGGTGTCATTGTAAGATTATTTTCAAAAAACAACACTCCGAATGTTTTATCAAAATCGGAGAAACCGTTTGTGTGAGCAATGAATTTTTTGAAAAAGATTATCTATGTTACAGCTACTATGAATTTGGAGATTTTATGCCAAGAATACCCATCCCGAACTGAACAGAACTCAACCGAATCAAATGGGAACTCGTTCGGCTTGGCCGACCGGCATAGACCGATCGGCATCATTTGATATAATATGGACGTGACTTTATGTATCATGTCCAATTGTCTTTGTACAGGCTCTTAGACTGATGTGACAATAACTGCATTGGATTTTATCGAATTCCAAGTAAAATTGAAAAATTGGTGAATAGCCACAGCAAACACTTGATCAAGTTGCTTAAATCTAAACGTTTTTTGAGTTAAATTGGTCAGACAGAGGACAATGAAACAAAATGTCTTTCACAACAAATTTCCTGTTTAGCTTGCTATTGAATCTTTCCATTTTCAACCCACACCTTAAGGAATTGATCATTTGTTTTATTTAAATAATTGATCAAATTATGTAAAGAAAAAGAAACAGCTTCATTTAATTTGTATTCTTAGAGTTGACAATCGACTAAGGAAAGGTACAAATTAAATTTTTAAAAGGTAAAGAATAGAAACAAATTTGTATGATGGTAACTAAAACCAAACAAATAATAATATGTAATATGAATCCTCAATAGCGAATTCTCTGTACTTATTACCCCCCCCCCTTTCCCTTGTCACCTACATCTACATATATTAAATTTTAATTTTCCTACAGTAAAAAAAACGCTCTAAATCAAATACCAGCAAAACGAACCTTACTGGGTGATTCTTCAAATATTCGCCTCCACAATATAATTTATCAACCGGTTTGTTTGATTAATCAAAAAAAAAAACACAAAATTCTACAAATAACTACATACTCATGATAATTATCATAACAAATGACTTTATCTGCATCTAAATTATTTTTTATTTCTGTTATACAATAATTCTTGAAGTGGGTTTCATAATAATAAAATATCACTTAACCTACAACAGCTCTACCACCATTGCACTGCTCTTCCAGCTTCCACAACATTCATAACATTTACCGTTAGTATAATTCAAATAGACATTGTATTCTTCATTTCAAGATGGTTGATGGCGGGAGTTTTTTTTTTTACAAATAACTGTTACAGCAAAACAAAACAGCTGTCACCATTTCATCATGATTGTTATGAAATGGAAGATAGCTTTTTCCTTTCCCATTCGACCCCAAAGGCCCAAAGGGGAAGAAAACTGAGTTGAAGATGATGTGCAAAAAAAAAAAAAACTGACATTTTTCCCATCTCTTTTTCTTGGACTTTGTTAGTTCCTCTTTTACCGCAATTCATCGTTTTGTTGGCAATACACCAACACGCCAATGTGACTAGAAGTTGAAACAAAAAGATTTAACAACGGCGATGATCACATCCGAGAGACCATGTGCTTACCAGACTCCATGTAGGGTTGCCATCACTTCAATGCGCTGTAAGACTTATATAAGGTCGAGGAGCTTCTTAGCCCAGTTTACAAAAAAGTCTTAATATCAATATTTTTTTCTAAATTTCAAAAGAATTCAAATAAATGCGCTGGTAACCCTAAATTATGTTAACAAATGTATTTTGTTGTCATTTTGTTAAAAATCTTCATTGCAGACATCTTTGGAGGCAAAGGGAGCAGCAAATGGATATGGTATCGGTTTGGAAGAGACACTTTGCCTGCCTCATCCCATCATCCCATCTATACATTGCGAGACTCCGCGATCTAATAGTGAGACGACGAGGTATTGTTTTTGGATTTGCTTTCGCTTTCAGTTGTTGAGATTTTGTTCTTCTTTTTTTTCATCTTCGTTTCTTTCTAGCTTCTTATGGAATCTTAAAGATACAATGTTTTTGTCAGGTTTATTGTTGTTCCGTTTCGTTTGTTGACCTTTTATTAAATTTGTTTATTTTGATCTGTTTTGTGGTTTTGTTCCTTTTTTGTTGGTTTGTTTTTATTAACCTCCTTTTTGTGTACAACTGGTTCAAAATCGTAGGAAACGTTTGAGAAGGTTGAAATTTGAGAAGGATTAATAGTTCCTAAACATGACTTTCTTAATCCACAGAGACATGGAATTCTGACATTTCATTTAGATCTGATTCGATTTCACATTCAATTAGTGTTAGGTACTCGTATTGTGTTTTTTTTCTTCAAAATTTTAATAAATTGCTTTGTCATTATGAGAGGACCTTAAATGGCAGTTTGGGAATTATAATAAATAAATATCAAATTTTTGTGTAATTGAGGCCAAGGCATATAGCATGATGAAAAAGAAAATGAAGGTGAAAGGGATTTGTCTAATGTCTGGTGTTGTGTACACTCGGATATCCCACTTAAGTTTGATTCGTTTTTTTTATTTTTTATTAAAGGGGTTTATTAGTAAGAAAAATAACATGTAACATGATATCATATCCATTTGGTCAGAAAGAGGTTTATGTTTGTGGAATATGCACCCTTGAACTATTAGTTTTTTTCAGTATTAGATCGGTGAAAATTCAAATACAAATTCATAAAAAGTTCATATAACCATTTTTTTTTTTTTTTTTTTCATAAGTATAAGATTTGCACATCAGCTCTTTTGTTTAGTTCATGCAGAACAGAGTGTATTTAGATCGCTGTTTTAAATGCGATTGCTATTGAGTATTTAGTTTCTAATTAATACAAGCTTTTCCTCTCATAAACCTTATAGTTATTTCTGCAGATAAAAACTCTACCAAATATTTCAAAATCGAATGTTTGGTAAATTTATGATATGACCAAATTTGTTGACATTTGATGTGAATGAAGGTTGAATTCGTTGGCTAATAAACTTAAGGGACATAAGTGACATCGACGCACGGTGCTTCACATAGTCAATTTTTGTATATAATGAGTTTGCACACAAGTGGATATTAATACCCTTAATATAAGTTAACACAGTGCGAGAGTATATGGAGGGTGGATATAGTAGACAAAAGGAGATATCGGTGCACATTGGTTTTAAATGTCTGTAAATCATCCGAAGAACTATGTTGTAAATCTGGAAACAAAAATTATGTGGATTATAAGTTGGAGACAAAACTGAGCCTTGGGGTAAGCCAGCATTTATTTTATGGATATCACACTGAAAACGGTCCAAAACCACTCGAGTGGAGCGCTATGAGAAAGGTAATTTCTAATACATCGGAGAAGGGTTTCGTCCATACCGAAAGCACGCATTTTCGATAAGAGAGCTTCGTGACAAACTCTATCAAATGCTTTTGAAATATCAAGCGCCATAACCAATCATCATATTTACAACATTCTTACAGAATGTAATAATTCTTATTTTTTTTAGGACGAAGAAAAACTTAGAACAGATATTATGAAAAAGTTCATAAATTTGAAGCAACACTTTTGGATAAATTGAAATAGGGTCAATATCTACCTTTATAGTTGTCCGCTTATATTAAACTTTTATACTTAATCTAAATTAGCTTTTACTTGCAGCTTCGCTCGCGTCAAATACAGTGTGTAAGGGATCGCCATAGTAATCTTAATTTTTAAAAATAAAGTCCACTACTGGATCGCACGAACTTGCTCTTATAAGACATTGGTCTTGGCTTGAGGTTTTGAAAAAAAAAAATGTATTTTTCGAAACTCTTATTCTTTGGATGAGTTTCGATGTATGGTAGTAAAATTATTAAAATCTGTGGAGTGGTTTATTAGAAAAAAAGTATTTTTTGGGGAAAATTTTTCAAAAAAAAACCTAAATACCCCAATACAAAGGTATTCTGCATTTATCATATAACTACTTATTATTTTTGAAATAAGTTAATGAGTTTGTTTTCAAAATATTTAATTATTAAGAGGTAGGCATTAATAAATATAAATGTATAAATTTTCGACAGAATCGGTTAAACCGTTTTCGAAAAGGCCGAAAGCAAACAAAAACGGTCCTATGGAAGGTACCGTTCTAGGCCATTGTTGTTAACTTTGTTTTCAGCCATTTATTAGGTCATACCGTCATACCTAAAAATCTAAACTAATCAAAATCTTTGAGTCGTTTTCGAGAAAAATGAGCTTCAACATAACTTTAAGATACCAGCCAGGTACCGTTAGTTTTTGCTGCAAAAAAAATCAATTTCCCTTCTGTACAATACCTAAAATACTCGATATATATGAGAAAAGAATCTCAAAAATACTAAGCGACAACGGCTACCCTACTGCAGTCATTCGCAATTTGATTTTAAGGCATAGCTACAAAAAAACCAGGCAACAAAATGTCTTAAACACAAATGGATTCCTTAACAGCGTTGTTTATGTTCCAAATCTGACGCCAAAAACTTACAAGATGTTAGGTTAGCTTTCAAATCCAACCAAACAAATGGATATCTTTTTACAAAGTTGAAAGTTAAACAGGATAGAGATAAAAGCACTGATTTCATTTATAAACTTCAAAAGAAAAATAGACGATCCCTGCAACTTATGTTACATTGGAACCACCAAACAATTTTTGCGCCAACGTTTGTCTAATCACAAATCAGACATCAATACTAACAACCCTGGTAAAACAGCAATTGCTTCTCATTCCATTGAAAGTGGCCATCTTCCCGATTTTGAAGGGGTCCAAGTTCTCCAAACATAGAAACATACCTCCAAGAGATACACCGTTGAAACTCTTTATATCCTGAACAACAGAAACACAATGAATCGAAAGCAGGACACAAAGAGTATCTTCAGTATACTGTTCCCTTGTTTCTGCATAAAATATTTCTTTTTCTCGTTTATTTCAAATGAAGACTAAACTTCTTTAGCAGAAGTGCTTTTTTAACTTTTTTTTTTAAATTAAAAATTCAAAATTAATGTTTTAATTTTTTAATTAATAAGTCTTTGTCATGACTGTGTTGTAAATTTTAAATTTTCATTTTTAAAATGAAAGTTTCTCCTGATTGTTAGTTATTGTGCATATTATTATATTTTTTGTATTTTTGTGTAATAAAGTTCCCCTGATGAAGGCAACAACCCTTGCCAAAACGTCGGCACAAGCTAAAGTAACTGTTTTCGTTTCTTTGCTAAATCCAATTTGACCATAAAAAGCCGAAGGAAAACATTAATCACATCACATCAAAAAAACTGGGTCAATATAAACATTTTAAGACAGACAGACGGACAATTTTGTTTGAGAAAGTTTTTTGGTCTTCCCTATCATCATAATGTTAAAGCTTTTTTTTCGAAGAATGCAAGTTATGCATCTAAATATGTATATTCGCATTTTAAAATGGCAGCGCATTTCAATTATTGACTTTTATGGTGTCAAGGGTTACATTATTGTAATTTTCGAAGGGATCTTTTATTGAGATTAAAAGAATTTATAGCATATGTACATACATATATTGCTCAAAAATAAACCTGAAGCATGTTTGATTCACTTTGTAGGTTTCATAGAGGCAGTATATTAAAATTAACTGCAATCTGAGTTTTTGGGCACCAATGAAATTGACAAAACTTGGTTATTTGCGTATCTTAAGGATTACCACAAAATTGCTACGCAATTTCGCAGATACAAAATATTCTCAACCGTTGCTCTTATATTACATGCAACTTGTCTCGCACGATTTTGTTCTAGCTTGATGATTGTTATATTAGGAGTTCTTCCAAGAAAATTGCATTTTTAGTATTTGCCCATTGTCTTATTAAATTAATCATAAGTTGTTGGCAAGCAAGTCAAATGTTCTAAGAATTGATTTTAGACTTTTGTGTACACTTAAGCTTTTGAAAAGGTGGACGAGCCAGCCGTCCAGTTGAAGTCAAGGTTTTTTACTTGCCATTATATAGGTACTATAATGCAAGTTATGCACTCTTCGAAAAAAAAGTGTTGAGCTTACAATCAAACATAACATTACGATGATAGCGAAGACGTAAACCATTACTCTCAAAATTCTGTCTGTATGTACGAGTATGTATAGACACCTACAGCCCAAGCATGTGGGCCTTTGCTTTAAACTTGGTATATAGGGTTTTTTAGGTATTGTATAGAGGGGAAATATAAAATGTGTTTAGCTCAAAAAATGACGGTAGGTACCTGCAATATAACCTTTACGTTAAAGCTTATTTTTCTCGAAAACGACTCTAACGATTTGGATTTTAAAAATTCAGTGTAGAATTTTAGGTACGACCAATCATATGGCTGACATTTTTTTTTAATGTCTAAAAATGGTACCTACTTTCCATAGGACCGTTTTTTTTTTTTTTTTTTGCTTTCGACTATCTCGAATACGGCTTAACCGATACCTTCTTTCAAAAGTTCACACATATATAGGTGTAGGTAGCTCAGTTTATGCTGCATATCAATGTTTGTATTTTTAAGAGCATTTAAAATTTTTTTTTTTAATATTTTGAAAACTACCTACTTATTAAATTTCTTTCAAAAGTAATAAATAAATGCATTTGCTGAATACCTACGAACTGGCCTTTTGACTTTTTTTTGAAAAAATTTTTCAAAAAGTTTATTAAAAAAAAACTTTTTTCTCAAAAGCCGCTCCACAGAGTTATATAAATTTATTCAGAAATAAAATGTCGTACTTTGTTTAAAGCTCAAATTAGCTTAAGTGTTTTTTGAAGAATTTTGAAAAATTTATTTTTGTCAAAATCTCAAGCCTTTATCGGAAACGGCTTAACCAATTATTTCAAAATTTTACACATATTATGTATGTTTATTGTTTAGGTAATTCAATTTTTAGCGCATACCAATATTTTTAATAAATATTTCGTTTATTTTTAGAAGCAGTTTTTTTTAATTTAAAAAAATTATATTTTGAAAACTGCTCATATTTTAGAAAAATTTAAATTTTTAAAAAAATCTCAAACCCCAAGACCACAGTCACACATTAGAGCAAGTTCGTTTATTTATTATTTTTCGTACCTAATACATTTTTGAAAATTTTGTTTCTGAAATTTGTATGTCATATCTAGCCATTATGCAAAAGAAAACTATGGACTAATAAATTAAATTTATAGTATACGTACATTAAAAAGTAGTTTTGAACAAAAGTCCTTAAATACCAGACTTAAAGACATTTGATTCAACCCTTTAGTGACGGAGGAACGGTATGCACAATGAAACAACAATTATAACATGTATTTTCCTGTAAAATTTAAAAAGCGCATAGAATATAGAAATAAGGGGTTCTGGAAAATTTTTATTCTGACTGGTCATTTTTCTGGATCGAAAACTGAAACCAAGATAGTTTTTAGGCTCTAATTTTATTTTTGAAAAACACATCTCTCTAGATATGCAGAAATTGTTAGTGAACTAATTTTTAAATTGTTTTAACAACACAGAAAGAGGTGTGTTTTCTCAATAATGTATTTAGAAGATAAAAATGCTAATGCATAAAAAGTATTAAGTTTGATTTAAAAAAAAAATTCATTTGGAAATTCTGGTCCATAAATCAGTTCACTTACCATTGTCTTCTAACTCCTAGTAAGCTGCTTCAAAAACAAACACCTTTCAAGCACTGAGCTAAAATCTTGTTTCGTTTTCGTAGGCCTTAACACAAAAATTCACACTTAAAACGATGAATGTAATCATAAATATTAATGCACTATTAACTTCAATCCTTTTCAAGAAAACCGGCTCGCGTTGAAAAAAAAACGAATTCTAGGCTTATTTTACGAAGTCGTTAGTTTTATTCTTAATGCCAAACTCAGCCAATTCGTCAGTTTTGAAGTGGCTTATCGATGAATTTAGCTTCAAATTCGCTAAAAACCATAAAAACAGTGTTTAAACATAAATAATTTAATTCCCACAGAATTATCACAACAAGCTTCTTCTTTTTTTTTTAAATTTTATTTTTCAAAGAAGACGTTACATCCATTTACGTCAGATACAAATGATATTGCACTTTAAAGATCGCCAAAGAGATCTCAAGGAGAACTTCTTGAGCTCGAGCTCATGTGAACAAAAAAAAAAAAAAAAAAAAAAAAAATCTCAAATTAGAAAAGAAAAATAATTACTATGTGACACACTTTTTCCGAATTTTGAACTGGGAAACGGTACATAAGGGATATTTTGAAAATTTCGTTATTTTCGAGCCTTGGCGGTTTAAAAACAATTTAAATTTGGCAAAGCATTTGATAGTTGAAAGATTGTTCCGCGCTTCCGTGAACACATCCGATCTCAACAGTGATTGTCAAAGAACTAAAATTCCATTCATGATCAAAGATTCCATTAAACACACCAAGTCTGTCTTTGGAGCTCTATACGAAGTGAGAAGGTGGCTTATAGTTAAATCGCATCACAGTGTCTTGGGTGCTTGCTACAGCTGCTTCTTCGTTATAGTATGGATAGAGAAGATTTGAGAGGTGACGGTGATGACGTTTTAGCTGGAGCGCTGTAGTCACACACATATTATCACAGTGTCTGACAAGACGAGCTCTCGGCCTTAGACTCAGCTGTTTTGCTTAGAGCAATCCAAAATTGAAGAGCTCTATAAGAACTACAAGATGAGCAAGCAAAGATGCAAAACAGTACTCACTGAACAAAGTTTCGGATCATGCAAGTACTGTAAGAGAGCACACGAGATACACGCTCTAAAGATCGTTGCATTTTATAAGAAAAAGCTTTACATGGTTTTAGATGGATTGTAAGATACGCTATGAAATTTATGACATAATTATTTCTGTTTAATGTAAAAATGTTTACAAAATATATTTTAATTTTTTTTTTATTTTTATTATCAACTACATACTTTTTTACGTGTGAATATTTATTTTTTAATTGTTTTGACACATAGCCGATGGATCAATGGAGATAGGAGTCATTGGGTTTGTAATTCATTTGACAGTGCCATCAAAATGATTTATTATGGATTTGGTGGGATTGCAACAATTTGGAAAATAATTCCGCCAATTTTTTTTTGTTTTTTATCACTATCTATGGAAATATGGGTGTAAAATGATGAAATAGGTATCTAGTCTCAGCTCTCAGAATGCGACGTTGTGAAAGAGAAATTAATTTTTCTTAACTTTTTCAAAAAGCCAAGTTCACTATAAAACTTTTCTCGAAGCGAGAGTGTACTCACTACAGCCCAACTGCTAGATGGATTTTAATCCTAATTTCGGACGTAGTGTTTAGTATAGAGTCTGATTTTGTATCCTCCTAGATTAACCCCCCCCCCCTCCCCGATTGTGATTTTTAGGCATTGCATTGCAGGTCGATTTGAACAAAACAAGACACAATTATGTAACTTGAATTTTTAAAAATTAGATTTTGAATGGAAATAACAATTATGGGTGTATTTAACAATACTTTAACCACACTCTGCTACGTTACAAAGAAATACAAACCGAAGTGTTCATCTTCTTTCTTCAAAACTGCGACCGATAGTTAAAAAAACATTAAAAAATAAATGCATATTACGACTTTTGAAGGAAACGCAACTTAAAAGTGGGCGTGTCCTAAAAATTTATAAAAAAAATTTAAAGCACTGACTGAGCTTTGATCATTAGTCAGTTTTTAGGCATATGTGTAAAACTAAAGCTGAATCGAGTAGATTTTTAACGATCTTACCGAAATAAAGGTAGTTTATAAAAATCACGCCCTTAAAAGTGGGCGTATTGGAAAAGTTTACACAAAAACATTCAGTTGATTTTTAATCAACATTGTTTATTAAGAGATATTTTTCCTGTAACGAACGAAAAAAATGGTTTAATTTGAATATTGGTACCTTAAATTTTTAAAACTAATTTTTTTGTTCTTCCATGAAAAGTGACCGAAAACCAAGCCCGAAATTCAAAAATTTCTTTACATACACAAGCTTCTTAGTTCCGACTAGATACCACAAATGTGAGCTTGTGGATTTATTATGAGTGCCGTTTATTTGCAAAAAGAAGTTTTTTATAGATTCTAATAAAAAGTGGGCGTCAGCCACACCCAAAATCATTGTTTATACACAATATGTTACTTACAACTAATACCCACAAAATTAAAGTTTGTTGCTCGAATATAAGCATTGTTATTTTATAAAATCAATATTGATAGTTTTGTATGAAAACTGGGCGTTAGCCACACCCAAACTGAAATATTTTTATTTAACTTAGAGAAGATTTACCTATAAAATTTGGGTGCACAATGTCAGCGTTGTGCTTAGAGCGTGACTGTACAAACAATAATATAATAATTTTGCCAAATAGAGATTGTTGAACAAAAATTTCGACTATGGGCGTGTTTGCGAACGGATTTCACCGCACCGGTTCAAGAACTTACTTTTACTTTACTCTTTAACCAAAGATCATACATATATACCGAATTTCAGCTTTTTAGCTAAAAAGTTGCCACCTCTGGAGAGTATGCATATGCACGGACGGACATCGCTAAATCGACTAGGCCTTTGATTCTGAGTCAAAATATACAGGGTTTTTCCAATAAGAGGTGTTATTTTGCTATTCAAAGAAAAATGGCGATTTTTGAGACAAATGATCGAATTTTTATTTCAATGTTAAAAGGAAAGTATGCCATTAATAATGGAAAATAATATTAGCCAAATGGCCGCCACGGTTACGCTTACACAACAATATCCTTTCCATGAAATTTTCCATCACAAAATCGTAAGCTTCACGAACTCCATCTTTGAGGTCTTAAATCGACGCTGGGATGTTAGCGTTGACCTTATCTTTTACGTGGCCCTAAAGGAAAAAGTCGCAAGGTGTTAAATCACAAGATCTCGGTGGCCAATTATTGTGATCACCTCTTCGAGAGATAACACGGTCCGGAAACTTTCCCGTAAAAGATCGATGGTTTCGTTGCTTGTGTGGCACGTAGCGCCGCCGCGCCGCGCAGTCTTATTGAAAGTAAAGGTTGTCCAGATCCATACCATCCAATTCCGGCCGTACAAAATTATTTTTCATCTCGATAGCACAATCCATTCACTGTAGCTGTTGCTTCAGCCTCATTTTCGAAAAAGTAAGGTCCAATGACCCCGCCGGACCATAAACCGCACCAAACAGTTACTCGTTGAGAATGGAGAGGCTATTCAACAATAAATCTTGGGTTTTCCGAGCCCCACATGCGACAATTTTGCTTGTTTACGTAGCCACCAAGGTGGAAATTGGGTCTCATCAGTCAAGATGATTTTTCGATGAAATTCCGGTACATTTTCATGCATTTCAAGGACCCCATCAGCAAAGACACGACGTTGTTGATGATCGGACGGCTTGAGTTCTTGTGTTAACAAAACGACGAGGCATTGATAAACCTGGGTTTTCTTCAACACTTTGGGCTACAGTAGCAATATTCTCAGTTGTTCTTGAGCGACGTGCACGGATTTTATTCTTCACATCGCTAACTTGTCCCAACAACTCAAATTTTTTCACCAATTTCTGAATCGCGGTCTGACAAGGTGCTCCACGACAACCAAAAAATGTTTTAGTTTTACGAACCGTCTCTGCCGAATTTTAATAATTTCAATGCGTTGTTGAAGCGTGTATCGTATGCGTAGTTTTTACTTGTCAAATGTCAAAAAATTACAGCTTCAAATGTGACAACTACCGAAATAGCGGGCTATTCAAAATAACACCTCTTATTGGGAAACCCTTTACATCTTCCAATAGTTGTTTTGCCCAACTAGGCAGGTTGCTGGAGGTCACGAGTAGTAGGTCCATAAAGTAGTCCAAATTTCTACGTACGCGATGACATTTTAAAGGGAGCTGTATACTTCTTCCAGATCTTTCCATTGGCACAAACAATCCCAAATATCTAACTCACACCCTAGCAACTCATCTCAAAACTGCTTATTGGGCGTACAATCAATTTCTGTGCAAAAGAGTTTCGTTTCAAGTGGATCGCTCAGAGGTCTACAACTTCAAAATACACGTCATCTTACCATTCACAAATTCATTACTCTCTACTACTCCAAGATGTGTTGCGCTACATTCGAATGCTCTGTTCACCTCATGCTAGACGTCGACGACGCAACGCCGCGCGCCTTTGAGAGCACTTTACCAAAAGCCACAAAGAGAGCGTTACTCCACAACACTCGTGTAATCACCT
The DNA here is from genome assembly GCA_916050605.2 of Platycheirus albimanus. Classification (NCBI taxonomy): domain Eukaryota; kingdom Metazoa; phylum Arthropoda; class Insecta; order Diptera; family Syrphidae; genus Platycheirus; species Platycheirus albimanus. The sequence goes on along the minus strand of OU696696.1, from coordinate 288,387,395 downwards.
TTTAGTGGGAGCTGTCGAGGTTAGAGCCATGGAAGAGGCTTAAATTCCCCACGACGACGACGCGACGAGGCCGAAGGTGACACGGGGTGGGCGGGCGACTTTTACAATATCTTTTTGGTCCAATGACAGGATTTGCGTTATTTAAATTTTTTTCAGAGGAGTGGTGCTGGTAGTGGTGATAGGAGATAGACTAACTTCCACCACTTTACACTGTGTGTGCAAGATAGAAACACCACATCAGTACCTACCACCGTGTATGATGAGATGGCGGATCGCTTTGTGTTTCTCACCAGAAAACAGCTCTGCCGCTGCTGGAAACGTGTGTCGTGATAGAGATCTCTGTCCTAGGCGCGATCTACTCTGCATAGATTGGCGGAGGTATCTTTCGATCTCACTGAGAATGTTATTTGAAGGAAGAACAATGTGATCGTAAATCGATTGTCGTATAGAGGCGAGTTTTCTGGTGGCTTTAGTTGCTTTGGTGTGTCTTCTGGACAGGTTGACTTTTAAGTTGTGATTTTTTTTTTTTTTGTCATCTGGAATTCATCTTAGTCCACCAATTAAAGATTTGTTTTGTCTCCTTCACTCCCTTTAAAGAGATGAAATTAATGATACACATTTAGTGACGCCTGCTGTGTCCTAATTTAGTTCAGAGTTCCTCTCTGAAAGACTGCAGCTAGGTCTTTCTTAAGTATCTATTGTTTCGTTGTTGGAAACCCATTTAAGCGATTCAAATATACCAACAACAAGGAAAACAACAACAAAAAGCGGTTCAAATTGATGAATAGAAATGAAATATGAGACAGTGAGAACACTATTAGAGCAGACCCATTTAGGCCTTGTTTCTTTTTTCGCCATCATTGCTGAAACGAGATAAACATTCGTCTTCAGGTTGCAACATTTCATTTATACTGATGGGACTGGAGAAGGTTTAGCTTGCTTCAATTTTGTTTGGTTTTTTTTTTTTTATCAAAACTTGCAATCTGATACGATATTAGCGGCTTGTTTCCAGCTTAATAAAGTGCCGAAGACGTCGTGATGAAGATTGCTTAGTTTCATTAGGAAAGAAATTGACATCGAAGAAACGAATGCGAAAGTTATCGCGCAAGATTTGAGGGACAAACTTTTAGAGGTTTTTTGTTCTTCCAGGTTTAGTACTTTATTCACGTAGAAGCTCAAAAAAGTATGTGTTTCGCCACACGAGTTGATCTGTCAGATCCAAATCAGATATTTGAAAGACCAACTGTTACGCTCACGCACAAGATGTATAAGGCGCCAATTTGAGATGGCAATTAAACATGACATTGTCTAACTGCGCTTCTCTGTTGCCTTTTTGGCATTTTGATTTCAGGTAGATCACAAGTCTCCCAGTTGTCTGCTTTACACTATTCATCCCCCTATGGGATTCGATTGGGATTGTTTGAATTTCTGAAGCTAACTAAATACTGGAGTCGCTGCATTTGTACGAACCAGAATTTTTCAGCCTTGACTCTTCTTTTCCTCACCCACGAACGTATTGGATGTTTGATGTTGCATTCTTGACGGAGTTCTTAAGGAATACAAGATGGGCCGCGGGCCGGTCGTGCTCTATTTTTACATGATATTATGTTTGAAGTGAAGGCTTCCTCGAATTTTCTTAGTTCTAATTAGATCAAGCCTTGTTACTCCTGCTGTCATACGAAACATCTTGAACCCTGCTGCTGTTAGGTGAGTTCCATACGTTTTTTACATTGTCCAAACATTGCGAACCTTATATGAGTGCCGGAGTCACAACTGAGGTGTAGAGTCATCCCTTCAGTTAAGGGACATTTCCCGGTCTTCATACACCCCGCGCATACGCGATGATTGATGTCAGCATCACAAGTTGCTTCTTCGTGTATCATAGATCCCAAAATTCTGAATCACTATTCTATTCAAATGTATGTGTGGAATAGGCGTTTGTGGATCAGAAAACGGGCAAAACAAGTATAGATACTCAGTCCATTTTTTTGACTTATGTAGTACCAAAAATGTCCACCCTTGCATGAAGTGCTAGTTTCAGTGGTGAAGGAGCCTAGCTTATTATGGTACCATAGTTGGCATTGAATAACTAATGCACTTTCGAGTCCCTCAGTTTACCTTCAAGCGGGTAGTCAAGGACTGCAATAAGGAATAGGAGACTCAAGACGCTTTATATCGAATGATGTTTCAAAATCGTATCGTCACCTCCAAGTGGTGCCTGCTGGATAGCCGAAAGGTGAACTAACGACGAACGTTGGATCCATCGGATCCATAGGTTGTAGATACCTGAGTTATCTTCTCAGGAACTAGGAGCAGGAAGAAAGAGATACGCTCTGAAGATCCAAACCGCAGAAAATGGCTCGGATGAAACAACCAAAAATGTTGACGACTTACCCAAACACAAAACACAGCCTGCACGACACCACCTCCGACAACCGACGCAGGCTCATCGATTTTGCAGCGGGAAAAAACATGGTGCTGAGCAGCACGCGATTCCGGGACGTGGGAAGAGACAAGAGCACATGGCGATCCCCAGATGGTCGAACCTGCAACTAAATCGACCATGTTGTGATTGATGGAAGACACTCCTCCAGCATTATGAATGTCCGTACATTCCGAGGAGCAAACATCGATTCGAACCACTACCTAGTCGGTGTAAAACTTAGGGTACGGATCTCCATGGAAGTTCTTACACTGAACCAAAAAGGTGCGTAAATACAATAAAAATTGTTATTGTCACAATAAAAATTCTCGTCCAACAAACAGTTTATTATGCCAATGAAAGGCTGTTTATTAATAGAATAAACGTTTGTTAATACAAGAAATAGTTTATTGATTTGTTTATTGATATATTTGTATCGTTAATAAACCAATTGATTGTACCAATTAACTTATTTGTTGTGCCAATAAACTCTTTATTGCCACAACAAAATAGTTTACTGAGGCAATAAAATTTGTTACTGAGCTCAATGAATTAGTTTGTTGTGCCAATAAACGCATTTATTGCCACAACAAAAAAGTTTACTGAGGCAATAAAATTTGTTACTGAACTCAATGAATTAGTTTGTTGCGCCAATAAACGCAATTATTGCCACAACAAAATAGTTTACTGAGGCAATGAAATTTGTTACTGAACTCAATGAATTAGTTTGTTGCGCCAATAAACGCAATTATTGCCACAACAAAATAGTTTACTGAGGCAATAAAATTTGTTACTGACCTCAATGAACTAGTTTGTTGTGCCAATAAACGCATTTATGGCCACAACAAAATATTCATTGAGCTAATAAAATATATTTACTAAATATAATGAAATTATTTGTTGTACCAATAAACTCATTTATTGGCGCAGCGAAGTAGTTTATTTTATATATACTACTTCCCACTCGTAAAAATCTTGTTTCTTTTTATTTTCAGAGCTTTATACTTACTTCCTCTGTTGTCAATAGAACCAATGAGCGAAAAAACCAATAGAACCAATAGAAAATGTTGCTAAGAAGAAAGTTAAAAAACGAAACAGTTTCTTTGTTTTAAACGCAAATTTATTCCTTTAGGGCATTTAATAAAATGTGTATTTTTGGACAACATTTTTTTTTATCTTTAAAATATATCGCTTCTATAAATTTCCAAAAATTCGAACTTGCATTTGGATATTTCAAGTTAAATAAAAAAAATATTTTAAAGCAGAGATCTACTGCTCTTAGAATACTGACGAATGGATATTTGATTCCATCAAATAAAAGATATATTTCCTTAAAGGATAAAATGTCCTCACCGACAACCACAATAAATGGCTGCACGCTTTCGGACCTCTCGAGTAGAAATTTGATGTGCTCCTCTACCGATTGAATATTTCTGCGTTGAAATAAGAACGACTCCTGGGAATCCCTTACGGTGTAACGGATTGTGGTTTTGAGACCTTGTTTATCCTTTCGCACCAGCTTGTTTGTCGGTACCAAGTAGCCATGCAGTGCCCACAACAATGCAGCATCTCTACAATCTGGAAATAAAACAATAAAAAGAAAGAGAAAGCATGAGTTGTTGATGAAACATTGAAATTCAAAATTCACGGGACACCCGGCAGATGTGAAACATTCAAGTTTTCATTAAAATTCATAATATTAAAAACCATCAAAACAAATATGGAGTGAAATAATTTTTAATAATTTAGTGTTTCGTCAATTAAATCAATATATTTGTCTTATCATTTTATTATAATATCAATTATTACAGATTATATTCATATAAACACATAGGAACAAAATTTTCCTCAACTCACCCATCAGATACTGCCACCCCGCCATACTCTCAGCCCACCTACAACTAGCAACCAACCATATACCACTTCTTATAAGTTTTTCATCACCGAATACCTACCACCAGTAACCACCCAATCCACCTGCAACCACCAACCCACCACCTTCCATTTTTGTCGATTCGCTCCCCAGTGCAAGTCCCCCCTATCACCACCATTTACCCAGCCCATTTACAACCACCAACCAAGCATCCGGCATTTTTGACAATTTTTTCCTCACCCCCACACCAAATCCCCCCAAGCAGCAACCACCCACCCCACCTACAACCAACCACCTAAAATTTTTGTCAACATTTCCCCCCTACCAACCCCCAACCACAAACGCCATCTACCCACCATTTTTCTAAATTTTGTCTCACTCACCCCCCAACATCCTCCTCAAAATCCACTCCACCACCAACACAACCTTCAACCACCAACCAACTACCCGCCATTTTTAACAATTTTTTCTGATTGGTGAGAAGAATGAAAAACGGGATTCCTCAAAACCCCCTCCCCAACAACCCAGAGTTCCCACCGACCCCACCTAGAACCAACAGCCAACCACCCACCATTTTTGTCAATTACCCCCGACCCCAAACCAAACCCTCACTAGTAACCACACACCATTTTCGTAATTTTTTTCTTCACCAACTTCCCCACACCCCAACCCCACATCAACCTCCCACCAGTTCCACCCACCCAGATGTTTCACATCAAAAATAAATAAAATTACTACTTACTTTCTGGATGATGTGCTGCTAGCTTGGACAGAACGTCCTTGATGTTCTTTTCTTTAATGTGGGCTTCGCTAAGCATGAACTTAGTAAGCTTTTCTTGGAAGATATCCCAGTCGTCTAGTAGAGAACGGTACTCCTTGAACAGATAATCGAAGTCCATATCCACCTAAAAGAAAAATAGTTTCAGACCTTGTTGTCGATGTGGGGTCAGAAAGTGGTCGGGAAGGGGGTTTTAATAAGGGTTTTTAAGGACAAAAATCGGTCAATCTCGATTTTCGGCAAAACTAAACGTCCTATGGAAAAAATTTAAATTTTAAAGTTGTACCTAGGTCATAAAACGATCTAAAACTTTTGTAAATACACTTTTTTCGCATAACCTCAAAATGTACGTCAAAAATTTAAATAACAAAAAGTTTGGTTTTTATTTTTATCTCTTACAAAAAACATTTTTATTTCACGAAATTTGGTGAAAACTTGCCATTTTATGCTTCAAACACAATGCATTTTTTTTTTTTTTTATTAAAAATATTAATTTTTTCACCAAATTTTGATTGAATATCGAAAAAACACCCTAATTTTCAATCGAAAAATCTGTTTTCAAAATATCTATTTTTTTTTAATTAGGTTTGTTTTTATTGCCCGAAATCTCTACTTTCCGATTATGTTAAAAAAAAAAAAAACCACGTTACAATACATGCAAAAAAAAGCGTTGTTTTTGAAGCATAAAACGGCAAGTTTTCACCAAATTTCGTGAAATAAAAATGTTTTTTGTAAGAGATAAAAATAAAAACCAAACATTTTGTTATTTAAATTTTTGACGTACATTTTGAGGTTATGCGAAAAAATTGTATTTACAAAATTTTTAAATCGTTTAATGACCTACAACTTTACAATTTAATTTTTTTCCATAGGACCATTAGTTTTGCCGGAAATCGAGATAGACCGATTTTTATCCTTAAAAATCATTAAAAGCCCCTTCCCGCCCACTTCCCGACCCCAGATCGATCGTTATTTATTTTTCCTTTTATTTCCAATTGGTTTCATCCAACTATAATTTTTTTTCACTTTTTACCATTTTTAAAGGCTTCAGTATTCCTCGCTTAATTGCATCGACCAATTTGTCTGATTTTTCGTTCAATTGTCCAGGTGGATCAATTAACCGGATCATTAATATATTTTTAATTTATGAGCTGCAGTTTTTCACGATCAATTAATAGAATAAATCAATAGTGAGTTGCAATTGAACGAGGAATACTGTATTACGTTCAACAAGTATTCTTTTACCGAGGGCGTATGGTAGATTAATTTATTATACAAAATAACTTACCGAAATTTGTTCCTTGTTGTTGTTTAAACAATTTTTTTGTTATCCTGAAACAGTTTATTTTAGTTTTCGAAGAGGATTTAATTTTAATACACTGAATAATTAAACAATACTTTTAAACTTCCACGAGCGACCACGTCTTATTTCAACAAACACTAAACTTCAACTCACTCGTAAATTTGTTTTCTGCGCACGGAATAGCCGCAAAATCGATAACTTTGGGGTTGTTTTTTTCTGAGTTTATTGCGACAATAAACTCTTTATTTGGTCAATAAATGGTTTATTGTCACAATAAACTTGTTTGTTGTGATAATAAACTATAAAATTTTGTTTGTTGTGACAAGGAACTAGTTTATTGTGATAATAAACTGTTTATTGCCACAATAAACAGTTTATTCTTATTATAAAGAGTTTATATACTGTTTATTGTGACAATTAACTAGTTTATTGTGACAATAAACTGGTTTATTGTGACAATAAATAGTTTTCAAATTGTTTGCTGTGACAATTAACTGTTTATTAATGGTTTATTCTGACAATAAACTGGTTTATTGGGACAATAAATAGTTTTTAAATTGTTTGTTGTGACAATTAACTGTTTATTTGGAGAATAAAAAGATTATTGTGATAATTAATTATTTATTACATCAATACAAAAGTTTGTCGCGACACCTAATTCTTTGAAAGATAACTGTTTTCTGTTAACAGTTTTTGTGTTCTGAAAGAAACACAATAGGTAGGTACACTGTTAAATTTTTTTTTGTAAATTTACTACTTTTTTACTAAGCAATTGCATAGTAAAATTACAAACTCTTGTTTTGTATTGGAACTTTGACACGCATTTGTTGTAATATTAAATTTTGTAATAGCTAGAGTACTAAGGAGGTATATCAATTTTACAATTTTCTTGTATTCGTCAGAAACTTATTATAATTTTACAAACCTACATTGTAGGATTAAATCTTAAATTTTGTAAAATTTCTTTACATTTTCGGAATTCAATTTTACCACGTTTATCAGTAAAATTACTAACCAAAACTTGCAATTATAAGAGCCGTTTTCTACCAAATCCGCAGAGCGACGGACGGTATGGCGAAAAACAAACTTTTTTGGGCTTCTCTATCATCATCAGAGATGCGATTTTGTGGACCTACAAATTTAAAAAAGGCAAAATAAAACACCCAAATAGGCAAGAAAGAAGCATTTTTAAAAACAAAAACTAATAACATAAAAAACCTAGTAGGTATGTAGGTAGTTTAAATAAATAAATCCACGTACGCATTTTTGCTAAAAATTATCTAATCTCCTTAAATGTACCTAACGGTCTATGACTGTCTGTTAAGGAACATTATCCCTACATGTATAGTGTATACATAAACATATGTATATGCAATATGCATAGGGCATAGTACCTAAATCCTTTTTTTCTTTACATCCATGCACGCATTTTCGCTTAAAATTTTCTCTCCTTTAATATACCTAACGGTCTATGGCTTTCTCGTTGAGGAATATGTACATTGTACATAGGGCATACCACCTAATCCAATTTTTCTTTTCTTTTGTTTTTTTGTTTTTTGTTTTCCTTCCAAGTTTCACAAGTGTATTATGTACCACACAACTCTATTCGCCGGCCAGCCGCCGCGCCGGCGCGGCCGGCGGAGCGGAGCCAGCCGGGTCGGTATTAGAAGCAATCAATAGAAGGGATTGCACAACAACATTCGCTCGAATTTTTTTTTTGAGCTATAAATTATTGAATCTGATGTATGCGTTTGCATGCATGTTGATGTAGGTACATAATATGTACTCTAAAGAGATGAGCAATATGAAAAAAGGCAAAAAAATGCAATAACGATAGAAAAGGCAAAAAAAAGCAAAATAAAATACATATACAAGCAGAATGTTGAACGTATTTGTTTAAAGTCTATAGTGTCATGCGACTGCGCAAAAAAGGCAAAGTCAGCAGAATCCTAAAAAATGTGGTGCGTAAAAACTTCCTACACAAATGTAGTAAAATTACTACGGAAATTTTTAACAGTGTATATACAATAGTAATATTATATATTATGGTTTATTGTGACAATTAACTGTTAATTTTGAGAATAAATAGTTTATTGTGGTGATTAACCTGTTATTAATTCAATTAAAAAAATGTTGTTGCGCCAATAAAGTGTTTATTGAAGGCTGACTGTCTTTATAAAACCATTTTTCTGTTCTGAAAATGCCATAATAAACTAGGTATTTGGGGAAAGTACAATAAGTTTGGCGCCAAAAATTGATAACAGATTTTTGTAGGGGGTCAAAAACAAGCATTTTTACTTGCGATTATAGGTACTATATGGCAATTCATGAATTAGTGCAAAAAAAAAAATTTAACAATCAAACATGACATTACGATGTTAGAGAAGACGAAAAAAGTTTACAAACAAATTTCTTGGCGCAATGTACAAGTTTATTGTGTGGATAAAAAAGTTTGTTAAAATCAATAAACTGTGTTTGTTGTGTAAACAAACACATTTATTAAAGTTTAAATTTGAAAACTTTTTTTTCCACAAACAAATTTACTGGCGCAATGTACAAGTTTATTGTGTGGATAAAAAAGTTTGTTAAAATCAATAAACAGTGTTTGTTGTGTAAACAAACACATTTATTAAAGTTTAAATTTGAAAACGTTTTTTTCCACAAACAAATTTACTGGCACAATGAACAAGTTTATTGTGTTGATAAAAAAGTTTGTTAAAATCAATAAACAGTGTTTGTTGTGTCAACGAACGCATTTATTAAAGTCCGAATTTCAAAAGCATTTTTTTTACAAAAACATTTACTGGCGCAATGAAAAAGTTTATTGTGTGGATAAGAAAGTTTATTAAAATCAATAAACAGTGTTTGTTGTGTCAACAAACGCATTTATTAAAGTCCGAATTTCAAAAGCATTTTTCTTACAAAAATATTTATTGGCGCAATGAACAAGTTTATTGTGTTGATAAAAAAGTTTGTTAAAATCAATAAACAGTGTTTGTTGTGTCAACGAACGCATTTATTAAAGTCCGAATTTCAAAAGCATTTTTTTTACAAAAACATTTATTGGCGCAATGAAAAAGTTTATTGTGTGGATAAAAAAGTTTATTAAAATCAATAAACAGTGTTTGTTGTGTCAACAAACGCATTTATTAAAGTCAAAAATTGAGAATCTGTTTTTTTATAAATAAAAGTTATTGGCGCAATGTACAAGTTTATTGCGACAATAAGGTAGTTGGACAATTTCAATAAAAATGTTTATAAACAGTTGATAAACTGTTTATTGTGCTCATAAACGCATTTATTAAAGCATACAAATGGCGGATAATAACCAAATTGCTTGGCACAATAAATAATTTTACTGTGCCAACAAATAACTTTATCGATGTAAGCAATCCGTTTATTAAAAGTTTTTAATAAACGCACTTTTACTGTCCCAATAAACTGTTTATAACTAAAAACAGTAAAAGTTTGTAACATTAACAAAAAGTTTATTGGGACTAGCAAAATGCAGTTAATAAACGCTGTTTATTGATATTACAAACGATAATTTTTTCAGTGTAGGCGAACACCGACTACACCTAGGAAATTCAATGTTGGACGTCTTCAATCGGAAGATTCCGCCGCTGCCTATGCCGACCGCGTATCCCTTGAGCTTGCAAGAAATCCTTCGACTGATGACATTAACCCGGAAGACCAATGGCAGCTATGTCAACAAGCCATAAGAAGTGCTGCGTCAGAGGTATTGTGCTTCTCACATCCACCCCCAAGAAACCCCTGGTTCGACTCCGAATGTGCTCAGGCAAACAAACCCAAAACGGAGGCATACAAGTCGTGGCTCCAGAGAGATACTAGAGCATCCAGAAATCTCTATGTTGAGCGAAGGAAAGATGAAAAACGTCTACTCAGGAGGAAGAAAAAAGAACACCAGCAACGCGAAGTCGAGGAGATGCAGAGATATTTTTGCAGAAAAGAGGAACGAAACTTCTATAAAAGGGTGAAACAGTCTACATCAGGTTTTACAAGACGCCCTGGGCCCTGCAAAGATCAGGATGGAAATACCATAGTGGAAACGCAGGCGATGTTAGCCATCTGGAGAGACTACTTTAACCGGTTGCTTAATGGTGATGACAGCCAAGATCCCGCCCAAGATCAACTTGTTCCAGTTAATCTAGATGACGACCACGAAATACACCCGGCCGACCAAAACGAAGTCAAAGTAGCCATCACCAGGCTTAAGGTGAATAAGGCAGCTGGATGTGATGGCCTTCAACCGGAGCTTTTTAAACACGCTGGAGATGACCTGGTCAGGAGCATACACCAACTCATCTGCAAAATATGGTCGGAGGAAAGTATGCCCGATGAGTGGAATCTCAGTACCATCTGCCCGATTCACAAAAAAGGAGACCGCCTACTCTGCGCCAACTATAGAGGCATAAGCCTTTTAAACATCGCCTATAAGATCCTGTCCAGCGTTTTATGTGAACGTCTCAAGCCGTTTGCTGACGACCTGATAGGTCCTTACCAATGCGGCTTCAGACATGGAAAATCTACCACCGACCAAATATTCACATTACGCCAGATCCTGGAGAAAACCCAAGAATATAACATGGACACCCACCACCTGTTCGTCGATTTTAAAGCCGCCTACGACAGTGTTAATAGAGTTGAACTTTATCGTGCCATGTCTAACTTTAGAATCCCTGCTAAACTGATACGCCTTATCAGGATGACGTTGGAGAATGCTCGCTGTTCCGTCCAAGTTGGTAGAGACTCTACTGAAACCTTCGAAACCACCAGAAGGCTAAGACAAGGTGACGCACTGTCATGCAGCTGTTTTAATATTGTGCTTGAAAATGTAATACGGAGCACCCATGCCAGTACATCAGGCACCATTTTCAATAGATCGACACAATTACTTGGGTTTGCTGACGACATAGACGTGATAGGAAGAACAAAGCGAGCAGTAACCGGTGCTTTCACTACTATGGAGTCAGCAGCAAGCAGAATGGGGCTGAAAATAAACGAGGACAAGACGAAGTATATGCTTTCATCAACAAAAGTCCAATCCCACCACCGACTTGGTCAGAACGTAACCATTGATAGGTATAACTTCGAGGTAGTCAGTGAATTTGTCTACCTGGGCACTGCTGTAAGCACAGGCAACAACATCAGCGCTGAAATCAAACGCAGACTAACTCTTGCTAATCGCTGTTTCTTTGGGCTGAGTAAGCATTTGAGGAGTAAAGCCCTATCGAGAAGAACCAAGGTGACACTGTATAAAACACTCATCATCACGGTCCTGCTATATGGTGCGGAAGCATGGACCCTCTCCCAATCGGATAAAAATTCACTTGGAGTCTTCGAGAGAAAAGTTCTGCGTACGATCTATGTTCCTGTCTGCGTAAATCGCGAAAACAACGTTTGGACAAGAAGATATAACAATGAACTGTACGAGCTGTACAGCGACATAAGCCTAGCCAGAAAAATTCGAATCCAAAGACTAAGATGGCTGGGCCATGTAGAGCGAATGGACATTGACGCTCCAGCTCGTAAAGTCTTCAACGCCAAACCCGAGGGAGTCAGAAGCCAAAGTAGACCTCATCTTCGATGGAGTGACCAGGTAGAGGGAGACATCCGTCAACTTGGAGTACGAAATTGGAGACAGCAGGCTACAGATCGAGCCGGCTGGAGGGGCATTCTCAGCAAGGCCCAGGAGTACCACGCTACAGTGGCGCCAACATAAGTAAGTAAGTAAGATGTTTCAAAATCAATACGGTATGCAAATCCTCTAAGCTAAGGGCTCACGATGTTTTTTTATTATGAACCTTATTCTTTGGATTGCAACTACTGTTGTTGACTTCCCCGAGAAAAATCCGCACTGGACATCATGGAACCGTATTATATTTCGAAGTCGGCTATCCAAAACTCTATCAGCGATAAACGGTAGTTATCACAGCTTCGTGTACCTACCCTTCGTGCCTTTATAGATTCTGAGAAGATAACTTTCCTTTCCTATGTAATCTGATCATCTTTTCGAAACTTGGAGATAAGAATCATAAACTATAGAACCAAGGTGTCATCCATCCTTTTCAAAACTCAGAAGATATCTAATTCCTCTATTGTAAGGCCGGGTACCTTAAAATACTGTCGGAGCCTATGAATAATGTTGTCGCAGTTGGAAAATAAATTCCATCCAGACTCTCTCTACTCTTTGCATGAAGTTGGGTACACTTTTTCTTTGCTTTTTTCCTGCAACTTCTGTATTTCCCTCGAGACGCTCCTTTTCATCTGGTTGATCTGAGAGGCACTTTGACCAACACAACAAGGCTTAGCCGCTTTCTTCCAAATGCAACGACTTAAGAGTACCTATGTACTTGCTTAAAAATACTGTCAGCAGAAGACGGTGTTGTTGGGCCAGAGCCCCAGAGCTACTCCCAGTAAGTATCATTTGGCAATATTTTACCACAGGCTTAATCAAACTGTTTACCAAATGGTAACCAATCTGGGTCTTATTTCCACCACTGCTGTTTGTGCCGAGTTAGTAGCTTTGTTTAATGAACATGGTACAAAAAAGGACGTATGACTTCCACATATGTTCAGGATGGTTCCTGTTGACGCATGCTAGACCTCAATGGCAGTCTTCATAGATTTAATTTGTCTTCCCGACGACGTGTCCGTCGCCTGCAAACAAAAACTCTTCCTTTGGGATATTTTTAAGTAGGTTGTTCAAGTCTAGCCAGAACGCATCTTTTTCCACCTGCTCACAGTGTTACATCTTTACTTATGCAAATAAATTTCAGAGACATCAAAAGGTCTCTTAATCTTGCTGCTCAACAAGCAGCAAAGATGAGTAGAAAAACATTGTGTTCGCTTTTGCCTTATAATCCAAAAAAACGTGCCCTGTTTCCGGTGTATCGCCATTTCGTTTCTTCGACATACAAAGTGTCCACAAGCCTAGCTCTCATCATCTCTTCAAGTTGTAAGCTTCGACCGTTCATACGTTCAAAGTTCCAATTCTTGACTCTCGAAATTCGTCCAATTTGCTGCAGTACCTACATTGCTAGCCCTCGTAATCCGTATATGTGGTAGGACTACTTCTATTAGGAAAAACTTTCATAAGCTTGACAATTTTTTTTTTTAAATATTTCGTCGATGATCTGATAAGCGAAACATAAGTCCCAAAACCAAAAGGTCCCGAAAAATGATTGGTTTTGATTACATTAGTACAATTGAAATATGTATAGTTTTTTTACATAAAATCTTGCAAAAACTTAAAAATGTATTTAAAAAAAAAATCAGTTAAACTTCGTGACATATTTCAAGTTTGTAAACAAAATGTTTACTCAAAAGTAAACTACACAATCTTTTTATTTGTTTAAGCAATGTTAGGGATTATTAATTTATTATTTAAATTTTCTATTTAATGATGAGAACTCCCGAAAATGCCAAGGTCATGAGAAAAACTCTCTAAGCTGGATTATTGTATGATCTCAGATTTGTAAATACATACTTCTTGCATTTTATATCAGAAGTTCGCCATCAACAAAATTTAAATTCTCATGAAATAAAACTCCGCTGCACCATATTTTTTTCGATTACACACCGCAACCATGAACTTTGGAAGATCATGCTTTACTATTCTTTTTTCCAAAATCTTGGTAATATTCTATAGAATTAGATCCGCTTTTGTGAACTAAGGGTATACCTTTACCTACATTTGCATATAGTTAGTATAGTAATGGTGTATATAAGAAGGTACCTTCCATAACTCCAACTTGACCTCCAACCGTCATGGATGATGTCGGCGGCGCACCTAATCTCTGTAAAGAAATCAAAACCTGCGGATAGATTCTGACAGACTGCATTATTGTTGTTCTGCATTCATAGATTTTTCATGATCAAAGCCAATTGATTTCGACATCATTTCATCAGAAGTATCATCAGCATCAGCATCGGCATCAACATCATCATCGATCGATTGCAATGCATAATCAGGGGCATTGAATCAATATCGGCATTGTACAGTGGACCAAATGAACTTTTTTTTTATTGCAAAATACCCAAATTAAAAATCTTATTCAAAATCAATCAATTTGAAAACGCGATGATTCTTTAAACTAGAAAAATTATGAAGAAATTCGAATTTTAAAAATCTGCCTTAGCTTAGTATGAAACGTAATTTGGTATCATTTTAATCAAACATCAATTCCAGAAGAGATTTACATTCAATTGTTGAATTTATTACCAATATTGACAAAAGCATTCGTTAGACCACTGCGAGAACTGATATGGATGGCCCTTAGACAACAAGGAGTTCCAGAAACATGTGTGATGATAGTCGTAGACATGAACAAAAGGAGCAGTGATAAAAGTAAGATGTACAGCTGGAGTCGTTGAAGAATTCCAAATAACAGGCGTTTACCAGAAGATCGTCTTGAACCTTTTTAAAAATTTTTATCTGTACCGTAAAAAAAATCGATACCGTAAAAAAGAACGATACTGAATTCGGAGTGAGAAATTATCGAATAAAAAAGGTGGACAGTTTTAAGAAAGCTAAACGATACTCGTTTGTCTTGTCGAGCTAAAGCTACGAAGGACATGGTTTACGCCTGTTCGGAAATCGATGAGGCTCTAACCACTATATTTTCCGGTAAGGAGCAAAATGATATCGTGAGGAATGAAGCACCTCACCTTCTAATAAAGATGAGTTGTCCCGAAACCGCTTTATTTCCAATCTTTTGGAACAATGTCTTGGAGCGATTCAACGCTATACCCATGATGTTGCAGGAAATAATTCTTGAATCTGCAGTGCGTGCATTAGAATCATTAAAAACATTCGTGGAATCCGAAAGAAACAATTTTGATAAATGCGAGGAAGCAGACGAACAAATAGCCAACACTGAGCAATACGTACGAGGACAAGAAATGTGAGGTTGAATCCGCTCGATTATTTATGGAAGCTCAAAACGCAAATTTGTCACCGAAGGAGAAATACAAAGTATCCGGCTTCATCCCAGTGGTGGTCGACCAGCTGTGATTTTCTCTGACTGAAGGATTGCACGCGTATGAAGCTATGTGTTCGAGATCTGGATTTCTTAATTGCATTGAGAAGATGATATTTGACTACCAAATTTTCCGGAACCAAAATTTTAGAACTAGAACTACATTCCCAAACCTTGAAATCGAATTGAGAATATATTTTTTGGTTTTGATGGTGCCAAATTGAACTAGAAAGCGCTCATTTTCAAAAATGAAAATCCATGGGACAAAACCGTCTGTAGAAGCTATCGCTCCTAAGCATTGAAAGTGATTTACTTCTGAAACTGGGAACTTCAACGATCGGAAAGGTTCGTTAACTCTTCAATATGATTTCAGATAATTCTCGTTTTCGATCAGTTATATTTTTGTGTGTTTGGTTTCACAATAATTGGCTGACGAACTCGAGTAAAAAGTATTGTTCATTTTATTTCCAGCATGTAGTTGGCAAATGTTGGTTCCTTTAATTTCAATAGGCCCCGGTCCAACTCAAAGCTATCATGTTAAAATTGAATTTACCTAATATTTTAAGGTGACTCTAGGGTGACATCTTCAAATTGTAATTGCTTTATCGAAGCTATTGCTTGAGTTCTATAGTATTATGAAAGATTTAAATAAAATGCACGACTGGGTCGCACGTACTTGCTCTGTGGGTACAATAGTACGATGAAAACAAACTTTTCGATCAATAAGAACAATTCATTTTTGAAAAATTTGGTAAAAACCAAAAAAATTTGGCTAAAACTGGAAAAGTCGATATACGGGAGCTAACGTTAAGAAACCTTTAATATTTAATATAAGACGTTATCTTTTGGGTGTTATAAATGATACAAATGTTCACTTATGGCCAAATTAATAATACTGTTAAAAGCAATTTCCGCTATTATCATGTATAGCCAAAAAATACAAATGCAGTTTTGTTTGAAGTATTCTATGTATGTTACATAAAAAGTTTTATAAAAATCGGGGTAGCCTTTTTTGAGTGAATTAGAAAAAATGAAAAAATTGGCCAAAATCTAGTGGCTCTTTGTATTGGATCCACCATTTAAAAAAGAGAAAATGAAAAAAAAATCAATGCCATCTGATAGGAAGCTGTAAGGAACTATACCAAACAAAGTTTGAGTGAATTCGATGCAACCGTTGACAACTTATGGCCATTTGAAAAAAAGCCGTTAAGAGCAGATCTCCGTTATTTGTATTTTTAGCCAAAAACTAAAAACGCAGTTCTCTTAAAAACACTAAAAAAATATAACACACAAAGTTTAATCAACATCGTTAGAGGCATATTCGAGAAAATTAGAAAAAACCAAAAAATGTTGGCTAAAACTCAACGGCTCGTTGTATGGAAGCCACCATTTAGAAAGGCTTCAGTGAAAAATTTAATAAACTATCCTATAGAACACTATGAAAAACTATGTCAAACAAAGTTTGAGTTGATTCAATCAAGCCGTTGTGAACTTATGGCTATTTGAAAAAAAGCCGTTAAAACCTGATTTTCGTTACGACCATTTGAGGCAAAAACACAAAACGCAGTTTTGTTAGAAATGTTTAAAGTTAGCTAAACTTTAAATTTAATCAATATCGTTAGAGCCGTTTTCGAGAAAATCCAAATTGAAAAAAAAAGTTACTTGAAAGGTACCAGTTTGAGCCGGGCTAAGACGAAATAAATAAAATGCACGACTGGGTCGCACGAACTTGCTCGAAAGTGTGACAGTGGTTGGGCTTGAGATTTTTAATAAAAATAAAATTTTCAAAATTCTTAAATAAATACTTAAACTAATTTGAGCTGAAAAAAAAGTACGCCATTTTATTTCTTGGATAAATTTGAATTTATGAGAATAAATTTATAAAAATCTGTGGAGCGGTTTTTGAGAAAAAAAGTTTTTTTTGAAAAACTTTTTGAAAAAAAATTCAAAAACGCCAGTTTATATGCATTCAGCAAATACATTTATTTAAAAATTTTAATAAGCAGTTTTCAAAATATTAATTTTTTAAATTATTTTTTAAAAAATGCTTTTAAAAATACAAAAAAATATTTTTCAAAAATATTGGTACGCAATACAAATTGAGCTACCTACAGCTATATGTGTGTGAAATTTCGAAGGAATCGGTTGAGTCGTTTTCGAGTTAGTCGAAAGCAAAAAAAACCGTTCTATGGAAAGTACCGTTCTTAGCCATTTTTTAAAACTTTTTTTTCAGCCATATGATTGGTCGTACCCAAAAAGCAACACTGATTTTTTTAAATAGAAATCGTTAGAGCCGTTTTTGAGAAAAATAAGCTTTAACGTAACGGTTGTATGGCAGGTACCGTTATTTTTTGAGCTAAAAAAAAATTTCAATTTGCCCTCTGTACAATACCTAAAAAAGTCTATATACCAAGTTTGAAGCAATTCGGCCCATCCGTTTGGGCTGTAGGTCTCTATACATACAGACAAACAGACAGACAGGCAGACGGACATACAGACGGACAGAATTTTTAGACCATCTTTTTTCGTCTTCGCTATCATCGTAATGTCATGTTTGATTGTTATCTCAAAACTTTTTTTTTCGAAGAATGCATAACTTGCCTTATAGTACCTATAATCGCAAGTAAAAAAATCTCGACAACCGTTTTTCTTGAAACTGCTATATATCAAGTTTGAAGAAAATCCGTCAAGACGTTTAGACTGTAGCATGACGTGAAAAAGCGCACAGACGCACATACGCACATCCGCACAGACAGACTGACGGACGGTATGGCGAAAACCACTTTTTTGGGCTTCTCTATCATCGTAATGTCATGTTTGATTAAAACCTCGATTTTTTTTTCTGCACGAAACCAATACTTGCCCTATAGAGCAAGTAAAAATCGATCAATCAAATTACGTAGTTACTTTCAACTAGTTCCAAATAGCGCCTCGATGATCTCCTTATTTACTTTTTGTCCGCAAATTTCGACATTTTGGGCCACAGTATGATAGCAAATCGACCTAATAAGAGCTTAATTCTGGCATTTTGCGCTAAAGATTTCCATCTTCATCAGTCAGGTAGGTCTCAGGTCGCCATACGCCATCGCATCGCCAACATCGATCAATAAAATATTTCAAAGTCATATGCGAGCAAGTTCCAAACCAAACAAGACCAATCCTCCATGCTGAGATGGATGAATGTCAAGTTTGACAGAGTGGGTCACTCCAACTGACAAAGCATTTCTGCCAGCATAATATGGTGTGGCACGACATAATTATTCGAGATGTACGTGACACTCCAATACCGCCGCCAAGTGGTGATTAATGGTTTTGCTCTTCTCCTCAATAACTTTGGTTCGTTTTAAATCAATTCGTCATCCATTAAAGCTTTTCAACACAAATCATATGCCTCGACTTAATTATTGGAATGATACATCACACAGCCGTATATCTTTTTCTTTCCTTTTTTTTTGATGAAGAGCCATTTTATGCGAATATCGAGCGATGTTTGTGGTATTTTTACTCCTATATGGATGTAGGTAGCACGGTTACTAGAGTCTAATTTGATTTTAACTAGGACAATCAAATGGGAGTTCAAAAAAAGACGTTATATAACAACTTGGATTGATTTATTTTTTAGAGATTGTTTTTAAAGATAAAACACACAAACGTATATAATTACCGTGACTTTGTTATGAATGCAAATTTGGTAAATTTGAATTTCGCAGAGATATTGTAAAAAATTTCGATTCGCAATTTCATTTATCACAGGTTTTCGGTTTTGAAGGTGAAATGTGGTTTTTTTTAAATAATATTTACAAACGTGATCGATTGTTGTAGCTCACTGAATTTCCGTTAAAATATTTTGAAAGTATCTAACAGATTTAATTTGTATGTGCGTATTATGAAAATTGAAATCGGACCCAAATATTGGTTGATTGATCGTAATTCGTACTTGAGAAGAAACAAAAATTAACACTTGCTGATATTGGAAGCTTTCATTTAACAATAATGTTTGTTTTAATTAATTATTAAGAAGAACAACTTCACCTGAGGCAAAATATTTGAAATGCCATAGATAGTGCTAGATTTTGGCGCCAGCTATTAAAAATATTTATTTTTGATGTTCAATATAGTTACGTGCGAATTAGTTTCAAAAGGGGATTAATAAAAGGTGCTCCCAATTGTGACCATGATTAACTACGCCAATCACATTCCAAGGACACACAAACAAAAGCAAGCTCTTCTAATTCGCATGACTGCAACACTTCGCAACATTTGGAATTTTGCCGGTAGATTTATATTATTTATGTGATTTATATTAATATAATAAACATAAGCAAGAGCTACAGTACGTTTGCAACGAACTGTTGGATACCCTATTCCCCATATTTTTGTATGTGCATGCGTCTGCCTCCCGCAAACAGCCGATGTTTCAGAACCAAAATTCTTCTTAAGCAGACAGAAAAAAATTCAATAACATTAATTTTGTGCGGTGTGATGTTCAATTAATGCTGGCGCAATAAAAAAAGGCGTGCGCCACGCCCAAAGTTAAAACGTTTTATTGTCAAGGCAATTGTTATGAGCTCAGTGACATTCAATTTTATTCTTGCAGATCGATTTGAACAAAACAAGACAAAACTTAAATTTTTTTAAATTAGATTTGGAATATAAATAGCGATTATGTGTGTTTTTTTAACAATTCTTGGACCACACTATGCTACGTAACCAAGGAATATAAATCTAAGTGTTCATCTTTTTACTTCAAAACTGCGACCGATAGTTAAAAAACGTTAAAAAAATTAATGCATTATACGACTTTTGACGGAAACGCCCCTTAAAAGTGGACGTGTCTTAAAAATTTGAAGCACTAACTGCGCTTTGATCAGTATTTAGTTATATGTGTAAGACTACAGCTGAATCGAGTAGTTTTTAAACAATCTTACCTGAACAAAGGTATCTTACCAAAATCACGCCTTTAAAAGTGGGCGTATTGAAAAAATTTACAAAAGAAAATGTAGAGATGTATTTCTCAAATAACGAACGGAAGGAAAAAGGTTTAAATTAAACATTGGAAATGCCTTAAATTCTTAAGGCTGCGTTTTTCGTTCTTTCATGAAAAGTAGGCGTAAGCCACGTCCAAAATTCAAAAATTTCTTTTCACACACAAACGTTTTAGTTTCTATTAAGAGACGCAAAATTTTGGCTTGCGGATTCATTATAAATACCGTTTATTTACAAAAACAATTTTTTTATAGTTTCTAATGAAAAGTGGGCGTCAGCCACGCCCAAAATCAATGTTTTTGATTTCATACACAAGATGTTTATGTGCCAGTAAGACCCACAAAATTTAATGTTTTTCGCTTTAATATAACAATTGTTATTTTATAAAAACAATATTGATGGTTTTGTATGAAAAATAGGCGTAAGCCACGCCCAAACTGAAATATTTTTATTTTATTGGAAGAAAGTTTACCTAAAGCTTGCGTGTGCAAAATTTTAGCGTTATGCTTTTATCGTAACTGTACAAAAAAACATAATTTAATTTTATTAAATTGAGGTTGTTCAACAAAAATGGCGGTTGTGGGCGTGTTTGTGGGCGGATTTTACCGGTTCAAGAACTTAGCCTTACTCTTGAACCTATGATTATATATACCAAATTTCAGCTTTCTAGCTCAAAAATTGCGACCTCTAGAGAGTATACATACGGACGGACGGGCGGACGGACGGACGGACGGACGGACGGACGGACGGACGGACATGGCTAAATCGACTAGGCTTTTGATTCTGAGTCAGAATATATATACTTTTCTATACCTAACGGTATTATTTCTCTATGTTACAAACTCCACACCAAATACAATATACCCATTCTATGGAATAGGGTATAAAAACAATATAATTATTTTAACTATATGTTTAACTAACTTAAGAAGCTATTTTTCGGACCGTTCAATACAAGTTGTAGTAGACGGTTTCAAGTCTGATCTCCCCGAAATAAATGCTGGTGTGAACAGGGCTCTGTTCTGTCTCCGACTTTCTTTCTCATTTTTATAAATGATCTCTTGGCTGTGACTTATAATCCAATGAACTGATTTGCCGACGACTCAACTCCCAGCTTTTTATACGTGTTATTACAACGACACCGTATGATACGTTCACATATGTATTTAAGATTGCCAAGAATGTTGCAAGATGCTAAGGTTTTCCGTATAGATGCAAGAAGTTTTTCACCCCTTCTGATCTGGCTACAATTTACAAAGCGTTTATATGCCCTAAACTCGAGTAAAACTCCCATCTCTGGGCAGGTGCTTCTCAAACTTTTTTACACCTACTAGACAGAGTTCAGAAAAAAGCGCTAAAAGTTATAGGAGAGAGAAGCATTATGGAAACATTTCCATCCCTTGAACATCGTCAAAATGTTTCATGTCTTTCGTTATTTTACCGGGTTTGCCACAAAAAATGACCACTCGAGGTAGCCAGCTGCGATCCATCCCTTACACAATATTTCCGTAATACTCGTCTTTTTAGAACGCTCAACATATTACACTGGAGACTGTGACCGTGAAATAAAGGGATTATTTCTTCAGCCGTACAAAACGTATGTGGAATAAATTGCCTGGCAGAATTCTACCTTGATCTTCAAACATTCAAACCCAATGTTCTCCGACAACTCCTTGACCTTCCTTCATAATTTCCTGTCACTCGCGCTGTGACTTATCATTAAAAAGGCTATCCGAAACCCTTGAGTACGTAACGCACACGCTATATATAAATAAAATGCACGACTGGGTCGCACGTACTTGCTCTGAGGGTGCAATAGTACGATGAAAACAAAGTTTTCGAGCAATATGAAGAACTATGTTTGGAAAAATAGGGAAAAATAAAAACAGTTTGGCTAAAACTGGAAAACCCGATATACGGAAGTTTACGTTAAGAAACCTTTAGTATATCAAATTTAGATGTCATCTTTTGGGAGTTATAAATGATATAAATGTCCTCTTATGGCCAAATTAATACAATTTTTAAAACAAATTTCCGTTATTATCATTTGTAGCCAAAAACTCAAATGCAGTTTTCTTCAAAACATTTTATATATATATTACATACAAAGTATATAAAAAATCGGTAGAATCTTTTTTGAGTAAATTAAAAAAAACTACATAATTTGGCCAAAAACCTGGTGGCTTTTTGTATGGGAGCCACCATTTAAAAAAGAGTAACTGACAAAAATGTAATGCCATCTGATAGAGAGTTGTAAGGAACTATACCAAACAAAGTTTGTTTGAATTCGATGCAACCGTTGACAACTTATGGCCATTTGAAAAAAAGCCGTTAAGATCAGATCTCCGTTATTAGCATTTTTTGCCAAAAACTAAAAACGCAGTTCTCTTAAGAATACTAAAAGAATATATTACACCAAATTTTGTTTTTATTTGTATTTTCCATTGGAAATTCAAGTCATTTTTTTTATCTGAAAGAAGTTTCTATTTTCATTGCTCAGAGAAATATTGTGTTTTGAATATTGATAAACCTGAGAATTTGATTATATAAATTTAGTTTTAGATAAAGCAGTGACTACACTTTCATGTACCAGTCGAATTATGTCTTCTTCTACGCTCTCCACCAAAGTCGTTGGAACTTTTGATCAAATATTTAGGTACAGTTTTTAATATTTTAAACGTTAATATGTAATATGTTTGAACGCGTTTTCAATTTTTTTTAAGGAACATGTTGGTTTGAAAATGTATCTTTTGCGGACAACTAATATATCAGACTGACAGTGAATTCACTGACCACTGGCAGGCAGTGACGTCAAAATCACGTCAGTGAAGTCAACCGTAGTGTGATAGCCAGTTTTAGGACGTCAGTGAAGGTGTCAGTGCACTGACGTGTTCACTAACCAACCCAAAATTGACAAGTGTGTTAAGTAGTCATACTTGCGCATAGAATTACTGACACACTTTTTTGACAAGAGCGTCAGTGCACTGACCCTGTCCCATCACTGGCAACACACGAAATTTCTGGTTGTGGCATTGAGGAAAACCCGTCAGTGAACTGACCTGACCTATTTTTTGACATTATTTTTTTGTCAATATCAGTTTGACGTGCAAGCTTTGTATTAGATATAAAACCTATACCTAGTAATATCGCTTGGGAGTTTTTAGTATTGTCTTGTTTTGCCGCTTAAGAGCGCTGTAGAGCGTAGCTATAAGGGATAATGGTAAGGGTTGAGTCTCGCAGAAATTTTTTATTTGGGATACACACATTTTTTATTATACAAATAATAATTATTGTTCTGTTAAAAGAAATTCAAATACATATTTTACACAAATAATCCCAGAACAACGATATTTTAATGCCCCTCTTTAACTTTTCTGAGGGTACGTTCATGAATTAGAGAACAGCTGTATTTTCATTTTGATTTCTTTAAAGCTTCTGTCATCAAATAAATAAAATCGAATAATTTTGTGTTTGGTTTTGAAACAAAAATGGATATTGAAAAATGTGTGTTTGATGAGGGTTTTGGACTTAGTTTTGGTAGCATAGTCAAACGCCGCGCCATCTGCAAAGTAATGTAATTATCGCCTTGGGCTGATCATACTGTTTGCGGCAAGAGCACTTTGTAAAATACGCTTCAACATCTTTGAAAAAATCTTTGACCTCAAGTTTTAGAGTTGTAAGCTGGAGATTTAGTTAAGGAACTGACAGCGACTGGCTATCGATAGTATTTATTTGAAAAATTGTCATCTTTGATATTGGTTTTTCAAGTTTCGTTATAGACTCGCCATATTCGTCATTTAGGCTAGGGAATGTCACCTTTTATTCGATGTAAATCGAAAATGTAATGTTTTGTATTTTCAACGATGAACAGCAAATGATTCTTTATTTAAAATATAGCACAATCGAAACTTAAAATATTCAGGTATATCTACAAAAACATCGATTTGGAGTGACATGTGCATGATATTAGGGTAAATCGTTTACCGTTTAGGTTTTAGAAAAAATCAAATTTAAGGGGGCTCCTTGGCACATGCGCCGGTCGGCCCGGCCGGTCCGTTGTTTTATGTTCTTTTTTGTTGGCAAGGCAATGCAATATTTACTGTTATAATGCAGAAGAACTCCCAAATTTATTGGTATTTTTTATTTATTTTTTGTTCTTATTTACATACTTGGCCTTTCGAGGAAATTCAATTCTCTTTTGAAAAGCCATCCAAAAATTCAGGTTAATAGTTAACCGTGTTTGCTGAATTAAGATAGAACCTACCCACTTATACGAGTATCTTATATCTTTACAATGCAAATGCAAATCATTTCTTAACTTCTGCTTATAACAAATCTATTGTTAAACTAAATGTGAACTAAGAAGACCTGTTGTAAAACTTTATACTTTAGGTCCTCTCTGTTTCGGACACAATTCAAAACACAGGCGAAGTGTAAAATGCACGACTGGGTCGCACAAACTTGCTCTAATGTGTGACAGTGGTCTTGTGGTTTGAGATTTTGGAAAAAAAGCAGGGTCCTTTATTGATCACTTAAAATTCACTAGTTTAAACATTTTTTTGGAAAAAATGAAGTAAGCCATCTGATTTCGTTTACTGTTCAGAATTTTAAGATATTTTTTTTTTTTCAAAATCGTTCGACCAGTTTTTCAAAAAACAGTTTTTTTTGAAAAACTTTTCCGAAAATATATTCCAAATTTCTTTTGAGTATTACAACTTCTAGTACTTTGTAGTTTTTATCAGAAAACTAAAATTAAAAAAAGATAGATTAAACTGTTTATGAAAAAAAAAAATTAAAAACTTTTTTAAAAAAGCTCAAACAAAATTTTTTTATAAAAGGGCTTCTACATTAAAAACTTCATCAAAATTCGTCAGGCGGCTTACGAGAAAATCGGATTTCAAAAAAACCGGTCCTATGGGAGATACCAATATAAGACTTCCTGAAAAATCTATTCCAACCAAAGCATTACGTTTGAACAGAAAACACTGACCAGAAAGTTTTATCAAAATCGTAGGAGCCGTTTATGAGAAAAAATAATTGTTCACTTAAAATGGTATGGTATACCGTACGTTTTAAAGCTAGAATGCTAATTCCGAAAATCACCCTATAGGACGTCTTAATAATACTATGTACCAAGTTTGAAGCAAATCGGTCCAGCCGATTAGGCTGTAGGTGCCGTTACAGACAGACAGACAGACAGACAGAATTGTCGGACCACTTTTTTCGATTTCTCTATCATCGTAATGTCATGTTTGATTTTTAGAATTTTTTTTACGAATGCATAACTTGCCTTATATAATACCTATAATCGCAAGTAAAAAATAATAAGAGTAATAGTTCATGTTGTTATGGCAATTAAGTGTAAATAATAAAAACTAATAGCTGAGCAATCAGAATGTTTTGTATAAAAGGAGAGAATTGAATTCATTCTCTTTTGATATTTCACTTACGACAGTCGGGTTTCGGGTAATCCACTGATTAATATAGAAAAATATCAAACTTGAAGCTTGAGAAATATACTGTTAATTAAAGCGTTTTTTGAGGTTTTTTTGACGGACGGGTTCTCTTCCACCTTTAAATTTTCACACATAGTACTTGCCACTTTATTTTATCAATTCTCAATCCAATTTCTTATATTGATTATAATTTTAACTTACATACTTATTGCTTAACCTTTTCTTTGTATAACTTAATTTTTGTTTCCTATTCTAAATAAAATTGATTAATTTGCTTTATTAAATTTCAAACTTTGCCTTTCTTTTAATATTTTAATCTAATAACTCACGAAACTGAGACCGTAAGAGGTCCACGTTACAAATTACGAAAAGATCTTTCACATTAGAAATTTTATCGAAATCCGTCAAGTGGTTTACGAAAAAATTTGCTTCGAAAAAACCGGTCCTTTGGGAGGTACTGTTATAAGACTTTTCATGAAAAAAAACTATTCCAACCAAAACATAAAGTTTGCACAGAAGAGACTATTCAGAAAGTAGGACGTCATAATAATACTATCTACAAAGTTTGAAGCAAATCAGTCCAGCCGTTTAGGCTGTAGGAGCCGACACAGACAAGCGGACAGACAGACAGGCAGACAGACAGATAGATTTGTCGGACCCACTTTTGTCGGTGACGTGAAATAAGGGCCAACGAAATAAAGCCGAAAATCAAAAATTTGGCCTTATTTCGTTTTAAATCTGGAAATAACGGCAAAATCTTGATTTGGCTTAATTTCGTTTTAGAAAACGAAAAAAAGCTAATTTGGCTTTATTTCGTTTAGTAGTGAAAACACTAAAACTTGTGATGACGTTGCTTCTTTTGTCGAATTAGGGGTCTCAAAGTTTATCATCAGGAGGGAATTGAGGTAGAAAAGATAATATATGAAGTACGTGTTAATGTGAAGCATTAGAATTTCCACTCCATGGTCGGCGTGGATGGGAAAAGGATTTGAGATAAAATGATAATTGATAGAAGGAAAGGATATTTCGTTGTGGAAAAAAATAATAGTTTCTTCAATTAACAAAACAACAAATCAAATATATTTTCTTCATATTTATGCAAGAAACTAATTAATGAAACTTATCTAAACAAAAAAAAATGTGTGTGCGTAATTCATACTCGGTTGAAGTGAAAATTCAAAGAAGTTGGTATACCTAATTTACGAGAGAATGAGATGAAAAACTCAGCCACCCAGCACCAGTTTTCGGATTACTTTCAAACCTTATGTTATGTATGACTAAATGCTTTCAACACGAATCTGTACAAATACAAAAGTTTCAACACATATTCAAGCATACAGACGTAGGTACCGACATACTTTGCGCCCTTTTGACTCCCTTTTAAAGTATGAACTCCAGGACGCCACTATTTAAAACAAGTCAAAAAAATGTTCGAAAACTGACTATTTTCAAAAATTCAGGACACTTTTTTAAAATTTAAATAATTTTTTGAATGCCAATTTTTTATAAATACTTTTGTTATGTATTTGTTTGAATTTTACATTCTTCTTGAATTAAGTTTATTGAAACCTTTTGTAAGGCTTTTCTTGTTAGACAGCATTCAAATCACGTACCTATATTAACTAACATACTAACTTAATCGTACCAACGCGCCTGCTCACTCGCTTTTGTTTAACATAATGCTTATAGACCTGAGTGAGAGGCAAAACGTATGATAGGAGAAAATGAGAGCTAGAATATAAAATACTGCGTCATAATTTTTTTTTTCATTCGTTCTCTCTCAGACTTGTTGCGATATATATTTTTTTTTAATTGATTTACATATTTGCTTAAACGTGTCATGTTGCATTTCCGTTTCGTCGAGTTTCAAATTACCCCGATATTAAAGAAGTTTCACTTCAATAATAACACACCACGCTGACATCTTACTAAAAAGCAGTAATACGCAGCCGCATACAGTGTACAGTAGCTCACGTACAAGGATGCCAATCTACTACATATGTAGTAGATCTGCTTCATTTATTTTTTTATATGCGTCTACTACGTAGCAACTCTAATCTACTTCGTTTTTCTCATTTTTATTTAACGATCATAATTTCATATAATATGTGTTGAATTGATTCATTTTTGCAAATCGAAAAAGCCATTTGCTTAATCTGAATGCACTCATCGCAAACACCTCCTAGTTACTACAATTTATTTTTCAAACACCTTACTATCGTGTAGAAAAAGAGCAGATAGATACATTGGTGTTGCCTGACTATATGTTTACACTAGCTAGTCTACCACATAGCAGTGCAGCAGCCGAAAGACGGTTTTCAGATTTTAGCAACGTAAAAACAAAATAAAATGCACGACTGGGTCGCACGTACTGGCTCTGTTGGTGCAATAGTACGATGAAAACAAAGTCTTCGAGCAATATGAAAAACGCATGTTTGAAAAATTTGGGAAAAATAACAAAATTTTGGTTAAAATTGGAAAACCCGATATACCTGACTTATTTAAAGAAACCTTTGAATATTTCAATTTGAGATGTCATCTTTTGGTTGCTATAAATGATATAAATATCCTCTAATGGCCAAATAATTTAAATTGTAAAAAACAAATTTCCGCTATTATTATTTGAAGCCAAAAACTAAAATGCAGTTTTCTTCAAAACATTCTATGTAAACTCAATACAAAGTTTAATAACAATCGGTAGAGCCTTTTTTGAAAAAATTAGAAAAAACTAAAAAAAAATTTGGCCAAAACCTAGTGGCTCTTTGTATGGGAGCCACTATTTAAAAAAGAGGAACCGAAAAAAATGCAATTCCATCTGATAGAGAGTTGTAAGAAACTATACCAAACAAAGTTTGATTGAATTCGATACAACCGTTGAAAACTTCTGGCCAATTGAAAAAAAGACGTTAAGAACAGATCTCCGTTATTAGCATTTTTCGCCAAAAACTAAAAACGCAGTTCTCTTAAGAACACTAAAAGAACACACAAAATTTAATCAAAATCGTTAGAGCCATTTTGGAGCAAATTATAAAAAACCAAAAAAAGTTGGCTAAAACTGAACGGCTCGTTGTATGGGAGCCACCATTTGGAAAGGCTTCATTGAAAAATGTATAAAACCATCCTATAGAACACTATAAAGATCAATGCCAAACGAAGTTTGAATCAATTCAATAGAGCCGTCTCGAAGTTATGTTTTTTTTTTTTTTTACACTATCAGTTCTCGAGAGTAAGAAGCTTATATCAAACATTAACTTACAATCAGAGATTAGCCAACACATATTATGTGCTCACTGGCTACATCATTTAGTGCAGGTGTTAGTTGTTAGTAAGCAAAATATACAAATAGCATAACACAAGCACAAAAAATAAATAATTAATAAACACATACATTTATACAAAATAGATACAAAAACAATTTAAACCTGATTTTCGTTACGACCATGTTAGCCAAAAACAAAAAACGCAATTTTGTTAGAAATATCTTAGGTAAGTTAAATTCTACGTTTAATCAAAATCGTTAGAGCCGTTTCGAGCAAATCAAAAATGAAAAAAACCGTTACTTGAAAGGTACCAGTTTGAGCCGGCCTTAAACAAAATAAAAAAATCCTCGACAATGATTTTTCTTCAAACTGCTATATACCAAGTTTGAAGGAAATCCGTCAAGCCGTTTAGGCTGTAGCATGACGTGAAAAAGCGCACATCCGCACAGACAGACCCATGGACGGTATGGCGAAAACCATGTTTGATTAAAACCTCGATTTTTTTTTCTGCACGAAACCAATACTTGCCCTATAGAGCAAGTAAAAAAGAACTAATCCTGATATAAGTACCGCTTCTTCCCTATTACTTATAAGAGAGTTTGTGGCTGGGCTGGAAGATTTCGAGCCTCCGAAACAATTAATATCATATTTTTATAGATTTAAATTTGTTTCGTATGGTTACGTCTTAAAAACTGATTGATCACAATTTCCAAAGTATTATAGCATTACTAGGTATATTTTGTTTATTAAAAAACAATGAAACAAAAAGTTCCTTTTTACTTTATGTGTTTATTTTAATGTACCTAAAGTTCCTATTTATTTTAAAACTAACTAATGGTACCTATGAAGTTGTAAAATAAAAGGCTGTTATTGTTTTGAATACGAAATATATATAAATTTGTTTGTTTTTTAAAATATTTTGTATTTCTCATAATCTACTACACTTTTTTCAAATCTACTTCGTTTTTTTCGGCAATCTGCTTCATTTTTTGGGTTCAGCATTGGCATCCCTGCTCACGTAGTTTTCACTTACACTAACACACGTTAAATGCTTAAATACAAGCACATATTAAACAGTGTGCAATATACATACACACCGACATCTGCTCTCTCGCTCTGGCTAACAAATTACAGGCGACTATGCTTAGAAGACGGGAGTGGGGACGCTACGAAGTATGCGACAAAGAGGAGAGACCGATAATATAAAATAGAATGTATATTTCTATCTCATTCTTTCCTGGCTTCATCCTACACATTTTTATATTTGTGTCTCGTACCTGTCGTTTTTTCGTTGCATCCGGTTTGAAATCACAACGATTCTGAAGAAGTTTCACTTCAAAAACGGATTATTTTCAACGATGGACAGCAAATGATTCTTTATTTAAAATATAGCACAATCGAAACTTAAAATATTCAGGTAAATCTACAAAAACATCGATTTGGAGCGACATGTGCATGATATTAGGGTAAATCGTTTACCGTTTAGGTTTTAGAAAAATCAAATTTAAGGGGCTCCTTGGCACATGCGCCGCGCCGATCGGCCCGGCCGGTCCGTTGTTTTTTGTTCCTTTTTTGTTGGCAAGCCAATTCATTATTTACTTATAATGCAGAAGAACTCCCAAATTTATTGGAATTTTTTATTTATTTTTTGTTCTTATTTACTTGGCTTTTCGAGGAAATTCAATTCTCTTTTGAAAAGCCATCCAAAAACTAGTTAACATGGTTATTAGTTAACCATGTTTGGTGCATCCGACTGGGACCTACGCACTTGTACGAGTATCTTTATAATGCAAATCATTTCTTCACTTCTGATTATAACATATATATTGTTAAACTAAATGTGAACTAAGAAGAACTGTTGTAAAACTTTATACTTTAGGTCCTCTCTGTATCGGACACAATTCAAAACACAGGCGAAGTGTAAAATGCACGACTGGGTCGCACAAACTTGCTCTAATGTGTGACAGTGGTCTTGTGGTCTGAGATTTTGGAAAAAAAAGCAGGGTTCTTTATTGATCACTTAAAATTCACTAGTTTAAACATTTTTTTGGAAAAGATGAAGTAAGCCATCTGATTTCGTTTACTGTTCAGAATTTTAAGATATTTTTTTTTTTCAAAATCGTTCGACCAGTTTTTCAAAAAACAGTTTTTTTTTTGAAAAACTTTTCCGAAAATATATTCCAAATTTCTTTTGAGTATTACAACTTCTAGTACTTTGTAGTTTTTATCAGAAAACTAAAATTAAAAAAAGATAGATTAAACTGTTTATGAAAAAAAAAAAAATTTAAAACTTTTTTAAAAAAGCTCAAACAAAATTTTTTTATAAAAGGGCTTCTACATTAAAAATTTCATCAAAATTCGTCAGGCGGCTTACGAGAAAATCGGATTTCAAAAAAACCGGTCCTATGGGAGGTACCAATATAAGACTTCCTGAAAAATCTATTCCAACCAAAGCATAACGTTTGAACAGAAAACACTGTCCAGAAAGTTTTATCAAAATCGTAGGAGCCGTTTATGAGAAAAAATAATTGTTCACTTAAAATGGTATGGTATACCGTACGTTTTAAAGCTAGAATGCTTATTCCGAAAATCACCCTATAGGACGTCTTAATAATACTATGTAACAAGTTTGAAGCAAATCGGTCCAGCCGATTAGGCTGTAGGTGCCGTTACAGACAGACAGACAGACAGAATTGTCGGACCCAATTTTTTCGACTTCTCTATCATCGTAATTTCATGTTTTATTGTTAGATTTTTTTACGAATGCCTTATATACTACCTATAATCGCAAGTAAAAAATAATAAGAGTAATAGTTCATGTTGTTATGGTAATTTAAATGTAAATAATAAAAACTAATAGCTGAGCAATCAGAATGTTTTATATAAAAGGAGAGAATTGAATTCATTCTCTTTTGATATTTCACTTACGATACGACAGTCGGGTTTCGGGTAATCCACTGATTAATATAGAAAAATATCAAACTTGAAGCTTGAGAAATATACTGTTAATTAAAGCGTTTTTTGAGGTTTTTTGACGGACGGGTTCTCTTCCACCTTTAAATTTTCACACATAGTACTTGCCACTTTATTTTATCAATTCTCAATCCAATTTCTTATATTAATTATAAATTTAACTTACTTATTGCTTAACCTTTTCTTTGTATAACTTAATTTTTGTTTCCTATTCTAAATAAAATTGATTAATTTGCTTTATTAAATTTCAAACTCTGCCTTTCTTTTAATTTTTTAAATCTATTGTTTGATTTTGTAAAGTTTTATTAACTCACGAAACTGAAAAAAATTTCAATAAATGCACGGGTTTTATTTTTCAAATTTGTCCACCAATTTCTGAATTGCGGTCCGATAAAGTGCTTCACGACGACCAAAAAATGTTTAAGTTTTACGAACCGTCTCTGCCAAATGTTCACCATTTTTATACCTAGTGCATTTTAATATAATTTGTAATGCAGTTGAAGCGTGTATCGTTCCATTTTTATTAATGGCGTAGTTTTTACTTGTCAAATGTTATAAATTACAGCTTCAAAAGTGACAACTACCGAAATAGCGGGCTATTCAAAATAACACCTCTTATTGGAAAACCCTTTACTTTTTCGGTCTTCTCTATCATCGCAATGTCATGTTTGAATAAAACCTCCATTTTTCTCTTGCCTCATAAGCAAGAAAAATTAGATAAACTTTTAAGTTCTTTTGCTATTATCTAAACGCATCTCTGAGCTTCACTCACCGAATATTATTCATTCAGAAAGTTAACTATTGTTTTGGGAATCAAAGGTGTCTATATAAAGAATAATCAAAAAAAAACAATTTCGTTATAAGTCAAAAACAAGACACATCGTTAATTTTTATATTGACAGCTGCAGTAGTTGGCTCTCAAATATTTCATCTAGTATCGTTTTTGATTCAGTTTCGAATGATTTAAGAACTGTAATGTTACACATAATATTGTGTTGAATATGTCAGAAAAAGAATAAACTATATAAAAGGCAAGACCGATCTCCAGCTTTAACTTGCAGAACACAATCCAAATCCTCCAGATCCATTCACATTCGCCAATATTACCATAAAATTCTTTAGATCCCATTACAAATTCCTAAGTCCACATAGAGCACCATGAAATTTCCATTTTCAAATGTCAAGCAATTTGCAGCAATTAAGTGAAACTGCTTTAGTTGTTAAAAGGGGGGAAAGAAACGTTGTGATGAGCAGCACTTTAATTAATCTTTCAATCATTCTACCGATGCAGTGCGAATGTATTTATCTGTAGCGTGTATAATACATACCTTAACTGTATATAACCGATGAGATGAGGAGCACCCACCAATATCGTAGAAATGCTGATCGCACGATCTCTCATGCATCATGCTTCAAGATGAGGCCGACTCGTGTCTGCACGTCTTATCATTTAAATACTTTTGGCAACCCTGTAATTATGCTCGAAATGGAATCACTGATGAATAACATCAAAAACCCTGATTGGGGAAAGGCGTCCATAAAAGAGGAGGATGCTGAGATGCTGGCAATACCATCAGTACAGCTTAATTTGACAGCATAGCGAATTGTGCCAAATCGTTTTCTGGTATAATTACCGACATTACAAGCATGTGGGAGAAGGGTTCTCGTATAGAGGCATACCGACCGACCGACATGCCACAGAAGCCACCGCAATGTCTTGACATCACACAATCACCTTCAATTGAGCTATACGATGCTGAATGCGTTGGTGGTGCAATTTGAAACCTTTCCTTTCATGAGTCAATCAATATAATGTTGCAAGAAGTTTTTTTTTATTGAGTGGATTGCAATATTTATTCGCCGACTTAACGGTGATGGCGATGGTGATGAAAATGTATTGATCGTTGGTGCTTTTTCAATTATGGATTTGATCTTCTCGTCATTATGGGTGTTAATTATTTTTGAAAAGGAAGTGAAGTCAAGTTTAAGTCATCAAGAACGTTATTTTGATGTTTTGACTGCAAATTTTGTATTCAATATAAAATGTGGCAGCTTTTACAATAAACTAAAAAAAAAGAAGCTGGACTTGATGGCACACATGCCAAGTTCCAGAAAGCAGACCAACTTGGCAGACTTAAATTGGTCATCGAAATTTGTCATCGCAATGAAATTCTGACGTCAGAAGAAAATAGGTCATTGCACCGTCAACCTATTGGGTCATTACGCGGTCATCGAAAATGGTCATTGCGATGACCCAAAAATGTCTGTCATTGGGTTTGTCGTTCTAGCATTTCGATGACCTTGTAATACTAAAACTAGCTTAAGGCCTAGTGTCCCTCAAGATGCATCCAGCAAGATTTCGAACATTTGTTATTCACATCAAAATATTGCGAATAATCCTTGTACAATCATCTGAGTATTGATCACCTCTCAAGCTCATGTTCGTTGATTTGAGAAGCATTAATTACGATGGAATTTAAAGAGCGTCCAGAAATCTCTATGTTGAGCAAAGGAAGTATGAGAAACACTTACTCAGAAGGAAAAAAAAGTACACCAACGACGTGAAGATGAGGAGATGCAGGGATGTTTTTTGCAGAAAGGAGGTGCGAAGCTTTTACAGAAGAGTGAAACAGTCTACATCAGGTTTCACAACCCGCCCTGGGCCCTGCAAAGATCAAAATGGAAACACTGTAGTAGAAACGCAGGCAATGTTAGCCATCTGGAGAGACTTTGTTATATGGCGATGACAGCCAAGATCCCGCCCAAGACCAGACCAGCCATCACCAGACTATAGATGAACAAAGCAGCTGGATGCGATGGTCTACAAGTGGAGCTTTTTAATCACGCTGTAGATGACCTGGTCAGGAGCATACACCAACTCATCTGCAAAATATGGTCGGACGAAAGTATGTCCGATGAGTGAGACGCTCTAGTGGAGCCAACATAAGTATAAGTAAGTAAGCAGCTTGGTATTGGTACTCAAGGCATCTCTAACAAGATGTTGGCTATTATGACGCAAGGTGTTTCGTTTGCATTGTGGATAATCATGAGATGACCTTCCAACCTTGGACCGTTAGTTCCTTATTGTTTTTGAAACTGGACCGGATATGCTTCTCGAAATAAATGAAATCTTGTGATTGTGAATGAACGATCAAAAGAATCTTTCATTTTTGGCCTAACGACAACGAAAAAAGGAAGACGTATCGATTACAAGATCGATATCATGTGGGTTCTGTTTCTCAGCTAGGTAATGAACTGAATGCTAGCATTTGACCTGTTTATTGATCCATTTCTACGTTAGAAATAGCATTACGTAAGAATAGAAATTTTAAGACGGTGCAGATTAGATTAGATTAGAATTGACTTTATTTATATGATAATTCAGGTTAACAATAAATTATAATGTTTGCAAGTCTTTTACGACCTGGTTTTTAGAACCGTCGGTCAGATTGACAGAAAATTAAATAAAATAGTTATTAATTTACACATTGAGATTTCGCACAAGCAAGTTTAAATGAAGAAAAAGTGAATATTTATTTTTTAAAGATATATCAAAAGCATTCTGTTATTATTCTATTTCTATATGCCATCGCAGTTCGGACAAATTTATAAAGCTTTTCCCAGCTTTTATTGCCATTGAGAATACTTATAACCTCTTCAGCATCGAGTTGGTTTTTATCGAACACATCACATCGAATTTCCCGTAGTACCGGGCATGACCCTAGAAAGTGTGCAATATTTTCTCTTTCGTGGGTATTACATAGTCCACATTCAAGAGGCAGATCCGGTCTGTGAGGAACAAAGTTTAGGTTTAGTATTTCCCCTCTGGCTCGAAGAATTGTAGAAATCATATCTGTGGAATGATTATCGTGGAAGTAATTTGACTCGCCTAAAGTAAACTCGAGGTGACTATAATACTCTCTATACTGAGAGTTCTTGGCCTGGTTGATGAAGTTTTCCCAATATTTTGTGTCAAGCTTAGATACAAGGGAGTAAAACTGCTGTTTAAGTTGTTGAGCATCTTACATATCTAGGTCCAACGATTCGCCCAAAGAATCACATAAGCTCGTCCATGAACTTACAAAATTCAGTTTATTTGTAATGAGATATTTTAAAACTTTTTTGACTAGCCTATCTGAATCCATTTGCAGTATTTTCAATATATAATCGAAGTGGATCTTAAGTGTATCGATAAACATCGGTGGAACTCCAGTTTCGATATGAAGCATGTAATTAGGTGTCGTTGCAGGAAGAGCGAAAACTCGTTTTAAGAAGAAACGAAGTAATTTTTCAACATCATCATACTCTTTGTGGCCCCACACTTGCGCACCGTACAACGTAAGACGGTGCATGCATTGCATAGGTATGTTAGATTGCTGGTATCGTAAAAAAAAAATCTCCTAAATCCAATTTGCGTCTTTTGGGAGAAGCACCGTATGGACAGAAAGGCGTTAGGAAATAGCGCCCAAGGAAATATCGCCCAAACCGATTTGGAAATACCGCCCAAAAAAATTTTTAACGCCCAAAATCAAAAAAAAAGAAGGAATTATCACCCAAAAGTTAGGGCTTAACACCCAAAATTCCATATCACCCAAATTAATAAATGGCAATATCGCCCAAAAATTTTATATGGGAATTGTTTTTGCAATATTTGGGCGATATTTCCAAAATTTTGGGCGTAATTTCCAATCACTATTTTAAGTAAAAATGTTTGGTTCTCATCACCCAAAAACAATTTTGAAGCATGTAACATTTACTTAATCTCTTGTAAAGTGTATTGAACAATATCCTTAAAATTTGGAAATTAAATTCGGTGCGTGGGGGGGGGGCGACGCGGGGGGCACGCGGCTTTGCGACCGCAGTGACCAGGCGGGAGCGTGCCGTCTGCGAAAGGTAACATTTACTTAATCATTTGTAAATTATAATTACAAAGTTTGTCAAAACAACCTACATCGCGGGGGGGCGACGCGGGTGACGGGGGGGATGCGGGGCGACGCGGGGGACGCGGGGCGACGCGGGGCGCACGCGGGGCGCACGCGGGGCGCACGCGGGGCGCACGCGGGGCGGACGAGGCTTCGCGACCGCAGTGACCGGGCGGCGCCGCCCGGTCACTGCGGTCGCAAAGCCTCGTCCGCCCCGCGTGCGCCCCGCGTGCGCCCCGCGTCGCCCCGCGTCCCCCGCGTCGCCCCGCCTCCCCCCCGTCACCCGCGTCGCCCCCCCGCGATGTAGGTTGTTTTGACAAATTTTGTAACTATAATTTAATTTTTTTTTTTTGCAGCAATCAGGAATCTACTTCGGAATTAGTTTATTCAAAACTTCGAAGAGGCTTACAATATTTGTCATCGAAAATTTTTCTTCAATCTCCGCGAACGCCCCTGGATGTAATTGAGGCTTTTCAACACGAGTCCATATGGAACACATATGGACTATCTAAGGATACTAAGTGCCCTAGGTCTTTTTTTAAAGCTTGCCTATCAGAGCCTTGTAGGCATTTGAAAATGTGTAACGTTTGCTTTATGAGATTGCAGGGTCAAGCTTTGGCAAATAATGAGGAAAACTGTTTGTGCCCATTATGCAGGCAAATAGTGGTATTTATTTGAAAAATAAAATTTTGGGCGATATTTCCCCTATTTGGGTGCTTTTTCTTTTTGTACTTGCACTTTTGGGCGGTTATTCCTACTTTTGGGCTTTAATTCCTTTTACACCATTTCGGCCTCATATTTTGGTCAGTATTGCCTTTTATAAAAACAAACTAAAACAAGGAAATAGCACCCAAAATGGAAAAATAAATACAACAACAATTTGTTCGGCTACTTTTTGGGCGTTATTTCCAAATCGGTTTGGGCGATATTTCCTTGGGCGCTATTTCCTAACGCCGGACAGAAATCATGTGGGAAAGCCCCTTCCTCGTCGTCTATGCAACTTCTGCAGAAATCGTTAGAGAAATCGCTAGTCTGTGCCGTTTCTACTTATAAAGTTATGTGTCAAGTATGTTAAAGTGTCAAGTTATGATACCGATTCCGGAGCTTAGATAAGATTTGCTTTTTTTGTATACGACGCGCGCTCAAGAGGTTTGTATACCCCTTTTAAGGGTTAGGCACAGGGCGAGCGATAGGAATTTAGGGAGGAAGAGAAAGGAGGTGTCGATGAACATTGGTCTTGAATGTTTGAAGATCAAACTGTGCCAGGCAAGTTATTCCACATTCGTGTTGTACGGCTAAAGAAGGAATCTCTGTTTCACGGTTACATCCGAAATTTGGCTCAATTGTAAACTGATCCATTCCTAGCAAGACGAGTGTTACGGGGGAAATGTTTAAGGGGTGGAACGCAGCTCATTTCTTCGAGTGAGCACTTTTTGTAGAAGAACCGGTAAAATACGGAAAGACATGAAACATTTCGACGGTGTGCAATTGATGGAAATGTTTCTATAATGCTTCTCTTTCCTATCAATTTTAGCCCTTTTTGTGAATTCTGATCAGTTTGATCAGCATTTGTCCAGAGATGGGAGTTATACTCAAGTTTAGGGCGTATAAACGCTTTGTAAATTGAAGCCAGACCAGAAGGGGTGAAAAACTTCTTGCATCTACAAAGGAAGCCTAAGCATCTTGCAGCATTCTTGACAATCTCAAGTATATGATCATTCCAACGAAGGTTGTCACTGATACACATACCGAGTACTGATAGCTTTTCGGCTTCCTCGATGCAAGTGAAGAAAATCCACAAAATGGTATTGGGTGACCTTCGACTGAAAGTGCGCGAAGAAGCTATTGAACATCGCTGGGAAAAGTGTATCGAGCTAAAAGGAGACTATGTAGAGAAATAAAGATATTTTTCCCCAAATCTTGTGTGTTTTCTTTGTTAGGTTGGATACTTCTGGGACTACCCTCGTATGTACCATGCTTAGAGAGAACAAACGATAAGCGCATTTTAGATTCAGTTTTGGTAAAATCTGTTTGACCGTTAGACAAGCACCACTTGTCCATCCTATTTTCTCGGAAAGTTTGTTAACCGGAACCCAAAAAAAAAGGTAAATACTTGACTGTTGAGCCATCTTGACGAATGAATAGCGAAAGAAGTGGGGCAGTTTCTGAGATCGTGGAACAACGCTTGGCTGTCAGAGTTGTGGGTACCCAGGCCAATAAAGGGCCCCTAAGATCGTCAGAGCTTCCATCTGGAAAACGCTACATCGACCAGGATGTGAATAGGCAACAAAAGGAAAAACTATGGGATTTTTGCTGCCACCTTCAGTTTTAGAGCCTTCAATATAGCCATGAACTCAATCATCCCTCAAGAATTCTCCTTCGGCAGTGTGTGCATTCATTTTGAAACCCTCTGCTTCTATGTTGACAAGTTGTTGACAACTATGTTCCATGAAATTTTGGATAGGACTTTACCCTGTACACGGTTAGAAATTTTGGGTTAGATTTTAATATTTTGAGGGTTACATATATGACAACACCAGAAAAATATTAAAATCTAATAAACTGCAAATATTAAAAGCAGATAAGTAATAAAGCAAATATTAAAAAATAATACTGATGAGATATTAAATATTAATACTTTTTGTATTAAAAATTAATACAATTTTATATTAAAAATTAATAAAATCTTGTATTTAAAACTAATATAACTTCGTATTAAAAATTAATACAATTTCGTATTAAAAATTAATACAATTTTGTATTAAAAATTAATACAATTTTATATTTAAAATTGATACAATTTTATTTTAAATATTAATAAAATGTTGTATTTACAATACATATATGAATTTTTTTATTAAAAAATAATAAAATTTTGTTTAAAAAATTAATAGAATTATATATTTAAAATTAATAAATCTTTTAAAAAAAACATTTGAAAAAATATGGAAATTCAGATGAATTCGAAAAATATCGAAAAAAAATACTTTCTGTATAACTTTTTGACTTGGAATACAAAATATAAGATAATAATGAATAAATCAAATTAAAAACTATACAAACCATTTCCATCGACCCACCAATAGATTAGGAAATAAAATTTTATTAAATTTTAATACGAGGGTATTAAAATGTAATACAGGCGGGTATTATATTTTAATACAAGGGTATTAAAATGTAATACAGGAGGGTTTGTTTTTAATAAAATTGTATTACTTTTTAATACATGGGTATTCGAATGTAATACAAACAGTATTACATCTTAATACAGTTACAATGTAATACAAACGGGTATTACATTTTAATGCAAGGGTATTCAAATGTAATACATGAGGGTTCGTTTTTAATAAAATTGTATTATTTTTTTCAAAATAAGGGTATTAAAATGTAGGAAAAACAGTATTAAATTTTGGTTTTAATTCCAAATGTATTAAATTCTAATCTTTTTTATTACATATAGTAACTTTAAGACAAAAATATTAAAATTTAATCCAAAATAAATTAAAAATGAAAAAAATTATCCAAAAACATTAAAATTTAATACAAAATATATTAAAATTAAATGTAATAATTTGAAAATATTAAAAAGTAATATTTTGTATATTGCATACAGTTGTAATACAGGAGCTGTATTAAAAAATATCCCAAAATTTTTAACCGTGTAGTGAACCTCTACTGACAGATCTTACATTTCTATTAAAAAAGAATGTAGTAAGACACAGGGATAAGAATCTATGCATTTGCTTCAAGCTTATATTTTATAAGCGTGTTTAAATTAATCAAAAAAAAAAATGTAATACAAAATCTCTTTTCAGTAATTCACTTTGGAAACCCTTAAACTTTTAACTAACCTCAAAGATATACGTACTATGTTACTGGGATTGTGCCCCAGTAATTCGAAACTCCATTTTTATAGTAAGGAACCTTCGCATAATTAATTCCTTCATTGTGCATGCCAGTCATCGAATCGCATTCAACATTAGTAGGGAAGACCAATGAAGACTATGCCAATAAATTACGGACTCATTCAACGCGACCAGCCTCCAAGAACATGAAGGTATTATCTGCCCTTTCAATAATTCATTTCAGTTGAGTCAAAAAAGATCAAAAGGGCATCGAATAATTAATTATCATGCGCGCCAATTGGACAGAAATCGCGAACAATATTGCACATCGAAGCTCGAAGGTTTAATCCGCGTCAGTTTTGTAAATGGAACAAATTGAAGAATCAAAAGGTGTAACCTTGAAGCCGATGATTCGATCCTCTTTTTAATTTATAAATACCGTATACAATTACTTACGACGGATGAAGTTTCCAATCCGTTAAAGGATGATAAACTGACATTGATATCATTGTCTGAATTATGTTGCACAATTTTTATATTGGAAATACACGCTCCCAAGAGACTGGACTGAAAAATAGCGTGGAACTCTGGCCGCATATCAGTAATTTAGATTTTCGTTTTTGGTGTGTGAATTTATATTCGTTTCTTGTTGAATTATGTCATTTTCACTGACGAACTGTGAAAACATTATGTTCAAAGTGACATTTTTATAACAGGAAGACAAAACAAAAATGGGTGGATGTTGAAACATTCTATGACAGTGATGTATTCAAGGTGAAAATTCATTTGACATTTGAACAATGCTTAACGTTTAAAGAGCGCTTGAAAAGGCAGACATTTTTTATTTTATTTAATTAGGGGAAGGTGATTAAGGTTTACGTTGCTATAGAAATGTTAATGATAATGGACACCAATAAACTTTTTGCATTGATTAAATAAACAATTTTTAATAAATAAAGTAATTTTAGCAAAACAACAAAAACGATATATTTATATTTTTCAAAGATATTTTATACGATCATATTAATAGGGGTTTTCAATAAGTGAGGGTATGATGAAATGGAATAAGACAAGTTGAGGTAAATATTACCGCAATTTTTGTTTTTTTGTTATTTGCTATTTTTTGTTATATGTATATCATGAATCCACGATGTATTAAATTAATATGAATTCCATTAAAGGTACTTATTATTAAGTCCCATAGGACCGGCTTTTTAAAGCAGATTATTTCGTAAACCACTTAACGGATTTCGATAAAATTTCTAATGTGAAAGATCTTTTAGAAATAAAATAATATTAATTTGTAACGTGGACCTCTTACGGTCTCAGTTTCGTGAGTTAATAAAACTTTACAAAATCAAACAATAGATTTAAAAAAATCAAAAGAAAGGCAAAGTTTGAAATTTAATAAAGTAAATTAATCAATTTTATTTAGACTTATGTAGCTGTCCCGGCAGACGTTGTCCTGCCCTTCCGAGCAGATAGCGTGATAAGTTTGACTTCTTAATTTATTATTTTTATACCGTCCAATTAGTTTGTCTAAACTATGAGAACATGGATGGTATTTTTTTTTTTAATTAAATAAACTCAGAAAAGTATGCATACGGCCGAGAGTAGGTACTTTACTGTTTTAGCGTTGTTTTTAAGTTGAAAAATTGGCAATTGCTGTAAATTTTCCTTTAACTTCATAAGTTTACTTTTTTTTTATTGAAAATGTGATTTATTGTTATTGAATTGAATGGTTATAATTTAATAACTTAAAAAACAGAAGTCGTATTATATTTTGTATTGTTTTATTTGATTTTTAATGGTTAAATAATTGTATTTTACTAACGTAGTGCAAGCGAATATACAATGTTTTTAGTTTTTTTGTTAGGTGTATAAATGTACCTATACATTTTTAGGTGTTCCAACTCTGGAGCATCTGTATTACAACTGGCCGTATGAAGAGCATTCATTTCTAAAATAAGGCCAGCAAAAGTTAACGACTGTCCCTGCGCTGTATTGATGGTGATTGCGAAGGCTAGGCGTAGGTACCGGAAATTTCAGTCGTTTAAAGCTAAACGGCAAATCTGTCGAAAGCATTGGTATTCGCGGAATCAGGACAACTTTGCCTTTGCTCTTGCCGGTAATAATTATGTGGCCTCGATTAAATTTGGTAATAGTTTTTTTTTACAGCAAGTCTGGTTCCTTTGCACAGCTTCGGAGGTTGCAAATTGCGGACTAACATCAACGGTGAGCCTATTTTGAGAACTAATTCATAGTGTGGCATTCCAGATGGCTCCAAAGAGTTCAAGAATTCGATTGGGTAGTTGACAGTTTGTTCCTCCTCTATAACTGTATCAATAGGTATTTCATTTGTTTGCCGGAAATTTCAATTTTAATTTGATAGTTTACCTATTTTGTTGATATGGTCGTTTTTTCGGTGCATGTTCACAAAGCCAATCGTTATTTTTTCAGTTAGTCAGGACATCAACATCATCGTTAGTTGAATGTTCCAACAGG
The DNA here is from genome assembly GCA_916050605.2 of Platycheirus albimanus. NCBI lineage: Eukaryota > Metazoa > Arthropoda > Insecta > Diptera > Syrphidae > Platycheirus > Platycheirus albimanus. The sequence continues at coordinate 288,344,070 of OU696696.1, read as the reverse complement.
CAAACGTTAAGCGTTTTCTTCGCCTACTAATTTAAATTTATGAATATCGTTAAGTTAAACTTTTTGGTTGTAGTTTATTTTTGTTTTCAATCATTGAAATATGCAGGTTGTTGCTTGTTGGTAGGTATAGGTACCTATACTGACTGACTAAGTTGACAACACTAAATCAGTTTAGCCGTTCATCTTTTACTGCTGTTACCCCACCACCTCCTCCCCAAAGACTTTGTTGATGCTTTTTGCCTTTTCCAATATTTGGTATTTTTGCATCTTTACTGTTTTTGAAGTTTTTTAAAATGCAACTTGCATCAAAAAAAAAAATTTAATAAAATTGAATATGTATGATGTATAAAACATTTTTCGAACTATTTTTCTTTTCTTTTACTGCAATTCATCTTCAACTGCATTAAGAACCCCAATTGCAACTTCCATTCAATTTTGGTAAGCCAATATTATGTAATGCATTGTTGTTATTATGAACTAATTAACTGCAATTTTATTTACTAAGCATTTTTTCAAAATTAGAGACTTCATTAGATAGCGTTAAAAAGCATTTTCCTATGAGAAATTAAAAAAAAAAATCAGTAGGACTACTACCTACTATTTCGTTTACCCTATTTCAGCTTAGACTTGCAAAATAAATTTAGCCCTCTAGCCACCCACCCACCTGCAAACTACGATCATTCAAAACAAAAAGAATTTTTTAAATTTAAAATTTTCTAATATAGAAGCTTTTCAAGGACCTGGCGTGTCTTCCTTTGGCTTGTGGCCAAAGTACATAAACAATTTTGACCAAACTTTACAGGAACACTCTTGAAATAATACCAAAGATTTTCTGAAAATTTGAGCTCAATTGGATGGGCGGTTTTGGAATCCATACCATATTTACAAACAAACAAACAATCAAACAAACATACATCCATTTTTATATATATATAGATAGGAAACAAAAATTAAGTTATACAAAGAAAAGGTTAAGCAAGTACATAAGTTAAAATTAAAATTAATATACAAAATTGGATTGAGAATTGATAAAATAAAGTGGCAAGTACTATGTGTGAAAATTTAAAGGTGGAAGAGAACCCGTCCGTCAAAAAACCTCAAAAAACGCTTTAATTAACAGTATATTTCTCAAGCTTCAAGTTTGATATTTTTCTATATTAATCAGTGGATTACCCGAAACCCGACTGTCGTATCGTAAGTGAAATATCAAAAGAGAATGAATTCAATTCTCTCCTTTTATATAAAACATTCTGATTGCTCAGCTATTAGTTTTTATTATTTACATTTAAATTACCATAACAACATGAACTATTACTCTTATTATTTTTTACTTGCGATTATAGGTAGTATATAAGGCATTCGTAAAAAAATCTAACAATAAAACATAAAATTACGATGATAGAGAAGTCGAAAAAATTGGGTCCGACAATTCTGTCTGTCTGTCTGTCTGTAACGGCACCTACAGCCTAATCGGCTGGACCGATTTGCTTCAAACTTGTTACATAGTATTATTAAGACGTCCTATAGGGTGATTTTCGGAATAAGCATTCTAGCTTTAAAACGTACGGTATACCATACCATTTTAAGTGAACAATTATTTTTTCTCATAAACGGCTCCTACGATTTTGATAAAACTTTCTGGACAGTGTTTTCTGTTCAAACGTTATGCTTTGGTTGGAATAGATTTTTCAGGAAGTCTTATATTGGTACCTCCCATAGGACCGGTTTTTTTGAAATCCGATTTTCTCGTAAGCCGCCTGACGAATTTTGATGAAATTTTTAATGTAGAAGCCCTTTTATAAAAAAATTTTGTTTGAGCTTTTTTAAAAAAGTTTTAAATTTTTTTTTTTTTCATAAACAGTTTAATCTATCTTTTTTTAATTTTAGTTTTCTGATAAAAACTACAAAGTACTAGAAGTTGTAATACTCAAAAGAAATTTGGAATATATTTTCGGAAAAGTTTTTCAAAAAAAACTGTTTTTTGAAAAACTGGTCGAACGATTTTGAAAAAAAAAAATATCTTAAAATTCTGAACAGTAAACGAAATCAGATGGCTTACTTCATTTTTTCCAAAAAAATGTTTAAACTAGTGAATTTTAAGTGATCAATAAAGGACCCTGCTTTTTTTTCCAAAATCTCAAACCACAAGACCACTGTCACACATTAGAGCAAGTTTGTGCGACCCAGTCGTGCATTTTACACTTCGCCTGTGTTTTGAATTGTGTCCGATACAGAGAGGAGTATAAAGTTTTACAACATGTCTTCTTAGTTCACATTAAGTTAAACAATAGATATGTTATAATCAGAAGTGAAGAAATGATTTAAAGATACTCGTACTCGTACAAGTGCGTAGGTCCCAGTCGGATGCACCAAACATGGTTAACTAATAACCATGTTAACTAGTTTTTGGATGGCTTTTCAAAAGAGAATTGAATTTCCTCGAAAAGCCAAGTAAATAAGAACAAAAAATAAATAAAAAATTCCAATAAATTTGGGAGTTCTTCTGCATTATAAGTAAATAATGAATTGGCTTGCCAACAAAAAAGGAACAAAAAACAACGGACCGGCCGGGCCGATCGGCGCGGCGCATGTGCCAAGGAGCCCCTTAAATTCGATTTTTCTAAAACCTAAACGGTAAACGATTTACCCTAATATCATGCACATGTCGCTCCAAATCGATGTTTTTGTAGATTTACCTGAATATTTTAAGTTTCGATTGTGCTATATTTTAAATGAAGAATCATTTGCTGTCCATCGTTGAAATTAATCCGTTTTTGAAGTGAAACTTCTTTAGAATCGTTGTGATTTCAAACCGGATGCAACGGAAAAAACGACAGGTAAGAGACACAAATACAAAAATGTGTAGGATGAAGCCAGGAAAGAATGAGATAGAAATTTACATTCTATTTTATATTATCGGTCTCTCCTCTTTGTCCCATACTTCGTAGCGTCCCCACTCCCGTCTTCTAAGCATAGTCGCCTGTAATTTGTGAGCCAGAGCGAGAGAGCAGATGTCGGTGTGTATGTATATTGCACACTGTTTAATATGTGCTTGTATTTGAGCATTTAACGTGTGTTAGTGTAAGTGAAAACTACGTGAGCTACTGTACACTGTATGCGGCTGCGTATTACTGCTTTTTAGTAAGATGTCAGCGTGGTGTGTTATTATTGAAGTGAAACTTCTTTAATATCGGGGTAATTTGAAACTCGACGAAACGGAAATGCAACATGACACTTTTAAGCAAATATGTAAATCAATTAAAAAATAATATATATCGCAACAAGTCTGAGAGAGAACGAATGAAAAAAAAAATTATGACACAGTATTTTATATTCTAGCTCTCATTTTCTCCTATCATACGTTTTGCCTCTCACTCAGGTCTATAAGCATTATGTTAAACAAAAGCGAGTGAGCAGGCGCGTTGGTACGATTAAGTTAGTATGTTAGTTAATATAGGTACGTGATTTGAATGCTGTCTAACAAGAAAAGCTTTACAAAAGGTTTCAATAAACTTAATTCAAGAAGAATGTAAAATTCAAACAAATACATAACAAAAGTATTTATAAAAAATTGGCATTCAAAAAATTATTGAAATTTTAAAAAAGTATCCTGAATTTTTGAAAATAGTCAGTTTTCGAACATTTTTTTGACTTGTTTTAAATAGTGGCGTCCTGGAGTTCATACTTTAAAAGGGAGTCAAAAGGGCGCAAAGTATGTCGGTACCTACGTCTGTATGCTTGAATATGTGTTGAAACTTTTGTATTTGTACAGATTCGTGTTGAAAGCATTTAGTCATACATAACATAAGGTTTGAAAGTAATCCGAAAACTGGTGCTGGGTGGCTGAGTTTTTCATCTCATTCTCTCGTAAATTAGGTATACCAACTTCTTTGAATTTTCACTTCAACCGAGTATGAATTACGCACACACATTTTTTTTTGTTTAGATAAGTTTCATTAATTAGTTTCTTGCATAAATATGAAGAAAATATATTTGATTTGTTGTTTTGTTAATTGAAGAAACTATTATTTTTTTCCACAACGAAATATCCTTTCCTTCTATCAATTATCATTTTATCTCAAATCCTTTTCCCATCCACGCCGACCATGGAGTGGAAATTCTAATGCTTCACATTAACACGTACTTCATATTATCTTTTCTACCTCAATTCCCTCCTGATGATAAACTTTGAGACCCCTAATTCGACAAAAGAAGTAACGTCATCACAAGTTTTAGTGTTTTCACTACTAAACGAAATAAAGCCAAATTGGCTTTTTTTCGTTTTCTAAAACGAAATTAAGCCAAATCAAGATTTTGCCGTTATTTCCAGATTTAAAACGAAATAAGGCCAAATTTTTGATTTTCGGCTTTATTTCGTTGGCCCTTATTTCACGTCACCGACAAAAGTGGGTCCGACAATTCTATCTGTCTGTCTGCCTGTCTGTCTGTCCGCTTGTCTGTGTCGGCTCCTACAGCCTAAACGGCTGGACTGATTTGCTTCAAACTTTGTAGATAGTATTATTATGACGTCCTACTTTCTGAATAGTCTCTTCTGTACAAACTTTATGTTTTGGTTGGAATAGTTTTTTTTCATGAAAAGTCTTATAACAGTACCTCCCAAAGGACCGGTTTTTTCGAAGCAAATTTTTTCGTAAACCACTTGACGGATTTCGATAAAATTTCTAATGTGAAAGATCTTTTCGTAATTTGTAACGTGGACCTCTTACGGTCTCAGTTTCGTGAGTTATTAGATTAAAATATTAAAAGAAAGGCAAAGTTTGAAATTTAATAAAGCAAATTAATCAATTTTATTTAGAATAGGAAACAAAAATTAAGTTATACAAAGAAAAGGTTAAGCAATAAGTAAGTTAAATTTATAATTAATATAAGAAATTGGATTGAGAATTGATAAAATAAAGTGGCAAGTACTATGTGTGAAAATTTAAAGGTGGAAGAGAACCCGTCCGTCAAAAAACCTCAAAAAACGCTTTAATTAACAGTATATTTCTCAAGCTTCAAGTTTGATATTTTTCTATATTAATCAGTGGATTACCCGAAACCCGACTGTCGTATCGTAAGTGAAATATCAAAAGAGAATGAATTCAATTCTCTCCTTTTATATAAAACATTCTGATTGCTCAGCTATTAGTTTTTATTATTTACATTTAAATTACCATAACAACATGAACTATTACTCTTATTATTTTTTACTTGCGATTATAGGTATTATATAAGGCAAGTTATGCATTCGTAAAAAAAATTCTAACAATCAAACATGACATTACGATGATATAGAAGTCGAAAAAAATGGGTCCGACAATTCTGTCTGTCTGTCTGTCTGTATCCTACAGCCTAAACGGCTGGACCGATTTGCTTCAAACATGTTACATAGTATTATTATGACGTCCTACTGAGGGGTTTTTGGAATTAGCATTCTAGCTTTAAAACTAACGGTACCTGCCATACGATTTTAAGTGAAAAATAAATTTTTCTCATTAACGGCTCCTACGATTTTGATAAAACTTTCTGAAGTGTTTTCTGTTCAAACGTTATGCTTTGGTTGGAATAGATTTTTCAGGAAAAGTCTTATAATGGTACCTCCCATAGGACCGGTTTTTTGAAATCCGATTTTCTCGTAAGCCACCTGACGAATTTGCATGAAATTTTTAATGTAGAAACAGTTCAATCTATTTTTTTTAATTTTCTTTTTTCTGATAAAAACTACAGAGTGCTAGAAGTTGGCATACTCGAAAAAAAATGTTGAATATATTTTCGGAAAACGATTTTGAAAAAAAAAATTCTTAAAATTCTAAACAGTAAACGCAATCAGATAGCTTACTTCATTTTTTCCAAAAAATGTTTAAACTAGTTGAATTTTAAGTGATCTTCCCTGCTTTTTTTCCAAAATCTCAAACCATAAGACCAATGTCACACATTTGAGCAAGTTCGTGCGACCCAGTCGTGCATTTTACACTTCGCCTGTGTTTTGAATTGTGTCCGATACAGAGAGGACCTAAAGTATAAAGTTTTACAACAGGTCTTCTTAGTTCACATTTAGTTTAACAATATATATGTTATAATCAGAAGTGAAGAAATGATTTGCATTATAAAGATACTCGCATAAGTGCGTAGGACCCAGTCTGATGCAGCAAACACGGTTAACTAATAACTGTAAGTTTTTGGATGGCTTTTCAAAAGAGAATTGAATTTCCTCGAAAGGCCAAATAAATAAGAACAAAAAATAAATAAAAAATACCAATAAATTTGGGAGTTCTTCTGCATTATAAGTAAATATTGCATTGCCTTGCCAACAAAAAAGAACATAAAACAACGGACCGGCCGGGCCGACCGGCGCATGTGCCAAGGAGCCCCCTTAAATTTGATTTTTCTAAAACCTAAATGGTAAACGATTTACCCTAATATCATGCACATGTCGCTCCAGATCGATGTTTTTGTAGATAATATGTAACTGAATATTTTAAGTTTCGATTGTGCTAAAGAATCATTTGCTGTTCATCGTTGAAAATAAGCAGTTCGTCTTTTATTGAGTACAAAAAATTGTTTTTTGGATTTACGTCGAATGAAATGTGACATTCCCTAGCCTAGATGACGAATATAAGTCTATAACGAAACTAACTTGAAAAACCAATACCAAAGATGACGATTTTTCAAATAAATAAAATCTTAATTGATCTTCTAAAAACATACCGACAAACCTAAAGTGGAATTACTTTTGCTCTATGATTTTTGTATATGTAGCTTTCGAGTTAATTCACTGACCACTGGCAGGCAGTGACGTCACGAAAACTGATGTGGTTTTTACGCCAGTGAAGCAGTTGCTCGTCAGTGGTCAGTTGAGAAAAAAAAGATATCACATCACACTTACTGGCAGGCCTGTGTCAGTGTGTCCCAAAACTAACTGACACCTCATTCTAGTCAGTGAAATTTTCTTCGAGTTGGTCAGTGAACAGACGCCTGAAAAATTGACTATCACACTGCACTGCCCGCCACTGACAAGTGGCGTCAGTGAACTTTACGTGAAATCGGGTTAGTGAGCAGTTTTGTTGTCACACTGACTGACTATCGATAGCCAGTGGCTGTCAGTTCCTTAATTTTTTTATTTGTTTGAGGTGGAAAATTCTAGCTGCTGGTTTTTGATTTGTTTGCAAGGGTAGTATGCAACTCAAGCTAAATTTTAGCTCACATTTTTCTCTCCAAACACTAAAACTCCAGCTAACAGCTGTTCTCTAAAATTTGAGGTCAAAGATTGTTTTCAAAGATGTTGAAGTGTATTTTAAAAAGTGCTCTTGCCGCAAACAGTATGATCAGCCCCAAGGCGATAATTACATTACTTTGCAGATGGCGCGGCGCGGCGTTTGACTATGTTACCAAACCAAAGTCCAAAACCCACATCAAACACAAATTTTTCAATATCCATTTTTGTTTCAAAACCAAACACAAAATTATTCGATTTTATTTATTCAATGTAAGAAGCTTAAACGAAATCAAAAAATACAGCTGTTCTCTAATTCATGAACGTGCCCTCAAAAAAGTTAAAGAGGATTATTAAAATATAGCCGTTCTGGGACTATTTGTGTAAAATATGTATTTGAATTTCTTTTTACAGAACAATTATTATTTGTATTTATTTATCTACTCGAAATAATTTGTGTATCCCTTAAAAAAATGTCTGTAAGACTCAACCCCTACCCTTTTAGCTACGCTCTACAGCGCTCTTAAGCGGCAAAACAAGACAATACTTAAAACTCCCAAGTAATATTACTATAGGTTCTATATCTTTATACAAAGCTTGCACGTGGAAACTGATATTGACAAATAACGTCAAAAAAGTGGTCAGTTCACTGACAGGTTTTCCTCAATGGCACAGCCAGAAATTTCGTGTGTTGCCAATGCTGGGACAGGGTCAGTGCACTGACGGTCTTGTCAAAAAAGTGTGTCAGTAGTCCTATGCGCAAGTGACTACTTATCACACTTTTCAATTTTCGCGTCAGTCACTGACGCGATTAGGGTGGGTCAGGAACACGTCAGTGCACTGACACCTTCACTGGCGTCTCAAAACTGACTATCATACTACGGATGACTTCACTGACGCGATTTTGACGTCACTGACTTCCAGTGGTCAGTGAATTCACTGCCAGTCTGATATATTAGTTGTCCGCAAAAAATATATTTTCAAACCATGTTCCTTAAAAAAATTGAAAACGCGCTCAAACATATTACATATGTAGGTATTAATATTTAAAATATTAAAAACCGTACCTAGACATTTGATCAAAAGGTTGCAAATTTATGTACATATGTGAAAACAAATCGAACGCAACTTAATTGAAAACAATTGAAAAAATATTTTCTAAGATGTCAATTTGGTAAGAAAATCCAAGACAACAGCAGAAGTAAACAAAAATAATAACAATTTTAAAATAAAATCCAGGGCATCGGAAGTAGTAAACAAAACAAAACAAAAAGAAAGAATGAAAAGGTCGTAAAAAAGAATAAGAAGGAAGAAAGCTTGGTGTCAAACCAAATGCGCAAACCTAAATGAAAACACTTTTTTAGCAGATTTCCAAATTACCTCATTTCGGTACAAATGAAAACGTAATATAATTCTTCGAAAAATAAACAAATTGCTTGCTATAGGCTATCACTTCTTAAATTGTTCCATTTGAAAGACTAAAATTTATTACGAAATTATTATGTTAGAAGAGTACAAAAGAATTCTAAAGAGGATCTGTACAGAAACTATGTAATCCAACTGAAGCTTGGGGATAAACAAAAAAAGATACCTAGAGGGGTCTTGAACCCACAGCTCTAAATTAACAATCAAGTCCAATATCATTATATGAATCTCTACCCAGGATATACTATATTAAAAGTAAATAAAACAAAGCAAGAAAACAGGAAAAAAGAATGAATAGGAATTAAAAAAAAAAAAAAACAAAAATATGATAATCATTTGTCAAACAAAATACACAAACCTAGATGAAAACACTTTTTTCGCAAATTTCAAAATTACCTCATCTCGGCTCTAATGAAAACATAGTATAAAAACACAATAACTTTGGATTTCCAACTTTTTCGCACCACAATAGAATACAAGTGACAAATAATGACAGCTATCAAAAGAACTGAGTTAGATATCGGATCTAAACATTTTTCGATTTTTTTCTATATCTCTGTTGCACACTTTTTTTTAATTTAGAGCAAATAAAAATTATTCTGAAACTCATATTTCCCGAACACCCAACAGCTGACTACATCTGACATTTTTCCGACAGTGGTGAATTTGTACATTAACTTGCATATGTGTTGTCCCCACATTTTTACTTGCGATTATAGGTACTATAAGGCAAGTTATGCATTCGTAAACAAATTTTTTTTTGGACAATCAAACATGACATAACGATGATAGAGAAGCCTAAAAAAGTGGGTCCGACAATTTTGTCTGTCTGTCCGTCTGTCTGCACCGATTTGTTTCAAACTTGGTATATAGTATTATTACGGCGTCCTATACAGAGGGGAATTTGGAATCAGCATTCTAGCTCTAAGACTAAAGGCAGCTCATACGATTTTTTATGAAAAAAGCATTTATCTCAAAACCGACTTCTACGATTTTGATAAAACTTTCTAAATAGTATCTATTTTTTGCGTAAATTTTATGTCACCGTAAGGTCATCGGTCGATTGTAGTTTAAAGCCTAGTACTCAGATCGTGCTAAACTAAATTTTATCTCTACAATATTTATCTCTACACACCTTTGCTAAAAAGGCGCGATAAATTTTGAAGTTGGAGAATTTAAAGATACTACATATAAGGCAAGTTATGGATTTATGCAAAGAAAAAATTTTGAGATAACAATCAAACATAACTTTACGATGATAGCGAAGACGAAAAAAGATGGTCAAAAAATTCTGTCCGTCTGTCTGTCTGTCTGTATGTATGTATAGACACCTACAGCCCAAACGGGTGGGCCAAATTGCTTCAAACTTGGTATATATAAAGTTTTGTAGGTATTGTACCAAGGGGAAATTGAAATTTTTGTATCTAAAAAAATTACGGTACCTGCTAAATAACCGTTACGCTTATTTTTCTAGAAAACATAGCTGAAAAAATTAAAAAAAAGTCAAAATAACGGTACTTTCTATAGGACCGTTTTTTGCATTCGACTATCTCGAAAACGTCTCAACCGATAGTTTCGGAATTTCACACATACATTTATAATTGCGTTTAAAAAAAAAAAGTTTGTATCAAAATCTCAAGCCTCAAGACCACTGTCACGCATTAGAGCAAGTTCGTACGACCTAGTCGTGCATTTTATTTAATATACCTACATTATGCAGCCACTAAGCAATTATCGAACATAAGAGCAAGTTCGTGCGACCTTCGCAAGACCTTTTGACAACTGTCAGAATTTATCTTGTGAAATAATGTGTTTTACATTCTTTCGCAAGCTAAATTTTGTGGAGACTTTTTTTATTAGCCGTTAGCCTGACACCTGGAATTTAGCTTGAAGTGAGTACTACTCAGCTAAAAACCTAAGCTAAAATTTATCTTGGGTGGAAATTTGTATGGAAGATAAATTTTAGCGCGATCTGAGTATTAGGCTTAAGCACAAAGACATGTGACTTCAACAAACACCACAAGAAAAACTCTAGTGGGGTTCAATCATGACCTTGGTGGCCAAATCACGTCGCCTCTGCAAGAGATAACCTTACCCTCAAATAGTTTTTTCAAAGTGTCAATCGTGGCGTCCACTGTGTGGCGCGTAGCTTAAACCACATATCGGCGAGGTTCATATACCTACTCCTATTTGGGTTTTAAGAAATTTCTTATCATCGTTCTATAACCCTCGCCATTGAACATTGAAGGTGACGATCTCACAAACGTAGTTTGCAAAGAAATGCGGACCAATGACGACACCACCGCACCGCCCGCCGGCATGAGCCATGGTGTAGCTGCAGCAGTAGTACGTAGCACTGTCAAAGTTTAATGTACGTAATTGACTCTCTTAAGGTTTTTGAACGCTTAACCATAAGGCAGCAAATATAAATTGCAACACTTCTTCTGCTTTGTTGGAGGATCCTTGGAGCGTTGAGGCAGCGGCACCTCTACGCCTTTAAGGAACCTGTCGGTCTTAGTTTTGACGATATTTTGTAGCTGGCTTCCATCCAACCATTACTTCTTTGAAGTGGAGGTAGAAGTTGGAACTCAAGAGAGCATAGACGTGCCTTCCCACCGCCTCCACGTGCAACCCGGGAATAATATGAATGGCAGGGAAATTGTTGTAAATGAAATAGGAGTGAGTATTTGCAGCTGTATTTACTTTCCTTGCAGTACTAATTCCTTACCGGTAACGTATGGAAGGTAAAACTTGTATGCGGCAAAGAGAAAAAGGCACGGTGTGCGCATTTGGCCGTTTGCTTCTACCTTGGCAAATGGTTGAATGCGCATCTCTTAAGGCTGCCAGGCCTTGAGTATTGATGGTGCTCATCTGGAAGTAACCTATTGGTTGCGAAGCTCCACGGTAGCTATATTCTGGTACAATGGGAGATAGGCCCTCCTGGGTGGTGAAGTTCTATATATGAGGTAGGCCCCCTTGTGGGAGTATCGTGGTGGCTGTGGTAACTCCTTTCGGAAACATATGGCATTCAAGGATTTATTCTTGGATGCAATAGGTGTTAGATTTTTTTTTATAATGCACTCGCACTCAAAAGGATATTAATACCTTTATAATGAATTAACATGTGCGAGCGAGGAAAGAGAAGGAATAGAAAGATAGGAAAGAAAGGTGGTACAGTGGTTTGAGATTTTAGGTGATAATTATCTCATGGAAATTCCACGGGTGGCATCCAGTTGAAACTTGAGAAATAAATAAAAATTGCTGCCCTCGTCTGGGTTTGAACGCACAGCTCTCAGGTTGAGCAACCAAGCACTACATCCACTGTACCTTGCCCCTCACCAAGGAGTGTGGACATGCCTCAACATGTTCCATAAAATTGGTACTAAGATATCTACCTTAGGGTAGATCTTAGGGCTCTGGGGTTAGCCCATTTTGACTCTGTACGCGAGTTTGCTCGCCGTGGAATTTAAGGCTTAATTGTTAGGTGTCTACGTAAAGCTTGCCCTCATACTGCACGGCTACAATAGCTTTGTTTGTTGAGCCCTGAAGTTTCCCTGGGGTGTCGCCACACTTATTTTGGTATTTATTTGGTATTTCGCTAGGGTGAGTTGATCAGAGTTTTAAAGATTGCAGTCATTTCGGTACTTTAGTTAAGTCACGAATAAGACTTTTTTTGTTTAGTTTTTTAACTTACAAAAGTACTTTAACTGGAAAGGATAAGTCACCAGTCAGTACTTATTTTTACTTGCGATTATAGGTACTATAAGGCAAGTTATGGATTCGTGCAGAAAAAAAAATTTGAGATAACAATCACACATGACATTACGATGATGGAGAAGTCGAAAAAAGTGGGTCTGGGAATTCCGTCCGTCTGTCTGTCTGTCTGTCTGTCTGTCTGTCTGTCTGTCTGTATGTCTGTTCGCGCCTCTGGAGGCTGAACGGGTGGGCCGACTTGCTTCAAATTTGGTATTTAGGATTTATTTGGCCGTCCCTCGGAACAAATTTTTTATTTTTGCTCTAGGTCCAAAAATAACGGCACCTGCCATACAATCTTGAAGACAAAAATTGATTTTCTCAAAAACGGCTCTAACGATTTTGATAAAACTTTCAGAATGCTATTTTTGCAAGACAATCTATCTTTTGGTTCGAAATTTTTTTTCAAAATTTGTCTAATAACGGTACCTCTCATAGAACCAGTATTTTCAAATCAAATTTTCTCGTAAACTATACATTCGATTTCAATAAAATTTTGGCCACAGGAAGTCATTCATAATTTTATTAATATGACATTTCAAAATTTTCAAAAACTTTTTTTTTTGATTTTTTATAATTTTTTCAAAAAAATTTTTGGTTTTCGAAATATGTTGGAAACGGGTATATTGATTTTTTTTTAAATTATTTTTCAAATGTAAGCTACAGATTGCCATATATTTGCATACTCAAATAAATTTCAAAATATTTTTTGAAAAAGTTTTTCAAAAATAACCTTTTTAAAAAAAAACTGGTCCAACGATTTTCAATATTTTTTTTTCCTAGATTGACGTATAGCTTTGAAATCTTATTGCATACTTAGTTTTTCCGAGAAAACTTTTAAACTAATTTAAAAAATAAAAGAATTTTCGAAATTTTTTAATTTTTTTTTTTTAATATCCATATGTGCAGCCACTACGCAATTATTGAACATAAGAGCAAGTTCGAGCGACCCAGTCGTGCATTTTATTTAACTTGCAGTCAAGTGATAAAAGTCAATTGACTAAAAGTTAATTAACTGCAGTACTTTTAACTGGCTTTAGTCAGTTAAGTCACTAAAAAGTCATTTAACTTTAGCGAGTTTGGTTTTAGTCAATAAGTCTTTTGACTGCAGTCAATTAACTTTAAGTCAATTGATTTTTTTTATTTTTTTTGACTAAAAAGTAATAAATTGAGTTTGAGTCAATAATATTAGTCAATACTATTGAAGAACTGAAGTACACAGGGATTTTTTCGTTTGAATTCACCGTGTGCAGAATCCTGTGTATAGATTCCTCCAATAATATGAACGTACGCATCTGCTTTCCAATTTTTAGAAGCCATGGCCGTATACTTCAGGAGCTACAGAGGGTCAAAGGGGCGACATGATGCACGAGGTATAAAAACAAGCCAATAAAATTCAAAATAAATAAAATTAAGAAAAATCTGTAATTCGAAAGATAAGAAAAGTAAAAGTTTAAATTTGGATAGTAGAATCTTAAAAGGGAGGTTAAAACCACTATCTTGGAAAAAAAACAGAAACAATTTCAAAGTTAAGAATTAAAAAATAAAATCAAAAAAAGGCCAAGTTTACTATAGCACTTGAATGTTAAAAAGATCAAGTGGTTTAATATCAATAGAAATGTCAGCACTGCATCCCCTTAATTTTACGAAGACGCATAGCAATGAGATTATGAGTTTGAGTTTAACACGTATGCTCAATTGTACATATATTGTATGTTTTCTTCTGCAGAAGAATAAAAACAATTTTGTAGTTGTTATTGAATGAGTAAAAAACTTAAAAAGAGCGGCTTCAACGGTATGCAATGTTATTCGTACTCTATTAAGCAGTCTGGTTGAGAAGAAAATATCGCTCCATGTTATGATTTGGGGTATAAGTTGGTTGAAAACGGAAAAAACGGTTTTTAACACATTATTTCTAATTTAAAGCAATTTGTTATTTGGATTTAATTTCTGAAACGCTATTGGAAGTGATGTCATTCACATTCTTGTTAAACATAATTTACCTTTATTTTCTACGTTATAGTCGTAGTTAGTTGGATGTCTTTAGTCTACTTTGTGTTAAGCCTTTAAGCAAAGGCAATTAAAAATGCAACAGGGTGTACATGTGAAGAAATGTTATTCTTAATACGTAGTTATTATTCGTCATTCCAATATTCCAGTATTCGGAGGAGTTTTTATTAATAATGAAACCAATTGCTGACGCTATCGATTTCCTGCAGGCGGAAAAACGAATGTTTTTCGGCTTTCTCCTTCCAACACTGGCAACACTGCGGATTAAATTAAGAAAACTCACAATAAATAATGTACTAAATATAATCCCCATGGAGGTATTCGCAGACATGGAAAGTTGTTTGGTGGCAAGGTTTGAACCGTATTTCAACTTGTCATCAGACGTCAATGAAGCAATTGTTGCCTCGGTTCTGTGCCCACCTGTTAAACTTAGATGGATCTCAGCTCTCAATCCTTCTTTTAAAGAAGAAAAATTGGCTGAAATAAGCGCGATTGTGCGGTCCTATATCAATGGCATGGCTAATAGGACCAAAGAATCTTGTGCCCCTGAAATGGCGGGAAATTCCTTTTTTGAATTTTCTCTTGCAGGTAAAATTTTTATTATGATTATTAAGTCTTTGACACGTTGTTTTAACCTTAATCATATATTTCTATTTTTTCCAGATGATTTGGAAACTAGTCCACAAATCTTCGAAGAGGATGATATTTTTGATCTCTACCTCGTTCAGAAATCAACATCCCTAGAATCTTTGGAAAAGTTTCCACTGCTAAAAAGTGCATTCCTGCGCTACAACACTCCAGTGCCTTCATCAGCAGCTGTTGAGATGTTATTTTCCACCGCGGGGTTACTGAACACCCCTAGAAGAGGAGCGCTTTCAGACAGCAATTTTGAGAAATTGCTGCTCTTGAAAGCTAACTCCTCAATACTTTGACTACATTAAAAAAAAAAGACTTTTTATGTTTGTTTAAAAGCGTTCCAAGAATGTTGTTTGGATTTTCATATTATTTAAATGTATACTAATGTTCAGAATTTGAATTTAAGTTTTTTGTCAAATGTTTTACAACTTTTTTTCTTTGGTCTAAAAAATGCATTGAAATTGCTTTACAAAAATTTTGTGTTTATTAATTTGTTGTTGGCTTGTTCTTATACCTCGTGCATCATGTCGCCCCTTTGACCCTCTGTAGCTCCTGAAGTATACGGCCCTGGCTTCTGAAAATTGGAAAGCAGATGCGTACGTTCATATTATTGGAGGAATCCATACACAGGATTCTGCACACGGTGAATTCAAACGAAAAAATCCCTGTGTACTTCAGTTCTTCAATAGTATTGACTAATATTATTGACTCAAACTCAATTTATTACTTTTTAGTCAAAAAAAATAAAAAAAATCAATTGACTTAAAGTTAATTGACTGCAGTCAAAAGACTTATTGACTAAAACCAAACTCGCTAAAGTTAAATGACTTTTTAGTGACTTAACTGACTAAAGCCAGTTAAAAGTACTGCAGTTAATTAACTTTTAGTCAATTGACTTTTATCAATTGACTGCAAGTTAAAAAATAAGTACTGACTGGTGACTTATCCTTTCCAGTTAAAGTACTTTTGTAAGTTAATTAACTGTAAGTCTTTTTTTAAGTTAATTAACTGTGACTTTACTGACTGCATTACCAAAATACTGCAGTCTTTTAAATCTCTGGAGTTGATGTTGCGAATCAGCTGTTGAAGTGACGTTTGCTGTCAAACATTTCTAATGTATTTTTTCTTCTCTGCATAATCCGTTTAAAAAAATTCTTTATCAATTTAAAAAAGGGCCCAACCAAAAAAAAACATAATTTTGTAAGTCAAATGATTTTCAATTATGAAAATGCATAACATATAACTTTTGGTTCCTCACATACTGTGACTGCGACTGTTTCCAGTTTCCATAATAAATGGTGTTGTCTTGGATGGGTATTTTTTTTTTTTTTTTTTGAAAAAGAAGCTATTAATTTACATTCGGGTAGACAAAAAATTTTCAACCACATTAGGAAAATGATTTGTGATGCAATTGCCGACAAACTCTTCTCCAATTGTTGAAATAGTGAAATCAATTATAATACATCAGCATGTGTCGAAATCATTGATTTTTCGTGAAAGCTTCAATAAAAAATAAATTAAAGAAAACCTTTCGAATAAAGACTTCGTGAGCTTCCAGCTGGTATGAGAAAACATAAATAAACACTCGTGACCCCACAGCTATAAGACCTACCGAATAGAACCATCTGTTAAAACTCTTTCTATCGTTAATCACCTAAACTTAACCATTTGCAGTTGCCAAGAAGACAACACTCATCATAAGACTTTCTCGAATTTTTTTTTTAATCATAAATCCATCAACATTCACTTCCACATAAATCCTCCCCCTTCTTCGTCTTTTCAAAAAAAAAATCAATTCACACTATATTTGTCCTTCCCTCATTACAAAAAGCTCAACAACTTGTGTGACGTTATCTTTGACAGATCCTCACAAATTGAATTTCCTGCTTCTTTCTTCATCACGCAAACAGATCTTAGCATACATACTCGTATATGCTTCTTTGGAACAGCGAGGTTCGAGTACTTTCAAATTGTCATCATCATGTTGATCAAGTCTAACGATCCAACAATAGGTAGTTATATTAATTTCAGGAAAATATACAACGTTGCCTACTGGCGACACTAACTCTATCTTCTTGGTCTTCTTCATACAAATGTGAGAGGTGTCATATTCCTCAAATGTGAAGTAATCTGCATCCATTGTCACCTTTTCTTTTGTAATTTTTTTTTTTTTTTTTTTGCTGGAGGAACTTTACTCCTGTCCTGAGGCTGAGGCGTGAGTATGAGTTGTGCCGTCAGTTTAAACTATCAAAACAAAATGATCGATGATAAGTGATTTCTGCCAGCAGTTTGGGGTTTTTTTCCGGAACAGTTTAAAGATGAATTGCGATTGCGACGAAGGATGATGAGAGTGAGTTTCGCTATTCGTTAATAAGAACTATGTTTTGTCATGTGGTGGAACAATATTGTTGGTTTAGTAACACAAAAATGGCGCTTTATGAACTAGCAGAAATTTAACTTACGTCATAGATTATCACAGAGAATTTAGTAAAATGTGTATTTACATCACATTTTAATGAATTTTAATGTTCTGACATCATTATTACAGAAAATTTCTGACATGTAGAAAAAAGGAATTGATGTTCCACATCTCGACATCCACTGATGCAAACGATGGCCACCGAATGATCACACCTGTTGCCAATGCAGTGACTCTTTTCCTATCCATCAGATTTGATAATACTGGTTCTATTCTTGATAGTTTTCATGGTTCTGGTGATGGTGGTGGTGATGATGACATGATGATTTATTTGGTGATGCGGTAACCACATGATAATGGTCTTTCAATAACATACTAAGCCAGCTGAACCTATTCTACATTTCTTCGTTGAATTCAGCGTTGGCGAAGTCATAAGAATCATTAGATCGTATCCATGTTAAGTGATGGAAACATTCCAAACTTCCACGCTCACTGGCAATTATTAGATGAGAAATGGGGCGTGCAATCCAATATGGTCTTGTATAGATAAACAACTATTAGTACTCTTTCTCTGGGACTAGGAAGAATTCTTGATCTTTTCAACTTCCGATCTTTGCTAGAGTGCAATGTTTAAGCATATGGTTCTAATATAAGCCGTTATACCGATAATACTACGTCCAGTGCTTTTGTTATCAGGATATCTTGTATGGCAGAGAGAGGTCCAGAATTTTGTTAAGGGGAAGGGCATGTTCGTGAAACCTAAATTTCAATGAAAGTTTTTTACTTGCGATTAAAGATACTAACGGGTGATTCATCGTGAGGTTTGATTTTCAAAGGGCTTTTTTTGACAGATCACGCGTAACTTCTATCAAACTGCTTAGTCATTTTTTGTTCAGTTTCGTTTGGAAAGTCGTCACGACTTCAATTTGTGTCGTATTTTTAGTGAATGGGTTCTGGAAAAACTAAATGAAAACCCGATGTTTAATCGTGAAATTGTGTTCAGTGATGAAGCCGATTCCTGGCTGAAAGGATAAGTTAATAAACAAAACGTCTGTATTTGAGCCGATGAGCAATCCGAAGAGTACTAAGAGCTACCATTACATCCTTTAAAAACAACGATATGGTGTGGTTTATGGGCTCGTGGAATAATTGTTCCATATTTCATCAAAAATGAGGCAAATTAGAATGTTACCGTCAATGGTAACCGTGGTCGCTTAATGGAATATGTGTTTCTTGAAATCCAAGCCCATGGTCTCGATGCTCTGGTTTCATTAAGTCGACCCTACGAGGCATACAACGCGTTACAATGGACTTGTTGAGAAATAGTTTGTATGTGCACTTAATTTCAAGTTTTGCTACTGTAAATTGGCAGCCTATATCGTGCGATATCGCACCTTTTGAATATTTTCTCTGGGGATATGTAAAGTCTCTGGGCTTCAAGAACAAGCCAGCTACGATTGACGCTTTGGAAGCCAAAATTACTTATGTTATTCGCGAGATACTAGTCGCTATGCTCAAACGTGTCACCCGAAATTGGAACTTCCGAATGGACATTTAAAATCAAACCTCACGATAAATCATATTTTATAAGGGAAGTTGGGGGTGGACAACAAAATTGAGACAGCATTTGCAAATGAGGCAAATTAGAATGTTACCGTCAATGGTAACCGTGGTCGCTTAATGGAATATGTGTTTCTTGAAATCCAAGCCCATGGTCTCGATGCTCTGGTTTCATTAAGTCGACCCTACGAGGCATACAACGCGTTACAATGGACTTGTTGAGAAATAGTTTGTATGTGCACTTAATTTCAAGTTTTGCTACTGTAAATTGGCAGCCTATATCGTGCGATATCGCACCTTTTGAATATTTTCTCTGGGGATATGTAAAGTCTCTGGGCTTCAAGAACAAGCCAGCTACGATTGACGCTTTGGAAGCCAAAATTACTTATGTTATTCGCGAGATACTAGTCGCTATGCTCAAACGTGTCACCCGAAATTGGAACTTCCGAATGGACATTTAAAATCAAACCTCACGATAAATCATATTTTATAAGGGAAGTTGGGGGTGGACAACAAAATTGAGACAGCATTCACACATGACATTACGATGATGGATAGAAGTCGAAATAAGTGGGTCTGGAAATTCCGTCCGTCTGTCTGTCTGTTTGTATGTATGTCTGTATATATGTATGTTCGCACCTCTAGAGCCTGGTATTTAGTAATTATTTTCAATATTTGTTCTAGGCCCAAAAATAACGGTACCTGCCATACAATCGTGAAAAAGAAAATTGATTGTCTCGAAAACGACTCTAACGATTTCGATAAATATTTCGGGATACTTTTTTTTTGAGGACAGTCTATTTTTCTTTAAATAAGGTTGGTTTGGTAACACGACCGGAGTATACATATACATAACCTACACGACACAACTTGCGACATGATGCTGAACAGCACACGAGTTCTACATCTCGACACCCAAAAGGTCACATGGCATTCACCAGATGGTAGGAGTAGCAAAGGAATCGGTCATGTTGCAAATTACGGAAGTCGGACTTCCTGTCCATGTTGATGTAGAAGAAAACATCTGGTGAAGGAGATACAACCATGAACTATATGGCGGTACAGCGAAATAAACCTATTCGGTGAAATTCGAATCCAACGGTTAAGATGGCTCGGCCAAAGAAATCAATGCACAATCTCGTAAAGACTTCAACTCCCTCCTGCAAGAGGGAGTAAGAAAAGTAGAGCTTGTCTTTGATGTATTGACCAGTTAGAGGTAGACGTCCGACAAATTGGCGTGATTGGTAATCGATCCGGCTGGAGTGCTTGTTATGTAATGTTTTGGAAAGCTGGTCATTAAGTAAGTATTCGGACTTGATTCCTTCTGCTCCACAAGTCCTAGTTTGATATGGTTGTAGCCAACGAATCTTCATTAACAGTAACTCAAAAACCATTAGCTCTACTGATTCTCCTTGCAGTAATTAAAGCATCCCGTTGTTCTCATTTTTATTGATGTTTTTTGACAGGAAACAAACTGACTTAACATTTTAAACACTAGCCATTATATAGCTTGAATGCCTTCCAGTCAAGCAATAGGATATAGGACATTATCTATCAAGCAGAAAAAGGAAACTAGGAATCCGTTTTCCAAAGTCTAAAGTCGCCGCATAGAAAAGAAATACCTCTTAGCAGATGAACTTGTCTATAAAAAAAGTATCCCGAGTAGTGTGTACAATGCATAACCCCGTGGCGTAGAGGCTATTGTGTCGGACTGCCACACCGAAGGTTCTGGGTTCGATCCCTGACTCTAGCGAGGAAATGTCAAATCCTCCAGAAGAAATCATGTCATGGAAAGTGCTTCTCTGTTAGCCGTTCGGATTTGGCGGTGAATTGTAGAAGAAGAATGTCAAGGCACTCACAGGAAGAGCGTGTAAGTAACAGGCCCGGTGGACAGCAGACAGTTTCCCGATGCATTCGAATTGCGACAAGGAGTGAGACAGGGTGATGTTCCCTCATAGATTTTGTTCAGACGGTCGGTGGTGAGACTTTTCAATGGGATCCATTTCAAAAGTTAAACTATTTGGTCTTGACTGATGATATATGCCTGTGATTCGTGGAAATGCTTTACCAACTTTTCACAGCCTTCTGTGACCCGTTGCATGCGTTTCATCTTAATAATCCAGTGGCCGCAAACCATATGCAATAATGAACTGTGGGTTAAGACTGGATAAACAGAAGTGAATGGTAGACCAATGACCTCAAGGTGAAAGGCGAGTTGGAAAACTCAAGAAAACATGGAGGTCATATCTTTTAAAGGTAGCTGTAGCCGAGTCTCAGAAATTAGAGTGGTGGGCACAGTTTTATTCATATCTTAAGCTTGGTTTGCTCTTGAGCCATGGAGGGAATCGCACTCATTGCTCCTTATTTCCGCAAATGTTATATGTAATTTGGGGCTGAACCGTATACTTTCACCGATTTTAAAACCTCATGGATAAACTTAAACCGCAACTACTGCCAACCAACAACCTCACTAGTTTGGCATTATTAATTGAGGACGACAATGACAATTTTCGTATTACGAACATGACATAGGAAAACCCATCTCTTGGGATATGAAAAAGAATTCACTTTTAAATCTCATACAGAATAACTTGAGAAATGTATTCCTTTCTTCACACTGCACCCAGACCCACAACATGTACATGCGACTCATGGATTTTGGTTACATCAAGTGGCTGATGCCTATAGGCAAACTCAATAATTTGGCACCAGTAACAAGAGAATTTTAATTATGTATGCTCTGGACAATTTACACATTCTTGGAACCATTTTCGAATTACTGTGATTTTTAAAACATGCATTATCACAATATCTCGGTTTGTATGACCCGATCTTTTAAATTGTTCGAAATTAAATTTTCATGCCCGAATTGCGATCGTGCGACTATTATTCAAACTTTAAACAATTTGATTTCCGCGAATTTTTTCATCGATCTCAACAAAAGAGTGCCTTTTTAGAGTGCAAAATCGTGACACTGTTTTGTTCATAGGTTCCATACATTTTGGCGTAAAATTCGTGAACAAAATTCTCACTTTCACAACATCTGCCCACTGTGTGCATCATTCAGTCACTCACTGACATCCGACTCAATTACCCAACAAAACTCAAGTGACAAGACAATTTTCTTAATTCACATCGACATTTCGACTGCATCACTTCGTCATCACCTTCATCATCAGTGTCACGGGTAATGGCAATCAAAAGAAGCAAAGACTCATCCAAAATATGCCTTACCTTCACGCGAATTCAGGCAATCTTTTTAGATTGAAAAAAAAAAAAAAAAAACTCTTGAGATATTCCAAAAATGCATCTGAAATGCCATACTTCTGATGGAATGGAACATCTCGCACCCATTCATTGCTCATTTGGCATTGCTTATATGTTGATGGTTGGATGAAATAGAAATGGACACAAAAGTCAAAAAGCCAACATACATTATTATGCTTCTCAAGTCGGCACGTCTGATTGCATTAGCTGATCTGATCTTAGGCTTTGTTCCAGAGTTGACATGGACGTAATGGAATGACCTTGAGTTGATGGATACGAATACAAGTCATCGTTGTAAGATAAATTCATTTCACTGATCCCACACAGTCTCTATCATGGCACACACGGGACAATAGATTTAGTAAGAGGTTCATCTGTCAGGTTTACCTCAACAGATTAGGCAGTTTGATGGCCAAATTCATTTGACAGTAATTACAGGGAGAGTTAACAGTTTGGGAATAATGTAGAAACTACGATTACAAAAGAATGTATTGAAGATATTAAATAATAAACGCCAGTTTTTGAGCACGATTCTTTTGATTCTCTTCTTACATCGATCAGATTGATTTTTTGTAAAGTTTAAAAATTTTATGAAATGTAGTAAAATTATAATTCAATGTTGTGGCATTGATATTTTTTTTAGAAGTCATAATTTGTTTTATTTCTTTCATGGGAGAAATCGGTTCAAGTTTGTCTTTTCAAAACTTGAAATTTTTGTTTACATTGAAATTGATAATGGCTTGGTGTAACCTTATCATTCACGGCTGGGTCAATAAAGCCTGATCTTTTACTTAATAGCCTTCAAATTATTTGAGGAACTGTAACAATTAATTATTTAAAATTGAATAAAAATAAAAATCAAAGAATCTTTTAAAAATGTTTATGCTATACTATTTATTTTAATTTTTATGTAATTAGCTGAGATGCTGACGAGAAAAACCTTAGTCAGGGAAAATGACAGAAAAAGACAAGACATACATTTTTTCATAAAGACACTGTTGTTTAATGTTAAAATGTAAGTAATGAGTCAATACCTTCAACTGCGAAAACGGTGGTTATAAAAAACAAAAAAACATAAGCGAAAGCTACAATGCGTTTGCAACGAACTTTCGGATACCCTATTTTCCCTATTTTTTAATGAATATGCGTTCGCCTTCCGCAGCCAGCAACTGTCAACTTTCAGAAACGAAATTCTTTTTTTTAGCAGACCAGAAAAAATACAATAACATTAATTTTGTATGGCGCATGTTCAATAACTGTTAGCCCAATAAAGAAAGGAGTGTGCCACGCCCAAAGTTGAGACTTTTTATTGCCAAAGCTATATTACTATCAGGTTAGTGACATTCAATTTGTAGCTGTACAAAAAACACAATTTAATTGTTTGTTTTAGTTTTAATTTAGTTTTATTTGACTCTTTATTTCATATAAAATACAACGAACAGTTTTATGAAATTTGTTAAGAGGACTTTACCGCGAAAATTATTATTAAATTATCAATGACGAACTTAAAAACCGTGAACTGGGATTATTCGAATCTAATAAATAAAAAAACACGATAAAACGAATTTAAACAATATTCGTTGAAAAAATAGTACAGTGTGTACTTTATTTGAAGTGTGCGCCAGGTAATTTGTTCGTTGATAAAAAAAAGTACCAACAAATTATAGTGTAATGAAAATGAAATAAAAAGAAGATATATTTACTTCTCGAATTAAAATTATTTGTATTGCGAGTACAACGTCTGGGAAACCGTGGCGAATGCCTGGATAAAAACCCAGAGTCTTTTCAAAGTTTATAAAAATAAAATATTATTGTTTTTTTAGGACAAAATGGCAAACAAAAAAAAAGAACAAAAACATGTGTTCAAAGACCACAAGAATGGAAGGATAAATTTCGGTCACGAAGACAAAACAAAATGGGGTCACGAATCTCACAATCTTGAGATTTTAAATATACAAAGAAATAAACAAAGGCCAAACGGATACAGAAAAATTTCAAAAATAGCACAAATCGCAAAACTAAATCTCACTCTACTTATTTTTTCGTTTATGTAACCGGAAAGCTCTTCTCTCTCCCGTTCCTCTTCCTTACTTTCGAACTTTATTGATTCTCTTTTTTTTTCAGGTCGCCCCGTTCTGGCAATTAAGGAAAAATCACTTCCTTCCTTCACTAATCTACCCAATTATGTTCACCAAACTTTATTCTTTCTAACACAAACTTCAAAAACTCTCTTATTTTCAACTATTTTTTGCTTTCTTTTTAAAACTTTTCTTTTTTTCCAAGAATCTTCTCTGTCAGCTAGGCTGGTCAAACAAGAAGTGTCACACAAGCTAAGCTTGATTATTTTTCCAGTCCAAGCTTCCACCCACACATTCATACATTCAGCCATACATTTTCCAGGTAATTCAGACACGGGCCACTTGGTAACATGGAAGGCTTCCATGAACCTCCGTTGTCGACTACCTACGGAACTCTCTCATAACACACACATTCTCAGATTTCCTCAAGTTGTTGGTGCCATTTTAAAACTTGAGGAATCCTGTAATACTCTCTCTCTCTCTCTCTCTCTTTCTCTCTCTTTCTCTCTCTCTCTCTCTTTCTCTCTCTCTCTCTCTCTCTCTCTCTCTCTCTCTCTCTCTCTCTCTCTCTCTATCTCTCTCTCTCTATATCTCTCTCTCTCTCTCTCTCTCTCTCTCTCTCTCTCTCTCTCTCTCTCTCTCTCTCTCCTCTCCCTCACGATCACAGAATTCCTCAGAGTATTGGTGTCATCCCAAAATCTGACGAATCCTTAAGGTAGGGTTCGAACTAGACGTATACAAATATTTTGGAGAAAAACAGAAATCTTCAGAAAAGAAAAAAAGCAGAAAACAATCATGCTTGGCATTCTCCCAGTTACTTTATATATTCTAAGTTTAGATTAATCAAAGAAGAAACATACTTTCTGTAAATTATTAAACAAAATACTTTGTGAGGATCAAAGGAGAAAGGAAAAATATAATCATCTACTTTCGCGAAGGGCAGCAACAAAATACGAGTAGAGAGTGTCCCATCCAGCATTTCCATTTGGAATGTCGATAAGCTCATCTTCACCTAAGCTTTGTTTGCCGAAGTTTATAATCCTAAATTCCTTCAAGAATGGGCAGATTGCAACGAAATGCTTAATGTCTTGACGTTCGTTTAGATTGCATAGACTACAAAGTAAAGTTACATCCGGTCGGTGAGATATGAAGTTCAAAGACAGCATTTTGCCACGCGCTTTAACGACAATATTTATTTTCTCCACATGGTTAGAATTGAATATATAAGTATTATCCCCAGGCCGAAAATCAGGCGGCTGTAATAGGATCTGTAAGATGATAGTCGTGCTCCAGAAGAGTATCTATCATAGAGGGTATTGCCAAATCTTTCCAGTAGCGTGTTGAACTTTTTTTCAGCAACACAGTTTGCTCATTTTGAGTAACGGCTACATCTAAACTGCAAAAAGCTGCCAGGTTTCTCCATTCCATAGACATATCTCCTGATGATTGGATTACATTTTTAAGTATAATTTTTGGCAATCTTTTATTTTTTATTTCGAAAATCTTGACGATGTTATTATTGAAATGCATAGTTAGTGTTTTCAAAACCATTGGTGGAAGGCCTGTTTCAAGATAAAGCATGAAGTTAGAAGTATTCTTCGGGAGACGAAATTCTTTTGATAAAGTTTCGGAGATATTTTTCAAATGTTTCAAAGGAATTGTATCCCCACACTTTTGCACCATACAGAAGGATTGGTGACGCCGTAAAACGAAAAAGTTTAAGTTTTGCAATGTGCTCAATGCATGTACAGCGTTCCCACACTGCTGAAATTGCCCTCTTAGCTTCCTTTACCTTTTCTTCAAGATGTTTTTTCATGCTTAGGTTCGATGTGAATAACACATTGAGGTATTTATACTCCTGTACTATTTCCACCGATTCTCTACACCAAGTCCACTTTTCATTTCTCGCATGCCTACCCGCTCTGAATATCATAACCTTAGATTTTGATAGATTGACTTGCAAGTTCCGACAGTAATCTTTTAGTCTGTTCATCATCAGTTGCATACCATCTACTGTTTCTGAAAAAAACTAAAGAACACTATGTCATCTGCATGCATAAGGGCTGGTATCTTGACTCCTCCAATCGTTATTCCTCCTCTAACAGCTTCTATTATGTCATTTATGAATAAGATAAAAAGCAAAGCACTTAAGACACATCCTTGTTTGAGCCCCACTTCTGTTCCAAATTCGTCGGAGATAGACGTTCCATCCCAAACATAGGCTATGTTGTTTGTGTATAATGCTCTCAAGATTTGTATCACTTTGCTTGACAAACCACGGGCAATGGAGTCAAAAGCGGCGCGGAGATCAACAAAGAAGATGTAGGCATCGTTTTTTTTCTTTTTCTGTATTTAATGATCACCTATGTTGTACTCGTATAAAGAGGAAATATGATCAATAGTTAAGTAATTTCTCCTGAAACCAGTCTCATACTCTGACAAGATGTTTCTTCTTCTAACCCATTCCGACAGCCTTTTTAGGGTTCCGTACCCAAAGGGTGAAAACGGAACCCTATTACTAAGACTGTGCTGTCCGTCTGTCCGTCTGTCCGTCTGTCCGTCTGTCCGTCTGTCCGTCTGTCCGTCTGTCCGTCTGTCCGTCTGTCCGTCTGTCCGTCTGTCCGTCTGTCCGTCTGTCCGTCTGTCCGTCTGTCCGTCTGTCCGTCCTTCACAAGACTGTATCTCATGAACCGTAAAACTTAGACACTTGAAATTTGGACAGATGATGTATTATTGTGTTCCCTATAACAACAAATACTAAAAACTAAATAAAATAAAATATTTATTGGGGCTCCCATACAACAAACGTAATTTTTTGCTCGTTTTTGCTATGTTTGTCCGTCCATCACCAGGTTGTCTCTTTTCTTCTTTAGAAATTTCTTGAAGTCTGTCCCTGTTAGTTCTTCTTTTTGCTGATTTGCGACTTCACTCACACAAACAGCTTTACCTACATGTAAATTATAGAAATTCTTTTAGAAGAAAAGAGGCAACATATGTATGCTTTTAAAGTTAAGTTTTCTTCTATTCGAGTTCGAATTCGAATAGAAAAAAAAAACAGAAAAAAAAAACAAATGTCAAACCACAATCAACAAGTCGGTATTAGATTCTCTCATAAAATAATATTAAATCAGGATTTAGGGTTTTTAAACGTAAGTACGCCTTTCTTCTTTATTTTATTGTAAAAAAACACTATGCTCAGAAAAAAAATTACTGAAATTTCTCAGTGAAATATTTGAGCAGGATTGGCAAAGGCATCTTGTTGACAGTTTGTTTAGGAAAGATCGCGCTAAAACTGTTCTCGTTTGTGTGAGTGAGAAACAGCTTGACCTACAGGCATATAAATTCCAGAAATTCTTTTAGAAGAAAAGAGCCAACCTATGTATGCTTTTAAAGCTCAGTTTTCTTCTATTCGTGTTCGAATTCGAATAGAAAACAAAATAAGAAAAAAAAACGAATGTCAAATAAAGAACATGAAGTCGGTATTAGATTTTCTTACCGACCAAATTTTAAAATCTTAAAAATTAATATAAATAATAATAACTTCTTATTATTCTATAATTCTATACATATAATTTCTTCTTGCTGCTTCTTCTTCTGCTGCTAATACTGAATCACTGAATTAATTATGAATTATTAAAACTACTGTTAATCCTTAAATATTAAATTAAACTTACAAAAGAAGTACTGGGAGGTCTCGATCTGATTTTAAAGAAGTTATTATTCATTTATACATACATAAGTATTTATTTTTGAGACATTAAAAATTAATTGCAAATTTAATACTGACTTCTTGTTCTTTGTTTGACATTCGTTTTCTTTTCTATTTTGTTTTCTATTCGAATTCGAATTCGAACACGAATAAAAGAAAACTGAGATTTAAAAGCATACATATGTAGGTTGGCTTTTTTCTTCTTTGCGGATTTCTGGAATTCTTGAATTTACATGCATAGCTGTCTCTGTTTCTTCTTCTTTTTGCTGATTTGCCAGTTTTCTTTCACTCACACAAACAAGATCATTTTTGGCGCGATCTTTCCTAAACAAACTATCAGTTCGTCGTCTTCTGCAAATCGTAATCGCCTGTTACAATGAGAAATTTAAGCAAGTGTTTATTGAATAAAATAAATGTTTAAGGGGGCTCCCATACAACAAACGTGATTTTTTTTTTGCTGTTTTTATAGATAATGGTACGGAACCCTTCGTGCGCGAGTCCGACTCGCACTTGCCCGTATTATTTCAATAACACCAGCGATCAGTTTGGCATTGGTGTTTAAGAAAGAAATTCCTCTATAATTTTATGCTTCCTCAAAGTTTCCTTTTGAGAAAATTATTGATTTTTTGAAACTTTCAGAAACTACTGTGCTTTGCAAGATTTGATTAAGTTCACCCGTAAGCAGCAGAATAAATTTATCTGTGGCATATTTGTAGAATTAGAAAGGAACACAGTTATCTCCTGGTGCTTTGTCTGCTTTGCAATTTGCAATAATTTCTGCAACTTCATGCGTCGAAAAAGGTGCATCTAGAAATTCATCTACATCTACTATTAGTGGGGCTGCATACTGTGTTAAGGGTGAACTGGTTCTTGCATTAAGACGGTTCTTGAATGGCGATTGTGGGCGTGTTTGTGGGCGGATTTTACCGGTTCAAAAAATAGCCTTATACTTGAACCAAAGATTACCTATATACATATATCAAATTTATATACACCAAATTGCTCTAGACTCTAGAGAGTACATACGGACGAACTTACGGATGGACATCGCTAAATCGACTAGGATTTTAATTCTGAGTCAGAATATATATACTTTTCTAAAACCAACATTTTAACCCGTCTTAGGATAGGAAGAGTTCCTTATGCTTTTACTTGCTCAAAATTACTATCCAATCCATAGTTAACTCAAAACCTTAATAAACTCAGTTTACACTAGTAAACACTTCAAACTAATTTCAACCTAGTTACATACATATGTAGTTAATTAATTTACTTACTCTCCATCAGAGTTAACGTGACCAAAATTCTCACCATTATTCCAAGACAAATCTGTTTTACGAAATCTGTGAAATAGCAAAACTCAAAATTATAATTTTATCGTTTGCATGAATCAATGCTACGGCTTTACACTTAATGCAACTTATAATTTCTTTTGTAAAACTAAAAGACTGAAAATCTAATCACTGAACCAAAACCGAATACAAAAAGAAATTAAGCGCCACAATCAATCACAAACTTAAGTAAACTTTCCAAAAAGCTTGGTCTTGTAATTTCAATTTCATGCGTCGTTGTACGTTGTAAAAGGCCTAAACAGGTCATTTATCATCTTGGTTTGGTATCCAGTACCCAGTATTCAAGTCATCATAAAGGCATTACAAGCAGACAGGTGTTTATGTGTAAACAGTTTGTGATACAACAAACCTTCCATAACCATTTAGAACACCAAAATAGTATTCTTCAACAAAGATGATCTCACCATCACCATCACCGTAGCCATTAGTTACATGTTACATCTTCATTCGCGCTGAAGATAAAGAAAAACCTCTCACAATAGTTTTGGTGCGTGGAAATAAGAGATCTGCTTGGATAAGTTGCGTAACAAAAAACAAAAAAAAAAACAAATCCAAAAGATCCCACCGAATTTGATTCCCATTCAAAGTGTCCAATGAAGAAGCCACCACCATGCCACGGCTCCTAAGACTAACTACTAACGCCACCGACACAAAATGACGATCGCACGCAACCGCAGCTGGATGTTTATCTATCGCTTACGCTTGCGCGCTGCACTAATGAAGCTGTGGGCCACAATATCCAAGCTCTTCTTTTTTTGTGAACTGTTTGTTGTATTGCAATTGACGGTGGTTTTGGACTTTGGAGGATACCTATATCAATGTGCAATAATTTAAACGCCCCGGCTGTTGTTTTTTTTTAATTTTTTGAACGAAGATATCTTTTTTGTGGGCATCTAATTGTTGCACATTTGCGGGTAATGCACATGATTGTAATTGCATTGCATTGCGTGTGTTTAAGGGTCAAGTTATGTTTTCTTAAAAATAATTGAGCTTCAGATTTAGATTGGAACTGGAAATAAGGCTAAGCAGATCGAAGTGCAGTTTGGGGAAGCTTGACATTTAAGCCTAGCTTCCATATATTGCACAGCATGATGGAGGGAAATAGCACTGTCGCCGAATCGTGGTGCGGGCTTACTTTCAAGATGGGGCTTACAGACCTTTGTGATTGTGGACCACGACCTCAAGCAATTTATCCCGCCATACAGTCCGGTCCCTAGCCAGTTGCGCCTCTTGTTATTTGATGTTGTCCTCCACCTGATCGCGCCACCTTTGATAGAGTCATCCACTGCTGCCTTGTCGCTCAGAGTTGAAATTGAAGGCTCGGCGGGCTGGTGCGTATTCGTCCATAAGTCCACATGCCCCAACCATTTGAGACGGTGTATTTTCAACTTTTTGGCCAGGTCAATGTCGCTGCATATACCGCTAAGCTCGTGGTAACCTCTTTTCAAACATACTCCATTGATACAATATAGGATCGAATATCGAGGGGAGAAATCAGCGAGTCAACATGTCTTAAGACTTTCTCGACATCAAAGGATTCGAGTCGGTTGTAATCTTCCCAAGTCATCCTGCATCAGCAAAATGGTTTATATGTTTCAACAGAATAGCCAACAAGATCTTTCAAGCGACATTTAAGAAGCTAATACCTCTGTAATTGACGCAGTTCAGATCCTTTCTTGTGGAAAAGGAACACGATGCTAAGGTTCCTTCGTCAGTCATGCTTTCATTCTACCAGATTGTACAGATGAATTGGTATATGCTCCTCACTAAGTCATCTCCCGCTGATTTGAAGAGTTTAGCCGTAAGGCCATCCGCTCCACCAGCCTTGTTGGACTTTAGTTTTGATATTGCTACCCGAACTTCTTCTTCGACGGGTGGGCGGAAATTTTGTTCATCATCGTCCAAATCGAATGCACCGTTCTACCTGACAGCGATAAGTTGTCTTTTGCGTTTAACAATCTGCAAATTTTTACCAACGTCTGAGCATCCTCAATTACATTCTCAGCCTCATCGCAAAAGGCTTACTCTTTGTACCTACACCTTGGAAAAATGCTTTACCCTTTGTTAGAACTTTTACAAATTGCTTCTACCGTAGCATCTCTAAATAGATTCAACCGCTTGCATTAGCAGCTGTTTATATCGCTTGCAGAAAATTCTATATTTTCTTCTTCTTTTGTTGTTAGACTGTATCGGTAGCTCTGGTTCTGGCCTGCAACATTGCCTGATAGGCTTCGATGCTTCGATCCCACCTTTAGTGGCTGGTGATGGTACACCCCATCCTCGAGGTTTCGGGCGTTCAGACGGCTTTTTGCGGTTGCAGCTTCGCCACATCCAATTTTCTGACACTGGTTGCTCTATTCTGCCGTCTTGTGGATACCCACATTCGAATAAGTCTTCCTCTTATCGAAAACCCGCATATAAATAGGTAGTCGCTTCCTTCTTGTCTTGTTTCACTTTCTGTAACAGAAATAACAGTTGTTCATACTCTTTGTACCTTCAGAATACCATCGCACTTTTTGAATGGCTGTTACGTCGGCCTTGACACCATCTTGATTCTTGAGCTACCACTAATTGTTCTTCTGCACATGGACTGTTAAAAGTCTGGACATTCGATTTACAGAACCCAAATTCGTTGTCTTCCTTCATTTTGCTAGGGTTCTCACTAGTTCATACTGACTCAAGACAGTTGGTTTCGCAACCACTTTTAATAAGCTTAACAATCGTACATTCATGCTACCAAAAAGGTGTTAAAATCTCGGCGAAAAATGACCAAACGGATGGTTGAGAACGTTGCTAAGCCCCTCAACACAACCCGAATTCAAAAATAGAGCGTGGAAGTTCCTTTTATTATTATTACTCTGCGAACATCAATCAAAGCTCTAATTCGATAGGGCAACCTTAGATTAGGCTTCTTACCACATTGTCGTTCAAATTATCCCACTTCTCTAGCAATGCAGATTTCAGTGCACTGAGTTTCTGGTAAGGACGACCAACTTTGAATCCTTCTTCTAGACATGTTCAATAGCAATCTTGTCCGGGGTCATCACTAGCCAATCAACAACCTCTATTTCAACTTCTTCTAAATAATCCATAACGTACCTGGCGACATGTGAACTTGCATTATCCTGCATCAGTTAGAGGTTTTCACTAATAAATGGTGCGAATGGAACTACTTATTCTTCGAGGATGTTGCTGACATATTAGCTTAAATTTATCTTCTACGATACACAGCTTAGTTTTTCCACTCAGGGAAATTCTTGCCCAAACCATGACCGAACCTCCCAAGAAGCTTTTCTTTATGGCAATCGTCGCGGAAGAGTATCTCTCACCTATAGTCGTCTCCAGACTCTGCTGCGTCCATCTGGACATCTCAGACAAAATCTGGACTCATCAGTGAAGAGAAATCTGCTCCAATCAACCTCGGGATCAAACTTGCTAAATGCGTTTAAACTCTAGTCGGCGTCACTTGTGCTCTACCGTGAGCCGCGGTATTCAAGTTCGAGCGGGGTTTTCTTGCTCTCAGACCACCTTCTACTAATCACCGCCTAACCGTTAGAGCAGTTTACCTTGTCGTTTTAAGCCTGTGAGACAGTTCAACCGGTGTTTGATTCCTACTTCGAGGACTCTGAAGTAAATCGGTCATCTCTCGCATCGAAATCCGTCAAAAGGTTTACGAGAAATTTTGATTTAAGAAACCGGTCCTATGGAAGAGGTACCGTATAAGACTTTTCCTGAAAAATCTGTTCCAACCAAAACTTAAGGTTTACGCAAATAGCACCGTTAAGAAAGTTTCATCAAAATAGTAAGAGCCGTTTTTAAGACAAATTAATTTTTCATTAAAAATCGTTTGGCAGGTACCGTTAGTTTTTGAGCTAGAATGCTAATTCAAAAAATCCGTCTGTAGAACTTCACAATAACACTGTGTAGGAAGTTTGAAGCAAATCGCGTAGGGTCGTTTAGGCTGTAGGTCAGTATACAGACAGACAAACACACGAATAGACAAACAGACAGACAGAATTGTCGTACCCACTTTTTCGAGATTCTCTATCATCGTAATGTTATGTAATTACAAGTATAAATATAATCGCATATAAAAATATGAGTGCACCAATTTTTTTGTAACTCAATGTATGAACATCGTCCAACTTCTTGCGACCCAGTCGGGTACTTTATCTTCAAAGTGCGTATAGGTACAGGGTATACCAGAGAAGTATCGAGGCGTTAAAATTGCGTCATATCATAATTGATTATTATTACTCACTTGCATCTTCTTTTCTTATACAGTACGTTGTTAGTCAAAATTTCACACACAAAATCATCCAAGATGATTGATAGGCGCCGTTGATTAGTTTTAAGGGATTTTATCTGCCTCTTGGGATGATGATTATAAAGAATCAAAATCAAGAATTAGAATAAATATTATATAAATGAACTTAAGTGGCAACATGCAAATAGCCACTTAATCATAAATTAATCCATTATTCCTCCTCAAGTGTCATTGGCATCGTATCGAAAGACTTATCAATTCCAATTCCAACTAACTACATAAATTTGGTTGTTGACTATGTTATCCACGCGCTATCGCAGGAAACAATATGTTTTTATGATTTGCCTTGTAAATATGTCAGTCAATTTTAATTTAATTAATCATCTCTTTTAACCACCCATTAAAAAATTCTTCAATTAATCAAAATGAAAATTTATAAACTGTTCAAGGTTATAGTTAATTCAAAGCTATAAGCAAATAATAGGCTTTTATATAGAAATGAATCAAAAATAAAATTCAATAAACTAGATAAGACAAAGTGTGGGTAATTTGATACTAAACTGCCTTCAATAAATCAGAAAAATTATCGCTTGAGATTGGATCATCAGGAAACATTGTTAGCTATACTGTTCACATTGTATGGAAATCAAATGTATGTATGGTATATCAAATGGGGCGCACGCTTGAGCTCAGTGGTGATATTCCATCATAGTAAGGGGCATTGTAATAATGAGCCTTTTTAAATTAAGAGCATTAAGGAAAATCGAGAAAAATACAGGGAGCGAAGGCAACCTTCGTCTCTCCTTCTTGATTTTCGTAAGCTGTTGTTGACAGTATAAGGGCAACATTTACGTGGATACCTAGCAATTAAGCCTTAAATTATCCAGTGCGCCTACTCGCATACAGAGTCAAATGGTGCTCAGACCAGAGCCCTAAGATCTACCCTGAGGTAGATATCTTAGTACCAATTTTATGGAACATGTTGAGGCATGTCCACACATGCCTCTATCTAACACCTCTTGCATCCAAGAATAAAATCCTTGGATGCCATATTTTTCCGCATAAATAGTCCCAGGTGACAGAGCTCAGTGTCGTGAAACACCAGAACTCCACTACGAGACAGGGCCTTCCCGTGGTACCAGAATATAGCTTCCGGTGGAGCTTCGCAACCATAAGGTCACTTCCAGATAAGCACCATCAATACTCAAGGCCTGGCAGCCTTAAGATATGCGCATTCAACCACTTGCCAAGGAAGAAGCCAATGGCCAAATGTTCACACCAAACCTTCCTCTCTTTGCCGCATACTAGTTTTACCTTGAATACGTTACCGTTAAGTAATCAATACCGCAAGGAAAGGAAATCCAGCTGCAAATACTCACTTCTGTCTCATTTACAGCAATTTTCCTGCCATTCATATTATTCCCGGGTTTCACGTGGAGGCGGTGGGTAGGCACGTCTATGCTCTCTTAAGTTCCAACTTCTACCTCCACTTCAAAGAAGTAATGGTTGCATAGAAGCCATAGCTACAAAATATCGTCAAAACTAAGCCCGACAGGTTCCTTAAAGGCGAAGAGGTGCCGTTGCCACAACGCACCAAGGATCCTCCAACGAAGCAGAAGGAGTGTTGCGATTTATATTTGCTGACTTGGTTAAGCGTTCAAAAATCTTAAGAGAGTCATAGTTCAACTCCCAAGCTGTTGCACTTAACCTCCCACTAGAACATACTGCTGGAAGCAGATCCTTTGATTTATCTCTATTCATCGCACGATAGATAAGTCAGTGCCGGATTTAAGGGAGTGCATCCGGGGCAACTGCCCCGGGGCCTCCACAAAAGAGGCCAATAATGGCAACCCATTTGAAAGAGCATACAAGCAAAGAGAGTGGCCACGTCAATTACCTTTCGACCACGATTTGCGAAGAAATAGTTCTATGGGTGATAAAGTACTAACTAAAATAATATCCAGAATAAAGAAATCCAAATATTATTCTCTATCAGTGGATTCTCCTCCCGAAAAATCTCACATGGATCAACTTAGTACAGTTCTTCAGATATTTGCCAAATTAAAGATTTCTCACAAACTCAAGTGATCATTTTTTGTTTCATTTTTCTTGAGAAATAATTCGGGTGGGGGCCTCCACTTCTTTGCTGCTCCAGGACCTCCAGACCTCTTAATCCGGCCCTGACCTCAGCTGTGACCACTTAAATTTATAGGTCTCAGCTTCCTTTATAGCCTTCCATATTGGCCTTGAAAATTCCATTCAAAAAACTGTTGTAGTATGGCGTCAGTAGGCTTTTTTTGAAGCCATGAGGTACGGTGTGGAGAGGGTGTCCTACAGAATCCCCAACAAAAATCCCCATCGATTAAAATCCCCAAAAATTATGTATTCTTATTTTAATAAACACTACAAGCACTAAAAAGAATTTTATATTCACTCTTTGGATTACATTTCCTGCAATATGAATTAAACCAAATATCACCAAAACAAATATGTTCAAGCAGTGCATCATGCGATCAAATCGCGCGCGCGATTTTCGGCTTGTAGATTTTCTCTTTGGGGATTTCGGGGATGGGGATTTCCGTTTGGGGCTTGTGTTTTGGGGCAAACGTTACCAACCCGTGTGGAGATAGTTGGAAGAGGAGAGGGGAGTACGTGTTGGAAAAAAAGGAATTGTAAAGGGTTTTACAGTCAATAAAGAGAGTCTCGGATATTACCCTTCGCGATTTTGAGAGACATTGGAATATTTTATTACCATTTCAATATCATTTATTGTGAGAATAAAAAAGAAGAGGTCTTAATAGACTACCTTGGGGAACCCCTGAGGTACCCAAGAATGGATTGCAGAGGACAGAACGGACACTGTAATAACAGTTTTCTAGATGAAGAAATCCATTTCAAGAAGAGCCGAGAACGTATAAGATACAAATTCAACTAAGTTGAATTATAACTAAATTGTAGACCTACAATTTAGAAAAACATATTGCCTAGGGGAGATGAGTTAAAATCGTACAAAATGCTTTCAAATATTTAAAAGAAATGTATGTGAAAGTTTGGGGTTTGGACGATATTTTTTAAGATCGATCTTTGAGCCTTTTTTGTCTATTGGGTTTGTAAAACAGATTTTCCATACTTCAGGAAATTCTTCTTGATATAGCGATATGCTGAAAATTTTAGAGACAGGGATAGTGAGAGCCGGGAACAAATTCATCATTGAGTTGATTAAACTTATTCTCGGTTATACTATGGTGGACAGCAAGAGGAAGGAATGAACCAAGGGAGAAATAGGGCAAATAATCGAATAATCAGGTACAAATAAATAGCCGCGCCGATGAAACATTCCTGGTGGTAAAAAAGTTGGCTACAGCTTCCGGTTTATTCGGGGTTTCGGTATTGAAAGAGAGAGAGTTAGGATAACCATACATCTTTAAATAATTTCTGATATCTTATACGTGGATGGGAAGGGTAAATAAGAAATAGTTTTCGGGATTTCTATTAAGGTTTCTCAGTATTTAGAATTGGAGAAAATAATACTTTAAGACTCGCGAGAATTTTTAACTAGCTAGCTAGCGGAAACCTTTAATATTTAAAATGTAGATGCTAAGAAAGTAAATGTTAATGTTTTTTTTGACAACTCTTGGCGTTTTCAGGAAAACCTGGGGCGACCCTGAGTTAAGTTCAAGAAACAAAGCTACAGATATCCGGACGACATGGCGAAAACCATTTTTGGGCTTTTCTTTCTAAGTATTAGATAGAAAAGCCCAAAAATGGTTTTCGCCATGAGCAAGAAAAAATTTGACAGGAAATCTAGAAGCGGAAGAGTTGAACGTTTTTAATGCTTCATTGTTGATTCGGAGCACAATCACAAAAACGAACGATGATGACATGACAATCAAATAAATGCTGTAATAAAAAGTTTATCTTCATTTTTTACTGAAAAGTTTAGGAAAAACCCCGAAAATAATTTTTTGAAAAATCATTTACCAAAGAGCATTGATGAAAACTCTGCAACCGGAAAGAGTTCAAAATGGTTCTTCAAACTTTTACGTCAAGCGTAAAATATAATTTAACAGATATGTAATTTAACCAAATGTTTCATTTTTAAGTTTTTATTTCGGGTCAGCAAATTCATAAAATTAATCGGCATTTCACTGAAAGTCACCCCCCCCCCTCGCCAAGCGTTGGACTACCGCTACGCCCCTGAGCATGGCGAAAACCACTTTTTGGGAAAGAATGTAATGATAAGGAAGAGACACCGTCAAAACCGCAATATCTTACAATATTCTCTAATTCAATCGCGAAAAGTGGAAAGCAGTCCTTATCTATATATCCTTATCTATATATGTGGGAATGGGTAAAAAGGAGAACACAATTACGAACACACCAAATTAAGTTTACTTCAATTTTATTCAGTTAATTAATAAAAAAAGGTATAATACAAAGCACTTCAAGTTAAGATAGGTAATAAGTTTAATTTTCAATAGCAATAAGTTTAAGTTTCAATTTTATTTAAGTTTCAGGGACAAAAGAAATAAGGTTTCGTGACTTTTTTCGTAGCGTTCTTTAATTGCGTGTCGTTCGTTGCGCGTTCAAACTTAGTGTGTCCTCTCCCACTCTTTTCTCCTTGCCTTCCCGTTTCTTGTTTGATTGTGAGCGTGCGTTCAGATACACGGGATTGCGGTTGTTCTGATAATAATGAAGAAGACGGACTTAGGGATAATAGAGCTGTGTCAATCGTGATTGATTCGGTCTTTGCGACCCGTTCATTTAAAAGTATTGGTGATTGCAATCACACAAATGGAAATGATCCGATCAATCAGATTCAATACTTTTGAATGAACGACACTAAACTCACTCTCACTGAACTGAAACTCATTCATTGATTCATTCGATCCAATGAGTGGTGTTAGTAATGTATGTAAAATCGAAATGAACGAACGAAACGAGCCTAGAGTGAAGTGAAATTGGACTGAAATTAAACACAGCGAAACCATAGTAGTTGTAAAAGTATATATGCAATTAAAAGGGACTAGTGGCTAGGGAGAGAGAGAGAGAGAGATATGTACTGTGTACATGTATTGAATGTTCTTTGGCTTGCAAAGATACAAATGCAAAGACACAAAATGTTTTATTCACATAATTTCCGTAACCGGTATGGGCTGGAAGTGAAATGATTGAAAAAGAATGATATAAAGAATGAAAGAATGATTGACTTTGTATCTTTGAAATGAATGAATGTTGAACGATTGTATCTTTGAAAATGAACGACACAGTTCTAAACCGAAACATTTCATTTTTGATTGAATGAATGATTGATTGAAAAGAACGAATCTTTCAAATGACCCATATTTGATTGATTCGATCTTTTGAAATGAACGATTGACCCAGGTCTAAGGGATAAGCTGGGGCATTCGAATGCCACATATATCACTAATGCATCCTTGAAAATTGTTATAGTTGATTTTAGGACAATTAAGCAAACAGAACTGGGTTTTCGGGCTTGGTACCAAAATAAAGCTAGTGAATTTAAGAATTTGTTTAAAGCAAAACATGATCAAGACTTTGTTTTAAAATGTTAAGTTAAAAAGTTTTGATCCTAGCCGAGCGGCAAATAATATTAATACCTGTCGGTTTCAATCAAGCAAGGAACTTCAAATATGGAGTCAGTATAAATAATCATAAACGGCGTGATATCAACTTGTCTTATTCTCGGACTGATTATGAAAACTACAGAGTATGTTTATGTGTCGGAAAGGGTTAGGAGAAGTGATACACGTCCATTTTCTAAAAGTGGTCATCAAAATGATGTCGTATTCCTATGAAAGGAAGGGATACAAATGTGTCTCCATGTTACGCAGGAATTATTATAAATTTGTTTTATTTTCAAAAACTTATAAATTTATATTTTTAATCAAAGCGAGCACAGAATAAGTTCTCAATTTTGAGGTCTCAGATTTATTTTCTATAGTTTTTTTTTTTTTGATCCAACTATCGTCGGTTTTTTTTTTTGTTTTGTTTTTTACCAAATTAAATTTTACAACATCAGACAACAGCCTTCAACAAACGAAATTCTGGAAACAATGGATCTCAAGGAAAATACTCTTTGCGAATCATCCGGAAGAGCTATGGGAAAGCATTGTTCAAATAGAATCAAGGTTCGCGATATGATCCAACGATACAATACAGCCTTGACAACGGATTCAGACAAATTATCAAACACATCCATAAAATCTTCAAAGTCCTCATACTTTGGCCTGAATGTAAGTGGTGCCATTCAAAACAGTGATATTCATCCAGTGTTTGCTGGAAAAGAACATTCAGTTCAAGCAACATCTGAAAGTCCATCAAGAAGTAGCAGCGGGTCAGAAAAAACTATCTGCAGTTCAAGGTGGGTTTTGATTCGATTCAAACCAATTTTGGGTCATATTTTCGAAATTCAAATATGATCCATCCTGATAAATTCATAAGACTTTTCTGATTTTCTAACGGAGGATTGAGAGATTTGAGCAACTAATTGTTATCCAATCTGCACCGACAGAAAATCAGAAAAACTTTATGAATAAATTGTCATCAAATTTTTTTTATCAATTTATCAAGATCTCGAGAACCACCACAAGCGGCACCACGAGAAAAGAAAGCTCGTCATTCAGATGTCTTGGAACCACATAAAGAAGAACAAATAAATTGCCCTGAAGCATCATATCAAAGCAAAACGACAATTTCCAAAACTCCAACCGGTAAGTCGAAGATTCGCTAGAACTTAATCGCAGTTATTTCGAATATTTTTTTTTTTTTTTACAGGTGTTCGTATTATCGTTGATATATACTTTGACAAAAATAAGAGTATTGCAATTGAGGACGTTGTTGGAAGCCGCGTTGAAACCGATATACCACCGAGCAAAATTTTAAAAGAGTTTCAGAAAAGGGTCGCAGAAACCTCGCAGGATTGATAATCAAAAATACTTTTATACCATTTTATTTTAAATTCCGACATAGCTTTTATTTTAAAGAACATTTCATAACAACCTTTGTTCTAATAGTATATTTTTAAAACATTATTATCAGTAAAAACTACCTTCGGCGTGTACAGTAGGTACACTGACCAATTTCCAATATTACATATTTTTTTAATTGAAGGACCAATTCCCACAAGGATATATTTTTACTTGCGATTATAGGTAGTAACGGGTGATTTATCAGGAGGTTTGATTTATAATGTAAAATATTATAAAACATAAATGGGCTTGAATTTCAAAAAGCACATAGCCCGTTAACATGGCATGATAACGGTTACTATTGACGGTAACATTATTATGATTAGCCTCATTTTTGAAGAAATATAAATGGTCCGTCCGTTTGTCTGTCGGTTCGCACTTTTACAGCCTAAGGGGATTGCCCGATTTGCTTCAAACTTGGTACTTAGTAATTATTATTTGGAATTTCCTCGAGGGTTTTTTACTTGCAATTATTGGTAGGTACTATGGCAAGTTATGCATTCTGAAAAAAAACTGGTATATAGTTTTATTACGACGTTCTTCAGAATTATTTTCGGAATTAGCATTCTAGCTCAAAATCTAACGGTACCTGCCATATGATTTTTAATGAAAAACTAATTTATCTCAAAAACGGCTCCCATAGGATCATTAAACCACTTCACGGATTTCGATGAAATTTTTAATGTGGAAGTCCTTTTACAAACATATATTCCAAACCGATTTATTAGACGTTATCACGTCAAAATATGTAAACAACAACAACAAAAGTTGTATGCACTTTAATTCCATTCGAGCATTAACTAATTTGAAATAAATAAAATGCACGACTGGGTCGCACGAACTTGCTCTTATGATAAGCAATTGCGTAGTGGCTGCATATATGGATATTAAAAAAAATTAAATAATTTCGAAAATGCTTTTATTATACCCTATTCCATAGAATGGGTATATTGTATTTGGTGTGGAGTTTGTAACATAGAGAAATAATACCGTTAGGTATAGAAAAGTATATATATTCTGACTCAGAATCAAAAGCCTAGTCGATTTAGACATGTCCGTTCGGCCGTCCGTCCGTCCGTATGTATACTCTCTAGATGTCGCAATTTTTGAGCTAGAAAGCTGAAATTTGGTATATATAATCTTTGGTTCAAGAGTAAGGCTAAGTTCTTGAACCAGTAAAATCCGCCCACAAACACGCCCACAATCGCCATGTTTGTTGAACAACCTCAATTTGGTAAAATTAAATTATGTTTTTTGTACAGTTACGAAAAAATCATAGCGCTAAAATTTTGCACACGCAAGCTTTAGGTAAACCTTCTTCCAATCAAATAAAAAAATTTCAGTTTGGGCGTGGCTGACGCCCATTTTTCATACAAAACCATCAATATTGTTTTTTTAAAATAACAAATGTTATATTAAAGAGAAAAACATTAAATTTTGTGGTCATTACTTGCACATAAACATCTTGTGTATGAAATCAATAAATTTGATTTTGGGAGCGGCTGACGCCCACTTTTCAATAGAAACTATTAAAAAATTGTTTTTGTAAATAAACGGTATTTATAATGAATCCGCAAGCCAAAATTTTGCGTCTCTTAGTAGAAACTAAATCGTTTGTGTATGAAAAGAAATTTTTGAATTTTGGGCGTGGCTTTCGCCCACTTTTCATGAAAAAAACGAAAAACGTAGTTTTAAAAATTTAAGGTACTACCAATATTCAATTTAAACCTTTTTCCCTTCCGTTCGTTTTATGAAAAATATATCTCTACATTTTCTTGTGCAAATTTTTTCAATACGCCCACTTTTGAAGGCGTGATTTTGATAAAATACCTTTGTTCAGGTAAGATTGTTTAAAAACTACTCGATTCAGCTGTAGTTTTACACATATGCCTAAATACTGATCAAAGCTCAGTTAGTGCTTCAAATTTTTAAGACACGCCCACTTTTAAGGGGCGTTTCCGTCAAAAGTCGTATAATGCATTAATTTTTTAACGTTTTTTAACTATCGGTCGCAGTTTTGAAGTTAGAAGATGAACTTTTAGATTTATATTTCTTGGTTACGTAGCAGAGTGTGGTTCAAGAATTGTTAAAAACACTCATAATCACTATTTCCATCCAAATTTACTTTTTAAAATTTAAGTTTTGTCTTGTTTTGTTCAAATCGATCTGCAAGCTTAAAATTGAATGTCACTGAGCTCATACTAATTGCCTTAGCAACAAAAAGTCTCAACTTTGGGCGTGGCACACGCCTTTTTTTTATTGTGCCAGCAGTAA
Source organism: Platycheirus albimanus (assembly GCA_916050605.2). NCBI lineage: Eukaryota > Metazoa > Arthropoda > Insecta > Diptera > Syrphidae > Platycheirus > Platycheirus albimanus. Next base: position 288,301,115 of record OU696696.1, on the reverse strand, counting down.
TTCAACATCACACCATACAAAATTAATGTTATTGAATTTTTTCCTGTCTGATAAAGAAGAAGTTTGTTTCTGAAACTGGAACATCGGCTGGCTGCGGGAGGCGAACGCATGCACATACATATAGGGAATAGGGTATCCAACAGTTCGTTGCAAACGTACTGTAGCTCTCGCTTATGTTTTTTTAAATTAGTTTAAGAGTTTTCTCGGAAAAACTAAGTATGCAATAAAATTTCAAGTATGCAAAAAAAAATATTGAAAATCGTTCCACCAGTTTTTTTTTAAAAGGTTATATATGGCAATCTGTAGTTTACATTTGAAAAATAATTAAAAAAAAAATCAATATACCCGTTTCCAACATATTTCGAAAACCAAAAATTTTTTTAAAAAAATTATAAAAAATCAAAAAAAAAGTTTTTGAAATGCCATAATAATAAAATTATGAATGACTTCCTGTGGCCAAAATTTTATTGAAATTGAATGTATAGTTTACGAGAAAATTTGATTTGAAAATACAGGTTCTATAAGAGGTACCGTTATTAGACAAATTTTGAAAAAAAATTTCTAGCCAAAAGATAGATTGTCTTGCAAAAATAGCATTCTGAAAGTTTTATCAAAATCGTTAGCCGTTTTTGAGAAAATCAATTTTTGTCTTCAAGATTGTATGGCAGGTGCCGTTATTTTTGGACCTAGAGCAAAAATAAAAAATGTGTTCCGAGGGACGGCCAAATAAATCCTAAATACCAAATTTGAAGCAAATCGGCCCACCCGTTCAGCCTCCAGAGGTGCGAACAGACATACAGACAGACAGACAGACAGACAGACGGACGGAACTTCCAGACCCACATTTTCGACTTCTCCATCATCGTCATGTCATGTGTGATTGTTATCTCAAATTTTTTTTTCTGCACGAATCCATAACTTGCCTTTTAGTACCTATAATCGCAAGTAAAAAGTAGTTCCTTGACTTTGTGTGAGTTTCGCCCAAGCATGAACGGTGGGCTCATCAGTTAGAAGCCGTTCAATAACCTATTTCAACAGCTCGCAACCCAATTCTAACTACAAAGTTTAAAGAAACAATTATGTGATCACACCCTGCTACGTAACCACGGATTACATACATTCACAAATTTTGCAAACAGTAATGCAGATTTAGACATTTCATGAAAATGCGCTTCAAAAGTGGACATGTCCTTAAAGTTTGTTTACAAAATATCAAGAACGAACTGAGATCAAAGCTCAGTAATTTTTAATTTTTAAAGGACAAAAGTCTACGTACAATTGCAGTTTTTGGTTAAAAAACGATTTTTGTAGTGTGTTCAAAGTAAATAAAATCGAAAAATTATATATTTGAAATAAATTTTAGTTAAAAATTAATAATTAAATTAAATCCGAAAAATCTAAAAATCCTAATATGTAATTTTGTTTTCAAATTTTTAAAAAGATTTGCGAAGTTTAATGTGTAAGCAGACTTCTATCAATAAGAGGACTTAAGATTACAGATGAATCGTGTCGTTTTTTTTTAAATATTTTTGACAAAATAAAAGGTATTTTATGAAAACCACGCCCCTAAAAACGGACACCGCTAAATATTTAATAGGATAAAAAAAAAGAAACACGGCTGATACATTTTTTTAAATTATTTTTTGTTTTTATTTTGTATTTTGTTTTGTCTCTTAATTTATAAATTATTTTAACTGTTTTCATTTTTACTTGTTTTGTATAGATTTATTACGATATTTACAAATCTATTGTTTATTTTATTTAACTTAAAACTATTCAAAATGATAACAAATTTCGGACGAGCTTAACTTGCTGTTGGTTTTTTATGTTATTTTATGTTTTTGTTTTTTATTTTTTTATTGAGAAAAGCAAGTTAAATTGTTGTGTTGTGTTTAGATTTTAAAAAATATTTTCTTATCGTTTTTTTTTTCTTTTGTCTACAAATTCTTTTATAATGAATGCACAGTTATGTTTCTTGTATGTAATTATTTTTTTATTTTAGGAATAGTTCGGAAGTTTCGTCTAATTTTTATTTTGTTCTATTCATAGATGAACATTTAAAAAAAAAACATTTTTATTGTCTAAATGACATTTTTCTTATCAGTAAATATTTTTTTTTTGTTAATAAAATTTATATTTTTTTTTTTTTCACTACTATTTCTCCTCTAAGAGTTAACTTTATGTGTTTAATTTTTTGTTTGCCTCTATTTGAAAAAAGAAATTGTGTTAAGCATTTTTATTTGATTGCAAAATAAAATATGTTTTGGACAATTTGCAATTTATTAACTTTTTTTTGTTGCTGTTATTTCTTTCTATAAAATACAATTTTCTCTTCTGGTGTACATAAAAAGCACGCAAAGCTATAAAAAATCTTCTAAAGACTCACTTAAAAAATATTCATATTTTTTGTTTTTTTTTTTTTCTTTTTCAATGGAAAAATAATTTGCAAAATAGAAAACAACTCATTTATCCTGAGAGGGATGGTGTCACATGGCGTGTTTTCTAAATGTTATGTTGTATGTGCAATTATTATGGGACGAATTATTTTGCATTTCAGTATGGCAAGCTTGTTTTTTTAGTTTTTTTGTTTGTTTTTTTTTTTTTTTTTTTTTAATACAAATGTCTACTTTTTATTGTGTGATCCTAACTCTAAGTATATTTTATATAAATTATTATTTTCTCACTAACACTTTTTTTATTTATTCTTATTTTTTTTTTTTTTTTAATTAAGAATGAAAAGATAGTGGTGCATTGAGGAGAAACATCTGGGATTGCCTTCAGCATATTGGTGTCTCATGCAAGTTCCTATAAAAATCTTTCATTTAATTTTTTTTTTGTTTTTAATAGCTGTCCATTTTTTAAATTTTATTGAATTTTTTAATTGGTGTTTAAATTTTGTTTGTGGTGTTTAATCACTTTTCTTAAGATTATTATTTTTGTTTTTCTTTAAATATATATCTATTTTTATTTATTTATTATTTTTAATATATAAATATATATGTTATATTTTTATGCATGATTTTACAGTAAAAATATGTTTTTGAAAATAAATTAAATTAGGAATTTTTTTGTTTTTTTTTTTTTTTATTTGAAGTGCTTTATTTTCATTAAAAAAATTATTGATTTTACTTTTTTTTCAGTTTTTGGCTTTAAACTGGAAAACAAAATTTATGTGTATATGTGATTCTATTTTATTTTGTTAAATATTAATAAATTTAAATATTATGGGATGTTTCTTTACAGGCACAATAAATATTATATTATCATTATTTATATCGCATTTTCTTACGTAATTTATTAATTAATAAGTTTTAATTATTTTGTATTTATGAGATTAAATTGAACAAATTATTTTATTATTATTTGATAAGTCAGGACACAAAACGTTTGACCGAAGAGTTATTTTTATTATTTGAAGTTGGTTCTAGAGATTTTTGTTAATCCCTGATTGGTAAGAGGAGATTAGAGAAAGTAATAATCAAATATGTAGTTTTGATTTGTGGTAAGCAAGTGTGGATTGAAGTGTAAACAAAGCCGTTAGCATAATAAAGACGGTTTTAAAATAAAAGCGTGATGAATGTTTTTCAAGTGACATCAGTCTAATTAGATTAGAATATGTGAACTAACGTCGTTATATAGGGTGAGTAACATCATTAGATTGTTCTAATATATAATTTTTATATAAACCTGGTTTTTTCTAACAATTTAACCAAATGTAACCAAAGTGAAGCCGTTTCCGGATGATCCAATAGGTCCTAGAAAGTGCGACTTCAGACCTGCAAAATCTACGAATGAACAAATATTCTCATTACGCCAGATCCTGGAGAAAACCCAAGAATTTAACATCGATACCCACCATCTTGTCGTCGACTTCAAAGCAGCCTACGACAGTGTTAATAGAGTTAAACTGTATAGAATCCCTGCTCGCTGTTCCGTGAAAGTTGGTAGGGACGATTCTAAAACCTTAACATTGTGCTGGAAAATGTCATACCGAACACCCATCCCACCACATCGGGCACAATCTTTAATAAATCGACACAATTACTTAGGTTTGCGGACGACGCTGACGTGATAGGAAGAACAACGCGAGCAATAACCGGTGCCTTCACTACCATGGAGTCAGCAACAACTGAAAATAAACGAGCACAAGACGAAGTATATCACCAAAAGTCCATTTCCACCACCGACTTGTTCAGAACGTGACCATTGATAGGTATAACTTCGAGGTAGTCATTGAATTTGATACCTTGGCGTTACTGTAAACACTGGCAACATCAGCGCTAATACTTGCTAATTCCTGTTTCTTTGGCTGAATAAGCAAATGAGGCCCTATCGAGAAGAACTAAGGAGACACTGTACAGAAGCATGGACACTCTCACAATCACATGAAAAGTCACTTGAAGTTTTCGTGAGAAAAGTTCTACGTAGGATTTGTATCCCTGTCTGTTAAAATCGAGAACACAAAACTTGGCAAATACAACGACGAATGACGATACGCGCTATACAGCGACATAAGCCTAGCCAGAAAAATTAGAATCCAGCGACTAAGATGGCTGGGCCATGTAGCGCGAATGGACATCCATGCTATAACTCGCAGTCTTCAACGTCAAACCAGAGGGAGTCAGAATCCAAGATAGACCTCATCTTCGATGGAGCGACCAGGTAGAGGAGACCTCCGACCACTTGGAGACAGCAGGCTAGAGATCGAGCAGAATAGAGGGGTATATTAAGCAAGGCCTAGCAGCACCACGCTTTAGTGGAGCCAACATAAGTATAAGTAAGTAAGTAAGTAACCAAAGTACCACATAACCATATACAAATAGACAGCATTTAGAAATTCTTTAGTTGAAATTCAAAAAAGGATACAAACATTTTTTTTTTCAGTTTAGGCAACATTTTAATCTTTGCGATCCACAAATGGAAGAGAAAACTAAAGAGAGGAAATACTTAACAGCAATTTCGTCACCAACAATCCTGGCGAACAAGAATATTCTATCTTTTACACTTCAAGAAATGTATCCAACAATTTAGTTGTACGTCAAACATTCAGTATGTCAAAAATTCAGTAAAATACAGCATGATAAACTGGTTTGTATCAAAATACACTGTTGTGGGCTGCCCGGAATCGATTTCGGAAAGTGAGCGCACTATTATAAACGCCCATGGCAGTCACTTCAGCAAGTAAACTGTTTCGGAGCCACTAAATAATGGAACTTATTTTGAATAAAACATCAAGATCGTTTGATTTCATATGGAAACAACACACAGTTAAACAACTTCTTAGCCATAAATGGAGGCAATAGCACTGACTGCGAGGAAAACCACGAATTTTTTAGCTATATTCGGAGTGACAAGTTCTGTTGTAAGGTAAGTAATAGAAACCACTTGGGCTAAGCTGGTTATACTTATGTTAACTCTACCAAAAATTTTTGATTGTTGATGTAGCGCTCGTTATTGACATTGACCGTCTCACCAATATTGTTTTCGAAAAAGTACGGACCAGAGACGCTGGCGACAAATCCATACCAAACGGCAACTTTTTAAAGTTTCACTCCATACCTGGGGAACCTTGTGTGGGTTGGTGTTGTCCCATATATGGCAATTTTTGCTTGTTAACACAGCATTCATCCAAAAATGTCGTTAAAGAAGAATTTTCGTCAAAAGTTGAGGTGCTCTCGTCCTTTAAACGCTCTGAATCCCAGGCCGAACAAAAGGCCTTCTCGATGGGCATGGTCATGAACTTTGAGCTAATGGGTCAGTTTCTTACACCCGAAGACCCAATTCTCGAAGTCAAATTCGCCAAATTGAAGTCTGCGAAACGCGGACACACTTTCAAAGATCGCGGCGATGTTCTCGGCACATCTTGTGGCCATTTAAAGAACGAATTTCTGATGATTGATTACCGAAACGGTCGTCTCAAAGTCGACCACAAAACGTTGATGAACCGACTGTGAAGGTCCAAGACTATGAGGAGCCGACAGTGAAGGTCCACAGTTTTGGGTATGTTTTGTCATTTCCGCAAGCCAGTTTCTTGAAGTTAACACGAATAAATGGAACCAACAAGACATAGTTATTGGGAGAAAGGAGACAATAGAGGCGGTCATTCAGTTCAACTGCCTGGAAAGTTGTTTGTCACCCGCGATGGTGGAACAGTCCTGGACGTCAACAACAGAAGAAAAAAAAAAGCTCGTATAGCATTCGGAATCTTTTCTTCAGTTGGGAACTCGTCTGCGTTACATTATTACCCACAGCAAACTGTGGCTTGGGGTTGAAGAAACAAAACTGGATTGTAGACATTATACAGAGAAAGGGGCGCTGGATTGGTCACGCACTGAGGAAGTCCAATAAACCTACAGTAAAGCAGTCTTTCCAATAGAATCCTCAAGACGTAAGGCAGACTGGAAGACCAAATGAAACATGGAGGTCAACTGATATGAAGAAATCTGAGTCCAGCAAATTGGAGTTGTGATCACAGCTGAGGTATCGTCCAAGTACAAAATAAACAGAGATGGAAGGATCTGTTTGCCAGGAGGAGTAAAAGTGTTGCTGCCGACAGCGGCTTCTGGGATCCAAAAAGAGATGTTAAATTACTTGCCCACAAAAAACTTGAACTGAAAATAAGTTGAAAGACAACCACTCAACTGAGCTTACAACTGAAAACAATTTACGCCAAGCTTAAGCGCTCCACTCTTTATGTTTAACAGAATAATTTCTGGTTAAAACTGGTATGTTTCAAAAGATTACTCAAGAATCAGTCTTAAGACATTACTTCCTTACAAAAGCAATTCAATCAAGTGCATATATGATATTATGAAGTTAGGGTGAGAACTAGAAAGTATTTGAAATATAAATTATGTATAGTCTAGTCAGCATTGATTCCGTTAAATTTGATTAACTTCATAAAAAAGCAGTCAACATTATCTGCCATGACTAAAATTATATAAGATTTTTTATACATACATTATGTTTTTATTTTTATTTTTTTTTTTTTTATTAAATTAGTCAATTTAATTATTTTCGTTTTATTTTTTTGATGGGAATAAAATGGTAAAAAATGTCTTATCGATATGGGGAGGCGTGTAATTGTTTGATATTAAACATTTTTTAAAAGTTATTGCTTATGATTCGGTCCGTTAATTTTTACTTTATCGTTCAATATTTTTGTTTTTAATGTAAAATGCGATTTTTGAATTACAATTATTATTTTTCTTAATAAATATTTATTTATAAAGAAAAAATAAAAATAAACAAAAAATTACCTATATTTAACATTATTTGCAACAAAAATATATTTTTATATATATAAACGCATTAGCTTTTTACTTAAACGCAACAAAAATGCATCACAAAAAGAAATTGACAGAAAAACTTTAAAATAAAAAATACACAAATAATTAAAAATTATGGAATAAGAAGGATAATATAGTAGATAATAATAATAATAGTAAATCTAAGATAGTTACACGATAAACAACAACAGGACGCAATTGCTTATTTTAAATAAATACAGAAATCGCTTAATATTTTATAGTTTATATAAATATAAGGTTTATTATACTTAAAAATAGAACTTTGTGACAAAATTATCATTTTTATCCTTCCTCTTTTTAAATTTTTCACATAGTTTTGATTTTATTTTGTTTTGTTATTTTTTTTTTTATCTCGCACCTCTTTGTTTATTCTTCTCTTCAGCACAAAGTTTTTTTTTGTTTTTTTTTTGTTTCTATTTTATACATGCATACTTATAGTTTTAAAAAAGAATGTAATTTTTATTTTGGGATATTTTATATATAACAAAGTTTAACTTAATAACTTTTTCTTTTTTTTTTTAAATTAAAAATAAAAACAAAATAAAATTTAAAGAAAAATATTCCCCCTCTCCATTGCCGAACCGTTGTTGTTGTTGTTGCGTCAAGTCAATGGCACCAAAGTCAAACTTGTTTGAGTTATTTTTAGTTGTGTTTTTTGTATCTTTTTGTGTATATTTTTTGAATGTAATATTTGAACACTAACAAGAAAATTCTACACGCATGCAAGATTATATTAACTTTCTGCTGGTTGATTTGTTGTGAACTCAGTGATTCCATCGCTTTCCATTGACTCGAGGATATCGGTTACGTAGGCAGCGACATCGGTATGACTACGTTCACCACGCTGGATGAAGGGCATTTGTAGTAGACGGCTGTACTTTGGGCGTTCACTTTCGTTTTTAATTAAGCTTAAAAGAAGATTGTTGGTGAAATTAGTTGAATTAGTAAAAATTTAGATAAAGATCAGTTTTAGAGCTAGTAGACTATTGTGGTTCTAGCATATTCTTTTCCAGGAGGGGTTTTCACTATTCAAAAGGTCCACACTTTAAAAAACACTTCGTCTTAAGTACTTGAATGCGCGTTTTCACTTGAATTGTATTTTTAATAAATACTTTGGACTTATGGAAAGAGTCTGAACACTTGCAAAAACTCAAGTTTTTAAACACAAAGTTATGAAAAAAAAGAGATACACCTAAGTAGGCAGCAACAATAGCAACATAGCCCGGTTTCGGAAATTGAACCAATGTGCATCGGTATCTCCATCATAACTTCTCCTCTCAGAAATTGAATCGTTTATAAATTGGAGGAGCTCTGACGTGTTCTTGAGCCAAAGTGGCAAATCTCACATACACAGAATATGGATTGAAGATCGAAAAGACCTGCTTTGATTCATAAACCGGGGGCTTTGTTCTGTAGTCAGCAGATCATATTAGGGGTATTCACGATCTGGTGTAACTTGTCTTGCATCATTGTAAAAGTGGAGAAGTGCTACGTTTTCTTGCAATACAACAACAAATATACTGGATGTCATTTTGTTACACTTTTGCACTTTATCTATACCTCAACCCCATTGCAACAGGAAAATACAAGGGTGTAAAATTTGTACTTTTGATTTTGACATTTGTGTCAACCTGATTTTGACATTTGTGTGAGTTTTGCTACAGATTAGAAGAAGTGAGTTCACGATCTACAAGAAATACAAACAATTTCGCACTTTTACAATACTTGGTTGCACCAGATCGTGAATACCCCTATTGTTTTCAATTTTAAGTGCGTAGATTGTTTTAATCCTGCCATAAATCATGACGGTTTGGTTTTATATCAATAAATACTTTTTTCAAACTGACTTGGCTTTAAGACACCACTGACTTTCCATAGGAATTTTTCAGACTTTTCGTTTGGCTGCAATTTCAGTCTCGACATTGTCGGTTGGCGTTCAAAACTAGAAAATTTTGATACAAATTCCCAAAGAAGAACTTCTGTTATCACCCGGTGTCATTTTACGAGACACTTAACGTATTTAAATTCTTTCAACTTCATAGCCTTGCCAGCATTTTCCCAACGGATGGAGCTATTTGGGTTTGATTTGCACATCCGCTCTAAAACCCCCATATCTATTTATACATTAAATGTCATTTGATTTCTGTCAAATTTCATTTTGACTTAATAAATTGAAAGTTTACAAATTCAAATCCCTGCTCTTCGTTGGTGGAACTTCAACTGCTAGGTATGATAAGCATTGTAAAAAAAACATCAAGAACTCAACGTCATCTTCAGTTCCTACGCTCATCGTCGATGATAAAACAATCGTCATCCTTGAAAACGTCAATTTTTGTACGGGACAGAAATCTTTCCGCACTCTTACAGTAGCAAGAGTTCTTTAAGATCTTGATATACGCAAATCCGCTGGCCGGGATGGTATATCCCCTATTCTCCTTTCGTTCAGGAGTCTTTCCTAGTAGATGGAAAACAGCATTTATCCAGCAGGTCCCTAAAAAAGGTGACTCCTCCTCCCCCTCCTCCTAACGATCAACTGCACTTAGGTTTCTTCTTTCCAAGGTCATGGAAACCTAATGAAACCTAAGGGAAAGCTGATGATTCATCAGCTCAAAAAATATCTCGAAGATCGGAAGCTTTTAATTGACCCCAGTACGGCTTTCGAAGCAATCGTTCCACTGGTGATCTGATGGCATATCTCACCGAACAGTGGAACAAATCTTTGAATCGCTTTGGCGAAAGCAAGATTATTGCGCTTGATATTAGGGCATTTGATAGTGTTTGGCATGAAGCTCTTTTATCGAAAATGCGTGCATTTGGTATCGATGATACTCTTATTCGTTGGATTAGAAGCTATCTTCTGGACCGTTCAATACAAGTTGTATTAGATGGTTTCAAGTCTGATCTCCACAAAATAAGTGCCCCAAGGTACTCTTATGTCTCATACTCTCTTTCTCATTTTTATAAATAATCTCTTGTCTGTGATTTCTAATCTCGTTTTGCTGACGACTCAACTCTCAGCTTTTCATATACGTTTGATATAATTCACGGCCGTTTACAACGATATCGTATAATAAGCTCATTAAACTCAGATTCAAGCAGCATCGTGAATTGGGGCAATAGACATTGAGTAGAACATATTTATACCATTATCCATGAATGGAACTTGCATCGAAGAAGCCGAAAAGCCATCATGTGTATCAGTGACAACTTTCGTTGGAATGACCACTTATTTGCGATTGCCAAGAATACTGCAAGATACTTAGGCTTCCTTAATAGATGCAAGAAGATTTACACCCCTTCTTATCTGGCTACAATTTTCAAAGCGTTTATAAATCCGTAACTCGAGTATGACTCCCATCTCTGAGCAGGTGGTTCTCAAAATTGTGTACATCTGCTCGGTGGAGTTCAAAAAAATTGTTAAAATTGATAAGAGAGAGAAGCATTATGGAAACATTTCCATCACTCAAACACCGTCGAAATGATTCATGTTTTTCTCTATTTTGCCGGTTCTTCAACAAAAAAAAATGCTCACTCGAGGTAGCCAGATTCTTTCTTTAGTCCAACAACATGAATGTGGTATGCCCTACCCAGCTCGATGTTTTTCCTATTATTTTGATATTCAGAAATCTAAAACCAATGTGCATAAGTATCTTTCACCTCTTCTCCTTTCCAAACACTCGTAGTGTGTATAAAAGGAAGTCATAATCCCTTAAAATAAAGCAGACACTCTTGGGACTCATAAATTCCATGCATTGATAGACCGAAGACTACGACACTTTAATAGGCCGTAGAGCTGGAGCGGTCACTATTAGACCCTATTTTAATATTTGGACAGTTACATATTACATATTAGATTAGGTACTTAAGCAAACGGAACTTGTAGTGTCAACAAAACGGTGATACATCACACATAGCTCTAAATTTCTTAACGTCTGAATAGTTTTAAAGTAAGTGGTGATATCGACTGTTCCCCTCGAAACCCTGGTTCGACCTTTCTTTTAAGGATGTACTTTTAAGGTAAAAGGGGAAAAACTTGATGCTTACTAATAAAGTTCAATGGCCACTTTTGGTTTACGGACGTCGTTGTTCGACGAACAAAATTAATTTCATGAGTAAAAATAGACATTTTCTATTCTATATACCTACTGACTAAACGAAAATCCATGAAACAAAGTATACCACTTCTTGTCCAAACAAAACCTTGTTACTCATTCGAATTTCCTAATCGTCATGCATCATTTCCAAAAAAGAACATAAAAAGCTTTTGTTCACTATCGACTTAAAGCTTGCTGCTAAAGCTTTTTTTCTTATCCAAAATGTTAGTTATGTGATGCATCGCCCCGGCAAAATGTATATCCCATATGGTCTAGTGGCTAGGATATCTGGCTTTCACCCAGAAGGCCCGGGTTCGATTCCCGGTATGGGAAATTTTTTTTAATTCATAATTTTATATTTTTTAATTTTTTCAACTTACCAAGTGTTTACAAAATCAACGAACTCAACAGAGAATTCCATTCCGTTAAATGATGGCTGCAATTGTGGCGCGTCACCTTGTACAACCTTTAAAACGATATGGAGAATCAAGTAAAGAGGCATTTTGCTTTTTTTTTGTATTTATTTATTTTACCTGGCACAACTGTTCAAAGACCGAGTCCCACTTCTTGTAAGGGAAATTTCCAGTTGCCACCTCCATCAACGTTATGCCCAATGACCAAACATCGCTTCGGACATCATAACCCTTCGCTCTTTCAGGATCAATCCTCTCGGGCTGTAAATATGTACCTATTGGTTACAAAAAGAAAATATGAAGCTACAAAACAAAACTTACAGCCATGTATGGTCGACACCCAGCATCCTTTGTCTTTGCTATTGAATCGACTAGCTGCCCGGAGATGCCAAAGTCACACAACTTAATATCTCCTCGTTTATGCAAAAGAATATTGCTCGGCTTGACATCCCTATGGATTATCTTTAATTTTTCTTTAAGATAATTTAATGCATTCACAGTTGCCACGGTAATTTTGGCCAAAATCGACTCGGGAATTCGTTGGCATTTCCGTTCATAAATATATTTGTAGAACTTATCTAGAGATGTGTCCATTAGCTCCATGCAAATCCAACAATCTCCTTCTTTGAAGAGTGCTCCAAAGAATTGCACAATGAATGGACATTCATTGGATTTCATGACGACTTCCAAGTCCATTAAGAGTTGTTTTTGTTCCTTTTCATCGACAGTGGAGCGAATACGTTTCACAGCCATTACGAACTCTGTTTTCTTGAAGATCATTTTGTTCACAGCACCAAATGCACCTCGACCTATTTCACCCAGGTCTTCCATGTCATCTGATGTGAAATGATAAACATGTTGGCCAAATTGGAGTTTACCTGAAGCTTGAATCTTAATTCTTTCGCGGGTCTTGTCTGGCAATGGAGCTGGGACGACTGGTCCATCGGCGAGGCTTAATGTAAGCTGTTTCTTTCTCTCAGGCTGTTGCCTTAAGTTAAGGTTGTTGAGGCTCAGTTCACCTGGTGGGTTACGAGGTCGGGCTCCTATTAATTTACATAATAAGTTGTGTTTTGAAAATAAAAAAAGGATCAAAGGACAAAATGAAAAAATTACGAATTTCATGTCTTAGAAAGCTTTTGAATAATTAGGCAATCACTATCACTATTGTGGTTATTAACACCGCACTAAGCCGCTATTACTTTGGAATCCCTGTTAAACTGATACGCCTTAGCAGGATGACGTTGGAAAATGCTCGCTGTTCCGTCAAAGTCGGTACTACTGAAACCGTCGAAAGCACCAGAGGGCTAAGACAAGGTGACGCACAGCCATGCAGCAGTTTTAACATAGGGCGCCGTTTTTAGTAAATCGAAACAACTACTTGGGTTTGCGGAAGACATTGACGTAATAGGACGAATAAAGCGAGCAATAACCGGTGCCTTTACTACTATAGAGTCAGCAGCAAGCAGAATGGGACTAAAAATAAACGAGGACAAGACGAAGTATATGCTTTCATCAACAAAGGTCCAATCCCACCACCGACTTGGCCAGAACGTGGCCATTGCTAGGTATTTCAATTTTCAAGGTAGCCAGTGAATTTGCCTACCTGAGCACTGCCGTAAACACTGGCAACAACATCAGCACTGAAATCAAACGCAGACTAACCCTTGCTAATCGCTGTTTCTTTGGGCTGAGTAAGCAATTGAGTAGTAAAGCCCTATCAAGAAGAACCAAGGTGACACTGTATAGAACACTAATCATCCCGGTCCTGATATATGTTGCAGAAGCAAGGACCCTCTCCCAAGCGGATGAATAGTCACTTGGAATTTTCGAGAGAAAAGCTCTGCTCTCTATTTATGGTCATGTCTGCTTAAATCGTGAAATCAACATTTGGCGAAGAAGATACAACCACGAACTAACGTGATGTAAGCCTACCCAGAAAAATTCGAATTCAACGACTAAGATGGCTGGGCCATGTAGAGCGAATGGACTTCGACGCTCCAGCTCGTGAAGTATTCAACGCGAAACCAGAGGGAGTCAGAAGCCAAGGTAGGCCTCATCCAGGAGACCTCCGACAACCTGGAGTGCAAAATTGGAAACGGCAGGCTGGAGATCGAGCTGGCTGGAGAGGCATACTTAGCAAGGCCTAGGAGCACCACGCTCTAGTGGAGCCAACATAAAGTAAGTAAGTAAGTAAGTAAGCCACTATTGGAAGCTTAGTGCCTAGTATCATAAAATCTATAGTATTCTGGAGATAACGTTTGACTGTTTCGCCCTCAACACTTCGTTTCTAATAACTTTATACAATACAATCTGCAGAATTCAGCGGTCCCAAGTACTCACTGATTGCAACAATAATTACTTCCTATTCATAGCAATATAGTTTGTATAGCAAAGCTTAGTGTCAAAATCAGGGGGTTCAATATACAACAAATCTTTACAGAAACATCAAAGCAACTTGTTAGTTAAGGTGTACAATAACAGTTCAATTGTGATACCACTTGCAGGTGCAAAAGAATACCTCACTAATTATACCACTTGGAGCCTTTAATAAAGCTATGGAGACAGTGAATTAATATGTTCTTGTTAATTTGCGTGCGTTTTTGGGAGAGATTAGGGCATACAAATAAAAGGTCTGGGGTAGTCTACTTTTCCTCTTCGTCCACACAACTTCTGCAGAGGTTGTTTGAGACACCAATCCCGAAGCCAAGTTGCGTCCTGCTTAGAGATTAAACACTTTTAGAGTGTTTTAAGATACATTTTTGGGCAGATTTGCTTGATGGCTAGACATGTATCTACTGGTGTTTGCCCATGTTATGTTTAATTTCTTTATCATATCTTGCTTAAGCACAAGTTTACACGTGGCCAAGGGTATAATGTTAATCTTGCTCTGTTAAAGTTGTTATAATTCCCTTTCTGGCAAGTTTATCGGGATTGTAATTTTCCGGATTATCTGTGAGAGATGAGCGACTGTTACTGAGTTCATGGAAACAGGACCGAGTGGTTTAAGGGCTGCTTGGCTATCTGAGAAGCTGCGGATATCCGATATGTATAGCCAGCCCATACTTCAATGAATGACAGTGAGATTAAGTGCGACTGAGAAAACACAGCCAGTCGCACCCCATCTTCGGTTTTCAAGACATCAGTATAAAAATGAACTGAGCCATTTCACGAAAATTCCCTCTCGTTCCAAGCAGATCTTGATAGAAAAATGACTTGGAAGTTATTTTCAAAGACCAGGTCGAGGATGATATATAATAACAATTAGGTTATTGAATTGATTCTTTGAAAGTTGGATCTTGGCTTTTGTTTAGTGATGTCAATCATTCTCGAAAGGATAAAACTTCAAATCAAATCACAACGCAATAGGAACGAAGCCAGCTCTCGCAATCGCCCAGCCATATTAACGCCCTGAGCATCATTTTCAAGCAGTCCACTCCATTTAAGAGATCGAACATTTCAATTCCCTCGGAAACATTGTAAAACCTGGTGATAGTTCAGATATTGGTTCTAGAAGCCTCCGGTTACTTGGAAGTCCAGTCTTAACTTAGGCACTAAGTTGAGTTGATAGACTCGTTTTACTATATGTTTGCAAAACCTGGGAATCCTTGTAACCATCTCGGGAAAACTTCAGGTTTTATGACTCAAGTTTTGCTTGGCGCCAATATAAAGAAGGAAAAGTGCCGGAAGCAATATGAAGAACATTATTGCTTCTTGAGTGTGCCCCAAGCCCCAACCAGGTATTCTTTATGACAAATAATCAGATAATACACAAACCACTTGAATTTTATCAAATATACGTGAACGAATTCGAAGGTCAAGAAAAGGGTGAACATTCGTGAAGTTGTGAGATGATTGCGCAAAGAACTTTTCATTTGCTTCCAGAAATGTGACCGGATGGAGTGGGTATAAACACTCCACAGTACGTTGCTATTCAGTGTACTTACGTACTTCTTTTTATCAGGATGTTCTATTTTTAGAAAAATAGCAGGGATATCGATAGGGTATATGGGAATTCTGTGATTTACTGATCACTAAATGCCAATGAGAGCCAATATTCCACCAATAAGCAGCCTGGTTTAGTTAATCAAGATGACCATCCAGGCTTTAAATCCTCCTTGAAAAAGCAGACACAAGTAAACTCTTATTTAAAGGAACCAACTCAAGCAATATTCATTACAAGCTTAGAGACCAGAACAGCTAGGAACTAAAGATTTATCTCTGAAATTGCTAAATAACAACTCTCTGGCAGATAATTATCAACGCCTTGGCACATCAAGAATCAAGATCATAGGAAATTGGGTAAGAATGCTTAAAAGGATATTCCGTTATAAAATCCGCAATTTATTTTGGCTTTGCAAATAACATTGAAGTAATTCAAGGAACAAGGCCTGCAGCGAGCAGAATAGAAGTAGGTAGTTATACCGATTATCAATCGTGGTCAGCTAAGGGCATTAGCTTTGAATCGGAACCGCTAGAATGGGCATGTTATGCTAGGATATCAACGTGGAAATCGAAACGATTTTTTGCTTGAGTTACAAACGATGGAAAGGATGGATCTCGAATGCAGAACGAGATTTACAGATCGCAGAGAGGGTTTAAAACATTACCCCCATATACCACAATAACATGCTGTTGCTGATTGAGTGCAAAATCCCTCTCGATGGCTCTTGAGCGAAGGCTTCAGAGGTAGGATCACGTTTTTGCCTGTATTTTACAGGTGGTTAAATAACCAGTTATCAAAACTTTTTCCATTAATTAACACAATGCGAGCGTTGGGTAAAATAGGATGGGCGATAAAAGAAGACACCGATGCGTTATTTTGTTTAATGTCTGGAAATCGTTATGGGAGGAATAACTAGTGCCAGGTAATTCTCGTAATGCGGCTAAGAAATATGTCTCTTCACTTAACAGTAGGTACGAAGTTAGGCCCTAGGGTAAATTGATATTCCTAGCGATACGAGTGTTACGGGGAAATCAGTTAAGGGGAGGAATGCATTTGGCTATTTCGATGGAACACTGTTTATAGAAGTAGGTATCGATAGAATAAAATGAGACAAGAAACATTACGGCGATGTTATTTTACCTATCAATTTTATTTAAAGATCTTTTTCGAATCCTATCCAGGAAACGCGAATGTGTAACAGAAGCACCTGCCCTGAGATGTAAGAATTATACTCAAGCTTTTGGGTTAATATATACAAAGCAAGTGCTCCTAGTGATAGTGGCATAGGGGGTAGGTTATGCTTAAACCACAGAAGACAGTATTGAGTTTTTGGAACATTAAATAGCACACAGGTATAATTCCCCATAATACTGATCGGAACTTGATGAGGATAGTATACGCTGACGTTGCAGTTTCGTATCCAAAGAACAGGATTATGAGTTTGGGGACGAATATCAAGAGCTTGGAGTACAAACTGTCATCAGCAAACAAATTAAGTGGGTAAGAATTCTTAGACAAAAAAACAAAAAACAAAGTCTGAAATTTAACATCTAATTCATAAAAAAGGGGTTCATCGATACTAAATGCATTCAGATAAGAGAGCTTTATAATGCAGTCGGTCGGTGTCGGGAATTTGGAAAGTACACTTCTGCAAACTGTTTAACGGCGAAGACAACCAAATAATCCTTTCGATTTCAAAACTTAAGCCCAACATCCTGCTGGAGCAGATGGCTTTACGGCTGAACTCTTTAAAGCAGCGATCGGGAGGTGACTTTGTTAGGAGCATACACCAACTCATCTGTACATTCTGGTCGGGCGAAAGTATGCCTGACTGATGGAACCTCAGCATTGTGTGCCCTATCCACAACAAAGGAGGTACTCTGAACTGCGCCAACTACAGATTCATAAGTCTAATAAATATCGCCTATAAAATCTTGTCGGCCATTCTGTGTGAACGACTGAACCCTTTCTTATGTGAAGAGTGTGGTTTCATGCCCGGTAAGCCAACCGTCGACCAAATTTTCACACTTTGACAGATTGTAGAAAAGACCCAGGAATTCCAGATCGATACTCACCACCTCTTTATCGATTTTAAAGTCGCCTATAACAGCGTAAACAGGAACGAGCTATACAGGGCCATGTCACTTCTTGGCATCCCTGCCAAACTCGTTCGATTGTGCAGGATGACTATGGAGAACTCGCGCTGCTCCGTCAAGGTTGGTAAGAACACCACCGACACATTTAATGTCGAGAAACACTTACGACAGGGTGACGCGCTGTCATGTAACCACTCCAACATCATTCTTGAGGCAATCGTACGCAACTCGCATGTCAACACCAGCGGTACGATTTTTTTTAGATCCGTTCAATAACTTGGCTATGCTGATGATATTGACATTATTGGAAGAACGAAGCGCGCTGTCAGTGGAGCATTCGCAAGTATTGAAGTGGAAGCGGCTCGAATTGGTCTGGCTGTAAATGAAGATAAAACAAAGTATATGCTGTCCCCGGGTGAAGTAGATCATCACCGTAGGCTCGGACAAAACGTCACAATGCACAGATATAACTTTGAGGTTGTCAAGGACTTTGTCTATTTGGGTTCCACTATAACCTCTCAGAACAACATCAGTGAAGAGATCAGTCGAAGAATCACTCTTGCCAATCGCTGTTTATTCGGGTTAAGAAGGCATCTTAGTAGTAAAGCCCTCTCTCAAAGGACCAAGGAGACACTATACAAGCAGAAGCGTGGACACTGATACAATCGGATGAATACAGGCTGGGGTGCTTTGAGAGAAAGATTCTTCTGGTGGTATTCAATCGTGTATGTATCAATGGAGTATGGAGGAGAAGATTCAATGGCAAACTGTACGGGCTATACAGCGACATTGACCTGGTAAAGAAACTGAAAATACAGCGGCTTAGGTGGCTGTCATGTAAAAACGCACCAGCCCGTCTAGCCTAGGGACCGGCCTAGCTGGCGAGGATTGTTGGTTGGGGCCGTGGTCCACAATGGACTGTCTTCGCCACCTTAAGTTCGTATGTAAGCTTGATACTTAGTCAAGATTAGTATGATTTTATCATAATCACCAGCAGACCACGAAACCCGTACCGCCGGTCATTTTGGATCTGATAGCTTATCGGAGACCTCGAAAAGAAGAGTTAGTGCAATTGGTCATTGGTTTGAGTTTGAGGGGGATGAAGTACGCCTTTTTTGGCAAATGCTATTTTTAATCCACTTGGAAAGAGACCTGTAGAAAAGGAGAGATAAAAAGCGCGAAGCCCACATCTTTAAAACTGCCTCCGGTAGTAATCTTGCAACTGCACGAGTACCAAAGGCAATTTGTCCCATAAAACCCTTTACGCTCGCAAGAACAAGAGGAGCTGTCACTCTGTGGTAGTGTCGAATCAAATTGGCAGCAAACTGTGCTGAAAATAAGACAGCTTTCGCTTGAGAGCTTACCACAGGAACAGGAGTGTTAACTAGGTAGGTACCTATTGTCAACGAGCATCGGAACCAAAGACGTAGCAAAGTTTGGTACGTTTATTTTCACAAATGACCAAACATTTTAACTACCCTTTGGACATTGCAGTATTTTTTGGATTAATTTGTGTCCATGCACAAATTTGGTTCTTTTTTTGCTTGTTTGAACGTATTCCGGTTTTCTTCGGAAGGGTTGGCTTTGTAACATTGGACACTTACCTACTTCCCTCACCTTGAATGTTTTAAATGTGTTTTAAACAAAATCAATTTTGAGATTTCCCCCTGAATATTGCAAAAAAAACACTTCCAGCTGATTAACCCAGAGCTTCTGGACATACGCACAAGCAGCCAGCCTCTAATCAGTCTTAAATATAATGATTCTAGTTTCACATTTGGCTGCTTTTTTGCAAAACAAATATTTTGGGAAAATGTTAACTCTCAATCAAAATAAATGAAGAACACACAAAATACTGATTTTATCTTAAAACTATTGTTAGTACGAAAACTTTCATCATTCACTGTTTTAATTCCCTATTTCTCTATTTACCTGACAAATTATTTTGACGTTCCGCCATTTTTCCAAAAAGCAGCAGCAGCAAAAACTTTTTTATAAATTTTTTATTGGCTTTGGCAGCCGCAAAAAATTCGAGTAAATAAACTTATGTGCCACTCCTCCCCGCACTTGGAACTCCCGACGATTTCTTTCGGTGCACGATGTAACCAACGACAACGAATTTAATGGAAAACACAAAAAAAACTTAAGAAAAATCGGTGATTTTCCGAACCAGCTTCAGTTTCAGCAACCGCACCGCAGAACCAACGACACCAACGAACGACTACGAGGTACGAGGAAGTAAAATAAAAAACTGAGGAAAGAAAATTTCTAATCGAATTTTATTTTCTTTTATGTTTTTTTTTTTCTTTTAATGGGTTCGTTCCATTTCGACGGCCGGGAGGATGGGTTTTCGAGTTGAGATTTTTTTGTTTCTTTTTCAAAATGAATTTCCGACGCAAGTATCACAATTTGATAAATGAAAATACTGAATAAATGCAC
Source organism: Platycheirus albimanus (assembly GCA_916050605.2). Classification (NCBI taxonomy): domain Eukaryota; kingdom Metazoa; phylum Arthropoda; class Insecta; order Diptera; family Syrphidae; genus Platycheirus; species Platycheirus albimanus. The sequence goes on along the minus strand of OU696696.1, from coordinate 288,280,820 downwards.
TGGAATATGTTATAATTTGTTTGTGAATAATTTTCACAAAGAAAATTTAAGTTTTTTTGGACTTTTGGAGAAATTTTCTTTTTCAGTTACAGCACACACAAAAAGCACACACTGCGAAAAGACGAAAGAAGAAGAAGAATGAGGTGTGTAGCAGCAGGCAGCAGAAATGTCAAATTGATTATTTATTGAGTGTGGTGAGTTTTTGTGCATGAAGTAGGGTATGCTGGTGTTGATTGGCCAGTAGCGGAATACACAAATGAGTCCATGAGTAAAGTGAAATGAAAACTTTTATTTGATATACTTAGAAAAAGAATCTGCAACAACAAATCCATGATACATAGAATACCAGGTATGCATACAAAACTTCATTTTGGTATTTTATGACGTCACTATTATATTTTATAATTATTTTATTTTTACAAGTGAACACTATATTTTTGAATTCAGTATTTAAACACATTGGGCTGTATTTATAGACGTATCCATTGTATATATAAACTATAGTATTCCCACTTGAGGTGCCCCATCTATCGACGAAAAACTAAGCTCTAGAATACCATAGGAAGCAACAACAGCAATTGCCACCATTTTAATTGTTGTTGTTGCTTCCCATGGCATTCTAGAGCTTAGTTTTTCGTCGATAGATGGCGCACCTCAAGTGATAGTACTATAGTTTATATATACAATGACGTATCTTAAACTGCTGCTAAGTTGTGATCAACCAAACCTGGAGTTTAAGCTATTCATAAACGTATTTAGACCTATGATAATAATGAAATAATTCAAAAAGTTGGAGAAATAAAGTACTTGGGTGTTATTTTAGATAAAAAACTATAGGGGTATTCACGATCTGGTGTAACTTGTCTTGCATCATTGTAAAAGTGGAGAAGTGCTACGTTTTCTTGCAATACAACAACAAATATACTGGATGTCATTTGTTACACTTTTGCATTTTATCTATACCTCAACCCCATTGCAACAGGAAAATACAACGGTGCAAAGTTTGTACTTTTGATTTTGACATTTGTGTCAACCTGATTTTGACATTTGTGTGAGTTTTGCTACAGATTGGAAAAAGTGAGTTCACGATCTACAAGAAATACAAACAATTTCGCACTTTTACAATACTTGTTTGCACCAGATCGTGAATACCCCTTATAGCCTATTCACACAGCACTCGTTTTGGCTATTCGTTTTCCAAAACGAGTAGAGCGTTCACACCGAACATTTACTCGTTTTTGTTTGACATTTCAATTTTAAATGCCAAGTTAAAGTAATTCCTATTATTTAAGAAATAATTGAAACGAACACAAAGCAATTGAATTTTTGATTTGCAACCAATTAAAACTGATAAAGCAGCATAAATTACCCTATGGAAGCCCTTGCCGGTGCTGATATCAGTATGATTGGCCAGTTTGATGTTGGTTTTTATTCTGCCTACTTGGTCGACGAAAAAGTGACGGTCACCTCGAAGCAGAAGGATGATGAGCAATCTGGGAATCTGCTGGCTGCTACCCTTGGTACATGGTAGAAAGATAGTTTTGTGCATCAAGGAGAGGACCAGGCCTAGTAATTGGAGGAGAGCAAGAACAAGGAAATCGTTAACCATCGCAGTTCATTGGCTATCCAATGAAGTTGATTGTCGAGAAAGAGCCCTACTAGGAAGTCCAGTGAAGAAAGAAATTGATATTAACGAGCTCAATTACGAAGATGTTGGTGAGGTTGAAGATATCGACCAAGATGCCAACAAGAAAGACTTAAAATGAAGCTATATTTATTTATTTACATATATAAAACATTTTCGAACTTTGCTTTGTTTTCTTCACGCTTCTCTTTCTCACCCTTGTTGCGATTCCAACCCTTCCTTGGTCACAATTCACAAATACCAGCCGTTTGTCTTTGAGGTGTTCGTTGGCATATATATGCTGAGAAATACACGACCACGACGCACGTACAACTTGATGTTCTCGAAGAGGAATAAAGAGCAGGGCAAGGGCCCGGAATTAAAACCAACCATTCACAGAGAAGTTTTTCAAAGCCAAATGGTCCTCCCAGTCGTTGGTCAGATTATGTCCATATTCCTCCTTGGTAATATTATCTTGATTTCTGGTCCAGATGAATTTACTCTTGTTTAACTCCTCGTCTTCTGTGCACCTAACCTAATTATAATAAAAAAGAACAGTGGTATACAAACATTTGTAGAAAAATATTACTTACCGCTGCCACGAAAAAGAATGCCTTCAAACAAATTGCAGAAATAATGAATTTATTTTGACAGCAAGCCATCAGCTGTTCTATTTTTTGAGTGTATTCACAATAACATCACAAAAAGATCTGTTCGTGTAGTTCATTTGGAAATTGCAACTCGTTTTCCAGTCGTTTTGCGTAAAACGAGTCGTTTTGCAAAACGAGTTGGGTATCAAAAATGTATGGGAAAACGAGTCGTTTTGGGTAGTCGTTTTGCGGAAAACGAGTAAATGCTCGTTTATCGTTTGGTGTGAATAGGCTATTATGTTTCGAACCACATATTAATTATATTTGTAAAAAAATTGCAAAGAAAATTGGTTTTTTTTCAAAGAATAAGACGTAGATTATCAACAATATCTACCATAAATGTATATAATGTTATTATAAAGCCTCATTTCGAATATTGTTCAACTATACTTTTTTTGGGAAATAATCAAATGTCAGAAAGACTTCAAAAATTACAAAATAGAGGAATGAGATGTATTTTATTGTGCAATATGTTAACACCTATTAGAGATATGATAAATTGTTTACAATGGCTAACTATAAATCAAAGAACAATTATGGATGTATTAATGTTTATTTTTAAAGTAAAAAACAAAATGTTACCAACGTATTTATTCAATCAAATAGTTTATGTATCTGATGTACAACCATACAATTTATGAAATGCTAACGATTTTAGATTGCCCTTCTTTACAACGAATAGATGCCAAAATATGTTGTTCCATAAAGGTTTTCAATTATTTAATAGTTTACCTAGTGATCTTAAGACTGAAAATAATGTGATTTCATTTAAAAAAAAGTTAATTTTACATGTAAAGTTTAATTATATTTAACATAATTTATATTATTTTCTTTTTATTTTATATTATATATATTTTTTTGTAACAAAATAGCTGAAGCTAAATAAAGTATCAAATCAAATCAAATCAAAAATGATTAAGACTTAACCTGGGGTCTAACTTTAAAAGTGGCTGATGTAGTGTTTAAGTTACTTTTAAACTACTACATGTCATACAATAATTGAAAAACGTAAACGTAGGTACTTTTGTCTGCCATAAGCAAGTCGATACAACAAAAAAAAAAATACCTTGGAACAAATAATAAATTCTGAAAATACTTTTTTAAAATGTCAATAGATGTGGAAACTGAAGGAGATTTTTTAATTCTAAAATAAGACAGATTTGCTGTATGAAATTGAGCCAGCAGCCAGACAAAAGAAAATATATAAGGCAGAGTTCAATAAATTCGAGTTAAATGATAAATTCCCCTTCACAAGTCAGGAACTTCATTTTGAAGTCGTTTTTTTAATCATCTATAATATTTTGATGTCTTCTTCCCTGATTTATCTAAAATTAAATGAACGGTTTTTTCTTTATTTTTTGTCAGGCACGGGTGACAACGACCATAGGCCCATAGAGCCCAGACAAACAAGACAAAGAGAGACAGACAGAACAGAAGAGAGAACAACATAATGGCAAGAGTAAACAGCTCCGTGGTTTGTTGTTGTACGGTCCCCCATCTTACCACTAGTTTAAGTCTTCATCTTTCTTCCTTTTTACAATTTGTTTTTATTTGCAGCCAACATCATCCGTTAAATGGAATAAGGGAGAGTAAGCCATAGCGAAGCGCCTCGGATTTTGAGTTGCCTCCAACAAAAAAAGAAGAACATACAAGATGGCCTACACAAGTGCTTTGCAAGAGGCCAAGGAAATGCATATGATGCAATCGAGACAAAATTAAAATGCTTGAAATGTGTACAAGCATTTTTATTAATTATTTGTTGTCTTTTTTTTGTAGTTCATAGTTTGTGTTTTTATTATTTTAATTTGTATTTATTTATTAAACATGCATGAAGTTCCTTTTTTTTAATTTAATTTTACTTTCGTTAATCTTTCATTTTTGTATTTATTCTATACTTTTTTTTAAATTATAATTGTTTAATCATTCAATGCAATGCCTTATCTAATGTTTTTTCATTACATATTCAGACCTAGGTACCTAACCTACAGGAGATGCAAAACTCCAAGCCAGCATTAAAGATGTTTCAGGATATAAAGTTGGAGTAAGTTTTAGGGTACACCAACACACGACTCACGGTTCAAAACAAACAGCCGGTTGATTTTGGTATGTACTACACTACAAGCTGAACGAAATATAATAATAATATATAAAAGCATGTGTCCCACACATGGATCGCTTTAGTATAAACCAGTTGTATATTTATAAAATTTAAAATAAATACTCGTTTTTTTGTTACAATATTATCAATTTTTTTATTTCATTAGAAATGTTTTTCAAAGTTACAAATTTATAAAAAAAAATATAAGCAGACACCCCTTATTTCATAAATAGGTAATTTAGTTCTCGGCAACGGTTCAGCTTCTTTGATTCACACTGAAATACCCCGAGGAAATTGGATAGAAGATTAAAGGAGGTACCGATGGACATTGGTGATTGGTTTTGAAAGTCTATACCTATATCACAATGGAAGGGAAAGATCTTTGCACTATCAATTCTCGAGAGTAAGAAGCTTATATCAAGCATTAACTTACAATCAGATATTAGCCAACACATATTATGTGCTCACTGGCTATACATTTAGTACAGGTGTTAGTTGTTAGTAAAGCCTAGTACTCAGATCGCGCTAAAATTTATCTTCCATACAAATTTCCACCCAAGATAAATTTTAGCTTAGGTTTTTAGTTAAGAAAAAAAGTCTCCACAAAATTTAGTTTGCGAAAGAATGTAAAACACATTATTTCACAAGATAAATTCTGACAGTTGTCAGAAGGTCTTGCGAAGGTCGCACGAACTTGCTCGTATGTTCGATAATTGCTAAGTGGCTGCATAATGTAGGTATATTAAATAAAATGCACGACTGGGTCGCACGAACTTGCTCTAATGTGTGACAGTGGTTTTGGGGCTTGAGATTTTAATAAAAACTAATTTTTTAAAATTCTTAAATAAATACTTGAACTAATTTGAGCTGAAAAATGAGTACGCCATTTTATTTCTTGGAAAAATTTGAGTTTATGAGGATAAATTTATAAAAATCTGTGGGCGGATTTTGAGAAAAAAAGTTTTTCGAAAAAAATTTCTGAAAACATTTTTCAAAAAAAAAAAAAATTGAAAACTCCAGTTCATAGGTATTCAGCAAATACATTTACATATTTATAATTTAAAAAAAAGTTTATTAGTTTATTTTAAAGTAATAATTTTTTTTAATTTTTTTTTTTCAATACAGAGAACTATTTTTTTAAAATATTGGTATGCAGTATAAATTGAGCTACTTGCACTTATATAGGTGTGAAATTCCGAAAGTATCGGTTGAGCCGTTTTCGAGATAGTCGAAAGCAAGAAAAACGGTCCTATAGAAAGTTCCGTTTTTGGACTTTTAAAAAAAAATGTTCAGCCATATTTATTCTAGAAAAAAACCTTTAGCTTAACGGTTATTTGGCAGGTAACGTTATTTTTTGAGCTGAAAAAAATTTCAATTTCCCCTATGTACAATACCTTAAAAACTCTTTATACCAAGTTTGAAGCAATTCGTCCCACCCGTTCGGGCTATAGGTGTCTATACAAACATACAGACGAACAGACAGACAGACATGCACAAGGACAGAATTTTTTTTTCGTCTTCGCTATTATCGTAATGTTATGTTTGATTGTTATCTCAAACATTTTTTTTTTGAATCCATAACTTGCCTTATAGTGTCTTTAATCTCTCCAACTTCAAAATTTAGCGCGTCTTTTTAACAAAGGTGTGTAGAGATAAATATTGTAGATAAAATTTAGTTTAGCGCGATCTGAGTACTTGTACTAGGCTTAAGCAAAATATACAAATAGCATAATACTACGTTTTCATTAGGGCCGAAATTAGGATATTTGAAAAATTGCTAAATTGTGTTTTCATCTAGGTTTCCACATTTGTTTTGGCATCAGGCTATCTTCTTTCTTTTTCTTTTTTACAACTTTTTCATTTTTTCTTCTTGTTTTGTTTTGTTTACTACTTCCGTTGCCCTGCATTTTATTTCAAAATTGTTATTTTGTATTGTTTACTTCTGCTGTTTGCTTTGCATGTTGGTTTGTTTACTTTTGCCGTTGCCTTGGATTTTGTTTTAAATTGACATTTTAGAAAATATCTATTCAATTTGTTTCAATTTAGTTGCGTTTGATTTGTTTTCACATAATTTGCAACCTTGATTTCGTCCAAATCAAACAAAATTTTAATATTATTTTGTATGGAAAGTGGACTCAAATTTGGAAATTTTCAACGAAATCACATTTTTTGCCCTAATGAAAACGTAGTATAACACTTTATCTTTAAACAACATTTATTGGCACATATTGATCTGAAGCCGGTTTTGAATGAGGGATTTTCCGGATCAGCGAAGACATCATCGCCATCACAGACCATCAACTCGTAATCCTCTTGCCTGAAACACCCTCAAAATATTTTTTCATGTCTGTGAATACGAGTACATCTCTGTCTGTGCATTTTGCCATTTATTTTTTTGGTGTTTTTGCTGCCCATTTCAAAAAGCAAGGGAGAGCGTCACTCTCTTATGGCATATCAGCTGATTTTCAGTTTGTAGGCAAAGAGAGAAGCCAGACAGTGAGTTGGCGGTCTGTATCTTATTGGTCCTACTACTTGATATCCGAAAACTGAATGTTTCTTTTTGGTATATAGTTAAGCTGTGGAAATTCAAATAATTTTTTTTTTTAATGTGAACAGTTTGATAAATATATTTAATTTTAAGGGTTTTCTATGACATTGAGCATTATAGTTTCCAGCCAGCGAATTCTTTTATAGACTGAAAGGCAAATGGAGAATGTAGATTTTAAAATTTGGTTAACAAATCGTTTGAAATGTTTTTGAATTTCGCTAAACCTCAACACTTCGCCAATTGTGGTCTTACCCTAAAATATTGATTACTTCCCTCTCGACCATACCTGCATTCTATGTTATCTCGGAGTATGGTAAGTTTAAAAAGTTGACAGTTGTTCTCTTCGTAATTTCGGACTTTTTTTCTGGGTGCACTTTTTCCGAAACAAAAACTCCGAAGTCCGAACTGTCAACAAACTTAAAGCATTTCTCATTCTCTCTGCACACTCTCTGCGACGCATTTTGCTTGCACTCCAAGGTTTTTTTTATTTGTTTATATTCTTCGAGAACACGGAAAAAAGAACAAAAATTTCCCATAATTTTGTTTAAACTAAAAAAAATAAACCATCAAAAAGTAAGAAGAGTTGTCGATTCAAATCATAGTTTAGTTAGTTGTTGAAGAAATTACAAAAATCAATCGAAAATGAATGACATTCATTGTCTTTCGAATTTTATCGATTATTCACCGTCCATCCACGAGCCCCTCAAGCACAGCAATCGAATCAAGGTAATTCAGTCTGTCTGTCTATATTCCCAATCCAAATAATCTTTTTTCTATATTTAAATTCCTAGTATACTTGCTTTGATATATCTGAAAACTACATAATCTTCGGAGCAACATCTGGATCGTTGTATCTGTTCAATCGGCGAGTTTGCAAATTCCTTCACCTAATACCCAACAAAAACGGCCCAGTTACACATCTGGAAATTTCCTCAGGCGAGAAATATGTCGCCTTCTCGACAAAAAAAGGAACAATCTGTGTTTATGTGATCAATCTATCAGCAAATTCATCGCCCCAAGTGATCTATGCAGCTCTGGGACCAGAAGTCCAGGTCACATGCATTCACTGGACTCTAGATGAAAAACAGTTCTACTACGGAGACAACAGAGGACAAGTGAACCTTGTTGTTTTGAATTCATTCATTGTAAGTGCACCAGGAGGGATGTCATAGGAGCTAAACTTTAACCATTTTTTGTATTCTTTTTCAGGGTCGCAGCTTGTTAAGTCTTTCAGTTCATCCGATATTGTTTCTGGAACAACCAGTCGTCCAAATAGATGATTTTGAATCCCTGCTCCTGGTATCCAACTGGTCCAAGTGTATCTTATGTAACACAGAATTCGAAGAATATAAACAGGTTAGTTACCAAGACGAGAACGATGCTCGTCATCGGCATGTTTGCTCCTTATCTTGTTTTTTTTCTTTTTTGTTTGTTTTGGGAGGCGGAAAATATGTCTTATCTCGATTTCGACAGCATTGTCTCTTTTTTTTTTTTGTCAATAGTTGTGATGTCATTCTGTGCTTGGAGCTGGAATGCGATGTGTTTTCTAATTAGGTTTTTAATTCAAATTCTTATCTGATTCGTCATTAACTTCTTAATTGGGAGAGATAATCCCTGGGGTCACCATGGTCATAATCACATTCCATTTCAATGAGAGATGAGTAATAATTTTTGAAAGAAAAATAAAACGTTTTCAAGCGCCTTCTTCGAAACTAAACAAACAACGAACCAAGAAGGATTGTGTTTTTTTCTTTTTTAATGGCAGACACATCACAGTTCTGGATGAACTTCAACCTAGACAATCTTATCTTCAAAACGAGGCTTGTTTTGGGCAGTTGCGCACACCAAGGCATTGTGCATTGGGTTAAGTATCGGTCGCATGTTTCTTTCCATTAGTAGATTTGAAGATCTTCTTTTGTTTGGTCGGGCTCAAAATGACCTAACCATTTCAGTCATTGAATAGATGCTCAGAGTCAGCCCCTTGAGTTGAGCTCACTTTAAGATTAGGTCGTTGACAGTTGATGTTGAGTCCATCACATTCAAAACAACGTGATGACTTTCAAAAACAAGCATTTTCAAACGTTGACAAATAATGTTACAAGCAATTTTCTCCATGCTTCCTGGAACAACTTACTAACTTCCTAATACTTACTTTAGGTGGCGCAGACAGTCCATTGTGGACCACGGCCTCAACCAACAATCCTCGCCAGCTAGGCCGGTCCCTAGCCGGTGGCCTCCAGTTGCGCACACGAAGTTGGTTGAGGTCGTTTACCACTTGATCGCGCCACCTTAGATGGGGTCTTCCAGAACAGCGTCGGCCCTCCGGGTTGGAATTGAAGACTCGTCGGGCAGGAGCGTTTTCGTCTATACGCTCCACATGGCCCAGCCATCTAAGCCGCTGAATTTTCAGCTTCTTAACCAAGTCAATGTCGCTGTATAGCCCGCACAGTTCGTCATTGAATCTTCTCCTCCATACTCCATTGATACATACAGGCCCGAATATCACCCGAAGAATCTTTCTCTCAAAGCACCCCAGCCTGTATTCATCCGATTGTGTCAGTGTCCACGCTTCTGCCCCATACAGCAGGACTGGGATGATAAGGGTCTTGTATAGTGTCTCCTTGGTCCTTTGAGAGAGGGCTTTACTACTAAGATGCCTTCTTAGCCCGAAGAAACAGCGATTGGCAAGAGTGATTCTTCGACTGATCTCTTCACTGATGTTGTTCTGAGAGGTTATAGTGGAACCCAAATAGACAAAGTCCTTGACAACCTCAAAGTTATATCTGTCCATTGTGACGTTTTGTCCGAGCCTACGGTGATGATTTACTTCACCCGAGGACAGCATATACTTTGTTTTATCTTCATTTACAGCCAGGCCCATTTTCGTCGCCTCCACTTCAGTACTTGCGAATGCTCCACTGACAGCGCGCTTCGTTCTTCCAATAATGTCAATATCATCAGCATAGCCAAGTTATTGAACGGATCTAAAAAAAAAATCGTACCGCTGGTGTTGACATGCGAGTTGCGTACGATTGCCTCAAGAATGATGTTGAAGAGGTTACATGACAGCGCGTCACCCTGTCGTAAGCCTTTCTCGACATTAAATGAGTCGGTGGTGTTCTTACCAACCTTGACGGAGCAGCGCGAGTTGTCCATAGTCATCCTGCACAATCGAACGAGTTTAGCAGGGATGCCAAGAAGTGACATGGCTGTGTATAGCTCGTTCCTGTTCACGCTGTCATAGGAGACTTTAAAATCGGTAAAAGAGGTGGTATCGATCTGGAATTCCTTGGGCTTTTCGAAAATCTGTCGAGGTGTGAAAATTTGATCGACGGTTGAGTTACCGGGCCTGTAACCACACTGATAGGGGCCAATCAGTTCTCGTAAGAAACGGTTCAGGCGTTCACACAGAATTAGCGCAGTTTAGAGTATCTCCTTTCTTGTGGATAGGGCAGACAATGCTGAGGAAACAAGTTACAAGCTATAATGAAAGATGTGGTGTTAGCATGTCGCATAGCCTTCACTACAATCTTTTCAGCACATGCCGTCTTAGCCAGTACCTCAGCCCGAAATACGCTACTGTAGTTGTTGAGTCTAACTGATCCGGTTAGTTCAAGTGCTTCTGAGTGAAACCAGCGCCAACACATATCTTTTTTTTTTTTTTTTTTATAATGCACACGCGCTCAATGGATTTGTTATAGCCCTTTTAATGATAAGTCACAGCGCGAGCGATAGGAATTAGGGAGGAAGGGAAAGGATATGTCGATGAACATTGGTCTTGAATGTTAGAAGATCAAAATGGCAAGGGAAAATTGTACCAGGCGATCCATTCCACATTCGTGTTGTACGGCTAAAGAAAGAATCCCTATATTTCAAGGTACGTCCGTGATCATTTAAGATCCACTTGCAAAGCTTTCAATCAGTCAGTGAAGTTTTCTGCTAGCTTAAGAAATGGTAGATTAGATAAAATTAGGCAATGCGGTATCTCGATGATGTCTATTGTGCCAACCCGTGTGAGATTCTAGGGCATCTCTGTTGCTCCAGATTGAGACCAGAACTGTAAAATATTTTGTAGGTTGAGAGTTTTGAGGGTATCCAAGGAATCAATCTCATCACCAAGTGTCCGCTTTCTCAGGCGGAGGAGTGCTAGTGGGCATTCCGTGAGTATTTGCAAAGATGTTTCTTCATTTTCGAGACAGAGTCGTAAAACCAGGAGTTGTTTGCGAAGCTGCATTGGATTCCATGAGTAGGATGTTCTTGGCAGTGCTTTTGAAGTAGATTTTATTTACTCCGCAGAAGGGTTCGGGGTCAACAGATGGTAGTGAGGCGCATCATAATGTCCTTCGGCTGTTGCTTACGAAGTCAAGCAACAAGTCTGCTTCGGGAACTTGGCTGAATACTGTTTTTAACTGCAGTTTGCAGTTGTTTTCCTAGTTGGATGTGCGGTGTCAATATTCCTGTTCTTGTTGGGATCTGTTCTTACAATAACAACAATACTAGATCTTAAACATGTAACTTTGTTTGATTTCCAATATTGTTTGTTACTTTCTGAGTAAGAGCAGTTATCAGGTATACAAATTCAATCATTAAGATAGGAGGATGGATGAGGGTTGCTAAAATGGAAGGATGGTAAGGATGAAGTCAGGGAAATGGAAGATGGCGAGATGGCAAGGTAGGGGTTGCTTAGACGAGTAGGCAACCACGGCAGGGTGTAAAGGCAAACTTCTCGTGAGTCACAAAACCTTAAGTCTGTGTGGCTCTGGCAGGGTTGAAGTTTCCACTCCATTCGACGAGCGTAAGGACGGTCAAGCAAGCTAGCAACAAGTTTTTTCATCAGGTCGACTTTACACACAAGACATTTTGTTGATATTTTAAAGAAAGTGTCAGATGTTCTGGAGCATTCTTTTAAGTACGATGTTGTCGGTGTTAGACTTCCTTGCCTTGAAGCTGACCGATTGCCTTGCCTTAATATCCAGCGCCTATTAAAAGCACTTGAAAAGTGTTGTGCTTCTGAGAGATCCATGGCGTATCGTCTCCAATTTCGCATTCCAATTTGCCGGAGGTCTGCCTGTAGCTGGTCGCTTTGTCGAACATGGCTTCTGACCACCTCTGGCACGGGTGGCGTTGAAGACTTTATGATCTGGAGCGTTGATGCCCATTCGCTCTACATAGCCCAGGCAATCTTAAACGTTAAATACGAATTTTTGTGACCAGGCTTATGCTTATGTACAGCAGGTATAGTTCCTTGTTGTATCTTTTTCGTTAGATGTTTTCTTCTTCGTAAGCATGAAAACTTTTCTATTAAATACTGTGAGGGACTTTTGACCCGACTGGGAGAGAGTCCATGCTTCTGCACCTTATAGAAGGACCGTGATGATGAGTGTTCTATACAGTGTCTCCTTGGTTCTTCTCGATAGAGCGTTATTCCTCAATTGCTTATTCAGCCCAAAGAAACAGGGATCAGCAAGAGTTAGTCTGCATTTGATTTCAGCGCTGATATTGTTGCCTGTGTTTACAGCAGTACCCAGGTAGAGAGAAGATTATTTACTGTTACTCAAGACACTGAGTTAAAAAGATTTTGTGAAAATTTCAAATCACTCAAATAAAAAATTGATTTTTAACAAGTTGTTAATATAATTAGATTTAACTATTTCTTTCTTATTATCTAACCACGGAAAAGTTAAGTTTTTATGTCTCTTAAGCTAAAGCTGGCAGTTAAAACACGAAAATTTGAATACTTTTGCCGGACAGTCGTACAAGAACGTCTATTCAGTGCGAATATATCCTTGTTGATAACCAGTTTCATTTGGCTGGCTGCTGACTCTGTGATAGTGAAGGCACCGGTTAGCGTTCGCTTAGTAACTGAAGTAATTGTGTTGGTTTGTTAAAGATTACTTTTTCAAGTAAAAGACTGAACCAGCTAGCTGCATGAAAGTCGCCTTGTTTTAATCATCTGGTTGCTTCTGATTGTTCTGTCCTCTGGTATTGCGTAGTACCTCTTGGGGTAGTGGGTTCTGGGTTGGATCCCTGACGACTCCACCTAAGTTCTTTTCCGGGGTACTGACTCTTGCGAGGAAGTGACAAATCCTCCAAGAGTAATTAATGTCATGGAAAGTACTTCTCTGTTAGCCGTTCGCATTCGGCGGTAAATTGTAGGTTCCTTCCATTCCTGCAGAATGGTTGAGAGTGTAAGTCACAGGCCTAGGCCCCACTTAGAGCTGTTGTGCCAACAATTTTTTTTTTGTATTGCGTCCAAGACTTTAGAGCTTCAGCATTTGTGTCTTTTTACTTTTTCAGTGGCCTTTCATCTTAAACTTTCAATTTTTTTTGTATTTACTAGTCATTTGTTATTGGTTCTTCTCGATAACTGCCTTCTTCAAATTTTAACCTGACAATGACAACGTCTTAACCAAACGTTGTCCTATTTTATTTTAAAACTATTCCCATTCTGTTGTGGTAGATTTTACAGAGCACAATGTACTGGCGTGTTTGGGTTGTTTAACATTATCTTTTAAAGCACAATATTGAGCCAACTGAATGACAGAATAGCAGCTTGCCTTAAACCTGTTAAGAAGTTGAACTTTTAATCCGAATGCCTTCACCCGGGATTATGAAGCTATACATGGTACGATAAACTGTTCCTCTCCTCACTTCGACTTTGAACTCGCTGCAAAGGTCTTTGGAATCGAAAACAAATTAATGTTGTTTTCTCCAAGATCTATTGCAGTGATGGTAGACTGTCATGACCTGAAGCTGATCCGCTGATAGTACTTGATTCTCCTGACGTTCTTGCTTTACTTTGAATCCGCGATCTATAGCTCTTCATTTTGGGGCTTGAACGCGCATTTCGTCACCCACCAGTATAAGTGTCCCAATTCAACCTTGCCTCTTCACAAACATAGTTCTCATATATGCATTTGACGTCTAAAAAGAACCCCCACCTGTGATGGAACTGTTTTTTGTTCTTAAATTTCCTACAACAAATTTCACAAGTTTACAATTTTTGTATCTTGCCAAAACAAATTTAACATTTTTCTTCTATTTTTTCAACTCTCCCAACAGATTGGAAACCGTTTACGCGATGGACTGTTTGGAGCCTGCTTCGCCATGTCCACCAATGAATCTCTCACACCATCCCGAATTTATTGTGCTCGTCCCGGCTCTCGACTATGGGAAGTCGATTTTGAGGGCGAAGTACTACAAACGCATCAATTTAAAGCCGCGCTCGCCTGTCCGCCAAGTAAGATACAAAAATCCACCGATTCCGAGACTGAGACAATGCTCAAATATTCAGAGGAAAATAGTGAGCTTCTTGACTTTCAGCCGCAGACACTGACATTCACCAAGCTACAAATGCTTTCCCAGGACTTTCTACTTACCTACACTGAGTTGGGATTGTACATTTTCGATGTACGCACTTCCACAGTGGTTTTGTGGTGCAATCAATTCGAGAGAATAGCCGACTGCAGGGTCTTCGGACCAGAGGGAGAGATTGTCATATTCACACAAACTGGCTCCATGTACAGTGTAAGTCTGTTGACACTTCAATCGCATGCCATGTCTTTGGTGAGATCCGAAAAACTATTAGAGTGTAGTTTCCTGCTTAGAAAAAATCTTAAATATTTCGCTGATAAGGCACGAGAGGACTATGACTTGATAATTCTGAACCACATCAAGAATTTTCTCATCGATCAACAGCAATATGAGTTACTTAATGACCTCTCAGTGATTTTTGACAGCATTGCCCAGAACGAAGGTGACACAAGCTCAGGTAGCTCGGCAGAGAGAAAGAGTGCCAATAGTGGAGGTATCTCACAGAGACCATTCGATGCCGTTGACCAAAGAACCCAGGGGGTGTATGTCCTAGAGAATTCGTTCTGTGACAATCTCCGAGTGAAGGAGAAGGATCGCCACTTCAAGGATGCCCTCCTCACTGTGACGGGCAAGTTTGGCAAGAATATTATCAAATACAAGTTCAACATATTCAACGATGAACAAAAAAGTCTTGTGAGTGATTTGATTCCACGAAACGAACGCACTCTACCATTCCAACATGTCAAGGACAATAGCGATGACGACGTGGTCTGTCGGAGGAAGCTTCCAGCAACACCACCAAAAGGACGACACATAACTGACGAAGAGAAGATCATTTACAATCTTCTCTTGATTTCCAGGTCATCCCAGATCAGTAATACGAATTTCTTAGAACGCTATAGGCATCTCTTCGATGAATACACTTCCCGCGAAATAATTGGAATCCTATCTAAGTTGGAGGCAGTGATGCTGGAGCATGGTGATAGTGAGTTGCAGGCCAAACAAAACTGCTACGAGATGTACTTTAACTATCTGAATCCTGAACTAATTTGGGAAGTGGATGACATATCAAAGGAGTTCATAATCCAGGGATTTATTGTCCTTAATTCCAGTCAGGATGCTGTTCGGTGTGATAATTGTGGTTTCCCGATTCGATTTGACAATTCTTGCCAGTTTCATGATCTTGGAGCGGTTTTGATGAGGTATTTGTGGTCTCGCAGTGAGCACGGCAGATGCTTTGAGATCCTCAAAGACGTGCCATCTCTATTCGATGTTCTGGCGAAATTTTACATGTCCGAAGGTCAGGTGGACAAGATTATTCCAATAGTAATGAACTATGGCCAGCCTGAATTACTCGAAGAAGCTGGAAGGGGCTTTAATCTGTCGGCATGGGATCGATGTTTTGATAAATTTGTTGCACTGCAACAAGGCCGTTTAAGCTGCATCAATTGCGAGCGCATCACATTGGTAGAGAATGTCAACAGGCATTTCTTCTACACATGGAACTGTTTCCTAAACATATCTTCAGAGTTTCTCGAAGCCAAGGAAATCTTGGCATTAATTTATAAGTATTCCAATTATATTCCAAATGATGCTATCGATAGGGAGTTCTTTACAAAGTGTATGTTAAAATGAATAGATCCTTTAAAAGGTGACTTGTAAGACTTTTTTTTTGTGAAAGACATAATGATGATGATGATTGATTGATTGATTGATTGAAGATTAGTTTGTAAGTTACAAATACACTATAATGTAATCATTCCTAATTCCTATTGCTGCTTAAAAAAAACATTGCTTTACCAATACGCTGAATATTTATATTTATTCATTATCATTAAGTTATTATGTAAGAATGCTGGTTTAATAGATTGAACAGCGTTCCATTATTTAGTTTTTGTATTTTATTTTAAATTGTATGCGCGCGATGTTTTGTTCTTGTTGATATTATAAACAAAAAAAATACTTCTGTTTGATTGTGATGCCAAAAAAAAACCAAAATTAATAAATTAAATTAAATATGATTCCTTATTCCAAAAAAAAAAAAAAAAATGTTTTTAATTTAACCGTTTAGCAAAGGAAAAACCAGGTGCCAGAAAATAGCTGTCAAGCTTCCTGGAAAAAAGAGGGTAGCCGCATAGCCAAAATGGGGAAGATAGTTTTCGCAGTTTGAGAAGATGGTGGAAATCGAGTTATCAATCTCACTCTCACTCTCAATCCGCAGCGTATTTGAGCACAATTCATAGTCCAGTCGACAGGTCGGAAAAAGTGGGCTTAGGTATAAAAAAAAAAGTCAGAAGTTAATGAAACTTGGGGATTTCATTCAGGGATAGTTAAAATTGTTGTATGTCAATTTGTTACCAAGATATGGCGCTCTGAAAAACAGGTTATTTTTCAAAAGCTTTTAGCATTTTTTATCGATTTGAAAAATGCCCTGTTTTTTGAAGCGCCATATCTTGTTAACAAATTGACATGCAATAAATTTTGTCCTTTTTTACGCTCTACAAAAGAGCCGAATATTTTTTTGAAGTAGGACATAAGGAAAAATAGGTTATAGTGTGTAAACCGGAGCAATGTCAAACAATTTTCAGTCCCCCCTCCTCTTTATACACAGGGCCCTCGAAGTCAAAAACTTAGCAAACTGTGTTTACTATTCCTATTTCATTAACTTCTGACCTTTTTCCACCTAAAAATACCAGTCGACTGGATTATTACCTGATATTGTAATTTTGAAGTTCCATGAGTGAAATTTGCTGGCCTCAAATTTACGGGAATCAAAAATTCACATACATTTTCAAGGTCTATAACGGACATTAAGTGAAAAGAGTTAATTCTAAACAAAACACAGAAAAGTTCATACATACTTCTGGAAGATACAAATTCTAGTGTCTACTCTTAAGAGCTGGTTATCTAATTGTTGACTGTGCTGCACAAAAGACAGCGAACTAGCTCCAAAGCCCATTGATTGAAACAACAAAAATAATACACCCAACTAACTTGTATAAGGTTCTGAACAAGTTATTTTTATACTGCAATAGAAACAATAATAGGCCTTATGCAAATCATTTTGGCGCACTTTGCTCACGCTATTTAACTATTAAAAGAGTTTTTGGTGGGAGATGTTATAGCAGCAAATAGTCTTTTATGAAATGCAATTAGCTTTGCTCAACAAACCATTTGATGACATCTATTACAAATTGCTTGCTTGAGATGTTAAAAAGGGGCCTACAAAAGTCATTTGATGACAGGCTTTATAGACAAGCCTTACACAAGGTGTTTGCATTGACTTGTCATGAAGAGCCTTATAGTAGCTATTATGTTTTTAATTTTCATTAAACAACTTCGGAAGGTTATACAGGATATTTTGAATCTACATATATCTACAAGTCTTTTGTATAGAACTTTCAAACTCACTGCTAAAGGAATAAAAGCAGCTATTCTTTAAATTATCAGTGTTTGAAATTTGAGTCTTGCGAATGTTTGCATTATACCAGCTTTATAAAAGCTATTACTTGTCAAATTCAAAAAAAAAATTAACCTTGTGCTAGCTTAATAATTGTTAGTTGAGATACAGACGTACGCAATTTAAAAGTTGAAGATCCAGATAATTTATCTTATGTTACACAAACCACGTTAAGCATCGACGATACCCGTGAAATGATTGCCCAGGTTTCCAAGCATAACACTAAGCTCTAGTAAACACTAAAAATTTAGAAAAAAATAAAGTGCACGACTGGGTCGTACGAACTTGCTCTAATGTGTTAAAATTGTATTGGGGGCTTGAGATTTTGGGAAAAAAGCGTTGAAAAAATCATATGAATTTTATAAATCACTTAAAAATCAATACCCAAAACGTTTTTTTGGAGAAAATGAAGTAAGCCATCAGGTTTATTCACTTTTTTTAACTTTTACGAAAATTTTTTTCAAAATCGTTCGACCAGTTTTTTTCAAAAAACAGTTTTTTTTGAAAAACTTTTTGAAAATTTATTCGAAATTTTTTTTGAATATGCCAACTTCTAGCACTTTGTAGTTTTTATCAGAAAAATTAGATTAACAAATAATAGATTAGATAGAATGTTGAAACTTTTTTAAAAATCTCAAAAAAACTTTTTTTGAAAAATTTAAGAATTTATATAATTTCTTTTATAAAAGAGCTTCTACATTAAAAAATCCATCGAAATGCGTCAAGAGGCTTACGAGAAATTTGGGTTTATAAAACCGGTCCTATGAGAGGTACCGTTATAAGACTTCCTGAAAAATCTTTTCCAACCAAAACAAAACTTGCACATAAAACACCATTCAGAAAGTTTGATCAAAATCGTGTGAACCGTTTTTGAGAAAAATTAATTTTTCACTAAAAATCGTATGGCAATGCTAATTCCAAAAACGCCTCTGTAGGACGTCATAATAATTTTATGTACCAAGTTTGAAGCAAATCGGTCCAGCCGCTTAGGCTGTAGGTGCCGATACAGACGGACGGACAGACAGACAGACAGAATTGTCGGACCCACTTTTTTCGACATCTCTATCATCGTTATGTCATGTTTGATTGTTAGAATTTTTTTTACGAATGCATAACTTGCCTTATAGTACCTAATCGCAAGTAAAAAATGCAAAAGTGTTACAATTACCCCCTTTGACCCTACGTTAATTGTTCCCATTATTTCGTTATACTTAGTTGTTTATAAACGTCCATTACTTGTCATTTTAGCCAAAACCTAAGAAGAAGAACGCAGTTATCAATGAAAACTACAGTGAAAAAAATTTAATATTTAAAATGTAGACGCCATCTTTTAGGTTCAATGAAAGATTACGCCTCAGAAAGTCTGAACCATTTCGTAAATGTCATTTTAGTTTAATAAAACCGTTAAACTGATTTCCGTTATTATAATTTGTATCGAAAAACAAAAAATGTGTATTACATAGGTTCAATAAGTTCAATTAGAATTCTAAGCTTAAAGAATTTTTTGAGCAAATTAAAAAAAAAAAAAAATGTTGACCAAAACCTAGTAGCTCGTTGTATGGGAGCGTAACTGGGAGAGTAACTGAAAAAAATCAACCGAGAAAGCTGTAAGAGGAACAAATTAAAAAAAAAAACAAACAAAAAATTGGCTAAAACTTAACGGCTCATTGTATGGAAGCCACCGTTTAGAGAGGCTTCATAGAAAAAATTACAAAGCCATCCTAAAGAAACCTATGAAGAACTATGTCAAACGATGTTTGAACTAGTGTGTTAAAATGGTATTGGGGATTGGGATTTTGGGAAGAAAGCATTGAAAAAAATCAAATGAAGTTTTATTAATCACTTAAAAATCAATGGTACAGTGGATGTAGTGCTTGGTTGCTAACCTAAGAGTTGTGGGTTCGAGCCCCAGCCTGGGCAGTAATTTTTATTTATTCCCCCAGTTTCAACTGGACGCCACCCGTGGGATTTTCTTGAGATAAATATCATCTTATTCTCAATCCATTGTACCAACAAAAATTCTTTCCTATCTTTCTATTCCTTCTAACTAATGCCGTGCAGTTTGCATTCAAAAGACCTTGGGTCTTACAGGCATATAGTTAAAATTATTATTATTATTATTATTATAGTTTAAACGTTTTTTCGAGAAAATGAAGTAAACCATCAGATTTCTTTTACTTTTTTAAATTTTATGGACTTTTTTTTTCAAAATCATTTGACTAGTTTTTTTTTTTCAAAAAAACAAAAACTTTAAAAATTTTGAACAATCCGTTTTTGAAAAAAATCAAAAATTAAAAAAAATATTGAACTTTCTTTAAGAAAACTCAAAAAAATTTTTTTTTTTGAAGAATTAGGCAAAGAATTAATATTATTTTGTTTCTAAAAGAGCTTTCACATTAAAATTTTCATCGAAATCCGTTGGGTGGCTTACGAGAAAATCTGTTATGAAAAAACTGGTCCTATATGGGAGGTACGGTTACAAGACTTTTCCTGAAAAATTAATTCCAATAAAAACATAAATTTTACTCAAAAAACACAATTCAGAATGTTTGATCAAAATCATTAAAAATCGTATGGCAGGTACAGTTAGTCTTAGAGCTAGAATGCTAATTCCAAGAACCCCTCTGCAGAACATCATAATAATACTGCGTGCCAAGTTTGAAGCAAATCCGTTTAGAATTAGACTGTAGGTAACTATACAGACAGACAGACATACGGATAGACAGACAGACAGAATTCTCGGACCCACTTTTTTCGGCTTCTTTATCGCTAAGTCTGTGGTGCTATTTTGTTCGAGATGGTATTTTTGAAGTGAAGGTTTTCTCCGATTTTCGTTCTTCCTTGTTACTCTTGCGTCGTACGAATCGCCTTTTATCTCAGCTGCTGTTAGTTTAATCTCATACGTATTTCACATTGCAAAACATTTTGAATCGTATGTGAATGTCGGACTCACACTTTAGGTGTAGAGTTTTTCTTACAGCTTCCTTACAGAAACTGGACATCACAAGTACTCAGTTTTTTTAATGACTTATACGGTACCCATTTCACATTTCACAAATCTACATACTCAAATTGAATATTGGTACCTTAAATTTAAAAAAAAACTACGTTTTTCGTGCTTTCATGTGGCTTAAGCCATACCCAAAATTCAAAAATATCTTTTCATACACACACTTCTAAGTTTCGACTAAGAGGCGAACAAATTAGCAAAAACAATTTTTTAATAGTTTCTAATGAAAAGTGGGTGTCAGCCACGCCCAAACAGAACATCAATTTAAAGAAGATATACCTATAGCTTGGGTGTGCAAAATTTAAGTGTTGTGGATCGTAACTGTGCAAAAAACACAATTTAATTTTGCGAAATAGAGGTTGTTGAATAAAAATGGCGATTTTGGGCGGATTTGTAGGCGGATTTATCCAGTTTAAGAATTTGTCCTCACTCTTGAGCCAAAGATTATATATGTATACCAAATTTCAGTTTTCTAGCTCAAAAATTGCGAACTCTAGAGAGTGTACATAAGGAGGAACGGATGGACGGACGGAAATCGACTTGGATTTCGATTCGGATTCAGGATATATACACTTTTATATACCAACGATGAATAGCATTATTTCTCTATGTTACAAAATTCACACCAAATACAATATACCCATTCTATAGAATAGGGTAAAAAAAAAAAGATTAAACATATTATAGTAAAGTGCTAAATTTAAAAAAATTTAAAAATATTTGAAGAAGCATTTTTTAAATTTTTTCGGTAATTTACCAACTACACAGATTTTTTATAAAGTTAAATAAGTACGACATTTAATTGTTTATTAACTCGCATACAACTCCTGAGTGCTGTCGATGGGTTTTAAGGTATTTCTTATATTTCGTGTTCATTAAAGTGCATTTCTGGTTTTTTTTTTTTTCATCCCACCCCAAAAAACAACCGAATTCCACCCAATGTCAAAGCAACCAAGATATCTCACATTTAAGAGGAAAACAGCATTTCACACAACACACAGCCAGACAGACAGCAGCGAAAACCCACTGACATTTAGACATCCAACGAGGGATTCGCTTCTTCAATCGTACCCAAGTCAAAAATGTTTCATTTTCCATTTTCACGTTTCACCCACCGTCACAGCAGTGAGACCGATGCGATGGTGTTAAATTTCGTTCATCCATCAAACATAGAGGGCATTGCATGTTGGGGGAGGTTGTGAGTGTACCTTCGCTCCATAGCGACGTATCCTTTTTTTATTTTAGTCGCAAATAGCTCCTACAACACGTCTCCTCGGTGCATTTTCCGCCAATAAATGTATTTTTCTGTTTGCTGTCTGCTGTCTGTTGTACCGAATTCGGTGCATGCCACATCCGTCGCACTATAGAAAGCGCGATGATGATTTGCATATATATGAAGGATATACTTGGGTTCATATGCGGTGGACTGAGTTCACTCATGGCAATCGGGGGCGAATGTATATGTCTGTTCGTGAAAACTCATTCTCTTTACCCCCGCCTCGGGGGAATTGGAGATATTTTGGATAGTTGGGGCAAAAATCGAAATGACTGTGTGCTTTTGGATAGATAACATGCTTGAAACTTGGAACCATCATCATCCATCTTTTCCGCAAAACAAGCGAAGAAGATACAGTAACTACAACGCGCCTTTGTTGATATTTTTGTCTGATGTAGATGTAGATGTCTGTCGGACTGTCTGAGACTGGAAAAGAAGCGAGTGACTGCGTGTTATCCTGGTATTCAATATGTTCTTCGCCTTTGTTGGCATATGTCAGAAATGTTAAAAAAAAATTGAAAACCTTTTATTTTTGTTTGGTTTTTTTTTTGCAAAGAGTTTGGGTTGCGTTGTGGAACATTTTTCATTCCTAATGGAGATATTCTGTATCCTGATTGATATGAGTGATTTTTATCAACGGCCTGACGGTGATGTACCTAAGTTTTTTCTTTTTTCAAATTCACCATGAATTGCGTCGTTTGATTTTACTTTGAGGTATTTTTGAGTATAGGCGATTTTGTTGTTAAGTTAGGAAGGAATGTTGTAAGAAGATTTTGGAAAAGGCTTTTAAAATGTTTGAATGTATCTAAGCGTAGTAACACTCAGACAAAGTTTTTCATATCAATTTTAATCTATATGGTGAGAAGAAGATGATTTTGGTACGGATATTAAGTTCAACTATAAGAACACAAAATTTAGCTATACTCTGAACTCTGATACACATACATCGGCAGTACCTACACCTCTTATGAGGAAGCTTTTCTTTTATCAGTAGCGTGACATATTTTTGCACCATACTAAATTGAAGGAAACCCCCATACAAATTGTTCACCCACCACTGAATTTCCAATTGCATCTGACGTGAATCCTACGTCTTATTCAGAGCACATCTAAATGTGCAGTGTGCACTGATTGTCTGTGGCTGCTGCTATTTTAAATTCAACCCCTTTTTAATTGATATGCATTCAGAGTTACCAGTGATCTTTTGGTAACTCGATCAGCTTTCTTTCCTTGGGTTTCTGCTGAAGAGCTTTTGTTTTTAGAGCTTTAAAATTCTTTTAAGATTTTTTCTTATTTGAAATGCTTACTACGGAAACCCTACAAGAGATTTTGTATGAAACACACTTACGGAAAACAAAAGAGTGCTAATGAGAGACAAACATCCCTATCTTCCCTGTACCGCCGATTTATGTGTAACAGAGTATAGTACATACAAAGGTAGTAACGGGTGATTTTTTAGCTGGTTTGGTTTTGGCAACACTGGTTTTGACAGCTGACGTGTGTTTAGTACCTTGTGTCACTGTCAAACAGCTTCAGTTTGGTTTGCAATTTAACCATGGATCGTCTTACAAATGAACAACGCTTGCAAATTATTAAATTTTACTATCAAAATTCGTGCTCGGTTCGAAATGTTCAATGATGAGGCTCATTTTTGGTTAGAAGCATTGCAACAGCTACCGATGCATCCCGAAAAAGCCACTGTTTGGTGCGGTTTATGGGCCGGCGGCATTATTGGGCCATATTTCTTCAAAGATGATGCGAATCGCAGCGTTACTGTCAATGGTGAACGCTACCGAGCGATGATAACAAACTTTTTTTTGCCCGAAATGGAAGTTCTTGACTTGCATGATATGTGGTTTCAACAAGACGGTGCCACATGCCACACAGCACGCGAAACAATGGCGCAATTGCGAGGCGAGTTTGGTGAACAGTTAATTTCACGTTTCGGGCCGGTCAATTGGCCGCCTAGATCGTGCGATTTGACACCATTAGACTATTTTTTGTGGGGGTATGTCAAGGCTAATGTCTATAGGGACAAGCCCGCTTCGATTGACGCACTGGAAGCGAACATCCATGCATTCATTCGTGAGATATCGGCCGATATGTGTGAAAGAGTATGCCAAAATTGGACTCAGCGGATGGGCTACCTGAGACGCAGCCGCGGTCAACATTTGCATGAAATTATCTTTAAACATTAAATTGCAAGGTTCAAACTATCGATTCAAATAAATATTTCATTCATTTTTTCGAATTTTTTGTGTTTTTTTTTTTTTTAAAGTTCTAAACCTCTTAAAAAATCACCCGTTATATAGCTATTTGTGTATATAAAAATTTAGTTAGGATAATTATTAAGGCTAATATAAAAGACTTAACACCCACTGTTCATTTTGGGTGTGAGTAATAAAAAAGCTGATAGATATTTTTGGGTGGGTCTTTTTTTACTTGCGATTATAAAATTTCCTGAATGGTACTTTTTGTGTAAACTTATTGTTTCGGTTGGAACTGATTTTTCAGGAAAAGTCTTAAAACTGTAACTTCCATACGGCCGGTTTTTTTAAAATCAGATTTCGTACCTTCTAAAACAACAAGAATTGAACTTTCCGGAAGATAATTTCTTACTCATCGAAAAGGGGTTCACTTTTTTTTGGAAAAAATTAAGTCATTTAATTTTTTAAGGAAGTTTGAAATTTTATTCGACAAATTTTTTTTTTAAACGATTTTTTTTTTGAAAACATGAGAAGAGTATGCCAGTTTTTAGCTGTTTGTAGCTTTTATCAGAAAAATGAAATTAAACAAAAATTGAAAAACTAAAAAAAAAACGAGAACAAAATTTGCACAAACTGAGAACTAATAATATTTCGTTTATAAAACAGCTTTCAAATGAAAAATTTAGTCGAAGTCTCTCAAATTGCTTACGAGAAAATCTGATTTAAACATAAGCGAGAGCTACAAAGCGTTTTCAACGAACTGTTGGATACCCTATTCCCTATATTTTGTGTGTGTATGCGTTTGCCTCCCGCAACCAGCCGCTGTTCAAGTTCAAGAAACAAAATTCTTGTTTAGAAGACAGGAAAAAATTCAATAACATTAATTTTGTGTGGCCGATGTTCAGTAACTGCTGGAGCAGTAAAAAAAGCGTGTACCACGCATAAAATTTCGACTTTCATTGCCAGGGCAATTTCTATGACCTCAGTGACATTCAATTTTAAGCTTGTAGGTCGATTTGAACAAAACAAGACACAATTATGTCACTTGAATTTTTATGGGTCTATATTTAACAATTCTTGAACCACACTCTGCTATATAACCAAGGAATACAATCCGATTTGTTCATCTTTCTTCTTACTTCAAAACTGCGACTGATAGTTAGAAAACTTTAAAAAATTAATGCATATTACAGATTTTGACCGAAACGCCCCTTAAAAGTAGGCGTGTTTTAAAAATTTGTTAACAAAATTTTAAGCTCTAATTGAGCTTTGATTGTTAGTCAATTTATAGGCATATGTGTAAAACTCGAATGAATCGAATACTTTTTTAACGATCTTACCTGGACAAAGGTATTTTATAAAAATCACGCCCTTAAAAGTGGGCGTATTCAAAAAATTTGCACAAGAAAATTAAGATTTATTTTTCATTATAACGAACGTAAAAAAGGTTAAAATTGACCATTGGTAGTATGTACGATAAATTTTAAAAACTACGTTTTTGGTTCATTCATGGAAAGTGGGTGTAAGCCACGCCCAAAATTCAAAGATTTCTTATCATATACAAGTTTCTTAGTTTTGAATAAGAGACAAATTTGGACTTATGAATTTACTATTAATACGGTTTGTTTGCAAAAACAATTTTTTATAGTTGAAATTTATAATGAAAAGTGGGCGTCAGCCACGCCCAAAATCGATTTTTTTCATTTCATACACAAGGTGTTTATGAAATAGTTATACCCACAAAATTTAATGTTTTTCGCTCTAATCTAAGCATTGTTATTTTATAAAAACAATATTGAATTTTTTATAGTTGAAATTTATAATGAAAAGTGGGCGTCAGCCACGCCCAAAATCGATTTTTTTCATTTCATACACAAGGTGTTTATGAAATAGTTATACCCACAAAATTTTAATGTTTTTCGCTCTAATCTAAGCATTGTTATTTTATAAAAACAATATTGATAGTTTTGTATGAAAAGTGGGCGTCAGCCAAGCCTAAACAAAAACATTTTGATTTAATTGGACGAAAATGTACAGAATGCTTGCGTGTGCCAAATTTTAGCGTTGCGCTTTTATCGTAACTGTACAAACCACATAATTTAGTTTTGTCAAATTGAGGTTGTTTAACAAAAATGGTGATTGTGGGCGTGTTTGTGGGCGGATCCTACCGGTTTAAGAACTTAGCTTTACACTTGAGCCAAAGATCATAAATATGTACCAAATTTCAGTTTTCTTCTCTAAAGTATATACGAATGGACGGACGGAATGACGGACATGCCTAAGTCGACTAGGCTTTTTATTCTGAGTCAGAATTTATATACTTTTCTACACCTAACAGTATTATTTCTCTATGTAACAAACTCCACACCAAATACAATATACCCATTCTATGGAATAGGGTATAAAAACAGGGTCCTATGGGAGGTACTGTTGTAAGACTTTTCCTGAAAAATTTATTTCAACCAAAACTTGAAGTTAATATGAAAAACACCATTCAGAAAGTTTTATCAAAATCGGTAGACAGACAGAATGGTCGGACCCACTTTTTTCGACTTCTCCATCATCATTAGGTCATGTTTGATTGTCCAAAAACGAACGAATAACTTGCCTTATAGTATACACCCATAAGCACAAGTAAAAAAATCATGGAGAAATTACATTATTTTTGACATAGCATGTATATATCTTTTTACCTAATTTTTTTATTGACATTTCAAGTTGTGTTTTTAGAATACAAAGCTTGCCTGCTATGTATACTGGAAGTACTAAACTACTTAACCACACCATTTTATTTTTTGTATTCAAAAGTCTAACAGCGCACGATGATAATGTCTCTGTCCATGACAATGCTACACAAAAAGCCACATAACAGCGCGTGGCGAAACCATCGTCGGAAACAGACAACCGCCATGCGATATCAATTAGTGACAGTGCACCGACAAAACTACCGCACAATTTCCATTTGTCTGCTCACTTTGGTTTGCCAGAGGCCAGGTTGCCATTACACAGTTTGTAAATGTACCTACATTACCTATATACAAACATACAAATATTTTTACTATATACATAGAGAATATAAAATTAAATACAAAACCCGCTGATGATAGCTCTCAGCTTTCATTAATTTTTTGGATTTTTTGTTTCAGGGTTAAAACCTCCCGCAGCCTTTTACTGACTTAACTTTCTAAAAAAAAGTACATTCAAACCTGGAACCCGGCCGGCCGGCGGACAGTGAGTGGGCGAAGTACCTACTTTTATAACACATTTCCAGTTTGTTCATATTCAACATTGATGCTGGCAAAAGGACAAAGTGCGAACTGACCATTACAATGTTGTCGCCAGGATGCATCCGTTTTTTTTGCGTGTGTCATGGAATAGGTACACCACTGCGTATACGTAATATTTTTTAGAGTGTGGATTCTGGGATTCGTTTTTTTTTTTGTCATATCGTATCGTCCTCTGCTGCCACGACGCGACGGGCATAGTGTAATATTTGGCAACTATGCAAACTAAATCGACATTCATACTGAAGGTGGACATGGACAGTTAAATTATTTTCAGTGGTCAGTTTCGAATGTCCTGCCACGCATATAGTGTCATTCGTATACCTACATATCTTTACCCACATCCGGATGTACGGTGTACGGAATGAAAATAATTTTTGGCGAGCGGATACTAGATAGTTTTTTAGGAGGATTTATTTCGATTTTTTTCTGTCCACCAATTTTAGCTTCGATTGGTTTCAAATGATAAGGACATTTCTAACGGTCAATTGAGCGTTTTAAAATATTATTTTTAGCGGCTCTCTATTTATTATTTTGTTTAGTTTAGTTTAGTCTTTTTTTTGTTTTTGGCGGTAGCTTGTGATTTTGCTCAAATTGGTTTCCGCTTGGTTTTATATCGTTTGCCGATTGAATAGGAATTTAGTTGAGAGAGTTGGTGAATGCGGTGATTATCACATAATAGCCTAGTTGTTTTGTGTGTATGCGTGTGTGTGTGTTTTATTGATATAAAATGAAAATTAAATTTTTAGGCCAATGTCTATTGACAACGGGTTGAACGCATTTTATTTTATGCACGATATTTAATTAGAAAAATAAATTGGACATTAATTTAAAATGAATTTATAATGGGTTTTTGGAATTTTTTCTGTTGTTGTTGTCTATTTTAAAACGTGAATATGGGATGCATTTCGATTTTATTTGTACAATTAATTAGTTGCGAGGGATTGAGAGGATTTGGGGTAAAATAGGAAGAATGATGTTTTATACTCGTATACTATACACACGTTGATTTGAATAGACATTTTGTTGATATTATAATTTTTTGTTTTGTTAATATTTTGAATTCCAATTTAGTGAAAATTTGGTCTGCTGGGGTTTTGATGGGTTCAATTGGTGTTACTATGGGGATTAAAATAAAATGTTATTTGGTTGTGTTTTCAGGTATGGTATTATATGGTATTAACAGTCGATTAGTATTTTCAGTTGGCCACAAATGTTTTAATGGATTTGATGAATTTGATAACTTTTAAGCATATGCTTTAGAAATATAAAATATTCGTCAAATTGTTTCAATATGATATTTGCAATGGATTAATTTTTTTTTTTTTTTTTTTTTGTAGATAAAGGGTTTAGGTAATTTGATACTCAAATATTTGATATTTAAATTATATTAATTTTTTAATAATTTACTGACTAAGCATTTGTATTCTGAGGAGGAAGAGACAGGCAGTGGTCAAAGATTGAGTGGTGTTGGCATAATGCTGGATAAGAAGGCCAGAAAAAGTTTTTTTTCCTGGAGTCCAGTTTTGGGAAGAATTCTTTAGACAGCATAGTTCAGTATTATAATCTGACGGAGATGCCGCAGAAGACGATAAGATCAACTCAGTCTACAAAAACCTTCCGAAAAGACAGCACTAGCATCATGAGGGACC
The DNA here is from genome assembly GCA_916050605.2 of Platycheirus albimanus. Lineage (NCBI taxonomy): Eukaryota > Metazoa > Arthropoda > Insecta > Diptera > Syrphidae > Platycheirus > Platycheirus albimanus. Next base: position 288,251,697 of record OU696696.1, on the reverse strand, counting down.
TCAATGCCATAATTGGTCCGGACAACGTAGGCCTTTAGCGCGCTACGGGTAGACATGGATTGGGCCATCGAAATAACATCAACGATGATATGATTGTCGATTTTCGCAAAATTCGTCAACTGTTTATAGGTGGAATCCTGGAATGAAACCTGCCACAAAGTAACTAAGGTCTCTCCTAAATGGTCTTATCCAAAATCAATGTGAAATCTATATGCTGCTATAGCTCCTGGAAACCTGGAATTTTTCTGTCAACATCTCAAGCAAATTTATAGTTTTTGTTAATTGTTAACTGCGTTAGATTGTAAGGAAAGGATCCAGTGGACACAAGCAATCTCGAAAAACAAACTGTGGCTAAGGACTGGACAAACAGAGTGCATGTCACAATAAGCAGATACAAAAATACCATGGCATTGCTTTGGATTGAACTGTTTTGAAGGAAGCCAAGTCCTACAATTTGGAATCGTGGTCACATCTAAGGTAATACTTGTGTATAGAGCTGAAATAGTCAGAAGGAGATAGTGTGCTACTGCTCAACAACAACTTCCAGAAAACAATAAAAAAAAACTCTAACTCAGATTTTTTTTTGGTGAGTCTCATAATTTTCAGTGTCTCACTTGACATTGATGACATCATTAAACACTTTATTTAGGTTTCCTTGTAGGATTTGTCAATAAGATACATCTATACTTCCATTTGATGTATTTGCCCTCACCGAAACAAACCTTACATCTGATTTTCATAATAACGAGTTCTTTAATTCTGATTTCAGTGTTTTCCGAAAAGATGTTTTAATCTCTAATGCTAGTCCTGATATAGATCTGCCTGGAAGCTTTTCACCCGGACGTGGTGTTCTGTTGGCACTTCATTCCAATCTCGATTCTTCCTTGGTTTTTATTCCTAATACAGTTAACCTTGAACTTGTTTGTGTTAAAGTCTGTGTATCTAAACGTTCCCTCTTCATTTTGTGCTGTTACATTCCACCTGCCCAACCTACATCTGAATATGAGCTTCTAGTTAATGCAATTGATTATGTTGTTGATCTTTCTAATCCTGAAGATAACATAATAATCGTTGGTGACTTCAATCTTCCTCGTTTTAATTGGGAAATATCTGACGATGAAATTTATTTTATTTCATCCAACGCAAGCTCTGAGAAGGAAATCCTCTTTATTGACCGCCTCCTCTCTTCTAATCTCGCTCAAATGAGTGGTGTAAAAAACTGCCTGCAAAGACAATTAGACCTTATTTTCTCATCTGACGCTCAAAACACTGAAGTTTTACAAAGTCACCATATCCTTTCAAAGATCGACAGTTATCATCCCCCCATTTCCCTCACTTTTGCTTTTGAGTGTGATTATATCCAACCGTACTCCCTCACGTCCCAATCATTTAACTTCCGTAAAGCAAATTATGATAAGCTTAACGACCTTATTGGGAATATTAATTTTGATTTCATCTCCAACGACTCTAACATTGATGTTTTGATTGCCACCTTTTATGAACAGATCCAAATTTGTTTTTCTCAATCCATCCCTCTACTGCCTCAAAAGAATTTTAACTCTTCTCCATCGTGGTATACTAAGGAACTCCGCTCACTTAGGAATAGGAGGAATAAACTTTGGAAAAGGTACCTTTGTTCGAAGTCGATTCATGATTTCAACAATTATGTCGCAGTTTTTAACAACTTTTCCAACTTGAGCGAGTCCGTATACGCCAGCCATCTAATCCAAACCCAATCGGTTATTATTTCGAATCCAAAACACTTTTTTAAATTTATTAATTCAAAAAGAAAATCTGATGGTTATCCCTCAACACTAAAATACAACAATTCCTCATCGTCCGATCCAAAATGTATTTCTAACCTTTTTGCTGATTTCTTTGGTCAAGCATTTTCTCCTAATGATACAGAGGTTGATGCAAGCAACTTTAATCACTTGTACAACTGCACCCAAACCACCCTTAATTCCTTAAACATATCCCTGACCTCAGTAATTAATAAAATCCACCTGTTGAAGAATGACTTTTCTTCGGGCCCTGATGGGATTCCTGCTGTTGTTCTTAAAAACTGCGTCTCCAATTTAGCGCAACCACTCACTGATCTCTTCCAACTTTCCATTTTTCAAGGTCTGTTTCCAACAAAATGGAAAGACTCTCTCATAATCCCAATTCACAAAAAAGGATGTAAAGGAGATATCTCTAATTATAGACCCATTGCAAAACTTTCCTGCATACCCAAATTATTTGAGAGTTTAATATATGATATTTTGCTTCTTCATTGTAGACCACTTTTCTCACCTAAACAGCATGGCTTTCTTAGTGGTAGGTCTACAACTACCAACCTAACTGAGTTTATTTCCAATACCATCTGCTCCTTGGAAGCTGGTAATGAGGTTGATGCGATTGCAACTGATTTCAGTAAAGCTTTCGACAAAATCTCCCATAATATTATCATTTTCAAATTTAAATCCTATGGTTTCCCGCCCTTACTGATATCTTGGATCCAATCGTATTTAAATGATCGTCGTTACACTGTCCTTTTTAGGTCCTGCAGCTCCAACCCTATCTGCCCAACATCAGGAGTCCCTCAAGGAAGTCATCTAGGTCCCCTGATTTTTCTACTGACCATTAATGATGTGGATCTCATCCTTGAAGCATCTGACGTTCAGATTTACGCTGATGACATGCGAATTTCTAAAAATATTAAATCAATGGACGATTTTCGATTACTTCAAACTGATCTAAGCAATTTTTTTACTTGGTGCCAACACAACCTTCTCGAACTGAATGTAAACAAATGCCAAGCCATTACATACTCCCGAAAACGCCCTCCTTTACCACAACGTCAATATTTTATTGACAATGAACCAGTTGCGATTGTCACTTCCATTCGTGACTTGGGTGTGATATGTGATTCCCAACTCAATTTTCGAGCTCACTATGATAATATTATTAATAGAGCTAACTCTACTCTAGGTTTCGTAAAACGCTGGTCGAAAGAATTCTCTGATCCCTATGTTACCAAGTCTCTGTATGTTACATTTGTTAGACCTCTTCTTGAGTATGCCTCTGTAGTATGGTCTCCGTACCACCATATTCACATTAAACGTATAGAAGCTGTTCAACGTAGATTCATTCGCTTTTCCTTGCGTAGACTTTGTTGGAACGACCCTTATAATCTTCCTCCTTACGAAAGCCGTCTAAAATTAATAAATTTGCAAACTCTTAGTAGACGTCGCGATAATGCCGATATACTCTTTGCACACCAGCTTTTAAATGGTGTCATTGATAGCGAATGTCTTCTCAATAAATTTAAACCGAACACTCGGAATCATCATTTGAGGACCATTCCCCTCTTCTTTGTCCCTTTCCATCGTACTGAATATGGCCAAAATGAACCAATTACTAGAATAATTCGAAAAGTAAATAATTCCAACATTTTTGACTTAAATCTATCTAAATCCTCTCTCAAACTAGCTCTCCAATCTTAATTGTCCTTCTTTCTTTTTAATCCTTATCTTTTTCTTCACCTTAGCTCTAAGATTTAATTGTTAATTAGTCTTAAGATATTATGTGCTTGTACTAAGCGAAATAAATAAATAGATAAATATATCTCTAAAATAAATCATACAAAAACATAGTTACGTTCAGACATTCGTTTTCTAATCCTTTCACAGCAAAATCATAAGTCCCACAAGGTACCCACCTAGGCCCGATTCTTTTTATACTCATCTATCATTGACTTAACACAGTGCGTTCATTCTAGTGAGATCCTTGTGTTCGCTGACGATATAAACATTCGAAAAACTATTAACTACGCTAAAAACCACGTGAATCTGCTAGGTGACATTGACATGGCGCAGCAATGATGTCTTAAAGAGCTTTTCAAGGAAACGGGTAGCAAGTGCATATAACTATACTAGTTCACAAGTTTAATATTTCTCATAGTTTATGTTTATTTCGTTCTTTTTTGCATGTCTTTAATATTTTGTATTTATTTAACAACTTGATTAATATTTCCCTCCAGTCGACTTGATCTCTAGTCTGCGCGTCTCCAATTTCGCACTCCAAGTATTTGGAGATCTCCCACTACCTGGTCGCTCCGTTAAGGATGAGGTCTGTCTTGGCTTTTAACGCCATTTGGTTTAAAGTTGAAAACTTGCATTGCTGTACACTCGCTCTACATGGCCCAGCCATCTAAGTCGTTGAATTCGATTTTTTTTTGGCTAGGCTTATGTCGCTGTACAGCAAGTATAGTTCGTCGTTGTATCTTCTTCGTCAAGTGGTGTTTTCTCAATTTTCGCAGACAGGACCATAAATCGTTCGCAGCACTTTTCTCAAAGAAGACTCAAAAAGATTTTGTATCCATGCTTCTGCACCACATATCAGGACCGGGATGATGAGTGTTCTGTACAGTGTCTCCTTGATTCTTCTCGATAGGGGTTTATTCCCCAATTGCTTATTTAGCCCAACGAAACAGCGATTAGCAAGATGTTGCAAGTGTTTGCAGCAGAATTTAGGTAGACAAATTCACAGACTACCTCGAAAGTAAACCTATCAATGGTCACGTTCTGACCAAGTCGCTGCTGGGATTTTACCTTTGTTGATGAAAGGATATACTTAGTCTTGTCCTCTTTTTATTTTCAGTCTCATTTTGGTTGCTGCTGAATTCATAGTATTGAAGTCACCGATTACTGCTCGATTTGTTCTTCCTATCACTTGAATGTCGTCCGCAAACAAAATTAATTGTGTCGATTTATTAGGGATGGTGACCGATGTTCCGTACAACATTTTCAAACACAATATTAAATCAGCTGCATGACAGAGTGCATCATCCACCTTGGATTAGCCCTCTGGTGGTGTAGAAGGTTTCATTAGAGTCTCTACCAGCTCTCTGACGGAGCAGCGAGCATTTTTCAACGTCAACAACGTTTTCTCCTAGATCTAGGGTAATGAGGAAATTCCTTTGGTCGTAGATTTTCCAGATCCGAAGCCGCACTTGTAAGTTTTTATTAGATCATCAAACAGGATTTTATACAATGATTAAGAGGCTTATGCTCCTTTTTTTGTGGATTTGGCTCATCGGGCATACTTATTCCTAGTACCATATTTTGCAGATGAGTTTGTGTATGCTCCTGACCAGGTCCTCTCCATCAGATCCAGCTGCTTTGTTCGTCTTTAGTCTGGTGATGGCGTATGCGCTTAAATTTAAACATTGGCACCAAAATGTCATTTTTGAAATATTTGGAGTTACACACTTTGTACGTGTCACCGACGATATGTAATACAAATAATTTTCTAGACAACTAGTTGCCCAATTTTATTTTAACCTTAGGTCAAAGTGCTCAAACACAATCTTATTTTGCAAACAAAAATCAAGCCACTCAAAACGATGTCCTTCCTTGTTTTAAGTTGTGCCTTGAGCATTTTGTATTCTTTAGAGTTCATCAAAGTTTAAAATTCTCGCATAATAAGTCGAAAAACCATAACTTCTAAGACATTCTCACTCTATCTCTTCAGTTTCAGTTTAATTTGGGTTTCAAGTTGCGGCGTACTGTGCCGGAAATCTATTTCTACCCAGTGTATGATTTCCTGTTATCGGTTGCACTCTCTTTATCCATCTTACATCGTCCAGGACTGTTTCTGCCAATTTCTCCAAAGAACTCACTTTTTCTTTTTTGTGCTTGTGTGTGTCATCTCACTTGGACTGATTCTGTCTATTCAAGGAAACGACCATAATCATCTTCTCTATTTGAAAAATTACAAAAGCCCAAAGACAGCGGAAGAACTATTTTTTATATTCTCCTTTGACAACAAAAAAAAGTACTAGTTATGCTTCCATTCTATTTTCATGCGCAACCTACCTTAGAAAAGACTATTACCAGCCAACCTGCAATCCTTCCTGGGGTGCATGCAACATTCAGGAAATGAGTAACGACGACGACATAGATGGTGGCATAACGTAGGTACCACACACGTCCACCATCACTGCAACAGCTTCAGAGGCGGTGAGACACCCCTTCCTATATCTCTACAACATTGCAGAGGATGTATGGTAAAATATGGAATTTTTCCTGAAATCTGAGTTCGTTATATCCTGGGAGAAGATGAAAATATTTGTATTTCCAGTTTTGCTGCTGCATGTCCTTTACACATCCTTCTAGCTACATACTTTCCATTTTCCATTTTTTTTTTTTTGCATTTTCAAACATGGGTTGCCCTGCAATTCTGGTTTTTGCCATTTTCGCATTTTTTTTTTGCCCAGCTTGATGGTTACCAGTTACCACTTGCACTTGCTCGGCTGCTGAGTTAAAAAAAAGCAGGGTTTCAAAGTTGTGTTTGGTCCATATTTTAATATACTTTGGATGTTTTATCTGGCGGGCTGCAGGGAATTGCAAACAAATGGATGAAAGGATGTTTTTCATCGCAAAACTAATGTGATAATTGCTATTGCCTTGCAGTGCAAGGGAAACTTACCTCTGCAACATCCCTGTAAATTAAGTGAAAGGTTCAGTTGTTCTTGCAGATTGAAAATGCAACTAAAGCTGTTGTTTTAGGTTTTTTTTTTGCTTTTCAAGAGGAGACTTCTGTTTTATGTGGGTCATTAGAAACAAAAAAGGTGTTCAGGAGGAGAGGATGTTCAGGAAAGGTAACGTATTTTAATTTCTAAAATGGATCACTTGCCCAAAATGTGGGTCACAACAGTGTACTGCATGATGTGTCCATGTGTCCGCACATGAAAAATGGGAAACAATTTTGAAAGGACATACAAAATGGTGCTTAGTTATGAGAATATAGAAGTAAATAGAGTTTGTCTGTGCATCTGTTCTGAAGTCTCATGAAGACATTTGCTTTTGCAAGGATGGTCGAGGGTGGTGACTGGCAGTCATTTTTGTATTTTATTTCAAGATTTTCGTTTTGCTTTAAAAAGTTCTAAATAGAAAAGGGGCTTCCTTTTTAGCAGACAATTATTTTGGAACAATTTTTTTATTTTAAGTTATGAAAAAAAAGAGTCTTTGAACGGTACCTAGCATAGGACCGTTTTTTTCACAAACAAAATTATATTAATTCTTAAATTTTTGAAAAAAAATTCTTTGAGTTTTTAAAAAAAGTTACTTTTTTTAATTTTTGGATTCTTCAAAAGCATATTGTTCCGTTTTTTAAAATTTTCATTTTTCTGATAAAAACTACAAAGTGCTAAAAAATTGCATAACCAAGAAATCAGATGGCTTATACTTCATTTTTTCAAAAAAAAAAAAAAAAAAAAAAAAAAAATAGCTATTGATTTTTAAGTGATTAATAAAATTTCATATGATTTTTTCCCTGCTTTTTTCCAAAATCTCCAGCCCACAGACCACTTTAACACATTAGAACAAGTTCGTGCGACCCAGTCGCGCACTTTATTTTTCTGTGATAAGGTATTAGGCCCATAAAGTGTTCCAATTTCCAATGGCAAAATTTGAGTGATGGCTTGTGTTATGTTCCTGTCGATTGTGGTTAATTCACAAAGTGCAGCGATTACAGGAAACCCCACAAGAAAAAGTGTATTGGGGTCGGATCGAATGACCTTGTCACCTTACCTTGAAATCGTTCATACATCTTACAGAATCGGTATAGCCGTTTTGCTACAAACTTGGTACACAGTACATATTATTATGACGTCCTACATAGGTGTTTTTGGAATTAGCATTCTAGCTATAAAACTAACGGTTTTTAATGAAAAACTCATTTTTATCAAAAACGGCTAACACGATTTTAATCAAAATTTCTGAAAGGTGTTTTTAGGGAAAACTTCATGTTTCAGTTGGTATAGATTTTTCAGGAAAAGTCTTATAACGGTATTTCCAATTGGACCGGTTTTTTCAAGTCATATTTTTCTGTGGCTCGATCTCTAGCCTGCCGTCTTCAATTTTGCACTCTAAGTTGTCAGAGGTCTCCCTCTACCTGGTCGCTCCATCGAAGGTGAGGTCTACCTTGGCTTCTCACTCCCTCTGGTTTGGCGTTGAAGACTTTACGAGCTAGAGCGTTGATGTCCGTTCGCTCTACATGGCCCAGCCATCTTAGTCGTTGAATTCGAATTTTTCTGGTTAAGCTACGATGATAGAGAAGTCCAAGTCGGTTTGTCTGTTCGTCTGTGCGGATATACGCTTTCTTACGCCATGCTACAGCCTCATATATAGCAGTTTAAAGAAACACGGTTGTCGATGTTTTTTTCATTTTGTTTTAGCCCGGCTCAGACTGGTACATTTCAAGTAACTAATTTTCTTCATTTTGGATTTACTCGAAAACGACTCTGACGAATTTGATTAAACTCAAAATTTAACAAACCTAGGGCATTTATGATAAAACTGCGTTTTCGATTTCGGCTAAAGTGGTCACAACGAAAATCAGTTTTAAAAGTCCTTTTTTCAAATGGCCATGTGTTGGCAGGGGCTTGATCGAGTTCACTCAAACTTTGTCTGGAATAGTTCTTCAGAATTTTGTATAAGATGGCGTTGCAATTTTGTCAGTAAACATACAACGAGATATTCAGTTTAAGCCAACTTTTTTGTGTTGTTTCTAATTTGCTCAGAAACGGCTCCTGAGATTTTGTTTATCTTAAGAAAACTGCGTTTTTAGTTTTTGGCTGAAAAAGAAAATAACGGAGATCTGGTCATAACGGTTTTCTCAAATGGGGTTGTATTTAAACCACTCAAACTTTTTCGGGATAGTTCCTTACAGCTTCCGATTTGATGGCGTTTCATTTTTTCAGTTACTCTTTTTTGAATGGTGGCTTCCATTTCTATTCAAGGAGCCAGTAGGTTTTGGCCAACATTTTTTCGTTTTTTTCTAATTTTCTCAAAAATGGCTGTAACAACATTGATTAACTTTGTGAGTATTTTTTTTCTTTAAGAACTGCGGTCTTAAGTTTTGACTAAAAATACAAGTGACCAACATCTGTTTAGAGCTTACACTTTTTAAACTGCACCCACAGAGCAAGTACATGTGACCGCCAGTCGTGCATTTTATTTCTCAAACTTTTTTTTTTTTAAAATCTCAAGCCCCAAGACCACTATCACACGTTACGTTAGAGCAAGTTTGTGCGACCCATCAGTCGTGCACTCCAACTCCAAAGCCCAGTCAGCGAAAAAAGGGCGTGGTCTATGGACATGGTCTGCCTGCTGTGTAATCGTGTAAACTGCGATGTTGATTTGGCATCATTAACTGATTGATAAACAACAGATTTGACAGATGTTACTTATACTTACACATACAAGATACAACATGGCCACCATAATCAATTAAAATCCCTTTTACAAGAAGTTACGGAATACTATATTATTCTGGATCCGTCCAAAATCCCGAAAACCAAATCCCCGAAAGTTCAAAATCGAGAAAAATCAAAATCTCGAAAAATCAAAATTCAGAAAAATCAAAATCCATAATGTTCAAAATCCCAAATGATCGAAAGCTACACAAGTACTGCTGATAAAGAAAACTGTTGATACAGGCACCTGTCAGAAGAGTGGACATACCCTTAGCGGAGCAACGAAGTTGCGTGAGCGGGTGTGTCCCCGAAAAAGGGAGTTACAATTCCTAGATCCTGCGAAGCGGGCCACCCAAGTACTACTGATTAAGAAAACTGTTGACACAGGCGCCTGCCAGACAACGGGACATACTCTTTAGTTGAGCAACGAAGTTGCGTGAGCGGGTCCCCCCCCCCCCCCGAAAAAAAGAGTTAAGAGCCCAAGAACCCGCGAAGCGTGCCGCCCAAGTACTGCTGATTAAGAAAACTGTTGACACAGGCGCCTGCGAGACAACTGGGCATACCCTTAGTTGGGCAACCAAGTTGCGTGAGCGGGTGTCCCCCCGAAAAAAAGAGTTAAAAACCCAAGAGGCCACCCAAGTACGGCTGATTAAGAAAACTGTTGACAAAGGTGCCTGCCAGACAACTGGACATACCCTTAGCGAAGTTGCGTGAGCGGGTGTGTCCCCGAAAAAGAGAGTTAAAATCCCTATATCCCGCGAAGCGGGTCACCCAAGTACTGCTGATTAAGAAAACTGTTGACACAGGCGCCTGCCAGATAACTGGATGTATTTCAGATCACGAATTACTTGATTAGTAAGGAGAACGTACGTTATCTACAAAAAAACAATTCCTCAATCGGAAGAATTCCCAAAAAAAAATTAAGCAAACACTACAAAATCTCCTTGGAAAAGGGAGCTCAAACGACAAAATCCCCAATAAATAATCTCTTTACCCACTATCCAAAATTTAAAATCATCCCTAACATATTTGTTTAATATTAACTTAAGTTAGTTTTTTCTTCTGTAGGATTTTGACTTTGCCTGGGTTTCTCCTGTGGAATTTGTCTTTGGGAATTTTCTTTTTGGGATTAGGCTATTTAACCAAGCATCACTAACCCGATTTTTCAGTATTGATTGCTATTCGGGATTTTGATTTTCCTGGATTTTGATTTTTCGGGATTTTTAACCAGACCCATATTATTCAGATCTAACCCAGTAGGAAAATAATTGAGTAGCTTATATTCCTCGAAAATGCTCCGAACGATTTTGATAAAACTTTCTGAATGGTGTTTTGTACGATGTATTTGTATTTTTTTAAATTTGAATGAATGCTTTGGGAAAAGGCTTGTTTGTATTCTTTTCGGACTGTATCGACTGGCAGACAGACAAAGAACGACACATCAATTCACAATCCTTGATAAGGCAGAGTTAAAGAGAAATATCTGGTTGCAGTTGAAGTATCTCGTTGCAAACCGAGAAAGATGGAGGGTGTTTTGTGTAAGCCTTAGTAAGCCCTGAATTTTTCAGAACCAAAATCACATTCTTAAGTGGGAAACCTTAATTGTTGATTGACGTAACGTTACAGTTCTTTTTTTCAGAATAAAAATGTATGAGCTAGACTTAGAACAAAATGTTTCTTTCCTGAATAAAAAACTAGTCCACCTCCTACACTTTGAGATTGGGAAAAGTTACGATCTAATAAAAAGGAACTCACGTAACAACTGTCAAACTTTCAAACGTGTCCATAAACCAACGGAATAAGTTACGTCTTCTAGTTTTTTATTAAACTCAGACACAGACTGCTCTAGCAGTAAAAATCAGCATTGCACCATCTTCTTTATGGATGACATAAAAAATAAGTTCTACTTTCTTAATTCATAATATAATTCACACACCGGATAAGTGTATGTCCACCTTGTTTAATTGTATCATCATAAAAGTGAAGTTTTTCATGGCTCAGGAAGGATACCTATATTAATGCGTTTAAGCTATCTTTACTCCTCGCTGGAGTTGCTAGTTGAAGAGGTGAGAGTAATAAAATTCAAAGAACTTCATACTATAAAAATGAATCCTCTCTTCTACTGATTTGACAAAGAAACATCCACCCGAAAGTATATAAATATCCTTGTCCTTTTATATAGTATACATAACATAACATAACATAATATTTATAATCACCGAGCAACGAGAAACGGTTGGTGTATTTTATTACGAAGCTAGTCAGTGCTTTTCCCAAAAAATGAAACTTAAATTGCAATTAGCCAAGTTAATTCCTTTTTGTGCCCAAGTTTATTATTATTCTGCGGCATTTGTACTTAATGCGTACAACCTTCACTGTCCTTGCTTGCTTACATTTATACTGCTTTAGCGAAACCTTATTCTCACTATGGTTGCTCGTTGAATCTGTGCGGTGCGGTGCGGTGTGGTGTGCGGTGCGGTTGGTCACAATCATCATCCTCGATGTCCTTGTCGTCGACAAAGTCCTTTGCAGACGTAAATCAGAAATAAAAGAGCAACATTCTTTGAAACAAAGGACCAAATAAAAAAAAATTAACATCTCATACATCTGTACCTTCATTTGGATTGTCCGTCCTCTGCTCTTCGTCCTGATAGCGATGGGCCACTTTTACTCTGTGGATTTTCCTTTATTGCACACCAAATTGTTGAATTGTTCTCCTTCCTTTTTCGTTTGTCCTTCCACCATCCATACACTCAGAAGTGATTAATAAAAAAGGAATATTTGCGGGCTGTTGACATATGGCCACAATAGCCATGGCATCCACTATACTGTTTACTGCCCCATGGAGTCATAATTAATATTCCAGGGCCATGGAGGAGATAATAATTTTGCTACCCAGAATGCCTGAACGAAAAGTTCGAAGGACTTACACTCCCTCCTCTTCGATTCGAGTAGTTGAGTTTTCCGTTCCACAATTTCCATTTATGTTAGAGAGAACAACAATAAAATCTTTGATGGAATGCTTTCCATCCTAAATTGACCAAGAAGGAGCTAAAAATGTGGTCGGTCGTAGTCGTAGCATAGTGGGATAAAGGACAACATCAGTGAGTGGGCAAAGTAGGTGAACTAAATGGTTGGTTAGATCACAATGGTTCAATGGCGAAAAGGAATAAGTTATGGCCACTTCCGATTTTATTATCACTGTTATTCTCTAATTAATTGCAAATTATTTCTGCTTATAGGGATTGTGAAATAAGGGCTGCTGCACAGATGGCACAGAGTTCTTGGTTACGTTGTTATTTTAACTGCTAATGGTTTTTAGGGGTTTTCAAGGTTGTTTTTTTTTTTTTTTTTTGAATATATTTTATTATTTCTAATTTGGACTGTGAGGAAAATGAAGGCCAAATTAAACGATAACTAAAATGCTATGAATCATTCTGAGTGATTAAATTGGGAAATTTTAATTGAGTAACTGATTATCGAAATAATATAATTGGAATGAAGGACTATTTTGGAAGGATACTCTTCATTTCATTATACAAAAGCTTAAGTAAGATGTTGGTTAGTAATGATTTGCAGAAGAATTTCGGCAAGATGGAGGACGTAATTGTGATCATTTAGAATTAGAACTGAAACTAATTGACAGTGATTTTGATAAATGAAATTGGCGAGGAATGTTTGGTATTCTGTGGTAATCAATCATAGTTTTTGAAATTGGTTCTTCACTGTTTTTCTATTTTAAAACCCAAGCCAATTATTTTCTGATAATTTTAACCAGACTTTTGTAATCGTACTTACTTAACGTGGAGCATCCAGTACACTGTGTTCCACGGTCTAAACCCCGCCAGCCAATTCGGTCCCTAACATTTTGCCTTCAGTTATATACGCGAAGTTGGTTGAGGTCGTCCTCCACTTGATGCCACCACCCTAGAATGGGGTCTTCCAGTACTGAGTGGGCCCTGGCTTTTATCTGCCCCATACAGCAGGATTGGTATGGTAAGAGTACTGTTTAGTGTCTCCTTGGTCCTTTGAGAGAGGGCTTTGCTACAAAGATCCCTTCTTAGGAATCAGCGATTGGCAAAAATGATTCTTCGACAGATCTCTGCACTTTTATTTTGGGAGGTTGTAGGAGAACCCAAATAGGCGTATTCACAAACGTGTTGCAAACGTTTGCCTAAAGAAGGATGTGAAGAGGTTACTTGATATTCCGTCAACTTGCCGACAAGATGTTTAGGAGACTAATACTTCTGTAGTTGGTGCAGTTCACAGTATCTTCTTTCTCGTAGATAGAGAGCACGATGCTGAGGTACCATTTGTCAGGCGTACTTTCATCCGACTAGATTGTAGAGATGAGTTGGTAAACGCTCCTCACCAAGTTATCCTCCGCTGCTATAAAAAACTCGGCCGGGAGGATGGAAGTTTTGTTCATCAAAGTCAAAATCGAATGGATCTTTCTGCCTGACAGCGATTATACTCTATTCTACATAAATAGGCAGTACAGAGAAGATAAGGATGTTATCCTTTCACTCTTTTCCGTAAGGTGATATTCTAACAAACGCTATGTTACAGGGTTTTCGTAGTAAACATTTCAAATTAGAATAAATCTGAAAGAATAGTATGTAGGGTTACCGTTTTTATTTTTAGATCCAAATTTTCATTTAATTTCCTTTATTGATAAAAAAAAACAAATTTATCTTTTGCCACACCACCAAGAGGTATGATAAAAGGAGCGTTTTTGAAGGGTATCCCGTATCACAGGACAAATAACACGATTTAAAAATATACCTTGCACAAAACTCAAAACAAATACACCTTTTTTAAATTACAATTTGCATAAAAACACCTAAATTCACATTAAAATCACAATTCAAATTTAGAAAAATACAGGTAACATCAAAAAACTGACTAGGAAAACCTACGCAAATAAACGTTTTCCTTTAGAAAAACAGCTAACGACTTTGTTACTGCGTTTTAACAAATTTTCACACATTGAAAGAAACGCAAAAGATCAAAACAAGATCTCCAAACTCCACGACACACTCTTCATGAAGAACATTTTTAAAAGCTTTAAACCCAACTGAACGAGTTACCAAACGGACACCGGTAGGTAACCATGAATGCACATTTATTAGGGGTTGAATTTTGAATAGCCAATCAGTGCACACTCAGATGTGAAACAATTCCCCATAAGGCGTGTACTGCCTTTTTATGTTGGACAGAGAATAGTTGGTTGTCTTCATCGTTTAACAATCTGCAAGTGTTCTTTCCAAATTATCAGCACCGATTGTGCATCTACTATGAACATTCCACCCTCGTCTATAGAGGCTTCCGCTCAGGCTATCTGCCCCTTGGACGAATGTTTTACGCTCTGGTAAAACTTTCGAAATTGCATCGAACGAAGCTCAATAGATTAGAGAGCTGTCTTAACCAGTTCCTCCTTTTTCTGTCTGAAAAGCCGATGTTCCTCAATCCCCTTTTTCTAGTAAATCGCACAGGTAGCACTCTTGGCGTCTGTCGTTCTGGCCTGCATCATTGCCTGATAGAATTCGTTCTTAGTTGTGTGGTTCAGGTGTTTTGTTGTGGTCGCCTAATAAAACCAAAATATCAGTAGCTGCATGTTTGATGGCCAGTTTACAAAATTGCCACTGGTCCTGCGAATTTGGTACAGATGGCGATCTTGTTAAATGAAACAGAGTTGGCCAATGTTCTGGCGGTCTCTCGCGACTTCAAATTTTCTCACAGATGCTGCTCGATGCAGCTTTCTAGTGGGTATCCGCATCTGCACTTAAGCTAACTAAAAGGTAGTGGTCCGAGTCTATGTTGGACCTTCGGAAAATGCGGGCATCTAAGACATTAGTGGCATGTCTGCAATAGATCGCAATATGGCAAATATCGTCGACGGTATTTTGACCAGGAGACCGCCAAGTCCCCTTGCGTCAATTGAGGTGTTGGAAATAAGAGCTAGCTATGACTACACTTCGCCTCGCAGAAAAGTTGATTAGCTTAATCCGTTACCGCAAGTTTTTTCGTGCAGGATGTGCTTTGTACTTTCTGACTGTCGAATCAAAACTACCTTATCCTTCCGAATTTTGACTAAATTTACTTTTGGATGTAGATCTTCAGAATTGGTGATCGAACCGATCATGTACTGTATCTGAGTTGCCAGTTTTGGTTGACTGATTTTTTTCAGAAATAAACTTTGTCCGTTTTCTTAGTCGTAGTATCTGTCTTCTTTTTTTTCATTTAAAAACATTTCTTAAGCTCATTAAAGTCCATCAATATTTAAAACATGTTAAGATTCTTGTTGTATGCGACATCAAGTTCCTTAAATTTTGCAAATGCATAAGCGACTATCTTTTAATCAGTATTATTTGACTGCTGTTTTTTTTTTTTAGACGACAGCAATTTCGTAAGGGAAGAAGGTAATCAAAGACCGTACACTTCTGAACTTACTTTTATCTAGACACTATTTTCTGACAGTAGTTTGAGCTGAATTTCCTTAAAAAACCGTTGCCTTTGCTGACATTTTCTTTTAAAACTTTGAGATCCTTGAGAAACAGTGACCTTTTTTTTTTAAAGGGTTTTCTAGGTAAAAATTCCGTTCGACTTCCTCCATGCAAATTTACCTCTTCACTAAAAGAATTTCCTCCAAAATCAAAGCTTCAGACTAAATAACTTCTCTGGAATAGATCGAACGCACTTCAAAAAGGTATGAAACTATATAGTAGGTATATATAGTTATGGATAGAGTAAAACAAACGCTAAACGCATGGTGGCACATCACTTACAAGCCAACCGCGGATGAAAAATCTTTCTATGGCACTATAACCAGCACCTCCTATATCCCTGGCTGTTGCTGTATAGTAGTTGTAGTGCTGCCATTGCCACATCATGTCAAGAGGGAAATTTTCACTCGCATGGAATTCCCACGCTCACAAGGATAATAGCGTTCGCATTGCATACCAAAAATGATTGTCTAGCTGGAGAATGCCACCATCCCATCCAAACACATCTATTCTATACCGTCGTCGTCAGCGTGCCTCCTTCTGGAGCTATTACAGCATATACACATCCTTGTCGGAATGCGTGTTATACTGTAAATTTGCATTTCGAGACTTGTGGTAGCACACCCGAAGGCAAACGATGTGGCAAGCAACGCATCTCATATCGCTATACATTCAGCATGTTGTTCAAGTCGCCGCCAGCCGCCATCCGCCCATCAGCTTTAGCATCTTATATATATTTATTTGTATAGGTAGGTACGCTCCTTTTTCAGGTTCGTTTTTGAAGGAACATTTTTATTCTGCTCCAGATAAGGAACAGTAGTGAGTTCTTAACAAATCTGTGGCACTTGGCTTGGCAGCTAGAAGGAAACATCAGCTAGGAACAGCTATATATAGTGCTGGATGGTGGGTATGATGATGATGATGATGGAAGCAGGGTGGTAATCTAGGGAAGTTGATTCATGACGATGTTGGGTTTAGTGGCATCAAGGCTTGGTTAACACTCCAACCCATGTGTCTTAGAGAGTGAAATTCAGAAGAAAATTGTGGGTAGTGATTGAATTTCACTCTTTCTTTTTTTCGAGTGCCTTTTTCTTCGCAGAGTCTTGGTCTTGGAGGTTGAATTGAGTTTTAACTGAAGGAGGTGGAAGATCTTGAAGAATTTTGATCTTAAGAATTCTGCGGAATATCTTGATTCTTGATGTGAACTTCATGAAAGATTTTTGTTTAACAGCACATAACGAGATTTAATACTTATGTAAGGCATGCAAGTAAATAAAGTAAGCACATACACAAATTAGGATATCATCATTTAGTGCAGTTCTTAGTTCCTAGTGAGCGAAATAGCATGACACAATCACAAAGATGGTGAGTGCCCCCCCCCCTCGACGCGAGAGTTAAAAAGATTTTAATATCCCGAATCTGTATGAGTGGCATCCAGTTCGTAAGGTGAAAGGTTACGCGGAACTGCTTTTATCATCATAGAAAGGAGACCATACTTGTGACTTGTGATGCGTATTCTAGAGGGGGACGAACAAGGCATTTAAATAAAGCTTGGGTTAAATGTGGAGTTTGGAGTTCCTTAGACCATCTTAAGGAAAATTGTATTGTTTTATTTTAAAGAGAACCTTTTGGGGATACTAAAACCGGAAAACTCGAACAAAAAAAAACCCTCTGAGTCGTCCGCCATTTTAAAAAAAGCTTTAAACATCATTTACTTGATTTTCTCGGCTACTATTAGCCGTAGAGTACTTATTTTGATTTCCTTTGCAGGAAAAAATATTTTCTAGAATTTTTGTTAAACTTTTGTTTTGGCAGCTCTTTCCAATAAAAAGTTATTGTCAAAAAACTGTCAAATTTAATAAAAATGGATTTTCAAGTTTATCTCATCCAATTCATCTAATGTCCATCCGAACCAAAAAACACTTGTAATACCTTCAATAGATAGACATTCAATTTCCTAATTTTTTGTATATTCCGATTTAATGTACGTCAAAAGGCTTCCAAGATAGAGCACGACAAAGTTTTCAATATTCTGCGAATATTTTGTTAATGAGGAAATGAAGTGTGCTAATGCATTTTTAACAATAAAACTGAAATTGAAAAACAAATTTTGATTTTGATATTTCAAAAAAAAAAAAAAAACAGTAAAAGATTTGGATTAATGTACAAAAACTAAGTATACAATAAAATTTCAAAACTAAATGTCTAACTAGGAAAAAATAAAACTATGCATTGAAAATAGTTCGACCAGTTTCTTTAAAAAGTGGTTCTTTTTTGAAAAACTTTTCGAACAAATATTTGAATATTTTTTGGAGTATGAAGAATTTAAAAAAATTTCAATCCATCCGTTTCCAAAATATTTCGAAAACCAATTTTTTTTTTAGAATTTTTTTTTAAAATAAAAAAAAAAAGTTTTTCGAAATGCAATATAAATTGAACTGTAAATGCCTTCCCATGTGAAAAATTTCGTTGAAATCGGGAGAACGGTTTACGAAAAGACCTCATCTGAAAATACCGGTTCTATGAGAGGTATCGTTATAAAACGAATTCCGAAAAAATCCATTCTAACTAAAAGAATCATTGTTGTAAAATAGCATTCTGAAAGTTTTATCAAAATCGTTAGAGCCGTTTTCGGGAAAATCAAACTTTTTGATTGTATGGCAGGTATATACCGTTATTTTTCGACCAAGAGCTAAAAATAAAATACTCTGACATCAAATATAAAGAGAACTCTTAAGGAAGTAAGATTTCGCAATGATTATAAAAATTCTGCCAGTTATGAAGAAAACAAAGTTTTTAAAAATATTCAAAAGCGCCGAATTTTGACCCGCTCCAGTCTTAAAGTTATGTTACTTCGATAAAATGACACATAATCCAAAAATCTTACGGGCTGTGGAGCTGGTAAAGAATGTAGTTTTCATACCACGCATACCCTCTCAGGACGAACTGTTCCTTGCACAAACACGAACAACTATAAGTTGAAGTTGCTTGCTCTAGGGTCACAAGATCAACATAAAACGTGTCTTATGTAAACAAATTCCTTAATTTTTGTTATTTCATTTTTTAAAAACATACTTAGGCGTCGTCGGTTATAGCGACCAGTAAAACGCATCAGTAAAAATCGAAAAAAATTGAATTAGGAGTTTTTTTCACTGATGGTCGTTTATAGCTATCAGTAAAATTATGTCAGTAAAAAAATGATAATAGCAACACATCCTGTTCTTTTCTACTTTTTTCTGGTCGCAAATGCATCCGTAATTTTTTTCCGGGTGAAGGAAACAGTAAGAAACTAGAATGAATTATTTTTCATTTTGAGTGATATGAGACATGACAATCAGCTGATACGTAAAATGAATTTTCGTCAGTAAAATCTAAATATTAGTTTTCCACAAAAAATACATTTTCGAATCAATATTTTTTTTAAATAAATTAATTTATGTTATTCGTCACTAATTGGTATATACATTTTTTCTTTCAAAACGCATTCAAGCATATTAAATACTACAAAAGAAAATTTTTACTGATGCGTTTTAATAATCACTATAACCGACGCGATGCCTTAGATACTTGATTCTAAAATCCAAGCGAAGTATCGGGCAAAAGCTAGTATTTGAATAAAATCTGTTTTGCTCTTAGGCTGGGGTGGAATTTTGTAAGGTGATATTTTGATAGTTGATAGCATAGCTGCCGATTTGTGGGGAATTATCCAAACTGTGGGGAATCTTAACTCGTTTGGGGATTTTGTGGGGATTGACACTTTGTGGGGCAAATGAGGGGATTTTAACAATTAGTGCTTTATCAATGGACGATATATTAACGATTTGGTGATTATTGATGAAAAAATCGATTACGATGAACGAAATCGATATTTTTTTTAAATAGCACATCCCTGTATTGGAGCACTTCACATTTGTATTTAAAACATAAAAACTAAAAACAGAAACCGCCTACAAACTGATACTATAGTCTCTTTAATGGCTACCTGAGAATGATTAAAAAAAGGGGGGTTTGTGCAGTTTGAACCATCAAGGAAAATGTTAAAAACAAAAATATGGCAAAATACAAAGACTGAATAATAATAAATAAATAAAATTTATCGATTTTCTATTAAAACCTGTTTTTTTTACTAGATAATTGTGTGGGGAATTTGTGGGGAATTAGAACTCTGTTCTTCCCCAATTTGGGTAATTTGACATCGAATTTTGGGGATTTCGGGAAGTTGGCATCGGCAAAACTGGTTGATAGTCACAATCGCAAATTTGGTATTATATAAGGTGATAATCACCGTGACTGTCGTCATGATTTATTTGCATATTATTTCAAAAACAATACAAAATTTACATTATAACATAATTAAATATAACTGCCTAATCCTGCCTTTTAGAAATCCGTCCACTGCTTGAAAGAAAAGAAATTTATTCTTTGGTTGTTTTATACAAAAAAATTAGTGCCTTTAAACGTTTTCGTTCACAAAATTAAGTAAACACTTTGAAAATATAAACAACTAGCGGTACCCGGCGCGCGTTGCTACGCCCAAAAAACACACTTATGTATTTAATGTGAAATTAAATTTATTTACATATTTTATCTCAACAATATTTTTGGTCGTTTTGGTTGGTGTATAAATGTACATTTTTTTTGCATTGCCAACTCGAGAGCAAGCAACATGCAATTGGCCATGCGAAAAACATGAATTTTCCAAATGTAAAATAGCAATTCATTCATCACTGTGTCAATTAATTTGTTCCGTCGGGCAGTTTCTACTTAATTTGTTCATTCAATCTATTGACATTGTCAATCTTGGGCGCTGTGGATTTTTGTAGTTACTGATTAAATTCGGGAAAACCTTGTCCACAACGGCTAGAGTATTTGCCTACATTTGACAAAAATAGGGGGATACGAAACTTCATTTGTTGTGCGATCAATTCCGTTGCCGATGTTCAAAAGTTGTTTGGAAAATGTTTGGGTGGACGATTCGTGCACCAAATGTACACGCACGTTCGTTGGGAGTTTGATTTTTTAGGTTCAGTTCCATAAATATGATACTTTTATTCAACGAAAGGAATTTTATAAAAAAGTTGAAAAAAAAAAAAACTTTGCCAAAAGCCTGCATTTTTCTGTTTTCCACCCGGCCATTCCGGAATTTTTGCTGATGTTTGAAACCGCTTAAAAATTTATGAAAAAAACCAAAAAAAAATATAAAAAAAAATTGAACCAAATTTGTTAAAAGCCTGCATTTTTTTCCTTCCACCTGAAAATTTCATAAAGATCCATTGGGCAGTTTAAGAGTCCCATTCGCAACATACATACATACATATACATACATACATACACAAATCCATTTTTATATATATAGATAAACAAATTTACTGATGAAGACTGAACCTTACAGGTTATGTTCATATGTAATTGTTGATATATATAGGTTAGATATGTTCAGAGAATGTATGCCTCTGACGTGTTTTATTTTCTGATCACTTTCAGAGCAAAGATTCTCAACTCTGCTGTCCGTTTTTTCAGTAATACTTCGTTTCAGACGTATTAATTTGCTTAAAACGAAAGACTATTATTTACCTCAATAGCTTTTGCACTCAGAAAATGCATTTGATGGAAAAAGATAGAGAAAAGTTGTGCATCCATACCCCACAGAACGTATCAAATAAAATGATCTCTGAAATTGAAATGACTTCACATCTTCGCGTGCGTATATGCATTTAAATAAACAAATATGGATGATTTCGCTTTGATTTATACGTCACCAAAGCTAGTCAAACTTACCACAATAGACCCACAAATTGTCTTAATCTGGTACCTACTCTTTTTTTTTAAGTTTAGGTCCCTTTTCAGAGATCTTAGTTTCAGTATCTGCCAAAGTGGCGTAACGAGACATTTTTTTTCTGAACTGACCTAATAGTAATACAATGTCAGTGCAAAAATCAAAATGTCAAAATTGTAAGTGCTGCCAAGAAGCAAGAACCCACCAAAATTTGGCGATAACCTTACATGATACCAAGTATAGGTGATAATCAAAATCGACTATCACAAGGCGACAGTTAACAATCACTTTACGTGATTCCCCCTGTAGATAAAGAGACAAAATTAATCGAAACATCGTTTTTGTATTCCCTATATCATCGCAGTACCATGTACGTTATCAAATGGTTTTGTTTGCAAGATTGGTATAATTAATGATTTATTTTACCAATAATATATCTAGCTCGAAATAGATAAAGATAAAAGTAGCTGAATCTAATTCTGATTTGGGCATATAAAGGTATAGATACATTTATTTGCACAGAACAAAAAAAAAAAACATACATATTTATTAGTTCGCATAGTTGTCACCCCACTCACAAAATTAAAACAAACAAAATACCAAAATATGCAATTAGTAACATTGTTTAAATAAATAAAGCATTTTTTTCTAAAATTATGGTGCCTTAGGGCGTGGATCAAGATAATTTATATGGGGGAAGGGCAAACACGCATAAATCAATACCAAAATTTATTCCGCAACTCAGTCATATGTGCTTTTTACTTACGATTATAGGTAGGTATAGGTAAAGGCAAGTTATGGATTCGTGCAGAATTATTTTGTTTGAGAAAACAATAACACCTGATATTGTGATGATGGAGAAGTCGAAAAAAGTGTCTGTCTGTCTGTCTGTTTAGTTACTACAGCCTAAACGGATGGGCCGATTTGCATCAAACTCGGTACATAGTATAAATATGACATCCTACAGAGGAATTTTTGGAATTAGCATTCTAGCTTTAAAACTAACGGTACCTGCCATACGAATTTAAGTGAAATTTTTTTTTCTCAAAAACGGCTAGTACGATTTTGATAAAACTTTATGAATAGTGTTTTCTGTTCAAACCTTATGTTTTGGTTGGAATAGATTTTTCAGGAAAAGTCTTATAACGGTACCTCCCATAGGACCGGTTTTTTTTTTAAATCAGATTTCCTCGTAAGCCACTTGACGAATTCCGATGAAATTTTTAATGTAGAAGCCTTTTAAAGATAAAATAATATAATTTTTAAATTTTTGAAAAAAAGTTTTTTGAGTTTTTTAAAAAGATTTAATTTTTTTTTTATTATATGTTTTTTTTTTCAAAAACGGTTTAAGCTATTTTTTTAAATTTCATTTTCTTGATAAAAACTACAAAGCGCCAGAAGTTGTCATACTCAAAAAAATTTGGAATATATTTTCGAAAAGTTTAAAAAAAAAACTGTTTTTTGAAAAAACTGGTCGAACGATTTGGGTCTCGAAATATTTTCGAAACGGATGGATCGATTTTTTTTTTTGATTATTTTCCCTGATAAGAACAACAAATTGTGTCAAAATGACATACTCAACAAAATGTTCAAATAGTTTTTCGTAAAGTATTAAAAAAATCACTTTTAAAATAATCTGGTCGAACGATTTTCAATATTTTCTTTTGTAGATATTATATTTAGATTTGAAATTTTATTCCATATTTAGTTTTTCCGAGAAAACTCTTAAACTAATTGAAAAAATCAAAGATTTTTCGAAATTTTTTTTTTACTATTTTTAAAATGCTTACGCAGCCACTATGCAATTATATAGCATAAGATCAAGTTCGTGCGACCCAGTCGTGCATTTTATTTTATAATTTACTCGCTCTCGCACTCAAAAGTTTAAATACTATTATCGTGAATTAACCTTCCACGAATTTTTGCTTGTACAGTGGATTAAGATTAAGGTGATATATATCTCAGGAAGTTCTCAGCGGAATATAGGAAGATTGCTGCCCAGACTTTGGCTCAAACCCACAACTCTAGGTTAACAACTAAGCACTATATTCACTGTACCCATTACTACCACTTGCTTCACTTTACACAGAAATAAAAATATATTCCGAACAACTTTTTAGGAAGTGTGCTATTAAGTTAAAACAGCTTTAGTAAATTTTTATCATTCTTCAGTATGATCCAATAAATGTTTTGCGAATTAGTTTTGAAAACTGTTTTGGTGATTACTAAGAAAGTTTTGTTTCTAGACTAGTGAAATATTTTTTCAGGGCACATTGGTTCAAACCCAATTTCTTAACAACGGCTTATATCGATATAAGCAGTCAAATGATCCAA
The DNA here is from genome assembly GCA_916050605.2 of Platycheirus albimanus. Lineage (NCBI taxonomy): Eukaryota > Metazoa > Arthropoda > Insecta > Diptera > Syrphidae > Platycheirus > Platycheirus albimanus. The sequence goes on along the minus strand of OU696696.1, from coordinate 288,227,837 downwards.
TATTGCTTAAGTTTAAATTAAATTAGATTGACGTTACGATCATTTGATTTCAACACGGAATAAGAGTTTATGTTTCTCATTGGGCTTAAGCCATTAAAAATAAAATGCACGACTGGGTCGCACGAACTTGCTCTAATGTGTGACAGTGGTCTTGGGGCTTGAGATTTTGATAAAAATAAATTTTTCAAAATTCTTAAATAATTACTTAAACTAATTTGAGCTGACAAGAAAGTACGCCATTTTGTTTCTTTTATAAATTTGAATTTATGAGAATAAATTTATAAAAATCTGTGGAGCGGTTTTTGAGAAAAAAAGTTTTTTTTGAAAAACTTTTTGAAAAAAATTTTCAAAAAAAATTCAAAAACGCCAGTTCATAGGTATTCAGCAAATACATTTATTTAAAATTTTTAGACAAATTTAATAAGCAGTTTTCGAAATATGAATTTTTTAAATTTTTTTTAAAAAAATGCTTTCAAAAATAAAAAAAAATATTTTTCAAAAATATTGGTATGCAATACAAATTGAGCTACCTACAGGTATATGTGTGTGAAATTACGAAAGAATCGGTATAGTCGTTTTCGAGTTAGTCGAAAGCAAAAAAAAAACGGTGCTATGGAAAGTATCGTTCTTAGCCATTTTTTAAAACTTTTTTTTCAGCCATATGATTGGTCGTACCTAAAAAGCAACACTGATTTTTTTAAATAAAAATCGTTAGAGCCGTTTTTGAGAAAAATAAGCTTTAAAATAACGGTTGTATGGCAGGTACCGTTATTTTTTGAGCTAAAAAAAAATTTCAATTTCCCCTCTGTACAATACCTAAAAAAGTCTATATACCAAGTTTGAAGCAATTCGGCCCACCCGTTTGGGCTGTAGGTCTACATACAGACAGACAGACAGACAGACAGACAGACATACAGACGGACAGAATTTTTAGACCATCTTTTTTCGTCTTCGCTATCATCGTAATGTCATGTTTGATTGTTATCTCAAAACTTTTTTTTTTCGACGAATGCATAACTTGCCTTATAGTACCTATAATCGCAAGTAAAAAATTTATATTGTTGTTTATGTTTCGATTGATTTTGGCTTTAGACATCATGGCGTTTTGCAAATGCATTTTTTGTCTACATGAACAATGAACATAAGAAATATTGATTTTTTTTTAAATTTAACTTCTTTATTTTGTCGCAAAGCAATGGGACCCACACTCAAATAAAGGCAAAAACGGGAAAGTGTGTGAATTTAAAATACGATTTTTGCCGATGTCGTCGACTTAAGCTCTTTTTAACTTATTACCACAAAAAAAACTTGGTTGTCTGTAAAGCCGGTTTACGGACGATCGTTTTACGTGATAACCAGTTCACAAGACAGTTAATGTGTGGGTTGTATCTCTCCAAGCATCAACCACCCACCTACAATTTTTTTTCTCACAAATTCCCCCCAAACATCAACCTCCCACCCCCACATACAACCACCAACAAACAGCCCACCAAACAACCACTCACCATTTTTGAAATTGTTTCTACTGCCGGACACTACCTACCCCCCCACACACCCCCACCGCCACTTAAAATCACCACCCACCCAAAAACCTCCCCTCCCATTTTATCGACTTTCTAGGCTTCAAAGCAGAAAGTAACGTGAATGTGACACTTTTTCGTGCGTGCTGCCCATATATTCCGATTTATTAGACGTTATCACGTCAAAAAATAAAATGCATGACTGGGTCGCACGTGGGTGCAATAGTAGGACGAAAACAAACTTTTCGATCAATAAGAACAACTCATTTTTGAAAAATTTGGTAAAACTTAAAAAAATTTGACTGAAACTGGAAAAACCGATATACGGGAGCTAACGTTAAGAAACCTTTAATATTTAAAATTAAGACTTTATAAATGATACAAATGTCTACTTCTGGCCAAATTAATAATGCTGTTAAAAGCAATTTCCGCTATTATCATGTATAGCCAAAAACTAAAAATGTAGTTTTGTTTGAAGTATTCTATGTATGTAACATACAAAGTTTCATAAAAATCGGGGGAGCCTTTTTTGAGTGAATTAGAAAAAATGAAAAAAATTGGCCAAAATCTAGTGGCTCTTTGTATAGGAGCCACCATTTAAAAAAGAGAAACTGAAAAAAAAAATCAATGCCATCTGATAGGAAGCTGAAAGAAACTATACCAAACAAAGTTTAAGTGTATTCGATGCAACCGTTGACAACTTATGGCCATTTAAAAAGAAACCGTTAAGAGCAGATCTCCGTTATTTGCATTTTTAGCCAAAAACTGAAAACGCAGTTCTCTTAAAAACACAAAAAAAATATAACACACAAAGTTTAATCAAAATCGTTAGAGCCATTTTCGAGAAAATTAGAAAAAACCAAAAAAAGTTGCCTAAAACTCAACGGCTCGTTGTATGGAAGCCACCGTTTAGAAAGGCTTCAGTGAAAAATTTACTAAACCATCCTATAGAACACTATGAAAAACTATGTCAAACAAAGTTTGAGTTGATTCAATCAAGCCGTTGTGAACTTATGGCTATTTGAAAAAAAGCCGTTAAAACCTGATTTTCGTTACGACCATTTGAGCCAAAAACAAAAAACGCAGTTTTGTTAGAAATGCTTAAAGTAAGCTAAATTTTGAGTTTAATCAAAATCGTTAGAGCCTTTTTCGAGAAAATTCAAATTGAAAAAACCGTTACTTGAAAGGTACCAGTTTGAGCCGGGCTAAAACGAAATAAAAAAAAACCTCGACAACCGTTTTTCTTCAAACTACTACATATCAAGTTTGAAGAAAATCCGTCAAACGGTTTAGGCTGTAGCATGACGTGAAAAAGCGCACATCCGCACAGACAGGCCGACGGACGGTATGGCGAAAACCACTTTTTTGGGCTTCTCTATCATCGTAATGTCATGTTTGATTAAAACCTCGATTTTTTTTGCTGCACGAAACCAATACTTGCCTTATTGAGCAAGTAAAAAATATTGTTTTGATTGGGGAACTTTTGTCGTAACCTATCATCAAACCAAGTCAAAGTTGATTTTATCTTATACTTTTCAACTTCTAACCATTTATATTAAAACCATTCATACCAGAGTCACATTTGAGCTAAGAACTTCAAATGCAGCTTTGTCAAAAGCACTATGAATATGTATCAAATACAATTGAGTTTAATTTATCGTTGGAGCCGTTTCAAGCAAAATCAAAATCAGGTACACGAAACTATTTTCAGGGACGTATAACAGCCTAAAAAAGGGTTAAACTTGAAGAAACTCTTTTAAGTTATAAAGGCTTAAAATCAACTATTTAAATCGCACAGAATGTAAATTATAAGTAATATACAGGGTGGTCGGTATAAGGTGCAACAAAAAGCTAGAGCGAGTAGGTTGAGTTAAGACAAGAAAACGGAGGGGAATAGACCACCCCTTCCCATACGATTTTTTTCTTGTCTTAATCCAACCTACCCGCTCTAGCTTTCTGGTGCACTTTATACCGATCAGCTTGTTTACGGATTTCGAACATGAAATTACGGTCAGTTTATTCTGTTTGTCGGCTTCCTATACAGAGCAGTTTGTAGAATTGACATTCTAGCTCGTAATTCACCAGAAAAATGGTTTTTAATACTAAATATTACGATTATAATGAAACTTTGTGAATGTGGTTTTTGAGTAAAGTTTAACTTTTGCTTGGAAAAGATTTTTCAGGAAAAGTCTTACAACGGTAGGTATCATCCATAAGAGGTTTTTCAAGAAACTTTTCCTTGTAACTCACTCGAAGTATTTCTTAAGATTTCTTAATGGAGATCATGGTTGGAGACCACTTATACGCTATGTTTCACACGCTTTATTATTTTAAACATTATGTTAACCTTTATCATTATATACAAATAAATAATACAATACAATACAAATACAATACAATATTTCGATAAAAATTTTAATGTGGAATAACTTTTAAGAACGGAAGTATTTAATTGCTAAAAATTTTCGAAATATCATTTTTTGAATTTAAAAAATATGTTTTTAAAATTAACTTTTCAGGATAAAGACTAACCTTAAGTTCCAGAAATTTACATAGTCAAAAAATATTAAAAATATTTGGAACACGTTTTCGAAAAGACTGAAACGAAATATTAATTTTAATTAAAAGCAATTACAAAGACTGGTATTTCTTCTTAAAATAAAGGCCTAAACGAAGTTTATCCATTTTCCATTAGTGCCAACAGATCCATTACCATTACGATAGGTCAGAGTTCACCAAAGTAAGCCTTCTCTTATATCTATACACATAAATAAAAATGAAGTGTCTGTTTGTAATTTCAAAATATCAGTTTTTTACTAAATGCGTATGAAAGTACATACGGTACTTAGAACAAAAACGCAATTTTTAAAATTTGTGTGTCTGTCTGTTTGCTCCGGCTAATCTCGGAAACGGCTAAACCGATTTTGACGGGATTTTCACAGGCAGATAGCTGATAAGCCGAATTAACTTAAAATTACACATTATCTATACACATAGGTAAATAAAAAGTGTAAAATATCAGCTATTTACTGAATGCATATGAAAGAATTATTGTTTTCAATACATTGATGAATTTTTGGCGAAACGAAGTTCGCGGGTCAGCTAGTCCCCCATAAATGATAACAATATTTTAGAGAGGCTATTCCTATTGAACTATTTTTAGAATATTTACCTATACTTAGAATATCATTGACGAATTTAGGGACAGCCATTTGATGAGCTGGAAAAATATTAAAGTGGATCCATGACCCCCCTTTCATCCGCCACTGACTAGATTCAGTACCAAGCTGACGCCACGCTTACACCAGCCGGCAGCCGGTCGGATCTAATTTCAAAACATTGATCAGATTCAATAGATCTGATAAAAAACTGTATTCTGTGCCAAATTCAATAGGCCGTGAGATAGCCAGTTAATTAACAACAATTAAAATGACGTAAATATACTGTGTGACAAAAAAAAGCTTAATACTATTCCTTTTTTTACAATGGTATCTAATTGCTTAAACTGGGTTTGGTCTTCGTGCTGCCGCCACTCTAAGTATTCCAACGATACACGAGTACGTTCAATTGTTAACTATCTTTCATACGTCTCAGTCGCAATCGTTCTCACAGTTTATATCGTGCAAAAAAAAAAGTTAAATATTCGGCTAAATAAGTATCTTTTTCTACGCACGAGCAAAATTTATCATGTCAATAGTGTTAACTGTGAATGGAACGTCGTTTGAAGGTCAGGCGTGTGCTGAATTTATTAGTATCTTTTACTCAATTTTAATCTAAATCTTTTGATTTATATTTTCTTAAGTGGATCTTAGTCGTGTTCCTCCTGATATCACACTTAACACCTTTATCCGGGAACATGTGGGCCTCACAGGTACCAAATTTATGTGTCTCGAGGGAGGATGTGGAGTTTGTGTGTGTACGGTTAAAAAACCCAACAAACAAATATGCGCTGTGAACTCGGTTAGAAGTGATCCTACTTTTAAAAAAAAGTTTAATTTAAGAATTTCAAATTTTCTAGTGCCTCACACTTCTGAACATCTGCGATAACTGGGAAATAACAACGGTCGAAGGAATTGGTAACAAACTGGATGGGTATCATCCCATCCAAAAGCAATTGGAAAATTTCAATGGAAGCCAGTGTGGATATTGTTCACCAGGAATGGTCATGAACATGTTCAGCTTGATGCAATCAAAAGGTGGCAAGATCACAATGGCTGAGATTGAAAATTCCTTTGGTGGAAATATTTGTCGTTGCACAGGATATCGGCCAATTTTGGATGCAATGAAATCATTTGGTATTGACAACAACAACTGTGTTCGGGAAGAATGTCCAGATATTGAGGATCTTCTTGGTAAATGCCCCAAGACTGGTGAAAAGTGCAGTGGATCTTGTGATAAGTCAGCTGTAACTTATAAAAATGGATGCAAATGGTTTTGGCCAAAGAATTTGATGGATTTATTTAAAATTCTTCAAGTTTTGGGTGACGATAAATATATGATGGTAGCTGGCAATACTGCACACGGTGTATATCGTCGCTCGGATGGAATTAAGAATTTTATTGATGCTAATGCAATACCCAACTTGCGGATCCATAGAATTGAGCCAGATTGTCTTACTTTGGGAGCCAATCTAAGTCTTACCGAATGTATGGAGATATTTGAAAAATCGGCAAAGGTTACAGGATATGAGTACTGCCAGGAGCTGTATAACCACTTTGATTTGATTGCTAATGTTCCTGTTAAAAATGTGAGTAAGACTAATCCAACTGACGTTTATTTTTGTGGGTTCAGTCAGAACTGGAAAACTATTCTTCAGATTTCATGGTTCTGGAACTGCAAGCGCTATATACTGTATTCCTAATTAAATTTGAACCTGCGTTTCTATTGTAGTTTTGTTTCAAGATTGTGGAACTTTTTTAATCGCAAAATGAATAGGTTTTCTATTACAAGCACGAATGTTAAACATGCATATGCAATTACTTGATCCATTCCTCGTTTGTGGTGTTTGGAAGGCGCACTAGAGCTCCCAATTACCTCATTGGCATACCACCACTATTATTCAGTGTGACAACATGAACGAAAAAAAACCTTTTTTTTTAATTTTGTGCGTTCTTTTCGTTAATCTAATCTTTAATTTCCCCAGATTATTCCTCCCTCGATACGATAAAACTAAAACAACGAGAGCTTAAATTATTTGATATTTTTTAAGAAACATTTTACTTCCCGCACTTTGAACGTATTGCCATTTCTAAAAGATACTTTAAAATTGGTTCAAAAAATATTTTAATAAGTTCACAAACACAAAGGAAGTTGGCTTTAATTGTATACATTGTTAGTTGAAGCAAAATCAGAACAGCTTGACTTAAAATAGACGACTCGTTCTATGGGTTTGCCGTCTAAATAAAGTTCACGATTGGTTCAACCGAACTTGCTCTAAAGTGTTACAGTGGTCTTGGGGCTTGAGATTTTGGAAAAAAGCAATGAAAAATCGTATGAAATTTTATTAATCACTTAAAATTCAAAAGTTTTTTTTTGGAAAAAATGAATTACACTGATTTCTTTTACTATTATGAATTTTTTTTTATGAAAAACTTTTCGAAACACACATAACTAATTTTTTTTTTTTGGGTATGTAAATTTCTAGCACTTTCTAATTTTTATCAGGAAAAAAATCGAACATATCTTTATCTACCGTTTATGAAAAATAAAAAATGTTAAAAAATTTTTTTTTTTTAAAATTAAGAAATCTTTTTTTTTTTTAAATATAAGAGAAAATCTGATTTGAAAAAACAAAACCGATCCTATGGGAGCTACCGTCGCTTTGATAAAAATGAGTTTTTCATTATAAATCGAATGCGGATACCTTTAGTTTTTGCGCTTTAAATCTAATTCCAAAAATAACGGTCCCCGCCTCACAATCATAAAGGAAAAGTTTGATTTCTCGAAAACGGCTCTAAGGATTTTGATAAAACTTCCAGTATATTTACTATTTTTTTGAGGACAGTCTATCTTTTAGTTAAAATACATTTTTCGAAATTCGTCTCATAACGGTACCTTTCATAGAACCGGATTTTTCAAATTAGGTTTTCTCTTAAACTATTCTTCCGGTTTTAAGAGAAATTTTTAAGCAGGAAGACATTTATAATAAAATGTATATTGCATTTCAAAATCTTCAAAAACATTTTTTTTCGATTTGTATTAATTTTCTAAAAAAAAAAACAAATATATTTATGTTTGTACCTTGAGAACGGAAGTAAATATTTTTAAAATTATTTTACCACGTGTTGATTAAGACAAACAAAATTTAAAATATTTTTTTCAAAAAGTTTAAATAAAATAATTAAAAAAAAAAAGTGGAAGGATTCTCAATATTTTAAAATATTTTTCCAAGAAAACTCTTAATAAAAATTAAATATTTCTCTATATAATATTTTTTTAAGTACAAAACAAATATCTATCATAAAATCAAGTTCGTGAGACCCATTCGTGCATTTTATCTTTTAGAAAACCCTAGCATACACACATGGCCAAGGTTAGTCAGTTTCACAAAAGTCCTTGTCAACTTGGCCAGTTTATTATTACTCTTAAGATCATCAGTTGTTTGAACTTCAAACCACTTTTTAGGTATTAAATCGAAATTGCTTAAGCAGATTTTGAGAAAAAGTGTTAAAACTCAAAAACTGTTATTACAGTAAATGACGCTTATAAGAAACACAAAAACATTCCTTACAAGAAACATGTTTATAAGAAACACACTGATATAGTGAACTATTTAACAACACCGATTATTGATTTGCCTGTGAAATTGGATATGTATAAGAAACTTCTTATGACACACGAAATGCTAAATTTAGTATTGTGATGCTTTTTTATACTCAGGCTGAGGTTAGTTCATGGATTTCCAGGGTTGTTCCCAAAAGAAAGCAAAAACTCAGGGTTGAAGAGTGTCGAACTCCGAAACAACAATATCTTTATTAGGCTTAATTTTCTTAACATTTTATTTCATATTCTTATTGATAATGTTAAAATAAAAGATTACAATTCATTTCTTATGACACCTTAGATACTAGGTCTGTGGAGATTCCTCTCGAAAAAAGGGCTCCAAGACAATAAACGAGTGGCCTAACGCTGGTCAACGATATACCACGACGAACAGCGAAGTGGAAAGCTGGCAAAAAACGGTTGAGCAAGGCTCGGTCTATGGTACCCCTAAGAAAAGGAGTAGCCACGACAAAAAACTGGTAGTTCCCATCCCAAACTAGGTCTATGGAGAAGCTTACGAAAGCATCAACCCCACGACAATAAACGGAGGTCAGTAGAGATTCCTCTAGAAAGGAAGAGCTCCACGACAATAATCGAGTGGCCTTAACGCCGGTCAACAATCCACCACGACCAACAGCGGAGTGGAAAGATGACAAAAAACTTTTGCTTCAAAATTTGGTGAGGTTTCTGCTGGTATTCCCCGCAGCGTACCTTCGAGTGAGAACTCTTATCCCGGTTTTCTATTTGCAATAGAACTTCTTCCAATGGCTGGGAGATCAAGTCTGATTTTCCATACAAATTCTGCTTATACTTATGGAATATTACAGTAATAAGGAAGTGTGAATTATAATATTAAAGATAAAAAAATATTAGTACTAAAATAATTCCTTCTGTTTGTTGGATGTTGCTGCTGGTTATTATCATATGTGTGTTCGGAGTTGGTTGGTAGTCCAAATCAGCGGTACGGGGCGGAGGGGTGGTCGGTTTTGCTCCCATAGAGGACAATGGTTGTGTTGCGTCACTGGCTGGTCTCTGGTATACACTTCGCGTTGTAGAAAAATCGTCGTGGTGATTGTGACGGCGGTCGGTGGCGGTTGGTGACGGTCGGTGGAGGTCGGTGATGATGGTCACTGGCTGATGCACTCATTATAGCGATTGGGGGCGGCGGTCGGTGGCAGTGAAGGAAATGTGTAACTTCGTTACAGTATGCTATGGTTTAATTTAAAATAAAAATGTTAGACTGATCGATGGATTTACTTGGCAAATACAAATTTTAATATAACATGTACTTTTTGTTAAAAATATATATTTATTTATTTTTCTGTTATACGTATAAAAGAAAAGGAAAAAATTTAATTTTTAACAAAAAGTATAGGTTCAATTAAAAATTTTATAAGATCAATATGATCAGTGTAGCATTTTTGTTTTAAATGGGATTATTGTGTACTAAATTTTCAATTTGAAATTTTTTCTGTTTGGTTTTCCGTATCGCCGAAAAAAATGTCAGATTTACAATTGTGTATGTTCTGATTCGATTCTTAAGACAAATGCTGCACTGATCGATGGCAATCAATTCAGAGAATGGTTTTTGTTCATAATAATTTTAAATGATCAAATACTTTTTGTTAAAAATGTATTTATTTATTTTTCTGTTATACGTATAAAAGAAAAATAACAAATTTCGTTTTTAACAAAAAGTACAAGTTCAATTCAAATTTTTATTTCCAAAATAAATTCTCTGAGTTGGTTGTCATCAATCAGTGTAGCATTTGTGTTTTAAATCGAACCATAACATACTAAATTTTCCATTTGAAATATTTTTCGGTTTTGTTTTCCGTATCGCTATAACTGGCCCCTAAATGTTCCTTAAATGTGAACACACCCTAGGAAAAACATATACATGAATATTCATGATATGTAGGCGTTTTTTCTTTTTGAAGAATATTTTCATAATAAACTTCTGTTGCTTATTCCGATACAAGAAACACATGCTTATGAGAAACAAAACTTGTGGCATTTTGGAGTTTCTTATAAGCGTCATTTACTGTATATGGAAACTATATACATGTTGTTATCTACTTATGGCCAGTTTTATAAAACTTTTAAAATCTTACAAAAATCTCTTAAGTAGCTTACGAGAGAGTCAATTTAAGGAATCGATTCTTTTGGAGAAGGTATTCCCTCCAACTCTTTGAAACTATATGCTGGGAAAACAATACTTTCCGAACATTTGGTGATTCAGGACTCAATAATCCTGTTCATTATAATCCATTCAAAGCATTATAGTATCCTGGTTAGAAGAAAACTTTTGTGCTGGTTTTCCTACGGCTGCAAATTGATTTTGACACAATTGGATAGATTGTTGTAGAGAAGTCTTTCCAGCAAAACTGAACCCCAAACAACTCATTATTTACTCATAAAAACTCTTGTCATCGTTAACTTCATACTTTCTTTCTAGATGGGAACACTTGCTGGAAATTTAATGATCAAACACGCACATCCCGAGTTTCCTTCCGACATTTTTGTAACGTTTGAAGCATTGAATGCCATCGTCATGGTTGGCGATGCAAGTGAAGCAGGAGCTGTGACAATAAAAGAATTCCTAAAGATGAACATGCAAGGAAAAGTAATTCTCGCATTCCGACTTCAAGCTTACCCAAAGGACAGGTTTATTTTTAAATCTTACAAGGTAGGGCTTAGACAAAAGGTATATTTTGAAAAAAAATTAATTTAAATGTTTTATTAGATAATGCCCCGAGCTCAAAACGCCCATGCATATGTCAATGCAGCGTTCCTTATCGAGCGCAATCCAGTTGACAATAAAATCACCTCTGCTCGGATTTGTTTTGGGGGAATCAACAAAAAATTTGTTCGTGCATATTTAACGGAGAATCTTTTGATCGGAATGGACGTCAATGACTTCTCAAATGAGAATATCAATTCTTTATTTAAATGCTTGAACTCAGAGATTATTCCAGATTCTAACCCCCTCGATGCATCGGTGGAATACCGCAGAAAACTTGCTTGTGGCCTGTTTTACAAGTACATTCTTTCCATTGTCCCTGTAAACAAACTGGAAGATAGGCTAAGAAGTGCAGGAGGGCTACTAAAACGTCCTTTGTCTTCTGGTCGTCAGGTTTTCGATTGCTCATCCAAGAACTTCCCCATCAATGAGCCGCTCAAGAAAATTGAAGCTATGGTTCAGTGTTCTGGGGAGGCTCAGTACATGAACGATCTGCCAGTTCTACCAAACCAAGTCTGGTGTGCTTTCGTAAATGCCACCAAAGTGGGCTTGGAGATTATAACAATCGATGCATCATCTGCCCTTAAAATTCCAGGAGTATTCGGATTCTTCAGCGCAAAGGATATCCCTGGAATCAACTCTTTTGTAAATACGTCATTTCTCTGTATGATGCAAGATGAAGAAGTTTTTTGTGTCGGAAAGGTCAAATACCACGCTCAGCCAGTGGGAATTATTGCAGCGGAAAGTAATACTTTGGCTAATCTTGCAGCTTCGAAGGTCCTTATCACTTATTCAAAGGATGACCCAGAGGTATTTTTGACTATGGACGACGTTATTAATGCCAACAAAGTTGAACGAATCATTGACGCTATGGTTTCTCCAATCAAAGAACTTAAACTTATTTCACCATCTCCTTATTCCGCTTCGGGGTCAATCAAACTTGGCCAACAGTATCATTTTACTATGGAACCACATACCACAGTTGCCATCCCAATAGAGGGTAAACTTGAGGTGTACTCCTCTACCCAATGGATGGACATGACTCAGTGCGCAGTTGCAAAGTGTATTCAAATGAACATCAATGACGTTCAGCTTAAGGTTCGTCGTCTAGGAGGAGGCTTTGGCACTAAAATTTCTCGAGGCAATCATGTCGCCTGTGCTGCTGCATTAGCAGCGGTCAAATTAAACCGACCGGCCCGTTTTGTTCAGACAATAGAATCAATGATGGGATCCCTTGGAAAACGTTTTGCTTGTCACAGTGATTATGATTTCCATGTTGACGCCAAGGGCAAAATTCTTGCCCTTCAGAATAGGTTCTTTGAAGATGCCGGCTATTTAGCCAGTGAAAACGCAATTGAATTACTATGTGGACCATCTTTGAAGAATTGCTATGATTTTAAGGACAACTTCAAAATTGATGGCAAGATTCTGCTAACTGACACACCGAGTCACACTTGGTGTAGGGGCCCCGGTAATGTAGAAGGTTTTGCAATGATCGAAACTATCATGGAGCATATAGCATTTGAGACTGAGCAGGATCCAGTGGATGTTCGGTTGGAAAACATGGCTTCCGATCACAAAATTCGAGGATTGGTTGATAGATTTGTCAAGAACACCAACTACCGAGAGAGGAAGAAGGAAATCGAGAAATTCAACGGCGATAATCGGTGGCGCAAAAAGGGTTTGGGTGTCGCAATAATGCAATTCCATATAATGTACTTCGGCTCGTTTCCTGCAACGGTGACCATATATCATGGTGATGGAACAGTTGTTATATCCCATGGAGGCATTGAAATGGGGCAGGGTATGAACACCAAGGCAGCTCAGGTCGCAGCACATATCTTTAATATTCCGATTGAAATGATACGGATTGAATCCACTAATACGGTAAATGGAGCCAATGCTATGTTTACAGGAGGTTCCATAGGATCAGAATGTGTTTGTTTCGTAAGTTAAAGAAATACGATATCGAATCCTTCGACAATCTTCTTTTCATTCTAGGCCATTCGCAAGACGTGTGATATTCTGCTAGAGCGCTTGCGTCCTATCCGTGGTACAATGACAGATTACACTTGGCAAAGTCTTATTGAAACGGCTCACAGTCGAGGAATAAACCTGATTGCAAGTGATGAATTCAAATTGGGAGACATGGAGGCTTACTATGTCTATGGCTTGTCTTTGACTGAAGTGGAGATTGACATCCTTACAGGAAATCTGCTCATAAATCGTGTTGATATACTCGAAGATACCGGAGAGAGTCTCAATCCGGCAATAGATGTTGGACAGATTGAAGGCGCATTCATCATGGGACTTGGATATTATTTGACCGAGCAAATTATTTATGATCAGAAAACTGGAGAAGTTTTGACTAATCGGACTTGGAATTACAAACCTCCAGGTTGCAAGGACATTCCTATAGATTTCCGAATTGAACTCTTACAAAGTAGTCCGAATCCAGCTGGTTTTATGAGATCAAAGGGTAAAAACAATCACAGTAGTGATTGATAACTTTTTTTTAATAATTTCTTCTTCTCTTATAGCGACTGGAGAACCAGCAATTTGCATGGCAGTATCAGTATTGTTCGCTATTCAGAATGCTTTGCAGTCAGCTAGGAACGATGCCGGTGTTGAGAAGAAGTTTGTCAGTTTAGGCGCACCGACTTCTCCGGAGCATATTCTTCTGAACTCTGGAACAGACATCAGTCAATTTCGGCTGTAGAAACATAATTTTTTTATTTTATGAAAATCGTTTTGCAAAAAGGCACATAAAATTAAAGTGAAGCACATAAAATGATTCCCTGTTTTTTTCTCTTCAAATCTGAAAATTGATCGCCAACAACTAAGCGATCCTTAAACAATGTAAATTAAGGTCGACATCAAAAGATCATTTTAACCTTAGGTGGAGATCACTCTAAAGTTCCATTTTTCCTTATGTTGACATTTCTATAATTGATCGCAGCTCTAGTCTTGCTGATATCTTCTTTGTAAGTCTCTATAGTCAAAGTCTTTGGTGTAAAATTTATCACCACTGCTCCTCTTCATTCAATCTTCAATCTTTGGTGATAAGCCCTACCTTGGACTTGGAGCATATGCAGAGCTTCCAAAAATTGGTTTGAGGAACACCCCACTATATTGAGATACGCACTGAATAACACATACAATCCGGCCCTTTGGAAAAGGCTGCATCCCAAATCGAAAAAAATGAAAAGACAGCTCCAGTCCGGCCAAATCTCCACTAAAACTGTTATTCCTTTCAAGCAAACTTAGGCAAGATTCAACTATATTGTGAAGACTGGAAGTTGAAATCAACTTAAAGAAATGCAAAAATATCCTCTTTAAAATGCCATTCGCTTCAAGTGATATAAGGGCTTAAGAACTTCAAGGTTATCGAGAAAGAACTGGAGGGATTTAGTGCTAGTTGAACCAAGTAGGGTTCCAAAAAAAGTAAAGGGTGATTTTGCTGGATCAATACTCAATCCGAGTATACATGCTGCTCTGTCCAGAGCTTAAAGTAGAGTAAAAAGGAGCTTTGATACAATACAATTACACAGGGTGGATTGGCTATTTTGTGTATGCACCTTGTCACCCGGAAGACTGCAGATTGGAGACTCCTGTACAACCCAGGCACCGTTGCAGAAAATGGATTAGAGTAAATTTGATTCAATAGGGATAGGTCCAATAGGGACCTTTACGGCAGACTTAAAGAAGATCAGCACTTCTCGTGTTTGAGCGGTGGAGTTGTATATGGAAAGAAGTTGAAGAACGGTATCTCCTTAGGTTTACGATAGAATCAAGCAGAACAAATTTCAGAAAAAAAACTGGTTGTCTGTAAAGCCGGTTTACGGACGATAATTTTATGTGATAACCAGTTCACAAAACAGTTCATGCGTAGGTATCCCTCCAATCACGCACTCCACCTAAAACTAACCACCCACTATTTTTGACAATTCCCCTTCCATACACAAAATTTAAAAACCCACTCCACCTACAAATACCTGCTACTCACCCCCCCCCCCCTCCACCACTGCCAACCACCCACCACAACTATTTTTGACAATTCCCTCCACTACACAAACCTCCCAATCCAACCATCCATTCCACCTACAACCACTTGCACCCACCCACCATTTTTTACACTGAGCCCTTCCCTCCCACACCACCAACCAACCACCCACCATTTTTGACAATTTTTTCCTCACCCTTCCCAACACCAAATCCCCCAAATCCAACCACCCACCCCACCTACCATCACCTTCCACTCACGCAGCATTTGTGACAATTTTTTCATCGCCTTCTATCAAATCAACCATCTCCATCACCAAAACCGCCAACCGCCTAACCCACCTACAACCGTCAACCAACCACCCACCATATTTGACAATAACCCCCCCCCCCTCCACCATACCAAATCCCCACAGCACCAAACACCCATTTCACCTACAGGCACTAAAAAACTACCCATTATTTTTGACAATTTTTGCCTCACCACGCGCACCAACTTCAACCTAAGATGACCATTTTTAACAATTTTTCCTCTTCCCGACACTAACACACAAACCCACCACCACTTGCATTCACCAACCACCCAACACCCTCCCCTCCCACTTTATCGACTTTCTATGCTATCTAAGCAGATATATAACGTGACTGTGATTGTGACACTTTTCGTGCGTGCTGCCCATATATTCCGATTTATTAGACGATATCACGTCAAAATCTTGATATGATGAGCCCTTTTCAACAAGGGCAGGTAGATGCTGGAATGGAATATTACAAGCTGTACAGGCATCAACAAAATGCCTGCCCCGGCTTCTTATTGTGGCACGAACACGAGTGGTCCTATTTTTAATTTATCTTCCGCAAACTTCCCTCTGAATTTGACAGATGGCTTGTGTGTTGTGTTATGTTCAACTAAAGCCTTAATGGCATCGGTCAATTGTGATTTATAAGCATAGACCTGTGACCGTTGGTGTTGGACAATTCACGTGAGCTGTGCGACAGATAACATTACTTTCTAGTCGTTAGTGCAGAATATCAATCTTGACGCCGCGCTTTCTCAAAATCCATACCAAACGCTAACTCTTTGAGAATGCATTGTCACCTGGTGAACCTTATGTTTCGTTAGTGTCGTCCCATATAATGCGATTTTACTTATTTGCAAAAAGTGCACCCCCTCGCTAAAGATGATTTTTCGGCCGGAATCGAGATTATCTTGCAAACATTTTGAAGCCTAGTAAGCGAACGAACGGCTATGTCTAATGTCATGATCTTTTATCTCTCAGATCAGTTGGATTTTGTACGGATCCCGACACAAAATTCATCTTCGAATGGCCGAGTTCTTGTGCTCGGCGAATAATCGACTGCTTCAGGTTCTGCTGTACACTTTCGCTGACCGCAACAATGTCCTCGGCCGATCTTGAATTCCTTTGACTCACAAATGTTGGCTGATTGATCCGATAGTTCGTCTTAAATCTGGACACCAAACGTTGAACCAGTCGACTGTAAAGGGCCACCACGTCTACCGTAGAGTGGGCGCAACATTTGGACGCGTTTTTTTTTATAAGGCGCACGCGCTCAATGGTTTTGAATAGCCCTTTTAATTTTTAATGATTTGTCACAGCGCGAGCGATAAGAAATTAGGGAGGAAGGGAAAGGAGGTGTCGATGAACATTGGTCTTAAATATTTGAAAACCAAAATGGCAAGGGAAAATTGTGCCAGGCAACTCATTCCACATTCGTGTTGTACGGCTAAAGAAGGAATCCCTATATTTCACGGTAAGTCCGAAATTGGGCTCAAGTGTAAACTGATGAGCGTTCCTAGCAAGACGAGTGTTATCGGGGAAATGTTTAAGGGGTGGAACGCAGCTGGCTACCTCGATGGGCAATTTTTGATTTTTTGTAGAAGAACCGGTAAAATAAGGAAAGACATGAAACATTTCGACGATGTTCAAGGGATGGAAATGTTTCCATAATGCTTCTCTCTAAATATAACAGTACTAAATATAACAGAATTTTGAAGGTATCTCGTCTGACCAAATGACTTTCATTTCTTTACAGCTCAACTTCTTCGAAGCTTAATATAGCTTCAGTAAGCTAACTGTAGCCAAAATATCAGCGAGTCCCATTATTTTGTTGCCCAAGTATGTACCTACCATCACACTAACCAACCTTTCCTCATAATTCCAATTTAACATTTAATCAATCAAATAAAATGCTTTCCCCTCGATTAACCAATAAACTCTAATCTTATAGTATTTTCTACTATATCAACCTCCGAAACCAATAAAACAGAGAATTCTCCCCGTGAAGTAGGTACCCAAGAACCATATCATTATCGCTCGCACATAATTTACAATCCATTACGAAAAGATGTTCTTTATTTTTTCTCGAGAAGTTCTTAGCTTAAAATCACACACCCATCAAATGAATCATTTTCTTTTATG
This sequence comes from Platycheirus albimanus, assembly GCA_916050605.2. Taxonomy (NCBI): domain Eukaryota; kingdom Metazoa; phylum Arthropoda; class Insecta; order Diptera; family Syrphidae; genus Platycheirus; species Platycheirus albimanus. The sequence continues at coordinate 288,210,369 of OU696696.1, read as the reverse complement.
GCACTCATCTATGCAATCCATAGAAATGACGAAGTAAACCCACTCATCCAGAGTCCCGACTGAACCAGCTAAAATTCAGGAGTGTTTATTTTTTACTGACTTTTTTCCCATTTACCCTTGATCTCGTAGGGTAAAGCGCAAAAATCTGATTATAAAATCAACCCCTACCTCTCGCTCTCAATATTTCCTTCTCCATATCATCAAAACATGAACCCTCACAAATCAAAAAAATTTGCATTTAAACTCGCTTCACTTGTTTCGCCGTTTTGCTGAATCAAAAAGAGAAAAATCAAATCAAACGTTTTTTTTAACATCCCTCTGGTTTTTTTTTTTTTTTTTTTTGATTTATCTTCAGTGGAGGGAAAGTATAGTATGTGGAAGTGGATATGATGCAAGGCTTAGGTATAGGTACTCTTTTTCAACTGTAATCTCAAGCCATTCTACGCTGCTACGCCACCATTGGAGTTCCGCAATTTGCTGATTCCTATTCAAGGCTGAGGAGAACACAGTCATGAATGCGTTTCCGTTTTTCTAATTTGATTACTGATACTATACGAGTACGTAACGTATACTCTTTCTCTTCTCTGGCCTTATAGTTTGCATTCGCATATATTCTTCAGGTACATATAACGGTTATATTAGGTTTTTTAGAGTGTATTAGTGTGTTAAAGCAGAATTTTTGAGCAGCCCCTGCAGAAGCAAATCATAAAACGGGTAGAAAATTTAAAATCCTTTGGGAATGTTTGGCCTCCGTACTCTTTTTTATTCGGTGGCTATCCGTGGGTTTTTATATCTATGAACGGAACACGTTTAAACGCAATTGGGAGCAATCAACGAGTTCTTTGTTGTTTCCCTAGCAACCCCACTCTTGATGCTTTTCGTGCCGGATGCAGCATGATTTCAGAGATTTCGTTACATCTTTTGGTAGATTTTTTTTTTCTTCTCTTCAGAATCAAATCTCCAGGTTTACCAGGAATGCCATAATCAAATTGGCAGGTAATAAATAGAACAAACAAAATTTATGAATGCATTTAACTGGGGGCGCGGCCGGTGGTTCAGGGTAGATTGTTTGTTGCCATATAGATAGAAGGGTTGTTCAAGAAAAATTCAATTAGAGTTTATTAGAAGTTTTAAGAACTTTTTTTTAGAACACTCTAAAGTTTTATGATATTCATATAATTTAAGTTATAACCCATTCCAGATTATTGGTACTGTCGTGACGTCATTGATTCTGAAGAACATTTTAGCTCTGTAAGGAATGTTAAGTGCTTGTTTATAACTTGAAACTTGGGTGTGTTATTTCATGTACTCGCTGTAAACTGTGACAGTGTCATAGGGCTTGAGATTTAAAAAAAAACGGAATTTTTAAATAAATATTTAAACTGATTTTAGCTGAAAAAGACGTCGTTTTATTTCTTGAAAAATCTGTGAAGTGTATTTAAAGTATTCAACACAAACATACAAAAATAATTTTTGAACAAAAAATGATCGTTTTCAAAATATCAAATCATTCAAAAAGTTTTAAAAACACAAACAAATATTTATTAAAAACTAGCTGACCCGGCGAACTTCGTTCCGCATTAAATTGACTAAATGTCCATTTCGAAAGTCGAGCCTCTCTTAAGAAAGAATTAAACAATTGATATTAAATTGATTAAAATTACTTTTATTTAAACAGAAATGATAAACAACGCTTTGTGATAAACAACGTTGTTTGTTTTTTTGTCCGGTGCATAAACAAACAATGCAGATGGCTTTCCGACACGTACAGTTGTCCATGTGAAAAGCAAGGGAATTCAAGATTAAGGCCACACACTTGCAACGATTGGCCTTGCGATTTGTTAATTGTCATGGCGAATGCGGGTCGAACGGGAAACTGAATCCGCTTAAACTCGAATGGCAAGTCGGTTGGTATCAAAGGAATTCTTGGAATGAGAACTTCTTCGCCTTTGAACTTGCCTTTGATTATTGTCGCTTGGATGATGTTGTTCATGAGTTTCTTCACTGTCAACTTAGTTCCATTGCATAGTTTTGGTTGGCTCAGATTGGGCAGAATTATGATGACAGAGCCGACTTTGAGTTGCAAATTGTGTGGTGGTAGACCGGGAACATCCAACGAATTCAAAAATTCAATTGGATAGTTTGTTGCTTCGTCATCATTTGTTACGCGATCCACCGTTTTGAACGAATGCAGTGGAGCTGCGATTTTATTTTTAATGATGAAATTCAAATCATCGACTTCCTTATTTTTCGCAGCTAATATCGAGCGTTCACTGAGCCAATCGTGGTTCAAATAATTGTGACCGATGTTAGGGAACACTTTGCTGAGCAGTTCTTCCTTCTATGATGTGAATTCACAATTCAGCGGGAACGAAATCAGGCCAGTTGCAGCATCAACGGTAATTCAACCATTTCCAATTGCCAATTGTTTTTTTGCAAAATCATCGGCTGATGGATCGTTCTGCAACGCAACTCGCATGTTCGTCGTCAACTGCAGCTTCTTTACGTATCGCCAGAAATACGATAATTTTAGGCAAGCGTTCAGTTCATCTGCAGGCGTTGACCGCGGGATTACTGGTAAAATTTGACGGAAATCACCGGCTAGCAATATCATTGCTCCTCCAAAGCGTCTCATATTGTTCCGTAGATCTTTCATTGTTCGATCAAAAGCCTCCAATGCTCTCTTGTGTGCCATTGTGCATTCATTCCAGATGATAATTTTGAAAGTTTTCAACACTTGTGCCATAGCAGAATTTCTTGAAATATTGCATGTTGGTTCGTTATTCAACTGCAGATTCAGTGTCAATTTTAACGCTGAATGTGCTGTGCAACCACCTTCCAACAACGTGGCCGCTATTCGAGAAGAGGCAATCGCAAGCGCTATGTCGGATCTTGACCGAATTGAAGTAAAAATCAACGAAAGGAGAAACGCTTTGTGAGAAAGTGTTGCGTCCCAATGGTTGTCGTTGGCAAACAAATTCATCCGCTGACAGGCTTCTCTAAGTGTGGCACACAGAACACCATCAACAGTCCGCAGGTTCTTGTACGAAGTTTGACCAGGCATATTGACCAAAAGCAATCGCAGATAGAAGCAGTCGTCATTTTTTTGATGAACAGCATAGATACGACCAAGCGCATCAGTTTAATACACATCCGCATATCCGGCAACAGCTTGCCCTTGTTTTCGACGTTGAAATTTTTTGTACGGCGCATTCCAAATATAATAATAGCGAGGCATTTCCGAGTAGAGCAGCTCTGGCGAACGGGTCACTTGCACAGGTGGAGAAGAAACTCGTTTGTTTTTGCAAGTGAAAACCGGGTCCGTTGTGTGTTTACCTGGTTCAAAACGAATCCAACAAAAAATTCCTCATGCAAATCGGATAATATTTAGCCAAGTTATGCTTGTACAAAGAACAAAGTCATAATCTGTCGATATTTGTTCCGCAATTTTGTGTTTTAACGATTTTTAAAAATTACCGTCCAAAATTTAAAAAATTGGGCTCCGCTATGTGTTTACCTGGTTTAATACAAACCCAACAAAAAAATCCCCATGCAAATCGGATGATATATATATATATTGATATGCAATATAAATTAAGCTACCTAAACATGATACATACATATGAGTAAGATTTCGGAACAATTGGTTAAGCCGTTTTCGAGATGGTCGAAAAAAACAGATATCGATAAGATGAGATATACCGTTCTTATTAGTCATTGTTGGTAACTTTTTTCCCAGCGACATGAAAGATTATACCTAAAATGCCACACTAATTTTTTTAAGCTTGAACAAAACGGTCATATGGCAGGTACCGACATCTTTTGAGCTAAAAGAAAAACTCAAATTCCCATTTGTACAGTATCCAAAAAACTCTATACAGGGTGATCGGTATTAGCGAAAAGCTAGAACGAGTAGGTTTTTATAAAGCCAAAAATCTCTTCAGTTATTTAACTTTAAAATAAAGTTATTTTAGTGAACCGCTTTAGAAAAAAAATTTTCAAACTCACAATTTTGAAAAAAAAAAAAAAAAAAAAAAATAATCGTTTATAGTAATTTTTTTTTCAAATTTGTACGTAATTAAGTATGCACTAATTTCGTTGTAAGAATTTAGTGTTCTTATTAGTTTTAAGTCCAACATTGACTTTTTAGTGATAAGCTTACTAGTTACTAGTTATTCACAAAAATCAAGAAAATCTAGCCTTACGATCATCAGACGGATTGCACAATGCAACGCATATTTGTTCAGGTTGAATGAGGTAGACACGGTTGGTGATGGTTACTTGAATCGGATGGAAGTTGATTTGTATTATCCCCAACTAGTTTATTAGTTTTATACTCTGTCCAACATAAATTGGCAGTACACATCATATGGAGAAGCTTTTTTGAAATCAGTTGAAGCACATAAACCATGCATAAAAAGTGTTTAGCCGCCAGTGAATTTTCAATTGCATCTGACAACACGTCTATATTCAGCGCATGTCCGAGTGTGGCCTACGGCCTACCCCATCAAATTGATATGCATTCAGTGTTACAAGTGTCAGTTTGGTAACTCATTCCAGCTATGACAATGATTACAAAGATAAGGTAAGGTGAAATCTGCTTATAGATAACATGCATTTAGTGTTTTTAGGTCCAGTTATGGTCAGATTTGCTTAGTCGCTAGAGAAGAGGTGGTGTCTGCCTATCTAAAGTTTGTTTTCCTCATGACATCTTGTTTAAGCATAAGCTTACATGTAGGTATGTATACCACTGTTCATATTTCTGGGTGATGTTTGTGTTGTAGTTCTATTTCTGGCAAGTTTATCCTCATCAAAATCATTATAAATGACTACCAGTAATAAGTTCTTCCATCAAGACAAATGAGTTTGTAAAAACAGTGGTTTCATTTTAGGGGTGCTTCGCTATCTGAGATGATGCGAATATCCGATGTGTTTTTCTTTAGCCAAGATAGAACCCCATTGATCGCAAGAAATTCCGCTTGGAATTAAATAATACTAATAGTAACACAAGTTTTACTGTTGTAGATCGACTGATATATGACGCTGATTTCGACTTTGACGTTGCTACGGAGGTTGACATTATTAATATTATTCGTTCTTTAAAATCGAATGCTATAGGTGAAGATGGTGTACCTCTTCGATTTATCAAGATGATTTTACCGCACATTATAAGCTGTATTACACACATTGTAAATTTTTGTATAACGTCTTCAAAATTTCCTGATAGTTGGAAACTAGCTAAAATCATCCCTGTGCCTAAGAAACCTCAGCCATCTATAGCAACAGATTACCGCCCCATCAGTATCCTGCCATGTCTGTCGAAGGTCTTGGAGAAGCTCCTTGCTCAACAAATGTCGGGTTATTTAGATCAACATAATTTGCTATCTCCCGTCCAGTCTGGTTTTCGAGCGCGTCATAGTTGCTCTACCGCTATGATTAAAATTCTCGACGATATAAGAATAAACTATGATTTGGATCACTTAACTGTACTCTGTTTGCTTGACTTCTCCAAGGCCTTTGATAGGGTGGATCATGAAGTATTATGCCAGAAGCTGAGGTTATACTTTGGCTTTAGTGAGAGATCTGTCCGTCTACTACGCAGTTACCTGTTAAATCGTTTCCAAAGAGTTGTTTATGATGGAAAAACCTCTGATTTTAAAGTTGTGTTAACTGGGGTACCTCAGGGATCAATTTTAGGACCGATTTTATTTTGTCTGTTCATAAACGATCTTCCTAGTGTTTGTCCAAATGTTTCTTTCCACCTTTACGCGGACGATGCCCAGGTTTACTTGTCACGCCCAATTGGACTGATTAAGGATCTCATTGCCAGAATAAATGAGGATCTGTTGAAAATTTATAACTGGTCAATTTCCAATGGGCTGAGTCTTAATTCTGAAAAATCTCAAATGATCCTTATATCCAAGAAGCAATATGATACCAATGATTTACCAACCGTACTATTAAATAATAGAAAAATAAAGTTTTATGACGTAGTTACGAACCTTGGTTTCAAGATAAATCGATCGCTCTCCGCAGTAGACCATACAAATTAGAATTTATGCAGGCCTGCGAAAGCTTTGGTTATCTTCTAACTTTACCCCAGTGAACACTAAGCTAAGGCTTGTCAAAACCCTCTTTGTTCCCATTTTCGACAAGTTAACTACGGTGTACTGCAAACTTGACTCCCACTCTCAACACAAACTACTTGTTGCGTTTAACGATGCAATAAGGTATGTTTATGGACTGCGTAGACACGATCATATATCGCATTACCACACGTCAGTACTCGGGTGCACTTTTCAACAGTTTCTTAACGTCAGATGTTGTCAATTTATGCACAGCCTTGTTAACAATAGATCTCCTGGATACCTATTCGACAAAATTCAATTTGCCCAATCCGTAAGAACACAAAATATTATAATACCCTGTTTTACTTACTTAAACTCTTCCCGCCTCTTCTTCATTCATGCTACCAGACTTTGGAACTCGCTTCCCACTACAGTTAAACAGATAATTAGCGCAAGCAAATTCAAAAAATCTGCATTACAGTATTTGTAAAACTTTACTCAACAACAACTATTTTCTTTTTCCCTCTATTTTCTCGTTTTACTATTTATTATTTATTCTTCTCACTTCTATCTCCTACTCTTCAAACTTTCTTAATTTCTTTTGTAATCTTCTATTCACTTTTTGTATTTATTGTTATATTGTAAGTATATCTTTTGGTTTATATAATTTTTATCTGCCACGTAAAATGTACCAATAACTTGTACTATAAAAGACTACGTCTTATTTGTACTCACCTATACTTAAATAAATTGAATTGAATTAAAAAAAAAAAAAAACACGCTACAGCGGCCAGCCAGCCACCAAATCTACAGATAGAAACATGGAAATGTACTAAATCATTTCTGGAGAATTCTATCTAGTCCTAATGGTGACTTGGAAGTGGCTTTTTTAAACCTGCTGAGGGATAGTATAGTCGGATAGACTTGGAATCTATATGAATGAATTCAGAATGATGGTATGTCTAATTTAGTTATTGATCTATTAAAAGATGGTAAGGATAGAATTTAAAAAATTTTAACAATAATTTGAAAAATCATTTCTGGTCTTAGTCAAAATTTCCAACTCATCGATAGTGACGTAGACTCCAGCGCTGATATGATAACAAACATTATTCTCTGCGGGATGAGACATTTTGTTCCGAATGGAACAAAAAGTATCAAACCAAAAGAGAATTCATGGTTCGACTTGAGCTGCAAAGAGGCTATCAAGGAGAGAGAAGTAAGCTTCCGATGTTACAAAGCCAACCCTTCTCAGGAAAACCGGAATAAGTTCAAACAAGCAAGGAAGACCTGCAATGCCCATCTTCAAAGAATCAAGTTTTTACATGAACAAAAATTAAGGCAAAAAATACTACAATGTCCCAGCGGTAGTAAAATTTGTTGGTCATTCGTAAAAAATGTGCGTAACTCTACCACGTCTTCGGATCCGACACTCGTCGATAATAACACTCCTGTGGTAAGCTCCCAAGCGAAAGCAGATTTATTTGCAGCAAAGTTTGCTGCTAATTCAACGCTACCACAGTGTAATATGACTCCTCCTGTACTTGAGAATGTGAATGGTTTTATGGGACAAATCTTCTTTTGCACTCGTACAGTTGCAAGAGTACTAAAAGATCTCAACATACACATATCCGCTGGCCCGCATAGTATTTCTCCCATAGTTCTGAAGAGGTGTGCTTCCAATCTGGCAAAACCACTGCGTAAGCTTTTCCATCTATCCTATTCTACAGGTCTCTTTTCGAGCGGATGGAAAACAGCATTTGTCCAGGCTATCCCAAAAAAGGCGTCATGCCCCTCAAACTACCGACCAATTGCACTGACGTCACTTCTTTCCAAGGTCATGGAAACTCTAATAAACTTTCAGATCAAGAAATATCTTGAGAAACGGAAACTTCTTAATTACCGGCAGTAAGATTTTCGTAGCAATAGGTCCACTGGTGATATGATGGTATATCTCACCGAACAGTATCTTTACATCGTTTTGGAGAAAGTAAGATTATTGCACTTGATATTTCAAAGGCATATGATAGAGTTTGGCATGAAGCTCTTATCGAAAATGCGTTCATTTGGCATCGATGAACCCCTCCTTCGATGGATTAGAAATTACCTTTCGGACCGTTCAATTCGCGTTGTTTTGGACGGTTTTGTGTCTGCTACCCACAAAATAAAGCTGGTGTGCCCCAAGGCTCCGTTCTGTCTCCGACACTCTTTCTTATCTTTATAAATGATCTCTTGTCTAATGCTTCTAATACACCCTCAGCTTTTCATACTCCTTTCCAGATTCACATCCATGTCCTTCGGATGTGGAACTGCAACGGTATCATATGATAAGCTCATTAAATTCCGATCTTGACAGCATTGTCCAATGGGGAATTATCAACCGCGTGGAATTTAATGCTTCAAAAACTCAATGCTGTCTTCTGTCGTTAAAGCATAACCTACCCCCTATGCCACTGTTCATGTGTGGCACTTGCATCGATGAAACCGATCAGCTTTGCGTTCTAGGTATGTGCATCACAAATCATCTTCTGGGAAACGATCACATATTTGACATCGCCAAAAATGCCGCTAATTGCTTAGGTTTCCTAAATCGATGCAAGAAATATTTTCCCCCTTCTGAAGTAGCTATAATCTACAAAGCATTCATTCGCCCGAAGCTAGAGTACAATTCTCATATCTGGGTGGGTGCTCCTGTCACTCACCTGCGCCTCCTGGATAGGATTCAAAAAGAGCCTTAAAATTGATAGGTATGAAAGAACCATTACTGAAACATTTGTTTCACTCGAACATCGCCGTAATGTTTCTTGCCTCACCTTGTTTTATCGCTACTTCTATAAGCTACTTCTAAAGTGAAATAGCCAGTTGCGTTCCTCCCTTGAAACAATTTTCCCGTAACACCCGCACCGCATGGAATGCCTATCAATTTACCCTCGAGCCTAACTTGGGACGTACTGTTAAGTATAGAGACTTTTTTTTTAGCCGCACTACAAGAATATGGAATGCTTTACCCGGATCAATTTTTCCTTCCCATTGTAATATACAGACATTCAAAACCAATGTGCACCGGCACCTCCTTTTATCTCTTATCCACATTTCCTGAACGCTCGCACTGTGTTGACTCATATTAAGGGTATTAATAACCCCTTGTGTGTGGGCTCAATTAAAAAAAAATCAACTAAGCAATTTTCGAAATACATACTCGCAAGAAATGTATGAAAAGGTACATACACAAAGTAGGTACGTACTAAATTTTTAATTCAAACATTATTTTTCAAATGCTGTAAAATGCTTAATGACTTCTATTTAAGATGTTGTTAAAATCATTCTGCAACCATTTATTGATTTACGGAGGAATGTATTTGAAGCCACATATTTTTAGCCTCAAAATCAAACCTGTAGACCCGTTTTTAAGTTGATTAATAGATTCACAAACAATATCAAAATGAACTAACTTTACCTGTTTCTAACTGAATCTGAATGACTGTAACAGACATATTTTCAAATACATTAAATGTATGACTACTGTTCAAAATATAAAATAACTGCTTTAAGAAACACAAATCTGTCATACTTTCAACATGGATACCCAGCCAACCATTTAAGCTCAACTTCAAATTGAAACCAACAAATAGTATATACGAGTATTATGTTTGCCAAAGGAACAAACAAAAAATCCAATTTATCCCAGAAACACACTCCGTTCCTGTTGTAGTATGTAGTATACCAACAACAGAAACAAATCATTGCCAACAAAGTGTTGTAGTGTAGAACAAGCAAAAGCGAACCCAGCCTTGGTAAAGGCTATAATGACAATTTGCACACCTTTTTCGTTCAACCTACTTTTCCAAATCGTGCTCGTGTTTTCTGCCATCGTTATTTTCTAGAGAAGAAAAAAAAATTAAATAAAAAAAAAAAAAACACATTTCAATTGCGAGAAGAAAATGGAAATAGAAAAACAAATATTTCCTGCAATTTGCATCCAATTTTCTTGTGCAGGCAATTCATGCTTTTTGCCATCATCTCGCGCGTTCTAGCATTTGAATGTAGGTTGAAGGAAGTAGAAACGCTGAGGCGCTCCGTTTGCCTTTGCACTTCATTTATTTGTTTGTCAATTTCGCAGTCAATTTGTTTGTAGTAGACGTTTATTTTCCATCACTCACAGGCTGTTGAGCTCTTTTGTGTTTCTGTGTTTGTTTCTCAACAAAACAAGGACTCAGCGCCCACCTACCATTATGTTCTTTTCTTATTTCTGGAGAAGGAAGATCCCTTTTCAAGAGTTCTTTCAGCTTCGCTTTCTTGTTCTTTTTTCGATTCAATTTTTTCGTTTTTGAAAACCCTCACAAAGTTTTCCACCTTTCCTCCCGACTCCACCAATAGCTTTATAAGTACCTCATGTTTTTAAGAAATTCAAATATGCAAGCGAAACTATTTGCTGCTTGATTTTTAATGAAATTCCTTTCTATGCGACCAGCTCCTGTTTAAGAAACTGGAACATCATTTTTTCATGGACTATTTGAGATAATCCAAACTGTCAGTTTGATTTTTTGTGATGACAAATTAACTTAAAACTTCATTTTAATTTAACCGAACGACTCAATCTAATTTGGGTAAATTTGATGTTTATAAAATTCTTTAGATTAATCTAATTTGTCAAAGAAATCATTTTTTTGAATATTTATTTGATTTTAGTTTTCTTTAGAAATTTAATACAATATTTGGAAACAGAACAAAATATTTTGCATATATGTATGTATACATATACACAGCTGGTCAAAAAAATAGGTGTGATCAAATTTTTTCGCACCACTGTTGTCTTTGATGCAAAATAACTGTTTTTTGATCGCAGGCCTTACAAAAAGTTCTTGTTTTAAGAAAAAACGGTTATTCTGTTGACACTGATGCTGAGCTTACTGCATTTTGTGTGTGTTATGTTGAGCTGTTCTATTTTCTTTGTTGCATTAGGATTTGGTATTTTTAAGAAGTTGGTCATTAAAATAGGTGTTCTCCAAATAAACCCACAGTTTATAACTCTGTTATTTCAAAAAAATATTAAATTTCAAGGTAACCTCTTTTTAATAATTTTACTATCCATAAATGATAGTTGTTAATAAATAAAATAATAAATAATAGTTTATTAGATTTTTAGTATGGGTAGAAACATCCACTGTTCGGCGGAAGAAAGACGGATAGTCTTACAGCTAAGAAATGAAGGTAAGACTTACAAATTTATAGCAGAAGCCCTAGGAAGATCACAAAATTTTGTGACAAATGCACTCAAGGCCAGATTAGTGCGCGGAAATCGTGGGAGGCCGAAAAAAACATCAGTCACCACTGATCGCCGTGTCCTCCTTTTGGCTAAATCTGCCTTTTGCTTCGTCAAGGACAATAGGAGCTGTAGTATCTGGCAATACTGATACTGACCTATGAAAGGAATAGGGTCGCTTAGATACGAAATAACAAGAATCTTCACTTGAATCGCATAGATACGAAATAACAAGAATCTACACTGGATACTGGAATAGCATGGATACGATATAATAATAAGGACTTGGAATTCAGAACGCAGCAGCGACAGACGTACATTTCTACAGGAGCACAAATCAATAATGAAGTCAGTGCCCACACAATCCGCAGAAGGCTTCAGAGCTTCAACCTACCAGGAAGAGTTGCCAGGAAAGTTCCTTTACTAAGAGCAAGTAATATAAGGTCCCGAAAAGAATTTGCCTTAAACCATTGAAGTTGGAACGGACCTGAAGGAGCAAAAAAATGGCGAAATATCCTCTGGAGTGACGAAAGAAAAATTAATTTGTTCTCATCAGATTCGGGGCGTAATGTCAGGCGACCAAAAGGAAAAGACTACCACCCTCGCTATACCCGGAAAACAATCAAACACGGGGGAGGAAATATTATGGTCTGGTTCCGTTTTTTCTAGTATGGTGTGGGCCCTTATTCCTATATTCCGTATTAGTTTCGTCTTGACCAAATTAGGTTATAGGGATATTTTGGAAGATATCATGCTTCCATTTGCCGAAGAAAACATGACTCTCCGATATAACGATCAGAAACATATGGCAAATCTTGTGAAAGAGTGGTATCGAGAGAAAGAAGTTTCAATTGTTTCATGGCCAAGTCAATCCCAGATCTCAACCCGATTGAGAACTTGAGGAATGAGCTTATGCGGAAACTAGGATGCCAATATTTTCCAAACTGGAACCGATTGTGGGATGCTGTTCAGAGTGAATGGTATTATATACCCCAAGAAAGATGCCAAAAGTTTGTAGAGTTAATACCACGCTGGCTTTAAAAAGTTTTGGATAACAATGTCGTATACTCGGGTTATAAGAGAATGGTAAACGAAAATTATTATAAAATACAAAAAATTTTGCATTCAAACTATCATTATTCATAATTTAGGAAGACACACCTATTTTTTTGTCCAAGCGCAAATGTCTACACCGTCGGTTTTATTGTATAAAATTTATAATCACTTAATTAAAAAGCCTTAAATATTAATATTTCATTAAGTATTGATAGTCCAATGAAAACTAATGTTAAAATAATATTTAAATAAACAAAACATTAAAAAATTAAGTTTATATAAAAAAAAATAATTGCACCTATTTTTTTGACCAGCTGTGTATGTATGACGACCTGTATAATTACGAAATTGGCAACCAGACCCCCCCCCCCCGTCTATACTCTTCGCACAGTACCGCAACTTTTACCACGACTTAAAATTCTGTGACTGAGTTTCAATCATAACAGTTGGCATCCATGTTGCTATTGGTCTTCCAACCTGCATTTCAACTTTAGGATTTCCTCCAAAGCACTGCTCTGCTATAATGTCCTCAGTGTGGCCATTTTCTATGTGTAATGTAAACTTCCACTTTTGTTTTGCAATAACTTTCTAGAGTTTCTCACTGAAGTAAGGATTGAGAATGTTGCTGACAACCAGGTCTGTTCCACCACCGCCATTGAGCGGCTAGTAACTCAAACCTGCTTTTTTTGGTCAGGCTGGTACGCATGATTTTCGTCTTTTTGGATCTAGCCCTTTATCCAGCAGCTATCCAATTTCGTTGAAGCGGCTGATATATATGGTTAGGGCTCGGGGATATTCCGAATTAAATTTTGGTCGTTTTTGTATTTCCTGAGCGTAGCAGCTGTTCGTACCTGAATTGTTGTTAGTAGCAATTGATGGGCACTTCCTGCATCCATATCCAAACATCTATCGCAGTGATTTCCTCTATCGCTGTTGGAATATAAAATAATTGATTTATTGCTATGTTCGATCATCAGCCGAGGAGACAGTTGTTGTTCTTCAGGGAAAAAGCACCAGCTGACGAGCGTTCCAAAAATAGATAAGCATATTACTATTATTATATCGCTGATGATTATATACCGGGTGTTTTTTAGAGCTATTGAACTTTAAGTTGGCAACACTATTTTAACTGGCGGCCACTTTGTCAAATTATTTATTTTTAGTTGGGTTTGGCGTTTCAACCTGAATAGACTACCATCTGAACAACGCTTCCAAATTGTGCAAATTTGTTTTGAAAATCATGGTCCATTTTACGGTGTTTAGCGATGAGGCTTACTTTTGGTACTATTTGGAGTGATGATAAACCTCAAGTGTATGTTGAGACACAATTACATCCACAAAAACTGACTGTTTGGTGTGTTTTATTAGTTGGTGGAATAATTGGATCGTTCTTCTTTAATAGCCATTATTACTAACTCTTTCGTTCATAAATTGAAGAACCATGATGTGCAGGAGCTTCGGTTTCAACAAGATGGCGGCGCGACGACACATGTCACACAGCTCGTGCCGCAATTGATTTGTCGAAGGAAACGTTTGGTGAGCGTATAATCTCGTGTTTTGGTCCTGTGAATTGGCCTCCAAGATCATTCGATTTAACGCCGATTGATTACTTTCTGTGGGAATATGTGAAGCCGCTATTCTACGCCGATAAGCCCGAAATGATTGACCACTTGGATTACAACATTCGCTTATATACGGCTACACGTGTTGGACACGTCATTGAAAATTAGGCCTCCAGATTAGACTACGTCCGAGCCAGCCCTGACGGTCATATGCCAGAAACCATATTTAAATTTTAATGCTAGACTTATCGTTCGACTTATAGCGTAACACTCGATGATGGTTACTTTCCCAGTTCTTAAGTCAATTCCTTGCCAAAATTGATTTCCAAGAAATTAAACTTTTTCAAGCCGTTTAATTGAGCATACCGGAAATATTATCCATACTGTTTGATCGAGCCCCAGAACCATACGAGCCATTCTTGAGTTTGCACTGTACGTTGTACATAAAAGCCTTTAAGCGACGGGCCTTTTTGGATGATCGAGCGCATATATACTAGATTGTCTAGCCTACTTTGGAAATCAGACTCCTTTTATAGCCGCTCTCTATTGATTAAGATTATTTTTTGTCAATTTTTTATGTTGCCCCGAAAGCAGGTCATTTTTCTAATCGATAAAAATGCCAATTTTTTTTTTGAAAAAATTCCTATTTTTTGGAGCGACATATCTTGGTAAAATATCTACATACAATAATTTCCATCTTATCCAAATTGTAGAAAATTTAACGCTTTGCATAAGAATAAGGCTTTGCCGTAGGATGTAAGGAAACAAAGTTAGGGAGGGAAAACCTGGAGCAAAGTAGAAAAAATTGCATTTTATTGATCACTTAAAAATCACTAATTAACAGGTTTTTTTTGAAAAATATGAAGTGAGCCATCTAATTTCGTTTACTATTTAGAATTTTAAGAAATTTTGTTTTCGAAAGTATATTCCAAATTTTTTTTGAGTATGCCAACTTCTAGCACTTTCTAGTTTTTATCACAAAAATAAAACTAACAGATTAAACCGTTTTTGGAAAAAACAAAAAATAAAAAAAAAATTTAAATAATTTTTAGAAAATCAAAAAAAAACTTTTTTTGAAAAATTAAAGAATTAATATGATTTTGTTTATAAAAGAGCTTTCATATTGAAATGTTCATCGAAATCCGTGAAAAGGTAAACGAGAAAATCAGATTTCAAAAAACGGTCCTATGGGAGGTACCGTTATAAGACTTTTCCCGAAAATCTATTCTAACCAAAACATAAAGTTTGCACAGAAAACACTATTGAGAAAGTTTCATCAAAATCGTAAGAGCCGTTTTTGAAAATAAAAATGATTTTTCACTAAAAATCTTATGGCAGGTACCGTTAGTTTTATAGCTAGAAAGCTTATTCCAAACCCCTCTGTAGGACGTCATAATTATACTTTGTACCAAGTTTGAAGCAAATCGGTCCAGCTGTTAAGGCTGTAGGTGCCGATACAGACAGACGGACAGACAGACCGACGCGACGGACGGAATTTCCAGACCCACTTTTTTCAACTTCTCCATCATCGTAATGTCATATGTGATTATTATATTAGGTATGTTTGTTTTGCACGAATCCATAACTTGTCTTATAGTACCTATATTCAGGGGAAAATGGAGGAAGTTCGAAACATTTGCAGCCCCCCCCCCCCTATTTTTCCACAGGGCCCTTGAGGTCAATAACTTATTAAAATGGCTTTACAACACCCCCTAGTTTCATTAACTTCGGACCTTTTCCCACCTTAAAGTACCTTTCGAATGGACTAAAATGGATACTGCACAAGATGGACAGAATCAATATTTTGTTCGAAATATTGCGAAAAAATTAAATTTGTTATGAAAAATAAGTTTGTAAATATTTCGGTTTTAAATGAAATAATTTCCAGGAATTCAAAAAAAAGTTTGTATCAAAGAAATACCCAAAGAAACATAAATACATTTTTATTTGAAAAAAGTATGTACCTACATAATATTAACTTACCTAAAATAGTTGGTTCTGCAACATTATCTGAAAAAAAAGAATATTCGTTAATAAAGGGTTTGATTTTATTTTACTTTAATAAACAGTCAGTTTTTGAAGACTCTTTATTATGTGAAAGTTCAAAATATATTTTAAGTGTTTGTTTTCCACAAAAGTCAAAGATTTAAAGATTTAAGACAGATCTAATGAAGGTTTAAGACGTCCAAAATTTAACATAAGCGGCGTTCAAGCAAATACATAGTAAATAGGTAGTGAATTTACTAAGGTTAGAAGACATGTAGGATGTAGGTACTTGCATAATATACTACTCAAAACAAAATAGGGCCCATCCAAGATTTATTTTTAGTTTGTACGGCTTGTTGTGATCACATTTTCACAGAGTGTGAAATTTAAAAGTTCGTTTTGTGAGTAGATATAATAAAATTAACATTTTTCACTAAAGATTATGTAAACTCAATTTCTTAGCTCTTAGCTGAAATTATTAAAAAAAAAAAATGAAATTAACGTTCATATTAAATTAAGAACCCTGTGGGCCCTATTTTGTTTTGAGTAGTTTATGTTTCTCAGAAAATGAAGTAGGTACAATAGAAGAAAAGTATATTTTTTGTTTTGACCTCTTAATACATTATCATTTCTGTGAAATTAATACCTTTAAGTTGAATTAAACTTGGGGAATCGAACTACTATAAGTCTTAAAACGCACTATATACAAAAACATGATTAACTGCTCACCTTAGCTTGATTTCGAAGTCCTCAATATTTTAAAATTAAAAGAACGGAGAAACAGAACTTCAAACCCAAAAATTTTCTTAAATTATACGAAATCAACATAGTTTTCACATAAACACGTACAATTGTTTCGATTTAAAACTATTCTTTCACTGAAAACAAAAATAATGCAATGGCTATTTAAGTTTGAAAGAAAAAACACTTTAATTTTACTAAACGACACTTGAATCACAATTTAAAATTGATTTCACCATGATATTAAAAGGAACCGACCTTTTTTTTAATTCACCACCACCACTGCAGTATCTCGCGAGAAAACCCTTGCAAAAAGAAATTGCTTCTTTTTTTTTTAACCGAGTTTGTGGTATGAAAGCCATCTTTTTTGGGAAAAACTATATTAATACATTTAAGACACATTAGTATACATTTAATTCAATATTTTATGAATAAAATCGCCCAGAAATTCGATAAAAATTATATTTTTTATAACAATACGGCACTCCCGAAACGTTTTGAATCAAACACGCCACAGAACTGAAGACAAAGAGAGTGAGTGATTGATTTCACCACGGTTCAACCAAGTTGGGTTGTGCATGGGCTAAATGGTTTCATGGTGAACTTTGAGAAACGAACCACGCAATGACACGACACAATAAAATATTTGTTTTAGTACTCTATGGTGAATGGTGAAATAACTTGAATTTTAATTTTTAAGTTATTAAGCGATCGCGATAGAGTGTTGGAATATTTGTAAACAATGGTGGTGGGACATTTTCATGGGAATTAAATCAAATGAACATAAAAAGGAAAGATCGTTTGATATTCAAAATTTCAAGCCAAAAGAGGGATGCAATCGGTGTGCTCATCGCTATTTCGACAGCAGAATTTCCATAATTAATTTTGCTTTAATTATTGTTACTTACTTGCTTACTTACTTATGTTGGCTCAACTAGAGTGTGCTGCTCCTAGGTATTGCTTAGTATGGCCATCCAGCTGGCTCGAACTCTAGCCTGCCGTCTCCAATTTTGCACTCCAAGTTGTTGGATGTCTCCCTCTGCCTGGTCGCTCCATCGAAGATCATCGAAAATGAGGTCTTCCTTAGCTTCTGACTCTTTCTGGTTTGGCGTTGAGACTTTACGAGCTGGAGCGTAGATGTCCATTCGCTCTACATGGTCCAGCCATCTTAGTCGTTAAATTCGAATTTCTCTGGCTTGGTTTATGTCGCTGTACAGCACGTATAGTTTGTCGTTGTATCTTCTTTTCCAAACGTTGTGGTCTCGGTTTACGCAGATAGGACCATACATCGTCCGCAGAACTTTTTGCTCGAAGACTCCAAGTGACTTTTCATTCGATTGTTAGAGGTTCCATGCTTCTGCACCAGACAAAGGTAATCGATGATGAGTGTTCTATACAGTACACGTTTTCACTGATTACCTGCAAGTTATAGCAATCAATGGTCACGTTTTGATCAAGTCTGTGGGGACTCCATAGCAGTAAAGGCACCGGCGTTACTGCCCTTTTGTTCTTCTTATCACGTCAATGTCGTCCGCAAACCCAAGTTATTGTGTCGATTTATTAAAAATGGTCCCCGATGTACTAGCATGAGTTTTTTGTTACGTATTATGTACATTTTAAAGCACTATGTTAAAATATTTAAATCACAGTGTATCACCTTGTCTTAGCCCTCTGGGGGTTTCTATGGTTTAAGTAGAGTGCCTACCAACTTTGACGGAACAGCGAGCAAACTAAGGCTCATCAGTTTAGCAGGATTCTAAAGTTAGACATGGCACGATACAATTCAACTCTACTAACAGAACAGAGTGAGACATTCACATAAAACGCTGGACAAGATCATATAAGCGATGTTCAAAAGATGTATGCCATTATAGTTGGTTGATGCAGGGTAGGCGGTTTCCTTTTTTGTGGATCTGGCAGATCCAGATCGAGCATACTTTCCTCCGAGCATATTTTGCAGATGAGTTGGTCTATGCTCCTGACCAGGTCATCTCCAGCGTGTTTAAAAAGCCACATTTCTGCAGCGATGCGGAAACAGCGTGAAAGCTTTTTCTCTAGTAGACGATCTTACAATGTAAGAGCTCTATTGATACAGGGTATGTCGGACACAATAACCGAGGTGTAAAATCATTATTTCGGAATAGGGGCATTTTTCGAACACAGAAGATAGCAGAGTTTTCCCGCCACTTCATACACCCCACGGTTACACGGTGATTGATGTCGTCATCATAAGCTGCGTCAAAATTAATCATATATGCCAGATATTTAAACTTTTCTCACTTGTGAGTCACTATTCCGTTCAAATATATGTCTGGAATTATCATGTGGACCATAAAACGATAGCACAAGCATTCAATCCTTTTTTAGACTTATACGGTAAACCCATTTTCTTCCAAAACGTCAACCTATACGTCAAAAGCTCGTTGAACCAAAATGAAAGCACCCATATTTCAATATGTATAGTCAAAAAATAGTGTAAAGTAGCAGCCAAAAAACAAAATTTGTAAAACACTAAAAATTCATTTTGATTAAAATCATTTAAATGGTTTACCATTTGATAGCAGCACTAATTACCTCTCAAGAAATGCATCAACCAATACGATAGCTCTAGTATTTCAAAAGTTATAGTAAAAAAACGGTGTAAAAATCGACTCAACAAGAGTCGATTTAACGAAGTTACAGCCCAAAAACAAAATTTGTAAAACACTAAAAATTCATTTTGATTAAAATCATTTAAATGGTATACCATTTATAGCAGAACTAATTACCTTTCAAAAAATGCATCAACCAATACGATAGCTCCAGTATTTCAAAAGTTATAGTAAAAAACGGTGTAAAAATCGACTCAAAAGGAGTCGATTTAACGAAGTTACAGCTCAAAAACAAAATTTGTAAAACACCAAAAATTAATTTTGCTTGGAACCCTTTAAATGGTATACCATTTGATAGCAGCACTAATTACCTTTCAAAAAATGCATCAACCAATACGATAGCTCCAGTATTTCAAAAGTTGCAGTAAAAAACCGATTTAAAAATCGACGCAAAAGGAATGTAGTATGCACTTTCATTTGGGAGTTTTTAGTATTGTACTGATTTGCCGCTAAGAGCGCTTCTGATCCGGCATATGTGTAAAAACAAAATTCAATTTATTTTTTTCCTTCCTCAAACACTTGTCACTTTTTGAAGTTTTATAATGTAGAGCTTTTCATTATTATTTTCAACTATGACAATTCTCAGCATGTTCTTTTCTCCCTTCCATTTCTTCTTCTTCACATATGATCTGAAATGAATGAATGCCTTATCTTGCCGTCCGCGGTTAACCAGCAAAACTCTAAAGTGATAGTACTATAGGTTCTATATACAATGCAACACCTCAAAAAGAACTTACTTCTACATAATATATGTATGTAGCTGTTAAATGAATACTTTCTTGAAATTGTCAATAAAAAGTTGTTACCCATTACCACAACTATTCCACTCTATTTTTCTTTTTAATTTAAGCTTGCCCTGCAAACAAGTTTCATAAAAAATAAAATAAATAATTACAATCGACAAAAAGTCTAGTCATGAAATGTTACTGGTGTCCTCGGAAATGTTACCCACACTTTCCACCAAATTATTTTGTTTACCCCGGTCGGTCGGAGCATCCAAATCCAGGTAACATGGAAGATCTCCACAGTCGCACATATTACATTATGCCGAAGTTCTTTGATGGCGTTGAACTAGGATACCGCAAAAGCTTGGCCCCGGAAAAGACGATTGAACTCAACTGGATTCTAAGTCATGTCAGACCTTCGGGCTTTCGTATTGGTGGAATATATCGTACCCGACATCATGATGATATTTTGGTAAAAGGCCTGTTTACAAAACTCAAAGTGAAATGTCAAATGTATTTTCATTTAACAGGAAACCCCAATTGTACATGCAGACATAAACCCAAGTTCTTTGTCGTCGAATATCGGTTTTGTATACTACCCATGGCAGAGCCTTCGCCTTGGAGCGGTACTCCAAAAATCAAAAGCTCTCTTCCATAAAATCTTTTCTGTGGAGCTTTACAGTCCTAGTACCACGTACACCGCAAATCTTTACAATCCCTCCAAGGACCAAGGGCGGTGCACTTTTTCGGCTCTACGTAGCGTCACAAGCCATTTGGCCTTGGGTGCTGAACTATTAGTGGAATGGAATGAACCGAAACACATGAAGGCCAATATGGCTTTGGCAATGAGGTAGATTTGTCTCTAATAGAGATTTGCATAAACATTGAGCCTTTGAATTTGGTCTTCTCGATGCCAATGTACGGTTTGCAGGTACGCACGACATCGTTATTCTTCGGCATTGACTGCCTCGCGACAGGGATTCGATGTGAGTTACTGGCAACGAGTACACCAGTCCATTCAAATGGGCAGCTTATTGGCATTCAACAGGAACACCCGCAAGGCCATTGCTACTGTTTGCTATCAGTGGGAATTTCAGGATACCACTGTTCGTGGCATGGTTGATTCGGATATGTCTGTTGGTTTCATGTACTACAGGTGGGTTTAAGCCATATAGGCTTTGGTTGTTGGGTTGGTTGGTTGGTTGTTTGGTTGGGTTGACCTTCAGTGGTTTTTATCGATTTTATTTTAAACTGTGTGCATTTTTACTTTTTCTAGGAATTTGTCTCACATCCCGTGTGGGTTTGGACTGAGCCTTTTGTTATGTATCCCAACTAACAGGTTTTCCCTTGGCATTAAAATAGATTTGGATCCAAATTTAAAATGTGGGTAGCTCTTTTGGTATGCAATTCGAACATTGAGGATGCTTTTCCAGATAAAATATTAAGTGAAACATTATTGGCAATAATAAATTAAATTAAAGTTTTATTTTAATTGCTTTATGATTTCGTTCTATTTTTGTTTAAAACTAAGCGGCTTTCAAAAGACCAATGATTTTATTTGCCTTCTGCTTCTGTGGACAATCAATAACTAATTATAATTTCTTGAAATAACGAATCACAGAAGTACTTAATAATATTGCTTTGCTATACATTTTATAATCCTCTATTCTAGCCTTTTTGCCATAGGTACTTGCCAAACGACTAGTTAAATCCTCAATATTACGAAGAAGCCGGAAAGCGGGGCTTATGTGCAATTAAGGGGGTAAGGTTCTTCAATGTGTGGGTTTTTTCTTACCATTTATTTTGATGATCTGATTTTTTGGTCAGTTGATTCTTAAAAGTTTGAACATTTGAAAAAAAGTAAGCGGGGAAAAAAATTATGAATTCTTATTAATCACAAAAAAATCCTGAATTTAAACATTTTTTTGGAAAAAAAAAGAAGTAAACCACTTATGGTGAATTCCACATTTTCGGATTCGCCCTCAGATTGGATCTAGATTTCACGATTTTTCTGGTTGCATGTAAAATAAAATGAGATATAGATTTTTTTATTGTGTGTGTGTCGTGAACAGCTGAAATGATAGTTCACTCCTTCGTTTGATAGATATGCAACAACATCTATGACAACATCTTTAACAAATTTCCAGTTTTGAAAAATTCTCCATCAATCAATCAATTAATAATTGCTGCTCCACTTTTAAGAAATAATAAAATATTATTTTGCTACTAACACAAAACCACAATGAGAAAAACAAATTTCCATCTGATGACGTTAAGGAATGTTAATTTGTGTGTGTGAATGTATGTGTAAATCTGGCTCTGTATCAAGATTCGCAAAAAGCGATCTGAGATTGAATCTAGATTGCTATTTTGGTTTCATGGAAAATGAAAAGTGCTCGAGATCGAATCGAGAGTGGATTTTTGGTTTCATGGAATTCAATATTAGTTTCTTTTACTGATTTGAATTTAAGAAAACAAAATTTTAAAATCGTCCTCCAGTTTTTTCCAAGAAAGTTTTTTGATGTGAAACATCTATTAGTGCTTCTAGGCAGTAAAATCGATCGTAATCGTCACGAAAAATGGTATGAAGCGTTAAAGCCATCCGGCTAGTCAAATTCTTGACACCATAAAAAAAACACAGTCGATACAATTTTTCAAAGTGTGGAAGAGGTGGATGTTTATAATAAGAGTGTCTTTTAAAAATATTTACATTTGAATATTATATAATTGTAATTATGTATTATCAAAAAATCAAATACAAATAAGGTTCATATCTGCCAGGCGTCCCGTGCCGGACAACTTTTTGTTTAGCTTTTGGATAATATATTTTAAATTTTTTTTGAGTATACATACATATGCCGATTTCTAGCACTTTTTACTTGCGATTATAGGTACCTACTATAAGGCAAGTTATGCATTTGTAAAAAAAAAAAAATTCTAACAATCAAACATGACATTACGATGATAGAGAAGTCGAAAAAAGTGGGTCCGACAATTCTGTCTGTCTGTATAGTTACCTACAGCCTAAACGGCTGGACCGATTTGCTTCAAACTTGGTACATAGTATTATTATGACGTCCTACAGGGGGATTTTTAGAATAAGCATTCTAGCTCCAAAACTAACGGTACCTGCCATACGATTTTTTGTGAAAAATTAATTTTTCTCAAAAATGGCTCCTACGATTTTGATAAAACTTTCTGAGTTGTGTTTTTTGTGCAAACTTTATATTTTGGTTGGAATAGATTTTTCGGGAAAAGTCTTATAACGGTACCTCTCATAGGACCGGTTTTTTGAAATCCGATTTTCTCGTAAGCCACTGGGCGGATTTCGATGAAACTTTTAATGTAGAAGCCCTCTTATAAAAGAAATAATATAATTTCGAAAATTTTTCAAAAAACAAATTTTTTTGAGTATTTTAAAAAAGTTTCAAATTTTTTTTTTAATTTTAGTTTTTTCCAAAAACGGTTTAATCTTTAATTTTTTAATTTTATTTTTCTGATAAAAACTACAAAGTGCTAGAAGTTGGCATACCCAAAAAAAATTTGGAATATATTTTCGAAAAGTTTTTCAAAAAAAACTGTTTTTTGAAAAAACTGGTCCAACGATTTTGAAAAATTTTTTTCGTAAAAATTCAAAAACGTAAAAGAAACTTGATGGCTTACTTCATTTTCTCCAAAAAACGGTTTAGGTATTGATTTTTAAGTGATTTATAAAATTTCATATGATTTTTTCAACGCTTTTTTCCCAAAATCTCAAGCACCCAAGACCATTTTAACACATTAGAGCAAGTTCGTACGACCCAGTCGTGCACTTTATTTCTTATCATCAGGAAAATAAGATTTAAAATCTTGAACTAACAGTTTTTGAAAAAAAAAATCCTTAAAAAAAGAATGTATAAAATGGTTCTAGAAAGATTTAAAAATTAGCATTATTTCATTTTTCATTTCATCGAAATCCGTTAAGTGGTTTACGATAAAATCTGTCTTGAAAAAAACGGTGTATCGGAAATACCGTCATAGAACGTTATAAAAACGGGTTTTTAGAAAAACTTTTCGGAAACATATTATTCCAATTTCGTTTTTGAGTTTTTGGGCACTACTTTAAATCAGCAAAATGAAATTTTAAAAAATAGTCAAACCGTGTTTGAAATAAACAATAAAAAATTAATCATATTTCTAAAATACATAACTCAAAAACGATTTTTGTTACTAAAGTTCATTATTTGCTTTATAAAAAGGCTTCCACACTAAAAAATATATTTAAATTCGCCAAGTGGTTTAACCGGTTTTTTCTGACCAGTTTTATGGAAGTTATCTTTATAAGACTTGTACTGTTAAATGAATAACAAAATATTATCTCTAACTACATAAAACATAAGTGAGAGCTTTCAACGAACTGTTGGATACCCTGTTCCCTTTATTTTTGTTTGTGTTCGCCTCACGCAGCCAGCCGCTGTTCCAATTTCAGAAACAAAATTCTTCTTTGACAGACAAGAAAAAATTCAATGACATTAATTTTGTGTGGCCGATATTCAATTAATGCTGGCGTGATAAAAAGAGGCGTACGCCACGCCCAAAGTTGAGACTTTTTATTGTCAAGGCAAAAGCTATAAATTGGTGTCATTCAATTTTAAGCTTGCAGCTCGATTTGAGAACAAAACAACATACAATTTGAATTTTTAAAAATTAGATTTTCAATTTAAGTAGCGATTAAGGGTGTATAATTCTTGAACCAAACTCTGCTACGTAACCAAGGAATACAAACCGAAATGTTCATCTTCTTACTTCAAAACTGCAATCGATAGTTAAAAATCATTACAATATTAATGCATATTACGACTTTTGACGGAAACGCCTCTTAAAAGTGGGTGTGTCTTAAAAATGTGTAAACAAAAATTAAAGCACTAACTGAGCTTTGATCATTAGTCAATTTTTTAGCATATGTGTAAGACTACAGCTGAATCGAGTAATTTCTTAACTATCTCACCTGAATAAAGGTGTTTTTTTAAAAATCACGCCTTTAAAAGTGGGCGTATTTATGAAATGCACACTAAACAAATTGAAAGATATACTTTTCATATAACGAATGAAAAAAAGTGGTTAAAATTTAATGTTGGTATGTACATAACCTATACCTTAAATTTTTAAGACTATGTTTCTTGTTCTTTCATGAAAAGTGGGCGTAGGCCACACCCAAGATCAATTTTTTTTGTTTTCATACACAATATGTTTACTCACATCTACCTTATACCCACAAAATTAAAGGTTTTTCGCTGAAATATAAGCATCGTTATTTTATAAAAATAATATTGATGATTTTTGTAAAAAAAAAAAGTGGGAGTCAACCACGCCCAAACTGAAATATTTTTATTTAATTTAGAGAAGATTTACCTATAGCTTGCGTGTGCAAAATTAAATTTTGTACTTTGATCGTAACTTTACAAAAAACACAATTTAATTTTAGCCAAATAGAGGTTCTTGAACAAAAATGGCGATTGTGGGCCTGTTTGTGGGCGGATTTCACCGGTTCAAGAACTAAGCCTTACCAAATTTCAGCTTTCTAGCTCAAAAATTCGGACCTCTAGAAAGTAAACATAATGTACGGACGGACAGACATCGCTTAATCGACAAGGTTTTTGATTATGAGTCAGACGGTTAAACTTCATAATATCGTAATAATAGTTTTTTCTAGTTTTTCAGAAATCAAAAAATACCTGATTGTCTATTTATGCAATACCTCCGTAAGTATACAGGGTGATTCACAAGCGTTGTGCCAAAAAGCTAGAGCGTGTAGGTTGAGTTGAGGAGCATTGAATTCTGAGAACAAAAATCTAATATATTAATACGGAGTTCAAAAATCCAGTTTCCACCCTTTTTTTCTGTCATAATCAAAACAAATATGCCAAACCTATATATATTCTGAAAGGGGACCATGTAAGGAAACAGCGAATGTATATAAGAAGGCATTTTGAAAACTTAAAAAATCTTTTATTTTGAGAAATGGTCGAATTTCGACCACGGGGCGAACTCTAGTTATACTTAATTACGTAAAATTTTGAAAAAAAAATAAGTTTTAATATTATTTTTTCAAATTTTTTTTTTCCAAATTTTGAGTTTGAAAATTTATATTTCTTAAACTATTCGTTAAAACAATTTAATTTAAAAACAAAATGAAAGAAGAAGTTTTTGGCTTTCCAAAAAGGTATAACACGGTGTTGTATACGAAGCCGTTGATTTTTAATATTTTTTTTTTTTTTTTTACAAAATAAGTCAATTTTTCAGAAAACTGCCCCTCCCGGCTAAACGGGGGGGAATAGACTGTAAGAAGTGTCCTTTTTTATCTATAGCTGAGGTAGCTTCAGCAGTTCCAGGGTCAGCCGAAGAAAAGACGCAAAACTCCGGTTAAGGAAAATAACACTTTATTTATTACCTTTAATTCAATAGGTTTAGGTTACAAACAGAAGTTTATTATTTATTACAAATTTATAATTTATATAATTCAAATAATGTACATAGATTCGGTATAGCAAATATACGTTATATAATCCAAATAATATTTAACAGGAATTCTTTAATCTTAGATCTTAACTTATAATTATATTCACGGAACCAATGCCCGGCTATTACACGGAACCAATGTCCGGTGAGTTACACGGAACCAATGTCCGGTGAGTTACACGGAACCAATGTCCGGTGAGTTACACGGAACCAATGTCCGGTGAGTTACACGGAACCAATGCCCGGTGAGTTACACGGAACCAATGTCCGGTGAGTTACACGGAACCAATGTCCGGTGAGTTACACGGAACCAATGTCCGGTGAGTTACACGGAACCAATGTCCGGTGAGTTACACGGAACCAATGTCCGGTGAGTTACACGGAACCAATGCCCGGTGAGTTACACGGAACCAATGCCCGGTGAGTTACACGGAACCAATGCCCGGTGAGTTACACGGAACCAATGTCCGGTGAGTTACACGGAACCAATGCCCGGTGAGTTACACGGAACCAATGTCCGGTCAGTTACACGGAACCAATGCCCGGTGAGTTACACGGAACCAATGTCCGGTCAGTTACACGGAACCAATGCCCGGTGAGTTACACGGAACCAATGTCCGGTCAGTTACACGGAACCAATGCCCGGTGAGTTACACGGAACCAATGCCCGGTGAGTTACACGGAACCAATGCCCGGTGAGTTACACGGAACCAATGCCCGGTGAGTTACACGGAACCCATGTCCGGTGAGTTACACGGAACCAATGCCCGGTGAGTTACACGGAACCAATGCCCGGTGAGTTACACGGAACCAATGTCCGGTCAGTTACACGGAACCAATGCCCGGTGAGTTACACGGAACCAATGTCCGGTCAGTTACACGGAACCAATGCCCGGTGAGTTACACGGAACCAATGCCCGGTGAGTTACACGGAACCAATGCCCGGTGAGTTACACGGAACCAATGCCCGGTGAGTTACACGGAACCAATGTCCGGTGAGTTACACGGAACCAATGCCCGGTGAGTTACACGGAACCAATGCCTGGTGAGTTACACGGAACCAATGCCCGGTGAGTTACACGGAACCAATGTCCGGTGAGTTACACGGAACCAATGCCCGGTGAGTTACACGGAACCAATGCCCGGTGAGTTACACGGAACCAATGCCCGGTGAGTTACACGGAACCAATGCCCGGTGAGTTACACGGAACCAATGCCCGGTGAGTTACACGGAACCAATGTCCGGTGAGTTACACGGAACCAATGTCCGGTCAGTTACACGGAACCAATGTCCGGTCAGTTACACGGAACCAATGCCCGGTGAGTTACACGGAACCAATGTCCGGTGAGTTACACGGAACCAATGCCCGGTGAGTTACACGCACAAATGTACGGCTACAAATAAGGTATTTAATCGGTAGGAATTTAGGAATATAGGAACGGTAAGGAAAAACGGACAGGAGGAATATTCGGCCGAACTCGTGAAAGCACAGCTTCAAAATGTTAGGAATCTCTCGGTACACTGCGTACCCCTGGTTTTCCGGTAGTGGAGAAAAGTCTTTGGTTCTAAATAGTATTCCTATTATCACCATCCAGATTTTCCTCGAATTTCAATGTGCTAAATCACTTTCCTTTATGGAATATATCCACAATGACTGAGTGTGAATTATAAACACGAAATACAAATTCACATGTAAAACGCTACTGGTTTGCGAATACATAGTCATGTGACCTCAGACACTATATTAAGCTGTAGTGTGGTAGCCACTACTGGGGTGCGGGTTGGGGAATGCCTTCGTCACTGTGGCTATGAACGACTGTGTTTATAATAATTGATAGCGGTGGGAAAAGAAAAAGGTTTTTGTGGTTGTGAACGACTATGTTCATATTAAATGATGGCGGTGGAGGGAAAGAAAAAGGTGACTTCGTCACACTCTCCTCCCCCTTCGGTGGACGAGGACTTTCTCGTTCTAAAAAAAATTCTGTTTCAGGTTTATTTTTTTTTTTTTTTTTTTTTTTTTTTTTTTTTAATTCAGGTTTTTTTTCAATTCAGGTTTTTTTTTTTTTTTTATGGGTTATAAAGTTAATTCATAAAATAACAAAAGTATAACTCACTAACTACTAACTAACTATTTGTTGGTTTTTATGCAACAAAATAAATATACATAATTCCATAATTCAAAAATATCAAAACGGAAATAATTCTAACTTAAAATTCCTTAACAACCTTTTCTTGTTCTTCCTTGACTTCAACTGGACTGGAAAATTCACAATTTTGGTTTGCTAAATTGTACACATTTTGGTGTAACCGTTCGTTTTGCCTGGCACGACAACGATTGAGAGTCAATTGTAGTACGGGGAATCGGTATGAAATCTTTCGGTGCTTCCTCGGTCGGTTTGTACATAACTTTTTGCCTCGTTTTCCAATTATTCTCTGCTGCGGCTAGTCTGGCATGGATTTCCTGTTGCTGCCAAATTTGGGATGGACGCTCTGGTAGTTTCTCCACCTTGCGGACATCGATTCGGCCTCGAAGATCAGCCACCAGAGTTGGGTGGTCAGGAAGCTTTTCTACGTTCTGGACGATTATTTTCGGTTTCGTTTTCTGGTCACTAGTCGCTCTTGATCCTCCTTGTCCTCGGAGACTTTCGTCGGTGATTGCAGGATTGCGATTGTTGTAGCACTGTTTAAACGGTTGTTCGTTTTTGAGACGGATAGTACGAACAGCAACGTTGCACATGGGTGACGGTCGGTTGAATGTAGGCAACTCGTTGCTCAAGAATTCTTTTAGCTGAGATTGGTCACTTGGGTCTAAATTGTTGCTACCAATGAGTCCCAGCTTCACAGATCTGGAATCGTCTAATCTGTTAGTCTCGCAGCCGATTGGTACACCCTCCAATGTCATGGTTAACCCTGCTTTCCTCAGAAAATCCATTCCGATCACAGCTTCTTCCATAAGGTCCTCTAGCAACGAGACCTCTCCAGTCACCGATTGTTTGCCAAACTGTAGAGTTGCTAGATAATGCTCCCTAGCGACAATCAGATTCCCATTTGCTAAGTGTATTGCAGAACGCTGGTATCGGACGGGGGTTTTTAGCTGACGCAGAGTGTTTCGCAATGCGGGACTAATAAACGTCTTTGTAGCTCCCGTATCGATTAGAGCATTCCATGTTTGCTCTCCGATACGGACGGGTATGAAACAACGGGGATCCGTCCGGCCCTCTTCACTTTCACCCTGGGCGGCTTGCATTATGGTCGTAATATGGTAACCTCCATCCACAGAATCTATTGCTTCGGCTTCTGGTGACAGGTCTGGATTGGTTAGCGGGTGGATGGTACTGGGACCTTGTACATGCATGGAAATAGTCTCTTTTTCAGCGTAATCTGGCATCGACGGCTTCAGTCGGGATTGATCGGAATTGGGCGGAACGGTTAACAGCATGGCAGACACAGAGGGGTGGCAAGAGCAATCTTTTGATAACCGCCCGTCCTCTCCACAAAAAGAACAAAACATGCGGAATGGGCGATTGCAATTGGCTTTGTCGTGTCCTTGCTGCTTACATCTCCAACAATGCGTATTTCTGTCGTATGCGGTGCTGGTGGCGGTTGGGGTGCGGTGAGGTGGTGGAACGTAACTTGGTTGTGGAGGCCTTCTTTCTGGTGGGGTCCATCGGGTAGGAACGGGTGTCGGTACGGTCGTCGATTGTCTGGAAATCTCGGCGCTTTATGTATAACCGGTATTCCGGTCGCAGACTATCGTAGATCCGCTCTAGGTTATCCTCATTGCTCATACGGGGGTGCTGTTTCATCAGATACTGCGCTGCCCGAATGAATTCCTTCGCCTTCTCTCTAGGGCCTTGTTTCTTGCGCATGATCTCATCTTCTAGCTTATGTACGTACCGAGCGGGTAGGAAGAACCGTACAAACGAAGTGTGGAATTGAGCCCATGTCTGAAATGTTGACCGATTCACGCGGAGCCACTCTAGAGCATTACCACGAAAAATTTCTGGAAATGTCCAAACAATATGGTCGAGCGGGATGTCATAGCAGTTGGCCAGCTCCTCCAATCGTTCGATAAATTCGAGCGGGTTTCCTGACCCCTCGAACTTCAAACCCCATTTTCGTACCGTGTTCATGACTTCGGCTTTGTAACTCGTAGCCAAACGCTCCATGCGGTCATGCGGTACGAAGGGTCGTGCGGCGGCGGTGGTGTATGTGGAGACGATTGCCCCTCCTGGCGAATTTATGGTTATGGACGGTCTCACTGCTTCAGACACGTTTTGTTGTAATGTGGTGCGTGGCGGTACTGGACTACTTCTCCCGTCGTATGCACCCAACGGTAGAATGGTTTGTTCCGTCCTTACTGGCTGTTTTGTCTGGGTCTGTTTATGCTCAATGGTTTCTGGTTCAGGTGAAGAGTCTGGATCACCATATTCTCGGTCTTCTGTGAGCTTCTCTAGCTCCGCACACAGGTTCTGGGTTGATACTCGGGTTCTGGCTTCCTTGATGCTCTGACTGAACAATTGTCGGAGTTCTTTTAGTTTTCCATCGGTGGGCAACCCCCTTGCCTGCAACTTCTCGACAAGTTCGTTTTTTCGCAGCAGGTAAATCCAATGCAAATTTGCAAACGGGTCAGGCTCCGTAACTTCCAAGTGCTGGCCTTTATCCTTGCTTTCTTCTGGACCCATGGTTTTCTGGAATCGGACGGTGTTACCAGGTGTTAGGACGGTGTTACGGTGATCAGTATTCTTAAGTTTAAAAAAAAACGGGACGGTATCGGTAACGGGTCTTAAGAATACGATGATCCGGGAAGCGGGTAGCTGGTGATCGGTCCTGGTAACTGGTAGTCGGTACGGTGATGTTTCTGGTCTGGTCGGATTTCTGGTATAACCTCTATTGAGGTCCCTGTTCGGGCGCCATTGTAAGAAGTGTCCTTTTTTATCTATAGCTGAGGTAGCTTCAGCAGTTCCAGGGTCAGCCGAAGAAAAGACGCAAAACTCCGGTTAAGGAAAATAACACTTTATTTATTACCTTTAATTCAATAGGTTTAGGTTACAAACAGAAGTTAATTATTTATTACAAATTTATAATTTATATAATTCAAATAATGTACATAGATTCGGTATAGCAAATATACGTTATATAATCCAAATAATATTTAACAGGAATTCTTTAATCTTAGATCTTAACTTATAATTATATTCACGGAACCAATGCCCGGCTATTACACGGAACCAATGTCCGGTGAGTTACACGGAACCAATGTCCGGTGAGTTACACGGAACCAATGTCCGGTGAGTTACACGGAACCAATGTCCGGTGAGTTACACGGAACCAACGCCCGGTGAGTTACACGGAACCAATGTCCGGTGAGTTACACGGAACCAATGTCCGGTGAGTTACACGGAACCAATGTCCGGTGAGTTACACGGAACCAATGTCCGGTGAGTTACACGGAACCAATGTCCGGTGAGTTACACGGAACCAATGCCCGGTGAGTTACACGGAACCAATGCCCGGTGAGTTACACGGAACCAATGCCCGGTGAGTTACACGGAACCAATGTCCGGTGAGTTACACGGAACCAATGCCCGGTGAGTTACACGGAACCAATGTCCGGTCAGTTACACGGAACCAATGCCCGGTGAGTTACACGGAACCAATGTCCGGTCAGTTACACGGAACCAATGCCCGGTGAGTTACACGGAACCAATGTCCGGTCAGTTACACGGAACCAATGCCCGGTGAGTTACACGGAACCAATGCCCGGTGAGTTACACGGAACCAATGCCCGGTGAGTTACACGGAACCAATGCCCGGTGAGTTACACGGAACCAATGTCCGGTGAGTTACACGGAACCAATGCCCGGTGAGTTACACGGAACCAATGCCCGGTGAGTTACACGGAACCAATGTCCGGTCAGTTACACGGAACCAATGCCCGGTGAGTTACACGGAACCAATGTCCGGTCAGTTACACGGAACCAATGCCCGGTGAGTTACACGGAACCAATGCCCGGTGAGTTACACGGAACCAATGCCCGGTGAGTTACACGGAACCAATGCCCGGTGAGTTACACGGAACCAATGTCCGGTGAGTTACACGGAACCAATGCCCGGTGAGTTACACGGAACCAATGCCCGGTGAGTTACACGGAACCAATGCCCGGTGAGTTACACGGAACCAATGTCCGGTGAGTTACACGGAACCAATGCCCGGTGAGTTACACGGAACCAATGCCCGGTGAGTTACACGGAACCAATGCCCGGTGAGTTACACGGAACCAATGCCCGGTGAGTTACACGGAACCAATGCCCGGTGAGTTACACGGAACCAATGTCCGGTGAGTTACACGGAACCAATGTCCGGTGAGTTACACGGAACCAATGTCCGGTCAGTTACACGGAACCAATGCCCGGTGAGTTACACGGAACCAATGTCCGGTGAGTTACACGGAACCAATGCCCGGTGAGTTACACGCACAAATGTACGGCTACAAATAAGGTATTTAATCGGTAGGAATTTAGGAATATAGGAACGGTAAGGAAAAACGGACAGGAGGAATATTCGGCCGAACTCGTGAAAGCACAGCTTCAAAATGTTAGGAATCTCTCGGTACACTGCGTACCCCTGGTTTTCCGGTAGTGGAGAAAAGTCTTTGGTTCTAAATAGTATTCCTATTATCACCATCCAGATTTTCCTCGAATTTCAATGTGCTAAATCACTTTCCTTTATGGAATATATCCACAATGACTGAGTGTGAATTATAAACACGAAATACAAATTCACATGTAAAACGCTACTGGTTTGCGAATACATAGTCATGTGACCTCAGACACTATATTAAGCTGTAGTGTGGTAGCCACTACTGGGGTGCGGGTTGGGGAATGCCTTCGTCACTGTGGCTATGAACGACTGTGTTTATAATAATTGATAGCGGTGGGAAAAGAAAAAGGTTTTTGTGGTTGTGAACGACTATGTTCATATTAAATGATGGCGGTGGAGGGAAAGAAAAAGGTGACTTCGTCACAAGACCCCCCTCCCATACGATTTTTTTCTTGTCTTAACTCAACCTACACGCTCTAGCTTTTTGGCACAACGCTCGTGAATCACCCTGTATAAGAATTCAGTTCGATTTACTTGCGTAGTATGAAACTTACGACGTACCGCTTAATTTTTTAATGGGATTTACAATACCTTATAGTTTTTGAATGTTGTGTCATTCCTGAAAAATTTTCGCAACACTGTTGCTGAGCTAAAAATACCAAAAGATGGCTCTAAATTTTATGATTATTTTGCATCAATAAAATTTTTTTCGAATTGTTCCACTAACGAGGTTATGAAGTTTAACCGTCGATAAATCTAAATACTTTTCGATACCAACGGTATTGTTTCTCTATGTTAAAAACTCCACACCAAATACAATATGCCCATTCTATAGAAAATAGAATAGGGTATAAAAACCGCTGAGACCTGTTGTATAGCAAAGGGTTATTAAAATAGCAAGAACCAATTGTTAGCGAATCAAAACAGAACCATTCTTAAACAAATCTTGAGAAGATTTTTCTTTAAACTATGACTTATTCACGAAGTTTGAAGAACATCCATCAAATGGTTTAGGTTTCAGGTTAACTCAAAAAAGCTCATAAGCCACTTATTTGGGCTTCTCTAGCACTGTGATGCTTCATGTGTGAATAGAGTTTGATTTTTAAATCGGATAAATGTATGAAAGGTATCTTCCCCGTCACCAGGAAAATCGAATAATAAGTTGCAATTTGCAAGTTATCCAGCGTTCAACGACAAGACAACTCACCTTGCGATACATTTTGGTAATTTCGAAAACATAAGAAACTTTAATCAAACAACAATAAAATATTAGAAAAGCTTCGGAATCGGTACACATAAATATATATCTTAAGTTTTCTTGTTATTAATATTATGTATTAAATGCAATAAAAGGAAGTCTTAAAACACTCACTGTTTCCCAACCGTCTTTTATTTAAAAGACACTGTTGCAGTCCAGATGCCATGATGAATCAATTAGTATGTTACAGACAACACTCCCGAGAAAAAGCATGATTTTTAAGATTTTTGAAAACACTATCACATTTTACTTGACTTCAATATTTTAACTTTGAACTAAAACAACAACAAAAAAGTTATCTTATTTAAAATCTAATTTACATTTTTAACTTTTTCTTGTAGTTTCGTTCGCCAACGAAAACGGAGTACGGAGAACCAAATAGTACCAAATAAACCAAAGCCGAATTCTTGTGCATATTTTGACTTCACATAGAGCGACAATGAGAAAGACTACTACCACTTGAAGTGCGCCATCTATCGATGAAAATCTAAGCTCTTGATTTTAGAGGTTTTTGTCTAGATTACCATTTAAAGAAACATAACGAAAATTAAAATGGTGGAACCATTGTATAAACCATTGTATATGAAATCTATAGTAGGGTAGAAGGGGGTGCATTTGCCATAGGGGTACATTTGCCAATTCAGTTTTTCGGTCAAACCAACAAAGTGTAAAATATCGAAATATCGATTTTTGTTTCACATCTCTAATTGCAAACTTCCCACAAAGTTTGACAGTTCTCAGATAGACACCAACCAAGTTGGACGTGTGTGCTTTTTTTGTGTCTGCTCGAACCAAAAAAAAAATAAGGTAAACAGTGGTCGTTAATTTGTAGTTTTTATAGTGGTATGTGAATTTTAGATATAAATATCTTTTATAAATATATATAGTGTAGTACGTAGAAGTGATAAATATTAGTCGCTTACAAGGAAAAAAAGATAAAAATTAGTTTATAAAAGAAAAGTGTGTGGGGTACATTTGCCACTTGTTTGTGGGGTGGCTTTGCCTGACAAAGCCACTTTGTGGGGTGCATTTGCCAGTGGCAAACCCACCCCATGGGTTCCTTTTACCAGTGATAAATTCACCCCATGGGTTGCTTTTACCAGGGTAAATTCACCCCATGGGTTGCTTTTACCTGTGGTAAATTCACCCCATGGGTTACATTTACCATTGCATATATAAACTATAGTATTCCCACTTGAGGTGCGCCATCTATCGACGAAAAACTAAGCTCTAGAATACCATGGGAAGTAACAACAACAATTTCCACCATTTTAATTGTTGTTGTTGCTTCCCATGGTATTCTATAGCTTAGTTTTTCGTCGATAGATGGCGCACCTCAAGTGGTAGTACTATAGTTTATATATACAATGCATTTACCAACGACAAAGCCACTTTGGGGGTGCCCTATTCTTTCCTATTCTTCCTATTTTTCAGCTCACAGCTCAGAAAATGCTGCGCAATTATGCCAAAAAGGGCAATCGCCCAGAAATCGACGAGGGAAAAATGAGAACAGCAGTACAAAAAGATCTGCTTCGATTTCCAAATCGATTTTTTGAGAAAAAAAACCAAAGGGACCCGCTTTTTATCAGCCTATTCTAATATTGAGGATTATTGAGGATGTTTTGGGCGTTGACCGAAATCAAATATAATTAAAGTTACCAACACCCTTTCATCCACTGGGAACATCTCGTGCTGCTGCTACCTTCGTTTTCAACATAAATTAAATATACCTACAATACTAAATGATGCAGCCGTTAATTTTAAATCTACCTATTTATTACTTTTTAAATAACCTCACTTATTGTTTTTTCGTTAATTTCAAACCTGACCAAGTGCTGTGAACTATGAATAAAAGGTTTCAAATACTAAATATGAACTGAACATGTTAAGAAAAGTCGTACTTAGTATACACTTTTAAGTTAATATTAATATATATGAGTGAATAAATCTGTTTTGTTACGTTATTATCATTATAAGTATTTTTATTTGTTTTAAATTTGATATTTAGGTACCTGGTAAACCCTCCCCTACGTCCTTGGCAAAACCTCCCTACTGGGGAGGCTTTGCCACATCCTTTTTTTTGTTTTTTGTTAAATCATTAAAAATAGAAATAATTGAGATATTAAGATGAAATATACTTTAAAGTGAAGATAACAACGTCAAGGTACATATTAAATATCAAAAAAATATAAACCACGGAAAAGCTGTATGTAAGGACAATTTTCCTAAATCCTGGCAAATGCACCCCCTTCTACCCTAATATGGATAACAGGATCGACTGTGGCGACACCGGGAGTCTCCAAACCTTTTTTTTAATTTCTCGTTTTGGAGAGAAAATGTAGGTGGAAAGGTTTAAATAGGTGATAGTTATCAGCGATATATATGTGTCTCCAAACCCCGTTATCTCTTACTCGTTCCCCAGACTACTATAGATTTCATATACAATGGTGGAACTTAAAAAAAATTGTTGTTGTTGATTCCCATCGTAATTTAGACAAAAACCTCTATAATCAAGAGCTTAGTGTTCCGTCTTCATCAAACTTTTTTTTATTTGCCGTTACGCGCCTTGTTTGCCAGTAGCTGCTCATGAGGCAGTCGGGTTAGATGTTGGTGTACAGTAATTTATATCTGAAAGCATTTTCTATTTTAAAAAAAATTTATGTGCTTTTGATCAAAGTCTTCAAATAATCACACACATTGAAAATTAGGGGTCAATTGTTGGAATTAGCAAATAAAAGTCAATCAGAATTGCTTTCAAACGCACAATCGGTTATGCATGTATGTAAGACAAACTGGTTAGGAAACTATTCTTCATGAGCCAGTTGGACATTTGAATGAAAATAACAAAAAAAAACTATCGGGTGGCTTGCAACTTTTCTTGCACCGGTAACGAAAATTGGTACAAACTTTCATATTTTTCATTCGCGTATGGGAATTAAGCATGGAGAACTGGGATCCCTGTGTAAACTTTCACAATTTCAACTCATACAAATATTCATAAATGCGTTAGCCCGCCATTATTGAATTTCGAGAATAAAAGTTTATATTCTAACCAATTTAAAAAATTCATCCTTAATTTTGAAACAGATGAGCTGTGAAATCGCAATCTAAAGAATAAATATCGATCACTTTTCCATTAAGATTAATCGCCCCCTAGTGGAGCTCTTGCTAAAAAAATGTTAAGTGTGTCTTCTCCATTAAAGCCAGTTCCACACTATCCCACAGTGTAGTACACATGTCAAAAAAAGTGTGAGAAATGTGTGATGGTTTTACATTAAATCCTAAAAAAAATATTTCAGATCTAAACACATATCAAATCGTATGAGATCTGCGCTGTCATATTCTGTTTTTACACTATTATACACCTGTTTCATCACACATTTTTGATATGTCGTATTACACTGTGGGATAGTGTGGAACCACCTTAAGTAGCCTCTTCGAACATTCTGAATGTGGTGCGTTCCTTTTTAAACGATAGTCGACATTTGTTAACAAAACTCAACAAAAAGGTCTTCCTTTAAGCCAAATTAGTTACGAATTATAACTATATGACATCACAACAGCTTTCCTAAACTCACGTTGAAGTGTCAAATAGTTTGTTACTATTTCCAACTCACCTCCATGATATGAGTTGAGTTTGTTGATCTGTCAATAGACCATTTAAGCGAACGGCAATATACTTTTTCTCTCGCTCCGAGACATCAAATGAAATACTTCACTAAAATTTGTGATTTTTGAAGGCAAAAAAAGACTGTTAAGTAATAAACTTTAAATTGATCGGGAAAGTTGATTCGTTTATTCTCGACTTAAATAAATCCAAACCAATTGGAATGGAGCAATGAATTTTTAACAATCATAACGTTAAGATTTTTCCCTTGAATTGGCAGGACGATTTGTTTAAAAGGCTACTTTCTATGCCCCCCTTTTCTCAACATCTATTCATGCGAGGTTGAAGATTTCGGTGTTTGCTAGTCTTGCTGGATCCCCCGCTACCTTATACGGGGGATCCCCCTAAAAAAATGTGTATAAGAAAATTGTCATACAAGAACTGTGTCGTTGGCCATATGCCTCTCGTGGTACAAAAACGGCTAGATCTCACAAGTTACTTATCAGATCATCTTGATTTTGGTCATGCCGAGTCACTAAAAAGCTCATCTAACTAACTGCATCACCACAATTTTGATTAAATGCCTATTAAGTTAAAAAAAAAAAAACTACCCCAAAATGAGCTATTATATGGCCGGCAACACAAATATTGTTTTTCTCAGCATCTATCCATGCGATTGAAGATTTTATTGTTTCCTATAGTTCTGCTGGATTCCCCGCTGCTTTACGAATCCCTCGTTTCTGTTTCGTTGGTCATATGCGTCTCAGGGGTACAAAAACGGCTAGATCTCACGAGTTACTTATGCGATCATCTTTATTTTGGTCTTGCCGAGTTACTAATAAGCTCACCTAACACTGCATCACCATATTTTTGATTTAATGCACATTAAGATATTTGGATTAAAAAACCACCCCAAAATGACCTATTATATGGCCAGGAACATAAATATTCACTTTCCTCAGCATCTATCCATGCTATGTTAAAGATTTTTCCGAGTTCCTAGTTCTGCTGGATCTCCAGCTACTTTATGCATCCCCCCGTTTCCCATCATTACTATGATGGAGAAGCCCAACAAATTGGGTCCGACTATTCTGTCCGTCTGTCTGTATCGGCTATATCATATGCCTGTCTAGTTAGACGAAAATTTTGTTGAAATGCCTCTTTGTCATACGCCGCAACAACTGTTTCCACATAGTTTTTATTTTGTACAACATGTCTTCGTTTCCAAAAGAAACTCTTCCTCAGACTCTGACAATGAGTTTTTATTTTCAATCACCAAATTATTGTCCTTCATTTGTTCTGCTTGTTTTTCTCTCTGCAAGTTAAGTATATTTTAATTAATTTATCTAATTGAAAATGCATTCAAAAATTTACTTCATTAATTTCATTTTTGCATTTCTCCAGTTAAAAAAAGCGCACCTAAAATTATTCCTTCTTTATTCATTTTAAGATTCGAGAATAATAAATTGAAAGTGGTCGTTTGACAGTTTAACAAATCCTAACAATGACACCCCAACAAATTTGTTTTGACATTAGAACTAATGTCGACTATCGTTAGAAAAAGAACGCACCAATATTTATTTTTGTTTCTCCTTCATTTTCAGAAGATGTGGATGGAGAAATCCGACTCGGAATCACTCGAAGAAGAAGATGCATTTTTTTTCAGATTCGATTTTAACGTTTATTAAATCAATTTTTATCAAAATTCTTTTCAAAATAAAAATACCAAAACTCGAAATTCAGTACGTTTATTCTGTGTGTGGTCTTCTTGGTACTAAAAACAAAAATTATTATGTTGTCAACAAGAAACAAAATACAATGAATACAATACAAAAGAGACTACGAAAATCGAGGCTAATGGGGGATGGAACGTAGGAAAGATGAGACTCTATGTATATCCTCTTTTCTTAATTTTATAGTTTATATATGTGTTGATCAAAAGCAAAACCCATTATATCCACTTTTTAAAAAAAATGACTTAGGTATGAGGTTTTCTTTGTATTGTTCAAACGGATACGTTGAGCTTAAGTTTTGCTCCGAAATCACATTTTATCCCATAGAAATCAGCCCCCAAAGTCAGCAGTTTGTTTCAAAACCCTTTTTATCCATATCAGTTTTTGATTCAAAATCAATTATATCCATGTACATTTTTTTTTGTACCAAAATCCATTATATCCACTAAAAAATATTTAATTTCAATTCAAAATCCGTTATATCCATATTATGAGATTCGAAGAGAAATTTTGAATAGTACTAAGGAGCATTAAAGTTTCTGTTATAATAATTATGTACTTGCTTTAAAAGTCTATTCATGCAACATTAAAATGCGTAAAAATAAATACATTTTATTTTAAAAATAATGATTTTTTGTTTTAATTGCTAAACTTTCTTATTGTAGTATAAAATTTCGAGTTAAATTCCAAAACCCATTATATCCATATTTATTTTTGCCTTAATTTCAAAACTTAAAACTCCAGATCATGATTTCATGACTAAATCTATGAGGAACGTCAATTCAATCATTCCTGCAAAAAAAAAAGTTCAAAAAACTGTTTTGTTTAGAAACTACAAGTTTTTCTCAATTATCACGAAACTATCAAAAGTGGATATATTGGCTTTTGCTTTTGACCTACACATATACAATGCAAAGACATAACATTAGATGTGACTTTTTGATGTGTCCAAGATGGAGCTGTCAAACAGTTTCAATGAGTAATGGCTGGACAGCGCACAAATAGTAGCAACTCATTACCAAAATTATGTTGAAAGCCTTGTTATATTATAAACTTTATATTATTATATATACAATGCTAGAGAGAATTATATTACAATAAAACCTATTTTTACATAGATTGCGGACCAAACATATTTTCTCTTAATCATCATTTCTCTATGCTTTCCACCATTGTACATATGATCTAGTTTCTAGTGAATTATGGAGATGGCATTCGACTGTGTTGCCCTCTAGGGCCTCAAGACTTTGTTTTTTAAATAAAATCAAATCTGAAAAAAGCAGCGATGCTTGGTAGTGATCGATTGCAACAGAAACTATTATTATATAAGTTTATATAGCAAAGACTCCACTAAACACAAAAACGCCAGATCAAAGATAGAAAAAAAGATCACACCTTATTTGCCCTTATAACACAGCCATACAGCCCTGGAGCTCGTACCCCTCTTGCCAAATACACACTTAAAATGTTTTATTCACAAATCGATATAAATTTTTATCTCTGCCCGCAGACATACAATACAGACCGCCTACTCCTTCTAGTTTGTCTTTTCCTGCCAGCTTGATGTGCATTTTATTATGAGGATGGTGAAGATCTAACTAATAAGTTCTAGTGTGCATTTTAAATTGGAACTAGTTCACGAATAAATTAAAATGCACATGCATATCGGTGAATAAAATATTTAAAGTGTGTTTAAGGTATAGCAAGAGGAGTACGAGTTGGCGATCTCTATTGTATGTCCGAGAGGGTACGAGTATACATATTATGTAGCGTGGTGAAAAAATACTTTAATGGTATTTTAGGTAAGACTACGAGTTGGTGGTCTGTACTTTAAGCCTTTGGTAAATAAAAACGTCACAAGTGCAGTGGGTGTATCTCATTTCACATGATTACGTTATTGTCATTATCTCTCTATGTTAGGGTACAAATGCGTAATGGGCTTCAGTTATCAATCATGACAATCGCGATCGATTCAAAACTACAAGAAAAAGCAAATAAATTAAAAGTGAAGTAGTTTTATTTAAAGTAAAGCTACCATTAGACGGTCCTTGTAAATGGTCCTTGCAAGGACAGTCTGACGTCACAGAAAATGTGTCCTTGTTCTGTCAGTAAATGGACATTCTTCACCGTGTCCTTGCTAGTAAGAATGTCCATTACACGAATGAAACAAATTTGGCATTCTTGTCCCAAAGTACAATGTCCACCAAAGTGGACATTGTTACTTTTGCATTTCGGTGTCCTTGCAAGGACAAGCATAACAATGTCCATTACACGACATGACAATTTTGACAGTTGGTGGTGAATGAAACCGCGCCGAAGAATGCAATATTTTGCCTTGACCATTACACGACATTTATAAATTGGTCCTTGTAAAAAGTAAATTTGACGTTTCAGAGACATTTTGACTATCGTAATTGTCTTTTTTTTTCTCCAGAAAATATTTACGAGAGGTATGTGAAGTTTTTCGATTAAATAATTTCAAAAATAATATAATAATATATATATAACAGGTAGGTATGTCGAACCATAAACAAAAGTTGGAGATGGCGATTCTCGCATCATATATATTGGAAAGCAGCGACGACGACGACGACGACAACAACCAAGGGCCAACACCACCAAGAGTTCGTTCTGTGTGGTCCAAGAAATGGTTGTTACGGCGGG
Organism: Platycheirus albimanus; assembly: GCA_916050605.2. Taxonomy (NCBI): domain Eukaryota; kingdom Metazoa; phylum Arthropoda; class Insecta; order Diptera; family Syrphidae; genus Platycheirus; species Platycheirus albimanus. The sequence goes on along the minus strand of OU696696.1, from coordinate 288,167,952 downwards.
AAACCGAAGGCTTCGATGCAAAACTGCTTCGAGAATTGCGAGCTTTTACATTGATGATGATTACTGCGAGGACCTAGAACTTTGCGCAAATATGGAACTTGGCACACAAACTCATCTTTCCGACTTTGATTTTGATATTTTCTCTGCGGAAATTTTTAATGCATCCGAAGAAATAACAAGCCACATAACGTAGAAGTATAATTGAATTCTCATTTTAATATTAAATATTTTCTAGGATAGTTGTGTAAAAAAAAAACATGTTATTAACTTAAAATTTCTCATATTCTAGCTAAAATTTGTATGGCATTGCTTTCATAATGCATTTTTTATATTGTATTAATTAATTTTCGATTTCAAATAATATTATAGACAAATCTTTAGCATTTTGATTTTTATTTGCAATCCTTGAACTGAATTGTATTGCTCGTTTTTTCAGCTTAACCGAAGTCCGTAAACCCAATTTGTAACCACTTAGCCTAAGGAACAATTTATCACCTATACCTTGTTCGAGTAAAAAACAGCATCGCTGTTCAGGTTTTAAACTTTGAACGAAATTCGTTACATCCTCTTGAATGAAGGGTGCACGAGAAGTCTTAGCATTGTCGGCTATTACTCTATCGTCTCTGCCTAAATTTCTTGATGGAAGACGCTGCCAGTCCATATCCAATTCCTTGGAAACACACAAAAGCTTTTCCTCAAGCGAACCAGTACATCGGGTAAATGTATTTCTGTGTCTGGTGTAACCTCCGAATAGTTCATCTGCTCCGCTGCCTATTAAAACAACCTAAAAACATTTTTTTTTTTAAAGTACGACTTTAATAAGTCATGTTTTATGGCTTACCCTAGCAGTCGATTTGTAGGATGTTCCATTACAATAACCCTCGCCTCGTGATGCAAACCAAAATGCACATCCCAGCGATTCGTCAAGAACGGTATTAAGGGGATAGATAAGGTGTTTGATGTGCGATTGAACTGGAGAAACTCAAAAACGGAGTCATGGACAGTTTTATCTTCTAACAAATAGTCGTAGATGGTGTCTGTGCTTGTCATGGAACCGCAAATTTGATATAAATCAAAATAATTCTAAAACAAAAACTATCAAAACAAAAATCAAAAGAAAATATAAGAAAATATCAAATACAAAATTAACAGAAAATATTGTATTGATATACCTACGCTTAAATTGTTTTTCTTTATTTTGTTGTTTGGCTTCCAGGTTGCTGGTATTTTATTAAAAAAAATCCAACAAATTATTTTTAAGTACATCCTTGTTGATTTATACCACAATTATGTCTCTCAATTCAGCCATTTTTAATAATGAGCTGCCAAAGTGACAGATCAGATTTTGACAACCTGCGCAAAATAATTTAACAACAACAAAACCACCCTGAAAAGTGGACATTCCAAGCAACAATGTCCCGGCAGAAATTCGTGCTGTTGCATTGTTGGGACATGGTCTTTGCAAGGACAAGATGTCAAAAAAATCTGTCCTTGTGTCCCATCAACAATGGAAGGACCATTACACGGTCCTTGTAATTTGTCTTTGCAAGGACACATGGCATTGTGACATTGTGGTGGACATTGTGGTTGTACTTGCAAGGACAGCATTTTACAATGTCCATTACACGACATGTCGATTTTAGGACAGATAAATACGTCATAATGACGTCAGACTGTCCTTGCAAGGACCATTACAAGGACCGTCTAATGGTAGCTTAAGATTAATAAGTACATAGTTTTTTCTAGTTCAATGTAAACATACTCAAGTATAGTGATAAAGTGTTTAGCCTTTTCAAATTCTTAAAAATAATGCTTTTTCTCGGGAGTGTTGTGTTTTCTGGTTGATCCATCTTGGCCTGCAATAGCGCAAGAGAAGTCCAGATTTTTCTTTAAATAAAAGACGGTTGGCAAAAGGTGAGTCATTTTAGAATATGTCGTACATATTGTATATTACATGCAAGTTTAGGATCCAAATAAGTACTTATATATATTTATAATAAAAAACCGAAGATTTTTAAAAATATTCATATTCACAAGTTCTAAACGTTTTTATTGTAGGTGGGTAGGTACCTACACCTATTGTTATTTTAATTTACATGTGTAGGTACATAAGTTTCTATTTTCAAAGTCACAAAAGTAAGTGTCTTTTGTTGTTAAAGGTTTATATTCATATAACTAAAATATTTTATTTGGTGGCTGAGTCTCTTCCATAAATTTCACCGACTTAAGGTTATAGGTATATGCTTTTAAAAGAAGAGTTTTGCGCAGTTTAAAATTGTAGAAAAGCCAAAATAAGTGGGTTTTTGACACACATTCCATCTTTTTTTTTTACGATAAACTACAACCTTAACGGTTTAATCGATGTTTTTCAACATTGTGTATAATCGTTTAAGAAATAGAGCTGTCAAGAACTAAATTGGTACCTATCATTCAAGCGTTAACTCTTTCGATTTATTTGACAATGGCCTGAGGTAATTATTTTAATTATGTACCTATATCTTTTCTGTGCAATCAAGAAGTATTATCAGGAGAAAGCAGTTGCACACAATGCATGCTAGAAACCACTGCATTTTTATTCAGTATTCCCAATAAGAGGAACGTTTGGTGTGCCATCTATGGACGAAGTTCACAAGCACTTGATTGGTGTGTTAGGAGTGGTTTTTGTCTAGATTGGCATGGGAAGCAAAAACAATAGAAGACATTTGATGTAAAGTACATAAGACAACTAGCGCGCCATTGACGAAATTCAGAACTAAAAACATGTTCCATCATTGTATATGAAATCTATAGTAATATGGATAGCAGGATCGACTGTGGCGACACCGTGAGCCTCCAAACCTTTTTTTCAAATTTCTCGTTTTGGAGAGAAAATGTAGGTGGAAAGGTTTAAATATGTGATAATTATCAGCATATTATCAGCGAAATCTATGTGTCTCCAAACCCCGTTATCTCTTACCCGTTCCCCAGACTACTATAGATTTCATATACAATGGTTCCATGAAATTACTCTAAGGATTTATATTTAATGGTATATTTTATTTGATGTGGAGTTTGTAACATGGAGAAATAATACCGTTAGGTATAGAAAAATATATATATGTATTATTCTGACTCAGAATCAAAAGCCGAGTCGATTTAGCAATGTCCGCCCGTCCTTCCGTCTGTCTGTCCGTTCGTCCGTTCAAGAAACAATCAAAGTAGTTGAATCGGTAAAATCCGCCAACAATTGGCATTTTTACAACCTCAATTTGGCAAAATTAAATTATGTTTTTTGTACAGTTACGGTAAAAGCACTACTCTTAAAAATTAAAATATTTAAGTTTGGGCGTTGCTGACACCCACTTTTCATATAAAACCGTCAATATCGTTTTTATAAAATAAATACCTAATGCTTCCACTGGAGCCAAAAACATTAAAATTTGTGGGTATTATTTCGCAAATAAACGGTATTTATAATGAATCTACAAGCCCAAATTTGTACGTCTCTTAGTCAAAACTAAGAAGCTTGTGTATGAAAGAAATTTTCAAATTTTGGGAGCGGCTTACGCCCATTTTTCATGAAAGAACGAAAAACGTAGTTTTAAAGATTTAAAGTACGAATATTCAATTTTAACCCTTTTCCCTTGGTCATTTGAAAAATATGTCTATATTTATTTGCGTAATTTTTTCAATACGCCCACCTTAAGGGCGTGGGTTTTATAAAATACTTTTGTTCAGGTAAGATCGTATGGAAACTACTCAGCTGTAGTTTTACACAAATACCTTAAAAAATTTAGGACACGCCTACTTTTAAGGGGCCATTCCGTCAAAAGTCGTTTTTTAATGTTTTTTTTAACTATAAGTCGCAGTTTTTAATTGAGAAGATGAACACTTCGGTTTGTGTACCTTGGTTATGTAGGAGAGTGTGGTTCTAGAATTGTTAAATACACCCATAATTGTTATTTTTATTCAAAAACAAACTTTTAAAATTTTTAGTTTTGTCTTGTTCTATTCAAATCGATCTGCAAGCTTAAAGTTGAATGTAACTGAGCTCATAGTAAATGACCTGGCACTAAAAAGTCTCAACTTTGAGCATACGCTTCTTTTTATTACACCAGCATTTATTGAACATCGGACACACAAAATTAATGTTATTGAATTTTTTCCTGCCTGCTAAAGAATTTTCCTTCTGAAACTGGAGCAGCGGCAGGCTGCGGGAGGAAAACGCATACACAAACAAAATTATAGGGTATCAAACAGTTCGTTGAAAACGTACTGTTGCTCTCGCTTATGTTGTTTTCTCTTATTCGATATCAAAATATTGTCAAAAAGTCGATACGTTAAACATTGTTTATATTAATTTCAGCGAAAAGTTCAAGTGAATTGACAAAATGTTCTTAGTAGCTGAGAAAACCTTACGTACATAAAAAGTTAAATCATTGTATTTATAATCTATAGTACTCCCAATAAGAGGAACGTTTGGTGCGCCATCTATGTTTTTTTTTATGCTAATCGTTTGTGACTGTTTGTGACAGCAATAAAAAGTTTTGTGACTCGCTAGTTATTAAGTTATTACATTGTATATGAAATCTATAGTAGTCTGGGGAACGAGTAAGAGATAACGGGGTTTGGAGACACGTAGATGTCGCTGATAATTATCACATATTTAAACCTTTCCACCTACAATTTCTCTCCAAAACGAGAAATTTGAAAAAAAAGTTTGGAGGCTCACGGTGTCGCCACAATCGATCCTGCTATCCATATTACTATAGATTTCATATACAATGGTTATTAACAAATTAAAAAAATGTACCTACCACTACCAGTTAGCCATTTTTTATTGAAAACTGTAGTAGTATAAACTTTTTTATACTCAATAGATCAGAAATCGTTTGTGACTTCTGAAGATATCAATAAAATCGTTTGTGACCACAGTACACATATTAAAGGTAATATCTTTAGCGTTTTCATTTTTGCATACTTCTGCGCATCTGTCAAAATAAAGAAAAATGGCTGGCTCTGGAGACACTTTAACTTTTTTGCATGCAAAAATAGTATAGAAATCTCGTGTTTTTTTTTAAAGTGATTGTCTTAGATGATTAAATTTATATAAATAAGCATGTATTTAATAAAAAAGATAAATTTTTGTTGATTTTTACCACCATCATGTCTCCCTGTTCAGCCATTTTTTTTAATTTGAGCTGCCAAAGTGGCAGATCAGGTTTTGACAACCTGCGCAATATATTACCTTCTATAAGTGTACTGTGGTTTGTGACAACGTAGTTTTCGAGAAAATTAAGAAAAACTGATTTAATTTCACCAGACTTTCATTTTGTATATTGTTATGGGCGGAGCTTTGCAAAGGTTAGTGCTGAGGTATGTGTACCGTGTACCTGATTCATGATGCTGAGGTGAGTTTTTATGCTTTGAGTGAGCAACATGCTGCAATGTGGTGAAATTAAATCAGTTTTTCTAATTTTTCTCGAAAACTACGTTGTCACAAACGATTTTATTGATATACTTGACAGATATCGAGACAAATTTTAATGTGTATAAGCTCTTTTATAACCGAAATAATATTAATTTTTAAATTTTTCAAATGAATTTTATTTTCGTTTGATTAATAAAGTTTCATATGAGTTTTTTCCTGCCTTTTTCCAAAACTTCCAGCCCAAGACCACCACTGTCAAACATTAGAGCAAGTTCGTGCGACCCTGTCATGTACTTTATTTATAAAAAGAATAGTTGAATCTAATCAGGGATGCTATTGCAGAAGCAATGTTTGAAAGTTCTACTAAAGGGTAAAGCATTCTTCCAAGGGGCACATACCCCAAGTGGAAGCCTGTAGAAATAAGGGTGAGAATTTTGGAGGATGCACACTCCGTGCTGATAATGTGGAAAGAATACTTCTGCAGACTGTTAAACGATGAGTTAATCAGCTAATCGATGTCAGGCAGAATGATGCATTCAATTTGGACGATGATTTACAAGTTACTTTCTAAATTAAGGTGGCGCAGACAGTCTACTGTGGAGCACGGCCTCAACCAACAATCCTCGCCAGCTAGGCCGGTCCCAATCCAGTGCGGTCCAGTTGCGCACACAAAGTTGGTTGATGTCGTTCTCCACTTGATCGCGCCACCTTAGATGGGGTCTTTCAGAACTTCGTCGGACCTCCGGGTTTTAAATTTAAGGCTCGTCGGGCTGGAGCGCTTTCGTCCATACGCTCCACATGGCCAAGTCATCTATGCCGTTGTATTTTCGGCTTCCTTACCACATCAATGTTGCTGTATAGCCCGAACAGTCCACCATTGAATCTTCTCCTCCATACTCCATTGACACATATAGGACCGAATATCACCCGAAGAATCTTTTTCTCAAAGCACCCCAGCCTTTATTCATCCGTTTGTGTCAGTGTCCACGCTTCTGCCGCATAAAGCAGGGTCTTATAGGAGGAAATTCGGGTATCGATATCTATACTACAATCCAACAAGGCCTTCCGGTCAATTTCTTCAAAGCAACTGCAGATGACTTGGTGAGGAACATACACTTATTCATCTGTACAATGACGAATGGAACCTCAGCATCGTGTGCCCTATCCACAAGAAAAGAGAGACATGCTCTGAACTGCACCAACAATAATAGAGGTTTAAGTCTCCTAAATGTCGCCTTTAAAATCTTTTCGGCTATTTTGTCTGAACGTCTTAATTCTTTCGCGCATCAACTGGTTTTCAGTGTGGTTTCAGGCCACATAGCTTTTAGAAATGTAGTTCCTCGTGGCGTAGTGGTTAGTGTGTCACTTGCCACGCCGAAGGTTCTGACTAGTCCACCTAAAAGTTCTATTCCGGGGTACTGCCTCTTGCAAGGAAGTGACAAATCCTCCAAGGGTAATAAAGGTCATGGAAAGTGATTCTCTGCTAGCCGTTCGGATTTGGAATATCAACGCACTCACAGGAATGGTTGAGAGTGTAAGTCACAAGCCCCGGCCCGCTTGGAGTTGTTGTGCCAAAAATTTATTTTATTTAGAAAGCTTTGAGAAAAGATCCAATCAATTCCATATCGATACTCACCATCTTCCTTTCAATTTAAATTTTAAAATTCACCTAAGATAGTCTGAATAGAGACGGTCAACAAAGAGCCAAGTAATTACTTAGCATCCCTACCAAACTCGTTCGGTTGTAAGGATGTCAATGAAGGACTAGCGCTGATCCGTCCAGGTTGGTTAGAGACTTCTCTGATATCGAGAACAGCTGAACTTATTGTGACTTACTATCATGTGAATCTTACGCAACTTGCATGTAAATACAAGCGGAGAGCTTGCAGGCATTGGAGTGGAGGTGATGAAAATGGGTCCGGATGTTAATAAAGGTAAAACAAAATAAATGCTTTCCTCGGGTGCAGAACATCATCATCATAGGCTTGGACTAAACGTCACAACTCACATGTATATCTTTGCAGTAGGCAAAGATTTTCTTTATTTGGACTCCTCTTGAACCTCTCACAAACTTATCAGTTCAGAGATCAGTCGAAGAATTACTCCTTAATTCACCCTAGTAGCAAAAGAACCAAGAAGATACTATAGAAGGCTCTTATCACCCTAGTCCTGCTGTATGGAGCAGAAGCGTGTATTCCAACACAATCGGGTTAAAAAAGTGACTGCGGCGCTTTGAGAGAAAGATTCTTCGGGTGATATTCGATCCTGTATGCATAAATGAAGTGTGGATAAGAAGATTCAACCACGAACTGATCAGGCTTTACAGCGACAAAATGAGACAAGGGCTGTCAATTGTGCCTGCAGTGCAGCAAATTGATCAGAATTCTGAAGCATAGAATTTTTTTTGTCAAGTCGATTTGAAGTCTTTCAAAAAACGAATTTTGGTGAGCCCAGGGCGATTTTAGGACTCAACCAACAGAACGTACATATATATAGCTCCAGTACAAAGCACTCTTTCTTCCAATAGAATCTTCATATTGAAGCTTTGAGACAGGATGTATGTATCATAAAAATATGTATAATTGTGAAATAGATTGGATTTCTTCATTTTCCGTTTTAATTACCTAAAATGTCATGAAAAGTCCTTTTCACCTCTGTGGCCCTTTGAATGCAAAATCCTTTTCAATTACCTCTAGCCTCTATAAAAACATGTTCCATTTAATATTATGAACAAGCAGATTGAAGTTCTTTTTCTCTCTCAAATTCATCTAGTCCCTGGTCATCAGCTTAATTTGACACAATTCCCTGCAAAGAGCGTTTCTCAATTTGAACAAAATTGCAATTTATCCAAAAGGACCACTTCACCGCCACTTAACCTCAATTTGGGGGGCAAATCTCTAAATCAAATCCTCTCGTCGCCGTCCGTCGCGTCGGTCGGTAGTCGTCGTCGTTGTAGTCGTCATTGTATGGCCGTTGGAACGTTGTTCGTGTTCCTTGGCAAACACTGCCGTATGCGGTGATGAGTTTCCATTCTTGGATTCTTGCAGAGAAAGCATTTTGTCGAGCTGCTGGGCAATTTCATTCAAAAGCAAGCACTCCATTCCAAATGCTATGTTCTTCGTTTTTGAAACAACTGGAGTGGAGATCCCACGATTAAAACCACCACCCAGGGAAGGAGGAGCACAAAAAATAAACAGTTCGCTTAGTTCTTGTTCGAATCACTCTCTCTCTTCTGCCTTCCCAGAAGCAGATGAACAAAAATTTCAAAGACGACCGAGAACCAAAGAATGACAACGTATTTGACAAAACGACTACAAGTACTATAGTAGTTGCACTCAAGTCGATTCTCTCCGTTTGTCCTGCTTGCATTATGTTCCTCCCGAGTCACGAAAGACTATACCTAGACCACAACTGCTTTCCTGAAATACTTCAGAAAACTGACCAAACTATAGCAACCAAACCATCAGAACAGAAAGAACAAAATACAAAAAAAAAAAAACATTATAAAACGAAATTAAATGAACGAAAATTTAACTCATCGACTGAAGGAGCTTAACCTACTTCACAAATATAGAGAAGCATATAATCTGAGATACTTAGATACTTTCATGCACCCAGGACAATTTCAAGGATTCCCCATTTAATTTATTTAATATTAACAAAAATGTCCTTCTTTTTCCTTAGCAAACCGTAATAAAATTTCATAGCTAATCACGGAGATAGAATGGAAGCCGATAAGGATAACGTAAAAATCCTTTTACCTGTAATTGGATTTTTTCTCAAGGATATTTTTCTTCAGGCGTAGCACAACATAAAACTTCAGAAATTATGATTACTTTGGTTGAACTTTTGACGCGTGAAACCATACAAATCGCAAACACTTGCACGAATTCAGGACTCACAAAGTGTTGAGCCGACAGAAAAGAGGGGTGTTGAATCCTTTTTTTTTTTTTTTTTAATTTTATTTCCTATAAGGTAGATAGGCCTAACGGTATAAACACACTCACACAGAAAATCATTTGAAATCTCATCGGCAATGATATCAGAGCAGAATGCGAAAAGGATCTTTCTCCAACGAAATGGTAATCGAATATAATCATTACCTTAGGTATGGTGGCTCTGGAGCAAGAGAAGTGATTCTGACACTTGGAATAATAAGTTCGTTTGTTAATTTGTTGGCCTTTGATATAGCTAGTATAGCTTAAGGGCTTTCATTGAATAGAACGGGGAACTTCATGTTTTTCCTTTCAGGCATATCATTGACAGGTGGAGGATGTGCTATAAAGTCAAAGAAGCTCCTTTGCATCTTTGAGATTCTCTGACAAGTAGCAACGTCCTCTTTTTCCGGTCGCACGTCGCAGGCAATCTGAAATGAGAAAAGGGTTCATATCATCATCGTTTCAAAGGATTGAACGCACCTGCAATCGAAAGTAAGGTTTTGAATCAGACAAAGATTCACAGGAATAGGAAATCCTTATCTTTACCAAAGTGATTATGATGGGCATGTGTGTGTTTTTCATGTGGAACCGGAAAAGGCAAGTTCTTCGAAAAAATTGCTAATCAGGGAAATTGCTAACTTTGTAAAGATTCAATGTGAAAAACCTGGAACGTGATAAAAAAAAACTCAAATAAAAAAAACCAATTCTTAAGGTTTAAGGATATCCAAGTCTGCGAATTGAAAATTGCTTTTCAGGCTGCCGATTTTTTTTTTTTAAGAATTCTTGCTCGTTACCACTTTGAGTTGTGTCTGCTGGAGCGACTTCTACTATAATGGGTAGAAAGGATTTTTTATTTTCTATACCAAGTTGTTATCCTTTGGGTGGAAAATTGATGGCGATTAAGTGCTGATGGTTATAGAACAAAGATCTGTAGGTGTCAGTCTAACTTTGCAAAACCGTTTTAGGATGCATTTTAGGGTACTACGGGTAATAACTACTGTACTTTTAAGCCTGCAGGACTCAGTAATTAGAGGCATTCAGTAAAATATTTAATTCTTCATGTATCGTCTTCCTTTAAAGCAGGAAGTTTTTCCGTAAAAAGAACACAACTTACTTACTTAACGTGGCGCAGACGGTCCATTGTGGACCACGGCCTCAACCAACAATCCTCGCCAGCTAGGCCGGTCCCTAGCCAGTGGCCTCCAGTTGCGCACACCAAGTTGGTTGAGGTCGTTTACCACTTGGTCGCGCCACCTTAGATGGGGTCTTCCAGAACTGCGTCGGCCCTCCGGGTTGGAATTGAAGACTCGTCGGGCAGGAGCGTTTTCGTCCATACGCTCCACATGGCCCAGCCATCTAAGCCGCTGAATTTTCAGCTTCTTAACCAAGTCAATGTCGCTGTATAGCCCGTACAGTTCGTCATTGAATCTTCTCCTCCATACTCCATTGATACATACAGGCCCGAATATCTCCCGAAGAATCTTTCTCTCAAAGCACCCCAGCCTGTATTCATCTGATTGTGTCAGTGTCCACGCTTCTGCCCCATACAGCAGGACTGGGATGATAAGGGTCTTGTATAGTGTCTCCTTGGTCCTTTGAGAGAGGGCTTTACTACTAAAATGCCTTCTTATCCCGAAGAAACAGCGATTGGCAAGAGTGATTCTTCGACTGATCTCTTCACAGATGTTGTTCTGAGAGGTTATAGTGGAACCCAAATAGACAAAGTCCTTGACAACCTCAAAGTTATATCTGTCCATTGTGACGTTTTGTCCAAGCCTACGGTGATGATCTACTTCACCCGAGGACAGCATATACTTTGTTTTATCTTCATTTACAGCCAGACCCATTCGAGCCGCTTCCACTTCAATACTTGCGAATGCTCCACTGACAGCGCGCTTCGTTCTTCCAATAATGTCAATATCATCAGCATAGCCAAGTAATTGAACGGATCTAAAAAAAATCGCACCGCTGGTGTTGACATGCGAGTTGCGTACGATTGCCTCAAGAATGATGTTAAAGAGGTTACATGACAGCGCGTCACCCTGTCGTAAGCCTTTCTCGACATTAAATGAGTCGGTGGTGTTCTTACCAACCTTGACGGAGCAGCGCGAGTTCTCCATAGTCATCCTGCACAATCGAACGAGTTTGGCAGGGATGCCAAGAAGTGACATGGCTCTGTATAGCTCGTTCCTGTTTACGCTGTCATAGGCGACTTTAAATTGGTAAAGAGGTGGTGAGTATCGATCTGGAATTCTTGGGTTCAGACGTTCACACAGAATGGCCGACAAGATTTTATAGGCGACATTTATGAGACTTATACCTCTGTAGTTGGCGCAGCTTAGAGTATCTCCTTTCTTGTGGATAGGGCACACAATGCTGAGGTTCCATTCGTCAGGCATACTTTCATCCGATTTCATCAGATTGTACAGATGAGTTGGTGTATGCTCCTCACCAAGTCATCTCCCGCTGCTTTGAAGAGTTCAGCCGTAAGGCCATCAGCTCCAGCAGCCTTGTTGGACTTTAGTTTAGATATTGCTATCCGAACTTCTTCTTGGTCGGGAGGACGGAAATTTTGTTCATCATCATCCAAATCGAATGGATCATTCTGCCTGACAGCGATTAGTTGGTTGTCTTCGCCGTTTAACAGTCTGCAGAAGTGTTCTTTCCATATTCTCAGCACCGACTGTGTATCTACAACGACATTCCCACCCTCGTCTCTACATGCTTCCGCTCGGGCTTTGTAACCCTTGGACGAATGCTTTACCCTTTGGTAGAACTTTCGAACATTGCTTCTGCCGTAGCACCCCTCAATAGATTCAACCATTCGTTTTTCCAGTTCTCTTTTTTTTCTTCTGAAAAGCCGATGTTCCTCTTTCCTCTTTTGCTGGTATACCGCACGGAAAGCGCTCTTGGCAGCTCTAGTTCTGGCATTCAGAACTGCATGATAGGCTTCGTCTTTGGCTAAGTGTGCGACCCTGCACTCATCATCGAACCAGGTGTTTCGTTGTGGTCGCCTAATGAAACCCAAAACATCCGTGGCAGCGGTTTTGATGGCCATTTTGCAATGTTGCCACAGGGCCTCTGGGTTTGGCGCAGGCGCCGGGCTTGTCAAGAGATAAGAGGAGACATGATTGGCAAAGGTTGTGGCGGTCTCTTGCGATTGTAACTTCGCAACATCAAACTTTCTCACAGTGGATGTTCGATTCTGCGGTCTGGTGGAGATCCGCACTCGCAATTTAGCTACAACAAGGTAGTGGTCCGAGTCTATGTTGGCCCCTCGGAAAGTGCGGACATCCATGACACTGGACGCATGTCTGCTATCAATTGCAATGTGATCAATTTGGTTGACGGTATTTTGATCAGGAGACCGCCAAGTCCCCTTGTGTATATTGAGGTGTGGGAAGTATGTGCTAGCTAAGATGACACTTCGCCCCGCAGCAAAGTCGATTAGCCTGTGTCCGTTACCGGAAGTGTTGTCGTGCAGGCTATGCTTTCCGACTGTCGAGCCAAAGTTACCCTTCTTTCCGATTTTGGCGTTGAAGTCACCAAGAATAAACTTAGTGTCGTACTTCGGGCATTCATCATACGTCTTCTCGAGAAGATCGTAGAATTCTTCTTTGGTCGTGTCATCTTTTTCCTCCGTTGGGGCGTGGACGCAGATCAGCGAGATATTGCTGAATTTGGATTTGATGCGGATTGTGACAATGCGTTCGCTTATGCCACGAAACCCCAAGACAAAAATTAATTACGTTTTCTTAATTTGTTTTTTTTTTTTTAAAATCTCGGTTCTAAGATCTCGTTTATTTGATTTGTTTCAAATGGAATAGACCGGGCCTGGGTAAAACTGCAATGTCTTATTATGGGAACTGCAGCACTGCACATTTGAGCTTTCGCGAAGTCAGCGAACGAGTAAGAGTGATCCGTATCAAGTCCAAATTTTACCCTTAAACGCCCGAAATACAACGCTACCAAAAAAATTGTCGAAGAGCTCCTTCGGGGAGTTTTTATCAAAAACTTTGGATGGAGGAGATTTTTGCTGGACGAATGGAAGGCACAGCCTATATAGCGCAACTTATGCTGAGGGAACTCACACTCATCGATTTTGAAGAGCATTGAGCAACATGCTGGAACTCACAAGAACGCAATTGTAGTCACCAGATATAGTCGAACTTACGACAAAATCATGTTGTGAGTTGCTTCGGAGCTCTTCGATGCAAAACGTTCGTTCATATCTGGTTCTAAACGCGAGCGCTAACAAAAAGTGCCCCAATGAAATTCAATGTTAGGTCCACAGACACAGACCGCCAACTCGTACTCCTCTTGCCTTAAACACCCTCAACCTTATTCATCACGGTATACGTATATCCCTGCCTTAATTTTTAATTTTTTCATGTACCTATTGGTTTCCCATTTAAAATGCATTTGAGAGCTCATGAGAGAACTTTGTATACTCAAAATAAAATGCAAACTTGTAGGCAAAGATAGAAAATATAAAGAGTTGGCAGTCTGTATCTGTATTTTTGTGGTTAGGTGGCTTCAATCGGATGCGACCGCTACATCCAACGCTGACCCCATGTCTTATGAAATTTCGAGGAACTCCACAACGATATGAACCTGAAAGTCCAATAGCAGCTATGTGTGTCAAAAAGCCTTACGAAATGCAGCGTCGGGCTCCTCGCAGGTCAGAACATCCTAATACGAGAACCCCCTGCTTCAATTTCAAATATGTCCAGGCAAACAAAGCGAAATGAAGAAGCTTAACATCATGTGGCTCCGGAAGAAAAAAAAGAGCGTCCCATAAACTCTACGTTGAGCTAAGGAAGGATTAGAAACGCTTCCTCTATAGAAAGAAAGGACATCCATCACCAACAAAGTGAATTTGAGGATATGCAAGGAATCTTTAGCAGGGGAGAAGTTCAAAACTTTCACTACAGAAGAGTGAAACTACGGAAATCATGATAGCATAGCCGCCCTGGAGAGACGTCATCAACCAGTTGTTTAATATCGTCGACGATCTTGATCACGCCAAGAAACGACGTGAACCACCACCGGAACTTTTAAAATTTAAGAGGACTCAGTTCCATCTGATTCATCCACGAAAAAAGGAATCTGCTTGCTCTGCACCAACATAGAGGCATGATTCTTTGAAGATCATTTACAAGGTACCTACTATCTAACGTATAACCATGTTTGCTGGCGATCTTATCGTAAACCATAGAGTTAATACAAGGTCATGTAGCAGTACTTGAAAAGAAAGTTCTTTTATTATCAGGAACTTCTATACTTCTATCTTTAATAAATCAACTCAAAAACTTTAGCCTGCTGACGACATTGACGTGATAGAAAGAACAAAATCAGCATTCAGTGATTAGTGCCTTTACTACCATGTAGTGAGCGGCAGGTAAAATTACACTAGTTTATAACAAGGACTTCAGTCTGGTGCTCTGCTGTATACACACGGAAATCAAACGTAGAATAATTTGCTTGGTTTGTTTCCTTGAGTTACGTAAAAAATGGAGAACTAAAGCCCTACCAATCAGATGCTTTGTGCAATACTTATAAATCATCCTGGTTCTGCTAACTGATGCATATAAGATCTTTATACCCAGTCGAACTAAAGCTTCCTTGCTGTATTCCTCCTACAAACATTATTCTTCAAAGTGAAACTGACAACTTTATGCTTTAAATATCCATCTTACCTTTCCTTTCTTGTACTATTATTTTGCTGCTCTCATCCTAGTGAGTGCGGATATCATCTAAGTGGCCATAAGTAAAGCTTTCATGTCTATTAGAGCCTATTGCGGGTACTTTGTTGTGAAATGACTTCCGGGATCATCAACGTCTACGGCCAGTGGTCAGTATTTTCTACCATAAAAGCAAGGATATTCGAGTTCTTCCTACTGCTGTTGTTGCTGTCGTTGCTTCGCTGGACTACAAGTACACTATAAGAGTTTAGAATGCACACGAAAAGGAAGAAGAGTTATTCTTTATTTTCCATTCAATTTCACAATTTCTAAAATGGCACTCGCTCAAGACAAAACTATGAAACACAGAGGGAGAGCAAGTTAGATACTTCTTCTTGTGATATGAACAAGATTAAAAAAAAAATTCCACATCATATGAGCGAACTTGTGGATTGAATTAGGCCGTAAGTGAGTGCATGTGTGTTTATGTTTATGGTTTTTTTCAGGGATATGAGGAAACATTAAAGAAATCAATATTTTTTTAAATTGTATTCACTATTTTTGAGAATAATAAAAAAAATGTGTTTCCAGCACATAGGTACCATTGCAACAGTTGCACCATTATGTTGTGGAAGAAGTCATCTGCTCTATGAATGAATATTTCTTATAAAAAAAAGAGAACCTTTGTTACTCATGGTTCTATATAATTATGTCTTTTTTAAGCACTCAGCTTATCAAACTGGCCCTGCTTGGAACTGTTGTGCCAAATATTTTTTGAAGTGAAACTTCTTTAAGCGCGTCTAGGGAGTAAGGGGCCAGTTATAGCGACACGGAAAACCAAACCGAAAAAATTTTCAAATGGAAAATTTGGTATAATATAATCACATTTAAAACACAAATGCTACACTGATCGATGGCAACCAACTCAGAAAATTTATTTTGCAAACAAAAATTTGAATTGAACTTGTACTTTTTGTTAAAAATGTATTTAATCATTTTTCTGTTATATGTACGTATAAGAGAAAAATAAAAAAATACATTTTTAACAAAAAGTATTTGTTCAATTAAAATTATTATGGACAAAAAACATTCTCTGCATTGATTGCCATCGATCAGTGTAGCATTTGTCTTAAACATCGAATCAGAACATACAAAATTTTCCATTTTCAAATTGTTTCGGTTTGAGTTTCCGTATCGCTATAACTGGCCCTAACTCTTTTTTTTCTGACGGAAGTAACGCTCTGTATTCATTGACGTTGAATGTTATAAAAGTATATTGTTTGAAGTTCAAGGTCAGTTTTGTGGTTGTTGTTTTTGTGTGGAGTACATTATTGAAATTAATTAAGTAAGTCACTAATTATACTTGAATCTGCGTGACTGAATGTTCTTATCGGTTTATGGGGTTAATGATTTTTGAATTTAGTGTATATGTCAAAAGTGGGTTAAATTTCTTAAACAAGATACAAATATTGAAAATTTAGAATGAAACAACAACAGCCGGTGTGTGCTACCACCAAGTTCATAAAAATATATCTAATTGATAGTCTCAAAATAAAAAAATTTTTTTTCGAAGTTCAAGGTTAGGAAATTAATTTTTTTTTCAATTCAATTTTTATTCAATTTATTTCTTAACCTATACTAACAGCTAAACAAAAAACCTTAAAAACTAGCTTAAATATCTACTTAACATAAATTACTGGCCCTATGCAGGCGCTCCAAATTATCCCATAACCATTTAATCTATTGCCTTTCGGCCTAAAACTAACTTAATTTAAAAAATGCATGCATATATTTATTTGTTTTCAGAAAATGTTATTGAAAAAAACTCAAATTAGGGATCTTTTTTATTTATCTCTACTATATATAAAAGAGTAATTTTGTTTGTGTGTCAGTTTGTCTGTATATGGCAGATAAACTGACAACACACCAATTACCTCGCAATGCAGTTTATTCCAAGATCTTCCCCCATTCACTGGCCAGGTTATAGGCTATTTAAATTAAAAAATAAATTATTTTAAATAGGTTTAATTTAATAATATTTGAACTTACCTTTAAGATATATCATGAGAAATTTTATATTTCTCAAATATTTTTGACGTTTTTCCTTTTCCTTTTTTTCTTATTCGCTGTTTGTACAGCGGATGCTCTATACATATAGGGCAGGAACACAATGTAGTCGCTATCCGAACGCCACATAATGCTAGCTGTAGATGGTGGATGGGATGGTAGATGGATAGGTTGTTGGATGGATAGGATGGTAAGTGGTAAATGGTAAATAGTAAATGGCAAGTGGTAAATGGGTAGGTCAAGTTTTATCCGATACTAGCAAAAAGTACCCGGAATTGTCCGGGCACCCGAGTTAAGTATTTTCATGAAATATCTTACAAATGAAATGAAAAACCCAAAAAAGAATTTTTAAATTTATTTTATCGTATTAAAACGTATTTTTAAATAATTTTTAGAATCTCTTTTATTGGCGCAGTTAGTTTCGTGAACTCTTCCATAATTCTTTAAAAAACAAAATCCAATATGATTTTATTTGACACCCGTTTTGAATTGCCAGACTTTCTTTTCTTTTACTGCCAGTTAGCCGGCATGTTTATAAAGCTTGTGTGTGTGAATGGAAAATATGCGTGTGTTGGAATTTTCGTGGCAGTAGCTAGCTGTCGGCAACGCTATATTGTATTCCTGCCCTAAACGCAGCCGCTGTATCGAAGAGCAAATACGAAAAAATGGAAATTTGCTAAAAAAAGTGTTTTTGCTTGCTTCTGCCGTTGCCTTGGATTTATTTCCATAAATTGTTGTTTTGTTTTGTTTACTTCTGCAATTGCCTTTTGTTTAGTTTTGCTTACTTCTGCCGTTGCCTTGGATTTATTTCCAAATTGACTTTTCCTCTAGACATGTTCACCATCATTTTGAAATTAGGGATGTTCGATTTCGGTTGCAAACTAATTTCATCCAAATTTGGTGGAAATGAGAAAATTTCGAAATGTGTTTTTGTATAGGAAATGAGGTAATTTCGAATCTTATTTGGAAATGTGCTACGAAATTACATCATTTACCCCAACGAAACTACAGTATAAGATTTGAAGATACCCGAAATTAAAAACAATAGCATAATTTGACAAAATAAAAATGAAAAACCTTTCTTGGTTTTTAATTTCAATTGAAAGATATTGCATGAAAAGACTTGCCTCGGGTGCCCGCGCAACGCCGGGTACTTTTTGCTAGTAATATATAAAACTTAAAACTACCTTAGTACCTAAATTAAACCTACTTAAAATTACCTAAAACTAGAACAGCCACAGCAGCTTTTTTGTGTTTTTGTTATTTTTTTGTGTTTTTGTTGTTTCTTCTTTTTTTTTGTGTATTTTTTTTTTTGTTTTTTATTTTTTTCTTATTTTGTTTTGTGCAACCATCTCTATTCCCCCTAAAACTACCTTAACCCTATGTTAGCTGACCAAGGCGATAACGTAGACCAACTTTTTAATAGTCAAATTTCGTTGCTTATCCACAAGAAGTGTCGAGTTTGTTTGAATATATCCCGACAGTCCCGATTGGACACAGCTTTACTGAACCGAAGGCGCTTAGTGCCTAGCTAGTGAATATATTTTGGAACGTAAATTTAAAAGTCAATAAACAAATTCTTTTAGCTTGTTATCCGTATTTATTTCAAAAAGAACTCGTATTTGAAACATGAGGTACATTTAGCCGTTTGTGACTACGGCTTAAAATTTTTTTGTATCAAAAATTGAGAAGAGGAGACACATTTTGTGTTTTTTGAAGCTGGATATTTGTAAATAAAACTAACAGATGTAATATTTTACAATGAAAATGTATGAAGATACCAGTGGGATGCCACAGAATACATTGCAACCATTTTCCAAATGTCACTTATTTTTAATAATTTTAACTTTATGTCTTTTGAATGCAAACTGGGAATATTGAAAAACTGCTGCCTAGGCTGGATGCTCGAACCCATAAGGCCATAACACTAGATTAGCAACCAAATACTTCATTCACTAAAACATTTGCCTCTTGCAAAATGTGTCAACAATATATCAAGAACCGGATCAAGATCAAGAAAAAAATCCGGATCAAAAATGGATCAAAATCTAAATCTGGATCAAGATCAAGATTAAGATTAACCCATATGATGTGTGAAGAAAAAAACACCTCAATCCGTTTGATAAAGTACCCAGGTAACTTGGTATAAATATACTATTGTAACGAAGTTACACATTTCCACTCTCCGACCACACACAACAACACCACCAACCGCCACGGACGCACGAAGCCATTCCACACCCCACCGTACACAGCACTATCCCACATTCCACCGCACACAACAAAAACAACCACCGAAAACACCCGCCACACCTGGTCCCCTTAGCCACCGAAATAGACCTCCAACCACTTGTAATAGCAATAACAATAGCAAGCAACAAGAATCACAAGAATAAAATATTTCTATGTAAATTTGCATTTTGTCTTTATAATTCACATTGAGTCTTTACGAAAATATTGCATAAGGAGGAGTGGAAAATGCACTACAAATCAGATTCGAAATTTTCGCCAGTGGTTTCGGTGCTAATTATACGCACCAAGGAATTCGTCTCTCATCTTAAGGCATACTGTGTGGGAATACCAGTCAGTAGCTTATAACTATTTTTGGTATTTATACCGTAAAGAGCCCTGCTCACCGTTTATGTCGGCTTTCCTCTCCTTTGTTTGTCGAAGAGGATCGCTAGACCGACAATAGGCCACCAGTTTATGTCGTGGAGCGTTTTGTTTTGAAGAGTAAACACCACAGACCGGCAATAGGTCACACGTTTATGTCGTTAACGGTTTCTTAGGAACCCAAGTCTTAAGTTGAAGATTAAATCAAAAGATATAATATGAAATAATTTGTTATTTAATTTTATAAATCATTGAATTTTGTTGGTTAAAGAAATTGTTAAACTGAAATATTATTTGAAATACATTGTTAAGTCTCATTTGAAGACAAATAAAAGCAATTTGGAGTTCGCAACTTCTAAAATCAAAAATTTGCGCTTTCTCTTGGATACAACCTGGACACCGACGAGCTAACCTCAGCCTCGACATAAAAAAGTATCACAAATTTGCGCCTGAGCAGGGACCTTTAGAAGACTCAACCGAACAGTGACCGCCGACCGACCAGGAGCCTTCGAGAGGTACCACCGATAACCACCGATCCAGCTTGTATTGTATATTTATAACCGACCACCGCAACATGTATGAAAAAGAAAAGTACCAGAATCGACCAAGGGGCGAAATAGAAGAGGAGCCGACATGGAAGACCAGAACATCCTTAAGAATCTGGGACTCATCCATTACATGAAGAAATCTGAATTAGTCGAGACGCTAGAGCATCTTCGTCTGGACACAGACGGGATGGTGAAAGATTTACGCCAGCGTTTGAGCGTACATCTCAAAAAGGTTCGAGCTCATGGCTCGACTCAAAACCTTTGCAAGAAATGGGAAGAAATAGTGGAGCAAAGGTTGGAAGAAGAATCACCTACGGAACCTAACTCCACTAACAAAACCACCGCACCACCGATATTGAACACCGTCCCGAACTCAGGACGCATAAGTCCAGCCCCCGGAAACCGCCACCCCTCTGTACGAGGAAACCAGCTTCAAGGTGCCACCGATCCAACAACCGCCTAGACGACCACCAGCTGCCCCGCAACCGACGCACAAAAACCCAGATCATGTGAACCAACGCCGAACCCCCAGCCCGAACCGATCCCGAAATATTCCGCCCGAGATACAAAGCATCCAGCACCCGCCTTCTTCAAGTCGACGTACTCTCAGCTACAAGGCTGAAGTAATGGATACCGTCCGCAAGTGGGGGCTCCGTTTCGATTCCTCCGGGAAACCCTTTGGAATTACTGGAAAGGCTCACTGAGTTAACACGATGCTACGATATCTCACCTAACGACGTGCTAGGAACGTTGCTCGAAATATTCCGGGGTAGTGCACTTGAATGGTTGCGTATAAAAAGGTATAGTTTTTTTTCGTCGACAGAATTCCGAGAAGCATTCATAGGTCACTTCTTACCCGCCCGATACCTGCACCGTCTAGAAGAAGAGATCCTACGAAAGCGCCAAGAGCGGGCGGCGTGAGAAGGCCAAAGATTATACTCTCTCCGTCCAATACTTGTTGCATCAGCACCCGCAAATGTCGGCGGTTGAGAATATTGAAAGGATCTTTGATAATTTGATAACATGAGGCCCGAGTACAGGTACTACATCCGTCGCTTAGATTTTGAGACTCTGGATGAGCTGGCCTATTTAGCCGAGGAGTTTGAAGGGATCAAAAACGATGATTGTAATGCACATTCGTCACCAGGACCTTACACTTATACCCCACCGGTCGTACCCTACGATCGCAATAACCACTGTTGAATTGCAAGAGTAGGGGTCACCTCAAAGAAACGCGCCACCGACCGTTCCGAATGTTTTGTTCCTTTTGCGGGGTAGACGGTAGGCTAACTAAAGATTGCCCATGCCAAAAACATCCAGTGTCCGTATTAAATAATCCGCCTGAGCTTGACCCCCGCTGTTTCCTCCCCATCAGAGTGGGTGACAAGGAATTCTCCGCGTTAATTGATACCGGTTCTCCTAAAACCTTCGTGGGTCATTCACTGAGGTAAATATTCCGGGAACTATTCTAGAGTATTTAGTATTATAGAACTATTCATTTGGCAAATGGAGACCCGGTCATCACGACGAAGCACTACACCGCCAGTTTCCTCCTCGGAAAGAGCACACTGACAAGCGAGATAACGTATCTCCCTTTGCAGTTTGAGGATGCGTTGCAAGGAATGGATTTGCTTAGCCGAGCAGGTGTGCAGTTATCCATAGGAGGTAAGGTAAATTTTATTACCAACAAGTCAGCCAGCCGAGTACCAACTACAAACAGTTCAAGGCATTCAACCGACGTGCAGCTACAACCAGCATCCCAATTACCACCCAGCAACTTCAGTTACCGATCAGACATCCACCTAGTAAGACAGCTAGAGTCACTACCAGTCCGCAAGCCAAACCACTTCTTAAACCGAAACATGGATTCAGAACGTTCCAAGTTAGGAAAGATCAAGCCCACAGAGTCTCGCACCGGTGTCCACCAAAGCCCGAGACAGAGGTCAAAGAACCAGCGTTCGACTAGCTGGAGTTGGAAGCTGCTCAACTCATGCCACTGCTTCTTGTTTAAGAAAGTTACGGCGGCGCGGCGATGCAAGAAAGCAGAAGAAGCCTGGACCATTCGAAACCCACCAGATGCCGAACCAATACCCGAACCACCTGGCACCCCATTACTCGAAGTACCTCTTCCGAGTTCCTAATCAAGTTTTCTCGTGAGCTTTACACAATATAATAAAATTTCCCGGAATCCCGGGATTAATTTTTTGAAATCCCGGGATTGGAAATTCGATTCGGGAATTTATTCCCTAGTCTCGATGTTAAATTCCTGGGTTTCCTCCAATATCTGACGTTATGTGAAAGTATGGTCGGTTGCTGATTTCTCAGGCCTAAAGCTGGATTAGAAAGGACCAATGTGATCGTCAGCAAATGACTTAAGAAGCTCAAATAAAACTCTAACCTGGATAAAAACCATGTCCAAAACCAGGCGGTGCAAAGCAGGCGGATTCCTTTTTTGTGAATAGGGCAACCTACAGCCAATTCAGATCAGTTGGTACATTAGCTAATGACCAGGACGTCTCTGACGTGTTTAAACAGTTTCACTTGTAGTCCATCGGCCCAGCTACTTTCTTCGTTTTTAGGTTGGCGATTGCTATCATTTAGTTGCTCATTGACGGTATCCTGGCTATCATAACCATAAAGCAACTGATAAAAGTAGTCCCTGCAAATGGCAACTTCCACTGTGTATCTACTACAGTGTTTCCATTCCTATCCTTGTAATGTCCAGGGTGGCGAATTATAGGCTTGATGTTTCTTGTTTCACTTTTCAAGAGAAATTTTCACTCTTCAACGGAATCTTTCCTACTGAAGCATCTCTGCATCTCCTGGCCCTCACGTTGATGGTAGTCTTTTTTCTCCTGAAGAAGCGTTTTTATCCTTTATTCGCTCACCACCATTTTAATTTTGTTAGTCATTACAAATTTGTAGATGCTATGTTTCTTATGGCTTATTGGCTGTTGACATAATGACATAGCTGCCATTGGTTTTTCGGGTTCATATCAACGGTCGTGGGATTCCTCTGAAGCTCGTGGTCAGCTTTTGTTACAGCGGTCACTTTCGATTAAAGTTGCCTAGATTCAATTTCCTTGGCATAGTTGTGCACCAAAGCGCTTCCATAGATATTCGTACTCGAAGTTTGGCACTAACTAAGTAGTGATCAGAGTCGATGTTGGTTGCTCAAAAAGTATCTACGGGCATGTAGAATTATAATATAAAGCTCTGAAACGATTGTCTGTCCTCAAGGCCTTACAAGATCTTCTTCAATAATGTGTTCAATGGTTTAATAAATTTAAGACATTCATTTGCAGCAGCAAAGCTATAAATGCATCGAACTTAACAAAAAAAAAAAAAAAATACAGTAGAACCTCGAAAAGATGAACAGATATAAAATGGGCCCAGTTCATCTTTTCAAATTGTTCATCTCAACCTATAGCTATACATAAAAACATTGCATCTATCAAATCAACGAATCATTAAAAAAAAGGAAACATAAGATAAATAAATAAAAAAGTTGTGGGTTAAAAAACAAACTCATCTAGACAATTTTTTTCAAAATCTGCTTTATAGTTGATTGTCGCTCGGAAGAAACTACTTTTCAGTTTTCACGGGAGGCATCTTTCCTCTTCAAAATTAAAATTTAACTTAAGAATTTACATGAACTGAAAGGTAGACCCTGCCCACAAGCACCGTTACCAAAATTTAATACCGTAATGACACGACCAAATTAAGGGGAAAAATAGAAAAAAACTCATTAGAAATAAAGCGTTCATCTTTTTGAGTACACACCCAGATTTCAACCGTTCATGCTTTAGAACACTGCAATTGGTGGGAAAAAGGCGTTCATCTTTCCGAATTGTTCATGTTGTCGAGATTCTACTGTTTCCATAAAAGTCATTTTTTATATTTTACTAGCGGTACCCGGCGCGCGTTGCTACGCCCAAAAAAACATTTATGTGTATTTAATGTGATTTTAAATTTATTTATACAGTAGAATCTCGAAAAGATGAACAGATATAAAACAGACCCCGTTCATCTTTTCGAATTGTTCATCTTTCCAAGCATCGAGCATTAGTTTAGGAAAAACATAAAGCTATACATACAAATATTGCATATATTTGTTAACAAAATATTTTATTTAAAAAAAAATTAAAACAACATAAATTCATACAAAAGTCGTTGATGAGAAGTAAAAACTTATTTAGATTTTTTACTTGCTCAATAGGGCAAGTATTGGTTTCGTGCAGAAAAAAAAAAATCGAGGTTTTAATCAAACATGACATTACGATGATAGAGAAGCCCAAAAAAGTGGTTTTCGCCATACCGTCCGTCGGTCTGTCTGTGCGTCTGTGCGTCTGTGCGTATGTGCGGATGTGCGGATGTGCGCTTTTTCACGTCATGCTACAGCCTAAACGGCTTGACGGATTTTCTTCAAACTTGATATATAGTAGTTTGAAGAAAAACGGTTGTCGAGGTTTTTTTTATTTCGTTTTAGCCCGGCTCAAACTGGTACCTTTCAAGTAACGGTTTTTTTCAAATTGAATTTTCTCGAAAACGGCTCTAACGATTTTGATTAAACTCAAAATTTAGCTTAATTTAAGCATTTCTAACAAAACTGCGTTTTTCATTTTTGGCTCAAATAGTCCTAACGAAAATCAGGTTTTAACGGCTTTTTTTCAAATAGCCATAAGTTCACAACGGCTTGATTGAATCGACTCAAATTTCGTTTGACATAGTTTTTTATAGTTTTCTATACGATGGCTTTGTAAATTTTTCACTGAAGCCTTTCTAAACGGTGGCTTCCATCCAACGAGCCGATATGTTTTAGCCAACATTTTTTGGTTTTTTCTTATTTGCTCGAAAACGGCTCTAACGATTTTGATTAAACTTTGTGTGTTATATTCTTTTAGTGTTTTTAAGAGAACTGCGTTTTCAGTTTTTGGCTAAAAATGCAAATAACGGAGATCTGCTCTTAACGGTTTTTTTTCAGATGGCCATAAGTTGTCAACGGTTGCATCGAATTCACTCAAACTTTGTTTGGTATAGTTTTTTTTAGCTTCCTTTCAGATGGCATTGATTTTTTTTCATTTTCTTTTTTTTAAATGGAGGCTCCTATACAAAGAGCCATTAGATTTTGGCCAATTTTTTCGTTTTTTCTAATTTACTCAAAAAAGGCTCCCCCGATTTTTATGAAACTTTGTATGTTACATATATAGCTTACTTGAAAGAAAACTGCATTTTTAGTTTTTGGCTACACATGATAATAGCGGAGATTGGTAATATCAGTTTTATTAATTTGGCCATAAGCGGAAATTTATATCATTTATATCACTCAAAAGACGACATCTAAATTTGATATACTAAAGGTTACTAAACGTTAGCTCCCGTATATCGAGTTTTCCAGTTTTAGCCAAATTTTTTTAGTTTTTACCAAATTTTTCAAAAATTAGTTGTTCTTATTAATCGAAAAGTTTGTTTTCGTCTTACTATTGCACCCACAGAGCAAGTACGTGCGACCCAGTCGTGCATTTTATTTTTTTAAACTGCTCTATGGTAGATTTTCACACGGGAAAAGCGTTCATCTTTCCGAATTGTTCATGTTTTAGAACCGTTCATGTTTTCGAGATTTTACTGTATATTTTATCTCAATGCTAGCGGATAAGCAATATTTTTGGTAGTTTTGGTTGGTGTATAAATTTACAAATTTTTTGGCATACACAAAAAGTGCAGTTAATTTGATTGTTAAACTGAACATGATAACATTGATTTAATTGTGGCTTGAATATTTTGCTGCATTTGACAACAATTTGGGAAAATAAAATGTCATTTGTTGTGCGATTCAATTCCTTTTCCGATGTTCAAAAGTTGTTTGGAAAATGTTTGGATGGACGATTCTTGCAGCAAATGGACACGCACGTTTGTTGAGAGTTTGATTTTTTCGACTCAGTTCCATAAATATGATGCTTTTATTCAACGAAAGGAAAACATTTTTATAAAAAAGTTGAAAAAAAAACTTTGCCAAAAGCCCGCATTTTTCTGTCTTCCACCCGGGCATTCCGCTTAAAAATTTATGAAAAAAACCAAAAAAGAATTTAAAAAAAAAAGCTGAACCAAAATTGTTAAAAGCATGCATTTTGTTTCCTTCCACCCGATCGGCTCGAAACCTTCACAGGAACCATCCCTGGACTAAACTATATTTACCCCGAAAATTTCATAAGGATCCATTGGGTGGTTTAGGAGTCCATACGCAACATACATACATACATACATACATACACACATCCATTTTTATATATATAGATATGTATATAGATAGATTATAAAAATATTGAACCAAGAATTGTTAAAAGCTTGCATTTTTGTTTGTCCTTCACTCGATCGGCAATTCCGGAATTTTCGCGGATATTTTAAACAGCTAAAAAATGTATGAAAAAAATCAAAAATAAAAAAAAAAACATCTAAAAAATGTTAAAAGTCTGCATTTTATTTTTGTTTTCCACCCGATCGGAACCAAACCTTCACAGGAACCATCCCTGGATTTAACTATATTTACCCTGAAAATTTCATAAAGATCCATTGGGCCGTTTAAGAGTCCATAGACAACATACAAACATACATACATACAAACATACACACATCCATTTTTATATATGTAGATGCACAGAGGGTGAGTCGATCAATTGTTCATGTTTTCGAGATTCTACTGTTTCCATAAAAGTCAATTTTTATATTTTATGCACAGAGAGTGAGTCGATCAATTTATACCAGAGTCGCGATTTACTAAACATCGCACACTAATGAAATAAATCTCGTTACGAAATTGATGGAATTTGAATTTATTTAATCCTTAATCGTTTCCTAATGCTGAGTAATCCACAGCATTGTCTATAAATACACAAATGCAAAATGTAATTTTATAAATTATATTCAGAGATAGGTATATGTAGTGTGTAAAGTAAAATAATTTGATTTTCATTTTCAATTATAACAACATACCATACATACATACTTACTTATAAAACTTTTTATCGGCCTACTTTGAAAATTTAAATTAAAATATTCATTAATTCAAAACAAGAACAACCAACAAAAAAAAAACTTACACAACATTCGGCAGAAGAGCTTAAAACGCTTTGATTGTTCAACAAATCGATTCAAATCAAATAAATATATTAACTTAATTGTACCTACATTTAATTGAAAAACAATTCAACAAAACCTCCCCCGGTCCGCCCGTTCGGCTTCAGCTTTGCTGCTGTTCAACCATTTGACTCTAATTTGAGTCATTAAAGTTTTGCAAATTCCCAGACCAAAATGAATTAAAATACAAAAATGAATAAAAAAAATAAATATAAATCTCAGTACTTTCAAAATAAACATGGCGGCGTGTGCGTAAAACAATTTATTTACAGTTGTTGCCGCTGTACAACAGAAACAACTTTGCAACATGGAAAACGGTAAACTACCGCCATTCCACAAGTACGCACCAAAATGATTAATGAGACAGAAGTAAACGCATTCAATTTCGCAACGAACAAAAGGCTATAATTGTACCTACTACCACGCCCACTTTCATTAACCCCTCGAGACAGCAATTGGAATGAATTTAAATATTTGGCACTGCCGGCCATACGACGATGACCACCGGTGCTGCCCCCTAGCGATAGCTGTGAAGCAATTTTTACTGCAATTGAACATTTAATAGGAAATAATCAGTGGCGAACAATGATGACAGCCGGACAAAGCCATCGCTACCAGGCTAGCGGTTGTCAGTCGGTCCAGTGCGACGCGACGTGAGTTAAAGAATTAACGGAAACACAACGCGGCGCGGCGCGCGGGGCGAGGGAGATTTTAACGGGTTTCAATTTTTTTAATTTTATTTTTCCCGCCCTACGCACTTTCAGCGGGCAAATTTAAAATTTCCGATGCGTTAATAATTGTCTCTCAGTGCAATTCATGGTTTGTCCGGCGCTCACTGTTGGGTTTCGTTTCGGTGCAGCCAGGCAACATGTCGGCATTTGTCCGGCTGAGTGATTTTGAGTCAGCATCAGCATAGCGGCTAAAATGTATTGGTTTGTTTGAGGGATTTTGTGTGTGTGTGTGATTCGGGCGAATCGCGCCCTCGACCGACCGGAAGCGGGCCATTTTAATTGAAAATAATTTTCACCTAAATACGCTCAATTAAATTCAAAGGACCGGAACAGGGTTTGGGAACTTGGTCCTAAAGTGCGAATGCGGGCAGATATCGACGCTTTTGACTATCGGTGTTTTATTAGAATTAAGTTAAATACTCCGACTTTTTTTTTTCACTGAAATTTTTTTTACAGCCACCTGGGAGCGTGGGAGGTGATAACTTTTTGTTCTTTTCGCCATTTGGAAAATAGCCATGACCACGACGTATTTTACATTTGTGTGCTTGTGGTTACCACATATTTTGTTGGTTAATCATCGAACATAGACTTTGTATGGACGGACTCATCGATTAAACCATATTTTGATTTTTGATAAAAGGTTGAGGGATAATACATTGTTACTTTCGTGGTTTCATGGAATTAGTTGGTGATTATATGAGTTAACTCCAATTTAATGAATCAATTTGTTTAGGCCAACGGCAGTAGTGGCATTGGGGAATAGCATTCTAAAACCCTATATTACATTGAAGCCTCCACAATGGCAGTGCAGCATTGTACTTTGGTTTTGAATATTGCCTCTTTGTGATGGCTAAAGCCAATGGTGGCGGAGGGGTATCAGGTTTCGCGTCTATTTATATAAAACATAATGTGGTATGTGTTTCCGCTTAATTGGCGTGATGTTTTGGCGGTTAAGTAGGTGAGAGAGTCCTTCAGTGATACGCAAATGAGGTCAATTTAGGTTTTTGATAGAAGAGGTGTGTTCGAGGCTGAGGTAGGTTTACTGGTTTCTATATTATATAACCTAAAACGCAAGTTCCACAAAATTAATTAAATTATTATATCTTCAAATTCATTCAATCATCACTTCCACTACTACAACAGATCTTTTTTTTTTTTAATAATAATAATAATTTTAACTATATGCCTGTAAGACCCAAGGTCTTTTAAATGCAAACTGCACGGCATTAGTTAGAAGGAATAGAAAGATAGGAAAGAATTTTTGTTGGTACAATGGATTGAGAATAAGATGATATTTATCTCAAGAAAATCCCACGAGTGGCGTCCAGTTGAAACTGGGGGAATAAATACAAATTGCTGCCCAGGCTGGGGCTCGAACCCACAACTCTGAGGTTAGCAACCAAGCACTACATCCACTGTACCATTGCCACCCGCAGATCTTTAGTCAAATGTAAATTTTTTCTGACAATTTCATGTTCATTTCAGTTTTATAACAGTTCGGTTTGCAGCTAAGACTTAGTCCGTTAAGTATACCGTAAAACATTCATATATTTTAGAAAAAATCACATATCTACTTAAATATAATAATTTCTTATTCAAACACCCTGTGACATTCGAACATACTTTTGGTACATCGTTAATGAAAATACAAAATTGAATATGTCTCAAAGCAGAACCCTGCGGAACCCTCTTGCCTGATTCACAACCTCGCGTCACGACGAGACGAGAGCGTCGCGATTATCGCTGTCACTTTTTCTCTTTCTGATTTTTCAGAATCAGGCATCTATTTGGAGATTCATAAATTCAGCTATCACCTTATCTACCCCAATTTCCTAGCTTCCATTTGAAAAATAGTCTTTTATAAGATGGCGCCGCTGCCACTCTGGCAAGAAAACCAGGAGCCACATTGTCAAAGTTATATTGAGTACGACTATCATCAAATATCTTGATCATCGCAGTTTGACAACTGAAATGAATGCGGAAGCCTGATTAAATGAAGACAAAATATTCATCAATTTGATTAAAAATCCTTACTGCTGGAACTTTTTTCAAAATCTTTGACAGGGAAGGCAAGATTTAAATTTGACGGAAATTAGGACAAGAAATATAATGTGTTTTCAGCCACTGATATGAACTTGGCTTACTTTCAGGAATCGTCTAAATGTCTTTAGTATAGTAGGGGAGACTGGCCTAAAATGTCCCACCAGGGTAAAATGGCATACTTGCTAGAAATCTTAGAATCGAACAGAATTAACATGTTTTGTGAACACAGTTCTTTAGTTTTTCAAAAAACATCAACACAAACGAAATGCTACCAACTTCAAGCTGTTATTTAAAATTAAGTAAATCAAACTGTGTCTAGACTTCACTAAAGAACACCAAGAAATATTTTTGTGGACATTTTAGAACTTCAAAACCCCTAAAAAACATTGTATTTGGCAGGAGGCAGTAAATGTTTGTACGTATTAAGTGTTTCTAGCTATTTTACTGAAATCATTTGCCCCAAATTTATTTTCGTTTGTTCAGTATTAAAGGTTTAAAAAAAACCTAAAATGGGCAAAATGGCCTATTGAGCACGTTGCTAAAACGGCATAGTGGGCCATTTTAGACCAATACTTATTTTTTAATTTTCTTCTTAGCATAAATGGTTGGAAAATATCAACGCACTCCTGCCAGACAGTCCTGGACGGAGGACACATTGTTAAAAGCACTCGAAGCAGTTGAAAAAAAAAATAAATGTGCTGGATGAAGGCCTCCAAATCATTTGGAGTTCCAAGAAGCACCTTACGTAGAAGAGCAGCCAACAAAAATAAAGTGTTAAAAGGCGTACAGAAAGGTCTGGGGAGATTTACTTCCACCTTTACCGAACAAATGGAAAAGCAGCTCGTTGACTTCATCCTACTTTTGGAGTCACATATGTTCGGACTCACATGCCACGACATTCGAAAACTTGCATACCAGCTAGCCGAACAAAACAACATGCAGCATCGCTTCAGCCATGAAGAAAAGAAAGCTGGTGAAGATTGGCTGAGAGGGTTTCGGTCGAGGAACCCAAACATTTCACTCAGGCAGCCGGAAGCTACTTCTGCAGCTCGTGCACAAGCCTTCAACAAGCCCCAAGTGCGAAAATTCTTTGATATTTTGTCCAACTTGATGGGAAAAGAAAATATTAGTGCCACCCGAATTTGGAATGTGGAGGAGTCTGGTTTGTCCACTGTACAAAAGCCACAAAAAATCCTTGCCCAAAAAAAAAAAAAAAAAAAACAGGTAGGAGCACTTACAAGTGCAGAAAGAGGACAGCATTCAACCGTCGTTTGTTGCATGAGTGCCAGTGGGGCGTTCATTCCACCCACTCTTATATTTGCAAGAAAACTTTAGAAGCATGAGTTGATTGATCTTTGATTTTGTTTTAAATAAAGTTTTTATTGAATTGAAAACGCTTTTTGGTTTACAAGGGTAAAATGGCATACTAGTGTGCCATTTTGCCCAAGCAATTTTGGTGACTACAATTTAGAGACACTTTGAAAATATTTTGTATATATCTTGGAACTGCGTTATTGATTAAACTTTGAAAAAAATAAACATATGAAGTTAAAAGTCAAATTTTAAAAGAGATATAAGCCATTTTCCTTAGGTGGGCCATTTTAGGCCAGTCTCCCCTACAATGGATAGAAAATTTGCAGACAGTAGGTCGAGCCAAAGCGAAGTCTAAGGTGTTTTAAACCGAACGAAACATTTTAGGTCCGTGATGGTCATTATTCTTATGACATTAGATTGAAGCAAAAGAAAGCGACTCATAAGCTATGTGAATGAGAAAATTTTGCTTGGTCTATAATACAAGCATTGGTATGGTGCAGAAAACAAAATTGAGGTTTCAATCAAACATATTAACTTTACGATGATAGATTAACTTCTAGGAATGCTCATCAGTTACCACTTCTTGGGACGTACCATACGTCAAGGGCTCGTTGCAGAAATGAATCATCCTCGCTTATGATGATAAGTTTAACTGATGCACTTTTGTGTCCTTCACTTTTGTCACGGCTTCTTCTTCGTTCTGAAGAATCATATCAGATCTCGTGTTTAGCTATAGAATATCTTTCACAATCAAAAACAAAATGTTAATCCTGTAAAGAATCCCGAAGTTTTTCCTAATGATACTTATACTTTGGATTGTATTTTTTGTTGTGAGATCAGCTTATTAGAGGTCTGGATGCCCTAGGACAACAAAGATGTGGAGCTCCCTTCCCCCACCCAAAACGGTGACTTCACCAACGAATGAAAAAATTTCCGAGCTTTTTCCGCAGAAAAATCGTCAGTTTCCGAAGTAAATCACTTTCACTGCTTAGGAGCGATCTCTTTGATATACGGTTTTGGCAAATCATGGTTATTGTTTTTATTTCCATTTTTGAAAATGAGCGCTCTCCAGTGCAATTCGTCACCATCAAATCCAAATACATTTCAATGCAATTTCGAAGTATTTGAATGTATCTCTGAAGAATTATTTTTGGGTCCTGAAACATCCTGTTTGTAGCTTTAAATCGCTCCAAAATATTGTTCCAAAATATTTCAAATAAAGCGGTATTGGTGATTATCAGAATTCTCCTGCTCATATTTTACAAGGCCAAACGTTCTTTGAATCTAATAGAAACTCGAAAGATCGAACGCTCAATAGTAATGGGAGGCTTTTATCGGAACTGTTTGATGACTTTGGTTTTTTCGTGCTGAACGGAGTAGCAAATGGGGACAGAAGTGGCGAACTGACCTTTATTAGTGGCCAAGGACAATCGGTCATCGACTACTGTGTGATTTCGGGAGAATGGTTTAACATGATAGAGGACTTTCAGGTACTTTTGGCTTGTTTCTCAGCTCACATGCCAATATCGGTGAAAGCTAATTTTGTTGGTAGTGTGCAGCAGAATAACGCTAATAGCCTTGTAAGACTTTTAAATCAAAATTGTAATCTTCTTCCATCTCAACCAGTGAGTGATGTTGAACAAATTGAGAACAGCATTATAAGAGTAATTTACGATTCTGCCTCACCAACAAATAATAACAATGCATTCTCACCCAAGAACAAATGGTTTGACAGGGATTGTTTTAAACTTCGTAAACTATCTTTTAAATATTTAAAACTATTCAGGTCGACAAACTCTTTTACGTTCAGAACTTTGTATTTACGTGCCAACAAAGAGTTTAAGCTACTATGCACCCAGAAAAAAATGCTCTACCTTAAAAGCCTTGCAACGAAGTTACAATATTGTAAAAACTCTAAAGAATTCTGGTTGAACGTTCGTGAGTTGGGTGGGCGATACCGATGTATGAAGATTGTTCTCGAAGCGGAAACTTTAGCTGCTCATTTTAAAACACTACTGTCAGCCGATGAGAATCTTCATACGTTTAGTTTTGCCTTACATAACGAAACTGTTCCGGTACTCGACCGTCCTATCTGTATAAGTGAACTTGAAACTTGTTTGGTGTCCATGAAGAATAACAAAGCTCCGGGAAGTGACGGTATCCCTATTGAATTTTTCAAAAATGGAACTGATCAACTAAAAAACTACATTGTTGATTTTTTTAATTTGATTTACGATAATGCAAGTGTGCCTATTAGTTTTACCAAAGCGCTCGTGTATCCAATTTTTAAAAAAGGTGATGCGAGTCGTCCAGAAAACTATAGAGGAATCTCTATTCTTAACTCTCTCAGAAAGATTCTTGCTACGATCCTTTACTCAAGACTTTCCATGTGGATAGAAGACAACAACCGCCTTAGTATGTACCAAGCTGGTTTCCGTACAGGGTTTTCAACAATTGATCACATCTTTGCATTGACTAGTATTGCTAGAAAGTTTATTGAAATGAAGAAGAAGCTATATGTATGCTTTGTAGACTTTAAAGCAGCATTTGATACAGTCAACAGACAAGCTTTAATTTATAAACTGGCATCGCTTGGAGTATCAAGAAAGTTCCTTTTAGTATATGCTAAATTTCTCTCGGCATCAAGTGCGGCTGTGTGGGATGGATCCAAATTGTCCGAATGGTTTGATACGTCTGCAGGTGTCCCACAGGGTTGCATTCTAAGCCCGATTCTGTTTGCCTTGTACATTGATGCCATATCTGAGATTCTTCCTGGTGGTGTAAGCTTTGCAGGGAATCACATAAAAGTACTCCTCTACGCCGATGACCTGGTGTTGCTGGCGGATAATCCTTCTGCGCTCCAAATGCAAATAAATAGGCTACAGTCATTTTGTGTAACTTGGGATCTCCAAATCAACGTCATAAAAACGAAGGTCATGATTTTTGAGAATCGACAGAGAGTAAGACTTCGTGAAGAATCCTGGCGACTGAACAACGAGCGTATCGAGGTAGTGCGTGAATTCAAGTACCTTGGTGTGTTGGTGACGAATAATTTAAACTTCCACAAACATGCAAAAGAAAAAAGCAGTGAGGCGAAAATGGCACTTAACATGATGTGGCCGAAATTCTTCGCTAACCAAAACATTGATCTCTCCTCAAAATATCAAGTGTTCAACGCAACAGTTAACACCTGTATGTGTTACGGTGTGCAGGCATTTGGAGTGAGCCCCTTTGAAGAATTTGAAGCCGTTCAAAGACTTTTTTTCAAGCGTTTATTTCGACTACCAAACGTGACACCAACCTACGCTATTCACGTCGAATCGGGATTACCACCTATTTACTTGCAAAACTTGAAAGCTCATTCTGATTACATAACAAGAGTGATGATGAGAAGTGAAAACAGTCTTCAAAGGTCAATTTTAATAAGATTGTTGCAAATCAATGCCTCACCGTTCAGAGACTGGAATCAACTTGCGTTATCGCACGACCTTAACATATCTCTCTCAGAGAGTAACGCTACTGAATGGCAAAATATATTTGCAATGATCATCTCTAAAGTTGATGACAAAATATTTGACCAGCACTTAACAAGAGCATCCTCATCGGCATCCAGACTATTTTACAGGAACTTAAACCATCATTTACTATCCCAAGAAAGCTACTTCAACATCAAATACTCGTCGGAAATCATAAGCATTATCTTCAGAGCCAGAGTCGAATTACTAAAGTTAAATTTCATCCCACATAGAACCGACCTTCAACATACTTGTAACCTATGCAACAGGAGAGAACCTGAAAATATTTACCACTTTATTGCGGTGTGTCCGATCCTACAGGAAATTCGACGTTTATACTTCCAAGAGAGTTTCCTATCCATTAACAGTCTTTACGAAGTATTAAATGGAGCACGGGGGTGGCTCGTTTTGTATAAGTATTGTAATCATGCCCTTACTTATCGGAATAGCTTTTGAAAGGTTAACACAAACTGCAAGCCTATGATCAAACACTGAGTCAAAAAAAAAAAAAAAAAAAAAAAAAAAAAATTAAATAATGTTTCAAATCATTATAAATTGCCACTTTTTGTTTTTGTTTTAAACAATACAAATTCACAAGCTTTTATGTTTCAAATCATTAAAATTGACACCTCTCGCTAGCCCTTTTGATTTATTCTAAATAGTTATGTATATAAACGTTTTAACCTCCTCTTATAATAAAGTATTATTAGAAAAAAAAAAAAAAAAAAATATATATATTACATCTTCTCTATTTACAATTGTATCTTTTTTTTATTTTTGTTTTATTTATACTGAAATGTTACTTCCGGCAGACGGCAAAATTATTGTCAAGTCCGTATTCTTACTAAAAAAATAATATTGTAACGCTTAAAATAAAATAAAAGAGAATCTAATCTAATCTAATCTAAAGCGGGTTTGAGACGACTCATTTTTTGTAGTAGGTGCGATGCTTTATTCGTCAAAATATCTATTTGCTCCTTATCGGAAGTTATACTGCTACGAGCCTCTTTGATTTGTGAATAGTCGTTGACAATCGCCTTCGTAGCTTTAGCTCGACGAGACCAACGAGTCTCGCTAAGCATTTTTAACACTGTCCGCATTTTTTCTTCGATAATTTCTCAATCAAGGGGCCCCTCTTTTGGGGAGGCCTCGGAGCAGTTGCCCCGGATGCCCTCCCTCGAATTCGGCCCTGTATATCCGCCTTCCCTTTATACATAGGGCGAATGCATAAGATAAAATCTTAAGTACTTTTAATAAGCGGAAGATTGAAGAGGTTTTTGTTTAGATTGGCATAGAAAGCAAAAACAACAACAAAAAACATGTAAAGTGGTTAAGACATGTTCCATGAAATTACTATTATATGTATTTAACGGTGAAGGTAACTTTCCCTCTATTGTTTAGGCATTCGATCGGTTCTCTGAAGTAGAGATGACCAATTTACATAAGAGTGATGAGCCATCTCACACCGGATATCACCCATCTTTTTTCAAAACTCAGAAGTTATCTCGTCTGGCCCATCCGCTTTCACTTCTTTTGGAGTTTTTACCCACTCCACTAAATTTTTTAATTGTATCGTCGACACGTACCTCAGTATAGTAAAATCAGCAACTTGTGAAGAATTATGTCGTCTTCCTTACGAAGTTGACCTTGCGATTTGTTAATGAACTTTGACAAAACGAATATCCTGAGTTGGGTAAATTAAAAACTGCGAATCAATTGAACCAATTTTTGGGCTCATTTCTTTAGTTACTACCCGCCTAAATAAAAACGACCGACATCAGCGGGCTTTCCTTAATGATTAACCTCGGCAAATGACATTCCTATTGAGTGTTCCATGAGCAATAACTTTAACTATACCATCATCCTTTACTCTTTGTAATATGTTTTCCTAATTTTTAGTCTTTTAATGTTTCTTTGAAACCGTTTTGCAAATGAATTCCATTTGAAAACACACACAACCCTTTTTGATGTCTATCCTTTTCTGGTACCTTTTATTCCTTCAATATACCTTTTTTGTATTTTCTATTCCTTTATGATTCCATTAGCACTTTCTAAGCATTCGTTAAGTGTAAATTGGTCCTTCGAGCCGTATATTATTTGATGATTCTCTCAAAACTACATGCCAAAATAATTTCCATTTGAATTAGTAATTAAGGGTTCCATTAGTAATTACAGTTATCATTATTTGAAAACACCTTTTGCTCCTTTTATAGCTAGCTATTTCAAAAGTTTCAATGAGAATTTTCGAAATAAATGTCAACACATGGCTTATAGTTAAATTCACACGCATGCACATTACCAGAAGCATTTTCAATTCCCTCACTCCAAGGACGCACTTAACATTATAATATTGAAGGCGGTTCGCCTCTTTTCTCCACACTTCGAACACTCCACATCCGGAAGGCAAAGATGGTATTAAATTACAATTATACTGTTCTGAAAGTTTTGTTGCGTAAGTGTTAATTGTAATGTTGAGCGTTCGTTCCCCCCATCTAAATCCACTTAGCTACAACTCCAATGCTCCTCTTGGGTAGGATCTTATATGGAATTTGATAACCTCAAACATCACTCTAGTGTGTGGTGCGAGCACACTTTATATGTATGTATATGTAGGAAACCCGACTCCTGTCGAATTTAAAGGGTATGTATAGATATTCTCTTAAGATCGCAGCCATCCTCCTTGATAGTATGGTGAGTTCATAAAATCTGTCATTGCTACCATCAGTACAGAGAGGTTCAAAATCTCGAATGTGTACTGTACTCTGTTTCCCTTCACTTCCCGTCTGTTATTTTTTTTTTTTTTTTTGATTTTTTCTTTAATATTTTGTAGTGATTATGCTTAATGGAAATAAGAGGAGGTGTATAAAAATAGGTGGTTGGGGTGACTGTATTTAACGATGAACTTTCTGATAGTTGTCACCCATTTTAAGTTCATTATTTAATTAGAAGAGGATAGGAGTTGTAGATTCAGGTTGAGAGGGGGATATTTGTTCAGAAATTAATTATTTAGTGGTGTGATATACAATGTGTAGGAAATGAATACATTTTCGTTGAAATTAATAGAGGGAATTGCTGGAGCTTACGTCTATTCTGTAAATTTAAGTATGATTTCAAAGAAATCTTGAGCTTTGGGAATACGAAACTCAGACGAAAAAAAGAGAAAGAGTAGCAAAAAAAATTGTCTTTAATGACATGTGGGTGAGAAATGAGATATGAAACTTTATAATTCATATAAATATAACTTTTGAAATACTGGAACTATCGTATTGGTTGATACATTTTTTGAAAGGTAATAACTGCTGCTATCTAATGGTAAACCATTTTAAAGATTTTAATCGAAATGAATTTTGGATGTTTTGCAAATTTTGTTTTTGGGCTGTAACTTCGTTAAATCGACTCCTTTTGAGTCGATTTTTGCACCGTTTTTTTACTATAACTTTTGAAATACTAGAGCTATCGTATTGGTTGATGCATTTTTTGAAAGGTAATTAGAGCTGCTATCAATTGGTATACCATTTAAAGGATTTTAATCAAATGGTATACCATTTAAAGGGTTTCAATCAAAATGAATTTTTGGTGTTTTACAAATTTTGTTTTTGGGCTGTAACTTCGTTAAATCGACTCCTTTTGAGTCGCTTTTTACACCGTTTTTCTACTATAATTTTTGAAATACTGGAACTATCGTATTTGTTAAAGAATTTTTTTAAAGGTAATTAGTGCTGCTATCAAATGGTATACCATTTTAAGGATTTTAATCATAATTAATTTTTGGTGTTTTACAAATTTTGTTTTTTGAT
The DNA here is from genome assembly GCA_916050605.2 of Platycheirus albimanus. Classification (NCBI taxonomy): domain Eukaryota; kingdom Metazoa; phylum Arthropoda; class Insecta; order Diptera; family Syrphidae; genus Platycheirus; species Platycheirus albimanus. The sequence continues at coordinate 288,129,158 of OU696696.1, read as the reverse complement.
GCATTTTATGAAAGGCAATTACTGCTGCTACTCGTATTTTGTTATAACGGGTGATTTTTTAGCTGGTTTGGTTTTGGCAACACTGGTTTTGACAGCTGACGTGTGTTTAGTACCTTGTGTCACTGTCAAACAGCTTCAGTTTGGTTTGCAATTTAACCATGGATCGTCTTACAAATGAACAACGCTTGCAAATTATTGAATTTTACTATCAAAATTCGTGCTCGGTTCGAAATGTTCGTTTCCGCTTTTTTATCGAAAAATTGTGTTCAGCGATGAGGCTCATTTTTGGTTGAATGGGTACGTAAATAAGCAAAATTGCCGAATTTGGAGTGAAGATCAGCCAGAAGCATTGCAACAGCTACCAATGCATCCCGAAAAAGCCACTGTTTGGTGCGGTTTATGGGCCGTCGGCATTATTGGGCCATATTTCTTCAAAGATGATGCGAATCGCAGCGTTACTGTCAATGGTGAACGCTACCGAGCGATGATAACAAACTTTTTTTTTGCCCGAAATGGAAGTTCTTGACTTTCATAATATGTGGTTTCAACAAGACGGTGCCACATGCCACACAGCACGCGAAACAATGGCGCAATTGCGAGGCGAGTTTGGTGAACAGTTAATTTCACGTTTCGGGCCGGTCAATTGGCCGCCTAGATCGTGCGATTTGACACCATTAGACTATTTTTTGTGGGGGTATGTCAAGGCTAATGTCTATAGGGACAAGCCCGCTTCGATTGACGCACTGGAAGCCAACATCCATGCATTCATTCGTGAGATACCGGCCGATATGTGTGAAAGAGTATGCCAAAATTGGACTCAGCGGATGGGCTACCTGAGACGCAGCCGCGGTCAACATTTGCGTGAAATTATCTTTAAACATTAAATTGCAAAGTTCAAACTATCGATTCAAATAAATATTTCATTCATTTTTTCGAATTTTGTGTGTTTTTTTTTAAAAAAAAAGTTCTAAACCTCTTAAAAAATCACCCGTTACAATGTTTTGTATACAATGCGTATTCCAAGAAACCCTTTTATCTATCCTTATCTTTCAGGGTACACTTTATCGATCACGAGCGACGGATAATTAATAATGTCTTACAGGCATATAGTTAAAATTATTATTACTATTATAGAAGGATAGGTATCCTGTACACAGTATCAAACATAGTTTCTTGACATTCAAAGTAGCCGCGTTTCCTTCCTGCAATTTTGAACGGATTCTTATTTCAATTGAGCAGACATGTCAATTAGCCTCAGATTTTTACAGAAATAAAAACGTAAGGGAACCACGGTTTTTTTTTGTTTAATCTAGTAACTTACGGTCATCGAAATCTGTCATTTCAATGAAATTCTGACGTCATAATGACGAAGTTATCTGTCTTAAAGGCGCCATGTCGTCATAGAAATTTCTCATTTTTGAATTGATAAATTTTTACAAAGTGTAATTAAAAAGCCTTATCTCCCCGCGCGGGTTCAATATTTTTTGGAGTAGGAGCTTTAGCAACGTCAAAGATGTTGTTGCATATCAATCAGAAAAAGAAGTGGACTATCATTTGAACTGTTAATGGCACACACACTTTACCAAAAACAAAATCAATCTCATTTTATTTTCAATGCAACTAGAAAAATCGTGAAATCTGGATCGAACCCGAGAGCGAATCCGAAAATGTCGTGGAATTCACCAACAATTTATGAATGTCATGTGATCGTCATTGCGAAAAATGACTTCTGTCATAGCGGTTTCATGTCACCATCAACTTTCAAAGTTTTGAAAGTGGCCAAGTCGTGTGATCATCATTCTTTTGCATGTCATAGCAATGACACCGAATGTCAAAAATCACAATGCCAAGCTCTGCACGTCATCGTTTTATGGGACACCACCGACAGACTTGAGCCATTCGAGCGATCATCACTGTAGTTAGCAATGGCACTCTGAACAGTGACAGTGCACTGACGTTACAATGACTTATCTTCTTGTGACGTCAGAATGACATTTCAATGACAGATTTTGATGACCGTATTATACTAGCTTAACTCGAGGCGATATAGCTGCTACATATGAAATTTTTTTTCTTACATCCGATATGTCTGCTTTTTTGAACCCTTTCATGATTTCAAGAATCTCTTTGAAGCTCTCTTCTTTTTGTCTCGTAACAAAAATATTCGCCGCAAGCAGCATCCCACAGCGGCGGCCGATTTATAGCATTCTACAAATTCATCGAAAAATGCTCTACCTGAGTCCATTTTTATTAGAAATACAAAAACTTTGTGCTAGTGGTTTTATTTTGACTGATGTTTTGACGTTGTTTTCGTACACATTATCGAACAAATCTACGAGCAGGCCCTGACTGTTGTTACAAAAAAAAAAATTATCGGTTATCCATCCTGATCGATGAAATATCAGTCAGATGTACACATTATCATTCTTATCCGAATTCAGTTCAAATCCATCAGTCATGATCAAAAAGGTGTACCCCACATTAATGCGTAAAATCAAAAGAATATGTACGTTCCGTGAACTTTGGTTCTTGAGTTGAAATTTTTCAAAATATGAATTTTTTATGAAAATTCTATCGTTAGTACTAACAGCGCAATTACCGTTAACGTAAGTCAGGGTACATCAAAGTAAGCCTTTTCTTAAATCCCCAAAAAATAATATCAACATTGTAGATAGGGTCTTTACTGTAAAACAATTTTTTTCTTAAAACATACCAAAGAACCGTGCCCTAAAATATTGTTTACGAATTAGGGGACACCTTGAATAGACCAACTCAGTCTTGATACTCACCAATAACAAACAATAATTATTGTAACGTTGAAGAACCTTGGTGGTCCACACAGTTCCCGTGTCAAACTAAAGACAAGGATGTCAACGCAGGTCACACGAGTTGTGGTTAACAACTCCACTTTCCAGGGCTTCGAGCTTACATATATGGGTACCAAAAGCAAGGCAGGGAAGGGCTAAAGCCAAACTTTTAAGCTTTCACAAAGCAAGATAAAGTTCCCTCTTTTGCTTTAGTTGGCAAGCAATCTTTTTGACCGCTATCTCAATAGCAAGAAGTGACGAAAAAATGAAACACTTTAAAAATAACTTTGCTAATATTTAAGTTATATGAAAAACATACTTCATATAGTATACATAGGTACTTACTGTTATTTTGTAAAGCACACCAAAGTTTCAAAAGTGAAGGCTGAGTTTTAAAAATACATTTACCTTCCAACCGACGAGCCTGGTATACAAATTACACATATTTCTTTTTTCAATTAAGTTAAAAACTTTTCAAACACTTCTACAAAAAAAAAAAAAAACTCTCCACCATTATAACGTAGGAAGCCCTACTCATAATATCTGACAACATCCAAAAAGCCAAAGTCGTATGTAAATGCAAATTTATCCAAAAGCTGGCAAATTGTTTTGGCATATACCCCGTGCTCCTTCCACAAAATATAGGTTGAAGAGGTAAATATACAACCCTTTTGCCTATACAACCATCGTCTTCTAACTTTCCTCTGTGATAGCTGCCACAGCAGCATTCATGAGAAACACAAACAGATGTCGGTCCTAAAGGAAAACAAAACGTCCTCTTTACTATAAGACAGAGAGATAGAGTTTGTCATCTTTCCAACATACATATTATATCCCTTGTCCCAACTTCCAACTCCCAACTTCCAAGCCCAACAAACAAAGACCCAAAAATAAAAACAAATAACCTAGAATTACCAACAAAAGTGCGTTTCACCTGTCGAAAAATGTTTTGTAAAACAATTTGCCCCAACACCAACGAACTTTATGCGAAACATAACTTTGTCCTTGTCGTCGTTCGGTTAGACTGGCATATGGCGCCCAACGCCGACACCGCACTGAGTGTATATTTTCAACAAAAGCCACCATTGCCGCCATCATCGTCTCCTAATATCCATAACGGAACTTCGCGGATGCGTTGCGCCATTTTGTGTATATACATACTTATGCTTTAAAAGAAGGGGATCACTGCCAAATAATAAATTAAGTTATTTTCTCCCTCGGCACCTACCTACCTATATATATGTACCTTCAAGCTCCAACTTCCATTTTCCATACTCTACAGAGTCTACAGTCTATACAGTCTGAACTGTACACCCTGTCACCCGCTGAGAAGCCTGTCATAGTTGGCGACATTTTGAAGCAGTATACTTACTATATGCACAGCAAAATAACTGGCCTTCTTCGTTTATTGGCAACATTTGGTATGCTTCAATAAAGACAACTAGCTAGCTACTCGTAGCTATAGAGCTGAGCTGTTATGGAACTGAAATGGGTCCAAGGGTGGGGGTGCGGGCGGCCTGTTTATGGAAAAGTTTTGGTTTTCTTGAAAGTTTGCCGCATCGTGGAGCCGCCAAATTAGTATAGTAAAATTGTTTATTTGTTTGTTTCTCACAAATTAAGCGTATATTTGGCGGAAAGTACTTCGATAGCCATAAATTAACCGGAAGGCCATTTTTTAAATGAAAATTTGCTAAGGCACACAAGGCGGCCGGCGCTACTCGGCGCCCCAGACCAGCCTTGCTCAGCCCACCTTATATTCAAAAAGACCCCGGAGGACACTCTGGCAAGAAAACGAGAACTTTGGTTGAAAGGAAATTTCCCGAATGAATAGAGAAGCATATTCTAGGAATTAATGGCAAGAATAGTTGTTGGAAGTTTTGTTACTTTTGAATCTTCTTATAGTATATCTACCTACTTTCTTACATTGTGGAGTGGAGGTAGGTCTTTTGAAATTGATGCAGAATGAGGAAGAAAGTTTTTTGGTTAATTTTAGTGAAATTAATTTTTGTGTAAGGCATAATGGCATTTTTTAACTGAAAGTATGTACCTATACCTATGTACGTATATTTATAATAAAGAGAAAAGCATTTTCCAGTTCTTGGACTTTATAGGTATGCCTGGGATAGTTCTTATAAGTTTCTGGTAAAATTTATTTGTAAAGAAGAATTCTTGAGAATTCTGACGATTTATAGAGTTAGCTGCTTTGCTTGATAAAGAAAAAATAATTCTTAATTCTACTCAGACATGCGGGATTGATGCGAAAACTAAAGACAGTGAAGTACACTCAAAATAACTATTTTTTTGCTGAAAATTAAGAGAAAAGCAAGTACATAGATATCTACCAATAATTTTATAGGAATTTTACTTGCGATTATATTTACCTAGGTACCATAAGGCAATTTATGCATTCGTAAAAAAAATTCTTACAATCAAACATGACATTACGATGGTAGTCGAAAAAAGTGTTCCACAGCTTTAACGGCTGGACCGATTTTCTTCAAACTTAGTACACACACAGTATTATTATGACGTCCTTCAGAGTTGCTTTTGTGATATGCATTTGTACCTGCCATACGATTTTAAATGAAAAATTCATTTTTTCTCAAAAACAGCTCCTACAATTTCGATAAACTTTATGAATGGTATTTTTTCTGTAAATTGTATGTTTTGGTTGGAATAGATTTTTCAAAAAAAAAGTCTTATAACAGTACTTTCCATTGGACCGATTTTTACTTGCTCTATAGGGCAAGTATTGGTTTCGTGCAGAAAAAAAAATCGAGGTTTTAATCAAACATGACATTACGATGATAGAGAAGCCCAAAAAAGTGGTTTTCGCCATACCGTCCGTCAGTCTGTCTGTGCGTCTGTGCGGATGTGCGCTTTTTCACGTCATGCTACAGCCTAAACGGCTTGACGGATTTTCTTCAAACTTGGTATATAGCAGTTTGAAGAAAAACCATTGTCGAGGTTTTTTTTATTTTGTTTTAGCCCGGCTCAAACTGGTACCTTTCAAGTAACGGTTTTTTTCAATTTGGATTTTCTCGAAAACGGTTTTAACGATTTTGATTAAATTTATAATTTAGCTTACTTTAAGCATTTCTAACAAAACTGCGTTTTTTGTTTTTGCCTCAAATGGTCGTAACGAAAATCAGGTTTTAACGGCTTTTTTTCAAATAGCCATAAGTTCACAACGGCTTGATTGAATCAACTAAAACTTTGTTTGACACAGTTTTTAATAGTGTTCTATAGGATGGTTTAGTAGATTTTTCACTGAAGCCTTTCTAAACGGTGGCTTCCATACAACGAGCCGTTGAGTTTTAGCCAACTTTTTTTGGCTTTTTCTAATTTTCTCGAAAATGGCTCTAACGATTTTGATTAAACTTTGTGTGTTATATTCTTTTAGTGTTTTTAAGAGAACTGCGTTTTTAGTTTTTGGCTAAAAATGCAAATAACGGAGATCTGCTCTTAACGGCTTTTTTTCAAATGGCCATAAGTTGTCAACGGTGGCATCGAATTCACTCAAACTTTGTTTGGTATAGTTCCTTGCAGCTTCCTATCAGATGGCTTTGATTTTTTTTCAGTTTCTCTTTTTTAAATGGTGGCTCCTATACAAAGAGCCACTAGATTTTGGCCAATTTTTTTCATTTTTTCTAATTCACTCAAAAAAGGCTCCCTCGATTTTTATGAAACTTTGTATGTAACATACATAGAATACTTCAAACAAAACTGCATTTTAAGTTTTTGGCTATAAATGATAATAGCGGAAATTGCTTTTAACAGTATTATTAATTTGGCCATAAGTGGACATTTGTATCATTTATAACACCCAAAAGATAACGTCTTAATTTTAAATATTAAAGGTTTCTTAACGTTAGCTCCCGTATATCGAGTTTTCCAGTTTTAGCCAAATTTTTTTGGTTTTTACCAAATTTTTCAAAAAAGAATTGTTCTTATTGATCGAAAAGTTTGTTTTCATCGTACTATTGCACCAACAGAGCAAGTACGTGCGACCCAGTCGTGCATTTTATTTTAAATGCGATTTTCCCGTAAGCCACTTGAAAGGATTTCGATGAAATTTTTAATATAGAAGCCCTTTTATAAAAGAAATAATATAAATTCTTAAATTTTTCAAAAAAAGTTTTTTTAATTTTATTTTTCTTATAAAAACTACAAAGTGCTAGAAGTTGGTATACTCAAAAAAAAAAAAAAAAAATTGGAATATATTTTCGAAAAGTTTTTCAAAAAAAAACGTTAAAATTCAAAAAAGTAAAAGAAACCTGATGGCTTACTTCATTTTCCCCAAAAAACGTTTTAAGTATTGATTTTTAAGTGATTAATAAAATTTTATACACTTAGGTTTTTCCCTGCTTTTTTTCCAAAATCTCAAACCCCAAGAACACTGTCTCACATTAGAGCAAGTTCGTACGACCCAGTCATGCAGTTTTTTGTGTGATCCGAAATCGCACTCTAGAAGTCTCCGGGATGCCAATCGAAAATAAACACTGATTCTGAAGTTTGTGTGATGACCAGGGTCGAACATTTGAAACCAAAACAAATTATAGTATAGGATTAAACCAGTTGGAAAAGGATGAGAATATAGCTATCAGTAATGAAAGGAAAAATAAATTACGGTCGATCTGATGACGGGTCGTAGACCGGAGGGGGTTTTAAGGGTTTTTAATGAAAAAACGGTCTATCTCGATTACTGGCAAAACTTCAAGTCCTATGGAACTAAATAATTGCAAAGTTTGTAGGTTATTAAAAGATCTACAAGTTTTGTGAAAAAAACACTTTATGCACATAACCTCAAAATGTACGTCAAAAATTCAAATAACAAAATTTTTGGTTTTTTATTTTTATCTTTTACAATAAACATTTTTATTTCACGAAATTTGGTAAAAACTTGCCGTTTTATATCTGAAACACACTGCAATTTTTTTTAATAAAAATAATAATTTTTTTACCAAATTTTGACTTAATATCGAAAAAACACATTTTCAATCGAAAAATCTCACATCAAAATATCTGATTTTTTTTAAAAAATCGGTGTAGCTTTTATTCCCTGAAATCTCTACTTACAGCACAATTAAAATAAAGTGCACGACTGAGTCGTACGAACTTGCTCTTATGTTTTAAAATGTTCTTGGGGCTTGAGGTTTTGGGAAAAAAGCATTGAAACAAATAATACGAAATTTTATTAGTCACTTAAAAATCAAAACGTTTTAACGTATTTTGGAGAAAATGAAGTAAGCCATCATATTTCTTTTGCTTTTTGAATTTTAGGGACTTTTTTTTCAAAATCGTTCCAGTTTTTTCAAAAAACGGTTTTTTTTTTAACTTTTCGAAAACGTATTCCAATTTTTTTTTGAGAATGCCAACATCTAGCAGTTTAAAGTTCTTACCAGAAAACAAAAATTTTTTTGAAAAAAACAGTTTTTTAAAAAAACCAAAATAAAAATAAGTTAATTTTTTTTTTAAATTCAAAATTTTTGTTTGAAAAATCAAAGAATTAATTTTATTTTATTTATAAAAGCGCTTTCACATTAAAGTTTTCATCGAAATCTGTGAAGTGGTTTACGAGCAAAAACTCTTCCTATGGGAGGTAACTTTATAAGACTTTTCCTGAAAAATCTTGCACCTGTGTGGGTCCAAGGCCCGGCAGATAATCCGAAAAATTGCGGAAAGGCGAGTTCCTGTGCAAGTCCCTGTATTCTGCTGTACACTTTCTCGGACCGCAGCACGCAGCAATGTTCTCACCCGATCTTTGATGAACTAATGTTGGCTGATTAATATCTGCACCTGTCAAATTTGGCCACCAAACGTTGAAAAGTGGGCAATAGTCTAGACTAGACAAATGTCACCAAAAAAACATGGCCAACCAAAATCTACCCGCTAATTAAAAAAGCACTTATGAAAACTTGTAGCATCCATTTTAATACGCGAGCTGAGTACGATTTACCTCATGGCACAAGTCTTAAGCTCGTTTTTCGTCAGAAAAGGAGTCGGTGGTGTTCTTCCCAGTCTTTTCCATGGTCGTCCTGGATTATCGAACGAGTTTAGCAGTAATCCCAAGATGTGGCATGGCTCTATATAAATATATTGGCTATTCATATTCACGTTGTCAAGGATTAAGTTATTCAGACACTCTTTAAAACCTGTGTTATCATCAAACTTCGTAACTTTCAAACAGAATTGTCGATATAATTTTAAATATAAGCGACATAAATAAGACTAATGCACATTTAAATGTATTAGTTGGCTCAGTTCAGAATACCAATCTTTTTTGTGGATGGGCACACAATCTTGAGGTTCCTTTTTGTCAAGCATCTGATAAAATTAAGATGATATGGTGTAAGTCATCTCCCACAGCTTCGAAGATCTCGAGCTTGATTCTAGATATCTCAAATCTCACATCGACCCAATCATATGGATTACCTGATGCCGACTAACAGTAAGGAATCGTTTCTTCTTACAGTGTCCTAACCCAATGAGGCAAAGACTTGGTGTTACAAAATTCACTTAAAAAAAATACTTCATCAAGGCCAATTTTCACCTCCCAAATATATAATTTGGCTCTCTGCACTACGAATCAATACCAGTTACTTTTTTTTCCAGTCCATTGAATCGAAAGTGGCAATAATTTCTCTTAATTTAACTCAGTCGCCATTTTGTGTAGGAAGGTTTTTGTTTTTTGTTTTTTCTTTTATTGATTCGTTCCTGTGATCAAATATGAAAATGATTTCCATTTTACGAGTCCGTTTTCCATTTCACTTGTGAATGAATGAACACTTCATTTACTCCTTTCCCTCTTAGAAAGCAAAATATAATTCCGTCAGCCTTCCCTTGCTATACTCCACCGACAAACATAACGAAGGTACCAAACGATTGGGGTTGTTATAAACCCCTTCTCTACCTGATGCTTTCATTTACAAAAAAGAAAAAACTACGAGTACACCCAAGATTCAAAAGTAAAATGGGTGAAATTTTCTCAAAATTCCAACTCCATTTTGAAATTAATGAACTGGTAATAAATTTTATTGCACAGAGGTAGCGAGGATGTGGGTGTTGCTGATGTTTAGGGTATTCAGTGTATACTGGAGGGGGGTTGGGGGTACTCGTAAAGAGTGGCACTTGAAATACTTGTTCCATTAGATGCCATTGATATTTTTTATTTCGATAAAAGGAAATGCTCTTCAGAGGAAAATTTATTGGCAACAGAATTTTTAAATTGGAACCTAATTGCTAATAGGGATTTCCCTTCATCAGAAAAGCTCCTTTATTGAGTAAGTGTGATGTAAATAAAAATGTTGATTATATAATAGTTTCGGCGTGTCTGTCCGTTGATTAATATTAAAGGTAACTTTTAGCATGACACAATCACATTGCAAAAAAAACTCTCACGGAAACAAATGTCGAGCTATACTGGCTTCGGAAACATCAGTCTTTCGGTAACATATTGATCAAGACGTCAAGTAACTAAAAAGGGATATACGAAACATTTCATGATTCAAATAAAGCAAGACGGAACCAAGCTTTGCAGTGACAAGTATTGAATCTGGTGATTACTTTACTGCCTGACCAATGGAGCTTGCGTTCCACCCCTTAAACATTTCCCCCGTAACACTCGCCTTGCTAGGAACGCTCATCAATTTACATTTGAGCCCAATTTTGGACGTACCGTGAAATATAGGGATTCTTTCTTTAGCCGTATGTGGAATGAATTAAATGGCCAAACTTTCTCTTGCCATTTTGATCTTCAAACATTCAAGACCAATGTTCATCGACATCTCCTTTCCCTTCTTCCCCTCCCTAATTTCTATCGCTCGCGCTGCGACTAATCATTAAAAGGTGCGTGTGCCGTATATAAAAAAAACACAATGGTGTAGCTGCAGCAGTAGGTAGTAAGTAGCACTGTCAAAGTTAACGTAAAAAAAAGTAACTCGGTAAGCAGCATGTTCTAGCACAATGTGTAGCACCGAACTCACACAAAAATTTAGCCTGCCATCTCGTTAGTTGTTGTTTTGCATTGCAGCCAGGTTCTTGAAGTTGATGTCGATGTGACTTGTACCTCAGCTACTTTCTGTGCTGCAGCTGCAACTTAAATTTGTAGCAGAGCAGTAAGAATTACGTAGAATTACGACAGTGCTAAGTACTACTGCTGCAGCTACACCATTGTGCTAAGGCAGTTAAAGTTGCTTTTTCTAAGACTAATGCAGGCCTTCAATAGTTCCCAAGCAGCAGTTTTTGTCGTCTGGCTCGACTTGGGGAATTCACACCAAATTGTTCTCCTCTTTTATTTTGTTCAAATTTGTCTCATACTTCTTCATTGTGGTATTATAGTATGCAGGTTTGCAGGTGTTTTAAAATCAACGATTTGTGTTTGCGCAGGTAGTGCGTCTCCTTGTCTAACACTTATTCCTTTTACCCATGCCAATCCCCTCCTTGGCAATTTTCATCATTGCTCCATTTCCAGTTCATTTATGGGAAGCTTAGGCGAAATTAGCGATAATTATGGTCTCACCTTCACGTCGAAGAAAACTATAGATTTTAGAAAAGACCCAAGAATTCCAGATCGATACTTACCTCCTCTTTCTCGATTTTGGAGGCGCTTATGACAGCGTGAATAGGAACGAGCTATAAAGAGCCATGTCAGTTCTTGGCACCCCTGCTAAACTCATTCGTTGGAGAACTCGCGTTGCTCCGTCAATGTGGGTAAGAACACCACCGACTCATTTAATGTCGGGAAAGACTTAAGACAAGGTGACGCGCTATCATACAACTTCTTTAACATCATTATTGAGGCAATCGTATGCAACTCGCATGTCAACACCAGCGGTACGAATTTTAAAAAATCATTTCAGTTACTTTACTATGCTGATGATATTGACATTATTGACGAAGAGCTAAACAGCAACATTGACCTGGTTAAGAAGCTGAAAATACAGCGGCTTAGATGGCTCGGCCATGTGGAGCGTATGGACAACAACGCTCGATCCCGACGAGTCTTCAATTTAAACCCGGAGGGCCGACGCAGTTCTGGAAGACCCCATCTAAGGTGACGCGATCAAGCAAGTGGAGAACCAACAATCCTCTAGACAGTGATGGCTTCCACACACGCACACTAAGTTGATTGAGGTTGTTTAAAAAGCACAACAGAATATCAATCGGAAAAGCCAAAATGTCACTAATAATATGAAGAAGACTTACAGGTTAGTTATGCAAATAGAACATCTTAAGATGGATGTGCACTATGCTGGTGAGGTCCATCATCACCTATGGCGCTGTTATTTGACACAAAAGAATCAAACTAGAAACAACAGGAAAGGAGTAGATGAGGAAACAATGCCGAGATTTTAAAAAGAGGGTACTAGCAAGGGCAAAAAAATAAATCTTAGACAAAGAGACTCCCTGTCGAAATGAATACCCCCTTCCTTTGATATTCTTAAAGATAGCATACTAAGAAATACAGCTTCGAGAAAAACGTTCAAATAGGGCTATGTAGCAAAAAAGATTATGTAGGAAAAACAGAAAACTACAACTCAAACCAAATGCTATACAATGGTACACATTCCTGTGTGTGCGTTAATATTCTGCAGGAACGGAAGGGACCATGATTTACTCTTGGAGGATTTGTCCTTCCTCTCAAAAGGCAGTACCTCGTAAACGAAGTAAGGTGGAGTCAGGGATTGAACCCAGGACCTTCGGCGTGGTAGTCCGACACACTGAGTACTACGTTACGGGTTACTACTGAAGGATCAAAAACGGCTGAGGGGGCAACACATTGAAATCATGTCGGACAGTCTTTCAGCGCTAAAAGCCTTAAGCTGCGAGAATTTTAGTTCAAAGGTGGTATGGCGTATGGAAGTGCCTCGATAAACTTAACATCTCTGAACGTGATCGGAAACAGAATCAAAAGAACTCACCAAGCTAAGACAGGGAAACATTTTACTGGGAAACTAAAACCTAAAACAATATGAATCTGGGATAAGGTAAATCTGGGCACTGCAAACTAAAAAGACAGTTAAGATTCTACAAAGAAAACGAGGAAACAACGGACATTAAAAGCAATAATTGTGGTTCACTAATCCGCAAAAGATTGAGACATCTGGGGACCTGGGCTGGGCAGTCACCAGATAGGTAGTAAAAGATAGACAACCCTTCCAAAAATACCTCAAATATTTATGTCTCTAAAATGCACTAAGTTGGAGAAAGTTCTTAGGGTGAGCATTTCCATCCATCACTCACAGTGAGCCTTAAGTGCAGTTTTTTTCCAATTTCTAAAAATTAATTTAGTTTTTTGTCAACGCTTTTATTGTACAGTATTATAGGGAGTGAACTATAAAACAAGACCTATCCTTAAAACAACAAAATTGGAATGTTCATATCCTTGCAATATTGTTTAAAGTCTAAATGTCCAACTATTACTTTGTCCTTAATGTTTATACTTAAAATCTTCAACTAAATTATCTATATGATTTTCTTATTCACTCTTCATTAAATCACCATTTTTAGCAACGTTTTATTAAATCAAATGTAATTTTAAATCCAAGAAAATTTTTAAGTAAAAACATTCTCCTACTCTTGCTTTTCAATCATCAAAATTGAAATTCAAATATTTAACGAATCTGTCCCATCAAGATTTTCCTTTGAAAAGTCTTAATATACCTGTTGTATCTGGCTCGAAGGACCATTAATTTGCATTTTTATCTCAAAACACACCCTCATCACCGGGCCTTATGAAAAGTATACAGTCGTAACATACCCACATTTTATTTAACTTTGCTCTTCTTGTATCCTCTACTCCTATTCTGAATGCAAATCGTAAATAAATGTATGCCAGTAAGTATAAAGAAGGGATAGGTAAAATGAAAGAGGTCCTTTTTCCAGAAAGGGACGCTCTGCTAATAGTGTTAATCCAACATTCTTTCCCCAGCCAAAATATGGGATGACTCTTGATTCGAAAGCTGTGTGTGCAAAATTCCATGTTTTCTTACCAACATAAACATAAGATGACGATGATGCTCTACAGTCTACAACACTCTAAACCTTATCTAATAATCAGTTTTTAGGAAGTAAATCTGGATTGGATATCAAATTTGCATTCCCTTGTAGTTCCATTTTCTTTCAACTCTTTCTCTTTATCCAAACATTTTCCTCCTCTTTTATTTATTATCTTCTGAAAAACACTAATATTTTTCCAAGGCACGAATATATGTTATGCATGCTCCTACTCGTACACTAATTGAAAATTGCCAGGATTGAGCATATACACAAGACCGTGTAGCATCAGGAACTTCTATCAAACTTAATTCGTTTCCTTGTGGCGGTAGTTGGGGGCGTCGAGTCGCCCGCCACCCGCCGTCACCGCACTGGCGGAATGGAGTAGTTTTGGACGCAATATGATAGTGGAAATATATTTCGTGTGCTTTTGCTAATTAAAACCACATTCTCGGGATAAGTTTCACCGGATGAAACTTATGGCAGTTTTGGGTATGTAGGTATGTGTTCTTTACGCATATGCAAGACTTATATTATAGCTATTCACAGAGTATTTTGCTTACCACCTTGGAAATGTTGGCTTAGAGTTTGTAAGGATGATAAAAAAATCACTCAAAGTGGAAAACTGAAAATTCGTTCAGATTAAGTAGATACTTGTTGTACGCGAAGGAAGAGCCATGTTTCCTCTTATGAATTTTCAATTTTCAGTTTCCTTAAAAGTTTGAAACAGAAAATAATTTAATCTTAGCGGTAAAATAAAATGCACGGCTGGGTCGCACGAATTTCCTTTAATGCTAGAAAGGTGTTCAATTTAAAATATTATTTATTTGGTTTAAGAGTTTTATTTTGAAATCTAAGTAAAAGTGCACAATAATATTTCATGTCTTAACAAACAGGGTGATTCCAAATAAAATCGTGTGGGAGGTTGGGAATTAACACCCCTCCGCTTAGACGGAAGGGGCAATTTTTTGGAAAAGTGACTTAAATTGAAAAAAATATGGTTGACAAATAACGATAACTCTGCCGTACCTTTTATTGTTAAGCCAAAACGACCTATTCTTTTATTGTATTTTTATATAAAGTTATTTAAGTGAACTGTTTTTTAAACATACATTTTCAAACTAATTTTTTCTAAAATTTTACATATTTATGTACTATTTTTGTTGTCAAAATTCAAAGCTTTTATTATTTTTGGGTAAAAAAACAGAAAAAAAAATGCAAAAATGTCTTCTACTACTAAGAGGGTTGGGTTCGATATCCCACTTTTTATAATCCCGTTTCTTGAACAAACAAACATGAGATTACGCTGAGAGAAACCGAAAAAAGTGGGACCGACAATTCTGTCTCCTGTCTGTATCGGCACTTACAGCTTAAACGGCTGGACCGATTTTGTTCAAACTATGTACATAATATTACTATATATATATATATTTTTTTTTTATACTGCTATATTATTTTTAACAAGAAATGTATTTTTCTCAAAAACGCCTCTTACGATTTTGATAAAACGTTCTGAATGTTGTTTTTAGTATAAACTTAATATTTTGGTTAGAATACATTTTGTTAGTAAAAGTCTTGTAACGGTACCTCACATAGGACTGATTTTTTCAAATCTGTTTTTATCTCGCAAGCCATAGGACGGATTCTGATGACATTTTTAATATGGGAGCCGTTTTAAAACGTGTCTCTTAAAATTTTCAAAAAACGGAATTTTTAAGTTAAAAAAAAAAAACTTAAATATTTTTTTGAATTTTTGGTTAAGTTTTTCAACAAAAAAAAAAAACGTTTTAAAAAAAAAACTCGTCAAAGGTCTTTGAAAACCAATTTCTTAAGATTCAAACAGTAAAAGAAATCAAATGGCTTACTTCACTTTTTCCAAAAAAATGTGTTGACTAGTAACTTTTAAGTGAATAAAAAAATGTCATTTAATGTTTTCCTTTCTAATTCGTTTTCAAAATTTAAATCCCCGAAACCACTGTTACACACTGGAGCAAGTTTGGGCGACCCAGTTGTGCACTGATTGATAACATCTAAAAATTAAACTGCGAAGTTTTTTTTATCACGGTGTGAATTGCAACACCTACTCCGGAGAGGAGGAACTAATAGAGAGAGGCAAATTTCCTCGCCTCCGTCCCCGCAAACCCTTTTGCTACTATTTTGTATAACGAGTTGAATTCCTATCGGTGTATGTGTAATGTATACATGTTTTTCCCTCGGGAATCATATAACTGTCTCTTTCTTTCTTATTAAAAACGTCTCTTGATTGTAAGAATAGTACAAAAGAATCCTAAAAAGGATCTGTTCAGAAACTATGTTTATCAAACAAAATACACAAACCTAGATGAAAACACTTTTTTAGCAAATTTCCAAATTACCTCATTTGAGCTCTAATAAAAAACACCATCACTTTTGATTTCCAACTGTTTCGCGCCACAAGGAAATACAAATAACAAGCAATGACAGCTGTCAAAAGAGCTGAATGAGATATCGGATCCAAACATTTTTCGATTTTTGTTCCACTTACAAAATCTCAGAGTTCTCAGTTGGTGGAACTAGCCTAATTTGGATAGGATTTATTCTCACGAATGTTTTCATTATCTGCAAATAATGTGTCTTCATCTGGCTTAAACTAGAATTGTTTCTATATCTCTGTTGAAAATTAACTTAAAATACTAAATCGCAATGGAACACCTTTTTTAATTTAGAGGAAATAAAAATTATTCCGAAACTCATATTTCTTGAACACATCCCAACAGGTGACTACATCTGACATTTTTCTGACAGTGGTGAATTTGTGCATTAACTTGCATATGTGTTGTCCCCACATTTTTACTTGCGATTATAGGTACTACACATAAGGCAAGTTATGCATTCGTCGAAAAAAAAAGTTTTGAGATAACAATCAAACATGACATTACGATGATAGCGAAGACGAAAAAAGATGGTCTAAAAATTCTGTCCGTCTGTATGTCTGTCTGTCTGTATGTATAGACACCTACAGCTCAAACGGGTGGACCGAATTGCTTCAAACTTGGTATATAGACTTTTTTAGGTATTGTACAGAGGGGAAATTGAATTTTTTTTTAGGTCAAAAAATAACTTTACCTGCCATACAACCGTTACGTTAAAGCTTATTTTTGTCAAAAACGGCTCTAACGATTTCGAATAAAATAAAATGCACGACTGGGTCGCACGAACTTGCTCTAATGAGTGACATTGGTTTAGGGCTTGAGATTTTGATGAAAATAAAATTTTCAAAATTCTTAAATAAATACTTAAACTAATTTGAGCTGAAAAAAAGTACGCCATTTAATTTCTTGGATAAATTTTAATTTATGAGAATACATTTATAAAAATCTGTGGAGCGGTTTTTGAGAAAAAAAGTTTTTTTTTGAAAAACTTTTTGAAAAAAATTTTCAAACAAAATTCAAAAACGCCAGTTCATAGGTATTCAGCAAATACATTTATTTAAAATTTTTAGAAAAAAATTTAATAAGCAGTTTTCAAAATATTAATTTTTTAAATTTTTTTTAAAAAAATGCTTTTAAAATTACAAAATAATACTTTTCAAAAATATTGGTATGCAATACAAATTGAGCTACCTACAGCTATATGTGTGTGAAATTTCAAAAGAATCGGTGAAGTGGTTTTCGAGATAGTCGAAAGCAACAAAAACGGTCCTATGGAAAGTACCGTTCTTAGCCATTTTTTAAAACTTTTTATTCAGTCATATGAATGGTCGTGCCTAAAAAGCAACACTGATTTTTTTAAATCGAAATCGTTAGAGCCGTTTTTGAGAAAAATAAACTTTAACGTAACGGTTGTATGGCAGGTACCGTTATTTTTTGAGCCAAAAAAAAAATTTCAATTTCCCCTCTGTACAATACCTAAAAAAGTCTATATACCAAGTTTGAAGCAATTCGGCCCATCCGTTTGGGCTGTAGGTGTCTATACATACAGACAGACAGACAGACATACAGACGGACAGAATGTTTAGACCATCTTTTTTCGTCTTCGCTATCATCGTAATGTCATATCTGATTGTTATCTCAAAACTTTTTTTTTCGACGAATGCATAACTTGCCTTATAGTACCTATAATCGCAAGTAAAAAATCGGTGTTGCTTTTTAGGTACGACTAATCATGGCTGAAAAAAAAGTTTTAAAAAATGGCTAAGAACGGTACTTTCCATAGGACCGTTTTTTTTGCTTTCGACTATCTCGAAAACGATTCAACCGATTCTTTCGAAATTTCACACACATATAGCTGTAAGTAGCTCAATTTGTATTGCATACCAATATTTTAAAAATTAATATTTTGAAAACTACTTATTAAATTTTTTTCTAACAATTTTAAATAAATGTATTTGCTGAATACCTATGAACTGGCTTTTTGAATTTTTTTTGAAAATTTTTTTCAAAAAGTTTTGCAAGAAAAACTTTTTTTCTCAAAAACCGCTCCACAGATTTTTATAAATTTATTCTCATAAATTCAAATTTATCCAAGAAATAAAATGGCTTACTTTTTTTTCAGCTCAAATTAGTTTAAGTATTTATTTAAGAATTTTGAAATTATATTTTTATCAAAATCTCAAGCCCCTAAACCACTGTCACTCTTAGAGCAAGTTCTTGCGACCCAGTCGTGCATTTTCTTTATTTTTGCTCTAGACCCAAAAATAACGGCACCTGCCATACAATCGAAAAGAAAAGAATTGATTTTCTCAAAAACCTCTCCAACGATTTTGGTAAAACTTTCAGAATGCTATTTTTTCAAGACAATCTATCTTTTGGGTAGAAAATATTTTTCAAAATTTGTCTTATAACGGTACCTCTTATAGAACCAGTATTTTCAAATAAAATTTTCTCGTAAACCGTACATCCGATTTCAATAAAATTTTAGGCACAGACAGTGATTCATAATTTTATAAATATGGCATTTCAAAAACTTTCTTTTGGATTTTTAATAATTTTTTCAAAAAATTTTTTGGTTTTCGAAATATGTTGGAAACGGGTATATTGATTTTTTTAACATTATTTTTTCAGATGTAAGCTACGTATTGCCAAATATTTACATACTCAAATAAATTTCAAAATATTTTTTGGAAAAGTTTTTCAAAAATAACCATTTAAAAAAAAAAACTGGTCGAACGATTTTCATTATTTTTTTTTCCTAGATTGACATATGTATGTATATGTAGCTTTGAAATTTTATTGCATGCTTAGTTTTTCCAAAAAAAATCTTAAACTAATTTAAAAAATAAAAGAATTTTCGAAATTATTTTGATTTTTTTTAATACCTATCCATATATGCAGCCACTTAGCAATTCATAAGAGCAAGTTCGTGCGACCCGCAGTCGTGCATTTTATTTTATATGGATTTATATGTACGTATGCAAGTTGGTATCCAAATTCGCAGCTTGTGGGTCTCTATTAGTTCTTTCTCTCTCACCTACACCAAAGGGCCCTAACTAAATATGGGCACTATTTGGAATTTCATTAATTTTGGTGCATAGCTATTTTCCCTACCAGCCGTCACTTACACCTACACAGCTAGATAGCGCTCACATATATCGACTATGTCATATTTTACCTATATAATTCATACCTAATTTCTACGGAATAATAAAAGACATGGAGTCGATGAAGCATAAGATTATCAACCTCAAAAACAATCATGAAAAAGATCGAAGTATTCGAAAGGAAATTGTTAAGGATTTGCATGGATCTTAAATTCGTTCAATGACGGCAGAAGTACCCACGCAATAAACTACTCTAAGAGGCAGCAGCGATAACATCACTGGACAGATATATGACGGAATCGGCTAGAAAGTTGTCGACAAACATAGCAAACTTTCCGCACCTTCTAGTGAGAACAATCAACAGGGAAGAACGACATTCTGAACCACGATACCTGGACATAACGGCGCTAATAGACGAAGAAATTATAAGAATCAACGACGACGAGGCTATCCAGTTTTATGAGGAAGCAGCGTCAATTTACCACCGTGGCTAGCCGCCATACTTTCAACAACACATCAAGGACAACCGGATTTGAATTTGAATAACCAGAGATGAAAACCACCATTTATATAAGTACCAATATAATGACAATTTTTAATTAATGTATTATAAAATCGACATGGTATATATAGTAAGGCCCCTTATGTGCCAACAAATATTTTTAATTATCAAAGGTAAAATAAAATAAGAATCATTTGTAGTTACTGTACTGTTCAATAAATAAATTATTAATCTTTAAAAAAGCATTAAATATCGAGGAATTCATTTTCGATCACAGTGTTCTTACACTAGCTAAGTATACATAAGTGTATAAAATGTTTTAAGGTTATTTGTGGCCTTTTTGAAATCAAATCTTACAGTGTTTCTTTGATACCATCACTGGCAAACCGACGAGCAAAATCGACAAGCTGGACAATACAAAGTACATAACAATTTTAAATGAGCAAGTTGTGGATTATATTTTTAATTTACGAAATTCAAGCCTCCAACAAGGACACATACAAAAGCCTATTACCAAACAATTTGTCGAAACAATCAATCACTTTGAATTCCATATTTAAACGTTAGATCCTGCTTAGTGCTTATACTGTTGACAAACTAATTATTTAGCATTCCTATCCCAATTTGACATTTGACACAAAGGCATGTTTTGCCGCCATTCGCACTAAACCCACCTGCACAGTGCACAATTGTTCATTGCCAATTTATTAATTCTAACAAATTAATTAGTTTGACGTGAGCTTGGCATTACAGCACGTTTGCAGTGGCAAACATTCTGTAATTAGTCTGTCATATATGCTGTGTACCTTCCTTGACAAGGCCTTCTTAGTTTAGCTAAATTCCACCACAGGATGCCAACATACCGCACTCTTGAGACAAAGCAGTGCCATCACCACAAATTCACAATGTCCGCCAACTTAAATTAATCAGTTTTGATCAGAATGCATAATAATTAATGATAATGTATCATCATCTACTCGTGTATGTTATGTATATGTTCGTTCCTGCATCTTGGATATATAGAAAGGAATTTCACTCAAGCTAAATTGCACGTCATTGTGTATGGATGTGATTAAGAGCAAATTTAATAGGCGCCATGTTTTTGTTTCACTGATACACAGAC
Source organism: Platycheirus albimanus (assembly GCA_916050605.2). NCBI lineage: Eukaryota > Metazoa > Arthropoda > Insecta > Diptera > Syrphidae > Platycheirus > Platycheirus albimanus. The sequence goes on along the minus strand of OU696696.1, from coordinate 288,108,210 downwards.
ATGTCGTAGATACTTACACCTATTAAATATAAATCAAGACACTTTTAAGACACATTTTTTTTTATAACAATTCCTTGGTGTAGGATCAAAAGCCCACAATGGACTTTTGTCCACTCGGGTGGGATGCAAGACCTCAAGTCTATTGTAAAGTCATAACCCACCTTTATGAGTGAAAAGTCAGCACAATTATATTCCTTTTTTCCAGAGAAACATATTAAACGTAGGTTATCTCCAAAAAACAATATCGACGGTTAAACTTTATAACCTCGTAAGTCGGTTTTGCAAGTTTTTCAGAAATCAAAAAATATCTGATTGTGTATTTTTGCAATACATACTTTGTAAGAATAAGAACTCAATTCGATTTACTTGCGTAGTAGGAGACTTACGAGGTACTGCTTAATTTTTTAATGGGATTTATAGTACTAGTTTTTGAATGTTGTCATTCCTGAAAAATTTTCACAATATTCTCTGAATTTTCTAATAATTTTGCATTAATAATGTTTTTTTTTTAATTTTTCGACTAACGAGGCTATTGTATCGTAGCTCAATGGACTGTATAACTCATCTCGAATAACAAAATATAGGAATTAAATAAAACACAATATTTTATAGTGGAAAAAATATTATAAAAAACCACAAAGCACATTTATTCCTTCTTGGTTCAAAATCCTGCTTAAGACTAACTCTCACTCGTGCTTGTTCGCAGAACAAGCACTCTTTCGTTAAGTTCTTACGTTAAGTTTTATTTATGTTTAATTTTATTTTCTTATACTTGTGTGACCATCGAATGCAGAGTTACCAGAACTCATGCGATTCGATACAGCTATGAAGTTTAACTGTCGATATCGATATCTCAATCGGACGAATATCCCAAAAAAATGAGACAAAATCTTCATTGGGGAAAGGCGCTGAAACGATAAAATCCCCACAAAATAATATTTGTTGCCGCTATCTCAAAATTTCTAATAATCTCCAATAATCCCCAACAAAATTTTTTTTTAAATATATAGTTGATACAGTTAACAATTTTTGTACTTATCAATAATTGGTTACTAAACTAAACGATTAGTGCATCGTCAAATGGATGTTGTTATTTTTATTAAATAAAAGTAATTTTTATAACTATGTGAACTTCTGTGTTTATTTCTCAAAATACTCATTAAATAAGGAAGTTTATGAACTCACCAAATCTCTTAAAGAAAAACCAAATGTTTTTTAACTTCCCCAAAATGATGATGTGCTTATTGCTTGATGCACTACTTGCACATTATCGTTTTGGGTTTTTCTCTTGAGGATTTTCTTAAAAGAGGTTTTCTCTTGGGGATTTTGTCTTTGCCAAAGTTTCGCCTGTCGGTTTCGTCTTTGGGGATGCGTTAGTTTGATTATGCCATATGACCAAATATCACTTAACCTTTATTCTATAATCCCTCCAGTTAAGTAAACCATAAGTCCACAAATATGTTCTTTAAATTGTAGGTACATACATACTTATGAACTGCATGTGATTTTCGAATATTACGCTATAATTTATTTAAAAATTGTTTATTTGTGTACTAAAAAACTAAAATTACTTCGATCAATGAAAATACGATCATTAATTTTCAAAAGGGTACTTTGAGCTTCAAGCAATTGATAAAATAAATTTTTTAAATCTCGAGAGTTTTTGAGCATTCTTCTTTTTTTAATATTATGTTTTCGTATGCCTAAGAACCCAGATTCTTTCTTACATATATTTCGATGCAAGGGAAGATGATCGGCACAGGTAAAAAGTCAAAATGAACTAAGTCCACCCTCCACCGTGAGACATAGTGGGAACTAAAGACCTTTTGGTGCTACTACTTCCATAAAGAATAAAGTACACGACTATGTCGTACGAATTTGCTCCAAAAAACGGTTTTTTTTTTAACTTTCCAAAAACATATTTCAAATTTTTTTCAGTATGCCAACATCTAGCAGTTCACAGTGCTTATCAGAAAACAAAATCTTTAAAAATTTTGAATAAATCGACAACATTACGATGATAGAGAAGTCGAAGGAAGTGGGTCCGACAATTCTGTCTGTCTGTCTGTCCGTCTGTCTGTATCGGCACCTACAGCCTAAACGGCTGAACCAATTCGCTTCAAACTTGGTATAGTATATTATTATGATGTCGTACAGAGGGGTTTTTACGGTTAGCGTTCTAGCTTTAAAACTAACGGTACCTGCCATACGATTTTTAGTAAAAATTATTTTTTTCTCAAAAAACGGCTCCTATGATTTTGATAAAACTTTCTGAATAGTGTTTTATGTGCAAACTTTATGTTTTAGTTGAAATAGATTTTTTAGGAAAAGTACCTCCCATAGGACCGGTTTTTTTAGATCAGATTTTCTCGTAAACCACTCAACGGATTTTGATGAATTTTTTCATATGAGAGCTCTTTTATAAACAAAATAATATTAATTCTATAATTTTTCAAAAAAAAAACTTTTTTTAGTTTAAAAAAAAAGTTAATTTTTTTTTTAATTTATGTTTTTTTTTTCAAAATGTTTAAATTTTTAAACTGCTAGATGTTGGCTTACTGAAAAAAAAATTTGGAATGTGTTTTCGAAAAGTTTCTCAAAAAACCGTTTTTTGACAAAACTGGTCCAACGATTTTGGAAAATAATTTCCTTTAACTTCAAAAAAGCAAAAGAAGTCTGATGGCTTACTTCATTTTCTCCAAATATCGTTTTAATGTTTTTTTTTAGAAAATCTCAAGCCCCAACACCATTTCAACACATTAGGGCAAGTTCGTACGACCCAGTCGTGCACTTTTTTTTTATGAATGCATAACTTGCCTTATAGTACCTATTTTTTCCGCATCAGATGATCCATGATTTAAAGGAGAAGTTTTTTTGGAGCGTGGGCGTGGCATGTGCCGGGTTTTCCTCAATGACTACTAAATTTTTAAATACATTTTTAAATTTTTGTTCGAAAGATTGCGTGTTTGGGGAACACTTATTTTTGGTTTATAATGAAGTATTGATTAATTGATTTTGGGTGTGGCTGACTCCTACTTTTCATTGAAAACTTTAAAAAGCTTTTTTTGCAAAAGAGAACCGTATGTACCTACCTTCTACCTATAATAAAGGTCCAAGTCCAAATTTTTTGCGTCTATTAGTCAAAACTCAATAGATTGTGTATGGGCAGACATTTTTGAATTTCAGGCGTCGTCAGTGGGAATAAGCCACTTTTCATGGAAGTACAAAAAACATAGTCTTAAAAATTTAAGGTACCAATAATTAATTTTAACCAGTTTGTTTGTTGGTTCTTTACATGAAGAATATATATCTAAATTTTTGTTTGTGTAAAATTTTTCAGTAGACGCGCCCACTTGTAAGGGCGTAATTTTTATAAATTAATTCAGCTGTAAATTTACACATATGCTTACAAATTGACTAACGATCAAAACTCAGTTAGTGCTTTACATTTTTTTGAAGACATTTTAAGGACACGCGAAATTTAAAGGGGCGTTTACGAATGTTTTCTAATTAGCGGTCGCAGTTTTGAAGTATGAAGATGAAAATTTTGTGTTTGTGTTTTTTGGTTGCAATACTTGTTAAATACACCCATAATCGCTAGTTTCATTCATAATAATAATTTTAACTATATGCCTGTAAGACCCAAGGTCTTTTGAATACAAACTACACGGCATTAGTTAGAAGGAATAGAAAGAATTTTTGTTTGTAGGTACAATGGATTGAAAATAAGATGATATATATCTCAAGAAAAACCCACGGGTGGCGTCCAGTTGAAACTGGGGGAATAAATAAAAATTGCTGCCCAGGCTGGGGCTCGAACCCAAAACTCTTAGGTTAGCAACCAAGCACTACATCCACTGTACCATTGCCACCCGCAAAATATAATTTTTAAAAATTCAAGATATATGCAAGCTTAATTGAATGTCACTAAGCTCCTGGTAATGGTTTTGCCTTGGCAATACAAAATCTAAATGTTGGCAATGGCACATGCCTTTTTTTTTTGTTAAAAACTTTCTAAACACGCCTTTCATATTTGGATTGTTTTTATACACCAACGTCAGAACAAATTTCGTTGACCAATATACAAGCGGGATTCAGATTTAAATCTATCGAATTATAAAAATAAATCCAGGTTGGCTAGGCCGTTTTCGAGAAACTTCTGCATGGGACACTTCCGACACACTTACCACGTATACCTCGTATTTTTAGGGATGTTCTGGTGTAGATTCTCGCTACCGGAATTCGGAACTCGAACCTTTTATTCGCATAGTTGTAGATTAACTTTACTCCTGTTAGGTATGGACAAAACTTATTTTCCAATATCAACAAACATCTTAATCAACTAAAAGTGCGGACTTTCAGTCCTTCCAATCAGCAGTCGTGATTGTTGAATGCCCTCCAACAATTCAATATGCAATAAAGTGATCACTTAACTGACAATTACTATCTGTACTAAACTCATTTGCGATTATGCACCTTGACTGTACCACTGCCTGTCAGATTACAAAGCCGCAATAGATTTGGTTATAATATAGATAGTTTGATGCCATGACAACCCTTGCTTATAGCGTAATAGAAATCCTCCATTTCCTGCAGCGGTGAATACTCGTGCTTAATCCCTTCACATCAAATGAGTGTTACCTTCTCCCTCCTCCAATTTGATAAGCTCACAATAGTCAATCATCGGGCTCTTCATTGGGGACACATCAGAATCAGGCGATGGATAGAGTCTTTTCAATATCCTCCCCCTAGCTGACCAGACCATCAGCCAACGAACTCTTCACCACCTCAAAAAACAACCCTTTAGCCAGCCAGAGGAGAGTAACAAACGTGAGTTCAATAGCTTCTCTAATTACCCCATCATGAGGCGAAATTTTATAACACCATAGTCATTAGCAAAGCCCGAAATTCACTGGAGAGAATTTTAATTGAATGATTGATGACAGGCACCAGGATGTCAGGTATTGATTTCAATAATTGCAAAATTTAATTGCTTATCAAACATGGTTTGAATGCTTAAGCAGGCAAACCAATCGGCCAAGCCAGGCCAGGCCTGCCGGTGCCCTCCACTTGACCAATCCCATCAATCCTTCAGCCTCCACCTCCATTTTTGCTGCTACTGGTGGTGATGTTGATGCTGATGCTGATGCTGATGATGTGCGTCTGGTGAATGAAATTGAACTTCAATCTGGAATGAGATTCGGGAATTGTACGCACCTTGATGAAAGCGTTCGGTCATCATATGGCATCAGTCCGACGGACGACGACTATCACACCGCGAACGTGCGTAAAATTTCGTATGCAAATTCAATGAGCGTAATTCCGCATTCAACCAATATACATGACGACGACAATTGGGGTATTTCGGGAATGAAATGGGTGATTACAGGGACGGATTTGTTAAAAGTATACGGATAATACAAGGTTGTTTGGCAATTAATATTATGTCAAGTTAAATATATTCAGAAATCATGACATGCATGTATAAGGCAAAGCACCCGACTTAAATAGAAAAAGAAGGGCAGGCCTTGAATTGAAGTATAGAAGCGTCAAAAGAAAAGAGAAGAACTTCAAGCAAAAAGCTTGGAAGGCTTGTACAAAGAACATGAAGAAATACCTATTCTATTCAAAAAAAAACTTGTATCAAGAACAACCCTTCAAACTTTTTGTGAAGGACGAACAAATGTTCACAAGTTTTGTGGTGTATGATTATTTCGCCAGAGTATTTCCGAATTGATGTCCGGAATTATGTCCTCCGTGGCTGCGAGGATCAGTTCAATTTTTTACTACTTCTTCCAATAAATCTGGATGTATGTCGTCAATGGTGGCTTGAATATTGGGTTCCAATGCTTCAAGAGAGTAGTACCCCGTGGCGTAGTAGTTAGTGTGTCGGACTACCATGCGGAAGTTTCTGGGTTCGATCCCTGACTCAACCTAAAGTTCTTTCCCGGGGTAGTCCCTCTTGGGAGGAAGTGACAAATCATTCAAAAGTAATTAATGTCATGGAAAGTCCTTCTCTGTTAGCCGTTCAGATTCGGCGATGAATTGTAGGTCCCTTCTATTCCTGCAGAATATCAACAAACACACACAGGAATGGTTGAGAGTGTAAGTCACAGGCTGCGGCCCCGTTTGGAGCTGTTGTGCCAACAAATTATTTTTGTGTTAATGCTTCAAGAGGTGGGTTTTGTGGGCATAATTCAATGACTTAACATAGCCCCCTAATAGATTAATCGAGAGGCGTTAAGTCGCACGAACGCGGGGGCCAGCTTACAGGACCACTTCTGGACACAAAGTTCTCACCAAATTGATTTTGCAATAAATTGATGATAGAACGCGCTGTACCAAATATCTTAATGTCAAGCTGATTAATTTTTGGAAAAAAAAGTCGGAGTCGAAGAAAAAGGCTAAAATTTCCTCACCACTAACCTTAAGGTGTTAATATCGATAGCGGACACAAGGGACCACAGACGTGTTTGACAGCGAATATTTCACAAAACTTAAATTTCACAATGCACCACTAAACTCACTTTTTCGATATAAAAACTTAAAACATAGCCTTTAAGTTGTAAACACACACTTTTATAGACTTTTTTTATAAACTTACCATAGAAACAATTACTTTTAATTAATTCAATCGCAAAGCACTTGTACACTATCGTTTTAAAGTTTAAACAGAATGTCCTTTGTGCCCTGGTGGTCCTCTGAGCCCTGTCCTCCCCTATTGGTGATTTGTTAATGGCTTAAGGATTGTCTTCGCACCATATACGGCAATTTTGCTTATGGACGAAGCCATTTTAATTTCACTTAATTCAATTCTTCCTTAAAAATGCTGTATGAACTTCGATAATAGATTTATTTGCTTCAAAATAAGTTTCATCAATTTAGAAGTGTTATTCCGGCGTTATCGCCAAACCTTACCGAACTGAAATCTCAACACAGTTTGACATTCTCAACTGTCAAACCATAGAGTTCAGAAAAAAGCGTTAAAATTGATAGGAGAGAGAAACATTATGGAAACATTTCCGTCACTCGAACATCGTCGAAATGGGTGCCGTGACATAAGGCCATGTGACATAAGGCCATAATTCAAAATATGGCGCTTTTGCAAAAAGTCATAAGGCCAGATTCGAGCATATGGCGTTACGACGCATTCGAAAGCGTCATAAGACCATTATGGCCGTATGTCACTTTCGTTTTCTCTTTGAAATTTTTTTTTTTGATCAAGCTCACTTTTATTATCATAATATTCGCTTGATAAAAAAAAGTTACAAGAATTTGGAACGTGAACTTTAAGATATATTTTGTTGATCAAGCTTATGTCTCATGATCATGATAATAAAAGTTCCAAGAATTTGCAATTACAAAAGCAGCAACACTTGATAAAAAAAAATAATAGCTTAAAATTCGCGGCGAATTTTAAGCTATTATTTTTTTTATCATGTCATTATGAGAATAAAAGGTACAAGAATCTGCAATTACAGAGGCAACAACACTCGATAAAAAAATAATAGCTTAAAATTCGCGGCGATTATTACCTTCAACGTTTTGTTGTCAGTTGCTTTATTTTGTATGGCCCTATGTCACAAAAACATTAGGCCTTATGACACCAACTAAATTTCGTCATGTTTCTGATATTAAACGAGTGTAAAAATGAGTGAATTTTGCAAATGTTTATTGGGATTAAAAATTCTAACCTAATGCGGCCCTGTTCGATACCACATAAAACATGGCGTTGGAGGTGCTGATAGAATGCAATTAATGCGTAGAATCGTTTGCATTAAGAGTCATTACGATGGCAACAGGAAAAGTTGCAGGACGAGTCGCTGAGAGGTTGTCGACAAGAGACACGGCGATGACCAATGCAGTGTGTACATTCATACTACATACATACATATATACTATACAATTTTCCTACATTCATATGGATACAAATTATACTGTCGGGTCCTTATTTTTAATATTCTTCCTCAAACTCTTTCTGAACTGATGGTGATGGTTGGATGCATGCCTAACGAGGTTATGGTAATGGGCTTCATTAGTACCTTGTTTCTTTAGTATTCGTGCGAAATATTTTATTTCGCGTAAAACCCAGTACAATGATTTTCGAATCCATGGAATATTCAAAGTATAAAATACAGATAGACAGACATTTAATATCTCATATGAAAACGTGTCGTGGTATTTGATTGTTTTATGAACAATTTTTTCTTTTAATTAATTCAAACAGATTTTGTACATTGATGTGTTGCAATAGGAATTTCTCTTTTGGTCGGGTTGGGCTCTAATTAATCGTTGTTTAGGTACCTGTTTCACAATGTTTCCATATTCTAGGAACACTTTTTTTTACGATCCGTCTTGCTTGTGTGAAATGCTTTTTCTCGCACAATACCCGCTTCGCATTTGTGTGGGACAGATTAGTTTTTTGAGCCCCTTTGGTATGTCGTTGAAAACGTTTCCTTAACAACAACAGGATCACTTTTTTGTAGAACATAACATTTCCTAACACTTTGTTGGTACACAATTTTTTTGTAGTTCTATTTGTTACCGAGATATGGCGCTTCGAAAAACAGGTAATTTTTGAAGTTTTTTGCATTTTTTATCGATTTGAAAAATTACCTGTTTTTCGAAGCGCCATATCTCGGTAACAAATTCACATTCGTTGCACCAAAATTGTAGGAAATTTACTCCATTCTGTAACCTAAATATTAGTTGGAAGATGATTGATCGCACAGAGTGGGACCGATTGGAACAAGCACACAAAATCTTGCCCCACGTTGGGCGCCATTCTGTAACGTAAATATTGTAAAGAATGAGAAAGTTTTATTTATTTTTAATATAAAAATAAAAAAAAAAAATAAAACTTTCGAATCATAAGCTGAATTATAAACCTTTCCCGAAAAATGATGTCCAAGACAAAAATTGTTCAAGGAACAAAAAAAAAATCAATTCAATTACCCTCTGTCCCTTCAAGGAAATCAGAGAGCGAAATAAACGTACAGAAAGTAGTGTAACAACCCAACCTCACTACCTTAACTTCGAAAATACTTGGGTGACATGTATGCTCTAATTACCAAATTACAAAAAAAAAAAAAAAAAAAAAAAAATTCACGACTGGGTCGCACGTACTTGCTCTGTGGGTGCAATAGTACGATGAAAACAAAGTTTTCGAGAAATATGAAGAACTCCTGTTCAAAAATTTGGGGAAAACTACAAAATTTTGGTTAAAACTGGAAAACCCGAGCGGGGACTTACGTTAAGAAACCTTTGAATTTTTAAAATTTAGATGTCATCTTTTGGGTGCTATATATGATATAAATGTCCGATTATGGCCAAATTAATAAAATTGTTAAAACAAATTTCCGTTATTATAACTTTTAGCCAAAAACTAAAATGCAGTTTTCTTCAAAACATTCTATGTATATTACATACAAAGCTTAATAAAAATCGGCAGAATCTTTTTTGAGTAAATTAGAAAAAACTATGTATATAATTTGGCCAAAACCTAGTGGCTATTTGTATGGGAGCCACCATTCAAATAAGAGAAACTGGGAAATTGCAATGCCATCTGATAGAGAGTTGTAAGGAACTATACCAAACAAAGTTTGTTTGAAATCGATACAACCGTTGACAACTTATAGCAATTTGAAAAAAAGACGTCAAGACCAGATTTCCGTTATTTGCATTTTTAGCCAAAAACTAAAAACGCAGTTCTCGTAAGAACACTAAAAGAATATTACACACAAAGTTTAAACAAAATTGTTAGAGCCATTTTTGAGCAAATTAGAAAAAACCAAAAAAAAGTTGATCAAAAATTAACGGCTCGTTGTATGGGAGCCACCATTTAGAAAGGCTTTACTGAAAAAATTGCAATTCTTTCTTATAGAACACTAAAAAAACTATGCCAAACGATGTTTGAGGCAATTTAATTAAGCCGTTGCGAACTTATGGCCCTTTAAAAAAAGCCGTTTAAACCTGAATTTCGTTACGACCATTTGAGCCAAAAACGCAGAACGCAGTTTTGTTAGAAATGCTTAAAGTTAGCTAAATTTTGAGTTTAATCAAAATCGTTAGAGCCGTTTTCGAGAAAATCCGAAATGAAAAAAACCGTTACATGAAAGGTACCAGTTTAAGCCGGGCTAAAACGAAATAAAAAAAACCTCGACAACCGTTTTTTTTTCAAACTGCTGTATATGAAGTTTGAAAAAAATCCGTCAAGCCGTTTAGGCTGTAGAATGACGTGAAAAAGCGCACATCCGCACATCCGCAAATCCGCACATACGCACATCCGCACAGACGCACAGACAGACCGACGGACGGTATGGCGAAAACCACTTTTTTGGGCTTCTCTATCATCGTAATGTCATGTTTGATTAAAACCTCGATTTTTTTTTCTGCACGAAACCAATACTTGCCATAGAGCAAGTAAAAAAGAAGAAAATATCATCCATACAGTTCGTATCAAGTATAAACCACAAAATAAACTTACATGTCCTTACCAGGAACCACATAACTCATTAATCCTGAAAGATCTCCTGGATACTCAAAGACTATCACTGTGAACAACAAACTCATCTTCTTCACAAATTATTTCCAATATCTCAACCAACAAGCTGGTTCACCGATATCGTCTTCGGGGTTCCATCCAAGTAGTCCAGAGACTGGTGCACTACCGCGGCCTGCTTCTGGTTGCCATTGCTTAGCTAGCCGGGTGGGGAGTGGGATCTTGTGCAGATGTACTAGGCGGTGTTACAGTTTATTAAAGCAGGCCTGTCTGGTGGTGATGACAGCAATGTTGGGGTTTCCTGAGGCCCGAGGATGATAGTAGTAAAGCATGGTAAACGGAATATTGGAGTTCAATCTTTAGCTCACGCTGTGCTAAGAATGAACACACACTTATGATCGCAGCTCCATTGTATCGAAACATACAATCCAAACTCTGATTGAATAATTTTCTGGGAGTGCATAGCTGGTCGTGCCTCCGAAGTATAGCGTGACGTCCAGGTCTAGTTCCTATGGTTCCCTCGATGATCTGAAACTATTCCGGAAAAAGAGTGGGGAGGGGGAGAGGGGAGGGGGAGGGGGAGAAGAGATGGTAAATTCTACAAAAACAAATATATTTTTACCGTAAGGAAAAAAATTTATTGAGGAAAAACAGGATCAAGATCGAACATTTTGCGGTTCCCCCTCATCCTCTTTTTCCATTTCTTGGATGTTTCGGAGTGGGTTGTGTGAAGCCCAGAACTTCTGATCCTAATTTTCTGATGTCTTGTGTACATAGCTGTCATTTGTCATACCGGCTCCATGGAGAATTATCGCTTTTCTGTGAACATGCTTATCTCATTTGTTTTCTGTGAAAGGCCTTAGACATTTTTAGGTTTCCTTCTTGAAGGAGTGGTACCCAATTTGAAAGCTTAAGGCTATGCTCGCACTAGCGCGAGTTTGGCTGCTGACCGCTGGCTGCCTAGTGCGCACTTGCATGCTTCCTAGAAGAGCTCATTGACCGTCTAGTGCGCGTCAAGCCTAACACTTTTGATTGGGTAGCATAGAATGCTAGGAGAACGAAGCAAAGCTGTTGCCTTAGCATTTCCAAAAATTCAAGAAGAAGTGGCATTTATGGGTTAGCTATTAATGAGGGCAACCATACATTATTACTGTGAAGTAGTCAAAAAACATAAATATTGTGTATCCTGAGAAGAATGCTCTATTTTTTTTTTGTGGAGATGAGGCCACAATTGACGGATTTGAACACCGGAAAGGGAGTGGAGCAAAGTCCATCTTTCTTTCCCTGCAGTGGAAGTCAATACTAGGTATGTTTCCAAATATTTATGAAAGATCGAAGGCCGGTATCTTTATACCCTGATTTCGGCCAAGATGAACCCTAGCAAGGGTACCTTTCTTTCAAGCTTAAATAAGGTGTTTTAAAGCCTACGATGCTACTATTTCCAAGCACCCCATAGAGTGCTATATTTTCCTTTATGCCAAGGAACCTAAGGCTCTTCAAGAATTCACGTTACATATTCCATTTTACTTCAGTGCAGGAAATGGCTTTTATTGGCGCTTGACTGTCAAAAATATATACACTTACACGTGGTATTGCTTCCATTCTTACCTGTTAAGCAACTTGCATCACTCCCAGGAACTCAACCTAAAGTAAGTTGGTAGGAGGTGCAATCAAATAGCTAGATTGGTTCGGTTAGCTCAAGGATTTCTGAAAAAAAAAACCAACTTCAACAGCAATTTCCATTTTGTATCCGTCCGTCGCCGTCGGGAAGATTTCTGTTTCGCTGGTTCTTGTTTGATTTTAAGCCAGCGTAGGGAACGCGAATCACCATGTCATGACAGAAAGTGTGTCAGCTTTCGCCTCCGAGCTTTCTATAGCCAGATAAAATCCATAATCTAAAAAGCTTTACAGACACTTATGTCTCGCAACAAGGATCAGGAACGTAATTTTTCTTAATTACATTTTGTATTGCTTATCAATATTATGCAGTTACTGTAACTGTAATCTTAAAGAAGAACTACGGTCATGTCAAAATTTTACATATATATACAATATTCGATAAACAGGACACTCATCAAACATGCGGTTCTAATCTAGGACAAAATCACACACAGCTGAGCCAGCAGCAATCGACTCGATTGACATCAGCTGCATTATACCTACCTTAAACATCAGGACATTTGAAAATTGACACACAAATTTGTTCTAAAACACAACACTTATGTTGCTTCATTTATAGTCTTCATCAAAAATAAGTAAACCCTAATCGAAACCCATATGAAGCCAAAATCGCTCATCCAACATAAACGCCCACCCGGCCATCACTCATCCCAAATCACAGGACTAACGAATATGCAAACACGTTGTAATCTTTGGGAATTATTTAATAATATATCTTCAACAATATGCATCCCAAGCCAAACGCCCTCCTTCCACAGTTGTTGTTCTTGGCCAAAATCTCCACCCTCATCTCGCTTTCATCGAAAAAGAGGAACAAGAGATGACCAGATGACAAGCAAAGGACCATGTTTTTGCCCTAAAATCCAAAATGACCACTTAAATTGCCATAAACAATACCAGGCTACTGATGCCATTCATTTCTATTCGGAGTTTCCAAGGATCTTACATAATATAGGTATATATGTATAAATATGACGACCGACCGACGACGATAGGATGATGACAACGCCGGCCGCCGGACGGGTACTTCTGATCTGATTCATGGCACAAACTCACTTTAAGTGGAATCACCATATTAAAATGAATATCATCCTTGTTGTATATATAGGTTGTAGTTTTGTTGTCCTGGTTTCGAAAGGCAGCCCTACTTGTTTACTCACTTCTTGTTTGCTTGATGGCAGTGATGATGATGTTGCCTGTATTTATGCATGTCAAAGCAGATATCTTGTGTCCTACATAAAAACAGAAGGACTATACAATTTTCTTTCTGATATCTTCCTTTCTCCCACTGCCATTCTTTTCATCTTCATTCGTTCTAGTGGAACCCGAAACAAGATTCTTGAAACAGCCACTCAACGATAAGAAGTGTGTGATGTTATGTCATGTTCTATTCGACCATCAAAATTGAAGACAGACCGACCCGACCCGGAGAGATCCTTAAGAATATTATGCTGGAAGGAAGAGAAACGGACACATTTATGAATATCTACAATCGCACGTGACAAAAAAGGTTGGTGTGGCATGGCGTGTGGGTTGGCCTAGCCACAAGACTGACAGGACATCCTGTTCCAGTTTGCAGTGTGCCTTGTCAAGAGATTGATATTTTGTTAATTCTCGAGGTGCACCACACACATTCTCCTCTCCGCTCTTTTCAAGTGAACGATGAGTACCGAGTATGTACCTTGTTCCTTTTTCTCCAGAAGGACATTCAGGCTTAGTCTATCTCTGACCCTAAGAAGGACCCAATGAACATTGTTCGTTCGATTTACAAACTCCAAATGGACATGTTTGTGGAGTCAGAGAAATTAAATTGCTGCTATTTTTATCCTGAAGACATAAAAGGATAGATCCTATAGAATAGAACTCACTTTGTTTTAGGATCAAAAACAAGGTGTGATGTGATGTTCTTTTGAAAAAACATTTCAATGTATCTGGAACACTCAACTACCTATATGTACATTTATGTCTATAAAGCCTAATTGGATTTACGGCTGTTTTTGGCAAGGAGCACACAGCCGATTTTCTCTAAAGGAATTGTAACTGGTCTTGTTCGACAAGGAGCAATCAGAAATGCTGGGAACAAAGATATATGTATAATTGTCGAATTTAATGAATCACTTGAAGGCTTCCATCTGGAATTTTGGGAAAATGTTTTCTGTGAAAGCTTTTAATGGTAAATGTTTGGGTTAAAATTGATGCAGTTGGTTTTTTTTTTATCTGATGTGGAATAAGACAGACTGGCATATTGCAAGTTTAGAGATCCATTACGAGCATATCTTCTGTGTGCATCACAGGATATGACTTTTGATATAATAGGTTTAAAGAGGACTGTTTTGTGAAAGCTTATGGATAAATTGGAAAATTAAATTACGATGTTGAAGGATATGGTGAGTTGTGTAGTATTCGATTTTTTTTGGCTAAGGGGTTTTTATAGACGTTTAGATAAAAGTGAAAGCGATGGAGTATTTGGGGATTCTATAAGATCAGTTCTTCCTTGTGATTATGTTTACCTATCAACTAGAAGAAAGTTATGGATTCGTGCAAAGAAAAACAAATTTGATAAAATTACGATGATAGATAGGGATGTCGAAAAAAGTGGGTCTGAAAATTCTTTCCGTCTGTCCGTACCCGCAGCCTAAACGGATGGGCCTATTTGCTTCGCGCTTGGTGTTTATTAATGTGGTAGTTTCTCAGAAACTATTTTTCATTTTTACTCTAGGCCCAAAAATAAAGGTTCCTGCTATTCCATAATCGGTGAAGGGTAATAAGTCCCCGGGTACTAAGTCCACTGAGGGACTTAATACCCAATTATAAATAAATAAATACTCTTCTCAACAGCTCCAAGTGGTTTTTTTTTTAAACTGAGCCCGCACACAAGGAGTTATTCATACCCTTAATATGAGTCAACACAGTGCGAGCGTTCAAGAAATGTGTATAGGAGATAAAAGGAGGTGCCGGTGCACATTGGTTTTGAATGTCTGTATATCGCAATGGGAGGGAAAAATCGAGCCGGGTAAAGCATTCCACATTCTTGTAGTGCGGCTAAAAAAAGAGTCTCTATACTTAACAGTACGTCCGAAGTTAGGCTCGAGGGTAAATTGATGGGCATTCCTTGCGGTGCGGGCGTTACGGGGAAATTGTTTCAAATGGAGGAACTCAACCGGCTATTTCACTGGAGCGCTGTTTATAGAAGTAGTGATAAAACAAGGTGAGGCAAGAAACATTACGGCGATGTTCGAGTGAAACAAATGTTTCGGTAATGGTTCTTTCACCTATCAATTTTAAGGCTCTTTTTGAATCCTATCCAGGAGGGGCAAGTGAGTGACAAAAGCACCCGCCCAGATATGAGAATTGTACTCTAGCTTCGGGCGAATGAATGCTTTGTAGATTATAGCCACATCAGAAGGGGAACAATATTTCTTGCATCGATCTAGGAAACCTAAGCAATTTGCGGCATTTTTGGCGACGTCAAATATGTGATCGTTCCACAGAAGATGATTTGTGATGCACATACCTAGAACGCAAAGCTGATCGGTTTCCTCAATGCAAGTACCACACATGGACAGTGGCATAGGGGGTAGGTTATGCTTTAACCACAGAAGACAGCATTGAGTTTTTGAAGCATTAAATTCCACGCGGTTGATAATTCTAAATTGGACAATGCTGTCAAGATCGGAATTTAATGAGCTTATCATATGATACCGTTGCAGTTCCACATCCGAAGGACATGGATGTGAATCTGGAAAGGAGTATGAAAAGCTGAGGGTGCTGTCCTCAGCAAAACAATTTAGTGGATTAGAAGTATTAGACAAGAGATCATTTATAAAGATAAGAAAGAATGCCGGAGACAGAACGGAGCCTTGGGGCACACCAGTCCGAAAGGTAATTTCTAATCCATCGATGGAGGGTTTCATCGATGCCAAATGCACGCATTTTCGATAAAAGAGCTTCATGCCAAACTCTATCAAATGCCTTTGAAATATCAAGTGCAATAATCTTACTTTCTCCAAAACGATGTAAAGATTGGTTCCACTGTTCGGTGAGATATACCATCATTATCATATCACCAGTGGACCTATTGCTAAGAAAACAGTTTCCGTTTTTCAAGATATTTCTTGATCTGAAAGTTTATTTAGAGTTTCCATGACCTTGGAAATAAGGGACGTTAGCGCAATTGGTCGGTAGCTTGAGGGGGTAGTAATTCGAACGCTCCACTAATTTGAACACCTTATTTCTTACATTAAGTATCTTGTAGTTCGAAGACGTGCCAAAATTGGTACTCTGTTATTCGAATTCGTCCGTTTTTTCTCCGCTGAGTGGTTTTCTAGTTGCAGAGTCAAAAGCATTTTTTAGTAAATTTGAAGGACAAAATTTCTACGAAAAATACGTGTCAATTCCAGTTCAGTAGACAATGAGTTTATTTTTCCTAAAAACAATGACATTGAAGTTTCGCATTTTTTTTTTAGTTGAAATTCCTGAACCCCAAAAACTAAAACTACAGTACCGGCAACGTTCTTCGAACTTCTATATAAAGACCAACCAAAATTATTTCACTATATCTACTTAAAACCACTTTACACTACTTTCTTATATAACTTATTGCATACTTTAAAAGTATCCAGTAATTCGGACGCCTTCGTGGTCGGTTCTAAAATGTTGTTTGAATTAACGAGGTCCTATTGTATTTCGTTTTTGAAAGACAGTCCACACGGTTTTCTTAACAATAAGTTCACACTTCTTGGGAGTTAAGTCTCTCGGTGGACTTAGTATGCGGGAACTTATTTTCCTCCATAATCGCGAGGAGTTTAATTTCTTCAAACGGCTCAAACTTTTTGATAAGACTTTCTGAGTGATAGCTATATTATATTGAATTATTAATGACTTCCTGTGTGCAAAATTTTATTAATTACGATAAAATCTCATTTAAAAAAACCGGTTCTACGAGAGGAACTATTATAATAAGACAAATTCTGAAAAATCTATTCCAACCAAAAAAATGGATTTTTGTAAAATAATATTAACTTGAAGGTTTTATCAAAATCTTAAGAGTCATCAAAGTAAATCAAACATTTTGTTAAAGACTAGCAGCTACCGTAACTTTTCGACCTAGATCAAAAACGAAAAACACAACCACACTCCAAAACAAAAAATTAATACCAAGATTGAAACACATCGACCACACCGTTTTTGCTGTAGAGGTGCAGAACAGGCAGACAGACAGATGGACGGAATTTCCGAACTTATATATTCCCCTCTGTACAATACCTAAAAAAATCTATATATGTACCAAGTTTGAAACGATTCGGCCCACCCGTTTGGGCTGTAAATGTTATGCCCACAGACAGATAGACAGACAGATAGGCATACAGACGCACAGAATTTGTAGACCATCTTTTTTCGTATTCGCTATCATCGCGTAATGTCATGTTTGATTGTTATCTCAAAACTTTTTTTTTGACGAATGCATAACTTGCCTTATAGAACCTATAATCGCAAGTAACAAACTTGATTGGCGTTATGGACGGGCTTATGAAAGTGGGGTTATATAATATCGGAATTTGGAACAAGCTGGATTTTGAAACTTTTTTTCGGGATTTTCGAAAAATACTATTTCGGAACTTTCCCGAAGTAAGGCATTGTGGGGCTCTAAATCCCATGTTATTTATGCTCTTCTTTGAGACCTTCACCAAACATTCCGAACTACGTGCTTATGCCGGAAAGGGGCCTTCCATCATTATTCATAAAGAAATCTAACTCCCATGTTGATTTTGTCATTTCAATCCTGGACTTATAAAAAAAGCAAGGCTTTTGATAAAATGTCAGATACTTTTTAAATTATCCACCTCGGCATTGAGCCTGTCTTCTGGAAACGGATTTATTCTTATCTAGAAAATCGATATATTACAGTGTTCATTTCAGACTGCCCTCTTCAGAAAATTCTTAGCTACGAGTACTTCAGTGGTACTCCAAGGCAGCCACTAGACCCTATCCTTTTTAGTCTTAAGAAGTGTTATTGACGCTGTCATAAAATATTCCCATATCATACTCTACGCTGAAGATTTTCAGTGCTGTGAGACCATATCTTCTACTCTTCGCTCTTGAGAGTTTATGTAAAATGCCTCAAAAATGTAATATATTACAAAATGGAAAATGCCCGTTAAGTACTTTTTTCACGTAAACGCATACAATCTTCTATCGTTCCTACCTTATCCAATAACAAACCGTATTCACCGTGGATTCAAATCAATCGAACTCAGATCTTGGTTTTGAGAAAAGATGTTACAAATAATCCTCCGACTCTTTCGTCACTTGATCTATCAACGTAACTTTTGTATGCCCGCCAAGTGTGGTCACCATAACAACAAATTCATATTTTTAGAATCGAGAGCTCAACGTGTTTTCCTTAGATTTGCTCTTTTTTGTCTGTCCTGCTGGAATTAGGTATTATCCTTTGACCCTGCCCTCTACAAAAACCGAGTTCAAAATGATTGGTTTTTGTATGTTTCATAAAGGTGTTTTGTCATATAAATCTGGGGGCTCAACCGAAACTAAGAATGACTCAGATTAATCGTTAAAAGCTGTATGGTCTGCTAAAAAAAGACAAATATTTTCTTATGCATCCCGATTCTTAAATATCAAAGTGTTTTCAGAGATGGAACTGTTTAAATTACGAAGAGATGTAGATAAACGAGATTCTCTTCATTCATCGCGTTTGTACTTTATATCATAGTTCTAAGCATTTTAAGGATTTGGAACAAAAAAAAAATTATTCCGGATCTTTTTCTTTCGTTGCTTCGAGGTTCAGGGCGAAGAATCCTTCACCATTTCTTAGATTTAACTCCCGACCCCACCAACGACGATTTGAATCGTCTTTGTCGAACTCCTCCCATGCTAAAAAGGCAGTATAAGCCACTTTTCCAAAAACTTCTACAATTGAAATTAGATTTTCTGTTGAAAAATTATTACGCGAAGCTGAGGTGAACGCGTCGTTGTGATTCAGCTATCATAGTCTTAAGATAGGTGAAGCTTTGTACTAAGCTATATACATGGTTGGTATTTGCCCCACCCTTTTTAATATTCAACCTAGTAATTATCTAGGAATACTGGCTAGAAGTAGCCAATTTCAGTTCTTGGCTTCTAGTTGATGAAAGCTTTCAATATTTCAAAGCCATGTTACTTATTTTTGAATCATTCGAAAACAGTCCTTTTTATGAACTCTTACAAACACTAAGATCAAAACTCTTTGTTCAATGATGTTGTAGCAACCCCTTTGGTCCCTTTCAGGTCTTAATGACCTCTTAAAGACATTGTAAAGAGTTGAAAGCTCATCACGAAAAAATATATTGTGTTTAGGATTCTAAATTGATTAATACCTTAATCATTTAAGTTGAATCAATTTAATTCCTGTCATTGATCCCTTCTTATCTCATTACCTATACTTGAGAAAATAAAATTCTTATTTTTTCTACCTCAAAGTGGCATCAATCAACTTTGTTAATTAAACGAAATTCCCGAAACAAATTCGGGTGACAGTTTTATCTCTGTCATTTTAAGTCCCTGACCTTTGAACATGCCACTTTGAACTCAAAAACTTTGCTTATTACAATGAAAAATCATCACTCTATCTTTCCAAATGAAAGACACCATACCTCTGTCTATATCCATAGGTATACTCAACTAAAACGCGATCCAAAAACAAACTTTTCTGAGAAAAGTTTAGCGTCTCTAAATCCACCTCTTATCATCATTTGACAGTTGATTAACAAATTTTAAAAGTTTAAAACAAAAAAGGACATTTTAAGCGAATTGCAAGTTTCAATTCGTCTGCAAACTTTAAAACGAGAATATTTTACGCTAAGCGCTAAGGGGACACAAAATTCCTTTTAACTCTAGGTAAGGTTGGTACTCTCACAGTGTCCCAAGATTTACTTAACACACTTTGTACAAGGTTCTTACCTTTGAATCTTCCTTGGAACTGTGGAATAAGGATGTTGCAGTATCTATATACACTTCTTGAAAGACCCACAGAAAAAAAAAACTCTTAATTTCTATTTTTAATTTGCGTGATTATCTTCCACTTAAGCGCTATCCCATCGCATCGGTTTTTGTTTTATAAATATTCACCCTAGAAAAATGCAAATACCCTGTAAAGGACATTACAAAAAAAAAAATTCTTTGAACAACTTAAGACGATATAGTCGGGGAAAAAAAACTCGTAAGGAAAATTTTCCAAATTCCATTAAAGATAATAAATTTTGTAAGTGATACCGAAAAATTTGAAGAGAAAGTTTTTCCACTTCCTTACAACACACACACACTCACACGAGCACATATACACAAAAACGAACAAATACCAGGTAAGCCTGCCATAAGTTTCTCAGGTTTTCTAGCACTTGGGTGTTGGGTACAAAGGTTTAGTACACGTTTCCAGTGTTTCAACTTAATTGCCTTGCTCCTTATATAGTCTTCTTGCACATTGCAATATGGATCTTGGGTTGTGTAACACACCTTTTGGGGAAATTCAGGTTTCCTTAATAATTTCCCTATTTGCTCTGAAAACTCCGTTGAATGGCTGTGTCATATACAAATACATATAAGTATACCTTCCACGTTTGAATGGAGACACCAACACCAACAACAAACGAACAACTTCTTATTAAAAAGTTTTTTTTTTTGCCAACGTAAAATGTCCTTGCCTCATGTCGTCATGTCGATGTCGTCGTCGTTCCGAAAACTGTCCTGTACTTCCACGTTCCACATCCCATCACATAAGACTCATATACATTTGATATTGAGTTTTGAAACTTTCATTGCATACTTTCGGTAATTGAGTTGTTTTTTTTTTTTTTACTTAAACTCGACAAAGCTATGCCAGGAATTTGCCGTTATTATTATTATTAGCTTTTTGTTTGTTTCGTTTTTTTAATAAAATAATATTGAAAACATTTCTGATCGAAAGAACATGTCAAATAATATGACCGAGAAGGAGTCCCAACTTTGCGATGCCATAAAACAACAATTTCGAAAGGAAGGACTTTTTGACGAGATAAAATGCAAGTTGCAGCTTAAAATATTTGAGATGATGCGTGGTGGTGGCGATGCAGATGCAGCTTGTATTTCGAAGAGGCACAATCCCAAACAGGATACAAGGACTCTTTTGTTGAATATGTTGATAATGGAATATCTGCGTTGGCATGAGTTCAATTATTCGGCCGAAATGTTTGCAGCGGAGTCGGGGATGGAAAATTGTAACCCAAATCGAGAATTGCTTGAAAAAGCATTGGGAAAATTTCAAGAGAAGGAAATTCCAGTTTTGATGGAAATCGTATTGGGCCTTTGGCAAAAAAAGCAAAGAAAAGATGGAGATTTGAACAAATATTGATGTACTTTGTAATGTATGTATGTAGTCAACGTTAAATAAAACTTATTTCATTAATAAAAGGATGGTCACGATTTTCGAGCATTTAACTGAAAATAAGTATACATAATATATTGGACCACGGCATCAACCAACTCACCCCGCCAGCCAATTCCGGTCCCTAGCCTGTTGCCTCCAGTGACTCCAAGTTGATTGAGGTCCTCCTCCACTTGATCGCTCATCCTTACATGGGGTATTTCAGAACTGCGTCGGCTCTCCGAGTTGGAATTGAAGACTCGTCGGGTTGGTGCGTTTTCGTTCATACGCTCAACTTATCCCAGCCTTCGAAGCCGCTGTATTTTCAGCTTTTTAACCAGGTCAATGTCACTGTATAGCCTGTACAGTTCCTCATTGACTGAATACCACCCGAAGAATCTTTCACTCAAAGCACCCTAGGCTGTATTCATCGAATTGCGCTCTTGGCTGCTCTGGTTCTGGCCTGCAGAACTGCCTGATGAGCTTGGTTTTTGCCGTGTGTGCGACCCAGCACTCATCATCGAACCAGTTGTTTTGTTGTGGTCGCCTAATGAAACCCAAAACCTCAGTAGCTGCGTTTTTGATGGCCAGTTTGCAATGTTGCCACTGGGCCTCTGGGTTTTGGGCAGACGCCGAGCTTGTCGAGAGATAAGAGGAGACATGGTTGGAAAAGGTTCCGGAGGTCTCTGGCGATTGCAACTTCGCAACATCAAACTTTCTCACCGTCGATCCTGCGGTCTGCTGGAAATTCGGAATCAGTCGAGTCTATGTGGGCCCCACGGAAAGTGCGGACATCCATGATATTGGAGGCATGCCTGCTAGCTACAGCATATGATCAACTTCTCAGACAGTATATTGATCACGAGACCGCCAGTTCCCCTTGTGTGATTGAGGTGTGGGAAGTACGTGCTAACTATGATGACACTTCACTCCGCAGCAAAGTTAATTTGCCTGTGTCCGTTACTGAAAATGTTGTCATGCAGGCTTTGCTTTCCGATTAGCGATCCAAAGCTACCCTCCTTCACGTTAAAGTCATCAAGTGTCGTACTTCGGGCATTCATCATACGTCTTCTCGAGAAGATTATATAATTCTTCTTTGGCCGTGATATATTTTTCCTCAGTGGGGGAGTAGACGCAGATCAGCAAGATGTTGCTGAATTTGGACTTAATGCGGATTGTGACAATGCGTTCGCTTATGCCACGAAACCCTAAGACTTTTTACCTAAGGTTTCCTCTTATCTTATCACAAAAAAAGTCGCTGTTTTCTTGCCTTGTAACACTGGCCGTAGTAGATGTCACAGTTTTTCGTCCTCCTTGTTTCATCATCCCATCGCCTTCCTTGAGTGGCTGTAATGTCGGCTTTGACATCATTTTGGGCTTCCACTTATTGTTTAGCTGCACGTGGTCTGTTTAGGGTCCGGATATTCCACATGCAAAACCGAAATTCGTTGTCCTCGTTTCGTTTGCTAGGGTCGTCATCAGTACGGCCATCTATACCCGAGGCAATTGGTTGTTTCGGAACTATTGGTTTTTTACGTGGTGGGGGAGTTACCCCGACGACGCACAGTCCTCAAGCTGGGGACCAGGATCTATGCTGCTATCAAGGGAGCTGGAGAGATTTAGAGTCAGTGACCAACTACGGGAATGCGAGAGCTACTGTTGGCCCTATATGGGCTCATCCGCCACCTTCTCTTTTTAACTACCCTGACTAATTTTAGTAGTGAAAGGACCCAATGACCTAAGCTCTGAATATGTCGAAGTAGCTCAATGGGGTGCCAACCATGCTGACTGTTGGCGTCGCCATTAATTCACTTAATTGGAGCTCATCCGCCGCTCGCTTGCTTTCTGAGGGGTTCGTCCAGAATAAATGCTACCCAACAAGAGAAACGGAGGAGCTTTATGGCAGGGCAATTATAGTATTGATATTTTTCCGTCTTCAACACTCGCGCTTATAAGTACAGCAAGTGTGATGCTTTTTTGTTTCCCAGCAGGGGTAGCAACAGTGGGGTCCAGGGTGGAAATAAAGAAAGCAATAACTTTATTTTTCTAGATCAAATTCAACTTTTTATTTAATTGAATTTTCCTACTTATTTCTAAGTTACAAGATACGTTTACCAGTACTAACTCATATAACCTTTATATAATCCAAATTTAAAATCAAACCTACAACGTACGCACCCGTGGAATCCGTCCCTGTCCTGGTGGTGGCAAACCGGGAAATTTAGGTGGATTACTCCCGAGTAACCCTATCCCTATGTCCAATCACCTTCTAGAGGAGGAGGCGAGAGGAATGGTTTGGTGGGAATCGTCCCTGTCCTAGTGCTGACAAACTAGGAAATTTACTCCGAGTAACCCTGTGTACAATCACAATCACCTTCTGGAGGAGGAAGTGAGAGGAATGGTGGGAATCGTCCCTGTCCTAGAGCTGGCAAACTATTAAGTTTAATAATGCGAAACTTAACAATGGGTTCAACACTGTCCGTCCTACACCCTGGCCTAAAGGAGCGGAAAACGGAAGATATAGAATGCTTCGAGGGGATCTTCTTGCCAGGCGGACTGGTAGCTTGATCCTTTTTTATCAGTTGTTAGCGGATTCAACTCGAAGCGGAAGACCAAAATACCACCAAAATATACATTTACTTATAAAATATCTTACTATAACATAGTGTTAATTATAATTAAAAAAAAAAAAATTGCTAATATAAGTCATAAACACGAATAACTAATGTGGTGTGGTGGTGGTGCGGTATGTGTAATCGGGTGTTGGGTGAATAATGCCGTGCAGCGGGTGTGAGGGTATGTGTCTGGTCGTTGCATACTTGCAGGGGCTGGCTTGAATAATTATTGTGATGAAGCTTGTTGTGGAACACTTCGTTACACAAGTCAAATCCGGATGAACAGGACCAGTACCCGAAGGCTACAACTAGAAGGTGAAATTAGCACAATTGATGAGTATGACACAGCTGGTCATCGCCAAGTTGATACCAATTAGATATCAGAGTCTACCCTATTCATACAGCGCCCAGTCTTAATATTCAAGTAACTAAAAGTTAATTTTTCATTCACAAATTTAAATCCATTCAAGCAGTATTTTTGACTTTCCGAAATGTCAAGAACTAAGTCCTTACCTTTATGAATTCCCGTCACATCTTGTTCGTCAAACGAAAAGTGCAAAAAACTTCTCCAAAATATTCTACAAAAGCTTTTACATAAAATGTCTTTTGTGTGTATGCTTCCAATACACAATATACACTAATAAAAGAAACCCCATCGGATGTCGTCGCCGCTGTCGTTGTCATTGTCAATGGGGACACAAATCTTGTCGCATTCAACCAACCAATTGACCAGAATCGATGATCCATTTCCCTTGGCCATTCTAATCCTTACAACCGTAAAATCTCAATTTACAATTCATTCGAGAATATTGAACAATATCATGTGGTATTGTACCTTCCTTCTGTTCGACTATATGTATGTGGCCTGCATGACATGAAACCGAGCAGTAACGGCGGTGCTTTACAAAAGTCATCCTTTCGCACAAGAACTCAAAATTCAATAAAAGGACACTTTTACGGAAGAATATTTCAACCATCCCTCTGTGACTAACTTAAAAATTACTCGAAAATCGTTTTTGGAAATCGTGGTGGTGGTGGTAGTTCTCCGCTGTTGCTTCTTTCCTCGAATTCTGAATGAAAATAACTTTGCATACATTTTACTACGGCAAAGGGATAAATTGGCCCCAAATGCATTGTACCAAACTGAATAGCAGAACTCCCGACCTTCCCCCCCATGCATCGAAAAAAGTTTCCACACAAATGGCGACGACGCCGACGATGATGTGGACGACGGGACAGGACAGGGCAGGGCAGTAATCCTCGAGGTGCAATCATTTTTATTGGCTTATTTTGAAGGAGTACTTTTCGGGGGTATCGGGTCCTTTTATATTGGAAAATGCCATAATTTGCATAAACATGTTACATCATAGAAGGAAAGGATTCATTGTTTCCTGGAGCTCGATTCGGCCTGAATAACATCCAAAAATATTCACAATAGGATACAATTACCAATCACATACACACACTCGTGATTTAATAAATATATTCTCTGTGGTGAGGCACTTTTGTGTCCTTCCTGTCCTTCTCATTTCTCTAGGACTTTATGGGAGTTACACTCAAAAGGAACGTCTGTGCCACAAAAACTTTCCAACTGTCTGACAAGCTCCACTCTCTCAATTTTATATGAAACGATCGATTGGCGCAGGATGTGGAAAATTTACATTTTATCTCTAATGAATGACGATGGTTGGTTGGTTGGTTTGTTGGTTGGTCTGTCCGTCGTTCGGTCGTTCGGTGATGATGATGATGATGATGATGGTGGGTGGATAAAGAACGAAAGGACGAGAACTTCAGAATTCTAATTCAAATTTGCTACGAAAATCTGTCGGTGGATTATTTAAAATGCAAATAATAGGAGCAATGTAATCTACCATACCCTACCCACCTTACCTATGTATATACTATTCACCGCAGAACTATATGCACTCACCGCGTCCCGGCTGCTGTCCGTACCATTGCCGTTGCCATCGTTGTCTCTGTAGCCACCGCACCACTCCTGCCTGCCTTTTACCTATGCCTCCGCAGAAAGCCCTTTGCTCGGTGAACTTTTTGATAGAGAAATC
This sequence comes from Platycheirus albimanus, assembly GCA_916050605.2. NCBI lineage: Eukaryota > Metazoa > Arthropoda > Insecta > Diptera > Syrphidae > Platycheirus > Platycheirus albimanus. The sequence goes on along the minus strand of OU696696.1, from coordinate 288,081,957 downwards.
ATATCCCAGTGCATAATTGCATTAGGAACTTTGATCCACTGCACAGACGACAAACAGAGGAATATCTGGAATAAAGCCTTGTCTGTGTTAGGGTGTGTGGTGTGTCAATTTTGAAAATTGAAGTTATCCATTGCCAAATCTTTTATCGAGGCGTATGGTTGATGCCCCCTTTTATAGCGGCAGAAAGATGATGGTGCACTGAGTGACATTGAGAGTCCTTCGGTTTGACTGTGTACATTTGTTTTGGGTTTAAGTTGTAATTGAAGGTTCATGTTGAACCTTTTTGTAGTTTTTAATGAGATTTTAAAATTTAAGGCAAACTTAATTTGTGTGTAAGTTGTGCTTTAAGGAAAATGTAGGTACTCTTCGATCTTAACTATAAATCAAATTATAAAATTAAGTTTGTGAAATCAAACTAAGAAGGGAAAGTCTTAGGCTAAATATGCAGTGCACTGTTAGTGGAGAAATCTTTAGAATTCCGCTCATCTTCCTTATAAATGATGTCCTCTTAGATGTTTGAACTGACAATACATTTTCCCTTTTGTCATCAAATTTGATAGTTTCTTGTAGATGCTGTTATTGCGTTTGAACTAACGACCATACTTGTTTAACATTAATGATTGGCGCCCAACGTGAGGTCTATCAGAGCAAACATGCAAATGTTAGAGGACGTTGACGGGGTATGATTTCGACTGTGTAACTAATGTAAATATTGTTTCCAAACATTTTAAATCGTGGTTTAAAAAAATGCTCATGTGTTGTTGCGTAAACTTTTTCAAAAATAATTTTAATAAATACACACTCATTCTTGTTTTCTTTTTTTTTTACTTAAATACATTCATATGCTTCCGAATAGTCTTCATCATGACTTCAGCTTGTGGGTTTGTTGATTCTCTTAAAAGTGATATTATGTCTCCAACTCCATTTGGTGGTTTTCCTTGGTCGGTATCAGCAGCTATCGCGTAAAGTGTTCCAGCACAAGCACCACGCTTTCCTTCCCAATGTTCTGGACTTGGGTCTAACCTGAATACGAAAACGTTAAATTTTATTAAAATCAATTTTATACTGAACTAGAAATAAAGTTTTGTACTTCTCCAGCATGTCAAATGCTTTAGCCGCAACCCAGAACTCCGCACATTTGTAACATTCATTTGCTATTAACTGGAGGAGAAGGAATGCCTCAGAATTAGTATCGCGAGTAATGAATAGATTCCATGCCTGAAAATAAAATTATTTTATTTTCATTTGAATTTTGTATTTGGTTGATTTTTTTTTCATTTCATATAATAATTTAAGAAAGTGAATTAAATGCTGTCATAGGGTGGCGGGATGACATAATGTCCACGGACATAATGTCCATGGACATTATGTCTGCTTCAAATAGGCATAATGTCCATGGACATTGTGACTAATTAGGAATTAGTCATAAGGTCCATGGACATTATGACTATTTAAAAGTGGACATAATGTCTGTATTGAAATTTTGGACTTCAAGTCTAGTTTTATTTATGGACATTATGTCCATACTGAGCTTAGCTGAAAAATTAAAAGAAATGATAGTGTGTTCGGTTTTTTAATAATATATGTTAATAATAATAAAAAAAATAGTAGCAAAAAATTCGCGCGAATTTTTGGCTACTATTTTTTACATATTTCAAATGCTTTCTTTTGAAATATGTAAAAAATAGTAGCGAAAAATTCGCGCGATTTTTTTGCTACTATTTTTTACATATTTCAAAAGAAAGCATTTGAAATATGTAAAAATAGTAGCCAAAAATTCGCGATTTTTCGCTACTATTTTTTACATATTTCAAAAGAAAGCATTTGAAATATGTAAAAAATAGTAGCCAAAAATTCGCGCGAATTTTTGGCTACTATTTTTTACATATTTCAAATGCTTTCTTTTGAAATATGTAAAAAATAGTAGCGAAAAATTCGCGCGATACGGCAAAGATGTCTTTGCATTTTGCCGTACTGCACCAGGTGAGCAGAATCTTTGTTGTCGCGACATTCCCTATCAAATACTTCCTTTATGGAACTTCTTTTTAAATTTACATTAGAGCAACCACTTTTAATGGAATTCATTAAATTCATTTTTTTAACGAGCTCTTCCTGCGTGGAATGAGCGTGTATATTATTTTCTGTTTTTTCCACTCATTACTATTTTTATAAAAAATAACACTCGCATTACACTTTGAATTGTAGCAAACGTATCTCGTTCGATCATCGTACTTATGTTTTTGCCGATATAATTGTTTTTCTGTAACAACATATAGTAAAACACTATTTTTCCGAAAACCCGAAATAAACTCAACTTCTAATACTTCTGACCCCGATGCCATTTTTCTGCTTAACTTCGCGCTACCGACTGAATTGGTGAACTAAAGAAATTTGCCTATGAACAAACAATTACTCAAACCGGCTTTGTGTTTTCATATCAAACAAAATATAAAAACCTAACAGTTACGTTAAAAAACAGAAATTCGTCTCTTTTTTATGAATTTGTGATTTTTTTTGGCATTTCCATCATGTGGACATTATGTCTATTTCAAAATTTACTAATTAGACATAATGTCCAAATTTTCGATTTCGTCATAAGGTCCATGGACATTATGTCTATTTCGTTCATGGACCTTATGACTATTTCCAATTAGTCACAATGTCCATGGACATTATGTCTATTTGAAGCAGACATAATGTCCATGGACATTATGTCCGTGGACATTATGTCATCCCGCCCATAGGGTAAATTATCCAACTGTAGCGAAACTTCGTATTCGACTTTTTTTAATCCCTAGAGCAGACATTCAAATCTTAGTTTAAGCTGGGCTAAAACGGATTTCCTCCGTTACAAAGGTTTCAGTGTTTGTAAGTTTTCTCAAAAATTTTAAGGTAAGTGATGCTTGGTGAAATGGCATAATCCCAAACAAAAAATCCCGAAAGAGAAATTCCTAACGAGAAACCCAGGCAAAGACAAAATCCATAAGAGAAAAAAGCTGAAAAAAAAATTCCCAAGAGAAAATAAAAACACTATGTTGTGCAAGTAGTAAATCAAGCGCGTTGTTTGGACGCCCTTCCCAATGGAGATTTTGTCGTGTAAGCATAACTTTTTTTGAGGAATTCGTCCGATTGAAAGAAGCTGCGGTTATTGATTTTCTGCAGATCGGAATAACGTGGAAAAACTTGTTGATGGGTTCTACAAAAAATGTTTTCCAGGTAGCGTTGGGTTACACAATATACGAAAAGTTTTGCTCAAACATTTTACTACCCTTTTCCGGTGCAGTTCTTAGAATTTATGAGAGCTACGGGGTTTTTTTTTTGCAATGGGTAGGTAAATATCATTAAAATAATGTAGTGGGTAGTGCACAAAAGTCGATGCCATTATGAAAAATGGGTGCATTGAGCTTGTGTTAGAAGTCCGAAACGAAACCAAGGATTTAGTGGAAAAAAATAGGACACATCAGCAAAGTGTTCTTCATCGCTGGCAAAACCACTGCGTAAGCTTTTTCATCGCTCCTATCGTTCAGGAATCTTTCCTAGTAGATGGAAAACAGCATTTGTCCAGCCCGTCCCAAAAAAAGGTGACTCCTCCTCCCCCTCCTCCTACCGACCAATTGCACTTATGTCCCTTCTTTCCAAGGTCATGAAAACGCTGATAAATCGTCAGCTCAAGAAATATCTCGATGATCGGGAGCTTTTAAATGACCGTCAATACGGCTTTCGCAGCAATCGTTCCACTGGTGATCTGATGGCATATCTCACCGAACAGTGGAACAAATCTGTGCATCGCTTTGGCGAAAGCAAGATTATTGCGCTTGATATTACAAAGGCATTTGATAGAGTTTGGCATGAAGCTCTTTTATCGAAAATGCGTGCATTTGGTATCGATGATACTCTTATTCGTTGGATTAGAAGCTATCTTCTGGACCGTTCAATACAAGTTGTATTAGACGGTTTCAAGTCTGATCTCCACAAAATAAATGCTGGTGTGCCCCAGGGCTCCGTTCTGTCTCCGACTCTCTTTCTCATTTTTATAAATGATCTCTTGTCTGTGACTTCTAATCCATTAAATTGTTTTGCTGACGACTCAACCCTCAGCTTTTCGTATACGTTTGATAATTCACGGCCTTCGCCTTCGGACGTGTTATTACAACGAAATCGTATGATAAGCTTCTTAATCTCCGATTTAAACAGCATTGTTAATTGGGGTACTAAAAATCGTGTATAGTTTAATGCGTCGAAAACTCAATGCTGTCTTTTGTCGTTGAAGCTAAACATACCCCCTAGCCATTATCCATGAATGGTACTTGCATCGAGGAGGCCGAAAAGCTATCAGTACTCGGTTTGTGTATCAGTGACAATCTTCGTTGGAATATTCATATACTTGAGATTGCCAAGAATGCTGCAAGATGCTTAGGCTTCCTTAATAGATGCAAGAAGATTTACACCCCTTCTTATCTGGCTACAATTTTCAAAGCGTTTATAAATCCGTAACTCGAGTATGACTCCCATCTCTGAGCAGGTGGTTCTCAAAATTGTGTACATCTGCTCGGTGGAGTTCAAAAAAATTGTTAAAATTGATAAGAGAGAAAAGTATTATGGAAACATTTCCAACTCTTGAACATCGTCGAAATGTTTCATGTCTTTCCTTATTTTACAGATTCTTTAACAAAAAATGCTCACTCGAGGTAGCCAGTTGCGTTCCACCCCTTAAACATTTCCCCCGTAATACTCGTCTTGCTAGGAACGCTCATCAGTTTGCACTTGAGCCCAATTTTGGACGTACCGTGAAATATAGGGATTCTTTCTTTAGCCGTACAACACGAATGTGGAATGGATTGCCTGGCACAATTTTTCCTTGCCATTTTGATCTTCAAACATTCAAGATCAATGTTCATCGACACCTTCTTTCCCTTCCTCTCTAACTTCCTATCGCTCGCGCTGTGACTTATCATTAAAAGGACTATAACAAACCCCTTGAGCGCGTGCGCCGCCGTTAAAAAAAAAAAAAAAAAAAAAAAAAAAAAAAAAAAAAAACAATATTTTGTGCCTGTCACGTCTCAATTTGACAACTCGAAAAATTTCCAAAATACTAAACGTTGTTCATTAAATTGTGGCTTAGAATGTATATGAACAATCGTTATACCAAAACTTCCATCAAAAAGAAGGGTTCAGGGAGGTCAAAAAAGACGATGCCACTGGAAAGTCGTTTTTTAGTGCTGTGCAGTCGTCAGTATGGGTTCAAGACTTCGGTGGATCATAAAAACGATATGTTTCAGGCGACAAGAAAAATATTTAAGTCAAGCTCCGTGAGGAAAAACCTCGTAAAGGCTGAACTTAGAGCCGAGCTCAGGAGCATCTTAATTGGTCTCAATAAATGTGGAACAATGTTAGCTTTTCCGAAAAATCAAAGTTTAAGCTGCATGTTGGAGATGGGAGAATTCTTGTGCGAAGAGAACTTAAGGAAAGACTGAGTTCTGAATGCATCTTATGGATGCCCCCCCATAACTGAAGGTCTAATAGTTTGGGGATGTTTTTCTGGGGATAATAATGTTTGAATGGTCTTTCTAGTTTTCTTACCGGTGTTGGAAAATGTATTAGAGCCCTCTGCGCTGGAGCTTTTTGATGACCCTTGCAGATTTATTTTTCAACAGGATAAACCTATCACTGTGTCGCCAATGTGCAGCTGTAATAAAGGCAAGAGGAGAATCAACAAAGTACTAATAAAAAACCCATTTTTCGGTCTAACAACTTTTCGCTCACCTCGCGCGACAAATTTGAACATTTTTAACGCATCAAGAAGAAATATGTAGTTTTTGCAACAAATTTAACAAAATTCTGAAAAAAACTTGCACAACATTTTTCGAACGGCACTAGGTAATTCTTTAAAAAACAACAATTTTAACTACATGATTCCAAATCATTTAAATAGCTTCTCAATTGGAAACCGTTTCTTTTGGTGTGCCATCGAACCTAAAGAGCGACCCAATCCCCCATTCATCAGGATATTTACAATTACAATATCTCAAATAAGAAGCTTGTATAAATAAACCAGTTTTAGTTTAGTAAAAAGAGTCGAAACATGTTGTGCATTCAATAATGTAGAAAAAAACGGGCCGACCGACCAGTTCTGGCCGATTTCGGTAGAGGTAAGGAAAAGTTGCCGCCAAGAATTTACACATGCGAGCTTATTTTTCATAGATATAATATTCGATTATATGTTAAATCACCCTATTGGAAGATGCTCTTATTTTGCAAATGGCCGCCACCCGCCAATGTCAAATCTGTTTTGACATTTGTGGACTAGGCAGACGCAGAATACAAGTGAAAAAGCCATGGAGCGATACATGATCCAACATGAACCGATATTCTGAAGGCGGCGTTCCCGGGTCGAATCACCTCTTGTTTTAGCGATTTGCTTTGTCCCGAAAGATCGCCCGATTTAACCGTTTCAGACTTTTTGGTGGGGTTTTTTGAAGTCCCGTGTTTACTCGAACAAGCCCTAGAATCTGGAAGCCCTCAAGACAACATTCGACACGAGTGCGAGAATCTGTCGCCCGAAGTTCTCGCTGAAGTGATGAAAAATGCCATAAAACGAGCAATCAATTGTGACGGCGCCCATTTGGCCGGTATATCATCTGCTCGACTTGACCAATATAATTCTTAAGGTTCGAATAAACATAGTCAAAAAACAGAATCGAAGTTTTTCAGTAAGAAAAAAAAGAGAGCCAAACAACATCCGATGGATGATTTCTTTTGGCCCACCCTGTATATATGTATATATATATTTTCAAAATTAATAAAAGATTTTATTACAAAAATTCTCCCATCTTTTATTTTAGCAGTATTTTTGAGAAACCGCATATGGGTCACCCTGTATTTTAAGAGTGTTTATTTATTCATCGGCTACTTTAAGCTTGATAGAAATTAAATTTAAAAACAATCTCGACGACGACGGACGTATTCTAATAAATGAAGGTAAATTTACGGAAAACATTATTGAACATCAGTACTGAGATCCTCTTAATACCTTAACTACTTCCGATTCATCCAAAGCAAAGCCAATATCACCTGCTTCCGCTTGCTAATCTGCATTTACTCACATGCATACACTCCATAAATTACTTCCTTAAGCTTATGCCTATTAACCAATATCATTACCATGTGAGACCAAGACCACGCCTTCTACAGATTATTTACCTGTTCCGGATGTCCGGCATGAATATGACACTTAGCCAAGACCATGCAGTATGTGTGTTGATTCCTTATGTCCATATCGGTTATATGCACCAGCAATTCCTCTGCCTCTCGATAATAGCCTGTGGCGCATTTGGCCTGAGCGTAGTTATAGTTAAATGTGTCATTGTTTACAAAATAGCTCCGAATCGAATTCATGTACACCAAGACCTCCTCAAATTGCCCATAAAGAAAGAAGGCCGAAGCCATGCTCTGTCTACCGGGTATTGTGTCACATTCTGTTGCCGAACTACCAACCAAATGGAGATTCTGTTGCGCTGTCTTGATGTGTTCCTTCTACAAAGATTACAAAATCAGAAGAGAAAGGAATAAATAATTGAAAAAAATAACGTGATGGCAAATTGAAAAGCAATTTACACTTACGGAACCCAATTGCTGGCCCAGAGCTGCATGCACAACACCCTTAAGGATGTACTCGTGCGGCACTGTTGGTTGGATTTCCTTCATAAGACTGTGAGCCTCCTGAACATCGCCATTTCGTAAATAGTAGATGGCCAAATTCAATCGTGCCTCTGGCACAATATTCAGCAACGCCGGAAACGTTTGCATGGCACCTTCACCATTCCGGAACACCACTAGGTTGTGTTTGATGAGGTCCGCGCCGAATGTCCCATTGTCGGCGATGTTCTTAATCTCCTGCTCGGCGACACGTCCATTGAACAAACGAAAACGATTGCAAGCCTTCAAATTGATGGCAATTGTACTGTCCGGATGCTTGGCCAAATAGACGTCCAACACTTCCTGCGACATGTCGTAGTAGTCTAGCTTGTAGAAGCACAGTGCGAGATAAACGTTCAATGCCAAGTAGTCCCTTTTAGAAGGATTATACGAGAAGGTGTATGATGATAGACGGTTATAGCAAACAACAAGCAAAAACGGAAGAACAAACGCAAATTGCAGAAGAATCTATACTGACAGGCTGTTGGGTGTATTTCTTCAGCTATCTTTTGTTGTGGTTGCTAAACTTTTACATCAAAACACGTTCAACGTCTAATTTAGTTTTCAAGGGATACTTCATAAAAAGTACAGTCGCTACATTAGAAATTAGGGATAAAATACACAAAACAAATTGGTAACCCGTCTACCGAACTAGAGTCGGGTAAAATAAATATTTTGAGGGAGTGATGATGCCAAGACAACGATAACAAATAAGAAAGCGCCAAAGAACCTTCTGGGAATGAGGATATTTCTTGAGAAGCAATTGTGGTTAGAAATTTCTTCCCTAAGCTGCAATGTGTGTAGGTCAAAAAATATTAAGTGTGAAATGAGCTACTGATGTTTTGGGTTTCATTAGGTGACCACAACGAAACACCTGGTTCGATGATGAGTGCAGGCTCGCACACACGACCAAAGCGAAGCTTATCAGAAAGAAAAAGAGAGAACTAGAAAAACAAATGATTGAATCTATTGAGGGGTGCTACGGCAGAAGCAATGTTCGACAGTTCTACCTGAGGGTAAAACATTCGCCCAAGAGTTACAAAGCCCAAGTGGAAGACTGTAGAGACCAAGGTGGGAATGTCGAAGTAGATACGCAGTCGGTGATGAGATTTTGGAAAGAACACTTCTGCAGACTATTAAACGGCGAAGACGACCAGCTAATCGCTTTCAGGCAGAATGATCCATTCGATTTGGGCGATGATGAACAAAACGTCCGTGAAGAGGTTCGGGTAGCAATATCAAAACTAAAGTCCAATAAGTCTACTGGAGTGGATGGCCTTACGGGTGAACACTTCAAAGCAGCGGAAAATGGCTTGGTGAGAAGCATACACCAACTCATCTGTACAATCTGGTCGGATGAAACTATGTCTGACGAATGGAACCTTGTGTGCCCTATCCACAAGAAAGGAGCTACTCTAAACTGCGCCAACTACAGAGTTATAAGTCTCCTAAATGTCGCCTATAAAATCTTGTCGGCCATTCTGTGTGAACGCCTGAACCCTTTCGAACGTGAACCCCTATCAGTGTGGTTTCAGGCCCGGTAAGTCAACCGTCGACCAAATTTGCACACTTCGACAGATTTTAGAAAAGACCCAAGAATTCCAGATCGATACTCAACAGTCACCACCTCTTCATCGATTTTAAAGTCGCCTATGACAGCGTGAATAGGAACGATCTATACAACGCCATGTCACTTCGTGGCATCCCTGCTAAGCTCGTTGGATTCGTTCCGTAAGGGTTGATAAGAACACCACCGACTGATTTAATGTCGAGAAAGGCTATAGACAATGTGACACGCTATAATATTAAGTCTTCAACATCATTCTTGAGGCAATCGTACCCAACTCTCATGTCAACAACAGCGCCAGCGGTTTATTTTTTTAAAATCCGTTCAATAACTTGGCTATGCTGATGGTGATATCAATATTATTGACATTATTGGAAGAACGAAGCGCGGTGTCATTGGAGCATTCACAAGTTTGAAGTGGAGGTGGCGAAAATGGATGTGGCTTTAAATGGATATAAAACAAATTATAACGCTGTCCTCGGTTGCAGAACATCATCACCGCAGGCTCGGGCAAAACGTCACAATGGACAGATATAACTTTGAGGTTGCTGAGGGTTTGTTCCACCATAACCTCTCAGAACAACATCAGTGAAGAGATCAGTCGAAGAATCTTGCCAATCGCTGTTTCTTCGAGCTTAGAAGGCATCATTGTAGCAAAGCCCTTTCTCAAAGGACCAAGGAGCAAGGAGACACTATACAAGACCCTAATCATCCCAGTCTTGCTTTATGGAGCAGAAGCGTTTACACTGATGAATGCGAGCTCGGGTGCTTTGATAGAGAAATTCTTCGGGTGATATTCGGCCCTGTATGTATGAATCGAGTATGGGAAGATTCAATGACCAATTGTACGAGCTATACAGTCACATGTACTTGGTAAAAAAGCTGAAAATATAGCGGCTAAAATGGCTGGCTCATGTAGAGCGTATGGACGAAAACGCAGCAGTCTTCAATTCCAACCAGGAGGGTAGACGCAAATCTGGAAGGCTGCATCTAAGGTGTCGCGATCAAATGGAAAACGACATCAACCAACTTGGTGTGCGCAACTGGAGGGGAGGCCACTGGTTGGTTGAGGCCGTGGTCCACAATGGACTATCTCCTCCACATTAAATTAATTAAATCAAATAGACATCATGAAACGGAATTGCGTTCGATGGCTATACTCTGAAAATACTTGGCGAGAACATAGCTAAACAAACCTCCGAATGCAGCCTTCAGGTTCATAAACGTTCAACGACCAAAAATATCTTGGAGGTCATCTATTTTAAAAGAAGCTCTATGTCGAGGCGGTTTTATGATGGCCACATTTAGACAAACTGCTGCAAGCTAAAACATTGAACGTTAGCAAAGAAAATCGTTGAAACAATTTAAAAAAAAAAATTTATTTGGCTGTAGTTTTTTTGGAATATTATTTTTCAAAAAAAAAACCAATGAAGGCTTATGCAAAGATCTCTTATACAGAACTTGAAAAAAATCCAACCAGCCGCCTTAACCCACAATAAGCGACAAACAGCCTAGCAGACACACATTTTGTTCTCTTTTATCAAAATGACTGGTTTGATTGTCATCTCTCTGTCATTTTTCTAAGAGTGTACGGTTCTGACTTTTAATATCTTACACCGGTTGACCTGACCTTATAATCAGTAAATCTAAATCAGTATTACAAGCACCTCCATTAACAAAACCAAACTGAATCAATTTCAATTAATTTAATCAGAAATAATATCAAAACTAGTGAAATTCACCTTTCCACTTTAAAACACACAGATGCGATACCTATTCTTTTGTATACACTCACTTGTTATCGAGGAGAATCCTTTTATAGATATCGATTGCCTCCTGATAATGTGCCCGGAGGTAGTGCAGCGAGGCGAGACTCAGTTGGTCTTCGACAACATCCTTCAGAGACTCATGCAAAGCCATCAGTTGTTCTTCGTTGTTAAACTTGTGGGCCAGGTGAAATAATAAACGCACCTTCAGTTGCGTATTCGGGATGTGTTCCATCATTTGATGGGCTTCCTCGTACATACCCAAATAGAACATGCAAACAGCCACATTTAGATTCACATCGGTGGTGTTGAGCAGCTCTAGGGATTTAATGGTTTTGTACTGATCTAAGGCTTGTTGGTAATCACCCAAGTGGAAGCTGCAGAAGGCTATCCATTGGTCTGCGAGGAGTTTACGCTCGTCATCGTCTTCTTCGTTACCGAACTAAACACAAATAGCAGTTGACATAATAGAGTGAGGGAATGAATGAAGTGATGTTTACCTCAAGGAAGGCCCGTGCTCCGGTGTAGTCACGTTGCAAAATGAAATCCTCAAGGGTGGGCAGGGATTTTTTCGCTTGTTGAACTGTTGTTGCACTTTGAATGTGCCGGGAATTCGCTGAATCCGTTTTTCCACGAGAAAGGATCTAAAACTTTGCATTAGATATGGCCAGGCTTTTTGTTTTTAAAGGTATTCTTACCATCTTTTGATTTATGTGTCCAAATCCGAGCCACGTTTCTTCTCTAATACAATTTGTTTTGTATCTTGTTTGTTGTGGTTCGGTTTAGTTTGTTGCTATGGGAAATATTTTCAATTCATGCGCTGCGCATATTTGTATACCTAATGAAATGTTTTGAAAAGCGGTTGTCATAGTTTGGCAAGAGTGTTGACATTAGGATTTATTGAATTTTGTATGCGTCCCGGGTAAGCTTAGTAAAGATCACAGCCCACCTTTGGAAAGAAATGTTGTAATGATAAGAAAGGAAATCATTTAAATCAATTAAAAAAAACTTTTGGTTAATAAAGCATGTCTGCCTGTATAGTTACCTACAGCCTTATCGGCCAAACCGTTTTGCCTCAAAATAAGTCCACATTTCGAGGAAATTTTAAATTTGGAAACTTTTGTATAAAGGAAATAATTCAAATTTTCAAAAAAAGCTTTTTTGAGTTTAAAAAAAATTTATTTTTTTTTTGTAATTTATGGTGAAGTCAAAAACGGTTTGATAGAAAAAAAAATTGGAATATGTTTTCGAAAAGCTTAAAAAACCGTTTTCTGAAAAAACTGGTCGAACCAATAAAAATAATTTTGTGAAATCTAAAGCAGTAAAAGAAATAAGATGGCTTAGGTACTGAATTTCCAAAAAACGTTTAAACAAAAGATTTTTAATTGTTTATTAAAATTTCATATGGTTTTTTCCTTTATTTTTACTTGCGATTATAGGTACTATAAGGCAAGTTATGCATTCGTAAAAAATTAATCAAACATAACATTACGATGATAGAGAAGTCGAAAAAAGTGGGTCCGACAATTCTGTCTGTCTGTCTGTCTGTCTGTCTGTCTGTGTGTCCGTCTGTCTGTATCGGCACCTACAGCCTAAACGGCTCGACCGATTTGCTTCAAACTTAGTAGATAGTATAGTATTATTATGACGTCCTACAGAGGGGTTTTTGGAATTAGCATTCTAGCTTTAAAACTAACGGTACCTGCCATACGATTTTTAGTGAAAAATTAATTTTTCTCGAAAACGGCTCCTACGATTTTGATAAAACTTTCTGAGTAATGTTTTCTGTGCAAACTTTATGTTTTGGTTGGAATAGATTTTTCAGGAAAAGTCTTATAACGGTACCTCCCATAGGACCGGTTTTTTTAAATCCGATTTTCTCGTAAGCCACTAAACGAATTTCGATGAAATTTTTAATGTGGAAGCCCTTTTATAAACAAAATAATAGAACATTTTAAATTTTTCAAATAAAGTTTTTTTGAATTTTTTAAAAAAGTTTAAATTTTTTTTTTTATTTTTTGTTTTTTCCAAAAACGGTCCAATCAATTTTTTTTCAATTTTATTTTTCTGATAAAAACTACAAAGTTCTAGAAGTTGGCATACTAAAAAAAAATTTGGAATATGTTTTCGAAAAGTTTTTCAAAAAAATCGTTTTTGGAAAAAACTGGTCGAACGATTTTGAAAAAAAAATTTCCTTAAAATTTAAAAGAACAAAAGAAATCTGATGGCTTACTTCATTTCCCCCAAAAAACGTTTTAACTATTGATTTTTGCAATGCCTTTTTCCGAAAATCTCAATCCCCAAGACCATTTTAGCACATTAGAGAAAGTTCGTACGACCCAGTCGTGCACTTTATTTTTTTTCAAAATCTAAAGCCCAAAGACCACTGTTCCACATAAAAGCAAGTCTGTAAGACCCAGTTGTCCGCTTTATTTCCCTTTATATTTTTACTTGCGATTTTATGTATAGGTAAGGCAAGTTAGGGATTCGTGCAAAAATAAAATGCACGACTGGGTCGCACGAACTTGCTCGAATTTGTGACAGTGGTTTAGGGGCTTGAGATTTTGATAAAAATAAAACTTTCAAAATTCTTTAATAAATACTTAAACTACTTTGAGCTGAAAAAAAGGCCGCCATTTTATTTCTTGGATAAATTTGAATTTATGAGAATAAATTTATAAAAATCTGTTTAGCGGTTTTTGAGAAAAAAAGTTTTTTTTGAAAAACTTTTTGAAAACAATTTAAAAAAAAATTCAAAAACGCCAGTTTACATGTATTCCGCAAATACATTTATTTAAAATTTTTAGAAAAAAATTTAATAAGCAGTTTTCAAAATATTAATTTTATATTTTTTTTTTGAAATGCTTTTAAAAATACAAAAAAATATTTTTCAAAAATATTGGTATGCAATACAAATTGAGCTACATACAGCTATATGTGTTTGAAATTTCGAAAGAATCGGTTGAGTCGTTTTCGAGTTAGTGGAAAGCAAAAAAAAAAACGGTCCTATGGAAAGTACCGTTCTTAGCCATTTTTAAAAAAAATTTTTCAGCCATATGGTTGGTCGTACCTAAAAAGCAACACTGATTTTTTTTAAATAGAAATCGTTAGAGCCGTTTTTGAGAAAAATAAGCTTTAACGTAACGGTTGTATGGCAGGTACCGTTATTTTTTGAGCTAAAAAAAAAATTTCAGTTTCCCCTCTGTACAATACCTAAAAAAGTCTATTTACCAAGTTTGAAGCAATTCGGTAAACCGGTTTGGGCTGTAGGTCTCTATACATACAGACAGACAGACAGACATACAGAATTCTTAGACCATCTTTTTTCGTCTTCGCTATCATCGTAATGTCATGTTTGATTGTTATCTCAAAACTTTTTTTTCCGACGAATGCATAACTTGCCTTATAGTACCTATAATCGCAAGTAAAAATATTTTGAGATACAAATAACACATTACATAAGGACAATGGAGAAGTCGAAAAAAGCGGGTGTGGGAAGTCCGTCCGTCTGTCTGTTTATTCGCAACTCTAGAGCCTGCACAGATGGGCCGATTTGCTTCAAATTTGATATGTAGTATTCATTTGGCCGTCCCTCAGAAAGTATTTTTAATTTTTGCTCTATTGATATGGCATTTCAAAATTCTAAAAAACTTTTTTTTGATTTTTAATAATTTTTTTTTTAAATTTGGTTTTCGAAATGTTTGGAAATGGGTATACAGATTGAATTTTTTGAATGCCATATATTTAGACACTCAAAGAAATTTAAAAATAGGTATTCCTTCGAATGTTTTTCAAAAATAACATTTTAGAAAAAAAAACTGGTCGAACGAATTTCAATATTTTTTTGCTAGTCCCCATTATGCTATAGCTTAATTTGTTATAAAGCAACAGATGGTTACTATAATGCACACAGGAAACAGGATACCCACAACATTTCATCTGTATACTGTTCTCTCGTTTCCTCCAACAAAACAAAATAATTAAATCGACAAAACTTCGCCACCCGAAGTGCTTTCTTTGAAAATTAATAATTTTGTTTATTTTCAAAACTTTATTTAAATTTTTTTTCCAAATAGTTTGTAATCTTACAAAAAACATTTCTTTCATTGTAACTTAAATCATTTCAAGTAAGTTCTCATTGTTTAACACAATTTTGTTCGAGTGTGTACCTATATGTTTCTCTAATGTTTTATGTTTATAACGTTTAATAAAGATCCCCTGAAGATGACAGCAATCCCTGTCGAAACGTTGGGAAAATCAATGTAAACTTTGTTTTCATTGCCACTACAAGTGACCAAAAAAGCTGAAGGACGAAACAAAGTTTTATCCAACATAATATAAATTACAACAAAAATTGGTCAAATCACTAATCTAATGCACACTGCCCTTCCATTTGCGATTCATACTGGAAAGTACGTATACCCTACGAAAGCTTTAACTTAAGAAAGATGTATGCTGTATGCAAGCCAATGCAACAAAACTGAGAGGAAAACGTCCTTTCTTCCCTGTACTGACAAGTTTTGTTGGACAGAACATAAATTCGAATACTACTGTTTACTTTTGTTGCTCAATCAAGTCTGGAGTCCAGTCCAATGAACTTCCAGGCACTACACAAAATTGATGAGCTAGATCTAGTAACATACGGGAAAGCATATGAAGTGCGTGTGCTGTTTCGCCCAGCTGCTAAGCCCAGAGGAATTTTAGTAAGAACTTGCGGAATCGCAAACCCTCTCTAGCTTTGTCAGAGAATATCGCAAATATGATAGATGGCACTCATGAGTAATAAATTGATAAGTAATAGGGCTCTGAAATTGATAGATTACGAAATAATTCACTCATCTTTACCCTCACCACAACGATGGGGAGAATTGTGAATCGATCAATAAAATGACACCACTTTTGCTTTCCGAGCAGCGGCAATTTTTTTTACTTTCTTTGTTTTAAAAACTGACTGTAAAATTGGATTTATGTTACACATTTACATACATAAATTAAGGACGTATGTCCTCTGACGTTATGTCCCTGTACCTATTAGAGCAACTTAAATATTAAATTTCATTGAAATCGGATAAGTCGTAGTTGGCATCTTAAATAATATTTCTCTTGGAGCTATCTTTAATGGAATTGTCTGAAAAAAATGAATTTCAATCAGAAGATTCATAAGAGAATATATACCAACAAACCCTTTCCCTCCCCCCCCCCCCCCACCAAAAACTTGAAATAAAATAAGCGCTTTTGGACACATGTATAGCAGGTATAGAATTCTTTTGCATGCATGGAAATCAAGATTAGTGATGCCTTCAAAAGAAATTAAACATGAATTTCTTCATGCTTTGGATATTTCCAACTTAGCAGGCGTGAGTATATACCACCTCACTGTTTCAATTGTTACCATAATATTTAATTTTTATAACTTTTTTAAATTACGTCCTAGTAAATACAACAAATTGCGGAACACAATCATTCTCATGAAAACTGAAGTACTTTCTAAGTTATATATTTTCCTTGACCATGCGATTTGAAACAACGACTCACATTCTCATTCCCCACCCATCCACTCATAAATCTAATTTTCTGCACCATAAATTTTGACAGCAATAACGGCAAAACATAACATTCCAAAATTGATGATCAGGTAACTTTATTCTCCCTTCTATAGTAAACAACAAAAACAAATTCCCATGAATTACTTAAATTATCCTTCCACACCCGTATACTGTATGTTTTTTTTTTAACTTGCCTTTTTCATTTCAATTAGCACAATACTATGTGGTGACCATGTTTTTTTTTTTTTAAACAGAGATTGATTTGTTTTATTTTATTTAGTTTTTTATACCCTATTCCATAGAATGGGTATATTGTATTTGGTGTGGAGTTTGTAACATAGAGAAATAATACCGTTAGGTATAGAAAAGTACATATATTCTGACTCAGAATCAAAAGCCTAGTCGATTTAGCCATGTCCGTCCTTCCGTCCGTCCGTCCGTATGTATACTCTCTAGAGATCGCAATTTTTGAGCTAGAAAGCTGAAATTTGGTATATATAATCTTCAAGAGTATGGCTAAGTTCTTGAACCAGCAAAATCCGCCCACAAACACGCCCACAATAGCCATTTTTGTTGAACAACCTCAATTTGGTAAAATTAAATTATGTTTTTTGTACAGTTACGATAAAAGCATAACGCTTAAATTTTGCACACGTAAGCTTTAGGTAAACTTTCTTCCAATTAAATAAAAATATTTCAGTTTGGGGGTGGCTGACGCCCATTTTTCATACAAAACCATCAATATTGTTTTTATAAAATAACAATTGTTATATTAAAGCGAAAAACATTAAATTTTGTGGGTATTACTTGCACATAAACATCTTGTGTATGAAATTAAAAAAATTGATTTTGGGTGTGGCTGACGCCCACTTTTCACTAGAATTTAGAAAAAAATTGTTTTTGTAAACGGTATTTATAATGAATCTGTAAGCCAAAATTTTGCGTCTCTTAGTAGAAACTAAAAAGTTTGTGTATGAAAAGAAATTTTTGAATTTTGGGCATGTCTTACGCCCACTTTTCATGAAAGAACGAAAAACGTAGTTTTAAAAATTTAAGGTACTACCAATATTAAATTAAAAAGTTTTTCCTTCAGTTTGTTATTTAAAAAATATATCTCTACATTTTCTTGTGTTAATTTTTTCAATACGCCCACTTTTAAAGGCGTGATTTTGATAAAATACCTTTGTTCAGGTAATATCGCTTAAAAACTGCTCGATTCAGCTGTAGTTTTACACATATGCCTAAATACTGACTAATGATCAACGCTTAGTTATTGCTTCAAATTTTTTAAGACACGCCCACTTTTAAGGGGCGTTTTCGTCAAAAGTCATATAATGCTTTAATTTTTTAACGTTTTTTAACTTTCGGTCGCAGTTTTGAAGTAAAAATATGAACACTTTGATTTATATTCCTTAGTTACGTGGCAGAGTGGGGTCCAAGAATTGTTAAAAACACCCATAATCGCTATTTCCATTTAAAATCTAATTTTTAAAAATTTTAGTTTTGTCTTGTTTTGTTCAAATCGATCTGCAAGAATAAAATTGAATGTCACTGAGCTCATACCAATTGCCTTGGCAATAAAAAGTCTTAACTTTGGGCGTGGCACACGCCTTTTTTTATTGTGCCAGCACTAATTGAACATCACACCATACAAAATTAATGTTATTGAATCTTTTTCTGTCTGGTAAAGAAGAATTTTGTTTATGAAACTGGATCATCGGCTGGCTGCGGGAGGCGAACGCATACACATACACAAAAATAGGGAATAGGGTATCCAACAGTTCGTTGCAAACGTACTGTAGCTCTCGCTTATATTTTTACTTGCGATTATCTATACATATAATAAAATTGTAACGGGTCGATGTCTGTACATTGAAGATATAGATGCAAAACTAATATGGGGAGTCTCTATTAGACCCACAGAAGCCAAAACAACCGTTTTTAAATTTTTTGTCTGTCTGTCTGTCTGTCTGTCTGTCTGTATGTTTGTACGCGCATCACGCAAAAACTACTGCATGGAATTGAATGCGGTTTTCGCAGATTTATTGGTAGTACGCCAACTTAAAATATAGGCTACATTTTATCGCAGGAAAATATATAATTCTGGTTGTTTTTTTAAAATTACTGAAATCGAACATTATTCAACGAACTTAACACAAAATTAAAAGATTTAAAGGAAGTTAGCATAATATTACATAATAAAATAGTGCCACACTTACCTACGTATACATGAATAGAAATAAGTTAGTCGTTCTGAATAGAAGTTACATCAAAAACATCATAGATGGCGCTATTTACCACCATATAGACAATGCCTTATTCAGCGAAAGCAGAAATCGAAAAATAATGTTACCATAAAGAACGGTGAACGAGCTATACTTACGCCCAAAACTGATGAAGCGGAGCTGCCATAAGTAGCAGTATCGGCGCGCAGCATCGTTTTGAAAGTGGGCATTCCAATTAGGTATATTCGTATATTTCTTCAGAACTTAACCCTCTAACTTTGCAATTTAAACCGTTATGATACTTCGAAATAATACTATACAGAAGCCAAAAATCTTACGGCTGTAGAGTTGGTAAAGTATATAGCTTTCATACCACGCATACCTCCCATTTTGAACCGGTTGTGCAAAAACAAAAATATACTGAGATACCTACTTTATTCTAAAATCCACGCGTACGAAGTAGCGGGCAAAAGCTAGTAGGTACTATAAGGCAAGTTATGCATTCGTCGAAAAAAAAGTTTTGAGATAACAATCAAACATGACATTACGATGATAGTGAAGACGAAAAAAGATGGTCTAAAAATTCTGTCCGTCTGTATGTCTGTCTGTCTGTCTGTCTGTCTGTCTGTCTGTCTGTCTGTCTGTCTGTCTGTCTGTATGTCTGTCTGTCTGTCTGTCTGTCTGTATTGGACCTACAGCCCAAACGGGTGGGCCGAATTGCTTCAAACTTGGTATATAGACTTTTTTAGGTATTGTACAGAAAGGAAATTGAAATTTTTTTTTTAGCTCAAAAAATAACGGTACCTGCCATACAACCGTTACGTTAAAGCTTATTTTTCTCAAAAACGGCTCTAACGATTTTTAATTAAAAAAATCAGTGTTGCTTTTTAGGTACGACCAATCATATGGCTGAAAAAAAAGTTTTAAAAAATGGCTAAGAACGGTACTTTCCATAGGACCGTTTTTTTTTGCTTTCGACTATCTCGAAAACGACTCAACCGATTCTTTCGAAATTTCACACACATATAGCTGTAGGTGGTAGCTCAATTTGTATTGCATACCAATATTTTTGAAAAATATTTTTTTGTATTTTAAAAAAAAAATTTAAAAAATTAATATTTTGAAAACTGCTTATTAATTTTTTTAAAAAAAATTTTAAATAAATGTATTTGCTGAATACCTATGAACTGGCGTTTTTGAATTTTTTTTTGAAAATTTTTTTCAAAAAGTTTTTCAAAAAAAACTTTTTTTCTCGAAAACCGCTCCACAGATTTTTCTAAATTTATTCTCATAAATTCAAATTTATCCAAGAAATAAAATGGCGTACTTTTTTTTCAGCTCAAATTAGTTTAAGTATTTATTTAAGAATTTTGAAAATTTTATTTTTATCAAAATCTCAAGCGCATAAACCACTGTCACTCATTAGAGCAAGTTCGTGCGACCCAGTCGTGCATTTTATTTTATTTTGCCAGCACTAATTGAACATCACACCATACAAAATTAATGTTATTGAATCTTTTTCTGTCTGGTAAAGAAGAATTTTGTTTATGAAACTGGATCATCGGCTGGCTGTGGGAGGCGAACGCATACACATACACAAAAATAGGGAATAGGGTATCCAACAGTTTGTTGCAAACGTACTGTAGCTCTCGCTTATATTTTTACTTGCGATTATAGGTACTATAAGGCAAGTTATGCATTCGTCGAAAAAAAAAGTTTTGAGATAACAATCAAACATGACATTACGATGATAGCGAAGACGAAAAAAGATGGTCTAAAAATTCTGTCCGTCTGTATGTCTGTCTGTCTGTCTGTCTGTCTGTCTGTCTGTCTGTATGTATAGACACCTACAGCCCAAACGGGTGGGCCGAATTGCTTCAAACTTGGTATATAGACTTTTTTAGGTATTGTACAGAGGGGAAATTGAATTTTTTTTTTAGCTCAAAAAATAACGGTACCTGCCATACAACCGTTACGTTAAAGCTTAATTTTCTCAAAAACGGCTCTAACGATTTCGATTTAAAAAAATCAGTGTTGGTTTTTAGGTACGACCAATCATATGGCTGAAATTTTTTTTTTTTAAAATGGCTAAGAAGGGTACTTTCCATAGGACCGTTTTTTTTTGCTTTCGACTAACTCGAAAACGACACAACCGATTCTTTCGAAATTTCACACACATATAGCTGTAGGTAGCTCAATTTGTATTGCATACCAATATTTTTGAAAAATATTTTTTTGTATTTTTAAAAGCATTTTTAAAAAAAAAAAAATTTAAAAATTAATATTTTGAAAACTGCTTATTAAACTTTTTTCTAAAAATTTTAAATAAATGTTTTTGCTGAATATCTATAAACTGGCGTTTTTGAATTATTTTTAAAAAAAATTTTAAAAAAGTTTTTCAAAAAAAACTTTTTTTCTCAAAAACCGCTCCACAGATTTTTATAAATTTATTCTCATAAATTCAAATTTATCCAAGAAATAAAATGGCGTACTTTTTTTTCAGCTCAAATTAGTTTAAGTATTTATTTAAGAATTTTGAAAAATTTATTTTTATCAAAATCTCAAACCCTTAGACCACTGTCACACATTAGAGCAAGTTCGTGCGACCCAGTCGTGCATTTTATTTATTTATGTTTAAGTCACTTTAAGGTCTGTGCTGTGTGCTCATGTCCTGCATCTTGCTTAGATTAAATTTGTTGAGGTTTGCAATAATT
Source organism: Platycheirus albimanus (assembly GCA_916050605.2). NCBI lineage: Eukaryota > Metazoa > Arthropoda > Insecta > Diptera > Syrphidae > Platycheirus > Platycheirus albimanus. The sequence continues at coordinate 288,060,444 of OU696696.1, read as the reverse complement.
GTAAATAGAGTCTACGATACTCTTATAATAGCGTGTTTGAGTGTGGTGCCCTCTGGCGCACCAGAGTTAGATTCTTATAGCTAATATACAAACCACAGAGAAGATAGCAGTGGCACCTAGCATGCAACAATTGCAACAGAAATTACTGCTCCACGATAATACTTTAGTTTCTTTAAGAAAACAGAAGGCTACACCCAGCCCACATTTTCCTGTCCATTTGAGAAGCTGTTTGATCAATAAGAGTTTGAGTATGCTTTTTCGATACCGCAAGGTAACGTGGTCAAAATTTGCAGTCACTTTTAAGCCTTATAAGCCTCCAGGCCAGGTTGGTTGACAACTATATTGCATAAGAGGAGGGATAGGACTCTACCTTGTGGTGTACATCTAAGGTTGAGTTGATTATCCTAATTTTTAACATCTTCTATATATAAATAGGCAAGGAGTTTTTTTGTGTTGAAAGCGCCTTCGATATCTAGGAATGCGACCCCAGAGTGTATTCTTTGTGAGTATCTTGGAATGTAAGGCAGTTTCTACTAATTTTTCATTGTAGTATGCGTGTTGTGCTAGACCAGAGTATGGTCTTCAACTATAAGCCAAGTTTTTTTTTTATAATGCACGCTCATTAAAGGGGTTAATATAGATACCCTTAAAATGAAGTGACCCCATAGCGCGAGTTTAGGAAAGAAAAAACAGAAAGAATCGGGAACAGGAAAAATTGTCAAAAATGGTGGGTGGTTGTAGCTGGTTTGGGTGGTGAGACAAAAATTGTCAAAACTAATGGGTGGTTCCTTGGTGGGATCGGTGTTTGGTGTTGGGGGGATTTGGTATGATTTTGGGAAAGGGGGGGAATTATGAATATGGTGGGTGGTTGGTTGGTGGCTGTAGGTGTGATGGGGTGTTGGCGGTGTTGGGTGAGTGGCAAGTTGTTGTAGGTGCAATGGGTGGTTGGATTTGGGGGGAGGGTGTTGTGGAGGGAATTGTCAAAAATAGTTGTACTGGGGAGGGGGGGGGGAGGAAAAAACTGTAAAAAATGGTGGGTGAGTAGCAGGTGGTTGTAGGTTGAGTATGTGGTTGAATTTGGTGCAATGGGGGAATAGTCAAAAATAGTGGGGTAGGTGATTGATGGTTGTAGTTGGGATGGGTGGTTGGTAGTGTTGGGGGGTAATTTGGTGTTGGGGGGAATGTTAAAAAATTGTGGGTGAGTGGCCAGTGGCTGTATTGGAATGGGTGATTGAGTTTGGTGGGGGGGGGGGGTTAGTGGAAGGAATTGTCAGAAATAGTTGTGGTGGGTGAGAAGCAGGTGGCTGTAGGATTGGTGGGTGGTTGAATTTGGTGTAGGGGGTTGGGGATTTACCAAAAATAGTGCGTGGTTGGTTGTAGGTGGTGTGGGTGATGGGTAGTGGTTAGGAAGGGGGATTTACTGTGTGGGGGAGGAGGAAACAATGTTCAAAAATGGTGGGCTGTTGGTTGGTGGTTGTATGTGGGGGTGGGAGGTTGGTGTTCAAAGGGTGAAACAAATTTTAAAATGGTGGGTGGTTGTAGGTGGGTTGGGTGGTTGGTGGTTGGAGAGATACCTATACACATGAAGTGTCTTGTGTACTGGTTATCACGTAAAATTATCGTCCGTAAACCGACTTTACAGACAACCATTTTGTTCGGACCAAGTTTGTTTAAATGCTGTGTGACCCTCTTTTGCCACCCTAGAAATGAGCGTCAAGAAGCAATGTGAACGTCTTTTTGTAGGCATTGGCACAGACCATATACAGACCGCCAACTCGTACTCCTCTTGCCTGAAACACCCTCGAAATATTTTTTTTAGTCTGTGAATACGTGTACATCTCTCTCTGTGCATTTTGTAATGGCAACTATACCTGCGTATGCCATTTATTTTTTAGGTGTGTTTGCTAAATGGGTTTTAAAGCAAGGGAGAGCGTCACACTCTCAAAATAAATGGCATATCAGCTGATTTTTAGCTTGGTGGCAAAAAGAGAGACCATATGGTGAGTTGGTGGTCTGTATCTTCTTGGTCCGTGGGCATTGGTCCATGAACCATCTACTTTGTTCAGGGAGCTTGACATTGGAGGATTTTTCTTATATTCTAGAGGCCTCAGAAGTATCTTCTATTTTGCCGCAGATTTTTCTCCAAGACGCGACCTCAGTAGTATTTTTGAATTTTCAGAGATTCCCTATATGAATCCCAGTCTAAAAATTCTTTGAAATATCTAGCTCAAGTTTCTGCAATCTTTTCTGCGGAGTTCTAGACCAGAATTCCACCAAGGTGGCTTCTGTTTTCTCTTCTATGACTAAGAGGGCAGGATTGGACCGTTGGACAAGAACTCCAGCAGCTTCGCCATTGCCAAAATTGGATCTCCTAGCTCAGTAAGCTCGGTTTCCGAAGTAAATTTCTCAACAGATACGCAAAATCATATCCACTTACAAAATATTTTTTTATTCACTATGATTATTACTGGAAAAAGATATAACACAGAATGCAAAAACATCTAGACAATATAAGACATATGGTCACCTTAAAAACATATGAGTGTAAGCAGGTCCTCCTAGTAAAAAGCACGTTCCCCATCATAATCTTTATTCTTCGTTGTTTAATGTAGAATCATAACAAAAAAAATTGTTCAACAAGTTATTCCACAAACTAAAATATTTCCAATTGGAAAAAAAGTTTCCTCTCGAGTGCAAACGGAATATTGCACTTTTTATAGTAGAAACTTTTGTGTCAGAATCTTGGAAACTAATTTCGTATTTGGTTAAACTGGGGGATTATTGGACGAGTTTATTTGATATTGAAACTGCAAGTACAAAACAACTCGTGATGACGATGACGACGCGACGGACGTTGGTAAGTCAAACCCACAGGATACAATTTTTTTTTAATCAATAAATAATAAATTTTAAAGCATCGCCAATGGGAATACTCCTGTAAGTTCTTTTCATTCGTCCTTTCCTGTGTTCCATACACTTCTTCAAAAGTATCTTTTTTTTTTTTGGGTTGAATATTATGAAAAAGATGGTTGTAGTGGTTTTGTGTGCTTGTATTTTATATAGAAATCATTGGATTTGAAAATCTAATGATTTGTAAAGTCTGCGATAAGACAAACTTTTTGGATGCATAATGGGTTTTTCGGGGTTTTCTCTCTCCGTATGGACGAACATTTGTGTTTTTAGTTAAGCATCTTATGAAACTATACTTTTACCGTCTGATCTGAGATTTTCATTGACTTAGGGTGCATTGTGGTGAAAATAAATTGTGGTCTTTGGTTTTGTTTAAAATTTGTGCTTATTTTATTTTGTATGGTATTCAAAAGTAGATGGTATCATCACAGTGTATGTACATTGTACCTGCAACAAAATAGTGTTTCTATAAAATGAAGCATCTTTAAAGGTTTGTCGATTCTAGAAAATTGAAAAGCAGGAATACATTCTCCTTTTGAGATGGCATCATTGGGGAGTGTTTTGTTAGTGGTGTTCTCTCTTAAATTTATGGTAACTTTAACTTAGAGAAATAATACTGTTCGGCAACGCAAAGTATATTTTTACTCAAAACTAAAAGTTGGGTCGAATTAACAATGTCCGTCCGTCCGTCAGTATGTGCCCGCTCTAGAGGTTACAATTTTCGTTTGTTAAGTATGTAAAATATTTGGTTCAAGATTAAAGCTTAGTACCACACACTCGGGAAAACCGCAATTTTTACTCAGCAATCTATTCCCTTAATTACAAATAAATGTTAGAATTTCGGAGTGACATACACCAACTTTTCATACAAATCTATCGAAATTGTTTTTAGTGATAAACGGTTCTTGTTAAGTGAAATAACTGTAAAGTTACATGTCTTGCATCCTGTTAATACAATTTTGGGAAGAAATTTAAAATATTGTGTCTAATAGCCAAAACTATCTCCTTATCTTGTGTATGAAAGACATTTTTGGGCGTGGCCTTAGCCCACTCTTCGTGATAGAACAGAAAAATGGGTTTTTAAAAATAAGCAGTGCCTATTAATAATCCATTTAAAATTAATTTCTTGTCGGGATACAAATAAAGTGCACGATTGGGTCGCACGAACTTGCTCTTATGTGTGCTGGTGGTTTTGAGACTAAGCAAAATATAAAGAGTAAAAACATATGAAATTTTATTAATTGCTTAAATATCACTTTTCGAAAACATATTCCAATTTCTTTTTTCTGGCACTTTGTAGTTTTTATCAGAAAAATAACATTTTTAAAAAATTGATCAAAAAGTTTATTTGAAAAAAAAATGTTTAAACCGATAAAATTTTTTTTCAAAAATTTAAGGAATATGTAATACTTCGTCAATAAAAGGACTTCTTCATTAGAAATATCATACAAATCCGTCATGTAAATTACGAGAAAATCTGATTTCAAAAAACCGGTCCTATGGGAGGATAACTTTTCTCGAAAAATCTATTCCAACCAAAACATAAAGTTTGCACAAAAACATTATTCAGAAAGTTTTATCAAAATCGTAGGAGCCGTTTCTGAGAAAAATTAATTTTTCATTAAAACTTGTATGGCAAGTACCGTTAGTTTTAAAGCTAGAATGCTTATTCCAAAAACCCTTCTCTATTACGTCATAAAAATACTATGTACCAAGTTTGAAGCAAATCGGTCCTGCCGTTCAGGTTGCCGATACAGACTAGACAGACAAAAATGTCGCACCCACTTTTGTAGGCTTCTCTTTCATCGTAATATCATGTTCGATTCTAGTACCTATAATCGCAAGTACAAATATGTCTAAAAAGATGTTTATAAGTTATCCAATACGCCTACCTCAATGCGCGTGATATTCTATACATTACCTTTATTTAGTTGAAATTGCCCAAAAAAGAGCTCGATTTAGTTGTAATTTTACGCTTATGCTTACAAAATTGCTTACACAAGCAAAGCTCATAGTTAATGTAGAAAGTAGTATATCATATGAATCATATTTCGAAGAAAGTCTTAAGACACACATACTTTTTTGGGGGTGATTCGATAAGTCTACTTTTTTCCAGTTGTGAAATAGAAGTTAGATTAAACATTTGTGTGTGCAAAAACTTGAACACGCAGATGGGCGTGGTAAATAAGTTTTTAAAGTACACAACAAAAAATTGCGTATTTTAATCAAAATCCTTTATATATTAGAATCGACGACTTTATAATATATAGCAGTCCTCATTTTTATCATATTTTTTTTTTGTACGTGTAAACGTCTCATAAATCGGAATATATGGGCAGTACGCACGAAAAGGTGTCACAATGTCACAATGTCACAGTCACATTCCATATCTGCTTTGATAGCATAGATAGTCGATAAAGTGGGGGGGGGGGGAGGGTGTTGGGTAGTTTTTAAGATTAGTTTGATTGTAAATAGTGGTAGGGGGGTGGGGCGTGGGTAGTTCCGGAAAGAGGAAAAATTGTCAAAAATGGTGGGTTGTATAATTGGTGTGGGGAGGTGAGGCAACAATTTTAAAAATAATGGTAGGTGGGTTGGGTGGTTGGCGGTTTTGGTGGTGTGGATGGCGGATTTTGGGGAGGAGGGATGAAAAAATTGTGGGTGAGGTGAAGGTAGTTGTAGGTGGGGTGTTTGGTTGGATTTGTTGAAGTGGGGGAGAATTGTCAAAAAATATTTCTGTGGGTGTTTGGTGGCGGTGGTTGGGGTGGTGATTTGGTTCAGGGGGGGGGGGGTGAAGAAATAAAATGCACGACTGGGTCGCACGAACTTGCTCTTATGATAAGCAATTGCGTAGTGGCTGCATATATGGATATTAAAAAAAATTAAATAATTTCGAAAATTCTTTTATTTTTTAAATTAGTTTAAGAGTTTTCTCGGAAAAACTAAGTATGCAATAAAATTTCAAAGCTATGCGTCAATCTAGGAAAAAACAATATTGAAAATCGTTGGACCAGTTTTTTTATTAAAAGGTTATTTTTGAAAAACTTTTTCAAAAAATATTTTGAAATTTATTTGAGTATGCAAATATATGGCAATCTGTAGCTTACATTTGAAAAATAATTTTAAAAAAAATCAATGTACTCGTTTCCAACATATTTCGAAAACCAAAAATTTTTTTGAAAAAATTATAAAAAATCAAAAAAAAAAGTTTTTCAAAATTTTGATATGCCATATTAATAAAATTATGAATGACTTCCTGTGGCCAAAATTTTATTGAAATCGAATGTATGGTTTACGAGAAAATTTGATTTGAAAATACTGGTTCTATGAGAGGTACCTACCGTTATTAGACAAATTTTGAAAAAAAAATTTCAAACCAAAAGATACATTGTCTTGCACAAATAGCATTCTGAATGTTTTATCAAAATCGTTAGAGCCGTTTTTGAGAAAATCAATTTTTGTCTTTAAGATTGTATGGCAGGTGCCGTTATTTTTGGACCTAGAGCAAAAATAAAAAATACGTTCCGAGGGACGGCCAAATAAATCCTTAATACCAAATTTGAAGCAAATCAGCCCACCCGTTCAGCCTCCAGAGGCGCGAACAGACAGACAGACAGACAGACAGACAGACAGACAGACAGACAGACGGACGGAATTTCCAGGCCCACTTTTTTCGACTTCTCCATCATCGTAATGTCATGTGTGATTGTTATCTCAAATTTTTTTTTCTGCACGAATCCATAACTTGCCTTATAGTACCTATAATCGCAAGTAAAAATTGTCTTAAGGGGTGGGCGAGTAGCAAGTGGTTGAAGGTGGAGTGGGTGGTTGGATTTGCGGGGATTTGGCGTATGGAGAGAATCGTAAAAAATAGTGGGTGGTTGGTTAGTGGTTGTATGTGGGGTGGGTGTTTAATGGTGGTTACGAAGGTGGGATTTATTGTGTGGGGGAGGGGGGGAAAGAAAACAAAATTCAAAAATGCTTATCACGCAAAATTATCGTCCGTAAACTGCCTTTACAGACAACCAAGTTTTATAAAAAAAATGTGGAAAACTAGTATAATAAAATGCACGACTTCGTCGCACGAACTTGCTCTAATGAGTGACAGTGGTTTAGGGGCTTGAGATTTTGATAAAAATAAAATTTTCAAAATTCTTAAAAAAATACTTAAACTAATTTGAGCTGAAAAAAAAGTACGCCATTTTATTTCTTGGATAAATTTGAATTTATGAGAATAAATTTAGAAAAATCTGTGAGCGGTTTTTGAGAAAAAAAGTTATTTTTGAAAAACTTTTTGAAAAAAATTTTCAAAAAAAATTCAAAAACGTTAGTTCATAGGTATTCAGCAAATACATTTATTTAAATTTAAAAAAAAAAATTTAATAAGCAGTTTTCAAAATATTAGTTTTTTAAATTTTTTTTTTAAAAATGCTTTTAAAAATACAAAAAAATATTTTTCAAAAATATTGGTATGCAATACAAATTGAGCTACCTACAGCTATATGTGTGTGAAATTTCGAAAGAATCGGTTGAGTCGTTTTCGAGATAGTCGAAAGCAAAAAAAAACGGTCCTATGGAAAGTACCGTTCTTAGCCATTTTTTAAAACTTTTTTTTCAGCCATATGATTGGTCGTACCTAAAAAGCAACACTGATTTTTTTAATTAAAAATCGTTAGAGCCGTTTTTGAGAAAAATAAGCTTTAACGTAACGGTTGTATGGCAGGTACCGTTATTTTTTGAGCTAAAAAAAAAATTTCAATTTCCTTTCTGTACAATACCTAAAAAAGTCTATATACCAAATTTGAAGCAATTCGGCCCACCCGTTTGGGCTGCAGGTCTACATACAGACAGACAGACAGACAGACAGACAGACAGACAGACAGACAGACATACAGACGGACAGAATTTTTAGACCATCTTTTTTCGTCTTCGCTATCATCGTAATGTCATGTTTGATTGTTATCTCAAAACTTTTTTTTTTCGACGAATGCATAACTTGCCTTATAGAATAGTACCTATAATCGCAAGTAATAAGAGGAAAATCCCGTATCGGAGAAATTGTCTTGATGAATTTGGTATCGTCAGAGTATAGTGAGATATGGAAATACGATAAAAGATGGCCATTTATATATCGTTAGAATAGAAAGAGAAGAGCATAAGTGACTGCCTTAGGAAACTCCAGATGCAAACGAGAATAGGCTTGAACTCTAAAGCTTGGCAATAGGACGTTTGATTTTAACATTTATTGAGGTTATGAGAGAGGTTTTCCGTATACCTAATATCGAGAGGCCGAACATTTTGTAGAGAAGTAATAGGGCGGCTAAAGAAATTTTGTCTTAGGAGCCCATCAGGGGCGAGATTATATGTACATAGGCAAGTTATGCATTCGTAAAAAATTTGTTTTGACAATCAAACATGACTTTACGATAATAGAGAGGCCCAAAAAAGTGGGTCCGACAATTCTGCCTGTCTGTCCGTCTGTTTGTCTGTCTGTTTATTTGTCTGCCTGTATATTTACCTACAACGTAAACGGTTGGAAAGATTTGCTTAAAATTTTATAAACAGTAGGTATTATTATGACGTCCTACAGAGAGGGTTTTTGGAATAAGCATTCTAGCTCTAAATCTAACGGTGCATACCTGCCATATTATTTTTAAAGAAAAGCTGATTTTTCTCAAAAATATCTCTTACGGTTTTGATAAAACTTTCTGAATGGCGTTTTTTTGTGTAAATTTAATGTTTTTTGTCAAAAAACTACTGTTTTTTTTATTTTCATTTTTACATTTTTTTCAAAAAAATTAAAACTTTTGATTTCTGATTAGAATTGAAAAGTGCTATTAATTGCCATACTGAACAAAAATTTCGAAAAAAATTTTTCGAAAAAAAAAAGTTTTTTGAAAAATCTGGTCCGACGTAAACAGTAAACAAAACTCAGATTGCTTACTTCATTTTTTTCCAAAAAAAAGTTGTAACTACTGATTTAGATTTTTAAGCGATTAATAACATTTTATATGATTTTGTCCCTACTTTTTACTTGCGATTATAGGTACTATGTCAAGTTATGCATTCGTCGAAAAAAAAGTTTTGAGATAACAATCAAACATGACATTACGATGATAGCGAAGACGAAAAAAGATGGTCTAAAAATTCTGTCCGTCTGTATGTCTGTCTGTCTGTCTGTCTGTCTGTCTGTCTGTCTGTATGTATAGAGACCTACAGCCCAAACGGGTGGGCCGAATTGCTTCAAACTTGGTATATAGACTTTTTTAGGTATTGTACAGAGGGGAAATTGAAATTTTTTTTTTAGCTCAAAAAATAACGGTACCTGCCATACAACCGTTACGTTAAAGCTTATTTTTCTCGAAAACGGCTCTAACGATTTCGATTTAAAAAAATCAGTGTTGGTTTTTAGGTACGACCAATCATATGGCTGAAAAAAAAATTTTAAAAAATGGCTAAGAACGGTACTTTCCATAGGACCGTTTTTTGGCTTTCTACTAACTCGAAAACGACTCAAACGATTCTTTCGAAATTTCACACACATATAGCTGTAGGTAGCTCAATTTGTATTGCATACCAATATTTTTGAAAAATATTTTTTTGTATTTTTAAAAGCATTTTTTAAACAAAAATTTAAAAAATTAATATTTTGAAAACTGCTTATTAAATTTTTTTCTAAAAATTTTAAATAAATGTATTTGCTGAATACCTATAAATTGGCGTTTTTAAATTTTTTTTAAGAATTTTTTTCAAAAAGTTTTTCAAAAAAAACTTTTTTTCTCAAAAACCGCTCCACAGATTTTTATAAATTTATTCTCATAAATTCAAATTTACCCAAGAAATAAAATGGTGTACTTTTTTTTCAGCTCAAATTAGTTTAAGTATTTATTTAAGAATTTTGAAAAATTTATTTTTATCAAAATCTCAAACCCTTAGACCACTGTCACACATTAGAGCAAGTTCGTGCGACCAAGTCGTGCATTTTATTTTTGAAAATCTTCACCCCAGACCACTTTCACACATTAGATCAAGTTCGTGCGAATTCATTACTTGTATCTTTCTATCATCTTTTACAATTATTTCAAGCTAATTATTGATAGCTGTTATTCTGTCAAAATAAATAAATTAGAATGCTAAAATCAACAATATATTTATGTATACATAGGGTATTCTAATATACACAGCCTCGTGGATTGGGAATGATTGCTACCTTGAAGGCTTAATTCCACCCAAATCCAATTTGAACGGTACCTACATTAACATACAAAATAAGTAGGTATCTAGCATCATTATGTTCTTCTAAAATCGACGAAAAGCCTTATTTTAACTTTCATCCCATCAAGGACTAACGTCACTCTGCCAATCTAACTAAATCTGCATTTCTAATTATTTTGTCCCATAAATATGTAAATTATGTATACCTTCCCTTTCACCTGTCCATGTCCAGTCCTACTTAATATTATTTTATAAAATCTACAAAATTCAAAACATACTACAACCATAAGCCTTATGTCCTTTTCTGCTGGTGGACAAATCTCATGCAATCAATTTAATATCCAGCCAATCGTCTGCTCGTCAACATAATCAGCTTAAAAGACACCCCTTGATATACCATTCCTCCATCGTCCTAGTATATACAAGTTTAAACATACCACTCCAAAGAAAAAATTCACACAAACACTTCCCGAAAAAGCAACGTATTTTGCAATTCGAGACAAAAACGTTGCCACTTATGCAAATATTTGCATTTAGGCCAAACTGAAAAGAGAGGTTGAAATTGGCAGTTGTTGGCTGGGAAAGAGTGTGTTTCAATTTAATAATCATTTCGTGGCACCGCAAATAAATCTGGACTCGCTCTCGAAATTGTATATACAAATCGATTTACGCAAATCCGGATTTTGTATTCAAATTCAAACATATCGACCTGTTTTGCCTGGGCAAAAGAGGATAGAAATTTAAAATCCGGAAAGTGATATGAATTCGTTAGGATTTTTGTTGTGATGCCCTGGCAGGAAAATCCTGCTGCTATACTATGGTTGTGAACGCATCCATTTTCAGTTCTTGTATTGTTGTTGTTATCTATATGATGGTAGCATTCTAATTGCAGTTGTCCCTGTTCCCCAATCCGATCCATATTTGAATTTGAGCTCTATGCCTTCTAACCACTGCTACCACTCTAGGAGTCTATAATTTGCACAAATGTTCTGTCAATTTGCTGGCCAGGACAGCAAAATGTCTGCGCATAAAATCAAATAAATTAGGAAATCATTTTGAATGCGCGTTTTGTTTGTATGCGTGGGAATTCTCGCATATGTGTAGGTAGGTATAGGTAGCTAAGGTATACCTATAGTATTATATACCGACATCCTACATATGATGATGGCGACCTCCGAAATATTTTAGATGAATTCTAGTACACGTGTATCTATATATCTATACACAGGAACAGGTAAGATATACGAACCACCAAGCACAATTTTCGTCCTCTCTAGCTCGTCCTGTTTAGCATAATCCAAACAAATAGTGAAATTAATTTTTAAAGTGCTCCTGATTTATGGAGCGGTGCGTTTTTGGATTTTGATTTAGCTGATGCCGTCAGCAATTTAGAATTTTAAGGCAAGCATATAGAGGCGCATCAGATAAATTTTCAGCCTAGCCAGCAGGATGTATGATGAAGGTATTATATTTATAATATGTGGAGGTTTTAAGTGCGGTGCAAATGAGCGGAATGGTGGCTAGCGGCCAAATTGAAAGCTACCGATGTTGATTTTGGTTCGCAGAACTCGTGTGGTCGAATTTCGAGTTAATTTGTATATTAAATCAAATCTGAAGTTTGTAGGTATACCTACGCAGCGATGTGGATGTGCATTTGGAAATAAGGCATTGATAAAAATTGTGGGCAAGCTTAGGTGCAAAACTCAATATTTAGGACTATAACGAGGATTAATTTATTTGCGTTCAACGAGCCTTCGTATGAAAATTTATGTTTAGAATAAGGTGAATTTTTAAAAAAAGCGCCTTGCTTCCCCCAAATCCAGAATTTTTATCGTCCACTGGATCCTGACCAGTTTCAATAACCACTGTAAACTGGAATCTAAAATAATTCAATTTACATACTTTCTTCTTGTATTTAAAACCAGAGTCCTTCTTCAATCGTAATTTGGTCGACGAATATTTTGTATTCATACCCCATCCTCGTCCGAGGGTAAATACCAGTTGCAACCTAGGCAGGTTGCTGTAGGTCATGGTACGCTTGATGTTTGCAAGTCGGCTTTGTGTCCATCTCTGCTATCATGATTCGCCACCTAAGCAAAATGTATGTCCCCAGACGGGTTCTCTGCGAGCCCTTGATTTTTGGCTGATGGGGTGGGAGGGGGTTACGGGATGAGAGGAAAAGGACCGGATGAGCTGGCACTCTTCTCTAAGAAGCTGGATACAGCTATCAGCCCATAGGAGGCGCTGGTATTGTTAGAGGGGGCAGTCCAACTGGTGTGGACAGGGTGATGCAAAATCTTAATAATAATTAGGAAATTGCCGTCTGTCAGTTGCTAATAATTAAAAACATTAAAATTCTTAGTTATAATATTGCTGGATTTGTAAATAAGTTGAATCTACCAAATTTTATAAATTTTATCAGAGAATACGATATTTTTGTTTTAGTTGAAACGCATGTAACGGAAGATCATAGTATTATTAATGATTTTCTTTTGTATTTCAATGAGTATAAAGTAAAATGGATTTATGCAGAGAGATCTAATACAAGGGGACGAGCGAGTGGTGGAATGCTTATGGGTTATAAACTAAACCTAAGGAATGTGGAGTGCTTTCTAAAAAATAATTATGACCTGGATTATATGGAAATCAATTTTGATCGTCATAAGCTGATATTAGTTCCAATATATCAACTGTAACTATTGGCAATACCAATACAACCAACTTGTAGATAAACTTAACAACAACGCATTTGCAAATACACTATTAATCGGAGACTTCAACGCTAGGACAGGCTCTGAAACCAGTGAAAATAAACTTTGGGGAAGAGACCGTAAATCTAGGGATACCATCATCAACGGAGAGGGGAGAAAGCTGATTGATCTTTGTAATTCTTTTGGACTTGGAAATTGTAATGGGTGTTCTAATGGGGACGAGGATGGAGACTTCACGTTTGTTAGTCATCAAGGAAGTTCGGTGCGAACTTGTAAGCAATTTTGTTGTTAAATCTCACATATTCTCTGATCATCTCCCAATCGAAATCTCTATTCAGTCGTCGAGCTCTCAAGGGACATATGAAGACCAAGCTACATTCCCAACCAAATACAAATGGAAATCTGCTTTTGCCAACAGATACAAAACGTCATTGTCTGAAAACCTCACGAGTCATGCCAACAGCAACGAAGTTTTAACAGTAGAAGAGATAAACCAAATCGTATTGGAGTCAATTCCCAGTGCATGTAAGTGTAGAAAAAAACCCGGATTTGTCTTTAGAGCGAAATGGTTTGATAGCGAGTTGTCTGAGGCACGGAAGAAATCCTTCGTTTGGCTAAAAGTACTAAGGAAAAATCCCCATAATAATTTCTTCAGACTAAAATATGTACAGGCAAACAAGGAATATAAAAACATGTGCAATGTTAAAAGACGAAATCATGCCATGGAAGTCGCTCGAAAAATCTCGCAATGTAGCAGTGCATCTGATTTTTGGAAAACAGTAAGGGAGATAAACGGAAAAGTAACAAGGAACGGATCAATACCAATTGAACTTCCAATACTTTTAGACTTTTTTAGAAAAATGACAAGAGACAACTACAGTAATACATTTCAATTTGCAGTTCCCAGCCTTCAAAGTGACACTCTTGATGCCCCTTTTACGGTAGCTGAAGTTGAAGCTGCGCTCAAAGAGTCAAAAAAGGACAAGGCGCCTGGATCGGACGGTGTTCCAATGGAGTTCTTTAAATTCGGCACTACAGATCTCACACTAAAACTAACAGCTGCGCTTAACTGTTTGCTTGCTGACGGTTCAGTTCCTGAATATTTTAATAAAGCTCTGCTTAATCCTATTCTTAAAAAAGGTGAATGCAGTAACCCAGCAAACTACAGAGGCATTTCACTACTTAACGCATCAATGAAGATCCTCACCAAAATTTTGAGCAAAAGGTTATACTTATGGATCCAGGAAAATAATCTCCTTAGTGAAAACCAGGCTGATTTTCGTAGAGATTACTCCACTGTAGACCAAATCTATGTTCTCACCAATATTGCGGAAATGTTTATGCATAAGAAGAAAAAACTGTATGCATTCTATATCGATTTTAAAGCAGCTTTCGATACAATTGACAGAAAGGCACTGATGATGAAGTTGTATAATAAAGGAATGTCTTTCAAATTCGGAAGAATCATAGAAAGTCTGTATGCACGCACAACTTCAGCAATAGTAAATGGAAGCGAAATATCGGAGGAATTTGAAGTCGAAATTGGAGACTGCAAGTAAATCTAGATAAATCAAAAATCATGATTTTTCGTAATGCTGGAGGAAGAAACTGCCAAAATGAGAAATGGAAATTTGCTAGCCATGACGTGGAGGTAGTAAATGAGTATAACTACTTAGGTGTTCTCATTACAAGAAATCTTAACTTGAAAAGACATATGACAGGAAAACTAGCAAAAGCAAAGAGTGCTATAAATGCAACCTGGAGAAGTGTCATGTCCAGTAAAGATGTGGATTCACCATCAAAGTATCGAGTTTTCGAGGCAACAGCAAAAGCTATTATGTGTTATGCTGCGCAAAGTTGGGGCCATATAGAGTTCGAAGAAGTGGAGCAACTCTTGCGATACTTCTTAAAAAGAATTTTCAAGTTGCCACAGTCAACACCAAATCATATTCTTCTTCTTGAAACTGGGTTATCTCCTTTGTACATGTCAACGTTAAAAATGCAAGTTGACTATGCCATAAAAACTTTTAAAATGGATGACAGAAGATTGCCAAAAAAGATAAGTATGCTGGTAGTTAGAAAAGAAATATCATGGTATGCACAGTGGAAGAGATTGGCAGAATATTGTAGCTATTCCATAGACCTAGATAATAATAATATGGAGACTTGGAAATCCGTGGCGTACGAGTTAATTAAGGCAGTAGATCTGAGAAAAAGGCAGGATTTCGAATTAAAGGCGAGGTCATCTGTGCAACGAAATATCTATGCCCAACTCAATCACAACTTAATGGACAGGAACTACTTTAATTGCAACTACTCAACGGAAGAAATATCTTTCATCATAAGAGCAAGAGCAGATGTTATCCCATTAAATTTCATTCCGAACAGAAATGACCTTGCAGATACATGTGGGCTGTGCAACATGAGGGCGAGGGAAGATGTATACCACTTTCTGGGAAGGTGTCCTATTCTGGCGGAAATTCGAATATCGGTGTTTGGGAAAAGTGTTCTGAGCAATGTTGAGATGAAAAACTCTTTAAATGGTGAAAATTGGAAACAGCTGGCTAAATATATAGAATGGGGTTTAAGATACAGGAGAAATATAATCGATGAGCTATTTTAATAATATCGAAAAAAGTACAAACAAAGAAAATATATTTTATACAATTTAAATGTTTTATTTCAATTACATATATGTACATAATTTACTTATAAAAACATAAAATAGTCACTCTGGCAGACGGCATATGCCATGCTTATTTATGATTTGTTACAACATAGAATTAAGAAATTATGCAAAATAAAATCATTATTAATCTAATCTAATCTAAAAATCTCTTCTCTAAGACGATTCAATCTGCAAATCTACTCTATAACAATCACATGTTACCGTACTCCAGACTTTCTGCCAGCTGTAGATAGGTTGCTGGTTGATGAGGGTACACTAGGTCGGTCAAAGAGTTGGCTCAGTAAGCGGGTTCAACGTAGGAATCCTCCATGAAACATATCCCGCCACTTAGGCGAGGTGTACAATTTTCTCATACGGTTTTTCCGCCAAACTTTTGATTGTTTAAATCGTAGGGAAGCTGATCATTAACTGTCTAAGTCGATTTCATGCAACCAGAGTCCAGACTTTACGACACCTAGGCAGGTAAGGTAACATTGAAACCGTCAAAGGGGTCTTGCAAGTAAGCGGGTTCAGCCTAGGAATCATCCAAGTGTCATACCCCACCACCTAGGTGAAATGTATGACTCTCGGGTTCTCTGCCAATTCTTTGATTGTTTGGCTCGAAAAGTACTTGTGAGGGTAATCCTTTTATTGGATAGTTCCTCAAGGTTTTCATAAAAGCATCTTTATGCGAGATAAAGCATTAGCATTGACGGTGAGGTAGTTCAACCAAGCAATGGTTAATGTCTTCATTTAAAATGGAGGTTTTTCGATTAAGCGATGCTCTACGCTGTGTTTGACAAAATTTTATGTCTCGAAGCTACAATCGCAAGAGACCGCCAGAAACCTTACCAAACAATGTACCCTCGTGCCTCTCGATAAGCCCAGCATCTGCGCTCTAAGCAAAGAGGACTAGTGGCAACATGCAAACTAGCCATCAAAAATGCACCCATGACTGATGTCTTGGGTTTCATTAGGCGAAAACAGCTGGGTCAATGATGTGTGCAAGCTGGCACACACAGCTAAAAACGTAGCCTTACAAGATCTACCAGCAAAGGAAAAAGAAGAACATCGACTTTTCAGAAAGAAAAAGGGAGAGCTGGAAAAGTGAGCGGTGGAATCTATTGGTGGTGCTACGGCAGAAGCAATTTTCGAAAGTTCTACCAGAGCCAAAAGCATTCGTCTACTGGGTACATAAGCCTATAGCGGAAGCCTATAGAGACGAGGGTCGAAATTTCGAAGTTGGTGCTGAAAATTCGGATAAGACATTTCCACAGACTGTTAAACTATGAACAAAACTGTCGTTTACCCGACCAGATAGAAATTCGGAAAGCGGTATGTTAGCTTAACAACAAGGCTGCTGTGCTGAAGCACATGGTTTTTCAGCCGAGCTCTTCAAAGCGAAGAAAGTATGCCTGACGAACGGAACCTTAGCATCATGTGCACAAATTTAAATTTAAAATTTTTCTTATTTCAGATATACGCCTGTAAGACCTAAAATCTATTGAATGAAAATTTAACGGCATTAGTAGAGAAGGAATATGCAAACAGCAGATGATTTTCGTTGGTACTATAGGTTGGTGGTTTTAATCTCCCAAAAATCCAGAAACATAGAAAATTGCTGCCCAGGCTAGGGCTCGAAACCAAAACTCTAGGCCAGCAACCAAGCGCTACATCCACTGTACCATAGCCATCCACAAGAAAGGAGATACTCTGGCCTGTGCCAGGCTATTCTCTGTGAAAACGATTGAACCCTTTCGTGGGTCATCATTCACCAATTATTCTTGCCAATCGCTGTTTTTTGAGGCTGAGAAGGTATCTTAGTACCAAAGCCCTCACTCAAAGGACCGAGGAGATACTGCTGTACAAGGCCTTAATCATCCCAGTCCTGCTTTATGGTACAGAAGCTTGCACGATGAAACAATCGGATAGAAAGCGGCTGGGGTGTTTTAAGAGAAAGATTCTTCGTAATATATGCGGTCTGTATGTATCAGTGGGGTATGGAGGAGATGATTCAACAGTATGAGGGCAAGCTTTACGTGGACACCTAGCAATTAAGCCTTAAATTCCACCGCGAGCCTACTCGCATACAAAAACAAATTGGGCTTCGACCACAGCCCTAAGATCTAACCTAATGTAGATTATATCTTAGTACCAATTTTATGAAACATGTTGAGGCATGTCCACAGTTCTTGGTGAGGGGCGAGGTCTATCTAACACCTCTTGCATCCAAGAATAAAATCCTTGGATACGATATTAACCACAACCACCATGATACTTGACCAAGGGGCCTACCTCATAGATAGTTCACAGGTGACGAAGCTGAGACTTCATCACCGAGGAGGGCCTATCTCCCATGGTACCAGAATATAGCTTCCGGTGGAGCTTCGCGACCGTGAGGTCACTTCCAGATGAGCACCATCGAAAATCAAAGCCTGGCAGCCTTAAGATATGCGCATTCAACAACTTGCCAAGGGTTTTTCAACAGGGACGCTACAAAAGAAGAGGGTCAGGGACAGCAAACGACGCCATATTTCTTGCCGCTCTTTTGACATTTCTCTTCAGTAAGTTTTTCATGACGGAAAGATATACGAGCCAACAACGAGTCGAAATTATTAAAATTTACTACCGAAATTCGGAGTCAGTGGCCTCAACGGCGGCGTCATTGGGCCGTACTTCTTCCGTGATGATCAAGACCGGCACGTTTCTGTGAATGGGGATCGCTACCGTTCAATGATAACCGAATATTTTTGGCCCCAATTGGATGATATGGACTTGAAGGACATGTGGTTCCAACAGGACGGTCGGCGCCACAAGCCACACCGCGAATTCCACAATCAATTTATTGGAAACCAAGTTTGGAGAACGTGTTATCTCACGAAATGGTCCAGTCGCTTGGCAGCCTCGGTCGTGCGAGGCTGTGAGGCTACGTCAAGTCTATGGTCTCTGCCAACAAGCAAGCGAAGATTGATGAACTTCGTACGAATATCGAACGTGAAATTGCAGCAGTATCGGCCGATTTATGCTTGAAAATCGTCGAAAATTGGGTTCAGCGTCTGGACTTCTGCAAGCGTGCCCGTGGTAGTCATGCAAAAGAAGTCGAGTTCCATATATAATGGCAAACGTACTTTCACAGGAATAAAGAATTTCATTGATATCCAAAACCGTTTTTGTTTAAAAAAAAAAAAAAACTTTTGTAGCGCTCTTATTGAAAAACCCGATAGAAGCAAAGCGCACACCAAACCTTCCTCTCTTTTCCGCATACAAGTCTTACCCTGCATACGTTACCGGTAAGGAATCAATACTGAAAGGAAAGGAAATACAGCTGAAAATACTTGCTTCTGTTTCATTGATAGCAATCTCCCTGCCATTCATATTGTTCCCGGGTTGCACGCGGAGGCGGAGGATAGGCACGTCTACACTCTTTTAAGTTCCAACTTCTATCTCAAAGCCACTTCCATTTCAAAGAAGTAATGGTTGGATAGAAGTCAGCTACAAAATATCGTCAAAGCTAAGTCCGACAGGTTCCCTAAAGGCGAAGAGGTGACGCTGCCTCAACGCTCCAAGGTTCCTGATGCAACGAAGCAGAAGGAGTGTGTTGCGATATATATTTGCTACCTTGGCTAAGCTTTCAAAAAACCTTAAAAGAGTCACAGTTCAACCTCCAGATGATTCAATGTTCAATGTTTGGGCTACACTATGACGTAGCTGAAGACAACTGGCTAGGAACCAGACTGACTTGTGAGGTCTGTTGGTTGAGGCCATGGTCGTATAATATACGCCCCTTTAAGTAAGTTAATGTATTAAAGAAATGGAAACCATTTCGACTACCATCACTTTCTAAACCGCTCCACACTCAAATAAATTTGATATCCGAGAATCAGGCTTTTATTTAAAAAAAAGCCATCAACAAACCGTCACGACAAGGACAAGACAAAAGGCACCACAAGAATCTATTTCAGCCAATTTAATATCCAATATTTATGAAATAAATCCGAATCCACAGAAATTATCATAAACACGATTGTTGCTCCAATTAAAATATTTCCAAATGCTCGAGCAGTAGGAAACCACAGTGCTCAGCGCTGGACTGTGAGTTTTGAACAGACGAATCACAAAATTCAATTAAAGTTTTGCCATTATGGCACATCTATACCGTCCTGCTGTTCTCTTTTCAAATGGCTACCAAACACTCCATACCCATGCCATCAGTGGAAAACTGTGTCCCGTACTTGCCCGTACGAATTCATAAACAGAGCTCCCATTCCCAAATGTTTGAAGAGGAAATTCAAAAATAATTCATCAATTTCCATTTCATCTCATTACGGATTCAATTAGAATCAATCCTCGCTCAAAAACTTCCCAATTATATCTACTGTGAGTTCCCATTCTAGATAACGGCATGCTGTGTCGTGGCGATGGCGCCCCAAGGGTGGCTGGAGGATATAATCGGCAGCGTGCGAGGGACCTGCTGTCATAGACACCACCCTCTCTGGAGCCGCGAATTAAAAGAAACAAAATGGAATGCCGAGACCACGATTGTCGTGCTTATCCGCACAAAAGAAGCAAGCGTTCACAGTGAAGGAGGTGTTGGGTTTGGAGTGGAAGGCCGCTACTCAACCTCAATGGTATAGCGGTCTTGTCAGTAAAACCGCCAAAGCGATACCAGATCTAATTAAATTTGTGGCAGCTTGTTGTTTTTATGCGGGGGTTGCTGCTCCTGATGCTGATGCTTTGTGCCATGCGATATAGATAGCCGGATGCGGTCCGCAAGTAAAACGGTGGGAAAAAGTATTTTTTTTTTCGTCTGCTGTGCTGTTGCATTGAATCGACCGCAGGGGAAGCTGTTTAATTATCCATCTTGGAGGTTTTGGTAGTGAATCGAAAAGAAGGAGCAAACACACAATTGAACATCTTGTAAGCCGGCAGGCAGCAGTCTTAAGATAACAAGGGGAGTAGCGTATTCGCTGTTTTCGACGATTATAAGGATGGTTGCGTTGTGTTTTGATTTAAAAAGAAATGTTGTATCCATAGAAGAATGTCTAATGTGTCTGTCCAGTTTACAAAAAAAAAAATAGTCAAGTCAAATTTGATATCCTGAGTCTAGATAGTTTCGCTATACCACCTATGTGAACGGGGGAAAATAAAACCCTCTCCTTTTTACGCGTTCTACCAATTTGACACATAAACGGACTGCCTTGTAAACTGCTTGCTTAACTGTTTAATTTTTGCACTTCCTAAGTTGTGATCCAATAGGAATCTAGTATACCAAACAAAGTTTGAGTGAATTGGATGCAACCGTTATTTGAATTTTTACCGAAAAACAACAAACGCAGATTTCTTTAGAACACTTAAAAAATCTTGCACTCAAAGTTTAACCAAATCGTAAGAGCCGTTCCCGAGCAAATCCAAAATGAAAAAAACCGTTACTTGAAAGGTACCAGTTTGAGCCGGGCTAAACCGAAATAAATAAAGTTTACTACCGGGTCATATACGAACTTGCTCTAATGTTTTAAAATGGTCTTGGGGCTTGAGATTTTCTGAAAAAGCATTGAAAAAATCATGGAATTTTATTAATCACTTAAAAGTCAATAGTTAAAACTTTTTTTTTTGGAGAAAATGAAGTAAGCCATCATATTTATTCTACTTTTAAAAAAGTAGGATTTTTTTTTCCAAATCGTTGGACCAGTTTTTTTTCAAAAATGGTTTTTTAAAAACTTATCGAAAACACATGCCAAATTTTTTTGAGGATGTCAACTCAGCAGTGTAAAATTCTTATCGGAAAACAATTTTTTTTAAAATGTTAAACATATCGTTTTTGAAAAAAAAATCTAAAACAAAATTAACCTTTTTTAAAAAACTCGAAAAAGTTTTTTTTTTTTGAAAATTAAAGAATTGTTTATAAAGAGCTTTCACAGTAAAATTTTCATCGCAATCCGTGAATTGTGTTACGGTAAGATTTACCACAACAAAAGCTATTCCTTTGTTGTTCTTAAAACCTCTTTCTGATCGTGTTGTTTTGGTCACGGTCTGACTCTTAAAACCTGTTCAACCTAGACTCAAAATGTGGGTCGAAAAATAGGAATGGATAGGATGGAGCGGAACATCCTATCCATTCCTATTTTCGACCCACATTTTGAGTCCGTTGTCCTCTAAGAGTTTTGAGAGTAATTCAGAGAGGATAACAAAACAGGTTCTTATCTTTCATGTTGAGCCAGCGTGTTGAGCCAGCGGATGAGCTGGAGACTCACACGCATTAGTTTATCGTGTCGAGCCAGCGGACGGGCTGGAGACTCGCACGCATAGTAAAGAAAGCGATTAAGCCAACAATCAAGCTTTCCAACGAGAACGAAAGAGGAGTCCACCACAGCACAACAATGTGTGAATTATAATCACACCAACGTAAATTTAGAATGGGCGCGCGCCCACCGTAAAGTGTCTGATAGCAAAGAAAGATCGCAATGATGTGTTTTCCCCTTTTTAAATATTATCTGCGCGGAGGTCTACGGAATGACGATTATTCTTGTTTATAAATCCCACCATTTTAGTTGGAAAATGGTTAGGATTCTTTCCAACAAAAATATTCTTCACAAAGTAATTAATTTGGGCCGGTTTGGGCTGGGGACTTTGCGCGTAATGTCGTAGTTTTTCACTTGCCTTTTAAAATAAAATATAATCGAAGTTATACGGCTGAACACGTCCACTGAGCCAGTGGAGATCGCATCTTCAACGCATAGGATCGCGTGCAATGGTTGTATCACTGCTCTCGGTCGCATTTCTCAGCCTATATTGGCAAGATGCTGCTGTATGACCGAGACAAGAACACCGGCACGCAAAAGATGCGAAGAGGATGGCTATATGGCCGTGGCGAAGTGGACAAGCCAAGCCTCCATTTTAAATGACAATTCAATTTTGGATTTGAAAAAGATAAGAAGAAAATTTTTGAGAAAAAAGAATTTTGAAGAGAAGTGAAAAACGAGATTGTTTCGAAACGAAGATTTGCGATTAGAATTGTGGTACAAAGAATAGATAAAGATTGAGGTATCTGAAAGTCATCGTGTGAAGAAATTGAGGATATTCTATTTGGAAAACGATAAGAAGCTAAGTATTTTGTGTCTGGTTGTCACCAGACTTTTAGCTTGTATTTTAATTGTTTTAATTGCGTTAATTCGTTTTGTTTGTGACCCTGTATGGGGCAAATAAATTGTTGGTAAAGTAGGCCTTCGCTGTTCGTTTTTCTCCCAAGATTGTGGGATCTGACCTTTGTTCTTTACCATTGTGATCTTTCTTTGTGTCCATTTGACACAAACCATTGTTTGCTTTTTTTTATTTGCTTCTATACTTATTTTCGAGAATTGGCCTTCTGCTAACCTCGAAAAACTATTGTTCTTGCTTTTTCTGTTGATTGAAAAGTCTCTGGGTTTTTATCCCGGCATTTGCCACGGTTTCCCAGACCAATAACTTCCCAACCAATAAAATTACTCAACTTCCCATTGGGAATAATTTTCTTTATTAAATATTGAAGCCATTTTCAGCTTCCATTTGGTGAGGAAAACTACCATAAAAGTTTCCTGGCGCCCACCCTGTAACGTAAATACTTATATTTACGTTACACCCCCCTTTCATCAAACCATAATTAATTCAAGCATCTCTTGTAATTTTAATACTACAATAAAATATACACACGATCGCTTCAATTACATACTTTTTTGTTCGACGAACCACCCCCGCTGAGTAGTCGGGAGGACTGCAAATACAATTGCAGTTGTTGTTGCAATTTTCTTTATCCCTTCTCTCTCTTTTATTTTGACATTTCGTCAATAACGAAATTTCTTTGCGCGGTGCCGGTTGCACATTTGTTTACTCGTTGTTCTTCTTAATAATTAATTAATATTGGATTCGAATTAATCCAAAGTTACGCGGTTTATTTGTTTCGTCTTAATAATTTCTTCATCTTAAGTTAATTTCTAAATTCGGGTTACCTTTTTCTAACTAAAATAATATTGCCACAAGTGTTTTACGAGAAAATCTGTTATGAAAAAACTGGTCCTGTGGGAGGTACCGTTACAAGACTTTTCCTGAAAAATTAATTCCAACAAAAACAAAGTTTACTCAAAAAACACCATTCATAAAGTTTTATCAAAATCGGAATAGCCGTTTTTGAGATATATGAGTTTTTACTACCGTTAGTTTTGGATCTCGAATGCTAATGCCAAAAACCCCTCTGTAGGAAATACTATCTACCAAGCTTGAAGTGAATCGGTGGCAAAGACGCCATAGATCCATCTTAATTTGAGCGATGGTCTGTGTTATGTTGGATCGAATTATACGGATCGAAAATCATTATAGCCCAGTGCAGTCTGCACGTCTAGATTTTGGGATGGGTTGGGATTGCAAACTGGGACTAACACAGGGTATAAATTTTCAGTTCCTTGTAACCCATTAGACTGCAGATTGGAGACTCCTGTACAACCAATGCATCGCTGCAGAAAACGAAAGTAGGGTACTTATACCTGTGATTCAATAGGGCTTAGTCCAATCGAGACCTTTATGACATTAAAGAAAATCAGAGCTTCTGGTGTTTGAGCGGTGGAGTTTTATACGGAATGAAGTTGGACAACGGTATCGCCTTGGCCAGCTCACATAGGCCTACGATAGAATCGAGCAGAGTAGACATGGTGGCAGAAAAAAAAACAGAAAATTTGAGCGATATGGCTTGTGTTATGTCCACCTAAAGGGCATCTGTCATATGTAGTTTATTCGTATAGACCTGTGACTTCAAATATGTACCCTTCTTTAAAAAATCTCGCGAGATAAAATCGCGTTACCTTCATGGCCGATTCACGTCACCCCTGCGGGGATTACCTAACCATCAAACTGTTCATTCAGAATATCAATAAAGTCGTGCCATGGCGCTCGATATTGAAAGTTATCGCCTCACCAACGGCACCGAGGAAGTCGTTTTCCAAGAAAAACGGACCAATGACGCTAACCAACGCTTAGTTTTTGAAGATGCATGGTCACCTGTTAAAGCTCGTGTGAGTTTGTGTCGACCAATATACCAGCCTTTCATCCAAAAGATTTTCGGCCAAAATTAGTATCCTCTTCCAAACGCTCCGAAGGCCAGTCAGCTAACAAGCTGACATAAACATTGAGTTCCTGGGTAAGTTGTATCTTGTACACGGGTGTAGGCTCAGGTAGTCCCGACGTCAAATTCGAAAGTTTGAAGTCTGCGACGGCAGAGTTTTTAGTACGGCAAAAATCCGTTTGCATCGTGTTCTGCTGTAATTACCTACATTTTCACGGATTGCGGACATGTTCTCGGCCTATCTTGCGTTTGCGTTCATTTGATGTAAGAATGTCGGCTTTGAGGGGCCACCAAGTCCGACGTAAAATAAGTGAAATGACTTAAATAACGAACACTCATTTTGATAATAAAGTTTCATTATTTAGAGTGTTGTTCAATCGTGCATTTTGCCATGGTGATTTGGCATCAGTAACTGAATAACAAACAACAGATTTGACAGATGTCTTTAAACCATCATGGCTGCCAAAATATACACTTGCCAATTGACAAACTATTTATTTGTATTAATAACAAATGGATTCCCTATATTTTTAACATATGTATATGAATAGGAATTTATCCATACACTTGGAAAAAAAAACTCCGCTCTTTTCAAAAACTTATGAAAAATAAAACGTATAATCTAAACACACATTGAACGAAATTCCGGTACAAAGTTCAACACCAATTCCAGAAAAAAATAACGGAAGATTATGTATATGTAATGGATAAACCTTGAGAAAAGTCTAAAAAAGTCCTCACTCAATTGGTAGAAGAAAATTGCAAAAGTTTTACCTGCCAATTCCACAATACCTAACACACAAAACTTTCGTATATACATACTCCTCGAAACATAATGTCACATTTGTATTTCATTGGATCGTAATATTTCGTGGTCCAACTGTATTAGTTCTTTTATTTAAGATATTTTTTTTGTTGTTGGTAGAATTCAAGAAAAAAAAAAGTTCAAACTTCTTCCTTTATGCCAGAGTTAGACAATTGTTTCAAATAAATGTTAGCCACAAGAGGGTGTTCTCAATATCAAAACTGTATAAGGACACTTGCAAAAGATACCAAGGTGTTTTTGACTATTTTGCGAAAGTGATGAGTTTTTTGTTTCCTGCTCGTATCCAAAAAAAGAAACTTTTGGCCGAGTTTTCCATTTGTTGCAATAACATGGCTACCATCACATAACAATTGGAAAAGTTTCAATAGGGAGATAAGAGCTAGGGATATGTTCGATGATAGGAGTCTTAACAGTGTTTAAGGTGATAGAATTTTTTCGATTTTCTAATCAATGTTCGTACACTAACGAACATGTTAATGGGTTTTCGTTTTTGTTTAAAATGGAAATAAGAGAAGCTTTGAGAAATGGAAAACGAAAACTGTATGCTCAAGGATATGCAATGTAAGCTGGCATCTGGAGCGTCTATCGGAGGATACAATTGTCGAACCCGTGGAATTGCAGCAGAACAACTGCAAGGTGTGGATAAAATATAGCTCAATAGCTTATAATGGCTAAGCCAATATTGAGCGGCAAAGCGAGTAATTGCTAAAAATTTCAATCCCACTTGCCCTCCGATGGTTAATAGAAATTCTTGCAAGCATTCTGTTAATAACATACTTATACTGTGTAAGATTTTAGAAAAGACCGAGGAATTCCAGATTGATACTGACCACCTCCTGACAACGTGAATAGGAACGAGAAAAACAAAGCCATGTCACTTCTTGGCATCCCTGCTAAACTCGTTCGATTGTGCAAGATGACTATGGGGAACTCGCGCTGATGCTCCGTCACGGTTGATAAAAACACCACCGACTCTTTAAATGTCGAGAAAGGCTTACGACAGGGTGACGCGCTGTCATGTAACCTCTTCAACATCATTCTTGAGGCAATCGTACGCAACTCGCATGTCAACACCAGCGGTATGATTTTTTAAAATCCTTTCAATTACTTGGCTATGCTGATGATATTGACATTATTGGAAGAACGAAGCGCGCTGTCAGTGGAGCATTCGCAAGTATTGAAGTGGAAGCGGCTCGAATGGGTCTGGCTGTAAATGAAGATAAAACAAAGTATATGCTGTCCTCGGGTGAAGTAGATCATCACCGTAGGCTCGAACAAAACGTCACAATGGACAGATATAACTTTGAGGTTGTCAAGGACTTTGTCTATTTGGGTTCCACTAAACCTCTCAGAACAACATCAGTGAAGAGATCAGTCGAAGAATGCAAAGCCCTTTTCCAAAGGACCGAGGGTCAATGAGACCCTAATCATCCCAGTCTTGCTTTATGGAGCAGAAGCGTGGACAATAATTCATTCAGATGAATACAAGCTGGGGTGCTTTGATAGAGATATTCTTCTGCTGATATTCGGTCCTGTACTGTAGTTATCAATGGAGTATGGAGGAGAAGATGCAACGACAAACTGTACGGGTTATAAAGTGACATTGACCTGGATACAAAAAACTGAAAATACAGCGGCTTAGATGGCTGGGCCATGTGGAGCGTATGGATGACAACGCACCATAGCCCCCGCAGTTCTTGAAGATCCCATCTAAGGTGACGCGATCAAGTGGAGAACGACCTCAACCAAATTAGCAAGAAA
Organism: Platycheirus albimanus; assembly: GCA_916050605.2. Classification (NCBI taxonomy): domain Eukaryota; kingdom Metazoa; phylum Arthropoda; class Insecta; order Diptera; family Syrphidae; genus Platycheirus; species Platycheirus albimanus. The sequence goes on along the minus strand of OU696696.1, from coordinate 288,033,268 downwards.
CTTTTTTAATATGGGGGACACCTAGCTATCCTCGAAATGTTCGATTGTATTTCCCCTACTCCCATCGACTTAACAAATTTGACTGCTCTCAACATTTTGTCGGTAACGGTTATAATAATTTAAGTGAAACTTTGCCCTCGACATAGTGGTTAGTGTGACGGACTTCGAGGCCAAATGTTCCGGGTTAAGTCTCTGATTCCACCAAAGATTTTTATTTCGGGGTGTGAGTAAGACTTCATTTGAGCGGGAAAAATTTCTACGAGGAACTCTATTAGCGCTGGTATGCGCCATTTTGTTACCATAACTTAACAACTTAACAAAGAATAACAAGGATGTAATATAATGCTTTTTGACGTGATAACGTCTAATAAATCGGTTTGGAATATATGGGCAGCACGCACAGAAAAATGTCACAGTCACAGTCACAGTCACAGTCACAGTCACAGTCACAGTCACAGTCACAGTCACAGTCACAGTCACAGTCACGTTACCTAGCTGCTTTCATAGCCTAGAAAGTCGATAAAGTGGGAGGGGAGGGTGTTGGGTGGTTGGTTGGTTGTGGTGGGAGTGTGTGTGGGTCAGGCGGGGGGGGGGGGGGGTGGGGATAGTTTCGGGAAGAGGAAAAATTGTCAAAAATGGTGGGTGAGTGGAAGGTATTGGCAGGTGGGGTAGGTGGTTGGATCTGGGGGATTTGGTGTTGGGAGGGGTGTGACGGAAAAATAATTGTCAAAAATGGTTGGTGGTTGGTTGGTGGATGTAGGTGTGATGGGTGGTTGGCGGTGTTGGGTAAGTGGCAAGTTGTTGTAGGTGTTATGGGTGGTTGGATTTGTGTTGAGGGTATAGTGGAGGGAATTGTCAAAAAAAGTTGTACTGGGGAAGGGGTGGGGGTGGGGAAAAAATTGTCAAAAATGGTGGGTGAGTAACAGGTGGTTGTAAGTAGAGTAGGTGGTTGAATTTGGTGTATGGGGGAATTGTCAAAAATAGTGGGTGGGTGATTGGTGGTATTTAGGAAGGGCTGGCTTTATTGTGTGGAATAGGAGGAGCAAATTTTCAAAAATTGTGAGCTGTTGGTTGTATGTGGGGGTGGTGTTTGGGTTAAGGGATGAACAAAAAATGTCACAAATGGTGGGTGGGTTATTGGCTGTTGTAGGTGGGGTGGGCAGTTGGTGGTGGTGGTGAAGGGGGGAGGAGGAAGGGTGATAAGGTGTAGGGGGAATTGTCAAAAATATTGGGTGGTTGGGTGTATTTGGTGTGGGTGATTGGTAGTGGTTATGAAGGAGGAATTTACTGTGTGGGGGAGGAGGAAAAAATTTTCAAAAATGGTGGGCTGTTGGTTTGTTGATGTATGTGGCGGGAGGTTGGTGTTCAATGGGTGAAAAAAATTAAAGAATGGTGGGTGGTTGTAGGTAGGTTGGGTGGTTGGTGGTTTCAGAGACCTTTATACATGAAGTGTTTTGTGAACTGGTTATCACGTAAAATTATCGTCCGTAAACCGACTTTACAGAAAACCATGTTTTTTTTTTTTTGTTACGGAGGGCTGGATAAACTAGCACCCTCTTGGAAAACGACTCAATCTGCCAAGCCAACTCTAGGACAATTGCATGCAACCCTACTCCATTGACTTTATGCCACCTAGTGAGGTTGCTGGTTGGTAAATAGGGGTTCACTGGTTCTATCAAAAAGTTGGTCCAGTAAGCGGTCGGAGTAAAAATCCTCCCAGAATCATAGCTTGCTACCTGTAAGCGAGGTGTGTGGCTCCCAAACGGTTCCTCTGACAAACCTTTGATTGCTTAAGTCGAAAGGGGAGAGGGAAGACCATCATTAGCTGCCAATGCATTTATGTGTCGATTTCATGGCACCAGACACCTACCTGGGTATGAAAGGTAACATTGAATCCGTCAAAGAGGTGCCAAGTTAGCGGGTTCAGCCTATTAGGAAACATCTCAGACCGATCAGGTCTTTCATCCTTTTATTGGATAGTTCCCCCAGGTCTTCATAGAAAGCTTCAACTAAGAATCGCACCCCTATGCGAGATAAAGCTGGGCATTGACACAGTAAATGAACTAAACTCTCCTTCTCTGTCTGATTCCTACAAGATGGACAGTAGTCGTTAAAAATAAATTTTGAAATGGAGTAGAGATGATGATGATCAAACGACGATGATAAAAAAGAAACTTGTGTAGACAATGCTTTACGCCTGTTTGAATACCTGCATGCTTATTGGTCTGTACTAAAACTTACTCCCGATTTCCTTCGAGAAGGGTTTTCATCACATTGAAATCAATCTACTGTTCCACCAAATAGTTCCTATCTTTCTTCTCATTCTTGACTAAATGCTCGCAAAGTGTTAATTCACATTAAGGGTATGTTCGTAATGTAATAATTCCTTCCATATACTCAAATATCCTTTAAAACTTGATTTAGTTCGGAATAAATCATTCCAACTTTAAATGAGTTTTTTTTTCACAATACCTACCGTTTTGAAATACTTAAGATTTTCCGACTTTTACTAATCTCAGTTAATTTACGTTGCGCTGGCAACGTTTGAACAACTTTAAATTTATGTTTAGGTCATCATTCCTTGCCTTGTCAGCTTTTAAGAAAACTTATCCTTAAATACTTTGAACCCCTTAGGAACTTGATGACAATCTAATTGCAACTAATCAACTAAGTAGACCCATATTTGACTTATAAAACCCTTGGACCAATGTATGTATGTGCCTATGTCCACAAAAAGATTGATATCTTTCGATTAAAAAGTTGTCCCCCACAATGTATACAAAGCCCACACTGGATGGTCAGCGTTTGTCTTCAAACGAAAATAAAGGCCCAAAATAATTCCACAGAAGTAAGAAAACGGACATTAAAAAGGACACTTTATTCATTTTCTGTGGCATAGATTTATCGCTGTTTTCGTAGATTAAACACTAATTAACAGGAAAAACCAAAAATGTATACGCTGTTGTCTAGCCATTTTTGAAGTGAATCCTTTTTACTCCTTACTCCTTACAAAAACAACAACCATTCGATAAAAGGTCGTTTTTGCATCAGCAAAATCAAGCAACATTTTACAATGTCGCATCGAACCGTTTGACCCTTTTTTCGAAACTTTTTTTGTTTTTGGTTTTACCATCAAAGGATGCGGGGTTGCCCTCTGTTGTCATTCTGATGTTTTAATGTGTAACCAAATGCACTTATGTATATCACACAGGACTCAACCCACACCCACATAACCACTTTAAGTGTTTTCTGGTAATTTATCCTTTTGCAGAGAAAATTTATGTGTCTACTCTGACCCCAGTAGGATTATTTATTCTGTTGGAATTGCTTGTTATGATGTAAGAGAGGAGTTTTACTACAACAGAAAGGATATATTATTTGATATGTTACCATTCCTTTATTGTTCTCATTTCTATCCGGTGTGTTGTGTATTATGTTCTGTTTTCGTATCTTTTTGGTAAAACAAATCCAGGATATCAACCTTTTTCAATTTTGTTTGCTTGTTTTTGTTGCCCTTTGCCTTTAATACTATATGTTATCATTAAAAAAAAAAAAGGAGTAAAGGGGCAAAAGGGATGGACTTGGACACTGATTGCGTGTGTTTAAAAAAAAGACAATCTGATGAAATTCGTTTCAATCTTTTTTGTTGGTTTCTTAAGTTTTGTGTTTATAAAGCAAAATAAAGAATTGATCATGATTGAGACTAATTTAAAAATATTGTAATCAATTTTTTAACTCTGACATTTACAGTATTTTTAAAGCATGAACTTATTCATAAAAGAATTTTCTCCCTCAAACTCCATCTAGATGAGCCTAGGACGTTTTACTGGCTTCCAACGTTTATAGGCGCTATTTTCTAAATTTAGATTCTGGATCATGAATGGTGCTCGAATCCCCTAATCCCCTTTAATGCGTTGAATTAGTTTTTACCGCAATATAAAAATTCCAGGCAAAATTTACCAATTACATATATGCCTAACTCTATCCAACCATGATTGTCAGTTCAGCGAGGATAGAAAACTTGCATTTCAGTTTGGTTGTAAAGCTTTGTTTTAGCAGCGATGTAGTTGCCTACTAATAGAACTTTCCATTGATTTCACTCTTGGAACCGCTCATTCTGAAAACCAATGAAACAAGCAAAATTGCTTCTGTTCAATTTTAACGCAATGTAGTATTCGCAGGCATCAGTTTCACAAGTTTTGATAATGTCAAAGTAGTGTGCGTAGCCCGATTCGCGGTATAAAGGGATTTTTACTGATTCCTCGTATTAAATACTATACTCACTAAACTTCGTTGCTGACCTTCGACGTCTTCATCATCAGATTTGGATTCAACAATATGTCACATTTGTCGATATTACCAAAAACTTTTGGCATTGCTGCATGCGAATAGACATTTCCCCAATGAATATTCTATGGGTGACATTTGAGTTATATTTGTATTCGTGCTTCTCGAGTGGATTCTGACTTCAAATCTAGAAGCAAAATTCTCTTCTCAGAATCGGCAGAAGTGTCATTTGCTTACCAATGAAATGGTTTCAGAAGACTTCCGGATGCTTCCGGATGCTTCTTTTCCTCCAATGGAAAGTGCTTTAAATAAATTTTAATTTGAGTGAAAATGTGTCAGCGTTGCCACCTTGTAGGTTAAAGTTGATAATAAAACTTTTGAAAAACATGTAAATTTGTTTTTCCACAATACCATTAGGTTACGAAAATGGCACTTCTTCGGAGGAAGACTGTGATCTTTTTGCTCTCGAGTTCTACCCAGTCCAATCTGTTTCAGAAAGTATGTGCTGCCTGTTTTACAATTTTTTTTCACAGCTTTATGGTCAAAACAGATGTGCGGAATTCTCCGTGCAGTCAAAATAATTTACACAGGCTCTTATGACACAGTCCAAACCAAATTCTGCAGGGATTACAGTGACTGCACAATATCTCTATTCCTAAATTACATGCCTAGTTTCATTGCAGCCACAACAACAAACGAACAAAATTCAAATAATTTCTATCTGACATAACCTACTTTGACAGCGCACTTCTTCAAATAAAGGCAGCGTGTATTCGCACGTAGAAGTATCGAAAATCACAAAAGTTTCGCTAGTGTCGACACTGTTGAATTTTTTAAATTAAGAAACTTTTGAGTTACTTAATAGCCAGACATCTTTAGTGCAGTAACATTGTTGCATAAGGTGGGCTGAGTACGAAAAGAAGTTTATCCTGCAAAAGTTGCCCATTCACAATAATGTGCCTATTTTTAAACTGGGGACACTGATGCATACAAATACTCACTTACTGCAATATTTTTGGAGAGTAGGCACATCTGTTTGAGGTGAGTTTCTGCATGTAGGCATGCGTGCAGGCTGAATGCACTTCTGTTTTTGGCTTTAATGTTTTTTTCTGATCTAAAATCTACCTACTTTTGATTTTATTGCCATTTTTATTTACACTTAAAACGCAATTTTCAATAAAATTTAAAATATGAAAGACTTTTGTTATCACTTTTTACACAAAGCCCGAATAACTTATTTTACTAAAGTTAAAATTTGCATAACGGGATGCATGCGCACCACATATACGTTTGCACTCAATGTTATTTTGGGCTTTCCTCCAACCAACATATTCATAAGAATGGAAACAGGAATATGTAACCCCTAACCCAATCTCAAGGGTCCAACTTTCGCTCCTCAGCAGCTTGGAAAATCATGATGGTATGTGCTTGGATGTCACAATTATCACTTAAAAATTCACATTGCACATACTCACGGAATGCCCAGCACTCCTTCGCCTGAGAAAGCGGACACTTAGTGATGAGAAATTTCACTTGGAAAAACTCAAAACCCTCCACCCACAGAATATCTTCAAGTTCTTGTCTCGATCTAGAGCAACAAGGCTGTCCGCAATAGGCGCAATATTAGGCATCATCGAGATCGCATTGCCTGAGCTGTATAAGGTCTCCCTAACAATAAATCTACCAAATCTACCAAGGCCAGCCGAGAGCGAGAGATGACCGGTATTTGCTACTTTAAATTTATTCGAAATAGGAATCAAACAGCAGCGGTTGAACAGTCTCACAGGCTCAAAACGGTAAGGTGAATAACTGTGAATGCCCAAATAGTTAAGATGAGTCCAGATTTTATCTGTGATTTCCAGATGGACGTAACAGAGTCTGGATACTCTTCGGTGACGGTTGCCCAGAGGGAACAGTTGTGGGGTGGTTCATTTATGGTGTGGGCAGGAATTTCCATACGCGGGAAAACCGAGCTGAGCATCGTGGAAGCATCCGTGAACTCCAGTTATTATGTTAACAACATTCTGGAGGAATATGTGGTTCCATGATGCACGGCAATGATAGAAATAACTTTGCTAGGTGCGTTACCAACGTGGAAATTAAGGTGATAACCTTGCCTGTTATTAGCCCGGAAATGAATCATATCGAACAAGCTTGGGACCTGCTGGGGAAAATTATGAGGAGGCAACCTGACCTTCCAGAGACACGTAGTGGGTTGAGATCTGCTCTGTTCGAGGAATGAGAAAATTTGGACGACACCTTTGTAGTAAGCCCAGGCAATTTGAAGCTTTTCTAGATGTCCGGGGTGGGCAATACCCACTTTTAAAGGAACGATAAATTATTGCGAAATTTCAAAGTGCCACAACAAGCTGAATGTTAGATTAACTCGAAAAATCAGAATCACTAATAGAAAGGCCAACGGATCAAAAGCCCAAAGTTTTTTGATAAAATTCCCGAAATTTTATGTGTGTTCAAACAGCTGACACAGGTGTTTGTCATAGTATGGCTGGTAATAATCCCAGCAGAGCAATGAAGTTACTTCAGTTACCAAAATCTTCAGTTAAAGCCAAAGTAAAAAGATAACAAGAACGCAAACACAACGATCTTACAAATTATGGCCTTAAAAACTACAAGAAGAAGCTTACACAGCGCTGCCGAAATAGTTTCGCCCTCCTCAAACAATAGGAACTACTTTTTTAATGCAAAACCACTGCCAGTCGTTTGTTCCTAATCTGACTTATCAAGTTTCAACGTTATCATTCCTCATAGGCACCTCTAAAAAGAAGACATTTAACAAAATTTTCTTTTGAAGCGACAGCACTGGTAAATGATGTTGGCTAAGAAGACCTACATTCCTAAATGTCTCTCTTTTCTTTTCAATTGTACTTAAATGCAATTAAGCTTATGATTCCAATGCTGCTAACTTGTATATAAATGGAATCCAACAGCAAACAACAGAGCTCACTCAGTTCCAAAGAATATTCCAAAGATGCATTATTTGCATTTATATTTGCATTTGGTCGTCATTTTCATCGTTGTCGTCCTTAGTCGTTGCATTATTATTATCTTCCTTGTATTATGATTTTATGGAGGCAATTTATTATCTGCATTCCGCTTGCAGGTGCCTTTTTATTGCATTTTCTAAAAATGAGTTATTACGACCAAGAGTACGTTGAGTGTAGTAGGTATCTATAACATGGCCTGGTCAGTGATGGTTAGTGGGCATGGGCTGCACTGGACTGGGCTGGGCATTCCAGTTCCTTCTCTACATCCCTGCGATGCATTATTTTTTTCATGTTATCCGTCCGCCTATGTGTATATGTATCGTTAGCATCTACTAAAATATTTTCCGAGTGTGAGGGAGTATAACAATTATTATCGGCTGAGTCGATTTCATGGATGCACCATGCACACTTGCACAAATCTATAATTTATTATTCTTCGGTTGCATTTTGCAATATTTGTTTGGAACATAAAAAGGATACATGGGGACGAGGACACAAAGTTTGTTTGTTTTTTCCCCTATACACGCTAAAGATTTTGTAGTCTTCTTTTTGTCCTTCAGGGCTTTTGGAGAATCATTCATTATCGTATTTGAAGTAAATTATTTTATACAATTGCAACGATAAGCTATATGGAAATGCTTTTTTTTATCTCGAAAAGGATGCACATTGCACATTTATAATTGTTCTAAGAGGATGGACATAGAGATAATGTGAACAATAAAATTTAACATTAAGGAGGATTGCTTTTTTTGTAATAAATGCTTTGAAATTAGTAAGTAAGCCTTATCTTTTCATTAGAAGTTTTGGGAAGAAGAAAGCTATCTATATAGGTATATGAGAGTGAGAGCACTCGAGCCTTAGGCTCAAAAAGGCTTACTTAAAACAGAATTATATGAACAGAGCCACTAGAAAACAATAACAGCTTTGGTACTTGAACCAGCAGAGTCATCAAAGTCTAAAAGGACACAGTCTAACGAAGACGCAGAGTCGTAAGTACATAGGTCAAAAGTCAGCAATGATGATTTAAATCATCTAGGTCATGTCGTTATGTCCACAAACCAATCCTGAAAATTAAATACATTTAAAAATATTTTTTTAGGTTCATCTTGTCATCATGTCTGTAAAAAAGAAGCCTTTGACACTAAAGTTCAAGAGAGGAGTTTTAAAACCACCCTGGAGGCTATAGACCAGAACAGAAGCCTTTGAAAATTGAAAAAAGTGAACAAAAATATAGAATGAAACAAATTGGAAAACGAAGAGCATATAACAAATATGAAAGGAAAAATAAATTACGGGCAATGAACGGCCAGGAAGTGGGCGGGATAGGGTTTTTAAGCATACAAATCGGTTAGTCTCGATTTCCGGCGAAACTACCAGGTCCTATGGAAAAAAAGTTATATCGCAAAGTTGTAGGTTATTAACAGATCTACAATTTTTATGAATGCACTTTTCACATAACCTCAAAATTTATCTGAACAATATTTTTATCTTTTACAAAAAACACTTACCTATGTCACGAAATTTGATGAAAACTTTGCTTTTTATGTTTCAAATACATTACATTTTTTTGTATTTAAAATCTTTTTTTTCACCAAATTTTGACTAAATATCAAAAAAACACTCTAATTTTCAATTTTGCATTTTCTGAGAAAATTTGCCATAGTAACATGTATTTTTTTTACATCATCAGAAAGTATAGCTTTCAAGGTATAAAAAGCACAATTTAAAAGTAAGCTTAAAGTGAGCTTTTTCGATTGAAAATTAGGGTGTTTTTTCGATATTGATTCAAAATTTGGTGAAAATATAAATATTTTAAATTAAAAAAATGCAGTGTGTTTGAGAAGCAAAAAGGCAAGTTTTCACCAAACTTCGTAAAATATAAGTGTAAAAGATATAAATAAAAAACCAAAAAGTTAGTTTTTTGAATTTTTCACATAAATTTTGAGGTTATGTGAAAAAAGGACTTGCATATAAGTTGTAGATCTCTTAATAACCTACAACTTTAACCTATCATTTTTTTCCATAGGACCTGTAGTTTTGCCGGAAATCGAGATTGGCCGATTTTTACCCTTAACAACCCCTCCCGCCCACTTCCCGACAACAGATCGCCCGTAATATATTTTTCCTTTCATATTTGTTATATTTTCTTCCTTTAATAATGGGTTTTATTCTGTTATAATTTTTTTTGGTTTCAAAAATTATCGACCGGGTCTACTAGAAATTTGCATTTTCTGGTTATGCAGCCGCTTTTATTGAAAAATTAAAATTCACGACTGGTCTCACGACCTTGCTCTTATGTTCGAAAATTGCTAAGTGGCGGCAAGCATAATGTTCATTGTTCGTTTAAAAAATTATATCAATTTTTTTTAAATAGCTTAAGAATTTTCTTGGAAAAACTAAAATTTCAAAACTATCTAAATGTCTATCTCAAAAAAAAAAAAAAAAAAAAAAAATGGAAATTATTGGACCAGTCATTTTAAAAAGTGATTTTTTTGAAAAACTTTTTGAAAAAATACTTGAAAATTGAGAAGATCTTTAGTTTTTATCTAGAAAATAATTTTTAAAAAATTAGAAAAATAAAAAAAAAAATTTTAAAATTTTTAAACGCAATATTAGTGGGATTATAAATAAATTCATGCATTAAAATTCTTATTGAAATCGGAAGAATAGTTTACGAGCAAACCTCATTTGAAAAAATCGGTTATATGAGAGGAAAATACCGTCATAGGACAAATTACGAAAAATTCATTATAACCAAAAGATGTACTGTTGTCAAAAAATAGCACCCTAAAAGTCTTATCAAAATCGTTAGAGCCTTTTCGAGAAAATCAAACTTTTTGTTAAAGATTGTATGGCAGGTAGTTACCGTTATTTTTCTGTCTGTGTGAATGTATAGACACCTAGCGGGTGGGCCGAATTGCTTCAAACTTGGTTATAGAGTTCTAAGGGTTCTTGAACAAAAAGAAAATTAAATTTGTTTTTAAGCTCAAAAAATAACGGTAGCTGCCATATAACTGTTACGTTAAATCTTATTTTTCTTGAAAACGGCTCCAACGATTTTGACTTAAAAAAATCAGGTACGACCAATCATATGGCTGAAAAAAATGTTTAAAAAAAACGGTACTTTCCCGAAAACGGCTAAGCCGATACCTTTTTTAAATTTCACACATATATAGGTGTAGATAGCTCAATTTATACTTTACATCAATATTTAAAAAAAAATTAGCCGTCACGGGACGCCCGGCAGATTTGAAATATTCAAGTTTACATTAAAATTCATGATTTTTAAAAACCATCAAAGAAAATATTGAGTTAATTAATATTTAATAATTAAGTTTTCGTTAATAAAATGAATATATCTGTCTTATTGTTTTATTATAATAACAGTTATTACAGATTATATTCATTTTTAAATAGGAACTAAATTTTCCTCAACCCACCCTTCAAATACCACCACCACTGCCATACACATAGCCCACCTAAAACTACCAACCAACCAACCATCCACCATTTTTGACAAATCACACCAAATCCCTACAACCAGTAACCACCCAATCCACCTGCAACCACCAACCAACCACACTCCATTTGTGTCGATTCTCCCCCCTCCGAAACCAATTCCCCACCACCACCATACACCCAGCCCATCTACAACCACCAACCAAACATTTCACAACCCCCCCCCCCCCACAAACCAAATCCCCCCAAGCAGCAACCCACCTTTTTTTTATACGCGCACTCAAAGGTTATTAATACCCTTAAAAAAATAATAAATAAATTGTTGGCACAACAGCTCCAAGCGGGGCCGGGGCATGTGACTTACACTCTCAACCATTCCTGTGTGTGCGTTGATATTCTGCAGGAATGGAAGGGACCTACAATTTACCGCCGAATCCGAACGGCTAACAGAGAAGCACTTTCCATGACATTAATTACTCTTGGAGGATTTGTCACTTCCTCGCAAGAGGCAGTACCTCGGAAAAAAACTTAAGGTGGCAACCTCAGGGATCGAACCCTGAACCTTCGGCGTAGCAGTCCGACACACTAACCACTACGCCACGGAGCACTACTACCCTTAACATGAATTAACACTGTACGAGCGTTTAGGAAGGTTGGATAGGAGATAAAAGGTGATACCGATGCATATTAGTTTTGAATATCTGTAAACCATAATGGGAGGGAAAAATCGAGCCGGGTAAAGCGTTCCACATTCTCGTAGTGCGGCTAAAAAAAGAGTCTCTATTCTTTACAGTACGTTTGAAGTTAGGCTCAAGGGTAAATTGATGGGCATTTCTAGCAATGCGGGTGTTACGGGGAAATCGTTTCAGGGGAGGAATGGCTATTTCGCTGGAGCACTGTTTGTGGAAGTAGCGATAAAATAAGGTAAGACAAGAAACAATACGGTGATGTTCAAGTGAAACAAAAGTTAACCTACAACCAACCACCCACCATTTTTTTCAATATTTCCCCCCTACCAACCCTCAACCCCAACCCCCAACCTCCAACTGCCAACGAACTAACCACCATGTTTTTTAAATTTTGTCTCACCCACCCCCAACATCCTCCTCAAAAACCACCCCACCCCCACCAACACAACTTTCAAGCACCAAGGAACCACCCGCCTTTTTTGGTAATTTTTTTTGATTGGTGAAAAAAATGGAAAATATAATTCCACCAAACCCCCTCCCCAACAACCCTCAATTCCTATTAATTCCAATTCCCCCCCCCCCTCCAAACCAAATCCCTCACCAGTAACCACCTACCCCACCTACAACGAACCACCCGCCATTTTCGTCATTTTTTCCTCGCCAATTAATTTCCCCACACACCAGGCCCACCTCAACCCCAAACCAGTAACTACACACCATGTTAGTCAATTTTTCCCTCCAGCTAACTACTCACCATTTTTGACAATATTTTGTGACGGTTACGATCGATTTTACTGCCTAGGTGCGGCGCGCCAATAGATGTTTTACATCAAACAAATATTTTTTTTTTGTATTTTTAAAGCATTGTTTTATTTTTTTTAAATTAATATTTTGAAAACTGAATGCTCATTAATTTTTTTCAAAAAATATAAATAAATGTACTATAGCTAAATACCTATGAACTGGCGTTTTTTGAATTTTTTTGTAAAAAGTAGTTATCAAAAAATATTTCAAAAAAAAAAAATTTCTCAAAAACTGCTTCACCGATTTTTATAAATTTATTCTCATTAATTCAAATGTATCCAAGAAATAAAATGGCGTTCTTGTTTTGCAGCTCAAATTAGTTTAAGCATTTATTTAAGAACTTTGAAAAATTTATTTTTATCAAAATCTCAATCCCCAAGACCACTGTCACACATTAGAGTAAGTTCGTGAGACCCAGTGGTGCATTTTATTTTATTTATGGAAAGATGCTGCAGAAATAACTCACCGTTAATTGGTCGCGTATTTAAGCGATTAAACATAAATTGACACTTGTGATGATTCTTTTAGTTAAATTTAGCTTAGCTTGGAAATTCAAATAGGTTTTCAATTCAAACCAGACTCACTAAAACTTTGTGATGTATTCATCAAGTTGGATTCTGTAACCAATATTGAGAATTCTACGTACTACTACTGATAGTCATTGGACTGCAGTCCATTCATTTTGGTAAGTTCCTCTCACATCCGATTGCGATTCGTTATAATTAATAGCAAAATACACATCTGCGTCTAAGTTTCTCGATTCGGTTATATTTATGCAGAGCAGCAAGCTTCCTCGAATAATTTTCATTTTGGAAAACTTAAACCGGGAACGGTCATGAACGTGTAGAATATAAAATAATAATTGGGAACACAGAACCAGTCCCAGTCATCTCGTAAATTCATCCGTATAAGTTTTCCAAATACTCTTCCCCTCATTATTTCAGACATACGAGTAGGTAAGTAGATATATATGCGTCTCTCTCTAGGGGGTTTATAATTTTGGACAAGGTGCATGTTGCAATAGAAGTTGTAGAAAATTTTCAGATCCAAAGTTCTAATTAAAATTTTATCATGGTGAAGTTCTTTATAAATGTTTGTACACTATACTTTATTGATCATAATATGTGGAGGGAAAGTGGAGATGACTTTGGTATGTCCGCACATAGTGCTGGTTTAAAATTTGCTCCGGGGAACATTTAATGAACATGCAACTGCACTATACTTTCAATAATAATTATGTGTAGCACAAGGAGCTACTTGGAATATAGGATAATGAGCGAAAAATTTACTTTTGGCTTGCATTTGGTTAACAAGATAGCGAGGTTATAGTTATGACAGGCACTTGTTGGAACTATCTGTATGAAAAAATGTATCGATTAAAAATATCCTTGTCAATTTGTATATTTAATGAAACCAATGAGACCAGGTTTAAGATTTAAAAACAATTTCCGAACAAAAACCAACAAAATATCGGCTAAAACTGAAAGTCCTGTTGTTGGTACCAAAGTTGTTGTATGTTAATTCTTTACCGAGATTTAGCTGTTTGAAAAACAGGTAATTTTTCAGAATTTGCTAAAAAAAATTCCAAAAAATTCAGCTTATTTCTTCTAATAGACGAAAACTAGTGCGAGGTTTTTGTATGACGAGATTTTCAAACGACATTTTTTAGAAACTATTAAACAGCACAAATCGTAGTAAGAAAATCTCGTCATACAAAAACTTCGCACTAGTTTTCGTCTATTAGAAGAAATAAGCTGAATTTTTTGGAATTTTTTTTAGCAAATTCTGAAAAATTACCTGTTTTTCAAACAGCTAAATCTCGGTAAAGAATTAACATACAACAACTTTGGTACCAACAAAATTGTAGGAAATTTGACGTTCTACTATAAAATGGAAATGCTTTTGCTATAGAACGTAAGAAAAAAAAGTTACTGAGGAAAAACCGTTGCAAGGTCAAAAATTTTGCAGTTACACCTTCAACCTCCCCCTTCTCTTTTTCCATAGGGCCCTCGAGGTCCAAAACTTCGTAAAATATTTATTAACTATCCTTCAACAATATCTGATAGTTTCATTAGCTTCTGTCCTTTTTCCACCTTTCACCCACTTTTTCCAACCTGTCGACTGGACTAAATGTATGCATGTGGCATATATGTGCATATCATATAGAACGTGGCTCCTTCAAGTTTTAAAATCACGATATCTCCGAAATGGTTATTCTAACAAAAAAATGATATTAACAAGTTTTGTAGATAATTTCATGGTCTACAACATTGTCTCATGTATTTTTATGATAAAACCTACCGTTTACAAGAAAAATTGTAAAAACCGTTTATTTGACCTTTTGACCTTGAATAACTTCTAACGCACCAATCGGATCGATGGGGATGTTGCTTAGTTTATTTGAAATGTTGTTCCCAACGTCTGTACCAATTTTCAGCTTTATGCGAGTTTTTGCAAACCGAAATGTCTATTTTGACCGGACTATAAGTCTTAAGAAAAAAGATTTTTCAAATAGCGCGAGTAGATTTCGGAATGCCGATGCCAGTCACGTTAATGTCATGACAACTATCAAATCTGTTGTTTGTTATTAGTTATTGATGTCAAATTAATATAGAAAGTTAGACGATTCAACCTTACGTAATCCAAATGATACAGCTTTATTATCAATATTTGTTGATTGTAGACAAAGTCGACTCTTACTGGCTGAGCACAATGGTGTAGCTGCAGCAGAAGTACGTAGCACTGTCAAAGTTAATTGCACGTAAATCGTATTACACGGCTACAATATGAAGTAGCAGCTGCAGCACAAAGAGTAGCAGAAGCAGGTACAAGTCCACTCGACTCCAACTTCACGAACATGGTTCGTTGCAGACATAATATTTGTTTCAGTTGCGTGCTACATTGTATTCGTGAATTGCTGCTTAGTGCGGATTGCGCTACTTTTTTTGACATATATACTTTGACATTGCTACGTCCTACTGCTGCAGCTACACAATTATGTTCAGCCAGTTAAACGTTTACTGGACAAATTTGAGACGATTTGTTTAGTAATCAATTAGCTAAGATCAGTAAGTGAAAGGAACGCAAGATCGGCCGATGATCGCTGCGGTCAATGAAAGCGACAATGAAACCCAAGGCAGTCCATTCCTCCCTGCGTCGAAAACTCGGCTTTTCACAGAGTTGAACTTGTTGAGCTTTGCGTCGGGAGTTAAGCCTACACCTGTACAAGTTTCAACTTACCCAGAACCTCAAAGTTCATGACCATACAAGGCCGTTTTTCCGCTGACTGGTCTTTGGAGCATTACTTTGAGGACCCCATATTTGGCCGAAAGTCCTCTTAAGTTACAAAGCTCATTTTTGGATCACTATGGCTGTGAAAAGGCAGCAACTCACACCGAGTTCACAAGGTGCGTGAAGATGCATCTCAAAAAGTTACCATTTTGTTTGGATTCTGAGCCGGCGGCGGCGGCGTCAATCATAACTTTTCGGAAATGCCGTTGCGTTGGTGAGGGGTTTATTGGAAAAAAGGGCTGCAACCAGATCCTTCAATACCTCAGCTTACTCGAGAAGTTTGCAGAGCATTTTTGTGTTTCACTTCGACTTGGTCAGAAGCAAATTTTTTTTAAATTTCCACACAGCAGACATTATTTGAAATGCACTACGAGCTCTATTTTGTTTGTTGCTAACGTCCAGGTCCGTTCCACCACCGAGCAAAATATAACTTCCCAGGAAGTTGAACTGAATGACCTCCTCTATTGTCTCCTGTCTCACAAGAACCTGCTGTTGTTGGATCCGGCTGGTGTGCATAATTTTGGTGTTTCGGCAATAATCTTAAAAACAGCCGCTTCCCCATTTTTTTGAAGCGGATTACACATTTGGTTAAGTTTGCCAATTAACATAATGTATATCATCATCAGCATATCAGCATAGTCACAATAGCTCCGCTGGTTTAATATGTCCCAAACAAGACAAAGTCTCTCATTCTCAAAACATCATAAATCGCAAGTAAGAACAAAATCGGGAAGAGAACATCACTCACTCATTTTTAATCTTACTAGAGACGCCTATAGGATCCAGAGATCTCCAGATAACATGACGATAAACGCGATCAAAGACCATTTCCGTGAACACGAAGTACACCGATGTTTGATACTCCGACTGATTCTTCAAGAAATATTCGTAAGGCGTTGATGTGATGAGCTTTGATATGATCGACACATAATCGACCACTACGAAACCCCATACTTCATGCTTTTGACCGTTAATTCAATTCAGAAAAATACTTGCTAATAACATACTTTACTTTACTTATGTTGGCTAGTCCAAAAGAGTGTGGTGCTCCTAGGCCTTGCTTAGTATGCCCCTCCATATTCCAACCGGTTAGATTTCTAGCCTGTCTTCTCCAATTTTGCACTCCAAGTGTTCGGAGTTCTCCTTATATCTGGTGCTCCATCGAAAATGAGGTCTACCTTGGCTTCTCATCTGAATCCCTCTGGTTTGTAGTAGGTGAACGAACGAACTGGAGCGTCGATGTCCATTCATCAAACCATCTAATCGTTGAGTTCGAACTTTTTTGGCTAGGCTTATGTCGCTGTACAGCACGTATAGTTCGTCGTTGTATCATCTTCGCCAAATGTTGTTTTCTCGGTTTACGCAGACATTACCATAAATCGTTCGCAGAACTTTTCTCTCGAAGACTCTAAGTGACTTTTCATCCGATTGGGAGAGAGTCCATATGCTTCCGCACCATATAGCAGGAGGGATGATGAGTGTTCTAAACAGTGTCTCGATGGCTGGGTGCTGTATGAATAGGGTAGGCCCTGATTGGTATCAACATGGCGATGCCCAGCGTTGCAACTGTCTCATACGCATCAATTGTGCTTATTTTACCTCCAAGTGGTAGCCATCGGGTACTGGTCTTGTCCACCCGGACTTGACTTGCTGAACTTATAAGCGCGAGTGTTGATCACAGAAAAATAGCAACACTATAATTGCCCTGCCATAAAACTCCTCTGTTTCTCTTGTTGGGTAGCAGTTTATTCTGTACGAACCCCTCAGAAAGCAAGCGAGCGGCGGATGAGCTTCCAATTAAGTGAACCAACGGCGACGCTTACAGACAATATGGTAGGCACCCCATTGAGCTACTTCGACATATTCGGAGCTCAGGTCTTTGGGTCCTTTCACTACTATTAGTCAGGGTAGTGAAATAGAGAAGGTGGCGGATGAGCCCATATAGGACCAACGGTAGCTCTCACATCCCCGTAGTGGGTTACTGACTCTGGATTTTCTCCAGCTCCTTTTGTCCAAGGAGAGCAGCATAGGGCCTGGTCCCCCAGGTTGGGGGTTGTGCGTCGGGGTAACTTCCCTACCACGTAAAAAAATTCATAGTTCCGAAACAACCAACTGCCTCGGATATGGATGACCCTACTGATGACGACCCTAGCAAACGAAACAAGGACAACGAATTTCGGTTCTGCACGTGGAATGTCCGGACCCTTAACAGACCACGTGCAGCCGAACAATTAGTGGAAGCCCTAGATGGTGTCAAAGCCGACATCACAGCCATCCAAGAAGTGCGATGGGATGGTGAAGGCACAAGGAGGATGAAAAACTGTGACATCTACTACGGCAAGTGCTACAGGACAAGAAACCAGCGGCTATTTGGATGCGGATTTGTGATCAGAGGAAGGCTTAGGCAAGAAGTCTTGGGGTTTCGTGGCATAAGCGAACGCATTGTCACAATCCGCATTAAATCCAAATTCAGCAACATCTCGCTGATCTGCGTCCACGCCCCCACGGAGGAAAAAGATGACACGACCAAAGAAGAATTCTACGATCTTCTCGAGAAGACGTATGATGAATGCCCGAAGTACGACACTAAGTTTATTCTTGGTGACTTCAACGCCAAAATCGGAAAGGAGGGTAACTTTGGCTCGACAGTCGGAAACCATAGCCTGCACGACAACACTTCCAGTAACGGACACAGGCTAATCGACTTTGCTGCGGGGCGAAGTGTCATCTTAGCAAGCACATACTTCCCACACCTCAATATACACTGATCAAAATACCGTCAACCAAATTGATCACATTGCGATTGATAGCAGACATGCCTCCAATGTCATGGATGTCCGCACTTTCCGAGGGGCCAACATAGACTCGGACCACTACCTTGTTGTAGCTAAAGTGCGAATGCGGATCTCCACCAGACCGCAGAATCGAACATAGACTGTGAGAAAGTTTGATGTTGCGAAGTTACAATCGCAAGAGACCGCCACAACCTTTGCCAATCATGTCTCCTCTTATCTCTTGACAAGCCCGGCGCCTGCGCCAAACCCAGAGGCCCAGTGGCAACATTGCAAAATGGCCATCAAAACCGCTGCCACGGACGTTTTGGGTTTCATTAGGCGACCACAACGAAACACCTGGTTTGATGATGAGTGCAGGCTCGCACACTTGGCCAAAGACGAAGCCTATCATGCAGTTCTGAATGCCAGAACTAGAGCTGCCAAGAGCGCTTTCCGTGCGGTGTACCAGCAAAAGAGGAAAGAGGAACATCGGCTTTTCAGAAGAAAAAAAAGAGAACTGGAAAAACGAATGGTTGAATCTATTGAGGGGTGCTACGGCAGAAGCAATGTTCGAAAGTTCTACCAAAGGGTAAAGCATTCGTCCAAGGGTTACAAAGCCCGAGCGGAAGCATGTAGAGACGAGGGTGGAAATGTCGTTGTAGATACACAGTCGGTGCTGAGAATTTGGAGAGAACACTTCTGCAGACTGTTAAACGGCGAAGACAACCAACTAATCGCTGTCAGGCAGAATGATCCATTCGATTTGGATGATGATGAACAAAATTTCCGTCCTCCCGACCAAGAAGAAGTTCGGATAGCAATATCTAAACTAAAGTCCAACAAGGCTGCTGGAGCTGATGGCCTTACGGCTGAACTCTTCAAAGCAGCGGGAGATGACTTGGTGAGGAGCATACACCAACTCATCTGTACAATCTGGTCGGATGAAAGTATGCCTGACGAATGGAACCTCAGCATTGTGTGCCCTATCCACAAGAAAGGAGATACTCTAAGCTGCGCCAACTACAGAGGTATAAGTCTCCTAAATGTCGCCTATAAAATCTTGTCGGCCATTCTGTGTGAACGTCTGAACCCTTTCGCACGTGAACTGATTGGCCCCTATCAGTGTGGTTTCAGACCCGGTAAGTCAACCGTCGACCAAATTTTCACACTTCGGCAGATTTTGAAAAAGACCCAAGAATTGCAGATCGATACTCACCACCTCTTTATCGATTTTAAAGTCGCCTATGACAGCGTAAACAGGAACGAGCTATACAGAGCCATGTCGCTTCTTGGCATCCCTGCAAAACTCGTTCGATTGTGCAGGATGACTATGGAGAACTCGCGCTGCTCCGTCAAGGTTGGTAAGAACACCACCGACTCATTTAATGTCGAGAAAGGCATTGTGACGATGTGCTGGCATGATACAACAGTTGCATAATACAGCGTCACCTTGTCTTAACCCTCTGGTGGTTTCGAAAGTTTCAGTAGAGTCTCTACCAACTTTGACGGAACAACGAGCATTTTCGAACGTCATCCTAATAAGGCGTTTGAGTTTAGGAGGGATTCTTAAGTTGGACATGGCACGATACAGTTCAATTCTATTAACACTTTTGTAGGCTGCTTTAAAATCGAAAAACAGGTGATGGGTATCGATGTTATATTCTTGAGTTTTCTTCAGGATCTGGCGTAATGTGAATATTTGGTCGGCCGTAGATTTTCCAGGTCTGAAGCCACATTGGTAAGGACCTATCAGGTCGTCAGAAAACGGCTTGAGACATTCACATAAAACTCTGGACAGTATCTAATATGCGATGTTTAAAAGACTTATGCCTCTATAGTTGGCCCAGAAAAGTTGGTCTCCTTTTTTGTGGATTGGTCAGAGATTCTATTTATCAGGCATACTTTCCCCCAACCATAATTTGGATATGAGTTTTTGTATGCTTCTGACCAGGTCATCTCACAGCGTGTTTAATCTCCACTTGTAGACCATCGCATCCAGCTGCTTTGTTCATCTTTAGTCTGGTGTTGGCTACTTTGATTTCATTTTAGTCGGGCCGATGTAGCTCATGGTCATCATCTTGATTAACTGATACAAGTTGATCTTGGGCGGGATCTTGGCTGTCATCGCCATTGAACAAATGGTTAAATTAGTTTCTCCATATGGCTTACAATGCCTGGGTTACTACCTCCCCGGATTTCTCGCAAGCTCAAGGGATACGCGGTCGGCATGGGCAACGGCCGGCGGTCTCTTCCAATTGAAGTCGTCGAATTTCCTCGTCCTAGTTGGTGTTCTTTTAAGAGTTTTCATGGAAATACGTACTATAAGCTTTGCACAGACTAGGTATTGGTCCGAGTCGATGTTTGCCCCTCGGAATGTACGAACATTCAGGATGCTGAATGAGTGTCTTCCGTCAGTCGCAACATCATCGATTCTGTTGCAGATTCGACCATTTGTGGATCGCCACGTGTCCTTGTCCTTGTGGATGTCAATTCCAAAAACCCATATGTGAAGTCCCCTGGAAACATTTAGTAACTACAAAGTTTTTCACCAAATCGGTCCAGCCGTTAAGGTTACAGCTACCAGCCAGTGCAGACAGACAAAATCGGGTGTCGACTTTTCAGTTTCATTATCATCACCCCTATTCCGCTACAAAATTGCGATTCCCTGTTCTGAGAGTAGAATCAAGGTTTCCTGGACCAACACAGTGTTCCAACAGGACACTTGTACGAAGCTAAGCTTAAAATAAAGCAAAAATAAATAAAGAAAGTAGGGAATCCAAAACTAAACTAAAATATTATTTTCTTCTAAGAAAAGAAGCCAAAAAACTAAGAACCATATAAATTTCTAAAATATAAATAATTTAGTTTTGATACTGTTTCCTTCACAAGGAAACCCACTCAACAATCTTTCGTAGTTTTGGGAACTTAAAACCATCAAAATTTATGGAAACTGTTATACTGAATTAACTTTCTTTGCGTGTTTCCACAGCACTGCATCATCTTCATCATCCATCGCATCGCTGGAAATGCACTTCCTGTTCCGTTGGCTGCTGCTCATAAGACGATTGTGCTTTGCCTTTTCACTGCACAGTGCACACATAATGTAAGGTGATGCTCAATAAATTACTCAGCATTAATTGCTCGCCTTAGCAGTAAGGACATTTGAACAACGACCAAACTAAATTTTTTTTTTGTCTTTATGACCATATACAACAAAAAACTGAATCCTTTCGCAAACTATAAAAATTGAAAGTTCATTGGTAATAAATTTCCAATTAAATTCTCTCCAATTCCTTCGTCATTCATACATACTTACATAAAGCAAAACGAAAGGGCAACTATAGCAGCTTGCTGGCTGACAAAAAAAAATAGAGTCCTTAAGAATTTTGCTCGACTAACCGTAGTCATCGACGTCGTAGTCGTCGTCGTTGGTCGGTGAATCAAATTATGGTCATTGATTTGGACAGAAGGGGGGGATTTGGGGGTTGATGGAAAGGAGGGTTAAATAAATTAATTCAATGGTAAGCAATCGTGACCCGGGTATAGACCAGATTCTAGCAAATCAGGTCAAAACGCGATCGTCCCGGTCGAGTGGGCTAATTTACCCTCCGAGCCGAGGGACTTCGATTCGATTTGATTTGCAACGGTTAGTTTTTTTTTTCTTTTTTTTCTGCCAAACCGGAAGTTTGGTTTTATTCATATTTAATTGGCTAAATCAGAGACAGTCTCTTCCTAGAAGCCATATAAAAATGTATCTATATGTATTTCTATATGCCAGAGGAGAGAATAAAATTAAATTAAATTGATAGAGCATAATTTTTTTTTTCTATCTATTTAGTTACTCCTTCTAGTGGAATCTTGTGCTTAAGAGTGTGGATATGGTTCTTGATGAAATTAATGAGTAAAAACTAACTTTTGCGAAATTGCATTGCTGTAGTGCGGGGAGGGAAGGAAGGAAGGTGTGGGCTTGAGTTGGGAGTATTTGAAGGAAAAGATTGAAGCCGAACTGCAAGTTAAAGTAGAAGTCATCTGCAGAACAGGAATCTCTGATGGGAGCTAGCTTTTTAGATTATTGAAGATGCTGCTTCCGTTTGGGAGGATGCAAATTAATTGGATATATCTAATTGATCAATTTATGAGAAGAACTGCAAGGGTGGTGGTTTTGCTGAACTGTAGCACAAGTATAAGTGTTATAGATGATTGCTTATCGAGAGTTTAAGGGTTAATATAAAACTTCTTTTAAAATAGGGAGCAGGAAGTTTGCAAAAAGTCTTGAAAGATAAATAACACCAAAATGATGGTTAAGTATGCTATATAGAAGCTTAGGAAGAATAAGTCCTTAGTGTGGAACTTTTCAAATAAGTTAAATGACCTAGAGTATGGTAACTACAAAAATTTCAATTATTGAGAGGCATTTGAAGAGCCTGGAAAAGAAACTTGAGTTTCAAATATAGATGAACTAGGGGGACTGGCTGGCGAGCATTGTTACGGCTAACGATTATAATACGGTGGTGGGTATCCGTTGTCCAATTAAAGAACTCGCACAAAGCTAATTATTTGGCAGAAATTATATCTCTGTTTTAAGGAATTAACACAATTGTGTCCCGTTCCAACTGCACGAACCAGTCCTATGGACTTCTTGGTGTGCCTTCAAAGACTTGACAGCTTAAGCTCATCAGCACCAGTGGTTGTCTGTCATATTCCCTGGCGGCCATATTTCTTCCAGTACTGCGTTGGCCCTCAGAATGGAATTGATGACTCGGTGGGCGATGCCGTATTCGTCCATACGTTCGACATGCCTCAGTCATAAAAAGTAGCTCAGTTTTTTTGGTTTTTCCCAAGGTCACTGTTTGTCGCTGTATAACCCATACAGTTCGCGGTAAAACCTTCTCCCCGATACTCCCGAAAAATTATTTCTCTCAAAAACCCCAGCCAGACTCATTCTCTCCGCCTCCACTTCAATACTTGTGAATGCTTCACTGACAGCGGGCATCGCTCTCCATATGAACAAATATCAATATCAACAGCAATCAACATAACCAAGTAAATGAATGGATCCATAAAAATCGTACCACTGGTATTCACATGCGAGTTGCGTACGATTACATTAAGAAGGATGTTGATCGATGGGAAGATTGGGAGCATCAATATGGAACATTTGGTCGGTAGTTGTCTTACATAGCCTGAAACCACTCTGTTAGGGGCCAATCCTTTGACGAACGAAATGGTTGAGACGTTCACCCAGAATAGCCGACAAGATTTTATAGGCAACATTTAGGAGACTCTAGTTGGCGGTGTAAAGAGTATCTCTTAACCCTTCATTCCACTAGATTGTACAGATGAGTTGTTGTAGGTTTGGTCATCACTGCTTTGAAGACCTAGACCGGGAGACCCCGCTTCAGCAGCCTTGTTGTATTTCTGTTTAGATATCGCTCCCCGAGTTTTTCCCTAGTCTTTTTCCCTTTGGTTGATCTTTCGATAATATCGATACGCGTCTGCCAGCGCTCTCTTTTGTTTCAGAAAAGTCGATACTCCTCTTTTCTCGTTTGCTGGTTGATCGTATGGGCAGCACTCCTGGCAAGAGTGGTTTGTCGTGGACACCTAATGAAACACAAAACATTGGCTGTGGTGCCGGGCTTGGCAAGAGGTATAGGAGGACGAGGAGACACGGTTGGCGGTGCCTTTCTATTGCAGCTTCGTGAAGTCAGATTTTCTCATTTTGGCTGCTAGTGGTCCGATTCTATGTTGGCCCCTCGAAAAGTGCCGACATCCTACCTACCAAAATACCAAACCCAGGTTATCGCTGTCTTCTGCTGTCCGTACCGTCTGAATGTGGACTGTTTAAGATCAGATCAGGAAATTCCACGTGTCCTTGTTTGCACTAAAGTTGTCATCAGTTAGCTCATCCATATCTGAGGCAGTTGGTTATCTCGGACCCAAAATTATTTTACTTAGTTGGGAAGTTACCCCGACACACTCCCCAACCTTAGGGACCAGGCATTTTGTTGTTCTCCGCGTGCAAGAGGACCTGGAAAGTCCAGTCTGTTACACGCTACCGGTATATACGAGAAGTACTTTTTTCACTTTTCCACCTTCTCTATTTTACTACCTTGACTAGTGGTTGAATAGTCGAAGTACCATGAACTCTTCCGCCGCTAGTAAACTTTCTGTTCTGAGTGGTTCATCTTTGATAACCTGAGACAGGAAACATCAAAGCTTTTCCGGCAGTGCAATAAGTGTTGCAATTTTTCCGTGTTCAGCACTCGCGCTTATAAATTTGGCAAGTCATGTCCGGGTGCACATGACCAAAACCCGGTAGATACCATAGAAGGTCTAATAGCACAATTGATGTGAATTTAATAATTACAACAATGAGCATCTCCACTTTGATGCCAATAAGTGCCTTCCTTATTCATACAGCACCCAGCCTTTAAATACTTGTTCAAAACACACAAAAGACCTTTTAATGAGTGACATACATATGCACACAAATAAAATTAAAATACCCTTCCCAGTGGCGGATCCACGGGGGGGTTTTCGGGTCCGGACCCCCCCATGGGATCATATACTTTCAAATTGTATGCTTTTATTGGGCATGTTGGTGAAGTTGAAACACAAAGTTGTTAATAAAAATTCGTAATTTATTGAATGTTTTACACAAATTTTAATTTATTTTCGAATAATAAATGCAATAGGAGATAATTACGAAGAAGATAATTATTACGAAGATAGTCAATATGACCGATCAAGAAAAAATATATGATCCACAAACGGTTCTAGTCACTCTTAAATTTTCGAGGCTTTTCAAAAAACTTTCTGAGAATTTCGTCTTCAGTCAAAGTTATGCGATGATGAATGTTCAAAGATGCAAGACCATTGAGACGCTCTTGACCCATCGTGTTTCTCAGATAATCTTTCATTCTCCTCAAAGTCGAAAATGATCGTTCTGGAGTTGCTGTGGTCACGGGTATCACCGCCAAAACTCGTAGGATTTTGTTGACGTTTTTGAAAGTTCTGTCATTTATGATCTGCAAAAATTCCTTCTATTTAGATTTTCAATGGATATTATTTATTTTACTTTGTTCCAAATTGCACCAAAAAAATTTCTTTCTCAATTAATTGTCAATTAGTCGTCTATTAGTGATTTTTCTCTGATTCTCTTAAATTGAAAAATTTTGTTTTGAAATTAAATTGAAAATAAATGATAATCTATTAGTATTATAATCAATCAGATTTTTTGGTACAATATATGAGAAACCTGGCATTATTTTTTAGCCAAAAATGATCTGAATTTGGGAGATACTCACTGCTAATGCATCGAGTGCATTTTCGATGTTTTGATTGCAGATCCGTTGTCTCCACATTTTGACTTCTGAAATAAAATTACTCTCGGAACAATCCAGTATTTCTTCGTAAAATTGGTAGAGGCTTGCACATTTCTTCTCGTCGAATTCTTGTTTGAGGAATAGCTGTCCAAAACTTTGAAAAACTGTTTTGTGTTTTTCGAACCGACTCTGAAGATGAGAAATGTAGGTGTCGAGAAATGGGATGTAAAATGCGATTTTGTAATACTCTTCAACTGTTTTCGCTTCAACGTTGCAACGATTTTTTTGTCGACTGCATCGACGAGGCATTTTCATTTCAATCTCGTACTCCGAACAAATTTCAGAAACTTTTTGATAAACAATGTGGAAGCATGAATCCACGTTTTCACGCTTTTCCTTGAGTCGTTCAAAGCATCATCAGCCAATTTCGTGGCCTCTCCCAGATCTTGATTTTTCAATTGCAATTCTCAACTCAATGGCAAAACGATGGAATTAATTGATTCCATAATATGACAGGAAATTTGGAACTCGATTGTGAAAATCGCTGTCAAAAGTTGAGATGCTGCCCGTGAAGTTTCTCGATCCTTCCACGTTTTTATTTCTTCCAACGCTTCAATAACAGCCGGTTGAAGTTCGACGTATTTTGATACAGCTTCATGAGACTGAGCCCATCTTGTAGGACAAAAGGACTTCAATTTTTCTTTTCTTCGCTCACTTTTCTCTGTCATTTTTGAAATTTCGTTCTTTAAGATGCTTTGTCTCTTGGGCCAGTGAACAAATGCTTGAATTGCTCCGATAGTTCCCAACGCGTTTTTGATACCAGATACTTCGCAAGCTGCATTGATGGTCAAACTGAAGCTGTGTGCGGCGCAATGCACATAAATTGCGAGAGGAAAATGAGACCTCAAATAAGCCTGTGCTCCATGAAATTCGCCACTAATTGCCGGAGCTCCGTCGTATCCTTGGCCGTACATGAATGAGCAATCCACACAGATATCGGTCAGATAATTCCTGTTGGAATTTGCCAGAGCTTGTCCAGAAACGTCAGTGACGGGAACGAATCCGAGGAAATCCTCACAAATATTTGTTTGTGAATCCAAGTATCGTGTGCAAATGGAAAATTGCTCTATGCTTGAAATGTCAGTCGATTCGTCGGCTAAAACTGAGAATCCTTCCAAATGATTTATTCGATCAACGATTTTTTTTCTGATCAATTCATGACAAGTTGCGATAATTTCATTCTGAATGGTTTTGCTCAAATATGTTGAATTTTTCGGAGCAGACAAAAGGTTTTTCTTGAGTGTTTCGTCACCTTCAGCTCGATACCGTAAAATTGCACGAAAGTTTCCTTCGTTCGAATATTTTCCATCAGTTTTATCATCCGCGTCAGGTTCCTCTTCATTATACAAACATCCATCGTCTCTATGGCCACGAAGTGCAATTCCTTGACGTCCACACAAAACTATTGCACTAACTATGGGTTTCAGTCGTTCGTAATTTTCTTCTTTAGTTTTTTCTTTCTGCTTATCGAGTTGTTCATCAATAGATTTAGTTTTGCCAAGCTGAATATCGCGTAAATGTTCAAAAGCAACGATGGATTTTTTATGGTAATCAAGTTTTTCGTGGTTCCGAAAAGTTTCTTTCGCGTGCTTCCAAGTGTTGAACGGCTTGTTGATGAGTTTCCCCAGACGTACGTCGCATATTCCACCGGTTTTCACGCCAAAAGCTATGCAGCACTTACAATATGCGCCATTTTCTTTCGCAGAATATGCCAACCAGTGAAATTCCTCAAGCCGTTTTCTTTGAAAAGATACATTTTTGGCAGTTGATGTCGGGAACGAAAAAATAGCTGGTGGCACCCACGAGTCGTCGATAATGTTCAGGATTTCACTCGCGTTTCTTGTATTTGAAGCATTAGACGTGGCTAGAGCGATGTCGTTTTTGAATGGAAGCAATTCTTGTTTGTTTTGAACTGACGTATCTTCGGAAGTCGATTGTCCTCCAGTCTCCGGTGGATTTTCTTCGAGGTTAAGCTTCTCTGCATTTTTAGTCTGTGTCAAAAAAATATGGTTAGCTAAAAACTAATGAGAATCTTCACTTTTTTTGAAATTATAAATTATATGAATACATTGTGCAAAAATAGTAGCTTTTCCGATATACTTATCATTTTTTTATTGCAATTTTTCTTACCTGTTTTTCCTTTTTCTTTGTTTCTGGTTCTGATTCTGAATCAAGGCGGGTGAAATAGGAAAACAATGTCCGCTTCATATTGTGAGGCGTGTTTTCTCAGTAAGAGAACTTGAAACACAGATTAGTTTAAAAGGGAGATGGGAAACCGAGCTGTCTAACTGACAATGTCTACAAGCTGCGGTCAAAGTTTTCTAGTATTTTCGTGGTGAGTTTAAGAAAAACGAGTTTGCCAATTTGAAAATTCAATCTAGCAATCTACGCTAAATTTGAAATTGCGAAAACAAACAAAAGAGAACTGTAAAAATATAAAAATCCCACCTCATCTCTTTGTTTTTGTATTTTTCATGTACAAGGAAGAAAATAAAATGAAAGAAAATGAAAATTGCGGGATCTAGGGAGTGAAACGTAAGTCAGTTTCCGATCTCCTTTTGTCTCTGACTTAAAAAGAGATTTTTCTCACTTGAAATTATACTAACCACTTGTCAACTTCGGCATGTTTACACAATGCGTGTTGAAAGAAACAAAGAAATAATTAAAATACGCTCAAACACGCTCATAGACGGCGCAAATATCAACAGAAAAACTTAAAGAAAAATCGCACGGCCCTGTCATCGCGACTAGGTTGGCGCGCAGTTTGAATTTGCGAACAAACTATATGCACTGCCATAACGACTGGAGAGCACCAATGGCTTTTCTATAACACGGTAGTCCAGCCGTTATGGTGACCTGTATATACGTGGTAATTATGCATATATCTCAAGGAAAAAATGTCTACCCCCCCCCCCTTAAAAATTTTTTTGGACCCCCCCCCCCTTATCAAAATCCTGGATCCGCCACTGACCCTTCCAATTTCATACGGCAATGCTCTTGGTTCAGACATTGAGATGAGACCAACTTACAGCACACAAAGGAATTAATATTAAATTAATATCCTCGATTTAGCGAATATAATGAATACAATAAAACGTTAAGCGAACATTGCGCGCGAAAAAGCGTATAAAATGTAAATAATCCAAACGCAGCGGGGCCATGATGCAAGAAAATTAAAAATGCGTCTTTTTGCCATTAACCATGTCGACGGCGCGGCGGGCTTGGCGGGTAGTTGATGAGGGCGTTAGCGACCACCCACCGTATACTTAAAACCAAAACAAAAAAGCAGCCAGACAGTGTAGCATCAAACAACTGCTACTTCACCCTCAATAATGAAATATATGTTGTGAGGGTGTGAGAAACAGTTAAACCATAAGAAGATCCCAGGATTACAATAGGGAAACTGCTTTTTACGATTCACACTGAGCTTATGTTCGTTCACGGTGGCGTTAAAGCGTTTAATTTACGAATTAAAACCCCAAGTGCTAGGAAGAAGGAAGTGTATGTGGTTGTATGGGAGGGTGATTTTGCATTTGCTCCCAAAATATTGGCGTCTAAAATTTAATTTAAAGAATGTAATTAGTGAACATATAAACCAATATTGGTTTGCAATCTATAAAGTCGTTGAAAAACACCTTTCGTTTGCTTAATTATTCGTTTATTTGTCTTAAACACAAAACATACATATATATATATATACAAAAGACAAAGCTTTGGTACCTACACTGCAAATGCCCAGCTCAAATAAACGCGCCTTAACTGACACATCTCCAGAAACATTAGGAACCCCGAAAAAAAGTACTTCCCAAAAGATGTCAATTCCTTCCATATCCGTTGCTGAACTGGAAGAAAGGATAGATAGACTGCTGAACAAAAGAATATGCGAACTCCCTCAAAAAGCTGACACGGATCGTATATTACTGCAGGTGGAAGGTCTAAAGGCACAAAACGATATAATGACAAACGAACTACAACAAGTAAAAACGAAGAACGAAATGCTTGAGCGACGAATTGAACACCTTGAAAAACAATCGAAAGCAAAAAATATCATATTTGCGATTCCCAATAACAAATGTAAAAATATAGAAGAAACCGTCAAACATTACACAGACTGTCTCATAGGCCAGAATAATATTTCGCCCGATGATATTTCCGAACTACCGTCCAAGGGAAATCAAAAGATTATACTGGTAGAGACAAGTAGCAAAAACATAACTTCCAAAATGCTGAAAAACTCCAGCAAGTTGAAAGGTACTGGTGTCTTTATCAACCCGGATTATACAAAAGAGGAGCAGCTAAAACGTCAAAAAATGCTACAGATAAGACACGCAATCAAACAAAAACACCCGACCGCAAAACCATTGATGAGAGGTCTAAAACTTCACGTAAACAACAAAATTTTTACGACAACAAAAGAAGGAAGAGTTATTTGCGACAATGGAAGCGATGGGATAGAAATACTCCAGGAAATGTTTGGGGAACTACAAGTACAACAAATCAAAACAAAACAAATGTATAAGACGTCAAAGACAAACTCATTAACCACGAGTATGAGTTCAACTGCAGCTGTCAATTCATCATCGTCAACGACTCCATCTGGTAGTCAACGTACAAACCAAAACCATCAAACCAGATGAAACAGTGTTGCCGTCTGCCAAAATGCAAGTACTAAATTTAATACTAAATATAATACTTTTACAAAACAAAAAATTAATGATAATGAATATAAAAATTTTAGTTTGTTATCTTATAACATTTCGGGGTTAGGAAATAAATTACTATTTTCAGACTTTTTTGAATTTGTCAAGAAACATGACATATTTTTTCTGTTCGAAACATTTGTTATACGTGAAACATTTGATATTTACAACAAATACTTTAGCGAATTTAGGTTACACTGGGGCTTTGCTACTCGTTCGGCTAATTTCGGAAGAGCCAGTGGAGGCTTCCTGTTCGGATTTAAAGAATCCAACATAAAAGCCAGTTATGTGGAATTTAACGAATCTGTTTTTGTTAAAATAAATTATAATAATACAAGCTATCACATTTTCCCAGTATATATTAATTGTAATAATTGGAACAATAACTTCGAAGAAGTAAATGAATTACTGAGCACTACTAATTTGGAAAATATAATGCTTATAGGGGATATGAACGCTCGCACAGGGACGACACAAATAAAAACAGTACTTACCGAACCATTGACCACCGAATCGATAATTTTAGAAAAAAGGTCCTCTATGGACACAGTTACCAACACAAATGGTCGCGCATTCATTGAAATGTGTCAAATCAATGACCTTTTTATCCTTAACGGATGTAGTAAACAGGACAGTCAAGGGGCATTCACCTTTATAGGAGGCCCAGGTAAATCAGTGGTAGACTATTGTGCAGTAGCTCCAGGTTGGATGAAACTAATTAAATCATTCCAAATTGACCCTCAAACATTTTCGGATCACATGCCACTAGTTGTTAAGTTTTCGATCAACGCTTTAGAAGATCAAGACATCTACACCTTTAACTTACCGCCAAAATTACAATGGAAAGAATGTAGAATAGAAAATTATCAAAATAATATTATACAAACTTTACAAAATTTAGATCCTTCTACTCCAAACGGAGTTAATGCCGAGGGAAAAATATCTTTTTTAAATAGTTGTATTATAAAATCAAACCCCAATAGGCAAAACTCCAAAGCATACAACTACAAACAGCAATGGTTTGACAAAGAATGTTACACAGCCAGAAACCTATCATTTGCATTACTAAGGGAAATACGTTCTTCGCCTGATTTAAACGAAACACTTACCAAAAAGTACATTATGGCCAACAAAAACTACAAACAGCTGTGCAAATCAAAAAAAGAGGAATTCTTTCGGTCAGTAGCAGCAGAACTAACAAACACATGCAATGGTAGAAATTTTTGGTCTAAAATCAACCAACTAAAAGGTCAAAATATGATCTGCGGGATTAGAATCAATGTTAATGATCTTGCCAATTATTTCAAACTCCTCCTGAATCCTCAGCCAGAACCCAGTAATTTTTTATATGCAGAACCATATATTCGTAGTGATCTCTTGGATCGAGAGATATCAATAATCGAACTGCAAACCGCGTTATTCAAAGCTGCAAATAATAAAGCACCAGGCCCTGATAGGATTTCAAACGAATTTTATAAAAATGCTCCTTCTGAATTTCAAACGAAAATGCTTGAGATATTCAACTATATCTACGAAACGGGGGATGTACCACAAAGTTTCAGAGACTCCATTGTGTACCCTATCTTCAAAAAAGGAGATGCAAATTTGCCATGTAACTACAGAGGCATATCTTTTATGAATTCGGTAGTTAAAATTTTCACGTCTATTTTGTTAGAACGTATAAATTCATGGATAGATCTGAATGAGATACTTAGTGAGTTCCAATCCGGATTTCGGAAAGGATACTCAACCATAGACAATATTTTTGTACTAACGTCTGTTTCGCAATACTTCTTGAGACAAAAGAGAAAATTGTACATATTCTTTATTGACTTCAAGGCAGCTTTTGATTCGATAGATCGAAATGCATTATTTTACAAGTTGTCTCAAAAAGGGTTATCAACTAAACTTATTCGAATTTTAAGAAATATGTATAAAAATACTCGTCAGTGTGTGTGGAACGGAAAGAGTACGTCTGATTGGTTCGAGACAAAATCTGGAGTTAAGCAGGGGTGTCTGCTAAGCGCGGTTTTGTTCGCAATATTTATAGATGATATTACAACGCAACTACCAGCTGGCGTACAAATAGATGACCTTGTCTTAAAAGTTCTACTATATGCGGACGACATACTCTTGCTGGCAGAATCCCCTCAAAGCTTACAACTTATGATTAACAGACTCTCGGAATTCTGTAAGACGTGGAATTTAACCATCAACCTTGAAAAATCAAAAATAATGATTGTGAAAAACAGACAAACGAAACTTGAAAAAACTGAAAAATGGCATTTTGATGGTCAAATAATTGAAATAGTTGCAGAATACAAATATCTTGGTATTCTTTTCCATCCAAATATGAATATGTCTCCCCATCTAGAGAAAAAATTGGTATCAACAAAAACCATGATCAACGTTTCCTGGAAAAAAGTTATATCCCGTGCTGAAATACCAACATCAGCTAAATATAGGGTATTCGAAGCTATAATGCGCTCGGTCATGTGCTACAGTTGTCAGACATGGGGATATATTTCCTTCGAAGAAGTTGAAAAACTACAACGCTTTTTTCTAAAAAAGCTATTCTATTTGCCAACAAATACGCCAAACTACGTACTTACCCTTGAAACCGGACTTCCAACCCTTTTTGTGCATACACTCAAACTTCATTTTGATTATATCTTGAAAGTTCTCACTTACTCATCTAAGAGAATACCAAATAGACTTGTTAGATACACCTTTCAAAAGCAAGTAGAATGGATAAAGGAGTGGTGTAATTGGGCGCAAGTATGTGGTGTAGAGTTAACAATTCAATGTGATAACCTCAATTTATTAAAACGCCAACTCTATAACTTATTAGAAGAAATAGACATTTTTCAACGGAATGATTGTATACGAAGATCAATCTCATCAACCGATAGATTATTATACTCGGAGCTCAGGCATGACGTTGTAGAAAACTACTTCCATGATAAATATAGCGTGCGCGCGATATCCCTTATTTGCAAAGCTAGAAGTGAAACACTTAATCTGAATGGATCACCTTACAGAAAATCGTTAGATACACGATGCTCTCTATGTAACCTAAATTCAAAAGAAGATTGTTTTCACTTCTTATCGGTTTGCCCTGTCTACAAAGAAATAAGAATGCGCTATCTTGGGAAAACATCATTGTCAATGGAACGAACAAAAAACGTACTAAACGGTGAAAATTGGCTTAACCTGTATCATTACCTTGAAGCAGCAACTGAATATAGAAACCTGATAATATCGGAATACGTATAAATTTAAAAATTCGTAAATTATTACCATAATACAACAGTATGTCATGTTTCACTTTTCGATCCATATGAGTTATCACTTTTTTGATTTTTGTTTTAGCTAAACTAAAAGCCCACAACTACAATTATTGTACTCTTTCAAGTCGGATTATAAAGTCTTATTAACATGTATAATAATACCCATGTATGTAGCTTTTTTCAGTTTTGACTAAACTAAAAGTCCCATCAATAATTTTATATACCCTAATTTCGTTTTTGCTTAACTCAAAGCTTAAAGTATATAATTTAATAAAGATTTATTAAATTTCCATTGTGTATCATAAATGTTAATTAAAATATAAAACTTAAATTTAATATTCTAAATTTTGATTTAATACCTACATACATATATATATATATAGATATGTTAATTAAACCCCGAAAAATTAGTTCACTTAGAAAACATCGATTCAAAACATACCTATAAAAAAAATATAATATATTATAAATATTAATTTATTATTATAGAAAAAACAGTTTAAACAGTCAATCAGGCAGACGGTAACACCATAGCCTATTATTTTATTTTTATTTTTTATTTTTTATTTTATGTATTAAAAAAAAAAAAAAAAAAAAATTGTATATTGATCTGAAGAAATAAAATCCAATCCTACAATCCTATTGGCGTCGATGTTTTATTTTTTTTTCGTTTGCATTTCGGGTAAGAAACGCGGTTTCCTGTTAAAAATTCAATTTTTCTTATTTTTTTGGAGACAATGATTCAAGATTTTAATCAGCAAACAGAAACTCATAGTATGGCCGGGTGACATAAATGTCATAATTAACCGATACGACAAGTGAAATAGAGTTAAACAAGGTGTCGTTGCATCCAGACAAATTGACTGTTTGGTTTGAAAGGAGTCATTATTCCGTATTTCTTATTCGGAGGTGCCAATGGGCAGAAGGTTACAGTCAATTCGTAGCGATAGCGTCGAATGATAAACGATTTAAGACCATGACTTATATACATAGATATGTGGTTCCAACAAGACGGGTCAACAAACCACACAACACAACTAATTATGGCTTTATTGTGTGAGAAGTTTCCTGGTTGCGTAATTTCTCGTTTTAGCGACATCATTTTGCCACCAATATCATCCGATTTGACACCGTTAAAATTTTGTATGTGGAGCTACGCAAAAGACCGTGTTTACACGAACCATTCCCGAACTGTAGGCGCATTTGAAACCAACATTAGTTATGCTATGGTCGAGACCCGAAATTTTGTAAAAAATGAGCGAAAAAGAAGTTTAAAAATAACTTCAAAAGAATAGTCTGCTGCGAATCTTCCCGAAGCGGCCATATGGTATTGTTTTCCACTCTTTAAAAATAAGTAAACTTACTTATGATGGTGCCAGTAGAGCTTGGTGCTTCTGGGCCTTGCTTAGTATGCCCCTCCAGCCGGCTCGATCTCTAGCCTGGCGTCCCCAATCTCCCACTCCAAGTTGTCTTAGGTCTCCCTCTACCTGGTCGCTCAATCGGAGATGTGGCCTACCTTGGCTTCTGACTCCCTCTGGTTTGGCGTTGAAGACTTTACGAGCTGGAGCTGTATCGCTGTGTGTGTTTTATTTAGCTTTAAGCTACCATTAAACGGTCCTTGTAATGGTCCTTGCAAGGACAGTCTGACGTCATTATGACGTATTTATCTGTCCTAAAATCGACATGTCGTGTAATGGACATTTTAAAATGCTGTCCTTGCAAGGACAACCACAATGTCCACCACAATGTCACAATGTCATGTGTCCTTGCAAAGACAAATTACAAGGACTATGACCATTATTGATGGGACATAAGGACACATTTTTTTGACATCTGGTCCTTGCAAAGACCATGTCCCAACAATGCAACAGCACGAATTTTTGCCGGGACATTGTTGCTTGGAATGTCCACTTTTCAGGGTGGATTTGTTGTTGTTAAATGTCAATGAACTGCCGAAGTGACATCAGATTTTGACAACCTTCGTCTTCGCTGCTCTCCAATATATGTGCTGCGAGAATCGCCATCTGCAACTTTCGATTGTAGTACGACATACCTACCTGTTATAACTAATTTTATTATATTATATTTAATTGACATTATTTTATCGAAAAACTGCACACACATACCCCTCGTGAATATTTTCTAGAGAAAAAAAGACAATACGATAGTCACTCAATTTATAAATGTCCCCGAAACGTCAAATTTACTTTTAACAAGGACCAATTTATAAATGTCGTGTAATGGTCATTGCAAAAAATTGCATTCTTCAGCGCGGTTTCATTCACTACCAACTGTCAAAATGGTCATGTCGTGTAATGGACATTGTTATGCTTGTCCTTGCAAGGACACCGAATTGCAAAAGTAACAATGTCCACTTTGGTGGACATTGTACTTTGGGACAAGAATGCCAAGTTTGTTTCATTCGTGTATTGGACATTCTTACTACCAAAGACACGGTGAAGAATGTCCATTTACTGACAGCACAAGGACACATTTTCTGTGACGTCAGACTGTCCTTGCAAGGACCATTTACAAGGACCGTCTAATGGTAGCTTTACTTTCAAAACAAAGGGTTTTCATCATTCTGGGGTTGCTAACCATTTTTCTTCAGTCTTGGGCCCAATTAGAATTTTTGGAATGGATCATTGTGAATTTAACTGCTCTATATTCTAACTTTGAAGATGGAACAATGCCCAAAATATATGATAATGATGTCCAAAATGAATGCCTTACTGCCCAAAATTATTTTCCTTATCCGGAACGATGGAGTTTCTTTCGTGTGTTTTTTATATGATGTGCCGTTTTTCAGCTTCCTTTTTAATAGCGTCTTTCCGTAGAAAATTTCCAACATTGCGGAATCTGGGGAACATGCTAAGCTTCTTGGAAAATGTTAAGAGGCAATTTCTACAACCGAAACTCTCCAAAAGTTTCTTTGCCAGGAATGTATATACATACTCAAATTTTATATTCAAGGCTATAAGTTCTCACCGGAGAAGTACTCGAGTTTTTTTTTTTAAACAAATTTGGACACATCCAATATCGATTTGATATTAAAATAAACTGAATATTTTTCGATTGTTGTTAAATAAAAAAAAATGAAATTCAAATGCTCTTATTGCAATGCCAATCATATCATTAAAATAATGTATTACGGATTTCCTGAAGAAAAAAAAAATATTTATTGATGATTTTCACTCACCGTCAATACTCTTCACTTAATTCTTCAAATGAAGCAATACAACTTCCACATAAATCGTCCTGGAAACACAATAGCCCTTGGCATGCATTGAAATGCAATCATCAGAATGTAGAAAGCATCCAATTAACCCAATCGACTCGTCCAAACATTAATCATCAAACCGTTCAATTAAAGCCGTCAATAGCCCGATTATACAACGCATGATATCGGAAGCCCATAAATTGCTTTACATACATGCATTCATAACCTAGAAAGAGAAGAGGCAACATATCCATTACCATGCGCAATATCCTGCTTACAAGTCATTAATTCCAACCTTGCACCTTAAATACATACAACATTACTTATAATCAGCCACCGTTTCCCCAATACGAAAATCGACCCCTTTCATCTTATGGAAACGCAACACGAATGCAAATTTATTGTTTACAAAACTTAAAATAATGATTAATTGCCACTTAATTAATCATCAATATTTTTTTTTTGTGAGTGGCCTACTTCACAATATTATCAAAAAATTTACTCATAGGAAGTGTTCTTATAAGGACACGTCATTGTTTGAATAAAAAAAATTTAATTTTTCATATTCAAGTATATACAACCCACCGAGTCACGATTCTCAAAAGCCACTCATCCGCAAGAGAAGCTTACTCTCTTCACTGATAATTAAATTATTCAAAGGATATCCTTTTTTAATTATGGTGGCTCAAACTTCTGTGAGGACAACACGGTAAAAAAAAATCCTTTTTTCCGCATCTACAACAATCAAAGAATATGAATTTAGACACTTTTTGATTACGGTAAATAATTTATAACAAATCCATCGTTGGATCCGGGAAGTTGCTTATCATCAATAATGAAGGACTATTTTTTTTTCTAAGGATATATCTCAAAAAAGGTTGTCACCTGCATGACAAACAGAAAAAGGATTGTCAAGTTGGATTGCCTACAACTCTGTTTGTTAAAATGTAAAACACGAAAGGGTGTGTCGACAGAAAAATGTCCTTTTTCGTGTTGTTTGCCTATCGCACTGGAATTAAAATTTCAACATGAAATCAAAAGAAACAGAACAGCAATGGAGGTTGGAATCAAATAAAATGAAAAAAAAAATATTATACTTGTCACGGGCTTGGGGAAAATGGGAAAAAGGATTGCGTGACTATTACATCGAGATGATAAAATTGTAATCTCAGCTGGCATATTTTTTTTTCTTTTAAGTGGAAAAGGGTACATTTTTTTTCTCAGATGCTTTACCATGCCTTACCATGTCTTTCGTTGGTTCTTTAAAAAAACAAGTAAGATAAAAGAAAGTTTTCTGATTGACGACGTCTTGAAGTTAGATTTTAGTATAGCACTTGGGAAATATATTGTAGATACCTAGCTACCTTCATTATTTTTACAATTTATATGATGTCCTTTTTCCGGCTTAATTTTTCTTACAGGGATGCGAAATCGGTTGCTTAATTTTGGCAAAGGCAAAAGCAAATAAAAATTAATAGTTGATGACTTTTTGCTGAAATTTTATTTTTATTTTGTGACAGTTAGTATAGTTATTCTGAAAGCTTTTTGGGAAATTTTATTTTATAATGTACCCGTACAGTAGGTATGTACATCTAAAATAAGGGATAATTGATGAATATTCCTTAAAGAGCGAGTACCTATATTGTAAAAATAAGTTCAGGGAGTGGTCTGCACAATTTCTTCTGAAATTTTAACTGGTCACTATGTTTCCTCGATAGTGACGTATTCTATAAAAAGTTTTGTTCCGAACAGGTCAAATAGTATTAAAGTAAAAGAATTCATAGTGTGCCTTGATAATTGAGTTTTTCAAGTTTATCTTTGGTATTGATGAAAGGGATTTTGTCTTTGAAAGAATGATTCCGGTCTGACCTACATTATATGAAATCCAGTCTGAGTTTCTCTAAGGACGGAAGGTTAGACTTGTTGGAGTTTCTACCTCTAGTTTAAATCGAATGTGTCTATGATTTGAGCATGATGGTTCCGCGGAAACATGTCAGTCATAGACGAAATTATTAGTCAGAGAAGAAGACTTTCAAATGTTCTTTAGAAATAAAAGCGATAAGTGACTCACCGCTTTTGTTGAAGTCCGTGCTTCCCCATAGGGTATGATGAGCATTTGCATCACAACCAGACAATATCCGTCTTGGTTTTCCGCGCATGCTCAATCAACTTCATTATCTGGTTGCTTCCAAGAAAGTAGGCCGGTGCAGCTATCAGATCCTTGGTGTTGTCAATCTTCAATACCTATGTTGAGACATTTCTGTCTCATGGTGTTGGTTAAGACCACCGAAGCGGCCTTAGCATGCTGGAGGTTGATTTGAACTACCTCAACGTTTATATTTGTTTTTGTTGAGAGGGAGCTTTTGAGTGGGAGCGCCCTCTGTTACCACTTACCACCTCGTCGCCTTTGTGGTGTTTGGCGCCTTTGTGAGTTGGTCGACTGACCGCTACTTGTGCTGAACATTAACTGTCCAGATTTGTTTTTTTTGCGAACTTTTGTGCCGGTGAGTCGTCGTTCTTGCTGGATCTGGCAGCAGGAGCAAAACCAGGGTTGTCCAGTTTGCTGGGACTTATTTTTGGTTTCGCCACATGATCAGGAGCGGACTTTTTAGCTCCCAAGACAGGTTTGGAAAAGTTGAGAATGGAGGTTTCACCTGAAGAAATTCCGCAGACTATTTACGCTAGCCAGTCTTTGGTGTACAGTTTACCGTAGGCCATCCTGGTTTGTACGATAGGCAAGAGTGAATTTTCGACCGATCTCTTCCAATTTTATTTCGAGAGGTTATAGTGAAAACAAAACAGATAAAGTCCTTGACTACTTCAAAATTATATCTATCCATCGTTACTTTTTGTCCAAGTGATGATGCTCTGCACCCGAGGCCAGCATATTATGTTTTATACTCCTTAACAGCCAGGTCTATTCTCGCTGACTCCACTTTAATACTTGCATATTCTGGAATTGCTTCGAGGACGATGTTGAAAAGCTAACATGATAGCGCGTCCGTCGCCTTGCAGCCTTTCTCGGCATTAAATGAGTCCGCATTGTTCTCAGCAAACCTTGATGAAGCAGCCCGAGTTTTAAATGATCATTCTGCTTATTCAAACGAGTTTAGCAGGGATGCCGAATAGTGACATGGCTCTTTATAGTAGCTATGAGTCTCAATCTGGAACTTTTAAATCTTTCTCAAATCTATCGGAGTATTTATATGTGATCGGTGGTTGACTTACTTTGAGTGAAAACGCATTGATAGAGACCAATCAGTTCACGAGCGAAAGGGTTTACACGTTCACACAGAATAGCCGAAAAGATTTTATAGACGACATTATGTATGTTGATCATGGGACCAGCGGCCGTCAAGTCCCGTTGCAACAAGTGCTAGCTACGATGATACTTCGCCCACAGAAAAGTCGATTGGTTTAAAATCGTTTTCGAAAGTGTTGTCGTGCTGCTTTCCGGCTGTCAAACCAAAGTTACCCTCCTTTCCGGTTTTTGCGGAAGGCCATCAAGAATAATCTTAGTTTAGTACTTCGGGCATTTATAATACGTCTTCTGGGGAAGCTTGTTGAACTTTTTTGGCTGTTTCATCTGTTTCCTCAGTGGACACAGGATTACCGAGATGGTGCTGAATTTGGACTTAATGTGGATTGTGGCATTGCGTTCGTTTATGCGACGAAACACTTAGACTTTTTGCCTACGTCTTCCTCTTATCACAAATCCACATCCAAATAGCCGCTGTGTTCTTGTCCTGTAGCACCTGCTATAGTAGATGTCACAGTTTTTCATCCTCCCTGTGCCTTCAACATCCCAACGCACTTCTTGGATGGCTGTGATGTAGGCTTTGACACCATTTAAGGCTTCCACTAATTGTTCGACTGCAAGTGGTCTGTTTAAGGTCCCGACATTTCACGTTCAAAATCGAAACTCGTGGTCCTTATTTCGTTTGCTAGGGTCGTCATCAGTAAGGTGTTCCATAGCCAAAACAGTTGGTTTTTCAAAGACGGACAACCCCCAACCTGGGGGACTCCTTGGCTAGTATGAGCTGGAGAAATGCAGTCAGTGACATTAGCGCGAATTTTTAACTAAAATTAAAGTTAATCTTTGCAAACATTTTGTTACCCTATTAATACAACACCCAGCCATCAAGATAAAGTTTGCTTTGTCATATCCCTAAAAATGGTAGGTATACATTGAGGCACGAAAAAATGGTTTACAAATGAACATAGATATGCTGTTGAATCTGTCTTCAGTTGAGTTCAGGTTTGAGTTCAACGCCAACAATTACTGAAAAAGTTGATGACACTTTACTCCTTATTTTCCCAAAACTGTTTTTCATCCAAAAGCTTTCTTTAAAGAAGATAGACGGTCTTATGGTAAATTTTGGCACACATATTTTTAAATTCACAAAGCCATATAAATGTATATACTCATACCCCAGTCCCAGGACCATAAACCACAAACGTCAGCTGTAAGCGGATGTAGGTAAGTATATTATCCTTAGGATTGAATGCCTAATTCTCCGACGAAACCCAACATTTTGTGGAATTCCACTTCACTCATTTTCATCACAATCAACCAACACATAGCACAACATGTTGTTTCGTGAATAGTTAACCCGAAAACTTAATTAAGCCCACTCGTTTGCGCAAAGCAAACTTATAATATGTATTTTGTATCATCACATCAACCTTAATTCATTGAACCGTTAAAACAGCTGTGCGGTTATCCTTTGTTATCATTTCGAATCTATTGACCTTTTTCACTATGGGTACCTATGTGTGTCATGTCATGTGTGTTGTTTGCCAACAACTGGGATATTATTATTATGAATCCTAAAACCACTGCTCTTCGTTTATCCTTTTCCGTGGAAGATTGTTTGGCAGTGTTTCGAACAAAGCTTTTTAAACAAATAAATAATAGTTTGATCCTTTTCCACAAAATATTGCATTCAATATAATGCGAAGTATGTACGTTTGTATGTGTACGAATATACCTTTACATTATGTCCGGGCTTTTGGAGATAGTTTGCGGTTTTGGGGCACATTTAAACTAAACGGGATGAAGGTATAGGTACAAGTACATATCACTTATTGATGTTCCATGTGCGATGCCGTGCGGTTGTATTATATCCGCGAGACTAAAAAATATCTCTGCTGGTCAGAAAGTGCGACACAGATGATTTGTACGTTTGTTTTTGATGGTATATGTATAGTCCTATTTGGAATTTTCAGGGGTTTCTTCTCAAAGTCCTCGATACACGTGATTTAAAAAACAAAGTGTGTCAGTGATAATGGCTGATTGCATACGCTGACGACGCGACGCCGCAATTTGAACGTGGCAATACCAGCTGAACCGGTCATGCTCTATTTTTTTTTTTAATGGTATTTTTGAAGTGAGACCTTTCTCGTTATATGGCCCTGCTTTGTTACTCCAGCT
The DNA here is from genome assembly GCA_916050605.2 of Platycheirus albimanus. Lineage (NCBI taxonomy): Eukaryota > Metazoa > Arthropoda > Insecta > Diptera > Syrphidae > Platycheirus > Platycheirus albimanus. The sequence goes on along the minus strand of OU696696.1, from coordinate 287,990,930 downwards.
GTCAAACGAAGCATCTTCATGTCAACAAATTTACTCTCGTACTTTTCATGCATTTTCCAGGATTGTGAACCTCATTTGAGTGCCGGATCCACAACTGTGGTGATGATTCTTCCCTTCAGTTTAGGGGGGAATTTTTCGGTCACATAAAATAGCGGAGTATTCCCGCCACCTCATCCACTGTACCCTTTCCAGATATCGAAGTTTTTTACTTTTGGGAACCACTGTTACATGCAAATAAATGTCTGAAATAGGCATGTGTGCATCAGAAATGTTCAGACAGTATACAGTACCTATTTCCTTAATCCAAAACCCATACGTCAAGTGCTCGTTGAAGGGATGAAGTATGCCCGGTAATGGTTTCATTGTCAGCAAAGAATTTCTAATTTGCTCTTCGAGGTCCGCCACTATACCTTCAAGCTGATAGTCAAAGACTGCAAGAAAGAGCAGCGGAATAAAGATGATTCGTGCACACCTACTTTGATTGGAAATTCTTCGGCGACTCCAGCTGGACATCTTACTTTTATCACTGCTCCCTCGTACATGTCCATGACTATCGCTTGCCTGAGAGTCACCCAAATCAGATCTCATGGTTGCCTATCGAATGATTTTTTCAAAACCAACAAACCATAATGATTATATATGGACTGCATCTGCTGTTGACTTACCCCCGACATACCTGCACTGGTCAGTAGACACTAGACACCCTTATTATATTTCGCAGTCGGTTATCCAAAACTAGCTCAACGATCTACACGGTGATCAGCTTAGTAGAACTGTTATTATCACAACTCCGCGTACCCGTCTTTCTTGTACATATTGGGGGAATGTTACTTTCTACATATTGCTTAGGCATCCGATGCCGATCCCCTCTAAGAAATTTGGAGATGTGAATCATGAGCCATGTAAATGTGATCCCGATATCATAAGCCTTTTCATCTGGCTTTGAAACTGCTTTCGTCTAACTTATCACTGCGTTAGCTTCATCGAAAGTAGGTGTCGATGAACATTGGTCTTGAATGTTTGATCAAAATGGCAAGGGAAAATTGTGCCAGGGATTTCATTCCACATTCGTGTTGTACGGCTAATTTAAGAATCCCTATATTTCACGGTACGTCCGAAATTGGGTTCAAGTGTAAACTGATGAGCGTTCCTAGCAAGACGAGTGTTAAGGGGGAAATGTTTAAGGGGTGGAACGCAGCTGGCTACATCGAGTGAGCATTTTTTGTAGAAGAAACGGTAAAATAAGGAAAGACATGAAACATTTCGACCATGTTCAAGAGATTGAAATGTTTCCATAATGCTTCCCTCTCCTATCAATTTAAGCACTTTTTCTGAACTCTCTCGAGCACGTGTACAAAAGTTTGAGAAACACCTGCCCAGAGATGGGAGTTATACTCAAGTTTCGGGCGTATAAACGCTTTGTAAATTGTAGCTGTGGGCTCTGGGTCTATAGTCATAAGCTAATTTTGCAAAAAAGAGCAAGATAAAAGAAAGTTAATAAAGTTGAAACAAATTTAAGTTTCTAATTATGATTTACATGTTCATTTATATATTTGTACGAAAGTGATTTATTAAGACCTTTTTAGTTCTTGTTGCGTTTTGGGTTTCTTTAATATGGCGTGGTAATAAGTTCCAAAGACGCACTGAATTTACAAAAAATTGACGCTGAGACGTTAAACACCAGCAGAAAGGATGAATTAAATGACGAGATCTTTCCGAAGTCGCTATTGTGATTTTTTCAAAGCAGTATTGAGGTTGGCGCGTAATCAAAATGTCAGAAAGCAAAATCAAACTCCGAAGTTCAATATATTTTTCAAAAGGCATACCCACCAAGAGATTGGACAAACCTGTTAATCTATCATATCTGCTCAGGCCAAAGACATAGCGTACGGTACTATTAAAGACGACATTGAGTTTTCGCTTGCTTATACATAGCTACAATTGCAATAAATTTCGCAGCCGTATATCAAAATAGGAATTACCAGAGTCTTTGCGAGGAGAAGGCGGGTTTTAAATGGTGTAAAAGTCTGAGTTACCCATAGAGTACGTAGTACGCCAAACACTTTACCGACAATTACGTTGATATGGTTATCCCAAGTCAAGGAGCGGTTAAAAGTTACTCCGAGATTTTTCACAGTTTCTACATAATCGATGGGGGCATTCTTTAGCACAATCAGAGGAAAATAATCAAGATTTAGACTTTTTCTTGATATGACAATACATTTGGATTTTTTTGGGTTTAAGATAAGACCATTAAATTCGGACCAATTTGAGATTTTTTCAAGATCTTTGTTTACACAAAAGGCTGCATGCTCTATGAGCCCAAGGGAGCAGCTCAGGTACAATTGAACGTCATATGCGTACACATGAGAAGAGCAATAATCAAATAAAGATGGAAGTTCATTAACGTACATAGAGAAAAGTAAGGGGCCAAGTATGGAACCCTGAGGAACACCTGTAACATTCGGGAGAAAATTCGAGAGGTTGTCGCCAACTTGCACTGCTTGCTTTCTATCAGTCAAATAAGAATAAATTAGTTTCGTAGCACTAGAAGAAAAATTAAAACTCTGGAAAAGCTTATTACATAGATTAACGTGGTTTACTTTGAAAAGTCGAGCAGAACCAAAAATGTTACCGCATCTTTATCCAACTCTTGCCTTATGTGTTCAGTTACGTTTAAGAGCGCGGTGATACAACTATGTTTCTTACGGAAGCCTGATTGCTTTGGGGTTAGCATCGAGTTAGCCGTTAGAAAAGCGTTCATTTGTTTCTGTAAGACTCGTTCAAAGACTCGACAGATATGGTAAGACAGAAATAGGACGAAATTCAGCACCCTTTGCATTTTTTGGAATTGGTATGATTTTGGCTATCTTCCACGGGTCCGGATACACTCCTGACATTAGAATAGTATTAAATACAAATGTAATATAGGGCAGAATTTGTAAAATCATAAACAAAAATTTGGGGTGGATATCGTCCAACCCAACAGCATTGGACTTTATAGAAAGCAAACTCTCAACTACGTCAGCACTATCAGCGGCATAAAACTCAAACCCAGGACGAGACGATCCGACTGATCCATAAATAAAAGGGGGTTACCAGTATCTAAAGATGGAACAAGTGTAGATGGCAAAGAGACAAAAGTTTTATTAAGGGTATTTCCATCAACATCCACTGCAGTCCCGCTCCTTGATCTGCCAATTCCAGCTTTACGGAGGTTTCTCCACAATTGTCCGCTTAGGGATGTGCTTAGCTGGTGGGATAAAATTTTCGATTTTTCCTTACGAATTTCAGCTGTAAATCTATTGCGTAGCAAACAGAAAACACGTTGCAACTCAGTCAACCGGTAACGCTTCCAAGTTGTGTAAGCTGCATCTCGTTGTTGCATTAAAAGTCGTATATTACGAGTAAACCATGGTTTATAGCTTGGCTTAAGAGTTTTGGATTTTACTGGCACATGAGTGTCAAAAAGAGCTTTTATATGTTGATTTAGAAACTCCAACTGTTCATTAGAGGACTGCATATAAAAGATATGAGACCAATCAATATGCATGCGCTTCCAGTAAAACACGGTAACCCTCTAAGCTACAAATATCGTCACTTAAATCATCCTTCAGCCAAGTTTAGGTGACGCAAATTACATCCACATTAGAAATTGCAAAAAATGTACCGAAATTCGTCGATCTTCGGAAGCAAACTTTGTGCGTTGATATGACAGATCCGGAGACCGCATTTCTGCTTGCTCAGGATCCTGACCATAGATAGAACGCAGTGATGTATTGTGTATCATACCGAAGGCAACAAGAAGAAGAAAGGTATAAAACAGAAGAGAAAGAGAAAAAAAAAGAAAAACAAAAATGCAAAAGTAAAAAATAAAAAAAAGAAAAATAAAATATTATAGGAAATGTAAAAAAGAGGTTAGTTTAAAGATTTATTTTTTTTAAATTACTTGAAATAATGAATAGTATAAAACAAAACTTCAATTTAAGATAAAAAATAAGAAATTCAAGGAATGAAAGAAAAAGGAAAATAATTATTTTTTTAAGTAACTGGTATAATCTATTTTGTATAAAATTGCAAAAATAATATTAAAAGTCATTGGAGATTTCTGTTCTGGCAACGTCCTCGAGTCCATCGATGCAGTCAACAAGCACAGCTGTGTCATCATTTTGACGTTTGATAGAAACTATTCCACGTGCGGTGTATACTGTTGATATTAGTTTTCTTTTTTTTAGTGCAAGCGCCCGTTGTAAAATATTTTTGTTTTGTTGTGATAAGCTCTTACGGATATAGATGTTTGAAGATGCCGCGGAAGGGGAAGAACTATCAATAGCGAACTTAATGTCATTTAAACAAAGAGGTTTATTATTATTTTTTTTTTCCGATAGTTCGCGATGGAAGTTAAAACATAGTTTTTGTCGTACGGTGAATTGAATTTAATCATTATCGCGGAATTAGGTGCATCCGGTTTTGGACGAGTGCGATAGATATTGGATAGAGATGGTGGTTTGATGTTGATTGTGCTGAATATGAGATTAAATATAGATTTTAAGTTTTCATTGGGCAAGTGCGGAATGCCAAATATAAAAGCATCTCTTGCAATAACCAGATTTTCATAAGAGTCCATGGATTTTTTTAATTTGTTTAACTCCGCGGCGGTGTGTTCAAGAGAATTGTTTACGTTTTGCGAGTTCAACGGTTTTTTCGGCTAGAGCGGCTTCAGTGATAGTGTAAATAGAGCTAATATTGGCCAGTGACACTTTGAGTTTGTTTACTTCCGTATTAAGTGAATCAATATCAGTTTTCGTGTCGGAGCTTAAAGATTCTAATTGAATAACACGATTATTTATATCACTAATGCTGTTTTTAATTTCTTGTATTTCACGGCCAAGTTGTTCTGTTATTTTTTTCTCAGAATCATCTACTTTCTTTGATAACAAAGAGACAATAAACTCACTTTGCTCGCGAAGTCTTTCATCCATCCAAGTTTTATCCTTGCTATCCATGGTTTTCGTGGAGGGAGTATTAAGAGGGGAAGAAGAAGAGCTTTGGGGTGAGTTTAAGACAAAGTTGGAGCTCCTGATGTTGCGAGAGACGAGCTTTCTTGGTGGATTGGATGGCATTAGTTTTGGTGTGTTGATGAAGTTTGATTTCGGATTAAATTCAAAGTGTTGGTGGGATCGGTATATAAACGTGTGAGTTTCTTTGTTTTTAATATATATATTTTTTTGTATGTTTATTTGATTGTGTGGGTGGAGTGAGCAGGGGAAAACACTTGTATTGAATATATCAATGTGAATTTTAGACAAAGAAAAACTAAATATCTCACGAAGGTATGTTTTTACTTAACTAAATTTTTAAATAGAACTTCTTCCAATAAAACTTATCACGAGAGGCGAGATGTGGCGGTTATTAACAAATACAAAAATTGATCTTGCGAGTTCGAATGCGATTTCGATCAGATATTAATTTTAAAATGTCACCAGGTACATAACACGTCTACTCAGTAGCTCAACATAGAGACAATCCTAAATCGGAGTTTAATGAGCTTTTCATACGGTATCGTTTTAATTACACGTCAAGGCGAAGGCCGTGAATTATCAGACGTATATGAAAAACTGAGGGTTGAAGAGCTATGCAGATGTAACCATGTAATAAGAGTTAACCATATTGTTTAGAAAAAATAAAAATAAATAAATTCCCCAAAAGTTTAAATTCACAAACAAAAATTAATCGGTGGTTGGAAAAAAGTCCAGCATGATGTCCAAAGAAATATCCCGCACTCATATAAAATTTATTATCTGTTCTCAGAGGGAATATACATTTTATTTATTTCAAGTGGAGTTTTTTTTGTTCACCTTATTTTCCCACAATTTAATATAAATATATATGTAAAGATATATATGCAATGTACATGTACATGCATATTTTTGTATATAAATATAGTCAAACGTTCGCTTCGAGGTCCTTTTTGGTGTTTTCCGTTGCATGGTAAAACAGTTTGTTGGTTGATTTGTTGCCGAAGTGTCTGCCTGCCGCTTGGATGGACGAACGGGTAGGCTTGGTTGGGTAACTACTTCAACATACAACAGCCGCCAGTCATACATACACACATACATATAAATAACTCTAGTACTCGGGCATTCAATTTTCACTTCGATTGTTCCTGGATGAATTTTTATTTATTGAAATTGTCCGGAGAGAGTGTCAATTGGCCATAGTGTGGGCGAAAAGGACATTTCCATTGAATTTGTGCTGCAACAATGGATCAACAAATAAAAAATAATCGAACAAAAATCTGCATAAACCACCTCACGGACAATTAATTGCGCTTCTCGACACTTTATCACGCACTTTATTTCTCCCTAAATTTAATATTTATACCCAAAAAAAAATAAAAAAATATGGATCGGGTAGAAAGGCATACAAAGGATTAATCATAAAAATGTCACAAAAGTAATTTGCTTGAGCTACTGCATCATATTTTGGTCCTAGTAGCGTGAATTAAATTCACAAAAAGTTGGTTTGGTATATATCCCTAGTCTTTATAGTATATACACCGTATTTATATGTAGATATATGTTTATGTAGGTTTATGTGAACAACTGAGAAAAAAAACTTTTCTCGCACCAAAAGGACTTCAAACGTTATTTAAAATCACAAAAATCCTACTTTACGGATTTGAGGTAGCTCTGGCCGGGGGGACTTCTGATTTGGTTGCACTTTTCTCTAGCTATGCCTCCTTCTCCTTTCGCAAATTTACAAGACAAGCCTCTTTAGCTGGATTTTTCGTTGTGTATATACTTTTCATCCTTGCCGGATTTATCTTTCCATGAAATATTCAATAGGATATAAGTAAAATACACGAAAAAAGGTCTCACTCACATTGGAACAGATGATCCGCTTAACGTTTTATGAAGGCTTTCTTTTTGCTGGCGGCCAGCTACTATATAATATGTAAAAGAAGTGATGCCTGCGCAGCACGGCATTGGGGCCAAGGCTTAGCCGACATGGCATAAAAGTATAAGGACTCGTATCTGTACTTGAAGTGAATTGCCCCAACCTGCTGTTGAAAAGATTACACTTTAGCCTTACTGTTGTGCATATATAGAAATATGTACGCTCGTTGGCTGGCCCTTGGGGCGGCGGGCTGTAAGATTCAAGAGAATGAAATAAATTATTCAAAACACAAAAGGCTAATGGCAGGCGAATGTCCTTTTTTCGTGCTTTTACGTTCCGTTTGGAAGGGGATAAATTGATGATGCGATTCCGTATTTTTATACTGCAGTGGAAGAGGTGTCAGTTTTTGAAGGCATTTTGGTTTATATGTCTGTGTTTATTAAAGGAGCTTAAATGCTGTCTTCCAAAAATAAAGTGCAATGCATAAAGCATGCCTTTAAGAATGAAATTCCATTATTACCTATAAGACACAAATGGTGCGCTATAGATCCTTTTTTTTTAAAGTAGTAATCCTGTTAGCTTTCTCTGTCAGCTGTTTCCGCATCGCTACAAAAATGTTTTAAAAACTTCACATTTTGATTTCTTTTCAATTGCATAACAAAAATTAAAGAAAAGAGTTGACAAACTTCTACAGAAGAGTGAAACAGTCTGTATCAGGTTTCAAAAGCCGCCCTGGGCCCTGCAAAGATCAGGATGGAAACACCATAGTAGAAACGCAGGCGATAGATTAATCAACTACTTTTACCAGTTGTTAAATGGCGATGACAGCCAAGATCCCGCCCAAGACCAACTTGAGCTACTTCCACCCAACCAAAATGAAAAAGTATCCCTCGACAGACTAAAGAAGAAGAAAACGATGATTTACAAGCGGAGCTTTTTATATACGCTGAAGATGACCTGGTCAGGAGCATACACCAACTCATATGTAAAATTTGGTCCGAGGAAAGTATTGCCGATGACTGGAATCTCATTACCATCTGCCCGATTCACAAAAAAGAAGACCGCCTACCCTGCGCCGACATAAGTCTTCTAAGCATGACACGTCTCAAGACGTTTGCTGATTATCTAATAGGTCCTTTCCAATGCATCTTCAGATCTGGAAAACCAACAACCGACCAAATATTCACATTACACCAGTTCTTGGAGAAAACTCAAGAATAAAACCGATAACCACCACCTGTTTGACGGTTTTAAAGCAGCCTACGACAGTGTTTATAGAGTGGAATTATAACGTGCCATGTCTTACTTTAGAAACCCTCCTAAACTGGTACTTCTTATCAGGATGACGTTGGAAAATGCTCGCTATTCCGTCAAAGTTGGTAGGGACGCTATACTTCGAAACTATGGAGTCAGCAGCAAGCACAATCTAGTCATCAACAAAAGTCCAACCCAACCATCGACTTGGTCAGAACGTGACCATTGATAGATATAACTTAGAGGAATTCAATGAATTTGTCTACCTGGGTACTGCTGTAAGCGCAGGCAACAACATCAGGGCTGAGATCAAACGCAGACTATTTCTTGCTAATCGCTGTTTCTTTGGGCTGAATAAGCAATTGAGGAATAAAGCCCTATCGAGAAGAACCAAGTAGACACTGTATGGATCACTCATCATCCTGGTCCTGCTATATGGTGCAGAAGCATGGACCATTTCCCAATCGGATGAAAAGTTACGTGGAGTTTTCGAGAGAAAAGTTCTGCGTAAGAATAATGGTCCTATCTGCGTAAACCGAGAACACAACGTTTGGCGGCGGAGGTACAAAGACGAACTATACGTGCTGTACAGCGACATAAACCTAGCCATAAAAATTCGAATTCAACGACTAATATGGCTGGGCCATGTAGAGCGAATGGACATCGCCGTATAACTCGTAAAGTCTCAACGCCAAACCAGAAGGAGTCAGAAGCCAAGGTAGACCTCATCTTCGATGGAGCGACCAGGCAGAAGGAGACATCCGACAACTTGGAGTGCAAAATTGGAGACGGCAGGCTAGAGTTCGAGCCAGCTGGATGGGCATACTAAGCAATGCCTAGGAGCAGCACACTCTAGTTGAGCCAACATAAGTAAGGAGCAAGTAAGTAACAATAATTAAAGCAACATTAATTATGGAAATTCTAGTGTCAAGCAAATGCGATGCTCGACATTTTTTATTTGGAAATTTATTTTAACTAAAGGCTGATGTCGAAATTGCGATGAGCACACCGATTGCATCCCCCTTTTGGCTTGAAATTTTGAATATCAAACGACCTTTCCTTTTTATGTTCATTTGATTTAATTCCCATGAAAATGCCCCATGAACACTGCTTAAAAATATTTCAACATACTATCGCGATCGCTTAATATACATAACTTAAAAATTAAAATTAAAGTTATTTCACCATTCACCATAGTGTACTAAAACAATTATTTTATTGTGTCGTGTGTCTGTCATTGTGTGGTTCGTTTCTCAAAGTTCACCATGAAACCATTTAGCCCATGCACAACCCAAACCCAACTTGGTTGAACCGTGGTGAAATCAATCACTCACTCTCAGTGCTACCACTTCAGGAAAAAAAATCGAAGCAGATTTGAAGAAAAAATTGAAGTAGATTGAAAAAAATCGAAGTAGATTTCAAAATTAAACTTTTTTATAAAAATCTAAATCTAGGGTGGGCTATTTTGTGGTTTATTTTTAAATCGTAGGTAATTTTGACATTGACAGCTCTTTCTCGCTCGAAATCTTGAAAGATAGTCAGTATCATAACTCCGCAGAACGAAGTGAGTGGCCTTATGCTTGAACAGCGTTGGAAAATACTGAAAACTTATTTCCAAAGTGAATGCTGTGTAAGTTCGTTGGGGCTAAGAGCAACTTGAAAAATCAACTTTTCTGATGAGGCACATATTCATCTCAGCGGCTACGTTAACAAACAAAATGTCAGGGGAAAACTCGACCGTTGTTGTCGAGAAACCAATGCATCCACAAAGAGTGTGACAGTTTGGTGCGGATTGTGAAGGGATGGGTTCATCGTTCATTAGACCATTTTTGTTCGAAAATGAGGCTTGGAAAAACGTTTAGGTCAACGGTTTGTTTTACAATGTGAAGAAATTGATTTGGACGACCTTTGCTTCATGCACATGCAGGTTAACGTGCTATTAAACACAGCCAATTCTAAAATCAATCTTTTGCTCACTAAATTCCAAAATCGTATTATCGATTGGCCGCCTCGGAGCTGCAATTGGACTAATTTGGACTTTTTTGTGGGAAACCGTGAAGGACCGACGTTATGCCAACAATCCGGAAGCGATTATATCACTTAAAGCCAATATTTCATAAGAAATCCGAGAGCTACAGCCCGAAAAAAAACTTGGGTTTGGACACCCTCTAAATAATTAATATTTTTTAAATAGCCTTAATTCAATCAAACGTAAACCAAACTAAAAGTCTTTCCGACTTCTTATATATATTGTTTCATAACACTTTTTAATTTAATTTAACAAAAAAATTATTTTCATCTTCATTTCTACATGTTGTGTAGTAAGTAAAACAAAAATTAGAGTGTAATGGAAAAAAAGGGAGTAGATTTCGCCTTTTTCTGTAAAATTGAAGTAGGTTGAAACAGATATTTTTAAAAGGAAGCAGATTTCAGTATTTTGGTGATGGTGCGAAGTAGGAAGTAGATTTTAAATTTTTTTGATAAAAAGAAGCAGATCTACTTCAATTGAAGTAAAGTGGTAGCGCTGCTCACTCTCTTTGTCTTCATTTCTGTGGCGTGATTGATGGAAAACGTTTCGGAAGTGCCGTTTTGTCATAAAAAATATAATTTTCATCGAATTTCCGGGCGATTTTATTCATAAAATATTGAATTAAATGTATACTAATGTGTCTTAAATGTATTAATATAGTTTTTCCCAAAGAAAAGATGGCTTTCATGCCACAAACTCGGTTAAAAAAAAAAAGAAGAAATTTCTTTCTGCAAGGTTTTTCTCGCGAGAAACGGCCGGCAGTGGTGGTGGTGAAATAAAAAAAATGAAGCGGTCGGTGCGGTTCGTTTCAATATCATGGTGAAACCAAGTTCAAATTGTGATTCCAGTGTCGTCCATGTCGCTTAGTAAAATTAAAGTAAATTTATATGACCATTGCTTTTTTTGTTTTCAGTGAAAAAATGGTTTTAAATAAAAAAAAAAAAATGATCGGGCCGGGCTTATGTGAAAACTACATACATGTATGTACATATTATGTTGAATTTAAAGAACATTTTTGAAGTTCTGTTTCTCCGCTATTTTATTTTTAAAACATTGAGGATCTTAAAGCCAAGTAAAGGTGAGCAGTTTATCATTTTACTGTTGGTATGTTAAATCCTAGACGTCTTAAACCTTCATTAGCTTTTTCGCAAATCTTTTAATTTTTGACATTTTTAGAGAACATATTCTTAAAATATATTTTGAATGTTTACATAAAAAAGATTCTTCAAATGCTGACTTTTTATTAAAGTAAAATTGAACCTTTTATTCTTTTCTTTTTTTTTCAGATACTTTTGCAGCTCTATCTGATTTTTTTTCGGTGAGTACTTTTTTGAAATCAAAATTTATTTATATTTCTTTCGTTATCTCTTTGATACACTTTTTTTTGAATTCCTGGAAATTATTTCAAGTAGCAATTCCACAACCGAAATATTAACAAGCTAATTTTTCATAAAAAGCTTAATTATTTAACAATATTTCTAACAAAAAATTGATTCTGAAGCCATCTTGTGCGGTATCCTTTTAAGTCCAGTGGACAGGTACTTTTAGGTGGAAAAAGGTAGGAAGTTAATGGAACGTGAAGATGTTTTTCAGGCATAGTTAGCCAACATTTTTCTAAGTTTTCGACCTAGAGGCAAAAGTATATTCAACTTTTTTGAAGGGCATTAAATATGACAAAAACTGTTGTTATGTCAATTCGTTCACAATATGGCGCTTCGAAAAACCGGCCATTTTTCAAAGAGATAAAAAATGCAAAAACAAAATCTCGGTAACTAACATACATTTGTACAAACAAAATTGTTGCCCTACAAAAAAGTAGAATATGCCTTTGCCATAGGACGTAAAGGAAAAAAAGTTAGCAGGAGGAAACAGGAGAAAGGTCCAAAATTATGCAGTTCAACCTCCATCTTATTTTCCACAGACTATCCCCGAACAACAGAACACACAAAATTTTATTAACTTCCTACCTCTTTCTACCTGAAAATACCTGCCGACTGGGCTTAGACCAAAATAATAAATTTAAATTACGGAGGGATGACAATAATAATCGGTATATGACCGGATGCCTGTTATCAAGGGGAGGGGGGGGGGGGGGGCGAAAGTTGGTGATTTTAACGAGGAACTATAATTACACATTTTATGGTTATTCGGGTATATCCGAAGAAATTAGGATTCTTCAGTTCTTAAAGAACTTCAAAAAATTGTCTGTTTCTCGGAGCGACATTTCTCGGATTCGCATATGTATTAACAATAATTCTGTACCAAAAAATTGTAGACAAATTTAATGCTCTAAAATAATTGGAATAGGCCTTTGCCGTAGGATGTAAGTAAAAAAAGTCATTGAGGGAAAACCGGAGCAAGGTCGAACAATTTGCAGTCCTCCTCCATTTCTTCCACAAAGCCCTTTTCATTTCATATTGGTAAATGAAATGATGGTAGTTGGGCTTTGGACGTGAAAACTTGTCGTGCCTGCAGCCGGTGTTCATCGATTTATAAGACGTTATGACGTAAACAAAATATAGGGCATGGTTGGTGAGAAAAACTCTCCTTCCTCGTAAGATCACCGAATACAGGTATGCTTTTAGCTGGTCAAATTATTCATTTAGGATGTGATAGGATGAAAACTTAAATTAAGAAAAACAGTTGTGCAAAAATGTTGTTCAGTATTCTTACTTTTTTTAATTTTCGCAAAGTAGTATGTTATACAATTTCCAAGACAGATGAGGTTCTCGTTCGCTGGAGCTGGAGAGTCCAGAGTCAGTAACCCAATACAGAAATTCGAGAGCTTCCTTTGGCCCTTTGATGGCTCGCTACCTTCTCTATATCACTACCCTGACTATAGAAGTGAGACGTCCCAATGACCTTTGCTTTATATAATGCCTACCATATGATGACTGCTGGTGTCACCGTTGGTACATAAGAAACCGCAACATACTGTGCCTCTGTAGATGACATTCCTACCGATAACTGCTGTTGTCTTGACCAGGCGATTCGCTGCCCGCAAACTGGAAAACTCCCAGCCCGCTTTGAATAACAGACTATATCACTGCCTCTATAATATCAAAGCTTGATCCACTGTTGAAACAAGATACCGAATGACTCGCCTTACTGCCTTCCAGTCACTTTCAGATATAATAATTGTACTCGTCTGCTTAGAAGACTAAGCTCTAGTATAACTTATCCGGTCTGGGCAGTGTTTCTATGTATAGCAACGATCCAATAGCTTGTCGTTATATTGAGCTATTGGCTACCTTTGGACTGCTTGAATCTGTTGTTCCCGAAAATCCTTGTAGTACCTTCGGAATCCTTTCTCTCAAGTGGAACTCCACATCATCCTTAAGATCCAGTGGCCAAAAAACAAACCATATCCAACAGCGAACTGTGGCTTAGGAGTGGATTCCGGACAAAAAAAAAGTCGATGATGACATTATGAAAAGAAATTTGCTCTGGACTGGCCATACACTGAGGAAACATGATGACAACATAACAATGCAGTGTTTTGAATGGAATCTAGAAGGTGCACTCAAGATATTCCTTTTTTTAAGCAGATCTATCGTTGCCTACAAAAATCCAGCAATGTGGAAACACTATTAAAATAACTTCAAGGACTTATCGTCGAGCTCCTTTTTGTATACATTTTCCTTTAGAGTAAGTTCTGACTTGAAATCTAATAAACAAAGTTTTACTTAACACCTAACCTTCTAAAATGAATTTTGTAGTTAGAGAAATTCGTCCAGATCCTAGAAGTAAGTGTTCTTGTTGCAATAAACACTCGCTCTGCTTACGAAAACAAAAACTACTAACCTAACAAACATGTTATCTAGGAAATTATGACTTTCCAAATCGTATTTTGTGCGTATTGTTCTGAAATTCCCACAGCTTCACCAAATTTTCCCTTTTAAGATGAAACCAAGAAAACTCATCTTCAGCTTTTGTGGCTCATCACACACAAAAAAATACCAAGATCCTGACACTCATACAGTTTCTCGTTTCTCTGGCATAGTATAGCGAAAAGCACCATCTACCAAAATATCTTTCTCATTACATCCATCTGCCCTCCTAAAAATGAAAACTGTTGTGAACTTCCTTACCATATTCGCCTCAAATTGATGGCATATTTCGTAAAACCCTGATTAGTTTGGCCCCTGTGCAAGAGAATCAAGAACATCACAGAACTTTTAACGAACTTTTACCCAACAAAATTTCCACAAAGTATGCATATTGTTTTGGGGGGAAAATGAAAATCCTTCTGCCAAACAATGCGCACCCGAAAACCATGAGGTTCCTTTCCTCTGATATATTATATGGCTTTGGGGCTTGGCTATTGAAAGACAGACCTCAACAAAGACGACTAGCATAATGGCGAACGAAGGAGTGATGCAATACAAAGTCATCTCGGTTTAACCAGTTTGCGTTTGCTTATCGGTGTCAGGATACACACCAAACCATATACATATCTCCTTGCTCCAACATACGAGAACTAGTTATACTTTGTGCAGTGGAAGAACACTCTGGAAATAGGTATGTACCTATGATGGGTGTCTATTATAGAATGCTGCGAGTATGGACGAGATTTTGAAATGTCTGTTGATTTAAGGTGAGGATTTACCTTGTGCTGTCATATAAGTTTTGGTTGCTGGTCTACAATGTACTCATACATGAAATGGCCATGTTTTGGGCACTAAACAAGCAAGTTATTAAGTAAAATTGTATGCAAAAATTTCGAGTTTTTTTATGGGGAAGTCTAGTTGGGATTATCCAATATAGTTAAGAAAAAAAAAAGATCTTGATCTAAGAAACGTATAAACATTTATATGCAGTTTGGCTTTTCACAGAAATTAATAGACAAAAGACCTACAGAAAATTCCATTTCTCTTAATCTTGGTATTTGTGAGAACTCTATAGAGATTTGAAGAGCTTGAGTTTTAAAATTCAGAAAACCCTTATGATCAGAAGGAAAATGTCAGTGTTTTTTTTTTTGTAAATTAATTTGATAAAATATAGGCAAATGCAACACATCTAAAAAACATAATCGAGAGATACAGTAAGTTTTCAGCGAACTGTTGGATACCCTATTCCCTATATTTTTGTATGTGTATGCGTTCGCCTCCCGCAGCCAGCCGCTGTTCCAGTTTCAGAAAAAAAATTCTTCTTAACAGACAGGAAACAATTCAATAACATTAATTTTGCGTGACCGATGTACAATAATAGCTAGCTCATTTGAAAAAGGTGTGTGCCACGCCCAAAGATCATACTGCATCATTCGCCATACATCAAACATCAACTATTATAATTTTACATTATACAGCATACAGGGTCATTCGTTTCGTGGTTTCAAGTTGGTAGCGCTGCCATTTGACACCTGTCAAACTCAGCTGCCATCTGAGATGTCATTATGTTAGCCCAATGGTTGCCATTTACGATAATGGGTCGCTTAATAATCGAGCAACGCGTTGAATAATTTTTAAACTTACTACAGAAGTAGTGATTGAAACGTACCTACTATTCGCGCATTAACGGGATGATTATGCATAATGGTCGTCATAATCGAGCGACTTCGCAAGCAGTCGGTAAATTCGTGAAGAAATTTGAAGAGAGTTACTGATGTCGTAAGGCCTGTGCATCACAGTAATGCACGCATAATCGAAATATTGCTGCTGCAAGTACAATTGTATTGAACACGTTCAATTTCTTTTCTTTAGACTGCTATACATGAAGTTTGAAGAAAATCCGTCCAGCCATTTTAGCTGCAGCATGGCATGAAAAAGTGCAGACAGTGTTGCGAAAAACACTTTTTTAGGCTTCTTTACTATCGTAATGTCATGTTTGATTTAAACAAGTAAAAATAACCAACATTTGGTTCTCTAACACCAGATATTTATCATAAAATGGGAAAATAGTCCACCTTTGACATCATCTGCCGACTGCCGAGCACTTTCCACCAAAATGTTCGTAAGGAACGCGCGTATAGACTACTGAGGAGCCAACCTAAACAATGATTTTTATCAGAATTGTTATGGAATGAAGTAAGTAGGTCCAATTTTTCCACCCATTGGGAGGCGTCTTCCGGCCGTTTCCGCCAGCTAAAACGTCTGCCATTTTCAAAAACGAGTACATGACATCACTGGCGACGATTAGGAAAAAATCAGCCGTTACCAAATGACGTAACGCCACACCCACCACTAGACGTCTGGCAGACTTCGGTATTATTTGTCACCAGTGTTAAAAGATTATGTACAATAAAATTAGTTATTTTCTATAATCATATGACTTATTTTTGTAGCTGCCGTTAGACTATCATTGGTCCGCATTTCTTCGAAGATGACAATGGGCAGACGGTCACAATCGGAGCAAGATGAAAATAAGCCTTACGTGAACACCTGACAATAAAGTCTTAATTTCACGGCGAGCTTACTCGCGTGCAGAGTCAAATTGGGCTTAGACCAGAGCCCTAAGATCTACCCCGCGGTAGAATCATAGTACCAATTTTATGGAACATGTTGAGGCATGTCCACAATCCTTGGTGAGGGGCGAGGTCTATCTAACACCTCTTGCATCCAATAATAAAATCCGTAGATAATATTACCCAATGCCATATGTTTCCGCTATGGAATAAACCACAACCACCACGATACTCCCACAAGGGGGCCTACCTCATAGATAGTCTCCCAGATGACTCGGCCACCTGGGTGGGTACTATCTCCCGTGGTACCAGAATAAAGCTTCCGGTGGAGCTTCGCAACCGTGAGGTCACTTCCAGATGAGCACCATCAATACTCAAGGCCTGGCAGCCTTAGATATGCGCACTCAACCATCTGCCAAGGCAGAAGCAAACAGCCAAATACGCATATCAAGTTTTACCTTGCATACGTTTCCAGTAAGGAATCAATACTTCAAGAAAAGGAAATATAGCTGTAGATACTCACTCCTATTTCAGTTACAACAATTTCCCTGCCATTCATATTGTTCCCGGGTTGCCACGTGGAGGCGGAGGATAGGCAAATCTATGTCCTCTCAAGTTCCAACTTCCATCTCAACCACATTCATGATTGGATAGAAGCCAGCTTACAAAATATCGTCAATTCTAAGCCCGGTAGAAACCCTAAAGACGAAGAGGTGCCGCAGCCTCTACGCTCCAAGGATCTGCCGAACAGAAGGAGTATAGCGATCTATATTTGTAGCCTTGGCTAAGCGTTCAAAGCACTTAAGAGGGTATAGTTAACCCCCAAGTCACAGTCGGAGCAGTATGTTCGAATGATAATCGACTTTTTTTTTGGCCGGCGATTCATAACTTGGACGACATGTGTTTCCAACGAGACGGGGCAACAAGCCACACAACATGGCCAATTATAGCTTCATTGCTTCAGAAGTTTCCTGGCCGCGTAATTTCACGTTTTGGCTACGTCAGTTGGCCACCAATATCATGCGATTCATGCTTACACGAATATTGCCCGAATTCTAGACGCATAAAAACCAACATAATTCATGTTATGGAAGAGATATCGCTCGAAATATTCGAAAAGTAGTTAAAAATCTTCGCCATTTTTCACACTTCATGGTCAAAATTAAAATTGATAACGAAATAAAGTTTTCAAAAAACGTTATTTTTTAACTTTTCAAAAACATATTCCAATTTTTTTTTTGAGTATTTACATAGGTATACTTTTTAGTTTTTATCCGGAAAAATTTAAAAATTTTAAGAATGAATATTGTTTAGTTTTTAAAAGAGCTTCTACATTAAAAATTTCATCGAAATCCGTCAAGTGGTTCATGAGAAAATCTGATTTGAAAAAATCGGTCCTGTTGGAGGTACCATTATAAGACTTCTCCTTAAAACTCTACTCCAACCAAAACATTAGGTTCTTCCAAAACACACCATTCAGAAAGTTTCATCAAAATCGTTGTGCCGTTTTTGAGAAAAAATAATTTTCACTAAAAATCGTATGGCAGAGGTTAGCTTTAGGGCAAGAATGCTAATTCTAAAAACCCCTCTTGTAGAACGTCATAACATATTTGACTGTTTATTAAATTTATATCAAATCGGTCCAGCAGATTAGGCTGTAGGTCCCGATACAGACAGGCAGACAGACGAAGAGACAGACAGAACTGTGCGACCTACTTTTTTTAACTTTTCTATCATCGTAATGTCTTATTTAATTGCTAGAATTTTTTTCACGAATCCATAACTTATAGAACCAATATACAGACCAGGGCTGAAGCCTCCGAAAATGGTAAAAAGTGAAGAAAATAACGGCCCACCTACAACTACCAACCAACCATCCACTATTTTTGGCAAATTTTTCTTCACCCCCCCTTCGACACTGAATCCCCACCACCAGTAACTAGCCAATCCACCTGCAACCACCAACCAACCACCTTGCATTTTTTTCGCCCCCCCCCTCTTCAAATTAAGTCCCACCACCATACAACCAGCCTATCTACAAATAACAACCAAACATTAACCATTTTTGACAATTCCCTCTCCCACATCCCAAACTAAATTTCCCCACCGCTAACCACCTACTCCTCCTACAATCAAAACCACTCACCATTTTAGTCAATTTTTGCCTCCAACCAACTACCACCCTTTTTGATAATTCTTCACCCCCTCCCCTTCCCCCTCACCCCAACAAAACCCACCATACCCCGTCCTCCACTAACACCCCACCCCTCCACCACTACCACACCACCCCCACCAACGAACACCCAACCTACAACCACCCAACACGCTCCAGTCACACTTTGAAAAATTTGGTCGAGCGTCTTGCCATTTTTCGTGACGATTACGACTGATTATACTGCCTAGGTGCGCCCATAGATGTTTCACATCAAAAAATATTGTGGCATATAGAGTTCCGGAAGCGAATGCGTAACGACTTATACCCGCAAACTGTGTGTGCGTTGGTGCTCTGCAATGAAAGGGATCCGACTGGCTAGTAGAGAAGGTATACTATTCTCGACAAGTTTTGCTTGTGTAGAAATGTTCCCTTTCTCGAAAGAGCCAGTATCCAGGATGAAAACTAAGTCAAGTAATCGACATTACTAACCACAATACCAGAGGGCTTATACGTTTATTCAAGTAAATTTAATTTATGATTTCCAATTTCAACCAAAAAATCGCATTTTTCCGGTACGAAATGGATTCATGATTCAATCAAGAAGAGAAAATCTCAACAAGATCAACTTATTACCAAATCGGTGGCCCTGTCATTTCCACTATGACCACAAATGCCATCCAAAAGTACTTGCAATTCATTCCACTGTGCTGCAAGACCACAGCACTTCACATGAATGTTTATTTTATAATTATCCTGCCTGTTTCACATTGCCTTGCTTTTGACTGATATTTTATATACTTTCATGCCGACGATGAAAAATATTCGCTTTCGAAAAAAAGTTAAAAAATATGAAGCTACACTCACTCCCATGTCGTCCTTCAAACTCCATTTTTGATCAAATAAAATTGAGAAAGCTCCAATATATACATACATACATATACATAAATGCCTATAACACATATACACTTCTACACATGTGGGTATAGGTAATGAAAAAATCGTAACAGTAGTTTATTCATGAACTCGTCATATTTGAAAAATTTATTATGAAATATGCTCTCATAAAAAACAGAACTACTCACTCAGTCCTACACCTCCTGCATGCAGCATCCAATCCACATCCTTGATGATTGAATACTATTACTATACCTACCGCAAAAGTAGTCTGCGTCCAGATATGTTTCTTGTGATATGTAGGTATGTATTTTGTGGTGTAAGCAAAAGTGCTTTTACAATATCAATTACTCTCAGCGAATCGGATTGAGATTCTTTTGAATGCAAACAAAAAATCTCTCCTTCGTATGTGTTTGCTGATTTTAATACCAAACGGCAATATTCGAAATTTTCATGCAAAATAAAAATGAAGAAAAAAAAAAAAAAACACACACAGAAGAGAACATAATGAATAAAATAAATTGGAAAATGACTGCCAAGAGCAATAATAGGCATAAAATGATAAAATAAAAAACAGTACTTATACTGAATGAAAATCCACGGAAGTTTTCCCACACACACACACATATGGCTATAAAAATTCAATTGATATTATTTTTTCCCGTAAAAAGCGGGTGGTTTTGTGTACGTAGGTTCACCTTTTTCGATATACCAATGAATGGTCAGGAAATGTGAAAAATTCCCTATAAAAACCACAAAACAAATTGAAAAATTTCCATTCAATCAGCTTTTGCGGAGAATTTCAAGAATTTTGTTGCCAGATATCGGAGGATTGACCAACTGCAGCTGTAGGCATTGATTGGAAATTCTAGACTGCACTACAGGGATGAGAGCAAACATTATTCTGGAACAGCTATACTGCGATTTTTCTTTTATAATTAAAGTAATGTTAAAAGATACCTATATATCATCCTACCTGTTGTGGAAAGTTAACCAAAGGAAAGTGAAGCCCACAGCTTTGTTGGATTACGGTTTTCTATGAAAACGTACAGTTTCATTGAAAATAATGTTTCAGGTAATATTGATGGAATTTACATTTTTTTTACATACCTAAAGATGAATAAAGCAGCTGGGTATGATGGCCTACAAGCGGAGCTTTTTAAACACGCTGGAGATGACCTGGTCAGGAGCATACACCAACACATCTGCAAAATATGGTCGGAGGAAAGTATGCCCGATGAGTGGAATCTCAGTACCATCTGCCCGTTTCACAAGAAATTAGACCACCTACTCTGCGCCAACTATAGAGGCATAAGTCTTTTAAACATTGCCTATAAGATCCCGTCCAGCGTTTTATGTGAACATCTCAAGCCGTTTGCTGATGATCTGATAGGTCCTTACCAATGCGGCTTCAGACCTGGAAAATATACTACCGACCAAATATTCACATTACGCCAGATCCTGGAGAAAACCCAAGAATATAACATCGACACCCACCACCTGTTCGTCGATTTTAAAGCCGCCTACAACAGTGTTAATAGAGTTGAACTGTATCGTGCCATATCTAACTTTAGAATCCCTGCTAAACTGATACGCCTTATCAGGATGAAGTTGGAGAATGCTCGCTGTTCCGTCAAAGTTGGTGGAGACTCTACTGAAACCTTCGAAACTACCAGAGGGCTAAGACAATGTGACGCACTGTCATGCAGCTGTTTCAACATTGTACTTAAAATGTCACACGGAACACCCATGCCAGCAGCCGGCACCCATTGGTCACCATCTTTAATAAATCCATACAATTACTTGGGTTTGCTGACGACATTGACGTGATAGGAAGAACAAAGTGAGCATTAACCGGTGCTTTCACTATACTATGGAGTCAGCTGCAAGCGAAATGGGACTGAAAATAAACGAGAACAAGGCGAAGTATATGCTTTCATCAACAAAAGTCCAATCTCACCACCGACTTGTTCAGAGTGTGACCATTGATAGGTATTACCTCGAGGTAGTCAATGAATTTGTCTCCCTGTGTACTGCTGTAAACACAGGCAACAACATCAGCGCTGAAATCAAACCCAGACTAACTCTTGCTAATCGCTGTTTCTTTGAGCTGAGTAAGCAATTGAGGAGTAAAGCCCTATCGAGAAGAACCAAGGTGACACTGTATAAAACACTCATCATCCCGGTCCTGCTATATGGTGCAGAAGTATGGACCCTCTCCCAATCGGATGAAAAGTCACTTGGAGTCTTCGAGAGAAAAGTTCTGCGTACGATCTATGGTCCTGTCTGAGTAAATCGAGAAAACAACGTTTGGAGAAGAAGATACAACCACGAACTATACGAACTGTACAGCGACATTAGCCTAGACAGAAAAATTCGAATCCAACGACTAAGATAGCTGGGCCATGTAGAGCGAATGGACATCGACGCTCTTGCTCGAAAAGTCTTCAACGCCAAACCAGAAAGAGTCAGAAGCCAAGGAAGACCTCATCTCCGATAGAGCGACCAGGTAGAAGGAGACCTCCGACAACTTGGAGTGCGAGATTGGAGACGGCAGGCTAGAGATCGAATCGGCTGGAGGGCATACTAAGTAAGGCCCAGGAGCACCACTCTCCAGTGGCGCCATCATAAGTAAGTAAGTAAGTAAGTATACATAACTATACAGCACCAAAAATCCAAAGCCTAGTGACTAACGCTACGCTCTCAAACATGCCTGTGTGTGCTTCAGTACTCTGTAGAAATGGAAGGGTTCTACTATTAACCGCGCTTCCGAACAGCTAGTTAAGTTGCAATTCTTTCCAAATGAAATGCACGAATGGGTCGCACAAACTTGTTCTAATGTCAGATGATTGCTTACTGGCTGCATAATATGGTACTTATATTAAAAAAAAAAATAAGCGAGAGTTACAGTACGTTTGCAACGAACAGTTGGGTACCCTATTCCCCACATTTTTGTATATGTATATGCATATGCGTTCGCCTCCTTCGCAGCCAGCCGCTGTTCCAGTATCGGAAACAAAATTCTTCTTTAGCAGGCAGGGAAAAAAAGACATTTTATTGCCAGGGTAATCACTATATGCGCTCATCATTCAATTTTAAGCTTGCAGATCGATTTGAACAAAACAAGACAAAACTAAAATTTTTAGAAATTAGATTTTGATAGGGAATAGCAATTATGTGTGTTTTTAACAATTCTTGAACTACACTCTGCTACGTAAACAAGGTATAGAAACCGAAGTGTTCATCTTCTTACTTCAAAACTGCGACCGATAGTTAAAAAACATTACAAAATAAATGCATATTACGGCTTTTGACGGAAACGCCCCTTAAAAGTGGGCGTGCCCTAAAAAATTTAAGAAAAATTTAAAGCACTAACTAAACTTTGATCACTAGTCAGTATTTAGGCATATGTGTAAAACTACAGCTGAATCGAGTAGTTTTTAAACGATCTTACCTGAACAAAGGTATTTTATCTAAATCACGCCTTTAAAAGTGGGCGTATTGAAAAAACGTACACAAGAAAATGTAGAAATATTTTTCATATAACGAACGGAAGGGAAAAAAGTTTTAATTGAATATTGGTAGTACCTTAAATTTTTAAAACAACATTTTTCGTTCTTTCATGAAAAGTGGGCGTAAGCTACGCCCGAAATTCAAAAATTTCTTTTCATAAACAAAGTTTTTAGTTTCTACTAAGAGACGCAAGATGCTTGCGGATTCATTACAAATACCGTTTTTTTGCAAAAACAATTTTTTATGTTTTTAGTGAAAAGTGGGCGTCAGCCACGCCCAAAATCAAATTTTTTGATTTCATATCATACACAAGATGTTTATGTGCAAGTAATATCCACAAAATTTAATGTTTTTCGCATTAATATAACAATTGTTATTTTATTAAAATAGTATTGATGGTTTTGTATGAAAAATGGGCGTCAGCCACACCCAAACTGAAATATTTTTATTTAATTGGAAGAAGGTTTACCTAAAGCTTGCGTGTGCAAAATTTTAGCGTTATGCTTTTATCGTAACTGTACAAAAAACATAATTTAATTTTATTAAATTGAAGTTGTTCAACAAAAATGGCGATTGTGGGCGTGTTTGTGGGCGGCTTTTACTGGTTCAAGAACTTAGCTTTACTCTTGAATCAAAGATTATATATACAAAATTTCAGCTTTCTAGCTCAAAAATTGCGACCTCTAGAGAGTATACATACGGACGGACGCACGGAAGAAATAAATCCTAAATAGCAAATTTGAAGTAAATCGGCCCATCCGTTCAGGCTCTAGAGGAGCGAACAAACATACAGACAGACAGAAAGACAGACAGACGGAACTTCCAAACCCACTT
This sequence comes from Platycheirus albimanus, assembly GCA_916050605.2. NCBI lineage: Eukaryota > Metazoa > Arthropoda > Insecta > Diptera > Syrphidae > Platycheirus > Platycheirus albimanus. The sequence goes on along the minus strand of OU696696.1, from coordinate 287,966,948 downwards.
TTTTCGACTTCTCCATCATCGTAATGTCATTGTCAAATAAATAAATAAATAAAAATAAATCCATAATTTGCCTTATTGTACCTTATAATCGCAAGTACAAATTTTAACTATTGACATTGTATTCACTTTCTCGTAGGAGGCAGTACCCTTGAAAAAAAAAACTAGGGTGGAACCTGAGATTGAACCACATTGTTGAAATCACCTCTTTTCTTTTCGGCGCTGCTATAATAGGAGGATCAAAATTCTCCACTTGTCTGCATCACACTAGTGATAGGCCTATGGGCTTCGCAGGTTTGTCTTAAAAAAGCGTCGGGAAGCCTCCCGGTTTTGAATTGTTCCATTTCTCTCTTTTGAACCAGAGGAGGCGGTCGTGCTATATGTTTGGTAACATGGTATTTTTTGACGGGAAGGCTTCCTTGAATTTGCGTGGTTCTAAACCATATAAGCTTTGTGCTCCTTCTGTCATACCAAGCTTTCTCTACTCATCTCATATGCTGGTAATTTACTCTCACGCGTTTTGTGTATTTTGTCCAACATTGTAAGCCGCATGTAAATGCCAGACGCACAACTGAGGTGTAGTCTTTTTCTCGAACACAGAAAATAGTCCAACTCTTGTCTTAATTAATGATTGATGTCGTCATCACAAATTACTTACTTACTTATGTTGGCGCCACTGGAGCGTGGTACTCCAAGGCCTTGCTGAGAATGCCCCTCCAGCCGGCTCGATCTCTAGCCTGCTGTCTCCAATTTCGTACTCCAAGTTGACGGATGTCTCCCTCTACCTGGTCACTCCATCGAAGATGAGGTCTACCTTGGCTTCTGACTCCCTCGGGTTTGGCGTTGAAGACTTTACGAGCTGGAGCGTCGATGTCCATTCGCTCTACATGGCCCAGCCATCTTAGTCTTTGGATTCGAATTTTTCTGGCTAGGCTTATGTCGCTGTACAGCTCGTACAGTTCATTGTTATATCTTCTTCTCCAAACGTTGTTTTCGCGATTTACGCAGACAGGACCATAGATTGTACGCAGGACTTTTCTCTCGAAGACTCCAAGTGACTTTTCATCCGATTCGGAGAGGGTCCATGCTTCCGTACCATATAGCAGGACCGGGATGATGAGTGTTCTATACAGTGTCACCTTGGTTTTTCTCGATAGGGCTTTATTCCTCAATTGCTTACTCAGCCCAAAGAAACAGCGATTAGCAAGAGTTAGTCTGCGTTTGATTTCAGCGCTGATGTTGTTGCCTGTGTTTACAGCAGTACCCAGGTAGACAAATCCATTGACTACCTCGAACTTATACCTATCAATGGTTACGTTCTGACCAAGTCGGTGGTGGGATTGGACTTTTGTTGATGAAAGCATGTACTTCGTCTTGTCCTCGTTTATTTTCAGCCCCATTCTGCTTGCTGCTGACTCCATAGTAGTGAAAGCACCGGTTACTGCTCGCTTTGTTCTTCACGTCTATGTCGTCAGCAAACCCAAGTGATTGTGTCGATCTATTGAAAATGGTGCCTGATGTGCTGGCATGGGTGCTCCGTATTACATTTTCAAGCACAATATTAAAACAGCTGCATGACAGTGCGTCACCTTGTCTTAGCCCTCTGGTGGTTTCGAAGGTTTCAGTAGAGTCTCTACCAACTTGGACGGATAGATTTTCCAGGTCTGAAGTCGCATTGGTAAGGACCTATCAGGTCGTCAGCAAACGGCTTGAGACGTTCACATAAAACGCTGGACAGGATCTTATAGGCGATGTTTAAAAGGCTTATGCCTCTATAGTTGGCGCAGAGGAGGCGGTCTCCTTTTTTGTGAATCGGGCAGATGGTACTGAGATTCCACTCATCGGGCATACTTTCCTCCGAAAATATTTTGCAGATGAGTTGGTGTATGCTCCTGACCAGGTCATCTCCAGCGTGTTTATAAAGCTCCGCTTGAAGGCCATCACATCCAGCTGCCTTATTCATCTTTAGTCTGGTGATGGCTACTTTGATTTCATTTTGGTCGGGCGGGTGTAGTTCGTGTTCGTCATCTAGATTAACTGGAATAAGTTGATCTTCATCACATATTGCTTCACCATCATCATCACAGATATTAATACTTTTCACACTTGGGAAAGCCTGTTCCATTCAAATGAAAGTCTGGAATTATCATGCGTGGATCAGAAAACGGCCATCCAGCACAAGAATTTAGTATGTTTTGACTTGTACGGTTCCCATTTCAATCTAAAACGTCCACGTCCAATGCTCGTTGCAGGGATGAAAGATGCTCTCTTATGATGGCTTCATCGTCAGCTAGGAATATCTGATGCTCTTTTAGGTCCGTCACTCTACCTTCAAGCAGAAAGTCAAGGACTGCAATAAAGGGCAAAGTAGTCAAGACGCTTCTCTATTGTACAACAACTGTGATTAGGAATTCTTTGCTGATTTCAGCTGGACATCTTACCTTCTTCAATCCTGCCGCGTACATGTTCATGACCATCGAATCATAGGTTTCTGGAGCTCCTCGTTGACTAAGGGCCATCAATAGCAGATCTCGTTGATCGAATGCTTTTTAAAAATCAAGCACAACAACTGGCCTTCAGCATTGTTATTGAAATTCGCTGAACAAACCTCCTGAGCATTTGTTTTTCTTTGAGCAACTACTTTGGAGATGGTTGCGCCCTTAGTCTTGTTGTTTTGTCGAAGCTCTTGAATAGCTTAGTTTGCATTAGCTGGAGAAAAGGTTTCTTCCAGCTCTTCTAAAAACTAAAGAGCCATCGTATTGGGTTGATGCATTTCTTGAAAGATAATAAGTGCTGCTATCAAACTACCAACGACCACTTAACCTACAAACACCAAGCACCCAACACCCTCCAGTCAAACTTTGAAAGCTTTTACCGAGCGTCATGCCATTTTTCGTGACGATAGATGTTTCACATCAAAAATTACTGCAATTGTTGTGAAGTCCTGACCTAATAGCACATCTAAGAACTTGAAAAAATTGCATTGCTTAGGAAACTTCGTAGATAGTATGCCATTAAATCCCTTCAAGGAGTTGGTGGTGCAAGTGGCGGTGGCCGGTGACGCTGGCGAAACTCTGCAACAATCAAAAAATCGACGACAGCAATCTTCCCTCTTCGCGCTGCACGCAACTCCTATACAATCTTTTTCACATTTATACCCATTAAAACATTTTTTATCTTTCCCACATTTCTACACCGTATTTTTTCTTAGAATTTGCACATGAATCATTTCCCAAAGAATTGAAGTATCCCAGAAAAAACTGTTTAATATTAGAAATCTAAGGCTCACAGACTACATTATATACACTTTAAACGAATTTGTTTCATTCACTTTGTTGAATAGCCTTATCCATACAAAATATTAAAAAGGAAGGCTGAGAACATATCTACGTTTGATAGATATTATTTCTACCCCAAAAATATTCAAAGCACTTTTCAAACTGTTTGATGTCCTGTTGTGTTTGCTAACTTTATTTATCTGCTTCAGTAAAAAAAAAAAAAAAAAAGAACATGCCATAATATAATGGCTGGATCTAGAAAAGCTTTTAGCGCAGTTGTCACATTCCTCTGATCCACAGCCAACCAGCAATATTGTGGAAAGCGTAGGTATAGTGAAGTCCAGACAGAGACATTTATTTCTCACTCTTCTCATATTACTAGACGACAATTTCTACACGACTGGAATAGCCCTTGACGCTACCGTGCGTCGCGTCGCGTCGCTCGTCCTGGCGCATCAGCCGCCACGCTGCATATCCTTGTGTGTGTTCATTTGCGATTTGCGGTGTCTGGGTCTGGCTGTGATTGTGATACACCGCCCGCCGTTGTGCAATTAATTTGTGCATTTAACTGAAGAGGTGACAAATATTCATCAAAAGTGAAAAGTCTTTTTTTCAGCTCAGGCGGAACGAAATGCGGCCGGTCGGAGCGAATACATATTTCATGGCAATTTTTAGTGTTTGATGGTCTCTTTGCAAGTGATGCAGAACTCTAATCCCCAGAGGATTAGGGATACCATACGGGTCTCCATTTCAAGTCTAGGCTATAGGTAAATAGAATGGTTGTGACAGACATGGATTCTTTTTTGCCACGGGGAGAGTGCGATAAGAGGATACTTTGAAATGTTCGATATAAATTTATTTTCACGTACATACGGAAAGAACTTCAATTTACCTGGACCTCTAAAATATAAAGAAAAAAAATGGTAGTGCAAAGCTGAGCGGAGTTTTTATTTTCGAAAAAAAAGTTCAAGAAGACAATCTGATTAAAATAAGCTTTTTGGACCAATTAATTCGCGTTGTCTTAAATGCCTTCCGGTCGGATATTTGTCATATGCAAGCTGGTGTGTTTTTTTTTGGTTTCCGAAAACTGCTTCCAGCAACTCGTTAGCTGCTGTGCTGCTGGGAGCATAAGGTGGTAATCAAATCTTTCTATTTCTTCCTGTTCACGTCACGTATCTCAACATTGACCTTGACCATAAATCCCAAGGCTTAGCTGTAACGAAGTTACACATTTCCTGCCGCCCCTCTGCTTTCCGACCGCCAGTGAGGCTAGAGCCAAATAATAACCACCACCGACCGTCCGCCGCCACTGACCGCCACAATACATTCCACCACCGCCACCAAACGAGACAAGGATTCCATACCATTATTCATATAATGAATAAAAGAATCACCATCACGTGACGTAACGCCAACACTGCATTCGATTGAGGTAATTCCGACTACCCCTCCACCCCGCACCACTGATTTGGACTGCCAACCACTTCCTAGTACTTAAACCAGAAGAGCAGCCAAATAAATGCATCAATCGAAACGATTTACTCATTTGCAAGTATTTTTAACATTTAACTTAATAATTCACAGTCTTTCCTTTCAGTGAAATTCCATAAGTAGAAGTGAAATTTGCTTGGAAAATCAGACTCGATCTCCAAGCCATTGGAAGAAGTTCTATTGTAAATAGAAAACCGGGGTTAGAGTTCTCACTCGAAGGTACGCTGCGGGGATTACCAGCAGAAGCCTCACCAAGTTCTGAAGCAAAAGTTTTTTGTCAGCTTTCCACTTCGCTGTTGGTCGCAGTGGATCGCTGACTGGCATTAGGCCACTCGTTTATTGTCGTGGAGCTCTTCCTTTCTAGAAGAATCTCTGCTGACCTCCGTTTATTGTCGTGGGGTTGCTGCTCTTGTAAGCCTCTCCATAGACCTAGTTTGGAACTACCCGTTTATTGTTGTGGCTACTCCTTTTCTTAGGGGTATCGTAAACCTAGCCTTGCTCACCCGTTTTTTGTCAGCTTTCCTCTTTGTTGTTAGTCGCAGTGGATCGTTGACCGGCATTAGGCCACTCGTTTATTGTCGTGGAGCCCTTCCTTTTTAGAGGAATCTCCACAGACCTAGTATCTAAGGTATCATAAGAATTGAATTGTAATCTTTTATTGTAAGATTATCATTAGGAATATGAAATAATCTGTTAAGCAAATTAAGATTAATAAAAATATCGTTGTTTCGGAGTTCGACACTCTTCAACCCTGAGTTTCTGCTTTCTTTTGGGAACAACCCTGGACGTCCATGAGCTAACCTCAGCCTGAGTACAAAACAGCATGACAAGCTTTCTTCAAAAAAGTTGACTTGTAGGTTTTCTTTGGTCTTCCAACGCATCCATCACTTTTAGAATTCTATTGAAAAGCATGCTTTGCTATGTTCCCATCAGGTTTCCCCAATGTGTTGCCAATACCTGTGTGATGTGATGTATACATCGACTTTTGTTTGTCCAGTTGCAAGCCACAGTTCGTTGTGGGATATGGTATGTGGCCACCGAATCTTTAAGATTCAACCCAGTTCAGAAAACCCTATAGCTTACTTGGAACTCACTAGTATCACCTTAGACTTAAACTGTTTCAACTTTGTACAAAGCTAAATTTTTTGGAGTTCCACACTACATAAGGGATTCCGAATGCAATAAAAGCCTTGCTTGTTCTGTTGTTAAAGTCCAGATCAGTTTCGCCCTCTGGTCACAAAAAAACTTCCCAAGTAGGTAGCTGAACTGAGTGACCTCCTATATTGTATTCTGGGTCATAATATCTGCTGTTTTTAGTTCTACCAGCCGCTTTTCAATTTTGTTTAAACAAGCTTGGCTAAGGGTACAAGTGCCGTTTGCCATTAGATAAATATCAACAGCATAGTCCAACTGGATTAATTTGTGAAGTGGATACCATTAAATCAAGAGATCTCCAAAAAACATCGCGATTGCCACTATCAAAGGATTTTCGAAATCGCGTCAACGCGACGGGCGGCGGCGTCTCGGTGATTGATACTCCGATGGCTGCTCAAGGATTATTTGCAAGGTGTTAATGTTTTCTATACACGATAGACTGCTTCGAAACCACGCTTGGTGCCTCTTGAGCGTAGGCTTCAACTAGTATCTCGGTCGAAAAAGAATTCAAAGGAATAACAAAATTAAATGCCATAAATTCTGCCATAGATTCACCGTTGAAGGGTACTCTGTTACAAGCGATTAAAGTTACTGTAATGTAACTTATGCATTTGTCAAAAAAGAATGATTTGATGATAAAATCAATAATGTAAACCCCCCCCCCCCTTCCCCGTAAACGAAAAACAGACAGCAATTTACGCATTTGCACATGGCACGTTCGGCCGCCGGCCGAATAAAATCGAAGAGCCGAGAGAGATGCGATGGGATGGACCGGAGAATTACAGAAGACTGTAATTTCTATTATGGGAAATACCACCATGATGGAAGTCAGTCAAATTTCACCACCTAAGCCTAATAAGCACCCACAGAAGAGAAAGACGACGCTAGCAAAGAAAGTTTCTACCAGTTTCTCGCCAAAACATATGAGCAGTGCCCAAAACATGACATTAAAATTCTCTTGGGAGACTTCAATGCCAAAATTGGGAGGGAGGAACATCTTTGGTATGATGATCGGAAAACACATCCGGTACGAAACCACTTCCGATAACGGACTTAGGCTCATCGATTTTGCAGCAGGAATAAACATGGTGCTGAGCAGCACGCGATTCCCACGTCCCAACATTCACAAGGGCACATGGCGATCCCCAGATGATCGAAAATCGACCATGTTGCTATTGACGAAAGACACTCCTCTAGCATTCTGAATGTCCGTACATTCCGAGGAGCAAACATCGATCCTTTGAGCTTGTGCGAAATCCTTCGACTAATGATGATATTCGAAAAAAAACCGGTTTCTTCGTCAAATACGAGTGCGAAAGCTAAAACTAATACCGATTCTTCTATTGAGAGTAGAAAAATTGATGTCTCATCGTGTGCAGTAACTGATCGCGCTGATGATAATGCTGCTGCTGGTTCTCTGTCTGCTCTCATCTCTCACTCTCTGTCTGATTGTACTGACAAACTTGATGTGAGTGTTCTTAATCAGCCCTCTCATCTTTCTGTTCTAAAAGATGCTGAAATTGGAGATACAAATGATCATTCCAATAATCATGTTTCTCCTGTGGAGGCTATCGTAATAAATGTCAACAATGACGCTACACAACCAAAGGGAGAACATAGCGTTGTTATTGCCGTCGATGGTGAAGTCGATATTAATGTTGCTGTGGTCCCTGCTGATGAAAATGAAAATGCTGCTGCTGATGTTGCTGATGATATCGTTGATGCCGCTCATGTTCCTGCTAATGATAATGCTGTTCTGGCCTCTGTCGCTGATATATCTCCCATGGGAAATTTGGTTGCTCCTGCTGTCTTCCAAAATCTTGGAGATTCTGATGGTATTGTTGTTCTACCTGGTTCATCGACTGAATCTGTTGGACTCGACAATGCAAAAAATGGATCCAATAAACCGCCAGGTCTTGTTGGTAGCAGAACACAATATCAAAATTTAAAGGTATTTCGTAGGGTTAAATGGTATCACATCTCGAATTTCCATTCGAAAACTACAACCGATGCCATAATATCTTATATGGTCTCAACCCTAAATGCAAACCCCGCTGATTTTTCCTGCTACTTACTAACGAAGCCCTCAGAGAATGACCGCAGTGCCAAATTTGCTAATTTTAAAATTGGTGTACCAATCCAGTACGTGAATTCAATTTATAGTGCTGAGTTTTGGCCGTATGGAGTGATTATTCGCCCATTTGTGTTTTTTCCAAAAAACGAATAGTCTCCGGTTCTCAGAATTTTGAGAACATTATAACGCCAATTTCTAATGATGTTTGTGATCCCCTAAAAATATATTACCATAACGCCAGTGGCCTAAGAACAAAAACTGATGAAATCTTTCATACATCGAGTCATATCGAATATGACATCATCATTATTACTGAGACCTGGTTACATAATGGAATTTTGTCAACTGAAATTTTCAACTGCAATTTATATAATGTTTTTCGGTTGGACCGTTGTAGTTCAGCTGCTAATCGTGGAGGAGGTGTTTTAATTGCAACTCGTCTAAATCTTTCTGGTAATCTAATCGAGCTACCTGTTGCTGTCGAACAAATTTGTGTATCAATTAGAGTTAATTGTAATTTATTTTATCTTATAGCTAGTTATGTACCACCTACGAGTGGGTTGGAAATCTATTTAAATCACGTAAAGAATATTGACTTTATTCATGATACATGTAAAGATTCAAATAATGTTTTCGTCATTGGCGATTTTAACCTTAGTGACATATGTTGGTCTTGGTCAGATGAGGACAAATTGTTTATTCCATGTAATATGAAAAAAAATTTTGAATTTGAATTCATTGATCATCTTTATTCTCTTAATTTCTCACAAATAAACCATATAGTTAACTCATTGAATAAAATTCTCGATTTGGTTTTTGTTTGTGATAATGAGCTTAAATCAAATGTTTTTGAAGCACCATTCCCGTTATTAAACGATTCCATTCACCATAAACAATTATTAATTGAAATAGTTGGTTATAAATATTCTGAGTCCACCAATAACTCTGACTTAGCATTTAATTTTGCAAAAACTAATTTTGTTGGCCTTAATAATTTTCTTTCTAATATTGACTGGGAAATTGAATTCTATCTTAAAAATACTCAAGAAATGTTCTCTAGTTTCGTCGATATTTTAGCGAATACTTTTCCTTTTTTTGTTCCCCGTTTCTCTAAAAGAAAGTTGTCTCGACCTCCTTGGTATAATAGTCAGCTTATACATTTAAAAAATATTAAAAACAAAGCTCATGTTACATATAAGAAAACGCAACTTTTATCTGACTACCAACTCTTTAGTAGCTATAGGAAACAGTTCTCGGTTTTAAGTAAGTTTTTGCATAGGAATTACATCTTAAATATCGAAAATATGTAAAAAAATGACTCGAAATCTTTTTGGTATTACATAAGCTACAAAAAGAAATCTGTTGGTTTACCGAGAACTATGATCTATAACAATATCGAATCAAATGATACTGATCAAACTCTTGATCTATTTGCTTCATTTTTCGAATCGGTATATTCTAGTTCCCGGTCTAATATGTGTTTTGACCTTAACTCTTCTTCTAAAATTGATATTGGATTTTTGGAGTTAGATATTGATGATGTTAAATCTGCTCTTTCAAATCTAAAGCCTAATCCTACGCCTGGTGCGGATGGCATACCATCATTAATTCTAAAAGAATGCTTTCAAGCTTTATCAAAGCCACTTCTTGCAATTTTTAACAATTCTCTTTCGACAGGAAGGTTCCTAGAAGCCTGGAAATCCTCTTTTCTTGTTCCAATCTTCAAGTCGGGATCAAAAAATGACGTTAAAAATTATAGAGGCATCTGCAAATTACCATCTATTCCAAAAGTTTTCGAGTCCATCGTTAAATCTAAACTAGACTTTCATATTAAAGAACACATATCAGAGTTCCAACACGGCTTTGTAACCGGTCGATCAACAGTATCTAATCTGGTGTATTTTACATCTTATGTAGCTGATGCAATTGAAAATGGCTGTCAAGTAGATACTGTTTATACTGATTTTAGTAAAGCGTTCGACTCAGTTAATCATGAGATTCTTATAAAGAAACTTAAGAATTTTGGTTTCCACTCGTCAATGTTGAAATGGATTGAATCTTACTTAATTGGCAGAACACAGAAAGTTGTTTTTGAAAATAAGCATTCAAGAACTATAGTTTGTTCATCTGGCGTCCCACAGGGTAGCCACTTGGGCCCGCTTTTTTTCATTATTTTTATTGATGATATTTTGTTGTCTATTAAGTATTGTCAATGTCTAATGTATGCCGATGATCTTAAAATTTTTCTGAAAATTAAACAACCTAATGATTGTCTTAAGATACAGCATGATCTGGATAAACTATCAGATTGGGTTGAACAGAACTGTCTCAACTTAAACATAAATAAATGCAACACCATTACTTTCGGTCGGTCTTTTTCTTCGTTTTCATATGGTTATTTTCTTGGTCAAAATCAAATAAACAGAGTTTCTGAAATTAAAGACCTTGGAGTGATTATTGATGTTAAAATGACTTTTAATTCACACATCGATCATATCATTGCTAAAGCTAATTTAGTTGTCGGCTTCATAAAACGAAATGGTAAAGAATTTTTAGATCCATACACATTTATATCTCTTTTTATATCGTTAGTTCGCTCCATTTTGGAATATGCAGATGTCATTTGGAATCCTGCCTATAAGATCCATTCTGATCGGATAGAAAGTGTACAACGTCGATTCACAAAATATATTTTTTGGAAAATGAAATGGAATTTCTCACCCACTTATCCCAGTAGATGCCTGTTATTGGGTATATTGCCTCTCAATACTAGACGGTACGCTCATGACGTAATGTTTGTAAGGGATTTGTTATGCAACCAAATTAAAAGTCCCTCCCTTCTTGCGCTCATGCCTATTTATGCTCCTGTTAGGCCACTCAGGGAAAGGAATTTTCTTTTCCAGAAACGGCACAGAACAAATTATGGATTAAATGAACCAATATCACGAGCCATTAGATCATATAATGAAAACTGTACTAATTTAGACCTGCATCATTCTAGGGACAGCTTCAAGAACATTTTATTTAACCTATTAAAGTAGTATTGGAGTTTATTTAAATTAATAATAATTTTTCTCAATTTATTATTTATTATATTATTCGTATTATTTAAATACATTTTATTGTTTATTACAACTGTAATTAATCTGTTAAGCACTGCTTGTAGATGAAATAAATAAATAAATAAATAATGATTTGAACCCGGAAGACCAATGGCACCTATGTCAACGAGCTATAAGAAATTCTGCGTCATAAGTATAGGGCTCCTAACAGCCTCCCCCCAGAAAACCCTGGTTTGACTCCGAATGTTCTCAGGCTAGAAAAAAAAAAACTTAAACGGGGGCATACAAGTCGTGGCTCCAGAGAGATACTAGAATATCCAGAAATCTCTATGTTGAGCGAAGAAAAGATGCAAAACGCTTATTTAGGAGATTTCATCCTGGCTTAAGGAAAATTTGATGTCCTTCAAGGCCATCCCATGATGATCATTTGACCGAAAGCCAGGCTGCGCTAAAATCCCTGCACTCCATCTCCACTTACTCCAACAAATTTCTCGACTGGCAATCATAGTTCATTGATATCTGAAGAGATAGCTGAACAAGATGACAGTAAGCTTAACGTGAACACCTTACAATAAAGTCTTAATTTCACGGCGAGCCTACTCGCATAAGAGTCAAATTAAGTGTTGACCACCACCCTGAAGTAAACCCCAGTAGCAAATTTGTGAACATGTTGAGGCATGTCCACACCCCTTGCTGAGGAGCGAGGCCTAAGAGATAGCTGAACAGTATAACATTGACTTTTGTTGGGAGATATTACAAGGAACTGCAAAGCAGCTGAATCTTAGGTGGAGAGTTGGTAACACTTGTCTAGCGACAAAGCGGTTTTGGTTGAAGCTGGATCTGAAACGCTCTAAAACTTTGATCTCTATACGGAGATGCCACATTTGCGCCCTCAAAAGTGTCATTAGATTGGACTACCTCACAGGTAGACACGCTGCAAGACTTGGAATATTGCAAACGACTTTGGAAAAAGCTGTGTGGACGAAGAAGGGGGAGGCTACTATCCATCTCCTATGTTAATGGCCTGCTTTTGCTTAGTGGCGAAAATTCTTTTTAGGAGAAATCTTTTTTAGTGACATTGAAGAACTTATGAATTTGGGCATCGGTTCTAATGTAAGCTGTGCGTAAGACGATCAAATTGGTTCTAAGTGTTCATGTTTTTAGGGGATTAAACCCCAAACTTTGTGGTATTACAACGGCCCTCTTTTGGACATAGTTTGTCAGATCATATCTTTTTAGCTGACAGCTAACTAACCTAATTTAGTGTGTCGAACTGCCATGGTGAAGGTTTTGGACTTGATCGTTGACTCCACCAGAATTTTTTTTCTCCAAGAGCAATGTATTGTCATAAGAAGAGTGCATCTCTGCTGATCGAATTTGGCGGTAGATTCCTGATATTCTATTCCTGCAGAATACAGGAATACGATACTTCTAGTTATATTTTACTTACAAAACAAAAAAGGTATCCTTTCCAAAACTGCATGAATTTATTTATAGCAACATTTTGCAACAAGATTTCGAAATTTTTCCCAGCAAGCTTCAATAAATCCACTCAAAACTTATCAGTTTCAAATAATGCGCTCTAAAGCGCACCTGAAAACTTATATAAAAAAAATAGCAATATATCAATGTAAGGTAGATTAATCCCTATCCCAACCAAGTTAAGGCTCTTAAAGGTTATTGCAACTTTATCCGTGAGAATGAGAGCTATAGACACCTTGGTTCGGTGTCACCTGTATTGAGTCACAAGCACGTACACGAACCCCCACCACGATTTCCTCAAATAATCGCAGCCCTTTGTCCACCGAACAGAAAAAAATTCACAGAACTGAACGAAAAGACAAAAAAAAAAATCTTTTCACACCATTTAAAGTTATGTTGAAAATGGCAAAAGTTATCCAAAATACTGCAACACATCTGCACCCACTCCGCATAGTCTTTTCACACCCATCTCCTCCAGCTCCAGAACCGAGACCAGCTTCATACATATCCTTCATTCGTGCAGGATTTTTATCAGCATCAGAGTAATTCCCGATTAAAAAGTTTTTCTCAGTTTTTCGGCTACGAAGGGCAAGTGTTGGGGGGGGGGGGGGGTTTGTACGTTAAGGGAGTGATGGCGGCGGTACGGTGGCGGTGGCATGGCTATGGCACCTACTGGCGTAGAGTATAGTGTAGCATTGCGCTTAACCTCTGGAACGTGACCATTTGTTCGCACGCTTTTTTCGTGGCACGAAGTCGGGAAACGATTTAACTTTTCTTCCAATTTTAGTGTGTCTTCTTTTCTTTAGCAGATGTATAGTATGTGTGGTGTATCTATGTAGGTATATGCGTTTTCACTGTGTATTCCAATGCCCTTAAGTCTGCAGACTTTGACCTGAGGGAAAATCAAGAGATTATCCTTGGAATGAGGACATCTCCCACAAAAGAAGTCGAAATTGGAGAGGGCTAAGGTCTTTGATAAAGTTTTGAAGTTTTCTTTTTCACCAACCGACAAGACGCACAACCAAAAGAATTTAATTCTTCAGATCACGTGGATAGGATGAGAGAACAGCAAGTTCGTGAGTCTGAAAAGCTGAATTCTTAGTGAGAAAAGTCTGATCCAATAAAATAAGGTACCCGACTCTGTCGCAAGTGCTTGCTTTTGTATCGTATTATAATAGTTTTCAGGTGTGAGGTTGATTTTAGACAGTTCGCTTTAAAAAGAAGTTTGAATTTGAAGAACATGCCAGACTTTGAAAGGATTAAAAATATGAAAATCCTATGTGGACTACAACATATAGGCTGCAGATTCAATATTTGAATGAAGACACAGAAATAGATGTGAAGGCAAGACTTTGTTCGGATACCCTACTTACCCATAAAGTTCCAACTTGAGTACAAAAATAAAAGGGCAGAGCATCACCTGAAACGTGTCACGTAAACAAAAGCGGTATGACGGGTATCGCGGCGCGGGGCTCGGTGGCGGCGGGCGTTGAATGTGGTTAGGGTTTAGAGTGCAAAAGTTAATTTTGTTTTGTTTTGTTTTAGTTTAGGGTTGTATTTCAGGTGGCAAAATGTCCAAATAATTGATCACAAAACGGCCAGTTGGAGAAAATTGTGGTAATTGGGTATTTTGGAGCTTTTACGGGATTAATACACAAAAAAGTTGTTAATTGGTTGTACGCGGCGATGAAATAGAGACTTGTGGATATGAGAATAATGAATTAGGTAAGCGCGATAGGAATCCCATTGAATTAAATTCAAGGACTTCTTTCTTGTTTTATATTTATTTTTATATTTTTACTTGCTCTATAGGGCAAGTATTGGTTTCGTGCAGAAAAAAAAAATCGAGGTTTTAATCAAACATGACATTACGATGATAGAGAAGCCCAAAAAAGTGGTTTTCACCATACCGTCCGTCGGTCTGTCTGTACGTCTGTGCGTCTCTGCGGATGTGCGGATGTGCGCTTTTTCACGTCATGCTACAGCCTAAACGGCTTGACGGATTTTCTTCAAACTTGGTATATAGCAGTTTGAAGAAAAACCATTGTCGAGGTTTTTTTTATTTTGTTTTAGCCCGGCTCAAACTGGTACCTTTCAAGTAACGGTTTTTTTCAATTTGGATTTTCTCAAAAATGGCTCTAAAGATTTTGATTAAATTTAAAATTTAGCTTACTTTAAGCATTTCTCACAAAACTGCGTTTTTTGTTTTTGCCTCAAATGGTCGTAACGAAAATCAGGTTTTAACGGCTTTTTTTCAAATAGCCATAAGTTCACAACGGCTTGATTGAATCAACTCAAATTTTGTTTGACATAGTTTTTCATAGTGTTCTATAGGATGGTTTAGTAAATTGTTCACTGAAGCCTTTCTAAACGGTGGCTTCCAAACAACGAGCCGTTGAGTTTTAGCCAACTTTTTTTGGTTTTTTCTAATTTTCTCGAAAATGGCTCTAACGATTTTGATTAAACTTTGTGTGTTATATTCTTTTAGTGTTTTTAAGAGAACTGCGTTTTTAGTTTTTGGCTAAAAATGCAAATAACGGAGATCTGCTCTTAACGGCTTTTTTTCAAATGGCCATAAGTTGTCAACGTTTGCATCGAATTTACTCAAACTTTGTTTGGTATAGTTCCTTACAGCTTCCTATCAGATGGCATTGATTTTTTTTTCAGTTTCTCTTTTTTAAATGGTGGCTCCTACACAAAGAGCCACTAGATTTTGGCCAATTTTTTCATTTTTCTAATTTACTCAAAAAAGGCTCCCCCGATTTTTATGAAACTTTGTATGTAACATACATAGAAAACTTCAAACAAAACTGCATTTTTAGTTTTTGGCTATACATGATAATAGCGGAAATTGCTTTTAACAGTATTATTAATTTGGCCATAAGTGGACATTTGTATCATTTATAACACCCAAAAGATAACGTCTTATTTTAAATATTAAAGGTTTCTTAATGTTAGCTCCCGTATATCGAGTTTTCCAGTTTTAACCAAATTTTTTTGGTTTTTACCAAATTTTTCAAAAATTAATTGTTCCTATTGATCGAAAAGTTTGTTTTCATCGTACTATTGCACCAACAGAGCAAGTACGTGCGACCCAGTCGTGCATTTTTTTTTTTTTTTTTGCACGAAATGATGAATCGTACATCTAGGGTTGAATTGCCCTTTACTATGTCCAACATTAATTGGCAGTATTCGTCTTATGGGAAAGCTTTTACAAAATCATAGTAACGTGCCATACTATAGCGTACTAAATTGAAGGAAACCCCCATAAAATGTGTTTACCCGCCATTGAATTTCCAATTGCATCTGAAGTAAACCCAACACTTCTTATTCGGCACATATCTGTCCGTCAGTACCGCGTTCAGTTTTTTTTCACTTGGGTTGCTGTGGATGAGCTTTTGGTTTCAGAGCTTTGAAAAAAGTTCTTAATGATGATTGTATTCGGGAAGATCTTTTTTTGATCTTTTTCATTTCTTTTAATGTGTGGAAAATTAGTTAAAATGCAGTTCAAAAATTGTAAGCTTTTTATAAGATAAAGTTTACCTCTTCATTCTAAATTTTGATTTTCACTTTAATGAAGTATTTTTATGTAAATTGTAATTTTAAAATTATTTTTGTATTTTGTATTTTTTTTTTCTTTTTTTTGAGTCTTGTACATTGTGGTGTTTTAAAAAGGGTAGGTTTTTACAAATTGTTTGCAAATTATTGTTTACGGAAGAGGTGTAAATTCTTAAAAGTTTTGTGCAGTTGCTATTTTTAATTCGTATATTTTGTGCTTGAGCTAATGAGGAAATCCTTCAAAACTGCTTCTTTTATCTTTACTCTTGGTGTTGTGGAAAAAGATAAATTTGTTGTTTTATAAATAAAACAAATTAAATTAAAATGTTCATCTAAAAAATAGGACGGTAACCCTACACAGGTACTACATATTCTTTTAGATTTAAGCTTTTTTGAAATGCTTACTACGGAAACCCTGTAAGAGCTGTTGCTAAAATAGCACCTCAAGGAAAACAACGGAGTGCAAATGAGAGGCGCAAACATCCCTATCTTCCCTGTACTGCAATTTTATGTTGGACAGAGTGTAGTATGCCGGGGTTATCGCTCCACTCTCCATACACTCTTAATTTGAAACACAATTTGTCTTTAAAAAAATAAAGTACCGGTTCGCACATTGAGATTAATTTTTTCTTGTCTAAAAATTTATTATTGTAGCGTGATTGAAATGGTAGTGTAAATCTATATATGTACATACATGTATGTATATATAAAAGTGGTGTGAAAAATTCATCAATTGAGAACGGCTAGGCCGATTTGGCTCAATTCTTTTTCAGTTGTTTCTCTTTTGTACCTATTAGAAATTAGAAAAATCGAAAATTGCGTACCTATTTGAATGGGGTTTTTTGTGCAATCGTTCCAGTAATCATAAAAAGACGTTTTGCGTGCACTTAAATAAGTTTGCGTGCACAAAATGATGTTATCCAATTGGATTTCGGGCATTCATTGTGAAAAATTCCATCCGTATAGGTCTTCCTTTTTTGGTTTAAATTTTCTTTTGAATAGGATTTTCAAAAACAAGTTGAGCAACATTGATGCAAGAATGCAAAATCATCATTTTGGCACGAGTTCACATCTTCGATGGATAAAAGTGATCCCCGGCATTGAACAAAAATATAAAAATCTCTATTAGTTAAGTGAACGGGCTAAGAAATCCACTGCATAATTTAAAGCTGAAGCTGGGATCGATCATAATCATGTTGCGGAATCTGAACCATCCGAAGTTGAGCAACAGTACGCGTTTCTCCGTCAAGAAACTGATGAGTCTGTTAGTCGGTTAGTCGGTTAGTCTGTTAGTCTGTTAGTCTGTTAGTCTGTTAGTCTGTTAGTCTGTTAGTCTGTTAGTCTGTTAGTCTGTTAGTCTGTTAGTCTGTTAGTCTGTTAGTCTGTTAGTCTGTTAGTCTGTTAGTCTGTTAGACTGTTAGTCTGTTAGTCTGTTAGTCTGTTAGTCTGTTAGTCTGTTAGTCTGTTAGTCTGTTAGTCTGTTAGTCTGTTAGTCTGTTAATCTGTTAGTCTGTTAGTCTGTTAGTTTGTTAGTCTGTTAGTCTGTTAGTCTGTTAGTCTGTTAGTCTGTTAGTCTGTTAGTCTGTTAGTCTGTTAGTCTGTTAGTCTGTTAGTCTGTTAGTCTGTTAGTCTGTTGTTCGTTAGGCAATTAGTCAGTGAGTAAGTTTATCATTTTTTCAGTTGGTTACCAAACAGTGCATGCAGTCAATAAAATAAATAAATTGTTGGCACAACAGCTCCAAGCGGGCCATGATCTGTAACCTACAGTACCAGCCATTACAGTGTGTGCGTTGATATTCTGCAGGAATGGAAGGGACCTACAATTCACCGCCGAATATGAACGGCTAACAGGGAAGCACTTTCCATGACAATTTTTATTCTTGGAGGATTTGCCACTTCCTCGCATGAGGTAGCACCTCGGAATAGAACTTAAGTGGAGTAAGGGATCGAACACAGAAACTTCGGCGTGGCAGTCCGACTACTATGTCACGGGGTACTACAACTAAGCCAATAGACTCTTTGGCAAAATGCAATAGGAGTTCGAACCATTGTCAAAATATTTTACATTGTGGCCTTTTTTTCTTCAATTCCTTGGTTCACGTTCGTAGACACGATGATCGTTGTGTTAGACGATGACTTCAGGCTTGTGGTTTTCTTAAAGCTGTCCAGTTTTTTCACCACCACCATATCTATTTTGTGGACTACCGAAAAGTTTCTTTTGTCACGACTTCCGATTGCCATCCAACGCTTTTACAATAGGAAGCGAGTTTATACAACTTAAATTACCACAATTTCAAAAATCGCAATTTCATTCGAAACTTATTATTATTGGCAAAACTTCCCCTAACCCCTAAGCACAAGCATCACTCTCATACTATATGTACTTACTATACTCACACGCTTCATGCTTCATCATTTCGGAATCCATTTTTGGCGTTGTGTCGTCTTTCGAGTCGTAACTTAAATTCAAAAAGTTTTTCTTTGATAAATAGAAGTGCGGTTACATTGCTATTCAATTTAACCCACACACCTAAGGAACAACAACAACAACAACAACAGTAACAAAATAAGAAAAAGTTAAATTCCATTGTGTTCCCAATTTTATGAAATTGCAAATATAAATCATGAAATTTGTCTTCAGATTCTTTTTTTCACTTACTTACCCCTGCACTTCCCCTAGGGAGCATCTTTTTTTTTGTTGTTTGTTGTTGTTGTTTCTTTGTTGACTGAGCCTGTTTAACACCCATATCCTTGGCGGGCGCGCCTTTGCACAAATGAACCTCACCAAGAGACGCAAGAGGTTGACAGTTCCTATATACTTTCAAAAGTTTGTCGCATTTTTATGGAGCATAAATTAAGTGTAATAAAATTTCAAAAAATGATAACAGCTTTTCTTTCAAAGAACAGAACAGAACACAGAGGAGGTGTGTGGAATGGTGATGGTGACATCGGGCTAGATATACCATCCATCCAATCCACCCACCTATATAGCCATTCATCGCCCTCTTGTGGCAGAGATGACGAAACTTTTTTTATCAGCGACAAATGAATGTAAAATTGTAATTATGGTAATTTCGGAATTTCTCTCTAGAAAAAAATATATATACTAATACACATACAACAAAAAGCAAAACCAACAGACAAGTCAAAGGAGAAAAAAAAGAAAGCGAGAAGAAAGGACGAAAGAATTTGTAAAGAATTTTTATGCGGACACCATTGAAGACTATAATTCTGAGAATAGCAGAATGACTCCCTGAGTGGGTCTTTGGTCTCTTGGATGGTTCATCAGGTTAACATTCCATCAAATTTGCCAGTCTTATTGTATATATGGAGTTTATGCGGACAAGTTAACTTATTGTTGGCTGAAATTTATTTTTTTATGTCGAAACTGACACTTTTTGATGAGGGTGGGAGGGGGTGGAATTTTGTTTTGATGGTGGCGGAGTATTTCTTAGGGAAATAGATTTTAATAATGTTTGCGGAAGTTATATTTTTGTAATAATTCTGAGGAATCACAAAATAACATTAATTTTTTTTATACATAATAATGATTATTATTTATAATGATGGTGGGGGAGGGGGGTATTCAGAACAATGTTTTTCATTCTCATGAGACAAAGTTCGAGCAAAATAATTGGTTAAGTCGTAAGTTTAATAGAACCAACGGTAGGCGTGCTGATGGCGTATTGTTATGAAGATTTCTGCTTGATTCTCTTGTGCAATTTTTGGGCAATAGCTTAGAAATTTGTTTATGGTCATGTTTTAAAAAAAAAAAATTTTTCCGCAAGGGTCTATCTCCAGATTTGTAGAAAAACAAATTTTATTCATCAGTTAGGTAGTTTACGCCAAAGTTACAGCTCTGTTCAAAATATCTTTATTTACAAGCCAAGTGCTGTGAAAGTTGCAGAAGAGCAGGACGAAGATACCTTTGCAACGGAGTATTTGGAAATACGTTTCGAAGGCTTCGAGAAAATGAATCGATTCTAAACTCGCGATCTGACGCGGGAGCTCCACACGTAAGAAGAATTTCGGCTAATGGGAGAATATTGGAAGTTGTTAGATGGTTAGAACTGATCTATCAATCAGCATCAGAAGTTTGACTTTGCAATTTAAAGTTTCCACACATTAGTTTTTAATGTTCTGCGTGGGGATTATCTTTATGTTTCAGGACTGCTTCATGCTAATAATTAAGAAAAGGGACTTGAGTTTTCTAACTGGTTGCTGGAGCGGAAATTAGATTAGATGAAAAAAGGCCAGGTATGATTGGTAACCATTTAATCGGCCACTTAAGACCAAAACCTAGGTAGAATTCATCAAAATATAAAAATTTCCTGGGGAAATGATTTTCCCAGTTTATTTGTAGACATTCAATTTACTTACCTCGCTTCATCATATTACATACCAGCAGGATGGTGCTCCAGCCCACTAAATGAGGTAAAGAGATTGATTGATTAAAAGTATACGCTAATCGTTGGGTAAAAGAAATTGACCAGTTCAATTGCCTGCGGGTTTTTCCAAGCATTATAAAATCTTTTCCTTTCTCTGCATACTTGTCATTGAAGTTTTTTAAAGTGAAACTTATTTCAAATCGCCTCAATTTTTTTGGTTCACCTGTCGCATGTCGCAATATGGCGGCGCCAATGGCTCTCACCAGCTGACCGTGTATCATTTATATTCTTATTCATTCATGTACGTGCTCCGCGGTATTTGTGTTTTGCTCAGTGTTATGATGATGTTTAACCGGTCAACAAGTGAACAATCAAGAAAAGTGCGTAAAATATCGGAAAATGAATTCATTTTAGGCCGTAAGAGAAAGCCAAAAGATTTCATGTTTGCAGGGAAAAGAAAATGCTCTTGGTGAGTAAATTTGATTTTTATAGTGAACTAGCCTTACCCGTTGTACGTTGATACGCCCTTTCTCGTTTTCTCTTCTTATTATTTCATTTACTCCTCTTATGTTGATAAAAAAATTGAAAAAATCCTATATTTTTTTTTCTTATATAGATAAACGTGAAATTCCACGCG
This sequence comes from Platycheirus albimanus, assembly GCA_916050605.2. Classification (NCBI taxonomy): domain Eukaryota; kingdom Metazoa; phylum Arthropoda; class Insecta; order Diptera; family Syrphidae; genus Platycheirus; species Platycheirus albimanus. The sequence goes on along the minus strand of OU696696.1, from coordinate 287,945,826 downwards.
ATGACGAAATACCAGCGCCATCTATCGGCAGGGGGTCGGACCGCTCTATAAACCGTCCTTATGACTTGAAGAATAAATTGCTTTCAGCACTCAAGGGGATTGTGTGCATAGTTTTCGAGACTATAGCGTAAACACACACAAATTTTGAATTTTATCTTATCTTACTAATATTATAAATGTGAAAGTTACGATGTTTGGATGTTTGGATATTTGGATGTTTGTTGCTAACTCACGCCAGAACGGCTAAACGGATCTGGATAAAATTTGGCACAGAGATAGCTTATAGTCTGGAATAGCAGATAGGCTATTTTTTATCCCGGTAAAATGTATGGTTCCCGTGGGATAGATTTGTTTTAATTTTTGGAATATCACCAGAATGGCTGAACTCATCTGAATGAAATTTAGCACAGAGCTAGATTATAATCTGTTATAGCTTATAGGTTTCTTTTTATCACGGTTTAATGTAGGTATTAAATTATAAAGCTATAAAAGAAGAAGAAGCTAGATTACGATAGACTATATTCCTCAAGCTATAGTCTACTTCTTGATCAGCTGAAACGCGAGCGAAGCCGCGGGTAAAGGCTAGTATAATATATAGATAGATAGATAGATAGATTTATTAGAACTAAACAATTTTCACTTGCATCTTGGTTTCATAAATCCACACTACTTTTTACTTGCTCTATAGGGCAAGTTTTGGTTTCGTGCAGAAAAAAAAAATCGAGGTTTTAATCAAACATGACATTACGATGATAGAGAAGCCCAAAAAAGTGGTTTTCGCAATACCGTCCGTCGGTCTGTCTGTGCGGATGTGCGCTTTTTCACGTCATGCTACAGCCTAAACGGCTTGATGGATTTTCTTCAAACTTGGTATATAGCAGTTTGAAGAAAAACCGTTGTCGAGGTTTTTTTTATTTTGTTTTAGCCCGGCTCAAACTGGTACCTTTGAAGTAACGGTTTTTTTCATTTTGGATTTGCTCGAAAACGGCTCTAACGATTTTGATAAAGCTCAGAATTTAACTTACGTAAGATATGTGGCAGCTCCTTCAACAGTGCTACCAACACCACAGCCAATTCATAAACATGTACAATTTATAACAATATATAATTAGTTTTTATTAATAATTAATTCAAGTTTACTTATTTACACAAAGACGAATACAAAGATGCATACCAGACGACAGATCAACATGAAGTCAGACAAAATATTTCTCTCGGCAACAATATCTGTTTTCTCTTTCTATTTCTGTCAGTCTGAATTGGCTGTGGTGTTGGTAGCACTGTTGAAGGAGCTGCCACATATGCATCTTTGTATTCGTCTTTGTGTAAATAAGTAAACTTGAATTAATTATTAATAAAAACTAATTATATATTGTTATAAATTGTACGTGTTTAATTGGTGTACAAACAATACACCAAAGATATTTCTAATAAAATAGCGTTTTTTGTTTTTGGCTTAAATGGTCCTCGAAAATCAGGTTTTAACGGCTTTTTTTCAAATAGCAAAAAGTTCACAACGGCTTGATTGAATCGACTCAAATTTCGTTTGACATAGTTTGTTATAGTTTTCTATAGGATGGTTTTGTAAATTTTTCACTGAAGCTTTTCTAAACGGTCGGTGGCTTCCATACAACGAGCTGATAAGTTTTAGCCAAAATTTTTTGGTTTTTTCTAATTTAATCGAAAACGGCTCTAACGATTTTGATTAAACTTTGTGTGTTATATTCTTTTAGTGTTTTTAAGAGAACTGCCTTTTCAGTTTTTGGCTAAAAATGCAAATAACGAAGATCTGATCTTAACGGCTTTTTTTCAAATGGCCATAAGTTGTCAACGGTTGCATCGAATTCACTCAAACTTTGTTTGGTATAGTTTCTTTCCGCTTCCTTTCAGATGGCATTGATTTTTTTTTCATTTTTTTTTTTTTTTTAATGGTGGCTCCTATACAAAGAGCCATTAGATTTTGGCCAAATTTTTCGTTTTTTCTAATTTACTCAAAAAAGGCTCCCCCGATTTTTAAGAAACTTTGTATGTTACATATATAGAATACTTCAAAGAAAACTGCATTTTTAGTTTTTTGCTACACATGACAATAGCGGAAATTGGTAATATCAGTTTTATTAATTTGGCCATAAGCGGAAATTCATATCATCTATACCACCCAAAAGACGACATCTAAATTTGATATACTAAAAGTTACTTAACGTTAGCTCCCGTATATCGAGTCTTCCAGTTTTAGCAAATTTTTCAAAAATGAGTTGTTCTTATTGATCGAAAAGTTTGTTTTCGTCGTAGTATTGCACCCACAGAGCAAGTCCGTGCGACTCAGTCGTGCATTTTATTTTGTATTGCAACGTTGAAAAGAAAAAAGTATTTAAAAGATTTATTTCTCATGCAGATATAAGGGAAAATTGACCTGAAATTCAACAATTCAATATCAGCAAGAAAAACGAAACATAAGCTTAAAAAACTAAAAATCTCAAGATACAAAAAAAAAAAGATATAAAATTTATATTTAGCGGGTTTACAAAGAAAGGAAACAATGGCTTGTATTTTTCTAAAAATGAAGCTCTAAAAGAATTTTAGTCTAGTCCTAAGAGAACTATTTGCGTAAACAAGAGTCAGGATGTGCCAAAGAAAGCCTCTTTAAGACCTCGGAAAGTGATATTCAAATTGGAGATGACCCTCTACTGTAAAACATTAAATTTCTTGAAACATGTTCATAAACTGTTTCTCCAATTAATGTTAACGAATTCGGAAACATCTTGTAGGGTAGAGATCTATATATGACGCAACCAGCAAGTACATTCAAATTGTTTGTTCCGTCATATTTAGAACCCACCAGTACCTAGAACTAAAATATTTCTGTGGCTTAAGAAATACAAGAAAAACTTAACCAACAACATCAAGGCTATCTTTACATCATTTAAGTCCCGCAATCCGTCCATTGTGGATGAAGACCTCAAGCCTCAACAATCATTCAACTACAGCTAAGCTCCTATCTAGTTTTATCAAGTTTCAAATAAAAAAAAAAATGAATGCTTCTAAACAATGAATCTCTAGAATTTTTTTTTAATAATGAACTCGCACTCAAGGGGATATGAATACTCTTATAATGAGTGAACATGTGTTAGCGAGGAGAGAAGGAATAGAAAGATATTAAAGAATTTTTGTTGGTAGAGTGGATTGAGGTTAAGATGTTATTTATCTCAAGAAAATCCCACGGGTTGCGTCCTGTTGAAACTGCAGGAATAAATAAAAATTGCTGCCCAGGCTGAATTTGAACTCACAACTCTAGGTTAAGCAAGCAAGCACTACAACCACTGTACCATTGCCACCTGTAATGTATTGAAGATTCTATACCACTGCCATGGTATATTTACTTCGTTTTCCGGGCCAACTATGGCATTGAGGTTCTCCATGATGATAGTGATGTCTTTTCGGAACGTTGCTGTAGACTAAGTTGATCTGAGCATAGAAAGTGGTCTTCACTTTCTATCGCTGCATCATCCGTCAGATCATAACACTGAATGATGCTGATCAAACCTGGACTCCAATGAAAAAAATCAATTTTTCGAAGCAATGAAGGAATAGTACCGCAGAGGTATCAATAATTGAAAGTTTTTTTTTTTAAGGAAGAAGGACCTAACAGAAGCCAATCGAGGTGAAATATAAACATATTTGCTGAGAAGACTTTTAGGACTGAAGGAAGAAGTCGGAGAATGGATAAAAATATTTGAAACATAAAAGTTGCCCTTATGTAGGTACTAAATATAAAGAATAATGAACTTAGGTTCTGAAGCAAGATGGCTGTTTCAGCTCACCTCGATAGAAATCTGTTCCGTAATAAAGAATTAAAATAAAACAACCGATTTTAAAGTGGAAAACCTATTGATAGGAAAAAACCACTATTGAAACTCTTTATTGTAAATGATCAACCGATTCTTTCGGCGTCTTTCCAGCAACTAACTTTCGATATAAATTCTTTCGATAAATTCATATACTAATACATATACATTTTAGTTTCGTTCTTACTAATACAGTTTGCTTATATAAGAAATCTGATACATCGAAAGACAAGACTTCTACAAACAAAGAAATGCTTGTCGTCCGATACAATGGCAATGATGGGTCAGATCATCGTATCGGTAGAATCGAACTATTTTATAAAACTAAAGAGCTGCACATGAGAGCTCCTTTTTTTTTAAACCAAGAAGTATTTCTCAAGAAAGTTTGTTAAGAATGTTTTTTTTCGGGTGAAATTCATTAATCAGCAGCATTATTTCGGATTCGGATTGAGTTTTTCTGCAGCCTCTTATACTGCCCCACAACTCGTGGAACAACCTAGCAAATGTTATAAGCTGGACAAACTAACTGGCTGCGCACAATGGTGTAGCAGTAGCAGTAGCACGCAGCAATGTCAAAGTTAAATGTATGTTAATCGTATTGCTCGGCTACAATGTGAAGTAGCAGATGCAGCAGAGAGAGTCGCTGAAGTACAAGTCGACTCGACTTGAACTTCACGACCTGCTGCGCTGCAAAACAACAACAAACCAAAATGGCAGACATGATTTTTGTTTGAGTTCAGTGCTACACATTGTATTCGTGTATGCTGCTTTGTGAGCTACTTTTTTTGGCATTTACTTTGACATTGCTGCGTGCTACGACTACTACTCCATTGTGCGCAGCCAGTAAGACACTTTCAGTGATTCATATATAATATATAATATATCCCAGTAAAAGGAAAATTGGAGTAAACCAGGAATTGTGGCGTAGGAAGAATAAAGTTCTTTTAAATAATAATATAAAACTTCATTCCCACCATCAATATAATGACGATACGAATTGCAATCCCTAATTATTTCCTCCTTTCCCAATCGCTCCATTTATCATCTTATTGCATCTTTCAACGAAATCAAAAACTTCATTCAATGCACAAAAAAAAAAAAAAAAAAAACTTTCCATATTGAAGCAAAATATTCAATTAACATATCCAATGGAAGAACACAGTCTATCCTTCTTATTCTGCAAACTATGTCAAACTATTATAATATCCATTCTTCTTGGACTATCCTTTACCTCCTTCGGGGGCTATCCTTTCCGGTGTGTGGCATTGGAATAACAAATAAAAAAAAAAAAACTTAACAACAAGAAACTTGTGTAACAACATGGAAATTCACTTTGGCCACAGGACGCACCCACTAAGTGCATTAAGAGAGAAAAAAAAGAACTACTTCGACTATAATTCCAAGCTGCATCTGCATTTAACTTCATTTAAAAACTTAACCAAACCAACAACTCTAATGCACAGCACACCCCAACCCCAAGCAAATGAAACATACAACACATTTAAATGCAAATAATATGAACGTAACCAGCACAACACATACATACACACAAAACATCCTTAAGTGGATAACTTTGCGGTTCCAATGAAAAAACCGTTCAGAGGACAAAAACTTGGGTAGAAAACAAAACTAGTAAAACCTTGTCCTCTTTTTAGTAGAGGAGAGTGTTGTCTCGTAATGAAACTTCTTCGCATCTGGAAAACTTCGATCGCCTTAGATCCTTTTTGGTCCTTCGGGCAAACACACATTTGCCAGTTTTAAATACCCAGATACATGCAAACATCTTTCGGGGTCGTCCACATCGAACCCAAACCCGTGCCCGTGCCCAAATCGGGAAGCGCAGTACCAGATGAAGAAATTGAAACCTTGGTCCTTCGTATATGCGAGCGATGTTTATCTCCTACACAGCGAGGAGTTGGAATTAGTTTTTCAAGGCGGCGCGCGGCGGGCGAGGCGTCTTCTGGGAGGATTTGCGAGAATTGGCAATAGTGTGAGGGAAGAAATCTAGGATACCCACATAACCCTTCTGAAAAATAAGTGTTTACACTATGATTACAAGTTTTGCAGTTCTTTTGGCAGTCCTGATCCTGAACTGTGATGAAGGACGAAGTTATTTCTGGCTGGGTGGTGGGTTGCTTGGGATGATTTGACGATAAACTCAGTTATTTAACGGGTTTTTAAGTTTGCTACAAAGTGAATTGAGGAAGCTACGTACACACACACACACACACATACATATGCATATCCAATGTATGGATATTTTTTTTGTGCGTTTGAAGAGAAATTTTCTTTTTCAAAACCATTTTTTTTTTTGGCAAGAAAGTGTGCTGTGGTTTGGGGTAGGTTTTTTTTATGGTATATCCTTTTTCACAGGAAAAACTTTTCCGGTTATTTCGTTTAATCATATGTTCATGTAGTTCCTAGATACGAAATAAGAAAAAAAAAAAAAAACGAATTGCAAACAAATTGAATTTCATTTTGTTGAGAAAAAGTTTTTCCTTTTTTTTTCTCTCTCATTTTCTTCGAAAGATGATTTCCGTAGAAACCATCAAGGATCAGTGTTTTTAACTAAAAACTCTCGTAGATGCAGTTTATTTTGTGCCAAGTAAATAAATGGGTTTCCATCATCATTTTTACAGTACTCTTGATGGAGATTTGCAAAATTTACTTAATTTTCAATGCGTGGTTATAAAGAGAGAATAACGGATATATGCTGTAGCTGTGCCACTTATGACGTTACTTGGGATGGGACTCAATTTAATTAAATGAGAAAAGTTGAGCTTTTACTATCAAGAGGAAGTGCTGCCGTGATTAAATTTTTATAAATGTATCTCTGGAGTATACGTCTAGGTACGTAGCTATACTGATTGTAGATTGAAATATGCAAATTCTCGACATCAATTTTGAACTTTAAATGAAGAAGCAAACATAGCTTCGTTTGTAGCTTGTAAATTTGATGTACATAGCTCAACATTGGTTTTTTTATGTTAGGGAAACATTAAAGCAGCTCGAAAGACTGCAGGAACACATTTTTTTAATTGGCATCTAGTTCATCACAGAAAATAGTCTTAAATTTGCATAGAGGATTTTTACATCCATCAATCTGGTTGCTATCCGTGTGACTATTATGTACTGAGTCTAAAATAGGGCCGTTGTGACACAACAATGCACTTGAACCATAAACAAATCTGAGTCTCCTTGGAAGCGAAATAATTTAATTTTGTTATCAGATCATTAAAATCGTTGAAAAAAGGATTCTCGTAAAAAATTTTTCGTCTATTTTGACAGTTCTGAGCATATAAAGGGTTTTTCAATTGGAGCGGGTAGATTTTGACGGCCCCTGGCAGCCATTTTGTTTTAGTGACATCTGTTTAATTTCTGATGTCAAATCATCATGGCAAGTTACACATTGAGCAGCACTTCCAAAGGATACAAATTTGATATTAAAATTAGTGTTCGTTTGGAAAAACGTATCGCAACGTATAGCTCCCATTTTACGGTAGACTTGGTGGCCCTTGACAGTCTAATTTTCAAAAGTTTGGTGTCAAAATTTAGCACTATTAGTTTGGTTAACAATCTGCCAAAATTCGCAAGATCGTGCAAGAACATCGAAAAGTCTTTGGAACTGTAAATCAGAACCTTGGAACTTGGAAAATTTCTCGTCGAGACTTGGACCTTCACTCGTATAAGATCCAACCAACAAAGAAGCTCAAAGAGATTTTGGAAGAGGACCCCAGTTTTTTGGCGAAACATTTAAATATGACGTGGTAATTTTTGGATAAATGACTGTGTCAACAAGCAAAATTGCCGTATGTGACGTGGCTTTACCCACGCTAGCTGCACCAAGTGAATATGCGTTCTCAAGAAGATACCGTTTGTTGTGGATTTTGGGACGACGACGGGGCGTCATAAGTACGCACTTTTTGTCGCTGCCAATTCGACGCTAACACAGAGTACTATGACTTGTCCTGTTCTTGAGATCGTAAATGGTTTTATGCGACAAATCTCCTTTAGCACTCGTTCAGTTGCAAGAGTTCTTAAAGATCTCGATGTACACAAATCCGATGGTCCGGATAGTGTCTCCCCCAAAGTTCTGAAGAGGTTTGCTTCCACGCTTGCAAAACCACTTCCAAGTAGATGGAAAACTGTATTTGTCCAGCCTGTTCCAAACAAAGGCGTTTCTTTAATGACCTCAAACTACAGACCAATTGCACCAACGTCCCTTCTTCCCAAGGTCATGGAAACTGATAAATTATCAGATTAAGAAATATCTTGAGAAACTTCTTAATGACCGGCAGTAGGGTTTTCGTAGCAATAGGTCTATTCTGGTTATATGATGGTATATCTCGGCGAACAGTGGAACCAATCTTTACATCGTTTTGGAGAAAGTAAGATTATTGCGCTTGATATTTCCAAAGCATTTGATAGAGTTTGGCATCAAGCTCTTTTATCCAAAATGCGTCCATTTGGTTTTGATATACCTCTTCCACAATGGATTAGAAGTTACCTTTCGGACCGTTCAAATCACATTATCGTGGACGGTTTTCAGTATGCTATCCACAAAATAAAAGCTGTAGTGCCCCAAGGCTGTGTTCTGTCTCCGACTCTTTTAATAATCTATATAAATGACCTCTTGTCTAAGACTTCTAATCCACTTAACTGTTTTACTGACGACAGTACAATTTACCCGTGAGCCTATCTTCGGACGTACTGTAAAGTATAGAGACTCTTTTCTTAGTTGCACTACAAGAATGTGGAACGCCTTACCCGGCTCGATTTTTCCCTCCCATTATGATTTACAGACATTCAAAACCAATGTGCATCGGTATCCCCTTTTATCTCCTTTTCAACTTTCCTCAACGCTCGCACTGTGTTAATTTATGTTAAGGGTATTAATAACCCCTTGAGTGCGCGTAAATTCTATAAAAAAAAAAATACAACGTTAGTGAGGAGGTCACCGCCAATGGCGCTACAGCAGATGATAATCAATTTCTGCCTCAAAATGAACCAAATGGACGATGGTTCCAGCAGAACGGCAGGTGCCAGGTGCCACACAGCGGACATGACTTTCTGCATGAGCAATTGGAAGTTAAAGTTATCCCATGCGATTTTAACCCGCTAAACTTTTACTTGTGGTGTTTCCTGAAGATGCAGATGCGAACACAGTTTATGCCTTAAAGTTTCCTTTATTTTATAATCAGCACAAGGGGTTGTTAATACCCTTAATATGAGTAATCACAGTACGAGCTTTTAGGAAGTACATACAAGGAGATACCGATGCACATTGGATTTAAATGTCTGTCTCTGCATACCGTTATAGGGGGAGGGGGAAAATCGAGTTGGGTAAAGCATTCCACATTCTTGTAGTACGGCTAAAGAATTAGTCTCTATGCTTTACATTACGTCCGAAGTGTCACCACGCTTGGGTGCATGTTGAAGGCTTTTGCCAACTCCTGAGAGGTGATCGACGGTCTAGAGTTATTTCGAAGTTATTTATGATGGAATCCATAGAATTCAGCGCAGCCTATAGATATCGCAGAAAATGATGAGGTTCATTAAGCCAGGATAATAGCACAAGTTCAGTTTTGTGGGGACTTACACCTTATTAACGTCGGCTTGTTCAGTTGGTTAGTTCGTTGAGTGCTAATTGAACAGTGTTCCCAAAATGTGTTGAAAGGGCTATGGCAATCACCTTGAATCCCTTGTCTTTCAATATTGTCAGCAGTTCGTGAAACATTAAGTTCCAAAAGAATTGCATAGAACACAACCTTGTGGTTCCCAATTTTGAGTTGATGACTTTGCTAATCAGCATTTGGTGGATCAACTCACCAACTGTCCTGGTAGTTCATTTGCGTTTGTAGATGGCTGAAGTTGAAGTTGCCAAAATCTGCTTCTGGATTGAAGACAGCAACCAGTGTGCTCCTTGTGGTGGAGGGAACATTATTTAATGAGGACAAGTGAAGTGTTGCATGTTTAGACGTAGACAGAAGTCTTGTATCAATGTTGTTGGGGTGATAAATGTCAATAAGAATGCTTAAAGTGTTTTTTGGGATTTGCTTCGGAGCTTTTACCTTTTTTTTTTTGGTATCAACACTACTTTGGCTTTTCTTTGTGCAAATGTGGACCATTTTAAGGCAGACAATTTCTCGTAATAGTTCGTATTGCAGGCAGAATATGTCCAAAGTCTTCTAAAAATCAGCCAGTGGTATGCCGTATGGTCCCGCATAAAAGCATATTGTCCCATATGCCATCTGGTTTTCAGGAAACTCGGTATTACAGGATTCGCTGAGACAAATATTCTCATCCTTGATGCTTCAGATACGTCTTCTCTTCTTTTTTTGCTACAAAATAGTTTCCATGGCATTCTTTTTTCGTATTAATTTTCCTTATGAGTGTGTAAAGGATGACACATTATTCCAGTTCCGTGGTAATTTACATAATAACCTAAATATTCCTTAAATAGACCCAAAATCCCACAAAATATCCTTTGAATTTTTTTTTATCCACTAAAGACCAAAATACAACATGTGCATTTCTTCCTCAGTTTTCAATATGGCAACGATGCAGGGTGGTGCTTGATTTTCCTTTTTTAAAGTTTATATAGTCCTTAAATCTCCAAATTCCAAAGAAAGAGATGTGATAAAATAAAAATCAGTAAAGTACGGAAAATCGATCCCCGACAACGTGCTAAATCCACCCTAGAAACCGCATCCGTAACCAAAAGCTTCCGTTTTGTTTCGATCCTATTTTTTTTCTCGCAACCACCGCACCGCATCGAACCGTTCGTACGTTGGAAAGTGCAAAAGAAAAATACGGACTTCCGCCTTCGTTTCGTGGAACAAAAGGTCGATGATGACGACGACGACGACGACGATGAAGATGAGGACGATACGATGCGATGGCAACGAGCAACGACTATAAGAATATGGGGAAGGACGCGAATTTTTTGACTTGTAATTCTTTCGTATAAACGTACGGTTTGCCTTTGGGGTGGAATTTTTTTTTTTTTCATTTTTCGGATCTTGGATCAAGATATTTATGTTTCGTTGATACACAACACCCGGAGGACCAAAATATCCACACACAAACAAAGGGTGTTGAAAATATGGGTTATTGTGTGGACGTTAAAGCGGGAATAGATGTTCTATGCGATATACCCTGTCCGCATTTTCGTGGTCTTATGAGAGGGAACACTTTTTTTTTTTTTGATTGTTGGCTTATTTTTGGATTTGGAAGTTTTGTTTATGTTAAGAATCCGATTGGGACTTTGGTGGTTCGAACAATACCCGCGGTAGTTTCGAAAGTTCTCGTGTCCCAAGTAAACAAATGAGAAATGTGTATGAAAATTAAAATCAATGACTTTTAGTCTGAAAGATTCTAACACAAAAAAAAAACACAAAACCAAAAAGAATCTATAACCGATTTTAGAAACCCCGGTCAGTTATCATTTTGAACTTAATTATAGTGGGCTTGTGCTATTGCTACACTATGGATTCTAAAGTGCGATGGAATAATCTTCAAATGCCGAACCGGTTTTCTTAAATCAAACCTTTTACATATGTCACAGAACTGATTTCAATGAAATTTCAATTAAAGGAAGATTTTATTAGTCACAAAATTTAAATTAGTTTTTTTTTTCTAATAGTTTTTACTTATCTACTCTATAAAGGGCAAATATTACCTTCGTGCAGAAAAAAAATCAAAGCTTTTAATCAAACAAAAAATTAAGATGAGAGAAGCCCAAAAAAGTGGTTTTCGCCATACCGTCCGTTGGTCTGTCTGTCCGGGTGTGCGGATGTGCATCTGTGCGGTTTTTAACGTCAAGCTACAGGCCCCTTGAAGGATTTTCTTCAAACTTCATACCAGTTTAAAGAAAAACGGTTGTCGAGGTTTCTTACCTGCTATTATAGGTAGGGGAGACCGGGACTAGTTGACTCAAGGGGCATATAGAATAACTGCCAATAACTTTAAAACAACCCAATTTTATGCATGTTTGTCCCAGTCATTGTATTAACCGCAGCTGCTTGCTTAGCCTCACTTTGTCTTTCGTCACTAGCAGACGTCTTTTTGGAGATATCAAGTAAAAACCTTTTTTTTTTTTAGTAAGTAATTTTTTTTGTTCTCTTTAATTTTGCTTTTTTCGGTGCGTTTTTTCTAGCCGAGAATTTTTTTTAGGATACAAACAATATGTGTGTATCTGAATATGTGTGTTTTTGAATGCAAAATCGAAAAAAAGCTAGTTAACATGTATATATTTTAATGGTAGCATTTTATTTAGAAACCCAAATCGATGCTTTATTTATGAAAGTTTAAATTTTATCTTAGTTTTTTTTTTTTTTTTTTTAAGAAATGTAAATGTTGAATCTACCAACCCCGGTCTCCCCTACTACAATCAAACTTGAGATAACGCTGATAGAGAAGACGAAAAAAGTTGGTCTAAAAATTCTTCTTCAAACTTGGTATTAATAGTTCTTTAGGTATTGTACAGCAATTTTTTTTTCAAAAATTAAGTTACCTGCCGTTATGTTAAGGCTTTTTCTCGAAAACGATTTCGACTTAAGAAAATCAGTGATGGTTTTTAGATATGACTTATTATATGGCTGGGAAAAAATTAAAAACAATGGCTTAGAACGGTAGGTACCTAGCTAAATTTTATAGGACCGACTATCGACTATATTTCGACTATCTCGAAAATGGTTTTACCGATTTTTTTGAAATTTCACGCATACTATAATACGTACACTTGTAGTTTTTGGTTAATAAACGATTTTTGTATTGTTTCCAAAATAAAAAATTCAAAAAAATAATATTTTTTGACAAATTGTAATTAAAACATAAGCGAGAGCTACAGTACGTTTGCAACGAACTGTTGGATACCCTATTCCCTATATTTTTGTATGTGTATGCGTCTGCCTTAAAAACGTTAAAAACGTTAAAAAATTAATGCATTATAAAACTTTTGACGGAAACGCCCCTTAAAAGTGGGCGTGTCTTAAAAATTTGGAGCACTAACTGAGCTTTGATCAGTATTTAGGCATATGTTTAAAACTACAGCTGAATCGAGTAGTTTTTAAGCAATCTTACCTGAACAAAGGTATTTTATCAAAATCACGCCTTTAAAAGTGGGCGTATTGAAAAAATTTACACAGGAAAATGTAGAGATATATTTCTCAAATAACGAACGGAAGGAAAAAGGTTTAAATTAAATATAGGAAGTGCCTTAAACTTGTGAGACTACGTTTTTTTGTTCTTTCATGAAAAGTGAACGAAAGCCACGCCCAAAATTCAAAAATTTCTTTTCATACACAAACCTTTTAGTTTCTATTAAGAGACGCAAAATTTTAGCTTGCGGATTCATTATAAATACCGTTTATTTACAAAAACAATTTTTTTATAGTTTCTTATGAAAAGTGGGCGTTAGCCACGCCCAAAATCAATTTTTTTGATTTAGTACACAAGATGTTCTTGTACCAGTAATACCCACAAAATTCAATGTTTTTCGCTTTAATATAACAATTGTTATTTTATAAAAACAATATTGATGGTTTTGTATGAAAAATGGGCATTAGCCACGCCCAAACTGAAATATTTTTATTTGATTGGAAGAAGGTTTACCTAAAACTAACGTTTGCAAAATTTTAGCCTTATGCTTTTATCGTAACTGTACAAAAAACATAATTTAATTTTGCCAAATTGAGGTTGTTCATCAAAAATGGCGATTGTGGGTGTGTTTGTAGGCGGATTTTACCGGTTCAAGAACTTAGCCTTACTCTTGAACCAAAAGTTATATGTATATACCAAATTTCAGCTTTCTAGCTCAAAAATCTAGAGAGTATACATACGGACGGACGGACGGACGGACGGACGGACATGGCTAAATCGACTAGGCTTTTGATTCTGAGTCAGAATATATATACTTTTCTATACCTAACGGTATTATTTTTCTATGTTACAAACTCCACACCAAATACAATATACCCATTCTATGGAATAGGGTATAAAAATTAATAAGCAAAATAAATCCTTAAGAAAAATCTTAAAATCGTAAGAAATTTTGTTCGCATATACATATGTATATACATATATGTATTTTGAAAAAAACTTATATAATTTTTTTTTCAAAAATGATACGTATATACATGTATTTGCTGAAAACCTATGAACTGGCGTATTAGAAATTTGTTTGAAAAATATTTTCAAAAAGCTTTTCAATAAAACTTTTTTTCTCAAAAACCACTTGACAGATTTCTATAAATTTATTCTCATAAATTCAAATTTATCCGAGAAATAAAATGGAGTACTATTTTTCAGCTCAAATGAGTGTATTTATTAACAAATTTCAAAAAATTTATTTTTTTCGAAATCTCAAGCCCCAAGACCACTGTCACACAATAGAGCAAGTTAGTGCGACTGAGTCCTGGCCTTTATTTTATTTCTTTGTAGCCCGCCTCAAACTGCTACCTTTCAAAAGTAACGGTTTTTTAAATTTTGGATTTGCTCGAAAACGGCTCTAAAGATTTTAATTAAACTCAAAATTTAACAAACCTTAAGGCGTTTCTGATAAAACTGCAGTTTTTTGTGGGTATTTTTTGAAGGATTTCATTGATAACTGCGTTTTTAAGTTTTGGCTAAAAACACAAGTTATAATCGTGCTATTGCACCCACAGAGCAAGTGCGTGCGACCCTGTCGTGCAGTTTATTTTGAATAATTTTTTGGGAAACGGATCGATTGAATTTTTTTTAGATAAGACTTTATATTTCCATATATATTTGCAGACTTAACATTTTCATTTTATAAACTTGAGAAAAGTAACCTACGAGAAAATGAAGTCAACATAATATGTTCAACTTCAATTTTCGGCATACTCGTAAATTTTATTTAATCATCCAAATAATAGACATAAACAACACATCGCGCTGGCTTCTATACCTAACTTAATCTTTATAATACAAGGCCTCATACACACGCACCAACGACGCCTGCTCCCTGCTCTCTCGCTAATTAGGTGTGCAACAGACAGGCGCACAGATACTTGGTAGAAAAATAGCTGTGTTGTGACGCATTTTCGTTTCATCGAGTTTAAAATGACAACGATTCACTTTAAAAAGTCAATACAATTTTATTTTAAAAGCCCAAAAATAAAAGCTGATTTTTTGAGTCATCCTTTTTGAGTCCAACCCCTAAGTCCCGTTTATAATTTAAGTTACAAACTTTCAATAGTTATTTTTGTATTAGGTACCAAAAATTTAAATCCCTTGCTTTCTCCAATTGTATCATTCGCATACTATACTACTCTCGAGTTGACAGTTTATTTATATGTAATCGGATGTGAATTTATTTTCTAGGTCAACAACACAAAATTTGCATTTTTCGAAAACTATTTGTCTCCCAGCCCAGGGTCTGGCACAAAAGTCACTCTGGCAGTAAAGTTAACTGAAGATGGATATAAATCCAAAAAAAAAAAATCAAAGCAGAGCATATGGGAGTTAAAGAAGAATATCTCCACACCATCTCCATCCTTCACTAGGTATATCTAAAAGTAAGAGAAATTATTATCCAGTCAGTCGAATACTCTGTGCTGTTGGTGTTCTCAAAGCATCATCAGCCCTGCCTACTGCATTATCCTTTCCAACACTCCTTACCAGATAAGTCCTTTCACGAACAACAAACGATAATATGTTAATTTTTCGTCTGCGAGTTCACACATTCTCTGCCGTGAAACGAACGAAAAATCTTTGTCGTTGTCATTTCGAACTCCTGCCCAAATTGTAGTAAATCCTCTGTGAATCTAAAAACATTCAAACTTGTCCTCGATGTTCAAATGCTTGCTTGCCTTGGATGTTTTACCACTCCTCCCCTAACACCCCGCAGACAATTCTATTCTATTCCAATGAATTCGCATTTTAAGGTCCTAATGGGTATTAATGGGCATAGGGTAGGGTAGGGTTGGGATGGCGAAGTAAAGGGCAGGGGAAAACAGAAAAGCAGATTCAACTTTTCTTCGAAGTGTAACAACGAGGATATCGGATTGTGAAACGGATAACGGTCCATTTTATTTAGAAAATACACACAAACCTTTGCAGAGGATTGCGAGAAAAATGAAAATTTACTTTCACACTTAGAAATGCAAAAAAAAAAAAATTGGAAATAAACTAAGGAGAAGTGTTTAAGCTGAAAGGATGGCAATGGTACAGTGGATAAAGTGCTTGGTTGCTAACCTAAGAGTTGTGGGTTCGAGCCCCAGCCTGGGCAGCAACTTTTCAATATTCCTCCAGCTTCAACTGGACGCCACCCGTGGGATTTTCATGAGATAAATATCACCTATTTCTCAATCCATTGTACCAAAAAAATCTTTCCTATCTTTCTATTCCTTCTAACTATTGCCGTGCAGTTTGCATTCAAAAGACCTTGGGTCTTACAGGCATATAGTTAAAATTATTATTATTATTATAAAGGAAAATTAGCTTTAAGGAAGAAGGAAGAAGTCTACGTAGCGATGATGTTAATCTTTTCAGATATAAATCCCTGAGACTCTGTTTTCTGGATCGATTCCAAGAGCGTTGGTACAATTCAACTTTTTGTAGGAAATTTCCAGATTTAAATCCATACAAAGATGGGAACATGGTTTGGGAAAGTTTTGGGCATGACACCACATGAATCAATGAAATGACTTTAAAAGAATGGAGCTTTAAGCAGTTTCATAATGTATGGTTTACGTTGGCAGTGCATCGAGTTTCAGATAAACCCAAAATAAGTTGAAGAAATAGATCAGGGATGCTAGTGTCAGTATGCATAGTATATAAGTTGTTGATGATGGTTGGTTCACATGAGGTGATGTGCTGTGCAGTGCGACGAAATGAAACCACTACGACGCCCACTCTAAAATTCACACTAATTTTACGAGCTGGATCGTCGAAGTCCATTCGCTTAGTCGTTGAATTCGAATTTTTCTGGCTAGGCTCATGCCGCTGTACAGCACGTATAGTTCGGTATCTTCTTTCCCAAATATTGTCTTCTTGGTTTACGCAGATAGGACCATAAATCGTAAGCATGTGACGAAGTGCCCCCGTCACAAACTCACAAAATGCCGACCGAAGTCAAAACAAATAATCATGCTTACCACCGACCGACGCCACAGCGCATTACCTCCAAACCTACAACTACAATCTACGCAACACCCACCATCGCCCTGCCGACCGACCATCCGATGCTTAGCCAATATGAGAAATTTCTCAAATACCATCGACCGACGCCACTGTGCTTACCAGCCAGACACACAATCGCACACCATATACCACTGCTGTGATGTCAATTGCTATCCAGACACCCAACCGCACACCACACACCACTGCTATAATGATGTTTCGCCACCCAAACCAGTTACCTATAGCAGAAGTAATATTCATCATCACGTGATCATGCAAAACCAGTCCCATAGGCACACACAGCCTCTAGGCTGATGACAACGCTGATGACAACGTCGAATGAAGAATACTCCACAGTGCTGCAGCCGAATTGATTATAATTATTATGATACGTATTAAAAGTGTGTATTATTTTACCACTGCATGTTAAAACTCACATTCTCTTGCCATTATAATATATCATAAGTAGGAGTAAGAAATTATAGCAATTCGTTCAACACACTAACAAGGAACAGAGTTCAAATATCCCTTTGGATATCAGCTGTGTGAAAAAACCAAATAATAACTTTGCCCTTATTCGCAGTCTGTGCTAAGGCAGGCGTCTACGCCACCCGTACACTTTTTGGCTTATTTGAAGGCAGGCGTCTACGCCAACTGTAAACCTTTCAAATTCGTTCAAAAAGCAGGCGTCTACGCCACCTGTACACTTTTTGGCTTATTTGAAGGCAGGCGTCTACGCCAACCGTAAACCTTTCAAATTCGTTCAAAAAGCAGGCGTCTAGGACACCCGTACACTTTTTGGCTTATTTGAAAGCAGGCGTCCACGCCAACCGTAAACCTTTCAAATTCGTTCAAGAAGCAGGCGTCTACGCCAACCACCGACCTTCCCATTAGGAAGCAGGCGTCTACGCCATATTTATAAGAACATTAAAAATACTAAATTGTAATTTTGAATTCTATAAAGTTTAAGATTATACATTTTGAGATTGTAATAATTATAATTCATTATTCAATAAAATTAACTTGTGTTAAGTGAGAACCCCCTATATCGGAGTTTTTTGTTTGCTTTCTCCGGAAAAAACCTTGGACCCCGCTGACGCTACCTCAGCTGGAAAGTAAAAAGCATCACAAGCAAAACTTTTCTATCGAAGACTCCAAGTGAATTTTCGTTCGATTGGGAGAGGGTCCATCGTCCATGCTATTGTACAATAACAGGTAACAGGACCGGGATGATGAGTGTTATGTACAGTGTCTATTTGGTTCTTCTCAATAGGGCTTTATTCCTGAATTGCTTATTCAGCGAAAAAAACAGGGATTAGCAAAAGTTATTCTGCGTTTGATTTCAGCGCTTATGTTGTTGCCTGTGTTTACAGCAGTACCCAGGTAGACAAATTCATTGACTA
Source organism: Platycheirus albimanus (assembly GCA_916050605.2). Classification (NCBI taxonomy): domain Eukaryota; kingdom Metazoa; phylum Arthropoda; class Insecta; order Diptera; family Syrphidae; genus Platycheirus; species Platycheirus albimanus. The sequence continues at coordinate 287,927,432 of OU696696.1, read as the reverse complement.
CCTCGAAGTTATAACTATCAATGGCCACGTTCTGACCAAGTCGGTGGTGAGACTGGACTTTTGTTGATGAAAGCATATACTTCGCCTTGTTCTCGTTTATTTTTAGTCCTATTTCGCTTGCAGCATAGTAGTGAAAGCACCGGTTTCTACTCGTTTTGTTCTTCCTATCACGTCAATGTCGTCAGCAAACCCAAGTAATTGTTTCGATTTATGATGCCTGATCTACTATCATGGTTGCTCTGTATTTTATTTGCTGCATGATAGTGTGTCACCTTGTCTTGGCCCTCTGGTGGTTTCGTAGGTTCGGAGGATTTAATAGAGTCCCAACCAACTTTGACAGAACAGCGAACATTTTCCAACGTCATCCTGATAAGGTGTATCAGTTTATCAGGGATGCTAAAGTTAGATATGGCGCGATACAATTCCACTCTATTAGCACTGTCGTAGGCTGCTTTAAAATCGACGAACAGGTGGTGGGTGTCGATGTTATATTCTTGGGTTTTCTCCAGGATCTGGCGTAATGTGAAAATTTGGTCGGTCGTAGATTTTAAATATCTGAAGACGTATTGGAAAGGACCTATTAGATCATCAGCAAACGTCTTGAGACGTTCACATACAAAGATGGACAGGATCTTATAAGCCATGCTTAGAGCGCAGAGTAGGCAATCATCTACCTGTAGATCGTCTATAGAAGGCTATATCACACTGACACTGAATTCACTGACCACTGGCAGGCAGTGACGTCAAAATCGCGTCACAATGCCGTCAGTGAAGTCATCCGTAGTGTGATAGCCAGTTTTGGGAAGCCAGTGAAGGTGTCAGTTCACTGACGTGTTCACTGACCAACCCAAATCGCGTCAGTGACAGACTCGAAAAATAACAAGTGTGATAAGTAGTCACTGGCGCATAGGACCACTGACACACTTTTATGACAAGAGCGTCAGTGTACTGACCCTGTCCCATCACTAGCAACACGCGAAATTTCTCGTTGTGCCAGTGAAGAAACCCCGTCAGTGAACGAACTGACCTGTTTTTTGATATTTTGTTTAAAAAATTTGAAGTTCCGTATTTTTTGGGAAGTTTTGAAAAACACTTTTCTTACTAACTTTTTTTTGATTTCTTAGAACTGGCATTTTCTAGATCACGAATATGCATTTTTGAAGTCGCTAGGCCGCGCGATCAAGTGGAAAACGACCTTAACCAACTTGGTGTGCGCAACTGGAGGCCTAGCTGGCGAGGATTGTTGGCTGTTGCAGTGGTCCACAATGGACTGTCTGTATGATTTTACTCAAAAAACACCATTCAGAAAGTTTTATCAAAATCGTAGGAGCCGTTTTTGAGAAAAATTAGTATTTCACTAAAAATCGTAAGCTAGAATGCTAATTCCAAAAGCCCCACTGTAGGACGTCATAATAATAATATGTACCGAGTTTGAAGCGAATCAGTCCAGCCGTTTAGGCTGTAGGTGCCGATACAGATAGGCAGACAGACAGACAGACAGACAGAGAGAGAGACAGACACAATTGTCGGACCCACTTTTATTGGCTTCTCTATCATCGTAATGTTGTTTGATCTTACTTTTTTTACGAATGCATAACTTGCCTTATAGTACCTATAATCGCAAGTTAAAATACATATAACAATTAAACATGACATAACGATGATAGAGAGAAGTGGAATATTAAAAGTCAACGGCTAGAAGAACAAAAGTTACTTCAGGGCTCAACAAACAAAGCTATCATTAGAAATAACCTTAAAAAAACAACCCACAAGAACCTTGTAAATATCGTCAAGGACTTCTGGAATAATAGCCAAAATAGTTGGTTGAGCTATTTGGAATAGCAGTCGCAGTGAAACCCTTACTTCTCTCTACGCCTTAACCACTTTTTTGCCAAACACTGCGCCGTCGACGAATTCTCATGTCCTCATCATCATCGCTGAGGCTGTGCACCACACACGCTGCCAAATAAACTAGAGTTTTCTACCTCAAACAAATAAAAAAAAAAAAAAAAAAACAAGGAACTGACAGCCACTGGCTGTCGGTAGTCAGTCAGTGTGATAGCAAAACTGCTCACTGACCCGATTTCGAGTAAATTTCACTGACGCCACTTGCCAGTGTCGTGTGCCAGTGAAGAATGTGTCAGTGTAGCGTGATAGTCAGTTTTTCAGGCGTCAGTTCACTGACCGACTCGGAGAAAATATCACTGACTACCTCGTGCTAGTCAGTGATATTTTCTCCGTGAGTTTTGGGACACACTGGCACAGGCCTGCCAGTAGGTGTGATAACCTTTTTTCTCAACTGACCACTGACGAGCAATTTCTTCACTGGCGTGAAAATCACGTCATTTTTCGTGACGTCACTGCCTGCCAGTGGTCAGTGAAATCACTGTCAGTGTGATATGGCCTTAAAACCTTAAGATTCTAGGTCTAATGTGTCATAATAATGACAACAAACAAATACAAAACGAACGAAAAATTAATTAATCGAAAAAATTGTATCCATGTTAGTGCATTCAATGCTAAGTTCCTAATCTTAATTTATAAAGAAAGTTTAGTGAATACATCGTCCTTGTAACCGCAACCCCTTCACAATCAATTTTCTATTCAAGTTAAGAAGCTGTATCAACCGACACTCAGAAATAAAAAAAAGGTCTCTTACAATGCTCAAACTTGATGCTTATCAATTCGATACGCTTCAGGAATCTTACCAGTATGTGAAGAAGACCACTCAGAGAGTCAGCAAGGAAAAGGAACAATTTTCCGAAGATGTCATCAAAGCATGTTTGCCTTGCCTATATCTATATATTGAAGTAGTATCTTCAATGATGTCGATAACAATTTTCCACTTTTCATTGAAGTACGGAGTGCAATATCGACCAATGTAGTCTAGTGAAAGCAAAATGCCCTCACGTAGGTAGGTAGTCATCGTTGGTGGTAGGGTGTCCTTTTCTACATCCTTCTGCTTCTGTACTTGCTTCCATGCCAGACCACAAAAACATGCAATGATGCAATGATTGTAGGATAAACGTTGGAAAAGTTGTTTTTTTTATTTTTTTCTTACTATTTCCACCACTCAGGCCTCTAGAGACTCTCGGGCAGAAAAGGATCTTTAAGCTGACATTGAGTGTGAGAATTCGAAGAATTGTGTTTAGAAGAAGAGTATGTGGAAAACTTGATTATATTCCTTAATGAATATGATACAAAGTGTGCATACTGAAAAGGATATTCAAACTTTCAAAGGAAATCCTGGCATGCTTTCAATTTTTATTTTTAAATCAATTAGTTTTTATTAGGACTGTTATGTGGCTTAAACATAGGAAATTCTTAATAATTCCTTTGGAAGCAAAACGAGAAAAGGATTCAGTTCAGAGTATCACAATTTCATTGCCATTAAATATGCCTGTATAGATATCGAAATGGGTTCATTGGATTCTAAGTAGAAATAAATGATGTGGAAAAATCCTTCGCTAAGTAGCAAATTATATGTATTATATGTGCTTTATGTGAGAAGAAGATGGAATTAGTATTAATGGTCTATAAAGATATTGGATTAGGAGATTGGAGATACTAATTGAAACAAATTTACGAATGGTTACAGGCTGTGCTCTGAAGCTATAATATTATTTCAATTGAGTGCAAATATACCTCATTTTCATCCTCCTCCTTAAAATTGGAAGTATTCTGAAATCTTTCGGAAGACACTAAATTACTTTGGGAATTTCATACAAACAACTATTTATTAAGATCTTTCTGCTTATATCCGCCAACAGTGTGTTCTTTCTTTCGTTTAGTTAAAGACAGAGGAAAAGATGTTGTGATGAAAAATGCAAAATATGCCTCGGATGACCAAACCAAAAATGTTGACCCACCGTGATGGTTTAGCTGTGGATTCGCTGTCAGAGGAAAACTAAGACAAAATCGCTTGAGCTTTCACGAAGTTAGCGAAAGAGTGACAACGATCCGCATTCCGGAAAAATTCCACCACCTAACCCTAATAAGCGCCTATGCTCCTACAGAATAGAAAGACGTTTTTTGGCCACTGCTCATAGGTTTTGGTGAGGAGCTCGTAGAAACTTTCTTTGGTAGCGCAAAGAAAGTTTCTATGAGCTCCTCACCAAAACCTATGAGCACTGGCCAAAACATGACATTAAAATCCCCCTTTGAGACTTTAATGCCAACATTGGGAGGGGAAACATCTTTGGTATGACTATCGGAAAACACATCCGGTACGAAACCACTTCCCATAACGGACTTAGGCTCATCGATTTTGCAGCACATGGTGCTGAGCAGCACACGATTTCCGCGTCCCGACATCCACAAGGGCAAATCGATCATGTTGCAATTCTGAACGGATTTTCAAGGAGCTCTTAGGCGAACACCAACTACGCCGTGGAAATTCAATGTTCGACGACTTCAATCGGAAGAGACCGCCGCTGCCTATCTCTTGAGTTTGCAAGAAATCTTTTGACCGATGATATGAACCCAGAAGGTCTTCTCACAGCCTCTCCCCAGAAAACCCTGGTTCGATTCCGAATGTGTTCAAACAAACAAAGCTAAACAAGTCGTGGCTCCAGAGGGATACTAAAGAGTGTCCAGAAATCATTATGTTGAGCCAAGGAAGGATGACAAACGCTAACTCAGAAGGAAGAAAACAAAATACCAACAACGCAAAGTCTACGAGAAGCAGAGACGTTTTTGCAGAAATGAGTTGCGAAACTTCAACTGAAGAGTAAAATAGTCTACATCAGGTTTCACAAAGCGCCCTGGGCCCTGCAAAGATCAGGATGGAAACACCGTTGTGGAAACGCAGGCGATGTTAGGCATCTGGAGAGACTACTTTAACCAGTTTTTAAATGGCGATGAAATCCAAGATGCCGCCCAAGACCAATTTTTACCAGTTAATCTAGATGACGACCATGAACTCAGTATACCATCTGCCTGATTCACAAAAAAGGAGACTCTGCGCCAACATAGAGGCATAAGTCTTTTAAACATCGCCTATAAGATCCTCTTCAGCGTTTTATGTGAACGTCTCAAGCCGTTTGCTGATGATCTGATAGTTCCTTACCAATGCGGCTTCAGACCTGGAAAATCTACGACCGACCAAATTTTCACATTACGCCAGATCCTGGAGAAAACCCAAGATATAACATCGACAACCACCACCTGTTCGTCAGTTTTAAAGCCACCTACGACAGTGTTAATAGAGTTGAACTGTATCGTGCCATGTCTAACTTTAGCATCCCTGATAAACTGATACACCTTATCAGGATGACGTTGGAGAATGCTCGCTGTTCCGTCCAAGTTGGTTGGGACTCTACTGAAAATTTCGAACCTACAAAACCACCAGAGGGCCAAAACAAGGTGAAACTCTATCGTGCAGAAAATGTAACACAGAGCACCCATGCCAGTAGATCAGGCACCATTTTTAATAAATCGACACAATTACTTGGGTTTGCAGACGCCATTGACGTGATAGGAAGAACAAAGCGAGCAGTAACCGGTGCCTTCACTACTATGGAGTCAGCTGTAAGCAGAATGGGACTGAAAATAAACGAGGACAGGACGAAGTATATGCTTTCCCTTTCATCAACAAAAGTCCAATCTCACCACCGACTTGGTCAGAGTGTGACCATTGATAGGTATAACTTCGAGGTAGTCAATGAATTTGTCTACCTGGGTACTGCTGTAAACACAGGCAACAACATGAGCGCTGAAATCAAACGCAGAATAACTTTTGCTAATCCCTGTTTCCTTGGCTGAATAAGCATTTCAGGAATAAAGCCCTATCGAGAAGAACCAAGGAGACACTGTACATAACACTCATCATCCCGGTCCTGTTATGGTACAATAGCATGGACCCTCTCCCAATCGAACGAAGTCACTTGGAGTCTTCGAAAGAAAAGTTCTGCTTACGATTGATGGTCCTATCTGCGTAAACCAAGAAGACAATATTTGGGGAAGAAGATACCGTGTGCTGTACAGCGACATGAGCCTAGACAGAAAAATCCGAATTCAACGACTAAGATGGTTGGGCCATGTAGAGCGAATGGACATCGACGCTCCAGCTTTTAAAGTCTGCAACGCCAAACCAGAAAGAGTCAGAAGCCCAGGTAGACCTTATCTTCGATGGATCTACCAGGTAGAGGGAGACCTCCGACAACTTTTAGTGTAAAATTGGAGACGGCAAGCAAGAGATCGAGAAGGCTGGAAGAGCATACCAAGCAATGTCTAGGAGCACCACGCTCTAGTGGAGTATCTAAACATAAGTAAGTAAAAAATTAAAACAACATTAATTAGCTTTGGAAATTTAAGTGTCAAACAAATGCGATGCTCGAAATTTGTATTTAACAATTTATTTTATACATGGTGTTTTTTTTTTAAATGGTGTAGGCAATGGCACCAGTTGCCTCCTGAGTGCTTAAGTGCACCATAGACCACTTTTTCGGGAAACTGAGTTAATGATGCAGTTATACTTATTCGAATATTCTCTATCGTTTGGTCCTATCCCCATTGCTCTATCCCTATTATTAACGAAGTTACGAAAACCACTTTTGCTCTATAGACCACACATTTTTGGGTTCTCTACGTGCTTATTTGCAATTTTTGTATAGAAGTTGGAATAACAAACACTTAGTGCTTAAATGTAAAGAGCAAATTAAACTAAAATATATTTTCAGTTCTTAATTGCCCCATATCCACAGGAAGTGGGATATAGAAGCATTTAAGCTCACATAATATATTACAACTAAGTAAACATTTTAGTGCTTATTTGCTCTATATATACATGGACAAATATACAGTCAGCTTGAAAAGTATAAATAGAAGCATTAATTTTGTGATTATTTCAGTTTGTTTCGTGCTCTCGTAGAGTAAAGATCGGAGGAGTGACAAATAAAAAAAAAAGTATGGCTGATAAGAAAAGGTAAGAAATATTGTTAAAAAAAAAAAGTACAAATTATTTGAAATCAATTGAAATAAATCAAAATTTAATTTTAAAATCATTCGCTTTCCAGTATCAACACCCTTACAGGTATAACAAATAATATTGGTTCAACAGACAGATCTTCTTCACCACCTCCATATTTAGATCCTCTAGTTAAAAAGTGAGTTTTGTTTTGTAATTCTTCTTTATTGTTAGCTTACAACTATTTTCTCTGACCTTATAGAGCAATGGCCAACACACTTTCTGACTCCGAAAGTAGCAATTATGATAATATATCTCTTTTCGGAGATAATTCAGATATTGACAAAAATTATGAACTGGACTCTAACGATTTGTCATCCTCTGATGAAGAGCCGAATACTTCCCAATTAGACAACAACACGGAGGATCCTCTGCAAGAGAATTTAGAAGCTGAAGCTCCTATTCTACTGCAAGATAGTTTCTTAGACATTGAGGAGGATCCACTTCAACACAATTTGGCAGCATCCGTAAGTTCAAACCGACCTCAAGATGAAGAGCAAGTTGGTGTAAACAGGCTGATTACACCGCGATCAGTCAAAGAAACGAATTTTCCACCGAGAAAAAGCCCAAGAAATCCCCCACAATGGAAAAAAGAGGTGCTCAAGCGGCTAAGAGAGACAGGTAAGCCATACACATCACAAAGCGGAAGAGACATGCCTGCCAAGGTCTTGCAACCAAGTGGTTGTAACAATTCTTGCACGTTTTTATGTACCAAGTATTTCCCACAATCAGAGCGACAGAAAATTCTTACTCATTTTTGGACTCTCAATGATAAGGAAAAAAAATTCTTTTACTCAAAATTTATTTCTATGTGTCCTTGCAAACGCAAAAGAACTTCCTCAACTAAATCTCGAAAGTCCACAAGTTTTATATATTACTTGCCAAATAATAGTACCAACACCAAATTAAGAGTTTGCCGATCATTTTTCCTATCCACAATATCAGTTGGAGAAGGTATTTTAAGTGAAGTTAGGAAACACATTGAAAGTTTTCCGGTTGTAGACTCTTACTATATAAGAGCAAATAGCCAAAAACAGTTCTTGGAGCCTTCAGTCCAATCCGTACAAAATATGTACAAGATGTACCAAGAATGTACAGGAAATAAAGAGCCCAAATTATGTACATATAGAAAAATCTTTAATACGGAATATAATCTATCTTTTCACTATCCCAAAAAGAATAAATGCGATATCTGCGAAAAGTTCGCAATTAAAATCAAACCAACTGAAGATGAAAAAAATCAGTTTGAACTACACCGAGAACTTAATGAAAAAGCAAAGCAGCGAAGAAAAGCCGATAGAATTCTTGATAAGAAAGTAGCAGTTATATGCTATGATCTACAAAATGTATTAACATTACCAAAGGCCAATGCATCAAATTTTTTTATAAAAGAAAATTCCAGGCATATAATCTTACTGGCCATTGTAATTTAAACCAAGTAACGTATTGTGCGATGTGGTATGAGACCCAGAGTGGTCGCACAGGAAACGATATAGCTAGTGCGCTTACAAAAATTTTAGAAGCCGTTTTGAAGGATAATCCCAAAATTGAAGTCATAATACTTTGGAGTGACTGCTGCGTTCCCCAGAATAGGAATAGGAAGGAAATACACAAATACGCACTGTTTCACAAAGATTTTCAGTTCCTGGACATTCACGAGTACAAGAAGTAGATGCCGTACACAGCGTTATAGAAAAACACTTGAAGCACATAAGCTACTATAGCCCGATTTCTCTTCTTCGTAATTTAAAATCAATGAAATATAACAATGTCGCACTGAAAATAATGCAAATGAAAAAAGATGATTTTAAGAACTTCAACTCTGGAAGCATTCATTTAAATTTTGCTAGCCTGAAGTATAGTTTAGCAAAAGAAATAACTTACCGCCAAAATGATTTATCCTCAGTAATTTTTAAAGAAAACTATGGGGAAAATGCTGAAGAAAAATTAGTTCAGGTCATCTTAAATAGAGCAGCATTACATGGCAAAGCAAGCACATCAACTGCTTCAGCCTTCGAGCTTCCGAAAATTTTAATTTGCAATACCTTACCAAACACCTCAGCAGAAAAAATAAAAGACATTGTTTCAATGTTTCCTTACATGCCCCAGGAGGATGTCAACTTTTATAAAGTTATATTTAAGATAACGTAAAGAAATAACTAATTAAAAACTGTTTTTTTAACATTAATTAATACAAAACGCTGTGAAGAGAAGTTATAACTAAAATTAATGTACTTTGAATCCTATAGCTATAAGTTAACTACAAAATGTGTTTGTGAACACTTTTTTATTTTTTTTTATTTTTTTTTTATTTTTTTTTATTACTTTTTAAATGAATTTAAAAAAAAAAACTGTGAATTTTTAATTTTTTTTTTAGTTTAATAAAATGTTTGTTAAAAAAGCAAAAAAAATCAGTCTTTGTTTCAAATCAATTTTATTAAATACGCTTCGATGTTTCAGTTTTGGTGGGAATCTTCTTCAAGGCCGAATTAGTAATCGACTGTCTTTGATCCTTTCAAAAAAGCAGCCGTAATAACAATATCTATATATATAAAAATGAATTGGTGTCTGTTTGTACGCGCCTAACTCGGCTAAATATTATCCGATATGCATGACGATTTTTTTGTTGGATTTGTTTTGAACCAGGTAAACACACAACGGAGCCGGTTTTTTTTTTTTTTTTTAATTTTAATTTTTTTTTCACTTGCAAAAACAAACGAGTTTCTTCTCCACCTGTGCAAGTGACCCGTTCGCCAGAGCTGCTCTACTCGGAAATGCCTCGCTATTATATTTGGAATGCGCCGTACAAAAAATTTAAACGTCGAAAACAAGGGCAAGCTGTTGCCGGATATGCGGATGTGTATTAAACTGATGCGCTTGGTCGTATTTATGCTGTTCATCCAAAAAATGACGACTGCTTCTAACTGCGATTGCTTTTGGTCAATGTGCCTGGTCAAACTTCGTACGAGAACCTGTGGACTGTTGATGGTGTGCTGTGTGCCACATTTAGAAAAGACTGTCAGCGGATGAATTTGTTTGCCAACGACAATCATTGGGACGCAACACTTTCTCACAAAACGTTTCTCCTTTCGTTGATTTTTACTTCAATTCGGTCAAGATTCAACATAGCGCTTGCTATTGCCTCTTCTCGAATAGCGGACATGTTGTTGGAAGGTGGTTGCACAGCACATTCAGCGTTAAAATTGCCACTGAATCTGCAGTTTAATGACAAATCAACATTCAATATTTCAAGAAATTCTGCTATGGCACAAGTGTTGAAAACTTTCAAAATTATCATCTGGGATGAATGCTCTTGATCGAACAATGAAAGATCTACGGAACAATATGAGATGCTTTGGAGGAGCAATGATGTTGCTAGCCGGTGATTTCCGTCAAATTTTACCAGTAATCCCGCGATCAACGCCTGCAGATGAACTCAACGCTTGCCTAAAATTATCGTATTTCTGGCGATACGTAAAGAAGCTGCAGTTGACGACTAACATGCGAGTTGCGGTGCAGAACGATCCATCAGCCGATGATTATGCAAAAAAACAATTGGCAATTGGAAATGGTTGAATTACCGTTGATGCTGCAACTGGCCTGATTTTGTTCCCGCTGAATTGTGAATTCACATCATAGAAGGAAGAACTCATCAGCAAAGTGTTCCCTAACATCGGTCACAATTATTTGAACCACGATTGGCTCAGTGAACGCGCGATATTAGCTGCGACAAATAAGGACGTCGATGATTTGAATTTCATCATTCAAAATAAAATCGCAGCTCCACTGCATTCGTTCAAATCGGTGGATCGCATAACAAATGATGACGAAGCAACAAACTACCCAATTGAATTTATGAATTCGTTGGATGTTTCCGGTCTACCACCACACAATTTGCAAATCAAAGTCGGCTCTGCCATCATAATGCTGCGCAATCTGAACCAACCAAAACTATGCAATGGAACTAAGTTGACAGTGAAGAAACACATGAACAACGTCATCCAAGCGACAATAATCAAAGGCAAGTTCAAAGGCGAAGAAGTTCTCATTCCAAGAATTCCTTTGATACCAACCGACTTGCCATTCAAGTTTGAGCATATTCAGTTTCCCGTTCGACCCGCATTCGCCATGACAATAAACAAATCGCAAGGCCAATCGTTGCAAGTGTGTAGCCTTAATCTTGAATTCCCTTGCTTTTCACATGGACAACTGTTCGTGGCGTGTTCGCGTGTCGGAAAGCCATCTGCATTGTTTGTTTATGCACCGGACAAAAAAACAAACAACGTTGTTTATCACAAAGCGTTGCAGTGACCTAATCATTTCTGTTTAAATAAAAGTAATTTTCATCAATTTAATATCAATTGTTTAATTCTTTCTTAAGAGAGGCTCGACTTTCGAAAGTTACACTTAATCAATTTAAGGCGGAACGAAGTTCGCCGGGTCAGCTAGTATTTTTATAATATTGTAAAAAAAATAGAAAACGAGGTAAACAACAGGAAACAAATTTATTTTATATAAGAAAAATTATATACCTTCACGTTACCAAGCTACATAACAAAGTTAAATGCAGTCTTTTCGAAGTTTTTATTTTTAATATTAAAGCATTTTTTTTTTACTAAAAATTTTAAATAAAAAAATAACACTAATAAAACAAGCTCCTAATAATGTTGAAGTATTTTAATAACCCATTCTGAATAAAATCAAATGTATTTTTCTAAAAAAATTTAATGGAGCAAAAATAATTTAATTTATTTTTCATAATTTAGTGTTAAAATATTGTATCATTTTGGAAGGTTCCTCATTGACTTAAAGATATGCCAATGTGATATAAAGTAGGGCATACCCAGAGCATTTATATTAATTTTTATTTTATATTTTTATCACTAAAAATAAAATTTTTAAAATTAATATTGCTACAGATTTTCATTTTTATTTTATTTTCGTTTTTGTTTGTTTTCCAATGTTTAGTGCACAAATGTCCTATATCCCATGGAAAAATGAAGTTTGGTTTTCATTGATTTACATATCGTATGGAACAGGGTCCTATATCCATTTCTGACTTTTTCGAACTTTTTTTTTTTAACCGTAACAGTTTTTAACCAAAGAGAAATGTTCAATTAATATGTATAAACATTAAAAAGTCATATTGGTTAAGTAGAAAGTAACGCAATTATTTTTCAAACCTTAAAATTCGTTTTCTGAGGAATAATTTCGATGGATATGAGGCACTTAAGCACTCAGGCGTCATTGAAGTCATCTGGCTATAGATAATTACTGCTACCCGTGCGAAACCGGGTCGGGTCGCTACATTTAATTTTCATTTGTATATTTGTCAATCTTGAATCATTTTGAGTATTCATTTTACCTTAATATAAGAAAACTGATATTAATTGCTCTTATAATTTGACACAATATTTATTGATTTTGAGGCGTTACGAAGTCCGCCGGGTCAGCTAGTCAACTATAAAATTCGAATTCGTATATCTAGTATATTACTTGCTGTGAAAAACAAAAAACATACCAACACTTATCGCGATCTTAAAAATTAAAATTCAAGCCCTTATTTCACCATTCACCACAGTGTACTAAAAAATAATTATTATTTTATTGTGTAGTTCGTTTCTCAAAGTTCACCACGAAACCATTTAGCCTTAGCCCATGCACAACCCAATACCCAACTTGGTTGAACCGTGGTGAAATCAATCACTCACTCTCTTTGTCTTCAGTTCTGTGGCGTGTTTGATGCAAAACGTTTCGGGAGTGCCGTATTGTTATAAAAAATATATTTTTCATCGAGTATCCGGGCGATTTTATTCATAAAATATTGAATTAAATGTATACTATTGTGTCTTAAATTTATTAATATAGTTTTTCCCAAAAAAGATGGTTTTTATACCACAAACTCGGTTTGAAAAAAAAGCAATTTCTTTCTGCAAGGTTTTTCTCGCGAGAAACGGCTGTGGTGATGGTGAAATCAAAAAAAGAAGCGGTCGGTTCGTTTCAATATCATGGTGAAATCAATTTTAAATTGTGATTCAAGTTTTGTTTTTGTCGATTAGTAAAATTAAAGTAAATTTATATGGCCATTGCAAATTTTTTCGTTTTCAGTGAAAGAATGGTTTTAAATAAAAAAACAAATTGAACGGGTTTATGTGAAAACTATATGTTGAATTTAAAGAAAATATTTGAGCTTGAAGTTCTGTTTCTCCATTATTGTAATTTTTAAGCATTGAGGATTTCGAAGCCAAGTAATGGTGAGTGCAGTTTATAATTTTTTTTTATACAGTTAGCTTTAAGACTTAGTAGCTAGTTCAATAATTTGATTCCCCAAGTTTAATTCAACTTGAAGGTATTAGTTTGACAGGTGATATACACATACATTTATATTAATTTAACTTCATTTTCTGAAAGTATTGAAGACTTTTATAAGAAACTTACGTGGCTTCCAACCTTAGTATATTCACTGCCAACATATTTATCTATGTATTTGCTTGCATAATATCGGATAGGTTATAATAATAGTATTGTATAGGGATCACGGCGTTATTTTGAGCGACAGAATCTAAAAAGGACAAAATCTATAAAAAAAAATTATAGCAAGATTAAATCTAGAAGTCGAAAAGTCTTGAATGTTAACAAATGTAGAAAGAGGGTATTCTAGAATATAATAAATCTAGAATAATGAAAAATATATTCTAGATTTTCTATAATCCTTATCAGAGTTTAGTTGGATTTGTCACTACGATTATGTTTGTTGTTGATTATAACTGTAGTTACCCTTCCACAATAATTGTTTCATTTGTTAAGCTCTGTCAAGATAAATTAATCTATACCTATATATAAAAATCAAAGCCACTTTTCGTTGTAATTTTATAACTCAAGAACGGGCTCACCTATCCAAACCAAATGTTTTGGCTTTGTTCGGACTATTTAGTAGATGGTTTATGTGAAGTTTGCACAAAATCGGTTAAGCCATTCTTCATTTATAACATTTTGTTAATGAGGATTTTACTGTAAAATTAAAACTTTTTTCAGATGGGGACTGTACTGTCAAATTGAAAATTTTTTGAGTGTTGACAGTACAAATACAAATATGTTGTTTGTTCAATAGTACTATGTATATGTGTGCGTGTACTTTGCTTAAAGCAAATTGTCAGCAATAATTATTGCTTTGTGTATAACGTGCCTGGAAAATTAGCGTTTAAAACTCAATGATGATACTTATGGATTTCCTTTGGATATTACACTTGATATTTTAAAAGAGAGAAACATAAATTTTGACCAGAAAGGTTTTGATGATGCAATGGAAGAGCAAAAAGAGAAAGCACGTGCTAAATGAACTGGATTTGGTGAAAAATCTGTTGAGCAAGTATGGTTTGATTTGATCGATAAGTTTGGCAAAACAAAATTTGTTGGTTATGAGTTCAATGAAGTAAGTGATGCGAAAATACTAGCTATAGATTCCCCTTTTCGTTGTAATTTTCAAGAACGGGCTCACCTATCCAAACCAAATGTTTAGGCTTTGTTCGGACTATTTAGTAGATGGTTTATGTGAAGTTTGCACAAAATCGGTCGAGCGGTTCTTCATTTATCGAATTTTTTGTAAAAAATGATTTAAATAAATGGCGGATCATTTTGTTAATGGGGACTGTGCTATCAAATTGAAACTTTTTTCAGTGTTGACAGTACAAGCATGTTGTTATGTCATTCATGCGGTTATTTCATTTTGGACGTGCTTCGATTAAAGCAAATTGTCAGCGATAATTATTGATTTGTGTTTATATTTTTCAACATATTGTTGAGTGCTTTCTTACAAACGGAGAGTCCTAAATTGTTTAATTGTTCAATTGTAATATATATATGTGTGCGTGTACTTTTTTACATATCGTTTTCAGGCTTTTTTTGAATTAAATTGTCAATTGCATTGTCCAGGCACGTTAAACACAAAGCAATTGTCAATTGCGGCGCAGGGTCAAAAGTCCACAGGCCAAAAGTCCACAATGGACTTTTGACCCACTTGGGTGGGTCAGAAATGCACAAATATATTATGGACTTTCGGCCCACTATAGTGAGCCAAAAGTACACAAGAAATCCCTGTGGACTTTTGGCACATCGATTATGGACTTTTGACCCACTCAGGTGAGCCAATAGTCCATAATGGTGTACAGTGTACAGCTCTCAATCTTTTACTTTTTGTGACTAAAATGAGTCACAGTTCGGTATTGTAGTCTACAAAGGGTTATCATAATGCTTGGACCAAACTCAAAAAATTAAATTATAATCTTAGGATATTGAAAAACGATCATTGAAGCATTCTAACGTCTAAGCTTCTTTAGCGTACGCAATTTGTTTTTTTTTTTGTAAAATTCATTCACTATCCATAATAATTTCATCTCCTAGTTTATTTAAAAAATAAAACTAAATTGATTCATAAAAATATCGGTACACCCTGTAACCAGCTGTGAAGAGCAATGGTGTTAATATTCTCATTTAAAGATTATATCGGTAAATGCTTTGAAACAATCAATGCAAACGAGTTGTCCAAGTTGTCTGTCATTAACAGAAGTAAAAAGCTTTAATTTAAGTCACTGCGATTTTTTAATTGATTATTGAAGTAAATATCAATCTAATCAAATAAAAAATCGCGCGATTTTTTATTTGATTATATTTATATTTACTTCAATAATCAATTAAACAATCGCAGTGACTTAAATTAAAACTTTTCAGTATTTACTGTACCTATTATTTATTTTTTAATTGGTCAAATAAATACTGAAATTCTTTTATTTAAATCACTGCTATTTTTTAATTGATTATATTAATAATTAATACAGTAATCAATTAAAAAATAGCAGTGATTTAAATAAAAGATTTTCAGTATTTATTTGATCAATTAAAAAATAAATAATAGGTACAGTAAATACTGAAAAGCTTTAATTTAAATCACTGCGATTGTTTAATTTAAGTAAATATAAATATAATCAAATAAAAAATCGCGCGATTTTTTATTTGATTATATTGAATTGTTTATTTTGTTTTTTTTTTTTTTTCATGTGCTATTATTTTCTTTAAAAATAAAAAGAATAATTCTTAATTTTTTTTCTTCAATATGGACTTGTGACCCACTTTCCTCTAAATTGTATGAACTTGTGGCCTAGTTCCTTGTGTACTTTTGGCTCACTAGGGTGGGCCAAAAGTCCATAATATATTTGTGCACTTTTGACCCACCCAAGTGAGTCAAAAGTCCATTGTGGACTTTTGGCCTGTGGACTTTTGACCCTGCGCCGTCAATTGCATTGCGGTAAGTTTTGAACTGTTGAAGTGAATTACACTAGAAGCATTTAATCGAACAACGCAAGATTTACGTGGTAATCAACAGCTTTTTGGTATGGTGCTTTGATATTACTGTCAGGGGACTTTCGTCAAACATTGCCTGTTATTCCTCGATCAACTCCTGCTGATGAAATAAATGCCTATTTGAAGTCATCAGTTCTTTGGATAAACTTATGTACAAAAATTGACACTGAACATTAATATGCGTATTTTTAGAAATTGGTGATGGCAAAACACAAATCGACAGTACGATTAATCGCTGTACCGAAAATTTTTTGTACAATTGCGCAATCGATAGATGAATTGATTGAATGTGTTTTTTCCGAATATTCTTCAGAATTACAGAAATCATAATTGGTTGAGAGAACGCGTTATTTAAGCACCGAAGAACATTCATATCAATGCTATTAATTTTCAAATTCAAGCGAAACTGTCAGGTGTAGTCACGACATATAAATCAATTGACAGTGTTATGAATCAAGATGAGGCAATGAATTATTATCCAATTGAATTTTTAAATTCATTGTAACCGGCTGGTATGCCACCGCATTGCTTGAATCTGAAAGTTGGTTCTTTGATTATATTATTGCGAAATATTAATCCACTCAAAACTGGTTAATGGCACCAGATTGGCAGTGATAAAGTTATTGCCAAATTTGATTGAAGCTACGATCTTAACTGCTAAATCAAAAGGAGAAGTTTGTTTGATACCGCGTATCCCTATGATTCCAAATGATATGCCATTTGAATTCAAAGGATTACAATATTCTGTGCGTTTATCATTTGCGATGTCCATCAACAAGGCCCAAGGGCAAGCACTTAACGTTTGTGGTGTGAATTTGGAGGAATCATGTTTTTCACATGGCCAACATTATGTTGCCGGTTCCAGAGTCGGTACCCCCAGCCGTTTGTTTATTCATGCTCAAAATGGAAAAACAAAAAATATTATTTATCCAAATGTTTTGGATTAGCTACCAATAAATAAAATATTTTTTTGTTTGAATAAATGACTTTGATGTTCCAATTCTATTATTTCACTTTATAGGGAAGCACGTACCGGGCCGCTAGTATTATATATTAATATACACTTTTTTTCAAACCTCTTATTAGTAATGATTTCGTTCACTTGCATATTGAATTTGTCTGCTTACATTGTGCTAAGAGACCAGGCCTTACTTGAATAAAGTATACTTAGGTACCTGCCATATCTGTTAACATTTTAGGTACATGTCTAATATTGTCCTACACTATTATTTCATTCTCTTTAGAATTTTTTTTAATATTTTATTAATATTAATTCTAGATTTTGTCCATTCTAGTTTTTTTTTTTAATTTTGTTGATTCTTGATTTTTTTCGAGATGTTCCGTTTCTCGATTTTTTTTTAAATTCTAGATTTTTTTTCTAGATTTTCCCCTTCTAGATTTTTTTGCTCTGGATTGTTTTTTAGATATCGTGGTAAGCCCGAAATTTTCTAATAATTATAAGCTTTTTTACCCCACTATTCATTTTGCTTCGTCGACTCTTTTGCAAAAAAAAAAAAAATCTTAGTCAATCGATGAGCAAAACGTTACTATCTCTTGGGTTAACTTTTTCGAAGATGAACAAATGCAGTACAAGGACCGACCGTTTTATATAGCAACATTTTAATTTTTCATTTTGAACTTCTATGGCCATCGTGATTGATGTAAGCGGATACCCCTGGCCTAGTTTCTTAAATTTAAAACTATTCCTGTGTGTGCTATGTCTTGTCAGTCTTCAGGGATGATATATGGACCTTCAAGTTCCTAGCGATTCCAAACGAATAGCAGAAATGTTGTAAACTGTCTCTGATATATGCTAAATTTTTAATACACTGATTTTTTATAAAACATAAGAATTAAAACTTGATTTTTCTTATGAACAGTGAACACCTTAGAGATTTAGGATGTTCTTACCTGAAGCTGGAAGCAAGAACCTAAGAAAATCTCATCATCCGTTTGTTCCTCAGGAAACACGAATCGTAAATATATACCAAAACATACAGACAAACACCGAGACATCTTCTCGATCATCTTAGTTTCATATTGATTTAAAACCATGAATGCCTAACCTGGTGCTTTAGAACCTTGATAAGATGGAACCTACATCGCAAGTAACTTGCCATAAACTTTAAGAAAACTTTTCCCGCCATTCCCACAAGAACCGTTAAATTTCTCATGTATTCTTATGCCACTCACTTCCATAAGCACATGTCCCCAGAAACCCTATACCCAACCCATCCCGAATTCCGACCCTGAATAGTGTGAAATGTTACCGTTTTGAATGTCGTCTCTACTAACTATAAGTTACTTTGTTTTCACACTTCCTGCGTTGCGGACTTTCAATGCAAAAGTTTAATTCACAGCTGCATCTCACAGCCACTACACCTGTCAGTAGGTACAATGTCTTTCAGAAGTCTGAGGTTAGAAATTCGTATCCGAGTCACCAAGTTTATATAAATAAATTAATTCACCCGAGCTTAGGAGTTCGAAGGGTTGAAAAACTTCGCAGAGGCTGGAAAAGAAGTTGGTTGTCAGTTAAATAAGTCAAAGCCGTCTTCGATGGAATTAAACGAAAAACATTTCTGAAAAATTGTATCCAATAAATTGCTTTAAATTCCACCAATCCCGCTCGATGGATATATCTAATTTCCATAATTTAAGCTAAACTACACACTACTTGAAGATATCTGCTGTGCATAGTGCATTGCATCTATTTGATGTGATCAAGTAAATTGAATTCACCTCATAGCCTTGAGGTCCTGTGTGCTGCTCCTTGCTGCAGAGAATCTGCAAATTTAACAATTCATTTAATCACCTCATAACGTTCATTAACTAATTTCTACATATATACGCTCTTGTGTCTTGTGTGTGGCATTGGCGTTGGCGTTGATCTCTCCGTTTTGCTAGAGAATTCACTTAACAATTATGCATCAAACATCTGTGAAAGCAAGCAAAATGTAAATCACGTTGTTCTAGATTAAGTATATACTATTCTCCTCGAACTCGACTAAACACTATATTGTCTTAACTAAGTTCTCACCTTAACTCTGATATTACAACACTTTGGTAGGCGAAAACAACAGCAACACGGCATGGCAGTATCAGAGTATAACAACAAATAAACAACGACTTGCAAAACAGTTGCGAGCAAGGATATGACGACGGACGGTGTTATAAGGACGACGACGAGTACGAGGACGAAGTTGAAGGCGGTACGTATACAAAAGCAAAGCTTCGGTGTATAGTTTCAGGTGGTTTGCATTTAATTGCATCGCCTCGTTTACTCCTTGGCGTTTTGAATTGCTGATGAAATTTTAATGAAAGCGATGACGAACGTTGTTGTTGTTGTTGGTATTGGAAGGAAACTTTTGTTGTTGGTGGCCCAAGTTTGCAGTGGAGCACTAACATAGAACACCACTCCACTACCTATAGCAACCGATAGCAATGAATAACTTAAGCACTTAATTTCCGGTTGCACTTGATAATTGTGAGATGGTTAAAGAAGAAGATGCTTAGGGAAGAGAATTTTTAAGCTTGTTGCAAGTTGCAATATTATTCAAGGATTTGGCCAAGCAGAAAATGCAAATTCTAGAGTAAGCACCGAAATCGGGACGATGTGATGGTGGGGATGGAAAATTACCTTTAATACGGAAATTAGCCTACACTTCTCGTGATACCGAGAATGGGTATCGTAAATATTTTATTTTGCGTTTTTCCCAAGAAAAGAAGGCACACAGTAAAGCCATATGTCGAAATTGAAATATTTCGAACAAAAAAAATAATGAAATGATATCAGCATTGAAATATCAAAATCTAACCGCTTCGTTTATCGAAATGTTTTGTTGAGTTTTTTCTTAATCTATAACAATATTTTTAAGTATTGAGTGCCTAATTCTAGTTCAAAATCTTTGAAAATTAATGCTTTCTGTAGTGTCGACTTTTCTTGCTTTCGAAAACTGAAGATACCCTATTCCATATTTTTGTACCAGCTCTATATAGGGCTTCAGCCTAAACGACTTAATGGATTTTCTTCAAGCATTAGATACAACAGTTTAAAGAAAAACTGTTGTCGAGTTTTTTTTTACTTGCGATTGTAGGTTCTTACCTACCATAAGCAAGTTATGCATTGGTCGAAAAAAAAAGTTTTGAGATAACAATCAAACATGACATTACGATCAGTGGAGTAACTATACCTTCTAAGGCCCCTGGCAAATTATTAAAATAGGGCCCTCCCAATAAAAATAAAGTAGTAAAATTAAGCCATTTACTTTCAGGTCTCACGCCAGACTTACAATACAGTAATGGTTTTCTACAAAAGATCTATTGTCACTATATTTAAAGAAAGAGCTTTTAGGTATTTAATGTCTGTTTTCGATCACGAACCGATTCACTTGATCTAACTGATATATCAAATTATCCTTATCAAAAACATATGGTGAAGATGCAATTATGTCCTCACTAAAATATGATTGACTTTGATATTTGCTAGTACCTTGTTGTGGTTGTTCTGGATCAACACTAGTGTCGAGTTCTGCATAAACTATTCTGTTACTTTCAGTAAGGTGCAATTCTTCACTTTCGGATCACTGTTCACTCTCGTTTTCATCAAAAAAGTCATCATTGTTAAAGTACTGGATAATTTTAGGTAACTTTTTTTAAGCTCCTTCTTTCTCTTACGTTTTTCACTCCCACTTATTTTCTAAAACTAGACATGATGGATATATTATTTTCACAATTAACTTTACTTTGCCTCCCCATTTGCATCAGGTTCAATAAATAACTAAAACTATGAAAAATAAAAGATACCTACAAATGATGAAGTTTGTTATAACAATCAAAAAAAGAATGCGCTGTAGAGTCCTTCGGAAACAAAAATAGAAATAAGGGATTTCATTTCTCTAACACTGAGAGCGCCCAACAGCAGCGCTAAAAAAAAGCATTTTCTTAGTTTACAAAATGAGTCACTAGCTGGCCCGTTCCAGCAATTTACAACGACAAAAAATGAAGCAACCAATGG
This sequence comes from Platycheirus albimanus, assembly GCA_916050605.2. Classification (NCBI taxonomy): domain Eukaryota; kingdom Metazoa; phylum Arthropoda; class Insecta; order Diptera; family Syrphidae; genus Platycheirus; species Platycheirus albimanus. The sequence goes on along the minus strand of OU696696.1, from coordinate 287,906,094 downwards.
ATGCGTTCTAAAATTTTGTTGAATTTGTTGAAATCTTAATGATTGTGTGCCTCATTTTAATTGATTATAATTAATAAAGCACTTGTGGAAATTAATCTTTGACATTTAAAAAAAGATTTGATAAAACACTTGTTTTTCCACAATTTAAAATTTGTTGTTTTTAAACTTAATAATTTAACCTTAATTTATTTTTAGCTTTATTTTAAAATCATCTTTACTAAAAGACTATTTTTTGAATCCTAACTTCAATTTTAATTATCAATTTTTAATTTGTTCATTTATTTGTACAAATACTTATGTTCAACACTATGATTTGATAGATAGTTAAATCTAGTGTCCTGATGATGTCGTAACTAAGACGAAACAAGTGGGCTTAATAAATTTTTAATAAATAAACACAAATTTTAAATTGTAAAAAACAAGTGCTTAATTTAATCTACTTTAAAATGTATAATTTTTAGGTACTTAGCTACAAAATTTTGTTAAAAAAGTTAAGTTATTTATGAGCTCGCAGACTCTTAGCCGGGACCCTCTCGGGTCGGGGGCCCCTCGCATTTTGCCACCCCTGCCTCCCTATAGTTACGCCACTGATTACGATGATAGCGAAGACCAAAAAAGATGGTCTAAGAATTCTATTCGTCTGAATGTCTGTCCGTCTGCCTGTATGCATGTATAGACACCTACAGCCCAAACAGGTGGGCCGAATTCCTTCAAACTTGATATATTATACATACATATAGAGTTTTTTAATTTTTGTACAGAGGGGAAATTTAATTTTTTTTGCCTCAAAAAATTAAAATAATGATACTTGCCATATTAGGTACCGTTACGTTGAAGCTTATTTTTCTCGAAAATGGATCTAACGATTCTGATTTAAGAAAATCAGTATAGCTTTTTAGGTATGACCAATCATATGGCCAAACATTTTTTTTTTAAGTTTCTAAAAACGGTACTTTCCATACCGTTTTTTTAAGCTTTCGACTATCTCGAAAACGGCTCAACCGATACTTTCGTCATTTCACACATATATAGGTGTATATACTGCATACCTACCAACATTTTTGAAAATAATTTTTTTGTATTTTTAAAAGTATTCTTTTTTTCATTTTTTGAAAAAATTATTGTTTTGAAAACGGCTTTTTTTCAAAAATTATAAATATGTAATGTATTTGCTTAATACCTATGAAGTGGCGTTTTTAGAATTTTTTTTTTGATAAATGTTTTCAAAAAAAAATTATTCAAGAAATAAAATGGAGTACTATTTTTCAGCAAATATGTTTTTATGCCAATGTTTTTAACGAGATATGGCGCTTCAATTTCACAATTCGCCGAAAATGCCAAAAAAATAAGATTTCCACCCTATTTCTGCAGATATACCCGCTTAATCATGAAATGTTGTTGTATTCATATGGTTCCTCATTAAAATCACTAATTTTTGATACTCCCCACCCATAGCCGCTTTCTTAGTCCAGTCAGCTCGTTTTTTCGTGTAGAAAAAGGTCGGAAAATAATGAAAGGATGTTGATCAGGGATAGTTAAGTAGCATATGACAAAGTTTTGGATCTCGAAGTCCCAAAAGAGGAGGAGGGGAAGTGCAAAATGTTCGACCCTGCTCCGGTTTTCCCTCAAATCACTTTTTTTCTTTACGTCCTACAGCAAAAACGTATTTTTCAGAGCGTTTAATTTTCTCCAATTTTGTTAAGATAAAAAACCGTTTTTTTTTTTAAACTTTTCGAAAATATATTCCAATTTATATTTGAGTATGCCAACTTCTAGCACTTTGTAGTTTTTATCAGAAAAGTAAAATTAAAAAATATATAGGTATTAAACCGTTTTTAGAAAAAAAAAACAAAAATAAAAAAATTGTTGAAACTTTTAAAAAACTCAAAAAAAAATTCCAAAAATTTAAGAATATTTATTATTTTTTTTATAAAAGGGCTACTACATTTAAAATTTCATCGAAATCCGTCAAGTGGCTTACGAGAAAATCTGATTTAAAAAAACCGGTCCTATGGGAGGTACCGATATAACTTATAAGATTTTTCCTGAAAAATCTATTCCAATCAAAACATAAAGTTTGCTCAGAAAACACTATTCAGAAAGTTTTATCCAGTCGTTTTGAGAAAAATAATTTGTTCACTAAAAATCGTATTGCAGGTACCGTTAGTTTTAGAGCTACAATGCTAATATGTGATTCCAAAAACCCCTCTGTAGGACATCATAATTATAACTATCTTCCAAGTTTGAAGCAAATCGGTCCAGCCGTTTAGGCTGTATGTGCCGATACAGACGGACGGACAGACGGACATATAGACAGACAGAATTGTCGGACCCACTTTTTTCTTCTTCTCTATCATCGTAATGTCATGTTTGATTGTTAGAATTTTTTTTTCACGAATGCATAACTTGCCTTATAGTACCAAAAATTGGATAATTTGGTCAGGGGAATGGAATACTTGACATAACACTATCAAAACGCTCCTCAAAAACTCTTCAACAAACCACAAACAAAATAGAAAATTCCACTTATCTGTTTTTTTTTTTCTCAAAACACAGTTCCTTAAAGTCCTTTATTTATTACGGGAATCAAAAATCGTATTCACTTATAACCACAACTCAAAATTTAACGAACAAAACTCAATTTTGATTACTTTTCCACACCAACAAATAATTGTTTTTCTTTGACAAATATTCTCTTCTCTCATTGCTTATAAGGCTTCTGGATAGCTCGTTGAAAAACCAGGAAGTGTCCTTCTATGTCACCGTGAATTTAAGCTCATGTCTCTCTTGCTTACCCCTCGTTTGGTGTGTAGGTATTACTACTTATACGTACTAATGGAATTAAAGTTGTGATGCGCGCTCGGCTAAGCTTCAAAATTATAGTACAAACATCTATGACCTCTTCGTAACTTCAATATAATTTCGTCACTTTGAGAGTGGAACTTCTGCTCATAGACAAACAGTTTTACGAACTCGTTGACAGATAGGTGGAACCGCGCCTTTTGGTATTTACGTGATTTCATTCTGTACCACCGTTAAATAGTAAAAGACCTTACCCTATGCTTTTCTGCTAGGATGCTTTTTTTTCATTTAACACAATTTAAATCAAAATGAAACCGACGAAAAGAACCTCCTCTTGGTTTTTCGAATTAGCACCTCTTTGGTGCTTCATCAGAACTACCCCATCTTTTAAATGAAATGATGGAGAACTGCATTGAACTGCACATCACCTTAGTTACCTTTGACCCTTCCAGATTTTCCTTATTTCTTACTTACCTGTAGTATTTAAATATCACCATGACATTATTTTTCGAGCTCTTAATGACATTGTAAGTACCTCATTCCGAATCAAAGAGGATCGACTGACGGAAAATCCCTTTGGTTTTTTTTTTTGCAAAAAAACAATCCGGATGTTGGGCAGCAAAAAGCACTCTCAAACTAACCATGCCACGAAAAAAAAAAAACGGAAAAAGAAGTTTAATGTAAAATAAAGGCACAAAGTGAAAGAGGATTAAAATTAAACAGTGTGCATTAGAGGAACTATTCTTCGTCCTTTTTTTTTTTTTTGTTGCATCAAAAGGTGATGAAGAACCATTTTCCATCAGTTCCCAGGTCATTTAACAGGAAGATGACTTAATGAACTGGTAATTGCATTTTTTGCATTTTCTCCCACACTTTTTTCTAATGCCGCACTTCCGGTAGATTTGTATGTACCTATATAGCACTAGCAGTAGCACCGTCACCTGTAACTAATGGAGTACCTACATTGTGTTTTTTTTTCTTTCTTCTCTCTTTTTCACATCTTCATCCTTTTTAACCAACCAAACCAGAACCATTAATGGAATTCACAAAACCAAAGAAGAATCCTGTTAATGGATTTGAATTGAAATCGCATTTCTATTTTCTAGAATCTAGAAAGTGCACCTCTATCCTTTTATAGACCACATGATTCAATTTCCAATTCCAATTTGATTTTTTATACTAAAGCATTCTATTTTCTTTTTTTATTATAACTACTTTATATTCTCTATTCGATGTCTACCTTATAGCCTAAGTCAATGGACGCCCGGATATGTGCTTTTAGATTAATGAAACCATTTCGTAATGATTCCTGCGTAAGGAATTCTTTTATCTTCTCTTTACTCTCGCAGAATACCAGATTTTCGGTGAGATCGATGAGCTTCTGTTGGTTAAGGTTCATGTGGTAGAGAATCAAAAGTGATCCACTGCCTTCTTGGCAGAGGTCCGCTGATAATCGAGATATACCTTGGGCGGCAGTGTAATCGAGTCCGGTAATCATTTTACAATTGATAACGACTGGGATCTTGAAATCAGCTTGAACGCATGCCTTGAGAATCTTTCCACGAAGATGGTTGATCGCTGGGAAGTAGATTCCGTTTCCGGGAGTCACTGAGATGTATTGCATTTCATCAATCTATACCGCAAGGAAAATGCTCAAATAAATGTTGTTTCAAAGGACACTTCAGACTTACCGAATCTATTTTAACAGTAATGACAGGTCTTGCCCATAGGTAAAGAAGGTATGCCACTGTAATGACGATTCCGACTAATAGTCCAACCTCGACTCCAAACGTGACGCAGGCTAAAAAGCAAATGCACCAGAGGTAGAAGTCTCTTCGGCTTTCCCGCCAAAGCCTCAAGGGTAGTTTGAAATCTATGAGAGTCACAATAGCGCACATCAATATGGCTGCCAGTGTAGCTTCAGGGATGTAATTTAAATAAGGACTCAGGAATCCCAGGGCTAGAAGAACTATTATGCCTGCAAAAGATAATAATCAATGTTTTGAACTTCTAAAACCACCTCAAAGTCTGATACCTGAATACAAGTTTGCCATCGGAGTCTTGAGTCCACATGCAGAACTAATGGCATATCTGGTAAAAGCTCCCGATACTGGCATTGATTGAACACTTGATCCTATCACATTACACAGTCCCAGCGTGAATAGCTCTTGGTTGTCACTGGTCTTGGATTTTGGGTCTGAAAATAATATAAAATCCATTAGTTTCCTAGCGACCTTTACCAAGAAAATGGCTTAAACCAACTCAGCTTTCCAATGGAAATATTTGTTAGAATTCCAACGATTGGAATGACTATGATTCCCAAATTTAACTCAGCAAGGATATCCATGAAATAGTAGGTCTTTTCTGGAGTAACAATCTTCATAGCTGGAAAAGTGAAATTTGGCAGGCCAGCGATTGCTGTTTTGCTAAGCGCATAAGGTACTGGTGAAGATACTGGCATTTGATTCATCCAAACTACGGTGAACATTGCTGTTATAAATACAATTAAGGTATTTCTCGAAAAAGACAAGTACTGGTAGATAAGTTTCTTGGCTCTGGGTTGATTTGGACGTTCGGCTAATCTTCCGAGGAACTACTTTGAGATTTTTCATTTAAAGAATGTTAATATTTTGTATTGACAATTTAAAAAAATATTTTACCTCGAAGGCGATTAGAAATATAATTGCAGCTGAACCCATAATAAAATCACCTAAATTGGATTCATCTAAGCGAAAGGACAGAGTTCCTATTGATTCAATAAATCCAGCTGCGAGATATTTAATTCCCAGCATTACTTTAAGTTGGGACTCAATGACGAGGATGGCTGTTGCTGTGGAGAAGGCCTTTATCACTGGCATCGAGATGAATTCAAAAAGGAAACCTGAAATATAAATGAAATAGATTTTATAAGAGTAAAATAAATGTTTAAATATTTTCATTAAAAAAAATTTTATCAAAAAATTTGTCGACAGTGCTTTTCTGTCTTAGGCCATCATCACGTCAACACCAAAAATATAAAGCATTACTTTCCAATCGATCAGAGAAATCAAACATCCCGCGTTGTAAGTGGTTGGATGGACAAGACACATTAACCGCATGCTGTTGACATATGTTTTTCCCTCTTTTGTTATATCTGTCTCTCTGTCTTGTGTTTGTTTTAAGCCTATAGCCTTTGTGTTCTCGCAAGCTCAAGGGATACGCGGTCAGCATAGGCAGCGGCGGTCTCTTCCGATTGAAGACGTCCAACATTGAATTTCCTCGGCGTAGTCTGTGTTTGCCTAAGAACTTCCATGGAGATCCGTACTCTAAGTTTTGCACCGACTAGGTAGTGGTCCGAGTCGATGCTTGCTTTTCGGAATGTACGGACATTCATAATGCTGGAGGAGTGTCTTCCATCAATCACAACATGGTCGATTTGGTTGCAGGTTCGACCATCTGCGGATCACCATGTGCCCTTGTGGATGTCGGGACGTGGGAATCGCGTGCTGCTGAGCACCATGTTTTTTCCTGCTGCAAAATCGATGAGCCTGAGTCCGTTGTCGGAGGTGGTGTCGTCAGGCTGTGTTTTCCGATCGTCATACCAAAGATGTCCTCCCTCCCAATTTTGGCATTAAAGTCTCCCAAGAGGTTTTTAATGTCATGTTTTGGGCACTGCTCATAGGTTTTGGCAAGGAGCTCGTAAAAACTTTCTTTGGTAGCGTCATCTTTCTCTTCTGTAGGGGCATGGGCGCTTATTAGGCTTAGGAGGTGGAATTTTGCCTTAATGCGGATCGTTGTTACTCTTTCGCTGACTTCGCGAAAGCTCAAGCCATTTTGCCTTAGTCTTCCTCTGACAGCAAATCCCCAACCAAACAACGGCGATCTCCCATCAAGATGGCACTTCCCATAATAGAAGTTACATTCCTCTGGAATTCTCAGGCCCGGTTCATCCCATCGCATCTCCTGTTATATCAGCGTTGAGACTGACGTGGGTCTCAGGTAGCTGCTCGGCTTTAAGCTGCCTGTTTAGCGTACGCACATTCCACGTGCATATGCGTAAATCGTGGTCCGTTTTTCGTTTGCGGGGGGGGGGGGGGGGGGGTTTCGTCAACATTTTTGGTTCTTTCATCCGAGGCATTTTGTGCGGTTTTCATCACAATCGAGTTTTCCTTTCGTGACCGGCTTGTGAGGCCTGTGCATGACATATAGATATTGGTGGTGGTTGGATCTGCAGAGGGTATCTTTACTGCTGCTCCTAGTTCCTGAGAAGAGAACTCAGGTATCTACAACCTATAGATCCAACGCTCGTCGTTAGTTCATCTTTCGGCTATCCAGCAGGTACCGCTTGGAGGTGACGATGCGAGTTTGCCCACCAAATTTTGCACTCAGCCTTACATATTCGTTTCCACATTCACAACCTCTTCTCATTCGGATTTGGAACTGCAACGGCAGTGCAAGATAAGTTAATTGGACTCCGATCTTGAAAGCATTGTCCAACGTTGGATTATTAACCGTGTGGAGTTCAATGCTTCAAAAACTCAAAAATATTAATCAAAACTATGCTAGATTTGTTGCAATATCCCCAACCCCATCTAAATATTTGTATACCCTTTACCATAGAATGGGTATACCTATATTGTATTTGGTGTGGAGTTTGTAACATAGAGAAATAATACCGTTGGGTATAGAAAAGTATATATTCTGACTCAGAATCAAAAGCCTAGTCGATTATCCGTATGTATATTCTCTAGAGGTCGCAATTTTTCAGCTGGAAAGCTGAAATTTGGTATATATAATCTTTGGTTCAACAGTAAGGCTAAGTTCTTGAACCGTTAAAATCCGCCCACAAACACTCCCACAATCGCCATTTTTGATGAACAACCTCAATTTAATAAAATTAAATTATGTTTTTTGTACAGTTACCATTAAAGCATAACGCTAAAATTTTGCACACGTAAGCTTTAGGTAAACCTTCTTCCAACTAAATAAAAAAAATTCAGTTGGGGCGTGGCTGACGCCCATTTATATATAAAAGCGAAAAACATTAAATTTTGTGGGTATTACTTGCACATAAACATCTTGTGTATGAAATCAAAAAAAAAATGTTTTTGGGCTTGGCTGACGCCCACTTTTTACTAGAAACTATAAAAAAGTTGTTTTTGCAAATAAACGGTGTAATGAATTTTGCGTCTCTTAGAAGAAACTAAAAAGTTTGTGTATGAAAAGAAATTTTTGAATTTTGGGAGTGGCTTACGCCCACTTTTCATGAAAGAACGAAATAGGTAGTTTTAAAAAAATAAGGTATGTACTACCAATATTCAATTTTAACCTTTACCCCTTCCGTTCGTTATATGAAAAATATATCTCTACATTTTCTGGTGTAAATTTTTTCAAATACCCCCACTTTTAAAGGCGTGATTTTTAAAAATACCTTTGTTCAGGTAAGATCGTTTAAAAACTACTCGATTCAGCTGTAGTTTTACACATATGCCTAAAAACTAACTAATGGTCAAAGCACAGTTAGTGCTTCAAATTTTTAGGACACGCCCACTTTTAAGAGTCATTTCCGTCAAAAGTCGTAATATGCATTACTTTTTTAATGTTTTTTAACTATCGGTCGCAGTTTTGAAGTATGAATATAAACACTTAGATTTTTTTTCCTTGGTTACGTAGCAGAGTGTGGTTCAAGAATTGTTAAAAACACCCACAATCGCTATTTCCAATCAAAATCTAATTTTTAAAAATTTTAGTTTTGTCTTGTTTTGTTCAAATCGATCTGCAAGCTTAAAATTGAATGTCACTGATGAGCTTATAGTGATTGCCCTGGCAATAAAACGTCTCAGCTTTGGGCGTTGCACACGCCTTTTTTTTATTCTGCCAGCAGTTATTTGCGCATCGGCCAAACAAAATTAATTTTATTGAATTTTTTCCTGCCTGCTTATGAAGAATTTTGTTTCTGAAACTTGAACAGCGGCTGACTGCGGGAGGCGAACATATACCATATTCATATACATATACCTTGGAATAGGGTATTCAACAGTTCGTTGCTCTCGCTTATGATTTTTATTGTCTTTCAAGGTAGTGACAAATCCTTTGAGAGTAAATTTGAGACGAATATGTGCTTCTCTGCTTGCCGTTCGGATTCGGCAGTAAATGGTTGAGGGTGTAAGTCAATAAGGCTTTGACTCTCCGGAGCTAATTGTGTTTATGTCTCAACATTTATTTCGGTACAAGCTGGCCCGGAAGCCGTTGTTTTGCCATTCCCGGAAGGAGGCACTATAGTAAAATGAGAATATAAACGATGCACTTCCAAACTTGCAAAAACAAATTTATGATCATACTTTAGAAAACTCTGATCTATAAAACTTGAATGTCATCTTGTTTTAATTCTATAAATGAGACATACCTTACCAATTCTGAACCATTTTGTAAAAAATGTAACAACGACATTTACGAAATGCCCAGATAAACAAAACCAGGGGTGGAATCGGCTAAGGTGATTTGTGATAAATGATAGTCACAATCAACAAATTTCGTCTGGCTAAGGTGATTTCTGTTATTTGCATATTTTCGAACAAAAAAAAAAAAGGAAAAAAACCTATTGCTTTGTTCCACCTCCATTACAGTTGTATATTGTTATTATGAATGATATTTGTTATTATGAATCATTTTTAATAAGCCAAAGTGCGTTTTACCAAAGTAAAAATTATTACTTTATGAAACAAATTTCGATTTTGAAATCAATTATGAAAAATCTGCTCAGGAAATAGAGTTCAAAACTGTCAGTTTAATTAAGGCACTATAACAACCCAAAAATTTGCTTTGTGCAAAACTAACAATAATATCTTTGAGTCACCGAAATCAAAAGAAAAGAAAAAAGATTTACAAGATTTGCTTCCGTTTATTCTTGATACCTACAGATATGGAAAAATAGAACATACATGGAAAAATGCTAAGTCTATTTGTATAATAGAAAATGTCAATTTAACTTATTGCGACGTTTTGTGTTTTTTTTTTAAGAAGAATGTGTAATAATGTTTAATACAAAATTTGTTAACAGAAAAGATGAAACCGTTTTTCTTTTCAAATTTTTTAGCATCCAACTCCATACTTCCTTGCCTTTCAGATATTTGGGATGAAAATTGCCTTATGTAATGTCATATCCATTTTTTTTTTGTGTTTCACGGGTGTGGAAAAAAAGAAGTTTTAAAATATAGGAGGAGGAACACAAGTCAAATAAAGTGCACGACTGGGTCGGACGAACTTGCTCTAATGTGTGACAGTGATTTTGGGCTGAAGATTTTGGAATATGATATTTTATTACTTACTTAAGAATCACTAGTTAAAATGGTTTTTTCTGGAAAAAATGAAGTAAACCATCTGATTTCTTTTACTGTTTCGAATTCTAAGCAAAAAAAATTTTCAAAATCGTGCAATCAACTTGCTTTTTCACCATTTTTTTTTTTTTAACTTTTCGAAAACATATTCCAATTTTTCTTTTTTTTTGAGTATATTCCAACTTCTAGCACTTTATAGTTTTTATCAAAAAATAAAATTAAGAATATTTTATCCACCGTTTATTAAAAAACAAAAATTTAAAACAAAAATTTACTTTTTTTTTAAGCTCAACAATTTTGTTTTGAAAAATTTAAGATTTTGGTGTGAACGAGAAAATCTCATTTAAAAAAAATGGTCCTATGGGAGGTAGTTACCGTTATAAAACTTTTCCTGAAACATTTTTTTAACCAAAAATACAGTTTACACAAAAAACAATATTCAGAAAGTTTTATCAAAATCTTAGGAGCCGTTTTTGAGAAAAATTAATTTTTCATTAAAAATCGTATGGCAGGTACCGTTAGTTTTGGAGCTAGAATGCTAATTCCAAAAACTCGTTTGTAGGACACAATAATACTGTGCACTTTCGAGCAAATCGGCAAAGCCGTTTAGACGGTAGGTGCCGATACAGACACAATCAGACGGACTGACAGACAGAAATACTTGTCGGACCCACTTTTTCCGGCTTCTCTATCATCATCGGCTATACCGATTTGCTTCAAACTTGGTACACAGTATTATTATGACGTCCTACAGAGGGTTTTTGGAATTAGCTTTCTACCTCCAAAACTAACGGTACCTGCCATACAATTTTTAGTGAAAAATTAATGTTTCTCAAAAATGGCTCCTACGATTTTGATCAAACTTTCTACATAATGTTTTTTTTTCTGTAAATTTTATGTTCTGGTTTTGATTGATTTTTCAGGAAAAGTCTTATAACGGTACGTCCCATAGTAGCGGTTTTTTAAAATTAGATTTTCTCGTGAACCACTTGTCGTATTTCGATAACATTTTTAATGTAGAAGCCCTTTTAAAGACGAAATAATACAAATTTATAAATTTTAAATAGTAAACGAAATCAGATGGCTTACTTCATTTTTTCCTAAAAACGTTTTAACTATTGATTTTTAAGTGATCAATCAAATTTCATATAGTTTTATCCCTGCTTTTTTTCCAAAATCTCAAACCCCAAGACCACTGTCTTACATTATAGCATGTTTGACCCAGTCGTGCACATTTTTTTTTTTTTTCAAAAACGTATACAGGGTCCGTCAAATGAAGCGCGGATCCCACAGGACCACCTTTGTGCAGCGTGCAATTACTTCATCAAAAAGATTGATGCTGTCGTCCGTGCAAGAGGAAGCTATTTTGAGCAGTGACAAGGTTTGAAAAAATAAATGTATTTATAGTGTGCTCATCAAATTTAAAATGAAAATCTCTAAAAATGAAGGATTTATTGAATTTTGAGTTGTTAACACTTCATTTGGCGGACCCTGTATATACCATTATTAACATAAGAGCGAGTTCGTGCGACCCAATCGTGCATTTTATTTTATATAGAGCAGTTACCAAATAAAACACAAAATTACTTAAATCAATTTCAATCCTTACAATATTCAATTTGATAACCCCCTTGATATAGAGTGCATGGTTAGGTCGAATGAATCACCCTCTGACCTGTGACTGACAGTAATTTTAAAATTTGTGGTATTTAAAAAAAAAATTAAATAAACAACGTGGAGCAACATATGAAATTGCAAAACAAAATCCAAGTCGTTGAACCTTTGCGAAAAAATAATTTTAATTTGTGCAAAATACATTCTTATTTGACAATGTAAAGAAATTTGAACAGTTGGCACAAATAAAAAACAACGTTTTTGAATGTTTTTTGTTTTGATTCAACAATCTCAAAATTCAATCAAACCAAATTGTTTGGGGCAGATCGATCGGCTTACGACAAATTTGGTTATCTATAAATAGAGCTTTTGTGGTATTCATCTTTGATAGAGATCAAACATTTCCATTCACGATTTTCTGTTTTAGTATTAAATGCATTCATCAACTTCCTCAAAAATCAGATATTTTGTGTCAAAGATATTCAAAATCATCGGTGTCACACACATTGATACTTTTCACGTTCATCATTTTCACATTAATACTGTCATGTTAATATTATTTACTTTCGTTTTCAGTCGTTTCATCACGGGAACGTTCGTACAATGAACCGGGAAAGTTCACTCGTTTGGCTATATAAAGAATACATATTGGAAGGTGGAGTCACCATTTTTTACTCATATACTGTGAATTATAGGGAGGCATATTCTTTATTATTTTGAATTTTCTTGTGAATAGAAGAATGAAGGACAGAGAGAGTAAGAGGAACTTTTATTAGTTTGGCAAATGGAATGGGATTTGAGATTTATTTTGAATACAAACAAAATTATGAGAAAGCCAACATTATAATAGGGGCTTACTTCATAAAATTTATAATAGTATAGGTGTATAGGTTATGGATGGAAGAGAGAGTGCGCGCTTAACTTTTATTTGTTTTGGAAGGCCAAGATAGGCAGGTGCATAGAGGAATAACAAATGCTTCGTACTTCTTGGCATCTTTTTTTAATTTTGTGTCTGTGAATAATAATTGTGAAAACCAAAAACAAAACAAAGGTGACAAGTACCTACCCATAAGAGCAAAATTGTGTGAAAATGAGTTTCAACCCTCAAATTGTCAATAGGTCCAAACTATAAATCATAATAACGCAGTTTTTTAATAAACTTTCTTATCATGAGTGGGAAAGAGAGTTAATTTTAATGGTGGGGTCGGTTGATAGTTAAGTTTATTTTTATTTTATTTATGAGTTTGTATTTTTTCTTATAAAACTTTGGAGGGAAGTTAGATATTTAGGTATGCACATACATACCTATATATTGTGTGTTTCTACGTAGGTATACAATTTAATTTGTTTTCTGTAAGAAATGCATACTAGAGGATCTGTTACAATTTGAGTTTTTTTTTGTATTTGAGTGATAATGAAAAAAGAATCAGTTTGCCGTGCTCATACGAATAACTTTTTTACTTGCGATTATATAGGTATAGGTACTAGGCATAGCAAATTATGCATTTGTCGAAAAGAAAAGTTTTGAGATAACAATCAAACATGACATTACGATGCGAAGACGAAATAAAATGCACGACTGGGTTGCATGAACTTGCTCTAATGTGTGACAGTGAGATATTGATAAATATAAAATTTTCAAAATTCTTAAATAAATACTTAAACTAATTTGAGCTGAAAAAAAGTACGCCATTTTATTTCTTGCATAAATTTGAATTTATGAGAATAAATTTATAAAAATCTGTATAGCGGTTTTCGAGAAAAAAAGTTTTTTTTGAAAAACTTTTTGAAAAAAATTTTCAAACAAAATTCAAAAACATCAGAGCATAGGTATTCAGCAAACACATTTATTTATAATTTTTGGAAAAAAATTGTATAAGCCGTTTTCCAAATATTAATTTTTAAAATTTTTTTTTTAAATGCCTTTAAAAATACAAAAAAATATTTTTTGTAAATATTGGTATGCAGTACAAATTCAGCTACCTACAGCTATATATGTGTAAGATTTCGAAAGAATCGGTTCAGTCGTTTTCGAGATAGTTGAAAGCAAAAAAAACGGTCCTATGGAAAGTACCGTTCTTAGCCATTTTTTAAAACTTTTTTTTCAGCCATATGATTGGTCATACCTAAAAAGCAACACTGATTTTTTTAAATAAAAATCGTTAGAGCCGTTTTTGAGAAAAATAAGCTTTACAATAACGGTTGTATGGCAGGTACCGTTATTTTTTGAGCTAAAAAAAAAATTTCAATTTCCCCCCTGAACAATACCTAAAAATCTCTATGTACCAAGTTTGAAGCAATTCGGCCCACCCGTTTGGGCTGTAGGTCTCTATACATACAGACAGACAGACAGACAGACATACAGACGGACAGAATTTTTAGACCATCTTTTTTCGTCTTCGCTATCATCGTAATGTTTGATTGTTATCTCAAAACTTTTTTTTTCGACGAATGCAGTGTCGCGAATTACTTAACAGAACGTTGATTCCTTCTTCTTAAAAAAAGTCAAATAATCCAAAATCCAAAAAATATTGCGTGAAAATGCGGTGTCCTTACACTATGAAATATTATTGCAACATATTATTGCCTTCCTACACACAAGCTGTGTGAAAACGATTTTTTTTTGTTTACATAGGAATCGAATTTTTATCTACCTACTACCTGAATGTACTTCAATCTTCATCTTTCTTATTTTTGCGTTGGTCATGTTTGTATTTAATAAAAAAAAGTATGTATGTGAAGCAAATATTGAGATTTGCCTTTAATTTGCCTTACACGACGCAGTATGCTGCGCAATATATTGAAGAAGTTACTTACTGCTACCCTTCTTTTACTCACGCATTATTAATAATATTTACCTATCATAATCTTCTGTTGCACATTTTTAAATAAATTGTAACTACCTCCCAACCACAAGCCAATAAGAAAATTATATGACTTCACATTGTTTGTTTTTGTAGAAATGTTTTTCTTGCGGCCATTTTGAAATTTTTTTTTGTCTACGCAAACTCTTTTGGCTAACATAAGTTTTCAGAGTAGCTAATAGGTTTCATTTTTTTTAATACACACACACAGGTAGATAGGATGAATTTCCTCTCAGAGAGAGAGCAGATACTCACTTCAAACTACATTATATAATATTAGCCAACAACTACAAATACAAACCACAATGCGTGAGTATACAAGTAGGATTGGATTTTGGATTATTTGACTTTTTTTAAGAAGAAGGAATCAACGTTCTGTTAAGTAATTCGCGACACTGCATTCGTCGAAAAAAAAAGTTTTGAGATAACAATCAAACATTACGATGATAGCGAAGACGAAAAAAGATGGTCTAAAAATTCTGTCCGTCTGTATGTCTGTCTGTCTGTCTGTCTGTATGTATAGAGACCTACAGCCCAAACGGGTGGGCCGAATTGCTTCAAACTTGGTACATAGAGATTTTTAGGTATTGTTCAGGGGGGAAATTGAAATTTTTTTTTTAGCTCAAAAAAATAACGGTACCTGCCATACAACCGTTATTGTAAAGCTTATTTTTCTCAAAAACGGCTCTAACGATTTTTATTTAAAAAAATCAGTGTTGCTTTTTAGGTATGACCAATCATATGGCTGAAAAAAAAGTTTTAAAAAATGGCTAAGAACGGTACTTTCCATAGGACCGTTTTTTTTGCTTTCAACTATCTCGAAAACGACTGAACCGATTCTTTCGAAATCTTACACATATATAGCTGTAGGTAGCTGAATTTGTACTGCATACCAATATTTACAAAAAATATTTTTTTGTATTTTTAAAGGCATTTAAAAAAAAAATTTTAAAAATTAATATTTGGAAAACGGCTTATACAATTTTTTTCCAAAAATTATAAATAAATGTGTTTGCTGAATACCTATGCTCTGATGTTTTTGAATTTTGTTTGAAAATTTTTTTCAAAAAGTTTTTCAAAAAAAACTTTTTTTCTCGAAAACCGCTATACAGATTTTTATAAATTTATTCTCATAAATTCAAATTTATGCAAGAAATAAAATGGCGTACTTTTTTTCAGCTCAAATTAGTTTAAGTATTTATTTAAGAATTTTGAAAATTTTATATTTATCAATATCTCACTGTCACACATTAGAGCAAGTTCATGCAACCCAGTCGTGCATTTTATTTCGTCTTCGCATCGTAATGTCATGTTTGATTGTTATCTCAAAACTTTTCTTTTCGACAAATGCATAATTTGCTATGCCTAGTACCTATACCTATATAATCGCAAGTAAAAAAGTTATTCGTATGAGCACGGCAAACTGATTCTTTTTTCATTATCACTCAAATACAAAAAAAAACTCAAATTGTAACAGATCCTCTAGTATGCATTTCTTACAGAAAACAAATTAAATTGTATACCTACGTAGAAACACACAATATATAGGTATGTATGTGCATACCTAAATATCTAACTTCCCTCCAAAGTTTTATAAGAAAAAATACAAACTCATAAATAAAATAAAAATAAACTTAACTATCAACCGACCCCACCATTAAAATTATCTCTCTTTCCCACTCATGATAAGAAAGTTTATTAAAAAACTGCGTTATTATGATTTATAGTTTGGACCTATTGACAATTTGAGGGTTGAAACTCATTTTCACACAATTTTGCTCTTATGGGTAGGTACTTGTCACCTTTGTTTTGTTTTTGGTTTTCACAATTATTATTCACAGACACAAAATTAAAAAAAGATGCCAAGAAGTACGAAGCATTTGTTATTCCTCTATGCACCTGCCTATCTTGGCCTTCCAAAACAAATAAAAGTTAAGCGCGCACTCTCTCTTCCATCCATAACCTATACACCTATACTATTATAAATTTTATGAAGTAAGCCCCTATTATAATGTTGGCTTTCTCATAATTTTGTTTGTATTCAAAATAAATCTCAAATCCCATTCCATTTGCCAAACTAATAAAAGTTCCTCTTACTCTCTATGTCCTTCATTCTTCTATTCACAAAAGTATTCAAAATAATAAAGAATATGCCTCCCCATAATTCACAGTATATGAGTAAAAAATGGTGACTCCACCCTCCAATATGTATTCTTTATATAGCCAGTCGAGTGAACTTTCCCGGTTCATTGTACGAACTTTCCCGTGACGAAACGTCTGAAAACGAAAAAGAATAGTAGTCATTTTGTACCAACATGAAAATATCAACGTGAAAAAAATCAATGTGAATTGTATCAACAAATACCAACCCAAAATCATCACACCGATTGCACCAATAATCGTAAAGCTTATCTAATCACTATTTTCACATCCCAAATCAAAACAAATGAAATCAAATGGAAAAGAAAAGATGAATAAAATAGAAAACAAATTCTCACAGAAACATTAATTAAATAACCGATAATGCTCGTTTGTCATATAGCTTAGTAATCTCTCGCTAACTATAAGCCAGCTGCCCGGAAAAAAAAAATAACATCCACTGACACTGACTCGTGCTCTAATTGAACTTGTCATCAGGCTTGTCAGATGTGGCGATTTATCGCCAAACGGGCGATTTTTAATTTATTTTGGAGACACAAAAATCAGTTTGGCGATGTACCCTAAAAAAGGCAATATTTTTCGTTTTTGGCGACTTTAAATTTTTGAATCGAAGTCTCAATACTTTTTTTATTTTTCTCATTAGCATTTCAACCTTAGACTTTTTTCCATTCCTGCATTCTGAATGGAGTCATCGAAACAGTAATTTTGAACGTAGGCACTTCAGATCGATTTCTTTCTCTAAATGACGTACATACGTCAAACCGAATTCGTTCGTTCGTTTTCTAACCATAGTCAACAAAAAGGGGTTCCTTTAATCCAAATTAGTTACAATTTGTGAATATATGACGTCATAACAGCGTTCCTAAACTCACGTTGAAGTGTCAAATAGTTACGATTTGTTATTGTTTCCACTCACTTCCATGATATGTGTTGAGATTGTTGATCTGTTAAATTTTACGTTTTGTATTAAACAATTCGGAGTCTTACAAGTCAATACAAATCAAACCAACAAATTACAAATACTCGATTTTAGCAGCAAGAACGTCTTTATTTTCTTTGAGTGATCAACAAGAAAGAATAAAATGGATTTTTCGCCAATTTTAAGCGATGATGGTAAATAATTCAATTAGTTCCACGATATACACAAAAATATTAAAGGTGGTCATTTGACAGTTTAACAAATTCTAATAACGTAACGTATTGCTAAATGGTTTGTAAAAAACCCAACAAATTCTAACAATGCCACTTCAACAATTTTTTTTTGACATAACAACAATTTATTGTTGACTATGGTTAGGAAAAGAACGCACCAAATGTTTTGTTATGTGAAAAAAATTGTTTGAGTTTGGTGATGTTTGGAGTGGAAATTTTTGAAATTTGGCGATTTCTTGGCGATTTTAATTTTAAGTTTGGCGACTTCGCTTTTTTAAACCTGACAACCCTGCTTGTCATATCGTTCGTTCCTTTGTTATTAATTATTTGTCCACTAAGACGCCACATGATTCTCTGAGATACATTCATCACATCAGAAAGCATTACTCTCAGCCGCGATAAGTTTTCCTGCTGGGGCAAACTCAAATCAAACCACTTGTCAAAACAAAAGAAGATAAAAATGCTCTGCTACTGTCTCCCAATGTGAGTTCCTCCAGTTAGAACCCACTTAGCACTTCATTTGTCGGAACTAAGCACACATCATAGTCTTGTTCGAGACAGCTTGTGGTGGGTACAACATTGAACAGTAATTAGCATCATATCCACCGTCATAATAATTAATATCAAAACAATTTTGACTCACCTAGTTGCAAGCTACCCATTATCAGCTGCACGATTCCAGCTAGAAATGTCAACAGTACAGCGAATTCTTCTGGCTTGCCCATTGTGAACTGCACACTTACGAGGGCGACCAAGCTGGTAGGTCCCACAATGACCTTGTCAATCGAACCGAAGAACAGGTAAACAAATGAACCTATTGAGGCAGGAAGATAACTTTAAAATGCCTCCATATAGCCTCTCGAGTTCATGCAACTCACCCAGAAACGCTGAACATAACCCATAATGAGCTGGAAGCCCTGCTAATAGAGCACAAGCAATACTCTCGGGAACGATTGTCAAACCAAGAGTAATTCCGGCAATGAAATCATTAATGGCACACTCGGCATCGTAGTCACCGATCCACGTTAGGATTGGCAGAAAGCCGCGAATTAATTTGCCAGCCCTGGCCCCGAGGTCACGGCTTGTATTCTTCCCGAGAACAAACTTCGGTTGCAAAGGCTCCCGAGCCTCCTCCTCTTCGCCCTTTTCCGAGGTTACTGTTATCGACGGGGGTGTCTTCTGACGTGAATCTGTCATTTTGTATATTTATAATACTATACTCCAGGACAGGTACTCTGATCAAGATACTGATAAATGGAAAAGTGAAATCGTTGTCTCTTAAACGCACGCTCCCGACTGTCTGATTTGAAACTGGACCATCAGGCTATGACTGCCGTGCAAATGATCGGCTTTAGTTTTATGAGAGAGCTCTTATTTGCTTTTTGGCTTTAGATATTGACAGAGGGGATAGAGCGGGCGGCTGTATTATGATACTGTGATAAACGAAGGAGAAGATAAGCCAAGTAGTAGTGTGTCAGAATGTTTGACGTCCGACGCGAGATCGTTGAATTTATAAACACATCTTGTGGATACAGAGATTTGTGAATAAGATAATTGAGACTCGGCCGACTGCTGAAATTATACGTTTACTAAATATTTGCAGTGATGAATGCTGTGCTGTGCTATTTTAGAGAGAATGTTCTCTGATTTTTGTGATATCATTAATGGAGCGCAAATTTTCAGAGCAAACATGGGTGGTGGAGGGAGGGATAAAGTGTCGAGTGCTGTTGATATTAAAATTATTTCCATCCCCCAACCACAAATACTCAGACTCACCTCTGTATTTTTCTTGAGTTCTTAGAAACGAACACAATTATTATTATGGCATGTTATAAAACTGATGTTTGCTGCCAGAAAGGTTAATTGGAGGGTTCTTCCGGATAACTTTAATGTCAAAGTAGATAAGTCCATTTTTGTTTGATATATCATAATCGTAGTGAGATCAAGACGTGTGCTGTAGTATGATACCGCTCCTGATGTTCAGATACATAATTGGGTTAGTTTAATTTTATGAATGGGGAAAGTTATGTGAAGTAGATATTTAAGCTTGTTTTTAATTTTTTTGTATAGCAGTAAGATAGCTTAAGAAATTAATTAAATATAAATTATATTGAAAACAACAACAATAAGTATAAGCTAAGAGCTCACTTACGAAAAAGCTCTAGTATTTAGTTAATACTGGGTCATCCTAATTCTGTCATGGCTAAGCTTACGTGGCTTTGTATAGACTAGAGTTAAATTTCTTAATGCTGTGCTCTGTGCACTTAATTAGTTTTAACCAAAGTCAAAAAAAAACTCAAGGAAATTTAGACCACTGACTGTAAGGACTTTACGTGGAGTCTAACTTTAAAAGTGGGTGATGTTGTGTTTGAATTATTTATAAGCTATGTATTTAGTCTCATACAATATTTAAATTGGTCGATACAAAAAAATAACTTGGAACAAATAATGAATTCTGAAAATATGATTTGGCAAAATATCAATATATATCTACATAATTTGTATGTTGAAATTGGAGGAGATTTTTTAATTCTGAAAGACACAGATTTGCTGTATGAAATTGTGCCGCCAACCAGACAAGAGAAAATATGTAAGGTACGGTTCAATCCATTCGAGTTAAATGATTAAGATTTTGTTCAAGGGTATAGATTCGACAAAGAAGCAGCAACATTTAATATCTATAAATTTGCTCAATATTACAGAAGTACAAAGTCAAAGAGGCATGAAAACTGGCATTACAGTCCCCCAATTTCGTACGAAAAATGCCCATCCACAAGTCATTAACTTCATTTTGATGTCGTCCTTTTAACATCTTTAGTTTTGATGTGTCTCCTTATCAGGTCAGGTGCGACGGGGTGGAATCGGCTAAGGTGATTTGTGATATGTGATAGTCACAATCTACAAATTTCGTCTGGCTAAGGTGATTGTCACATGTGACAATCACATTTTTGTGACTTTTTCTTGTGACAGCTATTTAGGTGTCACTTGCATACAAAAATAATAAAAAATAAATAATAAACCTCTGACGCTGACTTATAAAACAAAATAATTTGCTTTTGCTGTCAAAGATTTGTCAAAGATCTACACTAATGTTGTTTTCGATTGGGAGAAATTAGTTTCTATTCATGATTAAAGTAAAAATAAAAACATTACAAAAAAA
Organism: Platycheirus albimanus; assembly: GCA_916050605.2. NCBI lineage: Eukaryota > Metazoa > Arthropoda > Insecta > Diptera > Syrphidae > Platycheirus > Platycheirus albimanus. The sequence continues at coordinate 287,885,026 of OU696696.1, read as the reverse complement.
AAAAAACAGAAATGAACATTTTTTTAATTGAGATATTTTTCTGAAACGCGTATATTATTATTATTTTCTTTATTTTTTCAACAAATATATATACAGAGATTGGTAAAAAGAAATACAAGCATGGCAAAAGGTGCCGTCTGCCGGATTAAAAAGTCTATTATTATACATATTAAAAAAATTTTTAGATGAGAAAAGTAAAATATAAAAAGTTTAAAGTAATTATACATAAGTACGGTTTCTACAAAACAAATTATAATTAAATACAAGTTTAATAATTGGATTTCTATAGATTTTTATTTTGCATAGTAACTTATTATTTTTATAATAATTAGCTAAATTATTGACAAAATCTAAAAGCTAAAAAGAGCTACATTATCCAGAATTAGAAAAAACAGGGCTTTTAGTTTAGCTAAAACAAAATTATAATAGATTGAACATTCAAGTTAATCCAAAAAATTAGCATATATATTTCTATATGAGATTGCATGTGTGATAAACCGAATAAGCAAATTCCATCCCAACTCCCCGTTCAACAACGAAACACAATCATCTAACGAGAGAAAACTCTTGTTAAGGTATAACCTGCGGATTTCCTGCAAAATTGGACATAACGCCATAAAATGGAAGATGTTTTCTGTTGCCTGATGGTTGCAGAGAGTACACGTCGGGTTTAAGTCTGATCTATGAGGCCTATAGTTTAATTCTAGCATCTCCGTTCTAGCTTTGAAAATCAAACTCATTTCAATGACAGAAAATTCATCCCTAAAATAGCTTGTTTCTCTTAAATTAAAGTTTAGTTCTCTATAAACTGATCGTGTTGAAGACTCCCTTGCACGTTCGATACAAGACTGAAACATTTGTTCGTCAATTCCAGAAATGCAGTCATATAGAATATTCCTCCAGTTATCAGGGTTATCCAAGGTTAATGGTAGTTCTAAATCGTACGATGAGGCCAATTCAAACCAATTTCTGAAAGGTGAATACCGACACCGTAAAGATACAAGAAGGACCCGCTTCTGGAGGTTGCTGTTCGATCTTCGCATAACTTTAACAATATAGTCAGCATTAGCTTTCAAATTCTTCAAGAAGATTGGAGGTAAGCCCGATTCGGCATAGATGGCATAATTTGGGGTGCTACGTGGTAACCTAAAAATTCTTTTGAAAAAATACCTCTGAATGGTTTCTATTTCATCAAGCTGTTGATAACCATACACTTCGTTAGCATAGCAAAAGCAACTGTTGACTGTTGCATTAAAAACTTTAAATTTCGTGGTTGGATCTACAAGTCTATTATTGAAAAAGTTCGACCATATGGAGTTAATTGCTGTCTTAGCTGAAGCTATTTTGTCTTTGATGTGAGGAAGTAAACTCAGATTGTGCGTGATAGTGAAACCGTATATGTTGTGAGCAATCACGTGAAGTGACAACTAAATTAATCTTTTCTAAATAAATACATAATTGTCACGTCCCTTAAAGTTGCCGGGAACTACATATATATATTATATTAAAATGCTTTTTGGCTAGAACATAAACAAAATATTAAAAGTTTTGTTTGAAAGCGGGCTGAAACGCCATAATCCAAATATTAATTATTATTTAGTTTTGCCTATTACATCTGGGGCAAAATGTCAAAAAGTTGAAAAACAAAATAAATTATTTTGTATGTATGATTTTATATGAAATTGAAGACTATCTACTTTTAAGAGTATCAATTTTCAATATAACCAAAAATGTAAATTATATAATAAAATTGTTCGAATTGTTTAATTTGAAATACAAAATATATAGAAACTGTGACGTTCGTATATATGCGTCTTCAGACCGCATATTTCATAAAAAGCAGAAGAAGTAAGACTCGCAAAACACAACTCCGAAGAGAAACGATTTGTCTTCGGAGTTCTCTCTGATTGCCCAACGGAAAATGACATAATGAAAATAAACAAAATTCCGGTGATCACATTATGCAGACGCACAAAATTATTTTATCACATGTGATTGTCAGAAATGTGACAATCACAAATCACATTAGCCGATTCCACCCCAGTTTTCTTGCCACTCGCGTTTATTGTTTCCCTGATTCATTTAAAATTAAATGCAAGATTCTTTATTTAAATCAAAATTGATTCTTCAAATGTATTGGCACACACTTTTATTCGTACAACAACAGAAAATAACAGTTTTTGTTAAAAATGTCTGCTTGACATTTTGTGCTGTCATAGTTTGAAGTATAATAATGTAGTAGATTTTTTCATTAGGCTAGGCCTAGCTAAACACATCTAGAAAATTGTTTCTGAATAGCAGCTGTGTTTATCTAAAGAAGTCAGTTTAACATTTAGAAACATCTATGAAAAGGGCCCATTGAAATTAATATAATATAACAATATTTTTTTGGAACATGAAATCTGTGCTTGGAAATTGAGAGACTGCGCAATATTTCCAAATATTTATTTAGAAACATTTCTGATCAATTTAGTTATTTCTCGTCTATTGCCTTGTATTGCGAACCTTTTTGGAAGATTTTTATTTGCCATTACAGGTACTATAAGGCTATACTATAACATTACGACGATATAGAAGCCAAAAAAGTGGGTCCGACAATTCTGTCTGTCCGTATGTCTGTTTGTCTTTATCGGCACCTACAGCTATAATACAGCTATAATTCGCGTCAAACTTGATACACAGTATTATTATGACGTCCTACAGAAGTGTTTTTGGAATTAGCATTCTAGCTCTAAAACTAATGGTAGCTACCTGCCATACTCATTTCTCTCAAAAACGTCTCCAACGATTTTGATAAAATGGTATGTTTCTTGTAAAAACCAAACCAAAACAGTTGGAATAGATTTTTCAGGAAGTCAAATTATATTTTGTCGTCAGCCACTTGACCAATTTCGATTATTTTTTTAATGTGAAAGCCCTTTTATAAACGAAGTAATATTAATAGTTAAATTGTTCAAAAAAAGTATTTTTTAGCAGTAAGTTTTTTGCTAAGAACTAATACCTACTAGACGTTTGCATGCTCAAAAAAATATAATGCACGACTGGGTATACAGGGTGATTCACCAGCGTTGTGCCAAAAAGCTAGAGCGTGTAGGTTAAGTTGATACAAGAAAAAAATCGTATGGGAGGGGGGGTCTATTCCCCTCCGTTTAGCCGGGAGGGGCAATTTTCTGAAAAATTGACTTATTTTGTAAAAAAAACTATTTAAAATCAACGGGTTCGTTTACAACACCGTGTTATACCTTTTTGGAAAGCCAAAAACTTCTCCTTTTATTTTCTTTTTAAATTAAATTGTTTTAACGAATAGTTTAAAAAATATAAATTTTCAAACTCAAAATTTTGAAAAAAAAATTTGAAAAAATAATTTTAAAACTAATTTTTTTCAAAATTTTACGTAATTAAGTATAATTTTTGTTCTCAGAATTTAACGCTTCCATTAATCTTTAATCCAACACTGAAACGTATGGCTCTACGACTTTTTCTTGCCAAAGGTATTCAAAAATAACCGAAATAAAGATTTAGAAAAATCTTTAATTTTTTAAAAAGTTTTCTTGGAAAAACTAGGTTTGCAATATAATTTCATTGTTTAATATCTATATAGGATACATAAAAATTAAAAATCGTTCGACCAGTTTTTTTAAAAAGTGATTTTTTTTTTAAGATTTTCGAAAAAATGTTATAAAACTTTTTTGAGTATCTGTTTTAAGAAAATTTTTAGTCTTCACCTAGTAAACAAATTTAAAAAAAATCAATCCACCCGTTATAAAAATATTTTGAAAACAACATTTTTTTAGAAAATGATTAAAAATCGAAAAAATAAGTTTTACAAAATTTTTAAATGCAATATTAATTCAATAATTAATGGCTTCCTGCATGAAAATTTTTACATTTTTATCGAAATCGGAAGAATATAGTTTACAAGAAAACCTAGTTTGAAAAAACCGATTGTTGATATATAAACCATAGTCAGTAGCCGCCTTGCATGTCATTTTATTCGTAGCCAATGGTCAAGTAATAGGTACATACGCAAAACTGTGTGTATCTTGTGTCGTTCAATAGCCAATTTCCATAGAATGAATAATTTTGTGCATCTGTCAGCAAAATTATCGCATTCGAATATTGGATATGGCTGTTGAAACTTATGAGTTTTTTGTTCAGTTTTTTGAGATTCAGCATTAAAAATTATTTGTTATTTTGTTACTTAATTTTAGCTTAGTTATCAATTTTATTGTATAAACAGTTTTTTTAGACAATCAAATTTATCATTCACGATCAAAAGGAATTCTAAATAATTACTTAATACCAAGTTTGAAGCAAATCGGCCCATCCGTTTAGGCTGTAGAAATGCGAACAGACAGACGGACGGAATTTCCGGACCCACTTATTTCGACTTCTCCATCATCCTAATGTCATGTGTGATTGTTATCTCAACATTTTTTTGCACGAACCCATAACTTGCCTTATAGTTCCTATAATCGCAAGTAAAAATTGGAGTATGTTTTCGAAAAACTTTAAGAAAAAACTGGTTGTACAATTTTGAAAATTATTTTTGCTTAAAATTCAAAGCAGTAAAACAAATCAGACGGCTAACTTCATTATTTCCGAAAAATCGCTTTGACTAGTGATTTTTAAGTGATTAATAAAAGTTGATATGATTTCTGAATGCTTTTTTACCAAAATCTCAAGTTCCAAGACTACTGTAAGACGAATGTATTATAGTATTCTTTTAAAGCCACTTTTTCTGACTCTTGGAATTATCCAAAAACCCAGTTTACTTATAGTGGACACACTCTAACAATTTTAAGGAACAAAGATGGTAATAATAAGGAGGCAGCTGAAAAAATTGAAAATGGTTCGAAGAGCCTTGTTAAACAGTTTAAGTTGCTGAGCTTGGGACTGGTTATCTTTCAGTAAGGCTTGTTTTGCCTTCCGATGTTGGCCCTTATTTTAATAAAGACGATGATGACGGAAATGATGTAACCTTAAGCTTACCCCCTTTACAGCAGCGTCGTTTACAGAATTGGTTGCATTTACATGCATTACTTGCATCTCCATCCCCCCCCCCCCCCTGATTATCCTAGTGCGATCATTACTTGTGGGTTCACATAAAGGCACGTGTGTATACGAATTTCATTAAATAAGCAATTCACCAAATCTCTTATAAAAAAAAAATTTTTCTAGGTTGCCTAAAACGATGATGTGCAAGTAGTGAATCAAGCAATTAAATCGCGCGGTTTTTTGCTTGAGCTTAAGAAGTTTTAAAACATTTAGGTTTTTAAAGAGATGTGGTGAATTCTTAAACTTCCTTATATAAAGAAATACAAACATTTTGTTTTAATACGTTTTGCCTATATTAGCAATTAATACAAAATACCTCCTTACCAAAAAACCAGTTAATATTCCTAGTCCTACAAATACGAACCACGGCACGGTGGAGGGTGAAGTGGTGGAACTGGAACCACGATCAAGGAAAAACAAAAACACAACTCAACTACTGTTTGAGCTTGAGGATTTGAGGGTTGATTGAAATTTGTTCGTGGTTCCAGTTCCACCACTCCACCCTCCACCGTGCCGTGGTTCGTATTCGTAGGACTAGGAACTGTTTTTTTGGTATGGAGGTAGATATGGTATGGTAATGGTATGTTTAATTTTTTCGAAGGATGTCAATTTCTCGGACATGTTTGAGTATGAGGTATGCTAGCTTTCGATTTTGGTATGCTAGCTTTGATTTTTTTTAGAACATGCTGTTGTTCTACTATTCTACATCTGTATATTTCTTTTGTCTGTGGTTGTACGAACTTGATCTAATGTGTTAAAATGGTCTTGTAGCTTGAGGTTTTGGGAAAAAAGCATTGAAAAAATCATTTGAAATTTTAATAAGCACTTAAAATCAATCGTTAAAACATTTTTTGGAGAAATTGAAGTTTTATTTTGCTTTTTTGAATTTTAAGGAAAATTTTTTTCAAAATCGTTCGACCAGTTTTTTCAAAAAACTTTTTTTTTTAAATTCTTTGAAAACACATTCCAAATTTGTTTAAGTACGCCAACATCTAACAGTTTAAAGTTCATATCAGAAAACAAAAATTTAAAAAAATTAATTAAAAAAAAACCGTTTTGGAAAAAAAAAATTTACTTTTTTGTAAAAAACTCAAAAAAAAAAGAGTTTTTTTTTAAATTAAGGAATTAATATTATTTTGTTGACAAAAGAGCTTTCACATTAAAATTTTTATCGAAATCCGTTGAGTGGTTTACGAGAAAATCTGTTGTGAAAAAACTGGTGCTATAGGAGGTACCGTTAAAAAACTTTTCCTACAAAATTACTTGCCTTATAGTACCTATAATCGCAAGTAAAAGGTGTACTGTCAGTGTGGGTGGACACTTCCTTGTCCTTCAAAAATAAAAGTGGATTTTAAGAAAAGTTTAAATCAGAAAAAAAGGAATTTTTGCACTTAAAAAAATCTTAAAGTTGTCAGTTTTATTTTGTTACCAATTTGACCCAGTTCTGTTTGCTGACTCGTCTTGAAATCAACAATCCAAATTTTCACGGACGCATTTCAACGATAGCTTTTTGCTGACATTCTACAGTAAAATATTACATTGTTTTTCGAAACAATACTTAACCAAAAGAACAAACTGTGTAGAGTATAGTGTACCTATTTATTCAACCACTGACCTACTAAATTTTCACTTTCCCAACAAATAATTACTATCTTATCCATCTTAACCTAAAACCTCCGTCTTCCAATTGGTAAATATTTAACAGCTTTGCATAAACCAAATCTACATATAAGACTCAACTTTTAACCAATTAGAATCTCATTGGCAATGCTTTGGTTCGGATTACACGATTGCTTCTCTGCTTTAGTTATGTGCATCCGAAAAACTTTTCAGTATGCAAATCTTTACCAAAGAATAACAAACAACAGCGCACTCATTTCGAAAACTCCATTGTGTAAAGGATCCGTTCCGTGCACTTAGCTCGTCGACTTTGAACAGAAACAAACTGATTCTATAAGAAGTATACAATTTTCTTCTACATTAACATTTTTTTTTGTTTTATTTCATCGCTCCTGTTTCTGATGTAATCCTTGAAATTCTCGAAAAACAAAACAAACTCAACTCCGATCATCCGCAACGCCCTCTGCTTGTAGTGCCAGTAAGCTCGTAGTGTAAATGCAAGGAACATGAAAAGAACAATCAAAGAAGCAAAAGTGGTTGGCTGGCTCTGATGGTTTGGTAGAGAGAGCTGCACGTCTCCTGACGAAAGAAACAGGATTCGCACAATTCGCTACAAGAGCAATCCCTCTGCGGTTGTTTTGCGCATTTACAAGTTGAGTTGCTGCTTTTAACGACTTTGCATAAATTAACTCGAGAAATTACATTTTAAATGCATGACGAGGACGGATCTTATTTTTGTGGAATATAAACTGAAACTTGTCGTATGATAAACCTTTTTTGTCACTTTCGCCTTCGTCCTTATTCTAAGAATTGGAAAGAAAAGAAAACACCATTCAGGACAAGAATAATACAATTATTCACCACTACTGTATATGTTTAGGTAGAGTCTGAGATTGTACGTAATGTCCTGCTTCTGTTTTTTTATTCAGATTTTGAAAAAGCTATACCAAAATCTTTTTATTCCAAAATCAATTCGAAATAAGTACATACATATACATATGCCATTATTGTGAAAGCGAATTGTCTGGGATTTTTTAATGGAAACTTTGGCATAAAATTTGATAATAAAAATACAAACAGTTAAATAAAATTTCCAAAAAAAGCAATGATTTGCACTTTTTTCAAGGTGATTCCGATTAAGTTGTTGACGAATTGATTTTTTGGTGCAATTACTGTCAAGAAGGTGTTAATTTTTCAATCACTGTACAGGTACACATAAGTGGGCACGACAGAATGTGGACGTAGTATAATGGAAAAAGAACTCAATATTGACGCACATATTACCTGGCAATATAACTATATTGATGTAAATAATAAGTAGCAAAAAAAAAAATTCAAATAAATTGGACTGGATAAATAGAATTTGTCGTAAAAGGTTATTCAAATATTTCGAGCAATAAAGGGGAGTCTACTTTTTAAGGTGACATAAATAAATAACTTTAGACAAAAGTCTGCAGACATACATATGAACTACTTGTCAAACATGTCACCTTTTGATCAAGAAACATTGCTGAAATTTATCCACGACGGAAAAGTTTTTCATGATAAAGATTTTATAAAAATTAGTTACTGTCTAGACTCATTATTTATTGCTGTTGTTTGTGGAATCCCATTTGCTAAGCCCATAGCTTTGAAAAATCTCATAAATTTCTTAACTAACTTTATTAAATAGGCGTTGGTCGGTACCATAACAATTGATCCCCGAAAAAAGATTCCCGCGACAAACACACATCCTCTCTCGCTACTTTGACCTTAGGGTATGTCAAGTAGTCTGCCAGGCACCTATGTCAACAGTTTTTCAAATCAACAGTACCCGTGTGTCCTCTATTGGATCCCGTCACATAAGATGTACGATGACAATGATATGGCCGACACCCTGGCCAAAGAGGGCGCTTCACTGCCATTTGTCGGCCTGAACCCTTCTGCGGAGTAAAAAAAAAAAAACTACTTCAAAAACACTGCCAAAAACATCCTACTCATGGAATCCAATACAGTTTGGCAAACAACTGATTGTCAAATCTGCTCCAAACAATTTGTACCAGAATATTCAAACAAAACCACCAAATTCCTACTCAACCTAGATAAGAAAACTCTCAAAACAGTGACTGGAATCATAACCGGACACTGTTCTCTGAAAAAAAACCTTAACAACGTGAGACTGGCAACAGACCCCGTTTGCCAAATCTGTCTCGAAAGTGAAGAAACATCTCTGCACATTCTCACGGAATGCCCAGCATTCCCCTACCCTGGAAAAAATCAAAACCTTCTGCCCACAGAATGTTTACAGAATGTTTTAAAGTTCTGGTCTCAATCTGGATCAACAGAGCTGCCCTAGAATCTCACACGGGTTGACAGAATAGGCATCATCGAGGTACTGCAGTACCTGAGCTTTAAAAGCTCTCGCTAACAATAAATCTAAATCTAAATCTACCCGTGTGTCAAGGAACTTTTGTGTCCCCTTTTCTAAGGGACACGCGCTCACGCAAATTCGTTAGGGTATGTAAAGTAATATGGTATTCGCCTATATCAACAGTTTTTCAAATCTGCAAGGATGGCTCTCTTCATGGGATCAAGATATATTTACTCTTTTTTTCGGGGCCACACCCGCTCAAGCAGCTAGATCGAGTCCTTTGGTATGCGCCTTGGGCAACAACGTTGGATGAGAATAGTTTCTTTTCGCCCACTCTCTGTCCCATCCCTTATGAAATATATTTTTGGATACAATGTGTTCAACAGAAATCCATGTAATCCCCCACCTCCACCTTTACCTTTTTTAAAATAACATGATTATACGTATACTGGTGGGCCATACCTACGGGAATAATAATTTGTCGTGTGGATCTTTCATTGCAGGGATGTATTCACGGGGATCATTTTGACTGGGATCATTTGTACAAGAGATCATCTGTCGTGGGTATTAAGGGGCCAGTTATAGCGATACGGAAAAGCAAACCGAAAAAAATTTCAAATTGAAAATTTTGTATGTTCTGATTTGATTTTTAAGACAAATGCTACACTGATCGATGGCAATCAATGCAGAGAATTTTTTGTGTTCATAATAATTTTAGTTGAACAAATACTTTTTGTTAAAAATGTATTTTTTTTAATTTTTTTCTTATACGTATAACAGAAAAATGATTAAATACATTTTTAACAAAAAATAAAAGTTCAATTCAAATTTTTATTTGCAAAATAAATTCTCTGAGTTGGTTGCCATCGATCAGTGTAGCATTTGTGTTTTAAATCTGATTATACTATACCAAATTTTCCATTTGAAAATTTTTTCGGTTTCGAACAACCTAACGAACTCACATTTGCTAGACCACTACACTATACCTACATGGAAATGGTACAGTAAACTTTTTCAAACTGTATACTGCCAATAGTGGCCTTAAGGTTGTTCAATCAAAAGTTAGTATAAATGTTGGAATCTCTCCAGTTTCTCAGGATAAAACAGGTGCAGTGAATGGAAGTGATAAATTAACAAACAAATGTCCGCGAACGGCTCTAGACGTTGACATCCTTCAAGCGATGCTCGAATTATCGTATTAGCAGTTCGCTAGGCGGGTCAAAAGCTATAAAGTTTTGTACTCCATTTTTGTTTGCCTGAACATTGGTTCATTCATATTTGGGCTATCCAGCGATCACTGCGGTGGGGTAAAGAATAAAGGTGCATATTTCCTTTTTGAAGCCTACGATTGACAATCAAACATAACATTACGATGATAGAGAAGCCTAAAAAAGTGGGTCCGACAATTCTGTCTGTCTGTCTGTCTGTCTGTTTGTCCATCCGTCTGTATCGGCACCTACAGCCTAAACGGCTGGACCGATTTGCTTCAAACTTGGTAGATAGTATTATTATGACGTCCTACAGAGGGGTTTTTGGAATTAGCATTCTAGCTTTAAAATTAACGGTACCTGCGATACGATTTTTAGTGAAAAATTAATTTTTCTCGAAAACGGCTCCTACGATTTTGATAAAACTTTCTGAATAATGTTTTCTGTGCAAACTTTATGTTCTGGTTGGAATAGATTTTTCAGGAAAAGTCTTATAACGGTACCTCCCATAGCACCAGTTTTTTTAAATCCGATTTTCTCGGAAGCCACCTGACGGATTTCGATGAAATTCTTAATGCAGAAGCCCTTTTATAAAAGAAATAATATAAATTCTTAAATTTTTCAAAAACAGTTTTTTGAGTTTTTTAAAAAAGTTTCAATTTTTTTTTTAAATTTTTGTTTTTTTCCAAAAACGGTTTAATTTTTTTTTTTAATTTTATTTTTTTGATAACAACTACAAAGTGCTAGAAGTTGGCATACTCAAAAAAAAATTTTTAATATATTTTCGAAAAGTTTTTCAAAAAAAACTGTTTTTTGAAAAAACTGGTCAAACGATTTTGAAAAAAATTTTTTGTAAAAATTCAAAAAAGTAAAAGAAACCTGATGGCTTACTTCATTTTCTCGAAAAAACGTTTTAGGCATTGATTTTTAAGTGATTTATAAAATTTCATATGATTTTTTCAACGCTTTTTTCCCAAAATCTCAATCCTCCAATACCATTTTAACACAATAGAGCAAGTTCGTACGACCCAGTCGTGCACTTTATTTGCTCTTGTCAAAGCAAACAAATCTCGAAAACAAATGTTTTGTGTTACTGACATTTTGATTTGCGAAGTCAAAGTCGTTTCTGTAAATCCTAAGCAGTTTCTGAAAAGTCTATGTCCTACATGGGTTCTTAGTGAAGTAGAGATATGAATCTATGTTTGCAAATAAGTATAGGAGTAACCAGAGCAAGTTGGCTCCAGGGGCACGTAGACATGTTTTTGCTGTCTAAACATTAATCACAGCTACATTCTTTGTTTCATATTGCCTTTCCTAAGGAGTGGACGTAGTTCTGGAGTTATTGGTTTATAGTTAAAGCTACTGTTTTCTTTTTCATCCAAAAATAATTTTTTTTTGATAGATATTTCTAGTTTCTTTCTTTGATACATAGAATATGCGTATGCGGTCTTGTTCTTTTTTGCTTGATAGTCCAGTCGACAGGTACTTTAAGGTGGATAAAGGTCGGAAGTTAAGGAAACTTGGGGATTTTGTTCATTGGTAGTGATAGTGAACAAACATTTTGATATATTTTTGACCTAAAAGGCCCTGTGGAAAAAAAATGAAGTGGGGGGGGGGGGGGGGGGGGTGGACTGCAAATTTGTCGACCTTGCTCAGGTTTTCCATCAATAACTTTTTTGCTTAATGTTCTACGGGGAAAGAATGTTTGACTTTTTTGAAGAACGGTAAATTTCATACAATTTTGTTAGTTCAAAATTGTTTTCAATTTTTTTTGGCATTTGTATCGATTTGAAAAATTACCTGATTTTTGAAGCGCCATATCTCGGTAACGAATGGACATAAAACAAATTTTCTATTAAACGCTCTACAAAAAATCCAATTATGCTTTTGCAGTAGGATGTAAGGAAAAAAAGTTATAGGTAGAGCGAAAATACTTTATCCGACCTGTCGACTATTTGTAGTATTTATTCCTCTTAACGGAAAAATTACTGTTTTTGTTCAAGATGGTCGGTCGGGGATAATTGACTCGTGTTCGTTGATGTAATACAACATTTTTACTTTTATTATTTACGTTCATAGGTTTCACTATAATATCCACTTTTTTACATGCGATTAAAGGTACTATAAGGCAAGTTATGCATGTGTAAAAAAAAAAGTTTTGACAATCATACATGACATTACGATGATGGAGAAGTCGAAAAAAATGTCTGTCTGTCCGCCTGTCTGTCTCTCTGTATAGTTACCTACAGCCTAAATGGCTGGACCGAGATCCTTTACAGAAGGGTTTTTGGAATTAGCATTCTAGCTTCAAAACTAACGATACCGGCAATATGGTTTTTAATGAAAAATGCATTATTCTCAAAAACGGCTCCCGCTATTTTGATAAAATTTTGTGAATGGTGCTTTTTGTGTAAGTTTTATATTTTGGTTGAAATATTTTTTTCATAAATAGGCTTATAAACGCACCACCTGAGGACCGGTTTTTTTTTAAATGTTTAATTTTTGGTTTTTTTTAAACGGTTTGATCAATTTTTTTAAATTTAATCATTTTTAATCATTTTCTGATAAAAACTTAAAAGTGCGAGAATTTGGCATACTCAAAAAAATTGTCGAAAATCTTTTCGAAAAGTTTAAAAAAAAAAACGGTTTTTTTGAAAAAAAAACTGGTCCGATGATTTTGAATTTTTTTTTTCCCTAAAATTCAAAACAGTAAAAGAAAATAGAGATGGCTTATTTCATTTTGTCCAAAAAATTAGTGATCAATAAAATTTTTTCCCTGCTTTTTCATTAGAGCAAGTTTGTGCGACCCAATCGTGCACTTTATTTCTCTAGCAATCAACCATGACTACGATGATAGGGAAGTCGAAAAAAGTGGGCCAGGCAATGTATGTTTGTCTGTATGTCTGTATGTCTGTATCTACAACTTAGCAGCCACAAATTTCGAAATATGTTTTTTAAATGTTAGAAAAGCCTTTTTTCGAAAAAAAACTGGACGGCGGATTTTTTAAAAATATCAAAAAAAAAACAGTTAAAGTGATAAGGTGACTTACTTCATTTTCAAAAAAAAAAGTGCACGACTTGCTCTAATGTGAGATAGTCTTGGGGTTTGAGTTTTGGAAAAAAAACAGGGAAACAAATGATATGAAGTTTTATTGATCACTTAAAAATCACTAGTTAAAACGTTTTTTTTTTTTTTGGAAAAAATGAAGTAAATCGTCTGATTTCGTTTACTGTTTAAAATATTAGGAATTTTTTTTTTCACAATCGTTCGACCAGTTTTTTTGAAAAATTTTTCCACAATATATTCCAATTTTGTTCGAGTATGCCAACTTCTAGCACTTTGTAATTTTTATCAAAAAAATAAAATTTAAGTTTTTTTTAAAACTCAAAAAAAAAAAAAACCTTTCAAAAGATTACTTTTTTTTTTATTATTTCGTCTTTAAAAGGGCTTCTACATTAAAAATTTCATCAAAATCCGTAGAGTGGCTCAAGAGAAAAAATCCAATTTCAAAAAACCGGTACTATGGGAAGTACCGTTATAAGACTTTTCCTGAAAAATCTATTCCGACCAAACATAAAGTTTGCACAAAAAACATTACTCAGAAAATTTTATCAAAATCCTAGGAGAGGTTTTTGAGAAAAATTAATTGTTCACTAAAAATCGTATGACAGGTACCGTTAGTTTTAAAGCTAGAATTCAAATTCCAAAAACCCCTCTATAGGACGCCATAATAATAATATTTACCAAGTTTGAAGCAAATCGGTCCAGCCGTTTAGGCTGAAGGTAACTATACAGACAGACAGACAGAAAAGTCGGACCCACTTTTTTCGACTTCTCTATCATCGTTATGTCATGTTTGATTGTTAGAGTTTTCTTTTTACGAATGCATAACTTGCCTTAAAGTACCTATAATCGCAAGTATAATAATTTTGGTTCTTTCTAATTGTTTTTATTCTGAAGCCCCAATACCAATATCTCACTTTAGAGCAAGTTAATATGACCCAGTCGTGCACTTCATTTTAATTCAACAGATATTTTTTTGATGATTTTTTCAGAAGGTTTGACCCAATAAATACGAGTGCTAAAATCATTCAATTATTCTTCAGTAAAATTGATATCGTGACGAGTGTAACCGACAAGCGGCATCAGCCAGCATATTCATCCGCTGATTTCTCCTTACCTCTCTCTGTCGACAACAATAGGTTTCTACTATGAAATTGCTGTTTCAATACAAACAGATATCTAGTTTCTATTTCGAGGATTCCCTCAATAAATATCCAACATCACAAAAGTTATTTAATTTTTTGTGTTTTGTATCACGTCAAATTGTAGAAGCGAAAGGTCATAGAATCGATCACTGTTCACTGCACATCGACATCAGACAAAAAGTGAATTTTATTGGCAATCGGATGACATTTATTCAGAATCCTTGATGTACCTTCATAATAATGTATACATATATGTATGTTGATGTTGACATAACAAATGTTTCCCGCTAGATGTAGGTAGTTGAATACATTGGAGTGGAGGGGAAGTTAAATCATACTCCACTTACTGCCTGGTGGCGAAACAGGTCCGTTTTCGTCAAACACAATTCGAAATTGGCAATTAAATTCAACTTACCCAATCCCCCACTAGACACACAAGCCTGTGGATATGGATTCATCCATATTCGACATTCAACCATCCATCCATCTATCCATCCATCGAGATACCTCACCGACATGACATTCCGAAACCAATGCAGGTTAAGCACCCGAGGCACCTTCTGTGTGACATAATGTCGAATGTCGGTCGGTGTCACTACGCTCCTCAGTAACCAGTGAAAGGTTGTATGTGCGGTGTCCTTGTGACCCAGAAAACGCGCAACAGTATAAAATAAAAATAACGATGATTTTCCGAGAAAATAAACGCAATCGTTATGATTTCCAATCATAAAACCAAATACTTTTTGGCGGGGTGCGGGGCACGCGATGGTGCTGAGTAATATTCGAAATGCATTTAACATATTGAAAACTGAAAAGGTTTTGGCATATAGCGCATCAGCCGAGTTATAGGAAAGATTATCTGGGGAAAGGATTTATTTGTCAACAGGATTTTTTTTTTGCATTACTCAAGGGGATACTCCCCAACCCCGTTTGTATACTCCAGGAACATTGTTGGCACACATGCCAGTGAAAAATGGTTAGATGTGATGATGAAACGATGAAATGATGTAAATGATTGATTTTCAGATAATTTGTCGATGACCTAGATGCAAAGGTGTGTACTCGTAGCATGCAGGTAAAGTATAGTGCAAATTTATGTATACGTATAAGATCTATCAAAAATATCATATCTTTGTTATTTACGGGACAATTGATGTTTTAAAATTGGTGCCAAATTGGGGGCAAAAAGTCATGTTTGGCTAACCGAATTTAATTGTGAATAAAAATAAATTTAGCATGAGCTTTTTATGTTGCAAATGAAAATGAAATGAATATTTATTCACCTAAGGTATGTCAAAAAGTTAAAGCGTGTAGGTTGGGTCAAGACAGGAAAAAATGGTTTGTGAAGGGTAGTTTTCTGAAAAAATGAAAAATTGGAAAACAATATTGGTAGCTCCTATACAAACCTATTCCTTACCTTTCGTGAAACCAGAAATTTCTTCTTTTATTGTATTCTAAAAAAAAGTTATTTCTCTAAAAAGTTGGAACTGTTGGATACCCTATTACCTATTTTTGAATGTGTATGAGTTCACCCCCTGCACCGAGCCGTTGCAGTTCCAGAAACAAAATTCATCTTTAGCACACTGGAAAAAATACCAAAACATTAATTTCGTGTAGCTGATGTTCAAAAACTGAAAAAAGTCGGCGTGTCCTAAAAATTTGTAAAAAAAAAAAAATGTAAAGCACCAACTGAGCTTTGATATTTAGGCAATTTTTAGGCATATGTGTAAAACTATACAACTGAATTTATTAGTTTTTTTTTTACGATCTTACCATGCATTAAACTTTTAAACTTGTGTATGGCTGACTTTATTTGAGTTTCATCTAAAATAATCAATTTTTAATGTGGATAAATGAAAACGAAAACTGTTTTTTTTTATTGAATTGTTCTCATACATCATAGTGGTAATTCTCTTTACGTTTCATCTTTATGTCCATGACAACTTTGTCTCTCCTCTTGGTGAGTACATTTTTAGTACATGTTCTGCCGTAAGCATAATTGAGACATCATCTATCAAGCTGCTCTACATAACCGGCACTACATCTCATGATCCCATACACAAACCATTACCAAAGTAAAAATTTACATTGCCCACTTATGCATTTCTGAATAGGGTGATCATAAAGAACACAAATAAAATAAAAAAAAATTAAAATTTATACGGAACAACAAAAAAGTAAAAAAGAAAAAGAAACACAAAAAAAAAAACAAAAGTAAAACATAGATAAACAAATTGATATATTAAACAATGGATTCTTGCGCTTTATGCAAAAATGTCACAGACTATATGATTGACTCAATTATGTGTCAGGGAAATTGCAGAAAACTTTTTCTCGTCACATGTATTGACGCTCCTTTCAGCACAATTAACCTATTTAAGGACAGAAAATCATTTTACTATTTCTGCAACGAATGTGACCCGTTTGTTCTCACAAATATCTCTCGTGACGTGCCAGAAAACAGAAAAAATCTTGAAAATCTACACGACCAGTTGCTGAATTTGGCTAAAAAAGTTGAAACATTAACCTCTGTTTATCAAACGCACGATATGCAACCACAAAGCATTAAAAGACAAACCAGAACTAATACAAAAA
The DNA here is from genome assembly GCA_916050605.2 of Platycheirus albimanus. NCBI lineage: Eukaryota > Metazoa > Arthropoda > Insecta > Diptera > Syrphidae > Platycheirus > Platycheirus albimanus. Next base: position 287,867,986 of record OU696696.1, on the reverse strand, counting down.
TCAAAAATACCATGACCATCATAAAGCCAAAAAAATCATCGAAACGAAAAAGTGACGAATTAGATGCAGAAAGCTCTCTCCAAAATCCTTCGATGAAAAAAACAGCTAAATCAATATTTGATTCTCATGCACTTACTCGTAAATTGACTAATTTTAATTTTAAGAGAATTCTGCAATTCCTCAAACTCTTCTTCCTCAAACTCTTCTTCCATCGACATCAGCTCCAAAACTTACCAATTCAAGTTCAACTGAAATAGCTCCATCTTCTTCGTTTACCTTACCTACTAATACAACAAAAACAACAGATATCGCAACTGCTTTGCTCTCCGTTAGTCCATCATCACAAACACATCTAATTTCACCAAACTTACCAACTAAGTCTTTGATATCATCGTCTTCAAATTCAAGCTCGATTAATGAAATCCAACTTAAGGCAGCACAAAGATTTAAATGCTTATTTTTATCCAACTTTGATCCAGCCACAAGCTGCGAAAATATTTGTAAATTCGTCACTACTTCCTTGTTCTCAAATGCTAAATTAAAAATTGAACGATTTCAAACAAAAAGTAATGACTACACATCCTTTAAACTGTATGTTACCCAGGAAATATTCAGTCAATTACTTGAAAAATCATTATGGCCGGATAATATAATTATTCATGAATTTATAAACAAAAGGAATAATATTCGCCCTTTTAAAAAAAACACTCTAACAAGACTCATGTAAATCGTCGCCACTAATAATTTTTTCTATCAAAATGTGAGAGGACTTCGGACAAAGACCAATAAGGTCTACTTTTCAACAATAACCTGCTCTTATGACGTTATTTCCCTCACCGAAACATGGCTGTATGCTGGTATCAAAGACTGCGAACTTTTACACCCACAAGATGTTTACGTACAACTAATTCCACATAAAAGGGTTTTTTGTTGGATTTGTTTAATAGGTGTAATTTTTAATATATGGCCTATTGAATATATCCGCTGAGACCGGGTTTTTGTAATTTATAGTATACCTACCTATTACCTCAAAACTTAGAACAAAATTAATTTTAAAACAATCTCAATACCTATATCTACCACACCCACAAAATAAAGTCATTTTAAGCGTTTTAATTGATTGGCTCCTTACATGGGAACTATACCGTGAAATAAACTTTTGTCTTTAAAACATAAATAACATAGGCGGGCGTGCTGTTTCAGATATATTCTTTACCAAGCCTGACCCATTTCCTAAGTGTTGTTGTTAACTCTTATGTTCCGTAGTTTTCTTAAAAATACTTTTGTTTACATAAACAAAGTGTCATCAAAATCTTTAGAGCCGTTTCTGAACAAACTATAAAAAATAAAAAAAAAAATTGGCTTTAACAGAGCGGCTATGGAACCTACCGTTAAAAAAGGCCCTGGCAAAAATTGCTATGTCATCTTATAGAAAATCACGTCAAACAAAATTTGAAAGATTGGATGAAGCCGTTCCCAAATGTTGGCCATTTAAATAAAATATAGTAAATTGTAATTTTTAAAAACGCTCTAGGTTTATAAAATTACGAGTTTCATCAAAATCTTATGAGCCATTTCTAGCAAATACAAAAGGAAAACATAAGCGAGAGCTACAGTACGTTTGCAACGAACTGTTGGATACCCTATTCCCTATTTTTGTGTATGTGTATGCGTTCGCCTTCCGCAGCCAGCCGATGATCCAGTTTCATAAACAAAATTCTTCTTTACCAGACAGAAAAAGATTCAATAACATTAATTTTGTGTGGTGTGATGTTCAATTAGTGCTGGCACAATAAAAAAAGGCGTGTGCCACGCCCAAAGTTAGGACTTTTTATTGCCAAAGCAATTAGTATGAGCTCAGTGACATTCAATTTTATGCTTGCAGATCGATTTGAAAAAAACAAGGCAAAAAAACAAGGCAAATGATTTTAACAATTCTTGAACCACACTCTGCTACGCTACCAAGGAACTTAAATCTAAGTGTTCATCTTTTTACTTCAAAACTGCAACCGAAAGTTAAAAAAAGTTAAAAAATTAATGCATTATATGACTTTTGACGAAAACGCCCCTTAAAAGTGGGCGTGTCTTAAAAATTTGAAGCAATAACTAAGCTTTGATCATTAGTCAGTATTTAGGCATATGTGTAAAACTACAGCTGAATCGAGCAGTTTTTAAGCGATCTTACCTGAACAAAGGAATTTTATCAAAACCACGCCTTTAAAAGTGGGCGTATTGAAAAAATTAACACAAGAAAATGTAGAGATATATTTTTCAAATAACAAACTGAAGGAAAAACTTTTAAATTTAATATTGGTAGTAGGTACCTTAAATTTTTAAAACTACGTTTTTCGTTCTTTCATGAAAAGTGGGCGTAAGACACGCCCAAAATTCAAACACTTCTTTTCATATACAAACTTTTTAGTTTCTACTAAGAGACGCAAAACTTTGGCTTACAGATTCATTATAAATACCGATTATCTACAAAAACAATTTTTTTCTAAATTCTAGTGACAAGTGGGTGTCAGCCACGCCCAAAATCAATTTTTTTGAATTAATACACAAGATGTGTATGTGCAAGTAATACCCACAAAATTTAATGTTTTCCGCTTTAATATAACAATTGTTATTTTATAAAAACAATAATGATGGTTTTGTATTAAAAATAGGCGTCAGCCACGCCCAAACTGAAATTTAACTTAAAGCTTTCGTGTGCAAAATTTAAGCGTTATACTTTTATCGTAACTGTAAAAAAAACATAATTTAATTTTACCAAATTGAGCTTGTTCAACAAAAATGGCTATTGTGGGCGTGTTTGTGGGCGGATTTTGCTGGTTCAAGAACTTAACCTTACTCTTGAACCAAAGATTATATATAACGGCTTTCTAGCTCAAAAATTGCGATCTCTAGAGAGTATACATACGGACGGACGGACGGACGGACATGGCTAAATCGACTAGGCTTTTGATTCTGAGTCAGAATATATACCTATACTTTTCCATATACCTAACGGTATTATTTCTCTATGTTACAAACTCCACACCAAATACAATATACCCATTCTATGGAATAGGGTATAAAAACACGTTATTTGGCAGTACCAGGTCAACAGCCATTCTTACTTGCGATTAAAGTTACTATAAGGCAAGTTACGTATGCATTCGCAAATAAAAAAAAATTTTTAGACAATCAAACATATCATAACGGTGATAGAGAAGTCGAAAAAAGCGGATCCGACAATTCTGTCCGTCTTTCTGTCTGTCCGTATGTTTGTATGGTGCAGGGAAATAAGTCCCCGGGTACTAAGAAAATGGAGCACGTGGTGGGCACGTGCTCCACTTTCTTAGTACCCGGGGACTTATTTCCCTGCACCGTGTGTATCAGCACCTATAGCCTAAACGGCTGGACCGATTTTCTTCAAACTTGGTACATAGTATTATTATGATTTCCTACAGAGGGGTTTTTTGAATTAGCATTCCAGGGCCCTTATTCCGGTTCTGTGAAAAAATGAAATGATAAACTTTTTTTCACGATACTTTTCATTGTACGTTTTCATTTTATCATTTCATTTTACTCAGAAAGCTGATTCTCGTTACGTTTATGAAAAAGTATGCTGAATTTATTGCTGAATGAAAAAGTTTTCATCTGACAGCTATCAAATCAATAATAATTAATTCAAATATTTCGGTACATTAAAAAAATGAGTTCGATTTTTATGTATTTAGCTTTGGATGAAGAGCGCAGAAACTCTGGAAGGTTTTTTTTCTCTACTTTTGTATGTATTGTATACATATATAAAAGGGTTAAACAAAATGTTGTCCTTCTTTTAGATTTAAAATGAGAACTCTACGAAGAAGTATGAGGGGCAACACAAATCCCACAAACTTTATCGTTTTCCCAAATTCCATTGTCGGGAGTTAATCGATAAACTTTCACCACTATTAAAGATCGCGATCGGATGGAAGACAAAAATAAAATGCAGACTTTTAACATTTTTTGGATGATTTGCTTTTTTTTTGATTTTTGATTTTTTTCATAATTTTTTTAGCTGTTTGAAACATCAGCGAAAATTCCGGAATGGCGGATCGGGTGGAAGGAAAAAAAATGCAGGCCTTTAACAATTTTGGTAAAATTTTTTTTTTATAATTTTTTTTGGTTTTTTTCATAAATTTTTAAGTGGTTTCAAACATCAGCAAAAATTCCGAAATGGCGTAGCAACGCGCGCCAACATTTCCTCCATTTTGAGCCATCTTTCTTGGCGCCTCCCAAGGCATTCAACTGGTCTGCCAAGGACCTCCACATGGTTTCTCTGGTTCTTCCACCGTCTGCACATTCCAACCTATTAATATATTATTACATCAATGCATAATTATTTTAGCTTTTCCCTAAAAAATAATATTTAAAAATGTATATACATATACATATGTATGTACATATGTACATATGTGGGTACTTACCTACCTATTGTGAGCTAAATCGATATTGTTCTAGAAATAATCGATTAGATAACATTTTTGCTCATCAGTTGGTCTTTTTCCTCTATTTATTTTATATAAATCCATTTCTTTTACTTTTGAGCTGCCTTTTCACCAAAAAAATATCAATGATAAAAAATGTTTCATATGAAAACTTTTTGACAGAAGTTTTCATTGCTGAATAGAACAAGAATCGCAAAACAGTATTTTTCAGTGAAAAGTGTTTTCACAGCTCTTTTCATAGAACCAGAATAGGGGCCCAGGGCCCCTATTCCGGTTCTGTGAAAAAATGAAATGATAAAATTTTTTTCACGATACTTTTCATTGTACGTTTTCATTTTATCATTTCATTTTACTCAGAAAGCTGATTCTCGTTACGTTTATGAAAAAGTATGCTGAATTTATTGCTGAATGAAAAAGTTTTTATCGGACAGCTATCAAATCAATAATAATTAATTCAAATATTTCGGTACATTAAAAAAATGAGTTCGATTTTTATGTATTTAGTTTTGGATGAAGAGCGCAGAAACTCTGAAAGGTTTGTTTTATCTACTTATGTATGTATTGTTTATATAAAAGGGTTAAACAAAATGTTGTCCTTCTTTTAGATTTAAAATGAGAATTCTACGAAGAAGTATGAGGGACAACACAAATCCTTTTGAAACTCTTTCCGAAGAAGGTTTCATCAAACTTTATCGTTTTCCCAAATTCCATTGTCGGGAGTTAATCGATAAACTTTTACCATTTTTAAAGAAACCTAGTCGCGTTCATGGCTTGCTCCCACATATGAAAGTCCTTGCGGCTCTAACCTTCTTTGCTAGTGGAAGCTATCAACGTTTTGTTGGACAGGATTTGCTCTTGGCATTATCGCAAAATTCCGTCAGCCGTTGCGTTCATGAGGTGGCAGGAGTGCTCAACGAAATCTCAGACCAATACATTCAATTTCCATCTAATGCAGAACTGGGAGCAGTGAAGCAAGATTTTTTTGAAGTAGCTTCTTTTCCAGGTGTAATTGGTCTGATCGATGGAACACATGTCAAGATTACTACTCCGAACAAAGATATTGAACATGTTTATTACTGCAGGAAAGGTGGTCATTCGAAAAATGTGCAAATAGTTTGCGATAGTAATTTCATTATACTTAATATAAATGCAAGATTTGGTGGATCTACGCACGATGCGTATATTTGGCGACGTTCAAATTTAAAACAATATTTGGAAGGAAAGTATCAGACAGGTGAAAGAAATTATTGGTTGCTTGGAGATAGCGGATATCCTCTGCAACCGTGGCTCATGACACCAATTTTAACAGCAACAAGTGAAGCCGAAGAAAATTACAATGTGGCACACAAAAGCACAAGAAATATTGTTGAAAGATGTATTGGTATTCTTAAAGGCAGATTTCGTTGTTTGTTGAAAGATAGAGTCCTTCATTATTCCCCAGAAACAGCTGGAAAAATAATAAATGCCTGTGCAGTGCTTCATAATATTTTGATGAAAGCCCGAGTTCCTTTGCCTGAAGATGAAATAGAAATAGAGGAAAATGAAACAAACTCAAATTCAACATTGTTTGATTCACGTTTACTTTCTGAGGGAAAAAGAGTTCAAACCACAATTGTGAACCAATATTTTAATTAAAATACAATAAAAGGACAATCTTATATATTAAAAATTAAATCTTTGTTATTATTTCTTCCAATAGTTCAGCAATACGTTTAAGTGAATTTACTTTTTCTTTTTCAATTGTTAACTTTTCCTTTTTTATATGCAACAATTTTTCTTCCATTTTCAATTTTTTATTTTCGATTTCAAAATAATTTCCAAAATTTGCGTCGGTGTTAAATGGTATTTTACGTTTTCTTGCTCTTTTTGGAATAAGTTTAGGTAAAGTGGTTTTCGGTGTTGATGTTGCATTAATGTCGATAGGAGATTCTTCCAAAACAATGTCCTTAAATTGAAAAGAAATTTTGTCGTTCTCATAAAGTTTTAATTATTTGTACATATGTAGAGGTTTCTAAACAAACCTCACAATGATCCAATGTAACTCCACACTCTTTAACTCCCTCGTCACCATCAACTGCCTGTGGTGTTAAAATTGTAAGAATTCTTTTTTCTAATTCGGACAGAGATTTTATTTGTTTTGTGCCGTTAATACCACTTTTTGTTAGTGTATCATTAATGGCGGAGTTGCGTTCTTTCACATGTTGCCTAAAATAATACCACTTTGGGAATGATTGTGCCATTTACTTAAAAGGAAGCTTACTTTAAATCCTGCCAACATTTCCTCCATTTGGAGCCATCTTTCTTGGCGCCGCCCAAGGCATTCAACTGGTCTGCCAAGGACCTCCACATGGTTTCTCTGGTTCTTCCACCGTCTGCACATTCCAACCTATTAATATATTATTACATCAATGCATAATTATTTTAGCTTTTTCCTAAAAAATAATATTTAAATACATATGTACATACATACATACATATTTATGTAGGTACTTACCTATCGTGAGCTAAATCGATATTATTCTCCAAATAATCGATTAGATAACTTTTTTGCTCATCAGTTGGTCTTTTTCCTCTATTTATTTTATTTATTTCCATATCTTTTACTTTTCAGCTGCCTTTTCACCAAAAAAATATCAATGATAAATAATTTTTCATATGAAAACTTTTTGACAGAAGTTTTCATTGCTGAATAGAACAAGAATCGCAAAACAGTATTTTTCAGTGAAAAGTGTTTTCACAGCTCTTTTCATAGAACCAGAATAGGGGCCCAGCTCTAAGACTAACGGTATCTGCCATACGATTTTTCATGAAAACAATTTTATTTCAAAAACTGCTATTATTTGGATAAAACTTTCTGAATGGTGTTTTCTTTGAAAAATTTATGTTTTGGTTGGAATAGATTTTTCAGGAAAAGTTTTAAAACGATACCTCCCATAGGACCAGTTTTTTTTAACCAGATTTTCTCGTAACCCACTTGACTAATAGACAAAATAATGTAAAATCTTAAATTTTTCAAAAAAAGTTAATTTTTATTTTAATTTTTGGTTTCTTCAAAAATGATTTTTTTTAAATTTAAGAAAATTTTGTTTTCTTATACTTCTAGATGTTTGCATATACTCAAAGAAAATTAAAAAAGTTAATTATGGAACACAACTTCGTTCAAGTAGTAGCCTCGGCTGGCTTTACAGTCGCGCATTCTATCACTCCAATTTTCCAAGACCTTGTTGATGGTTACGGGCTGCAGGTCACGTACTGCTTTGATAATATTGGTCTTACGTAAGTGCTTAAATCGTTGCCGGATTGTTGGCATAAAATTGGTCCTTCATGGTTCCCCTAAAAAAAAAGTCACAGCCCCGAGGCAGCCAATTGACATCGCCAAGATGGCTGATAACACGATTTAGATTTATTGCGCAAAATATAGAATGTGAAATGGACTTTGCGGAATGGCGCGCCATCATGCATGAACCAGTGGTCGTCCAAGTCCATGTCTTCAATTTCGAAGAAAAATGATCCAACGATACCACTACTCCACAATCCGCACCAATCTGTCACCACTTACCTCAACCTCCCCTTTTTATCGACCCCTCTCCACTGGTTTGTGGCACCAGCGCTCTTGATCCAATACTTCAAAATGTGTATCCCAATGAAGAAGTTCATCAGAGCTGAACGATCAGGAGACTGGAATCTCCATCTAGATTCAGTTAGAGAAATTATCCCCTATTTTCAGCCCGGCAAGTGAACTCAATTATGCCAAAAAAAGCTCATTGGTATTACCAGGACGTAGTTAGCTTGAAAGACAAGATGGATCCCGAAGAGTATAGGTAAATGAAGCGCAGCACAATCAATGGGGTATTTCACCATAAGCCGCACTGATACATTTTGGTCAGGAATATGGTCCGATATAACCATAGAACAGGCCCTGAAAAGAGCATTGAATAGCTATGGTGAATTAACCCAAGGCCGTGGTGTAACGGACAGCGTCCTATCCCGCTGGATCGTGGGGGTGATATGCCTACAGAGCATCAACGAAAACATGGAGTTTTTTTTTCCACATAAAGATTACAGGGTCCTCGTGTTCGGAAACTTTGGTCTAGGTGGAATGTGCATGGCACCTGAACTAATATCGGTTGGATATCTTACGAATAAGAGACGCACCGTCAAAAATATTATTTCGCTAAAGCGTTACAATATAAAGATTAAGAGCCTAGGGCTGAGCTAATTCTTCACGTTGATCCCCACGGCCAAGTTCCGTCTGTTACAATTTAATACTGATAATGTAAGAGATTTTTGGATCGAAAGATTTCTTCATAGAAAGTGAGTCTTCTCTGCTTGATTTTAAAATCACTCGATTCCTTAAATTTTAAAACCTTATATTCATTTAAAATCATTTCTTTCAATTCAAGTTACATCCACTTAACGAATTTGCGCTATATTTTTCCAAAAACGTGCTCTCGGCCCAAGGCCTGCCTACCATCCAGCCACCACTCTTTAGTCTATAATTGGTCGTGTGGCAGCAGCTGATTATTCTGTTCACCTTGGGATGCAAAATATTTCACAAAATCATGAGCACATCGTGTCCGCATTCAATAATCAAAAAAAAAATAGTATAATTCCAAAAATTGCTTCCACCCGCTTTCACGTATAATTTTCTCTAGCTTAATCCAGTTGAAAAGTTATTCCCTACGTGATTTCAACGTGGCCCGTTGGCTCCATCTTCCATGTGTGGTTGTTATCCGCTCATCTCCAGTAGCCATTTTGGTGAAAATCGTTTTGAAAATTCAAAAGTCACGAACCGAAACGAAGCACAGTTCTCAATGAGTCGCATGGTGGCTGGCGGTGGGCACGAATAACAACTAGACTGGCTGCTACAACGGGTACCTCTACCTACCTGCTGTACCTGCGCTACCGTTTGTGCATTCAAGATACCAACCGCAACAAAAATAGACGTTCTACTGCTACACTTTTGGCTGGCTTTGTCGAAACTTTGGATTTTCAACTTTTACCAACATGTAGTCCTCTATACATTGGCATCAGGAAACGTTGATTTCCTCCGTTAATGGGTCATGTGCGGTCCCACAAAACATTGCATTGCCACACCATAATCCTGTGAATATTTGGGTCAACGGTTTTAATAAAATCCTACCCGCGCACTTCAACTACTATTGTGAATGTTACCATTCAGAAGTTTTACCTGGTTTCCGGTGGTCCAATCGAAAAACGCAATGGCTGATAAGTAAGCTTCTTGTTCCGAAAGACAGAGGGGCGCAGATATAAGTAATCCTTAAGCAACGGGTAAACTCGTCGTACGAGTATAATGCGGATTCAAATAAAGTTCAACAAGGACACACTTTAACTTTCGTCTCTTCTCGACTTCCTGTGAGCTGTGAGTTATATTCTGTTGTTGTTGTTGGTTTTGTGTGAACGGATGCAGACAGACGGATATTTAAGTGCCCATTTGGGTGAATACTTAAGCTGATGGCTAGAGGATATTTATACATATACCTTCAACCTTCATACAAGCGCTATATACTCTTGCTGCATCGTTGGGGCTCGACGACGCTCGAAAAACTTTTTGCGAACCGGTACATTTGATTCGGTTTTATGGCCCAGCTGGGTTAATATGATGAGCAGGATGTTTGATGATATGGTCTTGAAGAAAGCTACTTGGTAAAGGATGAGTTGAGCTTGAGGTTAAACGGAAGATGATTTCATATAAACAGACCAACAGACAAAAAAAAAACTTGCCGTCATCGTCGAAATGAGACGGAGAGTTGAAATGTCTTTGGCAACACATGGTGAAACGATAAAAACAAATGCAGGCGGTGGTGGTGTGGCTAGCTCGCCTTTCGTCATCTTATTAAATTCATTCCTTTTTTTTTTTTTTTGATGGTAGAAGTTTACTACTAAGAAATTAAGTTGAGATGATTGAAGACGAAAAGGAGTATAGTTTTTCTCAGAGGAATAAGATTTGGAGGACTTTAAGAAGTCTCCAAAGAACTTGGGAAAACGGAGGCAATTTAAATTTTTCAGTGATGATGCGGACAGCTAGCTGGATTGAAAATTTGTACAAAAAAAAGCTAGAACTTATTTCTGGCTTAACAATTTGTGGAATACAGTCAGAAATCTTACTTACTTTATGATTGATTTGTCCGAATGAGGACACGTTTCGAGAGGAGGTAGATACAACCACAGCTTACAAAATTGAGGTGGCGAAGTAATAACACATTCGTGTGGTGCGATTTTAAAACTATTCTCTCTTCACAACAGTACGGCCGAAGACAGACGAAGTCCTTATGTTTCAGACAAAGACTGTAGACAAAGTTTCTGAATTCTATACATTACATTTGTTCGTCCGGCCTAATTTCAGAAACTAATGGACCGATTTGAAATTTTTTTTTGTTACAAAGGTGCTTCCTAGGAATATAAAAAAAGTGTGCGCCTCGGGACGCTCGAGAGAAGTGATAGCTTAAACTAATCTAAGTTGAACTATTTAATATTGAAATTGTTTAACTTGAGAAAAGCTTAGGTTATTACTTAACTTTATGTATACCTACTAATGTAATAAATGTGAGGAAAGGTTTTTTATCCATAATTTTTTTTATTGATTATAAAATGCGCTGTGGCCTGTGGTCCAAAGTGAGAGAGGAGGAGCCAGCCTACTGCTGCGAAAGCGAAGCCATATAGAGTGTCGCCGTAACGCATTACGTTACAAAGCGGTTTACCCTCCCATAAGAAGTTATCACTTAATAAATGTATTTATTTCGTACGGTAAATCTGAGTTCAAAAGAAAATGGCATACAATTTTTTTTCTCAATAAACTTCAACACTGATTTTGCAAAATTTGAAAAAAAAAGATATTTTTTTCAAAGGTTATCCTTTTAATATTTTGTTGGGCATAATTTTTCTTATAAAATTTAATTATTTCATACGGTGCAATTAGGTCAATGGAGTTGTTTTGGCAACGTTTCAAGCCGCATGCAAGGCTTTAGGTTTATTAGAAGGGGGCTAACTTTAGGAAACTGATGCAGTTTTATCCCAGTCTCCTTCAAATTTACGAGAGTAGCTTGCCATTATACTAATGTTTTGCCAACCATCAGATCCAATAAAGCTATGGATGAATTTCTGAGATAACATGTGCGAAGATGTTCTAAATAGAGTTCGCAAAAGTTTAACATGGCTTTTCAATACACTGATGTAATTTACAATCAAAGATTGATTTTAATACAAAACAAAATATGCGGATCGTCAAAAAATGTTATCTGATTTTGGTCTTCCAGCACCAAATAGAACCAAGGCTACACTAGATTCTTTTGAAGCAGCACTACTACAATCTACCGAAATTGGTTTCCGATCAACTAAAAGCGTATAATTCAGTTTTACAAAGCGTTTATCAGAATAAAGGTAAAATATTTTTTGTCGATGCTCCAGGTGGAACAGGAAAAACGTTTTTGACTAATTTGATTTTGGCAAAATTAAGATCTTCCGGAAAACTTGCTCTAGTAACTTGCAGTAACGCTTTAAGTTGGTGTAAGAATCGCTCATTCAACTTTTAAGCTTCCCCTGACCGCCACGTTGCAACATGACACTGTATGCACTATCTGAAAAAATGGACCACTCGGAAAGCCTTAGGTGGTGGTGGTACACCATTTTCAACGGATTTACTAAGGTAACGGGGAAGTACAAGCTATGAATGAAATTGTTCGCAATATGAACGATCTTACTGCAAAGATATATCCAGATGTTGTGAATATTGAGCCAATGGCTGTGTCAGAGGACAATTTTAGCAGCAAGGAATAGTAATACTGATGTGGTAAATGAAACCATCTTAAGTAAACTACCAGGCACAAATAAAAAATATATTTTGTCGATTCGGAAGATGCTGTTCACTATCCGCAAGAATTTCTTAACTCATTGAATCCATCAGAACTTCCCCCACACTGTTTCAAGCTAAAATACGGCTCCACGAAAAATATTGTTAAGCAATCTAAGTCCACCAAATTTATGTAGCGGAACAAGACTACAAGTAAAGTCGCTGTGAAATAATATGTAATCCTCGCAATAGTATTGACTAGACCAGCTGTAGGACAGACCCTTGTTATTCTCCGAATTCCCATGATCTCAACAGATTTTCCATTTTTATTTTAAAAGGATCCAGTTCAAACTTTTTGTTACTTTGCCTAGGTCCGCGAATGGAGAAAACCAATTTTTATTAATACCTTCAGGAAACAACACCATAAACGTTGTGTTCTTTAATAATAATTAAAAACAAACAAAAAATTAATTTTTTTTTTTTCATACAAAATATTTCTAACGCCGTTTAATATTTTCAATAAAAAAAAAAACAACAAATGTTAATAAACTGTTTAATTTTTATTTTGCTTCGCTCTATTCATTATGAAACAAATTCATGGCTTCAAAAGTTAATCAAATAAAACAGAAATCATTTCTGGTAAGTATACCCGATCAACGCCGGGAGGGTCAGCTAGTAGGTTCTATAAGGCAAATTACGCATTCGTACAAGCAAAAAAAACTTGGTTGTCTGTTAAGTCGGTTTACGGACGATAATTTTACGTGATAACCAGTTCACAAAATAGTTCATGTGTAGGTATCTCTCCAACCTACAACCACCCACCCTTTTTCTAGTTTTATTTTTCACCACTTAACCCAAACACCAACCTACCACCAGCACATACAACCACCAACCAACAGCTTACCATTTTTGAAATTTGTTTTCCTCCTCCCCCACCCAATAAAGCCCCCCTTCCTAACCACCACCAATCACCCGCCCCACCTACAACCACCCACCCACTTTTTTGACAATTCCCCCGAAATTAAACCACCCACTCCACCTACAACCACCTGCTACTCCCCCACCATTTTTGAAAAAAATCCCCCCCCCCCCCCCCCAACAACCACCACCAACCACACAGTACACCTATTTTCGACAATTCCCTCCACTACCCCCCCCCCCCCCAATCCAACCACCCATTCCACCTGAAACAACATGCCACTCACCCACCATTTTTTACATTCCCCCAACACTGCCAGCCACCCATCCCACCTCCAGCCACCAACCAACCACCCACCATTTTTGACAATTTTGTCTTCACCCCCTCTCAGCACCAAATCCAACAACTATTTTTGACAATTCTATAGTGGATTTTGTTTTCTCACTGTTAAGGTCGCTGTGTGTGCTTGCGCACGGAAAACATTTTTCACGGAACTCTGTTAATGCAGCAAAATATTTAGGAGTCGTTATTGAGGTGTGAACCTTATTCGTAATCTGTCACAATTTTATAGTCAACAATTTCGTTAGTTATTCTATCAATTAGAATTTCGCCGTTGCCGATGTCCAAAAGTTGTTTGGAAAAGTTTGGGCAGGCGTATCTTGCACCAAGTGTATTTTTTCGACTCTGTTTCATAAGTATAATGCTTTCAAGCGAGCGTTCAGGTCGTTAGCGGGCGTTGATCGAGGTATAATGGCCAATGTTTGAAATTGATCACCTGCAATGCAATTTTTTTTCGAAAACCCAATGAGACAAAAATAAAAAAAAAATTATTTTTGACGTGATAACGTCTAATAAATCGGTTTGGAATATATGGACAGCACGCACAGAAAAATGTCACAGTCACAGTCACAGTCACACTGACGTTACCTAGCTGCTTTGATAGCCTAGAAAGTCGTTAAAGTGGGAGTGGAGGGTGTGGGGTGGTTGGTTGGTTGTGGTGGGAGTGTGTGTGGGGCAGGCGGGGGGATGGTGGTGGGGGGGGTATTGGTAGTGTCGGGAAGAGGAAAAATTGTCAAAAATGGTGGGTGGTGAGACAAAAATTGTCAAAACTAATGGGTGGTTCCTTAGTGGCTGTAGGTGGGATGGGTGTTTGGAGGTGGGGGTATTTGGTATGATTGGGGGAGGGGGGTGAATTGGCAAATATGGTGGGTGGTTGGTTGGCGGTTGCAGGTGGTTTGATTGGTTGGCAGTTTTGGTGGTGGCGATTGTTGATTTGATGGGGTGCGCTGAAAAAGTTGTCAAAAATGGTGGGTGAGTGGAAGGTGGTGGCAGGTGGGGTAGGTGGTTGGATTTGGAGGATTCGGTGTTGGGATGGGGTTGAGTGGTTGGTTGGTGGCTAAAGGTGTGATGGGTGGTTGGCGGTGTTGGGTAAGTGGCAAGTTGTTGTAGGTGTAATGGGTGGTCGGATTTGGGGGGAGGGTGTAGTGGAGGGAATTGCCAAAGGTAATTGTACTGGGAGGGGGGAAATTGTCAAAAATGGTTGGTGAGTAGCAGGTGGAGTAAGTGGTTGAATTTGGTGCATGGGGGGAATTGTCAGAAATAGTGGGTGGGTGATTGGTGGTGGTTAGGAAGGGCTGGCTTTATTGTGTGGGGGAGGAGGAACAAATTTTCAAAAATGGTGGATGGTTGTAGCTGGTTTGGGTGGTGAGACAAAAATTGTCAAAACTAATGGGTTGTTCTTTGGTGGCTGTAGGTGGGATGGGTGTTTGGTGTTGGGGGGATTTGGTATGATTGGGTGGAGGGGGGGGGGGAGTAGCAAATATGGTGGGTGGTTGGTTGGCGGTTGTAGGTGGGTTGGGTGGTCGGCGGTTTAGGTGGTGGGGATAGTTGATTTGATTGGGCGCGATGAAAAAATTGTCAAAAGTGGTGGGTGAGCTGAAGGTGGTTTTAGATGGGTAGTTGGCGGTGATGTTGGGGATGGGGATGAATTGGTGTTGGGTGGGAGGCCAAAAGTGTAAGAAAATGGTTGGTGAGTAGCAGGTGATTGTAGGTGGAGTGGGTGGTTGGATTTGGTGTTTGGGAGGGAATTGTCAAAAATAGTGGGTGGTTGGTTGATGATGGTTGTGGGCGTTGTGGATGATTGGTGGTGGTTGTAGATGGTGTTGGTGGTGGTAAGGAAGGGGGTATTTACTGTGTGTGGGGGGGGGTGGAAACAATTGTCAAAAATGGTGGGCTGTTGGTTGTATGTTGTTGTTACAGGTTGATGCTTGGGGGGAAGCGGTGAGAAAAAAAAAATTCAAAAAAGGTGGGTGGTTGTAAGTGGGGTGGGTTGTTGGTGGTTAAAGAGATACAACCTTCACATAAACTGTTTTGTTAACTGGTTATCACGTAAAATTATCGTCCGTAAACCGACTTTACAGACAACCATGTTTTTTGTTAACCCAATCGGTACCAAATCTTCGCTGGAACCATCCCTAGACTTAACTATATTTACTCTGAAAATTACATACAAATCCGTTGTGCGGCTTAGGAAGCCATACCGGACATACATACACATATGTACATCTACCTTTATCACAATGTTTTACTCGTGTGCAAAAAAAATGGATCTCGCATCCTTTCCATAGCTTAGGTTCTTTTATTTATATATGGTTTGTGCATTTAAATAACCAACCTACTCGTGCCTTAAAAAAGAAGTTCCCTGAACAGCATTAATCCTCCATACCCTCACAAAATATTTTCGTTAGGGTACGTATCTATACACAAAAATTAAATTCAAGGCCATCGATATCATAACCAACAATTTGCGTTAACTTTTATACGTTTCTCACCTGTTAACAGCAATATAATCCTAACCAGCTACATAGTAGCACACAATAACAACCTGTCAAATCCGATGAGGAACCCGGAAAATGACACCCTCAAATGTCTAAAGGTATATATACTCGTAAAGAGTAGTACCTACATATATAGATATGTATTCCTTTACCATGTCTTGAATTTTTCATGAAACCCGAGAAGGCATTGAGGTAAAATATATATATATTTGGCTTTCTATTCCATTCGTCCTTGACGCACGCTGACAGCAGAGCACATCGCAACATTAAACACCTGAAGCAATATTCCTACCTAACCTAGCATCAACTAAGGACAGCTTCAGCAGCGCATGGACTCTTCTATATATGGCAGTGCGGTCTCTTTGAAATTTTAAGCACGATTCCCATAAATTCTTCATTAATTTGATGTGGAAAGTCGAGTAATCTATTTTAACACCCCCATCGGAACATGGAATAGAATACCTAAAAAAAAATCGTCTTCCTATCTTCAACACCTTGTTGTGTGTATGCAGGAGTGTTTTTGAAAGCAGCATATCAGAGCAAAGGTGTGTTGTTGGATGAAAATATCTACCTAGACCTACCAACAATGTTATTTGAGTTCCTTCAACAACCCCCTTCCATCTCCAAAGATACACCGTCTTATCATAAACTGGTGGAAAATATAACATTAGAAAGTGTCAATTCAGATTAAATATCGGCGGCATTTTTTTTTTTTTTTTGTACCCACCTCTCACCACCCAATACCCATATTTCTTTCCCTGAAGGGTGGATTAGACATTGAGCATAAAGTGGAACGTGAGAGGGATGATAGTGAATGTTTGATTCACTGTCAGAACTGCCAATAATCATCATAAACAAAAATAAATTTTGACAAATATTTTGATCACGAATCGAAAGCGAAGGTGCACAAAGTGACAGGTAACGAAGGTTAAGCTTCCATTCGATATCATTATGCCGAGTGGGAGAATCTTGGATATTAAGTTTGGTTCATATTTTATTCGGGCGTTGAATACTGCGTCCAGTAGGTTTGAATGACAAATAAATTTATGGGAACAGAGAGACATTTTTCTAAGCCTGTCAACAGCAATTAGATTTCTGGATTTCATTGACAAAGATGTTGATTCAATAAAATTTTTTTTTGAAATCGGTAGTATTTTATAAGTTTATCAAATTAACTGATTATCAGATTAACAAAATTAAGTTGAGTAAACACATAAGGGAGAGCTACAGTATGTTTGCAACGAAGTGTTGGATACCCTATGTGGAGCATCTATCCTCTATGAAAGGCGTCTTAATCTTACCGATTATTGGTAGACTGTACCTTCAGCGACAACAACAGAGCAGTTGGACTAAAGCGATGAAATCCTGCTTCCATAAGGTGGCACAGACAGTCCATTATGGCCCACAACCTCAACCAGCAGGATGGGAATAAGCTTTACGTGAACACCTGACAATTAAGTCTTAATTTCACGGCGAGCCTACTCGCATACAGAGTCTAGTCGGGCTTAGACCAGAGCCCTTAGATCTACCCCTTGATAGAATCTTAATACCAATTTTATGGAACATGTTGAGGCATGTCCACACTCCTTGGTAAGGGGCGAGGTCTATCTAACACCTCTTGCATCCAGAAATAAAATCCGTAGATAATATTACCCGATGCCATATGTTTCCGTTTGGAGTAAACACAGCCACCACGATACTCCCACAAGGGGGCCTAGCTCATAGATAGTCTCCCAGGTGACTCGGCCACCTGGGTGGGCACTATCACCCGTGGTACCAGAATAAAGCTTCCGGTGGAGCCTCGAAACCGTAAGATCACTTCCAGATGAGCATCATCAATACTCAAGGCCTGACAGCCTTAGATATGCGCACTCAACCATTTGCCAAGGTAGAAGCAAACAGCCAAATACGCACATCCAGCCTTCCTCTCTTTGCAGCATACAAGTTTTACCTTGCATACGTTTCCAGTAAGGAATCAATACTTCAAGGAAAGGAAACATATCTGCAGATACTCACTCCTATTTCATTTACAACAATTTGCCTGCCATTCATATTGTTCCCGGGTTGCCACGCGGAGGCAGAGGATAGGCACATCTATGCCCTCTCAAGTTCCAACTTCCATCTCAACCACATTCATGATTGGATAGAAGCCAACTTACAAAATATCGTCAATGCTAAGCCCGGCAGGGACCCTAAAGACGAAGCAGCCATTGATTACATACAGGACCGAATATCACCCGAAGAATCTTTCTCTCAAAGCACCCAAGCCTGTATTCATCCGATTGTGTCAGTGTCCACGCTTCTGCCCCATACAGCAGGACTGGGATGATAAGGGTCTTGTTTAGTGTCTCCTTGGTCCTTTGAGAGAGGACTTTACTAATTACTACTAAGATGACTTCTTAGCCCGAAGAAACAGCGATTGGCAAGAGTGATTCTTCGACTGATCTCTTGACTGATGTTGTTCTGAGAAGTTATAGTGGAACCCAAATAGACAAAGTCCTTGACAACCTCAAATTTATATCTGTCCATTGTGACGTTTTGTCCGAGCCTACGGTGATGATCTACTTCACCCGAGGACAGCATGCATAATTTGTTTTATCTTCATTTACAGCCAGACCCATTCGAGCCGCTTCCACTTCAATACTTGCGAATGCTCCACTGACAGCGCGCTTCGTTCTTCCAATAATGTCAATATCATCAGCATAGCCAAGTAATTGAACGGATCTAAAAAAAATCGTACCGCTGGAGTTAACATGCGAGTTGAGTACGATTGCCTCAAGAATGATGTTGAAGAGGTTACATGACAGCGCGTCAACTTGTCTTAAACCTTTCATGACATTAAATGAGTTGGTGGTGTTCTTACCAACCTTGACGAAGCAGCGCGAGTTCTCCATAGTCATCCTGCACAATCGAACGAGTTTGGCAGGGATGCCAAGAAGTGACATGGCTCTGTATAGCTCGTTTGGGTCTTTTCCAAAATCTGCCGAAGTGTGAAAATTTGGTCGACGGTTGACTTACCGGGCCTGAAACCACACTGATAGGAGCCAATCAGTTCACGTGCGAAAGGGTTCAGACGTTCACACAGAATGGCCGACAAGATTTTATAGGCGACATTTAGGAGACTTATACCTCTGTAGTTGGCGCAGCTTAGAGTATCTCCTTTCTTGTGGATAGGGCACACAATGCTGAGGTTCCATTCGTCAGGCATACTTTCATCTGACCAGATTGTACAGATGAGTTGGTGTATGCTCCTCACCAAGTCATCTCCCGCTGCTTTGAAGAGTTCAGCCGTATCGCCATCCGCTTGCGCAGCCTTGTTGGACTTTAGTTTTGATATTGCTACCCGCACTTCTTCTTGGTCGGGAGCATTGATGTTTTGTTCATCATTTTCCAAATCGAATGGATAATTCTGCCTGACCGCGATTAGTTGGCTGTCGTTGCCGTTTAACAGTCTGTTAAAGTGTTCTTTCCAAAATCTCGGCACCGACTGCGTACTACGACATTCCCACCTTCGTCTCTACAGGCTTGCGCTCGCGCTTTGTGACCCTTCGACGAATGTTTTACCCATTGGTAGAATTTTTGAAGATTGCTTCTGCCGTATTCAATAGATTCAACCCTTCGTTTGTCCAGTTCTCTCTTTTTCTTTCTGAAAATCCGATGTTCCTCCTTCCTCCTTTGCTGGAATACCACTATGATATCTGCAACCTTCACTTTTCTATCAGATTACATAGATGTGTCTTCCATAAATTCAGGCCCAAGTTAAGAACCTTTTCTTCCCATTTTTTAAGCTCGTTTGTTTCATCTTAATTCCCCTGTGACCTTGAACCCAGCATAATGTAATATTGTGCTGCGAGACAAGAACCTAAAGCATTTCACGAGCTTTTTCATAAGCTTGGATTTTATTTCAACAGTTGAAATTGCTTCGATTGCTGCCTGGCTATCAGTATAAATGGTAATATAGTTTCACGGTATTTCAAACGTCAATGCTACTCTAGCTGTTTTCGTTCCTGCTAGAACCTCTAACAGGAATACACTGTTAGAGTTGGGTAACCTGATCGACCTTTTTTTTAAAGCTTCCGAGATAGAACCCAGCTCCCGTTCCACTGTTCGTTTCTGATCGATCTGTGAAAATGGATTTAGATTAAATCTGTCTGACATTGTTCTGGTCCCAGTCCTCCCTGCATTTGAGGGGCTTACAAAAACCAAGATGGTGTACAATGTAGTCAGAGTCTTCATTTGCACATAGCCATAGACCGAGTTAACATTGAATTTATTGAGATGGACATAATGTTCTTTGTATAGGACTTCCCCACAAAAAAAAGTTGCTTTTACTCTTCAAGCGGCTTCCCACTGGGGATAGATGGTGATGACTGATGAGAGACGAGGCATCATTTGGAGAGTGTTTAGTAGGCCTATGTTTCCTGTTCAATAACATGATCTGGGTAAGCGGGACAAGCCAACAGGTCCCCTTAATAAAAGTCGTGTTATCTTATCTTCGGTATCCTGTTTCCAGTTTGCAATCTTAGAATGGAACCTCCTGAAATCCTTGTTAAAGTCGTTGCTGCTATACTAGTCAACCATTTGAAACTTGCACAGACACTAAACATTTCAATCATTAACTTAGAAATGGAGAAGAATTGTTGTCCACCTGTGCCCCAGCTGGAGTGAAGCGACTTGTGGATGAGCAACCTTTAGTTTAGAGTTATAACACTTTGGCTTCCACCTTTAAGATTTTAAAGACATTTCTTTTCCTCAAAACGAGGATTGTTCTCTTTTCTAGACTTTGTCTCAGTTCAAAACCCAACAGTTGTCACCTCTTTGTCATATATACAAGATGTAGTTTTATAATTTCCTGGTAAAACGTAAAGCCTTAACAAAAATTAGGCCAACATTATTTAGTCAACAAAATTGAAATTTTTTTTTGTTGTTCATGATTTCCAAATAATTTTACGATCCGAAATCTCCATAATCACCGTTTTATACTTTCTAAATAAGTCAAACTTTTAAAATAAAATCAATAGGCAGGCATCATGGTGGGTCTGTGTTTCGTCGGAACCGTCGTCGTCGGCGTCGCCAGTAAGTCAGTGGTGGTGTAAGCACTCCTCTAAAGCCCTTGAGCACAACGATTCGGTATTGTTTACTTTAAGAGTTTTCGCGAATCCTTTTAGCAAATTAGTTCCTCTTCGTAATTCCTTTAACAACAAATTATAAAACAATCTCCTTTTCACTAATTATTATTACCGTTATTATTGCTGAAGCTCCTCTATAGTATATACGTTGGATATCCTCCTTGTTCCCTGGTTATGCTGGCAAATAATGTTCTTTTTAACAGAATATTCGATTGAAGCTGAGGGTTGGTCGAGGTAGTACTAAAGGAGTTTTAGAAAGGACTGCTGTATGTTGCTCTGTTGTAAACTTAAAAACACTCAAAGTTGCCAAAGCGACATCGTAAATTAAATTTCACTTCAAGGCTTTTGGGGGAGCTTTTCCAACCGAAATACAAAAAAAAATGAGAGGAAAACAAGAGAAAAACGACAAGCGGACATTCAAATCAAATAAGGGACATAGCTATACTTCCGGTTCAAGATGTTAAACTTCGATTGGTGGTGGCAAGGGGTTCGCCAGAGGGATAAAAAGATCGCAGGAATTAATTAAGACCATGTTTATTACACCAGCGAGCGCTTGGTCGTTTGATTACGATGAAGAAGTGTAAAACAACGCCTACTTGCCTTCAATAGGAACTGCACCCACCACCCACTATACACTAACACTATGACTATGACTGGGACTGGTATGAGTATTTTCGTGCTTTACAAATGCTTTAATTAACTCGCTGAATTATTTTAGAAAATTTATCAAAATGCCTTGGAATTTCATTTGAATTCGAGGTGGCACAATGTTTGATTTTGCTCTGTCTGTCTGTCCTTTTGTCTGTCTGTTTTCCTTCTTGGTAAAATTTTGGGTTGTACGTAGATAGAACACGCACATGTCCCAAATAAACTTCTAAACTTTATTTGGAGGAGTTTCAAAGGCACCACCGTCACCACCACAACCACCACCACTACCGTAGAGCAAACAAGTAGGTACCTAGTACCCACCAATTCAAGATGGTAATGTTTGGAAGGATGAAAGGACCTTGATGAAGTAGTATGTCTTAAGCCTCTGAGTGAACCAAAGCAATATCTTTCTTGGTTTGACTAGAAAACAAGACTGTATATTTGTATTTAAATTTTCCGTTATACAATTCAAGAAGAAAATTTTATTTGCATTTTAGAATTCGAGACAAAATTCTTCCGAAAATAAATGAAAAGGACGTACCTACCTAATTATTAATCTAAAAGGGAATTGAATTTATATCGTTTAATGAAAATAAAACAAAGAAAAACTTATGTTTGATATTGTTTCAGAATTCACTAATCTCATAATTAGTTAATAATTTAAATAGAAATACATTTTATTTTTAGATTTTTAAACGCGCATCATCTTTGTTAAAGAAGAATGCCCAAAAAAACCCAGCATCGATTATTCACATTGCGCATGCACATGTGTCTTGTCTTAGTAGGTACTCAAACCAATTGTTATTAACATGAAGAAATGTATTGATATTAAAGTTGGAAAAATTGTCATGGCCAGTCCTGGGGATATCTGGGAAAGAAAGTAATTAAATATTTGTAAATTTTCAATGCAAGTATTCCCCTTTAAACCATTTATGTTCTATTTCTATCCACTCTGGGGTTTTCATCGATATATTTTTGGGGCATTTTTCTCTGGCAAGTTAGATGGATGAATATAAAATAAAATTAATACTTGACACAACAGCTCCAAGCGGGGCTGGGGCCTGTGACTTACACTCTCAACTTTTCATGTGTGTGCGTTGATATTCTGCAGGAATGGAAGGGACTACAATTTGCCGCTGAATACGAAAGGAGAAGCTTTTTACATGAGATGATTTAATTTTGGAGGACTTGTCACTTCTTCGCAAAAAGCAGTACCCCAGAAAAGAACATATACCTAGGTGAAGTCAGGGGTCGAACCCAGAACCTTCGACGTTGCAATCCGACACACTTACCGCTACCCCACGGGGTACTACAAAGATGGATTAAGCACTGGATAAACACAAAGGCTACTTATTTCGGCAAAATGCATGGTTTATGTGAGAGAGACCTGAAACCTGGGATGGAATCGGCTAATCTGATTTGTGATTGTCACATTTCTGACAATCACATGTGATAAAATAATTTTGTGCGTCTGAGTAATGTGATACTGGGATTTCGTCGCAGTTTGGCACAACTTTCAGAGAAAACCAATGACGTTTAGTTATTTTCATTATGTCATTTTCCCTTGGGCAGTCGGAGAGAACTCCGAAGACAAATCGTTTCTCTTCAGAGTTGTGTTTTGCGAGCCTTACCTCTTCTGGTTTTTACCAAATATGCGGTCTGAAAACGCATATATACGAATGTCACAGTTTCTATATATTTTGTGTTTCAATTTGAACAATTCGAAAAATTTTAATATACATATAATTTACTGTTTTTTGGCCATTACATTTTTGGTTCTTTCGAAAATTGATACTTTTAAAAGTAGATAGCCTTCAATTTCATATAAAATTATACCCACAAAATAATTTATTTTGTTTTTCAACTTTTTGACATTTTGCCCAGATGCAAAAGGCAAATCTGAACTCAATATAAATATTCGGATTATGGCGTTTCAGCCCGCTTTCAAACAAAACTTTTATTATTTTGTTTATATTCTAGCCAAAAAGCATTTTAATATATACCTATAGTTTCCTTCTGTTTTTTTTTCTAATGTTTTTATTTTTATCTTTGATCATAAGGAGAAGCTAATTTCTCCCATTCGAAAACAACATTAGTGTAGATATTTGACAAATCTTTGACAGCAAAAGCAAAATATTTTGTTTTATAAGTCAGCGTCAGCGGCTTATAATTTATTTATTATTATTTTTGTATGCAAGTGACACCTCAATAGCTATCACAAGAAAAAGTCACAAAAATGTGATTGTCACATGTGACAATCACCTTAGCCAGACGAAATTTGTAGATTGTGACTATCACATATCAGAAATCACCTTAGCCGATTCCACCTCTGATTTTGCTTGGCTGATTTTGGGGGACTCCGAAGAAAAATTAACTAGGTCCTTTATTGCGTAGTCAAATTATCCGGAGCGCTAGGTCTCAATTTATTGCACGGACAAAGTCACGTTCAGAAACTTTCTTTGAATAAACGAATTTCTTTCAAATGGGCTGAGCCGTTTGCAATTTGTAGATAAACTGCTATCTTTTGCTTCATTTTCCAAGTCCCCTTCATCTCTATCTCTCTTGGGTTCCGGAAACTGCTTTTTCCATCTCTCTGTTCGCAGCATGATACTACAACATTTTCTTCAAAACAGTCCTCTCACCTTGAAGGTTGCATGGGAAAAGCTCCTAGGCTATTGCGCCATTTAGTCCAGTCAACACGTCGGAAAACTTGGGTTTAGGTGAAAAAAGGTCAAAAGTTAATGAAACTTGGGGATTTTGTTCGGGGACAGTTAACAAACATTTTGCTAAGTGTTTGACCGCGAGGGCTCTTTGCTAAAAGGGAGAGGGAGGGGGGAACTGCAAATTTCGACGTTGCTCCGGTTTTCCTTAAATAACTTTTTTGCCTTACGTCCTATGGCAAAAACATTTACATTGTTTTTTTGTAGAACATAAAATTTCCCACAATTTTGTTAGTACAAACATCTTTGTATGTCAATTAAGTACTGACTTATGGCGCTTCAAGAAACAGGTAACAGGTAACAGGCATGGCCGGCCTTTGTTCTTTGTTCAGTAATGCGCAGAAAAACTCTTACCATCCTCGGCACTAGAATGGATCCAGCTGCTATTTAAACAATTTTAACGATTCCCAGACTAGTATTCCCAGGTTGAGAGGAAAACAACCATTTTTGACGTTTTTCTAAGCGAAGGGGGAAAAAAGGGGACAAGATTCTAAAAGGGGAAATTTTTTTGAAAAGTTTATAAAAACCATCTATGAGAAAATCTTTGAAAAATTTGTCCACATACCTACTCTTGCAAACAGATATTTTAATTCCCTTGTCAAGTACTGTCTATATATTTCGGACATATGTTTTCTGAAAACGACTGAATTGAAATCGATAAGGAATACAAATTATTAAGAAATGTGTATCGAATCGCATGAGTTCTGGCAACTCTGCATTCGATTGTTACATAAGTAAAAGAAGATAAAATTTATTTACGTTTAAATAAAACCTAACGTAAGAACTTAACGAAAGAGTGCTTGCTCTGCGAACAAGCACGAATGAGAGTTAGTCTTAAGCAGGTTTTTCAACTGAGAAATAATGAATGTGCTTAGTGGTTTTTTATAATATTTTTTTCACTCTAAACTATTGTGTTTTATATCATTTCACATATTAATTATCGGAGATGGTTATACAGTCCATTGAGCTACGATACAAAATGTAAACAACAAAAATATTTCAACCGAGAATATTCAAACGTTTTGGAAAGAAATTTTAAATAAAAAACTTGATGTGAGGACATGTTTTCTAACATAAGGAAACTAGTAGTACTTATTTTGTGTCTTACCCACAGCGCAGCGGGGCCAGAATTTTTTCAGCTGTTAATATAAAACAAAGCTTGAAAATAAATTATACAATTCCACGTTGACTGGATTTTAACATAGTAAAGCTTTATTAAAGGCGGACTATTGTTACAACTTTTTCGTTTGAAAAGACTATTTTTCATAAATCGGGTTTATTGAATTATTTAAACATTATTATTGGACTTAATCCGTTTGGCATTGTTACAGGTCATTCCTTTTATGGACGTATGTAGTTTTTAAATGGATATGTAAACTGTACAGTAGAACCTCATATTTGCATAGTTTTCAATTCCGTTAAGTAATCTGAAGAATAAAATTTGCATTGTTTAGAAAACTTTTTCACTTACTTCCAAGTTAACCACCGTTTGAGTTCTTCAAAAAACAAAACCCCTTCAAAGAGCAAATAAATCTATTCCAAAAATTTCGTAGAAATAGTGTTTATTCAAAATTCGGAAAGCCATTGCTTCCAAGTCCATCCTGAGGACACGAAAAAATTAATTTCCCAAATGAAAAAAACCTTTTCCCCACTAATCTAATTAGTTTTTATGGGTTTTATATGCGTGGTATTTCTATCCTAAAGCCTACACTCAAGAATCACAGGAAAGGATTTTTTGAAACGAGAAACTTTAACTAAAAAATTTAAAAAATAATTAATAAACTAAGAACAAATCGGTCACCACCACATAAATGAAAGTATTTTAACTGCAACTGCAACACACATCTTTGAAATACAAAAAAAAAATGAACAAAAGCCTTAAAACACCATGTTCAATAAAGACTAAAATAAGATGATATCGAGTGTTGTAAATATTATATTGAATGGTTGGTTTATAATTTTGGTTTTATTGCGTTTTAAGACATTTCCCGTTCTTCCTAATGATATCCTGTGCGTAACATGATTGTGTTTTTGTTACGTGTCTGAGACGTTGTCACAATTCCTTCCGCGAATCCTGGATAGAAATATCTTTAAAACGAATTAACAGCATACAGGATGACATTTAACAGAAATACAGTAATGTGGAAAAGCAAACTTCACAAGGATTTTTCAAGTCAGTCAAAAATAAATGTCTTATAAAAAGAGCAAAACGAAATAATGAAGGGTTTTTAATTTTAAACTTGCCCTGTTTTTAAATTGGAATAAAAAAAAACTGGGTTAGCTATCATCAAATTTTTGTATCTATTTAAAATGCCTATTTTTGCCGTTATGTATGGAATATAACATCATTCAAATTTGTGAAGTGTCTTCGTTGGCTAGGGCGCTTACGGAACGTCCCAAAACTCGAGCACGAATCGGACTGAATTTGACCAATGACATTGACTATGTTGGCTTCCAAGGCAGTGTCTACTGGGGTAGACTTTTGACTTAAAAAAATTCCATAGGAAAAAGTCTACTCCACCTACGAATCAACGAAGTAGACACGCTTGCAAGCACTAGTAACTGAGGCCATCGGCTCAAGAAAACACAAGACAATAACACAACAGAGATATACAGACAGATCAGAAGAGAGAAGAACACTCAACACATGCCAACAGCACGCAGTTATTAATCTTGAAGGTCCTTCATCTAACCACTAACCACGCTCAACGATACTTGTTTTCGCTGATCTAATTTAAAGCGATTCTTTATCAGAGCCATGGCCGTTGAGGGAAAAAGTCTAGAGGGATCAAATCGCACAATTTTTTGTATGTATAACCATGTTCTAAAATCACTCGTGCAAAATGCCTATTGTGGGACGCGCTGTGAAACACGAAGCACATGTTGTTCAACTCCACATTTTGGTTAAAGCAAGACGGACTTCATCAATGTCTCCCGGTTTGACTGATGAAACTTCAACAATATGCCTACAATCACCTGTAAAAGCCCGGAAATTTGAAAAACCTTTCTGTAGATACACAGTTGTTGGCCCTGATCTGCGCTCATGACGCACGGTGTGAGTGTCTGAGATACAAAAGACACCACCATGCAAGATACTACAACCCTTACCGCGCTCAGAAATGGAGAGCCATCTTAACCGATTCATTAGTGTTTTTTACTAGAAAGAGCTATCCCGTGTGTCGGACTACCACGTTGAAGGTTCTGGGTTCGATCCCTGACTCAATCTAAGTTTTTTTCTTTTTCTGAGGTACTGCCTTATGCGAGGAAGTGACAAAACCTCCACGAGTAAATTTTGTAATGAAAAAGTTCTTCTCTGGCTAGCAGAGTTCGAATTCGGCGTTAAATTGTGTGTCCCTTTCCTCCAGAATATCAAAGCACACACAGATATGGTTGAGAGTTTACGTCACACGCCCCGGGTCGCTTGGAGCGGTTGTGCCAACAATTAATTTTGTTTATTTACTGGATGGAGTTAACTAGGGGTAGAATTGTCAAAAGGGACATGTTGGCTTAGGGCCTTTGGCTATGGTCCACAAAACGTGCTACCTAATGTTAGTTGTAGTTTTATGAGTTTCCAAACCACAAAAATCCTGCCAGCCATTTGTTTTCTTGTAATTGATCAAACTTGAGTTCGAGATTGACCTCTGAATCCTTTGTAGAATACGTATGCTACAATATGGAAGAATACATTATGCACATCTGCATTTGATTTGAAAACTTTTTCAATTATTTGTCACAACACAACCGTGTGAATCCATTAAATAATAAAAACAAAAAAAAAACCTCTCCAAGCAATTCGTGGAATTCGTTTTTATTCAAATTTCGAATGGAAATCACTTTTTTCAACTCAAAACTGAAGAGGGACAAATAAGTTTACCCTCCGTTTTGTTTAAAATGTGAAAACTTTTCTCTTTAAAGCTAATAGGATTTAAAAAGTATGCGTATGCGTTCCAATTCTTGTGTGAATGTTGGAAACAAACACATATAAATTCTTTTATGTATATGTCAAATATTATATAAATTTTATTCATTTTCAGTCAGAAAGCAGTGCTATCTGCCATAATTTTTACTTGCGATTATGAGGGTAGGTGCTATAAGGCAAGTTATGCATTCGTCGAAAAAAAAAGTTTTGAACAATCAAACATGAAATTACGATGAAAACGAACACGAAAAAAAGATGGTCTAAAAATGTCTTCCGTCTGCCTGTATGTCGAATAAATGTATAGACACCTACACGCTACACCTACAGCCCCAACGGGTGGGCCGAATTACTTCAAACTTGGTATATAGAGTTTTTAAGGTATTGTTCAGAGGGAAAATTCAATTTTTCTTTAGCTCAAAAAATAACGGTAGGTAGGTACTTGCCATATAACCTTTACGATAAAGCTTATTTTTCTCGAAAAAGGCTGTAACGATTTCGATTTAAAAAAATCATTGTAGCTTTTTAGGCACAACCAATCAGATAGCTGAAAAAAAATATTATACGATTTCTAAAAATGGTAGGACCGTTTTTTTTTTTTTTTGCTTTCGACTATCTTGAAAACGGCTGAACCGATTCTTTTGAAATTTCACACAAATATAGGTGTAAGTTGCTTAATTTAAACTGCATACCAATATTTCATTATTATTTTCTTCACAAATTATAAATAAATGTATTTGCTGAATACCTATGAATTTTTATTTTATAAATTTATTCTCATAAACTCAAATTTATCCGAGAAATAAAATTGCCGATTTTTTTTTTCAGCTCAAATTAGTTTAAGTATTTATTTAAGAATTTCGATTTTTTTTCAAAATCTCAAGCTTCAAGACCACTGTCACACATAAGATCAAGTTCGTGCGACCCAGTCGTACACTTTTTTTAAATTTTTTTTTTGTGAAAATCAAACGATGATAGAAAAGCCTAAAAAAATAATTTCGACAATTCTGCCTGTTTGTTCGTATATTTGTCTGTAAAGTTACCCACAGCTTTAACTTAACGGCTCGATAGAACGTCCAACAGAGGAGTTTTTGGAATTTATATTCTTGTTCCAAAACTAACGGTACCTGCCATATGATTTTTAATGAAATACTCATTTATCTCAAAAACGGCTGCTAGGATTTTAGTAAAACTTTCTGAATATTTTTTTTTCTGTGCAATTTGTATGTTTTAGTTGGAATAGATTTTTCAGTAAAAGTCTTATAACGGTATCTCCCAAAGGACCGATTTTTTTATATCAGATTTTCTCGTAAGCCACTTCACGAATTTCGATGAAAGTTCCAATGTAGACGCCCTTTTATAGACAAAATAATATGAACTCTTAAAATTTTCAAAAAAAAAGTTTTTTTGAGTTTTTTAAAAAAAAATTATTATATTTTTTGTTTTCTTTTTAAACGTTTTAATCAATTTTAAAAAATTTTTTTTTATTAAAACTACTAGAAGTTGGCATACTCGAAAAAAAAAAATTGAATATATTTTCGAAAAGTTTTGCAAAAATTACTGTTTTTTGAAAAAAAACTGGTCGAACGACTTTGAACAAAATTTCTTAATTCTAATCAAATAACAAATTCAGATGGCTTACTTCATTTTTTCCAAAAAACATTTTAACTAATGATTTTTAAATGATCAATAAAATTTCATATCATTTTTTTCCCTGCTTTTATTCCAAAATCTCAAACCCCAAGACCACTGTCACACATTAGAGCAAGTTCGTCCGACCCAGTCGTGCACTTTATTTCCCTTCAAATTTCTTCTTTTTTTCAAAATCTCGAGCCCGAAGACCACTGTCACACATTAGAGCAAGTTCGTCCGACCCAGTCGTGCACTTTATTTCCCTTCAAATTTCTTCTTTTTTTCAAAATCTCGAGCCCGAAGACCATCAGTGTCACACATTGGATCAAGTACGTATGACCCAGTCGTGCATTTAATTTTTGTTCTTTTAATAGATCAGAATTCATACATAAGTGGAATTTTGGAAAACAGATTTTCACACAGCATTTCGGACACACGTATTGTACGTACCCCGTGGCAAAGTGGTTAGTGTGTCGGAGTACTGCCTCCTGCGAGGAGGCCAGTTTTAATATTAATATCTTATTAACTTGATTTTCCAAAAAAAAAAAAAACAAAAGATGATTTTCACCCAACTTAAATTAAAAAACAGTTTTTAATTAATCAATATTTTTATTTATTTCAGATACCGTTTTAGGACAACTATTTGTTGGTGAGTACTTCTTAGAACTGATTTACAAAATATTACTTATGATATACTTGAGTTTGAGTCCACTTGAAAATACTTTTTACTTGCTCTATAGGGCAAGTATTGGTTTCGTGCAGAAAAAAAAATCGAGGTTTTAATCAAACATGACATTACGATGATAGAAAAGCCCAAAAAAGTGGTTTTCGCCATACCGTCCGTCGGTCTGTCTGTGCGTCTGTGCGCTTTTTCACGTCATGCTACAGTCTAAACGGCTTGACGGATTTTCTTCAAACTTGATTTATAGCAGTTTCAAGAAAAACGGTTGTCGAGATTTTTTTTATTTCCTCTTAGCCCTTCTCAAACTGGTACCTTTCAAGTAACGGTTTTTTTCAATTTGAATTTTCTCGAAAACGGCTCTAACGATTTTGATTAAACTTAAAATTTAGCTAACTTTAAGCATTTCTAACAAAACTGCGTTTTTTGCTCAAATGATCGTAACGAAAATCAGGTTTTAACGGCTTTTTTTCAAATAGCCATAAGTTCACAACGGCTTGATTGAATCGACTCAAATTTCGTTTGACATAGTTTTTCATCGTTTTCTATAGGATGGTTTAATACATTTTTCCCTGAAGCCCTTCTAAACGGTGGCTTCCATACAACGAGCCGTTGAGTTTTAGCCAACTTTTTTTTTGGTTTTTTCTAATTTGCTGGAAAATGGCTCTAACGATTTTGATTAAACTTTGTGTGTTATATTCTTTTAGTGTTTTTAAGTGAACTGCGTTTTCAGTTTTTGGCTAAAAATGCAAATAACGGAGATCTTATTATTATTATTATTATTAAATGGTGGCTCCTATACAAAGAGACATTAAATGTTGGCCAATTTTTTCGTTTTTTCTAATTTACTCAAAAAAGGCTCCCCCGATTTTTATGAAACTTTGTATGTAACATACATAGAATACTTCAAACAAAACTGCATTTTTAGTTTTTGGCTACACATGATAATAGCGGAAATTGCTTTTAACAGTATTATTAATTTGGCCATAAGTGGACATTTGTATAATTTATAACACCCAAAAGATAACGTCTTAATTTTAAATATTAAAGGTTTCTTAACGCTCCCGTATATCGGTTTTTCCAGTTTCAGTCAAATTTTATCGTGCATTTTATTTTAATAAAGTACACAAATATCCTTCTTCATAGTTCCTATAGAATAGACAATTTCAGAATACAGTTTAGACTGTCACAATTTTGAAATCGTCTGTTTCCATCTTGGCAGATGTCTGATGAATTTCACCCGCCACTGTTTTTTGTGTAAGCCATGTGCGTCCACATAAAAATTAATGTTTACTTTATTGTTGAACTTTATTGAAAACGATTTTAATGCAGGAAGAATACCTGCTGAGCTAGTGAAGTGTTTCGTCTACAACAACGACACAATGGCACACATCCTCGCACCCTGACTTCGATGAAATCCAAATTTAGGATAGGTAACGACCTATACAAGGATGAAACACTTTCCACGGTTGTTCCTATCTTGTTCCGTTTCTTTTATATATTTTTTTTTATTTTTATATGATTTTTTTTTGCCTATTTATTTTGGCAAAAGCCCTACTATACCCATACCCTAACGACAATATTCCGTTATTTTCTTAACTTACGTGCCATGAGTGTTTAACGATCAGTTGTAGGTGCATATTGCGTATACACACTCGCACGGGTAATAGGTTTCCACTCCCTGAGCAGCATGCTGCGAAATTTTGTTTTTATTGTTCGATATAACGGTAATATGCTATGTCAAAGCGTGTAGGTTTTATAGAAAAGATTATAATACAGGAAGAGCTGGGTTTTTCGGTGCGATGCGGTATGCGGTGTAGGTATTTCTTACTTAATTTGTTTACTCCACGACATTTTGGATCATAAATGATGAGATTGGAAAGTCTGCCTCAAGGCGCAGGTGATGTTTTGAAAGTCTCAGCGGAGTCTTGTGTTTATGTGTATGTATGTATACGTATCCTATCCAGGACTTATACAGGAGTGATAGCAATTCTAGGAATATTGTTATTACCGAATGTCAGGAATGAGTTGACTTTGGAAGCAGTGACAAATTACGGCGTTTTTATTGAAAAGATATCAGTAATTTTATGAAGTGTCATCACGTGACAGCACACTGAATTTTGATTGCTTGTGAGTTGAAAGTGTTTACTGCGGGAAAAGTAAATGACGTTTGACGGTTAAACTTGGCAAATTAATTGCCATTCTGCTTGATTTATTATGGGATTAGATAGGAGTCGGTGAATTTTTAAGGAAAATTTGATTTTCTCAAGGTTAATGTGAAGTAAAGAGATGCAGAGGGGCTTCCGATGGGGATTTCGGAACTATGACAGGTGATAGCGGCCATATTGTAGGAGGAAATTCTGTCAAATTAGCTGTCATTTATAAATTATGTTTTGCCGAATTAAGAGGAAGAATTATAGTGTCCAACAACATGTGGAAATTATCAAATTGATTTTTAAAGTTTGTCTTCTGGTCGAGCAACATGTCATTCTCGTCGCCCATTTTACAGTTGGATAATAGTCCTTCTGGTCCATACTTCTTTGAGAACCACGCTGGCCAGGCAATGACTGTTAACAGCGAGTGCTATCGGTCGATGACAACTAATTTCTTTTGGCCCGAATTGGATGAAGTAGACACTGCCGAAATGTGGTTTCAACCGGACGGCTAATCTACGTGCCGCACATCTCGTACCACAATGGACATATCGGACGATCGATCTCTTTGGTCTTAAAGACAACGTTATCAGTAATATTGGTAACTTGTCAAGTTTTAAAGCGAGAGTGCTGAACACGGACGAATTGAAAAGCTTATTGCCATTCCAAATGGCTTTGCTTTTTCGGGTCTCAGATAACCTTGTTGAACACGTCAGTAAGTGAGCGAGCGGCGGATGAGTTTCAATTATATGAGCCAACGGTGGTACTAGCAGTCATGCTGCTTCGACACATTTGAAGCATAGGTCATTGGGACATCGCACTACTAGTCTGAGTGGGGAAATAGAGACGGTGGCAGATGAGACCTAAAAGAATCAACTGTAGCTGTAGTGCCCCCTTAATGGGTTACTGACTCTGACTATCCAGTTTCTTTTTCCAAGGGAGAGCAACATAGTGCGTGGTTCCACACGTTTATGGTTGTGCATCGGGGAAACTTCTCTACCACGTTAAAAAATGACGCTTCCGAATCAACCAAATGCCTCGGATATGGATGACCTTACTGATAACGACCCTAGCAAACGAAACAAGAACGGTGAATTTCGGTTCTGCATTAAGTCCAATTCCAATAATACGAAATTTGAAGAAAGGTGTATGATGAATACAGAATACCGGAAGTACGACACTAAGATTATTCTGGCTGACTTTAACGCAAACGTTGACTAGTTCGACACTTGCTTTGTGGAGACGAATGTGTCATCATAGATAGCACTATTTTCCCACACTTCACATTACACATATTCCGTTAGCTGATTCAACTAAAGTGATAAAGTGATTGAACTAAAGTACGAATGCGGGTATCTAATCTATACGACCGCAGCATCGAGCAGCTACTGTGAGAAAATTTCGTTCTGCAATTGCAAAATACCACCAGAGCTTTTGCCAACCGCGTCTCTTCTTAGCTCTCGGCCAGCCTAGTACATGCGCCAAACCTAGAAGAACAGTGAAAATATTGAAAACTGGCCATCAAAAGTGCCACTACTGTTGCAGGCTGACACACAAAGCTTAGAAGGAAATCTATCAGGCATTGCTGCAGGCCAGAACCACAGCTTGATATTTCAAAGGCATTTGATAGAGTTTGGCATGAAGTTATTTTATCGAAAATGCGTGCATTTGGTATCGATGATACTCTTATTCGTTGGATTAGAAGCTATCTTCTGGACCGTTCAATACAAGTTGTATTAGACGTCTTCAAATCTGATCTGGTCAAAAAAAATGCTGGTGTGCCCCAGGGCTCCGTCCTGTCTCCGACTCTCTTTCTCATTTTTATAAATGATCTCTTGTCTGTGACTTCTAATCAATTAAATTGTTTTGCTGACGACTCAACCCTCAGCTTTTCATATACGTTTGATGATTCAGGGCCTTCGCCTTTGGACGTGTTATTACAACGAAATCGTATGATAAGCCCGTCAAACTCCAATTTAAACAGCATTGTGAATTAGGGTACTACAAATCGTGTGGAGTCTTATGAGTCGAAAACTCAATGCTGTCTTTTGTCGTTAAAGCTAACGATACCCCTATGCTATTATCCATCAATGGTACTTGCATCGGAGAGGCCAAAAAGCTATCAGTACCAGTTATGTGTATCAGTTACAATCTTCGTTGGAGTGCTCATATACTTGAGATTGCCAAGAATGCTGCAAGATGCTTAGGCTTTCTTAATAGATGCAAGAAGTTTTTTACCCCTTCTGATCTGGCTACAATTTACAAAGCGTTTATACGCCCTAAACTCGAGTATAACTCCCATCTCTGGGCAGGTGCCTCTCAAAGTTTTCTCCACCTGCTTGACAGAGTTCAGAAAAAAGCGTTAAAATTGATAGGAGAGAGAAACATTATGGAAACATTTCCTTCACTCAAACATCGTCGAAATGTCTCATGTCTTTCCTTATTTTACAGATTCTTTTACAAAAAATGCGCACTCGAGGTAGCCAGCTGCGTTCCACCCCTTAAACATTTCCCCCGTAATACTCGTCTTGCTAGGAACGCTCATCAGTTTACACTTGAGCCCAATTTCGGACGTACCGTGAAATATAGAGATTCTTTCTTTAGTCGTACAACACGAATGTGGAATGGTTTGCCTGGCACAAT
This sequence comes from Platycheirus albimanus, assembly GCA_916050605.2. Lineage (NCBI taxonomy): Eukaryota > Metazoa > Arthropoda > Insecta > Diptera > Syrphidae > Platycheirus > Platycheirus albimanus. The sequence continues at coordinate 287,832,425 of OU696696.1, read as the reverse complement.
TTTTCCTTGCCATTTTGATCTTCAAACATTCAAGATCAATGTTCATCGACACCTCCTTTCCCTTCCTTCCTAACTTCCTATCGCTCGCGCTGTGACTTATCATTAAAAGGGCTATAACAAACCCCTTGAGCGCGTGTGCATTATAAAAAAAAAAAAAAAAAAAGCTGCCAAGGGTGCCGCATGTGCGATCTACGAGCAAAAGAGGAAGGAGGAAGTTAGACTTTTCTGAAGGAGAAATGGATGCAAATAAAAGCCAGCTGTTGTTTCTGTTGAGGAGTGCTACAGCAGAAGCAATGTTTGAAAGTTTTAATGTGGTACAGCATTTGCCAAGGTGTTCAAAGCCAGAGCGAAAGCCTTTAAAGACTATGGTCATTAAAGACAATGGTGCGGATTTCGTATTCGGTGCACACAATCAAAGCTGATATTGAAATGAAAAAATCTGCAGACTGTTAAGCGGCGAAGACAACCAACAAATCGCTTCCAATCGATTTGGACGATGATCAACAAAACTTTCGTTCACCCCACCCATCAGTGGGGTGATTTAGCGGATAATCTCCTGGTCAAGCCTTTCAAAGCAGCTAGAGATGATTTTGTGGGTGGCATAACACAATACAAACTGGTTGGAAAAAAGTATGCCTGATGATATGGATATCAGCATCATGTCCCCTATCCACAAGAACAGCGCCAAAAGCAGACGAATTAGTCTCCAAATGTCGCTCGTGAAATCTTGTCGGATATTCTGTTGCTAATATGTGTGAGAGCGTCTGGCTGGCGGGGTATGTTGGTATTAGTATTAAAGGCTTCTATTAAAGTAAAATAATGCTTAAGTCACTACAAACTATATTTCCAATCCAAAATTCTGACAAATGGCGCTGACCATTGATTTATACAAATTCCGCAATACTTTCACCTCTTAGATCGGGTACCCTGTTCCAATAACTTTCTCTAGGTCATTAAATTCAATTTCTTGCAAACTTAGATCTCAAAAAAAAAAAAAAAAAAGCTTGCTTCCAGACACCACAAACAATAAAACGCAAGTCCGAAATTCTTTCCTAAAAACTTTTTAACGATAATATCTTGCCCCGCACACACACAAACATACACATCTGCAGACAAGATAATGGTTCTCATTATCGGCACTACCCGTAAATAACTTTTAAATTACACTACTGGAACATAAAACCGTCCATTAAAATTTATTTCCCAGGGTGAAAATAATCGTGCCACTAGTAAAACAAAAACAACCAAACCCCCACCCCACAAGTCGCTTAAGTTGGTCGTTGGGTTGGTTAGGGTTATATTTTGTAAAAAAAAAATGCCCCAATCCCCCACCCACAATATGAGAGAAGACGAAGCGACGAAGTGAATGTAAGAAGTTGCAACTCTGAAATGCAATCATAAAATGCGGCGCGCTTTAACAATCTTCAACAAAAGAAGAGGGAAGCAGAAAAAAAGCTGAATGAAAACACTACGCGGCAAGTAGAAACGGCAAAGAAACTCTAAGCCAAAGGTTAACTTACAACTATATCCTACGTCCAAACCTTCATTTTTCGTTGCAGTTGCAGGAGCATTCAAACACAAGAACATATTTCCCAACGATAAACTTGTGCAGTAATTTAAAATTTTCGGACAAATCAGAAAAAAAAAATAACTGAAAACAAAGAATCATGGCCACTATATTAACAACAGGAGGGCATTTCATAAAAGAAAGCAAGAGGCGCAAAGCATTTTTGGGGCGTCTTAAAAATGGAACTAAAAATTCAGTGATTGTCTTCATTGAAATATTATTTTAAAAAATACTAGAATTTTTTTCATTTCTGTATAAAACCATCGCATATAGCCATCGATCCCATGGCTGCAGAAAATTACTCTAAACTTTAAAGGATTGCTTCTTTTTTAAGATTTCGGCCCCTCTGATAAAGTAGGTAGTAATTCTCTTCTTTCTCCTTGTAATATTTCATCTGTAAGACCTTATCCTTCCCTGTCCTTAACAATTCGTAAACTTAAAAATTATTCACTTATTTTTGGTTATTCTCATTTTCCGAGACACAACACAGTGGTGTCGTACACGTTTTTTCTTGGAAAAATTATGTGTTTTTATTAAGTTAAAGCATTAAAGGTGATATGCATCCATCATTTTTAACATTAAAGCCTCGTAAGTTTATTCAACAATCAATATTAGTGAAGATTGACGAACGTTCGTAATACTTATGAGTTGTCATGACCACTCTGAAGTTACAAGCGGCACCTTCGAAAAATATGCAAAATCATTAGATGTTGAATAGCACTTTTCGAAACCGGCTCATAAGGTTAAGAAGGATCTAATAACGTTCTGTGAATACCACCCTAAACCTTTGTTTTAAGTATTTTTTATTGGAGATTTATGGTTCAGAATTTTTTTACTTTTCTTCTGTCAAGTAAGGGCTGGTAAGACGCTGCTGCTTTGTATGCCCTACAATGTTAAAAGTCATACCAGAGGTTTCTCATAGGTAGTAGCGAGACACCCAAGCTCTACATCTCTGAAACATAATTCTGTTGGCTGCGGATGATCGGGATCGGCTAGATATACAGCTTGACTTATTTTCTCAACAGTGATGGATGTTAAGAGTTTAGAGTATAATAAGGTGGTTGGAAAAACGTTCATTATATTTTCTTTTACAGGTTGCCTCTAATACGTCAACAAACATTTTGAAAAGGATTTTTAAGCATATTCTTAGGGCCAGTTGTACAATAGAGGTTCAGCTTTGAACCTCATGTTTAAGTTTTTGATCCAACTATCGACTTTATTTAATCCGCGGAAATCGGTGGGTTACCTCTTAAACCGCTCTTGAACTACCGTAAAAACGTTGATTATGCAAATACGAACCTAGGTAAATCGTTATTCAATTTTGATCGGACAATGAACCTTGTTTTGTAGAACTGGTACTTACCTAGAGAAAAATTATGTATCTACATCCTGGGCCGTTCTTCGATTTCGGCAGTGCTTATCGGAAAAAGCCCTGCTTTGGTGTAACCTGGTCTGGTCTATGCCAATAGAAATTGATCTGTTAGTTCCTACTAACGGTAGTAGCTTTGGTAGGGACTGTATTTTAAGAAAATAAAGTGCACGACTGGGTCGTACGAACTTGCTCTAATGTATTAAAATGGTCTTGGGGGCTTGAGATTTTGGGAAAAAACCGTTGGAAAAATCATATGAAATTTTATAAATCACTTAAAAATCAATAGCTAAAACGTTTTTTGTAGAAAATGAAGTAAGCCATCATGTTTCTTTTACTTTTTTGAATTTTTACAACTTTTTTTCAAAATCGTTCGACCAGATTTAAAAAAAACGGGTCTGGTTCAAAATCCCGAAAACCAAAATCCCGAAAGTTCAAAATCCCGAAAAATCAAAATCCCGAAAAATCAAATTCCCGAAAAATCAAAATCCCGAAAAATCAAAATCCCGAAAAATCAAAATCCCGTAAAATCAAAATCCCGAAAAAATCCCGAAAAAATCCCGAATAGCAATCAATACTGAAAAATTGGATTAGTGATGCAGGCAGGCGCCTGTGTCAAAAGTTTTCATAATCAGCAGTAGTTGGGTAGCCCGCCTAGCGGGTTCTTCGGATTTTAACTCCCTTTTTCGGGGACACACCCGCTCACGCAGCTTCGCTGCTCCGCTAAGGGTATGTCAATTTGTCAGGCAGGCGCCTGTGTCTGTAATACTTGTAATTAATTTGACCTGGGTGGCCCGCTTCGCGGGATCTTTTGATTTTCTCCTCCTTTTTCGGGGGCACACCGCGCTCACGCAGCTTCGCTGCTCCGCTAAGGGTATGTAAATTTGTCAGGCAGGCGCCTGTGTCTGTAACATTTGTAATTAATTTGACCTGGGTGGCCCGCTTCGCGGGATCTTTTGATTTTCTCCTCCTTTTTCGGGGGCACACCGCGCTCACGCAGCTTCGCTGCTCCGCTAAGGGTATGTAAATTTGTCAGGCAGGCGCCTGTGTCTGTAACATTTGTAATTAATTAGCTTTTTATCATTCGGGATTTTGAACATTCGGGATTCTGATTTTTCGGGATTTTGATTTTTCGGGATTTTGATTTTTCGAGATTTTGATTTTTCGGTATTTTGATTTTTCGGGATTTTGATTTTTCAGGATTTTGAACTTTCGGGAATTTGATTTTCGGGATTTTGAATGGATCCCAAAAAAAAACAGTTGTTTTTGAAAAACTTTTCAAAAATATATATATTCCAAATTTTTTTTAAGTATGCCAACTTCTAGTACCTTGTAGTTTTTATCAGAAAAATAAAATTATAAAAAATAGATTAAACCGTTTTTGGAAAAAAAATTAAAAAAAAACTTAGAAACTTTTTTAAAAAACTCAAAAATAACTTTTTTTGAAAAATTTAAGAATTTATGTAATTTCTTTTATAAAAGAGCTTCTATATTTAAAATTTCATCGAAATCCGTCAAGTTGCTTACGAGAAAATCGGATTTCAAAAACCCGGTCCTATGGGAGGTACCGTTATAAGACTTTTCCTGAAAAGTCTTTTCCAACCAAAACATAAAGCGTGCACATAAAACACTATTTAGAAAGTTTTATCAAAATCGTAGGAGCCGTTTTTGAGAAAAATTAATTTTTCACTAAAAAATGTATGGCAGTAACCGTTAGTTTTAAAGCTAGAATGCTAATTCCAAAAACCACTCTGTAGGACGTCATAATAATACTATCTACCAAGTTTGAAGCAAATCGGTCGAGCCGTTTAGGCTGTAGGTGCCAATACAGACGGACGGACAGACAGACAGAAATGTCGGACCCACTTTTTCGACTTCTCTATCATCGTAATGTCATATTTGATTGTTAGAATTTTTTTTTTACGAATGCATAACTTGCCTTAGTTAAGTTAAGTTAAGTTAAGAACACTTTATTAAAATTCATATACAATTGTTCTATTTGTTTAATCAACTTATAAGGTTAATATGATATGGCCGAAGGCCGTCTACCAGAATGACATTATTCAAGCTTAAATCTGGTTTTTAACTTACATTAATATAAAAATAGTATTTCCTAGTTTATTTTGCGTTTAAAAGTCTCCCTCAATGATTCGGGTTCTATAACTAAGTGCCGTCGATGCATATTTATATAAAGTTTCCCAGCCAAGGCTACCATTTAAAATGCATAAAACTTCGCTCATATCCATTGATGATTTCCCAAAAAATCTCACACGGAACTCTTTCAATATGGGGCAACGGGCTATAAAATGGTGAACATCTTCTCTTTCCTTAAGGTTGCATAGGTCGCACAAAATGGGCAGATCGGGTCTGTGAGGTATGTAGTTCAACTTAATTATTACAATACGTACAACAATATGGAGGTTGAAGTCGCACGAAATATTTTTATTTTTGCATTGTGGTCAATGTACTTACTATCCATGCACCTTCCCCATACTGCTGAAATAGCTCTTTTTGCCTCAGCCAGCTTCAATTCAAAATGTTTCTACATGTTGAGATTAGAAGTAAACAAAACTCCTAAATACTTATACTCCCTCACAATTGCAACATTTTCACCTTTGTAGGTCCACTTTTCATTCCTGGCATATCGTCCACCCCCGTCTCTGATTATCATAATTTTTGACTTTTCTAGATTGACTGTCAGATTCCAACAACCACAGTAGCTTTCCAGGCGATTAATCATTCGCTGCATTCCATCAACAGATTCTGCCAGAAAAACTATGTGATCGGCAAAAATTAGACCTGATACCTGGGTTCCTCCAAACTCTATCCCGCCTCCTATTGCCTCCACGATATCATTTATGAACAGAATGAAAAGTAGGGTACTCAATACACATCCCTGTTTGACACCCATCTGTGTTTCAAATTCTTCCGAAATGTGTTCACCATCCCACACATACGACACGTTGTTTTCATACATCGCCTTTATTACGTTTATAATTTTACTTGAGATCCCCATCTTGTAAAGCTTATAAAAAAGAGCTTCTCGTGCAATGGAGTCGAAAGCGGCACGGAAATCAACAAAGAAAGTATAAAGTTTCTTGTGTCTTCTTTTAAAACTATCCGCAATGTTGAAAAAAGTAAATATCTGGTCTAAGGTCGAATGGTTTTTTCTAAAGCCAGCTTGAAACTCATTTAATAATCTTCTATTGTCAACCCACTGCGTCAGCCTGTTAAAAATCAGGGTACTAAATAACTTAACCGACGAATTCAGGAATGAAATACGCCGGTAGTTCTCTGGGTTACTATAAGCACCTTTTTTGTGTAGCGGGTATATTATTGCTTTTTTGAAGATATTTGGTACGTTCGCTGTCTCAAATATCCTATTAAATTCATCTCACTCGAACAATTTTTGTAAATTTTTGCCTGCAGTGATGTTCCAATCTTGTTTATTCTCCCATTAATAGATTTGGCAGCTTTCCAGAATTCTGTCGAAGACCGTGCAGTATTTAGGCTTTCAAATGATCGCTGCTCATACTCCTTTCTTTTAGCAAGGCAGATCTGTTTGAACTCCTTATTGGCTGCTGCATACATGTTTTTGAATACAAGGGTGTTGAATTTTCTCAAAAGCCTTAGATACGCGAATGATTTCTTCCTTACTTTGAGGCAATCAGCATCGAACCATTTCATCTTGAAGTTATCCTGACACTTCCATTTAGGATAGCCAGGAACCGAATCTTTTATAATTTGGGTAAGGTACTCCATCTCCAGTTGAATGTTTTCTGACCTACATTTATTAATTTTCTCATTCAAATTATTTTGAAATTCCGGCAGAAAACTATTCTTCCAAAGTAGCTTTGGTAGAAGTCCCAGTTGCTTTGTTTGGTCGAATTCTTGAGTTACCGCAAAATTACATTCAATCTCTATAGGCATGTGATCCGAAAAAGTTTGTTCAGCTATCTTAAAGTTACTCAAGACAGAATTCCAAATCCCTGACACAAAACAATAGTCTATGGTTGAGCAAGCCGTTCCTCGAATAAACGTAAATTCACCGTTAGTATCTCCTTCGCAGCTTCCATTTAAGACCCTTGCATCTAACGCGTCCGCGATCTCCAACAATTTAACACCTTTCGCATCACAAACTTCATCTTTTGACCGGCGGGTTGGTTTAATAATTGGTGATGCGTTTCCACTTATAAAATTATTTTGCGATAAACCGATCCTTGCATTGAAATCGCCCACAAGCATTAAGTCCATCGAGCCTAAATACTGAAGCGCGTCGCAGAGTTTGTCGTAATCTCTCTTCCAATGGTTACAGTTTAGGTAAATAGGCGCTATGAAAAGATCATCACCATTGATATTCAACTCTAATACGTTGACTTCTTCTACTTGTTTGAATTTTATAAGGATTCCTTCCAGACCCTTGCGATAACCATGTAATTCACCTCCACTTCCTCTTCCATGAATATTTGTTTTAACAGCTGGAATCCATTTTAGTTCAAAATTTTTAAACGTACCCTCAAAAGTTTGCTTTTCATATTCTAATACATGAGTTTCGCAGAGTATAAATATATCGAAACTTTTAATTAAAGAAATTAATACTAAAAAATTTATTTTTAAGGCCTGATACGTTATATGCTAATATTCTTAAATCTAAAGATATAAATTGTTTCTGGTAGACAGCTTTGCATCAATTAGTTGACCGCAAGAGCAAGTCAGAACGCCCACTTGTGTGTTGACCCAAATTGCTTACAGCGGCTGCCTCAGAGATTTCATCAGATGAACCATTACCAACTTGAGAAACCTTTGACGTTTTGCGTTTGACATTATTTACGTCATTGCTTGCTCTTTGTACTTCATTCATAAAAGAATCTAGCGATATAAATAATGGATTACCACCATAAATTGTCCGCAATACCTCCATAGGGTCATTTACGCCACATTTAAGACCACATACCAAATCCCAGGTGAAAAGTTTGCTTTCTATAAAAAGCTTATCATCTTTCAATTGCGTTTTTACCAATGGAAACCTCTGACGAAGGAGCCTGGCAATTGGCAGCAAGAACATTTTCCTGCGTCTCACGTTATATGGCAAATCTTTATGGATATAAACTCGAGAGCCCTTCAAGCTTTTTGTGTAACTTGCCTTATAGTACCTATAATCGCGAGTAAAAAAATCATTTGTTTTAAAATTTCTTTTACGGTTTTTCTTAGAGAGCTTGAGACTGGGTCCCACGAACTTGCTCTAATGTGTGACACTGGTCTTGGGGCTTGAGATTTTGATAAAAAAAAACTTTCGAAATTCTTGAACAAATACTTAACTGAGCTGAAAAAAAGTACATTCTTTTTCTTGGATAAGTTTGAGTTTATGACAATAAATTTAAAAAAATCTGTGAAGCGGTTTTTGAGGAAAAGTTTTTTTTTGAAAAAATGTTTTGAAAACATTTTTCAAAAAAAAAAAAAGCCAGTTCATAGGTATTCAGCAAATGCATTTATTTATAATTTTGGAAAACAATTAAAAGGGCAAATTTCAAAATATTATTTTTTTTAAATGCTTTTAAAAATACAAAAAATATTGTTTAATAATATTGGTTTGCATACCAGATTGCGCAGATAAGATTAAAAGGAAACACATCATTGTGATATTTCTTTAATTTCAGACATTTTATATGGTGGGTACTCGGCCATGCTAAATTTACATTGGTGTGACTATAATTCACACATTGTTTTATATGGGTCATCTTCCATGCCTTTCTCTTCTTTTTCTACCTTCTGTTAAACACTCGCTGGTTAAGTGGCTCTTTCGCCTTTCGTGTGATGGTGTGTCACAGCCTTTTGATGGAACATAGATAAGTTACTTTTCCAAAATACTTAAAGAGTAGTCCTCTGGCTGATGGGCCAGGTTTCTACTGCATTCATTGAAGCATTTTAGAGCCGCAACAGGAAAAGGATAGGGAATCAAAGTTATTTAAGGGGAAACTATGTCTAGAAGATTCTAGCCCGATCAGAAAACGAGACATATTTTTTACATCGATTAAAGAAACCTTTAGGCATTTTGTGGCATTTTTGGTGACGACTAATATGTTATCCTTGCCAAGAAGGTGTTTTTTTTAGATAAAGGCTTTGCAAATGTTGTTTTCCATCCACTCGGAAAGGGACCTGTAGAATAGAACAGATTGAAAAGCTTACGCAGTATTTTTACCACCGTGGAAGCACCTCTCTTTAGAACTATCCCGCCCAGCGGTTTTGTATGTCTATCGATTTCTAAGTACTCCTGCACCTGAACGAGTGCTAAAATAGATTTGTCCCATGAAACCATTTTCGCTCCGAAGAAGATACATGTCACTCTGTGGTAGTGTCGAATTGGTGGCAAACTGTGCTGCAATTATGTCAGCTTATGCTCGGGAACTGACCACGGTACCTTTCCTTTTTTTCGCATCTTATTCTAATAACGCCCTATAAAATCAAGCGTCCTTAAGGTCTGAATAATGAGTAGCTGATTTTGTCCCTTAAAACTACTTCAATATAAAAAAAAACTCGATCGATATTAATAACCTCCCCTCCCATGGTACCTACAAAAATTTAATAGCTTAGGGACATCTGAAAACTGACTGCTCACATCACCAACCAAATTGTCGATAACCCGAAATTACTTTTCCCATTTTCTCCTGACAGCTCAATATTATTGGTGCCTTAAATATTTAATAAAATCCGCATTTACTCACAGTCGCAATCGCAATTCCAATACTTTAACAACCTTCACCCGATATAAACTTACTATACTATACTGTTGTGTGTTCTTTAAATATTCATTTCATAGCCCTCCTTTCTGTAAATAAATTCAACAAAAAATACAAAAATAAAATCCTGTAAACTTTGCTGTATACCAGCAAATATTACATTTTTTTTTTTATTGTTTTCTTCTCCATTTTTCCACCTGCATCAACCAAAAGGCAATAAGCAATTTGGACAACAACACCATCTGGTAACCAAGAAACTGCTGCATCCACACTTAAAACGAAAAAAAAAAACGAATCCTTAACAAATGGTCAAACGATTTACCTCATTGCCACATAAAAACCTTCTCTCACGTTGGTAGATATACCTATCTATCACAAGGACTACAGCAGCAGCAGCCTTTCGTGCTCAATAAACAGGTTTGCAGCTTCGAAGGCAACGAAAGGACGAATCCTTCAAATTACCTTTACTTTCACATCGCATAGTAGAACAATTGTTACAAAATAAAAACAACAAATGCAGCAGGACAATTGCATGCTTCTTTTTTTTTTGCAACAAAACCATGTAAGAATGTAAGAGGCAAGGAGCTAGCAGGAGCAGTGGGGAGAATGGCGCGGTGGCAGCGGCAGCAGCAGCCTCCATCGTAAGGACCATTTCGCCCCATCATCAGCTATTGGATACTTTCAAGGATTTATTGACATTCTGTGATGTTATTAAAGTTGATTGCAGTTAAGTCAACTTCTCTGCAGTCCTAACAGCAGGAAGACTATACAACTACAAATGTGGAAAGGAGCAAAGCGACTGTATAAAAGGTTTCATCCAAAAGGAGAGATAGGTATATATAGAGAAAGGATCACGGGGAAAAACAAAGCCAAGCGGAAGATTCTTCTGATCCTAGATTGGACATGAAGCGCATTGGCAAGGCTCTATGTTTTCCAACCAACAGCTCGTGAGTATCCTCTTTATTATGGATGTATGCGATGACGAATTATTATTAAATTTTGCTTCGCGTTGAAAGGATATTTTTTGACATGCACAACGTCAGAATGAAAAAAAAAAAAGAAACTAGGAAAACATAGAACAAAATTGCACACACCACTGGCACTGGCACTGCACTAGCGGAGCGGGTGAAAAACTAAAGTTGTTGTAGTTGCTATTTGTGTAGCATGCAGTTGTCTAAAGTGCCGTACCAGGATGTGCATTAAGTTTCAGACGACGACTCAACGGACGACGACGACGACGACGACTCGTGACTGGTATGCTTTTGTGCAATTTGAAGTTTATTGTGAGAGTTTTTAATGGGAAAAATATGTTATTTGTTATCCTTCGTTTGGAGATGGCCTTTGTTTTGTGTCTGTCTCTGTTGTAGTTGTTATATCCTGTTTCTAGCTCTCTTTATGTGGACATGGACCTACGTATATCCTGTTTGCAGAAGATTTGGGATTGAAAATTATTTGAGGGTGTCTGGTGTTTTTAATTTTGTTTTCTTTTTGAGGTTGGTATTTTTTTTCTACTGTGTTAATCCAGATATACATAAATTGGCAATTTTTCTATTTCTTTATCAAGGACGAATAAAGGGATTATGGACACACGAAGAAAATTCTTTTTTTTTTTTGTGGTTATCCTTGCGAATGTGAATTATTGCAATTTGGTCTAAGCCATAGCACCTGCTCAAATATGCAAATTAAGTGGTTTTGATATCAACTATAGCAGTCAGTCGAAAAGAATACCGGTAGTGGGGGTGGCTATAGAGTATAGAGGGAAAGGATTTAATGGCACCTTCATATTTACCTATAAATTCATGTATGCATAATTTATGTCCGTGTAAAAGTATGTTTAAATGTGTATTTGAAACGATTAAGGTTTAATGACACCGTGGTGTATTGGTCAATATAGGCGGAAAAGGAAAAAGGACTAAGTAGATTATTCAACAAAGATATACCTACACACGTATCCTTATATGTGTGTTTTTGTTAGAATTTAAGATATCCTTTAGGTGGATTTGTGTGAAAAAAGCAAACAGTCTTTGAATAAGAGGTTGGCCATAAAGCGTTAATTCGTGTTAATGTTTTGCAGAACTAAGTGAAGTATGTAGGACTGTTACGTAGAAGGAACCAAACCAAACATTTCCGGGATACTGCGTCTTGCATTGGACTGGCAAATCCTCAAAGAATTAAACTTTTATAGCAAAGTGCACTTCTACAAGCCATTCTGATTTGGGGGGATTTTGTAGGTCCCTACCATTCCTGCAGAATATCAACTCACACACAAGAATGGTTGAAAGTTTAAGTCTGTAGGCCACGCCCACTTGGAGTTGTTAAGCAAAAAAAATTATATATTTTTTATGATTTTAGGAAACAAGTAATAACTATCATTTTCATTATGTCTCTCGCCTTATAGTATTCAATTAGGGCAAGTCACAAATGTCATCCTCAACGACGGGCGACAAATGTGTATTTAAAAGTATCTAATTGTTCATATTGAGAAGATGTGGGGCAAGGTTGAATGGGTTCAAATGGAAGCTGGATCTGAAACGGTGCCGAAGCAATCTAGATAAAGATATCCTTGGATATCCCAAGACAAAAGTATTAACAGTGTAACTGCTGTTCGAAGAAAATTGTTTCTGCAAAATGATTAAAGAGCTGCTCACAAGCCACAACCTGGTGCAGAAGTGTTTGTCACGAGATAGAAGTGCCAGAGTGGTCAAATTGTCATGAAAAAGAGAAATCGCAAAAGCTTGTTAAAACAATTAAGGACCTTGTGATAAACAAAGTACTAATATAAAGACATGTAGAGTGTCTAAGAATCAATAGAAGACCAATTACGAAGATAAAAGGAGCCTTTCTGTGAGCTCCTCTTCCAGACATAAGTATTTGCCCTTTGAGAAGTGCGGAACCAAGGATCGCGATCCTTGACTTGAAAAACACCAAGTAGCTTGACTTGATGGTATACCTACCGAAATTCTTGAAGCTGCCTCTTCTTGGCAACATTTTCTTTCCAATCTTAAAGGTTATTTGGTATTATGAAATCTTACGATTGTGTAGTTTTTGTCAAATTATCGAAGAACAGCGATCTGAAGAACTGTCGTCCCATGTTGTCTGTATTCATATCACCATGTTGTCCGTATTTCTGAAGTTAAAGGCAACTATTATTTTTGTGATGATAAAGTCCAGAATCGAGTCAATGCTCAAGAAGATCCAAGATGGGCTTCGTAGTGGTTGACGATGCCTCGATCGCACTATAGATCACAAGCAATCATCAAACTCCTCGCTGCCTTATGTTCATCCATTTCCAGCAGGATTTTGATAACGTTAATCGGGATACTTTCTGGAGATCTCTTATTGCTTTAAGCATAATTTTCGGACCGATCCATTAGAAGTGCAACAGGGAAAGAGACAGGGTGATGGATTCGTATTGATTTTGTTCTTACTTGAGATTGACGATGTTATAACTATACCATACGGTGGGTGAAAATGAGGAACTTGGTACTCAATGGAATCCTTTTCGTAAGTAAAGCCATTTAACTATGTTGATGATATCTGGCTTAACCAAAATGGAAAAGCGGCTGGTTAAAGGAATAACGCCAAAAAGACAAAAAAATAATACAAAAATAATACCAGCCCGAACAAGGATCAACGCTAAAAAAAACTGTAAACCAGCCGGAACCAACAACAAGTTAAAGCGACACAGAAGGCAGCAAAAGAGGTCACTCAATTCAACTACCTATGAAGTAATTTGTCACAGACCTGGACGTCAACAACAGAATAAACAAAACTTGTACTGTATTCAGAATCCTTTTGCCAGTCTGGAACTCCAGAAAAATTTCGAACCAAGTTCAAACAGTTCGAATCGAAAGTAAAATCTCTAAAGTGAAGAAATGGCACACCAATATCCCGGGTAAACTAGAAGCTTTTGCTACCCAGACATTAGACAGAGAAAACTGAGGAATCCAAGTGATACAAAAATAGTCTTTACTTGTATTTTCAAGGTGGTGTCGTCCAAATTTTCCAATTCCTCGATCAGAGCAGATCTGAGCCCACTGAGTGTATCTAGAAGGGCAGGTCCACTCCTTATAATTTTGCCCAGAAGGTCCGTGATTTCTTGTGATTCATGTCCGAGTTCATCTCAGGCCAAGCCATCGCCTCAATTTCCACTTCTTGCAAGTATAGTCGGTGCAAATATTCCTCCATAACTATATAACGTAATAACAGAAGTTCACGGATCCTTCCCCGATGCACAGCTCGGGTTGTCCATGCATGGAAATTCCTGCCCACACCTTGACTGAACTTCCAAAGAAGACTTGCTTCTGGGAAACCATCAGACCCTTTTACGTCCATCTGGAGATCTCAGAAAAAATCTGGACTCATCAGTAAAGAGAACTTTGCTCCAATCATTCCGCTCCAAACTTAGTGAATGCGTGCAAACTGTAATCGGTGTCACTTTTGCTCTACCGTTTTCTTATGAAGTTACCGCATAAAATTATCTTCTTCTAGACCGACTTTACAGACAACTATTAATTTTTTTCTCAAAAAAAAAAAAAAAAAACTATACGATTAGCATCTTAGGTCAAGCCATCACCTCTGAGCTCCGACACAAAACCTGGTCTTATCAGTAAAGAGAACTTTGCTCTAATCAGCCTCGCTCCTAACTAAGTGAATGCGTGCAAACTCTAATCGACGTCGCTTGTGCGCTACGGTGATTCGCGGTACTCGAGCGTGTCTTCTTGCCTCAGTCTACCTTCCAGTAATTGTCGCCTAACCGTTTGAGCATTCACAGTGATACTGTTCAACCGCTGTTTGATTCCCATTTCGAAGACTTTGAAGTTGCAAATATCGGTCATCTGTCGCCGACATTAATGTTCAAGCTGTCGCTGAGTGAAGGCGTTTGTTTCTCTGAACCTGTGAATGGCTTCTCGGACGCTTGACTCTAGGTTAGGTTAGGTTAAAGTGGCTGTTGGCTGAAAAGATCAACACATTTAGTCCATAAGAGGACTGTTGTGATACCACGAGTTTTGGGTGCTTCCCTCTAGTAACTCAGAACCAGTTTGTGCTTCTAATGAATTTTAAAAGAGAGTTAGTGTCCACGTTAGACAGATCACTACTATCGTTGAAGAAGTATGCTCCCAGATGGAGTTTCCTTTTGTGAGCTAGTGCAGGGCATGTACAAAGAAGATGGGCAGTTGTCTCTTCCTCCTCTTCGTCCATACAACTTCTGCAAAAGTCGTTTGCGAACACGCTAAGTCTTATGGCGTGTCTACCTATGAGGCAGTGTCCTGTAATGACACCTATAATGGAGCTAATGTGCCGTCTGCTCAGAGAGATCAAAGTCTTAGAGCGATTTGAATCCAGCTTTGGCCAAATCCGTTTTGTCGCTAGACATGTGTTGCCACTTGTCCACCTAAGATTAGTTCTATCCATAGCTTCTTGCCTTAGCAAAAGTTTATATGTAGCGATGGGAATACCCAGGTAACTGTGTTCAATTAATATAGGTAGTGTTGTTCCTTTTTGGCAAGTTCGTCGGCCTTACAGTTCCCTGGAATATCTCTGTGCCCTGGCACCCAGCAGAGGTGAATGTTAAACTGTTCCGTCATCTCTCTAAGAGACGGAAGGAGAGACTAAGATTTAATCTATTAGAGTAAACACCTCCCCCCACCCCATCATTTGTTTTCGACCCATCGGTAAAAAACTGAATTTGATCGTCGTCCTGGAAGGCATTTTCCTCCCATTTCCCATAGTGATCTAGAGGGTATGCTTACCTGGAAGTTTTTATCAAAATGAAGTTGGGATGTGGAGTAGTCTATGTTACTTTGGGGGATACTGAAGGTGTTCAGTATGTTAGCATGGCCATAATTATTATTTTTCCATATAGAGATCGCCTTCAGGCGAATTGCTGAGCAAGCAGCGGTTTGCTTGCTGAAAATATCTAGGGGTAGCAGGTTGAATAGTATTTCTAGCGCTGCAGAGGGAGTAGTGCGTAGCGCACCGCCTATACACAGGCAGGCGGTACGTTGGACTTTACTGAGCTTAGCACTATTCGACGCTGTGTCTAGGGCAGGCCACCAGACGACCACTCCATAAGTGAGAATCGGTCTTATCACCGATGTGTAGAGCCAATGCATAACGTGGGGCTCTAAACCCCATTTATTGCCGATGGCTTTTTTGCAAGAGAAAAGGGCTACTGTCCTACTGTGGCTTTCCTTACTCTTTCTTGTATATTGGGTTTCCAGCTTAATTTCTTGTCCAAAATAAGACCCAAGTATTTTGCTTCGTCAGAGAATATAAGACTTATACCATTAATAGATGGAGGGTCGACGTGTGGAATTTTATATTTCCTTGAAAAGAGGACAAGTTCAGTTTTGTGGGGGTTAACACATAGTCCACAACGACTTGCCCAATTTGTGAGCTTATTGAGTGCAGATTGGAGAAGTTCACATAAGGTGCTGAGATGCTTTCCTGAAACGGCTATAGCAATGTCATCCGCATAGGCAATCACATTGAATCCCCCCTCTTCCAGCATTATTAACAGTTCATTTACCACTAAATTCCAAAGGAGTGGAGATAGGACACCACCTTGTGGCGTACCTCTAATAACAGATCGTCTTGCGGATGTTACACCCAGTTTTGAGTTGATCACCCTGCTTATCAGCATTTGGTCGATCAGTTTACCAAGTGAGAAATCTACCTTCAGACCTGAGAGTGCATTAGCGATTGCAGATGTGTCGACGTTGTTAAAAGCGCCTTCTATATCGAGGAAAGCCACCATTGTGTATTCCTTGTGATGGAGGGAGTATTCAATAGTGCGGACAAGTGAATGTAGCGCAGTTTCTACCGATTTCCCTTTGCAGTAAGCATGTTGAGACATCGACAAAAGTTTAGTATCAATGTTATTGCGTAAATATATATCAATCAGACGTTCTAAGGTTTTCAGAAGGAATGATGACAGGCTTATGGGTCTTGGATCTTTAGGGTTGGTTTGGGAGCTTTTTCCCGCTTTTGGTACGAACACTACTTTAACTTCTCTCCATGACCGGGGAATGTGAACCAGTTCCAAACAGCTTCTCATAATATTTTCCAACACAGGCAGAATAATATCTGAAGACTTCTGTAGTTCGCTGTAGACGCTTGACTCTAGTTTTCTGATAAAGAGAGCGGAGCACCGCATACTCAGTCCATTCTTAACTAAAGCTTCTGCACTTGCGACTTCTTCTGACAAGGGTTGCATTTTGATTTCAAAAAAATCACAAAAACTTATAAATAATCCAATTGCAACAAGTCCATAAAAGTTGGCCTACCAAGACATTTACAGGGACACGATGCCTAAGAGTTTTATATTTAAGGACAAGACTTTACGGCATGTTTCCATAATGTTAAAAAAGAAGTTACAAAATATGAGCCCGCTACTTTTTTGTAACTCCGTGTATTTCAAAATACTTCAGAGCCAGTTCAACACTGATCTCGATGCTTCCAACCAAGAACATTCGTTCATCTAAAATTTTTCACAATTTTTTAATTTCCTTAATTTTCCAACCAAATATTTCCTTGATTTTTCTTTCTAAAAAAAAGACAGTCGAGGAAGTTAAAGCGCCCAAAATGAAAATACCAACAAAAGTTTCGGAAATAATTCGTTATTTCGGAAGAAGGTAATCGAAGATAAGTGACATATAAATCAACAAATAAGATCTATTGGAGGAAAACATGATGATTCATTTGATTTCAATCAATAACTGCGAGACAATTGAGGCTCTAACAAACTAGGAGATCTATTTTTAATTAAAGTTTATAAAACAAGCATTAACAATTATTTTTATTTGTAAGACAAATCAGTTTTCAATTCAGTTTCTTTGTTTTAAAAGATTTTGAAAGATCTTCGCATACCACACATTTCTTGCAATGTTTGAGGATACGAATCCTTTCTGAACATTCTTCCAGTTCAATTCAAATATAAAAACTATGATCGAAACAATAACTGCTGGCAAAAATAAGAGCAACGTATATGTGAATTGATCCAAAGTTATCGGTCCAGGCTCCTTGACGATATCCTTATGAAGAGAAAAGTGAATAACCTTCAATGCCTCATAGTGTGCCCTCCAACGATTAAATAATCCACCCTCTTCCATTCGTGATATGATATCATTTACTTTAGGCGCAAGTATTGAATGTTTCTTCATAAAAAGGCAGATATGTTCGTAAAACAAAGGTTCAATAATCATGTTCTCTAATTCATCCGGATCATAGACTTCATACATATAGACGAATGAACCAATCACTGCATTATTTTGATTATTTTTGCCTAGAACTTTCTTTATCGGTAATTTCTGGTAGGTGAAGCTACCAATACCACCGAGTTCGCTGAGTACAAATGAATAGGTAAACTGAGAGTATATGGTGTAGTTCTCCGCTAAAAGCTGCCGTACTGTCAAAGGTGTACTTGCACCTGTCAAACTTCGATATGCGTCAAACAATTTTCCTTCGTAGGTTGCTCGAATAGTCAATGTTCCCAAACTCCACACAATAAAACAGATTCTTATAAAGTTGCTTGAGGGCAAATGTTGGATTGATAAGCCCAGGGCCATCAACGACACGTTAGTGATCCTAGTGTGATATGGGTGAATCGCTAAGATTTTCCCAAGGAATGGGATTTTTGTGACAATAAACACACAAGTGGATGCTAAAATCAAAAGTGTCATCAGCATAAACCATAATGTGACATCGAAGGGAATGAAAAGCCATGAGAACTTCCGAAATGTGTATGGAGGACGCCATAAGGCTATAGCAACCCAATTGAAGAAGTAGGTAGTACTTGGAGTAACAAAGCGATCCTGTAATGGTCCATGCTTAAAGAAGCCAATCATAATGTCTGCTCTGTCTTCTTCGATCTTTATTCAAAAATATATAAAATCATCAGGGAATATTGAAAAAGGAAGACTTAACTTACCAATTTATACGTTCCAAATGCTGTTCCGTTTTCCAAATACAGAACTTTTTCATAAATAAATCTTTCAATAAGTTGGACTTTAAAATTCATTCTGCTTGCCAATTCATTTACAATTGCTATTTCCAAGCCTCCGACTTCCAACAATCCTTTGTAATTGCGAACCCCCCTTAAGAACGTTGGATTCCTCGTTGCAATTCTAAGTGTACATCCATCAAGGTTTTCAGCTTTTGTTGGGTAAAAATCCTGATGGCGCTGGTTCATCATGGATGATTTCTTGGAAAACCGAAATATTTCAAACGGCACAGTTGAACGACAGAATGATTTTCGATACGGGGAATATGTATAAGACACAACATCACCAAAAGCATCCTCAATAATTATGTTAATATTAACAACCATCAATGGAAGCATATCATCAAAGATCCTTCCAATCAAATTAATTGGAGTACCCGACGTTGTGAGAACTATGAAATAATATACTGGAGAGTCCCCTCCATGGGCACGAATCAGAGGTACCAAGTGTCTGGAATGAATTGTCGATAAGCATTGTTTTGGGTCTAAGAAAAAAAACTTACCCAAAAGATTCATAGGAATCTATGAACCCAAGGTTGTAATCGCCCACTCTCTGAAACCCTTCATTGTTCACTTGTATTTCAGTTTGAAAATCCCATTGTCCTTTTAAAATTTCTTGCAGCATGTCGATGAAAATCAATTTGTTCTCCTCAAGGTTTGTTTGAATAATTATGTGCAGAAGTTTTGTGTACTCGTTGAAAAAATTTGACAGTGCTAATTTAATGGCTTCGGAAGAAGTATGAGTTAAATGTGCAGACAAACACGAACAACAAACTATTGAAATGACAAAGTTAAGGATCCACATATTAAATTCCCTTTAAGGACTTGCTTAATGCTTGGTATCAATTTCCTTAATCTGAAGCACACTTCAGGAAGGACACAATGGAAACACTCTGATCCACGACGAGAATTGATAGCGAATATAAGTTTTGGAGTAATTTGTACTTCTAAACAAGCACACTCGGTGCGGTCATAAATTTTTAAAAGATTTAAAATTAAAAAAAAAATCATAAATGTTTAGATTTAAAATTTGATTGTATCGCCACGACTATAGGTGGGTTTTACAAATTCAATTAATTTAGAAAGGCAGACAAACCCCCATTTAATTCACTTAGCTGCACTATGGCCTTTTTTGTTTTTAATATTTTTCAAGGGATTTTTTATCGTGAGCTTATGGTATTCTATCTCGCTTATAAATTTAGTATTCAGAAAATCAAGGAAGGTAGTGGATTAGATTAAAAAATAAACTGCACAACTGGTTCGCACGAACTTGCTTGAGATTTTGAAAAAAATTAATATACTTAAATTGATTTGAGCTAAAAAAAAGGACATATACGTCAATTTATTTTGTGTGTAAATTTCAAACTATGGAACTTAAGAGAACATAGACTTGCCTATACTCCGCCTCCGCGTGGCACCGTGGGGGGTCTGGGCTTCCTCACCTGATTACTATCTATGAGGTAGGCCCCCTTGTGGGAGTATCGTGGTGGTTGTGGTTCACCGAATGCGGTAGCATATGGTATCCAAGGATTTCATTCTTCGATGGAAGAGGTGTTAGTGTTAGATAGACCTGCCCCTCACCAAGGAGTGTGGACATGCCTCAACATGGTCCATAAAATTGGAACTAAGATATTTACCTAAGAGTAGATCTTAGGGCTCTGGTCTAAACCCAATTTGACCCTATATGCGAGTAGGCTCGCTGTGGAATTTTAGGTTTAATTGCTAGGAGTCCACGTAAAGCTCGCCCTCATACTGTCTTGTTTGATTGTTATCTCAAATTTTTTTACTTACGATTATAGGTTCTAAAGGCAAGTTATGCATTCGTAAAAAAAAATTTTGTTTGGACAATCGAACATAACATTATCTGTATTGGCACCTACAGCCTAAACGGCTGGACGGATTCGCTTCAAACTTGGTACATAGTATTATTATGATGTCCTACAGAGGGGTTTTAGGAATTAGCATTCGAGCTCCAAAAATAACGGTACCTGCCATATGAATTTTTCTGAAAAACTTATTTATCTCAGAAACGGCTGCTACAATTTTGATAAAACTTTCTGAATGGTGTTTTTTGAGTAAACTTTATGTTTTGGTTGGAACAGATTTTTCAGGAAAAGTCTTATAACGGTACCTCCCATAGGACCGATTTCTTAAAATCAGATTTTCTCGTAAGCGACTTCACAGATTTCGATGAAAATTTTAATATAAACGCTCTTTTATAAAAAAAAATAATACAAATGCCTTAATTTTTCAAAAAAAGTTTTTTTGGGTTTTTAAAAAAAAGTAAATTTTTTTTAACTTGGTTTTTCTTTTTTCAAAAACGGTTTGCTCAAAATTTTTAAAATTTTTGTTTTCTGATAAGAACTTTAAACCTAGATTAAACTAGATAATAACATACTCAAAAAAAAAATTGGAATATGTTTTGAAAAGTTTTTCAAAAAACCGTTTTTTGAAGAAAACTGTTCCAACGATTTTGAAACAAAATTGCTTAATATTCAGAAAAGTAAAAGAAATCTGATGGCTTACCTTATTTTCTTCAAAAAACATTTTAACTACATTGATTTTTAAATGATTAATAGAATTTCATATGATTTTTTCACTGTAACACATTAGAGCAAGTTCGTACGACCAAGTCGTGCACTTTATTTTTCGAAGAATGTATATAATAACTTTCCTTTAGTACGTATACGTTAAACTATACCATAGAACTTGTAATACCAGAAAAGATAGAGCCTAGAGCTGTTTTTGAAGCAGGTGTTGGTGAAATAATGGGATCGGAACACTAAATCGAATTGACAGATTGACCTCGTTCGTTTAATTGCATTGGAAATGATGCTGACGAAAACCAAGCTGTTCAAAAGCTAAGATAAATAAAAGCGCAACCATCCTCAAAATACCCTCTCAAAGAAAAATGTTCTGGAGATTTTATCGCCAAAGTTAACTCACGGAGCCATTATTATTAGCGATCATCCTTCATCCCTGTAAGGCGAACTTGAAGCATGGGTATACATTTGGGAGGGAAATACGTACCGTACCTACAGTTCCAAAAAAGACTGAACACTTGTGCTGCCCGTTTTCTGTTCGACTGTACTTATTCCATACATTTGAATGGACTCCCAAGTCTGAAATGTTTAAATACCTGGGATCCATGATTAAGCAAAGCAACTTTTGATGAAGACTCCAAGAATCATGTAACTCCGTGCCGTGGTGGAAGAAATGGCGGGAAAATACAGTTATCTTCTGTGATCGAAGAATGCCCCCTAACCTGAAGAACCTGAAGGGAAGGCTCACTACACCTCAGTTGTGCGTCCGGCACTCTAAGACAAGAAGTATTAAGGCTTCGTGGCATTAGCCAACGCTCATAATCTACATTAAGTCCAATTTCAATAACATCTCACTAATCCGCGTCCACAGCCAAAGAAGTGAGTTCTACGGTTTTTTTGGGAAAACGTATGATAAATTCCCGAAGTACGACACTAAGGATATACTAGTTACTAAGTGACTTTAACGCGAAAATCGGAAACGAGAGAAACTTTTCTTCGACAGTCGGAAAGCATAGCCTGCACAGGCTAATCGACTTTGCTGAGATCACCACACCTCAATATACACAATGGAACTTGGCGGTCTCCCAATCAACATACCGTGAACCAAATTACCCATATTGCGATCAATAGCAGACATGCCAACAATTACTCTGAACACTCTTGTAGAACCTAAAGTGCGAATGTGGATATCCACTTAACCGCCGAACATCGATCAGCTATTAGAATGAGGACAAGAGACCACTTGCACATTTGCCATCCGTGTCTCCTCTTACCTCTCATCAAGTCCAGAGGACTAGTGGAAACATTGTAATCTGGTCATAAAAATTCCAAAACTGAAGTTTTTGGTTTCACTAGGTGAGACAAGTGGTTCGATGATGAGTTGAGGCTTGCACACACCGCCAAGAACGAAGCCTATCAGATTATGCTGCAGGCCAGAAACGGAGCTGACAAAAATGCTGCTCACGAAAATTACCATCAAAATGAGGAAGGGAGAGATTGAAAAGCTAGTGGTTAAATCTATAGAGGGGTGCTACAGTAGGAGCAATGCTCGAAAGTTCTACCAAAGGGTAAAACAAGCGGTACAAAGCCCGAACAGAAGCCCGTAGATCCGAGTGAGTTAATGTCCAAACTGACTGGCCCCTATCAGTGTAGTTTCAGGCTAGATAAATCAACCGTGTCGTCTAAATTTTTACACTTCGACAAATTTGAGTAACGATCAAGGAATTCCAGATCGATACTCACCACCTCTTTATCGATTTTAAAGTCACCTATGCCAGCGTGAATAGAAACGAGCTATGCAGAGCCATGTCACTTCTTGGCATCCCCAGTCCCAACTAGACTCGTTCGATTGTGCAAGATGACTATGGAGAACTCGCGCTGCTCCATCAAGGTAAGTGAGAACACTACCGACTCATTTAATGTCGAGAAAGGCTTGAGACAAGGGGACGCGCTGTCATGTAACCTCTTCAACATCATTCTTGAGGCAATCGTACGCAACTCGCATGTCAAGTCAACACCAGCCAGCGGTACGATTTTTTTTAGATCCGTTCAATTACTTTGCTATGCTGATGATATTGACATTATTGGAAGAACGATGAGCGCTGTCAGCGGACCTTTCACAAGTATTGCAGTGGAAGTGGCGAAAATGAATCTGGCTGTAAATAAAAAAAAAAACAAAATTATACATGCTGTCCTCGGGTGCAGATCACCATCACCGTAAGCTCAGACAAAACATCACGATGGACAGATATAACTTTTAATTTCTCAATGACTTTGTCTATTTAGGTTCCACAAACCTCTCAAAATAATATCAGATCAAGATCGGTCGAAGAATCACTCTTGCCAATCTCTGTTTCTTCGGGCCTAGAAAGCATCTTATTAGCAAAACTCTCTCTCAAAGACCAAGGAGACACTAAAGAAGAAATACGACCCTAATCATTCCAGTCCTGCTGTATGGGGCAGAAACGTGGACACTGACACAATCGGATGAATACAGGCTGGGGTGCTTTGAGAGAAAGATTCTTCGGGTTATATTCGGTCCTGTATGTATCAATAGAGTATGTAGAAGACGATTCAATGACGAACTGTACAGGCTATAAGTGGAGCGCATAAACTAATACGCATCAGCCAGTAAATCCTCAATTCAAAGCCTGAGTGACGCATAATATGCGGGTCGATCAAGAGTACGAAATAACATCTATCAACTTGTACTGCGTGCTTGAAGCAAGTCCCTGGGGGATCGGACTGGTCCACATTGGCCTGAAATACTTAGTCTTACATTTTTTCTGTCAAAATATGTCCAACAAAGCGGCATTGTCAATTTTTCTTGATCATCTTCCCTATTTTCTTTGAACTGCTATAATTCTTCGGTAGTTTTTTAAACATACAAAATTGCTTTGTTCCCTTGAGAAACCCGGTGTACTCGTGTACTCGTATATCAAGCTTTCATAAAAATAAGGTAAAAAAACTTTCTCGTTTGAACACAGTTCTTATTAAAATTGATGGAGTGTATAGTTACCTATAACTACACATTTAACCTACAATTTTTACTTTACAATATTCACACTTATTTCAAGCACGCATAATGCTGTAGCACTTATTCGAGTTGGACTATTTGAGGGCAGCCATTGTTGGACGTAAAAGCAATTCCATTACATTTTGAATTGAAAAACACAAGACGAATAAAAACTACAGCAATGGATTTCCACATTCAAGGTGCAACCAAGAACCAAAGCATGCATTGTGTTTTGGTTGTGTACGAGTATACGAGTTGTAAGAGTGCTCCTTAACCAAACAAAAATCTCATTCAATAAGTCTGCTCATGCAGCAGGATCAGAACAGGAGGAGGCCAAGGCGTACATCTACATATTTGCCATTCGCTTAGAACCTGGCTTCTTTTACCTAACTTTGGTTTTGTTTGCCACAAAACCTTTATACTCCTTTCAATGGTGTCCACAAAAATCCTTTTATTATAGCTTTGGTGTATACGAGTACGAGTATAGTGAACGGACAAAGCTCCTTCTGACAATAGCTAGGCTGAATTCTGTAGAACCTCCTCTTTGGAGTTAGGATTTAATAGTGATGTTTTTTTCGAATGCAGGGCTTGTGTGCGTCTAGCCACACTCTCCAGATAGTAGCTCATGATGTGATGTGAAAGTGATTGCATGGTAATGGAAAATGTATCCCCAGGCTGAGATTCATTCTTCTGTTCGGTGATAATTATTGTTGGAGAAATATATCTACACAATATGTTTGTGTGAACAGACACATTCTATAGGTGACACATGTGGACCAGAGAGCATTCCATTGAAGTGGGCCCGCAGGCAGAGACATAAACATCAAAGGGTTGCATTTATGAATGGTGCAACTCACAAACAGAAGCTGTGTCGCAAGTCAATAAAGTAGGTGACCCCACCCAACAGTAGGGGATTGAGTGTCTACTGAACTGCAAAAGAGGTAGAACAGCTCTGTAAACCACTTTTAAATACTCAGAAGATACATTTACATTATATTAATTTCGCACGAAAATTAATCACATATTGTTCTTAGAATTCAAGTTAATTGATTAAGTTTGTTGACCAACACGGAATAAGTTCAAACAAGCTAAGTATAGAACAAAATTTAAGGTTAAAAGCACTACAATGTCAAAAGGGTATTGCAGGGTTATTCATCTCGTATTTTCAAGTTGGTAGTGCTGGCATTTGACATATGTTAAACTCAGCTGTCATCTGAAGTGTCATAATATTAGTTGAGTGTTTGCCATTCGTGAAAATGGATCGATTAAAAAATCAAACGACGCAATAAAAGTATTAAAACTTACACTACAAAAGTGGGTGTTAGAACAACAGGTGATCCACCTGTCTGTGAGACCAGGTTTCAATGTTGTTCATGTGGGCCCGTTATTCACGTCACCACTGGCGGGTTGAACACCCATTTTTCGAACAACATTTTCTCCAGCGATGAGGCACTTTTCTCCCTCGGTGGGTATGTACCTATGAAATGTAAAGACTCGTCCACATTATGCCGAATGATGCTGATCGGCCTATGCCGGTTCGGTTCGGGATTGCTTTCGGCACGTCCATACTTATTCGGCTTGGCCGGTCGGCACAGGCCGATCGGCATAATATGGACGAGCCTTAAGCAAACAAAATTGCCGCTTCTGGGGCTCAGAAACCTCACAAGTGATCGAAGAGGTGCCATGTCACCCAGACAGAGTGACTGTTTGCTGTGCTCTATGGTCGAAAGATGTATTTCTTCGAAGATGCCAATGATACAGACGGTTAGAGTCAATTCGGAGCGATATGGTATGATATCCGGTGGCCAGCTGGTGATTGAAGATCATGACTTGGACGATATGTCTTTCCAACGAAGCGGAACAAGAATCCACTTAACACGACGAAATATGGCTTTATTGCGTGAGAAGTTTCCTGAACGCGTAATTTGACGTTTTGGAGACGTCAATTAGCCACCAAGATCATACGATTTGACATTGATAGATTTTTTTCTGTGCGAATAATCCTCAAACTCTAGACGGAGTAGAAACCAACATTACTCAATTTATGGCGCTAGAATTTATACCGCTAGAAAAGTGCGAAAAAGTGGTTAAAATTACCATGCTGCGAGCTTTTCCCATAAGGCGGTCACTTGAAGTGTAGTACAAAAGATACAAGAAAGAATGGAAGGAAGTAATTTGCCCAACTTAAAGCAAATAATAAAGATGGCCTGCTTAGAAGGTTCGAAAACATTTGTTTTAAAAGCTACGACGCAACCATATTCACAATAGGCGCTCAATGAAGGTGAAATGTGCAGGACATTCGTTTACTTAAGTTCAATGACAATGCTCAGGACCAACTAATTGTGGAAGACGATACACATTTTACACGTGGCGACAGTGTTGTGACGGTTTCGGAGTGAGCAGTTTCCCCGGCTACATTTTCCAAAACCTGCAGCTTACTTTACTGCGGCTGCGTTACAATCGAAGAAGTTATTGAGGCGATTAAAAACTCCAAAAAAGGAAAACAATTTGGGTCATACGAGATACCTCCTTAGTTTTGGTAAAAATGGGTAATATCGGGGTAAAATGGTTCAGGATTCTCAACTCCAAGAGGTGATCGGTCTGTCTAAGCAATGCAAAGAAAGTTACATTATTACCGTTCTATTGAGCTGATGTCACACCACACACCGAAATATAACCTTCCTATAAGCGGATAGTCATACAAATGAACTAGGGAGCCATGACAAAATTAATATGTATGTCCAGCTGGAGGCACTGAAGAATTCAAAATCGCATTAGGTATACACAACAGGGAGGCATCTAGCTTTCGCTTTTCGTTCTTGCAGTCCTTGACTACCTGTTGAAGGTAAAGTGACAGACACCCCAAGTATACATCGGTTATTCTTTGCTGACGACGGATATTTCATAAGCGGGGATCCTTACTCTGTGCAACGTTCATTTGATGTATGGGAGGAAAATGAGTACCGAATAGGTCCAAAAAAGACTGAAAACTTCTTCTGTCTTTTTTATGAACTATACATACATGCCTCTTCCAGACTGAAAACTCAGCTATCTTCAGTGTTCGGACCACAGACCATACACAGACCGCCAACTCGTACTCCTCTTGCCTGAAACACCCTCGAAATATTTTTTTCAGTCTGTGAATACGTGTACATCTCTCTCTGTACATTTTGTAATGGCAGCTATACCTGCGTATGCCATTTATTTTTTAGGTGTGTTTGCTAAATGGGTTTTAAAGCAAGGGAGAGCGTCACACTCTCAAAATAAATGGCATATCAGCTGATTTTTAGCTTGGGGGCAAAAAGAGAGACCATATGGTGAGTTGGCGGTCTGTATCTTCTTGGTCCGTGGTTCGGACAATAAGCTGAAAGAAAAACTACACCTCGTTTGTTCTTCCATCACCATCACTCACACTCCATTTACAATGTTGGGCAAAAGGAACAAAAAGTATTAGAATTAATTACCAGCTGCTGCGATTAATACGCTTCGAATGATAGCAGGAATACAGAACTTGATGGATTAAGTACGAAAATCTGAAGAAGCCTTCATGTAAGAAATACCATCTTGAAAAAATGGAGCACGACTATCTCAGCTGGTACTGTCACGTTAAAATTACAGAATTTGAAAACCCCGTCAAATTGGCAATACCATACAACTTTCCAGTACCATCGCGAGTTGGGAAGAGGAGAGGCAGGCCTAAAGGTTCCTGTTACAAGCAAATGCCTACGACATTAGAATTAAGTTGGCCCTAGGAACGGAGCAATCCAAAACTAAAGTCAATAGTCAATCCGGCGACTCTCAAAGTCTAATCACTAGTGTGACTACCACAGCGCCGAAAAGAAAAGAGGAACATACAGAAATTGTCTTCGCCTTCGATTCCGACACTAGTTGATGATGACACGCCTTTATTAAGGGCGAAATTGATACTATTAGGCAGATCTATTTTCGCTCACATTCTTAATAGCTTGAGAGCTAGCTACGGAAAATAGTACACAATTTATAGAGCCACGAAATTCCTCTAGTTAGTCTGCGATATTATCATTATTCATTGATCCGGTCACCTGGCACCTGTCCAGCGCCAGCGGTGGGTGTGAGAGTGGAAGGCCAACAAAGGTCAAAAGAATGGGGTTGTTGCTTATGTGGACTTATATTTCAAAAACAGTCAGCTTTAGACAAAAACTGTGTTTTACAAACTTACAGCTTAGTAAATTTCAAATAAGATTACTATTTAAAGTTTTCGCATACCATTTACCATTTAGAAGTTATAAGTATTACTTCAAATTGTATGTTGTTCCCAAAAGTATGCAATGTTTTTTTTTTGTTGGTGCTTTACTTCCAAAATTATTTTTCAAACAATTTATAGAGATCTAGAATTGGTGTCATATTATAGATTGTTATGTATTTAATTCAAATTGCCAGGACTTCTGGTTGAGGAAAAGTGGTACCATTGCATACATTTGGGAACCACATACAATATTTAAGTAATACTTATAACTTCTAAATGGTATGCGGAAACTTTCATCAGTAATTTTATATGAAATTTACTAAGCTATTAGTTTGTAAAATATGTGTCTTGAGCTTGTTATGGAGTCTAATTTTGGGCGTTATTTTAAGTTTACAAACTAACTTGCATCCGCTCTATAAGAATGTCGAATGACTTACTTTTTACCTACCATTAAGAACAAGTGTGCCCCTATCCAACTTTCCTTAACTCTGGCACTGTTCAATTCACTGTTCATAGGGTTTCACAAACCTCTTGAGTGCTCGCTTATTATAAACAACGACAAAAATTCCATTAATTTTAATGAAATTGTTCTCTTTAAAGGAAACAATTTGAGTTTTTTTTATTTTAAAGTAAAAATATACATAACGGTTACGAACTCTCTCTGAAAATGAGAAAAGGGAAGCATTTTATTTTAAAATTATCAAGCTTCCTTCAATAATTCATTGCAATTTTATATCGGATACATTTAATATCCTTACACCCAAGAATAAAACATTAAACTTGTGCATTTTTCCACCCAAGCACCCATGAAATTCTTAAAACCCAGATGTATTCTCAAAGAGTCTTATAATAGCTTTAAGATATACAGCGTCTAGACGCCAACATATAAATCAAAAATTATATTCGATGAATTTTATTTATAGAGAAGGGCAAAGTGAATTTTTTCTCAAGACAAAATATTTCAAATACACATAATCCTCAGTTAGGTATAAAATTTTAAGACGCCGAACCTTAAATTGATTCAATTTTCTTCAAAATGTCAGGAACTAAAACGGTAAGATTAATTTTGGGTTTTTTGTATGTTATATTTTTGTCCGACTTTCTATTTTGAGATCCGACTTGACAATATGCAACCTTAAGCATAAATTTGGTCTTTTGTTTTGTATGATTTATTATGAACACATCTACTGATTGGCAGGTGACATAAATACAAAATATAAATAACAGCCTTTAAAAAAAAGCATTTTCTGAGTTTTTTAACCTCATACAATCCTTTTCAAGGAGGGGATATACATATAGCCGCTTCACGTTACATGAGAAATGCCAAATAGTGGCGTCAGTGAAAGATGAAAGGTGATATAAAATCAGTGATGATAGGAATAATTATTGAGTAGCACAATCTTTAGTTACGTAATATAAAATGTTTATCCGCTGACTTCTTCTACACCACGCAACGGACGATGAAACGGTTTTCACCATCATGTATATACTTTCTTCCTGAAGGTTCATATGGAAATAAGTTCTTTTTCGGGGTACTGTCTCTTGCGAGGAAGTAACAAATCCTCCAAAAGTAAATCATGTCATGGAAAGTGCTTCTCTGTTAGCAGTTCGGATTCGGCGGTTAATTGTAGGTCCCTTACATTCCTGAAAAATGTCAACGCACACACAAGAATGGTTGAGAGTGTACGTCACAGACCCCGGCCCCCCTCGGAGCTGTTGTACCAATTTTTTTGTTTTATTTTACTTGGTCTTAAAAAGGACCGTTGTTATACCACAAAGTTGGGGGTGTGTTCCTCTAAGAACTAACACACTAAAAACCAATTTCAGTGTTTTACGAAGAGAACAAGAAAATTTATGCCGAACTCCATCGGTTTCTCAATTTCATAAAAAAGCAAGCAGTCTATAAGTAAGTGCAGGGCCAATGAATGTACAAATGAGATGGAGAATTGTCTCCTCCTTTTCTTCCTCCATACAACTTCTGCAAAAGTCGTTTGCCAGAACGTCAACTCTTGCCGTCTGCGAGGGATCGGAGTTTGAGCCAAATCCGGTGTTACCACCTGCCTACCGAAGATTCGTCCTCTCAGTAGCATCTTGATTTAGCAAAAGTTTTCATGTAGCGATGGTATTCCCATTGGGTAATGTTGTTCCTTTTCGGGAAGTTCGTTGGCTTTACAGTTCTCTAGAATATCTCTATGCCCTAGCACCCAACAGAGGTGAATTTTAAATTGTTCTTCTATCTTTCTGAGAGATGGTCGACAGCCGAGAGCTGTTTTGGAGTCAGTCAAGATGGAATCCAGGGATCTTAGCGCAGCCTGGAGAGAAACTGGTGATGTCCTTGGAGGATATTACATTTTATTTGACTTTATTGTCATCAATTCTGTACAATGGTTCGAAAGACATAAGGTGAGACTTAGATTTTTCATCTAAGAGTAAACACCACCCTTATCCACCCTTCCAATGAAGCATTTTCCTCCTAGAATGATCTAGACTCTAGAGGGAGTTTTAATCAAAATTGAATAGAGGAGGCGTGCAGTAGCCTTTGTTACTTTGTGGGATATGGAAAGTATTCAGTAGATTATTTTTTTCTACTGTGAGATCGCCTCTAAGTGAATTGCTGAGCAAACAGAAGTTTGCTTGGTGAACATATTTAGGGGGCTAGAGCAAATAAAGCTTATCACAAATTGTCGTTGCGTCAAGGGCAGTCCCATAAATGACCCCCATCATAAGTGACAGTTGGTCTAATTACCGCTGTGTATATACAATGCAATACACGCTCTAGACCCCATTTAGTACCAATGGTTTTTTTTTTGTAGGTTAAGATAATTACTGTAGCTTTTCTGGCTTTGTCCGGTATGCTCGATTACCAGCTAAATGTCATGCCCAAAAAAGACCAAGGCGGATAGTTCTGTCAAAATCGTTATAAAAGTTTTCAACCGTGTAACGTTATTTTGACCAAGAGTAAAAATAAAAACTATTCTCCGGAACACTAACAAAAAAAAACTACCTACTATGAACCAAGTTTAAAAAAAAAAATAAGCCGTCACGGGACGCCCGGCAGATGTGAAACATTGAAGTTTACATTAAAATTCATAATTTTTAAAAACCATCAAAGAAAATATGGAGTGAAATAATTTTTAATAATCTAGTGTTTCGTTAATAAAATTAATATATTTGTCTTATTAATTTAATTTAATAACAATTATTACAGATTATATTCATTTTTAAAGAAGAGTAACATTTTCCTGAACCCGCCCATCAAATCACCCACCACCGCCATACACGCAGCCCACCTACAACCACCAACCAACCATCCACCATTTTTGACAATTTCTTCCTCACCCCCACTATACGAAATCCCGCAAAGCAGTAACCATCCACCCCAGCTATAACCAGCCACCCACCTTGTTTGTCAATAGACAGCCTCCCCACCAACCTTCAACCGCAACCGCCTACACCCAACCAACTATCCACCATGTTTGTAAATTTTGTCTCACCCAACCCCCAACACCCTCCTCAAAAACTACCCCTACCAACACATATTTTGACAATTTTTACCTCACCCCCCCACCTACTCCAAATCACCCCCTACCAGTATCCACCCACCCAACCTACACCCACCAACAAACCACCCACCATTTTTGTCAACTTTCCCCCCCAACCAACAACTAACCACCCAAGATTTTTGACAATTTTGCAATTCCCCCAAACCCCATTCCCACCAACCCTCAACACCCAACCAATCAGCCACCATTTTTGACAATTTTTTTCTCATTCCCCCACACTAAATTCCCCACCCGTAACTACCCACCCCACCTGCAACCACCAACTACATACCATTCTTTTCATTTTTTTCTCACAATTTTTCACCCCCCCCCCCCCCCAAATTTCCCAACCCCCTCTTCCATTACAACCCACCCCCTCCACGACTACCACCCCATCCTTACAAACGACCTCCCAATCTAAAAACGCCAACCACCCAGCACCTTCCAGTCACACTTTGAAAAATTGTATCGAGCGTCATGCCATTTTTCGTGACGATTACGATCGATTTTACTGCCTAGGTGCGCCAATAGATGTTTCACATCAAAAGTAGTCCGCACAGAAAACAATCTTTATAAAACGAAAACCGTTTGTTCATTAAGTCAGGCGTAATTAGATACAAACGGACTTTAGAAATTTATACCAAGTGCAGAAAAAAAAACTTGTTCAAATGTTACCTACGTATTTCGCAAAATACGATGTGATAGGATATTTCAGTCAGTCCCGGGATAAGTACATTGCAATTCCTGGATTTTCGAAACCAGAAAAATATTGGCATCCCATAACAACCCAATAAAAATATTCCAAAGAGTTGTAGCAGTTAGGCATTTGCACTGAAAAAAAAAATTACCTTTGTATCTACCTTCCTTGTTCCGGATGAATAAATACAATTTTTGGATACTATGACCTTTTCCCGGTTCTGTTTCTTCGAAAACACTAGCGAAGTATTGTACTTTCATAAGGACCTTCAGTAGCCCTGAGGGTTTTTTTCTTCTTCTTCCGTTTTACCTTTGCAATAGCACTTTAAAGGAAGTCTGAAATTAATCATGGTGCATGTAAAGCTTCATGAGAACGCTAACAGATGGGTGCCATATCGACAGTACCCTTATACCAGGCAGAACGCAAAAGTTTCCCAAACCGATGATGTTGACATTTGTTGCGCATCTACGCACAATATTTGAGTGGTGACAATGGATTTTGACAGGATTTCGGTAGCGCTGCGCTAGGGTGTACTCGTACATCGCACACTGAATGGTTTGGGGTGTTCCTATATAACAGCTCATACCCAAGGCTTACGAATTTAATTGAACTTTGTGTTGGGCATATTTTGTATAGCATTACCGAAGGTTTCAACTTAATTCGACTACGACGCGACGTCACCTGCAGAGATTTTATTTTATTTTATTTTGTTGTTGTTTTGCTTTCGATTTATTTGTCAAAGCGAAGGAGGGTTGGGGAAAAGATTTATTATTTTATATAATTTTGGAGCTATCTATATAATGACGCAGATAATTTTGCTATTTGCCTGTCATCCATCTCTAAGGATACAAAAAAGAAAAACCTGATGATATGATGGTGCAGGATAAAAATTTACATTTTAATAACCGAATTATGATGAAGAAACTATCGGAATGAGGCTCTTGGGAAATTTTGAAGGTAAATCACTCTCTAGAGGTCTAGAATCTGGAGTTGAGCTTGAGTATACTATTAATTATTATTATTATTGCTAGGCATAAAATTGAATTAATTTTGTCAGATGAGTTTATTTATGTACTTTGTAGGTATGTTTTTACGCGTTATAAGGATGTTCTTGTAAACTTTTGTAGAGTGACACTCATCCCACGGGGCTAATAAATTTTAATTAGAAAATTGACTAAAGACAGGATTGATGGATTTGAAATTGAATCGTAGGTTAAGTTGGTTAATTAGAGTGATGATGATGACATATACCACTTTCTTTGTGTTTACTGAAATGTATTAAAACTTCAGTTCTGGAAGCCGGTGAATTGAAAATATATCCATTGTAATCTTTCATCCTTTGAAATTCTCGAGAAATCTAATTCTCAAGACCATGTTCTTTCTAGGTTAATTTTTATTCTCACTGCTTACTGCTGTTTCTAGGGGAATTCCTGAGTTATGGAAATTCACTTCCACAAACTCAATGTCAGTACTCAAAAATACACTGAGTTAAAACAAAAATGGCGCACTTATATTTTTTTAATTTTATTTTTTGCCATTATGTCAACATGCCGATGTTTTTGAACAGTCCCACAGGCTCAAAACGGTAAGGGGATCAACGAACAACCGTGAATGCTCAACCGGTTAGGTGACTATTAGTGGACTGTGGTCTGAGAGCAAGAAGACCCGCTCGAGTATCGCTTTTGCGGCTCACGGTAGAGCACAAGCGATGCCGATTAGAGTTTGCATGCGTTCGCCAAGTTTGGACCGAGCTCCGGTCAGCCTCGGTGCAAACTTGATGAATGAGTTCTCTTTTTAATGATGAGTCCAGATTTTGTTTGAGATCTCCAGATGGACGGAACAGAGTTTGGAGACGACCATAGGTGAGATATACTCTTCCGCGAAGATTGCCCAAATGGAAAACTTCTAGAGAGGTTCGGTCATGAATTGGGCAGGAATTTCACTGAGTTTAAAAACCGAGCTGTGCATCGTAGAAACTAGAAAGGTCGGTAAATTCTAGCTATACTATGTCATTCGCACAATTTACTAGTGAAAACTTCTTACTGAAGCAGCACAGTAGGCCACATGTCGCCAGATGCGTGGTGGATTATTTGGAAGAAGTGGAAATAGCGTTTATGGATTGGCTTGAGATGAGTCAGGACTTGAATGCTATTGCACATGTTTGGGTCATGCTTGGAAAAAGGATTAGAAGTTAGTCGTACTAATGAGAGACTCAGTGCACTGGAATCTGCATTGCTTGGGGAGTGTGCTAATTTGGACGACATGGTGGTAAGAAGCCTAATCCAAGGTGTGCCCCGTCGAATTAAAGCTTTAATTGCTGTGCGTGGAGGCAATATCTACTTGTAAATGAATGAGAGCTCGTTGGAAAAAAAAAATAAAAATATAAGTGTAAAATGAAAATGTTTGAAGCTTTGTACATTTTTTTTAATTTGTGTTTGATTTCTAAATTCTTCCGATTAAATTAAATTTTTTGAAGTGAAACTTCTTAAGGCGCGCATGGGGGTAAAATGTGTACTGATGCAGCGGAATTAAGCGTGACTTCCGTCCCCGAAAATGGAGAGAGCGATTGAGACTGATTGACAGAGAGTGAGAAAGGGCGAACGTAGCATGAAGCACATAGCCATGAAGCGAGAATAGGGAGCGACCGAGTGAGAAAGATCGAAAGAGAAAGAGTGAGATAGAGCGAACGTCACATCACGCACAGTGCCATGGGGAGAGAGCGCTGTAGGTAAGATTAGGTTTGTTTTAAAATAGCACAAAGTGGTTCTGCATATGAAATGTGGGTAGGTCGGCGGTGATGGTTAAAAATAGAACGGTGGGTAGCAGAGACGGTATGCATTATGTGTGTCTTCGCAGACAAATGTTTCTAAGCCCAGTCGAATTATACAAAAAAAAGGGCTGAAATGGAAAAAATTAGATAGGGTTTTTTTTTCTTTTGATCATTAGAGAGGTTCATAAGGAGCATATGTACCGGTTTTCGATCTCGTTACTCTATTGTCTATTGCGTTGCCCACCATCTTGAATTTAAGGAAAACTTGTTTTTCTTAAATAATTCGCTTATTTACAATTTTTAACTAAAAATGCTTATGACAAAAGTTGTTAAGAATTGTATTTCCTACAACTTTGTTTATAACAATTTTTTGCCTATACGACTGATATTTTTCGATTTAATTGGAAAAAACAAAAAATAAAAAATAAATTAAAATTTTTTTTTTTTTGAACTCAAAAAAAACTTTTTTTGAAAAATTTAAGAATTAATATTATTTCTTCTATAAAAAGTCTCCTATATTAAAAATTTCATCGAAATCCGTCAAGTGGTTTACGAGAAAATCTGATTTAAAAAAACCGGAACTATGGAAGGTACCGTTATAAGACTTCCTGAAAAATCTATTCCAACCAAAACAAAAGGTTTGCTTAGGAAACACTATTCAGAAAGTTTTATCAAAATCGTAGGAGCCGTTTTTGAGAAAAAATATATTTTCACTAAAAATCGTATGGCAGGTACCGTTAGTTTTAGAGCTAGAATGCAAATTCCGAAAATCCCTCTGTAGGACGTCATAATAATATTATGTACCAAGTTTGAAGCAAATCGGTCCAACCATTTAGACTGTAGGTGCCCATGCATACGGACAGACAGACAGACAGACAGACAGAATTGTCGGACACATTTTTTTAGGCTTCTCTATCATCGTAATTTTATGTTTGATTGTCCAAAAAAAAATTTTTACAAATGCATAACTTGCCTTGTACTTAGTACCTATATATCTTTATACATAAATATTAAAAAACTATTTTATCACCAAAAATAAAAATATTTACAATTAAGGCTTAAAGTTTGATTTAACAAAAAAATAGTAATTGAGCTCAGCAAGTATTTTTTACACAAAAAAGTAAGATTTTTTTTTGTTTCCCGAAAATCGAATTATGACAATTGATATTTTTAATATACATATATGGGCAGCACGCACGGAAAAATATCACAGTCACAGTCACGTTACCTAGCTGCTTTCATAGCCTAGAAAGTCGATAAAGTGGGAGGGGAGGGGAGGTTGTTGGGTGGTTGGTTGGTTGTGGTGGGAGTGTGTGTGGGCCAGGTGGGGGGGGGGGTAGTGTCGGGAAGAGGAAAAATTGTCAAAAATGGTGGGTGGTTGTAGCTGGTTTGGGTGGTGAGTTAAATATTGTCAAAGCTAATTGGTGCTTCCTTGGTGGCTGTAGGTGGGATGGGTGTTTGGTGTTGAGGGGATTTGGTATGGTTGGGGGAGGGGGGTGAATTGTCAAATATGGTGGGTGGTTGGTTGTAGGTGGGTTGATTGGTTGGCAGTTTTTGTGGTGAAGATGGTTGATTTGATGGGGTGCGATGAAAAAGTTGTGTTAGGTGAGTGGCAAGTTGTTTTAGGTGTTATGGGTGGTTGGATTTGGGTTGAGAGTGCAGTGAAGGGAATTGTCAAAAAAAGTTGTTCTGGTTGTACTGGGGAGCGGGTGAGGAAAAAATTGTCAAAAATGGTGGATGAGTAGCAGGTGGTTGTAAGTGGAGTAGGTGGTTGAATTTGGTGCATGGGGGAATTGTCAAAAATATTGGGTGGGTGATTGGTGATGGTTAGGAAGGGCTGGCTTTATTGTGTGGGAGAGAACAAATTGTCAAAAATAGTGGGTGGTTTGTTGTAGGTGGTGTGGGTGATTGGTAGTGGTTAGGAAGGGAGGATTTACTGTGTGGGGGAGGAGGAAAAAATTTTCAAAAATGGTGGGCTGTTGGTTTGTGGTTGTATGTGGGAGTGGGAGGTTGGTGTTCAAGGGGTGAAAAAATTAAAAAATGGTGGGTGGTTGTAGGTAGGTTGGGTGGTTGGAGAGATACCTATACACATGAAGTATTTTGTGAACTGGTTATCACGTAAAATTATCGTCCGTAAACCGACTTTACAGACAACCATGTTTTTTTTTTTTTTGAAAAATGCATTGAGTAGGCTCTTAGCGTTAAACTTTCTATTAAACAAAATATGGTGTTTTTTTCCCCCTACTGTACAAAACTAGTGGGATTTTATTTCGAATTCAGTGGGATTTCATATATTTCATCCGGCAACATTGGCAGTCAGGTGGTTGATGGTTTTAAATAAATTGGCGGGTAGCAGGGATATGACTATTTATGTGCTTAAATGAGCGCTGGAAGGTTGATATGAAAAATGTAATATGTATAATATTAAATGTGTTGGCCGTTGTGTAAGCTGCCTTAAAAAGCTGCACTGGTCGGTTGATGCGGTGCAAAAAAATAAAAATTAGTTTGCCAAAGAAGTTTCACTTCTGACATGTGTACTTTGTACGCACGCACTTTTTTTTAGATAAGTTACTTGTTTTTGTGTTAATAAACAGAACTGTATTAAAAATTTGTACTTCTTGATCTTCTTTGAATTTTTGTTTGATCCTTTGTTCCTAAAAAATCACTTTAACTAATTAACCCGAATATGATACAAGAACGAAGAGAATAACTGAGATCATAAGTTCCGTGACCTTAAAGGCTGAACTATAATAGTCGGAACGGCGGAAACAAGCAATTTGTATCTTACTCCCAAAAAGCGGATTGCTCCGTTTCGTCAAATTTTCGATCAGTTAAGTTTACTGCGCTCCGATTTCGCATTTTACAGACGAACATTTTACATCTGACTGTCAGAGTTGTAAAAAAAGCAGTCAAGTCATGACTGCAGTTAAGTGACTGAAAAGACTTGCTTTCAAAAAACTTTTGACTTTCCTAATGACTTTTACTTTAAAAGTACAGTCAGCAGTCATTATTTAAAAGTTTTGACTGGGCAGTCAACTAAAGCAGTCATTGACTGCCAGAGTTAAATTACTGCAGTATTTGTTGACTGCTTTCAGTCCTTGAGTCCAGGTTAAAGTCTTCTATGAATCATAGTAATTTGTGCAGTCAGCAAGTCAATTGACTGCAGTCATTTTACTCTAAGTCAACTGACTGCTTTTTAAGACTTATGACTGGTATTAAGTCTTGTTCCTATTGCAAGCATTGTTATATTTTAGTTTTTAGAATATTCTTGTAGGAACCAAATAAAAGTAAGTAGTTGTAGGTATGGTGTTATTTATTAAGAAATTACATAATAAAGTATAATATGAACTAAAAACGGAATCTTTTCAATAAAAAATAAAAAATAAAAAAAAAAAAACATAAAACAAAATACATAACACTTCGTCGCTATATTATCAAAAACATAAAAAAAAACATTCACATTAAGTTATGGTAGTTTAAAGCAAACAAATATGACATTAAAGAAGACGTCCAAAACCAGAATTAACTTTCAGGAGCAACAATTTTTCAAAATTGGAGTCTGAAAGGCCTCCGCGCTTAGGAACGTTTAGTAAACCAGCTATTGAAAAAAGTCGTTCTACAGCTGCTGATGAAGGTACGGGTGTGTTATACCTTAAAAAGGTTTTCTTTATATTGGGGTACTTGTCTAGTACCACAAGCGATGGAGACGACTGGGCAAGGTAAAGATCAAAATTTTCGTTCTCCTCAGATACACCTTTGTTGTTTGCCGAACTTATTTCCATATCGTCTGTAAATTTGTTAAAACTGTAAATAAATATATTATGTATACAAATCTTCGAATTTTTACCTGATACAAGGAAGTCGAAATATTTGTTTTCAGGTGCTGAAGAATTGTCTCGTCTCTTAATAGTGAGGTTACTACATTCTTCGATTTTCGATCTTACCATGGAGCTCAATTCGCATATCTTTGCTTCTTTGAAATTTGGGTTAAGCGCCGAAACCCACTTTAGCTTCACAGAAGGACAAAGTACAGAAGCAACAATGGCATCATCTGCTGTTGGCGTAAGATGGAAATAGTCATGGAATCTATTCACTAAGGCATTTTCAAGGCTTGAAGCTGTTTCCATGGGAAAGATTCTCAAGGTTGCATGAATTTGTATTTTACGCAACTTTGTCCTTATTGTCGCTAAAGTTGGTAGCAGAAAACCAAACAGCATGTTGTTTTCTTTTTGCAGAAAGTCAATCGCTTCAGCAATGGGCTTCATTAGCATTAAGAATTCTTCAAGGTACTCAAATTCTACATCGAAAAATGTTTGAATGGAAAACTTTTTGCACAGATCATTAATTTTATGCTTGTGTTTAATGAGATCACACACAGAATCATACATGGAATTCCACCTTGTAGCGACTGGAAATTTCAGTTGCGACCCCAAACAAGCAACGATTTCCTCTGAACTTTTTGGTCTGTTGATCTTATTCCATAAGTTAGAGCATTTTTGGAGTATCTTTAAGATTTAAAATTTATGATTTTTTGTTAGCAAGTAGATTAGGCACCTACTTTTTCTAAAATAACTGATGGTAATTTATAGATGGGATGTCTTTTTGTAATAAAAATAAAAAGGGTGTTATTCGGCGTCAGGCTTGAAGAAAGCTAGGGAGCGTCAAATGGGTCGAAACAAGAAAAATAAAATAATTTGTCGGTGAAAAAAATGCAATTTGAAATTGCATTAGCGTTTAGGCAAATCATTTTTTTTTTCTTTATATATTTTTTTGAAATCCTTTTTTGATAACTTATATTCAAGTCTAAATAGGGGGAAGACACCTCCTCCAATTATTTTGTTTTTGGTTTCAACTCATTCTTTACGCTCTAGTTTTTTGTCTCACCTTATGCCGTTTAGATATCACTTAACATTTTTTTCATTGAAGAATGTAAAAGTACAAGGAGCAATCATCTGTTACTTTAGTTATAATTTACTTACATTTTGATGTTTTGTGAAGTTCTGACTATTTTCCCTTATAATTCGCGAAAAATCAGTTGAGGCCAGAAGGTTTAAGGTGTGTGTCGCGCATTTTATATGTTTTGGAAGAGAATTTTGAAAAACTTCATTACTGCACTCCAAAAGTTCAGCATCATCGTCCATACTTTCTGAGAAGTTGTGAACATCATCGTCATTATTATCATTAAAGACATAATTTGTGAAGCCAAACTCCTTAAAAGCTTTAACAAAATTTGAGCCGTTGTCAGTTACCGTTGCAACGACGTTTTGGGAATTCAATCCAAATCGCCCATGGATTTCGAGGATCATATCATGAATCCGATCATATGTATGTGATCCTGAGAAACGTCTGCAGGCAAGAGCAACCGACTTTCTCTCGTTGGACTCGGTTAACCAATGGCATGTGTATCCGAAGAAACTACGATGCTTGGTTGACCATACATCCGCTGTCGTGCAAAAGTATTTGTTTTGAGATATAGCACTCTTAATGTCATTAGTCATTGAAGCATACATATCATCAATAACTTTGACAGCGGTTGGACGTGACATAACTCTTAGCGTAGGATTTGCGAAATGTATCACCTTTCGAAATGCCTGGCTTTCAACAAACGATATTGGCAGAGTATTTTCTGCAATCATTTCAGCAATAAGTTTTCGAAAAATATCTAATTTGGAACACTTTGAACTTGTGGCTCTGGTTGATGTGGACTTGTGTTGCTCAAATGCTTTGAACGTGTCATTATGCTTTGCTTTCACATGGCGCCTTAAATTCGATGATATTTTAAGGGAACCTTTTAATCTCGCCTTGCAGGAGCCACATTCCGCTAGTACCCCTTTTGTTTTTCGGTGGAATTCAGTATCATTTAACTAAATAGGGAAAAGGCGAAAATAGTTTTAACCACTTTTGGGTTTCATGAGAATTGGAAAATAATGACTACTTTGTTTAATTAATTACACAATCCCCATTACAAATGCTGACCAATAACTTTTGAAGTAATTCATTTCTATTTTTAGATTTTAATAAGATATATCAGAAAATATTTTGATATTTTTTTGGGGTATGTTAGTACAAGGAAGTTTAAACTAAATAAGGGTTTGAAAAACTTGTTAATAACTCATCCTTTTTTTTTTTTTTGGAAAATCTTAAAATGCAATACGAACTTGCTATAATGTGTTACAGTGGTCTTGGGGCTTGAGATTTTGGAAAAAAAGCAATTAAAATAAAGTGCACGACTGGGTCGTACGAACTTGCTCTAATGTGTTAAAATGGTCTTTTGTGCTTCAGATTTTGGGAAAAAAGCGTTGAAAAAATCATATGAAATTTTATAAATCACTTAAAAATCAATACCTACCTAAAAAGTTTTTTGGAGAAAATGAAGTAAGCCATCAGGTTTCTTTTACGTTTTTGAATTTTTACGAAAAAAATTTTCA
The DNA here is from genome assembly GCA_916050605.2 of Platycheirus albimanus. NCBI lineage: Eukaryota > Metazoa > Arthropoda > Insecta > Diptera > Syrphidae > Platycheirus > Platycheirus albimanus. The sequence goes on along the minus strand of OU696696.1, from coordinate 287,790,527 downwards.
AAACCGTTAGACCAGTTTTTTCAAAAAACTGTTTTCTTTTTGGAAAACTTTTCGAAAATATATTCCAAATTTTTTTGAGTATGCCAACTTCTAGCACTTTGTAGTTCTTATCAGAAAAACAAAATTAAAAAATTATAGATTAAACCGTTTTTGGAAAAAACTAAAATAAAAAAAAAATTTTGAAACTTTTTTAAAAAACTCAAAAAAACTTTTTTTGAAAATTTTTTGAAATTATATTATTTCTTTTATAAAAGGGCTTCTACATTAAAAGTTTCATAGAAATCCGTCACGTGGCTTACGAGAAAATCGGATTTCAAAAAACCGTCATAATAATACTATGTACCAAGTTTGAAGCAAATCGGTCCAGCCGTTTAGGCTGTAGGTAACTGTACAGACAGACAGACACACGGACAGACAGACAGACAGACAGACAGAATTGTCGGACCCACTTTTTTAGGCTTCTCTATCATCGTTATGTTGTTTGATTGTCCAAAAAAAAATTTGAAAAACTTGTCAAAAAATTTTTTTTTGTTTACCAATGCATAACTTGCCTTATAGTTACCTATAACCGCACGTAAAAACTAACTGAGCATAAATTTTTTGAAGGAAATCGGCTTATCCCTTCAAGCTATGAAATTTTACTTAATCACGTAAAAATCTCTATGCAAAACGTTTTTTGGGAAAAATCGAGTATGCCATCTGATTTCATTTACTGTTCTGTGTGTTTTGATTTCTTTTTTTCAAAATCGTTTGACTAGTTTTCGAGAAAACTAAGATCTTAATTTTGTTTGTTGGCAGGTACCGTTAGTTTTAGAGCTAGAATGGCTATTCCAAAAACCCCTCTGCAGGATACTCTAATATCACTATGTATACCAACTACCAAGTTTAAGGCAATTCGGCCCAGCCGTTTAGACTGTAGGTGCCAATACGGACAGACAGATGCAAAACTTGCCTTATAGTTACCTACATAATGTATAATCTCAATTAAAAATTTAGGCGTATTAAACCTTTACTTTAATTTTAAAGAATAAATTTCTGAAGAAAGAGTAAATTCACAATCCCTTGCAAGCCATAAAAAACTAAGATTTGATAACAAATTGCTGAGAGAAAGCTCATTTGTTTTCGATAAATAAGCTTTCTCCCTTATAGTAATTCTTAGTTTTAACGAAATGTTTTTTAACGAAATGTAACTTACTTGGCTTATTATTTCAAAAACCTATCCACATACGAAAATATTTTTCATTTCGCCATCTTCAGCGTTTTGTAAACTTGTCGGAGAACTCATTTCTCCTGATAGAGGAGTTTCAATGTATGAATCGGATGAAGAGTCCATTTTTTATATATAATCTACTTTAAGAAAAACAACACCACTCACTATACAGAACACTAAAAGAACATCGAAGTGAATGAGATGGTCTTAAATTTAAGCAAAGCCTAGAGTTTGGCTTACACCCGAACTACGAAATTATTGATTAACATCGGTTCGTAATAGGTGTTCTCAATAAAAACGAAAACAGCCATACACGAAAATAAAATACAAAAAACATTCGTCATCTTTCTAATGTGAAGCTTAGAATTGAAAAAAAATTACATCGGCACAATTTTCTAAAACAATAAAAACTTAAATAAATAAAACATTTTTAATAAATACAGTAAAAATAAAAAAAATAAACATCAAAGAGAGAAGCTTGCATCATATTAATATCTGGAACACCTTCTTCATTTTTCAGACCTGTTTTTTTTTTTTTTTGCAAGACACTCAATTATAGTGAGTGATACATTTTTTTTTATTTTTTCTTAATTTTTGTGCACTGTGTAAAGAGAGATAAGAAGTAACGCTTTTGGTAAAAAATAAAGACACCAGAGAGTGGTAATGTGACCGTCAAAGTAAATTTTATTTATTGTATGATTCCTTTTAGTTTGCATAAATCATTGCAATAAAATTAATCGAGCTTAATAATTAATTATTAATTGTAATAAACACTAGGTACCACCCACAGTATGTATGTGTATGTATGTATGTATTGTTAAATAATATAATATTTTTGAAATCACACAGACGCATACGAATGCAAATATTTTTTAAACCTTCTTTATTGCATTCCTACATAGCTTGCCAATAAACCTAAAAAAGATTTCGGGCTCAAACATCTAAGATGAGCAAAGGCAAGAAATCCTCTTTCATGTTTCAATATTCATTATGTTTCAAATGATCTCACGTCATGTATTTATTTTTCAGGTTCGTAATATCTTTTTTAAGTTAATCCTCTATTTGGTGCGGTGCGATTTACATATTGCGCTCCCTGATGTTGGATTCTGCTCAAGTTTAACGAAAGGGAATGCACCTGAGCTAGCTTTCATTATGTATCGATATTGATAGGGAATTTTGGTATTTGTTCTCTTATTAATGTCAAAGTGCGATTATGCTGTCTTATTCTTATTTTGTCAAGGCCCTATCAAAATTTTCGTTTTACCACAGAAAAAAGGATGCATGTGTATTTTCGTATGCAGTAAAGGACACATATTTATGTGGTATACTGGTATACCAGTCGAAAGTCTTAAAAAGCAGTCAATTTACTTAAAGTAAAATGACTGCAGTGAATCGACTAACTGACTTCTTACAAATACTTCGATTAATAGAAGACTTTTCACTGACTATAAAAGACTTGAAGCAGTCAGAAAGTACTGCAGTCATTTAACTTTACAGTCAATGACTGCTTCATTTGACTGCCCAGTCAGAATATTAAAAATGACTGGTGACTGATAGTTCAGAAGTTAAATTACTAACTTGAAATCTTAACTTTTAAGTAGATGGACAAGTCAACTGACTGGGACTTATCTGAATGCAGTTACAAATGACTGCAGTATTTTACAACTCTGCTGACTGTCAATGAATATGAAAGTATGCTTATTTTGTGTTTGTCGTCACAGTCATCTTATTTTTTAGAGGAAAATACATGTCTTGCTTCAGCGGCAATCCGTCCATCATGGGTAGCGTGTTCATTTCACTGGTTGGACGGCAAAGTTTCGTTCCGTTTTGACACTATCTTCCGTTTGTCTCCGTCCCATACAGTATATCCTTAAATCTGCTTCTTTTCTATCTGCTCAGCCACAGTTACCACGGGGACTCATATGAACCAAAAGGACTCATTTTTTTCAGGTTGACTCGGGGACTCATCTTTTTAAGATTTGGCTCATTTTTTAAGTATAAAAATAATCAGGTTATTATGGTCAATTTGAAAGTTCAAAGCCTTTTATATCAATTTTCGGAACAAAAAATAATTTTTAAACATTGAGACATAGTGTGAACTACGCTTCTTTTTACTTTCTTCGACGTTTTGATTTAAAAAATTGAAACGTTCAAACACAAACAACAACTATTACTTTGATTCGTTTATAGAGGCGCACTTATTGTTGGTTTATGAAATAATTTCAAAGGACTCATTTATTTCCAAAATTACTCATTTTTTTAGCTTATGGGACTCTTAAAATTTTTAACCTGCTCACCCAGGTCAGTTTTTAAGACTTCAAGGAACGCACACGGAGTCGAAAATTCCTTCTCCACAATCATCAACCCAATACTATTCAAACTTCAGCCTTAAGTTTCATAAAAAAAAAAAAACAAGTTAAACCACAATTGAACAGCACGTCCAATTGATAAAACTTTATTATCAAAATAAGTTCATTAGCAAACGTCGCGCTTGTTGCAGCCATTTTGTCCAGACGGTCAATGTCAATGTCGAGAGCTACAGAACGATGGTGACCAATTTAAAATGAACCCTTTTGGCCTAGACATGTGGTTGCAGCAAGTGCGACGCAATCCACTTACCATTGATAATAAGGTAATCTCTCTGACAGGGGTGGTCAATTAACGGCCACCAAGGTCATGCGATTTGACTCCTCTACACTTTTTTTTTGTGGTAGTCCCCTAAGGTAGCAGGTCTATGCAAATAAACCACAACTAGGCGCGATCCAAGGATAACATAAAACAGGCCGTATGTATGCGGAAAAGTCATTGAAAAGTAAACCACTCCGTTACGTGCTAGCAAACCGAGGCGCGCATTTGAACGTTGCCATATTCCATACGAATTTGACCCTATCGGGATATCCATCGAAAAGGAAATTCCTCCGATATTATACGATTCGGACGATTTTTGCTTCGAGGTATTTCTCCGACCAGCTGTTCGAAATATTTCTCCGAAAAATTTTAACACACAGTGAGGAATTGCGTTGCAGTGCGCTCAAGTATCTACTTATTTTAGTGTTATTTTTGACAGTTAAATACAATTTATTCTATTTCCGATTTCCTCGGACTCTAATTCTTGGCGGAATTGGTGGAATTTAAGGAAAGTGTTGAAAAATGTAAGAAATAAAAAAAATGATGATTAAAAGATGCCTCAAATTATTCCATATCAATATTGCAACATACCCGCCCTTAATGAAAAACTCTTGAAACCAAAAGGTACAATGATGGATCGGGAATTTCTGAAATGACTATTGCAGGAGTTTTGTCACCTCGAACCAAAGACTCCCAATGATACAGTCTGCAAATATTTTCAAAGGGGAAATAAACGCTAAAGGAAACATGCAGAAATAAAGGAACTGTCGCCGGCAATTCATTGCATTTATGCCAGGGAGCACCTAATACTCAAACCTCGTGTAGTATCAATTTAAAATTTGAATAGGAGATCGCAGTAATTCGCTTCTCAGGGTATACCAAACAATTTTGAGGTAACGAAGATATATGGAACATTTATCGAACTTCGGAAAGTAAATGATCAATCAACTTAAGTATTGTATTAAATCTTACAGCCAAACGATTGCGAAGCTCAGAATAGACTGTCAGTTTCACTTGGTATCCTTATCTAAGACTTTTTCACACGAAACCAATGCGTTACACCCGTATTGAAAATATATCGGTGGCGAACTTTGCCTGCTATATTTAAACTTTCACTCGATGTCGGCATTTATTCCGATTTAATATTTTTGATAAAAATTGTTATCACTTCGTTTTCAAATTTAAAATAAAATCCCCAACTCTCATGATAAATATGAAAAAGAGAATAGGTAAATTGTTAACGATATTTTTTTTTAACTAGAACAGACTGATTTCAACAAAAAAAAAAACACAATTTTGTGATAAGATTATGATTTTTCAGAACCTAATCAACCGTCGGTTTTATTCCTAACTTTTAAATTTTTTAAACATAATCATTTGTTTTTACAATTTTAAACCATGAGCTTCAGCGAATTTATGGATTACTTCGTCAATGACCTTAGCCATAAACTTTTCATTCACATCAGCTGAATTTCCTTCCTCTTCTTCATCCTCACCATCTTCTTGGAGGAGGTTTTTAACAGCAGAAATCTCTATGGGTTTGGCTAAGCCAAAGCTTACTTGAGTGTCCAAGTCATCATTTTGTTCATCAACTTCAGCGTCCTTAACGGGTGCATCAGATTCTTCTTCTTCGTCCTCATCATTTAGCTGAGCATTGTTCTTAAGGGCAGAAAAGGCAATAGGTTCAGCTAATCCATAGCTTACTTGAACATCAGGGTCGTTTTCCTCTTCATCAGCCTCCTTATTCAAATCGATGGCTTCTTCAACAAAACCGAAGCTAATAGGAACAACATTATCTTCATCTTCGTCTTCTTCTTCGCCACCGTCCATTTCAGTGTCTTTTTTAACATCAGCAAATTTGACAGGCTTATCTAGACCGAAACTTAGCAGAGTGTCCAAATCTTCATCTTCTTCTTCTTCGGGAACATCCATATCCATTTTCAATTTTTCAAGACGTTCAACTTTCTCAAGCATGGCCTTCAGATTTGTGGGTTTTTGACGAAATTCTTCTGACAATTCGCTTGCTTTTGGTTGAATAACTTCGGGAACAGAATCAGCCATTGCTTCATTTTCAAGGGCATCTTCACTTATGATTTCTGGTTGTTTCTCATTGAAATGTTCAATGATCTTTTGTAGAATTGGTTCAAGCTTTACAATAGCAGGTCTTGAATCAGCTGGCAAACGAGCAGCTGAAGCCAGAGCCACAATTACTGCGAACAAAATAACGGAAAACTTCTTCATGTCGCGATACGGTTTATAAAACTGAGCTGCAAACCCTTATGATAGAGAACTTTATAGAACCTCATATATTTATCAGAGGGAAGAATCGATTTTTTTTGGTTGTTTGATAGCGAGATAAGAATATGTTTGAAAGATACTGGATTTGGATTAAATTGAACTTTCATTTTCTTCGTTTATTAATGATAGCCCAAGGTCTCAATAAATCCACTTTCAAGAAATCACATCTATGATTCACCTGTGTGTCTAATCGGTGATATGGACATTGATTTTATTTTTGTCAGTTTGATTAGGAGTAGGTATACAAAACAACCGAACTATTCAACTTTTGCTATGATTCAACCAATATCAGTTATCTTAAAGACTTTAACATTTCACAAGGGTTAAGCAATGGTGTTTCTGCCAAAAACCGACGTTATCGGCTTCAAGTACTTCAAACTGTTGTCAAAACATTTTTTTTATCAGTTGATAACAAAAAAAAAAAAAAAAAAAAAAAACACTGACCCCACTGATAAGAATTAAAATATATTTTGATTCAATTACTTGGCAGTTTTGGGCCGAATAAGTTATTAAATGTTCTAGGGCAGGTGCTTTGAAAAATAATGTATGGACAAAAGCGTTTTTATTTCATTGCCGGTGGAGATCGGAGTTACAAATATGTGAGGAAGTATGTATTTACAAACTGCAGAAGCGGCCAAAGTCTCTCAACCTTACAGCTCTTCAGCATTTTGCTGGGATATCATTTTTACGATCGAGGTTTTTGTTTTAATTTAAAAGCACTCAAGGGGATATTAATATCCCTTACAAGAATTAACACAGGGTGTGCTCGTGTGCTGTGCACCTAGGAAAGTTACACAGAGATACCGATGCACATTCTTTTAGAGGAATCGAACCGGGTAAATCATACGGAATACCACATTCTTGTAGTCGGTTGAAAAAATAGTCTATAACAGAACGTCCAAAGTTAAGTTTTGTCTCGTTTTGCATCTATATATACATATATGCATTTCTTAGAAGTAGTGATAAATCCAGGTGAGACAACAAACATTACTGCAACGTTCCAGATGAACAAATGGTTCCTTCACCTGTCAATTTTAAGACTGTTTTGAATCCAGACGTGAATGAAAAAAGTTTTGGGCGAATGTTTGCCCTGTATAATGTAAAAGGGGACAGCTCTTTTGTACACCGATAAAGGAAGCCTACGCATTTAGCCTTTTTTTTTTTGTTCCATAGAAGTTGGTTTGTAATACAAATACCTAAAACGCAAAGTTGATTGAATTCTCAATTCCAGTGCCACCATAATAGGTTAATGCTTTATGACAAAAGACAGCATTGTATATAAAACACTGTTATTATTCCGCATTGTACAAACGCGATTTTGGAAAATAAAACAAGTTATTTTGATTGCAAAATCGGGATCATAAGAAACGGGATTTTAAGAGACGATATTTTAGAACATAAGCGAGAGCTACAGTACGTTTGCAACGAACTGTTGGATACCCTATTCCCCATATTTTTGTATGTGCATGCGTCTGCCTCCCGCAAACAGACGGTGTTTCAGAAACAAAATTCTTCCTTAGCAGACAGAAAAAAATTCAATAACATTAATTTTATGCGGTGTGATGTTCAATTAGTGCTGGCGCAATAAAAAAGGAGTGCGCCACTCCCAAAGTTAAAACTTTTTATTGCCAAGGCAATTGGTATGAGCTCAGTGACATTCAATTTTATTCTTGCAGATCGATTTGAACAAAACAAGACGAAACTTAAATTTTTAAAAATAAGATTTTGAATGGAAATAGCGATTATGGGTGTTTTTAACAATTCTTGAATCACACTCTGCTACGTTACCAAGGAATTTAAATCTAAGTGATCATCTTTTGACTTCAAAACTGCGACCGATAGTTAAAAAACGTTAAAAAAATTAATGCATTATACGACTTTTGACGAAAACGCCCCTTGAAAGTGGGCGTGTTAAAAATTTGAAGCACTAACTGGACTTTTTTCAGTATTTAGGCATATGTGTAAGACTATAGCTGAATCGAGTAGTTTTTAAACAATCTTACCTGAACAAAGGTATTTTACCAAAATCACGCCTTAAAAAGTGGGCGTATTGAAAAAATTTACAAAAGAAAATGTAGAGATATATTTCTCAAATAACGAACGGAAGGAAGAAGGTTCAAATTAAACATTGGAAATGCCTTAAATTCTTAAGGCTACGTTTTTCGTTCTTTCATGAAAAGTAGGCGTAAGCTACGCCCAAAATTCAAAAATTTCTTTTCATACACAAACGATTTAGTTTCTACTAAGTGACGCAAAATTTTGGCTTGCGGATTCATTATAAATATCGTTTATTTACAAAAACAATTTTTTTATAGTTTCTAATGAAAAGTGGGCGTCAGCCACGCCCAAAATCAATTTTTTTGATTTCATACACAAGATGTTTATGTGCCAGTAAGACCCACAAAATTTATTGTTTTTCGCTTTAATATAACAATTGTTATTTTATAAAAACAATATTGATGGTTTTGTATGAAAAATGGGCGTAAGTCACGCCCAAACTGAAATATTTTTATTTAATTTCAAGAAGGTCTACCTAAAGCTTACGTGTGCAAAATTTTAGCGTTATGCTTTTATCGTAACTGTACAAAAAAACATAATTTAATTTTATTAAATTGAGGTTGTTCAACAAAAATGGCGATTGTGGGCGTGTTTGTGGGCGGATTTTACTGGTTCAAGAACTTAGCTTTACTTTTGAATCAAAGATTATATATACCAAATTTCAGGTTTTTAGCTCAAAAATTGCGACCTCTAGAGAGTATACATACGGACGGACGGACGGACGGACGGACGGACGGACGGACATGGCTAAATCGACTAGGCTTTTGATTCTGAGTCAGAATATATATGTTTTTCTATACCTAACGGTATTATTTATCTATGTTACAAACTCCACACCAAATACAATATACCCATTCTATGGAATAGGGTATAAAAAGTGTGATTATAAAAAGTTGGGATATCGAACACAACCCTGCTGTCTAGACCGGAATTCAATGAGCTCATCATACGCTGCCGTTGCAAATCCACATCAAAAAGGCTGTGAATCTGGAATCGAATGTAAACCGCCGAGTGTTCTTTTGCCAGCAAAAAAAATTACCTACGTTTATAAAAAGTCCCTAGACTTTGTCATTTGATAAACGACGCACGTTGGGGCACAACAGAATTATTTTGTAGAAAGCAGACTTAATAACTTCCGAAACAAAGCGAATGGTACTGTCCGAAAGGTAATTTTTAATCCATCCAAGAATTGGTTCTTCGATTATCGTTTTTGATCAGAGAGCTTGATGGAAAGCTCTATAAAAACGGTGTTAAGATTGGTTCCACTGTTCGGTGAGATATACCATCATATCACCAGTGGACCATGAAAACCGTACTGCCAGGCTTTAAGAAATTTCGGCTTCTCAAGATATTTCTTGGTCATATCTTCCATTCTTACAAGACCTTGTAAAGAAGGGACGTTAAAAAAGTTTGATGTTTCAGAAGGCTAATATAAACTTTCTTGAAGCGAGCAAATGCTGTTTTACATCCAGTCGGAAAAAGACCTGTAGAATAGGTCAAATGGAAAAGCGACCGTAGAAATTTTGGTAGCGTGAAAACACCCCTCTTAATATTTATTGAAAATACTATCCGCAGTGATGTGTCAACTCGGTTTATTTAATCGAGTCAAACCAAGTTAGGTACAAACCGAGTTGAACCGAGTTGATTTTTTTTTCTAACCGAGTTAGATTGTACATGAACCAAAATCGAAAAACGATTCGGTTTCGGGTTGACTTGAAAAAGCGAGATTTTATTTTTTAGTACAAGTCGTAATATAAAATTACACATATTTTAAAAATTTTCAGTTTTGTATTGCTTGGAAAAAGGCAAGTTTAGAGCAAATGGGTGACATATGGAACTATATGAATTACTCCGTCCAAAATATGGTTCGTAATACATGCGTCAAGCTATATGGAGTGTCAAATTTTATTTCAGGATGGCTACGATTTCGATGGATTAAGAAACCCGCGATTTTTGAGCAAATAGCTGACTTTTGAACCTACTCAAAGCAAACTGATCAACCGAACCAAACTACCAAACCGAACTGAAATACTCAAAAATAACGCATGAAAAGTATTCACTGATTTTGTTTCAAACCGAGTTGGCCAACTCGAGTTACAACTCGGTTTGCTTGAATTCTAACTCGGGTTAACTCGGGTTAAGAATTTACGGGTTGACACATCAATGCTATCCGGGCCAGCGGATTTGTGTGTGTCGAGATGATCCTATAAAACCTTTAGGTAACCTTCGCAAGCAGAGGAGAAGCCATATTACACTGTGGTGGCGTTGCATCTGCAAGAAACTGCTGTTAGTTCATTATAGAAAATAATGGGTGTCTGAAAGTCGGTTTACGGACGATAATTTTACATGATAACCTTTTTTAACGCAATTTTTGGTGCCATAACCAAAAAAAAAAACCAATTTAACTTTTCACTCCTTTTTATAAACAGTTGACAACCAACTACCAATTAGCCACCCACCCTTTTTGAACATTTTTTTTTTTTTCTTTCTTTAATTTAAGAATTAATATTATTTCGTTTATAAAAGAGCTTTCCCGTTTAAAATTTTATCGAAATCCATCAAGTTTACGAGAAAATCTGATTTCAAAGAACCGGTCCTATGGGAGGTACCGTTATAAGACTTTTCCTGACAAATCTATTTCTACGAAAACATAGAGTGTATATAAAAAACACCATTCAGAACGTTTTATCAAAATCGTAGGAGCCGATCTTGAGAAAAATTATTTTTCTTTAAAAATCGTATGGCACCTCTGACGGACGTCATAATAATACTGTGTACCATGTTTGAAGCAAATCGATCCAGCCGTTTGGTTGTAAGTGTCGATACAGCCACACAGACAGACGGATCCACTTTTTTCGACTTTTATGTCATCGTAATGACGCTTGATTGTCCAATTGCTTTACTAATGCATAACTTAAATTGTATCTACCTAAAATCTCAAGTAAATACTGCACGACTGGGTCGGACAAACTTCCTCTAATGGGAGAGGAGACAGTAGTCTTGGCGGCTCCCTAAATTACGACATAGGAAACTACGCCCAAAAGAGTTTTGGAAAAGAAGCCCAAAAAAATTAGGCGTAAAAAGATTGGAAAAAACTCCCAAATTTTTTTTTGGAAATTTCGCCAAAAAACATGGAAATTACGCCGCAATTTAGGAAAAAAGACCAAAAAATAAATATGAGAATTACGCCAAAAAATATAAAAACTTTTTGGCTCAAATTCATAACTTGGTTTGTAAAAAATACCAAAAAACAGCTTTTTTGGCTTAATTTCCAAAATGGCTTTGGAAATTACGCCCAAAAATAAAAAGATATTGATATTGCAAGGATCTTTCTTAACTACTTTTTCTAAACAATGTGAAGATTTTTAGATTATACAGTTATAACATAATCCGTTTAAAAATCGCGCGATTTTTAAATTGATTGTTGATTTTTAAACAGATAACATTATAATGTAATCTGTTTAAAAATCGCGCGATTTTTACACAGATTACATTACAATAATTGCTTCAATAATTTATTCAAATATCGCACGATTTTTAAACAGATTACATAATAATAATCGCCTCAATAATTAATTTAAAAATCGCGCGACTTTTTTTTGTATATTTGTTTTTGAACTGTTACATACAAAAGCTTGCTATTTTTTTTTCTGTCACTTATTTTTTCGTAATGAAATCTTTCCATTTCGTTTATTTTATAAATTCACTTAAACACGATAACTCGGGCACTTACATATGAGAATTTTACTCTTTTATTTTGAATAAAAAACTGATTGTTATTTTAGTTCGGTCAAAATAGACATTTCGGTTTGCAAAAATTCGCATAAAGCTGAAAATTGGTACAGACGTTGGGAACACCATTTCAAATAAACTAAGCAACATCCCCATCGATCCGACTGGTGCGTTAGAAGTTATTCAAGGTCAAAAGGTCAACTAAACGGTTTTTACAATTTTTCTGGTAAACGGTAGGATTTATCAGAAAAATACATGAGACAAAGTTGTAGACCATGAAATTATCTACAAAACTTGTTCATATTAATTTTTTTGTAAGAATAACCATTTCGGAGATATCGTGATTTTAAAACTTGAAGGAGTCACGTTCTTCATGATATGCTCATATATGCCACATGCATAAATTTAGTCCAGTCGACTGGTTGGAAAAAGTGGGTGAAAAGTGGAAAAAGGAGGGAAGCTAATGAAACTATCAGATATTGTTGAAGGATAGTTAATAAAAATTTTACGAAGTTTTGGATCTCGAGGGCCCTATGAAAAAAGAGAAGGGGGAGGTTGAAGGGGTAACTGCAAAATTTTTGACCTTGCAATGGTTTTTCCTCACTAACTTTTTTTTTCGTACGTTCTATAGCAAAAGCATTTCCATATTATAGTAGAAAAAAAGCAGCACTGATTTTTTAAAAATTAAAATCAATAGAATTAAGCTTTAACGTAACGTATGGCAGGTAGGTACCGTTATTTTTTGAGGTAAAAATTCAATTTCCCCTCTGTACAATACCTAAAAAACTCTATATACCAAGTTTGAAGCAGACAGACAGACATACAGACGGACAGAATTCTTAAACCATCTTTTTTCGTCTTCGCTATCATCGTAATGTCATGTTTGATTGTTATCTCAAAACTTTTTTTTTCGACGAATGCACAACTTGCCTTAGTACCTATAATCGCAAGTAAAAAGGTCATAATAATGGCATTTTTGATTTCAGGAAGCTTTTGTATGAAATTTTTTACTTGCAGTTTAAGGCAGCTGCTTGCCGAATTTACAATTGAAACTTTAGAATGAAACAATAACAACTAGTGTGTGCTACCACCAAGTTCATAGGCTAGAGTTATAATCAAGGGGCACGGTAGTGCCCAGCCAAGTTCTAGCAACTTTGGCACTACACCCTTATTTACAGGATAGCTATTTCACGGGGACCAACCCTATCATCAGAATCCTTTAGTGGTGCTTAATCGCTTTATGTTCAATTTAATTTTTGAAGAACTTTTGCCCGATCTGGGCTTGAACAAATCCATCTCGAGACCTGGGGAAACTTTTTCAAAAAACATTATGACGAAAACGAACTGAGATCCTGAATCATTTTACCCTCAATGGGGTCATTGAAATTACAACCAATACATTTCAAGTCTCATAAGAATTTGAGAAAGGCAAAAATTCACCTATGTTAAAGACTTTAAATGTTTGTATTTGTATCTACATTTCTATAATTTTTGTTACAACCTATCCCATGTCTAAGAAAAACTTGAATGTCAAGATATTTTTTATAGACTCTAATGTATTTTGAATATTTTTTTTTATTAGAATAGTGTTGTTAAAAAAATCTGAAAGTTTTAGAAGAAGCCAGGTATACGATTCGGTCCCAACAGATCCTGGTTAACCAATTTTTCCCGATAAGAAGACTCGAAATTCTTTGGTACTGAATTGATAATTTTTTGTTTTGTTTTGCCATTTTCGTTGCGTCAAACTATTTATAAAAAAAAAATCAGCAATCTCCCTTGCGTCGATGATCTCGTTTTGAATGTTTCCAAGCATATGAAAGACCTTTTTCCACAATCCACATCCTTGCCCAAGTGTAACGTAATTAATAAACGTGACATTAATTTCAACAGATAGCACACACCTGTTTCCGTTAAAGTAAGGGCATTCTTAGAATTTTCCCGTAGCCACCTTTAGCCACACATTACTTCTATATTTGGGTCGATTTGGTTGTTTTCCAAGACACCCACCCCACTATCACTGATGGGTATCTATATTCTACTTAAGAAATGGTTGGTAGCGTAGCGTGCCATGCTCCATATCAACCCTGCTCTGTGGTTTCCATATTATTTCCCCCCAATACCAAATTTAGTATTCCGAAATCCAGGAGTATAGACACGGATCTGACCCATAAAAGTTCTATCACTGTTTGTTTTTGGTGTTATCTACTCAAAGAGCAAAGAGGGGAGGAAGGTGGGCTTTAGCTATATCTCTCTTTTGTAATTGATTCCCATTCCATATAATTCCCACGGGAACAAATAAAGGAACACCTCCCTCTCCCTCCCATCACATCGCATCGGTGCCGGTCGGTGGTATGTATTCAAAAGGATACGCAAATCTTCATTAGATTATACCATATATACCTTTGCCTTAGAGGAATCAACAAACCAGAGAGAATGAAAAAAAAAAATGTAACAAATCACGTTCGTAAATTGTGCTACATCCTGAACGACCCTTCATGCATGGTTAATAAAGCTTCCTAGTCTCAACCATCCATGAGATACCCTATATAAGGCTTCATGAATATTTATACCGTAACGAATTGTGCAAAAGTTGATGTCTAGACAATGTTTCAGGTGTCGATTCCCCCGTTTCCACTCTGAGAGTTGTATTCTTTGATGGGTTTTTTATCTTTCTTGAATAATCTGAAAACAAGTGCTATTCTATGTGCCCATGTCAGCCCATAGTGCGTCTTAGCATAATTTTTAATTAAATTAATTTAAATTTAATTTAAAAAAGAAAAAACAACAAAAAATTAGGTCAGGAAAAGATAAACAAGGTTTAGGAATTACCACAAGGTCTACATGAAACATGCAAGAACGTCCAAAAACCGCATCACACGATAGATAAACAGGACACATGCACAGGACATCTGCATGTGATTTTAGGTTATTTCTTTTAACACCAACTTCATGGAAAGGGCAGAAGAGGATAACACCAGTGACACATAACCGACACAGGAGAAAACGTTGAAAAACTACGAGGACATAATATGTTAAACAACATTTTCTAGAGTGTAGGATACCTAAAACTATACCACTTGTGTGGTCTGGCTTTATAGTTCTTTCGTCTGAAAACCAGGTCAGAGATACTTTTCCACGAAAACGGTGCCCGTTAAGTAAGCTTTGGAGATGTAGGTAGTAAACAAAAAGATGACATAAACAAAAAGTAATAGAGGGAAAATTTTTAGAAAAATGCGATCAATGTTTAACAGTTTTTTGAAAAACTTTTAAAAATGTGTAGTTTTGAGAGGTAATTGAAAACTGTTTTGAAAACTTTAATAATTATAATCTTAACTAGCTGTCCCGGCAGACGTTGTTCTGCCCTTCCGAGCAGATATCGCAGTGATATAAACGACGATATATAGTTTATTTTAAATACGCCCAAGTGTATTATACTAAAAAAATCAATAGGTTACCTGTTTATAACAGCTTGTTAAAAAAGCATCACCCAAGCATTGAAGTACGTTAAACTTATCAAAAAGAATAAGATGTTTTAAAACCGGATACAACTTTTTTTTCTTTTAGCATATTTCATCAAAAATTGTGGGTGATTATTTGGGTCGTTGCGGTGGTGGTTGGGAGGTTGAGGGTTGGTTATCATGCAAAATTATTGTCCGTAAACCGACTTTACAGACAAACATGTTTTTTTCTTCTAGCTCATTTCACTATATACAGCTATGTGCCTGCAAGGTTTGGAGAAAATCACCTGCAAAAAGAATCAGAGCGCCTCCCATCTACCATCTATCATCTATGATCTAAAATTACTAAGTAATTGCAACGACGCGACGTTTTAACTTTAATTATCTAAAAAGAATAGTGGTCAAACTTGAGAACATTACGTCTACCATCTTCTACCATCTACCTTCTTCTACAATCTATTCCCATCTACCATCATTTACAATTAACCATCTTCTACCATCAACCATCTTTTACCATCTACCATCTTCTACCATCTATCGTCTTCTACCATCTTTTACCATCTTCTACCATTCACCACCTTCTACCATCTATCATCTTCTATCAACTACCATCTTATACTACTAACTATCTTCTACCATCTTCTACCATCTTTCACCATCTACCATCTACTACCATCTACCATTTTTCACTATCTACCGTCTATTACCATTTATTTCCATCTACCATCGTTTACAATTAACCATCTTCTTCCATCTTCTACCATCTTCTACCATCTTCTACCATCTTCTACCATTTACCACCTTCTACCATCTATCATCTTCTATCAACTACCATCTTCTACCAACTACCATCTTCTACTGCCAACTATCTTCTACCATCTTCTACCATCTTTCACCATCTACCAACTAAAATCTTATACTACTAACTATCTTCTACCATCTTTCACCATCTACCATCTTCTACCATCTACCATTTTTCAACATCTACCGTCTATTACCATTTATTTCCATCTACCATCGTTTACAATTAACCATCTTCTTCCATCGTCTACCATCTTCTACCATTTACCACCTTCTACCATCTATCATCTTCTATCAACTACCATCTTCTACCGACTACCATCGTTTACTGCTAACTATCTTCTACCATCTTCTACCATCTTTCACCATCTACCATATTCTACCATCTTCTACCAACTACCATCTTATACTACTAACTATCTTCTACCATCTTCTACCATCTTTCACCATATACACTCTTCTACCATCTACCATTTTTCACCATCTACCGTCTATTACCATTTATTTCCATCTACCATCGTTTACAATTAACCATCTTCTTCCATCTTCTACCATCTTCTACCATTTACCACCTTCTACCATCTATCATCTTCTATCAACTACCATCTTATACCAACTACCATCTTATACTACTAACTATCTTCTACCATCTTCTACCATCTTTCACCATCTACCATCTTCTACCATCTACCATTTTTCACCATATACCGTCTATTACCATTTAATTCCATCTACCATCGTTTACAATTAACCATCTTCTTCCATCGTCTACCATCTTCTACCATTTACCACCTTCTACCATCTATCATCTTCTATCAACTACCATCTTCTACCAACTACCATCTTATACTACTAACTATCTTCTACCATCTTCTACCATCTTTCACCATCTACCATCTTCTACCATCTACCATTTTTGACCATCTACAGTCTATTACCATTTATTTCCATCTACCATCGTTTACAATTAACCATCTTCTTCCATCTTCTACCATTTACCACCTTCTATCATCTTCTATCAACTACCATCTTCTACCAAGTACCATCTTCTACTGCTTACTATCTTCTACCATCTTCTACCGTCTTTTACCATCTACCATCTTCTACCATTTACCACCTTCTACCATCTATCATCTTCTATCAACTACCATCTTCTACCAACTACCATCTTCTACTGCTAACTATCTTCTACCATCTTCTACCATCTTTCACCATCTACCATCTTCTACCAACTACCATCTTATACTACTAACTATATTCTACCATCTTCTACCATCTTTCACCATATACCATCTTCTACCATCTACCATTTTTCACCATCTACCGTCTTTTACCATTTATTTCCATCTACCATCGTTTACAATTAACCATCTTCTTCCATCTTCTACCATCTTCTACCATTTACCACCTTCTACCATCTATCATCTTCTATCAACTACCATCTTCTACCAACTACCATCTTATACTGCTAACTATCTTCTACCATCTTTCACCATCTACCATCTTCTACCAACTACCATCTTATACTACTAACTATCTTCTACCATCTTCTACCATCTTTCACCATCTACCATCTTCTACCATCTACCATTTTTCACCATCTACCGTCTATTACCATTTATTTCCATCTACCATCGTTTACAATTAACCATCTTCTTCCATCTTCTACCATCTTCTACCATTTACCACCTTCTACCATCTATCATCTTCTATCAACTACCATCTTCTACCAACTACCATCTTCTACTTCCAACTATCTTCTACCATCTTCTACCATCTTTCACCATCTACCAACTACCATCTTATACTACTAACTATCTTCTACCATCTTTCACCATCTACCATCTTCTACCATCTACCATTTTTCACCATCTACCGTCTATTACCATTTATTTCCATCTACCATCGTTTACAATTAACCATCTTCTTCCATCGTCTACCATCTTCTACCATCTTCTACCATTTACCACCTTCTACCATCTATCATCTTCTATCAACTACCATCTTCTACCAACTACCATCGTTTACTGCTAACTATCTTCTACCATCTTCTACCATCTTTCACCATCTACCATCTTCTACCAACTACCATCTTATACTACTAACTATCTTCTACCATCTTCTACCATCTTTCACCGTATACCATCTTCTACCATCTACCATTTTCACCATCTACCGTCTATTACCATTTATTTCCATCTACCATCGTTTACAATTAACCATCTTCTTCCATCTTCTACCTTCTTCTACCATCTTCTACCATCTTCTACCATTTACCACCTTCTACCATCTATCATCTTCTATCAACTACCATCTTCTACCAACTACCATCTTATACTACTAACTATCTTCTACCATCTTTCACCATCTACCATCTTCTACCAACTACCATCTTATACTACTAACTATCTTCTACCATCTTCTACCATCTTTCACCATCTACCATCTTCTACCATCTACCATTTTTCACTATCTACCGTCTATTACCATTTATTTCCATCTACCATCGTTTACAATTAACCATCTTCTTCCATCTTCTACCATCTTCTACCATCTTCTACCATCTTCTACCATTTACCACCTTCTACCATCTATCATCTTCTATCAACTACCATCTTCTACCAACTACCATCTTCTACTGCCAACTATCTTCTACCATCTTCTACCATCTTTCACCATCTACCAACTAAAATCTTATACTACTAACTATCTTCTACCATCTTTCACCATCTACCAACTAAAATCTTATACTACTAACTATCTTCTACCATCTTTCACCATCTACCATCTTCTACCATCTACCATTTTTCACCATCTACCGTCTATTACCATTTATTTCCATCTACCATCGTTTACAATTAACCATCTTCTTCCATCGTCTACCATCTTCTACCATTTACCACCTTCTACCATCTATCATCGTCTATCAACTACCATCTTCTACCGACTACCATCGTTTACTGCTAACTATATTCTACCATCTTCTACCATCTTTCACCATCTACCATATTCTACCATCTTCTACCAACTACCATCTTATACTACTAACTATCTTCTACCATCTTCTACAATCTTTCACCATATCCACTCTTCTACCATCTACCATTTTTCACCATCTACCGTCTATTACCATTTATTTCCATCTACCATCGTTTACAATTAACCATCTTCTTCCATCGTCTACCATCTTCTACCATTTACCACCTTCTACCATCTATCATCGTCTATCAACTACCATCTTCTACCGACAACCATCGTTTACTGCTAACTATATTCTACCATCTTCTACCATCTTTCACCATCTACCATATTCTACCATCTTCTACCAACTACCATCTTATACTACTAACTATCTTCTACCATCTTCTACAATCTTTCACCATATCCACTCTTCTACCATCTACCATTTTTCACCATCTACCGTCTATTACCATTTATTTCCATCTACCATCGTTTACAATTAACCATCTTCTTCCATCTTCTACCATCTTCTACCATTTACCACCTTCTACCATCTATCATCTTCTATCAACTACCATCTTATACCAACTACCATCTTATACTACTAACTATCTTCTACCATCTTCTACCATCTTTCACCATCTACCATCTTCTACCATCTACCATTTTTGACCATCTACAGTCTATTACCATTTATTTCCATCTACCATCGTTTACAATTAACCATCTTCTTCCATCTTCTACCATTTACCACCTTTTTCATCAATCATCTTCTATCAACTACCATCTTCTACCAACTACCATCTTCTACTGCTAACTATCTTCTACCATCTTCTACCGTCTTTTACCATCTACCATCTTCTACCATTTACCACTTTCTTCAATCTACCATCTTCTACCGTCTAGTCTACCATCTTCTACCATCTACCATGTTCCATCTTCCACCATCTACCATCTTCTCCTATCAAAAAGTGTTTCTTTGGAAAAGCTTTTCGAAGTAAATATTTTTGGAATACCTACATATACGTATGTACGTATGTAGTACTTCATACATATAAATGAAATCTATAGCGTTCACAAATTTAAAATACTAAACGACGAAACATACTTTGTTTTTGTATTTAACGTTTATTTGACTTCAAATCAAAAATCAAAAGAATTAATATTATATAAAATTATGACCGATTTATATTTCAAATAAATGACTTTTCAGATTTACTAAGTGAGCTTTTAGTGTATTTTTTTCGCACGCATAACACAACTTTTTCAGAAGGTTTTTCCAAAATTTTCCTTCATACAAACCTTCTCATGGCATATACGAACAACTTAAAAAAAAATTGAGCCAAATTGGCCCAGCCGTTTTTAATTGATGAATTACTATACATTTTTCACACCATTTTTATATACATATATAGATTACATGAGAGTTAGACCTGAAATAAGTTGTATAGGATTTTCCAATAAGAGGTGTTATTTTGAATAGCCCGCTATTTCGGTAGTTGTCACTTTTGAAGCTGTGATTGACAAGTAGTAAAATGGAACAATACAAGCTTAAATAAAACGCACGACTGGGTCGCACGTACTTGCTCTGTGGGTGGAATAGTACGATGAAAACAAAGTTTTCAAGCAATATGAAGAACTCATGTTTGAAAAAATTGGAAAAACTAAAAATGTTCGCCTAAAACTGGAAAACCCGATATACAAAAGTTTACGTTAAGAAACCTATAAGTGTTTTAAATGATATAAATGTTCGCTTATGGCCAAATTAAAAAAATTGTTAAAACAAATTTCCATGTTGATTTGAGAACAATTAAAGTGGAGATTCTCATCGGCTTTGTTGGTCTTTTTGATGGTTAAATGAAAACAGTTTTCATCTGATTTTTCCCAACGTTTCGACGGTGATTGCCGTCTTCTTCAGGGGATGTCTTTATTCACAAAAAATGACAAAAAATATGTTTAGTTTAATACATACGAATATTATGTACAGCGTATAAGTATGACTTACATTGAGTTGAATATTAAAAAAAAAAAAAAAAAAAAAAAAAAACATTAAAAACAATTGAAACAAATATAAATTAAAGCGCTTCCGATGTGAAGGCTTGTCAACTGTCAACTGTTAAATTTGAACTGTATAATTATTTGTGTTTGGAACAGTAAACGGCGGATATGTTTTGAGTGTCTTGTTTGCGGTTCATATTGTTTTTGTTGTTTATTATGTGAAGTGTTTCTAATGTGTAGCGTTTAGATGTGTGTTTCTCCGTTGCAAGAATTTCGGCTCCTTCAAAGTCTGGTTGATGTCCTGTTCCTATAGCGTGGCATGCTAATGCTGTCTTTTCAGAGCTTTTTTGGCGAATGTCAGATTTATGATTGGCTATTCTTTGTCGAAGGAGTTGTTTGGTTGTGCCAATGTAGCAGAGATTGCATGGTTGGTCCGGTTTTCCTTTACAGTTTATTTTGTAAACTACGTCTGAGCGGCGATCCTTGTCCGTTTTCGTCTTTAGGCGTGTAAATAGAGATGCAACTGTCTGGTTTGATTTATATGCTAAGTTCACGTCTGGGTTGTTTTTGGCGACAACTTCTTTGAAATTTTCGGAGAGTTTGGGAACATACACATGCCTATAGAGCAAGTAAAAACGCATTGAAATTAATTTGATATTAATTAAGAGAAATTAAATTAAATTATTAAAATTCACTATAAAATTGGTGAAAATTTGGCAGAGACGGAACATTTTTTGGTCGTCGTGAAGCACGTTGTCGGACCGCAATTCAGAAATTATTGGACAAATTTGAACTGTTGGGACAAGTCAGCGATGTCAAGAATAAAACCAGTGACGTTGCTCAAGAACAACTGAAAATATTGCTGCTGTAGCCCAAAGTGTTGCAATTAGGCATTCCACAAACGTCCTTACCCAGTATTTTCCATAAAGACTTGCGTCTTCAGGCTTATAAAGTTCAGTTAACACAAGAGCTCAAGTCGGGCGATCATCAACAACGTCGTGTCTTTGCCAATTGGGTCCTTGAAATGCATGAAAATGATTCGGAATTTCATCCTCTGTAGCTACGTCAACGTCAACAAGCAAAATTGTCGCATCTTGGGCTCGGAAAACCCAAGATTTTTTGTTGAAAAGACTCTCCATCCTCAACGAGTAACTGTTTGGTGCGGTTTATGGTCCGGCGGGGTCATTGGGCTTTACTTTTTTTGAAAATGAGGCTGGAGCAACAGCTACAGTGAATGCTTTGTGGTATCGGAATTCGAAGCCGGCTAATTCACTGTGCACAATTCACCGTGCACAATTCACTGTGCACAATTCACTGTGGGGACACTTCACTGTGCACAATTCACTGTGGTACACAATTCACTGTGGCGGGCAATTAACTGTTATGGACAATAAATTTACAGTGGTGGACAACTGTGGTGGGGTTATTCACTGTGGCAAAAGTTGAATAAATTCCACCTCTATAGTGATGAGCAGACATTGAAATACATCAAATGGAAGATGATTTTCCGTATGTTGTGTGCGTTTCATTTTCTGAATATGACCTTATGAAACTAATAAAAATTTTAAGTTTTCGACATTTGACAGTTTTCGACCTGGTTTCAATTTGTTTCAATAACTGAAAAAATTATTACAATCGGAACCAAAATCTGTTAGATTTTTGTTTTCTGTTTATTGATTTAATGAAAAAACTTTGTAAAGAATAATACTAAACCATTTTAAGATTTAGGCATTGGGGTCAGTTCACTGTGGTGGACAATTAACTGTGTGCGAAATGCACACAGTTAATTGTCCACCACAGTGAACTGTCCGCCACAGTGAATTGTGTCAACAGTGAATTGTGCACAGTGAATTGTGCACAGTGAATTAGCCTAGACCCATCGGAATTGGGTGGTATTGATCTGGACGACGTTGACTACGGTGGGCGCTTCGTGCCACACAAGCAACAAAACCATATAGATCTTTTATGGGAAAAGTTTCCGGACCGTGTTATCTCTCGAAGAAGTGATCACAATTGGCCACCGAGATCTTGTGATTTAACACCTTGCGACTTCTTCCTTTGGAGGCACGTGAAAGATAAGGTCTACGCCAACAGCCCATCGTCGATTTAAAACCTCAAAGATGGAATTCGTGAAGTTAATGAGGGCATACAACAGGATCCACTTTGCGATTTGGTGATGGAAAATTTCATATGAAAAGGATATTGTTGTGTAAGCGTAGCCGTGACAGCCATTTGGCTGATATTGTTTTCCATTATTAATGGCATATTTTTGTCTTTTAATTGAAATAAACATCCGATCATTTAGCTCAAAAAATGCTATTTTTCTTTGAATATCAAAATAACACCTCTTATTGAAAACCCTTTACTTGTACGGTACTGGAAAAATGAGAAGAGATGGCAGACACGTGTTATTGGTGCAATAGATTGACGACTATTTCGGGTAGGAGAATATAAGAAAATTGCTGGGCTCTAAACCAATCCTCGAGATTACCAATCATTCACGGCATCCTCTGTTGCATAGTCATTTTCGTTTAATATTGTCTTCATTTTGTGTTGCCTGTTCCTAGGACCACACATGTGAGCTTAAGTTATGTATAACTTGATTGTTGTTGTTGTTGTTGTTATTTTGGCTCAACTAAAACGTGGTGCTAATAGGTCTTGCTTAATACGCCCCTAGCCGGCTCGATATATAGCCTGCCGTCTCCAATCTCGCACTCCAAGTATTCGGTCGCTCCATCGACGATAAGTTCTATCTTGGTTTCTGAATCCCTCTGGTTTGGCGTTGAAGACTAGGAGTAGGAGCGTCGATGTCCATTCGCTCTACATGGCCCAGGCATCTTAGTCGTTGAATTCGAATTTTCCTGGCTAGGCTCACATCGCTGTACAGCACTTATAGTTCGTAATTGTATCTTCTTCGCCAAATGTTGTTTTCTCGGTCTACGCAGACAGGACCCTAAATCGTACGAGGAACTTTTCTCTCAAGGAGTCCAAATGACTTTTCATCCGCTTGGGATAGGGTCCATGCTTTTGCACCAAGAAGCAGGACCGCATGATTAGTGATCTATACAGTGTCTCCTGGGTTCTTCTCGATAGGACTTTTTTGCTCAATTGCTTATTCAGCCCAAAGAAACAGCGATTAGCAAGAGTAAGTATGTGTTTAGAGCGCTGATGATTTTGCCTGTGTTTACAGCAGTGCCTAAGTAGACAAATTCACTGACTACCTCGAAGCTATACCTATCAATGGTCACGCTCTGACCAAGTCGGTGGTGAAATTGGACTTTTGTTGATTACTAGATTCTGCTTGCTGTTGACTCCATAGTATTGAAGACACGGGGTACTGCCCGCTTAGTTCTTCCTATCACGTCAATTTTTGCTGCATGACAGTGCATCACCTTGTCTTAGCCCTCTGGTGGTTTTGAAAGTTTCAGTAGAGTCCCTACCAATTTAGACGGAACAGCGAGCATTTTCCAACGGCATCCTGATAAATCATATCAGTATAGCAGGGATTCTAAAGTTAAACGTTGCAATTCAAGTCTATTAACACTGTCGTAGGCTGCTTTAAAATCGACGAACAGGATGTGGGTGTCGATATTATATTCTTTGGTTTGCCAGGATCTGGCGTGATGGGATTATTCGGTCGTAGATTTTGGTAAGAACCTATTATATCATCAGCAAACGACTTGATGTTCACACAAAATGCTGGAAAGAATCTTATTAGCGATGTTTAAAAGCGATGTTGGCGCAGAGTAAGCGGTCTTCTTTTTTGTGAATCGGGCAGATGGTACTGAGATTCCACTCATCGGGCATACTTTCCACCGACCATAGTTTGCAGATGAGTTAGTCTATGCTCCTGACCAGATCATTTCCAGCGCGTTTAAAAAGCTCGGCTTGTAGCCCATCGCATCCATCGCTGGTTTGTTCATCTTTAGTCGGGTGGATGAAGATCATCGTCGTCATCTAGATTCTAGATTATCTGTGGTGCGTCAGAAACTCACATACGATTCACAATGTTGGACGATGAACAAAACGTATGAGAGAAAATCACCAGCAACTGAGATGAATATGCCTATGACAGCAGGAGTACCATAGCAGGACCATATAGGAAGCACGAAAGTCCGAGGAAGCCTTCAAGTCCAAAATAATATCTTGAAAAAAACTGAGCACGACCGGCTCAGCTAATATTGGCACGTTAAAAAGAGATACCCCGATAACCCCGTTATAAAGATTACATTATACAACGTTCCAATACAATCGCGACTGAGGAAGAGATGATGTATGTTTTAAAACTCTTGGTACAAGCAAATGAGGCGACAACAGTATTTACATAGTTGGTCCCAGAAATGGAACAATCCAAAACCGGGACGCGTGCTGATGCTCTGAGGCTGACGCTTTCTGAGGTCAATCTGGAGAAAGCTTCTTCTACTTTAAAAAAAAAAACTGCTAAAAATGTCTTAAAATTTAAGAATTGTTCGTTTTTTATAAATATTCATTTGGTTTTGAACATCGAATTCATGCCCATATCGGGAAACCTTTTCACAGTTGACAATCAGTATTTTTCAGATTGCTATCGAAAATCCTTGTTCGTGTTAAACCAGTTCACCCTTAACCTGATTAACACAAATAAAAACCTGCTTCGACTTCCATCCCCAAAATTATGCAACATTGTTTAAATTGAAGAACACCTTCCTATTGACAGGTTTATATTGTTTCACTTATTTAACAATTTTTATTTAATTAATAACAGACCAATGTGCCTGCTGCCATTGGAGACTATAATTCGCGCTCTCCTGTTCAACACAAGGACCAGTATTTTGATTGGAATTTTACCCAAATTGATCGGATTTGTTGTGCAAATGTTAAAAAAAAAAAAAAAGTAGAATGATAAAAAAAAAAAAAATGCAAATCGAAATCGGATTCCGAAATGCGATTTAACAACAAAAATTGTTTACATTTCTCGTTTTTAAATAATTTTGTGTTATTTTCTCTTTCATTCGCATCACATTTTGTATATCATTTAATTTGAAAGTAGTAGTTGTTGTTGTTGTTGCGGGGATCAAGGAAAGCCTTTACACACGTATTTAAAATCCTGCTCTATACAACATGTCCTACTGGAGCCCCCTTTGCTCTAACATTATGGCACATGCTCTGGTGGGCATGGGCATGTTGTTGGTCAATCGAATTGTAATGTAATCAAGAGATTACTACTCCACCAACATTTACCAAATAGGAACATTTTGTATGACGCTGATTTTAATAAATATTTTGATACAATTTATTTCAGGATGTTTTTTTGTATGGTGCTTGCAAATGTATCTGCCAGTTTGTATATAAATGCATTCGTTAGTTTTGAAGTGCGCTAATAAAACAATAATTGTTGTTGTGTGATTTTAATTTAAAATTGGTTAGTTATTGAGTGGAAATTCCACGGAATAAACGAATTTTAGCTAAATTATGCAAATCAATCAAGGATTATGCGGAAACACATTCCTCCTCCATCCTCCACCGCTCCGGTCCAAATAACCAACAGAATGGCTGATTTTTAAAATGTTTTGTTTATGTTTTAGTTAGCTCCTATATGTACACTTAAACGACTAAAGGGATATAATTAAATAACTATTTGATTTAATTCACCAGCATTTAGGTGACAGATACTCGTGTTTTTGTATTGAGAAAAAAAAAAAGAGTAGCATTTGAAGTTCTGAATAAATATTTTAAAAGCTGTGACCATATGTTGCTTTTAGCTGGTGAAAAGTATGCAAATATACAAACCCAAAATTAATTATTTATTTTTTGATACGCGGGGTGAATATTTTTTGATTGAATTTGGAAGAGTATATGGCATTTATTTAGCTACAAAAGTGTTGGCCTGAAATGAACGATTAAAGTTTTCCAAATTTGATTATGGTTTTAAATTGCTAGGACAAACATTTTCGGGGCATCGGGACATCTTTTGACAAAAATGAATAAAGGGCTTTTTACTTGCGATTATAGGAACTATAAGGCAAGTTATGGATTCGTGCAGAAAAAAAATTTGAGATAACAATCACACATGACATTACGATGATGGAGAAGTCGAAAAAAGTGGGTCTGGAAATTCCGTCCGTCTGTCTGTCTGTCTGTTCGCGCCTCTGGAGGCTGAACGGGTGGGCCGATTTGCTTCAAACTTGGTATTTAGGATTTATTTGGCCGTCACTCGAAACAAATTTTTTATTTTTGCTCTAGGTCCAAAAATAACGGCACCTGCCATACAATCTTGAAGACAAAAATTGATTTTCTCAAAAACGGCTCTAACGATTTTGATAAAACTTTCAGAATGCTATTTTTGCAAGAAAATCTATCTTTTGGTTCGAATTTTTTTTTCAAAATTTGTCTAATAACGGTACCTCTCATAGAACCAATATTTTCAAATCAAATTTTCTCGAAAACTATACACTCGATTTAATAAAATTTTGGCCACAGGAAGTCATAATTTTATTAATATGGCATTTCAAAATTTTCAAAAACTTTTTTTTTTGATTTTTTATAATTTTTTCAAACAAATTTTTGGTTTTCGAAATATGTATGTTGGAAACGGGTACATTTATTTTTCAAATGTAAACTACAGATTTCCATATATTTGCATACTCAAATAAATTTCAAAATATTTTTTGAAAAAGTTTTTCAAAAATAACCTTTAAAAAAAAAACTGGTCCAACGATTTTCAATATTTTTTTTTCCTAGATTGACGTATAGCTTTTAAATTTTATTGCATACATAGTTTTTCCGAGAAAACTCTTGAGCTAATTTAAAAAATAAAAGAATTTTCGAAATTATTTAATTTTTTTTTAATATCCATATATGCAGCCACTACGCAATTGCTTATCATAAGAGCAAGTTCGTGCGACCCAGTCGTGCATTTTATTTATTGGCGTATTTGTTTGCAATTTGACCAGAACGTGACCATTGATAGTTATAACTTCGAGGTAGTCAGTGAATTTGTCTACCTGGACACTTCCGTAAACACAAGCAACAACATCGTAGCTGTTGCTAGTCGCTGTTTCTATGGGCTTAATAAGCAATTCAAGGGTTGTAAGTCTGAAGGATCTAAGTGCCAAAAAATTAAAAGTCAGTATTTTTAGGAAACTACAATCTAAGTGCCTATTGATGTGCCAATGCCAAGCTTAATGATATCCAAATGGATCCAAGTGCCTGTTTCTTTTAAAAATTTGCTCATACACAAATTAATAAAGTTGTGGTAGGGGCTAAGTGCCACGAAATTCTTATTATGTTTTCTACGTTTATCTCTTAATAATACAATTGGCGCTTATAGCCCCTTTAGACTTACAACCCTTCAATTGAGGAATAAAGCCCTATCGAGAAGAACCATGGAGACACTGTATAGAACACTCATCATCCCAGTTTTGCTGTATGGTGCAATGTGCAAAAGCCTGGACTCTCTCCCAATCGGATGAAAAGTCACTTGGTTATGGTCCTCTCTGTGTAAACCGACAAATCAAATTTGCGAAGAAGATACAACGATGAACTATACGTGCTGCACAGCAACACAAGCCTAGCCAAAAAAAATCGACTATGATAGCTGACCTCATCTTCGACGGAGCTACCAGGTAGACGGAGACCTCCGACAACGACAACTGAGAGTGCAAAATTGGAGACGGCAGACTAGAGACCGAGGCCGAGCCGGCTGAAGGAGTATATTAAGCAAGGCCTACGAACAACACTCTCTAGTGGAGCTAACATAAGTAAGTTAGTAAGGTAGCATAGAAGGCAAAGCATTCTTCCAAGTTGCACAAAGCCTGAAAAGACGAGAGTCAAATTAAATCCGCATCCGACCAGAAAGAAGTTTTGGTAGTGACTTCTAAACTAAAGTCTAACCAGGCTGCTGTAGCGGATTACCTTCTGCCCGCGGGAAAAATGATTTGGTGAGGAGAATACACCAACTCATCTGTACAATCTGGTCCGATAAAAGTATGCTTGACGAATGGAACCACATCATCGTGTGCCCTATCAAAAAAAAAAAAAGATATGCTTTTAACTACGCGAACTACAGAGGTATAGTTCCTAAGTGTCACTTTTAAAATCTTGTCGGCTCTCGGCTATTCTGATTAAACGTCTTAACCAAAACCAAGAATTCCAGATCGACACTCATCACTTATTAATAGATTTTGAATTCGCCTATACTTATCTCGTTCGATTGTCGATTGATGATTGTGGAGATCTTGTGCTGCTCCGTCTGGGTTGGTAAGAACACTACCGACTGCCTTGATGTCGAGTTAGGCTTAAGACAAGGTGACGCGCTTTCATGTTGTGTCTCCAAGTCGCATGTGAATACCAGCGAGTAGCGGCTAGCAAGCATTGAAGTGAAGGCATCGAAAATGTGCATAGCTGTTAATAATAGTGTTTAGTGTATTGGACTGCCACGCCGAAGGTTCTGGTTTCGATGCCTGATTCGACCTAAGTTCTTGTCCGGGGTACTGCCTCTTTCGAAGAAGTAACAAATCATCCAAAATTAAAGCATGTCATGGAAAGTGCTTCTCAGTTAGCCGTTCAGATTCGGTGGTAAATTGTAGATCCCTTCCACTTCTGCAGAATATCAACGTACAATCAAGAACGTTGAAAGTCTAAGTCATAGGTCCCGGCCCGGCTTGGAGCTGTTGTGCCATTTTGTATACCCTATTCCATAGAATGGGTATATTGTATTTGGTATGGAGTTTGTAACATAGAGAAATAATACCGTTAGGTATAGAAAAGTATATACAGGGTGATTCACCAGCGTTGTGCCAAAAAGCTAGAGCGTGTAGGTTAAGTTGAGACAAGAAAAAAATCGTATAGGAGGGGGGGTCTATTCCCCCCCGTTTAGCCGGGAGGGGCAATTTTCTGAAAAATTGACTTATTTTGTAAAAAAAAATATTAAAAATCAACGGCTTCGTTTACAACACCGTGTTATACCTTTTTGGAAAGCCAAAAACTTCTTCTTTCATTTTGTTTTTAAATTAAATTGTTTTAACGAATAGTTTAAAAAATATAAATTTTCAAACTCAAAATTTGGAAAAAAAATTTGAAAAAATAATTTTAAAACTAATTTTTTTCAAAATTTTACGTAATTAGGTATAATTTTTGTTCCTTATAATTCAATGCTCCCATTAATCTTTAATCCAACACTGAAAGCCGTATGGCTCTACGACTTTTTGTTGCCAAGGTATTCAAAAATAACCGAACCTACTTCTTCAAAAAAACACGAAAAAATTGGCTAAATGATCACTTGTGCCATCCCGTAAGGCTAGATTTTCTTGTTTTTGTGACGAAGTAGGTTCGGTTATTTTTGAATACCTTGGCAACAAAAAGTCGTAGAGCCATACGGTTTTCAGTGTTGGATTAAAGATTAATGGAAGCGTTGAATTCTGAGAACAAAAATTATACTTAATTACGTAAAATTTTAAAAAAAATTAGTTTTAAAATTATTTTTTCAAATTTTTTTTCAAAATTTTGAGTTTGAAAATTTATATTTTTTAAACTAGTCGTTAAAACAATTTAATTTAAAAACAAAATAAAAGGAGAAGTTTTTGGCTTTCCAAAAAGGTATAACACGGTGTTGTAAACGAACCCTTTGATTTTAAATATTTTTTTTTACAAAATAAGTCAATTTTTCAGAAAATTGCCCCTCCCGGCTAAACGGAGGGGAATAGACCCCCCCTCCCATACGATTTTTTTCTTGTCTCAACTTAAGCTACACGCTCTAGCTTTTTGGCACAACGCTGGTGAATATTCTGACTCAGAAACAAAAGTCTAGTCGATTTAGCCATGTCCGTCCATCCGTCCGTATGTATACTCTCTAGAGATCGCAATTTTTGATCTAGAAAGCTGAAATTTGGTATACATAATTTTTGGTTCAAGAGTAAGGCTAAGTTCTTGAACCGGTAAAATCCGCCCACAAACACGCCCTCAATCGTCATTTTTGGTGAACAACCTCAATTTGGTAAAATTAAATTATGTTTTTTGTACAGTTACGATAAAAGCATAACGCTAAAATTTTGCACACGTAAGCTTTAGGTAAACCTTCTTCCAATTAAATAAAAATATTCTAGTTTGGGCGTGGCTGACGCCCATTTTTCATACAAAACCATCAATATTGTTTTTATAAAATAACAAATGTTATATTAAAGAGAAAAACATTAAATTTTGTGGGCATTACTTGCACATTAACATCTTGTGTATAAAATCAATAAATTTGTTTTTGGGCGTGGCTGACGCCCACTTTTCAATAGAAACTATTAAAAAATGGTTTTTGTAAATAAACGGTATTTATAATGAATCCGCAAGCCAAAAATTTGCGTCTCTTAGTAGAAACTAAATCGTTTGTGTATGAAAAGAAATTTTTGAATTTTGGGCGTGGCTTTCGCCCACTTTTCATGAAAGAACGAAAAACGTAGTTTTAAAAATTTAAGGTACTACCAATCTTCAATTTAAACCTTTTTCCCTTCCGTTCGTTTTATGAAAAATATATCTACATTTTCTTGTGTACATTTTTTTTAAACGCCCACTTTTAAGGACGTGGTTTTTATAAAATACATTTGCTTAGGTTAGATTGTTTAAAAACTACTCGATTCAGCTGTAGTTTTACACATATGCCTAAATACTGATCAAAGCTCAGTTAGTGCTTCAAATTTTTAAGACACGCCCACTTTTAAGGGGCGTTTCCGTCAAAAGTAGTATAAGGCATTAATTTCTTAACGTTTTTTAACTATCGGTCGCCGTTTTGAAGTAAAAAGATAAACACTTTGATTTATATGCCTTGGTTACGTAGCAGAGTGTGGTCCAAGAATTGTTAAAAACACCTATAACCGCTATTTCCAGTCAAAATCTAATTTTTAAAAATTTAAGTTTTGTCTTGTTTTGTTCAAATCGATCTGCAAGAATAAAATTGAATGTCACTGAGCTCATACTAATTGCCTTGGCAATAAAAAGTTTTAACTTTGGGCGTGGCACACGCCTTTTTTTATTTTGCCAATACTAATTGAACATCGCACCACACAAAATTAATGTTATTGAATCTTTTTCTGTCTGGTAAAGAAGAATTTTGCTTATGAAACTGGATCATCGGTTGGCTGCGCGAGGCGAACGCATACACATACACAAAAATAGGGAATAGGGTATCCAACAGTTCGTGGCATACGTACTGTAGCTCTCGCTTATGTTTTTTTTATTTATTTGTTAATGAAGATTAAACAAAGTAATATTATTGAAGAATCACTCTTGCCAATCGCTGTTTTTTCGGGCTAAGAAGGCATCTTAGTAGCAAAGCCTCCTCTCAATGGACCAAGGAGACACTTTACAAGACCCTCATCATCCCAGTCTTGCTGTATGAGGCAGAAGCGTTGACCCTAGCACAATCGGATGTAACGTGGCTGGGATGTTTTGAGAGACAGATTTTTCGGGTGATGTATGTTTCAATAGACTATGAAGATTCAATGACGTCGCCATTGGCCTGGTCAGAAAGCAAACAAATGCAGTGCTTTAGATGGCTGGCACATGCAGAGCCGTATGGACAAATACGCACTAGTCCGCCGAGTCTTTAATTCTAACGCAGTTCTCGAAGACCCCATTTTAGGTGGCGTGATCAAGTAAAGGACGACCTCAACCAACTTGACGTGCTGGCTGGTGAGCTGTATTGGTTTAGGCCGTGGCCCTCAATGGACTGACTGCGATACCTTTAGTGCGTAAGTGAGATCATATAATGCAATGGAACATTTTTCTGAATGTATCCAACTACCGGATGACTTTCTCTTGGGAGTGTTCCTGACACTGTACAGTTTTTAACCAATATCTCCGCAGTTTGGAGGAAACGAATATGTGGCTATGGACTGACATAGCCGATCTCAGAGTCGCATATCGCATTACTTTACTTTTTTCTCTTTCCATGATCCTTTTTTAAAAAAAAAAACCTTTTCCAAGAGGGACCAAGAGTATCTTCGCCATATCAAAAGACAAACATTCAATAAAGATCTCCGCATGCATTATCTATATATTCGAGTGACTTCATCTTAAAATAAAGTAAGTCTACCCTACCCCTCACACAATACAGCATTT
Source organism: Platycheirus albimanus (assembly GCA_916050605.2). Lineage (NCBI taxonomy): Eukaryota > Metazoa > Arthropoda > Insecta > Diptera > Syrphidae > Platycheirus > Platycheirus albimanus. The sequence goes on along the minus strand of OU696696.1, from coordinate 287,757,299 downwards.
GTACCATATCAATGTGAAATCCTCTGAAGCCATTACGGCTTCCTTTTTATTACCATCGGATATCCGTTTCTGTGTAAAATTCATAATGCGTACAAGTCATTCCATAGCCCGAGCCATCTGATACATCCTGTATATCAAGACCATCGCAATGACTTCTTGTCCCTGATGGTGGTAGTAGCATTATGTTCCTACTGGCAGCACTCACGAAGAACACACAAAATCCACAACCACATCCGCTTATGCTCCGCCGGGATGAAAGAAATAAGAAGCTACTCAAAGTCCCACTGCCGCCCGTCCGCCGCCGCCGCCGCCGGAGCCCGGAGCGGAGGTATCCTGCGTGTGCAGATTCGAGACAACTGACGAGAAAGTAATAAAAACAAAACCAACAAGGTACCCCAGAGAAAGGAAAGAATGAGGGGACAAATCCCCCTTATTGTTGCAACGCAAGTGGCTGGTTACATGAATAAGGATTACCACCCATCTTGGGTAGGGGTTGATACCCCCCCTCCTTCCCTCTCTTAGTTCTTAGTTCAATGTGCACCCACCAGGAATAGGAATACTCGCTCTTAACGATGCAACGGTGTTTGAATACAAATTGCCAAATTTATTGTCAAGAAAAATATGAAAAGGTAACCGGTAGCTGAAGATGTCCTCAGGCCTAACCCATAGCCTTACCGCATACAGCTACTCGGAAAAGTATCTGGGGATACATTTCTATACGTATGTAGGTACCATGGTATGGATAAAAATACAATATGTTGTCGTGAGGTTTGACAATGAGCGCTCTGGCTGGGCAGATGGGTGGGGATACTGTTTTTATTATTTTTATTACATACTTTCCTGTGTGCTTATGGATACACGAATGCAGTAAGAGAGGGGGTTGAATGGACCCTCAAACCTTGTGCCTTGGATGATTTTTTTTTTTTCATTCAAGTTCTGCGTCTTCCCTCAGGTTACAAGCTTCATAGTTGACTGATTTTTCATGCTTTGATGCTCTCTGATTTTATTTTATTATTAAAAGTTGTAATATAAGCTTCCAAACCCCCAACTCTTATATTCTCCGTCAAGAAGAATCTAAGGGAAAAAGAAAACATATGCACTTGGGGTGGTATTTGTAGTGGTGGAGCAGAGGATGTTTGTTGTGTGTAGAGTAGGTAGGTATCATGCGGTGAATTTGAAGTAAGTGAGTAGAAAAACTGTTATTTCGGCTACTAAAAAGGATATGTATGTAGGATATACACTCACACAAGGCGACTCGGGGCTTAATTTATCCCTGGAGTGGTGTAAAAGGATGGGGAGGGGAATGGGTGTGTAGGTATAATGAAATGTTTTTCTAAAACACAAGACAGTTAGTTTTTTGTCATTTCTTGTTTATGTTTTTTTTTTGTAGGAGGGTTGACATTTTTTGTTTTCCTTGTTTCAAGTCTCCAAAAAGCAAATGGGGGAGAAATTTATAGGTTAGCCAAACTGCGGCACTTAGGAACGTTCTATAGTTTTTGAGAATAAGTAACTTTGGCGTTTGGTTTGTTGGAATTTGTTCTATGCTCGCAAATAAGGGTGGGTGTAGGTATCGTATGTTCTGTATTATTTGAAGCTTAAGCTTATTTACTATGAGAGTGGGTATTAACTCCCAGTTGGTATGTATTGTATTTGTAGCACAAACATTCAATTTATGGGATTCTTGAGTGGGATGGGAAATACTGGACCAAATTGAGGGTAAACATTCACGCAGATATTCTGCAGATAGATACCATTATTTGGCTCTTAAGACTTAAGCTAAGGTGACATCAAATATTTATAGGGTCATTCGGGACGGGCCTTAGGGTTTACCTGCAAGACTTCGAAGCTATTGCATATATAATATGTAGAAGAAACAGTGTTAAGAATGTTTATTGGTGAATTATACCACCAAAGAAACTGGGTTTTTGACGAAATACTAAATAAACCAATATAAAGTTTGCTAACCATATTTCATGAAGGGATGGACTTGGGTGTAGTAGTTTAGAAAAATTACAACTGCCTTGAGACTCATTTTTTTTTGTGCGAGAAAGAGGACGTGTGAAATTTATCAAATAGTGTTAAGAGCTCGACAAAAATTATAGTCGGTACTATACAAACGGGTGTTTCTTTAAGAATTTGAGAATTTTAAATAATTATACAAGACCGAAATATTTTTAAAAAGAATTTCTTATTTCTATAATCTGGTAGATAATTTCATGGCATTTATATTCTCGCATATTTTCGACTTGGCAACGAGTTACGTAGTCCATTCGATCAGTCCAATTTTTCACTTTTTTTTATACAATTTGGCCGTGTGGCGTCAATCGTGGCTTGAATTATAGCTTCCAATGCTTCAAGAGTTGCTAGTTTGTCGGCATAAACCAATGACTTAACATAGCCCTATAAAAAGTAAACGAAAAGTGAACATAAGGGGACCAGTTAAAAGGACCACTTCTAGAAATAAAGTTGTCATTAAATTGATTTTTCAATAATTTGATGGTTAAGCGCTAAGGCAAGTTGTACCGTCTTGTTGAAACCAAATATCGTGGATGTTAAGCTGATTAATTTTTTGAAACAACAAATCAGTCAGCATATCTCGATAGCACTCCCCATTCACCGTAACGGCAGCTTCTTCTTTATTTTTTCGCGAACATATTTATTTTGTTCAAATTAAATTTTTACAATTCGTAAGCGTTGTTCCGGCGTTAAGCGATTCATGATGAATTGTCAAACATCACTGAATAGAAATGTCAACAAAGCTTAACTTTCTCAACTGCCAAAACATAGACAACAACCATCAGAGCTTCTCATGCAGCTAAAAAAACACTCCTTATATAAAAAGTAATAATTTTTTTAGATTTATTTCTTCTTCAGTGAAATTGCTTTACATATGCGGTAGAATAATTTTTAACAACGGCAACTTGAAACTAAGCCCATGTAAAATTGAATTTCTTATCATATAAACTTACACGACTGCATTTTGAAATTTTATTTTTTAAATAAAATTAGCAAACTCATCACTACTTGAATCGATTAACGTTTGCATAACAGTAACAGTTTCACCGTCCGTCAATCAAAAGTTTATTGCGAATAAAATAAAATTAAGACAATTTTTTTTTTTAAATATTAATCAGCACAAACTTATCTAATGACAGACGCACTAGTAATAAATACTTACATATATTCACTCGGAAAAAAAATGCCTAGAAGTATTTCACTTATGTCACTCGAAAAAATGTAGTATACATAAAAGAGATACGGGTCTGGTTCAAAATCCCGGAAAACAAAATCCCGAAAGTTCAAAATCCCGAAAAATCAAAATCCCGAAAAAACAAAATCCCGAAAAAATCCCGAATAGCAATCAATACTGAAAAATCGGATTAGTGATGCAGACAATCGCCTGTGTCAACAGTTTTCTTAATCAGCAGAACTTGGGTAGCTTTTTATCATTCGGGATTTTGAACATTCAAGATTTCGATTTTTCTGGATTTTGATTTTTCTGTATTTTGATTTTTCGGGATTTTGATTTTTCCGGATTTTGAATTATCGGGACTTTGATTTTTCAGGATTTTGAACTTTCGGGAATTTGGTTTTCGGGATTTTGAACGGATCCCAAGAGATACAAATAGGCAATTTAACTTCTACGTGGTATATATTTTACACAGGGTGATTCACGAATGTTGTGCCAAAAAGCTAGAGCGTGTAGGTTGGGTTAAGACAAGAAAAAAATCGTATGGGAGGGGGTCTATTCCCCTCCGTTTAGCCGGGAGGGGCAATTTTCTAAAACATGACTTAAATTTGAAAAAAAAAATTATTAAAAAATAACGGTAACTCCTACAATGCCATGCTATACCTTTTTGTAAAGCCAAAAACTTATTATCTTATTGTAATTTTAAATGAAGTTATTCTATTGAACTTTTTAAATTTTACGTAACTAAGTATTATTTTTGTTCTCAGAATTCAATGTTTCCATTAATTTTAAATCCAACACTGAAAATTGTATGGTTCTATGACTTTTTGTTGCCAAGCTATTGAAAAATAACCGAACCTACTTCTTCACAAAAACACGAAAAAAATGGCTAAATGAACACTTGTGAGTGCCATCCCGTAAGGCTAGATTTTCTTGTTTTTGTGAAAAAGTAGGTTCGGTTATTTTTAAATACATTGGCAACAAAAAGTCACAGAGCGGAATCACATATTTTCGGTGTACATGACCCCCACCCAGTGGCGTAGCTAGAGGGACAAGAGCCCTGGTGCATAGGGAAATCGGGCCCTCCTCCCCTCTTTCCGCGTAGTTTGAACTTATATTGGTCTTCAAAATTATTGATAGGAATACGAATAGGAAACAGTGAGTTGAACTTATACCTAGTAGGCTAAATCCATACTAGGTCTCTATTAGAATCTCCATGTGTTTAATAGAAGAAAAAGGGAATAAATAAACAACGACGCAAATGACAATATAGAATATTTATTATACAGATGAGATTTAATTAATCTCAAAAAAACGATTTTTAACAGAATTCACCGTCCAATTCATAATTTCTTGCGCGCTTTAATTTTTGCGAATTCGTCTATAATTTCACTCAAATCCAAGTTTGATGCCGCCTCATTTTCGATTGCAATTTTCGATAAATGTCGGAGGCGATCTTGTCGAATGCTGTTTCTTAAATATTTTTTTATAATCTTCAGTTTACTGAAAGATCTTTCTGCTGCCGATGAAGTAACAGGAATTGTATGAAACAGTAGCATCGCTGTATACACTTCCGTAAGGTCACATTCGATTTCGAGCACGCCAAATTTTGTTATAATTTCTTTGCAAAGCTGGCGAATAGACCACGTTTATATCAATTGAGGGAGGATCAGATGATATACGCAATATTTCTTCTGAAACTGATCACATTTCTTTAGTAAAATCGTTTCATTCCAGCTAAGCAATTTTTTTGGAATCAGGAAGTCGAACGATTTACAAACTGCACTCATACCAATAAAACGCACATCTAACTGATTGATTATTATGTCGAGTACATTGTTGAAAATAGTTACTCTAAAGACTTCTTCCTGGTTTTCGAATCGGTGATCAGAAGCCAATTCATCGAAATGCTTTTTTGTTGTCGATCATGTTGAAAGCTGCCATAGATTAAACGGTCACTGTTGTGCTGCAACCTTTATCATACATATTTTGTCATCGGAAATTTTTTTTATCGAAAGTGAGTTCTAGCAGAATTTGGTGCCAGATGGATGGATGTGCGGAAAAGAAATCATAGCATTAGTGGTGATACTTGATGAAATAAGGCTGGTAGTAGGGAATTACGAATTACAACAGTCAGCGACACATCTACTCGTAGCGTCAACTATTGTAGTACGTCCCAGACCCCAGAAAGCTGAAAACATCGCCACAAATATCATAAATGAGAACTGATGCAAGGCAAGAGTGAATGAAAACTTCATTATAAAGTTGATAGGTGGAATTAGCGAATTGATCTCACAAACGTCAAGCACGTGAGCTTATCGCTGATCCAATGTGCTACGGGCGTACTAGAGACTCGAGGCTCTAGTTGCTCACAAGAATTTTTTTTTTTAATTTTTTTTATTTTATTTTTTTTTATCTTATTTCATTATTATTATTTTTTCAAAGCTGAGGTTAGAGGGCCCCCTGAGCTCCGGGGCCCTGGTGCAGTGCACCACCTGGCCCTATGATAGCTGCCCCCACCCCCCTCTAAGAAATCCATTTCATTCGCGTTCTTACAAATCTACAAAATAATGATGGTGTCCCTAAAGGCTCCTTTCTGTCTCTGATTCTCTTTCTTACCAATATACTACAAGGAAACCGAACAGCTTCTCGTTAGTGATTTGTCTATCACTTGCGGTTATAGGTACCATCTATAAGGCAAGTTATGGATTCCTGTAAAAATCACACATGCATTACGATGATAGAGAAGTAGAAATAAGTGGGTCTGGAAATTCCGTCCGTCTGTCCGTCTGTTTGCACCTCTACAAATTATAAGCGGATGGCTCAAATTGCTTAAAACTTTTTATTTAGTAATTATTTGGAATCACATACGCTGTTCTTTTTCTCAATTTTCCTAGGTAAGTCGAAAAATAACGGTACCTCCCGTAGAATAAATATATAATAAACAAAAAAGTTTAATTTTCTCGAAAACGATATTGATAAGGCTTTCAGGGTACCTACTATTTTTTTAAACAGTCTATCTTTTAGTAAGAATAGATTTTTCGAATTTTGTCTTATAACTGTATCTCTCATAATACCGGTTTTTCTACAATAAGGTTTTCTTGTTAACTGTTTTTTCGACTTCAATCAAAATTTTAACGCAGGAAGCCATTTATCTTATAATGGAACAAAATTTGCAAACACTTTTTTTTTTATTTTTAATAATTTCCAAAAAATATTTAAGTTTTCCAAATATGTAATTTGAAAACGAGTGTATTGAATTATTTTTAAACAATTTTCCAGATAAAAACTACAGATTTTCGTATTAAATATTTTTTCAAAAAGTTTTTCAAAAAAATCAGGTTTTTTTAAACATGTCGCAGGTGGACGGTTTAAGGATATATCAAAACACAGGTGAGAAGCGAAGCCGGGTGGAGGCTGGTTGTGGTGTTGCAGCGCATGGTCCCCCACCCGATGCGGTTTTTTGATATGTGCCTTAACCATCCCAACTGCATCTTGTTTAAAATTACCTTAAAACCTGAATTGGGCGGATGTGGGACGTGATGTGAGACCGAAAACCAGCCTATCTGCTTTTGTTTTTTGGTCTTTTTCCCAAAATCAACTAAATTATTTTGCTTAAAATATTACCCAAAAAAAAGAATGTCCTGTACTTAACTGTAGATTTATTACAGCATTTCTGGAAATTGAAAAAACTACACAAATTTGTTTTTGGAAAAAAATGCCAGAAATTTGTATGACGAATTTTTTGGCGTTTTTTTCAAAAAAGAAATCTGGCGTAACTTCCGGGAGCCATTCTATATTCTCCTATCCAACTTTCCTAAACGATCGCTGTGTTAATTCATGATAACGGTATAAATAGCCCAGTGAGTGTGCGCTGATAAAATAAAACAAAAGAGTGAGGAAGAATTTTTTTTTGAAAGAAGCTTCTATAACGTATACTCGAAATCAATTACTTACAATTATCAAAATCAAAGTAGGTATCACCATTAATTTTTGTTTTGCTAGTTTAATTATGTATGCACCAGTATGATCTGCTTCAACCATGTCACACCACACTATAGTGAGTCTCCAACTTTTGTAGGATAAGCTACTTTTCCGGATAGTTCATTGGCAGCGGCCAGTTATAACAGCGCCCAGCGCAGCGGCAAGACAGCCAGACACTTTAGTTTGATTTACATAGTGCTGTAAAATGGAGGTCAAAGAAGAAATAAATTTATTGTTGCTTTGGGAACTTTTACAAAAAGAAAAACTTGTGGCTGTTGTGATAAGTACGCGCGTACTGAAAGCTTTTCACACAGTGGAGTGCGGTCGCCGGCCGCCTAATGCGGGCGCATGCTTCCTAGAAGAGCTCGTTGGCCGCTGCGGCCTGGCCGAGCGACATTTTTACTTGCGATTATAGGTACTATAAGGCAAGTTATGGATTCGTGCAGAAAAAAAAATTTGACATTACAATCACACATGACATTACGATGATGGAGAAGTCGAAAAAAGTGGGTCTGGAAATTCCGTCCGTCTGCTGTCTATCTGTCTGTCTGTCTGTCTGTCTGTCTGTCTGTCTGTCTGTCTGTCTGTCTGTCTGTCTGTCTGTCTGTCTGTCTGTCTGTCTGTCTGTCTGTCTGTCTGTCTGTCTGTCTGTCTGTCTGTCTGTCTGTCTGTTCACGCCTCTGGAGGCTTCAAATTTTGCCGATTTGCTTCAAATTTGGTATTTAGGATTTATTTGGCCGTCCCTCGGAACAAATTTTTTATTTTTGCTCTAGGTCTAAAAATAACGGCACCTGCCATACAAACTTGAAGACAAAAATTGATTTTCTCAAAAACGGCTGTAACGATTTTGATAAAACTTTCAGAATGCTATTTTTGCAAGACAATCCATCTTTTGGTTAATTTTTTTTTTCAAAATTTGTCTAATAACGGTACCTCTCATAGAACCAGTATTTTCAAATCATATTTTCTCGTAAACTATACATTTGATTTCAATAAAATTTTGTCCACAGGAAGTCATAATTTTATTAATATGGCATTTCAAAATTTTCAAAAAATTTTTTTTTTTGATTTTTTATAATTTTTTCAAAAAATTAATTTTTTTTTAAATCATTTTTCAAATGTAAACTACAGATTGCCATATATTTGCGTACTCAAATAAATTTCAATATATTTTTTTAAAAAGTTTTTCAAAAATAACCTTTTTAAAAAAAAACTGGTCGAGCGATTTTCAATATTTTTTTTTCCTAGATTGACGTATAGCTTTGAAATTTTATTGCATACTTAGTTTTTCCGAGAAAACTCTTAAACTAATTTAAAAAATAAAAGAATTTTCGAAATTATTTAATTTTTTTTTTTAATATCCATATATGCCACTACGCAATTGCTTATCATAAGAGCAAGTTCGTGCGACCCAGTCGTGCATTTTATTTAGTTCACGAAACATGCTTGTGAAAAAACGTTTAAAAAAATGATGCACGTGTGTATTTAATGTGCAGGAATATGGAATGCTTATAAAACTTTAAGTTCAACATATTATATCCCTTTTATAATTAAAGATAGAAATAATAAACTGTCAACCAAGTATTTAAATACATTTGTTTGTATTTTTTCGTTCATCCAGAACACAAATAACTCAGTAATAAATCCAAAAATCACTGTCGAAACGGATAATCCTTACCTGGGAAATAAGTAAATTGAAATTGCCTTTGTAAGAGTGTCGAGATAAGTGTCCGCTGGTAATTTATAGGTGCCTTCCATTCCCGCAGTGTGGCGGTTCACACTAATAAATGGTTAAGAGTGCGTGAATCACTTGACCTTTGCTCATCGAAGCAGTTCGTGCAACAATATTTATTCAATTTATATCTTTATTTAAGCAATAGTATTGAGCAGTAAAATAGTGCTCATTTTTATTAAATGAAAAAATCCAGAAGCAAGAAATCCTTTGTCTACCAAAAAACATTCAATCAGAATATTACTGCACAAGTGCACACACCGATGTATTGAATTGTGCTCTGCTTTTTGCTTGACTTAAAAAAAAAAAAAAAAAAAAACAAATACATCGACACAAACTACTATACAAAAACATTTTGCTTTGTTTAATATTGTTTACATCGATGGTTTCTGTAAACCTTTAAAGGAGGCAACTTTGGGATAGAAAGATCAAATTATTTAACCACATAAGATAATTGATGTCTGCTCGAAAAGTTATAGCATCATATAATCCTTCTTCTCGTCGAGAGTTTTAACCATAGAATTCAATTTGAAATCCATTACTCTACCACATCACATTCATATTCCATTACCGAAGCGAAGGGCCTTTTCTATCACACATCACCTAGATCCTAGACCCCAGAGAATCTGAACATAAAGCAGATTGAATATTTTTCAACCATAAAACTAGAAACTTTTAATTGCATTTACGATCGTGTATACTTGTTGTGCGTTTTTGTTTTAACTCACAGTGTAAAGATGGTTTCCGTTTTCATATCCTTGTTTGCGTGTCCTGTCCATATACAAATTAATGCAAAATTTTACACACAATGTTCCCGAAGCTAATTGATGAAAAAGTTCATCCTAAAAATAGGCAACAAAAAACACAACAAATCTGTCTTCAGTTTCGTATCTATAACTCGACCTTCCTTACAACCCAGAATCGCTCTCAGTTTGAGGATAAGGTTACTGTTAATTAGATTGTTGGCCATAATATCGTTGATTGGGCATAGAGATCCTTTTTATAAGTTTTATTTACCTTTGAAAAAAAAAAAAAAAAAAAAATTACCCTTGCATGGAATTTGAGGTTTCAAGAATGAGAAAACTTTTCAACAAAGAAACAAGAGAAAAATTCTTTATGAAATGGTCAGAGTGAAAGTTTTCATAAACTACCACCACACCACCCCCAACCCACCATGAACAATGTTAACCCATCAGCAGGACCTTTCTGTATTGTAGAAGTAGGTACACCTTATCGGAATTAAAAAAATTTAAAAGTTAAAACGCCGGCCGCCGCGCCGTGTCGGTCGCCGCCCTTAGATAAAACAGCAAAAACAGTCACTCTTAACTCACGTTGTTTGTATCTGTGCACACTTTTCTTCACCTGGGTATATCCTTTTTTGTTTGGTCCTTTTTATTTTTCTTTAAGTTGGAGTTGTTTCGTTGGCGAAAATTCCTCTGAATCATCAACTTTGTTGTTAATTTTTTGTTTTTTTGTTTTTTTTTGCTGTTGTTTGTTCTGCGTCCCTTTTCAGAGTTTTATATTTTAATATTAAGTTCACGCTTATTTTTAACTCCCCGCGGGCAAATTTGAAAAGTTTTTGTATTTTAGAGAATTTTTTTTTGTATTTCTCGTACGCATTGCAGATGATGGTATGGGGGATGCGCTCTCTTCCTGATGATTTCCAGTTCAGAGATTTTAAATTGGAAGGTGAATTTGTTCACGAGGAGGTAAATTTACTTAAACATATACCTTTATATAAAGAAGGTCCTTGAATGGTTTTATGTACTTCAAAAAAAAAACAAGTTTGAGTGGGGTGTTATAAATCCATCTTAGTGCGGGTTAACCTTAAGGACTATTTTATGGAGGTGTTTATTTTGTATTTTGAAAAGTTTTTGAAAACTGGGTTTCAAAAGGTGGGTTTGTTTGTTTCTTTGAAACAAGTTGAATTAAGATTAAAAATTAAGTGAATTTCTTCAAGAGAAACACTTGAAATGAAAGTAATCAAGCTTGCGACACAGTTTGAATAATTAAAATCAATTACGAAGACCTTGTTTATGAATACATATTTATTTGCCGATTATTTTCATTTTTTGTCTTTTATTTATCAGGCGTAAATTTGTTTTCTTTGTTCTTACTGTATCAAAATCTAATAAAGAAACAATGGAAACCATTTGAAATAAAATTGATTTAGTTTTTTTTAGTTCGTGTTCAATCTTACCTTTTTAAAGGATTTTCTTGTGGTGGGTGTCCTGTTAACTTTTACTTTCATGACACAGCAAAGTTGAATGCTCTCCTTCACACTCAAGTAGATATCCCTTCAGAGGTTCTTTATTGTGTACCTATGTCGTGATAGCTGAGGGAGTTCTCCTTCTTCTTGGTCAAATCTTCACAGATAAAGTTTGAATTACTTTTTTTTCAGACTTAGTAACATTTAAAGGATTTTTCTTTCGAATACGACAGTGGGAGGATACAAACCATGGCGGGAAGAAAAGATAATGTGTTGTTTATTCTATCTCATTCTCTCGCTATTTTAGTCCTAAATTGTATTTATGTGTTTGTCTCTCGGTCGTGATGCATTTTCGTTTCATCGAATTTTAAGGAAGTTTCACTGCAAAAATCATTTTGTAACAATGCAATCCATCAGAACTGATAAAAGCACAAAGACTTACGAGTATGACATAGTCAAAAAACCAAAACCAGATTAATTTGAAAAACGAATAAAAAAGGCAAAAATGAGTGAAATAAAACAACATCATGAGGAATTTGACTTTAAAAATTCACTTTTCCAACAAATTTTGCAAAAAAAAGAATTGATTTTATTTGAAATAAATTGAATTGAATTGAAATTGGATGGAAATTGAGTTGAAATTGAATTAAAATTGAATTGATATTGGATTGAAACTGAACTGAAATCGAATTGAAATTTAACTGAAATTGGTTTAAAATTGAATTGAAATGAAAAAATTGAAACAATGGCTCAAGTTTTTACTTGCGATTATAGGTGGGTAGATACTTCATATAAGGCAAGTTATGTATACGTAAGCATTTTTACTTGCTCAATAGGGCAAGTATTGGTTTCGTGCAGAAAAAAAAAATCTAGGTTTTAATCAAACATGACATTACGATGATAGAGAAGCCCAAAAAAGTGGTTTTCGCCATACCGTCCGTCGGTCTGTCTGTGCGTCTGTGCGGATGTGCGGATGTGCGCTTTTACACGTCATGCTACAGCCTAAACCGCTTGACGGATTTTCTTCAAACTTGATATATAGTAGTTTGAAGAAAAACGGTTGTCGAGGTTTTTTTTATTTCGTTTTAGCCCAGCTCAAACTGGTACCTTTCAAGTAACGGTTTTTTTCAATTTGAATTTTCTCGAAAACGGCTCTAATGATTTTGATCAAACTCAAAATTTAGCTTACTTTAAGCATTTCTAGCAAAACTGCGTTTTTCGTTTTTGGCTCAAATAGTCCTAACGAAAATCAGGTTTTAACGGCTTTTTTTCAAATAGCCATAAGTTCACAACGGCTTGATTGAATCGACTAAAATTTCGTTTGATATATAGTTTTTTATAGTTTTCTATAGGATGACTTTGTAAATTTTTCACTGCAGCTTTTCTAAACGGTGGCTTCCATACAACGAGCCGATAAGTTTTAGCCAACATTTTTTGGTTTTTTCTAATTTGCTCGAAAACTACTCTAACGATTTTGATTAAACTTTGTGTGTTATATTCTTTTAGTGTTTTTAAGAGAACTGCGTTTTCAGTTTTTGGCTAAAAATGCAAATAACGGGGATCTGCTCTTAACGGCTTTTTTTCAAATGGCCATAAGTTCGCAACGGCTTTATTGAATTCACTCAAACTTTGTTTGTTATAGTTTCTTACAGCTTCCTATCAGATGGCATTGATTTTTTTTCATTTTCTTTTTTTGAAATGGTGGCTCCTATACAAAGAGCCATTAGATTTTGGCCAATTTTTTTCGTTTTTTATTATAATAATTTACTCAAAAAAGGCTCCCCCGATTTTTATGAAACTTTGTAAGTTACATGTATAGAATACTTCAAAGAAGACTGCATTTTTAGTTTTTGGCTACACATGATAATAGCGGAAATTGGTAATATCAGTTTTATTAATTTGGCCATAAGCGGAAATTTATATCATTTATATCACCCAAAAGACGACATCTAAATTTGATATACTTAAGGTTACTAAACGTTAGCTTTCGTATATCGAGTTTTCCAGTTTTAGCCAATTTTTTTTAGGTTTTACCAAATTTTTCAAAAATGAGTTGTTCTCATTGATCGAAAAGTTTGTTTTCGTCGTACTATTGCACCCACAGAGCAAGTACGTGCGACCCAGTCGTGCATTTTATTTTTTCGACAGTCAAACATAACATTACGATGGTAGAGATGCCTAAAAGTGTGGGTCCGACAATTCTGTTTGTCTGTCTCTCTGTCTGTATCGGCACCTACAGTCTAAACGGCTGGACCGATTTGCTTCAAACTTGGTACACAGTATTATTATGAGTTGTTACAGAGTTGTTTTTTCTCGTAAACCACTGACGGATTTCAATGAACATTTTCACTGAGTAGCCCTTTTATTAACAGAATAATTTTAATACATATTTGAATTTTCCAAAACAAATATTTTTTGAGTTTTTAAAGAAAGTTTATTTTTTTTTAGTTTTTTTTTTTCAAAAACGATTTGTTCAATTTTTAAAATTTTATTTTCTTGATAAAAACTACAAAGTTCTATAGATTGGCATATTCGAAACAAAAACGTGTGCGTCACGGGACGCTCAACAGAAGTGACAACTTAAGCTAATCTAAGTTGAACTATTTAATATTGAAATTGTTTAATTTGAGAAAAGCTTAGCGTATTACCTAAACTTTATGTATGATGTGAGGAAAGGTTATTTATTGATAAAATCTTTTTTTTTTATTATAAAATGCGCTGTGGGTTAAAGTGAGACAGGAGGAGCATGCCTACTACTGCCATATGCGTGAGAGAAAGGGAAGCCAGACAGAGTGGCGAAGTACCGCCCCAAGTAACAATTCCAGTTCGTTCTTAGCTCTATCAGCGCTTAAAAAGCTACATTATTTGGCTGTGTTAAATTCACTTAGCCTTATAAGCGCCAATAAAGCTGTAGTTAGCCTTATTTAGAGCATTTTTTTCGACTTTGGGAGCTAATATGAGCTCCATTTTAGTTCTTGCATAGCGGTTGTAGTGGGCAATAGCATTAGTGTAAGTGCTGTTGTCACTTTACTGCTAATTAAAAGCTTCTTTTTCAGTAAAAGAAAGCACGATTTGGGCTCCAAACATGATACATGAACGCCTGCATATTCTACAATAGAAACAAAATGACATTTACATTTTTATTTAGAGCACTTTTAGCTCTATTAAACATTATCAAAAGCCAATTATAAGGCTTTTCGCTGAGAAGTCGAAATATAAAAACGATTTGCTTAAGTGTTAGTAACATATTATAGATATAATACGTATTTGTAAAAAAAAAGTCTGTCAATATTGTATTTGAACGAGATTTTATTTGTGTTTGTAATTTTATGTTCGCATACCATCAATAATTATTATTGGCAAGAACAAAAAAAAAAAACGATGCCTGCAGTAATATCTAAAAGAATATGATAACAATTTTGATATTAATAAAAATAAATAACCACGATCAACTTCTAGTGGATTCTTAGTGCGATTTAAAATTTTTCACAAATGTTAACACGTTACCTGGAAAAACTACAATGCGCCCGCAAAATAATCAATATTAAGTTATCAAATAGCATAATTTTTTAGTTTTATTTATTCAAAAAACAAATTTTTTTAACAAATCACATCGAAAAGACTAAAATAAATGCTTTACTCAGTGTTAAGAACGTTTAGTAAAGTTTTATTTTGAAGATAGAGATTTTCAGCAAATAATTTGTATAAATATTTCTTATTTGCATTGTTTTTTCTTTTTAATAGTCACCATTTTTGAAGCAAATTTTTCATACTCTATCGAGCCCTTATATTGGCGTGAGACCCAAGTATTGTTGCACTAGAGCTAAGAGAACCTATATTTAAATGTCAAGTCGATATGACAGATTTAAAAAATACAGGGTGTCCTATACTGTAAACAAAGCGTTTGAAATATTAATATGTACTTCATTTAAGTTTTGCGTTTGTAAAATATTTTGCGTACAAATATGAAGACATACTTTTCTGGTAACGGATATGGATATGTAATAAAATGGGATGCATATATGCTTAAAAGTTATAACATTGTGGTCAAATTGTTAATTTGTTAATTTTTCTAGCGGTATTAAAATTTCTTTTCATATACAGTTTGTCCATACATTTTGAGTGAAAACACGTATATAACCTGAGTACGCCTAGACTGCGGAGGATTACTAATAAAGTATAGTACTATAGGCGTAATTCCTGTCACTTCTTTTCAAATTCTTCAAATTCTTTGAGCCTAGTCTCGTGGAACTTAACAAAAATATTTTTAAGTCTTTCTATTCATTACTGACAAGTACAAAACTAAGAAGGACATTAACAGTCAAAAAGTGACATGAATGAATATGAAGTCCAATTTTTTTTTTTTTAAGCATTTGGGTACAATAAGTGCTTTTTTACTAATTTAACGTTGTGAGTTCGAGCCCCAGCTTGGGCGGCAATTTTACAATATTCCCTTAGCTTCAACTGGACCCCACATGTGAGATTTTCGTGAGATAAATACCACCTAGTTCTCAATCTATTGTACCAACAAAAATTATTTCCTATCTTTCTATTCCTTCTCATTTGCATTCAAAAGACCTTGAGACTTACAGGCATATAGTTAAAATAATTATTATTATAGGGAAATTCAAATAGGTATCTTATTAACTAGTTTAAAAAAAAAAACAAGATTTTAATCCGAAATCCTTTAAATGTCGAGGTTGTAACTTTAATATCTTAGAAAAGTTTTGGTAGTGTTAAGTGCAAAAAAAAAATATTACTTGTCATTTTTATATTTTTTCATATGACACCCTGTTTACCTACACAAATTATCTGGTGAAAAAATATCTTCAAATGTACTTATATCAACGAACCCTTTTGGAGCGCGTATGAAGCTCATAACACAAACACAAGAAAACAGTACATATGCCACATTCTTGAAAGGCTGATGTTTTTACTAAGTTTTAAACAAGCTCTAAATAGGGATTCGATTGTGCCAGTTGATTTGAATGAAAAAAACAAACACTTATCGAACTTTTTAAGAACTAGTAAATGCATAATAGTGCTTTAAATCAGCTCTATAATAGGTGAACTCTTTACGCACAGCAATCAGACGAAAATTAAATTATTTATGTATTTTCTTTTTTTCATACAAAATTCAAAACACTTCAGAAAAAATTTCAATCATTTATTAACAAAATTTCATAATTTTTACATAATTCATTCCGATTTAGTTCTCGGAACATATTCAATATTCATTTTATAGTTTATTTTCTTAAAAGGGCCATTAAAACTTATTCTTTCTTGGTCTGTGAAAGTGCCGCAGGTTCATTAACTTCTTCCATACTGATTAATTTTGTTTTCAGTTTTATTTGTCTACAGTCTAGCTATTCACTGCAAACACTTTCCCAATATGTTATATTGTTTGTGAGTCTTTTTTTTATGAACAAGGCGTATTTTAACAAATAAAAAAACAACAAAGTTTGTAAACGAAGCGACTCATTCGTTTGACAAACATTTTCATACTACAAGTTAAGTACTATAATCTCTCTCTCTCTCTCTTCCTCTATCATGGCGGTAGCACAAAAGTGCTCTATTTAAAATTTAGAACAGTTTTATAATAGCAATACATTTTTGTATTGAGATTTGTGATTGTCTTAACCATAAACAGATCTATTCAAACTCTAAAGTGACTCTTCGTACTTCTAAAAAGCTTATCTAAAGCACAAGAAGACAATACCGACTGAGCTCTAATACAGCCATTATAAACGAAGTTAAAGAGTATTTTTGTAAAGCTAAAGGCTTTTAAAAGTAATAGAGCTAAGAATTGTTCTTATACTGCAATATAGAGACAGATTTAAAACAAAAAACCCCAGAGCTGCAAATATCTTTAAAATCGAGCATGAGCTTGGCATCTACCACTTTAAGAGCTGTTTAGGAACATTTTAATTACTAGCAGCTCCAACCATGTTACTTGGGGCGTTACTTTACAAAGCGGTTTACCCTCCCATAAGAAGTTATCACTTCAAAAATTAAAAATTATTTCGAAAATTCTTTTATTTTTTCAGTTAGATTAAGAGTTTTCTCAGAAAAATTAAGTATGCAATAAAATTTCAAAACTAAATGTCGATCTAGGAAAAAACATATTGAAAATCGTTCGACCAGTTTTTTTTAAAGTGTTTTTTTTTTGAAAAACTTTTGGAAAAAATATTTGAAATTTTTTTTTGGATATGTGATTATGAGAAAATCTGTAGTTTTTATCTGGGGAAATAATTTTACGAAATTCATTTCACCTGTTTTCAAAATATTTCAAAAACCAACTTTTTTTAAAAAAGGTTTTTAAAAACAAAAAAAGTTTTTAAGAATTTTGAAATGCCTTATTAATAGGGTTATAAATGAGTTCCTGTATCTAAAATTTTATGGACATCCGATGAATAGTTTATGAAAGTCTATGAGAGGTACCGTTATAAGACAAATTACGAAAAATCTTTTCCAACCAAAGAATAGATTGTCTTAAACAAATAGCATTCTGAAAGTTTCTGTAAAATCACGCCCCTAACTAAACTAACTAGATATGAATAGTTCAACGATATTTTTCCGCTCTGGCAGATGACAGTTATTTCATGATTTTCAATTTATGTTTGGTTATCTCAATGACTTATGTACTACTTCTATGCATTTATGTACATACAAACGATTTGTCATCCCAATCTGTCGATCCGGCAAAACTTCAACGGATCAGTTCGGATCAGAAAATCCTATTTGGTTAGGGGAGAAAGTGTACACAAAATGCTCAACCATTTTCCATCTCACGCAGTCGCATGAACAATAAACAACTGAAGACTCAAAAAACCAATATTCCCTATATTTTTGTATGTATATGCATTCGCCTCCCGCAGCAAGCCGCTGTTCCAGTTTCAGAAATAAAATTCTTCTTTAGCAGACAGGAACAAATTCAATAACATTAATTTTTTGTGGCTGATGTTTGTTTAATAACTGCTGGCGCAATAAAAAAAAGAGGCTTGAGCCACGCCCAAAGTTGAGACTTTTTATTGTCAAGGCAATTACTATGAACTCAGTTATATTCAATTTTTAGCTCGCAGGTCGATTTGAACAAAACTAGACAAAACTTAAATTTTTTTAAATTAGATTTTAAATGGAAATAGTGGTTGTTGGTGTATTTAACAATTCTTTAACCACACTCTCCTACATAACCAAGCTATACAAACCGAAGTGTTCATCTTCTTACTTCAAAACTGCGACCGATAGTTAAAAAACATAAACAAAAATAATGCATATAACGACTTTTGACGGAAACGCCCATTAAAAGTGGGCGTGTCTTAAAAATTTGAAGCACTAACTGAGCTTTGATCATTAGGCAGTATTAAGGCATATGTGTAAGACTACAGCTGAATCGAGTAGTTTTTAAAAGATCTTACTTGAACAAAGGTATTTTATCAAAATCACGCCTTAAAGAGTGGGCGTGTTGAAACAAGTTACAGAAGAAAATGTAGAGATATATTTTTCAAATAACGAACGGAAGGGCGTAAGCCACACCCGAAATTCAAAAATTTCTTTTCATACACAAACTTTTTAGTTTCTACTCAGAGACGCAAAATTTTGGCTTGCGGGTTCATTATAAATACCTTTTATTTGCAAAAACAATTTTTGTATAGTTTCTAAAGAAAAATGGGCGTCAGAAACGCCCAAAATCAAATTTTTTGATTTCATACACAAGATGTTTAAGTGCAAGTAATACCCACAAAATTTTATGTTTTTCGTTTTAATATAACAATTACTATTTTATAAAATAAATATTGATAGTTTTGTATGAAAAATGGGCGTCAGCCAAATTTTTACTTGCGATTATAGGTACTATAAGGCAAGTTATGCATTCGTAAAAAAAAAAAAAATTCTAACAATCAAACATGACATTACGATGATAGAGAAGTCGAAAAAAGTGGGTCCGACAATTCTGTCTGTCTGTCTGTCTGTCTGTCTGTCCGTATGTCTGTCTGTATAGTTACCTACAGCCTAAACGGCTGGACCGATTTGCTTCAAACTTGGTACATAGTATTATTATGACGTCCTACAGAGGGGTTTTTGGAATTAGCATTCTAGCTCCAAAACTAACGGTACCTGCCATACGATTTTATGTGAAAAATTAAATTTTCTCAAAATCGGCTCCTACGATTTTGATAAAACTTTCTGAATGATGTTTTCTTTGCAAACTTTATGTTTTGGTTGGAATAGATTTTTCAGGAAAAGTCTTATAACGGTACCTCCCATAGGACCGGTTTTTTGAAATCCGATTTTCTCGTAAGCCACTTGACGGATTTCGATGAAATTTTTAATGTAGAAGCCCTTTTATAAACGAAATAATATGAATTCTTAAATTTTCCAAAAAATGTTTTTTTGAGTTTTTAAAAAAAGTTTCAAAATTTTTTTTTAACTTTAGTTTTTTTCAAAAACGGTTTAATCTATATTTTTTTAATTTTATTTTTCTGATAAAAACTACAAAGTGCTAGAAGTTGGCATACTCAAAAAAAATTTGGAATATATTTTCGAAAAGTTTTTCAAAAAAAACTGTTTTTTGAAAAAAACTAGTCCAACGATTTTGAAAAAAATTTTCGTCAAAATTCAAAAACGTAAAAGAAACCTGATGGCTTACTTCATTTCTCCAAAAAACGTTTAAGGTATTGATTTTAAAGTGATTTATAAAATTTCATATGATTTTTTCAGCGCTTTTTTCCCAAAATCTCAAGCACCCAAAACCATTTTAACACATTAGAGCAAGTTCGTACGACCCAGCCGTGCACTTTATTTATTTAGTTGGAAGAAGGTTTACCTGAAGCTTGCGCGTGCAAAATTTAAGCGTTATGCTTTTATAATAACTGTACAAAAAACATAATTGAATTTTACCAAATTGAGGTTCAAGAACTTACTTACTTACTTACTTGAACCAAAAATTATATACATATACCAAATTTCAGCTTTCTAGCTCAAACATTGCGACCTCTAGAGAGTATATATACGGACGGACGGACGGACCGACGGACGGACGGACTGGACATGGCTAAATCGACTAGGGTTTTGATTCTGAGGCAAAATATATATTCTTTTCTATACCTAACGGTATTGTTTCTTTATGTTACAAACGCCACACCAAATACAATATACCCATTCTATGGAATAGGGTATAAATATTTTCAATTCGAATAAGGAATCAAACTCATAATTTCTAATATCTAGCGACCAACTCTCAACCCACTCGGCCATCGTCACCACAATAATTTTGATGGCAAATTTACCCAACCCGTTACGTAGCAAAGCGGTTTACCCTCCCTAAAGAAGTTATCACTTCAAAAAAATTGAAATACATATATTTTTTTGAAAAGTTTTTCAAATAAAACCGTTTTTTAAATTTTTTTTCTTGTAACTCAAAACAGTTAAAGAAATCAGATGGATAACTTCATTTTTTTCAAGCTTTTTTCCAAAATCGCCAGCCCCAAGACCACTGTCAATCATTAGAGCAAGTTCGTGAACACACATAAAACCATACACAAAAGCCTATTGGCAAATTTTTTTTTTTTGAAACCATAGAACATAATTTGTTCTTATCGCATTCTTATACAATATCAACATCGCCGAAATGACTGATAAGGTGAATTCCGGTTAGTTGAATTAAATTGAGCTTATAAATGTATGTATGTAAGTATATTTCAAATTAAATAAAGAACTTTCTTCGGAAACCTCAAGCTGTTTCCTTAGAAAATCTTAATAGTGATAAGGTCTCAAAAACAACAAACAAGTACATTATACAAAAAAAAACGTTCCAAATGATATGGTCCAAAATGACTAACTCCCTCAAGATTTGCTGTTATCAGTTCGACTAATCATTGAACCATAACAGTAATTGAATCTTCAAAAAATATTTAAGATTACCATATGCAAAAAAATTACGAATACATTTCATATACAAATGACTAAGTGACTGTTCGGATTCGGATTCATCGTTCAAAAAAAGCTGCGGGAAGATGTTTTAGATTAGATGCGAAAATCTCATAAGCCAACGCCATATGAAAATTTCTTTTTAAAGCTGAATTCTCCCGAGAGTGTGCAAAGCAAAAATAAGTTTAAGCTACTAAAAAATTATTTATGCTAAGACTATTGAAGAGACAAATAATATTGAATGACTTTGGGGCTAGGAGAATCATCGCAATAGTGCCCCGAAGCGAAATGGCATTGTTTTTGTAGAGCCCCGAAGATATGGGTTCAATTCCCGATTTTGCTTAAGTTTTTTTTTCCAGGGTAGATACAGCTTTAAGCGAGGAGTTGAGTAAATCTTGTCATGAGAAGTGCATGGTGTAGATCTCTTCGATTCCTACAGAGCATAAATGCGCACACAGAAATGATTAAGAGTGTAATTAATTCCAGTACTGGGCTTGGAATTGCCGTGTCATATTAAATATTAGGTGAACTATCACAACAGCACAACAGCCAACCATATTGCAGTCGTTGGAAAACACTCAAATGCATTTCTTGAAGTCCGAACTTCTGAAAAGGAATTATGGATTACGATGTCTATTGAGATTTCAAAGACCGAGCAAAAACGTTTCCAAAAAGTTTAACACCGAGGAATTATGCAGTCACAAGAAGTCATTAGAGCATGACTCGCACTGGCTCCTCTCCCTCAATGTCATCATTATCAATTATAGAAGCTATGTTGATGGCAAGCATGCAAAGACGCCATCATAACTGCCGCTATACTGATATACTTGATTAAAGAAAGAAAATGGATGACCGGGTCGCACGAACTTGCTCTAATGTGTGACAGTGGTCTAGAGGCTTGAGATTTTGATAAAAATATATATAAAAAAGTTTTTTTTTGAAAAACTTTTGCAAAAATTTATCAAACAAAATTCAAAAATGCGGTTCATGATTATTCAGCAAATACATTTATTTATAACTAGCTGACCCGGCGAACTTTGTTCCGCCTTTAATTGATTGAATGTCCCTTTCGAAAGTCGAGCCTCTTTTAAGAAAGAATTAAACAATTGATATTAAATTGATTAAAATAACTTTTATTTAAACAGAAATGATTAAGTCACTGCGAACTTCTTCGCCTTTAAACTTGCCTTTGATTATTGTTGCTTGGATGACGTTGTTCATGAGTTTTTTCTCTGTCAACCTAGTTCCATTGCATACTTTTGCTTGGTTCAGATTGCGCAGTATTATGATGACAGAGCCGACTTTGAGTTGCAAATTGTGCGGTGGTAGACCGGGAACATCCAATGAATTCAAAAATTCAATTGGATAGTTTGTTGCTTCGTCATCATTTGTTACGCGATCCACCGACTTGAGCGAATGCAGTGGAGCTGCGATTTAGTTTTGAATGATGAAATTCAAATCATCGACGTCCTTATTTGTCGCAGCTAATATCGCGCGTTCACTGAGCCAATCGTGGTTCAAATAACTGTGACCGATGTTAGGGAACACTTTGCTGATGAGTTCTTCCTTCTATGATGTGAATTGCAGCATCAACGGTAATTCAACCATTTACAATTGCCAATTGTTTTTTTTGCAAAATCATCGGCTGATGGATCGTTCTGCAACGCAACTCGCATGTTCGTCGTCAACTGCAGCTTCTTTACGTATCGCCAGAAATACGATAATTTTAGGCAAGCGTTCAGTTCATCTGCAGGCGTTGACCGCGGGATTACTGGTAAAATTTGAGGGAAATCACCGGCTAGCAATATCATTGCTCCTCCAAAGCGCCTGATATTGTTCCGTAAATCTTTCATTGTTCGATCAAGAGCCTCCAATGCTCGCTTGTGTGCCATTGTGCATTCATCCCAGATGATAATTTTGAAAGTTTTCAACACTTGTGCCATAGCAGAATTTCTTGAAATAATGCATGTTGGTTCGTCATTCAACTGCAGATTCAGTGGCAATTTTAACGCTGAATGTGCTGTGCAACCACCTTCCAACAACGTAACCACTATTCGAGAAGAGGCAACCGCAAGCGCGATTACGGATCTTGACCGAATTGAAGCCAAAATCAACGAAAGGGGAAACGTTTTGCCAGTTCCACCAGGTGCATCAAGGAAGAATATGCCACTGTTACCATCGTCAACCGCCTTCATCAATGAGTCGTCCACGTTCTTTTGCTCGGGATTGAGCAGTGGGACATTTGTGCGAACTGTTTCTGTCAAAGTGTCTCGATCGTGTTCTCGCTCAACAGGTTGCTGCAATGAGCATACACATGTCTTCGATCAATATCAGCTCCTCGTTGCGGATCTCATCGTTGATTTGAAGTTCGGGATTTAATGTTGTTCTTCGAACTCGATGCAAAATATCGTCAGCTATGTTGTCCTTGTATTTGTCCCACAAAATGAGGGGGTTCGATGGAAAACATGTCGAGATGATGATGGCAAACTATCTACGAATTTGAGTCGCAGGCGCAGAAACTGTAGCATCGGCAAGTGTTGCGTCCCAATGAATGTCGTTGGCAAGTAAATTCATCCGCTGACAGGCTTCTCTAAATGTGGCACACAGCACATCATCAACAGTCCGCAGGTTCTTGTACAAAGTTTGACCAGGCACATTGACTAAAAGCAATCGCAAATAGAAGCAGTCGTCATTTTTGGGATGAACAGCATAGATACGACCAAGCGCATCAGTTTAATACACATCCGCATATCCGGCAACAGCTTGCCCTTGTTTTTGACGTTTAAATTTTTTGTACGGCGCATTCCAAATATAATAGCGACGCATTTCAGAGTAGAGCAGCTCTGGCGAACAGGTCACTTGCACAGGTGAAGAAGAAACTCGGCTCCGTTGTGTGTTTACCTGGTTCAATACAAAACCAACAAAAAAATCCCCATGCAAATCGGATGATATTCAGCCGAGTTAGGCGCGTACAAACAGACACCAATTCATTTTTATATACTTATATAGATTTTTGAAACAAATTTAATAAGCACTTTTCAAAACATTAGTTTTTTTTAAATTGCTTTTAAAAATACAAAAAAAAAATTTGGTGTGCAGTATAAATTCAACTACCTACACCTATTTAAATAAATTTTGAAAGTATCGGTTGAGTCGTTTTCGAGATAGTCGAAAGCAAAAAAAAACCGTCCTATTCCGAAAGTACCGTTCTTAGACATTTTTTAAAAACTTTTCTTTCAGCCATATGATTGGTAGTACCTAAAAGAATTATTAAACCATCTTTTTTCCTCTTCGTTATCATCGTAATGTCATGTTTGATTGTTATCTCAAAACTTTTTTTTTCGACGAATGTATAACTTGCCTTATAGTACCTATAATCGCAAGTAAAAACGTTAGACTCCATGAACTGTTAGAGATGAACAATTCAATAGACAACACCCCAACTACTTTTGTGAAATAAAACCGCTAGCGCTGATGTCTTGCCAGCCGAACTGTCTTCAGCGACCTTCTTTGGTGCACGAACAAACTAAAAAGGAGACCTTTTAGAATTCAATATCATATCCCCCATCCTGTTTACCCACGTTTCAGCAAAGGAAACGTCTTATCTAATTGGCAGTGGCGGATGATCGCTGCTCCATTGTTGCTCTTTCGAGACCTTAGACACCATACAAATGTGGTTGATCGCTAACTAGCTCGATAAAGAATTGCTTTTATCAGGGTCCCAATAAATCCAGAATATATAGGCACAGATGCACACACTAGCCAAATAAATTATTTCATAAAATATTACTCAGCCAAATAATTTGTTGTGCTTTCACTTTTGAGAAAATATGAAACATCATTTCCTTCAAGATGAATTCCTCTCCCAGGCTACGCAACAACTCATATAAGAAATAATTATGATGAAGTCATAATTGACATAATGTACGAGTACGTCTCAGAAGGGACTAAAGTATAGAGCATTTATGTTTCCAGAATTATATCAGTTTGAATAATTCAACTTAAAATAATCGGCATTTACAATATTCATGCGTTGGCTCATACAAATATTTTTCGTATGAATACATCAAAAAATTTCATCAGAATTTCAATCAAACATAAGCGAGAGCTACAGTATGTTGGCAACGAATTGTTTGATACCCTATTCCCTATTTTTTATGAGTATGAATTCGCTAGCGCAATAAAAAAAGGCGTGTGCCACGTCCAAAGTTGAGACTTCTCATTGCCAATGCAATTACTATGAGTTGAGTGACATTCAATTTTAGGCTTGTAGCTCCAAACACGCCCACAAGAGCCATTTTTGTTCAACAACATTTATTTGTCAAAATTAAATTGTGTTTTTTGTAAAGTTACGATCAAATCACAATTCCTTAAATTCTACACACGTAAGCTACAGAAAAATGTTCTCTAAATTAAATAAAAATATTTAAGTGTGGGCGTCCCTGACGCCCATTTTTTATACAAAACCGTCAATATCGTTTTTATAAAATAAAATTTCTTACATTAGAGCGAAAAATATGAAATTTTGTGGGTATTACTTGTACATAAACATCTTGTCTATGAAGTCAAAAAAATGATTTTGGGCGTGGCTGACGCCCACTTTTCATTAGAAGCAATAAAAAGGTAATTTTTGCAAATAAACGGTATTATCATAAATCTACAAGCCCCATTTTGTGCGTCTCTTAGTTGAAATTGTATATGAGAAGAAATGTTTATATTTCGGGCGTGGCTTACGCCCACTTTTCATGAGAGAACAAACAACATAGTTTTAAAAATTTAAGCTACCAATATTCATTTTTAGCCATTATTTTATTTTTTCCGTTATATGAAAAATATATCTCAACATTTTTTTTGTAAATATTTTCAATACACCCATTTTCAGGGCATGATATTTATAAAATACCTTTATTCGGCTGAGATCGTTAAAAAACTACTCGATTCAGCTGTAGTATTACACAAATGCCTAAAAACTGACTAACGATCAAAGCTGAGTTAGTGCTTAAAATTTGTTTTTACAAACTTTTAGGACACGCCTACTTTAAAGGGGCGTTTCCGTCAAAAGTTGTAAAATGCATTAATTTTGTAATGTTTTCTAACTATCGGTAGCAGTTTTGAAGTAAGAACATGAACATTTCGTATTGTATTTCTTGGTTAGGCAGCAGGTTGTGGTTCAAGAACTGTCAAATGCACCCACAATCGCCATTTCCATTCAAAATCAAATTTTTGAAAATTAAGTTATATGTCTTGTTTTGTTCAAATCGAGCTACAAGCTTAAAATTGAATGTCCCTAATCTCATAGTAATTACCTTGGCTATAAAAAATCTCAACTTTGGGAGGGGCCATATGCGGTACTTACTCATACAAAAATAGGGAATAGGGTATCCAACAGTTCTTTGCAAACGTACTGTAGCTATCGCTTATGTTTTTTATTAAAAACATTGACTTGGTTTCGAATTGTTTAGTTTTATAGCCTTTTGATTCTTAAGCAACAATAATGGACTTGTGGTTACGCTTTTTATATTTTTTTAGACTTTTAGAGAGTATGTTTTAAGCAGCTCAGCTGCGTAACTCACCATACTCGCCTCCTCTAATATTTTGAGCAATATGGTTTTGAACACTAACTTATTTTGCTAAATTCAAGAACTTAGTCTGGAATAAGTTTAGTGTGTATTTATTTTCCAAACTGATCAGTCTTATTTCTTACATTATTACATAAAGAATATGGCTTACTTTCCCAACGTAAATTTTACTTTATTATCGGCATGCCTGATTTTATATTTCTGCAGTTTTGTTGTCGTAGAAGGTGACTTGTTTAAATGCGACGAAGATATTCCGGGCAGAGGATCTTTAATTTCGGTTGGTACAAAATGTTCGATTAGCTTATCAGTATATTTAACATTTTTGCTTTAATTGAGTGTGTCTTCAAAAATATTCAACTTTAACTAAGCTTATTTTGCTGTTTGGTCTTAGGTGCTTAACAAGCCATGCCGTCGCGTCGTTTCGTCTTGATTTTATTCTTCATTTTGCGTCACTTATTTTAAACAACGCTTACATTTTTGTTCGCATTTTTAATGCATTGAAACTATTTGTATAAGAGCAGCAATGACTTCTACAAAACTACCAAAAATCTGAATTCTGAGTGCAAGTGAGTCAAGTGAGTGCATTCACAAGCCCATATTGCAAATTTGTGAAAATGTAATCCTCTAATCTCTAAGCATGCATTTGGGTTTACATTTGTCAGCCTTTTTGGTCCTTTGGCTCCTTCATTCAAAAGTTTTACGTTAAAAATTTCAAAAAGCAAGTTCAAAAGGATAAAAGATAAAAAGAAATGTTTGCAAAGTTAGATCATAACGCTATTTTCATATTTAATTATTTTACCTTTTTAAACCCTAGAAAAGGTATATTGCTTGCTGCATAAAGGGTATTTTTTATTTTTTTTTTTTATTAATTGCCATAAATTGACTTTATTGGACATTATAATTCTTTGCTGTTTTCATTTAAATATGGCTTCTGGCTCGGGTGTAGGTCCAATCTTGAGGACCAGTTTTCGATCACTACTTGCAGCATTTGGGGTCGTATATCGGAAATAAAGCGGCGAATGTTGATCTTCAAGTCGTCAATCGTATTGTAAATCAGGCGCGCGATTTAATCGCATGATTCACTACTTCAACATATTTGGGGATATTGGCTTGGGGATTTTCGCCCTGGGGATTCTCTCTTTAATAATTTTGTCGATGGGGATTTTACTTTGGGGATTTCACTTTGGGGATTATGTCTTTGGGCCAACTCACTGGGCCAAAATGAAAAATTATGCCCTCACCAAACTTTTTCTGCCCCAAATCAATTTTGGCATACTCTGTATAAAATATTGTGCCTTCTTGTTGAAACCACAGCCCCATAAAACATTAGCTTTTTCCGTAGGCACTGCACGACGTCTTAGATGATGACTGAAGACTATGAGTATTATCATTTAAAATGAACGTGGTTCGAAAACGTTCCATCGAATTAATTGCTCTGATGGACGATTGTGTTTACCTTAAATTGGACGAAGTTTGCAATGCGTTTCACGAAAAGGAACCATGTTTATTTTAAATAAATTTGCACAATTTGCATGCGTTGTTCAGGCGACAGTCGATTCGCAATGAAATGGCAAATCAAACTAAATATTAATCACATGGCACATTAAATAGTGGCTGCCAATTTAAACAGTGATGCCAACTTAAAGTTCTATACCTCTAAAAAAATACCTTTTTTCTACTCAGAATTAAAAGTCGAGTTGATCTGGCGATTTCGGTTCTTCCGTATGTATACTCTGTATACGAGGTGTATAAGGGTAGGGCTAAGTTCTGGAACCGGTAAAGTCCGCCAACAAACACGCCTTTTTTTGCCAAATGTAGGTAATATACGCCCACTTTGTTGTATCGTTTCTGTTAAAAAAAATAATGTTTAATAACTATCGGTCGAAGTATGAAGATTTATATTTCTACTTAATCCTTGATCACTTTGCAAGGTGCAGTTTAAAAATGTTTAGAATACACCTATATACACGAGCGCCGCGCCGCGCTAAAACGCCGTAAGCATTGAAAATCAATTTTTTTTTTTAATAAAATGATTCGAGTCCAAAATTTTTTGTTACTAAGGTCATAGTTATGAATAATGACTTTGTCTTGGCAACACTAATTTTTAGGTTTATTCAACAGTTTTAAATTTTCCCTGCAATTTCAATTTCATGAGCAATACGTTATCCGTTCCTTGCGTTCCAATCAATCTGAGCTGAAATGTAAAAGTTTTTAGATCTACATTTTATGTACATTGCTTGGTTATATTAATTACTTGTCATGCTAATGGGTATGTATATGTTAGTAAATTATGTTTTCGAAAGTGAGCTTTTGTATGACATCCATCATTTTCTTGGTCAACACAAAGCTGACGAAAGAAATCTTATTATATGAAGTCTGATAACTACTATTGGATTGGCATGCTAAGGATTCTGGGATAAGTCCCCGATTCCACCAACCCAGCAGATACAAAAATGATCGAGAAGGTATTTTACTTACCCAGGCTTCCCTGAGCTGTACGTCAATAGAAAGTATTTTTCATAACATTCAATGGAATGAGCTTTAAAGTGGTGTCCACACAGGAGAATATTTCTACTTTCCGGCTGTAGTGAGTCTTACTTACTTTAGGTCCATTGTAGAACACGGTCTCAACCAACATACCCCACCAGCTATTCCTGTCACCATCTATCCAGTCGCCTCTACTTACACACGTCAAGTAAGTTGAGGTCGTTTTCCACTTAATTGCGACACCCCCACCTTAGATGGGGTCTTCCGGTACTGCGTTGGCCTTGAGGGTTGGAATCAAAGGCTTAGACGGTTAGTTCGTATTCATTCAGACAGAGCGCATTGTTCTTCCGATGATGTCAATATCATCAGCATCACCATAGCCAAGCTGGCGCTGGTATTCACATACGAGTTTCATGTCTTAAGTCTTTCTTGACATCAAAGCAGTCGGTTTTGTTCGCCAACCGAGTTTAACTTGAAGTGACATGGCTCTGTATAGCTCGTCCCTATTCTTGCAGTGACTTTAAATTCGATAGAAGAATGGAAAGCGTATATCTGGAATTCTTGGGTACACTGATAGGGGCCAATCAGTTCACGCGCGAAAGGGTTCAGACGTTCACTCAGGAAAGGCGACTCATTCCTCTGTTTAGTTGGCATGTATTCCCATTCGACCAGGTTGTACAGATGAGTTGGTGTATGCTCATCACCAAGTCATATCCCGCTGTTTTGAAGAGTTCGTTCCAGCAGCCTTATTGGACTTTAACTTCGATATCTTTACCCGAACTTGTTCCTTGGTCGGGTGGACGGAAGTTTAATTCATCATCGTCCAAAGCAGCGATTAGTTTTTGTCTTCGCCGCTTAACAGTCTGCCGGAGTTTATTTTTCCAAACCCTCAGCACCCACTGCGCATCTAATACAACATTCCCACCCTCATCTCTTCGACTTCCGCTCGAGCTTTGTACCCCTTGGAAGAATGCTTTACCCTCTGGTAGAACTTTCGAACATTTCTTCAGCACCCCAATAGATTCAACAACTCCCTTATCCAGCTCTCCCTTCTTATTTCTAAAAAGCCGATGTTCCTCCTTCTTCTTTTGCTGGTTAACTGCACGAATAGAGCTCATGAAGCCTGATAAGCTTCGAACCAGGTGTTTCGTTGTGGTCGCCTAGTGAAATCCAAAACGAGTGGTAAGAAGAGTCAAGGCTTGCACAAAGGTTCTGGAGGTCTTTTGCGATTGCAGCTTCTCGATATAAATTTTTTTTTTCACAGTAGCTGCTCAATGTGCGGTCTATTGTAAACCAGCATTAGCAGTAGCTAAAGTCTACTACAAGTTAGTGGTTTGATTCTATGGTGGCCCTTCGGAAAGTGTAGACAATAATTTAATTGTTAGCATTTATGCTGTATATAGCAATATGTTCCATTTGGACGACGGTATGGTATCAGCTGCATGTCGCTTGTTTAAGGTCGGGACATTTCACGTATAGGACCGAATTTCGTTGCCCTTGTTTCGTAAGCTAAGTCGTCAAATCTGGAAGCCATCGATTACTATTCCAATATTTATAGTTCTCACTGAATAATTTTATTTTACTTAAAGTTTTAATCAGTTTTTGTTTTATTATTATGAGCTTGATTTTGTTTTTAGATGAACGGAACTTGGTACATTTTTCAACAGAAAACTTACAACGAGGATCAAAGTCATCAAGAGCATTGCACCGAAATAAATTTTATTGTGGAAAGTGGCAAATGTTTCGTTCAGAAAAAATCTCGACGAATGAATGACGGAGTCTTGGAACCCGAAGAAACGTCATCAAAATATCCTATTTTTAATGGAATATCGCCATCATCAAACAGCTTAGTTCTTCTCCAAGAGAAATTTATCTTTAAAAGTAAGTCCAAATGGAAGAAAAGCGAATCTTCGGTTTTATATTGATCATTTTCTTTTAATAAAAAAAATATAGATGTGACTACAATATACAAGGTCCTTGAACTCAATATAGCTCGAAAATATGCAATAGTATGCGGCTATGTTGCAAATGAGCCAGAAAAGAGTTCCCACTTTATTTTATCAAACAATTTAGAGCTCAACAGAAGTGAACTCAATGACATTATGGCAACTGCTCAAAACTCGTTTCATGGTTTTTATAATCTTACAGATATCAACCAGTCAGAAAGGTAAATTAACTTTTTTATTGAAAATTTCGATTTGTATAATATCTCCCCTCTATGTTTTAGCACTTGTGGCGCTTCTGGAATAATGCCAGCTCTTGTTCTGTTTACAGCGATTGTATTTTCAATTGTCAATGTATTCTTATAAATTGAATTTCTATTCAATTCCATTGTTCCAACAATATAGTTCTATTTATTGATTTCTTCTAATATAAAAACTCTTTATTTGTATTTTTGGTGTTTTTTTTTTTTTTAATCGTATCATGGCCCCCAAAAGGGTGACATCGATTTTGTGAGGTTTTCCTATTCTACGCGGTAGGCATAGAGCCCCTTAAAAATAATTAAAATTCAGAGGGTTGGGTACGATTTGCCACTGTCAAATCAGTGTTGCCATCTTATTCCTACTGCCAGTGTAGTGTTGTACTTCATTTTTTACTTGCGATTATAGGAACTATAAGTAAAGTTTTGCATTCGCAAAATGTAAACAATCAAACATGACATTACGATTATAGAAAAGCCTAAGAAATTGGACAGACAATTCTGTCCGGCAGGCACACACAGCTAAGAAAGAAGCTATCAGGCAATGCTTCATGACAGAACCGGATCTTCCAAGAGCGCTACCCGTGCGGTCGAACAGCAAAAGAGTAAGGAGGAAAATCGGCTTTGAAAAAAAAGAGAGCTGGAAAAGCAAGTGTTTGGATCGATTGAGGGGCAGAAGCAGTGTTCGAAATTTCTAAAAAAGGCTTAAGCTTTTTTCCAAGGTGAACAAAGACCGAGAGGAAGAATGTAGAGATGAGGTTCGGAATGTAGTACTAGATGCGCAGTCGGTGCTGAGAATTTGGAAACAAACTACGGCAGACTGTTAGCGGCGAAGACAAACACCTAATCGCTGCTTTCAACGTTGATGAAATAAACCTACGTCCACCCGATCATCAGGTACAAGTTCGGGTAAAGAAGTTGAGGTCCAACAAGGCTGCTGGAGCGGTAGGCTATCCGTTCGACCTCTTCAAAACAGCGGGAGATGACTTGGTGAGGACTATACACCAACTCATTTGTACAGGATGAAAATAGGCTTTAAGTGGACACCTAGCAATTAAGCCTTTAATTTCACGGTGTGCCTACTCGCATTCAGAGTTGGGCTTAGACCAGAGCCCTATGGAACATGTTGGTTGAGGAATGTCCTTGGTGCGGGGCGAGGTCTATCTAACACCTCTTGCATCTAGAAATAAAATCCGTAGATAATTATTATTATTATTATTATTTTATTTATTTGTGTTGAAAAAAGTTTGACAATTCATTATAATGGTAACATAAATATGGCATGGATATTTCCGTCTGCCAGAGTGATCGTTTCACATTGAATTTTAAGTATACAAAATTCTCTATTAAAAATTGGGATATATGTATAATCAAAAATATATTAAGCCTAGCTTATTTTATCCTTGGATTGCACACGAAGCATAAGTGGGATTTAATCCACTCCAAGATGGGGGTTATATTCACACCGAGCGCCCCTAGTCGCTCGTTGTTGGCGCTTCTTATGTTCTCCGCACTTTTAGTTAGTAGGCTTACAATTGAAATTTAATGCAAAATAATATTTAAAAGAAACTATTTCTGTATATAAAGGCATGTCTACAATAATTTGCTAGGGTTTTCCAGGACGCTTCACCATTTAGTATTCCATAACATTCGTTTGTAGTAATTCTACTCTTTCCAAAATAGAGTCTCCTAATCTCTTGAAGAATGGGACATAAACCAAGGAAGTGAATAATATCCTCTCTTTCGTTGAGATTACAGAGGCCACATATTCCTGTTAAATCTTCCCTGTAAGGAATAAAATTGAGATTAAGTATTTCTGTTCTCGCCCTTAAAATAAAACTAATATTTTCAATACTCAAATCATCCGTGAAATAATTACCACTCCCTAACCGATGGTTAAGGTTCCTGTAAATTAAACGAGTCTCCGAAGAAGATGCTTTTAAGACGTTGTCCAGGTAGATCTTTTCGTCGACAACTGCAATCAAGTCATAGAAGATTCCTTGCCATTCTAAAAAGTTGCCCGTAAAGTTGAGCGTGTGATTGAAGTCATGTGCTAACTTAAACCAATCTTCAAAGAGCCCGTTTTTAGATCTTAGCAGCGATAGTATCACCGTTTTTTGCAAACTATCGTTGTCCTTTTGCATTGTCCTCACAAGGTAATCCGCATTGGCTTTTAAGTTTCGCAAAAAGATATTTCGTAACCCGGTCTCTACATATATTGCGTACGTTGGGGTTGTATTAGGAAGCCGAAACAAGCGCTTAAAGAAAAATCTCTGAAGCTTCTCAAACTCTTCTACAGGTGTACACCCATAAACCTCACTACCATAGCACAAACATGAATTAACTGCAGCCTCAAAAACTTTATATTTTGCATAAATACAAATGTTGCTGTTACTATAAAATTTTTTCCACATTGTATTTATGGCAATTTTCGCTGCAGAACATTTTGCTTCTATATGTTTATTCCATCTCAGGTTTGAAGTAAAAGTCACTCCTAAATACTTGTAATCTCGAACAACTTCAAGTCTCTCGTTGTTCAGAACCCAAAATTCATTTTCAACTTGTCTACGGGATCCAAACACCATGACCTTGGATTTTTCAGTGTTAATCTGGAGATCCCACAGTCTACAGTACTCAGCCAGTTTATTTATCATTAGCTGGAGAGATTTTGGTTCCTCTGCCAGAACGACCAAGTCGTCGGCATAAAGTAAGACTTTCAGGGTTAGACCAGCAAATCTTGCTCCCCCCGGTAAGTTTTTAACGATGTCGTCGACGAAAAGTGCAAAAATAATAGGACTTAATATACATCCTTGGGGTACACCGGTTGTCGTTGGGAAAAAACTTGAATTTTGCGAGTCTCCATAAACAGCGGCAGACGATCCCGATAAAAGTTCTTGATATAATCTCATAAATTTTGTTGATATTTTATGAGTGGAGCACAGTTTAAAGATAAGGCTATTTCTATTGACTTTGTCAAAGGCAGCCTTGAAGTCCACAAAAAAGCAGTACAATTTTTTCTTGTTATCTATGAAATTCCTCGCAGTGCTTTGCAGTAAGAATATTTGATCGATTGTTGAATACCCTGCTCGGAAACCCGCCTGACAGTTACTCAACAGATGATTACACTCAACCCATGACGACAGTCTATTGTACATTACTTGTGTAAATATTTTTCTTATTGAATTCAGGAACGAAATACCTCTATAGTTTTCTGGCATGGCACTATCACCTTTTTTGAATATAGGGTAAATAAGAGCCTTCTTAAAGTCCGCCGGTACATTACCATTCTCAAAAATTTCATTGTAGAAATGCGTTAATTTACCCATAAATTCGTGCGTTGAAAACTTATAAAATTCTATTGGTATCCCATCGGTGCCAGATGCTTTACCATTTTTCATTTGTTTCAAAGCACTTTCAACTTCCGGAATAGTTATCGTGTGGTCTAATTCTGCTGTATGAATATCAGGAAGTGCAAAATGATAATTGAGCTGTTCTGTATGGATGCTTAAAAGGTTTTTAAAATGCTCTGATAACACTTCAGTTTGCACAAGAACACTTGAAGTCGATTGAAGATCTCCTATATCCTTGACGATTTTCCAAAATTCCTTTGGATTTTTAGAAAATTCGAGCTTGCGTGCAAGCGAGTTGTAGAAGTTGGTTTTCTTCATTTTGCACAGTTTTTTATAGCTTTCATTTTTATTTAGATACTGAGTTTTAAATATATCTGAGTTTGTAGCTCTAAATAGATTTAAAAGCGCGAAACAAGTTTTCCTCAGCT
Source organism: Platycheirus albimanus (assembly GCA_916050605.2). Classification (NCBI taxonomy): domain Eukaryota; kingdom Metazoa; phylum Arthropoda; class Insecta; order Diptera; family Syrphidae; genus Platycheirus; species Platycheirus albimanus. The sequence goes on along the minus strand of OU696696.1, from coordinate 287,722,210 downwards.
TCCTACACTCTGCATCAAACCACAAGCTTTTCCGTTCATTCTTTTTCGAATTTAGGTTTTGAGGAGCTGCTTTTATTATAGCATTTTGTATGTGATTCAGCAGTTGGTCAGTACTCTGCATCTGCGAGATTGCTGTTGAGCTCTCTTCTAATTCACGATCAAGATTCCTTTTATATCGAGCTTGAAAGTCTTCTCTCCATTTCAATTTTCTTACTAAGATTGGCTGCCTTTGGGGTATTTCACAGGTTGCATCAAAAGAGATCACTAATGGGAGATGTGCTGAAAAGTTTTTACTTTGAATTTCAAAATTTGTCACATAGTTCATCCAGTCACCATTGATAGCAGCATAGTCAATTAAAGACTTGCCCTGACCTCCAATAAAGGAGAGTTCACCACGACAGTCATCCTTTGAAACTCCGTTGAGCACATACAGGCTGAAACTATCAAACATTTCTATTAATCGTTTGCCGTAGATAATATAACCAGATGCAATAAGTTTCCGCTTGGTGTAAACACAGCTACCATGATACTCCCAAAAGGGGGCCTACTTCATAGATAGTCTCCAAGGTGACTCGTCCACCTGAGTGGGCATTATCTCTCGTGGTAATAGAATAAAGCTTCTGGTGGAGCCTCGCAACCATAAGGTCACTTCCAGATGAGCACCATCAATACTCAAGGCCTGGCAGCCTTAGATATGCGCATTCAACCATTTGCCAACGTAGAAGCAAACAGCCAAATACGCACATCCAGCCTTCCTCTCTTTGCAGCATACAAGTTTTACCTTGCATACGTTTCCAGTAAGGAATCAAGTTCAAACTTCAATCTCAACCACATTCATGATTGGATAGAAGCCAGCTTACAAAATATCGACAATGCTAAGCCCGGCAGGGACCTTAAAGACGAAGAAGTGCCGCTCCTCTACGCTCCAAGGATCTGCCGGAACAGAAGGAGTATCGTGATTTCTATTTGCAGCCTTGGCTAAGCGTTCAAAACACTTAAGAGGGTATATTTTAACCCCCCCCCCCCCCCCCCCATCTGTACAATCTGATCGTGGGTCCTATCTAAAAGAAGTATATACTCTGGTACAGAGGTATGAGTTTGCTAAATGTCGCCTATCCTGAATGAACGTGTGAACCCTTTCACGCGTGAACTGATTGACTTTTGACTCCTATCAGTCTTGTTTCAGGCCCAAGAATTTCAGATCCTCGCTTACCATCTTTTTATCAATTTTAAAGCCATCTATGACAGCGTGAATAGGGACGACCTACACAGAGCCATGTCACTTCTTAGCCAGTTAAATTCGTTCGTCGAACAAAACCGACTGGTTTGATGTCAAGAAAGACTTTAAAAGACATGAAACTCGCGTGTGAATACTAGCCCCAGCTTGGTTATGCTGATGATATTGACATCATCGGAAGAAACGATGCGCGCTGTCTGTGGAGCATTCACAAGTATTGAAGTGGATGCGGCGAAAATGGATCTGGCTGTGAATCAAGATTCCTCGGCTGCAGAGCATCATTACCGTAGGCTCAGGCAAAACGTCCCGGTGGACAGATATAACTTTGAAGTTGTCAAGGACTTTGCCTATTTGGGTTCCACAATATAATATCTCAGAACAATATCAGTGAAGAGATCAGTCAAAGAATCACTCTTGCTAATCGGTGTTTCTTCAGGTTATCATCTGTCATAATAGCAGTCCTCTCTCAAAGGACCAAAGAGACACTATAAAAGACCCTAATCATCCCAGACCTGCTGTATGGGCAGATGCGTGAACACTGCCACAATCGGATGAAGATAGGCTGGTGATAGGGTGCTTTGAGTGAAAGATTCTTCGGGTGATATTCGGTCCTGTATGTATCGATGGAGTATGGAATAGAAGTGATACAGTGACATTGAAATGGTTAAAAAGCTGAAAATACAGCGGGCTATGTGGCTGGACCATTTGGATCGTATGGACAAAAACGCACCAGCCCACCGAGTTTTCAATTCCAACTCGGAGGAGCGATGCAGTTTTGGAAGAATTCTATTTTTTAGGCATTCTATTGTGCTGATGATTTTCTAGAACTTTCAAAAGCGTAACTGTCGCCGTTCTTCTATTTGATTCTATAAAACCAGATTGCATTCAGTCTATCAATCGATTCATATCACTTTTTTTTATAAGTTTATCTTCGCTGAGGAAGCAATCAATTAATAATTGCAAAATAGATTTCAATTAAGGCGCACGAGTTATCATACATAAAAACCATTTTTTGTTTTTGTAAACAGCAACAGATTTTACTTTTTTATCGTAACATTTTGGATAAAAAAAAGAAGAAGAAAGAAACAGCAGTCACCCGCAACAAGTGTTGTGCTCACATAGATAACGATAAAAAAAGAGTACCTACATTTTCGGCTACCTATACCTCATCATTTTCCAAGCCAAAAAAACACCTAGAACACCTAGAATGAGTCAATTGAGGTATCTATTGTCTTATCATTGGACATTTTGATTTCAGCTTTAAGAACTAAGGTATAAAAGTTAAAACATTTTCTGTCCTCATTCCTATTTTTAATTTAACCGTTGGCACGTACGAATAAGTTTTTGGTGATCGGGCTTTAAACAGAAAATCGAAATTCCTATTAATTACACAAAATGGCGAACTTCACTAAAAATGGATTATACTTGACCTTGGCATCAATTGGAATGATTCTTCTTATCAACTTGGCTTCGGCTGAAGATTCTTCGACTGCATCATCACCTTCAACAACAGAGGCTACTGTTTCGAGTACAGAAACTCCTGCCAAGTTTTCTTGCTTAAATGCTACAGCCGCCATTGTAAATTCCACTTTGGTGAGTGATTGTGATTTTCGATTAATTAAGTGTCATGTGATTTAGGAAGTGAATCAATTTTTTATAAAAAAACAAAGTGTTTAAGAAAACGAAAACTTCAATTACGGTTGGTAAAAGGATTCAAAATTAGTTAATCCATTTTTTACCAGAAAGAGTAAAGAATAGTTAATTCCTGTGTAAAAATTCTTCCTTAAGCCTAGGCTTTAGGGTCGGTTACGGCTAGTCCCTCACCTTTAAAAGACTTGACGGGCAAACTGCCTTGGTTAAACTACTCCACGTTAAAAGGGTAAATCTTCCCACTGAGATTGTTTCATTTCTTTGGCAATAATTTCAGGGATTCTTTTTTTTTGCACTTGAAAAAAATTTATTGTATCGCAAACTTTGTCTGGTATTTCGGAATACCTCGCCTCAAAACGTGCCAAGCCTTTTATTTGTAAAATCATGCTTTATTTCATTACGTCATTGTTTTCATGTTTCCTTCGTTCTGTAACTTTATGAAAATGAAAATTCCCTGTTGATATAGTTAATAGAATTGTGAAACCAATTTTCAGCGACTATATATACTTCTGCTCCATGAAAGTCTGCCGAGTGGTCTACATTGGAACGTCTTGATCTGATATCCTGTGGTGTCTTATTATCTCTATAAGAACAAACGTCTTCTGGATAATTTTTGTTCTTCTTTTTGTACTTCCATTCTGATTACCAAACTGTTCCGTTCAATCTGTATCCTGGCCTTGGGGAGTGCGATACTGGAATGATATCTTTTTCCTTATCATGTTTTGAAAGCAGAAATTGCTCCCACAGGGCCAAATGATCGTTTTTTATGCGTAAATATATGATTCCCCCCCCCCCTCCCATCCCGTCTTATAAAATTAGGAGATATTTGTTAATTAAGAACGTAAATATTTTTTATGCTAAGGAATACGAACTGGTAACCTTTTTTAGTACCCCGTGGGGTAGTGGTTAGTGTGTCAGACTGCCACGCCGAAGGTTCTGGGTGCGAAACCTGACTCCACCTAAGTTCTTTTCGGGGGTACTGCCTCTTGCGAGGAAGTGACAAATCTTCCAACAGTAATAAATGTCATGTAAAGTGCTTCTCTGCTAGCCGTTCGGATGCGACTTTAAATTGTAGGTCCCTTCCGTTATTGAAGAATATCAACACACACACACATGAATGGTTGAGAGTGTAAATCACAGGCCCCGGTCCCGCTTGGAGCTGTTGTGCAAGCAATCTTTTTTTTTATTTTTAAGCGTTTTTAAATAATTTATAATTAAAACAATAACTATGACTCTAGATCAGTGATTCAAAAGAATTGCAGGTGAACCCCAAGGGTCCTCGGGAGACTCGGCGGGGGTCTACATTGGAGTGAACAATAAAATGTACGACTGGGTCGCACGAACTTGCTCTTATAATAAGCAATTGCGTAGTGGCTGCATATATGGATATTAAAAAAAAATTAAATAATTTCGAAAATTCTTTTATTTTTTAAATTAGTTTAAGAGTTTTCTCGGAAAAACTAAGTATGCAATAAAATTTCAAAGCTATACGTCAATCTAGGAAAAAAAAAATTTGAAAATCGTTGGACCAGTTTTTTTTTTAAAAGGTTATTTTTGAAAAACTTTTTCAAAAAATATTTTGAAATTTATTTGAGTATGCAAATATATGGCAATCCGTAGTTTACATTTGACAAATAATTTAAAAAAAAATCAATGTACCCGTTTCCAACATATTTCGAAAACCAAAAATTTTTTTGAAAAAATTATAAAAAATCAAAAAAAAAAGTTTTTGAAAAATTTGAAATGCCATATTAATAAAATTATAAATGACTTCCTGTGGCCAAAATTTTATTGAAATCGAATGTATAGTTTACGAGAAAATTTGATATGAAAATACTGGTTCTATGAGAGGTACCGTTATAAGACAAATTTTGAAAAATATTTTTTAACCGAAAGATAGATTTTCTTGCAAAAATAGCATTCTGAAAGTTTTATCAAAATCGTTAGAGCCGTTTTTGAGAAAATCAATTTTTGTCTTCAAGATTGTATGGCAGGTGCCGTTATTTTTGGACCTAGAGCAAAAATAAAAAATTTGTTCCGAGGGACGGCCAAATAAATCCTAAATACCAAATTTGAAGCAAATCGGCGTACCCGTTCAGCCTCCAGAGGCGCGAACAGACATACAGACAGACAGACAGACAGACGGACGGAATTCCCAGACCCACTTTTTTCGACTTCTCCATCATCGTAATGTCATGTGTGATTGTTATCTCAAATTTTTTTTTCTGCACGAATCCATAACTTGCCTTATAGTACCTATAATCGCAAGTAAATAAAGTGCACGACTGGGTCGTACGAACTTGCTCTAATGTGTTAAAATGGTTTTGGGGCTTGAGATTTTGGGAAATAAGCATTGAAAAAACTACATATATGAATTTTTACTAATCACTTAAAAATCAATAGTTAAAACGTTTTTTTGGAGAAAATGAAGTATACCATCAGATTTATTTTAATTTTTTAAATTTTAGGGATTTTTTTCAAATTTTTCGAGCAGTTTAAAAAAAAAACGGTTTTTTTTTAAACTTTTCGAAATCATATTCCAAATTTTTTTGAGTATGTCAACATCTAGCAGTTTAAAATTCTTATCAGAAAAACATTTTTTAAGAATTTTTAACAAACGGTTTTTGAAAAAAAAAAAAAAACAAAATTAAAAAAAAAATTCACTTAAAAAAAAAAAACTCGATACAAATTTTTTTGAAAATTTAAAAAATCAATATTGTTTTGTTTATAAAAGAGCTTTTACATTAAAATTTTCATCAAAATCCGTGAAGTGGCTTACGAGAAAATCTGTTACGAAAAAACTCTTCCTTTCTGAGAGGTTATAAGACTTTTCCTGAAAAATCTATTCCAACCAAAACATAAAGTTTACTCAAAAAACCCTATTCAGAAAGAATGAAGAATAAATATAAACATTCGAATTGACCTATTTCAAAGAACTATGTACGTATGTATATGATGGAAAATCAAAATTTAGACTCATTCGGCTGTAAAGTCCGGTCAAAATAGACAAAATAAAATGCACGACTGGGTCGCACGAACTTGCTCTAATGAGTGACAGTGGTTTAAGGGCTTGAGATTTTGATAAAAATAGAATTTTCAAAATTCTTAAATAAATACTTAAACTAAAATGAGCTGAAAAAAAAGTACGCCATTTTATTTCTTCGATAAATGTGAATTTATGAGAATAAATTTATAAAAATCTGTGGAGGGGTTTTTGAGAAAAAAAGTTTTTTTTGAAAAACTTTTTGAAAAAAAATTCAAAAACGCCAGTTTATAGGTATTCAGCAAATACATTTATTTAAAATTTTTAGAAAAAAATTTAATAAGCAGTTTTTAAAATATGAATTTTTTAAATTTTTTTTAAAAAAATGCTTTTAAAAATACAAAAAAATATTTTTCAAAAATATTGGTATGCAATACAAATTGAGCTACCTACAGCTATATGTGTGTGAAATTACGAAAAAATCGGTATAGTCGTTTTCGAGTTAGTCGAAAGCAAAAAAAAACGGTCCTATGGAAAGTACCGTTCTTAGCCATTTTTTAAAACTTTTTTTTCAGCCATATGATTGGTCGTACCTAAAAAGCAACACTGATTTTTTTAAATAAAAATCGTTAGAGCCGTTTTTGAGAAAAATAAGCTTTAAAATAACGGTTGTATGGCAGGTACCGTTATTTTTTGAGCTAAAAAAAAAATTTCAATTTTCCCTCTGTACAATACCTAAAAAAGTCTATATACCAAGTTTGAAGCAATTCGGCCCACCCGTTTGGGCTGTAGGTCTACATACAGACAGACAGACAGACATACAGACGGACAGAATTTTTAGACCATCTTTTTTCGTCTTCGCTATCATCGTAATGTCATGTTTGATTGTTATCTCAAAACTTTTTTTTTCGACGAATGCATAACTTGCCTTATAGTACCTATAATCGCAAGTAAAAATGGGGGTTCACAAGATGTATGTAATGGTCCACGAAAATGTATCTGGTTTCGATACAAAACAGCTTAAAGATTCTGATTTTCAGATCCTTTAGCAAAATCTTGTTTAGGAGCAACGGTTACAAAGCAATCCCATAAATAGCGCGAATGGCTTTTTTTCAGTTAGGCCAGCATATGGATCAGTTTATTTAGCATTTTGAGAAGGTCAGCGGCTGTTACTTAATGTCCTGAGTGATCTTTGTTAAGGAAAAATCGATTCCATTCACAAACTGATCAAATTGAAAGCAGACATCTCGTATTTGACAGATTTATTTTTAAAAAAATGTGTGTGGTCGAAGTGAAACTTCAGAGATGTAAGCTACGAGAGAATAAGATGAAAAACTCGGCGCAGGAAAACTGGTCACGAAGTCAAAAGTAACGATTTTGACTATCGAGGCTAGTGACCATATATGGTGAGTCATAAGCCCCTAATCTTAATTTGGGACTTTTGACCCACCATGATGGGTTATAAATCCCGAAAGCTAAATTCGGGACATTTGACCCATCTGGTAATTTTTTTTCAGAAAAAAAAAATCATTGGACAGTTTGTAGTTTCATGGTTCTTGCTGCCATAACTGTAAAGATAGAGTGCTGAGGAATTGAATGAAATTCAATCCTTCACTAGCTTTCAAGGTTCAACGCTAACAGAAATGTCTGCTTGACCAAATGTCACGCCATCAGAAAGTCATCGTACTAGATTAAACATTTTTAAAAATGCAAGAACAAAATCTTAAGGTTTACATTTTTTTTTTATAAAACCAAAATATTTAAATCAAATAATTGTATATGATTTAGTATTTTGAGCTTGAAATAAAAAATTAAAAGCAGCATGCTTTCTAGCAAGCGTAGCGAGCGCACAAAATTCGGGACCAGTTTCCCTGCTCCGGAAAACTCAGCCAGCACCAGTTTTCGGCTTAGGTACTTTCAAACTTTATTTTTATGACTAAATGCTTGCAACACGTATCTGTACAAAGGTTTTAACACACATTTAATACAAACGTACCGACATGCTTGTTCTCTCGCTTAAGACCTGTAGAGCAGGGCCTTTGGGAATCGTTTGCGTCCTTTTGACTGCTTTCCAAAGCCAGCACTCCAGGACGCAGCTGTTTAAAAAAAAATCGTCAAAAACGAACTCCTTTCAAAAATTCAGGACTATTTTTAAGAATTTAAATAATTTTTTGAGTGTCTGATATTTTTCTTATGCATTTGTTTGCATTTTGCACTTCTTGAACCAAGCTCATACAAATCACAAACATACTATCTTACTCGTATCGACACACCTGCTTACTCTCTTAAGCTTGACATAATGTACATGTACAATGCTTAGCTAAGTATAAAAGAGTGAGAGGCTACGTAGCATGGGAAAAAAAATGACAGCTACAATATAAAATCTTGTGCCATGATTTTTACTTGCGATTATAGGTACTATAAGGCAAGTTATGCATTCGTCGAAAAAAAAAGTTTTGAGATAACAATCAAACATGACATTACGATGATAGCGAAGACGAAAAAAGATGGTCTAAAAGTTCTGTCCGTCTGTATGTATGTCTGTCTGTCTGTATGTATAGAGACCTACAGCCCAAACGGGTGGGCCGAATTGCTTCAAACTTGGTATATAGACTTTTTTAGGTATTGTACAGAGGGAAAATTGAAATTTTTTTTTTAGCTCAAAAAATAACGGTACCTGCCATATAACCGTTACTTTAAAGCTTATTTTTCTCAAAAACGGCTCTAACGATTTCGATTTAAAAAAATAAGTGTTGCTTTTTAGGTACGACCAATCATATGGCTGAAAAAAAAGTTTTAAAAAATGGCTAAGAACGGTACTTTCCATAGGACCGTTTCTTTAGCTTTCGACTATCTCGAAAACGACTCAACCGATTCCTTCGAAATTTCACACACATATAGCTGTAGGTAGCTCAATTTGTATTGCATACCAATATTTTTGAAAAATATTTTTTTGTATTTTTAAAAGCATTAAAAAAAAAAAAATTTAAAATTATTATTTTGAAAACTGCTTATTAAATTTTTTTCCAAAAATTATAAATAAATGTATTTGCTTAATATCTATGAAATGGCGTTTTTGAATTTTTTTTGAAAATTTTTTTCAAAAAGTTTTTCAAAAAAAACTTTTTTTCTCAAAAACCGCTCCACAGATTTTTATAAATTTATTCTCATAAATTCAAATTTATTGAAGAAATAAAATTGCGTACTTTTTTTTCAGCTCATTTTAGTTTAAGTATTTATTTAAGAATTTTGAAATATTTATTTTTATCAAAATCTCAAGCTCCCAAACCACTGGTCACTCATTAGAGCAAGTTCGTGCGACCCTGTCGTGCATTTTATTTTTTAATTCGTTCTCTCTCAGGATTGTTGCGATAAAATTTGTTTCATTTATTTGCTTGAAAGTGTCTGGCGATATCACCCCGATATTAAAGAAGTTTCAATTCAAAAATTGTATTACTATGAGACTATGACATTATATTGCAGTTGTAAAGAAATATCCTAAATTTAATAAAAAAACAAAGAGTGTAGTCTCAGCTTTCCTTGGAAAATAAAAATTTGTGAAGCAAAATATTAGTCGGCGCGAATTCTTCCAGTTTGAAAACTTTTCATAGAGAGAACGTCTTGATGAAGATAATCAGACATAACTTCAGTGTTTAAATGTCCTTTTGTATAATGACTTCAAAAATAAATTTGATGATATTCCCACGATGGGAGTACCACCACGGATCATAAATCCATTTGATGAAACGGAAGTGGCGAATGTTATTACAAAGCTACTTGAGCTTAGCACAAAGGCGGAGCTTATGGTGAAATTTAAAAAAAGTTATTAAACAATTTGGCTGCAATTAGAAATACCCGCAAAGTATACCTCGACATTCCTTGTCGAAAAAAGTGTCGTTAATAAACGGTTATTACTTACAAAATTAAAGCCATTGACAATTTGATGTCAATCCATCAAAAACATCCCTCCCATTAAAGTTATGAATATTTTACTTGCGAAGCTACTATAAGGCAATGTATGCATTCGTAAAAAATAAACATATCATCAGGGGTACGAGGTGATAGAGAAGCCTAAAAAAGTGGGTCCAACAAAAAAAAAAATCATTTTTTCAAAAACGTCTCCTACGATTTTGATAAAACTTTCTAATTGGTATTTTTGTGTAAGCTTTATGTTTTGGTTGGAATACATTTTCGAGGAAAAGTTTCATGACAGTACCTCCCATGGGACAATGGAAGCCCATAAATGAAATAATATTAATGTTTGAATTTTTTTTAAAGTTAATTTTTTTTTTTAAATGTTTGGATTTTTTCAAACACGGTTTGTTCAATTTTTTAAAGTTTTATTTATCTTATAAAAACTACAAAGTGATAGAAATTGGCATAGGTACTCAAAAAAACTTTTTTTCCAAAAATTAAAAACTTAAAAGAAATCAGATTGCTAGATTCATTTTGCCAAAGAAAAACGTTTTACTAGTGATTTTTAAGTGTTTAATAAAACTTCATATGATTTTTCCCTTCTTTAAAAAAAAACTCAATATACACAAAACCACTGTCGCACATTAGATCAAGTTCGTGAGACCAAGTCGAGCCTTTTATTTGTATCAGGTTTCGAATGCAGAAATTGCAGGGCCACATGAACCATTTTTTACTGCATAAATATATTATTCCCCCACCCCCTCTTATAGAGTAAGGAGATATTTCTGAATTATTTAGAAGGTCTTTTTTTTTTTGCTTAGAAAATGTATAGTTAAAATAATCACTGTCTAGATTAGACCACCAACTTCCGGCTCTTTTTTTTTTAGATATTTTTGATGACACACAACTGAAAACTATTATAACCGAACATTTTTTTAAATAAATTATTTCTTATAGTCTTGTACCTACAAGAAATTTAATAAATAATATTAAATTATGTACTATGATAATTTTATTCCAACTAATAGCTCCTTGGGGAATGGTTTGAGATTGCACGCAGACCAATTAATGAAGGTGAATCTAACAAAAATTGTATCAAAATCAATTTAGTAAGCAACAGTACCGAAATCACTGCATACGCAACGTACAATCTTAATCCTGATAAGCTTTGGGTTAACGTAACAACAGGCTATACACTAAACTATAAGTTTGAACCCAGCTTGGACAAAAATGTCGAAGGCATTTACAACGAAACTGTCAATGGTAAGTAGCATTTCAACCCCACTAGTAATATGTTGATCAAAAAGATGATGCAATCTAATTTTTACACAGGAAAGACCACAATTTATAAAATTCTGGAAACCGATTATGATTCATTTGCATTTGTTTGTGGATACATCATAGAAAGTGAGAAATCAACAACTACTTCGTCTTCGACAACAACTTCTTCGACAACGACATCAACAGAAAAATCAACAACACCATCATCATCAACCTCCGAGACAACTACATCAAATCCAGAAACAGCAAAAAATGTTACTGGAGCTTTCATTTTGGTCAGGCAGAAATCCTTAAATGATACATTTAAGACAAATCTTTTGGAAAAGGCTTCAAGTAACTTCTCGGACTTCGACCACCTTTCCACAGTTATACAATCTTCCAAGTAGGTTTTTTGTTGCCAAATTATTTTGGGAAATACAAATAAAAACTTTGTTTTGGATTTCAGATGCATGAACGGTGCTGCCACCCTAGCGCCATTGCTCGCTGTGATGATGAGCATTATACTGTCGATCTTAATGCTAAGTTCTTAAAATGGTGGTTTTTTTTTAATTTAATATTTTGTAACTTTGAAGTGTATTTTAAAAAAATTCGTATTAAATTTAAGAATTGATCATTTTGTTCCGAACGATTATGAGTTTTAATTTTATCAAAAGTGAGTAGCTCCGTTGTTTAATAAAATTTAAAGTCTTATTCATTTGAGTCCATCGTGTGGGTAGTAAATAAATTTGGCAATCACAACAGAAAAAAATCGGTTGAAGTCAAGAGAATTTGCAGAATCAGTCATTCTTCTCCCTTGAACGATCCTTTCAAAATCATTGCCACATTGTTCATAAATTTCATCAATAAATTCGGGCTCCATTGCATAGTATTGGGACATTAAGATTTCGTACCATAATGATGACACCAAATTTAAGATGCTGATGATGAGACATTAGTAGGTATCTATTAGTACTGAATTGATCTTTCATTTGAGTGAATTGGCAAATGTCAGGTGGAATTGATATACATCCACTATTTATCGGAATTTGTCCATTTCCGATTTCCAACAGTTTTTTGGAGAAAACTTCTGCGGATCCATTCTGTTGCAAGAACATTCACATATTCACACTCAATGGAATGGTTTTCACTTATCTTCACAAATACAATGACTTGAGACACCCGTTTTATTCGTCCACCAGCCGCCACTGTTGATTTCGGAATCACATGGAATGTTTGTCGGAAGTCACCCACCATCAGTATCATCACGCCACGAAAACGACGACTAGCTTTTGCTATACGCAAATCTTTCAATGGAATGATTTCTGTGCCGCGCCATCGTGATCAATTTACAATTTTTGAACACTTGCCATGGCTGATTGTTTTGAAATGTTGCAAGCAGGATTTTCATTTAACGGATGCTTCAGTGCTGAATGTTCTTTCACCTTTCAAAAGTGTTGCAACTATTCCGGTAGATGCGATAGCTAACGCAATTCCAATTTCAACACGTATTACTGCTAATATCAATGATATCAAGAACGTTTAACCAGTTCCACTAGACGCATCAAGGAAATATAGTCCACCGTTTCCATCTTGGACAGCCTACATCAATTAGTTGATCATACGCACTCTTTTGCTGTTCATTCTACAGTGGAACATTTATTTGTACTTTTTGTTGCACGTCGTGCCAATGTTTCAATTGAACTCATTTGTGTTAAGGTTTCCCTTCAAACAAATGCTATCTTTGTTATTAATGTTTACATTCCCCCGAAAAGTTCTGCATCAGTTTTCACCGAGCTATCCTTTATCCTAGATTATATGATCGATATTGCTGGCTTAAATAACAATATTCTACTGTTGGGCGACTTTAATTTGCCCAATATCATCTGGACCCCTTCAGAAGACGAGTCCTATTTAGAAGCATCCTTAACTTCGTCGCAACAGGAACTTCTCCTTTTGGACAATATAACTTCTACTGACTTACAGCAAGTAAGCTGTATTAAAAATTTTAAAAATCGAACTCTCGATTTAGTCTTTTCCTCTGACGCTGTTAGTACGGTAGTGGTAGAATCTACCTCTGCCATTTCTAACGTAGACTCCTACCATCCTCCACTTGATATATTTTTTGACATGAGCAGCCATTTACTCAATAACAGTAATGCTCAAGACTGTTCCTATTCACTTGATTTTCGTAAAGCAGACTTTCAATTACTTCACGAAGAATTAAGTGCTTCTAATATTTCTAATATGCATGATTGCTCTAACATTGAAGATGCAGTTACTCAATTTTACGAAACTTTCAATAGCTGCTTGATTAATTCAATTCCTCTTAAGTTATCTAAAAATATAAACTCTAGCCATCCGTGGTACACAAAAGAACTCAAATCTCTACGTAATAGACGAAATAAGGCTTGGAAGTCTTATATTAAAAATCTCTCAATTTCTGATCTTAATGTGTTTCGTGCACTTTTTGAAGAGTTTAATTTACTTTCCAGAAACCTATATGCTGAATATGTGAAGGAAATGGAAATTTCGTTGAAGATTGATCCAAAGAGATTTTGGAAGTTTGTAAATTTAAAGAAGAAGTCTGATGGGTACCCAGTGAACTTTGTTTACAAAGATTTCGCTTTGTCAAGTTCACCTGAGATATGCAATGCGTTTGCAAAGCATTTCAGTAAGTCTTTTATTGAAAATCCTGTCAATATAGACTATGATTTCTTTGACTACTCCCGTGATTTCCCCCAAGCCACTTTTAATAACATCCACATTGATAATGATAAGGTTTTGCATTATCTTTCATTGCTGAAAGATGATTACTCTCCCGGTCCTGATGGCATTCCTCCTATAATATTAAAAAAATGTTCCTCCATTTTAGCTTCTCCCTTGCAATTTCTTTTCAAGCTATCCCTTCAGTCCGGTAAATTTCCTCAAGTATGGAAAGATTCATTCATTACTCCCGTCTTCAAAAAGGGTAATAAGTCCGATATCACCAACTACAGACCTATTTCTAAACTGTCTTCTATTCCAAAGCTTTTCGAACAAGTAGTTTGTGATAGCATAACGTTTTTCTGCAAACAATTAATCTGCCATCAACAACACGGTTTCATGCAGAAGCGGTCTACTGTCACAAACTTATTAACCTTTATGAACAAGTGCTCAAGGGCTTTAGAGAGTGGACATGAGCTGGATTGTATCTACACAGATTTCTCAAAAGCTTTTGACCAACTCTCACATGAAATCATCATTTTCAAATTGAAAGCTTTAGGTTTCCCTGTAGGATTTGTTAATTGGATATATTCATATCTCCGAAACAGATCATACATAGTTAAGTTCAGAAATTCGTTTTCTAACCCTTTCCCAGCAAAATCAGGAGTCCCACAAGGCAGCCATCTTGGTCCGTTACTGTTTATACTAGCTATAAATGACGTAACTTCGTGTATTCATTCTAGTGAGATCCTTGTTTTCGCTGATGATATGAAAATTTTCAAATCTATTAACTCAGCTAATGACCGCGTAGAATTGCAAGCCGACATCGACAGATTTGCTATCTGGTGTAGCAAGAATTGTTTAAGCCTGAATCCAGCGAAATGTCAGACAATGACATTTTCAAGGAAACGGGTACCAAGTACACACGGCTATTACATTTCACAACAAGTTTTGCATCGCGTTTTTAGTTTTAAAGATCTGGGAGTAAACTTTAGCCCAGACTTGAGCTTCACGGAACACATCAACTTTATTGTTAAGAAAGCTAATTCCATGTTGGGATTTGTTAAAAGATGGTCGAAGGAATTTCAAAATCCTTATGTAACCCTAGCTTTATATAACTGTCATGTTCGCCCCCATCTAGAATATGCATCACAGGTTTGGTCTCCTTTCTACGAAGTTCATAAGTCTAGGATAGAGGCAGTTCAGCGTAATTTTATTCGATTTGCTTTAAAAGGTCTCTCCTGGGCAGATCCATACAACCTCCCACCTTACGAACACCGGATTCAACTTCTACAGATTCAAACTTTGTCACAAAGGCGTATTAACAATGATGTTATTTTTATTCACCAACTTTTAACGGGATCTTTGGACTCACCCGATCTTCTATCATGTGTAGGTTTTAATTATCGCGGAGGGGCTCATCATCTTCGTAGATTAGAGCTATTGCATTGTCCCCAACACCGTACTAATTATGGCATGAATGAACCTCTTACCCGCATGTGCAAACTTTTCAACTCTAATAAAAGTATTGTTGATTTTAATATTAGTAAATCCTCTCTAAAAAAAACATTTAAAACCAGTGCACCACGCTCATAGTTAATGTTTTGTATGTTCTCAATGTTTTTATATCTATTTTGTATAAATGTATTTGTTTATTTATTTTTTTTATCTTTGTGCTTGTGTTATGCTATTTGTATATTTTGCTTACTAACAACTAACACCTGCACTAAATGATGTAGCCAGTGAGCACATAATATGTGTTGGCTAATCTCTGATTGTAAGTTAATGCTTGATATAAGCTTCTTACTCTCGAGAACTGATAGTGTAAAAAGAAAGCCCACGATCCAGTTCACGGTTCAATACATAACATAATCTAGTTTAACGATTTGGGCTGACGTATAGACCATGACATTACTATAAAAATATATACAATGACTACAATTCCAAATATACAATATTCTGAGCTGTCAAACGAAATGAATTGGCAATGTCGCAATGATATAGGTACATATTTGGTAAATGAAAACAATTTCAAACGAAACTTCAATGAATATGAACTGTAAAACGAAATATATGCCTGCAGCGCCACCTGTTCAATATTTTTCGTCTTTCTTTTTTCCTGAACTATCACGTAAGAATTACGAATAAACCCACAACGAAGCCTTTCGCTTCCCATTCGACTTCCCAACCATAGATTTTGAAGAAACTGGTGGGATGGGAATTGCTTTAAAACCAACATCGACGCGACGTATAAAGGTATGATGCAACGGATTAATCATTAACATTTAAGTTAATTTCTTAAACATAAACTTGACATAAATAAAACCACCCTAACCACTAAACACATAAATCGCTTTACGAAAACTTAACTTCCACTCGATAAAGAGCTTTAAAATTGACGACCGGATCGTATTGAATTGTCTATACTTTCATCCAGATTAACTCCATCGTTCGAACCAAAATGCAGTTAAAATGTCCACAAGTGATAAAATCCGTGCAGTACCTTCCTATGAATTATTCTTTCGCACCGTTTTGCGTTTAAATGCAAATCGATTTCCGATGACTACATCAGTTATACAGATTTCAAAGGTGAGAGGTCTGTAAGTCTTTCAAAAGGGCTTTCCCTTTAAATAAATTTCAAACGCTCACATTCCAACCCCGATGAATTTCCAAAATAAAAATTTAATTTTCCTGCACCAGGACTCCCTGAAAATTTGCTATGAGCACAAGGCTTCAATAAATGATGCTTGGTGTGGTGGATTGCAGAACATATGGAGAGGTGTTGTTTTGGTGTATTCAGTGTTTAAAAGGACGTGTACCTGGACATTTAGATGAAGGGCAAATTACCTTCTATACTATACTATTATACTACTGTATAGGAACCTTTGTACTGTACTAGCCTCGAAAAATCGAGGTTTTAACCATACATCATGACATTACAATGGTACCCAAGTCGAAAAAGTATTTTTTTTATAATAACTTCGGTCGTTTGACGAATTATCTTAAATCTTCGGATACAATAGTTTAGGGGACAACATTTGTCTAGGTTCTTAAATCTGCCTTCAGCCCAACTTGAACTAGTGCGTTTCGAGAAACGGTAGAACAATAATTATGACTAAGTTATTTAAAAAAAAGCACTTAAGCATTATTGACAAGACTTCATTTAAATTTTTTGGCTAGACGCTAGAGCAAGCGTACTAAAATTGGCTAAAATTGACAAGAACATCAAATGTACTTAAAACTTAGCCACCGTTTTGCATGATTTTCTGTTCAATACAACACCGACAAAATATTTTTTTAAATTAATTTAGAAAAGACAGTCTATTATAGTCTATTATTCTACACTCTCAAGACGCGAGTGCACAAATAACATAAGTGTATGTGTCATGTATGTAGTAGTTACGTGTACATTATTTGCAAATTTCGCAGAGCTACGAAAACTTAACTTCCGCTCGATAGTACTCTTAATTAGCAGAACGTGAGGTGCGCCATCTATGAATCATGGAGAGTTATTTTAATAGTTTTTGTTGATTGGAGAGTTATTGAATTGGTTTTTGTCTAGATTGCCATGAGATGCAAAAACAACAATAGAAGACATTTTTTGATACGACAACTAACTAGCGCCGCCATTAATGAAGTTCATAAACAGAAAAAAATATTCCACGAAATTACTATCAAAATATATATAAAAAGCCTTAAGTCAAATGTTGATGAAGTCCATCCTTTATTTGCGTTCCTTTTTTGCACTAAGTTCTAATATGTTTGTTTTTAATATACATAGTTCGCTTTCGTTTCGTTTAATATATGAAGCTTTGGTTAATTTTTTTGCCACCGCAGCGCCACATGTTTGGTGCCTCACATCTCACAAATTTTCTTTGAAATTCGTTTGGTTTACCAGGCGCTCATAAATGAAAGCAGGCTGTATTTTGCATTTATTTGGAAAAAATGGGTGGAGCCAAAAGCTGGAAGAAAACGGTAAAGATCAATTTGGAAGTTATGGTTTCCAGGCTTTTAAATTCTTTCTTTCTTTCTTTTGATATTCATGTCCTACTTTCGCTCCACCCATTTACAAATTATCAGCAAAAATAAAAGGCTTCCTGCTTTTTCTGAGCGCCTGGTGATCCAAACAGTGTTCATATGCTTTTTGCTCGCAATTTAACTTTTACCTTGTGAGGTAAGAAGAAGAAACACCTTAAGCAGTTTTATAAATGTTAAGTGTGTGATGACGATCACAACCATTGTAAATATATTTTCTCATAGTAATTTCATGGAACATGTTTTTTTAGTTGTGAACTTCGTTAATGGCGGAACAAAAAGTTATGGTTTCGAAGTTCACCTGTCGCACTTACTCCTATTAATACTTTCACTCACTCCGATTTATCTGATAAACAGAAGAAAATAAGAAAAAGCCTTTTTATTGGCTAGGGTCAGTGGCGACCATTTTTTCGCAGGGCTTAAGTCAGGTGATATTTTTATATATAACAACAGGGTGACTGTTTAGAAAAACAATTTTTTGTTAATAAAGAGAAAATATAAAAAGTGCTCGTGCTGTTTTTTTCCATCTTGCTAATTTATTTTATTTTCAAGAATTAAAGTACTTAGTCACTTTAAAATAAAATTATTTATTTAATTACTATTTTATTAATTTGTTTACTTAATTATTTTTATATGATTACTTCGACCATTTTGTATTTTGTTGTGGAATATTTCCTTCGTTTTTAATGTGATTTAAATAAAATAAAAATGCAATTTATTTCAACTGATTTACTTTTTATGATTTAAATAATTAAATATTATCTTTTATCTAAAATGTATAGTCTTTGATATTATAAAATCTATATATAAAAGAAAGTCGTGTTAGTTACACTACACCATTCATCACTCAAGAACGGCTGAACCGACTTGGCCGAAAATTGGTATAGAGGTAGCTTAGAACCAGGAAACGGACATAGGATACTTTATATCCAGTTTTCGGAAAACGTCTGAGCGTGGTATGCGTGCGAAAAAAATTCACTAAAGGCTCACTTAGTAAATCTGAAAAGTCATTTATTTGAAATATAAATCAGTCATAATTTTATAATATGTATATTAATTTTTTGATTTTTGATTTGAAGCCAAATGAACGTTAAATACAAAAACGAAGTATATGTGTAATATGTCGACTTTGTTTTATCTTTTCGTATTTAAAATTTGTGAACGCTATAGATTTCATTTATATGAAGTACTACATATGTATGTATATGTGTATTAAAAAAATATTTACTTCGAAAAGCTTTTCCAAAGAAATACTTTTTGATAGGAGAAGATGGTAGAAGATGGTAGACGGTAGAAGATGGTAGATGGAAGATGACAGGAGATGGTAGATGATAGAAGATGGTAAATGGTAGAAGATTCTAGATGGTAGAAGATTCAAGATGTTAGAAGATGTTTGATGGAAAAAGATGGTTAATTGTAAATGATGGTAGATGCGAATAAATAGTAGAAGACGGTAGAGGGTAGATGGTGAGGGATGGTAGAAGATGGTAGATGGTGAAAGATGGTAGAAGATAGTTAATAGTATAAGATGGTAGTTGGTAGAAGATGGTAGATGGTCAAAGATGGTAGATGGTGAAAGATGGTAGAAGATGGTAGTTGGTCGGAATTGTGTAAATTCTACACGGAAAGAATTTTTAGATCAGATCAAGAAAAATGAGCTGCAAATCACGAAAATCTTATGCAGTTTCTCACCCTAGCTCGGGGTTTTGTAAATTACGACTCCTTGTTCGCAATTTTCAAAATTGAACGAAATGAAGATATTGACACTCAAAAATAGCAAATTACCACTTTTTTGGGTCAATAATTCGATCCTGAGAAATAAAACATTGCCATCGCGAATCGAAAATTGATCCAAATTTGTATCAATTTTATATTTACTCGATTGTAAATTGCAAAAAAGCGAGTCGTAGATTTCCATCTCTTTGTTTTGAATCAAAAATATGTTTTTGAAAAAATGAGTGGCAAAGTCGTAAATTGCAACCCCATTTTACTCAATTTGTAACAAATTATATTGCTTTGAAGAAACGTTTTCTATTTTTTATTGAAAAGCATTTATTATTTTTTATTGAAAAATGTAACTTTTACTTACTTGGCTGATTCTAGGAATCGAACTCGAGACCCTCTGCATACCAACCAAGCACACATCTACTAGGCCATGGTGATGCATCCAATTCGGATATCAAAATTAATAATAAGAAGCAACCTGAAGATGAGTTACATTTTAGGGGTGTTTTGAATTAAGATTGTTTTATTGGCGAGAAAAATATAGTCGTCTTATTTTGGACGTCTAACCTCTTAATGTACAATTTTTTGTGATGATCATTTAAATAAAGGTAATAAATTGTATATAATGTGTAGTTGAAATTCAACCTTGTACACCCTATGTACATAATAGAACTACAAAAAAGGCATTATTGGAGACACAAGCGGGGCCAGGGCCTAATGACTTATATTCTGAACGATTCCTGTATGTGCGTTGATATTCTGGTGGAATATCATTTCCCGCTGAATCCGAATGGCTTACAAAGATCCACTTTTAATATTAACTAGATTTATTTTTCGAGGATTTTACATTTCATCAAAAGAGACAGTACCAAAAAAAAAAAGATAATTATTAGTTGGAGGCAGGGATCAAACTCCGGACCTTCGACGTAGCTGTCAGACACACTTGAGTTGACTTTAATACTCAGTGATTGTAAATCACGAAACATTTTTAGCAAATCCAGATTGGTAAAAAATATAAATGGAATTATTCCCTTGAAGTAGTAAATTGCGACAAAAAGGTTGTAATTTACTTTGAAGGGCACAAGCTTGAATTATAACTTTTAATTGTAAATCTCAACTTAGGAATTGTTGTAATTTGAGATGAATTGAAAGTTAAATTGCCAATTTTTCTATGAGTTTCGAATCAAAGCGCCGTGATTTACAAAAAAAACATGTTTTGTAAATTGCAACTGAATATTTCGCAATTGGTGATTTTTCAATTCTCTCCGTGTATTAGTTTTTTGTTTTAAATTCAAAAACAGCGTCGATAAACGTAAACATTTATTGTTGCTTTTTTTTTTAAGCTATGTACGGTTTTGCGCGGTGATAATAAAACAAAAAATGTTGTGTATCGCAAGGTGCTTGACTGAAGAGTGCAACCTATGCAACAAAATACATGAACAATAATAAAGAATCATTAAAATACTTGATTTCTTTATTTGTATTTCTAAATAAAAAAAATTAACTTAATAAAATCCATAATATGTTTATTTATTTCCTCTAAGGCGGAAACAAGTTTGCCGGGTCAGCTAGTTTCAAATAAAAATACTCTGTTGGTTGTTTTATTAATTTTTATTTGCTTATAGCCACTTCAAGAATAATGTAACATCGTTTAATATTGGGTCCCGTGTTCATCGTTTCTGCTCCGGCACTATACACTGATCTAGAAATGAAAAAGATCAAAGGATTTTTGAGACACATTAATTTCGCACCCCTATTTCATAAAATTGGAAAGTTAACGACATTGTATTATCATCATAAAAATGTTGCTCTAAAATCTTTAAATTCGAGCTATCCTAAGCCATTTGGGCTGTTGCTTGATGTGAAAAGCTCACAGGTCCACATACAATCCGAATTTTTATGGTCTTCATGTTAATGTGATGTTTGATTAAACCATCGATTTATTTTCTGCATGAAACCAATACTTGCCCTATAGAGCAAGTTAAAACCTAACCAATTTACCCAACAAGTTCCTGCAACCAATTTGGTCTTTAAAATTCACCTTATCGACATCGTATATGGTCATGCGAGATGGGTTACCCAACTATGTATACCTTAACTCAGACGCAGACAGTAGCGGGCAGCCAGCTATGGGTTGAAAAACGAGAAACAATTCAAAGGCACACATAACGGATTGGAATCTAATCTCCAAACGTTTGTTGTTCCATTTACAGAACCACCCGAAGGATTTTCTCAATTTTTCTCGTATTCTCTGCTATGATATCCTGTTCCTTGTTTTCTCTCGCACACAACATTGACATGGTTATTTGTGGGTGGTTAAAGGATTCCCTCAAATAAGAAGAAAAATACACACAATTTCCAACTGCCATGCCGAAATGCCGATGCCATGCCATTCCGAATGTTTACTTGCACAAGGTATACGTTTACATTGGACGCATCTTTTTTTTTTTGCCCAAATGATTTTCCGTTTTTTTTTTTTTATTGTCTCAGGAAAGCGAGTTGGTTTTTGGTCCTTCAAAGGACATGCATACATGAAGTGAATGTATGTTTTTGTAAGAGATATACAAAACACAAATCGAAATTTCAGTACTGATACCGAACATCAGAAATGAACAAGAAATTCTACAAAAAAAAAAAACGAAAAAAAGAACAGAAAGTGAAACAGTTGGAAGGATTCGATTGCCATAGAAGAACCACTGAAAGGATAATCGAATATTTTTCAAGTGGTTCGCAACTTTGTAAACCATCATCGTCCTCATGGATTGTATCAACCGTATACAACAAGGGGCACTAGTATAGTCTGGTAGCGGTAGCGGTAGGTAGCTCTGGTAAACACAATTTCAGCCCACCTCCTTGTATTGTGTCTCGTCACATGTCCTTTTGTTATTTTCAATTGCGAACTTAAGATTCATTTTTGATGATTGTTGGTGCGGTGGTGGGTGGTGACTGGTGAATGTTGATGCTGGGCGAATCTGTGCCTGCTGAAACGATCCTTGTTCAGTGGTGTTGCTTTTCTTTGTTAAACGCTGCTGTTGAACGCAGATGAAAGCTTGAAGTAGGAGGCTGGCCTGTGTGTTCTGTGCATCAGATTTTCTGAAGTGGATATTTTAAGGGCGGACGCAAACATGAAATGGCTAGGGAATGTCTGGGTTTTTTTTTTTTTTTTTAATTTGTTAACAGTAACGTTACTTTCAGTTTTTTTTTTATTTTTTTAAAGTCTATAGTTAGCTTAAAAAAAAAGAGGCGAGTTGAGTTAATATTGATTCGTGTGTGTGTGTTTTGATTTTTTACAAGGACACAATTTCATGGTCATTGGACGAAAGAAGAGGATCCCTTTGAAGAACTTTTAAATTTAATTGATTGTTTACTTTTGCTGGGTTTGGTAAATATGTATCCTTAGTTTCGTTAGATTTTAAGAGTATTCTACGCCGATTAAAAATTTCTTACCTTTCCGGTTGGGTATGTACATTGTACAAGTGTTTGTAAACTGAAGCATTTAGTGTGACACAAAGGTTTTAATGCGTGTTTTTTTTTTTTTTTTTTTTTTAATCGGCAATGTTTTGGAATTTGTATGATTGGAAGCGCTTATTTTTTGAAAATGTATTGTGGGTGATATTGGGAGCTATGCTTCTTAAAATATTTTTCCATATAATTTATGTTTGACAGGGGTTCGATTCCTCATTAAAAGTACTGATTCCTGATATCAGTCAAGATACCTGAAGAAGAAGGCTACACCACCGAAAACTTTCGGGATGGGCCGTAGCTTCCACTCAAACAAAGGATTGTAACAGGCTTAAGAATGAGATTCATGAGTGTATGAAAATTTCGGACGGGCTTTCCAGAACTGCGATGATGACAATGGTTTAAAAAAGTGGATGTTATGACTCACACCCATTTTTAACCTAGGAACTAAAGTCTCCTCTTATCAGACTTTAGTTCCTAGGTTAAGGATTGGTATCTACTTTTAAAATATCTGAGATATATTAAGATTAAGTTACAATGTGTGTACAGTTCCTACGTGTTGTAATTCTAGACTCACTTAATTACACATAGTTAACACTGATTGGAATTTTCACTTCTCTAAATTAAATAAAAATATTTCAGTTTGGGTGTAGCTGACGCCCACTTTTAATTAAAAACTATAAGAAACTTATTTTTGTAAATAAACCGCAGTTATAATAGATCCAAGAGCCCAATTTTGTGCGTCTCTTAGTCGAAACTAAGAAGCTTGTGTATGAAAAGAAATTTTGGAATTTCATGTGTGGATGTGGATTACGCCCACTTTTCAGGTGGTGAACAAATACCATTAAAAAGATATTGAATAGGGTATCCAACAGTTCGTTGCAAACGTACTGTAGCTTTCGCTTATGTTTTTTTGTTTTGCTGCTTGCGGCTCTGAAATTTGACAGCTGTCATCAACGATTGTACCGATTATCCAAAAATTGTGCACTTCAAAACTGAACAACGCGTTATCCTTGTAAAACCCATTAAAAAATAAGGAAAATAAGGCTGAAGAAAACGCATGCAAAATTCGCAATATTTTCGTTACTTTGAAGAAACTTGGTCGATTATGAACAGTAAAGCTAGTATTATACGGTCATCGAAATCTGTCATTGCAATGACATTCTGATGTCATAATGACGTAACTATCTGTCCTTAAGTCGTCATGTCGTGTGATCGCCATCGTAAAATGCTGTCATTGCACTGACAAACAGAATGACAAGCACAATGACAGGAATTTTTACGTCATCGAAATGACAATTTTCGATGACCGTGTAATCACCCTGTCATTGTTGATAGGACAACATGACAGATTTTTTGATTAGTTTGTCATTGCAATGGCAGCGTCCCAACAATGACATGGCAGGAATTTCTGCCATGCCATTGTTGTCAAGGTAGACGTCGATGCATCTGCCATGGGTTGGGAGAATCGATCTGAATACTTTTCTGTCAAACATCAGATGAGAAATAATTTGTTATTTTTTGTTGTTTGTTATGAAATTGTGTCAGTCTGTGATAAATATAACAAAACTAAACAAATAATGAACGAAGAACTTAATATGTACTATAATTATCCAATTAATTATCATTTATCTAATGATTACTTTTGCGAATGACAAAAAGACAAAAATTAAACGACAAAATGTCCAATTCAAATGTCATGGATACCCAAAACAAGTTTCATTCAAAAGGGCAATTCTCGATTTTGAGACCAATTCTTCCAAATTTGAATGAAACTCGCTGTTAATTGCTGCAATTGGAATTATATTATTTATTGTTTATAATTTGACGAACTTCACAAACTCACGTCAATTTTTCAGTAACGATAGCTCAATTTATGAATGTCGTGTGATCGTCATTGCGAAAAATGACTTCTGTCATCGCGGTTTCAGGACGCCATCAACTTTTAAAGTTTTGAAAGTGGTCAAGTCGTGTGATCGTCATTCTTTTGCATGTCATGGCAGTGACATCGAACGTCAAAAATCACAATGACAAGGTCTGCCCGTCATTGCATTTTGGGACACCAATGACAGACTTGCGCCATTCGTGTGATCGTCACTGTAGCTAGCAATGACACTGTGAAAAATGACAGTTAACTGACGTTACAATGACATATTTTCTTGTGACGTCAGAATGTCATTGCAATGACAGATTTCGATGACCGTGTAATACTAGCTTAAGTCTCCTGTGCACAGACCAATACAGACCGCCATCTCGTACTCCTCTTGCCTGAAACACCCTCGAAATATTTGTACATCTCTGTCTGTGCATTTTGTGATGGCAATCATCCCTGCGTGTGCCATTTATTTTTGTGGTGTGCTTGCTTTCTGTTCCCAAATAAAAAGCACGGGAAAGCGTTACACTCTCAGGATAAATTGCACATCAGCTGATTTTCAGCTGTAAGGCAAAAAGAGAAACAATACAGTGAGTGTGCGGTCTGTATCTTATTGGTCCGTGCTCCTGTGCGTGGACGAAGCGGACGTGTCTCGAAAACATTACTGATGCTAACGAAAGTGGTGTCGGAAACCCAGAAATATCAATTCGGCATCAATCAAAAGACCTCCACCTTCATACCCATACAAGATTCAGATGTCTCAGGAGCTCATAAAAACAGACCATCACAGCCGTTACAATTTGTTCGGACGGAGTAAAATGAAGTGAATGCCGATTTTTCGAAACAAATCATCTTCAATGGTTAGGTGCACTCTCATCTGACTTAGTTCGTCAACAAACAGAACTGTCAAATTTGGGGCTAGGAAAATCGCGTGTGATCCATGAGAAACATTTATGCACCTACGAGTAGAACGAGTAACTGGTCTGGATCGGATTTTAGTTTTTTTTTTTGAATCTCAGGTCTTTGTGAAGGAACCATAAGCAGTTTCTTAGCTCAAGGCTGATATATGACGTTTGGAACATTGACTTGGACTCGAGGAACAAGTTGTAGAATTGACAAATCTTGATGATTAAAATGACGTGCTATGAAACTATCCATCCCTATCTTTAGAACCCACGCAATTTAGACCCTCAGCAAGCGTTAGAAAGGGATCTTTTTTAAATCTTTTTTTCCATGTTGCAGCCACATACCAATCAGCACAACTGCAGCACGATTATGGTGAACCAGGACATTATTTTTTGAGTGAAAAAGACATGACTTTGGCATCGGATTTATTGGATAGATTTGCATGTGTATATGCTTCTAAAAATACATATCAACTCTAAGAACCTATATTTCCACAGAACAATCTATCACCAACCAACATGACGCTGTTACAATTTACGAACTCTTAACCAGTATGGAGAAGCATCTCTATTTCTATCCCGTATTTAACCCATGTATTCCTTGAGATAAACATCCCCTCACATCTGTCAATTAGTTTAGTTAATTGTAATACGAAGCACTATTAATTAACTTGCATATCTGCTCCAAAATAATATCAAGACGACACGAATCCTGTATACTTATATGATAGCATCTAAGGTAAAACCTACAACAACATATTACATCAACCGCACTTGAGTCCTTCTTAACAGGACATAAATTCAGTATTCAGCTTCACTCTTAAGATTCTAATGAATCCTTAAGAACATTTTGTTGTTTACGAACTTCGCTAGGTAAAGAGCTTTCAGTGGTGGAGGTGGTTAAGGTCCTTTCCGTTGCGCGGCAAATTTCAATATACCTACCTATAATATTATATCTTTCTCTATTACACATAAGTGGGTATGCGTGTGTGTGTGTTTAAACTTGTGCATGTTTTGGTATTTGTATGATATGTTCGCACTCAGATTACTTAACCCTGGAGGGTTATTTAATTTGAATGGAGGACTTTGATGAATCACCGGTGTTTGTGCCGCGAGGATATGCACACGAACAGCACACACGCAATACATCTTATTAAACAAAGGAATTTCATAATAACGGGAGATTTTGTGATGTATGCCCGTTTCTCAATCTTTTTAAAGATTTTCCTTTAAGTACGGCAGGTTTGTGTGCTATATACATTTTATAGCGGATAAAAAGATGGAGAATAACTTTTTGGAGATGAGTTTGACTTCCTATTTTTTGTTTATTTTTGTTTTGTTTTCAACGCCATCTGTTATGTTAAGGCAATGACGACGGACGGCGGATGGCTTCTCTCCATTGCAGGAATCGATGATAAAATTACATTATCCTTGCAGCAGACAGAGTAATTTGATTCGCGCGCATCATCTATCGCACATCAGCCAACGACAAAAGAATATAGCATTCATGTATTGGCGGGAGTGGAGGTGGTTCATAGACAAACAGGATACACAAAAAAAAAGGTAAATAAAATGAAATGCAAATTTAAATTGGATCGGAAAAAGAATGATAGCTATACCTATCTAGCACTCCACAAAACCATACCATTCCGATAGAAGGGCTCGAGCTCGGGGTTGGGCTCGGGCTCGGGCACCAACCCTTGTGTCGTTGTCGTTTTCGTTCACATTCCTGGACGAGAACCAATTCCATCTTCATTTCGCGGAGTCCTTGAGACTGTTTTTAGTTTAGTTTTATTATTATTTTTTTATGGAACTCTCTTTTTTTTCGTTCAATAAAAACGAAATGAAAATAACTGCAAAGTTTTATTTTATATTTGCATCCTTCGCTGTTGCGAAAAATTTCGCCAATTTCCTTGAATTTTTTTTTTCTCGTTTATTTTTGTGATGGGTTCTTTCTCCTCTTTGTAAATAATATTTGGAATACCTAAGGAGAGAAATTTCTCAAATTTTATTGAGTTAATTCGAAGAATCTTCGATGAACAATGAATTTTGTAGAAGCATGTCTATGTTAGATGTTTGTGTTTGTTAATATTTTTTTTGAGGAAATTTTTTAACAAAAAAAGTGCATCCTTGAATTATTCGTATTAGCTTATACATCACACATATTGCATGTAATGCTTGTTTAGTCAAACACAGCAAAATGGCGACCATTCAAAACACCACACTCTTTGAGCTTGGCACGCATACGCCAGTATACTTTTTAAGTAATGTGACAGTGCTCGGATTCGTTTTGTAAAGGAGTAATTTTAAGTAACCGCACAAGAAAGGTCAAGGGTTCGGTCCTGATGACCTGTGTGGTCGAAGTACGCTGCCATTTCAAGATGTACTTTTTCATAAAATAACTGACACACTCGTTCCGTGGACACATAAGAAATGTGAATCCTTTGGAAAAATAATTCAGAATCTCGGAAGATCTCTCTAAATCCAGAATTACAGTTTGGCCTGCAAATTCAGATATTGCTATCGTTGGTATAGGCAATGGATTATGGTTTTTTAAACGTGATCCTGTATGATATGATTGATAATAGTATTGTAACTATAACTTAATATAGGACGGCTGTGCTTTAGACAGCGGAAAACCATTCGAAATGTATATCTTGGTTGCAACTAGTGCTCTCGACACTGCTCCATGGCTACTGCAAAATCAGCAATGCTTGCGCTTTCAAAGCTAGCTCACAAAATCTTCATCAAGGACTATAATATAATGGAAGATTTTGTGAAGTATGGGGTGACATTGTTGATTGCATCCATTATGCTGGTGTTTTATTTACACGAGTTGTAGGACAACATAAGCTTAATCAAATTCCTACTTGGTGTTTTATTTGTTTTCGTACCAGTTTTTCATAGGGTTAGTAGGGTAGTGTGGGGCAGATTCGATACTTTTTCTGAATTAAAATCCAAACTACATATTTACAAAATAAATAAATGTGTGTCTTTCTTCGCTTTGTGGGCAAACTACATTATCGACTTTGATCACAAAGCGACGAAAGACACGCCACCACCATGCCGGATCCATGAAATGCTTCTTTATTATATTTGTTTGTTTACTAAGACTAAGATTATGATAGGTTGTAGTTTGAGGGTTTAATATTTGTTTGCAAGACTTATCTGTTTATAGGGTGAAATGGGATAAAATAGAATATGGTTAAATATCAGCAGCAACAAAGTCTTGGGTGGAAATGACTACCAATTTTGATTTGTTTTGTGGGTATGTTTTGAAATCATTTCATTCATAGCTGCGTTCTTAAGGTTTTTAAATTTGAATTGCAAAATTTACGTATCTGATTTGAAAAAAATGCAGTCATGCATTTTATTTTTTAAGTTCATATGTGAAAATTATTCAATATTATTGACTCACATTCCCAGTAAATGTATGCTGGCTTAGGATGAAAAATGTAAATTAATGAATGCATTGAAGTCAAAAGAAAATTTGCTGCAATTGTCCATTTGACAACCAAAAAACAACCACAAAACAGTATGGTACACTCGGGCGTATGCGTATTTTTCTGAGTTTAATTAAAATTTAATACAAAAAGCATATCTGCTCTGCTCTCATATCTTGGACAAATTAATTGGGCGGTATGAATATTTTAGACGAAGTAATTGGACTATATTAATATAATCAAGGATTTTATTGAGATAATAATTATCACCTTAAATCACAATCCACTGTTATCACCCTTCTTTCCTATCTTACTTTTCCTTCTCTCCTTACTCGCAAATGTAAAATCATCACAAGTGTATTCACATCCCCTTGAGAGCGAGTGCATTTAAAAAATGTCAAACTTATCGCTGAATATTCAAAATCTTTATTTCTATCATCTGCTCGGAAGGGCAGAACAATGTCTGCCGGGACAGCTAGTAAGAAATTAAAATTAAAATGGGATAACAGTTTTGTAAATAAAAATAAATCATTAGAAGTTACAAGAGGTCATATCAACCTCCTAAAAGATAATGTTCAAGAATCTTGACGATTCAGGTGGTCGATAGTGCCGCATGTGCTTTAGTCGAAAGTAAAAATTCGTTTTTTTGTTTTAAATATTCTTACAAAACTCACAAAAGTAATTGAAATACATAATTGCTAATTTGCTATACAAAATTTAAATATGTATGTGTACCTAATGGGCATAGCACAATCATTTGACAGTGATATACCAAGAAGCTTAAGACAAACCAACAAACATATCACTTACCTCGTACACAAACGAAATTACACAAATTTACATAAAAATTGCTCTAACCACAACTAAAGTTGAACAAGAACAAGAACTGTCACAATTCCCGTTTGATGTATTTATCATCAAAATATTTCTCTTATGACAAACCCTTTTTCTGGATTTAAGGAAATCGAAAGTGCCCCATCTTCGAAAGTGCCCCATCCTGCCCTAAACAAATTTTTTAAACAATATTTTTCAGTGAAGTATTTACATACGATTTGTGGAATAAAGACATATTTTTTTGACTAATAAATTGCTTGGAATATTTTTAATCTGATTTCGTATAGAGTGGGTGTCCTCTTAGTCCAGATACTTTTAAGAAGTACTGGAGTTTTTCAATTGTTTTCCTTACTCAGATGTTAAGCAGTGTCCTTTGGAGTCTTTGATATACTGTGTTGGAATACCACCGCAGGGTTTGGACTTGGAAATGCAATTCTGTTAGGCATTCAGTTTCAGTAGAAATTTATGTCGTTTTTCATTAATTTGTCTCATAATTACCAACGTTGTAGTAGAAGATATACCCCGCTAGGTAAACCTTTCTTAAACAAAAACTAGGATTTTGCAAGTCCGTTATGTTACAGGATGTGATAGCTAAGGAAACCCTCTTGTGCCTTGTGTACATGATATTTCCTGAATCACCTTGAGTAATGATACGGCTTAACTTTTATAACCCCGGAAGTGAAAACAACGCTTCCGCGTCAATGCGTCAATAATGGCATACACGGAACAGCATCGAGTATACATCAGTTCTTATGTAATCTCATTTTACCACAACACTGAGCACACCTCTAGCCTTAACTCATTCCTAAGCTCACAAGACGTCTGACAAATGACTCAATTATGTTTCAACGGAAGCCAAAAACTTAACCAGAACACACGCCTTCATTGTCACCAAGAATCAAAATATTGTCCTTTATAAATCACATATAGCATATTATGGGCCCTATTGCATTGTTCCATCTCTTTAAAGAGGACCATGAAAAACATTCAAGAGACAAGAGTGTTGTTTTCCTATTCGCCTTTGTAGCTTGTCGTTTGTTTTACGTTGACGTCATTTTCGGTGTGCCGAAAATGCTTTACATTATTGAATCTAATTTACGCGCGAAGACAAGTCGGAGATGGCGATGGGCGACTATAGGATGGCTGAACCACTGAGTTGGCTCATCACGCCATACACCCCCAGGCCAAGAGAAGAAAAGTGATGGTACAGGTAATGAAGTGTCAAGCTGAATAAAGATGCACGCATTCCTTGAGCGATGTTTCAGTGGCTTCCCTTAGTTTTTGGGTTCATGTCATCCGGAAAGAAGACGAAGAAAAAGTGTGTCCTGTCCTCTTCGGCGGAGGTAGGATGGAATAGACAAAAAAATTAATAGCTTGACATTCCTTCAGTAAACTGAAGAATTTTCATGTCTCCATGAATGGTATTATAATGGGAAATTGTGTAGGCGTGGCACAGATATTAAGGAAGTATTTAATTTAAACGTCAGTTTCGTTGCTTGGCAACCATGAAGTCTTCGCAAAAAAATAGATTAATGTTTCTCCTTGTTAAAGCTGAAGTTAAGATCTCAGAAGGCCAAGACAAAACCAAACATAAAGTAAAACTTTTGACACTTGCGACATATTTATATATCTAATTTTATTTTTAATTAAACGAAAATCGATAAATTATAAATAATATTTTTAAATGATGAATAATGAATAATGAATAATGAATAATGAATAATGAATAATGAATAATGAATAATGAATAATGAATAATGAATAATGAATAATGAATAATGAATAATGAATAATGAATAATGAATAATGAATAATTAATAATGAATAATGAATAATGAATAATGAATAATGAATAATGAATAATGAATAATGAATAATGAATAATGAATAATGAATAATGAATAATGAATAATGAATAATGAATAATGAATAATGAATAATGAATAATGAATAATGAATAATGAATAATGAATAATGAATAATGAATAATGAATAATGAATAATGAATAATGAATAATGAATAATGAATAATGAATAATGAATAATGAATAATGAATAATGAATAATGAATAATGAATAATGAATAATGAATAATGAATAATGAATAATGAATAATGAATAATGAATAATGAATAATGAATAATGAATAATGAATAATGAATAATGAATAATGAATAATGAATAATGAATAATGAATAATGAATAATGAATAATGAATAATGAATAATGAATAATGAATAATGAATAATGAATAATGAATAATGAATAATGAATAATGAATAATGAATAATGAATAATGAATAATGAATAATGAATAATGAATAATGAATAATGAATAATGAATAATGAATAATGAATAATGAATAATGAATAATGAATAATGAATAATGAATAATGAATAATGAATAATGAATAATGAATAATGAATAATGAATAATGAATAATGAATAATGAATAATGAATAATGAATAATGAATAATGAATAATGAATAATGAATAATGAATAATGAATAATGAATAATGAATAATGAATAATGAATAATGAATAATGAATAATGAATAATGAATAATGAATAATGCATGGGGAATTCTGAATATTTGGTTTTAAAAAGCGGTAACTGTATGGTAAGCCTTATAGTTTAATGTTTTTTTTTTAAATGTGTTAAAATCACACCAATTAAGTAATCCTTAGTACTTTTCTGCTTTAATTATAAAATGTAGGAGTAAATTTTAATAAACTTCACTGTTCTTACCCTCTGAATGAACTTTGGTTTTATACAGTGAGTAGGATGGTGCATCTGCATACAGTACACAGGTTCATTAAGTTCATTTCAATCCACCTACAACCTCGTTTGTTCGTATTCATCAAGAACTAACAAACTCCTCCTTGCACATATGGAGCGTGTGGGTGTTTTGTGTAATCAAGACCTTGTCTTAGATGCCTTCTGGACTGCCATCTTATAAGGCACCCCATTGACTTCACTGTATAATAATGCTTCTGCTTCTGTTGAAGATGCTATCATCACTCTATGTGTTTGACTTATGATGTCGTTCATTGTTATTGGATATCCTTGTGATAAAATGAAGTGCACTCTCTCATACCTCCTATTCAATGGAACAAGGAACCACCAACCCATCGTACTCTTGAGTGCAGAAGAAGGACGCATCAGACACACATCAACATTTAAGTGAAATCTCTCTGAAGTCTCGAGGTCCTTACTCAAGTTGAAGTGGTAATTTATATATCATCTGCTGGGCGCAGCGCACTCCTTGAAGCTCATCTGGAGTTGCATATCGTTCCATTAGTACGAGTGAAGAAAATTGATTTTAATTGAATTAACGTATGCACATAAGGATTTGGGGGGAACTCTCATCAGAACTCGAGCGAATAAGACGTTGGTTGGTGGATTATGGGGAGGGGATGCATGTTAGTTTAGTTGCAGGCTGCAGCAAAGATGAATCTCGTTCGTATTGAAACTATTGAAGAGCGGATAACGATAGTTATTATTAGCAAACTAAAATAAGAGTTATGTGGCTTATGCAAAATGAATATAAATACCAAAGACATCCTTTGATTTATGATATTAGTCTAAGATCCTTCAAGATGATGACATTTCGGCCTTGGAGAATAGATTCTTATATACTCCACTGACTTTGCAGTTTAAAAATTTTATAAATTTTGGTTGCATTTGTGATATTATTACTGGCACTGTATAGAGCCGAAAAACAGATCGCGGTTTTAGTCAAGACTGAATTTATGATGATAGAGTAGCCAAAAAGCATTTTTTGCTGCCGTCCGTCGGCGAGAATCAGATTTAAATAGCTTTTTTCAAGTGTTCTTAATTTGGAAACATTAAAACTTTGTTTGGTATAGTTCTTTATGGTTTCTTATAGGATAAAATTGAAGTTGTCAAGTTTGAGTTCTTAATAAAATTTATAGCGTCCAATTACATTGCCTAAAATATGAGAACATGGATGAGTTCTTTAATTGAATTTTAATTTGATTAATTAAAGTGAGAAAAGTACGCATACGCCCAAGTGTACCACACTATTTTGTCGTTGTTTTTTGGTTGTCAAATGGGCAGTTGCAGTTCAATGCGTGACTCCTATCAAACTGCTTTGTCATTTTTGTTCAGTTTCGTTTGGCAAGTCATCATGGAAAGACCAGGTGACTTTAATTTGCGTCGTATTTGGACCATCAGTATACAATAATTTGGTGAAGTGCTGGCATAATAGGTAGTTGTGCTGCTCATTTTCTTAGCTATATACAACTCGTTTATGTGAATGTAAGGGTGTGCTTCTGAAGTGCGAAGTGGAGTTTGTAACATAGAGTAATAATGCCGTTAGGTATAGAAAAGTATATAATATATTCTGACTCAGAATCAAAAACTAGTCGATTTAGCGATGTCCGTAACTAGAGGTCGCAATTTGTGAGCTAGAAAGCTGGTATATACTATAATCTTTGGTTCAAGAGTAAAGCTCAGTTCTTGAACTGGTGAAATCCACCCAAAAACACGCCCATTATCACCATTTTTGTGCAACAACCTCTATTTGGCAAAATTAAATTGTGTTTTTTTGTACAGTTACGTTCGAAGCACAACGCTTAAATTTTGCCAACGGAAGTTATATTTAAATCTTCTCTAATTATATACACAATATTTCCGTTTGGGAGTATCCGACGCCCACTTTTCATACAAACATTATAAAACAACAATGCTTATATACGAGCAAGAAAATTTAAATTTTGTGGGTATTAGTTGAACATAAACGGGATCACGAAGTTATCCAGAGTGAATCTATAGAAAGGACAAAATCTATAAAAAAAATTATAGAAAGACAAAATCTAGAAGTAGTAAAAATCTAGAATGTATAAAAATCTAAAAAGATGGAAATCTAGAATCATCT
This sequence comes from Platycheirus albimanus, assembly GCA_916050605.2. Lineage (NCBI taxonomy): Eukaryota > Metazoa > Arthropoda > Insecta > Diptera > Syrphidae > Platycheirus > Platycheirus albimanus. Next base: position 287,687,280 of record OU696696.1, on the reverse strand, counting down.
ATAGAAAAAAAGTGTTCTAGATTTTTTTTAGAGGAATTGTAAATATAGAATTAATATTAATATTTGAGACAATGGTTATAATTCGCGCGCGCGAACTGTAACCATTGTCTCAAAAATTAATGTTAATTTTAAATTTTGTCCATTCTAGATTTTTTTTTCTCGATTTTTGGTTTCCGAGATTTTATTTTTCTAGATTTTGGGTTTTCTGGATTTTGGTAATTCTATATTTTTTTTTTTCTAGATTTTCTCAATCTTGATTTGTTGGCTCTAGTTTTTACTTGCGATTATAGGTACTATACAGGGTGATTCACGAGCGTTGTGCCTAAAAGCTAGAGCGTGTAGGTTGAGTTGAGACAAGAAAAAAATCGTATGGGATTCCCCCCGTTTAGCCGGGAGGGGCAATTTTCTGAAAAATTGACTTATTTTGTAAAAAAAATTATTCAAAATCAACGGCTTCGTTTACAACACCGTGTTATACCTTTTTTGAAAGCCAAAAACTTTTTCTTTCATTTTGTTTTTAAATTAAATTGTTTTAACGAATAGTTTAAAAAATATAAAAATTTTCAAACTCAAAATTTTGAAAAAATAATTTTAAAACTAATTTTTTTCAAAATTTTACGTAATTAAGTATAATTTTTGTTCTCAGAATTCAATGCTCCCATTAATCTTTAATCCAACACTGGAAACCGTATAGCTCTACGACTTTTTGTTGCCAAGGTATTCAAAAATAACCGAACCTACTTCTTCACAAAAACAAGAAAATCTAGCCTTACGGGATGGCACAAGTGATCATTTAGCCAATTTTTTCGTGTTTTTGTGAAGAAGTAGGTTCGGTTATTTTTGAATACCTTGACAAAAGCATTTAAGAAAAAAATAATAAAAAAATAAATATTTTGAAAACTGCTTATTAAATTTTTTTCTAAAAATTTTAAATAAATGTATTTGCTGAATATCTATGAACTGGCGTTTTTGAATTTTTTTTGAAAAATTTTTTCAAAAAGTTTTTCAAAAAAAACTTTTTTTCTCAAAAACCGCTCCATAGATTTTTATAAATTTATTCTCATAAATTCAAATTTGTCCAAGAAATAAAATGGCGTACTTTTTTTTCAGCTCAATTTAGTTTAGTATTTATTTAAGAATTTTGAAAATTTTATTTTTATCAAAAATCTCCCCTAACCACTGTCAATGTAGATATCGTGGTAATCCCAACATAAACATCTTGTACATCAAAAAAAAAAAATATTTTGGGCGACGCGACGCCCACTTTTCATTAGAAACTACATAAAAAATTTTTTTGCAAAAAAAAACCCGTATTTATAAGAAATCCACAAGCCCAAATTAGTGCGTATCTTACTTGAAATAAAGAAGCTTGTTTATTAAAAGAAATTTTTGAATTTAGGGCCTGACTTACGCCCACTTTTTATGAGAACAAAAAACATAGTTTTAATACTTAAAGGCACCAATAACCAATTTCGTTAACTTTAATTTTTTTGTTTTTGTGTAAAAATTTTCAATACGCCCACTTTAAAGGGCGCAATTTTATAAAATACCTTTATTCGGGTAAGATTGTTAAAAACTAGTCGATTCAGCTGCCATTAAAATTGACTGAGGATGACAACACCAGTTAGTGTTTTACATTTATTTTACAAATTTTCAGGATACACCCATTTTTATGGGGCTTGTTTAAAATTCAGTTTATGTACTTTTATGTAAATATTGCTTCAATACAGCAACTAACTCGTATACTTTAAATTCAACAAAACCAGCCTTATGTTGGACTGGTTCATGACCATTCCAAACAAAGAGGACTCTTTGAGGTGAATCCAATTTGCGCCACGGCCCACAGGTTGTTCATTATGACTAGACTATGCCAGTTCATTTTCAGATTTGTAAATCAATCGGGATTAATAAATGTTCGCATTAAATGTCTGACATCATCTCAAACATTTATTTTACATTAGACTTTCGAAAGCTCTCATGCTTAGTGAAATTCATACTCATGTTTTAACAAATTTATTTTCAAATAAGTGATGTTCTTTATTTACTTTTAAATAAAACATGCTTTTGTGTATTTCAAGGTTACCTTCAATCTTATTGTATCTCTTGTTCCATTACCCACTTCAATTTAATAGAGTGTATCAATAATTCCTTTTTTTCGTTCAAAATCACCATCACCACAGATTTTTCTGTTCAAGGACTTAGTATAAGCTTTGTCATCGATTATATATTATATACATATGTACCTATGTTCGTTCTAAACGAGACTCGGTCGCAACAAATAATTAAAATCTCATCAATCTTTTCTTTGGATCAACAACAAAACACAGGAGTAGGGGAAGTCGGGGTAAAACCGCATATTTTGTGCTTTAAGAACTATTAACACATGTTTTGTTGATTCATTTAAGTACCTTGAGCAAAATCATAAGCAAATAAGTTAGTGAATAAAGTTTGATAAATTCTAAAAAAAGTTCCCAAAAAAGGGTTTTCGCCCCTATGTGGGGACAAGACACAGACAGCCCTACTATATTAAACTGATGGTGGCAAGACCACTTTTTCCTCAAGCAGAATTCACTAGCATAAATGCGATGTCCTCATTGACTTCAATTGAAACGCTTCGCGAGCTCATCCAGAGCATTTAGTGTACTTTATCTATCCATCTGTTTTTTTGGGTTAAGAAGATGCACTTGCAATCATCGCGTCGCGTGTCGTCAGCATTGGTTTCGACCTCACTTTCGGTTTCATTTCTTCTAGGTGGCTGCTTGGCTTTTTTGGTCACTTTTACGGTCTCCTGTTTGGTCGCTTCGAAGTTTTTGGAGTTGGGAGATCTTGCAGAAGTAATTTGTATGGTGAACTTTTTTGCGGTTTTCCCCATACTAATCTCACTTGAATTATAAAAGCTTTCATAAAATATAGGTTCTTGTCTATTTTTATAGCTTGTACTACTTTTTAATGTCTCCTTTGTAATAATAGAAAAAGAAAACACTTATTTTTGTTTATTATTTTACTTGTAAGAACACAATTATTTACTTTTCACACGAGCGATAACGTACACTCCAAAAACCGCAAAAATAACTTTTAATTTTTGACGTGTTCAACAAACTACATGATCTTCACAGATATGATGCATCATTCAATTCGCCACGTTTTTATATTAAAAGTATTGCCATTGGGCTGTTTGTTCATACAATACAGTAAAAAAAAAAAAAAAAAAAACAGTTTTGCCCCCATGTGCGGTCTTGCCCACACTTCCCCTACTACCCTATACACCAGCTCTTATCAGACAGACAGTTTTGTTCTTTTTCTTTTGTCCTATCTAATCTTACTGAGGTTTTTGAATGTATATTATCCTTTCAAATCCGTTTGATATAAGGCTGGATGAGGATCCAGTCAGCTTGCGTCACCTTTGCAGCTCACACCCAAACATAATACGAGTATATTTATCTTCGTCCTCTTCTTTCTTCTTATCATCATCATGAGAATCATCATCATCATCATCGAATATAGTCGTCTGCGATGTCGTCTTCGTCGATTAAGATAAATTTCAATTACCTCAACAGAGATCCGAAAATCTTTCGCACAAATCACAAACTTTGAGGGATGAGCAATGAGCAAGGAGTATATATGGAGGGCCCATAAAGTGATTCATTGGCTCCATCTCCTTTATCAGTGTCCTGCTTCGCAGGTTCTTGTTTTTTATCAAATTTTTTTTTTGCAAGGACATTTGACGACGTTATGTTCTGTAACTTGAAATATTGGATCCATTTAATGGAAAGTAAGGGATTTGCGAAAAAATCCATTTAGTCATTTCAATGAATCATAAGTTTAAAAAGTTGGCTTAAGTTGCTAAGGTAAAATTATGGCAAGTATAAGATGAGTTTTTTTTTTCATGATCCTGAAAATCCTGTTCCATATTCTGATGAATAAAAGATCTTAATTTTGTGTATTAAGTGCCGAAGTGGTTAGTATGTCAGACTGCCATACCGAAGGTTCTGGCTTCGATCCCTGATTCCACCAAGTTCTTTCCCGGGGTACTGCCTCTTGCAAGAAAGTGACAAATCCTCCAAGAGCAAATCATGTCATGGAAAGTGCTTTTCTGTTAGCCGTTTGGATTCGGCGGTAAATTGTAGATCCCTTCCATTCCTGCAGAATATCAATGCACACACAGGAATGGTTGAGAGTGAAAGTCACAGTATTTATTATTTTTTTATTATTTATTTTTTAAACTGAAAACCTATTTATTTAAGTGCTTGAATTAAATTTTTGAACTAACTTTTCACAAGGAAACAATTACAAATATAGAGCAAGTTTGTGCGACCCAGGCGAACACTTTGTGTATTTTTTTTTTTAGCTCAAAACTTGCCCTACATCGATTTCGATTGACAAAAATAAAACGCAGGCAATCTGATATAGGACTCAGGATATAGTTGGTCTTTATAAAAGAATATCGTGATATCCAAAAAGGAGGGCGATGCGATGCGATGGTTGGAAGTTATTTCAAATAATCACAGATTACACAAGTTATCCATTAACCCATCAGATCAGAGCCATTAAACAATTTTCCAGACTTCAGTTTCTCAAGTTTGGGTTTTTTTTTTTTTTATGTATGTTTCGGTTGTTTCTCAACCCAATACGGTATCTGAGAGGATATGTTAGCCATGGTGTCAGGAGGAGATTTTTCCTGTCAAGGGTTGTTTTATCCGAGTTGGACATAACAGAGAAAAAAATTCACACATAAATCGATCAATCAATTTGAAACTGTAGCTCTCTTCCTTGTCGATTTTATCTTTTGTATGTGTGTCCACCATAGTGTCCTGGGATGGTGTCAGGGTTTTTTTTTGTGTGATTTTCAATTTTTACAGCACTCGCGGAGGTGGGGTCAATATCAATGTTAATATGTGTTAATATGAGTTTTTTGTTGAAAAGGATGACTGATTTTTTCTCTGGTATCCTTGCTGTGACTGCCTGAATCCAGGATAGTGTAGGATATATGAAATTCCTGTCTATCCAATTTTTGCCACAGGTGACGGGGACAAATGTCACTGCAATGATGGCGCAATTACCTCTTGATGGGATGTAATTAACGGGAAAATGTTGATAACAGGGCAAATATGTATGTGTGTGCACACATTGGAATACCCGTTTTGCCGACGCGTGTGGAAGGATATTCGGTGAGGCGTATTATAGTCTATCAAATAAAAAGCTTAACACCTGCTTTCGGCATGCTGAGTGCGATGGATGGAGAGAGTAGCGTTAATGGAACAATTAACAGCTTGCTGGTTTGAGTGATTGGAAGTGTTGTGACAAACTATTTGATCTATTTTGTACAGATGTGATGATTAGGTTATAAAAGGTGCAATTAAGGGTTGTTGTATCAGAGAGGGCAGACAAATAATATTTTTTTTTTATTTGGCTTGGATAGTTCTTTCACCTCTTGATTGGTCTGATGTAGGCATGATTTCTTTTTTATTTTATTTTTCTAGACTTGATTTCGACGGCTTTGATGGTGTCTTCCAGTACTGCGTTGGTCCTTAAAGTTGAATTTGAAGACTCGGTGGGCTCGCTGGTGCGTATTCGTTATATCTGTTACTCGTGACACCGCGACTTGTTCTTAAAAGCCTGATGGAATCCAAAACATCAGTAGCTGCATTTATTATATTCCGAGTCTACATAATGTTGACCACTTTGAAAGTGCGGACGTCTAAGATATTGGTTGCATGTCTATTGTCTACTGCCGATCGCAATATGGTTAATTTGGCTGACGGTAAGTTTCGCAGGAGACCGCCAAGTCTTCTTGTGTATATTGACGTGTTTGAAATAAGTGTATTATGACACTTCGCTCCGAGTCCGTTTTCATTTATTTGCAGGTTTAAAGGAAACTTCAATGCTGAAAGTGCTGTTCTTCTTCAGTGTTGCAACAATTCCGGTAGATGCGATAGCTAACATAACTTCACTTTGAGCATATTACTGCTGATATCTATGCTACCAAAAACGGTTTCCCAGTTTCGCCAGGAGCATCAGTTGATCATACGCACTCTTCTAGTGTTCATTCAACAGTGGAACATTTATTTGTAGGTACTCAATATTGCAATATTGTCCCGGAAGAGTTGTTGTGCAGTCTGTGCTTAGCGACTGTCCAGCTAAAGTTATCCTCCTTCCAGATTTTTGCGTTAAAGTCTCCAAGAATAAGATTTGGTGTCGTACTTCGGGAATTCTTTATACGTCTTCTCTTGAAGATCGTAGAACTCTTCCATGGATGTGTCATCTTTCACCTGAGTGATGTTATTAAATTTGGACTCAATGCGGATAATAGCAATGCGTTCTTGTATGTCACAGAAGCCTTAGTGTCTTCCTCTTATCACAAAACTGCATCCAAATAACGGCTATTTTCATGTCATGTGGCACCTGCCGTATTAAAATCAGAGTTTATTTATACTCCTTGCGTCATTATTTTTTTTAGAATGCTAGTTCGGTCTCTAGCTGTATCTATTGGGGTTCCACTATAACCTCTCAGAACAACATCCGTGAAGAGATCAGTTGAAGAACAACTCTTGCCAATCACTGTTTCTTCGAGCTTAGAAGGCATCTTAGTAGCAAAGCCCTGTCTCAAAGGACCAAGGAGATACTATACAAGCCCCTTAAGATCTCAGTCCTGCTGTATGGGGAAGAAGCGTATTGGACACTGACACAACCGTGTGGATACAGGCTGGGGGTGCTTTATAAGGAAGATTCTTCAGGTGGTATTCGGTGCTGTATCAATGGAGTATGGAGGAGAAGATTCAATGACAAATGTATGGGCTATACAGTGACATTGACCTGGATAAGACTCTGAAAATACAGCGGCTTAGATGGCTGGCCCATCTGGAACGTATGGACGAAAAAGCACAATCCCGAAAAGTCTTCAAATCCAACCCGGATCGGCGACACAGTTCTGGAAGACCTCATGGCGCGATCAAGTGGAGAACGACCTCAACCAACTTGGTGTGCGCAACTGTAGGCTACTGGCTAGGGACCAGCCTAGCTGGCGAGGATTGTTGGTTAGGGCCGTAGGCCTCAATGGACTGTCTGTGTAACCTTAAGTAAGAAAATACGTTCGGTCCCTATCTAGTTGTCTCTATTTATACACATGATTGTTAAGATAGTTAACCCCTTAGTCAACCTAAGATGGGGTTTCCTTTACTGCGTTCTTCTTTAGGAGTTGAATCAACAAATTCGATAGATTTGTGCCTTCAGTCGTAACACGTGTCTGATCCATCTTAACCGCTGAACTTGCAGCTTTTTGATATGTTCAGAGTCTACATATTATCTTTATATTAGCACCTCCACACTCCATCTTACATTTATGCAGGAAACTGGAATATCCCCCGACGCTTCTTTCTCAAACCAATGAGTATTTAAGCCCAGAAGAATAGGAAAAAGATGATTGGGATATCCAAATTCTCACCCTAGCATCTAAAAGGCAGACGTCGGAAGAATCTTTCGGACGAACGATGTGTTGATCTGGAGACCACATATATGCTGGTTGCGTATAATGTGTTGTGGTAGTCAAGAGCTTTTGCTTAGTTCAAGTCTCCCATGTTTCAAATTCAATCAGCCTGAGTTCATTATTAGCGTTTAATACAGCATCACAACCCCGACAGACGAGTTCAAGGACAAAGCCAGTGCTACTACTGTTAACCTGTGATTTTGGAGGAATCTGTGAAGCGTTTGGCGTTTTTTTTCCACAATTAATTTATCACAAATACATTAATTCAAAATCGCAGAGAGACGATGTCCTTTAAATACTTAATACACATTCGAAACACTTAGAATGTTTCCAATGTATTCAATACATATATTATATCATTTGGATACATTTTTGGTGAGCACTCGTTCTTAATGTCTGCGGAGAAGAAGTATATCCATTAAGCAGCATTCAAAAAGCTTCTTTGGATAAATTAACATCTTTTCCATATCCACTTCAGGATATTTTAAAGAATTGTACTCCGTCATAAAAGTGCTTTAGAGTGAGCAATTGAGCATTGAATAGAACAAATACACGCAAACGGCTCTAAGTCTCTTATTCTTTGCTAAAACCTTATCATGTTAACCTTCATTTATTGCAGGCTTCGATAAATGTGGTAAAGAAGCTTTAACATTTTTGCTTGGTGATTCTTTTGTTCCTCATTCTATGAAAGAAAACTAAAATCCTTTCAAAACAACCTCCCAACAATTCAATTCTTAACCACCACTCTCCATCATTCAGTACTAATGGAGAGTAGTTGTGAGCAGTTACTATAAGTTCATGTTTTTGTTTGTGTAAACACAGTGCGCAACAATGGCATTAATCACAGTTCCATTAGGGACATGTCACAATTGGTCGGAAAGTCTCAATCCATTTAAGATGAAGGTACAATCATTCCACTTTGGTTTTTTCATACCAAAACATATACTCGTATGTATTTTCAATAGAAGTCCTGAACTGAATGAATTCAAGGCTCCGCAGAGAGGATAACATGGTGTTGTCTGTTATCCTCTTCAATTTGTTTACATTTACTAGCCTGTCAGAATGTGCTCCCACTTGATGGAATGTATTTGACATTTGACAAGAATCTTTCATAAAGTATACCTTTTAACATTGGTATGGGAGCAAGGGGTGAACAAAGTGTGTTTGAAAGGAAAGTTATGAGGGGCAACCCTATACGCGTTTCTCATCTTAATCACTGTCGTTAATATCAACTCTTTTAAGGCACCACCACCATCATCACTCTTTTTGGCAGTGGAAATGTGGGTGTTGGAAATCCCTCAAAGAGTTTTAAGTACGCAAGAAGTATGAAGTTACATTCATAAAAGATTTTCCACGAAGAATTTTGAACACCAAGACTTTCTTTTAATATAAGGATTTTCGTAGAAAGTGTCCTGAAAGCAGAATATGTACATATGTGTAATTTCAATTTTCCTGTTCTTTTAAAAGGCTCTTCATAAACCTAAGACAGACTTTTATCGAAGCAGAATTATAATCGTCTAAAAACTGAATAATTAGCAGGGGTGTATCTACCTTTGGTGCCCAATCGAAATTCTTTGTTCACAATGGTCCGCAGCATCGAACATGGCTTTAAGCAACACCATCAACAACAACAACAACAACAACAACAACAACAACAACAACAACAACAACAACAACAACAACAACAACAACAACAACAACAACAACAACAACAACAACAACAACAACAACAACAACAACAACAACAACAACAACAACAACAACAACAACAACAACAACAACAACAACAACAACAACAACAACAACAACAACAACAACAACAACAACAACAACAACAACAACAACAACAACAACAACAACAACAACAACAACAACAACAACAACAACAACAACAACAACAACAACAACAACAACAACAACAACAACAACAACAACAACAACAACAACAACAACAACAACAACAACAACAACAACAACAACAACAACAACAACAACAACAACAACAACAACAACAACAACAACAACAACAACAACAACAACAACAACAACAACAACAACAACAACAACAACAACAACAACAACAACAACAACAACAACAACAACAACAACAACAACAACAACAACAACAACAACAACAACAACAACAACAACAACAACAACAACAACAACAACAACAACAACAACAACAACAACAACAACAACAACAACAACAACAACAACAACAACAACAACAACAACAACAACAACAACAACAACAACAACAACAACAACAACAACAACAACAACAACAACAACAACAACAACAACAACAACAACAACAACAACAACAACAACAACAACAACAACAACAACAACAACAACAACAACAACAACAACAACAACAACAACAACAACAACAACAACAACAACAACAACAACAACAACAACAACAACAACAACAACAACAACAACAACAACAACAACAACAACAACAACAACAACAACAACAACAACAACAACAACAACAACAACAACAACAACAACAACAACAACAACAACAACAACAACAACAACAACAACAACAACAACAACAACAACAACAACAACAACAACAACAACAACAACAACAACAACAACAACAACAACAACAACAACAACAACAACAACAACAACAACAACAACAACAACAACAACAACAACAACAACAACAACAACAACAACAACAACAACAACAACAACAACAACAACAACAACAACAACAACAACAACAACAACAACAACAACAACAACAACAACAACAACAACAACAACAACAACAACAACAACAACAACAACAACAACAACAACAACAACAACAACAACAACAACAACAACAACAACAACAACAACAACAACAACAACAACAACAACAACAACAACAACAACAACAACAACAACAACAACAACAACAACAACAACAACAACAACAACAACAACAACAACAACAACAACAACAACAACAACAACAACAACAACAACAACAACAACAACAACAACAACAACAACAACAACAACAACAACAACAACAACAACAACAACAACAACAACAACAACAACAACAACAACAACAACAACAACAACAACAACAACAACAACAACAACAACAACAACAACAACAACAACAACAACAACAACAACAACAACAACAACAACAACAACAACAACAACAACAACAACAACAACAACAACAACAACAACAACAACAACAACAACAACAACAACAACAACAACAACAACAACAACAACAACAACAACAACAACAACAACAACAACAACAACAACAACAACAACAACAACAACAACAACAACAACAACAACAACAACAACAACAACAACAACAACAACAACAACAACAACAACAACAACAACAACAACAACAACAACAACAACAACAACAACAACAACAACAACAACAACAACAACAACAACAACAACAACAACAACAACAACAACAACAACAACAACAACAACAACAACAACAACAACAACAACAACAACAACAACAACAACAACAACAACAACAACAACAACAACAACAACAACAACAACAACAACAACAACAACAACAACAACAACAACAACAACAACAACAACAACAACAACAACAACAACAACAACAACAACAACAACAACAACAACAACAACAACAACAACAACAACAACAACAACAACAACAACAACAACAACAACAACAACAACAACAACAACAACAACAACAACAACAACAACAACAACAACAACAACAACAACAACAACAACAACAACAACAACAACAACAACAACAACAACAACAACAACAACAACAACAACAACAACAACAACAACAACAACAACAACAACAACAACAACAACAACAACAACAACAACAACAACAACAACAACAACAACAACAACAACAACAACAACAACAACAACAACAACAACAACAACAACAACAACAACAACAACAACAACAACAACAACAACAACAACAACAAGTTGGAGTTGGAGTTGGAGTTGGAGTTGGAGTTGGAGTTGGAGTTGGAGTTGGAGTTGGAGTTGGAGTTGGAGTTGGAGTTGGAGTTGGAGTTGGAGTTGGAGTTGGAGTTGGAGTTGGAGTTGGAGTTGGAGTTGGAGTTGGAGTTGAAGTTGGAGTTGGAGTTGGAGTTGGAGTTGGAGTTGGAGTTGGAGTTGGAGTTGGAGTTGGAGTTGGAGTTGGAGTTGGAGTTGGAGTTGGAGTTGGAGTTGGAGTTGGAGTTGGAGTTGGAGTTGGAGTTGGAGTTGGAGTTGGAGTTGGAGTTGGAGTTGGAGTTGGAGTTGGAGTTGGAGTTGGAGTTGGAGTTGGAGTTGGAGTTGGAGTTGGAGTTGGAGTTGGAGTTGGAGTTGGAGTTGGAGTTGGAGTTGGAGTTGGAGTTGGAGTTGGAGTTGGAGTTGGAGTTGGAGTTGGAGTTGTTCTTGTTATTTTAGGAATGTTTTAGCAAGAGGTATGAGTTGGCTGTCTGTATTTTATGTCTGTGGTCAAAACTCTTTGGAGGATTGAATTCGTTTGCGTTTCAAACTTTCAAAAAATATAGACTGCCTTTTACAGCAAAATAAAATGTATTCTCATTCTACTTACCACTGAAGTTAGGATAAAAGTAGCTTGCTCCTACAGTGCGAAGTAACTTCTCCACTTGGCTTAACTAGGTATCCAATTAGTTGAATTCCACTTTCAACAAAAACAAATAAAATATTTAGCATACACTTTTCATTCACCAATAAATGCTCAAAAATATTTCCTTGAAAGTTAATACTACCTTCAACTTACTTGAGCAGTTTCCTTGCAACAAAACTTTACCGAAACGTTTTCTGCTCTCTGCCAAGGATTCCGATTCCGGCACCGTCTTTCTCAAAAAAAAAAAACTAGGCTCATTAGAAAACAATTGAAAGGACTTTTAACCGCATGCCTGGGTGCTTTTTATAAATAGAATGACAGGAGTGAGAAAATGTTAAGTGCACAAACGTTGTAATCATCATCACCATCACCCTCAGCCGAAGAGATACCATACACTAACACAAATCAATTGTATGCAACAGCTGCTGCCATCTTTACGATTGTTTACCGCACACAGCACACTTCAACAATCAAGCTTAGTCGGGTGAAACACCACAAAAATTCAAGTCAAAACTCTCACGTTAGCCTGCCTCCCTCTTCCTTCTTCCAGACTCCGACTTTTCCTTATAACCGCAGCAACACACAGAGCAAAACTAAACTCCTTGAGAAAACTTTCGAACAATTTTAATCTGAAACTATGCTTGTCATTTGAGGAAAGGATGCGTCCTTATTCTTCAAAAAGCTTTCCACAAGTTAGCGTGGTGCACGTACATATATATGTATGTATGTACGATAATATAATATGTGTGTATCCACTTTGTGTGCACAGAAAGAGTTCCTATTCTTTTCAAAGAATTTTAGAAGGATTCAAGGCCTTACAAAAGGGCGATTCTGTCTGTATTTCACTTGGGCTGGCTGGAAGAGAAGCGGATGCACATTGTGTCAGTTTAGTGATTATGGGGTAAGAATAGGGAGAACTAGAAAAAATAGGCGTGTATAACAATACACCTGATCCACATCAGTGTTGCATATTCACAAAATGTTAGGGATTATAAATGGCAGGATAAACAGGATATGTAGAGCGTGTTCTTTCAAGGAAAGGAATAAATAAAGAAAAAAAATGGATTCTGCATGGTATATATGTATATGTGTGGTGTGTGTTTGAGGAAAAGCTGAAGGAAATCCTCTTTCAAGGAAATAATGCTTTCGGGACATACACATTGTTGTCTAGGCAGGCAGGGTACAGTTTTTTTTGTTTTCGTTTTATATTTTCGGTAGCCTGTGTGTGTTTGTGTTCATTGAATCGGATATGTTTTGTATTCAAGTGGAAGGACACAAGTTTTTCTCAAAAAAGAAAAATGTTTTCGCTCCAGAAAATATAAGGATGCACTGCACAGTATGTACTTATGTACTTATGTATGTACAAAACATGTGGTTTTTTTCATATGGGTTATTCGTAAGTCTTTTGGTTTGGCTTTGTGTTGGCTGAGCTGTTTCACATTTTTGAATGATATTTGGGAATGTTTTTGTTTTCTTTTTACAATTCAAGAAAATTGAAGACCTTGGTATGAATTTCGAAAACCGTTTTCCACTGAAAAACATATTTTTATATCCAAAGAAGTTAAACAAACCTCAAATGGAACTTCGTAAATCACAGATGATATCATAATAACCTCACTTCTATTCATATAATGCTTAGCCAATGGTTAATGATACCTGTTGCCAGGCCCCGATCTATGGGGGGCGTGACGGGTATTTGCACAGGGCGGCAAATTTCAGTAAAACCTTTCTAAACAGTGGCTCCTATACAACGAGCCGTTCAGTTTTAGCTAAACATTTTGAGTTTTTTGTAATTTTCTCAAAAACTTACCGTTCCGTCTTCAGTGCTGAAATGTCTTAAATTTTTTAAGGATAGCTCGAATTTAAAATCAAATGAAATTTGTCTTAAAAATAATTTGATCTGTTTCATTTTTAAATCAGTGAATTATTACACTGGCTCATTAATAAAAATAGAGGAATTCAGATGTAATCTACCAATTTCTGAATGTCTCATTGTCATAATTATGTATTTTTCCAATTCCATTTACGAAATTCCCTCTTTGTAAACTGAAATTTTCAATTTTCTAATTCCAGGCGTTTCCTGTTGTACACCACAAACCATATAAAACTACCAACGTAATGAATGTTTCAGAAGCCTAGGCAGATTCACTACTCAGCTTCAACAGCGTCTGAAGGTCTGAATTTTGTGCCGGAGCAGAAACGATGAAAATTTTGCGATCCGAGCAGGACTTTTTTATTTTACTTAAATCACGTTAAACGAGAAGAAATAAATAATTCCACAACAAAATACAAAATGGTCAAAGTAAACATAAACAAATAATTAAGTAAACCATCCAATAAAATAATAATTAAATAAATAATTATTTTTAAGTATTTTAATTCTGGAAAATAAAAGAAATTATCAAGATACAAAAAAACAGCACGAGCACTTTTTATTTGTTCTCTTTATTAAAACAAAAAATATTCAAAACAAAAAGCAGTCACCCTGTTACATATAAAAATATCACCTGACAAGCTAAGCATAGCGCAAAAATGGTCGCCACAGACCCTAGCCAATAAGAATCCTTTTTTGAATTTCTTCTGTTTATCAGATAAATCGGAGTGAGTGAAAGCATTAAATTTTAATATGAGCAAGTGCAAAAGGTGAACTTCGAAACCGTAACTTTTTGTTCCTCCTTGTTCGTCATCACACATTTCACAAACATGTAAAACTTTTGGCGGCAAATATGCCTCTGCAATGTCTACCACTGCTTAAGGTGTTTCTTCTTCCTAACCTCTCAAGGTTTTAAGATTGCGAATAAAAAAGCATATAAAAACTGCTTGAATCACCAGGTGCTCAGAAACAGCAGGAAGCCTTTTATTTTTGCCGATAATTTGAAAATGGGTGGAACCAAAATAGGACATTAATATCAAAAGAAAGAAAGAATGGAAAAGCCTGGAAACCATAACTTCCAAATTGGTCTTTACCGTATTCTTCCAGCTTTTGGCTCCGCCCATTTTTTCAAATACATATTATGCAAAAAATAGCCTCTTTTTATTTATGAGCGCCTGGTAAACCAAACGAATTTTGAAGAAAATATTTGAGATGTGATGCACCAAACATGTGGCGCTGCGGTGGGTGGCGAGAAATAATGTCAATTCGAAAAACCTTGCGTTGTTGTAAGACTCTTTAATAACATCCACACTTTTTTTTATGGATCTCCAAATGCATTCACTGTCAAACGCCTTCTCAAAATCTACAAACATGCTGTACAGCGGGGATCGGTACTCAGACGATTGTTTAAGTATGATTCGGAAATAGTTGTATTGGTCGACACACGACCGGCCACTACCATACCCCACTTGGTGCATCTTGAGGGTAGACTCGGTTTTGCATTTTGTCCTCTCGAGAACAATGGTTTTCATTAATTTCGGAAAAACGGACAAAATGGTGATACCACTCCAATTATTACAGTTTTCTTTGATAACTTTACAATAACTCCATCATTTCATTGTCCCGGTGGGTAAGTTTCACTCTCCCAAACAGCCTGCACTAGTTTAAGCAAACTACTTGAAAGTGCTTAAGGGTCTGCTTTTAGAAATTCTGGAGGAATACCGTCTAGGCCAGCTGCTTTGTTTTTCTTTCGAAGATGGTTTGCGTTTCTAATCTCTGTGCCTACTTGTTGGGGGACTGGTATCAATACCCCTAGAAGATCTGGGCATGTTGTTCAATTTTGGATTCAATTCTGCATTGTGGTCGCCATTTAGCAGTGCACAAAAATGCTCCTGCCATCTTTGTAACTGACCTTCAAAAAAAAAAAAAAAATGTTTGGCACAACAGCTCCAAGCTTGGCCGGGGCCTGTGACTTTCACTCTCAACCATTTCTGTGAGTGCGTTGATATTCTGCAGGAATGGAAGGGACCTACAATTTACCGTCGAATCCGAACGTCTAACAGAGAAGCAATTTCCATGACATGATTTACTCTTGGAGGATTTTTCACTTCCTCGCAAGAGGCAGTAACCCGAAAATAACTTAGATGGAGTCAGGGATCGAACCCAGAACCTTCGGAATGCTAGCCTGACACACTTACAACTACCCCACGGGGTACTACAGCTGATTTTCTATCGTCACTAAAAGGTTGATATTCAAATTTAACACGGGATGGTTAGTGTTAATGCTACTACGCTGGCCGACAATGTCCGTAGTGATTTTATAAAGTTCTCTTGAGTCCATTCTTCCTGCAGCACGTTCCACATTATCCGCTAGTTTGTCCACCAATGTCCTCTAATCAAAATGGAAAATAATTTTTTAGAGCTGAAATCACTGTAACAAGCTTGAAGCATTTTCAGGTTGACTTACTCATGGGTATTCTTCATGTATCATACCGTGAATTTTATCGACCGTGTCTGGTTTAATGGAGCTGACCTCGATTGGGCGACTAGAACCTTTGGAGTCACTACTCATGCTCATGAAAGACCGCAACGAAATTGAATGAACTAGAGCAGTCATATGGATGCATGTTATAAGAGACTTCATTTTTCTTTCCCAGATTTTGTGGTGTGTTTTGGATTCCTCGGAGGAGCACAATATTCACTGCAGTTTAAAAAAAAACCACCACATTGTTTTTTAATAAAATTCTTTAATATATTTTCTAATTTTTGTTTTTCATCGTTCTTACTTCTTTATACTCATAGTTCCTAATAATTAAGATTGCTTATGTCTCTATATAAAAGAAATATTTTTTAAACTTAATAACACAAAAACCAAAATGAAAAAGTTAATAAAAAATAGCTTGATTCAATCAAAGGCTTTATTTTTTTTTTTAACAAAAAGACAGATAATTAAAATTTTGTTGACGTTTTGAATTAATATTTTGAATTGATATGATTTTGTTTTTTTTTATTTTTCTGTAGGTTCGTATTTAAGCTTAATTTTTTGTCGCACAGGAATTGTATTTATTTATTTCTGTTTTCTTTCCATTTTTTTTTAAATGAAGGCTGAGAAAATAAGTTACATATATATTTTTATTTATCTTTTCCTACTTTTTTTAATAATAGACACTTAAATATGTTTTCCTGTTTTATTTTTAATATTTTGTTATTTAATAGTTATTTGCTTTTTTAATTAATTTAAATGTTTGTTTATCAATATCTGCACTCTTATATGATTGTTCTGCTGTCGGACAATTTATTAGAATATTTTTTTATTTTTAATTGATTAACTGCAATGGGCGTTTAATATAGTATGTATTTTATTAATTTTTGTTTTCAATTTTTTAGGGAGGAAAAACGGATTGCGGAGAGGAAGAAAATATTAAAATAATTACAACAAAAATAAAAAACAAAAAATATTTTAAAATTAACTTTTTTTTATAACAAATCGAACTTCTTTTCGCTCTGATTAAGAGTAGGATACATTTTGTGTGCTCATTTAATATATCAATTATTTTTCTTATCTAAGCAATTTTAATTTATCATTTACTTTACAATTTTTTGTCACTTTTCATTATAACTAGGTATAACTAATTTTTGTTTTACTTGTTTTTATTTACATAGTACACAACCTAAAAGTGGTCAGGATTTAGTTTGGGCATTAAATTCCATTTCAATTATTTTACACAATACACTTTTGAACCAATAGAATTATAATAATAGAATTGAAAATTTTTTAATAATTAATGAAAAGTTTTATGTTTAAGTTTAAGTAAAATGTTATCTGAATTTTTTTTGTAGGTACTGAATTTGAGAATTCATAGAGCTTAAATGTTTTCTTTATATGGGGTTATTTAGATGTGCTATTTGGTTTAGTTTTACTTTTTTTTTTTCAATATCTAAACTATAAAAAACAGTCTTTAATAAGCCTTCAACAATTTGTTTATATTTTATTTATGTACAATCAAATATTTTTATTCGTATGGGATTAGAGAAAAGGAACAAAAGTTAAAGGATATTTTATCAAGTATATATTTAAGTGATATGTCACATATTGATATATTTTTTATTTAAAATTAAAATTAAAAATGGAAAACAAAACTTTGATGTTAAGGTTTCTAATAAAAATCTAGTTTGGAAAGCGTTTGGTTTGAAAGTCAACAAGGCCAATGTCATACAAAACTGAATCCCTAAAGAACCGTTTTTCTGTGTGGATGACTCTTGATACACTTAATAAATGCTTTCGAATTTTAATTCTCAGAGTCTCTCAAGAGTAAGCAAATTTAGCACAAACTGTTAAACCATTTTATCAGGATAATTATTATCTTTAAATATGATAATAAGACATTTCAAATCGGTTTCTACTAGCATTTTTCTCGTAACTTTCAGAATACGTATTTAAAGACATGATTTTCTCCACGGCAGAATGTGAAAAAGTTTTGGAACAGTTTTTTTTACTTATTTTCGGAAATGAACAAAAATTAATCAGGAAAATGTTAGCTTATCCAATTAAAATAATAATTAAATAGGTATATAATTATTTTTAAGTATTTTAATTCTGGAAAATAAAAGAAATTATCAAGATAGAAAAAAAACAGCACGAGCACTTTTTATTTTTTCTCTTTATGAAAAAAAAAATTATTCAAAACAAAGCAAAGTCACCCTGTTACACATAAAAATAACACCTGACTCAAGCCCAGCGCAAAAATGGTCGCCACTGACCCTAGCCAATCAGATAAATCGGAGTGAGTGAAAGCAAGTGTGGAAGGTGAACTTCGAAACCGTTACTTTTTGATCCGCCATTGACGAAGTTCACAACTAAACAAACATGTTCCATGAAATGACTATATGAAAATATATATATAAATATATATATAAATATATATATAAATATATATACACTTAACATTTATAAAACTTTTGGCGGCAAATATACCTCTACAATGTCTACCACTGCTTAAGGTGTTTTTTCTTTCTACCGTCACAAGGTAAACCTTTAAATTGCGAGCAAATAGCATATGAAAACTGTTTGGATTACCAGGCGCTCAGAAAAAGCAGGAAGCCTTTTATTTTTGCCGATTATTTGAAAATGGGTGGAGCCAAAATAGGACATGAATATCAAAAGAAAGAAAGAATATAAAAGCCTGGAAACCATAACTTCCAAATTGATCTTTACCGTTTTCTTTCAGCTTTTGGCTCCACCCATTTTGTCAAAAAAAATGCAAAAAATAGCCTTCTTTTATTTATGAGCGCCTGGTAAACCAACAAATTTTGAAAAAAAAAATCTTTGAGATGTGTGGCACCAAACATGTGGCGCTGCGGTGGCTAAAAATGTAACTAAAGCTGAATATTTTATTGCAAACATTGTAGCAACATGTCATCTGCTTGATTATATTAAAACTGAGTGCAAAAAAGGAACACAAAATCATAAAGGATAGACCCCATCGAACATATAACTTAAGGGTATCGAAATACTAATACTCTACTAGATATTTCAATAATTATTTTTGTTCCATTAAGATTGTGGTCTTGCAAACATTGAATGATCCAGTCTGAAAACAAATTTGGAGATCTGGTTGTTGGGGAAAATTATAACTTTCACAAAAGCATCGGGTTTATAAGGGCAATATTTCATTGCGCAAGCAGCTATTGACATATAAACGATTAATCGAAATCAACGTTGTGATAAAAGCATGTTTCCTATAGCAAATATAGACAATACTGGTGGTTAGCCTGTTGGGTTTTATTAAGGTATAAAGTATAATTTTAAACATTTTTAATGTTTAAAACACAACAAATATTTCTTAACTGCCAAAACACTGTAACGAATGTTCTGCTGTTTTAACCGTATGGAAGCTTCGAACAAAAATTCTTTAAATGAGAAATGATGATTTGGCGGGGTTCACTTTAACAAGGATATTTTGAATAAAACAGTAACTACTAGTTTGAAGGAAATTCTAAATATTGCCCGCTGTTGAACATTAAGTTTAATTCTGTTTTATATAAATTTTATGGAAACAGGAATTGCATGTCTAGTCCATTGCTTTTGTGTTTTTGAATATGTAAAATAGTTAATTCCAAGCGATCAAAAACTATTGCTAATCAAGCAAAATATTTAATTTGTCTTCCATCTCCAACGGCAGCTACTTCACTTTTCCTAAAAATATGCAACACACAAAATTAAATATTGCGTAAACAAAAGCGAAACCAACCAATAATATGCAATATGAAAAGTACTCCCAAAGAACAGTAGTCTACACATAGGCTTGCAGGCAATATGGATAATGAAATCTCACATAACGGAAATAATGGGTATTGCTTTAGTTTCTTCCTTTACATATGCAACACAAATATTTTAATCTACACTGTCTTAAATGCTTGCATACTTTTAGGATAAATTCGAATTTGGTCATTTGAAATGGTTAGAGCAGTTTTAGGTAAATAAATAAACAAATTGCTTGAACAACAGTTCCAAACGGGGCCAGGACCTGTGACTTACGCTCTCAACCATTCCTGTGTGTGAGTTGATATTCTCCAGGGCAATAGATGGAACCTACAGTTTACCGCCGAACGGAGAAGCACTTTCCATGACATGTTTCTTTTTACTCTTAGATGATTTGTCACTCGCAAGAGGCAGTACCCCGAAAAGGTGAAGTGAAGGATCGATTCCAGAACCTTCGGCGCGTGGCAGTCCGACACACTAACCACTACGCGCCGGGGTTACTCGTACATAGTTTTAGGTAACTGGAACCAAAAAGGCGAAATTCGTAGGTATATTTTTGAAATCCTTGAATCAGGAAATCAGATGTTAAATTTAATTTTCCAAGTAAGAAGTATTAGTTACTAGCACGCTAGTCTAATTTCAAAAACATTGAACGTTTAAAAACTCCAAAAAATATCACAAAACAAATCGAAAACTCTACAATGAAGTTTATTGAATCCCTTTAATTTGACCATCGTAATAAATTCATAATTGTTCGTCATTCGTTTGTGGTATTCCAAAAACGTTCAACCAGTTCTGAAGTGTTCTTCAGAGAACATTGATTCGATATCTGAGGTCAGAAACAAAACCAGAATTACTCACACTTTCATACATTTTAAATGTCAATAATAATAACATTTGAAGCCTTGGGAATTGTCTATGATTGTTCGAAAATAAACTAGTTTTACGATTGACAAACATTTCAAAACACAATATTGAACCCTTCAAAAACGTCCCCATCACAGTGTTTCACATAGGTTCAGACTCCAAACAAGAGGGGGGTTTTCGTTCAGGATCGCTGAACGGAAAGTTCTGAAAAAGGATTCCAGATAACCAAACAAAAACGCTTTTTGTGTAATCGTAAGTGGGATGCTTGAATTATGCCTCGGGTAGAATGAATAATTTGTAGATGGATAAAAACAGGGGTACCCTTTGTCCACATTTTGTCATTAGAACAATTATGGAACTTCGACCTTTGAAAGGAAAGGTCTAGTAATTCTAGAAACTTGAACTAGAGCGAGACAGTTTGTCAAAATTTATTTGTTAATACAAAATAAGAAACTGCACCGTTGGATATTGACTAACCATTTGTGGTCACTGTTTGGGAACTTCTGATACACCTCCGATGTAAAGGCTGACGCCATTCACTGAAACTACAAAATAAATTCAAAACAATAGCACGTAGCAAAACTGGCCAAAAACACCAAAACCAAAGCTTACGACACAAAAAAACAATAACAACACAAAAAATATTAAATTTTTTACGAAATTGGTTATATTTTTCATTGGCCTTTTTGTAGTTATTTTTTATCTTTTCCTTAAAAAACTAAATTAACAAACGAAAAATAATTAAATAATATAATTTTTTTTATGCACCTACTTTCTTATGTTAAAAATTAATTCGAATTTAAAATTATAAACAACTTAAACACAAGAAGTCTTTTTTTTCATATTATTATATGTTAATGAAGTTCATGATAAGAAATAATATTTTTTATTTAAACTTGTTATCCTTAATATTAATACATCACATGTTTTCACAACTAAAAATAGATTTGAAACGAAATATTTTAAAAATAACATTTACAAAAAAAAAAATTGAAACATAAATTAATAAGGTACGAGAATAAATTATATAGATTTATTTGTTTTTGTTTTTTTTGGAAAGGATTACCTACTACATAAGCTCTCACATTTTATACACAAAACCATTACATAATATTATATTTTTTTTATATATAATATTTATATACACAAGGAAGGAGAGAAATAAAAAAAAAAAATTAAAGAAGAAACAAGAGGATGATATTTACAAAATGACGGAAGAATTTTAATTTATTTCTTTGTTTCCTCATTTATTATTCGAAGAAGGAACTCTTGACTGTTTGTGGGCTACACAACACAACATGCTTTGCTTACTTATTTTTTTTTTGTCTTCTTTGTATTTACAGGATCACAATATGTACAATGTCCTTGTTACTTATTTTTCGAATCCTTCCTTAAGTCTATTTCTTTTTTATATTTACAATTTGGATCGGCCCTCTCACGCCTTGGCTGTTGTATTACAGTTAACTACGTCCGTGCTATTGCATCCAGTTGTTGTTGTTGATGTCGGTGTCATCGTCGTTGTAGTTGTTGTTGCAGCCGAGGATTGCTGTTGTACTAGGTCCGAGTTATTATTCGGACTACGATCAACATTCATGTCCTTTGGACATGCAGACGATGATGATGATGATGATGTTGAGGATGTTTGTGGGACAGGCAATTGGGTGGATGGTTGTTGCTGCTGCTGCTGCTGCTGCTTTGACTGTCGTCGATTCCAGCCAAAATTTAACGCCGCTGTTAGTTTGTTTTGACCCCCATTGCTACTGCTACCACTTCCCCGGACACCACCACCACCACCCACACCCCGTCCAATGGATGAAGCTGGTGTACTACTATGATGATGACTGTATCCTGAATCTGAGCCAAAACTGGAATCACCACCACCATTACTGCCCCTTGAGTACAATTGATGGTTATGTTGATGATGATGGTGTCCTGGTGCAAGTCCAGCAGCAGAAGCAGGATGATGATGATGATGATGCTGCTGGTGTGTATTCGTTCGAAAGGAGCCCATGATCCCTGCAGAGCTTGTGTAGTCCGGAGCAATATATTCTGGATATGATAGTGGGCCACCAACTGCCGTCGCATTGCGTCCAACTGTATTCGGCTGATGCTGCTGCTGCTGCTGTCGGGTACAGGTATCGTAGAGGTATCCTTCATGGAATATGGGCTCCGCATAGCCGTAGGTTGGTTCAATAGGATCCATTGGAGGAACTATCCGGCGTCGGTCAATGCTTCGTGGATTCGTTCTGGAACGTATCGAGCTCAACAAGTTACTGGCAGCATAGTATGGCTGGGGATAGCGATTCGGATGATTGACTATGTTTCGTTCACGGAAGATTGTTGCAACCGCCGAAGCTGGATGGTGCAGCTGATTGTTGATGCGATTACGTCGTTCTACTTCGTTCTCCATCGTATTATAGTACTGGGCACGATTGTTATTGTTGTTGTTGTTGCTGTTGTTGTTGTTTATATTATTATTCAGACTATGATGATGGAAGTTATTGTTGTTGTAGGCCAATGACATAAGATTGTGATTCCTATTATCGTAGAGATGGTTCTGTGCCATTGGCCCGGCCATCATATCATTAACCAACTGCTCTGACCCCGCTGACGTATTGAATTCATCCATGCTCGAACTGTTAGCTGGTGGCTTATGGCGATTCTTGCGATTGTTGTTCTGTCGTCCAGTTGTGTGTCGTAGGACTCCCGACAATATACCAGCCGTTCGGCTAGATGCATTATTATTCGTCGATGATGCGGATGTTGATGTGGTAGCCGATGTCACTGTGGTAGCATCATGTGGTGTATTCGAGGAAGATGACGACGAGAGTAGTGAATTGCGTTCTTGACCGTTGGTACTCGGCTGGGACACACTAATTCGTTCATGATAGATAGTCGAGACGGGTATTGTCGAGGCGGTGTCTGAGATCGATTTGTTAAAGGATCTCTCACCAGGCAGTGAGAGTTCGTCTTCTGCAAAATCATCGTCGGAATGAAGTGGTGGTTCGGATTCAGCGTCTGAATCACGCCCGGGACCAAGTTCTTCGTAGACATTGTCATTCGAACGATACGGATCCGGGCCGGGTGATGAAGAGACCAGGAACGGAGGCGACCTGGTCATGGGATAGCCGCTTGGATAGTGAATTCCCTTTGAATGGTGCAACATCTGTAAATAAAAGAATAATGAGGAAATTAGTTATCGTTGGAACATGTAAGGGTGGGGGTATCAAGATCATGTTATCAAGAAGGCTTCCCAAAATCAAGAAAATTGTTTTTAAGAGCTTGCATCCACTTTTTTTTTCTTTAATTTAGATTGTTGGCACGCAACTGGAAATAGAAAATCAAGATGGCTGATTTTAAACGAAACTATAAATCTTTTCTAATCTTAAAACACTGTTTGTTTTCAAACCCAACCCTTGATACAATTTTTTTAAACTCCCGAAAGACCATTTAAAAGACGGTTAGAAAAAGCAATAAGACTTGCACCACGCGTTAACTCTCGTTAACTCTCCAAGATGCACAAGTGCAGATAAAATCTTCATATTTCATACCCAATTACTGTCACCTTTCAAATCACATCTTTGCATTCTCAAAGGACGCACTCACTTCTTTTTTAAATAGATATATTTATTTTTAATGGAAAAAGTCCTATTGTTTTTTTTTCAGGATCACCCTAGTTTAGAGTTACTCCTGCACGCCTAAAAAGGGGATAAATCCTGTCTTTACTGTCGTGAACTTTTCTTTTTTTTATAGCCGGTTTCTGCTAAATGCAAATGAATGAATGGGTTGTCTTTCTTGTGCTCAGTTTTTTTTTTTTTTTTTTGTATCCTGTTAATCCTTTTTTTTTTGCATGTTAAGTATTAACATAAGGCCGAGTCGCCTATCAGCATGAGTGAACATGAATGATGTTATTTAAGCAAAAAAGTGGACAGGAATTTAAGAAAAAGCTTTTATGCTTCAGTGCAGGAAAAGAGTGACAAATGAAAAAAACGACATCGTTATTTATTTTTAATTGTTGAAAATTATTTTTTTTTGTTGTACCGTAGGATTAGATTTATGTACATACATATACATATATATTATATATAAATCGTCCTTCTGAGATAACATGGCTACAAAAAAAAAAGAAACACAAATAAAAAGGAATAAAGGACGCACTTTATTTGCATTGTTATGTCCTTTATTCAATGGAAAATATGTCCACCAACGTTTATTTTTTTGTTGTGTTTTCGTCCTTTTTTGTTCTTTTGTTTTATTTGTTTGCAACGAATAGCCTTTTGAATATTAATGAGGACCCCATTGTAGTGGGCGATGTGGAAAAAAAGAGGGAGATTTTCATAAATTTAATTTTTTTTTAAAGTTTATCCTTTGTCTTCGTTGTTTGCCATTACTAATGTGATTAATATTGGGAAAAAAAGGGAAGATATACATACATACTTTATTAAAGAGACTTTTGTTCAAATTATGCATGAGCTTTATGAAAGATTTGTTAGGTATATTTTTTATTTTAAATATACAAGCATATGTATATTATGTGAATTTAAAACATCGGAAAATAAAGTACAATTATTAAAGGTCAAATGAATCTCATAGGGTTTTAAATTTTCGGACTAGCTCAAGGATCTGTCTTGGCATATTCACCCGAATTTAATAATAAAAAGTGTGAATCAACCCCTTTGGACATAAAAACCAATCAATCAACAAACGAGACGAGAACTCATGCTGTTGTGCAGATAATATCGTAAATATTGACAGGATATTGACACTGCCGTGTATTTGCACTAGGAATTTAAACACACTTTAACCTAAAAACCATGAGGAAACAATACAGGATCACGCAATGTAATCAAAAAAAAAAAAAAAAAAAAGGGCAGAAGGTCGGTTTAAATTTCACGATTTTAACCAGTTTTAATGTTCAGATACTCTTACAAACAATATAAGGGTTGACATTTATTTTATCAATCCCTGTTTCCACCCTTTATGTAAGTTCATATAATAATAAAAAATAAACGGAAGTAAAATAACTGTGTGTACTATACAATACATACATAGGAAGGTACTTATGTTTAAATTTATCCTGCGATTGCATTAATCGACAATGTCCTACCGATATTGTGCTGTGAGTAAAGCAGCAATACCTACATACAACGACGACGACGACGACGCTTGTGATTAAGGATGATTAACGAGGTTGCTTTTATCCCTTTTCCCGGGAACATAGCTAGTGTCAATGTTTTTTTTTTTTTTGTTCTCCTTTTTGTTTGTTTATTTTTTTTTTGTTCCTCCTTCACTCGTTTTAATTTAATCTGATCCCAATGTGTATAGAAAGAAACACATCACGACACGACTCCCTACAAAATTATTTAAATTCAATCAACAAATCCTGTGAATGTTGTCAGATTCGATTTAATTGAATATCCTGATTTTTTTATTTGTTTTTTTTTTTTTGTTGCGATACGAATCTTCGTGTCACAGTGAGTCAGTGCAATTTTTCGTTTTTCATATATTATATAACGAGCCTTCGGGTGCAATTACTGTCGACTTTGGAATATATGTCAAGATACGAAAGAAGGAATTTGAACGAAAAAAAATCGAATAATTGCATAAAGGATATTATTTGACAGTTATTCCATTGACTATGTTTTAAAATGTTTCAATTGACATGACAAGTGGGTTCTGTTCTGATATATACATTATACATACCTACATAGATTTATTTTCAGTGTCCCCCTTTTTATTTTCATAGCCACTTGAAAATAAAAAAAATATCCTTGAAAGGAAATTCTTGTTATAACTTTTTTTCATTGCAAGGATCAAGTGCAGTTTTATTTTTTGTGTTCATGAGATGAGATTTGTGCAATCTTGCAGCAAAAAGGAAGAGCTTAAAAAGTGTAACGAAAAAAAATCTGATAAATTTATCAGACATGTCAATGATGCTGAGCTTTTTTTTTTTGCTTTAAAAAACATGTTTTCAGTTGCAATTGCATTTAAGGATATTTCAATTTGAGAACTTTCGAGGGAGGGGTTGGATAGTTTCTTGTGAGCCACAACGGAAAAAATGTGGTTTGCAAATATTATTGAAATTATTGAACTTAAAAATTGAATATTTTTGATTAAATGTTTAAGAGATGAGATTTTGTTTCCTTAGGTCCAGGTAGGAACAAGAAACTTAACTAAAAAATTAACAGAAGTCACATCGATTTTGTTGCAGTTCAAACCCCTTCATTTCTGAAGGAAAAAACGCAACTTAAAATTTAATAGATCGGATTTGATTTTACAATGTACACAAACATCTTTAATTTTACGTTAAACAACTTAAATTTTACGTTGAAAATGATTTGAATTAAGAACTAAACGTTAATATTAGGCGGTTCGTTTTTGTTTTAAAGTGAATCGTAGTCGATTTAACATTGAATTATAAAGGGACATAAGTTTAAGTTTAAGAATATTTCTTAAATGTTCGTCTTCAACCCCGAATCATTACAAAATCAAAGTGATTTTCTCAAGTCAAAAGTTCACACTTTTTGGTTCAATAAATGGCACTTAGAAAAATACTTCGGCCTTATAAAAGGTGTTTTTTAGACTAGTGATTTTCAAGAAGAAATTAAACTCATACATTTTAATTTTAGCTTTATCATAAAGATAAGAGTTTGCCATTATGTTTTAAAAATGATTTCGGGCAAGTGGTTTCCGAGGCTGGATTGAATAAATTCCAGCCGAGGCCCAAATTTCGACCACTTTTTGCAGCAATTGAGCCGTACGTCAGCAATAACGCACCGAATATTCCCTTCCAAGGCGTCAATCGTCTTGAGCTTATCTGCGTAGACAAGCGACTTCACATAACCCTACTAAAAATAGTCCAGCGGTGTTAAATCGCACGAACTTGGAGGCTACGTCACAAGCCCACGACGCGAGATAATGCGCTCACCAAAAGCTTCCTTCAATAAATTGATTGTTTCGTTGGCTGTAACGCCTTCTTGTTAGAACCAAAGGTCGTCCACATCAACATCTTCCAATTCAGGCACGAAAAAGTCATTAATCATGGCTCTTTAGCATTCCGCATTGACTGTAACATTATCAACATGCACTTGAGAATTATCATCACTCCAAATGCGGCTGTTTTGCTTATGAACGTATCCATTCAACCAAAAGTGAGCTTCATCGCTGAACAAAATTTTCTTGTGAAAATCAAAATTCGTTTCACGAGTATAACCAAGTTTTTCAAAAAAAATGTGCACAATAATTTGCAAACGTTGTTCAGGAGTAAGTCTATTCATTATAAAATGGCAAACCAAACTGAGCATAAACCATTTGACAGCTGTCAAAAAGACCAACTTCGAAAAAAGTATTGCCAGATTGAAAACCACACGTCTAAAAAAAACACCCTTTACATACTATTTCAAAGGATATTTAAACTGCAAAGGCTATCAAAATAAATTTAATAGGTTTTCTGCAATATTCAATTCAAAACACGCTTTAAATTTTCACAGCCAAGGACCTTCCTAGAACGGAGTTTTATGTAAATTTGTGTACATATTTTTCTTTGGTTCATTTCCACACCTGCTGCATGTCCTGTCAAATGAAATTTTCTTCCAAAAATAAATCCCACTTCATTACCAAACAAAGAGAAAATATAATGTACACGAAATTGACAAACAATTTGATCCTTAAATCCTGAATGTCTCTCATTTCATATCATATTTCCATTTCCCCACCAAAAGAATAAAACAAAATTAAATGACAAAAATCGAATGATAAATTCAATTTTAAAAATATAATGCTCTACTCCTACTCACTCTATAGGTTACTATTTATCTTGAAACCTCCTCCTACATCAACATTTAATGTAATGTGATATGTATCTACGCTACGTCTTTATGAAAAGAATCCGCGTAAAAAGTCATTGACAAATAACAAATAAAAAAAAAGCAAATATCCATCCTCATAAAAATGAACAACACACAACGATGATGAGAGAAAGAAATGTGATTCCTTGTGAATCTGCAAAAAAAAAAAATAAATATCACAGTCAAAGAAGACAGAAATGGAAATTAAATCAAAAGAAATGAGCCAGGACGAAAACAGTCATAATAATAAAAAATAATCTTCAAATAATAATATTCATCCGTGAATATGGAAACGAATACATATACATACATACATATATAGGTGCGGCATGGGTATATCCTTCCTTTCATTAAATCTCCATGGATGAATTTATTTTTATTTCTCTTGAATGGAATATCTACAGATATGAGGTATGAGTAGTAATATATCAGATTTCACTCCTTTTTTTTCTTTCATACAAAAATAGCAATGACACACACACACCACAAAAGTGTTTTGACAGGACCTGCCTAAATGTTTTGATTTCTATTGTATTTTCAATATCACATAATACAGGAATGAATAGGTAGTTTTATGAAAACATTATTGGATTAAACAATTAAATTGAATCCAAACCGGATATTTATATGTTCATTTTTCATGTAACAAAGATATTGAATATTCCACAAAACAGCAGCAATCCTTGTATATTCAAACCAATTTATACCCATCAAAAATCTTTCTCATACTCCATGTTCGTATATTGTCTTTCTGTGATATGTTTTTGTAGAGAAAACTAACCACAGTTTCCTTGGATATTATCCTTCTGGCTACATTCTTACAATCACAGATAACCCATTCATCCATAGTTATCCTTTCATAGAGAGGTACGAGTTCGAGTAGTTTTGTATTCATATCCCATAACCAGCACAAGCACCTATATATTACGTTGGTCTAGGTATAGTCCTTTTCATTTCCACTCCGACTAACATCATACACACTCGATTAATAATTACTATTGCAATTAAATCCTTGCGGTCTTCTCTTGTGGCATGCAACTTGTACCTACTGTACCTATATGATGTTATAATCATTGTTTGAGTT
Source organism: Platycheirus albimanus (assembly GCA_916050605.2). Classification (NCBI taxonomy): domain Eukaryota; kingdom Metazoa; phylum Arthropoda; class Insecta; order Diptera; family Syrphidae; genus Platycheirus; species Platycheirus albimanus. The sequence goes on along the minus strand of OU696696.1, from coordinate 287,657,213 downwards.
TTATTCAAAAACAGAAACACATACTGTAGATATCTCGAAAAAGGGGATTACAAGCTTTAAACTGCTTAAAATGGGGTAAAATAGGGTTTGAGGGGGTTGTTTATGAATAGACTTATATGCCCATGATTGATCCGATACATTTCAATTTTTGTATATATTATGTAGGATATATGCCTCAGTGTTTGTGATATTTTGTTAATTGAGTCCTCTTAAGTTTTGATATTGCCTTTTTAAAGGTTTTCTGAATGGATTGCTATTACGAAAAGGATAATATCAATTTTGATTGGACTTCTCATTGTTTTTCAATACAGCTAGTTTATGTGACTGCATGTGTTGTGATATAGTTCTGAGAGAACTGAGGTTTATATTGGGAAATAACACATTTTATGTATATATATAAATGTAGTTAGATAGAATAATGATTGTGAGGGATAAAATTTATTTTGCAATTGGAAACAATCGTTTTGAGGAAAATGACTCAAGCCTTATAAACATTTTTTATCAGATGAATTTTTGATTCAATTGTAAGGTATCAGGGGCATGTTGCATCTGTGTCTGTGTTTTTTTTTTAAGTGACATGAAAAGCTGAGTTGAAAATAAAAATCATACAAGTTTATCACACAAAGATAATGCAATTGAATAGATGTCAAATTTAAAAATATTTTAAGCAATGCTTTGAAATTAAATATGCATGTATCACAAAAAAAATATATCACAGGCCAGCACCATTTTATATTTACAACCCGAAAGGGAAGCAATTACTGATTTAGGTATCGCAACTATGCGTAGATATCACAAGTAGAAGACATGATTTGCATATTACAAGATATTTATTCTTTTGTGATTTTGTTTTAAGTGGAATAAATATGATCACAAAAACGTCTTCACTACGTTACATTTTTAACTCAACTGTAAGGTATCAGGAACATGTTGCATCTATTTTTTTAAGTGACATGAACAGCTGAGTTGAAAAAAATATCACACACATTTATCACATATAAAGTGGAATTTGATTCAATGGAATAGATACCAAATTTTGAAATATCATAAGCAATGTTTTGAAATAAAGAAAATGCATGTATCACAAGAAAAAATATATCACACGCAAGCCCTTTTTTATTTTCATACCAAGGGAGGCAATTACTGATTTAAATATCGCAACTATGAGCAGGTATCACAAGTATAAGACGTGATTCGCATATCATCGAGATATGTGTTCTTTTGTGATTTTGTTTTCAGTGATCACAAAAAAGACTTCAAAGTTGTGATAATCTTCTAGAAAGCTTTTAAAACACATAAATAAACTAAAATTGTATCATGAAAAAAAATCCTGGGATAAATAATTATATAGAACAAGAAATCCCTGTCTACAGTTCAATTGACAACAAAAGTAACTAAAGTTTGCTTCAAGAAAACATCACATATTAATATTTTGTCTTTTAAGATCTCAACCTACCTCAACATTATGATGATGTCTCATAACCAACGGCCGATGTCCTAAATGTGCATCTGGATCTTCATATGTCACCGAATGTCCACCAGGTAGTCCTCCATTCATATGTGGACCACGAGTTGGTGTTTTGCAGGGTAAAAAGTTTTGAACTTTTCTTTTATTTCTGAAAGCAATAAAAAAAATTAATTAACTTCAATAAATACAATATAGTAATTTTTCTTAAAGAAAAAAGTGTGACTTTACGCCTTAAAAAATGTTTCCTGCTAAAAATAAACAGAAGCTATTACAATACAAAAAGAGGTGACATATTTAATAAATTTCCTGCGAAATTTAATTTCAAACACTCACGTGTCCTTTGTATTATTATTTGCATTGTGTATCTATGATTTATGAAATAAATATACATTCACATATGTACATAATATATATTATATCCACCCCTACCCTATTTGACATTTTGAACGTAATTTTAATTTGCATTTCATTGTTGGCATTTGAATTCGAAAATTATTATCCTTTATATAGATGACACACATACACATATCTACTTCTACACAGTCTGAATGGGCTGTGATGCTGTGCAAAAATATCAAAAATTCAATCTTTAAATGTGAATAAATATTTAAATTAGCAACAGCAGCAGCAGGCAGTTGAATTGACAAATATCACAACCCTCTTCAACAAAAGTTGATTTCAAATAAAATTCCTGTCTCGCACAGAACATAATCAAAAGTGCCAACGAACTTCGAGAAAAAAATATATTTTGAAGAGGCAATAGGAAAATAATTTAATTAATTTGATGATGTTTCCAAAAAAAAAAAACAATCAGCAGAAATGTCAGTAAAATATTCTTAATTTTAAAACACCAATGAATGAGTGTTGTGATTGGTTCGATTTCAGAAGGTTAATTTATTTTTGTTTTAGATTCTTTGTGCTTATTTTTGAGTATACAAATTTATTCGAAGGTGTGATCCTTGATTAATCAGAAGAGTTTTCAACTGACAGTCGTTGTTTCACCCGGTTTATTGTTCATTTTCAAAGTTTTATTGATTGTGGAACGTATGTGGATCGTAGATTAATTCTTTGAAGGCAGCTCATTTTCAAATGTGTAGATTGCTGTTGCTCCCAAATGATCCCAATGATTGTATAAAACACCAGTAAAATATAAAATTTACTAGAACCTATGAGGATCTAGCAGGTCATTGAAGGGATGAGGGAATTTTTCGATTTTCAGTGGCGGCCAAATATTTCTACGGTGGATTAATAAAGGATTTTCTGTCCCCAATGCCTCACCTAGTCAGAGAAGTCCAAAATAGTAGAGATTTAGCGATAAAACGACATGTGGAACGTGTGTGGATCGTATGTTTTTAAGAGTGCAAAAACTCGGTTCTCCATAAAAGTGAGAATGCAAAAGTAAGTGAAGCACTTCATAAACTATTTAATAAAAACAGCAAAGGAGTTGTGGATTGTGTGTTAATCCTTATTTTTTGTAAGCAACGATTAAGCATTATAAAAACTATACATCCTCTTTTAATAGAAGGAATCTGTCATAAAAAAAAACTTGAATAAACCTCTATACAGACTCCTTAATCTCTAACTTATACAAAAGTGTCATCATTGGTGTGTTCGCTTTTCTTTGTTCGTTCGAAACAAAGCTCATTTGTTTTAATAAATCAAAGGCCACTAGACTTGTTCCTCTTCATTTCCAATGGACAACAACTCTCTGATGCCTGTTAAATCACTCTATCGAATACACTAAGTAAGATAAATCGATATCGAATGGCACCATAGAGATATACATCATCTTCTCTGCCTTTCTCCATATACATACATACATATATCCTTGACTCCTTGGCTCTTTCTTATAAACATAATATACTTTAAGGGGCGGAGGCGGGCGGGCCGGGCGTTGCATTGGTTGGGAGAAAATCACAACATTTTAATTCCTTGTTTGGTCATAAATCACCCAGAAGAAAAAGCAAACAAGTGCTATTCTTAATTTTCAATTTTGTGAATATACCCTTGTGATGCCATCAGAAGGAGCAGCAGGAGCGCATTGGAAACAAAATTAAATAATAATAGACGATGGAATATAAAATTAACTCGTAAGTGAAATTGTTCACTTTCTCGTATAGTCGTCGTCGTCGTTCGTGTTCTACATGCAATTTATTATCCTTTTGTTTTTTTCTTAAATACAATGTATCCTTTTTGACATCCTTACTCACCGGTATAGTGGTGGCGCTGTGTGTGTGGGGGTGATTTAGAGTATTTTGTATATGGGAGATGAAGAAGGCACGACACGGTGGGTGTACCTACCTATTGTATTTTTTTGGAGGAGTAAGAATTTTAAATTGTATTAAGTTATAACAAGAAATTTTCCAAAAAAAATACAAGAAAAAACTCCAACTCGCGTGTTCATGTTTTCACATAATATTTTCTAGGACTTAGCACAGAGAATATAATATCTTCAATGGCTGAAGACTTTGCTGTGTTTTCTTATAGAGATGTTGTGTTAGGACGAGTATCGGGCCAAAATGTGTCAGAGAATATTAAACACATAGAATGCATGACTTTCTGTAACTATACACTATATATTACATACATAGACTATAGTCTACTTCTTCGAATCCTCCAAAAAGCTGGCAATATTCGTTATTTTTACATTCCCCGATGAGACGAAGAGGCATGTGTGGTGGGTATCATGTAGAAACTTGAAATGTAGATACAACAAGAAAAGTTATCCTTCCTGTTCCTATATGAATATGGCAGGTTTCTCTAAGTTTTTTTTGAGTGGAGGGGGAGGGTAGGCAAGGGGACACATTTTCGAGTGTGGATTTAATTAAAAATGCTTGAGATACTTTTTTGGCAGTGTAGAAAGCAATCGTTAGAATGTAGACAAGGAGATGTTGTATAAATATTATATGTCTAACCTGCAGGGACTGGAAGATTTCATATTAAGTGAATTTGAATATTTTGCATTCATGTGGGATGAATTATTAAATTAAGGAACTCTTTTGAGCGCGATAAAATAAGAATGAGTACCAGTACCTATACACCTTCCTTAACAATTTATAATATTATATACACGCAAGGAAGTTTAACGACTTTTCTGAAAAGGAGAATGGATTTCCTTTTCTCTTTTTGTATATATTTTTTTTTTTTTTTGGAAAATTTACGCATTGCGGAGTAACGATGATAAATTGTTGATGGTATAAGTAATTGGTTAAGACAACTTTTGGCAAAGAAGACTTTTGAGTTTTTGGGTGATGTGTTATCGTTATTTGAAATCACATTTTACACAAAGAGGTTTTTGAAAATAATTACATATATGGAAATGTCGAGGACTGAGATTGAACTTGAACTGAGAGTTATTTTGAATGACAGAGCACTTGAGAATGACATAATTTTTAACATGGGTTGTGATGGTAGGTAGGTATATTTGACAGGAATTTAAATTAAATAATCTGTTATTTGAAGAACTTTAAGTTTTGCCTAAAAGTTTGTACTTTGTTATGAGTTTAAGAATGATTGATTTGTATTTGCTGTTGAAATAGTAAACGGTATTTCGAGTGACAGAATTGATATATGCATTAAAATGTTATCGGAATTGAGACTTTTAATTGCATGGCCTTGGTTTCGGCCCCAGGTTGGGCGCCATTTGTATGGGTCAAATTTTTAGGACTTAAGGTTAAGTAGCAGCTAATATAGGCCCTCCAGTCAGGTGGTGTAGTAGGTGCATAGAACATTTAAAGGCACTGCCATCCAAAACTTACCTTATTTTAAAAATAGTAAATGCCTCATTTTAAAATAATATAAATTGTTTTTTGAGTCGTAGGGTTTTCAAGAAAAAATAAAACGCATATGTTTTAATGTTATGGCCGAAATTTGGCCATTAAAATGCCCAAAACTGTGGTAAAAAATTTTACAGCGAATTTATACGAACAAAATGGTAAAAAAACACACCAAGACATTTTCACCTGTATTTTCAAAAAAAAAAAAAAAAATTACTAAACAAAATATTCTCAGCACACCTACTCAGTAATACCTTTCCAACGATAGGTATATATATCATCTCAATCGGTTGGGTAACCACCTCGCAATTGGTACCACAAAAAAACTGCTTGCCTATTTATACAGGGTGATTCACGAGCGTTGTACCAAAAAGCTAGAGCGTGTAGGTTGAGTTGAAACAAGAAAAAAATCGTATGGGAGGGGGGTCTATTCCCCCCCCCCTCGTTTAGCCGGGAGGGGCAATTTTCTGAAAAATTGACTTATTTTGTAAAAAAAAATATTAAAAATTAACGGCTTCATTTACAACACCGTGTTATACCTTTTTGGAAAGCAAAAACTTTTTCTTCCATTTTGTTTTTAAATTAAATTGTTTTAACGAATAGTTTAAAAAATATAAATTTTCAAACTCAAAATTTTGAAAAAAAATTTGAAAAAATAATTTTAAAACTAATTTTTTTCCAAATTTTACGTGATTAAGTATAAATTTTGTTCTCAGAATTCAATGCTCCCATTAATCTTTAATCCAACACTGGAAACCGTATGGCTCTACGACTTTTTGTTGCCAAGGTATTCAAAAATAACCGAACCTACTTCTTCACAAAAACACGAAAAAATTGGCTAAATGATCACTTGTGCCATCCCGTAAGGCTAGATTTTCTTGTTTTTGTGAAGAAGTAGGTTCGGTTATTTTTGAATACCTTGGCAACAAAAAGTCGTAGAGCCATACGGTTTCCAGTGTTGGATTAAAGACTAATGGGAGCATTGAATTCTGAGAACAAAAATTATACTTAATTACGTAAAATTTTGAAAAAAATTAGTTTTAAAATTATTTTTTCAAATTTTTTTTCAAAATTTTGAGTTTGAAAATTTAAATTTTTTAAACTATTCGTTAAATCAATTGAATTTAAAAACAAAATGGAAGAAAAAGTTTTTGGCTTTTCAAAAAAGTATAACACGGTGTTGTAAACGAAGCCGTTGATTTTTAATATTTTTTTTTACAAAATAAGTCAATTTTTCAGAAAATTGCCCCTCCCGGCTAAACGGGGGGGGACAGACCCCCCCTCCCATACGATTTTTTTCTTGTCTCAACTCAACCTACACGCTCTAGCTTTTTGGCACAACGCTCGTGAATCACCCTGTATATAGATAAGGGCATGGCAAGCCCTATGTATTAAAAATTATTTCGGGCAAGTGGCCGCCGCCGCGGCTGGCTAGAAAAAATTCTTGGGCGATTATGTCAACCAATTTGTCGCGCAAACCAAACCATTATTTTGGTAATAAATTTGAATGATTTGCAAACGTTGTTCAGGAGTAAGTCTATTCATTATGAAATTGCAAACCAAACTGATCATAAGTCAAGTGACAGCTGTCAAAAAGACCAACTCCGAAAAATAGTATTGCCAGATTGAAAATCACACGTCTAAAAAAACATTTTACTTATATAAAGTGAGGAATCCTGCATTTAAATTGATCTTTGTCACTTTTACTCAACAGGACGAAAAATGTATTCAAGTGTTTTTATATAATGTTTATCTGATGAAGATTCTGATTGCTCCCAAAAATTTTAAGGAACCTTCAAATTCTTCGCATGTCAAAATATCATTTGCAAAATGGAAGCCTACTTGATATTAACTAGAATAGACTGATGGGTTTTTCTTACCCATTTAATAATATTTCAAGAATAAAACATCAAGCTAGTCTCTTCCTAAATCATCGCTTCTAACAGCTCAGTATTTGATCCCGTCAAAAACCACTTCCAACAGCAAACATCATAAGTACTTACTCCCTCCTCGAACAAACAACTACCTAATTGCCAACAACTACTCTTGAACAAGAAAATTCCATCAACTTTTACTCCCCCAAAGTATAGGTACCTATATACCTACCTACCTGACTTGTGGTAGACCAAATCAGCTTATAACAAAATCCCTATATTAATTTCCCGTCAAAAAAAAAAATGCCAAAAAGAAAAAAAAAACTCATCAAGTCGCAGCCATCGTTTTAATCATAACAAAGCGTATTACACTTCATAACATTACATTACACTTACAACCGAGAAGAGAAAAAAAACACAAACCAAAAAAAAAGAAAAATTACGACAAGTGGATCCCCAAGTTTTTGAAGAGCCTGCTCCTTTGAACTCTACAAAGCTGTTAAAGGGCATATGTCGAGAGTTCGTTTATGTAAAAAAAAAAAAAAAAAATAGGCAAAAAAACCCACAACATGAATGGAGAAAATAAACAAACACTTTCTTCCTCTCCCCCACGCACCGCTTCCTTCACCCAGAAGTGCAGATTTTTCATTATAACCCAGCCCAACAATCAGTTTGAAGCCGCGACTCGGAGTGAGGAATACGAGTACAACCGCTTATTCCATAAAATCTATGGCAGGATGGGTAACTTCATCTTCCCTTTTTACTCTTGCCTTACAAAATATTAAGATACAAAGACAATAATTGAACGTTACTTAATAGCTGTAGGAAGACACTACAACGACGAGACGAGGACGAGGACGAAGCAGCAGAAGAAAAAGAAGAAAAATGGTCCTCGCCTTCGTACACTAACTATACTCATACTCATACACTCCACTCTTGCCACGTTTAAATGGTTGCAAGAGACGAAAATATGAAAAATTATGACAACATTATTCATAAATTGTTTAAGACAATGAATGTGTGTTTCAGGAACGAGAGAGGAAACATACAAAAAAAAAAAAAACATAATACAGCGAACATGGTCCTCAAGGCATTCAACGCCGCCGCCACCATCAACGACAGGCACCCATTCTGCTTGTGGTTCCGTTCCCTATTCTCTTGTCTATAGCTTCTCGGGCTTGCTAAAAGAAGCCAAAAACCTATTATGCGGTACACCATGTTAGTTGGCTGCGGTTTTTTTTTCCCTTCAAAAAGGCTCCATTTTGTTCAAGCACTCACAAGGCGTCAACCCCAACAACACCAACAACAGCAACAACAACAGCAACGACGACAACGGCCGACGGGGGGTATTTCCGGTTGTACACACTCATGTATTTGCGTTAGAAATTGTTCCAGCAATAAAACGGGTTAAGGACGTGAACTCTCACAAACATAAGTCAAAGAACATACATGACTTTGTTGTTATGTATGTGATTGTGATACTCTGGTTTCCTTTACCATTTTTTTTTTTGCTCCTATCATAAACTTGGGCCTATAAAAAATTTGCCTTTCTTCTAATCGATTCAGGACGTGTCAAGCTGTATTCGAGTATAAAATAAAAAAAAAAGACCCAACTTCCAAAACATCGAAAAGGTTATAATAAAAATAAAATTCATTTTTATTACACCCGCAGGATATTTAGAGGTCATTCGGATGGTTCTTTTTTTTATTTATTTATCATTCCAAGGAATTTGAAGAATTTTCCAAGTTAACATTTTTATTTAGTAAATTTTTTAACTCACAAAAAAAAAGGTATGCAACTCCAAGAAAAAAAAGGACATCCACAAGGATTTCCGATTTTCACTTCGATAGACGAAAAAAAAAACCTTTGAAAAACTTAATGATCGACAAATCCCATCAATTTATATCAAATATTTAAAAGATATACTCTTTTTTTTTTCTCAGGACGACGATTATACTTGATGGAGAAAATCAAGGATAATCGATTTTTATCATCATTTCAAGAATCAGCTAAATTTTGATATTTTCTTTCTTTCCTCGATTGTGCGAGTTTGCCTTTGGTTTTTTTTTTTTTTTTTTTATCGTTTGATTCAAAATGCTTTTGCGTATATATTTGCACAATTTAATCCTTTGAACGTACTGTATTCAAGTCCTAAATGCTTGTGTTTTTTTTTTATGGCTGGCGCACGAGTGAGTATGTCCTTAATTCGATAAGAGTGGCAACACAAAGAATGCCCTCCAGGAGACATGGAGTGGCAATGCCTATATAGAAGAGAAGAACATTGAAAAAAATAGCTTGAAAAAAAAAAATAAGGAAGAAAAAAAAAATGCAAAGCAGAAAATCCCTTTTTTTATGCTTTATTGAAGGCAGAAAGGATATAGCCCTAAAGGGCATAACATAAGATGAGGTGTATGTGAGATGAGATGATGGTTAGGCTTCGGAAGGAAAAGCGTTTACTCATTTGTGTTGTTAGTTTCTGGAACTGCTTGCTTGCTTTTGTCGATATTATGAGTAGGTATGTGTTTGTGTGTTCGTCTATATCTTGTCTACTTCGGCTTCTGTTCGGCTTCAAAGAGATGATGATTTTTTGTCTAGTAAAAGCATCTAATACCGAGTTTTTTTTTGTGCTCTTGTGATATGTTAAGTTTTCTATCTTTTTTTTTTTTTTGTATATATCCTGAGGGTGTGAAAAATAACTTACAGAAGGATAACATTATTGATATGTAAAGAGATGTTATCACTTGTGATTGATGTTTGACGAAGGGGAATTGATTTTGTTTATTTTTCAAATTTAATGTGAACTGATAGTGAACATCGAATTCCTTTGGGTATACATATGAATAGATGGATGATGTATAGGAAGGGATATTGGTTAGGAAGGTAGGTTGTTTTCATGATATAAGAAAAGTCCTAAATAAAGGGGTATCAGCATTAAAGATTTTATCCAACATTACTCAAAAGACGCATTAAAGCAGAATGGAGATGGAGTTACCAACAGTGAGACACGAATAGAAAATATGTTCAAATTTTCAAAGGACATTTAAGACACTGCCTCGATGTTCTGTCTTACTTTTAGTAGTTCCGAAAATTGGTTTGCAAGAATAAACCTGGGAACTACTAAAACTACGCTGTTTTTTATATGTAAAATAATTACTTCGTGGTGATGCTTTTACCAACTTGTAGTCAACCTTTTTTCAGTAATGTTCAGATTGAACAGAAATAGGATTCGCATTACAATAGAACAAGGCTATTCGGAAATATTTAAAATGTCATACTGTTTCTCAAGTCTCTCTCACTGTTGGACATTTTTCACACTTTTTATGAATTGCTTTGCAAAAAAAAATTGAATTGAATTGAAATCCAATACAAAGATCTTCACTGCAATTCAAAAATTGATCGGTTTTGATAAGTTACAATTGATATCTCATCAGAGATTCGAAAAAAGTATTGCAAACCTGGCAACGCTGCAAAAATACAACTTACATAACCGTTTTACCATTTTTGTTATTCATTCTCTCAGTTTTTTTCTTAATATGATTCAAAGAATAAAATTTTCGTTTTATACAGTTGAGAAATTGCCCAAGATTTAACATGAATACTTTTTACATAGATGCGGCTCCTTCACAAACCGCGTTTGTATACAAATAAGTTGAAAACAAGTGTCTGTCCAGTACAATTGTGAAGCATGCTCTACAAAACTTCTCCTAACACATTGTCAACACAAAAATAACTTTTCCCTCGCAGTCAGTACCTCTAGCTAAAAAGTTTTTCATCTTTTTTTTTGTATCCTTATCTGCTCCTGGAGAGTGTGTTTCTCACCAACCAACCCATAAAATGACTTTGGAAAATAAACTTTTTGCGGATATCCACAAAGCAATAATGAAATAACTCTCCGCTCTTCTGTGAAACAAAAGAAAAAAGCAAAAAAAAAGGATTTAAAAAAATAATATAAATCCTAACCAAGAAACACTCTCACTGTACGTTAGGTACTATTTGTATTATCCTTTTCTTCGGTTTCGTCCATTTCTAAATATATTTTTAAATGAATGTTTGAATTTCAAAAGTAATATTTATTGTGTCATTGGCTTTCGCTCGTTATCCTATACAATGATTGTTTCATGGTTTCCTTGTTTTTGTTTTTTGTTTTCCAACAACTTTTTTTTTCGTGTATCCTTATGTTAAATAAGGACGAAGTAAATTTCATGAGGGCTTGTTTTTTGTACATAGTAGGTATATTGTTGATTTTAGCGAGACACAAAAAAAAAAAACATAAACAATAGCTGTGGGAGTTGAGATGAGATGAACAGAGTGAAAAATGCCACTTCAATTACTTTTGGGTCGACAATCTCTTGAAGACTGAGCTTCTTTTTTATCTTTTTTGCTGATTTCGTTGAAGTTTATTTGTACTTCCATCGTGTATTCTTTCAAAAAAAAAAAAAAGCGAAGATGAAAGAAAAATAAATAAATATGATAAACGAATTTGTATTTAATTGCGAAATTCAGAGAACACAATAAATTCATCCAAGGACCTTAATAACTCCATGGAACATAATATTTTTTGCTTTTTAAATTAAATTTCTGAAGTCTTTTTTGTTTTGATCTAAGGATCGTCACAATTGAGTGAAGTTCAAATTTAGCGACAGATTTTATTAACTTAGTATCATATTAAGAAAATTTGGCAACACTGTTGTTGGTGGGTAAAGAAAGTTCCAACAGCGAAATGTCCTCAATGGGAAATTGTGTATACCTACCACATACAGTTTTAAGATTTTGACTGCCCTTTGAAGTATTGAAAAGTATTCAAAATTCAGAATTAAGAGCACACCATCTCATGTTATAAATATGATGTGACCTAAACTTTCAACATCGCAACATCATCAAGTTAATGTCATTCATGGAACCAGCTACAATCTGTGGGTTTTATTGGTCGGATTGATTATGAAGTTGTATATTAATTTTTTTTTATTGATTTATATTTCATTTTCATAATTTGCATCTAGTTTGTCCCAAATTAATCAACGTGTGAGGTCTTCACAAAAAAAAAAAAAAAAAAAAAAAAAGGAAACCCCATGAAATGGGTTTGAATGTGCGACGAAAGGTTTTAATGTTTCGGATTATATTTTACGAGCTTACTCATGTCAAAGGGGGTCCGGGGCATATATGTAGTTTTAAATTTTTAATTAGTTGCATTAACGGTTTACGTTTTAAATGATACATACGACAGGTGAGTTCTCTTTCTCTCTGTTCTATCATCGAATTTCAAGTTAGAATTAATCGACGAAAGTATCTTTTACAACACACAATCTATTTTACACCTGAAATTTCGTGTTAATCGATATTTTACAGATCCATTTCGTATCGATGAGATATACCTACAAAGAAGCTTATAACTTTCGCTATTTTTTTTTCCTCAATTTTAAATGACCGTATATTAAATCTTTAGATGACTTGTAAACAAGACAAATAGGCGTTGTTCAAAGATCTGTGAAATCATGAGGGCTTGTGAATACAAAAAAAAAAAAAATAACTATCTTGAATTTCAAAAGAGCATCGTGATACAAAATCCGATTAGATAAAGATTGTTTTTATACGATTCAATTTGAATATTATATGCATCTTCATTCTAAATATGTCGCTTTGTTGTTAAAATAAAAGATTTATTACTGTTGGGGTGATTTTTATTGTCTTATTCCGGCGATTGATAAACAATCAATTGGAAACAAATCCGCGGGTTTATTAAAATCAAATTAAAAAAAAAAGTTGTACGGTTTATTTCTGTTCACAAACTTTGTAAGACATAAATGCCCACACACTCTTGAGGACTTACCTACAAATTAACATATATCGTATACTAAACTCTCTCGTGACAAGTTGTGAAACACTTTGTTGTTCTTAACATTTTTAAGCTTATAAGACGATTAAAAAATCGAAACTAGAAAGCATCAACATCCGATTAAAATTGCTTTAGATACACAATCCACATGCATGAATAGAGAATTAGATACACATATTCTTGTTTTCTTTTTTTTTTGTAGAAACTGCTTTTTTGGGATTGTAAAATATCTCAATTGAAAATTTATTGAATTACATTGAGCAACATTGTTGAACTTTTGTGTTTAAAAAGAAGTTTAAGTTTTTGGAAAAATATATTTAAAAATATATTGTTAGGTGTAATTCGGAAGAGAATTATATTAAAAAAAATAAACACATACAAAACGATTAAAAGATACATATTAAACCGATTTCTAATTGATATTCATTGAAAAATAATAGAGACATAGTTATAGCGATTTTATTCTGCTGAATGGCTTTTTTTTTTGTTTGTTAATGTATTCGAAAAATATTTATTTATTTTGTTTTTTCAATTAGAAATTTTCCAGGCAACAAACCTAATTTATTTTAATTAATTCAGAAAAGTTTATTTAGCAGTTTTATTTTGTTGGCGTTTAATTAGGTATGCAAAGCTTTGAATTTAATTTGTAGTTGATGGTGATCCCAAGTTGTCATGTTTCAATTAAATATTATTTTGGGAAATATGTTTTGGGCTTTTAGGCTTAAGCGATTTTTTTTTTTTTTTGGTTGTATAATTTAAATAATTAAATAGGTATTTTGAATTTTAGATGACTATTACTATGGCTTTGTTACTCAAATATGTTGTGTGTTTAATTTTGAAGTATTTAATTCAAACTATATTGATTTTTTCTTGTGATATGGTTCAAAAGAAAAACGTATTGGACCCAAAAAACTGAAAATATTTTTGAATATAGTGATTACTGCAGTTTTTTAAACAACCTATCACAAAAACCGTTTGGTCACACATCAAAAGCATTGTTATGGATCAGACATGTTTATGGACTCTTAAAAACATTAAGCATTACTATCACAAACACTGACAATTAATGTATCTGCGTATCACAAGATATACTGTGAAACTATGTTTAAGAAACAATTAATATCTATCTAGAACACTGTCTAGAAGAGGCAACTATGGCTTTGTATCACTATGACAAGATACGCAGTGAAGAAAATCCCAGTTAATCAGGAAGCTCACTGTGATATACTACTTTTCTACCAAATATCACAATGCATTCTTTGTGATATTTCTCATGGAAGTAAGAAACGCCTTTTAATTTCTTTTAAGCAAAACCCCGTTATCAAGACTTGCTAAAACAATTTATAAGTTTTTATATAAAATTTATTTTCAATCCATTTTTGTGTAGAAAATCGCAGTGAGTAAGGCAACTCGTTGAGATAGATTTTGTATCACAAAAGTATTCTGCCAAATATCACAATGCCTTCTATATGATTTTTTATGGGTGTAAGACACGTTTTTTAATTTTTTTTAATAAAACCCCTTTATCAAGACTTGGTACAAAAATTTATATCACAAAAGTCTAAAACTGAATAAGTTTTTATTTAATATCCATTTTCAATCCATTTTTGTTTGAGAACAATAATTTATATCGTTTTTCATTCCTGTCTTTTGTCTACATCAAATAAAATTAAAAGTTTTATTATTAACGTCGATTTTCATTTAAATAATATTCCGATGCTTTTTTATGAAAAGACAGATGAAACTACTGCATCCTGGATAAAGTTGCTTCATGTTAAGAGAATAAAAAGGACGATAACGTGAAATTGGATTTTTATTCAGAAACCTAAATTATAAAAACAAAATATTAAATAATGATGAAAACGGATATGTACAAGTACATATATACTCGTACAAATGAACTTCAAGAGAACATTCACAGAGAGTAGCTATGTTGTTCTGGCTGAAACTCTGCATAAAAATGCAGTCATCATAATCTCCAAGTAGGTCTGTAGGGCATCATACAAAAACAAAAACACAAAAACAGTTTCTATTGAGGGATTAAGTTTATAAAACGAAAATTTAATATCCCCATATCGTCGAGACAGACAAGTATGAATAAATCATTATTATTATTCATTTTGTGGAGCATTTTTTTTTATTCGGGTGTATGTCCTTCCGAAGGATTGTACTCTGTTGTTGTATAGGATTCAGTCAGAATGTGGGTCACATTTTGGAGTGAATGACTTTACCCTTGTTCGCATTCGTATATTGCAAGCAAAAAGCAGTCAGATATGGTTGTAGTGTAGGTGCTCGTCCTTTATTACTTTTTTTTTGTTGGTTCTATGCATGTAGGTATATGCGTGGAAATATTGATCCAATTGCAGAACCCACCCAGGACATGGCAGCGAATATACATTCATACATGGTTTAGGGATTTTCATTTTGGAATTAGACTATAGTTTTTTTTCAAGAAATTCCATTTACAGGGTCTGTATGCAGATTCGGATTGATTTTTTGCTTGGCAAATGGACGTTCGATTTTATTTTTTATTATTTGTTTTCTATCTCATGGTGACAGGTGAGTTGGGCATGATTGTTATGATGATCCTTGTCTAGACGGTATTCTTGGGTGTTTTCCACTCTAGAAATTCAATTTTTTTGTCTTCTCAACTTTAAACGTGATTCATAAGGGATTTTCAAAAATAAAAGTGTGAATTTTGTTGAATTCGTATCCTACCGAGATATTGAAAAGTTTTCATCTTTCTTTTAGATAAAGGAAATTTGGAGTGAAATACAAATCGAACTTAGTGAAGGGCGATTAACTATACTCAAGTTGAAAGGAAAAATACTCAGGTGTGGTAGTTTTATGTAAGTTTGTTGAAGTTTTTTTTTTGTATTTTGTATTTTGTTGAGAATAAGAGTTTCCCCGTTGAGTTGAATTTTTAGCAATAAATTGGAAGCTGTTGGGAGAATAATTATGCTGTTCCTAGAAATGTAGAAATGCTAAGAATGTCCCTATGAATTTCAGGGAATGATCCGATCTTTGTTTCCCGGTTGAGCCCCCATATTTATTTTTATCATATGAAATAAAGTATTTCGGTATGATTTTAGCAAATAAATTAACTAAAATGTTTTGAATTATTATTAAGAAAATTTTATCAACGGAAGTATTAATGAATTAAAATTTGCCTATAAACTTAATTCCAATTGAATGTTTGCATCCTTCATTTTTTTGGACTACTGTCTGATAATTATTTAATTTTTTTATTATTCCTGTGAAAATTCCATTAATTTTTGGATGCATATCACAATGGAGTTAATATTCTTCCTTCCCTATATTAACGCAATAAAAATATTATTTTTTATATACCTTATTTTTTAATAATAACAAAAATATAATCTGGCTAATAAACAGCAGTGTGTCTCCAATTAAGTAGATATTAACTACAGACGCAAAAAAAAGGAACACACATCCTTCATGATATCGTGTATTACATACTTTACATTTTACTTCACATTTTTTTTTTTTTTAAGCTGAAACTTGTTAAGGGATTTAAGGCTGAGGTGTATTTTTTGTTTGATTGTGTGTATCAGCAAGGTTATTTTAATTAAAACAAAATTATGTAAATAAAGTTGGCAATTAAAAATTGATTGCAAAAAAATAAAGTATACCTATTAACAATAACACTGTTGCATCCCGCTGTATAGCATCTGTTCGAAGGTGATGAGAGGAAGTGATTATATCTTTCACACCATTTTTGATGTGATTATAATTTTGTTTTAAAATTGAATTTAAGAGGATAAAACACGAAAATATTGGTTACATTGTTATATTTGATTAAAAAAAAAATACCAATAAAGAAGTCGGTTAATTACCGTGGTAGGCTTAATTTTATTACACACGATAACCGATGCTAAAAATGCGAGATGAAAAATTTTTTTAAAGTTCGATAGAGGTTAATAATATACTATGTAATACGTAAACGAATCGAGAGATAAGTTTATCATTGATAATAAGAATAACATAGGTTATGACGGTCGTATCAAACAGCTTCTATTTAGATGAAGCTTACTAATTTACCATTCAATTCTTTATGGAATTAAAACAGGAGAACAAACTGGCGCCCAACGTGAATCACTAAACTCAATCGATACACTATAGCACCGATTACAAAAACAGATAGCAAGGTACTTCTCAACAAATTTGTATTTATTTTCCACTAGGAATGTAAGAAAACCGTTCAAAAACCTTTCATTTCTCCTTTTTTGAACGTATTCCAATCAATAATCCAAAATAACACTTTCAAAGATATGTCTAAACATGTCAATATCACAAATACACAATTATGCTGATACTTTAACACAACCCTTTCCGTGAAACAATAAAAAAAAGGAAGAAAATAAAGAAAAAATCCTCCAGCAAACACAAAAAAGGTTATCCCAAAGTTGTGTAACAAGTGTTTCATTTCAATACTCTCTGCCTGAGTTATCCTGAAAAAAAGGATCAAAAACAATGTTGTAGGACTTATTTGGAAGATTCTTGTTGTAAATTGATTTAATTTAATATTTTTAATATTTAATAACATCAAACCAAATTCAGTGGAAAAACTTTATTTTTTAAATGCATATACAGACCCACAAAAGTCATGTGGTTGCATCGTGGTCAAGTTGCTTGCAAATTTTTTTTTTATCATTAAATCGAGTTATCACTGGTGTTCAAGGAAGAATAAAAAAAAATAATGTTTAATTTTTGTTTCATGTATATATTTGAGTGTTTTAAAATTAAAAGCCGACAAAAATGCCAGGAGGAAAAAAATAAATTAAAAGTTGGAGTTCACGTGGGTTATATTTGGGTTCTCAATTCAGACATAAGAATATTAAATAGGAAACGGTATGGAAAAGTATTTCAGTCAAATTTAAAACCACAATCAGTTTGTGTGTTAAACGAATTCGATATTAGTTTTTAAGGACATGAAAAGGAGTGATAATTATTTAACTTAAATAAGGACTCGATTAGAAAGACTTGTGATAAAGATAGTATCATAAATTCATAATGCTTTAATACATATTAACACCGGTTTGAAATACGCACACGCACAACCAGAAGCAGTGTTACAGATGAAAGTTATTAACAACTTTATACATGATAATACATCGTTGATAATAAATAGAAACAAACTAGGGCCAAGGTGATACACTTGTGGCACTCCTTCTTTTAGAATTTGATTGATAGAATAAGTACTTCCGAATTCGATTGTGTCAGACTTGGTGTGATTTTAAGAATTGTAAATAAATGATTTGATATCAAATGCAAATAATAAAGTGGGTAGATAAAATTGACAAATAGTTATGCAAAGCTCTATAAATTGAATGTTTGTTTCTATTGAAACTTGAAAGTGTACTCATACATACAAGAATGTATAATACAAATTCTAATGTTATTTCAGACAACAAAACAAAAGAATCACTCTCAAATCGATACCAGTTTATCTAAAAAATATTGAAATCTCACGCGCAACAAGCTAGAATGGAAAAAATTAAAATCCTTGAATCAAATTCTACCTCTAGATTCGGATTTTTACAACCAATTGAATTTTTTTAATTAAATTTAAATAACAGTTGACTGTAAGGTTTTCTGCAATTCATTTTGTTTATCTTTCTCCAGAACCTTAAGTCCCTATTATCCTTACTATCAATGTATGTAAAATTCATCTTTTATTATTTACCTATGAGTTCTCTTTAAACTACTCGACTTCATTCACATAATAATAAAAGGAAGCTTTATTTTGTGTTCCTATTTTTCTATCATTCAATTCAAAAAGCAACCAGCATTCCTTTCTATTTGAATTTGCCAACTATATACATACCAAACTACCACTCAAGAACCCATCATATTATAAACTTTTTTCCCTTACTGCTGAATTCTTTGTATTTTTTATAAAAAAAAAAAAGAATCTACTTTCCCACAAAAATAAAAGGAAGAAGAAAAGTAAAACCCAAATAAAAGGAATCAAAAAAGGATATATGCGAACATCCAACATCAATTTTTTAAGACGAAAAACCATATCATGCGAACGGTTAAGTCAGCTTTAATAAAAATCAATAAAACCCCCCCTAGAAGGAGTATGGGGATATTTTCAGTCTTTGGTTTAGTGCTTCTTGCTCCTTTAACTTTAGTCGGTTAGTCCTAGAGATGAATAAATAGGTGTATACGTGTCTGCTTTGTTTGATGATGATGCAGTAGAGAGTAGAGAATTCTCGTTCTTGCTCCACGTATCAACACTACCACGACCTTATAGTATAATAGTAACTCATCCTTAAAGCAAATGCGTGCGTAACGTTGAATAAGAGTTGTATAGATACGGCATACTAGTATATAGTATAAGGTCGGAGATGAAAATAAAGAAAAAAAAAAGCAGAAGAAAAAATGGTCGTCGGAATGATATATTTATACTCCTTTTTTAGGATAACGACTATTATAGTGACGATTACTATGATGATGAAGATGGGTCTTGAGTTCTTACATAAATGATGGTTGGCAGAGATTGGCGTTAAATGAATGAAAACTTTTTCCTTTCTGCAAGGATTCATGGGCATGTATGGTACCTATGTGTGTGTTCGTTTATATGTTGACCCAGTTTTATGTCATTGTCTCTTCTACTGCCAAGCTTGGGGTGCGGGATGGTTAGTAGTGTGTGTCTGTATAGTCTATATGCGGCACTATGCATAATTATCCGGTTAGGTACAGATTGCTGTTTTCGCAATGGAACAAAAATATACATTCACATGTACGAGAGAAGGAGTAGAAATACTGGTTGCTCTGAAAAGCAACAGTTTTTTAATTAGTGCAAGTGGATGAATACGTTTTTTTTCTAACTTCCCATGTATGAAAGTACACATCTTCAGTTGATTGGATGGTTGTTTTCTCAAGTTTTAGGTCATTATGAAAGTTGCCTTTTTGTGAAAATGCTTTCATTTAACTTCAAAAATGATCACCAGGGTCGAACCTTAAAACCTAAGAAGCATGTTTATATGGTTGAATTAATTAACTGGAGCTTTGTTACACAATGAAAGGTTTCACTACACAATGCATATAAGAAATATCACAGTTTTACTCTTTTATCACGGAATTTTATGAGTCAATACTGTATTACACAGTTTAAAAAAAATATCACAAAAGTGGTATATTAATAGATTTAAGTTAAAACAACTGACAAGGCATATTTCAGAACTTTACATCATATTTAAATACAATGTTAAGAGTCAACTGATTTTATCACCAGAAAGTCGTTTATACCAATTATTTATAAATTGATCACAAAGCAAAATAATCAATTTCAATTTGTAAATTAAACTGTTTAAAATGACAAAATTAGACAAACAGTTACCATCTATAGAAAATGTTTGCATCATGCGTCCAAGACTACAGAGGTCCTTACTGCTGGGAGGGCGTTTCCAATTACCCCCTCGACAAATTTCAGTGTCAGTGGAGTGTACTTATTTATTTTTTTTTTTTTTTGCATAAATCGTCTCAATTTCCTCTTTCGATTGTATATTATACCTCTGACGGAAGGCAGAGGCAGTGTGTAATAAATCTATCATGCTGAAAGCCAGCTAGGATCGTGTGTGTGTATAAAATAAAAACTGATCACAGGACAGAAAAAAAAAACTGAACAAAGCCACACACATTTTAAGCACGCCTTTGGATATTAATTTTGCGTTTACCCCCAGTCCGTGTATACAACTCTTTTTGTTGGCATGTATGTTGGTTGTATATCAAAAAAAGATCGAAAAGAGTGCGCGACGTGCCACGCCTCCTCACCATCCAACCACACACAAATATCGTGATATCCGCGAAAGCATTTATTTTTCGTTATTTTTTTTTTTTTGTCTTACAGTGGAACGCCCCGCGCACAATTATTATTTTGCCAGCGCAAAGTGAGTGAATCGCAAAACTCAATCAGCCAAAGTATATCTTATATTATCTTTGGGATTGTGTATATAGAGTTTGCAGATACTCTTGGCGGCATCTAATTGAGTCATTTCACCAAAAGCCGGGAGACGATGAAGTTATCTGCACTCTGCACGGTGCGGCCGCTGCGGATTCGGATCAAGAGGGGGACTAAATAATTGCTATTTCTGAAAAACGATGCTGCGCCGCGTCGCGTCGCTCCGTGCCGTGGAAGACGAAGAAAAGATAGAAAAAAAGTAATAAGAAGAACGAATAACCCAAGATGTGGTCTCTTCACACATGTTTAACATACTCAATGTGTGGAGCTGCAATTCATTATCCATACTGATGCTTAAATAGGCCCAGGAATACTCAATCTTTTTTTTTTGTATCTTTTCTGTGCGGTGTTTTAATTGCATCTTTACGCAAAATTGTGACATTTGATGGCAACGGGCAATTTGTCTTATTTGACAGTAGCGTTGAGGCTAAAGCAGCCTGATGTCTGAGGAATATATATATATATCTGGCATTTTAAGTTCAATGTAGGGAAAATAGATTGGCCCAGAGAGTGGCAATGTGATAGATGTGAAAAGGATGGTGTTTCGAAGGCAAATTGCTAAATGCGAAAATGTAGTCATCAATCTTTTAAAGAAGTGAGAGTGAATTGGAGTGCCGGCAGGTTCGCACTGTGGACCGGAGTTGTTTTTTTGTTTTTTTTTTTTTGCTTCAATTGTGATCGATTTTCTTTTGTCAGGTTAATAGTTTGGGACTTTATGATTAATTTTATTTCATTCTTAATTATACGTATCTTTTTGATTAAATAATAAATTTTTTTAAATATTTAAGAGTATATTTTATACTTACTTCCACACAAATAGCGATGATATAAGTACGACTAGAACTAATAATAATGAAAATACTGCAATTATCGCCGATGTCTGTAATGATTGACTGCTATATAGACTAGCATCCAGAATCTGAAATGAAAAAAAAAGAAAGCAATGTGAAAACTAAAATTAACAAAAATTTGGAAGATATAGGTGGTTGTCGTTGTATATGAAGGACCAAACTAAAAATAACCTGTGTGGGAGATGGTTATTAAAATTTGTGATAGGTTGCAAAAGTAAAGTTATAGAGCTCCTATAACATGAGTAGAAAAAGTTTTAGTCCATTAAAGCAACATGCACGAGGTGAAATTTAAATAACATACTCGTACAAGGACGAACAGGACATAGAGATTCTGATATGCTTGTCCATCATCAGAGTTCAGAACCCGCAAAACAAGCCATTTCTACATTATTTTCGTGTTCAGCTTTTGGATTAAAGCTATTTTCGTCTACGGTCAATGATGTTGATGATGATGATGATGATAATTTTCAAGGATATGCAGTGTTGTAGATAAAGGTAAACATGATTATGTGTAATGCACATATATGAAGGATGTGGAGAAAATCAATGCTTACATCGTGTAGCTACTGAAATCAGATTGATGCGTTCGTAGAAGTGCTGGTACAATGTTTTTTATTGCTTGTTGCAATGTAAAACATTACAAGCTTTTTTGACAGTAGATAAACAATTTTTGATGAAACAAATGTGAACAATTCAGTCGTAATATAATCGAAAACCAGAACGAATAGAATAAAAGTTTGGCGAATGAAAAAAGTTTCTCTTGCGAAAAAAGGGAATTTTAACATTACGGACATTTTTTATATTAAAGTTTGTGATGGAAATGTCCCGTCTGGATAACAATTTCAACTATTCAATAGATAAGCCGATTTGTTTGCCTGAAATTTTGTATGGATACAATAGTTTCTGAACATTATTATATGGATTGATTTAGGTATTTTGTATCTTATAGGTAGATCTGTCATGGAAAGCTAGTTTCATTAAGAAGCAACTTAAACTTCGTGAGATCATTGAAATATCAAAATCAAGACAATACGATCCAGAAAAAATTAATAATCACTTAAACCATAATTTATTAAATTTTCTTTTTAAGGTTAAGTCACTACCGAACTGATTCCGACAAAAAAAAATCAAAATAAAAGAATCCCTACTCTCCTATACTTTGAAATAATTGGTATTTATCTTTTCCCCCCTCAGAATAATAATATCGAATTATTTCTATTTGTACCTTTACTACTTTTCTCGACTTTAACAAAAAAAAAAAAAAAAAAAAAAAAATACTTTCAATTTCCACCCTCTGCCTCCAGAGAAAGGACGAAAAAGTGGGGAAGGGCTGACAAAAACTTTTGTGTTTTCTTCTGCGTCATTTCACTGTAACCAAGGATAGTCATCTATGTGTTTTCTATGTTTTCCCATTGCTTCTCCCCTTTCAATTTTATCTGCAGTCTGAATATCTTCAGACACCAAAGATTATCTCTCGAAACGAAGTTTTTTTTTTTTCTTTGCTTTCTTCAACTTTCTTCCTCGGTTACACACATGTGTGTTAGATAGGATGTGAACTTTATGTCCTTTGAACTTTTTTTTTGTTTTTCTTTTTTTTTCTATTCTATATAAGTGAAAAAACAAAAGCAACATATTAAAGAGAAGATACCAGAACCAAGGACACACACACACTCATATGATGATAAACCGAAGGCAAAAAAAAAAAAGAAGAAATAATGAAAAGTGTTTCCAAACAATTTCACCGAAAAGTGGTAACAATTTTTTCCCTTGGTTAGATTTGTTAGATCATTGTCTATAAATGATGATAACGATGATAGTAAAGATGATATCTACCTATTGAGTCCTCTCAAAAGCTCTCTCAAAGCGGTAAGATTTGTGGGTTACTGCCACTGGTATTAATATAATTTTTTTTCTCTACTGCTTTCTCTCACTCATCGAAGATGAAGAAAAAAGAAAAAAAAAAAAGAACTTTTCGTTTACTTTATGATGGCGGGAATGGCATGTGTTGAAATGTCCTTTTTTGTTCTTGTTTGTGGCGTCCTATCCTATCACATTTTGTGTGTAACTTAAATATTTGATCTGTGCCATTAGCAATTTTGTTATTCTTCGTTGTTTTGTGGTTAGAATACAAAAAAAAAAAAAAAAGAATTCTTAAAGGCAACGTATATCACGTTTTCGTTGAAATTATTTTGTTTGTCGGGTGATATTATCATGGTTTGTCCTTGAGAAGGATGTTTTTCTTTCATATATAGGTACCTATAAGGGAGAGTACGAAGAAATTGATTTGTTTATCTTGACAAACATTTTATTTTGATGTTTGAATTATGCTGATTTTTCCATTGATATATTTTAATGTGGTTTCAAGGGGGATTCTCCTATAGAATTTCTTAAGGACTTGCTTTTTGAAATATATATTTCACAACAACAACAACAATAACAGCAGCAACAAAAAAGAATGTCGCGACGTATTTTGTTGACTTTTTTCCGGAAAATAAATAAGCACTAATATCATAACAAAGAAACTTTCGGACTCTTGAAAGAAGGGAGAGGTTTCAAAGATCTGCAAGATTTCAGATGTTTAAAGAAGGGCAAGAAATGGGGACAGTCTATTTAAACCTAAGCATAATATCACAGGCAATTAAGTGACTATCACAAACATTGGGCGAAATCCAGACTAAATAGAAAAAGAGAAAGAAAATATAAGCAAAACACATTATGATTGAAGCATTTTTCAGGAACTTAAGAATTTTTTTAAGAATGTGTGCAAAGGTAGGTTAGGTTACCTATCACAGCGTTATAGACAATATCATTAACAAAATGTTATATCACAAAAAATGCGTTATATTTATGTCTTTTGCATCGAATTATTTATTAATATTGACTCCAAATCGAATAAAAAAATATGATAACAAGATCACAACAAAATTCAAAAGATCACAAACCAAAAAAAGCGTGATTAAATTCACAAAAAATATCGTTTAAATTTAAAATATAAACTCCAGATAGTTCTTAAGGCAAACTAAAAAAAAGGACATGCCAAAGTATGAGGCAATATCACAAATCTAAACCAATATCACAGGAAATCGTAAATGTATGCGATCTTGAATGCTTGAAAGCTTGAGGTTCAATTAAAAACCTTTTTCATTAAAATAAAGATGCAATTTACTTTTCGAAAAAAAAAACTAAAGTTCAATATACGAAATTAATTAAATCAAATTAAATAAAAGGACGACTTCTTTCTAAAATTAACGAAATTTTGACTTCCAAGGCAGTCATGAAAATGGACCACTAAACCATTAATATTATATTTTGTTAAGTTGATGCTGCCCATTCCATTAGCTATGGCTTAATACAATTTACTTGATATTTTAAGTGAATTTTCCATCTTAAGAGTACCACTTCAATATCCACAACTAAACACACTTTTCAAAGAAACCTCTTCTTAAAATTAACATTAATTTCTCATAGGTCGAAGTTCGTAGATGAAAATATAGTAGTAGCCTTGTACAAGATGAAAGCCCACAAATTAATATTTGCATTTTTTATGAAAAAGCAAAAGAAATTAAATTTTCCTTTTAGATTCATTCACTTCTTTCTGACTTCAAAAGTAAACCCAATAAAAGTCGAGTGGCAAAAACCATCAAGAAGACTAAACTCTATACCTATACCTATCTACCCCCACCCTGTCTGTATAATATACATCTCTCTCAATTGTATTACAATGAAAGAGTAACCAAAAGCCGTTTCATCCCATCTTGTCGTTTTTCCATGATAGTCCTCAGATAGAACATTATTTCTAACCCAATTACTTGTACGTTCTCTTTCGGTGTCTGTGTACATTAAATGCATGCCATGCCACGTTAAAGGACCTCATATCTACTATATATATATATATAACAAAGAAAATAATAAGAAAAAAAAAACACCCCCTTCCAAGGATAGGTATTTTTTTTTTTAATATTACTTTACCTCCACCACAGGACATCCCCAACTCTGAGGGGTCATTATATGCATTCTTTAGCCACAAAAATGAAGACAAAGTTACAAAACAAATAATAAAAATAAGTCTCGACAGAAAAGATTTTTTTTTTAAAGAAAGTCTGAAAGACTTATTAAAGAAAAATCTACAATAAGTTTCGCGATTGAGTGAGCAAATGAGAAAAGGAGCAGACTAAGGGTAATAATTCGTCCTTTAACTGCAATTTTTCTTCATATTTTTTTTTTTCGTTAAGAACTCCTTCCACAGTTAAGGAGAGACTTGGAAGAAATTGAAATTGCAACAGATTTTTTTGATTCTATTTTAAACTCGTCGTCGCGACGACGGCGACGTTCATGTCTGTCGTTTCCAGCTTTTTCTTTGAGTTGTAGTTTTATTTTGTTGAAAGTTGGTTTTTAAATTTTCTTTTTCTTTCTTTTGTTTCAATTTAAGAACTAACTGTGACCCATATAGAATTAGTAAAATGAAAATTAAAAGCGAAGTAATGCTCTTTTAAGGACTTAAGAATTTCAATTAAGAAAAGTACATTTCAATTGGACTTGAGTTTGGAGTGAACGTATCGCAAAGGGTGCCTGATGTATATAGTTCAATATTAGTTTGAACGATCGATTGAAGATTGAAAAGGAATTTTTGTGTTTATCCAATCATAGTTCCTTACTTTTTGTGGCACCGTTTCAACAACTTTCACATAAATAAGGTATGAACTACATTTTATATTTAAGAAATATCACAAAGCAAGTTTTTTCAGATTTCAAGTCGACACCATTTGACTTTTACACTGATACAATTTTAATTTTGAATAGAAATGTAGAAGTACTGTATCACAACTAATGGAATGAATATTACAATTAAAATAATATCTCGATGAAATCCATTCAATAAAAACGATTACGTAATATTTGAAAATCATTTTTTTCTTTTATATAGACTACTTTCTCTGAGACTAGATGTCACAATTAAAAATATATGCAGTATCACAAAAACAGTGAAATATCACAAGAAAAAAGGATTATTTACGTAGTTTCATCTAAGAAATTGTGTTAATATTTGTTCGAAATTTCAATAAACTGTATTTTCATACATCAGACAAAATTTTCAATACTTATATCACACTTAAATATCGTTAAATTTGCGAAAATGATTGATCTAAATTTCAAAAATAAACAAGACGAGTTTTTTAAAGAAAATATTTATAACAATGAACGTATCAATTCAGTATCACAAATATATATACATATATGTAATCCAATATCACAGGACAATTTAAAGTTTTGCATTCTACAGATTGAAAAAAATGTGGTTCCTATAATTTTATCACAATATAATGCAATATCACAGATATAAAAGTATTATATCCCATACTTAACAATTGCTGAAGTTAGGATTTAAATTCAAAAACATGTCAGCAAACGCTAGCATTATGTAAAAATAATTCTGTGTTTTATGATAAAAATTATCACAAATTAAATATTTTTTTTTTTGGACTGTGCAAGAAAGTTTGTATGGGAAATATCACAAAATATCACATCCAGTAATTCAAATATCACAAACAATTAATCACATTTGAACATGAGATAGGAACCATTTTGAACTGATCAACCCATATAAAAATAGAACACCACTTTATTACAATATTACAATACAATAATTTCAAATAAATTTGTGTAAACACACAAAATTCGAGGCCAAAACAGAAGTCTCATTGCAACCAAAAGATTGATATTTATCTCATCAAGTACAGTCGTAAAATCTAAAAATAGATAACCTATGAAAGTATATAGAACCAGACTGTCAGCCTTGTAGTACCCCACCTTTAATATACCTACGATTTCCTACACCTTACGCCATCTGACAAAACACATACGTTTATTAATTCCCCAATCACTAACCAAATAACTTCTGTTTCTTGTTACATTTTTTTTTTTCTGCCTCTGTTCATAGCTGCTCCTCTCAATTTTGGTAAATTCCAAATCGAAACAGAAAAAATCAACGAGACCATAAATCCATCAAATAGATTTTCCTTGATTAGTTGTTTACCTTATTATTATACCAAATATCTTGCCTTCTGGCATGGTTTGAATTATGATAATTTTTTTTTTTTTTGCTTCTCCAAGGAACTTTGTATCTTTTATATTTTGACTCTTCGATATCTTTTTATGGTATTTGGATTTGGATTATGTTTACTCAGAAGGTACTTTTTTTTATATCCATACTAGTATCCAGTATGCCAGTGGGTTTTCTTCGAGGGTATTTATTCAAAAAGTTACCTATTCCAATTGCGTAAACAGAGAACGCACATCCATAGGAGAAAATAATGTGTAATATATCCATCAATAGATACAGTATCTTTATCGTATAGAACTTTATATAAGTGGCAGACAAATATGCAGTTGCATTTTCAATAAGATACAAGTTGTGCGGGTGTCATCGATCCCATTAACACTGGCGTCAGAGAGACTTATTTACATAATAATACAAAATATACAAAAAAAAAAACTTTAATGTCGATAAAAATGTATCTAAGAAGCTAAAGCCAATGCCGTGTACGAGTTATATAATATGACGAGATAAGTGGGAAAACTGTGTCACATGGAGTACGTAGTAGATACATAAAAATTAAGACAAAAAAAAAACTAATCATTCAAATGCATTTTTTGGTATTTAATTAGAATTTATAAATCAAAACGCGTCGCGCTTTTTCTCGCCTCTGTGTCTGTATGAAGTCTTAGCTTTGGCTTCATTGTACTTATGATATATGTGACTTGTGTAAGTCTGTGACCCTAATCTCAATTAAACATAAGGATCAAGTATAGATTACGCGCCGCCGCCGCTGCCACCGGCAGTAGTTGAAGATTGAAAGCATATGCGGTAGATACTTTACACAGATACTCTACTTCAAATCGTATCGAGTAGTTTTGTGTTGCACTTTGGGTGGGCATGGGCATAGCTACTGAGTGTGTAAGCGATAACTTATGAATTTTTATTTTTATTTTATTTTTATTGATTGGGGGGAGTCATTTGTTTTGGAGGGCACATGCACCATGTTTAAAAAAAAACCCTTTTAGATGCGCATGGTTGGAGGCGTTGGGTAAATGACCGATGTGGTCATAAACCTTTGTTATCAGTTAATTTTTTTTTTTTTTTTTTGTAAATTTTCTTTTTGTGAGGACTTCTGATGTTTGCTGATGATGATCGAAAAACGTGGATTTATTTATTACAATTGATTGTTTGGAAAATATTTGTTTAATTTTTATTTGTATGGTAGTTTTGATTTGGGTTGAATTTATTTATTTAAAAGCATTGCACGTGGAAATGTCAAAAGATAAGCAATTTGATGTGAATGGGAACGTTTGTATAAGGGAGATGATTTTTTATTGAAAATGGAATATTTTTCAAAAAAAAAAAAATTCGAAGGGCTGCTTATCTTTGATTTATTTGTGTCGTTCATAAATCAATTCCAATATCAGAAACCAACATTTGTTTAAAAGGATTAAAATACAAATTTGGAAGCTAACATTTACTAAGGGCTTCGTTTTGAATTAAATGAGAAGCACTTCTGTTGAAAGAGACTGTGGGTTTGAAAGTAACGTCGAAATAAAACATTAAAAATGGTGGCGTCAAGACAAATCAAACAAACGATAGTGTGCACAGTATCTTTAATGAGTTCAAAAACCCTGATTCAGGTAAATTAGTTTTTTCAGAGATTGACATTTAAATATTTGAAGATTATACCGGTCAAAATTGACGATATTTCCTTAGAACAAGAAGTTTTAGTTTGTTTAGATCATTTTTATGAACCAGGCATGTTCACTAAATCGAGATTGTTTACTCTATCAAGCGTCAAGCTATTAAAATCACTTTAACATAAATGAATGTAGCTCATAAATGTGATTAAGCTTTGATGCGGACACATAAGTAAACTTGTCTAGCGACACGATGTAATTTTTTTTATACGGCACACGCGCTCAAGGGGTTTGCATAGCCCTTATAATGATTAGTCACAGCGCGAGCGATAGGAAGTTAGGGAGGAAGGAAAGGAGGTCTCGATGAACATTGGTCTTGAATGTTTGAAGATCAAAATGGCAAGGGAAAGTTGTGCCAGGCAATTCATTCCACATTCGTGTTGTACGGCTAAAGAAAGAATCCCTATATTTCACGGTACGTCCGAAATTGGGCTCAAGTGTAAACTGATGAGCGTTTCTAGCAAGACGAGTGTTAAGGGGGGAATGTTTAAGGCGTGGAACGCAGCTGGCTAAGTAGAGTGAGCATTTTTTTATAGAAGAACCGGTAAAATAAGGAAAGACATGAAACATTTTGACGATGTTCAAGGGATGGAAATGTTTCGAATTGCAGTGTCCACCGTATCGAGTTTTACATTTTTGACTATAAAGAATTCTTTGTTCACGATTGTGTGTCCACTTGGAAATTGATACCATCTTCGAAATATTAAATCAGTCTCATTTCAATGCTCAATGAAATTTTTGACAAAACAAATGTACACAATAAATTGATTTTACTTTCTCAATACTTGAAGCCATTTCCAGACAATTTAACAAAT
Organism: Platycheirus albimanus; assembly: GCA_916050605.2. Classification (NCBI taxonomy): domain Eukaryota; kingdom Metazoa; phylum Arthropoda; class Insecta; order Diptera; family Syrphidae; genus Platycheirus; species Platycheirus albimanus. The sequence continues at coordinate 287,626,865 of OU696696.1, read as the reverse complement.
TTAACATCATCATCGCCGTCACTTTTATGTGGCTTTTCAACATCACAAAAAAAAAAAAAAAAAAACTTTTTTTCTTCAAAAAATGATTCTTTTGTGATCTAAAATGTCTTAACATGCCAACATCCTTTTGCGAATGAATTCACTCCCAACAATCACACAACATTTTCAAATCAGCATAACTCAACCAACCAAATAAAATGTTTTCCATTCTTATTCACTCTTCAAAAGTTCTTTTCATCAACAAAAGAAAAAAAAAAAAGTTACATCTTTTACAAAAAAAAAAAAAAAAAAAGTCCTGTCTATATCGAGTGTTGGGTTATTTACACGTTAAGGCAATGGAATGGAAAAAGAAAAATCCCCAGACTCATATATTCATTTTATTTCTAACAATTTCTCAAACAAGACACATACCTATCGAACAAAAAAAAAAAAAGAAAGAAAGAAAAGATTTGCTTCCATTTCCTTGTCGAACTAGCTTTCTAGTCCTTTCTCTCAAGACACTCATCTCAAGGGAGTCGTATGTATGAATTTCTTGACTTGATTACACACATTTTTACTCCTCTTCACTTTTTTGGAATATACTTATATGGAAAAACGAAGTGTTGGGTAGTGTATCTCTGGAGAAATATAACTAGGTATTTTAGTATGCATAAAGTCAATATCGGTATTTTTTGTTGGCTTCAAAAATAGCTAAACGTCCTTTTTTTTTTTAGTTCCTTTTTTGTTTAAGTCCTGAAATATGCGCACACACTCATCATAATAAACTTCTCTCTAAGAGATAGTCAGAGCGATCCTTTTATCCTTCAAAAAGAAAAGACAAAAAAAATATAAAAATAGAAGAAATTCTTAAAATTCTCCTGAATATCTTATTCAAATGCGATGCCAACTATAGGAACCAACTTAGCATCAGCGATGGTGGCAGAAAGGACATATAAGAATTTTTTTTTGGGATTTTGTCGAAAAAAGGAAATATCCTTTTTCTATTATTTTACTGTGGAAGTTTTTTCTTCCTGTTATTTTTATTTTATTTTATGCAGTTGGATTGCATTTTTCTTTTTTGTCCTAAAAAAAAAGTAGTTTTCCTGTTATCCCGAAAACGGCTGGCTGGTTGAATATATTTGAAGTTGTTGACATATTGCCAAGTGAATGAATGGATTTTGAGACGAATTGAATGTCCTGATTACGTTTGTTTGTTTTTCTTTTCGATGTTGGTTTTATATTGTTTATTTTGTGCAGCAAAGAGGATGAACGGAAGATGGTATTCTTATGGTTTTTGAAGTGTGGTCAGGATTTTTATTTTTGAGTCACATGGTACCCAATAAATTGTCCTGTTTCAGATTTCAAACTAAGTAAATATCTCCTTTACGAACAAATTGAAAGGATGATCCTTTATGATCTATGAACTTGCTAGTGTAGATTTTGAAAAAGAAACTGAATCATCGAAGCAATAACATAAATTAAGAAAGTGAAAGTGAAGGAATTGAGAAGTAAAATAAAAGCTCAGGATGATGATTGAAAATCTCAGAATACCAAAGGATTGTCACATAGTCCAAAGGAAGCGATTTAAAAAAAAAAGAAAAACAATCAACTGCTTTGGATTTTAACAATGGCAAGCAGCATCCAACAATTTGGAATTAACTTTTTAAACGCTACTTTTTTTCTAGCTCCTTTTAGAGTCTTGTAACAGGTGATCCTGAGCTTGAAAATTGTTTCGGCTTCAGTTGCAATTGTTGAAGTGAATTACAGTTGTTGGATGTTTTTGATTTGTTCATCACTTAACTTCAGTAAGAAGGTACACTATCTTCACGACCAAATGTCTTGGTTTTTTTACGGATACTTCGGTTAAGAATTGATGTATTCTCCCTCATCATATTGCCAGTTTTCAAATTAAGCTGAATGGGACTTCCTTTAAAAATTCAGTCGAAGAAGTTTTCAAAAAACCTCATGGTCTGGCAGGAGTGCCTGGGTAGTGGATACATATAATATCGATATCATGATAACCATCATCACCACCACCACCACTACACCACACCACACCACAGAGGCGATCCAATGAAACATGAAAAATATAATATTAACTTTCAAAGAAGGTCGTAAGTCCTGATTGGTTCTTTGTGACAACAATCTGTGCAAGGTTCCGCACGTATTTTTACAACTTCATTGATTTTTGTCATATCATATCATCCATGCCATTCACCCAAAGGAGCGCTGTGCCTTCTCGTATATCCTTAAATTCATTTTTGATCGAAAACCTTTAAAATCTCATCAAATCTAAATCCCAACCCATAATAGACTTATTCATTCATCCATGTTATTATGGTTTTATCATTTTATTAACTTTTCTGTTTCTCTATCGCACTCCCGAAGGATAACCAAAAAATAAAAAAAAAAATAAAAATCTGTATAAAATTTAAAGGATGTTTTAAATCCTGTATTCTGTCAAGAGAACCTACATAAGCTTGACAGTAATCAAGGAAAAATCGATACCAAATATGGAACAAACTAGATATAGATACCACAAAGGATTTAAGAGGGAGACAAAATTTTATATAAGGGAGACAACAACACAGCAAAAAAAAAACAGATTTATCACCTACACATTGGATAAAATCCTTACTCGTTTGCTTCTATAGCTCCCACTCAAAACTCAAACCAAAATTCGAAGCTGCTCTGGATGTATATATGGAAGTATGTATATGTATAAATTCAACAATGAACCAAACGATTTCTATGGTTTACCTTGGGATATGGAGAGATGATTGCAAACATAGCGAAAGCTGAGCGGAGCGCACCTTTGTGTATCGATTGGGGTTGAGGGTGGTAAATTGAATTTGAATCTTGAATTAGAATTCAAATGGATAAATGGGAAAGGTGCAAGGTGCGAGGAGCGAGCGGGGAGAAAATGCCAAATCAAGCGTATCCTTTTCTATTCATTCATTGCGAGTAAGGGAAAAAAAACTTTTTTTTTTTTCATTCAGATGGATCGGGAACAGACTGAATAACAAGCCGGGCATGGTATTGTTAAAGTTCTCTCTGACAATTTCCGTTCTCAGGCGGGGGTCCTGTTTTGTCCTTTTTTTTTTTTTTTTTTTTTATTGTAGAAGGTATTTGGTTTATATAAATACATACTTACTTCTTTTGCTTGGAGATATTTAAATAAATAAACCACTGAACGTCTTTGATTTGCTTTTACTTATGTAATTCGTTATACGGCTCGAGCCCCCAGATTAGAAAAACGTTTTTGTATATATTTATTCGTGTATCTTTTGGTATAATACTTTGAGATACATTATTGGAATTGTTGATTTCTTTGAGTTAATCAGATTGTTAGTTGATATTTAAGCCACAAAGAGCTGCTTTTACCAAAGACAAATAATATCCAATTCATAGAATTTCTCTTGAATATGACAAACACAAAGTGATTACAAGATACGATGTCTCTTGAAGTAGGGTTAGCCCCTTATGTGTGATTGTGATTTTATATATATTGATTAAGTGGACAAATCTCCTACGTCCAATCACTCACTTAATAGGAAAACAAAAAAAAGAAATTCAAAAAGTTCGATTCAACTTGGATTAGATACAGTTTTTGTATCTCTTGCTTCATTATCGGCATCTTCAAACTTTGCCATCTCATTTTGTTTTGAGTAAGATAGTTATAACTTCTTTTTGTGTGTGTGTGTCTGTGTGTTTTTTTTGTTTGTATTCCTCCAAACTCGAGAGTACTTAAGTGACCATGAATAAATTTTCATCATCTTTGGAAGATACATCTCTTGAGTGTATTATTTTTTTTTTACTCTTCGTTTTGCTTCAATGCTACCCTCATAGAAGAAGAAATGTTGAAACTATTCATCACTATCATCTTCAAGAGTAAGTAAAGGAGCTGTTAAAAAAAAAATGTCCGAACTCAAGAAGTACTTCTCTTCCCAGTCATATGGCAGCACAGTGTATAAACAGTTATAATGAGATGATAAAACGGGCAAGCAAGCATGATAAAAAAATCAAATAATAATAATTTTTACTTTGCACAGATTGCAATCCTATTAAAAAAAAAACTACAGAGGGGGATACACGAAACACGAGATACTTTTGTATCTTTTACTATAGCTCTGGCACTGGCACAGAGAAATAAAACAGAAAAATATTAGATCATCACTCATCATCAGTCATTTTGGGTGTTGCGTTGTTGTTTGGTTTTATCAACCACTTCATCCCTAAGAGATTTATTTTACGTTTATATTTTTTTTTTTTTTTTTTTTTTTTGCTTTAAAGGCTAATAGGGGGATAAAGGGATGAAGAAGTCAAGAAAAATGGAAAGAAATATGAAAAACTGAAGAATAAAGTAGAGGTTTTCGTTTTTATATAGAACGACGTCAAAACGGCCATATGTTGCGTCACTTTTTTCTTTACCCTCTGTTGCGTTTTTGGTTTTGTGAAATCCTTATTTGTAACTTTAGGTGGCATCTGTGTTAGATGATGACTTTTGGATATATGTAATTTTTTTTTTTTTTTTAGAAAGCAAAAAAAGGAAGATGTAAGATGGGTGTTAAGGTGGAGTTGGATAATGTTCTTGGGACTGGGGGTTCGGGTTAGATTTAAAAATAAAAAGTTTTTGGATGATAAATGACATCTAAATTGGAAAAGGTTATACCCATGTGGAATGAGTAATGCATGTTGAAGAAAATTATCATAAAGGTGAACCTGTCAGGGAGCTCGGTGGTAAATAAATATAAAATGGGGTAAGGAATGTTGTCAGACTAAACAAAAAAAAAATCTGCATTGTAATAAGACACTTAATAAAGTGACCTTTAGTATTTTTGAACTTTTTTATAAATCTGTTTTTTAAACCTCATCTTAATTTTAAAAATAAATACTTGGCACATTCATGTGTGTGTATTGATATTCTTCAGGAATGGGAGGATTTGCCACTTCATCGCAAAAGGCAGTTCCACGGGAAAGAACTTATGTGGAGTCAGGGATCGAGTACAGAACCTTTAGAGTCGCAGTCTGACACACTAACTACTACGAGAGATCTAAGGTTTAGAAAGGAATACAAGTTTTATTAAGTTTGACAGGGGCTGCACGTTGCACTCAAAACTAACCCTTATTTCGATTACATTTCCCACGATTTAATATTCTTTGTCGATGCCCAATTGTATCAAAGATACCATATCGATTCTTTAAGTGTTGAACAATTTGTTTGAAAGAATTTTTAATTCATTTTTTTTTTTAATCTTAACAAACGTAGACCTCATAACATTAATTCATTCATTCACATATTCACTTCCAAGTGGACTTTTGAATATTGAGTGTGCATCATTTTAATTGCTGTCCCAAGTATATTTCTTAGGACTTTGCAATCGCATATTTCTGTGTCAATGCGTTCCACTTAATCAAGTACTTCAAACATAAAAAGTTTTCATCTCAAATATACATCCTCCTCTAACCCCATGACCTCAGAATATTAATACCAACAAAAATCAACACTGCACTTCAAATACGGGCATCCCTCTTAATTTACATATATGTCATAGAAAAATTTGCATGGAAGTGATCAAAAAAAAATTAATTTCTGAGGGTGCGAAATATGTCACCATATGCAATACCCATAATGATTTGGGTTGTGCCTACAGTTAGGTATACACCCCTAAAACGGGATATGACATTTAAAAATATAAAAGAATCCAACACTCTTGGTAATGAATAATGCAACCGAAAGTGATTAGGATGCCTTTGTGAATTCACACATGGTGTTGTAATTGAGATGATTTCAGCAATGCTGACATTTATGGAAGATTTTAATTTAAAAAAAAATAGGTACATATATATATTGTTGATTGACGGGGATTATAAAATGCATTTGAAGATTATCGGTCTTTACATGTCTGCGAATTGATGAATTTTAAAAGAAATGTACTTATATCTACAATAGTTTCTATTTAGTTCTTTGAATTAAAGTGGGGTTCTTCAAGGTTCCGCAATTGGGCCACTATTTTTAATTTTCTTTTTATTAAATTATAACACTATCACCATTTCACTTTGAAATAAGGTGGGGTTCTTCAAGGTTCCGCAATTGGGCCATTTTTTTTTATTGAATTATGAAACTATAAACTTTTCGCTATATAGCTACATGCATGCTTAAAATTTTTGTTGAGATAAATTATAAGATATTGAAATTCTTTATTAAAAATCAACTTACCGGTATTGCTTCACACATATCACTATCCCAGCTTTGTGCTGCTGCTGCTTTCAGCGCCATTTCTTCTTCATTACAATTACTGCTTATTAAACCATAATCCAATGATGGAGGTCTTGGTGGTGGTGGTATCATAAATTTTGGTGGGGGTCCTGGACCGCCGCACTCATCACATTCAATATGATCTTCATACATTTCCCACATTTAAAAATTATTTGATTTTATAAAAAAAAAATTAAACTCGTTTTCTTTTTTTCTTATATGTGAAAAAAAGAAAGGATTGTCGAGCCGAGTAAAGTTAAAAAATAAAATTAAAAAAATTAAAAGTTAAAAAAAAATATTTCGTGTCAAATTCGAGACATATTTTTGTGTTGGTATTTTTTTCACAAGAAATTGATATAAAAAATTAACAATCAAGCTTGATTGGTGGTCAGCCCGTAATGGTGTCTGGAATTAGAAGAAAGAAAAACAAATATAAGATCATGTCTGTTAATAAGGAATGAAATATAAAAACAAAAAAATTATAATTTATTAAAAACAAAGCTCTTATTGAGAATCTTGATTTTAAGGGTTTATTTTTCAACCTATGATAGAGTCAGCTTGGGCAACAAATATTAAGTCTACTTTTTTAGGTAGGTTTGTCAGATCTCTCTACCCGCTAGATTGGCATTAATGGCACAATTTTTCGGGTGTTCATCAAATTTCTTAGAATTAATTCAATATTGTCAAACTAGCAAATATTTAAATTATGGTGTCCCACAAGGAACCCATACTTGGCCCAGACTATTTAACTCTAACAATAATGTTCATTTGTTTGGCCTATTAGTATCTTATTTTAAAGGTATCTATGGATTAATCCAGCTAAAAATTTAACTGAAAAGTGAAACATCTGCTGATTTTGCAAAAGCATTTCTTCAAAATACGTACCTACTCAAAACAATGCTTTCCGTTTTCTTTAACAAAACACATATACCTACATTGTTGCAAAAGATACAAGTTGAAACAAAAATATTCCCTAACGTGCTCATACTCAGCACTGAAAAACACATATGGTGACAAAGTGTGGCCAAAGTAATTATCTCAGAATTAAAATTCTTGTCACGTTTATTTTTTTTTTCGTTTTCTTTTTCGGGGAGATGATTCTCTTTCGAAAAACATAAGGACACTAGAATATTGTGATTATAAACGGATGGCATAGATACAATGCAGACAAAAATATACAAAAATCTTAAAAATATGCGACGCATGCCTACTTATCAGGTGATGAGGATGAGAGACTCCTGACTTCTTTTAATACCAATGCCGATGCCTCCTGACAATGCTATTTCTATTTCCTTTTTTTCACTCAACCGTAAGAATTATAATTTCATTTTATTTTATTTCTAGGATAAGGAAAAAAAGGAATAAAATCCCAAATATTCATGACATGACAATGTGAAACTGAAATACAGGAGTCCATAGAAAAGCTGGCTCTGTTCGTTTATTCACCCTCAAATAATATGGAAGGACTTAACTTCTTCACCCTACATAATATGTACCTACCAACATTCATAGCCATTTGAATTGTTGTTACTGTCGTTTTTGTGATTGCGTTTTTGGGATATAAAAATGCATAACATACGTTGCGTCATCATCACGCTCATTGTGTCGGTCGTCCCTTTTGCTGATTTTAGCTGACTTTTGCTATATCGCATAGATAAAACTCATTTTTGACCTCTTCCGTTCCGGGTCGCCATATGTCCGTTTGGAATTTTTGTTATTTTACTGTTATACAAATGGCTGGCATGTTCATGGATTATTCATAGAATTAGATTGCATTAAAACAATAAATTTTATCTAGATATATTATTAATGGTTAATGCTTGCAGATATTTTTTTTTACCCATTTCAGTTTTGTCTGTGATGGTTATTTTTTTTTCGTGGACAGCTTTCATGGCAATTCAAGTATCTAATTACCAAATGTGTAATTAAAATTATTTTACAATTTAAATCTTTTTCCTTTGAAATCAGTAGATACCTTTACCTTCATTGTGTATGTGCAGTGAATGTATCTTTTCCAATTCAGTGTCATCTTCTATGTGATTTGTTTCGTTTTTTTTTTTTTTTGTATCTTTATTCGCTTTTCACTTTAATGAATCCTAATCGTATCCAATCGATTGAATTTATCTTTTCAAATATAAAAGTAGAAGCTTGATGCTGCTTCTGATGCTGATGCTGCTGTTCTACCTTTATTTTTTAATCGGATCGAAAAGTCAAGAAGAATGTCTCGTCTACTGTGAAAGAGGATTTGTGTGAATAGACATTTTGCGCGACGACGACAACGCGACGTGATGTGATTTTTTTTTTTTTTTTTTTTTTTTTGTCTGAATGTCTTATGTATCAAGCAAGTTAATTGACTCTTTTCATTTCAAAAGCACAAAGCGATAATTCAATTGATGACAATTCATTTTAAACATTTACCTGATGTTTAGATGGTAAAGATAGATAGATACCTATACCACCATTTCAGTGACTTGTATAAAGATACTTTTGAATATAACTCAGATGATATTCTGTATCTTATTGAATGAAAGAAGATAAATCAGTGGAGAGATACTTTTGCATTGTTTCTTTTGGCATAAAGAGATACCATCTTTTGTTTAATAAAATTCAATAGTTTTAACATGATGTCTCAAAAATTTCAGAAAGTCTTTTTGGCTATGGTATCTTTTATATTTTTCATTGTTATGTTTACAAATATTTGTCACTTTATTTAAAATTTTATTATCCGGAGGCTAGTTGGGAGCGCAATGGGCTTTCATTTTTGTATATTTCTAACTCCGATAATTGTTTCCGTGGTGTTCCTCAAGGGACTCATTTTGGACCACAACTGTTAATCTTAAAGTATGTTATTTTGGATTATAGGTATAAAATGGTGACAAGGGTTTGATAATTTTGTTATGTATTCCGTGATTTGGCTTACACTTTTATCAGTCAGTGTCTTCTCGCAAAATTTTATAACAAAATATATTTTTTAAAAATTTCTTTTCACGGCTGTTTTTTAATTTCATGCATGAAGTGTAAAGTTATGTATATTTTTCCTTCTTTACAAAATTTTGGTTGTATGAAAAATCAATACTCATCGCCTGATCAGACACATCCAAGGACCACCTGATGTAGGTACGTAATTATTCAAATCATACATTGAAGTTTACTTCAGGGATTATGAAAAAACCAAATAGAAATTATACAGTCTATCTTTTCACGTTGTGGATACGATATAATGTAAAAAGATACATCTTTATTAAGTTTATTATTCAGTATTCATATAAATTATCATCAGAACATCATCGTCTGACATAGCGCGTGTTAAGGTGGGTGGATTTGAATTAGATGGATAGATTTTTATCATCCCAATTGTTCTCTGCCTATAAAAAGTAAACTGAAAGAAGAAACAAAAATCTCAAGGGATTTCATTTCAATGAAGTATCTCGTTTTATTTTTTTGTTTCTTCTTTTTGTATCTTTTCTGCATTTTTCTTCATTTTCGTTTGCTTTTCACTTCGTTATCAAACGTCAGATCATTGGGATTTGTTAGTTGAGTGCATACAGAGGACATAGATACTTTTGGAATTCGGTTTTCTGAAAGTCACGATATGCAGGTACAGATAGGTAGGTACGTCTACCTAATTTAATTGACAATTTGCGGAAGCCGATATTCAAAAAAAAAAAAATGGTTGGTTGAATATCTAGAATGTGATTAATCAGAAGCCAATTGGGTTTTGTTCTATGCTCACAATTAGAGACTCACTTGGTGTGTGGGCAGTATTTTTTTCCTGTCTGAATGAAGTGGTTTAGTGGACATTCTCTGGTACCTACTAAATGCAAGTGAATTGCAGATAAGAAGCAATTCAAGGGCACCTGTTTGATAGTTAAACAAGGGAGAATTATTTCAATGACATAGACAAATATGTAGACAAAGGTTAAGATAGTTTGATAGAAAATAATGTTGCAACAGAATAATCATGTATTTCTTTATAGAAATTTGAGATATCTTGTTGCTTCATTTTTACCAATATTCTCCAAAGAGAGTTAAATATAATTTTCCTCCAAGAAAAAAAAAAAAAAAAAAAAAAAAACAAGTAGATTACACGTCATCAGACGCCTAAAAAATATAAGCATTCCAAAGGATTCCCTTTGACTTGAACAATTTTTCAACCTCCCTCAGTCGACTTTTCAAAACAGTATAAGATAAGATGTAGCTATAAATCCCTATTTTGATCCTCTGGAGATTATATATATTATGTACGAGTACGACTGTACATTTTGATATCATCATTCCTTTTCTTCGCGCTAAACTTCAATACCAACAGAAATTTTTGTTTTTCTTTTCCGATGTGTGAAAAGGATTCCTTTTTACCTTTTTTTTTTTTTTTGAAATATTACAAGGACATCCATTGTGTCAACATGGTTTGGGATGAAAGCGGAGTATGAAGAGATGAGTAAATGAATCCATCAAAAAGACATTTTTGATTAAAGGGTAAAAATAGAAATGTGATGTGAACTAAAGATCTTTTTCTCTGAATTAAAGTGACCTTACAAACATTATTTGTCTATAAGTATGTGTGTAGAATTAAATGAAATGTTTACATTTAATTAATTTCCATTCCAAATGACATCCGAAGAGGGGACATATTTGTATAATCCATAGATGGAAACCAAACATTGGAGTTAATTAAGAGAACAAGAAGAATTTGCTGTTGTTCGAGTTGAATAATGGGGTTTGGGGAAGGAAAGTATAGTGCTTTTTAGATTAGAAAAAATTAAGTACTCAGCAAATATAAGGTTAAGGACACAGGACAGTGGAGGAAGAATAATATGGTAGTGATTATAGAAAAGTCGACCTGAATGGGTAATTTTTGAATCGATGGTTTTTCACGTAAATATTTTGACTTTAAGTATCTTAGACTGATTGTACTGAAAGCTTAAAGTGGAAATCTATTGAGTAAAAAATTCAGCATTAAGGGGCCGTCCAAATTATTCATAAAAAAAAGTCCAATCTTCATGAAAATCAATTTGTCCAATTATGGTCACTAAGGAGAATTTTTTTTTTTTTCTTTAAGTTGGATATGAGGAAAATTTCTACATGCATAACAGACCATCTGTTCTGAACTCATCTTCATCTTCTTTCATCAAGTGATTACAATTAAAAATTCATAGCTGAACCACTTATGGTGATGATATTTTATAACTCAAACTGTCCAGTGCAGAAGGAAAAAAAATCTATCTACATAATACCCCGGTACCCCATATGGAAATTCCATTTAATCTTAATGTTTAGTGTCCTTTTCTCCGTTCGTATATCACTTGTACATGCATGCATATGGTTTTTTGGCTCACATCCAACTAGGTGAGTGTGTTCTTTACACTGTAGACACTCTAGAGGCTATATTTGGTTATCCTCCTGCTACTGCTGCACTAGACTAGGACATGCAAAGCCAAAAAAAAAAAAAAAACTAGAAGACATATTTGCTTTTTAATATATGCACCACTTTTCGAGAGGAAGAAAAATGTTCTTTTCATTTCGACAAGTGAGAATAATGGAAAATTAAGGACAAACTATCCTCCTGTGTCCTGAATCTTCTCTCCAAACAAGGCGAAATAATATGTGTGTGATATATTGTTGTTTTAGGAAATTGACTAGAGAAAAAAAAATGTATAATTACCCATACCTATTCATACCTCCTATATACCTACAATGTGCTTTTGAAAAGCACAAATATTTTGACACAATTGACAGTGACATGACGTTTTAGTTAAAGTAAATCGTTTGAAGGTAGGTACTTACACGTCGAAACATCAAAAACACTGTCAGGATTTCGTAATTTAAGTACAAAATTCTAAATGTATACATGTTCGAATATGTGGTGTGATTTCTGACATGCAAACAAAATGTTCCTTTGTCACTATCTTGTGCGTTATGAAAACTGTCATTCATGATAGATATGTATCTCTATGTTGCTGTCAATGTCATTTTGTGACATTTTAGATATTAATTTTGTATCTATTCAAATATTTTTTTTCTTCTGGAAAGTTTTGAGAATAAATTACCATTTGAAATATTCCTGTGGGTGTTGTTTAGTTTTGTAAGTTTATCATCCCTGCCATGGGATATGAACAGAAAATAACTTTAAGGAGCAACTTTTTTGCTTTAAAGACTTCGCAGGTAACTATACAACGTATAAAGTAATTTCTTTTCTTTTTTATAACTCATAGAGTTATCCTTTCATTTTTTTTTCTTGTTCAAGGATCTTGTAAAATTAGTCCAAGAACCAAGATAAAAAACTTTTCCAACAATTTCTTCCGCAGATCCTTATGAATAGCCAGTTTTAACAGTAAATTATGACAGAAAAAGGAACAGGAAAAGAGAAAAGAAATGGCAAAAGTTATGCATAATCCTTAAGTAATCGTAACAAAAGTCATAGCTAAATCTGTTGAAAAATGTCCTTCATCATGATTTTATAAAAGAAACAACGAAAATTCCTGATTAAAAGTGTTACGTTTTCTATCCTTAGAAAATTTTACTATAACTGTATAGTACAGGCACAAAATATCAATCTGTCTTCATCTTGTATTATAATACGTTGGCGGGGCGGCGATAAAAAAGATATCCTTCCTACACAAAATCACTGATAAGCAAGCATCGAAAGATGAAGGAAGAAAGAAGAGAGATACTTTTGCATCTTTCTTGGTATTTTGTTTGGAATATTATGACATGGACAGGACATGGACACTAAGGAATGAAACAAAAAACTTTAGTGACATTTTTTTTTTTTGTAACTAAGTAAAGTTTGCTTTTCTATTTCCGTCATTCTTTTTTCTGCTTTCCTTTCATCACTTTCTCTATTTAACTAAAACCATGAAAAGGGACACTGTGAAATCTAAAAAAAAAAAAAAAACAAGAAAACTTTAAAATATCCTTATCTCGAGGATAATCTTGATAGATACACGAAAAACTTTCAGCATAACTTCTATAAAAAATAATAATAAAAAAAAAGTATAAACACCAGAGAAATCCTTAAAATTATTCACAAGTTAAATGGAAAAGTGCTCATTCTCCATCACCTAGCCTTATAGCTTGAGAAACACTATGGTGAACAAAAATTAAAAGGATGAAAAGAAATTATGCAACGGACAGGATAGTAGAGACCAGCACAGCAAAGAAAAAAGGTACCCACAGCATTAAAAAAAAAAAAAAAAACAACGTCTATATAGTGGCTGAAACTAATTTTCGCGCTGGAACAATGTTCACAGGATAACTCGTTCATTTAAGGCTTTTTTCACAAACTTTATTTTTTTTTGCTTCTACCTCCATTTTGTTGCTTCATTTTCTTAGTTTTTTTTTTTGTGAATCTGCTCATGTTGCACGATTTTTAACGAGGAGCACCACAAAATACAGAAAACACAGCCAAATGAAAAGAAAGAAAGGATAATGCATTAAAACTGAAGTGGTAGAGTGTAAAAGAATGTGTTAGAGACCTAACCACCTCGTTTCATACAGGTTTTTTTTTTTTTTTTTTTTTTGCTTCTTTAGCACTTTTTTCACTTTCAATTTGTTCGGCTTTGAATTTGAATTACTAAGAACAAGGTGAGTTTGGGTAATTAGTTGCGGAGGGCGAAACTTTAAAGATAAATTTTGTCGAGAGAAAGAATTTTGTTCAAGGAAAAATTTTTTTTTCTGTCTCTGTTTTTGGTATTTAGTATAGTAATTTGAAGGAATTTTAAATGGGCCAACGTCAGAGCGAGTTGAATTGAAAAGAAATGGCAAAGTTCGGTGGAGTGCCACAAGATTAAATAAAGGGACCATTATTGTTACCTACTTAAAGGAAAAGAGTCAACAGGATTTTGGTTAATCTTTTTTTTCAACAACTTTAAAGATTGGACTCTTAAAAAAACGAAGAGTTGCTATCTGTTCGTTTTTTTATCAACTTGAAAGTTATTTTCTATATTTTTTAGTAATTATAAAGGGTGTTTCACCGTGAGGTTTGATTTGTAATTTAAAATATAAATTTGAAAGTGAAATTAAAATTTTTACTGTCGGCTAAAAGAACAATTCATGGAATTTACTTTTTGAAATTGATATCATGTAAATGTTGGTGACTACATCTGATGTGGTCCTTTCGAAAGGTCCAACTTTGGGCGACTCATTTGAGCATAGCAAATGGTATCTCGCGAATTACACGAGTAATGTTGGCTTCCAAAGCGTCAATCGTAGTTGGCTTTATCCTGAAATCCTGAGACTTTACCATTTCCCCAGAGAAAATAGTCCAAAGGTGTGATATCGCACGATCTAGGTGGAAATTTACAGTAGCATAACGTGAAATGAAGTGCCCAACAAAATGATTTTTCAACAAGTTCATTGTTTCACGCGCTGTATGGCTCGTCGCTCTGTTGAAACCAGAGCTCACCGAGGCCATGGGCTTGAAATTCAAGAAGCACATTATACAATAACATGGCGCGATAACGGTTACCATTGGCGGTAACATTCTGATTTGCCTCATTTTTGAAGAAATATGGACCAATGAATCGACCAGCCCATAAACCGCAACAAACCGCTGTTTTAAATGGATGAAGTGGTAGGTCTTCGCCAATTTTGTTTATAAAAGTATCCATTGAGCCAGAAATGGGAAATCACTGAACGGAATTTCACGATTAACCAGATTTGCATTGAGTTTTTCCAGAGCCCATTCACTGAAAAATCGACGCAAATTGAAGTCGCCAAACGACTTGCCATACGATGCTGAACAAAAATGACAAAGCAGTTTGATAGGAGTCACGAGTGATCTGTCAAAAAAAAGCCTATAGAAAATCAAACCTCATGATGAATCACCCGTTATAAGTGAAGTGCATTTCGGAAGTTGCTTTTACAGTAACCATCTTTTTTTGCTTAGTTAACTAGATGGTGTTACGCAAGGTTGATGTTTAGGCTCCTTGTCTTTTGTGTACCTGTTACTGAATGAACTTGCTTGATGAGTCAACGGAGATTTTGAGAAACTCATTAAAATCATGGTTCATGGCTAAAAAAAAATTTTGTGGTTTATGATAAGTTTGCTTATTCATTTTATCAAAGGTCAGGGGTCATCAATAACAGATTTTTCAGTCATACACAATATTTTGTATTGGTTATCGTCACTTAAAAGAACTTAAGTGTCTGAAACATGAGTATATCTACTAGGTACATTAAAAAAAAAACTGAAAGGTGATATATTATCACATGATCCTTTCTAATTCTCCAAAAATAAACCCGTACCTTCTTCAATAGTAGGCGCACAGCACTGCATCTAAAAAAATTCCCCTTACATAATTTCACCAGACAAAAATATATATAAATATTCATTCGTTTATACCCTTGAAGATTGAAAAGGTGGGTAGGTCTATACGTAAGGTTAAAGGGTTAAAGCCAAAAATATTAATTTAAATATTGATTTTCAATCTCAATTTATATATTCATTTTAATATTCTAGTAGGGAAACTATACGAATAAATTGGATACATCTGTCCTTGAGTGTCTTGTCTTGTCTTGTGTGTGTGTGTCTGTCTTGATAAAATTGTTTTAACCACTTCATTTCGTTTTTAAGTGTTTGTCAATTAAAAATGTAAGAAACGTTTCCACCATCCATTTGAGAAAACAATAATATATTTAAAACGAACGAAAAAAAAGGTAGGTATCTTGAGGATATCAATTTAAATGGTTTGACAGAGAAACAGGGACAACAAAATACGCACAATGAATGATCAAAAATACAAAATACCTATATAGGGATACGTTTGGTTCACAGGTAAAAACGGAAATTGGTGAAAGTAAAGGTAGAGATAAAAAAAAAAAGGAAAACTATATTGGTGGAAGAAAAATTGGTTCTGTGGGAATGTTCTTATTGTTTTCATGGGTTGAATTTTGAAGGACTTTATTGAAATTTAAATTTAAATTGTTTAGTTATGGGAAAAAGGTGATGATTAATTTATTGTATTAGGTTACGATGATAGAAATATCTTAGAGATGAAGATGTGGGAAAATTTAATAACCACAAGGCAATAATAATTGATGAAGGACTATGAATTTGAAATAAAATTAAAAGATTTATTTGATTTTTATAATTTTTTTTTTGCTTTTCAAACCTGAAGTAAATACTGTTTTTAAGAACCCAATCAGCAGCTATGCTTAGGTATTGGATGAAATCAGTGTTTGAAATTGAAGAAAACTATTCTGAAGGAAGAAACGTACCTAGTTGATGAAGTTGTTTAATTGAACAAAAATTGAAAGCCAAATAATTGAACACAGCTTCAATACGCCTATCTAAGCTTCGACAAGAAAAAACATACAAGAGTTTGGGGAAAAAAAAACAAATCTTTGGAATCAAACTAAGTTCATTTTTATACTAACAGGGTCATTTTGGCTGAAAAAAGTCTAAAAGATTTGATTGCTAGAATTAATCCAATAAAGTAATTTGTATTCTTTCTTGAACTAAGATAAATAAATTGTGTGACCAACAATGGAGTAAACTAAACAATACTTAACAAAATCTCTAACTTAACTCAAGGGACTATTTTTAATGAAATAATAGGTACTAAGAAAGTCGCTTGTTTAAAGCAGGACACTGTTGCGTAGGGGAATTTTAAAACTAATGAAATCTCATGATATCGTAAGTATTACTGCATTATTGGAATTCATTGGCATTCCCAGCATTTAGTGTTCATTAAAAAAAAATCAAATCAAACAGTAATAAATTCAATATCAAAAATAAAATAAAAGAAGGAGCTCACCAAAGGACTGTGATTCGAACTAGTTTTTGCGTGGTCATCCAATTGAATGAATGGCGCCCCCAAACATCAAGAGAGCAAACTTAACACTAGTAACTTTCCATTTCATTCAAATCGCGTGGAAATGTAAAAAGATTTCATTGGTAGCATTTTATAGTTCAACCAGGGGACTGTGGTCAAAATTTGTGGACAAACTTTAGCTCACTTTTATACAATATTCATAATCAATACCTATTATGACTGAGAAATAAAGTTTATAAATACATGAACTGCAAATGTACTAAAAAATATTACTTAACAATTTACTTACAATAATACCTAATTTAATGAAATTTTGAATTGGCGCCCAACCAAGGGACCGTTTTTTCGACACTTAGAAAATCAATAAATAATGAGAGAAATATTATCTTAAATTTTCTAACATGCACGTATACAATTAATTATTGTTTGTTAAAACTTAAGACCAAAATTGTTTTTAAAAAAATTTGTTAAACAAATCACGCGAGTTGCCTGGTTAGTGGAGAAATACTCGTAAATAATTTCTAAAACAATGAATAACGTACACAGCTTTGACTTTATTTTTGTTAAACTACTGATTTTGCAATTAAAACCCTACCTAAATAGGTAGCCGATTTCGCGCTGCAATGCAATTAAAAAATGTACAGAAAACAATGTTGGCCAAACATGTCAACCTTGAGGGACATTATCTAATCTGACTTTCAGCATATTAAAGGATGAAAAAATAAATTTAAAACGGTTAAAATATTTTAATAATAGGACCAAAATACATAAAGGAACTCGATGTTTTTTGAAAGAACACATTTTTAATAAAGCCGGTTGGAATTTAAAACAGTAGGTATTAATAAACCAGGGAATTTTTAAGGTATTTTTTATTTATTGTGAAACTCAAGAAAGACCAGACAGTTCCATCCGTGCCCCTTTTTTTTCTTGGGACTCAATCCTAAACATCAAAGACAATTGATACCCAAGTAGATTGATACTTTTCAAATTCTTAGGTATTTCTCAAGAAAGGAACCCTACAAATTTATTCACTTCTAACATCTTACTTACATATAAAAATCCGATAAACCCTTACAAAATTATTCCCAAGAATTCAATTGGATTACATGTATCTATACCTATCAGGATCCTAAGACATTAAAATAAGTTGACAACATAATCCAATCAGATTAAATAAAAAAAAAAAAAACCAACCTCTTTCACTCTTCCAAAAGATAAATATTAATTCAATGGACATAGTTTCTATATAAGAAAAGATAGAAGATACTCCTACTTAATGGTTAACATCACCAAAACAACTATCTCAGGATCAATTAGTATCTTTCAAAAAATAAAAAAAATAAAATATATCTACAAAACACGACAAAATGCCTTACAGCTTCCCATAGTTCAGTTGTTGTTAATGGTCCATACATCTCTTCAAAGGCGCGATAAGGAAAAAATGAAGCAACACACCAAACCAGATTATGGACTACATTGCTATGCTGAGAGCTATAAATCATTTTCTATTTTTTTTTTTCGAAAAGAAAATATCTACAAAAAAAAATACTCTGACCGATTTTTCATCTTCTTAAGATAAGAAATATTTAAGACTAGCTTTAAACATAGATACTTCTATATAATACCAAGACCTACCTACCTACCTAGATCCTATGAAAATCAACTTCTCATAATAATTTACTATATTTATCTTCTCTCAGTTAAACATCTCATTTATTTGATGCTTTCGGCATTAGAACGAAGGCTTTTTTGTGCACCTTCTTCCTGAAATCCTCGTGTCCTATATTTTGTATCACGAGACTTAATAACGATCTTCTACACAACTTCTTTTAAAGTCGAACAAAAAAAAAACATAATAAATTGTGCTTCGCCACTCATAATAATAATCATCATCATCCAGACTTCAGGAGTTTAAACAAGAAAAACACAGTTAAAAGATACAAAGAACAAAGATACTTTTTTTAAGCATTGTTTGGGTGTGTTTATAAGAATAATAACAAAACAACTGTAAGTACATAGTTTGTTGGATAATTATGAACTTAAAAGGCAATAAAAACACGAGATGATGAATGCAGGAGAGTAGAGGCGGCTGATGGCTCATCCCAATCCCATGCCCATCCATACAACAGACAATAATAACCCTTTATTGTTTGCATCTAGTATCTTTTAATATGTTAAGTAAATTTACAGTCGTCACAAGGACAAACAAAAACGGTATCTATGATGTGTGTGCGTGCCATTAAGGAGGGGTTAGGGGGTAGGGTGAGTAATAAAAGGGCGGCGAAAGCTTGGAACAGCGACAGAAACCCTCATCTTTAATTTTATCTCGCATTTACTTGCTGTAGATATAAACTTTTTGTCCCCATACAGCTTACTACAGCCAAAACAGACAGAGCTGGAGCTCTCAGATACTTTTATACGACGACGTATCTTTCGTATTATTTAAACGGCTTTAGTGTATTTTTTTGAGGTTAAGTACACAATAATGAGTATGAGGATGTTTGCACATTGTTTTAGTCGTCTTATAATGATGAAAGTTTAAATAGTAATTCTAGAGGTGGATGGATTTAGGGTATACCTCTACCTCTACTACAAAATAATGTACAAAGAAACGGGATAGAGGTGGTTATTTAAATATTAATTGCAGTTTATTCCGTGTTTGTTTATGTGTAGGTATCTCTACCTATCTAGCTATGTGGGTAATTTGTGAATATTTAATTTATGTAGGTATGCAGGCTGGTACTCACATAAATTATCCATGGACCGGTAGAATTTGCCGAATGTGATTTTAATCCATAATGTATTTTTATTTTTTTCTTTTAGGTTTTTTGTTTGATTAATTTATCTTCTTTTTTTTTCTATTTGTAAACACTTTTTCACTTGACACAATTTTTTTCGATTTTCGATTTATTTTTTCGCACTTCTAACTCAACTGATAAGTACCAAAGATACTTTCCACGCACTCGGAGATCCTTTAAATTTCAATTTTTCGATTTTACTAAATTTAGTTTGAAACTAAAAAAAAAAAAAAAACTAAAACAATCCAATTATTTTTTTTTTTTTCAAATCGCACATTTACAAATTCGTTTCTGCGAGATACAACAAACTATCTTGAAGTTTCTTTTTTATAAAATTAATTTTCATTTCCAGGGACAAAAAAAAACCGACGTTAAGGAAGAGCATTAACACACCTTTCTTCGGTGACTTTCAGTCAGATACTATTCGTTGTTTTGCCAGGGAGAATGTATCTCTGAAAAATCGACAGACCAAATCCGGTCGGATGGATGTATTTGTATGCGAAGAGTATCTATGAGAAATTTTTTGTTATGGTGTTTGTGATTCTTTGCAACATTGTGTTTGTTGTGTTTCTGTTCTGACTTCTGATGTTTTTTTTTTTCTACTTTTTTTTTGCTTTCGGATTGTAAATTTACAGGTAGGTTTTGAGTCATCAATGTTTTCCGAGAATGTCCTTTGAAATTGTAATATTGGGTAGCAGAATTTGAAGGCATTAAATGTTCGTCTAACGCGTTGCAGAAATGTTTTTGATGCAATCAAGATTTTTGTCAACATTTTTTTGAACTTGCGCATTTGATGATTGTTAAAAAAATGCCGGGTTAAGTGAGATAATTGAGAACGAGAACCAAGGTGAATGGGAGAGAGTTTATGCAATTATTTAATTTTTTATCAAGTATTTAATGCACTAAAGTAAATAAGGATTATTTTAATAATTGTTGATTGGGTTTTGGGTACCCATATGGTGTATACTTAGATTTTGCTTCTCTCAATCTCGAGGTTGTGAAGATTGAAGCTAGTTTTTTTTTTAAATATAAATCAAATGAGTGCTGCAATAAGGATACCACTAGGATTATAAAAAAATACATGAACATGATGGTAAGGATGTGGCTTTATTTTTTTAACATCTTTTCATTTCTTTTGTATAACTCAAGGTGTATTTTTGTTGACTGTTTCGAACAAGGGTTTCCATCTCAGATGAGTGAAGAACAGGAAGGTATATAAGTTTCCGAAATACCTCACCTCAAAACTTTTTGACACTTTTTAATATCTTGAATCCTTTATAAGAGCTGGACTTATAGCAATGTTCGAATTAAAGATATTTGATTAAATATAAGAGACAAAAGACACGTGCAGCCAATGCAACTACCTATGGTATCCAATTTCTTCTTAACGTCAG